>CM026261.1:2545833-5091666 GCA_014851425.1 Senna tora | reverse complement strand
TTAGAAAGAGTTTAGACAAAATCTAATAGAATATAGAGAAACGTAAAAGAAAAAAGAGAATGAGAAGGAGAAAAGTAAAAGTGGGATAAAAGTTCAGTGGTACCGTATTACTGAAATTCAGTACATCCCTCCAATCATACAGAGCCATTTGTTAATTTTAATAGAAATTCACATTAATAAGGACCTACCTTGAATAGTTCAAGGACCAAACTGATTGAAAGGATGTATTGAAATTCGATATTACCGTACCACTGCTGAACATCTCCATAATAATCCACCAAAATCTAGTGAATTGAAGGGTGAGACAAAAATATGCCTCCAAATGGCAGTGGGATAATATAATTGAGCTATTTGGCCGAAGAAGACAAACAAAATCTATAAAAGCTGATGGCCGTTTGATTCCAAATTTGGAATATAATAGAATTGGGATATGGACTTTGACATTGCCATATCTTTTAGTGCGATCTTCATCATTGACTAATCATCATTATTATTTCACAAAACATAATTTCATTACCAAGCTTAATCATGTTAGCTTACAAATTGTTCTTCTCCATATTAAGGGGATAAAACTTTTTCCTCTAATGCCATTGTGCTTATATATAATTTCCACGAATTTTTTAGGATAAATTATACGGATAATAATAATATCAATATATACGAATACTCGTCAGTTTATCTGTTGGGTCCAGGTACTAAATGAGTGGGTCTAAGTTTGAGAACAGAAATAGTAATACTCACCTCGGACTTAAATTCGCGCTATATAAATTATTTAAATAATAATATTTATATTATATATAAAGACATACATTTAATTTATTCTATTGAAATAGTTATATACGTAAATCATGTTTTTTTTTTCATTTTATTTACAAATAGTTTAACTTTAATATTAATCTATAAATAATAATTTCATAAAGATAATTTATTAAGATTGTATATTGAGTATTTTTTTAATAATTCAAAATATTTATATATTTAATTTTTGTAATCCAACCTTAAGATTCGAGTATTCAAAAGGTTCGAGAGATATTACTCTAATTGTTGACATTAATTATTTTAGGAGGTGGTATATAATATATATATAGGAGACACCTCAATATAATCCACTTATATAATTATCATATATATTACATTGAAAAAAGAAGGAGAAATTGACACATAAACCTTGATAGATTTTGTTGAACACACAATCTTACATAAATACTAATATATATATATATATATATATATATATATATATATATATATATATATATATATATATTCAAAGTAATCATAAGTTAATAGATTGTCAAATCAATATAATCATGTGTCACTTATAAAATATAGGTGGAGAAAACGAGTCATAACCAAAAGGAATTTATGCTAGCCTTTAATATCTATTCAAAGTAAGGTAGCTAAAGCAAAATAATTATTCTAAAATACTTTTGTTTACAATATTATTATTTTTAGAACAATATTGTTTTGAATATATATAGAATTACTTTTAATAAAAAAATACGTGTATAAGCCATTTAAAATTTTGTATTATCTTAAAATCTATTGTTATACAAATATTAACTATTCCTAAATATATACAAATATTAAACTTCAAATAATGATTGGCCAAAAATAACTTGAAATAATGTGTCACAAAGTTAACTATTCCTGTTCAACTTTTTTTAAGAAAATAAAATTCAATTCAATAAAACAGCGATGATGGGTGAAACCTAAATATACAAAATATTAAACATAATGAACCATAAATGACAACAATTTTGAAATTAAAATCACTTCTTTAGAAAAAAATATATATATAATTGCTACACTATATATGTAATCTTTATTTATTTTGTCAAAATTCAGATATTCCTAAGTTATATTGGATTTTAGACTAATCTCAGGCCACACATGCTTGTAGGGGTGTACGAAGGGACCCGGACCCGACTTACCCGATCCGGCTCGATCACTTTTTTGGCCAGCAGGACATAATGCGGGCCCAAAAAAGGATATGAATCCTGGCCCAATAGAAACCAAAGCCCAAAGTTTAAACTTTAAACCACTTGTCTCCTTACCATGCTCTGGCCTTGTTTCTGCTTGCTTATCGGTTTGGGCCTTTTGTTAGAGCTTTGGTTTTCCTGGCCCAGTTCTAGTGTGTTTCTCACTTTCTTCAGATACAAAAATATTTGTCCATATTAAAAAGAAAGATTAAAAAAAAAAAGTTAAAGCAATGCTGTGACTGTGAAACTAGAATCCAGAAGAATATTGGAAGTATTTCACCCAAAAAAAAAAAGAAGAAGAATATTGGAAGTAACGGCTAGCTAAATAAATGTTTTTTTTTCATAATCAATAAATATGTTTTTTTATAATAATAAATATGTTAAATGGTAAATATTAAATGTGAGTTATTAAATCTCTCCCACTCTCTTATTCTCGAGAATGGATTCTATGCTGTACATATATAAGTGGGTCCCATACATAAGTGGGGCCTACACGTGAGATCCACTATATGTCACTCTCTCTCCTTATTTTTCTATGCTGTAGAGCATAAGATCCTCTCTCCTTATTCTCTATATGATAAGACTTCCAATTTTCAAAAGAATGCGTCTGAATTTCCAGAGACAAGATGACGAGGAAGTGCTTTGGTTGGTGAATTTGTTAAGGTATCTTCAAGACTTCAAGTTTCTTTTTTCTTCAGCTTTCTTTTTTAAAGAAGAAAATATTACAACAAAACTTCAAATTAGCCATACATACGTGAAAATTCGTGGCTAATATGTGCGTCGCTAAATTATTGGTCACAAATTTGTCATAATTCTGTGGCTAAATTAATTATTTGCCATGAAAAAATCCGTGACTAATCTGTTGTTTTGTTATAATACGTAGATTCATAGCTATAATATGATCTTAGTTTTTTTTTGTTAAAGAAGATTTTGCATTTCCATTTTCCAACTTGAGGCTAGATTCACAGATATTGTCCACAAAAAATCATAATAATTTGAGATATGCCTTTTGTGATTATTGCCCTTTGATATGATTATACTCTTTTTCTTCTGCCTTTTAATTTTTGCAGCAGCATTTAAAATTTGGATTTCTTATCTCTCTTTTCTTGTTATTTTAATTGAAATATTTCATGAAGGAAAAAAAACATATATGTATTTTTTTATATTTGCGTGAAATATATTATTGTTGAAATTAAACATTGGTAGAAAATTCCTTTGTACCATTTTCACATTTTTTTTGAGTGTGAAATATGAGTTTGAAAGAGTTAAAAGTTTTGAACGTATTTCGCTCATAATAAAAGTAAAACACTAAAACTATATTATATGAATATCCTTTGTTTTGGGAAGTTATTTTCATACTTGTGAATTCTCATTCAACTTCTGATACATTTGTGTTGCATCATACATTTTCAATTTTCATGAGACATGTGTGTATTGTTATTATTATTATTATTATTATTATTATTATTATTATTATCAAGCCTTAAAACATTAGTCATTCCTATCTCCATCTTCATCAACAATTAAAGATTTGGATCTCTTTCAATTTGGCGACACATATAATTTGGATATCTCATGAGCTTTTTTTAGAGACACATTCTCATTTTATAGGTAGGTTAATAGTATCTTTTCTTTCAAAACTCAGAAGTTATAGATAATTTAGGAAGCTAAAATAAAATTTTAATAAAATAAAAATTACATAAAACTTGAATTAATTTGTTTATTCAGTAATTAACTACACAAATCATCAACTAAGTTAAATATTTAAATGGTTGACTAACAGATGAACCAAATTAATAACGTAAATCTATGAGAGACCATATTGATAACATTTTGATATATGAGGGACCATATTAACAACGTAAATCTATAAAAGATCAAATTGATAATGTTTTGATCTATAGAACAAATTTGTTAAAAGAAGCACATGTGAGGGACCAAAACGATGTTTTAGTCGACTAAAATATATAGATAACCTCCCTCTCTTCAACTATCAAAATTAATCTAAAACTCTCTCAAACTTCACAATTTGTACCAAAAATTCCTTCTTGAACCTTTTCATCTAAACTCTAATCATGGTACACATGTCAAATTATTCGAGAGGATTTCCCCACAAAACGAAGCCTATGTTTGGTTTGTGGAATTGAATGAAGGAATGGAAATAAGAATAAAGATGAGAATTAAGATTAGGTAGAGTTTGAAAAGTCAATTTTACCCTTCATTTAAAGATTATTAATATTTAAAAAGGAGGACAAATTTAACTTTTTAAATACATAATTCTCATTCCCTTCTTTCAATTCTCCAAATCATACATGGCGTAAAAGTTCATGAGATTTTTCGTACAATGACTAAAGTTTGGGAAGCTTTTTCATTTTGGTAAGACTTGGTTTTAATACCTCTCATTATTCCATTAGAATTTCGGATGAAAAAATAAAGTTTGGAAGAATTCTAAGACAATATATATAAAAATAAAGTTAAAAATTGTTCATTTAACGTCAAAAGTTATGGTTCTTAATCATGTTTTAATTGGACCACTAAAACAAATTGTCATATTTTTATTTAAAAAGAGTCTAATAATAAATACATAAAAATTGTACTTGAATTTTATACCTAATAAGCATACACCTGCCTCTTAAATACAAACTCTAAATAAAATTACAAGGAAACCAACAAACAGCACAAAAAGAAACACTTGGAAAACCTTCCCAATAGAGATGACAGACATATCTTTCAAACCTCCTTTGAAGCTTTTGTCTTCTCAAGTGGCCAAAACGCTGCTTGTAGAGGTACAGGCAACACAACATTCAAGCATTCTGTATTATAAGACAACCACAAATGAGTTCAAAAGTTAAAAGAATGCTACGTTTATCAACAGGCTAGGCATCTTCAAAGCCATGAGTATTCCATTGCCAAACTCATTCCTGAGCTCCAGCCCTTCATCACCATCAGCGAAGGTAGAAATCCAAGTCCACAAAGTGGTCTATGAATTGATGGAAGATATGAGGATCAAGAGAAAGAAATCACCTTGATCATAGGTGCTGCTGCCAGATATTCATGTAAACTGGAGAAACCACAGAGCATAATAACCATGTGCTAGACAAATATGACCTCAAACTTTGCACAAGGATTGCTTTCCAAGTGACTTCTAAAATCATCATCCCCTTTGAATCTGAAGGTATAAAGAGCTTGTTTCTGGGTAAAGCCAACAGGGTATATTCTGTAAATTTTTAATTCATTGCTCCCTCTTATGCTTTCAGGTCTCTCGGACTTCCATATGGGTACATGATTCAGGGATGTGAACTTTGAAACTACAGCAGAATTCAAGGCTTCCAAAGTCAAATGGCTAGACCTGTTCATAGGTGTCACACTGATGAGTTCTTAACCATGTTATCCCATGATGTTCTCGATGAAACTGATGTTCTTGTTTTAACAGGAAGTTTCAGAATTGCATATAACCAATGATATTTAATTTACAAAAGTTTTCAGTCAAGAAAAAGTCACTAATTGAGGAAAGTAGTATACCTTAAGTAAATGGATTCCATCTCAAAACTTCCCCTTTCTCTCACATATATGTGATATACAGTTTCTGAGCCTCTAGTGCACTTGCAGGAGCGTTTTTTAAAGCCTGGGCTCTTTTCTTCCTTTTCTATAATCGTTGTGGCCAAGTGAATGCAAAGCCGGCAAGATGAATGTACTGCTGCCATATCCAAAAGTGCCTTGAAAGAATCGGAAGGGCCCTCGTACTTCCACCTGATTGATAGATATCTCAGGGTGGTATCCAGATGGTAATGAAATAGAGAAACAATAAAATGCAACATGCAGTCACATTTTAAAACCAGACCTTTACTTTATACAGTCCAATTTTGCCAGTAAAGCCATTAGGATTTTGGGGCAATGTCAAACATCCATTTATATGAAGTAACAGTCACCAGTTAGTTTTCAACAATGCAGACAAGTGCACAAGAGGGATGCAGATAAGGTAAAGCGGCAACTTCTTTTCCCCATTTTTCACCACATAAAATTATAATATACCTCAAAGATTGGTTATAAGCTTCAGGATTTTCTGCCAGCAGCCTCATGGTCTTAGCTACTGACTCAACATCTGCTAGTTCTCTAATATGTAAAACTGAACCAGGGGAAGGAGCAAAATCTTGAATATTTGGAGCACCAATAACCACAGGAACAGATCCTACATAAAATTTTAGGAATTTAAGTGAGTTATGATAATGTTTTAAGAAGTGTGAAAATTTCAGAAATGAAGAACCCATATAAACAGTGTCCCATCTATTTACAAGAAAATGCATTTCTCACTTCTACACACAGCTAGTATGTATTTTATTAGAAGAAAAAAAGGTTAGAATGATATCCTTTAGAAAATGTTGCTACTATCCAGCATCGTTCTTAACAAAATTTATTCAGAGCTCCTTATTACATGCATAGTATTAATGCTGTCAGTAGGTTCCAATTAAGTTATATCAATGAACTCAAGATAGTGAGATTAGATTTATAAAACTGATGAAATTTTTACAAGGATGCCTTAAACCTACAAAAATTTGCTTACAATTCCAAATACAATTTTGCAATTAAACTGCCAAAACAGAAAATTGTAGCATTTGATGGAACTAATTGACCAAAAACCAAAGGGACAAAAGACAGATGAGATGTAAGGGCCCTATTATCTATGAAGTCCATGAAAAGACAGTGGTCTTACGTTAGCATTTAGTCATCTTTTCTAGAAATTTTAATAAAGGGGCAAAGGGAAGACAATCAATTTCCTTACCAGCAACCAGGGATTGGAAGAACTTTTCAGTTACATAATCCTCCACATTAGAATTCTCAAATGACAAGCTAAATTTGTAACGCTTCAGAGCTTCCACTTTGTCCACTACAGAAAAAACAAAATAATAATAATAATAATAACAGTAATATCTATATTAATATAGCTGTGCACTCTTCTGGTCATTGGGGTCACAAAATAGGTCTAATTTCTAATTAAAAAAATTATAACAAAATTAAATGATTGGAGGAGAGGTGAGAGAGAGAGTAAAAATATAAAATGATTTGATTATTATATTTAATATTTAAAAATATAAAAATTATAACAAAACAAAATGATTGGGTAGTTATTATATTTAATCATTAATAAAATATAAAATAAAACATAATTGAAAGAAATGTGAGAGAGAAAGAGATTATGGGTAAGGTAGTTAAGAATAATGATAAGAGAGGAGTTAGAAATAATGGGTACTTATTAAATTATTTATTATTTTAAAATATACTAATATAACTTTTATATTAAATTTCAAAAATTAAGAAAAAAGGTTGCATGCACCTTGGTGCATGGGATGATGGGAAGCATCTAGTAATGAATAAGCGACACACACAAACACACTAGAATATATGTGAGCTCCTTTCTTCACTCTTCATTCGTCAGCTCTTCCATTAAACTTCTTTAAAAATGAAAATCAATCATCCATATGCCAGCCAACCCCGACTGTATTTACACTCCTAGAGTCCTAATAGATGAAACATGATAATGATTCATCATATTGACTTGTAACCAAACCATTAACTCCATGGTCAAGGTTTAAGGATAGCTACATTGACTTCCACCTGTCTATATATGTAGTGAACTAACCATCAGATCATAGAAAATGTATATCAACCATAAAGCTTAAGAGAGACAGAATACATCCGCTTCCTAACTTATACTAAGAAACTCTCTTTTTACTATTTAGAAAGAAGGATATTTGGCATAAATCACTATTTTTGCCTCTAGACTCCAGAAACAGCCCAATTACAAGCAAAGTGCCACAGAATACATACAATATGAGCGGTGAATTTAAGTTTTAATTAAATGACAGTAGATTAACTGATTTTTAAACAAAAATTTCAGAAACTAGTCTTGGATGCTGACCTGACAGTTTAAGCATTTAGTTTTAGATGTATTTCATAAGTAAAAGTAGGTATCACAGCTTCCAACCTTGAGATCAAATGTCAGGATTCAGGAACATGACTATTTTATAAAGACATAATCAGCACAATGGAAGTTTTGAACTTGTGCCCAGTTTATGCTTTCAAATCAAATAAAGGCAACATTTTGAGCACATTTTATAGATTAAAAAAATTACTGAGGTCTATATACGTTCTCAATTGTATTAGGACAGGATTACAATCTTTCAATGTCCAAAATTCGTGATCAAATTATTTGATTGCCTCATATTTTCAAAGAATATATCCAGGCAATCATCAGCTAACAAGGCAGGGCAGAATTACTTTTCAATTCTGGAACAAATAGAATTGTCATCTGTGAGGGATATGATTCAAATTTGAAAAGCACTTGACAGTCAACATGGTCAGCTCAAAAGAGGAGATCAAAATTGCAATTTTAACAAGATCATCATATATTAAAAGATGTACTAAAGATACTAACTAGCATTTATGTTTTGATTAGACAAAATTCTAAGACGTGTACCTCTTTCATCACGGTTCCTATGGCAACCACCGTAAGAATCAAGCTTAATGTTTGCATTTTCAAGTGCCTCAAGAGCTTGCAACCGAAAATTTTGAGCACCACAATTGGAAATGAATGCGGCTGCAAGAGCACTTTCAGTTTTTGGCTGTACTGGTGCCATGATGTCATACTCAGCCCAGGAAAAGTACCCAACTGGAACATGAGATGATAGACTGGTTGTCATTACAATGTTATATCCCCTCCTAGTACACAAAGACACTGTAATCAGTTTTAAACATTGACATGTTTTTGCTTTGGGAAAAGAAGTTTACTTTGCTAGTGTAACATGAAATGGATAAAAGTAGCAAATTAACAACCTCTAGGGCATTTAGCTGTATCATTTAGGTTTTAGTTCACACCTATAGAGTTGAAAATACCAGGGCACTAAACCAGGGAAAATTATTCTTTCTGCTACCACACTTTTCCAAGGAACTACCAAACAACAGCACGGCATGGAATCAACAGATGAAGAAATGTTTAGACAACAAATGGTTCAATTTAATGAATTAATGCTTTATGGATAGTGCTTACCCACCGTTGTGCCAATGCAATATCGTTCTCTAGATAATACATAGAAGATTCCATTGATCGCCGAATGCGAGCTACTCCAGCTCGTGTACCAAATGTAGCATCAGGGGTAATGCCGTCATCATAACCAAACTTACATCCCACAGAACACGACACCTGCTCCTGAATTGGACAAATTAAAAACTTCAGAGCGGATCACTATACAATTCAACATCCTGTTTACAAAATTAAAAACTACCTAAGATATATTCCAAAGAATCATACAAAAACTTGAAAGGAAAGAAAAAGAAGAAGATAATAGTTAGAATGAACTAAACCTGCTCACCACCATCAACCTTAATAGGTTCTTTCGTAAAATTCCTTGAATATGTCACAGCATCCTCCCTCTCCAACCATTCCTCACAGCTCTCTGATTCTGCATTCTGGTCACCACCACTCAAAATATCAATCGCCAAATCTTCTACTGCAGCTACTTCATGGGAGGACCCGTAGAAGAAATCAGCGAGGGTATCGACCATAGCTGCGTTCTTCGCCATATCAAGCCTACTCAATAAGGCGATCTCTGCAATGACCACGAGAGTCACGAAGAGAGGCAGTAGATTATACCATTTCCTCCTGTGAACCGCTGATGAAGGAGAAACCGGCAAACCCTCTATGGTCGTATCTGTTCTTAAGCCTCTTGAATTCGTCACGAGACCCATCATTCACGTTCGATGAATTGAATGAATGAATTGAATCCCTTTTCTCCTCTGACGCAGAAACTGGAATACAAAGAGAAACAAATTTCTGGGTATACGAATGCGAGAGGTAATTGAAATAGCCAAATAGCTCGGAACGAGCCATTAATGAGCATTTTTAAGAAAACGATACGAAAAACAAGCAAGAGGCGGAGAAGGCAGGGTTTAAATTAAACTTTCAAACCTCACCAATCATCAGACAAAAGTATATATGCTATAAAAAAAACTTTGCTTCGCATTCCATGAAGACTACCGAACCGTTATCTTCAAAGATAATAATAACCATAATGATTGTTATATAATAATACTAATCATAATGGAGATTTGTATTGTACCTTCGTCAGGATGAGGCAGAGATTGTGGTTTCTACGACTGAATATTTTCATACTCTTGTGTGGCTTCTGAGAGCGTGAAACCAATGAACACATGGAGACGACGAGAACAAGCCCATTGGTCCCTTCGGGGACATCCCATAAAATTGCAACGACGAGAACAAGCCCACTAGGCCCAATTCTGTACTATAGGCCCGTTTGGTAGAGGTTTTAAAGGGAAGAAAATGGGTTTGAGGTTAGGATCCCTATGACCCTATGTTTGGTTGGATTTGGGCATTTTCTCAAAAGAGAGATTGGCCAAACCCTCGCACTAAATTACTAAAATGTCCCTGCCACCCCCTCAGTCGTTAAACACCATCCTCGTCACTTCCACCACCACCACGATTATTGTCACCTCTACCACCACCCACACTTGTCACTGCTAAAATTAAATAATAGAGATAAATTGGTCATTATATCTTTTTTACATTTTTTTTTAATTCCAATCTTATTTTTTTTATGTCATACTAAATGTAACAATGATATTTTCATTCTTATTTCCTTAAACTTTTTTCTGACAACCAAATGAGCCCTAAAGTGGCTTTGCTAAGAGGGAATATGGTTTAGTTGGAATTTAAAAATGGAAGCAAAAAGGGAAGTAAGTGATAGGAAGTGGAATAAAAAATAAAAAAGTGTGATCGATATGCTGAAAAATGGAATTAATAATGTTATTTGGTATGGTTGAACGAAAATACAAAATAAAAGATAAAAATATAAAATATCATATTTACTCTTACTTTTTTATGTGGCATGTGGCCCCTACTAATTAGGAGGCTACAATGTAAATATAATCTTTTTAAAGATACTTTGGTTCATTAAAATTTACTTTCTAAAACTTTTTCCACTTTCCTCACAACGGGAGCAAGTTTCTTCCCAAAGCAATCTTGCTTCTCACTTGTGGCTAGAGGTGTCAAAACGGGCCGGCCCGACTATAGCCCTTTTTGGGCCCTAATTCTTTAGAGTCGTGTCGGACCGTTTTTAAAACGGGCCAAGTTTTTCCTAGCCCGACCCGGCTCTTTTAGGGCTTAGGACCGGGCCAGGCTAGCCCTTTTTTTAAAATTGGTTTTTTAATAATTATTATTATTATGATGTCTTTTATTTTATTTTTATTATTTTGTAAATTAATTAATACAAAAATTAAGTGTTAGATATTATATAAAAGTTTATGTTAAAAATATTGAAAAGAAATTTTAGAAAATCTTTTTATTCTTTTTAAAATATCTCTAATCAAAATTAATTTAGTTGCGTAAATAATGTTTTTCAACATATTGTTATTATGTGTTTTGTATTTCTTCCTTTTTAATAAAAAAATGAATTAATTTATTTACTTTCACAAAAAACAATAATTGATTTATTAGTAGTGAGTGAATAGCTAGTAAATGAGTAAATGACTAAATAGTATAGATTAAATATGTTAAGAATTTTTTATAAAAAAAAATATTAAGAATTTAGGCTGAATTAAATCATAATTTGAAAAATTAAATTTTTTTGTTTAAAAAAGCGGGCTAGCCCAGCCCGGCTCGGCCCTAGCCCGTTTTGGCCCTAATTATTTTAGGGCCGGGCCGTTTTTAAAACGGGCCCAAAATATGTTGACCGGGCCCTATATTTTTTAGGGCCGGGCCGGCCCATAGAGCTAGGCCCTTATTAACACCTCTACTTGTGGCTCTCATAAATGCATTTTCCACTCATAATTTAATTTTTAAATTACAATTGAGTTTAATCTTGAATTTTATGTACAAATTATTTATTGTCAAACTATAAATAACTAATTTGTTTATGATGTAATTAGAATTTTGTGTGTTTAATTGGCCAATAAAATTCTATTTTAAGATTCCATTAAAATTGTATATTACTTGAACATTCAATAGAATTACATTTTTTATGGCCAAAATAAAAATAGAATTACATTTTTTGGACAAAATTTTCCTTCCGTAAACCTCCACCCTCCACCACCACTTTAGACATTAAGAATTTTTTAAACATTTGACTCATTTTACTTTTAATTCTTACGAACTAAACATAAAATTTGTTTGATGACACATCACATTCCTTTACACACCAAATATATTTTGTACTTTTAAGATTTTATTCCATTCCATCCCTTGAAAATAATTCTTGCAAAGGAAACGCAGTTTTAGAATTCATTTATTTCATATTTTGTAATATTGTATACATTGTGATATAATTAAATAAATATTATAGTGAGTTCTACCAAAAAATAGAAATCACAGAAGAAAAAAAAAAGTTAAAAGAAAAAAATTCAAAATCACTCTAAATTAAACCTTAAATTCTCTAGTATGTACAGTACAGCATCTAAATTCTAAACCAACTATCCCCGTGTGACCCAAATAATAACTCTATATCTTGGATACAAGAGTAACTCTAGAAATAAGTTAGTATCATAACAATATAAGGGAAAAGCCATTGGAATAAGTTATGTCTCTATGTTAAATTTATAGCACAGTCCAACAAATTCTGAAAATGGTGTTCAAGAAATGTATGTTAAATCTAAACCCACGTCTAAAATTAGGATCAGTAGATCAATACAAAAATAATGTATTACGATTACGACCTGAGCTATAAACTGAAGAAAGCAATTAAATATTGGCCGAGTGTAATATCTTCAGATTTCCAACAACTAGAGAAACAAGAAATTCTTGGACATCATATTATACAAGGCTTCTATATATAACAGTCAAACACTCAATCTATACAGGTGAAACTCGCGTATAATTTTGCAGAGACCAATCCTGACCATTACAATTGCATGCTCTATGTAACCTCTGTGCTGGTACTTCCCAAACCTGAGCAGATACAGATACAAATACTAACACTGGATTTGCATGTCAACTCAAACTCATCGATTTAATAATAAAAAGGATTTTGAAGGAATTCCAATCAAGAGGAAGGAAAAGTACCATTTAAAATTCCATTCCATTCCCTTCTCTTCTCATTCTCATTCCCAAACACACCCGAAATGAAAAAAACCCATAACTAAGCAGAAAGAATAGTACAATTTTCGAAACTGTAGAATCACTTGGAAGGATACAGTCAGAGAAATCATACTGTTTTCTGAACTACATCTTATCCATACAATTTAATGTAAGACCCACAGGTTATATTTCTAAATCTTCTCAATTTGTTAGAAGTAGAGTTAAAATAAGAAAACTAGAGGAAAGTTAAATATGTGTAGACTTATCTTGGATAACTAACTGCCTAGTTAATCACCAAAAAATTCATCTAAACAGGAATTTATACAATGAATTATATATGCTATATCCACTCATTAAGTAACAATGAATTTCTTCCTCACACTCAATTATGCCAAATACCTTGGCATAACCTAAGTACCTAACCACTACCAGACCTAAATCCCATAACAAGTAAAGTGATGACCAAGTGTTATTTTCCATGCATAAATTTCTGAACAAATATCTTCAAAGGCACCAAGACGAACTGTTACTTTACATGAGCAACTGCTGTAAAATCTTAGGCTTCAATCCTGAGTTGCATCTAATTAACTTCCTCTTAGAAAGTAAAGCAGATCAGATTTTGGGTAATGGAAGTTCTCTGGGAGTTCTGACAGCAATTCATGTTGTCCTTCAGTTTCTGAAGATGAATTACTACCAGATGAAACATCTGTTTTGTGAAAGTTTCCAAAAGGCACAACCTACACTCCAACAAGGATTTGGAAAAAGTAAGTAAAGAATTGCGTGGTTCACCGAGATTGTTACCAGACAAGAGTAATCTCAAAAATTACTTGATCATTGCTTGTGGCATCAGCAGTAACTGTCTTCAACCTTTTTGCCATAGGCATACAGCTTGAACTTGCTGCTTGGTCTTCATCCTTGAAGTTTTGATCAGTTAACTCTGCCAAAAAGTTGAAACTTGTTATAATTAATAATAAGATAAAAATGGACATAGATAATTAGATATGTTACACCCTCAACCCCATTCCAAAAGAAAAACTCAATTATATAGTGCTCGCGTTATAATGGACATGGTGTAGGAAATTCCCCAAACAAAAGATATACAAAGGAAACGGAAGTGATATGATTTGTTATCCTCGATACCTCCTCACTATATTGTTAGAAGTAACCTATATTTAATGTACATTCCACATCTTGACATAAATTACTTTCCTTGATAACCTTTCACATTAAGAAGCCAATATTCACCACACATTTAAATCTTGATATGCATTTTTTTACTATGTACTATCTTCTGAGCAACTGATATATATATATATATATATATATACAGGTACTGCATTATTAAGAAAGCTATATGCAATCAGTGGTTCATGATACATGGTTTGACGTTATTACAACAAGAGAAACACCTTATAATCAGGTATGATATCTCTGCAAAATCATTACTCCTCCACACAAAAAGTTCACATTAAAGTTAGAAACATCACGCCGTTTTGCTCCATCCATTGAACAGGTTTGGCTAAAACATGTGTCACGACTCACAAGTTACAAATAACCAACTGTGAACTGTCAAGGCTCAAACAAGAACTCACAGTACTCCAATGGAGACCAAGCATCAATATTAATAAAGAGATAAGTTAAATCCAAGGCATCTTCTCAAAGATTTTATTCTGATACAGAATCCACTGATCAACTCAAATAATCAAAATAAACCTTTTCTCGCCTAGTACTTAGACAAATTTAATTTACAGTTAGATGGACCAAAATGTATGCGTTTCTGCCTGCTCACAAACATATTGTGTGGTTGTTTAGAAGCGAAACTACTGCCCTTTCAATGATAGCATTCCAAAATTCTATCATGCCAATCTCATGCTGAAATACAGGTAAATACGTTTGAGGATGAACATGAAATACCGTCTACATAAATATGACATATACACATGGTACAGGAAAAGTAAGATGACAAAAATATCAATACCTAAGCAGCAGAATAACCAGCATGCATAATGCAAGTACAGCTAAGCTAACATTTACCTGCAGCACAGCCAACTGATTCTAGATGGCATGAGTGGCTGCCACAATGATTCTCTAAGCTTCTAGATGAGCACTTGGAAAACGTTGAAATTCCTCTGACTTGAATCCCCTCTTCACAAAGTACGCCACAGTCATAAAGATCAGATTCTCTTGTAGTGCAGCCTCTTTCTACTGGTGCTGTTCTCAATGAACTATCAGCTGTGCTCTGTAACACAAGTTCATTTCTTTCAAGGCTAATCTTCTTCGAGCAGCCATCTCGAGGAACCGGAAACTAAAAACAACAAAAGCTGATAAGGCATGATTGTGCAGGGAAAACCATAAAATTGCCAAACATATTCACACAACGGATATGCTATTTAGAATTGATCTCTAACCTGCTTCATCAGAATCTGAGAGCTCTGCAATGTTCTATACTTAAAGGCTTCCTTCGAATCATCTTGTAAGCTCCAACCACGTAATCGCATAGAACGGTGTAATTCATTCGCAAATGAGGCCTCTAAAGAATTCAGATATAAACTGTGCTGCTGATCTGTCCATTTTGTTGACAGGTCCAACTGCAAAGTTGCCAAATTCAATAAGAGCTTCCAATTCTCTTGACCATCCCAAAGCACAGAGAAGGTTCATCATCATAAGAAAATCACAGACAAACACCCCTCCCGCTATGTGAAAGCACTCAATACTATTTTACCAATACAAATACAAGTATACAACCCTTACACACCCTCATAAAAACTGCAGCACCACTGATTTTACTGTCATCTTACTCATCTAAAGTATTCTCAAGGCACCTGATAGGACAACAGTCTCCATCCTACTCTGAAAGACCACATAAAGAGAAATAGTAAAATATACAACTTTCTTCACCAAATCTAATTTCAAAAAAGAATTATCATTGCCCAAATGGTCATCTTGCTCCTGGCAAGAATTAAGCTTGTTCTGCATGTCCCTTCAAACTGAATATCAGGGATCTTAATTTCTCATGTATCTTGGCACGTTTAACTTTTGATGATACAGTACATTCAGGAATGGATTTTTAAAAATTCTTCCACTAATTGGAACTTTGCATAGTGTTCTATTTTTGCAGTCAAGGTTCTGACTTCTGAAAGAATCAATATTTCTTCCAGAATGCTTTCCCAAAGTTTTCGCATTTTATATCGTTTAGCACTCCTGACGATTTCAACCACCAAGATGGAAGCATGTAACTCAAAGCATTTTAGAATGTTAACAGAAACCAAAATTATGTCAAAGAGGGATACTTTCATTTAAGAATTAGATGCAAAAATAAACCCATTAAATTCTTTAAAGTCGACCATAGCAATTAAGAGATAAAGTTCCTTACATAGCGTCTATGGTCAAACCTGAATGAGGTGAACTAAATCAGCCTCTGTTCCGGAGGACTTACTTGCAATGGATTAGGGACCAATTGATTAAAGAGATGTACTAAAATTCAGCTCTACATGTGCTCGAAATATAGAAACAAAAAACACATAATTAAGGCAAGCGGTTACAAATTTTTAATATGATTTCATTTACTTCCCAATATCCTCACCACATAAATTTATGTTTTTCTACAGTTGGTAAATTTGAATATTGTGGATTCGTTTATTTCTGAATTTAGTGGACAAGGGTCGGAAACAAACTAGATACATGTTATAAATAGACAAAATCACGACATTGAATGCCATGCAAAGGACAATTGCCTGACTAAAATACTATTAAGAAGTAAGAACAACGTGTTTCGCCTCGAATAACCTAGAATCTAAAATTGCTATTTACAGACATAAATTCCACCAGTTGACCCAACACACTCAGGGATCAACCTTCTAACTCGCGATTCTCCTCCAAGCACACGACCAAATTTTGCGACAGAAAACGAAAATTCGGAACCGGAAATTTTTTTTATCAAGTACTGCGCAGAATGATTTCAACAACGAGAGACAAGTATAATAAACTCAGTTACCGGAAATGGAGCCGCGCAATGATGACGCGAGCAATAATCTCCGAAAGAATCCACGGTGACGACGGAGGAATCCCAGCTCATCCAAGTCAACTCGGTTGTTCTGCAACCGTCGAACGGCCCTGGATCCGACGACGACGGCGAGGGGACATTACGCCGGAGATTTTCCTCCATTTCAACGCGATCTGACAAAACGCAGATATTGCGATATGAATATTGAGCGAAAGAAACCCTCTCAACAGTTCCGAGGAGGGTCGTGCTCGTGCGTGAAAATTGCGAGCGAACGAGCGCGAAAGAGAGAGAGAGAGAAAGGAAGGGGGGAAAAGGAGAGCGGTGTCTTTTGGGGCCAGAAGGCTCCACATGGCGACGCTTTTTACACGTGTCAGTAGCGTGGTCAAGGTGCCACGTCATCAGGGTGAAATATCTCGGGCTAATGTCAGCCAGATATTTTTGGAGAGGATTAAGATGGGGGTGGTTGGGTTGGGTTGGGTTGGGTTTAGGGATGATCATGGGTAGGATATGGATAGGGTACTATAATTCTTAGATTCGGACTCGGACTTGAACGGGTATTAAAATTCAGCCATATCCCCGGACCCTACGGGTAGTTAAATTTCCATACACGAATTCAGACCCATAAAAATTTGAAATAAATTATTATTTTATTAATATAAAATTTATTTTTATCAATTTTTTTATCTATAATTATAAAAAATAAAAAAAATTAAATCATAAATATAAATGTACAATTAAATTAATTTAATATCTATAAGATATTTAACATTTTTTCTTAGAATTATATATTTTTTCAACACACAAAAATTTAAAAATAATACTTTATATATATATAAATAAATAATTACTTAGGGTACGGGTAGGGTACCTCCTTACTCAGACTCGGACCCGTTAACTTTGTATTCGGATCCATACCCATACTCACAGGGTAACTTTTCAGGGTACCCAATAGATATGGGTATTTTTATCATTCCTAGTTGGGTTGGCAATGGAATGGGGACTGGGGAGAGGCTATGATGTAATTTCGGGAGAGTAGGAGGGGCATTTTGGGTAACAGAGCGTGGAGATCATGCAGGATTTTTTGGCGCGTGTAATTCGTGGGCTACTTCCCTGCTTGCTCACTTTCTCCTATACGCACATGGGCAGTTCTGTTTTTGGAATAGATGAAGCTTTTTTTTGTTTGTGATAGATCATAGATGAATACATGAATCTTGATAAGTTAAAAATCTCTTTGGTATATGTGAATATTTTAGTGAAAAGTGAGAGTGGAAACTAAGTGATAAAAATATGTTTGGTATGTAGGAAAATGGAAGTGGAATGTAAAAGTATATTATTTGGTATGGTGAGAAGAAGATAAAAAAATAGAAGATAAAAGTATAAAATATCTTTTTTGCCCTTACTTTTTTAAAAGTCACAAATTTGTTAAGACCATTTAGTCTTTAAACATCACCTCACCTCACCACAACTCTCATCGTCACACACAAGCAACCTTACTCACCTCTCATGAAGGAAGTTGCTTCCCCTTTCCGTTTACCTCACCACCTACCAAACATATCAAAATCTCACCTCAGCTCACTTATACTCACTCCCTACCAAACATGCCACTGGTATGTTTCATTAGTGTACTGTTTCAAAGAAAGAGAATGGAATGCCAATGAGAATAGAAATAAGATATCATAATGTTTGAGAGAATAGAAATGTCATGTAAATGTGATGTGAATGGAATAAAAGTGAGTAAAATAATTATTTTATCCTTATATTAAAAGTGAGAATGGAATAAAGTGTGTAAAAAAGTTATTTTACCCTTATATTAAAAGTGAAAATGAAATAAAATATGTAAAAAAATAAAAAAAATAAAATTTCAATAAAAAAATAAAATATATTTAATTTTAAAAATATAAAGAAATTACATGCATTACTTTGACAAGTAACAAACGGCCCCTAACTTTTCTTAAGTTTATTTGACATTAATTTTGAAGGAGTGTGTATTGGGCTCGTTATATTGGATTGGGTCGTTTAAGTTACCTTTTTCAATTGGTTGTTCTATAGGTTCAAATAATGAATTTGAAAATTTTCAATGCATCCCACTTGAACCAATTTGTCTTTTTCAAGAAAAAGAACAAAGTTTTGTGCTGTGTTGAGTTATATATGTAAGTTATTTTTTATTGTTTAATTAGTTTTTTTTATGAAAATTTAATTAATTATTTGTTTATAAATAGTGAAGTGTTTTTTTTTGTTTAATTTATGTATAAAACTTAATGGATGTTTAACTAATTATTAATATTCTAAAAAAATTATTGTATAATTAAATTATAACTTCAACTATATTTCTTTTGAATATAGAAATTGTAATTCAGTAATAAAAATAATTATTTTATTTAATTTTATATTATATACAAAATTTAATCTAAATATTATCATATGACTAATATAAATATTAAAATTAAAATTTTTTAAAAAATAAATAAATAAAACAAACAAGTTGGGTTGGAACCCACTCAAAGGCGGTTCTGACTTCTGAATTTGTCATTCTAATTTTTTTAACTCAAGTCAATTTAATTTGCCATTGATTAATTGGGTTAATTTCACTCTTCTCTTCGATCCTGATGCGTGCAAATCTCTATTTATTTGAGTAAATTATAATGCCCTCCCTTGAGAGATGCTGAAATTACACTGCCCTTCCCTCTAGTTTCCAAAACTATACTGTCCTCTCTTGAGAGATCAAAAGTCATTACACTTTGATCCAAAACACTATTCTCCCACTAAAAAAAAGTCTAAAAAGTCAATATAATAAATATTAATGACTAATAAATATTCATGATTAAATTGACCCTCACACAAGATAAAAAATATTTAACGTTATGCTTCATCGAAATTTATAAAACTAAATCTTTACCAAAAAAAAATTTATACAAATTTTTTTTGATATCTTTACCTATACAAATTTTTTTTGATATATTTTATTATTATACTTATATATATATATATATATATTAAATTTAATTATCGAAAATTAAGTAAAATAATAAATGTTTTATATTACATTACATTATATTATTAATATAAAATCTATAAACTATTTTAAGTTACAGACTTTTTTTTTAGAATTTTATTTTGTTAACAATAATAATTACTATAAATACTAATAAAATAATAAAAGACAATAAAAAAAATGAAACAATGTTATTACAAGAGGATGAAAGTATGTATAGGTCACATTTTATAGAGTTTCATTCTTTTGTGAGGAGTAATTTAGTCATGAATATTTATTGTATTGGAAGTTGAAAAAATTTGACCTTTTAGACTTTTTTTATTGGAGAATGGTGTTTTAGATCAAAGTGTAATGATTTTTTATCTCTCAAGGGAGGGCAGTGTAATTTTGCAAACGAGAGGGGAGGGCAGTGTAATTTCAGCATCTCTCAGGAGAGGACAATGTAATTTACTCTTAATTTTTTATTGGTTTAGAGTTCAAAAAATGAAAAAAAATAAATAAATATGTAAAAACCATTTCAAAAACTCTAAAAAAATCTCAATTTCACAAAATTTAAATCCTATAGGTGATGTCCATATATGAAGTGTATAATTTTCATCCTCAAATAAAAACTGAACAATTTTTTTTATTTTTATTAGTCAATCAAATTTGTGCATTTGATAAATTCTCATTTTTTATAAATTTGTGTTCGCACGATTCCACCACCTTTCATTGTTGGCGCGTGAAGTTCATTGCCCTTTTATTCTATATCACGACAGTACTCTCCATAAGTAATAACTTCCAAAAACCTCTCTAAAGTTAGCCAGATATATTATATAATAGTAGTATAAAAAACTCTCTACATTTTTTGGTAGAGTTACGAGGGAGATAGAAAGAAATAAATTTTTTTTTTTTAATTTTTTTATCTCTTAATTTTTCTTCTCTCTATCTCTCCCATAACTCCACCAAAAAATATAAAGAATTACTTTAGAGCATTCACCCTCAAAACCTCTTACCTTAGGCAGTATGCAAATGGACAAACATATAAATTATTAGATCACATAATCCTTAAAAATTAATAAGCTCACAAAATAGTTTTGTAAAAATAATTTATATATTTAATAATTTTGAGCGTGAAATTTTTTTTTTAAAAAAAATAGTTTATGAATTAAATTGTTAGCTAACGCAATTAATATATAATATACAATAACTCAACAGTCAAACATATGAATATGTTTGAGTCCATGAAAAAACATATTTATGTGTCCTATCCTTTTTTCTGTCAATGATCTGTCCTATCTTTATTGAAATTGAAGTTTGGTACCAAACAGTCAAATACCTAAATTTGTATATAGATTTTTTTGAATAAATTTAGGGAATAATTATGTAAAGTCCAATTTTTTTTTTTTTGAGAAGTTGAGTATTTTTTCTATTTATTTCTTTTTTTTAAAAATTTTTTATTAAAATAAAAGTAAAATAGACACAAAAATTTAACCTTTTGAAAGGTTGAGCTCTCTGTAAAAGAGCACATAAATTAATAGTTTATACAATATTATCCTTATTTTTAAGAGTAAATTAAAAGAATTTGGTCAAATTATTATTTTGGTCTTCAATGTTTGCACGAAGTTTAATATTGGTTCTCAACGTTTTAAAAAGTTATTTTAGGTCCTCAACGTTTTTTTTTTTTGTCAAAATTGGTCCTTTAGCGTAATATCCATTTAGTTTTGCCATTAAATGCAGACATGGAAGGTTTATGTGACACACTCTCTCTCTTACGTGTCATATTTAAATAACATGGCACCCTCTCTCACTCCAACTCAGTAAAACGATGTCGTTTTGATTCATTTAAATGACCAAAACAGAACATTTGAATGAATCAAAACGGCGTCGTTTTGCTAAGTTTGAATGAGAGAGGATGCCGTGTCATTTAAATATGACAAATAGGAGAGATGTTGTGCCACATAAGTCTTCTATGTAAGCATTTAATGGCAAAATCAGACAGATGTTACGCTAGATGACCAATTTTGACCCAAAAAAATGTTGAGGACCTAAAATAACTTTTTGAAACGTTGATGATCAATATTAAACTTCGTACAAACGTTGAGGATCAAAAGAGTAAATTTAGCCAATGAATTTTAAATAAAAAATCATCCAATCATAGTAACCTATTTTACAAGTTTATTTATAATTAATTAATTATACTCTATATAGTATATACCCACTTAGGCTTAGTGGTTTTGGCACTTACATCTCTTTTGAGAAAGCGTAATCATTCTAGTATAGTATCAATCATCGAGGCACTTGTTATAATTTATTATATTAAAATATTTTTTATTTCTACGAATGTGAGATTTATTATATTATTATATGTATTTTATCACTATATTGGTTACAAAACGTAATATTTACACAATATTTTGAATTTGTATTTTCGACTAGAGGATAAAACTCATAAAAGGACGAAATTATTGTTAGTTTTAAATTTACTTTATCATTTGGTACACTTTCTATTTAACATCATTCACCACCTTAACCTCTACTATGATTCTATCTATTAGGAGTACTTCAGATATTTTGCAAGTATAGAAAGCGCATAAAGTAGCAAAGCCATAAATTTTGGCCAAATGGAGCACACCTTCTTTTGTTTTGTTTGGTACAATAATTAAGATAATAAAGTATCCTATTTTTATAGATATTTTATTTTTTTCACATATATTCTTTTATTGAAGACAATTTTCTTCAAGTTAGCTGATGTCTCATAATAGAGGTATATCTCTTCTAAAAGATGTTTTTTCATACGTAAATCTTGAACCCGAGATTTTACTTAAAGAGAACATAATACCTATCACTACAATCAACTACATATTTTAAATATTTTATCTTTAGTTGGGTTGGGTTAGCAAATAACATATATATTAATTCAATTCTCCTATTTATTCAACAATTGAAAAGGCAAAAACAAAATTCTGTCTCTTCATTTGAAGGGATTTTTTTTTTTTACAAAATCTTATTTAAATCAGTGTCTAAAATATGTGAAAACCATGGAGAAAATCACATACTGAAACACACATGTTAAAGATAATAAGTAATTTTTTTAGTTTTACTTTATTCCTCAATTTTGGTGATAACTTTCTTTCAATTTCAATTTTATTGTTTTTCTTGTAAAAAATTACTTTATTTTGTAAGTCTATCTTGTTTTGGTAAAGTTTTTATATTAATAGGTACTTTTGAATTAAATCTTTATTTGCATGAAAAAAATAAATATTTATGATATCTAGAAATTTGCAAATCTTACTTTATAAAAACAATTTTCCTTCTTCCTTCATCATATTTTTAGAAAAAAAATTATAACACTTTCAACATCACTTAAGATATAAGATATATGATATATAAATTACTTAATTTGTTGATGACAACAAGAACAATATAAAGTTTTTTATTTCAAATTCAGCTTACAAAAGAAATTATCCGTAACTTTTATTTTGTTTTTCTAATTCAATTCAACAGTATTTATGATTTATTCTTTAATATTATTAAAATAAAATTTTCTGATCTATAGTATACACAGCTAAACTTTTCTATATTTTGATAAAATATATTTTATTAAAAAAAGTTAAGAATAAAACCAAGAAATATAACTAATTGTATAGCAATTTAAATATAAACTCTCACTGAAGTTTGACACTTTGATGTTTAAGCCTTAAGGAGAAAATAATAATAATAAAGATTCCATAAAGGTTAGTTAATTAAGATATTTACGAAAATCAAAATGTGGTTTTTTGTGTATGGTATGCATTACATTACATGATAATTGAATTGACATATTAATTAAGGCTGTCTGGAGTGTGCGCGCATGTAGATGATTGCTGCCGCACCGCACACGCTACTACCTGGGCCCACTGCTTCAACCTCGTCTTCTTTGCATCCAAATCATCACCTTCACCAAAAAATTTCAGCCGTTAGATAACCACCCAAATAATCCCACCCTATCCTACGGCTCACATTAACAAAAAAAAACCAATATACTGTGAAATATAAATGTTTTGTTTTGGTCATTTAAATCAATCAAAATAGTGTTATTTTGCAGAGTTATAATGAGAGAAGATATCATGTCATTTAAATATAACACATATGAGAGAAAGTGTGCCACATAAACATAAAATCAAACGATATTACGCTAAAAGGTCAATTTTAACAAAAAAAAATTAAGAACCTAAAATAACTTTTTGAAACGTCGTATAAACGTTGAAGACTGGCCGTAAAATATCTATCACAGAACTCGATAGCTTATTCTTTCGTAATCTCGTTAACTTTAACTTGTAAACATCTTTATATTCAAACCAAGACATTTCATTTAATATTAAATATCATAAAAATAAGGCTAAAGCTATATTTTGATCTTCAAACGTTTAATATTGATCTTCAATGTTTCAAAAGTTTAATGTTAGTCCTCAAAGTTTTTTTTTTGTCGATTTTGGTCATCGAGCGTAACACTGTTAACTTTTTACTGTTAAATGATGACGTGACAAGCTTATATGGCACACCATCTCTCCTGCATGTCATATTTTAATGAAGTGACATGATACATCACTATCACGTCACCCCACATTGCCACATCATCATCTTCTCTCTTTCATCATCATCATATAGGGTAACGTGACGGTAATGTGTCATGCCACATCATCAAAATATGACACGTAGAAGAGAGGATGTGTCATATAAGCATGTCACGTCATCATTTAACGGCAAAAAGCTAACAGTGTTACGCTAGAGGACCAAAATCAACAAAAAAAAACTTTGAGTATCAACATTAAACTTTTGAAACATTAAGGACTAACATTAAACTTCATACAAACATTAAGATTGAGGACCAAAATAATACTATAGCCTAAAAATAACTATATTAAAGTTTTACTACCCAATATATTATTTAATGTTTTTTTTTCAACCAAGAACCTAAAAAATTATTTTTATTAATTTTTTACTTTTTTCTAAAAAATTAAATTTTACTTGTTTATATAGACATCTGAGATTAATTATTGAGAAAAAAATTAAATAAAAAAGATTATTTATAAATTAAAATTTGCAGCAAACAAAGTTGAAGGTGATAATTGGCAAAAGTTCTATAATTGAGAGACCAAAAATATTTTTGCCAAAATTTAATTTTATACATTGATTACCTTGATCGAATAGGTTTTTAGGGGTACCGGCGTCGCTATCGGAGGCCATGGACGACGTAGAAGATGACCTTGATAAGCTATGATTGTACTGTTTATTGACGGCTTGGTAGAATTCCAGAGCCGGAATCGTATCGGAAAGTTTCGGGTCGATATCCGGCGAATCGAACCCGAATCCGAGTTCGATACAGGCTTTCAGTTCTTCTAGATCGTCCTCGGAGAGGCTCTTGCTGAGACGGTGGCGGCTGAGACCGCCGGCGACGTGATTGCTTTTCCGTCTCTGCCATGCGTCTTCCCGGAGCGTGTCCGGCGACCATGACTGCTGTTTATAGAGCGGGCGCGGCGGCGGCGGCGCGTGAGATGGTGGTTTGGAGTTGGACATGGTTAAACGGCGGTGCCGTTTTGAGGACTATCTAGGGATTATTAATTAGAGGATGCAGAAGAAGGTCCTAGAAGAAAACTAGTTTATAACTATATATTATAAGAGCCTCAGGCTTGGTTTTTTTTTTTTTGGTAAAGCTCAGGCTTGGTCTTAATCATTACGTTTTCTAGAAACATGAGGATTTTTTATTTATTTTTATAAAATGAAAGGATTATTTTTATTTTTAAATTTAATTTATGAGAGAAAATGAAAGGATTATTTTTATTTTTAAATTTAATTTATGAGAGAAATATTATTTAGTCCCTGAATCATTAGTCAAATTACTATTTAATTTCTGAATTTGACAAAATTACTATTTAGTCTTCGAATTTGCAACTCTATCAACTCTTTACTCCCCGAATTTGGCAAAAATACTATTTAGTCCGCGAATTTGCAACCCTGTCATCTATTTAGTCTCCAAATTTGGCAAAAATATTATTTATCCCCGAATTTGCAACTCTGTCAACTATTTAGTCCCTTGATGTTAGATAACCAGGAGTTGATATAGCCGTTGAATGCTGGTGTGGCACCGTTAAGTGCCTTGGCACATGCCACAACAGCATTTAACGGCACGTCAGCTGGTTATCTAACGGGTAACAGTTAATGGACTAAAAAGTTGATAGAGTTACGAATTTGGGGACTAAATAGTATTTTTATCAAGTTTTGGGACTAAATAGTTGACAGAGTTGCAAGTTCGGGGATTAAATAGTATTTTTGTCAAATTTAGGGACTAAATAGTTGACGGAGTTATAAATTCAGGGACTAAATAGTATTTTTCTCAAATTTAAGAATTAAATAATAGTTTGATCAACAATTCAAAAATTAAATAATATTTTACCTTTTAATTCACTATATAAATGTATTTTTTTTATAGGAGATAAATGTATTTTTAAATGAGAAAATTTTAAAATAAAGGATATATTTTCGTCAAACTATCTGTTCTGTAAAGCAAGGAATCTGAGAATTTGATTTTTTTTAGACAGACTGAGATATTTTTTTTATTAGAGGACAAGCTGGACTATCATTATATGGATGGATATTTTATGATGGACAAAAATTTTATTTTGGTTTCTAATATTTAGCATATTTTTCAATTTGAACCAATGTTTGCACTTTTTTACTTTGGTTTATTATGTTTTGGATGGATACAAATTTAATCTCTAATATTTGTTGACTTTTAGTTTGATCATTTGCGTTTGTTATTGATACCTCAATTATCTAAGTATTAAAATTATTTAACAAAATTGAATGTTAAAAAAAAAAGTGAGGGACCAAATTATTACCAATCGCCAATGTGATTGATCAAATTGAAATTGAATAAACGTTAGAGACCAAATTAGTACTCCCTCCAGTTTACAATATATACTTCGTTGGGGGATTTTCTATATATGTTTGAAAATATCAATAGTTTTACAAAATCAAGAAAGCATTAATTATTTGTTTACAATTTCTTTAGTCTATACGTACTTACCCGACGAAACAGTTATTACGAATCGGAGGGAGTACTAATCACAAATGTGATAGATCAAATTAAAATTGACAAAAAATTAGGGACCAAATTAAAAAAAAAGTGCTAAATGTTAGAGATCAAAATATGTTTTTTGTCATTTAGAATCTAATATGCATTGATGAATTGATGTATTATATTAGGAATGAAATTTCTATATACTTAGGAAACCTCATAAAAATTTTATTATTAAATTGGAATAGGAAGTTTAGTAAAAGGTCATTTATTTATTATGTATATATTATTGAGTTTTTTTTTCTAAAATATTCATTGAATAAAAGAAAAAACAGACGTTATTTTGTATGATATTAATGTTAAAAGATCAATTATACAACATTATCTTTTAGGGAATTAAGATATTAATTGAACTTAAGTAAGTATACTTATATTTTCCAATAAAAAAATATACTTATATTTTTATTTAAAGTAAGAAAAAAATGAAAGAAAATACATCCCAACTCCAAGATATTAATTAAGAATGAAAAATAAATAAAAGGAAAATAGAGAGAAGGGAAGGAAGGACAGGGTGGCTATAGAGCCTATATGGAAGTTAAAAGAAGTGGAATGGACTGGAAAGTGAAAGAAAGTGGAATAGAATATTCTAGAACACGCCCATCCAACGGCTCAGATTGGTCTAGTTCGTTGTGTGTACTTACACCAACAACAGGAAAGCCCCCAAGAACTATGCATAGTTGAATAGATAATATTACCAAGAACTATTTTATTTTTTTTTAAAAAAATAGTAATAATAAATTTTGATATTTCGTCATCTATGACCTCATAAAATGCTTTTAATACATTAAATTTTGGATAAAATACTTCTACTACCTCAAACTTTGCTGCAATGTTCATTTCTGCCCCTAAATTTTTTGTTAGTTCATGCCTAACTCCAAATTTTCAATTTTGTTTACGCCTGCCCTTTTTGCTAACACTGTTAACTTGCTTGACGGAATTTGCTGGCGTGGACGATGACAGAATTTTTTGTTAACTTGCTTCATGCCTAACTCCAAATTTTGTTTACGCCTGCCCTTTTTGTCATCTTACTGTCCACCTCATTTTTCACCTCGCATTTAACTGTTTACTTTTATTAAAAAAAATAACATAATCCAAGTAAAAAAAATAACCAAACTTTTACCCTAAAATATTTTTTTTTTTCGAATTAGGTTAATTTTTTTAATAAAAGTAAAAAGTTAAATATGAGGTGGATAATGACGTGGCAAAGAAATACACATTCATCGTTCACGTCAGCAAATCCCGTCAAACAAGTTAACGGTGTTAGCAAAAAGGGCAGGCGTAAACAAAATTGAAAATTTGGAGTTAGGCATGAACTAACAAAAAATTTAGGAGCAGGAATGAACATTGCAGCAAAATTTGGAGGCAACAATGATACTTTACCCTTAATTTTTTTCAGCTAAAAAATATTTAGTTTTTTGTGTAAATTTTCCTATTTAAAAAAAATAATACATTGAAATGCCAGATTTATAACTTTAACAAATAAAATATATATATATATATATATATATATATATATATATAATTAAAAAGTTGAGAGTCTTACATTTTTATGCAATATATTAGAAATTAATTTTGTATTTGACAAAAACATTAGTTACCCGTTCTTTATTTATGAATGATACTGTTATAGAATTCATATAAATCATACATGATAATTGGACCTATCATATCACATATGTGTTAAAAGTTTAATTTAGTGAAGAAAAGAACGAAAAGTATGGATGCAGTTTATTGTAACAAAGCAATTAAGTAATATTTATAATTATTTTCTTAAATAATATTACTTCTTATTTTAGTCGTTTAACTATTAATATGTAGTGGCTTCTGACAAAAAAATTAGACAAATTTAAGCCAGTGAGAATATTTTTTATTATCTAATTATTAGTGAGCTTATTTTCTTGAATCTTACTGACTCGTTAATTGTTATAACTTAGAATATGTATATGGAAAGCTCGACCCCTCTTTTCTCTTTCTCTCTCAGGGACATAAATTTTTTTATAATAAACTGGACCAATGGGATATACTGATATATAGCACAATCCTATAACTTAAAAAAATTAATATATAAAAAATATTTTAGTGGAGAAGAATTGAAGTATTTGGTACAAATTGTATACTACTCTAATTGTTTGATACATGTCAGGCTATTTATTATCAAGCATAATTATTAATTTTTTTATGACTTATAAACATTTCAAGAGGTGAGATTATATATATATATATATATATATATATATATATATATATATATATGATAGGCTGTATGTTGCCTGGCCTCTGCTTCTAAATATATGATAAGCCATCTTTATTTAGTAAAAGGTATGAACAATTAGATAGATCATATTTTATCGGCACCAACATTTGGCATTACTGTCAATTCTGCTCCCAATATTTATTTTATTGTCAATTATATCCTTAACGTTTTATTTTTCTACTAATGTTATCATTTTTACTAACGTCGTTAACTAATTAACGATTTTTGTTGATGTGACATTTTACGTGGCAAATGAGTTGATTAGGCAAAAATATTTTGGTATATAACCGAAATATCCATCAGAGCGAGCTTGATGGATTATTCTTTCGAGTACTGTAAGACTCATTAATAGAGGCGACCCTCCCAATAAATGACGCTCCATTCTCATTCATCTAGGAATCGAGCCCAAAAAATAATTATTAAGAGAACACAACTCTTTTATTATTTATGACACACTGCTTAGCTTTTCGATTCTCATTTGATAATACCAATAGTACACTTTATACATTTCATATGCAAAATGCACTTTAACTAGCATATCCAAGCTCATAAAAGAATGGTAATTAAACAAGAAGACAAAACTTTTTCATGTACAAACTTGCTTAGATGAGTGATGAGGATACCTTAGAAAATAGAATATCCAAGACTTGTGGAAGAAGGAAGGGAATTAGGGAAGGCATGGGCATGGTGTGTAGAGAAAAGAGAGATAATGTGGGGAATAGTGTAGAAGAAATAAACAAAAAGCTAAAATGCACATAACTCTCCTGAATTATAGAGTGTTTGCACATAATCTCCCCAAACTTCAAAAAGTTGCATAGCACCTCCTTAAACTTTTCAACTTTTGCACATAAAGAATTCTGTTAACTTTTCCATCCAATTTTTAACACTCAATGCCACATCGGCTTCTACATCACATTTTAATTCCATGTCAGCTGTGCAAATAAGTAATTTCTCTACTATTAATTAATTAATTATTTATTTATTTATTTTTATTAAAAAAATTAATTATTTTTATGAAAATTAATTTCTCTACAATTTATATTTTAATTAATTAATTTTTTTCATAAAAATTAATTATTTTTCTGAAAAAAAATAAATTATTTTTCATAAAAATAATTAATTTTATGAAAAAAATTAATTAATTAATTAAAATATAGACCGTAGAGAAATTAATTTTCATAAAAATAATTAATTTTTTTATAAAAATAAATAATTTATTAATGGCAGAGAAATTACTTATTTGCCCAGCTGATATAGAATTAAAATGTGATGTGGAAGCTGATGTGGCATTGAGTGTTAAAAATTGGATGGAAAAGTTAACAGAATCCTTTATGTGCAAAAGTTGAAAAGTTTAAGGAGGTGCTATGCAACTTTTTAAAGTTCGAGGAGGTTATGTGCAAACACCCTATAGTTCAGGGAGTTATGTGCATTTTAACCTTAAAAAAAAGGGTGTTGATTATTATTGTTTGGAATGTGCATTGTGCATTGTGCTTGTCAGCGCAATATGGATGGGCTTGGTTACTCCTTTTCACACAATAGTGCATTATCCTTCTACTCCACCACACTTACCATCCTCCCTTTATTCCTCTTTTCCTATTTTGGCCCAAAATATTTATCATACCAAATTTGATCACTACATTTAAAAAAAAATTATTTGCTGAGTCCATTACTCAAAAGTAATTATTAAAAAGACATAAACTCCGGTGAAATGTTTAAATTGGTCTTAAAAGTATAAGTTTTTTTTAAATTGGTTATATAAATTTCAACCGTGTTTCAAATTGGTCATGCAATTACAAATTATTATATTTTTCTAGTTAAGTGCTGATGTTATTATTGTTCAATCAACAAAATATATTCTAAATCATCAATTCTTGCTACATCATCATCTTCCTCTTTCAATTTTATGTGTTTCGGAACGAAATATGGGTATTGTGTGAAGAGTGAAAACTGAATTAGAAGTCTGAAACGCTAAAAAATGAAAGAGAAAGATGACGATGTTGCAAGAATTGATGACTTGGAATTTTTTTTGTTGACCGGAGAATGATGACATCAGCACTTAACAGGAAAATATAACGGTTTGTAACAACATGACCAATTTTTTTAAAAAAAAAGAAAACATTTAGAACCAATTTAAAACTTACCCTATACTTTTATGACCAATTTGAACATTTGACCCATAAAGTCCGTATTATCTTTACCCAATCGGAATGGTACCTCTTTCTCTTCATCTTCTGTTACTATTATTGTACATACTACTCTACTCACACTCTTATTAGTATTGGGAAAAATTATATTAAAAATGTTAGATTCAAATTCTCAATAATTAAACAAACCATATAAAAACTTTGAAGAGAGGTAAGTATAATTTTTCAAAGAGGGGGTAGGTACATTTACTCTAAAATTTAAGATTGATTTTGTTATCTTTATTGTCAGAATATATTACATTTACTGTTTCTTAATGTTGGACTAATTAAATTATACTTATAAATATTATACACTTATAGTTTTAAAATTTACAATTATTCTCCTTTAATTTGTTTTCAATGAAAATAAATTTGTGCAGAATATAAGAAAATGATTTTATTTTTATGATGTTTGTGCAGAATAATTTTATTATTTTGGAACTATTAGATAATGTATAAATATTAACCGCATTTATATAAAATAAATTAGAAGGAAATTTTGTGTAACATTATATTGAACCCTAGAAGAATAATTTACTCTTTTTAATTATTATGTCAATAATAAAATAGGAAAATACTTAGGTCAAGTTCCTTATATCCTTGCCATCAAGTTCCTCAATATAAATATAACACGTGATAAAAAGTGTTTGAATGACCAATCAAAGTAGAGAGAGAATGTAGAAGATGACATTTTATATGACTAATCATAGAAAGGAAAGAGTGTATAAAGACAACATATAATTGGTGGAACTTGATGACAATGATACAAGGAACTTGACCTAATTAAGCTGCACAGGCTTCCAATCTTTTTTCATAAATTTAATTTTAAATGTAACAAAATAGATAAAAAAAATTAAAAATCTACTCATTTTCCATAAATTAGTAAATTACTATTATTATAATTTAATAAATAAAATCCCGGTTTATACTAGTTTGCTACATACACTTTCATTTTTTTTCCAAAATATTAATTTTAAATGTAATAAGATAAGTAAAAAAAAAAATACAAATCTCCTCATTCTCCATAAATATAAGGCGAGGTAAGTCCATGAATGAAAAGAAGAATTATTGAAGGAAGACGCAAAAAAGGAATGGGAGACAATATAATATTTAAATTATAAAATATTAACAAAGGTTAAATCTAGGAGAAATAATTAGTGTCTTGTAACGTATAAAAGTTTAATATTATGAGAGTACTCAATTTTAATACATCCTTCTAATTATTTAGTGTTATTTTCTAATATTATTAGGGACTCACGCACACTAATATCATATCCAATTAGAATTGATTAAGGACCAAGTAATGGAATGTATTGAAGTCCAGGACTATCTCGTACTACTGAACATAATCTCTTTTACAATGTAATGAACTCGATTAATTATAAATCTCCATTGAAAAAAAATATAATTAATAGGGTAGGTCTATGATGCAACTTATTGCATGCAATAAAAATTTAGCCGATAAAATTGTGACATATTTTTTTACATGTCATAATTCTATAGGCCAAAATTGTATTACAAATATATAATAAATTGTATCATAGATTCATCTTAATTAATATTTGATAATATCTCAAATAAAATTAGTTCTAAGAAATACATCACGGAACAAAAGTTGAAAAATGAAGTAATTTTGAGTTAAGGTAGGAAGCAAAAGTAAGTGCATCCCATATGAATGCATGAGATGAGAGGATAAGCATATTCCTCCTTGGAAAACATATAGGCTAAGCTGTACGAAATTGTCAGATCTTAGAATTTGTCTTTTTAATTTTCACATTTATATTAATTTTTTTCAAAAAAATTTAAAATAATACAAATTTTAAAACAGATTTAATTATAAAAGCCTAAATTACTCTTTTGCTCCTCAACGTTTGCACCAAGTTTAATATTGGTTTTCAACGTTTCAAAAAGTTATTTTAGATCCTCAATGTTTTTTTTTGTCAAAATTGGTCCTCCAATGTACTCCGTCTGATTTTTTTGTTATATGTTGACGTGGAAGGCTTATGTGGCACACCCTCTCTCCTACGTGTCATATTTGGATGATATGACATCCTCTCTCACTCAAACTCAGCAAAACGACGCCGTTTTGCATCACTTCTCTCTCACTCAAATTCAGCAAAACGACGCCGTTTTGCATCACTTCTCTCTCACTCAAACTCAGCAAAACGGCGTCATTTTGCTGAGTTGGAGTGAGAGAGGGTGTCATATCATCCAAATATGACACGTAGGAGAGAGGGTGTGCCACATAAGCCTTCCACGTCAGCATATAACAAAAAAACCAGACGGAATTATGCTGGAGGATCAATTTTGACAAAAAAAAACATTAAGAACCTAAAATAACTTTTTGAAACGTTGATGACCAATATTAAACCTGGTGCAAACGTAGAGGACTAAAAGAGTAATTTGGCCAATTATAAAAAGTAATGAATTTGAACTTACCACCTCCTTATAATGTCATCGTATGCCTATGTATATATCTATATTTGCGTGTATGAAGTACACCATTCAGATCGTTAAATAAAAATTGAATTTTGTATTTGTACTGTAATAATTTTATGTAACGATTCAAAATACACATTTTACGCACTTTACTATATTTTAGCATATCCGAATCTGATTCCCACCGGGTCACAGTCACTCACTCACATGGTGATTCTCTGACTCTCACTGCTTTTTCCACTTCATTTGGTTTCAGTCTTGAGATGTGATTCCGCATCCATCCCCTTTATGATTTCTGTCATATCCACGTGAAACAAATCACCACCACTCACCATTCCTCAATTCTTTATATCATGCAAGCCTGCAATTCATTCAATTTTTAACACTAAAGTACTCTTTTCTCCTTTAAAAAAAAAATTATACTCACCTCACCGAACACTATTTACATAAATTCAATTAGACTCTCATCACACTCTTCCACTTCTATTCACGAATACGATTCTTTACATTTTACATCACATTTTATGTCTGTATTTGATTATTTAAAAACGAATTTAAATTTTTTATGTTTATTTTATTGTGTGTAGTTTGTTTTTCTTAAATTTAAAAATAATTAAATTTATGAGTGTAACAAATTTTGTAAAAAAAATAGTAAATTTTTCGGGTTCAGGGGCTGGGTCTAGGGATCTAAGTATTCGATGGGTCCGGAGATGGGTATCAAATTTCATACCCGGTGGGGAACGGGGAAAATATTGACTACCCGGGACGGGAACGGAGAATGCAGTATCCTACCCAAACCCTACCCATTGCCATCCCTAATCCAATCCTTTGAACACCCATAATTGTAAATTCTTTCTACTGAATCTGCCTTTTCTTTTATAATGTTATAAAATTATGTTGTCGCCCTTACTTTTTTTTTTAAATATTTTAATATATCATTTTACCACTTTTATTTCATTTTCATTCTCATTTTTTACTACCAAACATAATAAACTTATTCCCATTCTCATTTTTATCACATTCCATCTATCAAACAAATTCTACAGATTTTGAGGGATTCTTAGGGCATGTTTGGTTGAATGTTATGTTGACGTAATCCTTTTATACTCTTCTAACCAAACACACTCTATTTTTTGTAATGTGATGAAATTATTATTTTGCTTTTACTTTTTTACCCACTTTATTTCATTCTCACTTTTAATATAAAGAAAAATTATCATTTTGCCCACTTTTATTTCATTCATAATTTCACATCACATAACTTTCATATTATTTTTTTTATTTCCTTCTCCAAACTCATTACATTCTCCATTCTCATTACATCATCCACCTTACTAACCAAAAACTCCTTTATTATGTTTTCTCTTTCTTTTTTCTTTTCCATAAGGATGTTATTAAAGTCATGTTTAATTATAAAGATTCATTTATTATTGAGAAAAATCTAATTATAGGCCATCTGGCATCAGCTCCGAAGCTTGCAGATTTTTTATCAACTTCACATGTTTCCAGAATACCATGCCTATGAATTTCGTGCCAAGATTATAGATACATTATAACTTATAAGGGGTTTTGTTACCGAAATAATACTGTTAAAAATTTTTTTTATCTAATATTTTATTTAAAATTTTAATTTTAATTAAAATATTAGATAAAAATAAACAAATGTAGGAATACAAAATTTTAATATTTTCATAAGATTAAATATCCTCTCGTCACATAAAAAATTTGTTAATTTTTTTTCATATTAATTAACAAAATATTTAATGATTTAAAAACTATAAAAAGTTCAATAAAATGAATAATTTTTAATGTTTAAAACTTAACAAAAAATAAAATAAAATAAACCTTAACAAGTTTTCTTAAAATATTTGTTAGCAAAATCATAACTGAAAAATCATTCATTTTAATTAAATATATTCAAATTTTAAAATAAAAAGAAAAATAGGGAAAAAAGGGATCATGTTTGTGCACTTGAAATATTTGATGAGAAGAAAATTTGTGTGTAGTCTAAGTCTAATTAATAAAACAAAGATTTTGTTAATTAGAGTGTCAAAGGCTTTCATCGAGATATTATTTTATTAGTTGAGAGAGTATTTAATAATTTAAAATTAATAAAATAAATAAATTTAAATACACCAACTAATTAAAAAAAAATTTTAATCAATACCCTCAAAAAGTATTGGGCAACAAAACACAGAAAACACATAAAATAATTGCAAAAAACAACATTATCATGTGATTGGTTTTTTTGTTGTTGCTTAGGTGAAAGGGATAAATTAAAAAACAAGGATGGCCATTGAAAGCTTTGTCGGAAAGCACAATCCAGCGGTGGAGATTTTCCCACCTTTCTTCTTCCTATTGGATGGCCATCACATCAACGATTCAACTCATCTCCCATTGGTCCACGTATCGAGATCTCTGTGGTTCCCATCTTCCAATTTCCCCAATAAATAAATAAATTAATCCAAAATCAATAAATTTTCTCCTCCCAAATTTATCTTACAAACGATATCATTATCTTAATTTTTATTTTTATCTCTAATTCACTTCATGTTTACAATTTAGGGCCTGCTTCGTATAAATGTGTAGATATAAAGTACTGTAGAATAAAGAAAAATAATATATAATTGTATAGAAAAGTGAAGAGAGAGATAGAGAGAAAAATTAAGAGAGAGAAAAAGTATAATAAAAAATATATTTGGTATGTATAAAATATGATGTGCAAAGACAGAACATGTTGACGTCGCTTGATCTATATAACCGACCCTACCTAGTGGGAAAAGGCTTTGATTGTTGTTGTTGTTGTATAAAATATAATGTAAAATTTTTAAGAATCGTGTGATTACATGTAATGTACTGCTAATCATACCAAACATGCTCTTAGGGTACGCTTGGTATGAATGCAGGAATGTAAAGTACTGTAAAGAAAGTACTGTAGCGTAAAGTACTGTAGAATAAAGAAAAGTACTGTAGAAAAAACTGATGAGAGAGATAGAGAGAAAAATTAGGAAAGAGAAAAAGTATGATGAAAAGTGTGTTTGGTATGTATAAATATGATGTAAATTTTTTTGAAAAATGTGAGAATCCATAATTCTACTATTTACAATTCATACCAAACATACCCTTAGTATTCCATATTATTATAATAGAATTATCTTATTTATTATAAGTGATGATGAGCTATTTTATAATTTTGTTGGTTTTACACAGGTATCTCCCAATTAGAGATAATATTGTTCAAGTTAGATGAGGGGTAGAACTCTCTCAAACAAAAATTTTTTTATACACAAAATTTGAACCGAAACCTTACTTAAAAGAAATAAAATATCAACCGCTCCAACCAAATCCGTATTTTTGTTAATAAATTAATTAATCCAAGAAAAGTAAAGAAAATTCCCATACTACCCCTCCCTTCCAGTTTCTGCTTAAATGGTCGACTCGTGTCGAGGCGGCACAAGACACTTGTCGACTCCACCACTCTCCACCCTCAACATCGCTCCCACACGACACTCTCTCTGCTTACTCACTCCAACCAAGCAAGAACACACACGAATTTGTCACAAAATTATTATAAAAGAAAGGTAATTTTTATTTATTTTATTTGTTTAGACCTCCGTTTCTCCGCTTGTCTTTTCTGGGAAATAATTTTATTATATGGGTTTTCCTATCTTTTTCCCTTTTTCTGAGTTTTTTTCCTTCTTCTTGACCTCTGAAATTCACTGCTCGTCCTCGTTGCTTGAGTTATAGGTTATGATTACCTCAAATTTCAGATGTGTTTGATTTTTGGAAGGAGCAGAGGGGTTTTCCATTATTGGCTATGGAATTTGGAAAGAGAAAAATTGGAGGGAGGTGTCGGAAAGGGGAAATTTTAGTGTTCGGAGAAATTTTAATTAAACTCTTTAAAAGGGGGATTTTTTGGTGGTAATGACCTAATTTTGTGAATAGAGACCTAAATTAAGTACAGATTTGAGAAATTGAACTAATTTTCCTAAATTGACCACTTACGGGTGAATTTTCAGATCTGAAGCTGCAAAAAAAAAAAAAAAAACCAGACAATATAATAATAATAGTCTGATCCGTATTGATCGGTATTTTTTGGGCTATACGATTATGCTTTTGGCTTTTATCATTCGTACTGGTTTGGATTGATGTGGCTGTGAGTAATAGTACATGAAAAGAAATAAAGTCTTTTACATGAAATTGGAAACGTCAAGCTCTATAATTGAGTTTGTAATGAAATGTTTTTAGTCCCTTTTTGGTTTCTGAAAGTTGTGGTCTCATGTAATTCGTACCTCCACTACACTGTAGTAATCAACATGGGGATGTACTTGTATCTCCCAGATATTTTCTTATTTTGTTCATCTTGTTCTTGTTCCATCTCTTTTTATAACTCCACAAATTTATTTAAAATATGTTTGAATTGTGTATTAAGAAGGCGTATAAGAGAAAAGGGAATAAAAGTATATCTTTCTCGTGTGTAAAAGATTATTAATGATTAATTTATAATTCCCCATTATCTTCATTCAAACAAAGAGAATAAAAAAGATATTAACCTTCTATTTCCTTTCCTTTCTTCTGAGAAAGAAATCTTTGATAATTTATGATACAAGGTTTATATACTCTGTTTTTTTCCTTTGGTTTGTATTTGTAGAGAGGTAGATTTTCATTTTTCAACAGGTGATTATATATATATAAACTATAGTAATTTGGAATTTTCATGTTGTAAATAGTTAGATGAGATATGATTGCTGAAAACTCCACATGATCTACAACAACAACTACTACAAGTTCAGTACGATTGGTATGAAAGAAAAGAGTTTGCTTAAGTAAAGCTCTTGCTTTTCTTGCTTCTACTTCAAGTCTTGAAAACTGAAAAAGAAAAAAAAGGGTCAAACAAACATGAACTTCAAGGGCTATGGTGGCGTCAACAACAACAACAACAATCCCATAGGAGGAGGAGGGGATGGTGGTGGGATTGGGAAGGGACCTTCAAATATGACACTAATAAGGCAGCCTTCATCAGTATACTCCCTCACATTTGACGAGTTCCAGAGCACAATGGGTGGGGTAGGGAAGGACTTTGGGTCTATGAACATGGATGAACTGTTAAAGAACATATGGACAGCTGAAGAAACTCAAGCATTGGCTATGGCATCATCAGCTAATACAGAAAGTAATAACATCAACAACAACAACAATAATGGTAATTATTATTATAACCCTAATGGGAATTTGCAGAGACAAGGCTCATTGACATTACCTAGAACTCTTAGTCAGAAAACTGTTGATGAAGTTTGGAGGGACCTGATGAAAGATAGTGGTAGTGGTAGTGGTAGTGGTGGGGCTAATGGTACTACTACTACTACTAGTACTACTGCTCCTGCTTCTTCTTCTTCTTCTGCTATGCCTCAGAGGCAACAAACTTTAGGTGAAATGACATTAGAGGAATTCTTGGTAAGAGCAGGTGTTGTGAGAGAAGACAATAATAATTTGGCTTCTTCTCTAATCGGAAAACCTAATGGTAATGGTAACAACCACAACAACAACAATCAATGGTTCAATAGCCACAACTCTGGTTCAATTCTAGGGTTTCAGCATCAGCCAAACGGGAATAATTTGGGTAATAACAATAACAGGATGGTGAATAGCACTAATCCTGTTTCCAAACAGACTCCTCCTCTGTCACTACAGGTAAACCCTAACCCTAACCCTAACCGGAGTCCGAACCCTAATTTAAACCCTACCTCTCACCAGCATCACCAGCCACCGCTGTTCCCGAAACCGGTGAATGTGGCTTTTGCGGCGGCGCCTCCGGTGCATTTTGTGAACAATTGTCAGCTTGGGGCGAGGGGAGGGGGGATGATGGGAGTACAGGGCGGTGGGTCGCCGGCGAGTCAGATGTCGCCGGAGGTGATGACGAAGAGTACGGGGGACACGTCGTCGCTGTCGCCGGTTCCGTATGTGATAAACAGGGGAAGGAAGTGTAGTGCTATAGAGAAAGTGGTGGAGAGGAGGCAGAGGAGGATGATCAAGAATAGAGAATCGGCGGCCAGATCCAGGGCTCGTAAGCAGGTCGGTCATAAACTCTGTTCTTATTTCTCATCACATCAAGTTTAATTTTGAATCATACTGTTCTTCTTTTTTTTATTACCGGAGAAAAATTCACGTTTAGTACCTAATAGAATCGGAATTGCCTCTCATCAAATTTTACAAAGATACATGTGAAATAAATAATGGTCAAGAACCTAAATTGGTCCTTATGTTTGTACGAAGTTTTATATTGGTTCTTTATGTTTGTAAGAAGTTTTAAATTGGTCCTTCCGTCCAAGTCCGTTTATTTCTTCCGTTAAGTGTTGACGTAGCGTGCTGAGGTGGACATATCATCTCTCCTACGTGTCCATTTAGGTTGATGTGTCATACCACGTCATCATTTACTATGTGATGACGTGGCGCTGATGTGGCGATGACGAGACTTGACATGTTAGCTTAGATGGACACGTCAGCACGCCACATCAGCAGTTAACTTAAGAAATTGACGGAAGTGGCCGGAAGGACCAATTTGGAACTTCTTGCAAACATAAAAGATCAATTTAAACTTTTTTAAACATAAATGACCAATATGAAACTTCGTGCAAACATAAGGGACCAATTTAGAGTTTTGATTGATAAATAAATGTCTCTCTTCAACTAGTGAAAGGGACTGATGCTTTACAACTTGATGAATTTGAATTTAAATCTCCGTTGAAAAAGGTATATACATTTAGTATGTGATAATGTCTTGAATATGATTATCTTTAATAAAAAGATAGCAGTAGAAACAAAACCTATGGACCAATTGTTGGTATTTTAGTTAACAAAAATATGAAATTGAAGGCTTTGAGGCTTTGACCACCAAAAACTGATTTCATCAGCTCCTTAAATCTAAATTAGAGTGTGTTTGTCATGTTGTCTAGTGGTTTTTAAATTTAAAAAAGATATACATAAATATTTGTAATTTAAAAAAAAACTGTGCATTCATGTAGCGGGGGAAAATAGGAATATTAATTTTTAATTTTTTTTGATGGAACTATTATTTTTTAATTTTAAAGTAGGCATTTTGACCAATGGGTGACTACTGACTACATAGACTTTCTATTTCGTTAGATATTACACAGAGAAATATTTCTTCTGAGTTTTGTAACTTCTTTTTTTTTTGGTAATGGTAGGCCTATACTTTAGAACTGGAATCTGAGGTTAGAAAGCTAAAGGATTTGAACGAAGAATTACAAAGAAAACAGGTATATCATCCACATCCTCATCAATATGTAATAAATTTCTGACTCTAGTTTTGATTTGAGAACATGTTTAGTATTATGATAATATTAAATTTCAATATATTTTTTTAATTATTTGGTCCCTAATTGATTCAAAGATAGGTCTTTATTAGTATGAGTCTTTACTAATGTTAAAAAATGATATTCAATGATTGGAAGGATGTATTAAAATTCATACTTTGTAGTGCTGAACTTTTATTCCTGAGTTTTGCACACTTTTGACTATATTTCGATTAATGCAGGCTGAATTTATGGAAATGCAGAAAAACCAGGTATTCTATTCTTTCTGTCTTAACTGATTTTAAACCAATTTAGTAAATTTCAATCATTTACAATTTTTTTTTAAAAAAATTTATTTACTATGTCATATAATGATATAAATATAATAAAGTCTTTTTGAGTTGTATATTTTATTTCATCTAAAATATGAGTTGTACATATTGGGAGTAAATTATTATTTTGGTATCTGAAAGAGGCAGTTTATCTTAATTTAGTTATTGGGAGATAGACATGTCAAATTTAGTTCTTGAACGATGCAATTTGTCTCAATTTTAAAAATATCAAATTTAGTCTTTCAAATATGTATTTTGTATCAATTTAGACCCTAAAAGTTTTCATTAACATAATCTACATAAATTTTTTCAGGGACTAAATTGAAATATATCACATCTTTCAAGGATTAGAATAATAATTTTCTCCTATAATCTTAATAGATATCAAGTTTACGGCCAAATAAATTAGTTTTTTTTCTTCTCTATCTGTTTTGGCAGGCTGTGGAGACATTGGGGTCGGCATGGGGAGGTAAAAGACACTGCTTGAGAAGGACACTTACAGGACCATGGTAGAGTTCATAGGTTGGTCTTTTGTTTATATACATATACATATATATATATCTGCTAAACGAAAACTGAGGAAGCCATTGTTGTGTCATAAGGATTGGTGTATGTATCTGTGAGGTGATTCCAATTATGGACTAGATAGGATGGTACCTTTATCAATGTATAGTAGTTGTTGTATCTTGTAGATTATTAAACTCTTTTAAGTATTTGCTTAATGTTGTCTGTTTTGTGCACATAGGACCTATGTAGGATGATCAGGTTTGGTTCTGTTGGACTCTACTTATATAATATTCTAACCTTTTCGTCTCAATCCTATTTTCTATTGGGTTTTGTTAATCGGTGCTTTAAGAATAGGCCAAATTAATTTTTTGGTCCTCAACGTTTGGACGAAGTTTAATATTGGTCCTCAACGTTTCAAAAGGTTGTTTTAGGTCCTCAACGTTTTATTTTAGGTCAAAATTGGTCCTCTAGCGTAACATTCATCTGGTTTTGCCATTAAATGCTGACGTGGAAGGCTTATTTGGTACACCATCTCTCTTACGTGTCATATTTAAATGATATGGCGTACTCTCTCACTCCAAATCAGCAAAACGACGTCATTTTGATTCATTTAAATGTTCTGTTTTGAATCAAAACGGCATCGTTTTGTAGAGTTGAAGTGAGATAAGGTGCTATGTCATTTAAATATGACACGTAGAAGAGAGGGTGTACCACATAAGTCTTTCACGTCAGCATTTAATAGCAAAATTAGACGGATGTTACGCTAGAGGACCAATTTTGACAAAAAAAAAAAAACAACGTTGAGGACCAATATTAAACTTCGTGCAAACATTGATGACCAAAAGAATAATTTGGCCTTAAGAATACTCTTTAAGGTTTCTCTCTGAAAAAATTTTCATTCTTGATGACTTTTCACTAAATTCTTTCTCAATCAATTAAAAAGAATGCTTTTAAGGACGATGATTAGCAAAACTTTTATCTTTTTCATTCTGCATCATCAATGAGTTTCATCAACAATTTTTTGTTGTTTTCCTGCAAGCCCTTCACGGATTATTGCTAAGGTTTTTAAGATTATCAGCATTACCTGAATGTTGACTCCATTTACTCATGAATCAAGGAATTTGAAAGAATTTTGCAGGATTAACTACTCTCAATGGGTGTAACTAAAAATATCATTTTAGTAGTTCCTCGTAGATAATGATTTTCTCAATTTGATACTTTATAGATTTTTCCTTCTCAATTTGACCCCGTATAATTTGATGTTATTAATTTGGTCTATTTGGTTAGATTCCATTTAAATAAATATTGGTTTTGATGGCTTGGATATTTGATGTTGACTTAACAACATTAAAAGTCAAGTAAATCTAATTTTTCACCTATTTTTTTTCTAACTGAGAAACATCTAATGCTGATTGAGTAGAGTTTAATATTACTATTTTGGTGATTAGATGTCGCGTTTTGACTAGCCTCTAACATTGCCCAATTAGAGCACCAAATGTTAAAATCATCAAAATTGCTACTTATTTAGAAATGGAGGGACCAAATTGATAAGAGATCAAATTATGAGGGATCTAATTGAAAAGAAGAATCTATGAAGGACCAAATCAAGAAAATCATCATCTATGAGGGGCTAAAATGATGTTTTAGTCAACATTTTTTTTGGGCCTGTTTTAGTCAACATTATTGAATGTAATATAAATGTTAAGTATGTAACTATGCATACACACATCAAAATTCACCATTACATTTTGGCTTGTGTTGAGAATGCCATTCTTCAATAAGAAAAGAAATAAGCCGCCAATAATTACCAAAAAACTGGAAAACTAGGTACATGAAATTTCAACTTGGATTTCTGCTTCACATAATAAGAACACATTACAAGTTCAATGGCAAGAATTCCACCCTCTGGAAAACATGATGGTGACAAAGAAACTGCGGCCATCGAATCCAATGAGGTCCAACAGGGGACATGATTCGATACTGATCGGCTGGCTAGACGATCCAACCCGTTTTCGGCTGGCGGTATCATCACCTCGCCATCCGAAACATTGCTTTGCTAACACTTCATTGGCTCATTGTCCAACTGACAGATACATAAGTGCCTGAGATTTTCTCTATCCTCACATAGTTCAAACTATATTCCATTAACTCTTAGGATACTCAAAAACAAGGCCTTCAGCCACACTCCTTGCTCTTCCATTACCATAGAGCTTATTCACAATAGCCAATGCAAAATCTGTCACAGAAGAAAGTCCCTCACTAGTGATCAGTTTTCCATCAATAACTACCTTAGCACCATTTATTGCTTCATCTTTAAGCTTGTCTACGACAGAGGGATGAGCTGTGAACCTCTTTTCCTGTAAAGAAACAATCATCGATAATGTTTTCATTAAGAATCGAATCAGGAAGAATAATTTTTATGGAACCTAAACGACTTGGGGGATCATCCCCTCAAAAGCTATCTGTTAAGGAGAAAGAACTAAGCTACTTAAGTATCCCATTGAGCATCCCATACTACCCTAGAGATATCACATATTATCCCCATCCCCAGCAGTTGTTCAAAAGGGCGTTTACTGTTTAATACCTTTAGCAACCCTTGTTTATGCAGGATGGCAGGTGAAGAAGAGACTGCACCATAAATTCTTCCAGCTGAATTTTGTTCTTTAAGAAGTTTTTTTAGAACTTTAGATTTGGTTAGCCTTTGAACGCCAGCATTTCCCCCCTTGAAAGTTGTGACATTATTCAGCATCAACAAACAATAGGTGTAAGAAATTTATTTTGAGAAACCTTATAAAGACATCCATAAAAATTTGCAGAACTTAATTTTTGGAAATTTATCTCACTGGAAGAATAATCAAATCATGTGCTGACTCTTGAGCATCGGCAATTAATATATCTGCAACGATTTTAGTTCCTCGAGAAGCCGAAATTTCAAGATTGTTTTCCACAGAAGCAACTATGACATTGGCTCTTGCTCGCTTCAGAATATCGGCAATAATCACCACTTCGATCTCTTCCGAACCATGTGCAATTGGCAAGAGAACCTGTGTTTCATATAATGTAAGATACTAAGATCCTTATTGCAGAAGGTAGGGTAAACAGAAGACTTATCACATTAAACAGATATGATAGTAACTTACATTAGGAGTATGGTGACTAAGAGACCACTCAACTGTGTTGAACTCCTGGGCTGTATTGTCATTGGCAGTGCCCATCAACTGTAACAAAAGAAGAGTAATAATCAGGAACAGAACTTTTAGGAAGAAGAGCACATAATATTGAACCAACAAACATTAAATGATCAGAACGAATCTAGGAAGCACAGACACTGACATGGAATCATTGACAGAGTATACATATATATTAAGCTTTCTTTTAGTGATATACTTGTAGAAAAGAAAAATAACCAATATCATTCTATATTTTAAGAAAATTTCACGGTTATTTTCTAAATCAAATTTACTAATATCGGATACAACAAAAAAGAACTTTATAATCTAATTAAGACTAGTTCTTTAAATTTTTATTAAATTATTTTCTAGTTTTTCAAGTCATCCTATCCTTGGCTCAAGTATGAGCCATGTTCGGCGCGTGTCCGAGCTGAAAAATAAAACTTTTATTTTGAGTGTCGAAAGTGTGTCACGGACCACGGTGTGTCAGTGTCATATCACTACATGAAGATTCATCATCTCAAGAAAACACTAGCAGCTGAGCAAGTGAGCATAGCATACAAGAAAAGCTAGACTGATGTCAAGAATATAAAACACTCTACCAATAATTCTCCAATTTCTTTGGCAGCTGACTCCCCAAATAGCTGCTCTACCAATGATAGAGCAAACTGGAACGTTGTTCCGGGGCCACGGCTAGTTGTAAGCTCTCCTGAAACTTGAATATTTGATTTAACAGCCCAGAAGGTTGGAAGCTTGTCCATGAATGCTGGATGACAAGTCGTCTTGCATAACAAACTACACCAAAATTAGCCAGGGTTGTTGACCTGCAACTTTCATAAAATTCTTCTAATCAATGTTCATCACAGTTAGCTACCTTCTTTTTTCTCAGAAGACCCCATGGCAAAAGAGTGACTGCTGGAGCTGCACATATAGCACCATAGAGCCTCTTCTCCTCAGCTTGTTTGCAGGTAATTTTTCTCAGGACATCACAATCCCTTAATCTTGCTGAACCAGGCATTCCTCCCTGTAATAAACAAGAGATCTATGATTAACTTCTTGGTATCTCCTTATTTTGCCTATGACACAGAAATCCAAGGCTCAATTCAATACATTGATAAATAAATGACATGCAGCCATGAAAAAAAGGAGACTTTTAATGACTAATATGGTAAATCCTAAACCTCAACCACAGATTTTTCCTCCATTGGATGCATTTAACTTAGCAATTCACTTGGCCAAATAGGCTCCTTGTCCGAATCACCTAAAATGCAGTCTCTGTGTAGTAGTGTTGAAGTGCACTTGTTTTACACATTAACCAACCATATTGATTTATGTTTGCATATATACAAACACTAAGCACTCACAGAATTAGCAGTTCAGAGAATTCAATGCTTAAGGTTTCTCAGAGAAAGAACATCAGATTTTGTGAATCTTTTAATATGCTAAAACATAACAAACAACAAAACTGGTGTAGATAAACTCACGGGTAAAGCCACAAGATCAAAAACTTCATGGGAGCAAGCCGAGATGTCAGTATCAGCTACCAATTTGGTACCCCCAGCAGCTTCAACTTCAAGCTGCGGCTCCACTGACGCCACAGTCACCTCTGCACCAGCTCGGCGCAGAACATCCACTAAAATAACAGCTTCCATTTCCTCAGTTCCAAAACCAATAGGAACCAGAACCTGATTGAAAAAAAAAAACAAAATTCATAAACAAATCCTGCATATCGTACATTTCCCAGATTGGACCCAATAAAATTTTACCAATAATGAACATTGAAAGACCTTTTTGAGAGGAAGAGAGGAGTCTAAAGCTGTATCCGTAGTAGTTGTTGTGGGTGTAAGCGGAGAAATGGGTTTTGTGAGTTTGGGAGAACGTTTTGGGGCAGACGTTTTTCGCCGTTGAGGGGTAACGGAAGCGAAGGATATGGAAGGGACGGTGGCTACTGAAGCCACCGGAGTGAGCTTTGTGGAATGGTGCGGCAGCACCAACGATAAAGACTCCATCTTGCTGCTCCGAAGAGCAGAATTGAGTCATCGGATAATATTATCCAGGTTTTGCCTTCGCCGGTTCGGTGCGTTTCCATGCGTTGCTAGAAAACGGCGTCGTTTGAAAATTCAAATTCAGTCACTTTTTTTTGTCTAGCCATTAAAATAAAAACTCTACTTTACCCTTTACATTTGAGTAAAATATCATTTTGATCCTTTTTGGATGATAACTTTCTTAATTCGGTCCTTTTTAATTTTTTTTTTAATTTGATCCTTCTTAAATTGATATGTTCTCAATTTGGTCCTTAAAGTCAAAATCATTAATATATGTGATGATATGGACTTTAAATTGTTGACTAATTTTATCTTTGAGCCAATTAAATAGTGAGTGGGTATTATAAAATTCACTTAACTTATTATTCCTCTAATTTTTTTTTTTATAAAATGCTAAGGTGATGTTCGGTTGGAGGGAAGTATGGGGAGGAAAGATTAGTTGCGACTTGCGAGTGATGTTGTGTCTAGTTGGAGGAGAGGAGGGAGATTGGAAAGTTTTGTTGTTTGAGAGAAAGAATGTGAGTAAAGTGTAAGGAAGTGAAGAGGAAATGTCTATTTTACTTTTGATAAATTATTAAAAGTAATATTTTTGAAGTGACATTTTTAAAAGTGAAGACAAAAATAATATTTTTAATTTTATTTTTCATATAATCTAATTCTATTTTTTACATATCAAACATTTTTTTAAAATCATATTCTATTTCCTTCTCACTTAGGTAAAAATGTATTTGGTATGTAGAGAAATTGAATTAAATTGTAAAAGATAAAATTTGAAATGACAAATTTGCCCTTATCATAATTTTTTTACGGATGACAAAACTAAAAATCTACACATATTTCACTTAGCTTCCCTCTTCCTCAACAGGCAACAAATCTTCCGTGCAGAGAGACGAGCTTTGTTCTCTATGAGATATCTTTTTTTTTTTCGTAAATGAAGGCATAACAATAAAACCAGATAACTACAACAAAGGCAACGAGGCCAAACAAGCGCAAAGAAAAATAAACCAAAGAGAACAACCAAAGAAAGCAGCTACACCCTAAATACATCCGTCCTAGCCTACACCCATCTTACGCGGGAAATTAATCCCCAAAACATTAGCGTTGAACGCTAAAGAAACAAAGCTAGGAATTACATCATAAATAATCATATCCAACTGGTCGAGAAGAGCCTTCTTAGCTAATAAGTCCGCACACTGGTTGGATTCACGGAAGGCGTGGTTTGCGTGGTTTAGGGAGATAGGAAGATGCCCTGCCATGAGTGATCTGCAAGCACGAATAAGCGGAAAAAGAGGGTGAGAATTTACAATATCAACATTATTCATGAGGGTGACTGCACTTAGAGAGTCTGATTCCACTACAAGAGGGAAAAAACCATTATCTCTAGCAATGGAAAGTCCTAGATAAATGGCCCACACTTCTGCCACAATGATACTACCACACCCGAGAAATTTAGAGTAGCCTTTTTTCTAAGACCCATTGTTGTCCCTAAAAATGCCTCCCACAACAATGAGACCTGAATCCGTATTTCTGGAGCCATCAGTATTCAATTTAAACTGGCCCAAAGGCGGAGCCAACCATTTGACATTGGCTAAATTAAAAACTTTACCACCATCTGTTTTAGAAATCAGAAAATGGTATTCACTAACCCTGTTACATGCTTTTCGCCAAATGTCCCTCGAATTAAAGGGATCACCTTTGAAAATTTTACCATTCCTTGCCAGCCAGATAAACCAGATGATATGGATGAAAATATATCTTTCCTCCTACCAAACTTAAAGAAACTAGATTATGTGCAGTAGCACACAGGATCCATGGGCCAAACTTAAAAGAATAGAAAAGATATCTTGCTTGTATGAAGTTTTTCTTCTACCAAATGGCCTCTTAGTTCCACTTTCGCCTTCATTTCTTATCAAATCAACCTCCCTACAACTTTTATATTAAAATATTAAAAAGAAAAAAAGTTATGATTGTGTTAAATCAAAGGGTATAATAGACATTTCACACTTATTTTTTATTTCTCACAAATTTCTAAAAGAATCATTTTCTCCTATGACAAGTGAATCCCACATGAGACCCATCTTTTCCATCCTCTTTTTCACAGTGCAAGAAATGTACTAAATATAGCCTAAGTACTCTATTAATATCGACTTAACTTGTATATCTAATAGGGTGAGTTTGTAACCAAATTTGGTTGGTCTAGTGGTTAGCTAACTAGGTCGCTTAAGCAAGTATTGGGGGTTCGAATCCCACCTTGTGTATGCAGCAATCAATTGGCCGGCGACAAACCTTTAAATAGAGCTCAGATTCGCGGAGGATTAATCCTTGGCCTGTCGGGCTGAGAGATACCTTGAGAAAAAAAAAAGAGTGAATTTGTTAAAAATTCGATCACTAAAAAAAACTAATATAAATTTTGAGACAAAAATATATTATCGGTAAAATAATTTTTCCTACCAAAAGAGTTGTTATATTTTTTTCTTAAAAAAAATGCTTGAAGATCATTCTTATCCATGAATGTATAATGACACAGCAATGCATAGTCATAATCCCAACAAGAGGATCCGTGTTCGATTGGTATTACGAAGTATTAGCAATCGATTCCTCTGAACTCGAGAGTGAAGAAGATAGACGAAGTGATGCTACGCTTATTGAGTTTGGGAAGAAGAGCCCATGGAAGCTCATGGAGAGGAAGCACCCTTGAGGTTTTTACTAGAAGGGGCTTTTGCTTGGGAGTCATTCCCGATGGCGTCGACCGCAATTCGGAGGCCTTTTCTAGCAACTCTAATTCCATGGCCGACTTGATTTCCGAACTCCAATCTCACGTAAACAAGGTGTCTTTATCTCCCCTTCTTTGCCTCTTTTTGGTCTCTTAGCGTTTCTTGTGTGTTTTTGGACTAAAGATTGCTTTTCCTAAGGTACTTGCGGGTGGTGGAGCTGAGGCAGTGAGGAGGAACAGGAGTAGGAATAAACTTCTACCCAGAGAAAGAATTGATCGCCTCCTTGATCCCGGTGCTTCATTCCTTGAGCTTTCACAGGTAAATTTATAAAGAAAGAAAGAAAATTAAGTTTACTTAGTTGTTTTCATTGGGGTTTTCGAAAGCTGTATGAATGGTTTAAAATGCTTACCTTTTTGATTGATGACTATAATATTGTTATTTTGTGTTCAAACCTGTTTATCAACTTTAAAAGTTTGCTTCCATAGATTTTTCCTGAACTCTGTGGTGATTGGAAGGAGACTAATACGTTGACTTGGTTGTCAAGAGAATAATTATTTTGATTGCAATTAAGTGGATAAGGCTTGGAAATGGGAATTATGAAACAGATCAAAGTGCATTCTGTCCTGTGATTGATACTGGCTCATATTGCATACACTGTCTAGGTAGGTTATGCATAGTGTAAAGATCTTATGGTTCTTTTAATGATAAAGCTTGCAGGACATGAATTATATGAAGAACCTTTGCCTTCTGCTGGGATTATTACTGGAATAGGTCCAGTGCATGGGCGACTTTGTATGTTTGTGGCAAATGACCCAACTGTTAAGGGAGGGACTTATTACCCCATTACTGTTAAGAAGCATCTAAGGGCACAGGAGATTGCTGCTCAATGCAAATTGCCCTGCATTTATCTAGTTGATAGTGGAGGTGCTTTCCTTCCAAAGCAGGCTGATGTCTTCCCTGACAAAGAGAACTTCGGCAGAATATTCTATAATCAGGCATTAATGTCTTCCGAAGGAATTCCGCAAATTGCACTGGTTTTAGGTTCTTGCACTGCTGGTGGTGCCTATATACCTGCTATGGCTGATGAAAGTGTGATGGTCAAGGGAAATGGAACCATATTTTTGGCAGGGCCTCCTCTTGTGAAGGTAAGTACTGCGTTTTCTATTGTCCCAAAATCCTTTATGTGCTGTAATTTCTTATTTGTAATTAGCTGTATCTTCTTTTAACTGTTTAATTAGTCTACGGAGTCTTTGTTTTTGTTATATATTTTTCTGTGTGCCCTCTATGCCTCTATGACAAAAGTTTACCTTAATTAGATGATTTTATAGGCTGCAACTGGGGAAGAGGTCTCTGCAGAGGATTTGGGGGGTGCTTCTGTTCACTGCAAGACATCAGGTGTTTCAGATTATTTTGCTCAAGGTATTTACTATGTTTACTCTCTCTCTCTCTCTCACTCTCTCTCAGCCAAGTGTAAGGAAAAAGGTGGTAAATAGTAACTTATGAAATCTATTTAAATCATATTGGTCACGATGGACATTTTTGTTCTTAAATTTTATTGTAGATGAACTGCATGGACTTGCACTTGGGAGGAACATCATTAAGAACTTGCATATGGCTGGGAAAGATGTCCTGGGAAATGGATTACAAAATGTAAAATATGAATATAAAGAGCCACTATATGATGCCAATGAACTTCGTTCTATTGCTCCAACTGATCTTAAGCAGCAATTTGATATTCGATCAGTTATTGCCCGGATTGTAGATGGAAGTGAATTTGATGAATTCAAGAAATTATATGGGACTGTAAGAGCATAATATCTTAATTTCTAGCTGTTTAACTATTAGCTTTATGTATGTTCTCATACAATATATATGCAGACTCTTGTAACAGGCTTTGCTAGAATATATGGACAGCCTGTTGGAATTATTGGAAACAATGGAATTCTATTCAATGAATCTGCTCTAAAAGGGGCTCATTTCATTGAAATATGTACTCAGAGAAATATTCCTTTGGTCTTCCTTCAGAACATCACTGGATTCATGGTATAAATTTTGGCTATCTCTTTTGTTACTGTTAGTAGGGCTTTTTTTTTCATTACATTTTGATGGTTTCCCTTTCTTTTTTATACCTACAGAAGACAGAAGTTAACTGTTTACAATCTTCATGTTCAAACATAGGAAATGATGTCGTACTAGTCTAATCAAGATATGGGAAATTGTCTAAGATCTTTATCACTACAAGAGTAGATAAGCTCTATGATTGATAGACAAACAGGATCAGGTAAATTTAATAATAAACTAATTAAACTTCACTAGAAACGTAATAGTGAGTAGATAAATGAAATAACGGTGAACCAAGTGAGGCTGTAAAAGTAAATGTACCTTAGACCTCATAACGAAAGATATTGTCGTATTGATTCATTTTCTTTCTTACTAAGTAGGCCAGTTTTGTCTTAAACATTATTCTGCATGGATATTCTGTATTTGGAAAGATTGGTTCCGTTGTTTAATAAAGAAATTTAGTGCATGCGTTTAACTAGATTTAGCTAAATTAAATACTTTTGAGTCATCCATAATTTTTGGTACTATTTTTACCGTCTTATTTTTTTAATTCAATTTTTTTTACACCTAAAAATTTTCTAGCAATTTTAAATTGTTTAATTTAAAACCTGTTTGTATGGTAGGTTGGATCAAAATCTGAGGCAAATGGGATAGCAAAATCTGGAGCAAAAATGGTCATGGCTGTTTCCTGCGCAAAGGTTTGTGTCTTTTAGACCTTGTCTGGTTTCTTGTGTGATTATTTGGATTTCCTTATACCATCTTTCTACGAAAGAGAGCCGGGACTCGTTCAAAGAACTGCCTAATTATAACATATTCTGTAGTATTCTGATTTTACAGTTGTTAAGCTAGAGAAAGTTTCTATTTGTGATTATTAAGTGTATTGGAATGTGCTTCAACTGTGTGAATTAGCTTCCCTTTATATGAAGATTTGAATTTGAAGAGAAAAAGTAGGAAGGTGGGACATGTATTGATACTAAAAGATTATTGCTTAGAAATTAATAGTAGGTAGCTGAAATTTACTTAACTTTACTATTTTATTGTACTCCTATGGCATCACAATTGTTTTATGTGCTTGATGCTGTTTTTTATTGATGAGAAGACTAAAATATTTACGAGACCTCAAAGCATGACAGAGACCTTTTAGGGAAAATAATATTTTTTTGCTTCCATTCAATACATTCAGGTACCTAAAGTCACTATAATTGTTGGTGGAAGCTTCGGTGCTGGAAACTATGCAATGTGTGGTCGAGCATATAGTCCCAATTTCATGTTCCTTTGGCCAAATGCCAGAATATCTGTGATGGGTGGCGCTCAGGTAGTGCATCTCACTAATGGCTAAGGAAGAGGGCTACAATATCTTGTCCTTCTTCTGTAGTTCTGATCTCACTTATATCTGCTTGCTGTTTCTCTTTATCTTTTTCAATATGCTGGAATTTTCTATTGCTGCTTTTGCTTAAGTTTTCTGCTAATGCTTGTATATTGTCTTCTACTTTATCAGATCACTTTCTTAATTACGTAGAGTTGACTAGATAGAAGATAGTCAATAACTAGAGGTAGGGAAAGACCAAAGAAAAAACAATAAGAGAAATTATTAGGATAGATTTAACAATTAATAATCTAAAGACAGAAATGAGCAAAGATAAAACACGTTGGCGTCACTTAAATCATATTGCCAACCCAATTAGTGAGAAAAGGTTTTGTTTATTGTTGTTGTTGTGACTTGTGATGAATCCTCCATTTTAAAATCAAACTGGTTATAAAGATTTGATAAATCGTTAGTCACAAAAAACTCTTCTGTGGAGATTTACTAATATTCCTCTGAAACCTGATCATCAGGCTGCTGGTGTGCTGGCCCAAATAGAGAAGGCCAACAAGAAGAAGCAAGGAATTCAGGTAAAACTATTATGAGCAAGAAAAGTTAGTATATTATACTTATCAGTAACAAATTCATGATTTTCCCATTGCTTTTGCTTTTGTTTATATTAGATAATAAAACTTGAGTAGTTACTAAAGAACTAAAGTTTTGGTCTATAATACATATTCATGATGCAGTGGAACAAAGAAGAAGAAGAGAAGTTCAAGAAAAAAGTAGTGGAGGCGTATGAGAGAGAAGGAAGTCCTTATTACTCCACAGCAAGACTTTGGGATGATGGAATCATTGATCCAGCTGATACAAGAAAAGTCATTGGCCTCTCTATCTCTGCTTCCATGAACCGTGCCCCTGAAAGCACCAAATTTGGTGTGTTTAGAATGTGATATTATTTTGTAATCTTGTTCTGTACAGAGAGGAAAAAAGTTGTTGCAGCCGTAATGATGAACTATTAATCTCTGATTTATTAAAAGGACACAAAATTAGATTTGGTACAGAATGGAAGTTTGTGTTCTCTTAATTATTCTCTTTTAAGTTCGAACGTTATCTGTTGAAAGAGTTATCTTCAGCAATGAGCCCGCCCGACAGTACCCAATCAGACCCGTTTGATGCTAACCTTCGAGACAAAATAAAATGACACAAAATTGGCTAACATGATATGTGAATATTAATTTTAATTAATCATATTGTTGATCTATTTTAATAGAAAATTACGGAATAAACAGTTTAAAACTGCCACGAGCTTTCTTTCTTCCTATCAAGTGGTAATCAGCCATTAATATTGCCAAACAACCACGTTCTAAATGTGACTGAGCAATAGTTCAATCATTTTTTACAACTAAAAGATATTTCTTTTAATTAGGATATTTATAAATGTTTTTTTATATAGACATTTACCAATACTTATCAATAAAATCTCATATTGATTAGCGGTCTAAAAAGTTAATATAGTGACAGATATAAAATATTAACTTTTTTTTTATTAGAGCTAGCTAAAGTTCCATAACGGAATAGAACTCTCCTAATAAAATTTTTTTATATGGAAGTTTCGAATCCAAGACTCTATTTAAAGAAAATAGAGTATGTATCACTCTAACTAACCATGTGTTAGTATAAAATGTTAACCTTTTTTTTTTTTTTTGCCAATGTACAAAATGTTAACTTGTACATGTTAAAATTTCATGTTCTCATTTTTTTAATGTTGAGAATTAGAAATATTTATACTGTCACACTAAGCAGATTTCTCATTTCCCCATTTTTTTTGGTATTATTAAATTGTTATGCGTGATCAATATTCAATACGATTCATTATTGTGGCATCCTAGTTAAAATTGAAAGATTCTACGGATAATTCCCTCAAAAAGGAAAGATTCTACTGATAATAATTTTGTTTAAAATGATTATTTAAACAAAAAAAAGTGCTTATTTAATGTTAAGATTTCATTTGATTGATTGGTGAAATTTTTAAACATTAAAACTTATTTTCTTTGGTTAACTTCTCACAAATTCCAAGTTATTAAATGCTTAACTAATCAATCAAATAAAATTTTAACATGATAAACTCTTTTATTTATGATAGATCAAATTAAGAAATAGCATTCATAAAAAAAAACAATAATTTAAAACTATCCCATTTTCTAAAATAACAGAAATTATTTTTGGAAAAGTTTTAAACAAACTTTTATATTTTTATTATCAAAATTTCTAATTATAGGATAACTATAATATAAAATATATATTTGCAATTTGCTTACGTCGTTTTCATTATTTCCCTCACGTTTTATTCTTTCTTTGATTTTCTTCTTCTCACGTTTCTTGCTCTCGTTCTTCACCTTCCTCCTCCAGCCTCCACCATCACTATATAAACTGTACGATCTTCACTCTCATTTTTCATTTTTTCAATTTTCAATTTTCAATTCTTATTCCTTCCAATTTCTATGGCTTCAACTATTTTCTACTCTAAGCCCTCTCACTCTCCTCCTTCTTTGATTCGCTTTCCTTCTCTTCTTCGTAAGCCCATTTTCTCCTCTCACTCCTCTCCGCGCCTTCTTAACCCTACTGTACGCAGCGCTTCATCCTTTCCTCTCCGAAGGACGCCGAAGGGGCAAAACGCTCTTCGTAGTTGGTGCACGCGCGAAACCAGAGGTGTGTTTTTTTGTATCTGAATTGAAGCTTGGTTTAATTATTTCGGGGAATAGAGTGTGTTTGTGAACTGTTTTTGTTTTGGTTGTGGAGTGATTGAATCGTCGCTAGATAGGGGAAGAAAACGACGATTTCCTAAATTTGATCGGTTTCGTTATCTGTTGTTTGCTTGTTTCTGATGTCATTGTGTTGTGTATTATATCTTATTTCTTGTTTGGAACCAGACCTATATAGAATTGTATGAAACTTCTGGTTTTATATATTATGAGCAAGAACTTTGATGGTATGGATTAGACTTTAGAGGGGGATTGTAAAACTAGTACATTGGATTTTATTGGTTATGTTACTATATCTAATTACATTAGCATTTCCACCATTGCTTATTTATTTGGTCATGTGTGTTTGAATCTTTTGATTATGAACTTTTTTGTGTCAGATGTTGTATACCAGAGTCAACTGAACTAGCTCATGGTCCTCAGGGTTTTCTGTAGGGTGATATTTGTGGAACTTGATTTAATCTACATGTCAATATGTTAAATATTTATTCTTCAAAGAGGACAACTGAAAATGCTACACTATTGGTGCTAAATAATTTTAGAGAATTCAGGACACAATCAGAGGTTATAAATCAGAAATAGGATGGCTTTAATTTCTTTAGTCATCTTAATAATATGGATGGTTAATTGGATATAGACCAGTTCTGTGACCTACTTCTTTTGGTTGCTATATGGGCAACAAGATCCTCTAATTTTTTTGGGTATTATTTAGTTTTCATGTAAACTCTTATAACCATATTCTCATTCTTCAACTTTTGGGTTGTTTTATCTATTATATATTTGCCTGTGACTTGTGCAAAGTGATAGCTGTTTTGGGAACACTAAGTTACAGTCAAATACTTGTTTGGAGAAATAAGCTCAAACAACTTCCTTAATATGGATGAATGCTTGTATCTTACTTGATTCTTTTTGCACCATATGTTATTGTGCTGAAATATGACCTCACTGTGGATCAAGGCTCATTTTCCGATTTATGACGTGTGTGAGTGTCTTGCTTTAGTTTTTATATGGGTCTCTTAACCAAGTGAGGCTGGGTTTGTGGCAGCTGCGCCTGTTACCAAAGACTTGTGGGAAAATTCAATCTTGAACAGCGAAACGCCCGTCCTTGTCGAGTTCTATGCAAGTTGGTGTGGGCCATGTAGGATATTACACCAAGTAATTGATGAAATAGCAAGAGACTATGCCGGGAGACTTAAATGCTATGTGCTGGACACAGATTCTGATTTGCAAATTGCTGAGGAATACAAAATCAGGGCAGTACCAGTGGTTTTGCTGTTTAAAAATGGCCAGAAACATGACTCAGTGATTGGTACCATGCCGAAGGAGTTTTATGTTGCTGCCATTGAGAGGGTACTCAAGTCCTAAAACAGGACTTACTTTGTGATCAGCATGTGTTCTTGCGTCGTACATGTCATGACAATTTTTGGTTTAAGTTTCAGTTAGATTTACCAGAGAGTATCATTCAACATTAGGGAGTTTTCGTAGATGTGTTCATAATAGGTGTGAGAGTGTGATAGATAGTGATCACCATTTTCTATGAATACTTTGGAGAATCTTATTCAAACCATAATGATCTCTCTTGATTTCTCATTTGAGTTTTTGAGTGCAATTGAATTACACTGTTCTACCATGTTGGTGTGCTTGAAAATGTTCTCCCTTTACCTTTCTTAAAACTCTTATTTTCTACTTTCTCAATTTTATAATTATATGATTTTACTTACAAATTACAATAAATAACTATCCATATGAAATTTTAAATTAATTTATTAAAATTATATGTATATGTATATATTTCTATTTTGTTCCTAATTATTATTTGAAATAATCATGGGTAGGATATTTTAGCCTGTCCCATACTAGAAGAAAAAATTGTTTCATTTTCAAGCCTATACTTATTTACTCGAAGTCTCGAACAAATTTTAAATGATCAATTTTTTAAAAAAAGAATTTAACTCATCTGTGTATAATTTATATTAAAAAACTTACAACTTGCATCAGTTATATTATGTAATTTCTAAATATACAATCAATTTAATATATTAACTAATTTATCCTTACACAATTATCAAATAAGACAATTAATATATAACTATGAGATCTAAATAATTCATATAATTAATGTAAACAATATAAATTTTGTATATATTTATTTTAATATAATAAGTTGTATTATATATATATATATGTGTGTGTATTTATAAATAGTATTATTCCTTTTTTGGACGAAATGTCCAAAAAAGTACAAAATTAGTATGGGCTTTTTATGGCCCAAATTAGTATCCGCTACACCCTTTCCCTTTCCTCGTGTCAGTGTAGCCTTCGGGATTTTCCAGAAAGTACAAAATTCAGACTCAACAAAAAGCCCATACTGATTTCAGACCCCAAAAAAAGTGTTAGAAACTCGTTTTTTTTTTTTTTTTACCTAAAAAAGTTCTCACTATTTCTCCCGTCACAGAAGAAAGTAGAAACCCACGCCATCTCGTTGCAGTAATCGCCTTCCTTCTACTTCAACTCAAGGTCTCCTCTCTCTCTCTCTCTCTTTCCTATCTCATACTTATGCTAAATTGCCTCTTTACGCTGTTCGATACGTGATGCAATCTTTGGGATTGATTACTCTTTTGCTTCTTATTCAGGATCTTCTGGATTTATGTGGGCGATGCCTTAATTATCACACCGTCCCTTCCTATTGTTGTTGAATTTCAAGCTGTTCGGTTCTCACTATTTGGGGAGTTTCAGATTTGGTGAGCCTTGTTTGATTTCCTGGGAAGCGCTCCAATAATTGTGTGATTAGCGTGAATAACCATTGGTACTCTTTTCATCAACTCTTTCTAAAGTTTTGGGGATTATAAGTTTGGTGTGAGTTCGTTGCTTTTGTGTTCCCTCGGTCTTTTCTTCGGTGTGACTCTAATATGCTCTCTATAGAACTAAATCTAGTGACTAAATTAACGAAGCAAAGCTAAGTATTTTTTGTCTGATTTGCTTCTTAACAATAGAGTTTCCGATCGGTAACCCGTAAAAGTGAATTGGGATTTTAGGGTTGAGTTTAATGTCGGCATGTTAGACCTGAACTTCTTCAAGGTTACAATCAGGTCATTATTCATTGTAGGCTGTCTTGAGAAAGTTCATTTTGGAGTTGTATAATTTTAATTTATGGTGTGGGGAGTTGGGGAGAATTAAACAATATCATTGCAATACTAGACTGATTAGCGTTATACTGGTGGGTGAAGTCAAGAAATGAATTAGTTTTCTGCTTGGTTTTGGTTTCTTCAATTGTTATTGGGGATCAAGTATGTTGTTATTGTTATTCCTACATTCCCTTGCAGTTTTTGTGGATTGTACAAATATGTGAAGTAACTCGTCCTTGCATTTGCTTTCCTGGAACCTAGGAAGCTGTGTGTACTGATCTTGTGGTTTTAAATTTTAATTACTGTTTCGTGGCCTTTGTAGCTAGTTCCTTTATCTGGAGTACTGAGACTCATGATCTGTTTCTCACTAGACGGTAGAAAGAAAAACCATGTAATTTTGTTTGTTTAGTGGGCTTTTTTCTCTGTTCCTTGATGGTGGAGCACAGCCTTTGTTGCTGGCTTTGCAGCCAACATTATGCCTATAACCTTTTCCATTTTTCAACCTTCTCAAATGGTGGTTTAGGGGCATTTTTTATTGTTAGATGATGTGTTTGATTTATTCTGTGCAGGGATTTCTGATTTTCTAGTGAAATAATGGCTGCCCCTACCCCAAATAAATCGACACCAATTGTGTCTTCAGACTCCTTGGAGCAGAAGGGAAAAAATATGGCTGAATCAAATGCCAACGTGCTTCAATGTTCTTTAAACCAGCAAACTCGTAGCTCCTTGGATGGCCCAGTAGCTATTCTTTGGGATATTGAAAATTGTCCAGTTCCAAGTGATGTCCGCCCTGAAGATGTGGCTGGTAATATAAGAATGGCTTTGAGGGTGCACCCAGTAATTAAAGGAGCTGTTATGATGTTTTCTGCTTATGGGGATTTTAATGCCTTCCCCAGGCGACTCAGAGAGGGCTGTCAGAGAACTGGTGTTAAACTCATTGATGTTCCCAATGGGAGAAAGGATGCCGCTGACAAAGCTATCTTGGTGGACATGTTCTTATTTGCCCTTGACAACCCTCCTCCTTCCTCTATCATGCTGATATCGGGAGATGTTGATTTCGCTCCCGCACTTCACATTCTTGGTCAAAGGGGATATACTGTAATTCTCGTCATCCCTGCTGGTGTGGGTGTTTCATCTGCCCTAAGTAATGCAGGTAAATTTGTCTGGGATTGGCCTAGTGTTGCCCGTGGAGAAGGTTTTGTGCCCCCCTCTAAGGCTTTAGTGCCACCTCGTGTGGGTCCAACTGAGGTTACTGGATATCTGATGGGGTTCCATATTAACGACAATGCCCATGGACAAAATGAAGAAGAATCAATAGTTTTCAGAGGAATGTCACAGAGTTATTATAATTCCAGGGACTTCTCAATGGTGTCACAATCTTTGTCTGAGTACAACAGTAGCGCATTAAATGGGTCCTCTGTTCCAACAACTTTGAGGTCACATAGTCTTCCATCTGGATTGAATGATGTTTCAGGAGGACCTATGTCTACTAGTGACCAAAATGAATGCCCATTGTGGGTACAACCTGGGGATTTAAATGGTCTCAAGGGCCAGCTAGTGAGGTTGCTTGAACTTTCTGGAGGATGCTTGCCTCTTACTCGAGTTCCAGCAGAGTACCAGAAATGTTTTGGAAGGCCACTTTATGTATCAGAATATGGGGCAGTCAAGTTAGTAAATCTTTTCAAGAAGATGGGTGACACCATGGCTGTAGAAGGCAAAGGGAATAAGAAATTTGTGTATCTTCGAAACTGGAAAGCAAGCCCAAGTGCACCTCCTTTGGCTTTGGCACAGAAAGACAAAAAAGGAAGGGGGACTCAGGAAGAGAATGTGGATGTTGTCACTGGTGGATGCTCTTCAGATGAGTTATCAGATGAAGACAGAATAGTGATTGAAGAGCAGGATGAGAGGAATGACTTAGGAAAGGGTCGTCAGGGGAGAGCATCCAGAAGTGATACTGATGACTTTCTTGAGCAGTTCAAGCATGAACTACAGGAAATTCTAGTCAGCTATTCTTGTCGAATATTCCTAGGTTGTTTTGACGCAATATATAAGCAACGGTACAAGAAACCTCTGGATTATCAGAGATTTGGTGTGGACAAGTTGGAGGATTTACTTGAGAAAATGAGTGATGTGGTAGTATTGCTTGAAGAACCAGTAAGCAACAGGAAGTTTCTAGCTGCTGTTGGTGGGTAGAAACCTAGACGATGGATTGCTATATCTCCAACTTCTCTGATGTATTTAACTTAAATGTTCGCAATGACCTGTCAGGAAGCAAAATAGATGGAGAGAGATGTGCATTTGATACATTTAGTGAGAGATAGAGATAGGGGTGGACGGCCCATTCCCTATTTCTATCTCTCTCTCTAAATGTACCACTTCTCTATCTAAATGGAGAGGATCCATTCTTGGTCGGTCAGGAAGTGCTTGTTTACTCTACCACTACCAGCCTTTTACTTTTCAGTTACTCTGTCTTTGTTCTAGTCTTGTAAAGATATGTTGGGCCATGTGTTTTTTATAGTCATTGTGCCCTGCATGGATTTAAATTTACTTGTGTAACTTGTTCTGGCTCTGCCCCGGATCAACTAGATGTTTGTAGGAGTCAGGAGTCATGTGTGTAAAAAGTAGCTTTCTGTGTATTTCTCAACATATACACGTCTTAATTCAAGTGATTACTTACACAGTTACACATGCGTTCAATCTCCATGCTTCCTTCTTGTATTTGATCTTACTGAACGTCACTTTTTAATCTTACTAAATGTGTACTGTTTAATGTTTAAGTTCTGATCGTTTTAATCTATTGACTAAATTATTTTCAATTAGGCACTTTACGATTCTAACCATTGATAGAAAGGCAAATGTCAAATTTTTTTTGGGTCAAAATATCCAATAGTTTCAAAGATTAATAGTTGAAATTCATATTCTTGTTTGTTGCTTAAAATTAAAAGTGTTTTCATGTGAATTATATTGTGGATTTAAAAATTTGGAGTTTTATATATATATATATAATTTAATTATTTGAATTTATTTTATTTTTATACATATTAGTTTGCATAAATATTTATTTTATATAAAAGTCATTAGTAAAAATATAAGTTTTTGTAATATAAAATATATTATTAATATTATTTTATATATTTATAATATCCAGTTTATGATCCCGTCATCCAAAAGATTTTTCAGAGATGTTTAAAACATGCAATGCTCCAGCATAATATTGGGAATAAACCAAATCTTTCAAAAGCAAAAACATAATATTGCTTATATTTCAGAAGACTTGTTAATATTGCTCATGTTCCTTCTTGTCTTCTATGCAATTACATGCCAATGTGGATGATTGAAACCAAAGGGATAACTATTATTTTCTCATCTCTCCCAAAATTCAACTTGTGGATACTTTTGTACACTTTTCCTACTCCTAAACAAGCTCAGATTTTACAAGTCAGCAATACTTGAAACTCCTATCAAACTTTCTGGTTTCTGATGAACCTAAAGATTTATCTTCAGACAGGAAATATATTTAAAGGAGACTGTGGGGAGCATGTCTCAAGTAGAAAACTTCTACTGCAATAGGACCTTGATGTACTTGAAGAAGAAGCAAGATATCTTCCATCTCCACTCTGAAGAAACATTTCATTTTTTGTGTGTAATTTTCCTTTGCTTCTTCTGCTCTTCTCATGATTCCCATCATCACTTTCTTCATCTTCAACAGCTTGAAGAAACCCACTGTGCATAGGTTCTGAAGTCTCATACAGAAGCCTAAGGACTTGTTTTATTGAAGGCCTTGATCTGCTTTCTCTCTGAGTGCACCATTCTACTATGGACACTACTGTCTGAAGCTGATCCAAGTCAAAAGACTCCCTCACATTAGGATCCACTAACTCCATCAATCTTGTTCCTGAATCTGGTCCCATGTATGGTTGTGCCCATTCTACCAAATTCTTATTGTCTTGGATCGCTCGCCGTCCGGTCGCAATTTCCAGTAATAGCACCCCGAAACTGTATATATCACTCTTCTCGGTGAGCTCTTGAGTAACAACATATTCAGGGTCCATGTAGCCTGGAATGCATTTAGTAGTTATACTTTAGAACTAGAGTAAAACGTCAATTTAGTCCCTCATAGATACCTCTTTCGTCAATTTGATCCCTCATAGATTCGCTTTGTCAATTTGATCCTTTATAGATCAAAACGTTATCAATTTGGTCACATACAAATTCATATTGTCAATTTAGTTCCTTAGCCAACTGTTTAAATACTTAACAGAGTTGATGATGTGTGTAGTTAACTATTGACTAAGCAAATTTATGAAAAGTAATTTTAAACTTGGATTAATTTTCTAAGTCAGTGATTAACTACACACATAACCAACTTTGTTAAGTATTTAGATGGTTGGCTAATTGAGGGACCAGATTGTTTGATCTGTGAGAGACCAAAATGACGTTTTAGTCCTTCAGCAATATCAAAAGGAAGTTCCTTCTCGGTCTCACAACCTTCCCGAAGAACCAGAACTGAAAACAGAAGGAGGAGGAAGAAGAAGAAGAAGAATTCGGTACCTGGAGTTCCCCGGATATCGGTGTTTACGGCTTCAAAGCATATAGAACCATCTTTTGAAGCATGTGCAAGGCCAAAATCAGCTAACTGTGAAAATAAAGTAATGTGGGAAAAAGGAAATATTTAACAGCATCAAATGGGACAGTTTTAATTACTTTTAGATTTGCTCCCAATTTACACTATATAGAATTGTGTGAATGTAATAAAGTTACCCAACCTTAGCAACAAAATTCTCATCCAGTAAAATGTTGCTGGACTTTATATCTCTGTGCCACAGAGGAGGATCACAATAGAAATGAAGGTACTCCTGATCGTGAAACAGAAAATGAGAATTAGGGAAGAGGAAAATAAATAAAAGAGTAAATTACACTCTCCTCCCTAGATCTTTAAATTACACTCCTCTCTCTTATGTTTTGAAGAATTACACTCTTCTCTACTCTGTTTTGAAAAGTTACTCTCTTCCCCCGAGAGATGTGAAAACCTACAATTTTACCAATTTTGACCAAAATTCCCTTATGTTTATTATTTATATAATTAAATATGAATTTAACTAATATAAAACAAATAATTTTAGAAAATTAATAATGCCATTGAGGGTATTTTTGTCAAAAAGGGTGAAATTATATGTTACTTTTTATCTTTCAAGGAAGGAGAGTGTAATTTAAGGATTCCCTAACTCTAATAAAGTTTAAAATTTAAGTAAGAATGTGTTCTTGAGAAATTACCAGTGCATTAGCCACATCAATGGCAATTTGGATTCTAGTTCGCCAACTTAGAGGTGTTCTACCAGGGGCTGTACAAAAGTGAGATTGAAATCAATAAAAGAGGCATAAGAAGCTTCATTGAGGAAAAATCTATTTCACTGATAACTGTATTCCTCAATTATTCAATTGTATTATTTTGTTGCATAGTGTGGATATTGAGAAGCATACAATGGAGATGATCTTTCAAGCTTCCATTTTCCATGTACTCATACATTAGAAACCTGCCATGAGAGATGCAGAAAGGTATGATTTGCTTGCTGGTATACTATGAAGCACAAACACTCACACAAACACTTGACACAATACAGACACGTTAAACTTTGAAAATTAAAGAATAGGACACGACACGGCATATATATATGTATATATATAGATATATATATGTATATATATATATATATTTAAGTTTTCTTTTAGTGATATACCAATATTTTTCTTTATTCTAAATCTCATATACAGCAACAATGAAAAAATGAGACTGAACTTGAATAATCTTAATTGAAATGAGTTCTCTATATTTCCATTCACTTATTTTCTAGTATTTTTCTTTTTTTGGGTAACCCTTTACTTGGCTCTAAGTATGAGCCATGTTCGGCGCCTCTCCAAGTTGCATTTGGCTCGTGTCCAAGCTGAAAAAATAATTTTTTTTTATTCTGACACGCTTGAGTGTGTGTCGAACGTGTGTCATGGTGCGTGTCCGTGCTTAATAGTTGGTATAAGATGTCAAAGAACACATTTAATTAAGCACACTCAAATAAGTACCTCTCATGGTTTTTAACACAAAAACCTCTTAATGCAACAAGATGCCGATGATGCAACCGGGCAAGGAGATCTATCTCTCTGCAAAACTCATCCTCCCCTTGCTCTGACACTTTGTTCATTCTCTTTACTGCTAACACTAAACCATCACTGAAATGAGCTTTATACACTGTTCCAAATCCTCCTTGCCCAATAATGGTGCTAAATTCCTCCGTCGCCTTCTTTATCTCCCTGTAGTTGAATTTTCGAAACATAGATGAAGGACCTGCACAAAAGAAATTTCCACATTGCACAAGGAAGAAACAAAAATAGGGTTGTTTTTCCATATTATACTGCTAAGAAAGACAATTAGGGGAATAAAAGCAAAAAACCCAGAACCATACCTTCCTGAAATTTCCACATTGCACAAGGACTTAAGGCTTTTGAAGAGGTTTTACTTAAATTATCAGTCCCCTCAAGTTCTCTGCTTTTCCGACGAATTAGAACAATCAAAACCAAGAGCATCATAGCAGCAATAGCTGTGATGGCAATACCAATACCTGGAATTAGTGTCAAGTGGTATGAATGATGCTTTCCCTTAAGAGGTACACCTAACAATGATTGACTAGGGCTATCAGCAACCACTGGACTCGGAGAAGGCTCGGGAGTTAGCGAAGATTGGGACGGCTTCGAAGCTAGCATCATCAAGTTGCAATTATCTCATCAGTCAACACCATTGATAAAAATTCAAAGACTTTAAGAAGTTGTGAAGAAACTCAATAGGGTGAAAAGAAAAATAAAAATAATAAAAGAGCAGTCATTTTGCACACATTTTTGGATGGACCTTGCCTTTTGTCTGGTTTTTAAAGGCATAGTTCAGTAACTGAATGAACTTTGAATATAAGTTCTTATTCATACATAAACAAATAAATCTCTTGGCTTGATATATACCAATGGCAAGAGTTTTACACAACCACGATGGTTATTTCAGGAAGTGGTGCTAGAGATTTACAAGAAACTATTCATGACTTAATTTGGGAGATTAAACTTTTTGTTCAAGTTCTCTCCAACAAAATAAGAGGGTGAGCCTTGTGACCTGAAGGTCACGGGTTCAAATCCTGGAGACAACCTCTTTGCTTGCAAGGATAAAACTGCGTACATCTGACCCTTCCCAAACTATACCTGGTACGAGCCTTATGTATTGGGCTCTCTTACATGATATCAGTGTCTCTTTGACCAAGTGATGAAAATTTTGATCCCTGCCACCCCACTTGACAAGAGGAAATTATGAGGAAGACAATCAATAAGGATTGAAGTAAAGAAGTCACTTAATTTCATTGGCTTCACATTTTCTTCACTAGAACAATAGTAAAACAACTAATCTCATGCATATACTTAGGTAAAAGATCAATTAACTATTCAAATTAGAACTACATTACCAGGATGCATGAGAAGCCCTTGAACTCCGAAGAAACAGCTCGCGATGTCAATGGTAGACATCTCATCAACTTGGCTTGCCAATGCTGCGAAGGTTGCATCACGACACGTACTCAGCGTTATATTATCTTCAATTCCTATCAGATGATGTAGATAACCAATGCCAGCATTTAAGCACTTCTTGCATTTACTTTCCTCAGCTAGTGGCACTTTGCAATTCTTCATGACCTCCACAAACCTTGGAGACTGCAGCATCTGCGAGACAGTAGTCCGACCCTCACACTCATAATTAACCAAGATTTTTGTCCCGAAACCACAGAAAACTGTTGCATTTCGTGGAACTCCATGAAGTTGCATGGTCTGAGATATGGTTTGGAGACAGAGGTCAGAAACATTAGGGGTGACACCTAGGTTTCTTGTTGCATTAGCAAAACGAGCAACAGAAACTGCAATGTTAGCATTGATGTAGCGGCAACATTTTCCTCGGTCACCCTGGTTAGAGCACATAGAGGATGCTAATGTAAAGTTTAAACCAGTAAAATCCAAAGGGCAATCTGCAAACGCAACAGCATTTATAATCAGATCACAATTCAATAGGGTGGGGAAAATGCCTTAAATTCATCACTATACTACTTCCACAAAATATACAGCAATTACCAATCTAAAGTTCATCTTAGATTCTAATCCCATTTTTATTTCACCATTAAAGTGGCAAAAGCTTTCATTTTGCCCACAAATTCATCAACATACTTCTTCCTGCCCTAAAGCAAACTATTAGGAGTGACTCAGAGTTCAGACTATAGGTGGGTCAAATGCATAAAAAGGGTAAAATACAATCATATTTATTAAAAATGTGCAAAAGGGGCAAAAACTATCAGATAGAAAAAGTTTATAATCATATTCATATAACCAATGGTATCCACTATCCATTCCCAGCTTCACCATGTCTTATTACCACAACTGGGTCTCAACAGAACAAAATAGTACTTTGTGATGATTAAAGGAAAGAACTTTGAGTGAACTAACCTGCCATTGTTATACGAAGCTGCATTCCCAGAAATGCCAGCAATCCAAATAATAAGGCAAGCCCGGAGGCCATGGTTGAGCAGAAGCAGAACAAAGTAAAGCTAAAGCACAGTAAGAGAAGAAAGAAAGGGCACGAAGGTTCAAGACGGGTGTATATTAGTTTAATTAGCCCATATCAGAGAGAGAGAGAGAGTAATTCCTAAAATTTGTAAATATATGGTGAGTGAGTAGTGAGAGTGATGAGTGATGAGGAAGGAGGGTGGGCCCCAGAACTCCATTTCGTGGTTGCTCTCTGTGGGCTTCACGTTCAGATTCTGGATGGAGAAAAAAAAGGGACACCCTTTTTGTGATGCCATAACAATCCATTCCCAAACAATATAAAGATTGCACATTTAACACTCACAGACCAAATAAGAGTGTGTATAAAACAGAAATGAGTACGAGTGACACAAAAGGGTTGGAAAATGTGATACCATGCCTCTTTTCATGGGTAGAGCCTTGAAGATAAACCATAAAAATTAAAGCTTTAATTCAATGTAATTAAAGAAAAGAAATAGATTCTTGCCTTAATTGTTGTAAAAAGGTGAATCCTTTCCTTGATATTTCCGTCTTGTAGTGAGAGAGAGGGCTTAACCTTAACATGTCATGTGTGTGTGTGGGGACCTAACCTAAGTGTAAGACGCCCATGCTGTACTATGGTGAGCTGCTTAAGGTTAAGGTAGCTCTGCACGCACAAACAGGGGCATGTCTGCTTTGTCAACGGGATTGTCTCCTTCAAATTCAATTATATAACTTTTTTTTTTGGTCCTAAATTCAATTATATAACTAAATAATGAGAAAATGCTCGGTAGTTGGAACGATGTTATTAAATTTTAGTATATTTTTTTAATTAATTTAAAGTGAATTCTTAATCATTATGTATTTTTATTTATATTAATAAATGAATACTATATGATTAGATAAATGTATTGAAATCCAATAGTATTGAACTTTTATCCTTAGATATTTAATGAAAAATTGAAAAAAATATTAGTACAGTGGTAGTTGACGGTTAAAAAAATGTAAATTATATTTTAACTATTTTTTAAATTATTTTATTTTTAATTTTAATCGCTTCATTGTTAATAGTGATGAGATTGGATTAGAGGAACTCAAATTCACCAATAAAGGGTTCAAAATCTTATAAATACAGTTCTCTCATCATAGTCAAGTGCACGATATGAATCGAGTTTGAATTAGTCGGAGGCAAAGTCTCTAAGACTGGTCAAACAAATTAAAAAAAAAGAACTCAAATCCGTTAAACATTTTTGACAAAAATATCTTTGGTACCCCTAAAATTTGTAGTCTCTCTCACTTATGCCTCTAAGTTTTGTTTGATGTCAAATGTATCGCCAATCTTTTAATTTTTTAATAATGTTATATTTTTTATTATTATCATCAAAATAGCTAACAACGCTACACATGTGGCTGTCTAGTTGGCCTACAAAGTTGTCAAGTGATATATTTAAGGATAAAACTTATGTCCATTTCTTTATGTCCATTTCATCCAATTCCCCAATATAATTATGACACGTGGCAAAAAGTGTTTAAATGACCAATCACAATAGAGAGAGAATATAAGAGACCACCTTTTATATGACCAATCATAGAAAAAAGAGAGTGTAAATACAATATATGATTGGTGGAATTGGATGAAATGGACCTAAGTTTTTTCCTATATTTAATTATTGAGTCTCTATCAACTATGTCTCAAAAATTTTATTTGCTAACACTGTACACACAATCTTTTAATTTTTAAGCAATGGGTCAGGGCATATTCACTATCATCTTCAAAATAGTTAACGAGACTAGACACATGATTGATAATTTATTTTTAGTCGTATATTTTTTTAAATGTATTATGATTTAAAAAATCCTTTGTTTTAATATCATCTTTTTATGGTGAATATAAGGTATTTATTATCGGCAATAGTAACTATTCCCCTTGATGTTTTGTAGTGACTAATATCATCTTAATTTTATTAAAAAAACACAAATTTAAACATTATTAAAATAATAAACATATAAAATATTAAGATGTTACTTAATGTTTTTTAGGGGTATGAAAATTTAAATTTCACTCTTATAAAATATGGAACTAAATTTAATAACAATTAACAAATTTGAATGTAACAAATTTGTCAATAGGTCAACTAAAATTACTAATAGTCAATTGAAGTTGACTAAATTTTTTTATCACTTGAATTTGATCTGATTAATGGTTAACTCAGTCAATACTTATGACAAATTTAATCTAAATTTAATTTGGTCAAAAATTTTAACACTAATAACAATTTTGATCTAGTTAAAGGTTAATTTGTCAATGACAAATTTAATTAGACTTGTCTAAATTCGCTATCATTAATGGAGAATTTGTGTTGCAATAATAAAAGTGATATAAAATTATGTATAGTTTTAAAATTATTCAGTGGTACTGAACTTCAGTACATCCCTCCAATCAGTCGACTTTTAAATCATTCAAGGTGGGTTCTTATTAATGTGAATTTCTATTAATATTAACAAATAGTTCTACATAATTTAAGGAATGTATTGAACTTCAGTAATATGGTAACATTGAACTTTTATTCTTCTTAAATATAATAAAAATATCAAAATATTTTTATGCAAAAACCCATTAAGTTCACGTGGATTGTCAAATGAGATATGATGCAAGTATTTTATTGTGTTGTGACGTGTGTTTGATTAGGACAAAGGGGAGAAGAATATCATCATAAATTCATAATTATAATTCATGATGCACCACTCTATATATATATATATATATATATATATATATATATATATATATATATATATATATAATAAAGAGTAAATTACACTGTCATCCCCTCTAGTTTTCAAAATTACACTGTCCTCCCTTGAGAGATCAAATGTCATTACACTTTGATCCAAAACACTATTCTCCCACTAAAAAAAGGTCTAAAAAGTAAATATAATAAATATTAATGACTAAATTGACCCTCACACAAGATAAAAAATGTTTAACGTTATGCTTCATCGAAATTTATAAAACTGAATCTTTACCAAAAAAAATTTATAAAACTGAATTCTAGTACACCTAACAAAATTTTTTTATATATTTTATTATTATTATTATTATATATATATATTAACTTAATTATCAAAATTTAAGTAAAATAACAAATATTTTATATTACATTATATTACTAATATAAAAATCTATAAACTATTTTAAGTTACAGACTTTTTTTTTAGAATTTTATTTTGTTAACAATAATAATTACTATAAATACTAATAAAATAATAAAAGACATTAAAAAAATAAAACAATGTTATTATAAGAGGATGAAAGTATGTATAAGTTATATTTTATAGAATTTTATTCTTTTGTGAGGGGTAATTTAGTCATGAAAATATTTATTGTATTGGAAGTTGAAAAAATTTGACCTTTTAGACTTTTTTTTATTGAAGAATGGTGTTTTGGATCAAAGTGTAATGACTTTTGATCTCTCAAGGGAGGGCAGTGTAATTTTGCAAACGAGAGGGGAGGGCAGTGTAATTTCAGCATCTCTCAGGAGAGGGCAGTGTAATTTACTCTATAATAAATTCATAACAACACCTTAACGTTATTGAGTATATATATAGATAAAAATTTAATATTATGGTACTACTGAAGTTTAGTACATCCTTCCAATCATGTAGAGTCATTTATTAATATTAATATAAATTTACATTAATAAGGACTCACCTTAAATGATTTATGAACCAACTGATCGAAAAAATGTACTAAAATTCAATACTACCGTACTATTGAAGATATACTGATTTAGAGGTGGGTAGCTATAATATATGAAACAACAAAATTGAAAATCATACATAGACATTGGATGGTTTTAGCTTGTTACCAAAACCTTTGAAGGCGTGAAGCAACTTCTCTTTTGAGCACCTATACATTACCATGCTTTCTTTTCTTTTTCTTCCTTCAAAAGATTTTTTTCTTTTCCTTTTTCTACTCCACCTCTTTAATTCGAATAATAATCAATATTTTGTAATTATTTACAAATATCAAATAAATTAATAATAAACCCAATTCCTTGAAAAATACCTTCTACTTGCATGTTTAGAAAAAACAGAGTAGGTCCTCTACATTTGAATAAATTTAGTATAGTGCCTCTTAATTAACTTTTAATTTTTAGTATTCTCTTTTGCTAATTTTTTTTTCATTTAAAATTCTAACTATATTTATCTTTGTTAACTAAAGGATCCTAACTTAGTTTTAAAAGGATAGGTTTTGTAAATTTATGTGATTTATCTTCCTCTAACTTCAAGAAGTTGGCAAATTAAAACTCCCTCTTTCAAAATTTTAATATTTTGAAATGTATGACCTCACCAATCTACGCGTCTCTTAATATACAAATTATATAAGAAAATTTCTTAACTACATAACTTAAGTCACATTATTTATTCATTAACTAATAGCATTTATATTTTTTTTACTTTTATATTAGAGGACCCACATAATAAATAATAAATAAAAAAAATAAGCATCATTGATCAATGTATAAATAACATAACTAAATAAATATACTTAACAATTTTTGCATTATATAATATTCAATGAAAATTAAATAATCAATTTAGCATCAACTAAATTTAAAGAACCAAATCAAAACAATAGATAGCCGTACCAACAAAAAATTAAAACAATAGATATTGCATTTTGTCCTTCTCTCTCCAATTTTCCATTCTATCCCTTTCTTTTTGGAAATTGTAGTTAGTTAGAAGTGCCCCCTCCCCCTTTTTTTAATCAAATTAAACATATATGTTTTTTAATCATTACTCATAAGATACTAATTAAAGTTCTTTTATTGGTTAACAAATTCCCTAAAAATTTTAAAAAAATTTGTTAATATTTTACAATTTTCAAATTATTAATCAATGCTACGTGACACATATGATAAAATTTGAACCATTACATTTTGGATTTAATCCTTAGATGGATGAAGACGAAATGTCGGACTCGGATCCACCCAACCATATGCGTGATGAATTCATTAAAACTTCCAAATCATTAAATTAAATGTTATATCTATCATAACCTAAGTGGTTTGGTCGAGTGGAAAGAACTCATCCATCCTTAACCAAATGTCAGGGTTCGATTCTTATCTTGGGTATGAAGCAGCTTTAAATCCTTGGGCTAGATGTCCCACCCTTCGAGGTACTTACAATTCAGCGAGGAGATTAGTCTATCTGGTCGACGATGATACCTGATCTAGACAAAAAAAATGTTATATCAATCATTAAAAACAAACCTTAACCAATGCCATAATGCTTACCAAAACCCTAAACACATAATATTTTAATAATGGTAGTTAGTTAGAAGAAAGTTAAGTAATTTAACATCGTAAAGTCACATAAAGTTGCATTCTACATAATGGTTTGTTGTGTGAAGACTCTGCAACTAACACGTCCTATTCACATGCCGTCCCTCTTCAAATTCAAATTTCGCATTCTCTCCCAAATTTGACACACACATCTCATCTTCTCACCTCACATTCTCTCTCCATCATCATCACAACTTCCTCAGAAAGCAAGCAAGCAAGCAAACTAGCCCATTAATGGAGGCACGTCCTAACTTCTTCTTCTTCTTCTTCTTCTTCTTCTTCTTCTTCCCCTGTTTTTCCTCTGTTTTTGCTCTGTTCTAAGACAACACTAATCATTTGCAGAAGAAGCTAACTTTCCTCACAACCCTCATTGCTGTGACTGTGACCCTTCTTCTGGGTTCCTCCATCGCTCTCAAGGTGAGATCATTAGCTTCAAAAGCTTGAGTTTTTCCTTCTCTTTTCATGGTTTTGACAGGTCCCAGATCGGATGATATAACAGGAAGGGCAAACATGTGTGGCAAACAGAAACTGCGATTCGGGTTTGCATTGTGAGACATGTGTGGCAAATGGGAATGTTCGTCCCAGATGCACCAGAATCAAACCCATCAATCCCTTTTCAAAAGTAAGGCCTTTTAAAATTAAAGTTTCAATTTTTATGAATTATTAGTATGAACTATGAACTATGATCATATATGTGTCTGTGTGTGTTTTGAATAGGTGAAGGGGTTGCCGTTTAATAGGTACTCGTGGTTAACGACACATAATTCGTTTGCGTTGCTGGGGCAGAAATCAGAAACTGGGTCTGTGATTCTGGCTCCTACGAACCAGCAGGATTCAATCACTGATCAGCTTAACGTGAGTTTTCTAGTTTTTTTCTTTCCTTTTCTCCAAAGTGTTTGGCTGCTAAGAAAATTGCGAGAGAAAGTAATCATTAGCTAGTTGCTACTTATCGGCAAAGTTAAGGTTTCTCTCTTCGAGTCATTGTTTTGTTTCACCAGACCACCTCTTTGTGAATATGTTTTTTGTTTAAAGATTACACTCATTTTTCTTTTCACATTTAAAAAAATGGCTACAATGATGTTCTTGCATAAAAGAAAGTGCTTTATGTTAGGCGTGCAAATAGTAAATTCATTCTGAAAGTAGTTGAAGTTGGTAGAGAGTATTCAATAGATGGAAGTTTAACACAAGATTGCGTTGCATGTGGGTGTATTTCTTTAAACAGTAAAAGCTACTTTTTAGACCTTATAATGAAAAGATTATTAATTTACCAATTTAGCTTTAAAAAATTATAAAGGTTAACTCATTAGTTCTTGAGCCGTTAGTCACTGCGCAAGTGACATGTGTTAAATAGTCTATTTTGTTGGACATCAAATAAAATTGATTATGTAAAAAATATCATCTTGACACTTAGTCATGCTATAACAACGATTGTAAAAGAAATAAAAAATGACAAAAACATGACTAGGCGCTAAGATGATATTTTTTTTTTTCAGATGGTCACATAAATAAATTTATTTGGCATGTAACAAAACACTTAAAGATACAATAGCATCATTTACTTTGCAGCGTTACCGAGCCATTAACGTCTAATCGCTCAAGGATTAACTAGCTAACATTCATGATTTTACTATTTTAGGGAACAAAAAAGTATGTTATAATCTTCTATGAACTAAATAGTTAGGACTTAAGAGAGTGGATCATATATTAGCTAACGTAGAAATGCATATATAGAGAGTGACGTGTGAGTGGGGCCTACATTGAGAGTGGATCATATGCTAACTAGCATAGAAATGCATAAAGAGAGAGCAACACATGAGTGGGGTCCACATCAAGTGTCTAAGCACCAAATTTTAAACTAGGATATCAAAGTATATTCTATTCTAATGTATTTAAGGAAAAAATTCATGTTTATTTATATCTTTGTCATCAGTTTTCTAATCAGAAACTGACACTTGTATGATTTATACAGCTCATTTCTTCCATGATTAGTTCTTTTAAAAAAAAAATGTTTTCACATGCTTTATTTTTAATTAAAGACCCTAAAGCTAATAACAAAAAGATATAAAGAATTACTATAAGTCTAATCCTTTAATTAAATGAGGCAATGATGATTATGTCTAAAACATGAATTTTTCTTCAATTTTGGAGACAATAATGGTTATTAAATGTCTATGCTGCAGAATGGTGTGAGAGGATTCATGCTAGACATGTATGACTTCGAGAATGACATATGGTTGTGTCACTCATTTGGTGGTCAATGCTACAACTACACAGCCTTTGTAAGTAACCAAAAAAACACAACCTTAAAGAATCTCTCCACTAACTTGGATGATGAATATTGGATAATTATTTATATGAATTTGAATTTTCTTACACAGCAACCTGCAATTAATGTGTTGAAAGAGATAAGAACCTTTCTGGAAGCAAACTCAGAGGAGATAGTGACTATAATCATTGAGGATTATGTGACATCTCCAAAAGGGCTAACCAAAGTGTTTGATGCTGCTGGATTGAGGAAGTTTTGGTTTCCAGTGTCAAGAATGCCCAAAAATGGTGGAGATTGGCCCACAGTGGATGATATGATTCAGAAGAACCAACGTTTGGTAGTCTTTACTTCAAAGGCATCCAAGGAAGCTTCTGAAGGCATAGCCTATGAGTGGCGATACATAGTAGAAAACCAATGTAAGTATTCTTATGGTTTTTGAAACAAAATACAACAAGAAAGATTTCATTTGTTTAAATTTAGTCCTTGAAAGAAAGACTTCACTTGTCTCGGTTTAGTTCTTGAATTATGAAAGTACCAAATTTATAAGTCCCTAAAAGATACTTTGTATTATAATTTCATCCCTGAGTTTCGTGTTTTTTGTTTTCTTTGGTAGTGACAAAATTATGATACAAAATATCTTTCACTTTCAAGGACTAAACTGAGACAAGTGAAATATTTCAGGGATTAAATTTGATATTTTTTTTATTCACATAATCTAAGACAAATAGGATCTTTTAAGGACCAAAACAATAATTTCACCTAAGGAAAAAACTTAGATACAATTTCTATATCTTTGTCATAAAGTCTTCCAATCAGAAATCGACATAAACATGTTTTATTTTGGTTGGATAACTTCATAACAAAGATCATATAAAGGACTACATATACCAACAGGTAGTTGGTTAGAATGTTAGGCACTCTATTTTTTTTAAACAGGTATTCTCTTATTGAATTGCCTCTAATAAGAAGATACCAGAGATGGGGAAGAAAAAAAAAATGAATGATGGGGTTTGAGAATGCAGATGGAAATGGAGGGATGAAGGGAGGTTCATGCCCAAACAGGGCAGAATCACAGACTATGAACACAAAGTCAAGATCATTAGTTATAATGAACTTCTTTAGAGATGTGCCAGATGTAACTCAATCCTGTAAGGACAATTCTTCTCCTTTGCTTGCCATGCTCAACACATGCTCTCAAGCTGCATCCCAACGTTGGCCTAATTTTATTGCTGTTGACTTCTACAAGGTAATTCCAAATTAATCAACTAATAGGGTGTTTCCATTGGGAGAACCTGCTTATTTCTTCTAAAAACACTTTTATACCAAAAAAAAAAAAAAAGAGAGTGTTTGGCAACATCTTAAAAATGTTTTTGAATGGCAGGAGAAAGCTAAAAATAAGAGCTTATACTTCTAACCAAAAATCAAAGTTAAAAGTTACAGTTCCCGCGTCTAAATAGTTTAGACAGATATAACGGTACTAAAAAATTTCATATTTACTATTTGTTTATTTAAAGAATGTTAGTAGCAAACTAAATAGAGTAAATTGACATTTAGGTCCTTGAAAGAAACAATTTATTTTACTTTAGTCCCTGAAAGATATACTTTGTTTTAGTTTAGTCCCTGTAAATCTTTCTGTCAGTTATATTAATGAAGATTCTCAATTAATTGAGACAAATTGCATCTTTCAGAGTGACATTTGAAATTTCCATCATTTCTTTAGGGACTACGTCAAGAAAAATTGCATCTTTTAGAGACCAAAATGTTAATCTACTCAACTAAATATAAACATGCTCATTTTGGACCAAATTTGACAATCAAAATCACTTTTTTATGCAAATTAGCCAAAGCATAAATTACTTTTCTATTCTTGAAACTCCATATTTCTTTATGTTGGACTCATTTAACATTAATGGTAGAGGAGTGATGGAGGAGGAGCCCCAGAAGCAGTAGATGTAGCTAATGGTCATCTTATATGTGGATGTGCAAACATTGCCTCCTGCAAGGTTTTCTTTTCACCAATTACTTTTAATTCACTCTATTAATAAATTTAAGTCAAAACCTTAAATTGGTCCCTTATGTTTGCACAAAGTTTCATATTGGTCCTTTATGTTTGCAAGAAGTTCTAAATTGGTCCTTCCGTCCAAGTCCGTTTATTTCTTCCGTTAAGTGCTGACGTGGCATACTGAGGTGGACATATCATCTCTCCTACGTGTCCATTTAAACTGACGTGTCATGCCACATCAGCGCCACGTCATCATCTACTATCATATGCGCTGATGTGGCATGACATGTCAGCTTAGATGGACACGTCAACATGCCATGTCAGCACTTAACTTAAGAAATTGACGGAAGTGGACGGAAGGACCAATTTTTAACTTCTTGCAAACATAAGGGACCAATTTAAACTTTTTGAAACATAAAGGACCAATATGAAACTTCGTGCAAATATAAGTGCCAATTTGGGATTTTGACCAATAAATTTATTAACCTAATCATTTTTTCATAAGCTCATATATATATGTCAATATGTGGATGAGATTGTGCAGGAAAACACAACATTTGGAGCATGTGATTTACCAGAGGCAGAAATAACTCCACCTCGTGCAGCTTCAAATGTCACAAGCTTTGGCTATCAAAATTTCAGACCACTTCAATTATGGTGGATGGCTTTTTCCACTCTTCTTGTGGCCATTTTCATGTTATTGTGAACACAAATACTTTGAGTAGAAGACAGAATCATTAGAGAAAGATTGTGGAGTAATGTAATGCTTAATGAGTTCTGAATGGTGATAGATTATCTCTTAACAAGAGAATTATCAATTTGGTCCCTGAATAGTGAATACAGATTATTTCAATTTAGTCCCTAAAATATGTTATTTTTCTTCCAATTTGATCCTTTTAATTTTTCCCGTCAGTGCATGTGTGGCTTCTTTCAGGGGTTAAAATGATCAAATTAGAACAAAAAAGTATTTTTTTAGGGACTAAATTGAAACAATCCGTATTTTTAGGGACCAAATTGATAATTCTCTCATTATTAATTAGTTAGCTTCTTGTCATTTTGAGGAGTTTATCATAGTGGAAATTCAATTTAAGGGCTTTACTAATTACTCACTCTCAATTTAATGCCTTTACTAATTGTGCCATTTCATAAAGTTGTGTGATGTTTTTACACATTAACTCTTTAATGTACAAAATAAATCACTTTCTTGAAAGAAGATTTTTTTGAAGTTGAAGAGATATGAAGTTGTTAAAGTATGAGAGATCCAAAAAATGTTCGGATATAATATGGCAAGTCTCTGTTAGCTTAGACTCTTATTTCATTTTTTTTTTTTCTTATCTTTGTTTTATTTCACAAATTTGACTTATCTTTTACTATTGGGGATTCATTCTCCCCACCAAACCTAATTAGGATGGAAATAACTAATAAGTAACAAAAATGAGAATGCAACCTGTAGGGCCTGTTCGTTAGGTTCTTCGGCCAAGGGAAAGGAAATTTTTTTCTCTTTTTCACATAAAATAAAATAAAATACAAAATGTCTATTATGTCATTTGATTTGACACAATCATAACTTTTTTTTTATTTTAATATAAGGGGCAAAGTGAAAATTTTAATATATTCCCATTCTATTTTCATTCTCAATTTTTACTACCAAACACAGCAAATGCATTCTCTTTTCCTTTCTCTTTTCATTTCTACATACAGATCGTGTATATATATATATATATATATGGTACTAGTGGGCAAGAAAAATAATTTTAAAAATTTTGCAGCTAGAAAAAAAAATCCAGACTCTTGACTCTAAGCCCACTACCAAAAGTATTGGTCCATACTCATTTGGGTAAAATCATAGGCTATGTGTGCATTAGCATAGGCCCAAAAAAGAGTATTTGATAAAGTGGTCACTAATAAATTCAGAGCAAATATTGAAGTTTTTCACACAAATTTATTGTCAAGGAAGAGACATGTAAATACATAATTTGAGCTTTTTTTTTTTATATGAACATTATACTCTCTCGCATATTTACATCTCTTAAAAATCTCAAAAACACATGCAAAATCAATAAAAATTAGGCATTAATTTTAATCAGGAACCATTGGTGTGTATTACTAATAAACAATATATAAAACCCAGATAGAGAATTGAGGCTTAATTAAAAAATAAGGGATTTTCAGGGTAGGTAAGGTGGAATCTAGGGCAAAAAAAAAAAACAAAGTGGATACATATAATATATTTACTTAAAGCATATATTCCTTAAGAAATAGGCAGCTATAAATTATTATATATTAATACGTAATTGGAGGCTATAATTTTTTTTTAATTATTTTGCATTAGATGAATGGTACATAGGGCACAAGAAGTTTGACCAACAATCCCCATCTAAAACTTTGTCTTTTTCTATTCACTCCGAAAATTGAGAACCACCAATATACTCTTTTTGTATTTATTTATTAATTAATTAATTACTTTTTTTTCTTCAAATTTTATACTTCATATTTTTTGTGTTACAAGAAGGGGTAACACCCAGACACATACTACAGAGCAGCTAAAAAAGGTGTAGCCACACCTAAGATATTATATTCATAAAATCTCTTGGATATCACCAAGAAAGAAAGAAAAATATTTTATATATATAATGAATTGTGCACATTGATCAGTGAAGGAGAGTAAACTATTAATTAACCATTGGAAGTAAATTAAATATTTGATCTTTTCTCAATTTGATTATATTGAAACATTAATTGATACTAATTTAACCATTGGAAGTAAAAAATGAATTTTGTATTGTCAAAATACATATTTTAATTTATATATTTCATGTACAATTTTTAAATCTAATATATTTTATTTCACAAATTATACATTAACTAAAACACATTATTTAATTTGTATTTTCTTGTGAAAAGAAAATTCAATTTATCAGTTTATATAAAGTTAATTTTCATTAATGTTACTGTCAATTAATTTTCTATTTATCTTATTGAGTAAATAATTAAATTAATTGATAATTAATTTTTAAGGATTAAATTGAGATATATTAGTTATTAAAGACTAAATATAAACAACATACATACTTAAAAGAATAAATTATATATTAAATTGAGATATGTTGAGGACAAGCACGAGAAAGAAATAAGTTAAAATGCACCGAGCTCTCTTAAGTTTTAGGTTTGGGGCATATATACTCTTTTGAGTTTCAAAATTTTGTAGATAGACTTTTTGACCTTTCAATTTGGGACACCCATCACCTTTCTTTTAGTCTTTCGTCCGCATTCGACCATTATTTACCACATAAGCACATTTTGTGAAGCTAATTTAGCCGTTATCTTTTATGTAAGCACATTTTATAAGGGTATTGTAATCATTATAATATTATTTTAGTCGTTTTAGTCATTTAATTTGGAGCTGCTAAAATATAAAATAACTAAAATAATATCTTTACAAAATCTATTTACGTGACAAATGATGGTTGAAGCCTAAATATGGACAGAAGGATTTTGGGTGCCCCAAATTAAAATGTCATGGGTTGGTCTCCAAATTTTAAAACTTAGAGAATATATGTGTCAATAGTCCAAAATTCGAAAGATCTTAATATATTTTAGTCAAATAAATACTCATATGATCTCATATAGGTTTTGCAATGGGGACTTAGAAAATGGGTGTCGGATAGTATCCGTTCGAAAAAATGATAGTAAAACATAACTACTCATTGGGTATTGAGCGGATGCGGATATTGACGTCGGGTACTCTATATCCGTCTTAAATAAATAGAGTACCCGATATCCGATATTCAAATAATATATATTACTAAATATAATATTAAATATTAAATATAATATATATTATTAAATAATATTTTGTGTTTTTAATAATGTTATTATAATTTTTGTTTTTAATTTTTATTTATAATAATTATGTATGTTTTTTACTTTAAGATATTATTTTTATAACTTTTTTTAATTCGGTGAATATCAGATATTGGGTAGTTTACTTGATTATAGGATATTCAATATTCATTTTTTTGGGTGTTTCGGATATCGGGTATTTCAGATACAGATATTGAAAATAATATTTTTTTTTCGAATTCGGATAGAATTTGGATATTGGATATATATTGAGCGGATTCAGATGCGGATAGTGAAAAAGTGAACGGATACTCGTCTATTACCACCCCTGATCTCATACCCAAAAAAAAAAAATACACATATGATCAAGATGCATAGGGGCAGCACGTGAGGGAGGATGTCACATTCGAAATTACAAATTCCAAAGCATTTTAGTAAAATGAAATGAATGCTATGACCATGAATGAGTTGAATAAATGTGAAGAATTAGGGAAGAAGCAAGATTTGATGGGCATTATTTATTTTATAACTAGGTTATAGTAGAAAAATCTCTCAATAAAAATATTTGCATTTAAAAAGTCTTACATTTAGGGTACGTTTACTATAAATGTACAAATATAAAGTACTGTAAAAAAATACTGTAGAATAAAGGAAAGTACTGTAGAAAAAAGTGAGAAGAGAGATAGAGAGAAAAAGTATGATAAAAAGAGTGTTTAATATGTATAAAATATGATATAAATTTTTTTTAGAATCGTAAGATTACATGTATTACACAATTTGATAAATATACCAAAGATGCCCTTAAAATTTTGCTTAAACAATAACACGCCTTACTAGCGGAGCCAATCACTTCGTTACTTCTATCCATCCTTTTGATTGTACTCATTTTAAATACTTTTAGGTTATTAATAAGACGTTATTTAGATTGTAAGGTACATTAGAAACTTGACGGTTCAGAAATATTTGTGATCTTTCTGTTATTTATGAAAACTAGTTATGAAATTAAATAAAGAATTTAATTAATAAATTATGTGAAGCATCCCTCCCTCAAGGGAGCTTCGTCAATCATATAATGAAATAAAGAAAACATTGAATATATACAGAGGTGTGTATTTGACGGTCTCTTTGTCTTGCTTGAAAGTTAAAACCTTATCCTCAAAAAATGAAGTTTGAAGGCGCACACAGGTTCCTCTATTAAAGTAAATATTTTGAGAATGGATCTCGTATTTGGCTCTTCTAGTATGCTAAGTTGATTTTTTTCATAGTTTTCTTCATTTTTTTTATTTAATTTTTCTAAAGACTAAGAGTTATAGACACAAAAAAAATAAAAAATTTTACACAAATAAGGACCTTCCGTGAATGGTTTAGGGACTACCTTTATTAGGGACTAAAAAGTTAGTCCATAATCCACTCATAGTAAATCTCGATTTATGTGGAGTTTTTAATTTTTTTTATCTATATCTTTCATACTTATATTCTTTAGAAAAAGTTTATAATTTTTCAAATTTAAATAAAAAAATGAAGAAAAATATGAAAAAAAGTCGGCCTAACATACTAATGCATAAAAGAGTCAAGCACTAAATCCATTCTCCCTTCTAGCTAATTATTTATTTATTTTAGTTTCGATAAAACAGGATGTTAGATAAAGTTTTTTTTAGGTTAAAACATGATATTCATCGTCGATAACAGTGATTAATCCCCTTATCATGAATTTTTAACTTAAAGATAATGATAAACGACTTATCACACAGGGCATGTTCACTAACAATGGGATTGAAACTCCTGCTACTTGATTAATGGACGAAATGAGAAACCACCAAATCATATTCATGTGGTTTAAACTTTAAAGATAAAGGTTTTTTTGTTGCCAGTATAGTTTTCAAGACACTGCCTCAATTAATTTGAACTAGATCTGTATCACGCGCTTGATTTTGATGGGAGAGTCTCCCAATGGAGATAGTTACATTCATAAGATTTTAAACCCAAAACTTTGTTTAAGTGATATCAAACTGCTTATCATTTAGACCAATTTCTAATTGATTAAAAGATAAAGGTTTAATTAGTATTACGTATGTAAGAATTGAAATTTATGTTAATAGAGATTTGGATTATAAATTTAATTTTTATTAACATTAATAAATGTGAGCTAACAAATTTTATAAACCTCAACAAAATTGTCGGATATCCGTAATAACAAAACAAAAATTGAACATTTATTTACTGTATATTCTGCAAATTAATCCCTTTATTTATTTATTTTTATTTTAAACAAGCGAGTTGCCAACTTTGACGAAACCTGATGTAGCTTATTGCTGCCATGCATGCATCACTTTGTATAGTTTTGAGAATCATCACTTTGTATATTAATAGTGTTTAATATATAATTAACAAATTAAACACCTTTTCTATGATATTTTATATATGTATACTAGACGGTGAATTAATTAAGAGGAAATTTATTTTTTGGTTTGAAATATTGGTTAACCTATTATTTAATCACTGAATTATGAAAATAAACTATTTGCTTCTTAAATTTTTATCTCTATACTATTTATCCATAAATTTTTAAAATAAATTATTTGATCCCTAAATTTTTTATCTCTGTCAACCATGGTAATCAAGATCGCGATCTTGTATCGTAATTTCGATCTGGATCGTGCTTAGGATCGAAAAATTCCAGGATCGAGATAGGATCGCGATCTTGATCGTAAGATCGTAAGAACGGATCGTAAGATCGTAAAAAAAAATCATAAGATCGTATTAGTTAATTTAAAAAAAAAACATAGGCCCAAAACGCAGCTTTAGTCCTAGATATTTATGATTATGAATTTTGATATTTTGTTTGTTGAATTGATGTATAGATACCGTCACTTTGGTGACTTATGAACTAATTTATGAAAATATCATGAAATTGTGATAATTTTATATATTTATTTAAAATATATATTATTAAATATTTAAAATTGATAGGATCTTACGATTCTCGATCCGATCTTACGATTCGATCTATCTTATGCCTCTGTCGATCCTACTTAAAATCTCGATCTTGATTATCTTGCTGTCAACTATTTAGTGCCAATAATGTTAGCTATTACTTAACTGATTAACGTGAAATAATGAAACAAATTAAATAATAGTAACTATTGAATCTAGACATTAATTTACCGGTTTTAATTTAAGCCATACTTACCTCCAAATTTTAATTTGGAGATTTTTTTTTTTAGAGGTTGAGCTTTTTTTTTTTCTAATTCTCTCTTCTTCTTCTTGTTTTGAAATTTTTATTTTTTTTCAACCTAAAAAATTATTATACAAGTTTAAACTGTAAGTAATTTTATTCAAGTATGAGAAGATTCCTCTAAAAAAGTCTACCGAATGAAAATTGTTTTATTAAAATAAGAATAAAAGAGTAAAAATTGATTAGAAAATTTAACCCCTTAGTTGAAATTTTGTATAGATGAGCGCTAGATATATATATAGTGGTATGTATGTTATGTGAAGGAAAAAGGAGAGTTGAAAATGAAGAAAAAAAAGAAAGTGGGGGCCACATAAGCACGAGTAGAAGGAGGGAGAACACGTGGTGATCAAATATGGTTGAACAGCATGGAAAGGAAAGTGGTTTCAAATTCAATTATTGGAAAAGAGTAGGGCCCACCAAGAAAATCTTAGGCCGAATTAGCACTGTCAAAACGGGCCCGAGCCCGCGGGTTAGTCCGGCCCGCCTGCTAAATGGGCGGACTTGGACTTTGAAAAATAGGCCCGTTTAAAAACGGGTCTAAACGGGTTGGCCCGTATAAGCCCGCGGGCTAAACGGGCTAGCCCGCGGGCCCCGCGGGCCGGCCCGTTAAAAAATTAAAAAAAAAAAGAAAAGAAAATGAAAAATAATAGTTATTTGTTTAAAATATGTATAAATATATATGTTTTATGTAATTTTATGTGTTAAATAATAATTTTATTCTAATAATGTGTATAAATAATTTAAATAATAATTAAAATTAATAAAATATTAATTTAAAATAATAAAAATACTAATTTTTAAATAAATATATAATTTTATAATTATTTTTTAAAAATATAAAAAGTAGCCCGCGGGCCAATACGGGCGGGCTTGGGCATCACTTCCCAAGCCCGCCAAGTAAACGGGCCGGCCCGCGATACTAGGCCGAATCAAACCCCAACTAGCTAGCCAGGGTGTGCTTGCTTGCTTTGGTTTTTTTTTTTCCACACACTTCAATTTATGGGTAAGTATTTTTTATTCGAGTTAAAGCAATGTTGTAAGAACCGAACCGGACAAAGACTCGGACAAGTGTTCGGTTTATGGTTTGATCGGTTTAACCGGTCGAACCGTCGGTCGAACCGGATGACGCAATAAATAATAAATAATAAATATTCTTAATATATAAAATGGCATCACTCAAATTTTAGGTTTCAATATACATAATTTTGAAGTTTTAAATTACATAACTTCTCAAAGTTTTAATTTTTAAGACTTGTCAAGCTTTGAAAGAACTTAATCAAACCAAATATTAAATTATTGATAATCATAACTTTTAAATTTTAATTTTTAAGACTTTTCTAATTTTAATTTTTAAGATTTCTCTAATTTCTTTTTTTTATGTTATTTTTCCTTTTTATTTTTTAATTTTTTAATTTTTTTAAAAAAATAAAATTGGACCGGTTGGACCACCGGTTGACCGGTCCAACCCGGTTGACCGGTCCAACTCCGGTTAAATCCGGTCCAACTGCAAAAACAGTTTTTTGGTCCAACCGACTCGCCTTTGTATTCGGTTGACGGTTGAACCGGTCGGACCGTCCGGTTCTTACAACATTGAGTTAAAGTCGTTATTACATTTATTTTTATATTTGTGTTATTTTAAAAATATATTTTAATAGAGATTTTAAAATAAATCCAATAACTAATAGATAATGAGTTAAAACTTATCATCTCTTCGTAAGATTGTTCTTAATTTATTAGTTGGTATAGTTCTATTTTCTCATGGTATAGCACAACAGCACAACAGTAGAGGATCCGCGTTGGGAGTCCGGATTCTCTACAGTTGTGCTGTTCGGTTTGCCACGGTTAAAACCGTGGCTAACCGGTCACGCAACCGTGGCAAATATTTTAGCCACGGTTACGTGACCGGTTAGCCACGGTTTTAACCATGGCAAACTGAACAACACAACAGCACAACAGGAGAAGATCCGCGTTTATCTTCATCTACTTAGCTTGTAACTCAAAAGTGAGAAGCTAGTTCCCATCAAAATTGTGGGAGTTATTTATCTTTTGAATTTAATAAATGGTATATTTTTAAAAGAAAGAGATAAAAAATTTATGGTTTTTAATTTATTTACAGTGGTCCTTTATCAGTGTGAAATGTTTCATTTGTTCTTTTTATTGAGGGTCCCAAAAATTTTCATTGGTATACTTTGCATGTAATTACTATTCACCTGTTGACTTTTGCATTGACTCTTCCTTAAAATAAAATTTTTAAAATGTCCTTCCTAACTATTTTCTTTTTTTACTTTCCTACCTTCTAAGAAACACTTTAATTATAAAGTAAGGACATTTTGGTATTTTTTAATATTTTACTTTACAAACTTTACATCACATTTTTACATACCAAACACAATTTTTATGTTTATTTTCTTTTACTTTACAATATTATTCTACTTTACATCCCTTTTTCTTTCTCTTCGTGCATATTTTTCTACCAAACATAGCCTAAATTGTCTATATAAGCATCCTATTAAATATTTTAATACTTAATTAGATAATGAAAGAACTAGTTAATTAAATTGATACAGATTACAAATGTGAGAGGCTAAATTAAGACCGAAGAAACATTAAGGATAAGAATGATCATCCTCTTCATTTTTAAACTCTGATCCAAACAAACATGTAATCTTGGAGAATGGAGATGTCTTCCACTCTTCCTTTATTTTCATCTTTTTTTTTTAAAAAAAAAAAATAGAGTAGCTAGTTTTTTTATTTTATAGAGCGAGTAAGCCAACTGCTTCATCCCCCATCCACTAACGACTTTTACATTATTAGCTTAATTATATATTAATTTAATTTCTCTGTTCGAGTAATCCAGAATTACTAATTACGAGGCATTTTGATTTGTTATTAGTGCTTCTCTTTTTGTAATTAATCCAATTTTATAATGTTTAAGTTGTTGCTTTGCTTGTGGACGAAATACATCGTTGAGCACTGTGTCAAGTTTTCTTTACGGAGACAAAACAGAAAACACCATTCAAATTCTTTTTTTACTCGAATGAATAAATGTTTAGTAGTATAAAAATATTAAATTTTAATATATTTTTTTAATCAATTAATTTGTAATCTATTCAATATAAGTTCTTATTAATATAAATTTTTATTAATATTATCAAACAAAATTACATAATTAAAAAAATACACCGTAATTCAATAATACAATTATACTGAACTTTTATCTTTATTTACATCATTTCACCCTCACTCTAAAGTCTTAACATGTCTTTGATTCAATGAACCGCGTTCGTCTTAATTAGTCACATGATTCGTGATAGAGGTTTCGCATATACATATGTATATATAACTTATTTTTTAATTTTTAAAAATATAATATAAAATAACTATTATATTTTAAAACAGTAACAAATTACTAATTACGAGGCATTTTGATTTGTTAAGAATTAAAAATATTTAATATTTTTAATTCTTAAAATACAATATAAAATCATTAATTAGTTACTTTCTATTTTTTTAATAACTACTCATATAATTAATTTCTCTCTTTCAAATCTTTTTATTTTATCCGCCAAAAAAAGTCTTCTCATCATATATTTTTCTTATATTTTTAAAATAAAATTAAGTATTTTGTGAGTCTAATAATCAGAAGACTCAACAGTTATATTAATATAAAAATTTTGATTAATTTTATATATCAAAATTATCATACCAGAATTCCACTAGATTCAATTTAACTATAAATATTATCCTTTTATTTGAAAAATTAAATTCAATTATATATGTCGTGATATTTATTTATTGGTAGGAATCGTGATATTTTCTTTGATATAACATTAATACAATGTTTCTTTTAACTTATTTTATATACAATATGCATTGCTCTTAATTTACTAAAAAAGAAAATTAAAAGCATTATATTCATGTTGAGTATCTAAATCTGTACGTATATATGTGTGTGTCAAATGTATATTTAAGATTAAGATATTTTGGCATGCATGTTGTTATATATATATTCTCTAAGAATAAAAAAACAGAGTTTCAAAAAGTTTATTCCTTTTTTGTTCAACTACATATAAAATTAGGCGAAACATATCTAATAGCGAAAGCATTGAATTTAGGGAATTGAATAGTGGTTAATTAATATATATGGTGGGGAATTATTTGTTTTAAGAACAAAATGAGAATCAAAGAGGCTTTTGGATACGATGTGACAATAAAGCAATTAAGAAAATTAATTAATTAATTATTAACGGTATTTAACTAACAAGATGCTTACTCTTACGTGATCATCCACTCAAAATAGCAAAGTGAATGGAAGACGCAAAATGATCATTTTTATTATTATCACCTTTCTTCCCTCCATTCATGGATGCTAGTGGGTTGATTGATTCTCTATATCTACAAAATTAATTTTTGAAAAAAAAAGATTGAATTATCGCAGTCATAATTAAAGAAAGAGTAATGCACCAACATATGGTTGGTTAGAGTGGTAGGTACTCCATATTCTTTAATCTACGTTTCGAATTCGAATCTTGTGTATGAAAATACCTTTGCTGAGAAAATTCTATCCCCGTAATAGGACCTTAACTAACTGAAACAAAATTGTCTCCAATAAAAAAATACCTATATAAAAAAGTAATACTATAAAAAAAATGGATTTGAATGTTAAACTTGAGCATAGATTAACATTTGCAAATAACGTTTCAAAGTGAACAAATTATTAAAATTGATATTAAATTTACTCGAATAATGTGATAGAAGACAAAATTATATCATTTTAAAAATAGGATAAAAACATTGATTTTTTTATAAAATAAAAAAATAATAACTTTTTAATTAAGTAAGATTTAAAATTTATTTTTAGAATGTTAGATTAAATTTAGTTCATCTAAAATTTTAATTTTAGAACTAATTTAATTATATATTGTAAGTAAATGAAATATGACTACACTATTTTTATTATTTATATTGAATAAAATTATATTTTTTATTAACAAACTTAAATATATAGAAGTTTGATAACTTAAAAGTCCAAAATCATCAAATCACCAAATCAAATTGTTCAAAACTGTTCGTCTATAGTTTGATTTGATTTGATCTTATTAACTCAAATTAATAAATACATTAATTTTTTATTTAAAATTGTCCAAACTGCCCACCGAACACTCGCTATAAATCGCGGTAAGAAATGGAAAATGCGAAGCTGAGACAGCTGGGAACACGTGCGAGGGTATGAATGTGCACGTGCATCTGGGAAGGTGTATTAATTTTGTTTGAATTTATAAACTTTGGATTGAGATATGAGAGTAAGAAGGAGAAGAAGCGTACAGTGCAGAGGAGAAAACGTTGCCGGGTTGACTGGGGACAACGGGGCCGCATTCTCTCTCTCACACGCCTCTGCTAAACGACACCGCCTCCTCTCTTTCTTCTCTCTTTCCCTGTTTCTTCCTTTTTGGTTCACTGTTCTAAAGAAATATTCAGGTAATATTGAAATTTAATATATTTTTTAATTAATTTATTCATAAATTATTTAAAATAAATTTTTATTAATGTAAATTTTAATTAATATTAATAAATAATTAAAAGAATGTATCAAGCTTCAGTAATATAATAACACTTAAAATTTTATCCCACCTCTTTTACAACCTCTCTCTACTTCTTTCAACTCCTTCCTTTCATTTCTTTTTTCTATTTTTGGTTCTACCCTTACTTTTCCTCTCCTCTTCACACCCCAACTATTCCTTTCTAAATTCTCTCATATCTACATTATTTTAGAGGCAAAATACTATTTAGTCTTCGAGTTGTTGGTCAAACTATTATTTAGTCCCCGAATTGTTGATCAAACTACTATTTAGTCCCCGAATTGTTCAAAAACACTATTTAGTCCCCGAATTGTTCACTCTGTCAACTATTTAGTCCCCGAATTTGACAAAAACACTATTTAGTCCTCGAATTTGTAACTATGTCAACTATTTAATCCCCAAACTTGACAAAAATACTATTTAATTACCGAATTTACAACTCTGTCAGCTATAACGGGTAACAGTCAGTAAACTAAATAGTTGACAGAGTTGCAAATTCGATGATTAAATAGTATTTTTGCCAAGTTTGAGGACTAAATAGTTGACATAGTTACAAATTCGAGGACTAAATAGTATTTTTGTCAAATTCGGGGACTAAATAGTTGACAGAGTGAACAATTCGGGAACTAAATAGTGTTTTTGAACAATTCGGGGACTAAATAGTAGTTTGACCAACAATTCGGGGACTAAATAGTATTTTGCCTCATTATTTTATATACAAACTAGGCTTAACTAATAATTTAGACTTTTGGAAGATATATTTTCAATTAATTTAGTCATTTAATTAATATAAATTAAACATTTCTATAATGTATAAATGTTTCATATTCTTAAATTATAGAGTTTCTGAATTATACTTTTAAATTTTATTTATTGTTAATTGTACATCCTCTCAAATTAAACTTTTTAAATTAGTAATTTTACCCACCAATGTAAATGTGGCTCTCAGCTGGTAGCCTTTAATATTGACTTTGATGTCCAATTAAATAATTTATTTAGCTACGATTTTTTTGTCAATTTAGTCATGATAACACTATTTATTTTGTAGTGACACAATAATAGTCACAACTAAATTGAAAAATATTACCAAATATACGATTTGACATAACAGTCAACATTAGAGGTCACAAGAACTGTCACATTTGTATATGTTATTAATGATTTAGACGAAATTTAGGTGAAGAACAAAATTACTTGCAATTTTAAAGTTTAGGGGCACAATTTTCATAGAAAACCTATAATTTAGGGGCATCAAATGTACTTTTTACTATGTGTAATTTGTAAATAAATACATTAGACTTACAAAATATGTACAAAAGCTATAAGTAGTATGCACCTTGATAATGCTTAATTTGTAAATCTGACGTGTTTTTATTTTGTTTTTTTATTGAATAAACTTAATTTATCATTTAACAGTTAGTTAGTATCTATTTTTTTAATTTCTCACTTATATCCTCTTATTAGAGATAATTTTGTTTGAAGCACCGTCGGGCACTAAATGTTGGATATTTTATAAATTAACTAAATTAATTAAGAAATATAATAAGTTACAAAATAAGTAAATTGTTGGCTGTTGGAGTCTTTAATATTTTGTGGAACATTATATCATGAGTAAACGGAAATTAATATATAGCCGTTTGTGTTTTATGAAAATTTATAGGCTGTAACGTTTTGTAAATTAAATTACTTTTAATGTATTTAATTGGTTATAAAGATAGCAACTTCTATTCACCTATAAATTTGGGTAAATTGAAGTAATTATATATACATGGTATTTGAGGAAGAAAATGCCGGAGAGAAGAGAAGCTTTACTTTTATAAAGAAAGTTAAAATATCATGTGTGTTATTTGGGTAGAGAAAGGTGTGGGAGACAGAGTCCTGTCTACCTCCTACGTGCAGAGGTTGTAGACATACAGGCGAGTACTGGGCTGTTGTATCCTGGAGGTAACGCGTCTGAGTACCCCTGCATCGGGTGATATAGCAAAATCAACCCGTAGGAGGCGTGAATTACCTTAAAGATAACGAGATATCCGTGCCTCAGTCCGGTACCACGTATTATAATTTCTCTAACAAATTTTATATTTCCCAATTTCTGGTGTTTATTCTTATTTTCAGGTTGCTGCCCCAACACTAAATGCGAGTACATCTTCCAACAAAAAATTCGAACTTAAGTTCATCATGTTGTGACTTGTGAAAGACTAATCCCTTCTACTAGATCAACTGCCATCAGTTTAGTTAGCATCCATTAATAATACTATCAATTAACCTTATATTCATCATATTAATTAAAAGATTAAACTAATTAAAAATGAATCTTTTAAAAATTAAATTAAAATATTTTATATTTTAAGAATCAAACTAATTAAGTATTAATCATTTTCTTTTAAAAGTTAAATGAATAGTTTACTCAACAAACTATTGACATCTAGTCAAAGAAAGAAATATATAATGTGGACAGTTTGTGAATATGATGATAATCATAAATAATTTTGCAAAATATAAATTAATTAAATTCAACATTTTCTCTTTAATTTCTCTTTTTGTTCTTTTCCTAATTCTATACGTTTTTCTCTTTTCTTTCTTTCTTTCCATCGCTGCCTTGTTGATAAATGCCTGAGAGGCTAACTCATGCTCAAATGGACCATCAACCTATTTAAATTTCGACGCAACCACATTGGAATATAATAAAACACATTCTGGGAACTTCTTCAACTATAAGACAATTTATAAACTGTTTAAGATTAGCTTTAATTTCAAGCATAAATATTGGTCAGTAGGTGATTATCTTTCTAAGTGCCACAAAAAAACAAAATAAAATATTCAAAATATTAATATCTTTATTTTTTTTTTCCATAAATTTTAAACGTAAGATTAAAAGAAGGAGTATTAAAATTGGATTGGCCAAATTACTCTTTTGGTCCTCAATGTTTGCACCAAGTTTAATATTGGTTCTTAATGTTTCAAAAAGTTATTTTAGGTCCTCAACTTTTTTTTTTGTCAAAATTGGTCATCTAGCGTAACATCTGTCTGATTTTGTCATTAAATGCTGACGTGAAAGGCTTATGTGGCACACATCTCTCCTACGTGTCATATTTAAATGATATGACACCCTCTATCACTCCAACTCAGCAAAACGACGCCGTTTTGTCATATGTGAGGGAATGGCAGATGAATAAAAAAAGTGTCGTTTTGCTGAGTTAGAGTGAGAGATGGTATCATTTAGATATGACACGTAGGAGAGAGGGTGCACCACATAAGCTTTCCACGTCAGTATTTAATGACAAAATCAGACGGATGTTACGCTAGAGGACCAATTTTGACAAAACGTTGAGGACATAAAATAACTTTTTAAAACGTTGAGGACCAATATTAAACTTGATGTAAATATTGAGAACCAAAAGAGTAATTTGACCAAGTAAAAATAATTTTGGAAAAATTATAAAGAAGAGATTAATAATAAACTAAAAGTGAAGGAATATATATATATATATATATATATATATATATATATATAAATAATAAAATATGATGTGGGTGTGTGTCACTTATTCAACAAAGACCACATCGAAGGGACCACAGTGGAAGCAACCACCCTGTGATTGTTATCCACACGAAAGTTGTCTTTGCCTCCAATAAAGAGGTGGAGAGACAACCTGGACCCGCACATTCCTTTGTAATCTGTTTATCTTTGACCTTTGACTCCTCCCACTACCTTCACTATTACCAAACAGTTCAAACCTAATCATATATATATTCTATTACTTTCTTCTTTCCCATCCTCATCCTTCCTTTTCTTCTTATTTCACTTTTCTCCCCCCTCATCTTCTCTCTTTCTTCATATTTCAACCCCACATTTTCCACTTGGTTAAACCTTTTGTATCAACAATACCTTCTCCTTTTTACACTCAACCTACAAATAAAACTACAATTTATAATTCATATATGATTAATAATTTAGTGGAAAGTTCTTGTTTATTCATCAATGGACAAAAAATCGAATTATCTTAAAATTATCCAAAATTTTATTGGGTGAATACCTCTCATCTAGAGATTTTCTGCTACCAAAAAATTAGTTGAATAATTGTGAATATATAAATTAAAATTGCATGTTATTTAAATCTATACATACAGTAATCCTTTAAATTAGATCTATGTTGATTTTTTAACATATCATTGATACTTGATAGTACATTCCTTCACTATCATTTTTGTAAGAAAAAATATGTAAATATATAATTCCCAAAAGTTGGGTTTAATGTGACATGTTCTTAATTTAATTACAAGTTTTAAAAAATTAAATTAGATGCAAAAGTATATAAATGGTTGAGTGACATGCCATCCACACTCTACATTATTAATATTTTTTAAAATAGTGGCTTTCTTATATACGTACTTTGAAATTGATTGTAACTTTAGAAAAGGCCTTACAACTTTTTCTTTTATATTTAGTTACAAAGGTTTGACAAGAACAAAACTTTGTTCATGCATTTAATTAATTATATATATATTATATCAATGCCCTTTTATGCAAATAAGTAGCTATATATATACATATCTATCTTTTTGTTATCCTCCCTTGGAAGCGAAACAAGCATGGTAGGGTCAAGAAAAAGCCTATTTGAAATAGAAAGAGGAAAGGGACAGAAGAAATAAAATAAAGGAAAAGAAGAGGGGCTGATGAGCAAAAGTGAAACGCAATTATTAAAAAAAAAAGAGAGGGTCACATTAAGTTGATGTAAACAGGAGTAAGATTTTTAAGACAGCAAATGTGGGGCCCAGAAAGTGGCCACATATTTAGATTTGACCAATCTCCTCCACGCTGCCCCCAACCAGGGTTAGGTCCCCAAGTTAAGATGGCACCACCACACACACGTGTGGGGGAGGATGAGTCAGATAAGGGCAGTCTCCCCTCTAGCTGTAGGGTATGTCCCTCTGCTGCATCTCATATAAAGAGAAAGCAAAGACTAACATACTAACATAGAGAATTTTGCAGAGAGCGTTCAGTTTTAGTATTATTAGTACCCCCAGAGAGACAAACTTGTTATCTTATATATATATACATATATATAGAGAGAGAGAGATAGACATGCCTGGAAGTTTAGAGCCGTTGGATTTGGGGGTTCAGATTCCATACCACTTCAGGTGTCCGATCTCCCTCGAGCTGATGCGTGACCCGGTCACCGTCTGCACCGGTCAGACCTACGATCGAGCCAGCATCGAGTCATGGGTGGCAACCGGCAACACCACCTGCCCAGTCACCCGCTCTCCACTCACCGATTTTACCCTTATTCCCAATCACACCCTTCGCCGCCTTATCCAGGATTGGTGCGTCGCTAACCGGGCTTTCGGAATTGAGCGTATTCCCACTCCCAAACAACCCGCTGAGCCCACCTTGGTTCGTTCCTTGTTGAACCAATCATCCTCCGAGTCCGCTCCCACTCATTCTCGCCTCTCTGCTTTGCGTCGACTCAGAGGACTCGCTCGTGACTCGGACAAGAATCGCTCTCTCATTGCCTCCTTCAACGTCCGCGAAATCCTTCTCCCTATTGTTTTCTCCAATTTTGCCTCCGATTCCTCCGAGTTGAGCCACGAGTCACTCGCGTTGCTCGTTCTGTTTCCCCTCGCCGAGTCGGAATGCACCGCCATCGCGTCGGATCTTGAGAGAATCAGGTATCTCTCGCGCCTTCTCTTCCACGCGTCCGCCGACGTCCGAGTCAACTCGGCCGCGCTGATCGAGATCGTCGTCGCCGGGACTCGTTCGCCGGAGATCCGATCGGAGATCAGCGGCATCGACGAAATCTACGACGGAGTCATCGACATTCTGAAACTCCCGATTGCGCATCCTCGCGCTCTCAAGATCGGCATCAAGGCGCTGTTCGCCCTGTGCTTGGTGAAACAGACGCGGCACAAGGCGGTCCTCGCCGGAGCGCCGGAGATCCTCGTCGACCGGCTTCCGGATTTCGAGAAATGCGACGCCGAGAGAGCTCTGGCAACGATCGAGCTGCTGTGCCGGATCCCGGCCGGATGCGAGGCGTTTGCAGCGCACGCGCTGACGGTGCCGCTGCTGGTGAAGATAATACTGAAGATATCAGATCGGGCGACGGAGTACGCCGCCGGAGCTCTGCTGTCGCTGTGCTCGGAATCGGAGGGGAGCCAGAGGGAGGCGGTGGCGGCGGGGGTGCTGACTCAGCTGCTGTTGCTGGTGCAGAGTGATTGCACAGAGAGGGCGAAGAGGAAGGCGCAGATGTTGCTGAAGCTTCTTCGGGATTCGTGGCCGCAACAAGATTCCCTTGGGAATTCAGACGATTTTGCATGCAGTGAAGTTGTGATAGTACCCTTTTGACCACTCTTCCTCCTCCTCATTGATAGAATCTCAAGATTTTCCTAATTTTGTTTAATTTCTCTGTAGAAGAAGAAAAAAAAACATAAATATTTTGTCAAATTTTGGGCTTTAATTAGTGTTTAGATTGGTATATAGAAAACTGTAATTGTGAATGTAAATCTCTTTTTTTTTCTTCTTTTTCCTCTTTGTACGTAAAAGTTATATATTGTGGAAAAATAAAAGGAAAAAAGTTTCTATTAAAACGTGAAATGAAATGTTTTTTTTTGAGGGGTTACAGAATCAAATTATAGAATAGTTGATGAGTGGAAGAGGAAAGAACATTCACTGACACATGATGAAGTACAGGTTTGTGATAGCTCCACAGAGGGAAGTGTTTTTGACTTTGAAGGAACCTCATTTTGAATAATCATTGTGTTGGGGACTACTCCTTCCAATTGCTGCTGGTTAAAGAAGAAAAAAGAAATGCTCCTTTATTAAAAAAGAAAAAATAATGTACACCAATTCGAACGTTGTGGTTGTGGCTTCACCATTAGGACTTGGGAGATATAAACTAGTTTGAAGAGGTTAATTTAGAACAACATGTAGAAGACATATATATATATATATGTATATATTTAAATACTAGAGGGATATCTAATTATCTATTATCTAGCAGCTAGCAAAGTGGGTTAATTTGAATAAAAAGGAAAGGGAATTAATGAAGGGTAGAAAATTTGATAAATACATATGTTGCATCACACCATTTGTACTAACCAATGAGAGAGGATATCTTAGGAGTGGATCTCACATCATATATATAATTCACTCCTCTATCTCACTCTCTTTCAACTCGTAGCAGCACAACATTGGATTCAAAAATTTATTTATTGGATAAATATTGGTTATTAGTCTCACTTTTAGAATGTGATTCTTTTAAAGAGTTGTGCTCGTAACAATTGGTAGTTTTATTGAGAGTCGATTAATTGAAAATGGTTAGTTACCTACGAAGAATTTTGATCATGATCGAGTGAAGCGTCACTAAGTGAACTGCCATGGTATGTCAGCAGTCGGGATGCCGATTTTTAAAAGGCGTAGTAATGTTATGAATTTCACATTAGATAGGTTGTTTTCAAGGAAAGATCTAAGGGCATTGGACTGTCCAACTTAACAAAGTATATATGATTCTCTCAAAGACTTGTTCTCATAATAATGTTATTGATCATTACACAAACAACATAGTGTAACATATGGAGGTAAGTAGAGTAGTTGTCATGAGGAAGAGCATGCACATGGGGTAAGGGTCCCACCCCAAGGGATTGGAAAAAGGGGGTATGTGTGGTTTAGGAATAGAGGGGGGGAATGAAGGTCACATGTTGGTGGGAATAAAACCATGGAATCACATGGGGGGACACAGTGGTGCCCCTTTGTTTCTTCTTTCAATCCTCCTTTGTTGTTTTGGCGATGGCAACTACATATATGATGATATGTATATATGTATTGTGCATGCTAATACTCACATCTCTTCACATGCTCCACCCAACTTTTGTTTCCTCTTTCCACACTCACTGTGGCCTCTAATTAATTACCCATGCCCAACTCTTCTTCGTCTTTGAGCCTTAGAGATATGTAGCACTTGGGACCCATCATTAAATGCCATGCTTTTTAGCTTCTTCCTAATTAAAGGACACCCAAAGTTAAAGTAGGTTGGCACAAATGGTCAAGGATTCGGAGGAAAGTTCTCGCCTCACCCATAGGTGAGGGTTCGAATCCCCCTGAAGCCATCTAAAATTCTGCTTTGGTGGGCATTCCTCCTCAGGGAGATCCCTTGACACCAAAGGGCTAGTTGAGTAGCTGCGACTGGGTAAAACTGCTTGTGGTTTAGGCCTGTGCAGTAATCCTTTGGGTTGGGCCTCTGTTGGTCTCCCCAACATACCACTGGCGCCCTGCCTGGTAGTACTTGAGAGTGTCTTCCCTTACTACCATTTTTTGTAAAAAAAAAAAAAAAAAGACACCCAAATTTATTATCAGTGGTCAAGACGTTCAAGAGAGAGAGAGATCTACGTACGTGCGTGTGTGGCTTCTTGATCATGAATTAAAAGTATCAGTTAACAAATGTCCAATAACATTAGGGGTAAAACTCTTGTAACAATTTTTTTTTTATATATATACAAAACTCGAATTTGAGTTCTTTTAATGGAATAGAATTTCAATCAATAATCTCTTGGTTAATCTAAAGATATTTTAATATTGCAATTTCGGCAGATATTATCGAGAAGGAGTGATTTTGTAAGGTCAAATTCACATGCTGTGATGTGGTAGCCCATATGTTGGGCTCAGCCAACGCAGGCCAGGTAAACCCCAAACTCATGGGTTTAATCTTAAGCCCAAAATCTCTGCATTATAATTGATTTTGTTTATTTTAAACTTTTATTATAATCAAGATTTTAAATAGCATTTAAAAAGTTTAAATTAATTTAATCTATCTTTAAAATGTTCCATGTATATTCCCTAATTGGGAATAGGACAAGAAACGTTTCTTGTGTGTGGTAAAAAAGAAAAAAAGTTGATGGGAAAAAGACAAAGTGATGAGCAAGAGAGTAATTATATATAATTATCTTTGATTTTTTTATTTTGATTAGTGTATCTATCAAAATTAATTTAATAATTAATTTTTTGGATCTTGTCAGGTATATTATTAGGGGTGACTTTCTTAATAGATGAGACTATTACGAGCACAGTTCTTTGGGTGAACCACACTCTAAAAGTTAACTCATCGAATTTAGAGAGCTCAAGGTTTTATAAAACCTTAATTTCCTTGAGGACAACCTTCCTGACGTGGAATTCGTAACATTACTATCCCTTCGAAAATCGGTGTCTTGACAATTGAAACACTATGACACTTTACTCAGTACCACTTCACTCATCAATTCCTCCACAGGTAGTCCTTTTCGATAAATCAACTCACAGTGAAAATATCATTTGTTACAAGCACAATTCTTCGAGAGAATAACATTCTAAAAGCTACTAGCTAGTAATTAGAGTTGGCAAATTCAAAAATTTAAAAAAACCTTTCCTTAAAGACAATCTTCCAATAGAAGCCGTAGCTGCATTTCAATCAATGAATGAGCTGTGTGATACAGTAAAAATGACGATGCGATGAGGACATTGTTTGTGTGGTTCATTGAATTGGATGGAAATGTGATAGAAAGCGAAGGAGGTGGTTGATTGGATTAATTTAGAATAGTTGTTTTGAGGAATGAGAAAGGACAAAGCCATATAATGTCGTAGAATTGTGGTCGGTGATATTGAGAAGTTACCACTCTGACATCTCCAACCACACGTGCTCCTTCTTTCTTTTTCAAACAACTTCACATTCACTATGTCCGTCAATGACAACCTGCTTTTTCATTTACGATAGATAGATGAGTTTACGATGCAACTTGTTGCATGTATGCGATGCAATATCGGTCGATAGAATTATGATATGCGAGTAAGATAACTTGAGATGCAATACAATTTTCCACATATCACAATCCTATCGGTCAAAATTGCGTTGCATGTATACAACAAGTTATATCATAGCTAGACTCACCCTTTACAATATTATATTAATTAAATGTTGAGAAAATTTTGTATACTGTTTTGGTCAAAATATGAAAAAAGATCATAAGTTTCTGTCAACTTTTTTCTAATCTAAAATTTTAATTAAAATAGTGGCATATTAGTAAAATTAAGTCGTACCAAAATACATATAATTTCTTTTAACATTTTACTTGTGTAGAAAACCTCTATAAATTTTAAATTTTGTCGAGAAAAATTCATGAACATTAAGTATTGTGTAAAAAATTCTTTAAATTATTTGGCATGTGTGTACCACTCATTAGGCTATTTAGGCCTTGTTTGATTATATGAATGTCATAGGAAATGGGAATATAAAAGTGATGTGATGTGAATATAAATAAGGGCAAAAATATAATTTTATTATATTGCAAAAAATAACATATGCTTAGTATGAAGAATGTTGGAGGAAATATTAGATTACAACCAAGATTACTTTAAAACAACAAACCAAACGGAGCCTTAGTTTTTTATATGACAAAACTAACTGATGGATGTTTACATAAATTATAAAATTTGACGCAGTTTTTGGTCAATTTTTAAAAAAACAAACATTAAATATAACTTAATTAAAAATTATTTTTAAAAGATATAATTAATGAGGTCATAAATGATTTGTGACCATATATGAATACACATTAATAATTTTGTAAGGATGTATTGTAATGAAATGAGATGTAAATAAATGTAATATAATGTAATGCATGGAACTTAAAAGCAAAAAGCATGTTTCGATAAATATGCTAAAGAATGAAATGTAAAATTAAAAAGAAGAATGAGTTTAATGTCTGAAATACTCTTAATGTCTAAAGTAGTGGCGCGACGATGGCAACAATGATAAGAGGGGCACAAAATGAAAAGAAATAGAGAAATATTTTGGTTAAAATATCTTCAATTACATTGAAGAAATAGCTTTTACAAGAGAAATTAATCATTTACTTAAAACGTAATATATATATATATATATATATATATAACTTTGGGTCACTGATAGATTTGAGCCAACCCAACCCAATAAAAATGAAAGCCCATATGATATAGAATAATCAATGATAGAGTTGGGTGTTACACCCATATAAACTATTGGCTAACAAAATTAGAAGCCCAATCCAAATTGTTTATTGGGCCTACTCATTGCTAGGGCACAAAACTATAATAATAATAATAATTAGAATTGAGTAGCCAAACGCCACACCTTTCCTAACTAAATTAAGAAAATTGGTATAAAACTGGAGAAATTTTGTTTCAGCAAAGTTCCAATGCGAAAAGCACATAATAAGGTTACTTAACAAGTTTATAAAATGACGAAACAAAAGCATTTAAACTTAAAACTGTATTTGATTTAAAGCATGAAGATGATGAAAGCTAGCTAGCTAGGTAGCCAATAATGGTTTTCCATTTTAGAACCATCAAAGAGAGGCTAGATTTTGAGAATAAACTTGAGGAATTTCCAGAACCACCAGAAGAAGATCATATATATATATATATATATATCTCTCTCTGAGAATTTGGTTGATTCTATATATCAAAATTCCTCAAGATAGCCGCATCATCATTTCTGCTGCTGCTTGCTTGAATATTTCCACCATTGAATCTGCATCCATAAACTCATTTGAAGCTCCATTTATCTGCAATATATATACACACACACATACACATACACCATATTAATTAAGAAATGCCAATTTAAATCATTACAACCTGCATTGTGTTTGTGAGAATATATAATTTGATGGGTAAAGTACTCTTGCTCCCCCCATATTTTGCTGCAATGTTCATTCCTGTCCCCGAATTTTTTTTTTATTCATGCCTACCCCCAAAATTTCAATTTTGTTCATGCCTATCCCCAAACTTTCAATTTTGTTATGCCTCTCCTTTTTGCTAACACCGTTAATTTGCTTGACGGAATTTGCTGACGTGAACGATGAATGTGCATCTCTTTTGCCACGTCATTGTCCACCTCACATTTAACTTTAATTTTAATTTTTATTAAAAAAATTAACCTAATCCAAATAAAAAAAAACCAAACTTTTACCCTAAATTTTTTTTATTTGGATTAGGTTAATTTTTTTTTAATAAAAGCAAAAAGTTAAATTAAATGTGATGTGGACAATGACGTGGCAAAAGAAATACACATTCATCGTCCACGTCAGCAAATTCTGTCAAACAAGTTAACGGTGTTAACAAAAAGGGTAGACATGAACAAAATTAAAAGTTTGGAGGTAGGCATGAACCAAAAAAAGGTTTAGGTGCAGGAATGAACATTGTAACAAAGTTTAGGGACAAGAAGAAGAGTCCTTCTCAAACAAATTAAAGGAGGTGATATTGAAATAATTATGTACACAATTGATTAAAACGTTACCTGTGCTTGAATCATATAGAATTTTCGAGAGTGATCAGTAGAAATATGAGCAGACAAAACCTCGATCTTGTACTTCTCAAGCACATAGAAGATGGTGGTGTAGAGGCGAAGCTTCTTGGGATAACACACACAGAAGTGAGCTAGATCGCCACAGGCATTCAACACAACATTTGGAGAAGACCATGTCTGAAACCCTAATGCAAGGCTATTATTGTAATTATTCACATTATTATTATTATTAGAGGAAGTTCCAATAATATTATTAATGGGGTTTTCAGTATTGTTGGCGGCGCTCAGAAAGTTGTTGCCATTAATATTATTGTTGTTGCTAGAATTATTATTATTGTTGTTGTTGTGATCATAGGCAAATTGAAGCCACTGAGAAGTGGGACAGTCAAATGTGGTTGAAGCAGAATGAATTTGTTGGAGTTGAAGCCTTTCCTCCTTTCGTTTTTGAAGCTTTTGGAGTTCGGATTCTAGGCTTTGTATGTACTTCACTGCTTCCTCAATAATGGTTGCCTTGTCAAGCTACATAGTAAAATACATATATATATATATATGTAAGAGTATCAAAAAGTTAATTATGAAAGCAGCTCCTTAATTAAATTGAGAAAAAAAAATATATATGTAAAATCTAATTAACAAAGAGAAGAAGAATTTGTCTTACTATGTAATTGAAGAACAATTTAAAATAATATATTTGAAATATTTTTTTGGATAGAAAAAAATAAAATAATGTGAGTTTTAGAAGAAAAAAAAATTAAGGAATGTTCTGCATGTATTTTAATTTTAAAAAAAATACAAAAAATAAGTCTTTTATCGATCAATAACATATATATACATGGAAATATTATTAATATTATCATGAATTTCAAGAAAAATTTTTACATAATAGTTTTAAATATTTAATATATTCTTGAGCTCCTTATTATTAAGGAGAGAGAAGGGGGCTGGGCACTCCCTAAACTTCTACTAATGGTAGATATAAGTACATATAATTTTAGGAGATTTTTTTTAAGAAAAATATTAAGATAGAAAGTTAAGGATGAAATGGAATGGAGTGAAATATCTAAATAGGTTAGACAATGTGTATTTTTAATGTTTTTATAGGGATAAAATTGAATAGAAAGGAAGAGCCTCCAAAGTCTTTAGGCTATTCAAAATACCATACATATTTTGTGCCCCTTCAATTGTTGTATAAGATAAAATGAAATGACCTAATATTTTAAGGGTTTATATAATATGTACCCTTAGATTACATGTTGAGGTTTCTACTGATTGATGAATAAAATTTTTAAATATTAAAAATTATTTTTTATAAGTTGAAATTTCACAGATTTTACGTCATTAAATACTTCAATCACCAATAAAAAAATCTTAACATGTACACTATATAAATCCACAGTTTAAAATACCAAGTGTTCTTCATTTTTCTCGTCAAAACTCCAAAACAACATTCCACTCTAATTCATTAATAATCACTTCATTAATTCTATCCTTAAATTTTCAAACGTAGGATAAAGGATTAAAATTTATGTGTATAAAAATATGATAATATACTATTAGTTGATATAACATAAATATATATATTAGAAACTTGGTATGAAATAAAAAAAAATTAATAATTTATTTCAAAAAGAGTAATAAAATGCATGATATAAAATAATACTTTATGATAATTAATATAACATTTCGTAATTTAATTTAATTTTAATATAATTTTATAAATTAATTAATATTTTGAATAAACATGCATTAATATCATCGTCTATAATTCTGGCCCCCTCTTAGCTAGCTTGTATGAAATTTCTGGTTCCGTCCCTGATCATCAAAAGATATTTCTCTCACCATTTTAAACACACCCATAAGTAAAACAACAATAACAATAAACAAATTTATGGGACCGGCTACATGAATCACACAATGTCTATCGTATTCTATCAGATGAAGACAACGAGGCTAATGGCCACGTGGCATCTCCCTGTGTGTTCTGTCTAGCGGCACAAATTAGTTACATATATATCTCACATGTCTCAAACATCCTTTTTGTGTTTTTTAAATTCTATTCACGAGTATTCACATACCCTTTGCGTACAAGTGTTTTTGTTCTCACAAGTCTCCTAACACAGAAAAGGACACTCAATTGCATTAATCTGAAACATCTTTACACTAAAAATGAAGTTGCATTAGCTCAGTGATAGAATAAATAAAAATGCGTGTATATATATATATATATATATATATATCAACTTATCATCATGTCAAACAAAAATGAGATTCACTGTATATATACACTACAACGAAACATCGGATATTACTCATAGAATTAGTCACAAAATTATTTCTGCGACTAAATCGATGTTTTGTTGCAGTGTTATAAAGATTAGAGCTTAATTAATTGATGGGATATGTCCGGACGATCCATCCAGTGACAACCTGGATGGACGTCGACTATCTGGCCATTATCTTGTCCAATTCCAATTATATAAATATATATATCCCCTACTCCGGTGACCTGCAAAGCCTCTGTCAGGCTTGATTCTGGGTGACTCGATAGCTAGTACCCCGTTGTAAAGGACTCAATCACCATTAATTGATTTATTACTCAAAAAGTTAAACCATTAAAGTCAGTCATTAATTCATACCTTGGAAGGAAGGTGAGGAAGTAAGGCATGAAGGTCGGTGAACATGTTCTTCATCTTCTTCCTCCTCTCTCTTTCCGTCCATATGTGGGTCTCAAGCACATCGCCGTCATCATCATCCAACTCATCACCATCTTTTTTATTATCATCACCACTCGCACTTCTCATCATACTCCTCTTTCCTCGGTTTCTCCTCCTCGTCGTCTTGTTATTACCATCACCACCACCACCACCGTCACCACCTTCTGCTTCTAGTTCTCCTTCCTTGATAGGCTCGACATCATCAATATTGTCAAAATCAAGAAACTGAAGGAGGTGGTCATTATTATTATTATTGAAATCGGAGAGAGGCCATGAATACATGTTTGGATCTCGTTCTTGATCGGGCATAGTTGGCTAGACAAGGGAATTAATCCAAATTGGAGAATGGTTTTGTGTGTATTTTGTGTGAAATGTGAATATACATATATATAATAGAAAAAAAAAGTTGAAGGAAGAAGGAAGAGTGAAGAATGAGAGAAAAGAGAAATGAAAATGGAAGAAGTTGGCGAAGAAAGGCATGTAATGATAACCTAAGATGACGTTACGAGGAATCTTAATAAAAACGTACACACAGTCTCTCTCTTTTTCTATTTCTGGGCCCCACATGCACCTTCTTCACACTTCAATAGATTTCGTAAATTGTTGGAGTACCTTGATGTTTGTTTGGGATGTAAAATGAGTGATGGAATAAGAATCAGAATAGAAATATTAGAGGGAATGAAAATGTCGTGTCAATGTGATATGATATAATGTGAATGGAATAAAGAGTGGGAATGGAATAAAGTGGGTAAAATGACCATTTTATCTTTACATTAAAAGTGAGAATGAAATAAAAATGAGTAAAAAAGTAAGGGCAAAAACATAATTTTATCGCATTGTAAAAAATAAATTTTATTTGATAGAAAGAATGTATGCAGGATTACCTTTTTCTTTCCTTTTTTTCACCTACCAAATAAGGCGTTATTTTATTCGGTAATTGGCATATGAATTAATGTGTGAAATTGTGATTTATTACTCAAGAAATTAAACTAAGGCAAAAACGGCGCATCTAGCTTCACTTCTCAATTTTACGCATTATTTTTGTTATCATTTTGTTTAAAAATTTGGTGAATCGACGCATTTTTAATAGTAGAAAGAAGTTTTTTTATAACACCGTCACACCACATAAATCACAACTCTTATATATTTGACTGCGTGAGACGACGTTTAAACTAACATTGGAGGTGCCAAAGAAAAGGAAGCTCAAGGGCAACATTGGAAGATATTTTTCTCATCATTTTAGACACACCCTTAAGAAAACAGTAACAACAACAATAAACAAAACTGTATGATCGGCTACATGAATCACACGATGCCTAACGTATTTTATTAGGCCAAGACAACGTGACTAATTGTCATGTGACAGCGATTTCCTTTTGTGATTTTATCTAGCTGTCCAAATTAGTTACATATCTAACATGTCTCAAACATCCTTAATTTCTTTGTGTTTATAAATTTTGTTCACGACAATTTACATGTCTTTTGATTATGAGTCTCGTCTCAATTATATTCAAATCTAACACAAAAAATGCCACTCAATTCCATTAATCTAAAACTTCTCTACACTCAAAAAGAAGTTGCATTAGCTGACTTGGTAATAGAATAATTAAAAATGTAAATATATATATATATACACACACACACACACATATATATATATATATATATTAAATCCGCATGCATTTAATTTGTTCCTATTCCGAACCCTCCTTCCTTTACTGTCTCTATTTACCTTTTCATTTCAATTTCCTTAAAAATTTTAGAAATGTGATAATTTAATTTAAATATTAATTTATTATATTATAAGAAATTAATAGTGGACTAATTATTATTATAAAAAAAATAGTGGACTAATTATTTACTTTCCCTAATGCTTGTCGGTTTTTTCTTTGATTCTTTACATTAAATAATATATATATACACACACACACAAAAGAATTGAGAGTTAATTATGATTATTAAGAGAAAATTTTTGATAGATAAAAAAATTATTTAATCTTTTAAATATAATTAATAAACTCGTATATGATAATTCAGAATAAATTTTATTTGATTTTTTTAATGGGATTTGTTAGTGAATTTTGATGATTTTGTTATATAATTTTTTTCATTAGTTTGAACAATATAATGTAATATGTGCGTTTTGTTTCCATAATATATAGGCCTGGCCTGCATGTATAAGTATATTTCAATGATTGCAAAATATCTTTGATTAGTCAAAAATATAAAATTTCTTCCAAATTTGTACTGTTTTTTTTTAATGAAAGGTGGGAATGGAGGGTTATTATTTTTTGTTTATCTAACCACGTCAATTAAATTAGAAGCGTAAATTAGATTTACAATCTTACCTATATTATATATTAATTAGTAATTAATTAATTATGAAATTATCAATATGTATATATATATATATATATATATATATATATATATATATATATATATAATTGGAAAGATAGTCCTTCTAATTTTGAATAGATTTTGAGGAAGTCCAATTATTATACTGGACAATTAGTTGAAAAGTAAATGAAAACATAATTGAAATATGTGCTATTGATATATCTGGTCTCATTCTATTAAGATAAAATACTTTATATTTCTTTATTCTTGTTTCATACCTACTCAATTATTATAGTTGATATAAATATTTATTTAATTTTATCGACAATTAATTATTGACCGACGACGAAAAATTTATTATTATTATTTTTTTAATAATTTATTTTGACAGTCAAAGTTTAATTGTTAAAAAAAATAATTTTTTTAATAATTAAATTACTGTCAAAATATAATTTATTGAAAATACTATTTTTTTTTTTAGAAAACCAAAATCCTAACAACTTTGATTTTGATAAATGATAGAATTTGGTTTCAACTGAATATAGGAGAGACAAATATAACTAGGGTATGTCATATGTGACTTGATTAATGGAAATAGAACTTTGGGATGAAGATAATCTTCTGAAAATGTATAATAGAAATGAGGTTGAAAGTCCATATGATAAAATCATAAATGAAAGAATTGGGTGTTTCATCCACACACACACACACACATATATATATATATATAACAACTGGGCTATAATTAACCAAATTAGAAGCTAGAACTACGAGAAAATGTATATTTTCAACAAGTTTAACGGTTAATTATTTTATTGTTATAAATTTATATTTTTTTCGACAACTAAATTTTGGCCGTTGAAATAATTTGTTAAAAAAGACAATAATAGTATTTTTACAGTCAATAATTGTCGATAATACTTTTTTGACAATATTTTTTTCAACGATATTTTTTCTACTGTCGTTGACTAATATATTGTCAAAAATAATATTATTGATAAATATAAACAATTGTTATGTTAATATTGAAAATACTATCATTGACTTTTTTTAATAGTTTATTTCAATGGTCAAAATTTAATTATTAAAAAAAATGTATTTATTTCAACAATTAAAATTTAATTGTTGAAAAAAAACTCAATTTTCTTGTTGTTGTGAGGACCAACCCAAATGCACTGTTGGGCCTCCTCATTGGATCACTAAATATTTCTTTTGGGCACAAGACTATGATTATAGGTAATCCTTTGGTAAGAGATAAAAAATTAGGAAGTAATCCAAAAGCCACACTTAACTAATTAAAAAAAATTGATATAAAACTGAAGAAACTTTATAAAAAGCACATACTGATGGATGAGGTAACCAAATTTATAAGAATAGAAAACAAAAGCATTCAAACTTGAACTAAATATTTGATCCAAAGCAAGAAGATAATGAAAGCTAGTGCTAGATATAGCTAGCTACCCAATAATAGTTTTCCAGTTTAGAACCATCAAATGAGAGGCAGGATTTTGAGAAGAAACTTCAAAAATCTCCGAAATCAGCAGAAGATCGATCATATATATATATATATATGATTTGCATGCATAGTTGATTTTAAGATATCCACATTACAATTTCTTCTGCAGCTCGCAAGAATATTTCCTCCGCTGAATATCTATCCGAAAACTCATTTGAATCTCCATTTATCTGCATACACAATATATATATATATATATATATATGTATACTTGTGTTTGTGAGAATATATAATTTTAAAAAGAAAATTAATGGAAATCATTGATTCACTTAAAAAGTAGAGAAATATGAGATAAAAAGACTAAATTACTTATAATTACTCTTTCTTCGTTAATATTATCTTAAAACAAGGTAGGGATAAAATTGTAAAAAAACCCCAACAAAGCAGATATTGTGAACCGAGAAAGTAATATATATATATTATTACCTGTGCTTGAATGACGTAAAATCTTCGATTGTGATCAGAAGAAATATAAGGAGACAAAACGTCAATGTTATGCTTCTGAAGCACATAGGCGATGATGGCGGAGAGGCGAAGATTCTTGGGATAACACACACACAACTGAGCCATTTCACCCAAAGTGTTCAGCACAACATTTGGAGAAAACCATGTGCGAAACCCTACTTCAAGGCTATTATTGTAATTCACATTATTATTATTATTATTATTAGAGGGAGTTCCAATAATATTATTAATGTCGTTTTCAGTATTGGCGGCATTCAACACAACATTTGGAGAAGACCATGTCTGAAACCCTAATGCAAGGCTATTATTGTAATTATTCACATTATTATTATTATTAGAGGAAGTTCCAATAATATTATTAATGGGGTTTTCAGTATTGTTGGCGGCGCTCAGAAAGTTGTTGCCATTAATATTATTGTTGTTGCTAGAATTATTATTATTGTTGTTGTTGTGATCATAGGCAAATTGAAGCCACTGAGAAGTGGGACAGTCAAATGTGGTTGAAGCAGAATGAATTTGTTGGAGTTGAAGCCTTTCCTCCTTTCGTTTTTGAAGCTTTTGGAGTTCGGATTCTAGGCTTTGTATGTACTTCACTGCTTCCTCAATAATGGTTGCCTTGTCAAGCTACATAGTAAAATACATATATATATATATATGTAAGAGTATCAAAAAGTTAATTATGAAAGCAGCTCCTTAATTAAATTGAGAAAAAAAATATATATGTAAAATCTAATTAACAAAGAGAAGAAGAATTTGTCTTACTATGTAATTGAAGAACAATTTAAAATAATATATTTGAAATATTTTTTTGGATAGAAAAAAATAAAATAATGTGAGTTTTAGAAGAAAAAAAAATTAAGGAATGTTCTGCATGTATTTTAATTTTAAAAAAAATACAAAAAATAAGTCTTTTATCGATCAATAACATATATATACATGGAAATATTATTAATATTATCATGAATTTCAAGAAAAATTTTTACATAATAGTTTTAAATATTTAATATATTCTTGAGCTCCTTATTATTAAGGAGAGAGAAGGGGGCTGGGCACTCCCTAAACTTCTACTAATGGTAGATATAAGTACATATAATTTTAGGAGATTTTTTTTAAGAAAAATATTAAGATAGAAAGTTAAGGATGAAATGGAATGGAGTGAAATATCTAAATAGGTTAGACAATGTGTATTTTTAATGTTTTTATAGGGATAAAATTGAATAGAAAGGAAGAGCCTCCAAAGTCTTTAGGCTATTCAAAATACCATACATATTTTGTGCCCCTTCAATTGTTGTATAAGATAAAATGAAATGACCTAATATTTTAAGGGTTTATATAATATGTACCCTTAGATTACATGTTGAGGTTTCTACTGATTGATGAATAAAATTTTTAAATATTAAAAATTATTTTTTATAAGTTGAAATTTCACAGATTTTACGTCATTAAATACTTCAATCACCAATAAAAAAATCTTAACATGTACACTATATAAATCCACAGTTTAAAATACCAAGTGTTCTTCATTTTTCTCGTCAAAACTCCAAAACAACATTCCACTCTAATTCATTAATAATCACTTCATTAATTCTATCCTTAAATTTTCAAACGTAGGATAAAGGATTAAAATTTATGTGTATAAAAATATGATAATATACTATTAGTTGATATAACATAAATATATATATTAGAAACTTGGTATGAAATAAAAAAAATTAATAATTTATTTCAAAAAGAGTAATAAAATGCATGATATAAAATAATACTTTATGATAATTAATATAACATTTCGTAATTTAATTTAATTTTAATATAATTTTATAAATTAATTAATATTTTGAATAAACATGCATTAATATCATCGTCTATAATTCTGGCCCCCTCTTAGCTAGCTTGTATGAAATTTCTGGTTCCGTCCCTGATCATCAAAAGATATTTCTCTCACCATTTTAAACACACCCATAAGTAAAACAACAATAACAATAAACAAATTTATGGGACCGGCTACATGAATCACACAATGTCTATCGTATTCTATCAGATGAAGACAACGAGGCTAATGGCCACGTGGCATCTCCCTGTGTGTTCTGTCTAGCGGCACAAATTAGTTACATATATATCTCACATGTCTCAAACATCCTTTTTGTGTTTTTTAAATTCTATTCACGAGTATTCACATACCCTTTGCGTACAAGTGTTTTTGTTCTCACAAGTCTCCTAACACAGAAAAGGACACTCAATTGCATTAATCTGAAACATCTTTACACTAAAAATGAAGTTGCATTAGCTCAGTGATAGAATAAATAAAAATGCGTGTATATATATATATATATATATATATATCAACTTATCATCATGTCAAACAAAAATGAGATTCACTGTATATATACACTACAACGAAACATCGGATATTACTCATAGAATTAGTCACAAAATTATTTCTGCGACTAAATCGATGTTTTGTTGCAGTGTTATAAAGATTAGAGCTTAATTAATTGATGGGATATGTCCGGACGATCCATCCAGTGACAACCTGGATGGACGTCGACTATCTGGCCATTATCTTGTCCAATTCCAATTATATAAATATATATATCCCCTACTCCGGTGACCTGCAAAGCCTCTGTCAGGCTTGATTCTGGGTGACTCGATAGCTAGTACCCCGTTGTAAAGGACTCAATCACCATTAATTGATTTATTACTCAAAAAGTTAAACCATTAAAGTCAGTCATTAATTCATACCTTGGAAGGAAGGTGAGGAAGTAAGGCATGAAGGTCGGTGAACATGTTCTTCATCTTCTTCCTCCTCTCTCTTTCCGTCCATATGTGGGTCTCAAGCACATCGCCGTCATCATCATCCAACTCATCACCATCTTTTTTATTATCATCACCACTCGCACTTCTCATCATACTCCTCTTTCCTCGGTTTCTCCTCCTCGTCGTCTTGTTATTACCATCACCACCACCACCACCGTCACCACCTTCTGCTTCTAGTTCTCCTTCCTTGATAGGCTCGACATCATCAATATTGTCAAAATCAAGAAACTGAAGGAGGTGGTCATTATTATTATTATTGAAATCGGAGAGAGGCCATGAATACATGTTTGGATCTCGTTCTTGATCGGGCATAGTTGGCTAGACAAGGGAATTAATCCAAATTGGAGAATGGTTTTGTGTGTATTTTGTGTGAAATGTGAATATACATATATATAATAGAAAAAAAAAGTTGAAGGAAGAAGGAAGAGTGAAGAATGAGAGAAAAGAGAAATGAAAATGGAAGAAGTTGGCGAAGAAAGGCATGTAATGATAACCTAAGATGACGTTACGAGGAATCTTAATAAAAACGTACACACAGTCTCTCTCTTTTTCTATTTCTGGGCCCCACATGCACCTTCTTCACACTTCAATAGATTTCGTAAATTGTTGGAGTACCTTGATGTTTGTTTGGGATGTAAAATGAGTGATGGAATAAGAATCAGAATAGAAATATTAGAGGGAATGAAAATGTCGTGTCAATGTGATATGATATAATGTGAATGGAATAAAGAGTGGGAATGGAATAAAGTGGGTAAAATGACCATTTTATCTTTACATTAAAAGTGAGAATGAAATAAAAATGAGTAAAAAAGTAAGGGCAAAAACATAATTTTATCGCATTGTAAAAAATAAATTTTATTTGATAGAAAGAATGTATGCAGGATTACCTTTTTCTTTCCTTTTTTTCACCTACCAAATAAGGCGTTATTTTATTCGGTAATTGGCATATGAATTAATGTGTGAAATTGTGATTTATTACTCAAGAAATTAAACTAAGGCAAAAACGGCGCATCTAGCTTCACTTCTCAATTTTACGCATTATTTTGTTATCATTTTGTTTAAAAATTTGGTGAATCGACGCATTTTTAATAGTAGAAAGAAGTTTTTTTATAACACCGTCACACCACATAAATCACAACTCTTATATATTTGACTGCGTGAGACGACGTTTAAACTAACATTGGAGGTGCCAAAGAAAAGGAAGCTCAAGGGCAACATTGGAAGATATTTTTCTCATCATTTTAGACACACCCTTAAGAAAACAGTAACAACAACAATAAACAAAACTGTATGATCGGCTACATGAATCACACGATGCCTAACGTATTTTATTAGGCCAAGACAACGTGACTAATTGTCATGTGACAGCGATTTCCTTTTGTGATTTTATCTAGCTGTCCAAATTAGTTACATATCTAACATGTCTCAAACATCCTTAATTTCTTTGTGTTTATAAATTTTGTTCACGACAATTTACATGTCTTTTGATTATGAGTCTCGTCTCAATTATATTCAAATCTAACACAAAAAATGCCACTCAATTCCATTAATCTAAAACTTCTCTACACTCAAAAAGAAGTTGCATTAGCTGACTTGGTAATAGAATAATTAAAAATGTAAATATATATATATATACACACACACACACACATATATATATATATATATATTAAATCCGCATGCATTTAATTTGTTCCTATTCCGAACCCTCCTTCCTTTACTGTCTCTATTTACCTTTTTCATTTCAATTTCCTTAAAAATTTTAGAAATGTGATAATTTAATTTAAATATTAATTTATTATATTATAAGAAATTAATAGTGGACTAATTATTATTATAAAAAAAATAGTGGACTAATTATTTACTTTCCCTAATGCTTGTCGGTTTTTTCTTTGATTCTTTACATTAAATAATATATATATACACACACACACAAAAGAATTGAGAGTTAATTATGATTATTAAGAGAAAATTTTTGATAGATAAAAAAATTATTTAATCTTTTAAATATAATTAATAAACTCGTATATGATAATTCAGAATAAATTTTATTTGATTTTTTTAATGGGATTTGTTAGTGAATTTTGATGATTTTGTTATATAATTTTTTTCATTAGTTTGAACAATATAATGTAATATGTGCGTTTTGTTTCCATAATATATAGGCCTGGCCTGCATGTATAAGTATATTTCAATGATTGCAAAATATCTTTGATTAGTCAAAAATATAAAATTTCTTCCAAATTTGTACTGTTTTTTTTTAATGAAAGGTGGGAATGGAGGGTTATTATTTTTTGTTTATCTAACCACGTCAATTAAATTAGAAGCGTAAATTAGATTTACAATCTTACCTATATTATATATTAATTAGTAATTAATTAATTATGAAATTATCAATATGTATATATATATATATATATATATATATATATATATATATATATATATATATATAATTGGAAAGATAGTCCTTCTAATTTTGAATAGATTTTGAGGAAGTCCAATTATTATACTGGACAATTAGTTGAAAAGTAAATGAAAACATAATTGAAATATGTGCTATTGATATATCTGGTCTCATTCTATTAAGATAAAATACTTTATATTTCTTTATTCTTGTTTCATACCTACTCAATTATTATAGTTGATATAAATATTTATTTAATTTTATCGACAATTAATTATTGACCGACGACGAAAAATTTATTATTATTATTTTTTTAATAATTTATTTTGACAGTCAAAGTTTAATTGTTAAAAAAAATAATTTTTTTAATAATTAAATTACTGTCAAAATATAATTTATTGAAAATACTATTTTTTTTTTTAGAAAACCAAAATCCTAACAACTTTGATTTTGATAAATGATAGAATTTGGTTTCAACTGAATATAGGAGAGACAAATATAACTAGGGTATGTCATATGTGACTTGATTAATGGAAATAGAACTTTGGGATGAAGATAATCTTCTGAAAATGTATAATAGAAATGAGGTTGAAAGTCCATATGATAAAATCATAAATGAAAGAATTGGGTGTTTCATCCACACACACACACACACATATATATATATATATAACAACTGGGCTATAATTAACCAAATTAGAAGCTAGAACTACGAGAAAATGTATATTTTCAACAAGTTTAACGGTTAATTATTTTATTGTTATAAATTTATATTTTTTTCGACAACTAAATTTTGGCCGTTGAAATAATTTGTTAAAAAAGACAATAATAGTATTTTTACAGTCAATAATTGTCGATAATACTTTTTTGACAATATTTTTTTCAACGATATTTTTTCTACTGTCGTTGACTAATATATTGTCAAAAATAATATTATTGATAAATATAAACAATTGTTATGTTAATATTGAAAATACTATCATTGACTTTTTTTAATAGTTTATTTCAATGGTCAAAATTTAATTATTAAAAAAAATGTATTTATTTCAACAATTAAAATTTAATTGTTGAAAAAAAACTCAATTTTCTTGTTGTTGTGAGGACCAACCCAAATGCACTGTTGGGCCTCCTCATTGGATCACTAAATATTTCTTTTGGGCACAAGACTATGATTATAGGTAATCCTTTGGTAAGAGATAAAAAATTAGGAAGTAATCCAAAAGCCACACTTAACTAATTAAAAAAAATTGATATAAAACTGAAGAAACTTTATAAAAAGCACATACTGATGGATGAGGTAACCAAATTTATAAGAATAGAAAACAAAAGCATTCAAACTTGAACTAAATATTTGATCCAAAGCAAGAAGATAATGAAAGCTAGTGCTAGATATAGCTAGCTACCCAATAATAGTTTTCCAGTTTAGAACCATCAAATGAGAGGCAGGATTTTGAGAAGAAACTTCAAAAATCTCCGAAATCAGCAGAAGATCGATCATATATATATATATATATATGATTTGCATGCATAGTTGATTTTAAGATATCCACATTACAATTTCTTCTGCAGCTCGCAAGAATATTTCCTCCGCTGAATATCTATCCGAAAACTCATTTGAATCTCCATTTATCTGCATACACAATATATATATATATATATATATGTATACTTGTGTTTGTGAGAATATATAATTTTAAAAAGAAAATTAATGGAAATCATTGATTCACTTAAAAAGTAGAGAAATATGAGATAAAAAGACTAAATTACTTATAATTACTCTTTCTTCGTTAATATTATCTTAAAACAAGGTAGGGATAAAATTGTAAAAAAACCCCAACAAAGCAGATATTGTGAACCGAGAAAGTAATATATATATATTATTACCTGTGCTTGAATGACGTAAAATCTTCGATTGTGATCAGAAGAAATATAAGGAGACAAAACGTCAATGTTATGCTTCTGAAGCACATAGGCGATGATGGCGGAGAGGCGAAGATTCTTGGGATAACACACACACAACTGAGCCATTTCACCCAAAGTGTTCAGCACAACATTTGGAGAAAACCATGTGCGAAACCCTACTTCAAGGCTATTATTGTAATTCACATTATTATTATTATTATTATTAGAGGGAGTTCCAATAATATTATTAATGTCGTTTTCAGTATTGGCGGCGCTCACAAAGTTGTTGCCATTAATATTATTATTGTTGCTAGAATTATTGTGATCATAGGGATATTGAAGCCACTGTGAAGCAGGAGACTCAAGTGTGGTTGAAGCAGATTGAATCTGTTGGAGTTTAAGCCTTTCCTCATTTTCTTTTTCAAGCTTTTGGAGTTCGGATTCCATACTTTTTATGTACTTCACTGCTTCCTCAAGAATGGTTGCTTTGTCAGCCTACATAGTAAATACATATATATATATATGTATATATATTATGGGAGCCAATGAGAATATAATCAAGCTTATTGAAATGTGATTAACCAATAAACATTGAATATTTTCTTGATCTGAGCTCCTTATTATAATTAAGGGAAAAAGATAGATAATTTCACACAAAAGGATATATACTATAATTTTTGCTTCTATATATTGCTTAGTTTCTTTGAATCTCCGTATATATGCAAAATAAAGAATGAAAGGAAACTCAAGAGCAACATTGGAAGATATTTTCTCACCATTTTAGATACACCCTTTAAGAAAACAACAAAAACAACAACAATAAACAAAGCCGTGGGGTCGGTAACATGAATCACACGATGCCTAACGTATTTTATCAAGACTAATTGTCATGTGGCATCGATCTTCTTGTGATTTTATCTAGCCGCCCAAAAGTTAGTTACATATCTAACGTGTCTCAGACATTCGTTCTTTGTGTTTTTAAATTTTATTCACGACAATTTACACACCCTTTGAATATGAGGCTAGTCTCAATTATTCAGAACTGAGTTGGTAATTGTCTCTTTCTGTAAGTGGTTTTTTTTTTCATAAGTTTCAAACTCGCAACACAGAAAATGACACACAACTCCATTAATCTAATAATTCCTCACAAAAAAAAAATACTTCTTTACACTCAAAAAGAAATTGCATTAGCTCACTTGGTAATAGAATAATTAAAAATGTGTGTGTATATATATATATAATGATTATAGCTTAATTAATTGATATATTGAGGAAATTAATTAAACCATTAAAGTTATATATTTATACCTGGGGAGGAAGGTGAGGAAGCAAAGCATGAAGGTCAGAGAAATTGTTCCTCATCTTGTTCGTCCTCTTTCTTTCTGTCAATATGTGGATCTCATGCACATCATCATCATCATCGGACTCATCACCACCACCACCTTCTTCATTAACAACCTTCATCTTCTTCCCAGCTTCTTCATGCCCACTGCTTCCACTACTCATAATCCTCTTTCCTCGGCTTCTCCTTGTACTTTTGATCGTGTTGTCACCACTACCACCACCACTTGCCTCTGGCTCTCCTTCCTTACTATCAATAATTTTAATATTATTGGAACAATTAGGGTTGATGTTGGATTTCTGATGGGTGTTATCATCGAAATCGAAGAGAGGCCATGGAGTCATGTTTGGATCTTGTTCTTGATTAGACATAACTAGCTAGCTAAAGAGAAACAAGTAAAGGGAATCAATATTGAAAAAGAAGGAGAAGGAGAGGCGTTTATATATGTTTATAATGTGGTTTTTGTGTGTTGTGTGAAATGTGAATATATATATTGGAAAAGGGACAGTGGAGAAGAGAGTGAAAGAGGTTAAAGGAAGAAGGAAGAGTGAGAGATGGGAGAAAAAGGAAATGAAAATGAAGAAGTTGGCAAAAAAGGAAGCAAAATATATTAATATGCCAAAATAAACGTTACCAAGAATCTTAGCAAAAACGTACACTTTCTTTTTTCACTGCGTTCCACACCACTCTTTTCTATTTCTGGGTCCTACGTAAACCGCCATCGTCACACCTGTAAGAAAAAAAATTTGTAAAGTGTTAAATTATGCACTTATTTTATATATTAATTTGCATGAGTTAATGTTTACGGCAAAAAAGGAAGCAAAATATATTAATTATGCACTTATTTTATATATTAATTAGCCCGTTTAGCCCGCATCGGCCCGTGACGGGCCCGGCATTAAACGGACCGACCCGTTTACTTGGCGGGCTAAACGGGCTAGCCCGCGGGCCACTATTTATATTTTTTTAAAAAAATAATTATAAAATTATATATTTACTTAAAAATTAGTATTTTTTATTTTAAATTAATACTTTATTAATTTTAATTATTATTTAAATTATTTATACATATTACTAGAATTTTATTTAACACAAAAAATTACATAAAACATATATATTTATACATATTTTAAACAAATAAATATTAATTTTTTATTTTTTTTTAATTTTTAACGGGCCTATTGTGAAGCAGGAGACTCAAGTGTGGTTGAAGCAGATTGAATCTGTTGGAGTTTAAGCCTTTCCTCATTTTCTTTTTCAAGCTTTTGGAGTTCGGATTCCATACTTTTTATGTACTTCACTGCTTCCTCAAGAATGGTTGCTTTGTCAGCCTACATAGTAAATACATATATATATATATATGTATATATAATGGGAGCCAATGAGAATATAATCAAGCTTATTGAAATGTGATTAACCAATAAACATTGAATATTTTCTTGATCTGAGCTCCTTATTATAATTAAGGGAAAAAGATAGATAATTTCACACAAAAGGATATATACTATAATTTTTGCTTCTATATATTGCTTAGTTTCTTTGAATCTCCATATATATGCAAAATAAAGAATGAAAGGAAACTCAAGAGCAACATTGGAAGATATTTTCTTTGGATCTTGTTCTTGATTAGACATAGCTAGCTAGCTAGAGAGAAACAATTGTAAAGGGAATCAATATTGAAAAAGAAGGAGAAGGAGAAGGAGAGGCGTTTATGTTTATAATGTGGTTTTTGTGTGAAATGTGAATATATATATTGGAAAAGGGACGGTGGAGAAGAGAGTGAAAGAGGTTAAAGGAAGAAGGAAGAGTGAGAGATGGGAGAAAAGGGAAATGAAAATGAAGAAGTTGGCAAAAAAGGAAGCAAAATATATTAATAAGCCAAAATAAACGTTACCAAGAATCTTAACAAAAACGTACACTCTCTTTCTTCACCGCGTTCCACACCACTCTTTTCTATTTCTGGGTCCCACGTAAACAGTCATCGTCACACCTGAAAGAAAAAAAAATTGTAAAATGTTGAATTATGCACTTATTTTATATATTAATTTGCATACGAGTTAATGTTTACGCTAATGATTTAATTTAAACATTAACTTTTTTTTTTATAAAATTTTGCACATTAACTTGATAGTGGGTATACTTTACCAAAAGCACATTTTAAAAAATCCATTCTCATTCATACTCTCCCTCCTTTATTCTCCCTAGCTAATTAGAAATATGATAATGTTATTTGAATCATAAATTATTATATATTAGAGTGTGGACTAGTTTCCTTTCCCTAATCTTTGTTAGTTGTTTATTATAAGAATACATTTTATTTTTTTTAATGAATTTTGATGAATTAATTGTATATTTTCATTATTTTTTTGCCGGATATATTTTCATTAGTTTGAACAATCTAATATGTGCATTGTGATAATACCTTATACCTACATGTATAAGTATATATATTTCAATTTATTAGGTCAAAGATATTAAATTTCTTTCAAATTTGTATTGTTTTTTATCAAAGGGTGGGGATGGATGGATGGATAAAAGTCTTGTACTATAGGGGAACAGCGATGCTCAGTAACCATTTTTCGTTTTTTTTATGAAACAAAATTGTAAAAAAATATCTTTAATTTAAAATGAGAAACTCTAACGGATATAATAGGTTTCCATTCTAGAACCATCAAAGAGAGGCAGGATTTTGAGAAGAAACCTCAAAAATCTCCAAAATCAACCGAAGATCGATCATATATATATATATGATTTGCATGCATAGTTGATTGTATATATCAAAAGTACTCTTTAAGATGTCCACATTGCAATTTCTTCTGCTGCTTGCTTGAATATTTCCCCCACTGAATATCCATCCGAAAACTGATTTGTTCCACCATTTATCTGCATACACAATATATATATATATATATATATATATATATATATATATATATATATATATATATATATATATATACGAGAGATGTTCAGTTATATGGTAGTAAGTATAGAATTTCAATACATCCTTCCAATCATATGATCTCTAATCCATTTAAGGTGGGTCCTTTATTAACGCGAGTTTATATTAATATTGACAAATGACACTATACATGATTGGAGGGATATATTGAGTTTCATTGGTAATTACTACTTACTAAATTTTCATCCACATATACATGATTGGGCTTTAGCGGCAGTTAAAAACACTTAATGACGGTTTCTAAAACTGCTGCAAAAGCTATCGTCGCAAGGTTAATAACGACAGTTTCTTACAACCACTGCTAAATTAAAGGCGGTTAAACGACGTGCAATTTTGCGACAGTTTAAACCGCCGCTATGTTGCGACCGTTTATAAAACCGCCGTTACTATTTTTTGTGCATTTTTGTGACGATTTTATTTAAAAAATTAGCTTTTTATAAAATTAAATTTATTTTAAATTCTTTTTATTTTTAATATTTAAAATATTTAAATTAAATATAAATATAAATTTATTTTTTATTATTAAGTAATAAAACATATTAAAAATGAAATCTAATTTTCTAATTAAATTCTGTATTCCAGAAATTAATTACTTTTTTATGAAATCTATTTAATATATGAAATTTTATTATGATATACTGCATTCTAGAAATTAATTATTTTCTTTTGATAAAATAAAATAAAAAAATTAGATTAAACTTTATTTTATATTTAATATATATAATATTTAAATTAAATATAAAAATAACTTTATTTTATTATTACTTATTAAAATAAATTAATATACTAAAAAAATTAATTAAAATTAAATTCATGAAAAAAATTAAATACTACAATATAAAATTTAATTACTTTATTTTTATAAAATCTATTTAATATATGAAATCTATTTAATTTATTTGAACTTGTTTAAATGTTTTAAATCATATTAATTTATTTAAGAATTAAATTTTGAATTTCTTCATTTTCTCACATCATAATTTAATTATAATTTAATTTATTTCTTAATGTAATTTATAGATTTCATTTTTCTTAATTTATGTTTAATTTCTAATTTAAGAAACTGACAATTTCATATTTTATTTTAATAGTTTAATATATTTTTGTAGAAAATTAAATTAATTTTTTTATATTTAATATATACCATATTTCAATTAAATATAATATAACTTTTTTTATATGAATATAAGATAACTTTTTTTTGAGAGAAATATAATATAACTTTACTTTATGTTATTCTCAAAAAAACTTATTTTAATTTTAAATATTAAAATAAATTGATATTTTTAAATATATTAATTAAAAGTGAAATTTATTTTTAAATAAATATTGCATTATAAAAATTAATTATTTTACTTTTATGAAAAGTATCTAATATATGAAATTTTTTATTATTTAATTGGGTTAGGAAAATTTTAACGGCAGTTTATATTTAACCGCCGCTAAATAGCGACAGTTTCATCCAAACTGCCGCTAAATAGTGACGGTTATATCCAAACCGCTGCTAATTTGCGGCAGTTAAAACTTAACTGACGTTAACTAATGACGGTTTAGATGTAACCGCCGCTATTTAACGGTAGTTAGGCTTAACCACCGTTGTTTCGTGGCGGTTACTTTTTAACCGTCGCTATATTTGAACTTAGCGACGGTTTTGCAAAACCGCCGCTATTTATCTACCGCTAAATAATATTTTTTTGTAGTGGTTGTTCCATAACCTACTAATTGGATTACTTAATATTGCTTGGGAGTGATCCTCTGACAAAAGATAGAACCTAATCCAAGAGCCACACTTAACTAATTAAAACAAAAAATTGATATAAAACTAAAGAAACTGTATTTCAGCAAAGTTGCAATATAAAAAGCACATGCTGAGGTAACCAAATTTATAAGAATACAAAACAAAAGCATTCAAACTTAAACTAAATATTTGATTCAAAGCAAGAAGATTATGAAAGCTGGATAGCTAGCTAGCCAATAATAGATTTCCATTCTAGAACCATCAAAGAGAGGCAGGATATTTTGAGAAGAAGCCTCAAAAATCTCCAAAATCAGCAGAAGATCGGATCATATATATATATATATCAAAAGTACTCTTTAAGATGTCCACATTGCAATTTCTTCTGCTGCTTGCTTGAATATTTCCCCCACTGAATATCCATCTGAAAACTGATTTGTACCTCCATTTATCTGCTTAATTACACAATATATATATACATATATGAGAGATGTTCAGTAATACGGTAGTAAGTACTGAATTTTAATACGGTGGGTTCTTATTAACGTGAGTTTATATTAATATTAACAAATGACATTATACATGATTAGAGGGATGTATTGAATTTCATCGGTAGTTATCGTAGAACTAAATTTTTATCCATGTATATATAGACAATTGATTAATATATATATATATATATATATATATATTATTACCTGTGCTTGAATCATGAAAAATCTTTGATAGTGATCAGAAGAAATATGAGCAGACAAAACCTCGATCTTGTACTTGTCAAGCACATAGGCGATGGTGGTGTAGAGGCGAAGGTTCTTGGGATAACACACACAGAACTGAGCCATTTCACCAAATGTGTTCAGCACAACATTTGGATAAGACCATGTGTGAAATCCTACTGCAAGGCTATTATTGTAATTCACATTATTATTATTATTATTATTAGAGGAAGTTCCAATAATATTATTAATGGCGTTTTCAGTATTGGCGGCGGTCACAAAGTTGTTGCCATTAATATTATTATTGTTGTGATCATAGGGATATTGAAGCCACTGAGAAGTGGGAGACTCAAGTGTGGTTGAAGCAGATTGAATTTGTTGGAGTTGAAGCCTTTCCTCCTTTCGTTTTTCAAGCTTTTGGAGTTCGGATTCCTTATTTTTTATGTACTTCACTGCTTCCTCAAGAATGGTTGCTTTGTCAACCTACATAGTAAATAATAACATAATATTTTTGAATTGTTGTTTTAGAGAAATAAATTTATGTTTTCCATTGTGATTTAATTGTTCAAACGATATTTTTTTTAATAATTAAATTTTAGTCGTTTACGTAAAAAATTAAATAAAGAGAATAATAGTATTTTCAACAGTCAATAATTATTTATAACGCTTTTTTACAATATTTTTTCAATAGTATTTTTTTTTCAACAACCACCATCGACAATTATATTATCGAAAATAATGTGATTGAGAAATATTGATAATAGTTGATCGTCGAAATATATATATATATATATATATATATTTACACATGTGATTGCTTTATCTGGGTAATTATTATTTATTAGATCCTTTTAATTAAACCATTATGGGAGCCAATGAGAATCAAGCTTATTGAAATGTGATTTAGCAAGTAAACATGGAATATTTTCTTAAGCTCCATATTTTAATTAAGGGGAAAAGATAGATAACTTCACACAAAAGGATATACATATACTTTTATTTTTGCTTCTATATATATTATATTGCTTAGTTTCTTTGAATCTCCATATGCAAGATAAAGAATTAAACGAAGCTCAAGGGCAAAATTGGAAGATATTTTTTTCACCATTTTAGACACGTCCTTTAAGAAAACAACAACAACAACAACAATAAACAAAATGGTGGGGTCAACTACATGAACCACACGACGCTTATTGTATTTTATCAAGCAAAGACAATAAGACTAATCGTCATGTGATAGCGATTTTCTTTTGTGATTTTATCTAACCGCCCAAGTTACTCACATATCAAACATGTCATGTCTCAAACATCCTTAATTTCTTTGTGTTTATAAATTTTATTCACGATAATTTACATATCCTTTGATTATGAGGCTAGTCTTAATTATATTCAGATCTAACAGAAAATGATGACACTCAATTCCATTGATCTAAAACTTCTCTACATTAAAAAAGAAGTCGCATTAGCTGACTTGGTAATAGAATAGTTAAAAATGTATATATATATATATATATAAAGATTATTGCTTAATTAATTGATATATTGAGGAAATTAATTAAACCATTAAAGTTATTATTCATACCTTGGAAGGAAGGTGAGGAACCAAAGCATGAAGTTCAGTAAAATAGTTCTTCATCTTCTTCCTTCTCTCTCTCTCAGTCAATATGTGAATTTCATGCACATCATCATCATCACCACCTTCTTTATTAACAAACTTCATCTTCTTATTCCCAGCTTCTTCATTCCCACTTGCACTACTCATACTCCTCTTTCCTCGGCTTCTCCTCGTAGTTGTGGTCGTGCTGTCACCACCACCACCACCACCACCACCACCTTTTGCCTCTGGCTCTCCTTCCTTGATTGGATCGACATCATCGATAATATTGTCAAAATCAAGAAGTTGAAGGAAGGAGTCACTATCAATAATTTCATTATTATTGGAACAATTAGGGTTGATGCCGGATTTCTGCAAGGTGTCATCATCGAAATCGAAGAGAGGCCATGGAGTCATGTTTGGATCTTGTTCTTGATTAGACATAGCTAGCTAGCTAGAAAGAAACAAGTAAAGGGAATCAATATTATATTGAAGAAGAAGGAGAAGGGAGAGGCATTTATGTTTGTAATGTGATTTTTGTGTGTTGTGTGAAATGTGAATATATAATGGAAAAAGGGACGGTGGAGGAGAGAGTGAAAGAGGTTAAAGGAAGAAAGGAAGAGTGAAGGATGGAAGAAAAGAGAAATGAAAAATGAAGAAATTGGAAAAGGAAAAAGGACACAAAATATAATCATAAACCGAAATAAACGTTATCAAGAATCTTAACAAAACCTGACACTCTCTTTCTTCACCGCGTTCTACACCACTCTTTTTTATTTCTGGGTCCTACGTATACCGCCATCGTCACACCTGAAAGAAAATTTTTTTGTAAAGTGTTGAATTACACTTATTTTATATATTGATTTACATATATACTAGATTTAATGTGTACGATAATAATTTATTTTGTACATATTGCAATTTACCAAAAATGTAATTTAAAAGTTCCGTTCTCATTCTTACTCTCCGTAGCTAATTAGAAATATGATAATGTTAAATCATAATTTATTATTAGAGTGTGGACTAGTTTCCTTTCGCTAATCCTTGTTAGTTGTTTATTATAAGAATGTGTTTTATTTTTTATTTTAGTGAATTTTGATGCATTAATTGTATATTTTCATTAGTTTGAACAATGTAATATATATGTGCATTGTGTTATCTTATACCTGCATGTATAAGTATATATATTTTAAATGATTACGTCAAAGATATTAAATTTCTTTCAAATATGTACTGTTTTTTATGAGAGAATGGGGATGGATGGATAAAAGTCTTTTACTATACGGGAGTAGTGATGCTCAGTGTAACCATTTTTTGTTTTTTTTTTATGAAACAAAATTGTCAAAAAAATATATCTTTACAATGAGAAACTCTAACGAATCTTTTTTCTTTCCTATTTTTGATTTTCTTAAAATGGACAAAAAAAGAAAAAATGCTAATGTTATTTTAGTCACATGTATATTACATACTAATCCCTTTCACTAGCCTATAGATAAACGTTATTAATGTATAAAACAGTAATATATTTTGTATTTAAAGGAAAGTGCAATTTAAAAATCTTCTTTCGAGTAAATAGTAACAATGTTCAACAACTATCTTTTTGTTATATTTTTCCTTAAGCAAAATTTTGAAACTTTTTATTTTTATAAAAAAAAAACTTTAACAGAAACTTTTTTTTTCCTTTTTAATGGTTAGAAGAAGAAAAAGATGCTGGCGTTATTTTTATCACATGTATATTGCATATATATCATTGATTTTCGAGCTTGAATATATCACGTGACGCCTGATCAAGAGGTTGAGCTCCTCTCTTTTTTTTAACTTCAACGTAAAATAAACAAAACATGTGCAATAACCAATGGAATCGGTCACCCTGAATTTTAACCTATTTATTGTTCTTTTGAAAAGTTAAGAACTTATATAAACATTTAATTAATGAAAACAAATGCATTGATCTTTTAATTATATTCTTCAAAAAAAATTGTTTAATATATATATATATATACACAGAAACAACCTAAGCTCCCACAACATACTAGGCATCACTTAGCTTCCATTGAAACATCACTCACCCAAGAGAGAACTTAAGCTTTTATTTATCCATTTGTTAATTTGCCAAACATATTACATGATAGCGTTATTTTTATCACATGTATATTACGTATCATTGATTTTTTGAGCTTGGATATTTCATGTGACAACTATAGTTTAATTTTATTTAGAGAAAAGGGAAATGAAAATGAACAAGTTGGCAAAAAAGGAAGCAAAATATAATCATATATAAGCCAAAATAAACGTTACCAAGAATCTTAGCAAAAACGTATACTCTCTTTCTTCACCGCATTCCACACCACTCTTTTCTATTTCTGGGTCCCACGTAAACCGCCATCGTCACACCTGAAAGAAAAAAAAAATTTGTAAAATGTTAAATTATGTACTTATTTTATATATTAATTTGCATACGAGTTCATGTTTACGGTAATGATTTAATTTGTACATTAACTTTTTTTTATAAAATTTTGCACATTAACTTAATAGTGGGTTAATATATTAAAATATTGTACTTTACCAAAAAACACATTTTAAAAAAATCCATTTTCGTTCATACTCTCCCTCCTTTATTCTCCCTAGCTAATTAGAAATATGATAATGTTATTTGAAATCATAAATTATTATATATTAGAGTGTGGACTGGTTTCCTTTCCCTAATCTTTGTTAGTACTTAGTTGTTTATTATAAGAATACATTTTATTTTTTTAATGAATTTTGATGAATTAATTATATATTTTCATTAGTTTGAACAATCTAATATGTGCATTGTGATAATACCTTATACCTACATGTATAAGTATATATATATATATTTCAATTTATTAGGTCAAAGATATTAAATTTCTTTCAAATTTGTATTGTTTTTTTATGAGAGGGTGGGGATGGATCATGGATGGATGGATAAAAGTCTTTTACTATACGGAAACTTAGTAACCATTTTTCGTTCTTTTTTTATGAAACAAAATTGTAAAAAAAAAAATATCTTTAATTTACAATGAGAAACTCTAACGGATATATATATATATACATATATATATATATACATATATATATTATTCTTTTTTAAAATGGACACAAAAAAGAAAAAATGTTAACGTTATTTTCATCACATGTATATTACGTACTAGTCCCTTCTACTATACTCAACTTTTATTGTTAAATGTTGTTAATATATAAAACGGTAATATATTTTGTATTTTAAAAAAAGCGCAATTTAAAAAATCTTCTCTCGAGTAAATAGTAATAATTAGGGATGGCAATTTTTCCCGCTCTGCGGGATCCCCGCGGGGATTCCCCGTGCGGGGCCCCATATGCGGGGATTTTTCCCCCGCGGGGACGGGGATGGGGAAAAATTAATCCCCGAGGATAATTCAGGGACGGGGACGGGGAGCATGTCCCCCGCCCCGCGGGGTCCCCGTCCCCGAGGGTATATATGTAATTTTATTTAATAGTATTAATTTATTATATTAATATTTATATATATATAACATTTTATTAGTTTTTATATTATTATTTTATTACTAATTTTTATATTTTTTATTATACCTAAAATTTAATCTAATTCACTCGCACTTTTTATGATATGTTGTAAACTTTAATTTAATTTTGTTGTAAACTTTGTTATAATCTTTATTGTTAGGCATTTTAATGAATTTGGTAAAATTATGTGTTGATGTTTTTAATTAGATTTATTTAATAGGACATTTTTTTAACTAATATTTTATAAATTACTTTCTTATTAAGATTAAGTCTACTCATATTTATATAAATATATTTTAATTTTTTAAAATAGGGGACCCGCAGGGAGGGCGAGGACGGGGATGGGGAGGAATTTCTCCCCGCGGCGGGGATCGGGAACGGGGATGGGGGACTTTGGGGATGGCGGGGCGGCACGTTGCGGGTGCCATCCCTAATAACAATGCTCCATAAGTCCATATATAACTATTTTTTTGTTATTTTTTATTGAAGAAAAATTGTGAATAAATTCTTATCTTTGCAAAGAAAAACTCTAAAGGAAACTTTTCTTTTTCTTTTTTTAACGGATAGAGGAAGAAAAAGATGTTAGCATTATTTTTATCACATGTATATTACATATCATTGATTTTCGAGTTTGAATATATCACGTTACGCCTGATCGAGAGGTTGAACTCCTCACTATTTTTTTAGCTGATAACTATTTTCTTACTTCAAAGTAAAATAAAAAAACATATGCAAGAACCAATGGGAGGTTGCCCTGAAAAAAATTCATTGTTCCTTTGAAAAGTTATGAACTTAAGTTTTAAATTAATGAAAACAACTTCATTCATTAAATTATAATGACGGTCAAGCTTTAGTAAAAAATATTAAACAATACCTGAACTGTGTTGATCATGTAAAAGCAAAGCCATAAAGTAAACCAACGAATGCTGCAATTTGGAGCCACAAGTTCTTTTTGATCAAACAATCTCATAGTAATGCAGTAATAAATATTTATATCCTTATATACTTCTTGGTTTTGTGTATTGATAATTTCTCCTTTATCCTCCTCCTAATAGGTGACAGTAAAAAGATGGGAAGGTCATGTACTCATGTTCCTCTCCAGAAACAGGAAGTTCATCAACTGAAAGAAGTTTCAGATGGAGAAAGAAAAGACCAAATTGGCAGTCTGATTATCCATCACCTAAAATTATTACTTCCAGGCCCAGAGGACAAAAGTTCTCCCTAGAGTAATTATCAAGTAGTTCCCAATTTTTTTGCAAAAAAAAAAAAGACAAATCAAGCTAAAATCATGCCTAAGCAGCAAAACTAACATTTCAAATGTTCTTATTTGTTTATTCCTAAGGCTTTTATTTTGCATATGGGGCAAAGGTTCTTCAGCATTAGCCACTTTTTGATGCAGTTTATGTGAAATTCATGGCCACAATCCAGTGAACCAACATGCTCTCCATCAACATATTCCTCCTGTCATCATCAAAGAACAAGAAAATTGCATTCATTAATGTCACTACTTACAAGCATCATTCTACTTGTTTTGATGGCCTCAATTTTGGTAAATAACTGCCATAGCCACCAGTAATACCAACCTGACAGATACAGCAAGGTTCCAGATCTGAAGATGAGCCCGACATGACAGGCACATAAACTCGCTCTTTCATCGACTTCATAATGATATCCTCACTTAATCCAGTGTTCACATCTCCTATGCGCTCCTCTAATGCCAACAATTCCTAAAATCCCAGCTGAATTTGAGAGAAATAACAGAAAGCAACAATGCTGATGAATATGAAATACAATATAGGACAGAACTTAGACTATTGGGTGTTTGTTATTGGATATTCCAATAAAAATATGGTGTGAATTAACTTTCTATAGTTCAGCACAAAGACATTAGGTCTTTCAAACAAATTCAACTATATTGTTTTTATTGGAGAACATAATAACAACTAGTAAAGGATTTTATTTAAATCTTATCTTACAATATATCCTTATTTTACCTCATAAGACATGTTATCAACATCAAGGCGCATGTCTCTGTGTCTGTCATGCAATTCAGCCATACCATGAACTTGCAGTATGGAAGGGTCAAAGAGCAAACCATCCTGGCATATCACAAGTGTCAAAGGAAAAAACTACTAGTTAGCATTCTCAAGGATCTTCACATAGTATTACAGAATCCGACAATAAGATTGGCCAAAGAGTTACCACGCCCGTGCTTGTTTCGTAAGCAAATGTTTTTATTGCAAATTAACTATAAAAAACCAATAGAAGGGAATAACACCTTCCGATCTGATGGGTAGACATATAAAACTGCAGTGTTTTAAAAAAATAATAAATTAAATAATTGCATGCAGTTTTTTTTTTTAAAAAAAAACATGTACACGCCAAAAGAACAATACATTAGATAGACCATCAACTGCTATCAAAAAATGATTTTAAATCCTCAAATTATGATTTAACACATCACATGGGTGTCATAAAGTGTCTAGAGATAAGGATATTAGCTAAAATTCGAACCTGTGCTTGTATGTTCTCACCCCTACGCATTGCATTCAAGACTTGCCGAATCTGGCACATGAAACAATTAAAAGTTAGTTCAGACAGGACAACTGTGGCACCAAATTTTAGCCCAACTCCATCTTGTTTCAGATTTCACATTATCTAACACTCATGAATTTATTAATTAACTGCAAAGTATAAGTAATTCCATTAACAAGAACATTGAAAAAATGATGAAAAGGTTAGGAACGCACATAAATCAGATACCAATATCAGGAGCAGAAGTATACTTCGGAATTTACTCATTGATATGCCTTTTAGTAAAAAGTATGACAGTATGACACAATAAGAATAATACCTCAGATATTAGACGGCGCCTTCCCTCATTGTCAGAAGCAAAAGCTCGCAATGAACTGGGAGAACTGAAAACATCTTCACCCCTTCTCCCCATCAATGATGCTGATCTTACATATGATTGGGGGTTGCTAGTGTCTTGAGTGGAAGCAGCACGAACAGAAGGCAATGGCAATGAGGTAGAGTGGCCATTATGAACATCAGATTGAGAAAGGGACCGAAACTCTGATAATCTTTGTAGATTCTGCATTGGGACTTCACTGTTGACAATCCAAGTGGGACTAAATAACTGGGTACTTGCACCAGATCCCATCTGAGATGTGAGAGGTAAAGCTCCAGAATCGTTTGCATTCAAAGAGGATATATGCCATAGTGCGGGGGCTTGTCCCAAGGGTGCAGGCACAAACATGTGATGCTCAGTATTGTCTCTTGGGGGGATACTTAAGTTCGATTCATCCCGCACTGCTCTTTCTCTAGATTCATAAGATGTAGACGAAGAGGCCCCTCTTGGATTAGCAGCTCCATAACAAGGAAAAGAAACTGCGTTCAATGACAAACCAGGAACATGCACAGCAAGTGACTGGCTCTGAGGAGCACCAGAATTTGCTACTGTTACTCCAGCTGTCAACCTCAATTCCAGAGAATCATCAAATGAGTTAGAGATAGAAATTTGATGGAGAGAAGAATGATAAGAATTCCTTTCCATGTCTCTTGCAACACTAGGCAAAGGAAAATCTTCAGAAGGAGCTTGCCAAACTTCATTTCCTGGGTTATGCTGAAATGAAGTACTAGTTGTAGGAGCATCCTCTGAAGGTGTTGAAACACTTGAACTAGTGGAAGCATTAGAAGAAGGACCAGCAGGCCGGGAACTGTTTTCAGATTCTGCAAGAAAGCTTGAGCTTCCTCCAGTACACTGGAGCCCAGAACTATCTTCAAGGGCCTTTCTCTTGCAGGAAGAACTCCAATTTACTAAAGAAGAACTTGAACTTGCATTATCTCCCCAAACCATGTTACGAGAGCTTCCAAATGAAGTTCCTATATCATCACATGAAGTACTTCCAAATGATGGATGCTCTCTTTCTAACCTATTAGCATTGTGTATATCAACACCTCCATCAGTTTCTGTGCCCTTCCCGCGGTTAGCAATATTGGCAATTTGCCCCATATTTAGATTCAAATTTGGAGTTGAGCTGGAACCTTTACAAGGGTAAGGCTGATGAATACTGGATTGATCCCCATGGAAATTAATATTAGGATGAAAAGGAAAAATTACATTATCTGGTTTGAATTGCCTTTCTTCTGGTCCATCAGCAGGAGCATTACATGATGAGGACCAGCCATGCTCTGCTTTTAGCCCATCATCATTGACTTGGCTGTGCAGATCCAGTCTGGAACTTGATTCACCAGTATTAATCCAGTTATTGAGTCTCTGAACATCGGGATTAGTAATACATAAACATGCCGTCTCACCAACAGAGCCCTTATAATCCGACAATCGAGTATCTACTGCATTTTGCACATGATTCAAGGAAGCCGCCTGCTGATTTGTATCAGTGCCACTAGCACTAGGCCCCTGCTTCATACTAACAAGGATCCAATAGTACTTCTATTACAAATCACGATAAATGCTGGTCTGAGGTGCACCCAAAATTAATACATATGACCTGCAAAAGAAAAGTCCGTTCTTGAAACTAAAGAAAGTATGTTTTACCAAAAATGCATAATTAAAATTGAGCCTTTCAGCCAATTAAAGAAATTTGTTGATTAAATATATAAATGTGAATTGAGAATGAATAAACTTTTTACAGAAATAGCTTTGGCTACAGTTTAACCAGATAGAACTAGATTTAAAAGCTCATATTTCTATGACATTTTCTTTTCACAAATAATGTCTAATTGAGTGCTAAGGTGCATATACATCCTCAAGAGGAAACCACGACTGGAAGAAATAATAATAATAATAACAATAATAATAATAATAATAATAATAATAATAATAATAATAATAATAATAATAATAATGAGGGTGAGGATGAGGATGAGGATGACTAAATACAAAAATCTCAAAATTTAGATGCATTTGAAACCCAGAGCTTTTTGTATCCTTAAAAAACGAAATGTGATATGATGATACTAGATTTCACTGTGCTATCTTCACGCTCAAACACTAGTACAGGTAATAAACTGGCATCAATTTTATGGTATAGGTAATTGAAAAAGGCCAAGATTCTTGATAACAAATAATCCAAGTTATACAGGCAGTATCCTATACGGCTATACCTATATATATGAGCATATAGTCCAAAAGATAGAAATTATGAGGTATAGGGTTAATAGAGAGAAAATGAACCACGCATGGCTTTCACTCCTCTCTTTCTCAACTACACCAAAAGTAGCCGATATTAAATAATCAATGTTCTCATCCCTAAGCACAACATGCTACGATGCCCCATACGCTTCTAGAAATAGAATGCACAATTCCAAGTTCTACAGACAAGTAAATGCATTGTTCAGATACGATTACGAAGCTGAAATTAGGCGAACCCAAACAATAGCATGCCTCCGAATCAATGATGCAAAAGGGTCGACGCGATCTCGCAACCAGAAACCATCAAAAGGATAAACAAAAGCTCCGTCGTCATAGATGCTCGAAGACGGAAAATCAACTCAAATTTCATACACGAAACGGATTTTCAAAAGCAATATTACGATGAGCATAAGCATTAAAGAAAGAAAAAAAATTGAATTATGATAAGAACGAAGAGGAGTCGAACAGATTGAAAAGGGTTAAATTACCGGACGAGGCTGTCTGAATGGAAATGGGTCAGCCAGAAGCTTATGCGTTTTCTGAATTCGTTGTCTGATTCTCTTTGGATTACTTTATTTTATTGAAAGAAAGAAAGAAAGAAAGAGATAATGAATGAATGGGATAAAGGGAATGAGCAATGGACAGGAAGAATGAGAAATAGGAGACGTGGGATTGAATTGAAGGTGCAGAAGAGAGTGTGTGAGATTAAAGGGAAAGAGTACCAAGCACAGTAAGCTATATTACATGCGTTCAATTGACCAATCAAAATAAATTCATATTATTATATATACATTATTAGGAGAACAGAGAGTAATAGAAAAGAGAGTAATAAAATTAATTGGAGATTGAGTGGTAGGTATTCTATTCTTTTTAAATAAGATTTTGAGTTTTAGTTTTGCGTATGTAAAAATTTATGTTAGGAGAACTCTGTCTTCGTTTTAGGACCTCAGCTAGCTCAAACAAGATTTTCTCCAATAAGAGAATACTTGTGAAAAAAAAAGAGAGTAATAAAGATAATTATATAATTATATTTAGTATAAAATAAAATTGAGAATGAATTGGAACAAATTAGATAAAATAACAATTATACTTTTTATTAAAACATTATTAGAATACTATTTGACCAAGGAGCAAAATAGTTAGGGACAAAAATAGGAATTTCATTCTTAATTATCAAACAAACATATTTCATTCCTATTCCTTTATCCCAAATAAATGAACCAAATGATACTTAGAGTTGAATTAACTCGAAAATTGTGTCACTTTAAATTTTTAAAAAAAAATAATAAAATTTTAGGGTTACGTTGAGTTTTGACTCACCATTTTTTAACTATTAATTTGTTTTGAGATTTGTGTTATCTTAAATATTAAAAAAAATAGCATGTATTTTGAAATACATCCAATGACTGAAAAGTAATAAGCCAAAATTCACCATATCTTCGTAATATTACTTAAAAAGGTAGATTCAAATATTGAGAAGTAATTAATAGCCAAAAACAATTACTGAGAAGTAATGAAGTCAAACTCACAAATTTTGATAATATTATCCTTTGTAAAATTATTCCTAAAAAATTTGTCCCCATAAGTTTTTTTGTAAAAGAAAAATAGGTATTAGGTAAGATAAGAGTATATTTATATCTTTAAATTTCACATTACACTACAAAAAATAATAATTTTTAGCGACGGTTTTACTGGGATCTAGCGAAGTTTTAACCGTCGCTACATTTTTAACGATGGTTTTGCTGACCGCCGTTAAAGTTAGCGTCGGGAATAAATTTAATGACGCTTGATATAAGCGTCGCCAGTGACCGTCGGTATGTTTTGCGACGGTCAGAACCGTCGCTAAAGACTATTTTCAACCATTATTATTCTCAAAATGTTGCGACGGTTTTAACCAATCGGTTCAAATTAGTTTGAAACAGACCAAAACAATTTAACCATCATACCGGGTTTCATATGTTGCTCGGTCCAACCGATCGAATCGGCCAATTCAATTTTTTAAACACTTGTTTGAAGGAGTAAAAGTAGACTTTTTTCCGTAATATTATTCACAAATTATGATGTCTCACATTTTTAATATAAAATCTACAACATTACTTTGGACTTCCGGGCCATTCTTTGGTCCAAAAAGACAACATATAGACTTAAACTGTGGGCCTCGGAGTTATGGGCTCCCAAATCTAGAACGGGCCTTCTTTGTTCTCTTCTTCGTGAGAATTTGAATAGATGGACAAAAAAAGGGAAGAATAGATGTGGATTCTGCCCTGAATATTATACGATGTAATTTATATAAGGAGGTAAAATATTACGTATTAAATTATTATTTAGTCTTTAAATTTAGCAAAAATACTATTTAGTCTCCAAAGTTGCAACTCTGTCAACTCTTTAGTTCCTGAATTTGACAAAAATACAATTTAGTTCTCAAATTTGCAACTATGTCAACTATTTAATCTCCAAATTTGGCAAAAATACTATTTAGTCCCCGAATTTGTAACTTTATCAACTATTTAGTCTCTTGACCATTACCAGTTAGATAACCAGACACCAGCTAATGTGGCCGTTAAATGTTGATGTGGCACCATTAAGTACCTGGGCACATGCCACCTCACATACCACATCAGCATTTAACGGCTACGTTAGTTGGTTATCAAACGGGTAACAGTCGAGGGACTAAATAGTTGACAGAGTTGCAAATTCGATGACTAACTAGTATTCTTGTCAAATTCAAGGACTAAATAGTTGAAAGAGCTGCAAATTCGGAGACTAAATAGTATTTTTGCCAAATTCAAGGACTAAATAATAATTTGACCAACAATTCAAAGACTAAATAATATTTTGTCTCTTATAAAAGAGATGCACGACTAATCCATCAATGGAAATGTGCCATGTGTATTTATAGATCTATAAAATTTTATATTTTTTCTCCCAAAGTTTATTCTAATTATACTTTTATGTTTTATCCCCAAAGCTTATATATTTATTATTTATATAGTTTTTATGTTTTTGCCACCAAATTTATAGTAATTATATTTTTACTATTTGTACCTTCCATTTTTGTTGTCAACACCACTTGGTTTTTCCATGGAGGCTTCCACTTAAAGCAACTGACCCTACAGGCTACAAGTCCTGGTCTTCACCTAACCTATAGATTTTGTTCTGGTGTACGTGTTTTTGGAAATTTAAAAATACAATTTTTTTTTTGTTTTTGTGTCTTTTTATTGAAGGTAGTCTTGTTTCAGGTAGCTAAAGTTTTATAATGGGATTAGAGCTCTCGCAATAGATATTTTTCTATACACAATACTCGTACTCGATACTTTGCTTAAGGGAAATAGAGTATCTACCACTCCAACCAATCGCGTATTGGTTGAGAAATACAATTTTGAACTATTTTTGTTAGTTGCTTCACATGTTGAAATATGGTATTAATTAACTTATTAATATATACAATAAATGGCTAAAGGTCTATTTTGGTCCTCAATGTTTGTAATAAGTTTAATGTTAGTCCTTAATGTTTCAAAAGTTTAATGTTGATTTTTTTTTGTCGATTTTGGTCCTCGAGCATAACACTGTTAACTTTTTGCCGTTAAATGATAACGTGGCATGCTTATATGGCACACCATCTCTCTTACATGTCATATTTTAATGACGTGGCATGACACATCACTGCCATGTCATCCCAGATTGCCACATCATCATCTTCTCTCCTTCATCAGCATCATTATCATCATCATCTGGGGTGACGTGGCAGTGATGTGTCATGCCACGTCATTAAAATATGACATGTAGGAGAGAGGGTGTGCCATATAAGCATGCCACGTCATCATTTAACGGCAAAAAGTTAACGACGTTACGTTCGAGGACCAAAATCGACAAAAAAAAACTTAGAGGACTAACATTAAACTTTTAAAACATTGAGGATCAACATTAAACTTCATGTAAACATTGATGACCAAAATAATACTTTAGCCTACAATAAATACACTCAATATTTCATGGAAGTAACACTTCATAGAATCTATTATTAGAGTAGATGTTTAGTGGTACGGTAATACCGAACTTCAGTACATTTTTCCAATCAGTTGGTTCCTAAACCATTCAACGTGGGTCCTTATTAATGTGAATTTATATTAATATTAACAAGTGGCTCTATATGATTGGAGGGATGTACTAAACTTCAATGGTACGGTACCATTGAACTTTTATCCCTATTATTGGAGAAGATATTCAGTTGTACAGTAATATTGAACTTTTAGTACATTTTTTCAACTAATTTGTATCTTATTAGGAGGATCCTTAATTCTTTATTAACGTGAGTTTCTATTAATATTAACAAATGACACTACATGGTTGAAGGGATATACTCAAGTTCAATAATATTACCGTAGTATTAAACTTTTATCCTTATTCTTGAACCAATTCAATATTGATTTCATCATCTTCTAGTTGATTAAATTCAATCTAAACCAAAGAGAGATTGATTTAAATAGTAAATATTTTGGTATCATTTAAGTAAGGATATTCGGGTTTTGAGGCATTGTAAATATAATTATCTCTGTTGAGAGATTATCTCACCATATAACCATGTGCACAATATGTGTCAAGTTGAGATTAATTTAATCGAAACAAAGCCTCGAAGACCGAATAGGTAACCAAAAAAATTCAATCTAACATTGTTCCAACTAAATCTCAGTTAACTTAATTCTGACAAAAAAATAATTTATTAATATATATATTGATTGCCTTAGTTTGGTTATTAGATATCTAAATAAAAGTCTAATCAAAATCAATTGATTATGTTAATTGAGGTACCGTTTGGTACACTATGATTTTATGTTATATTAGATATCGTAGTATCTTAGATAACATAATATATGATACTATAGTATAACATACTATATAGTATTTATAATGCTGACGTTTGGTATAACAATGAACGGTATCTCATATGTCAGACATGTAAGATGCACATGTTTGGTATTTTCGATGATTAGCATAATTTATTTTTTTAAACTTCCTTATTTATCCTTATAAAATTTAATAAGCTTCATTTTTTAAATAATGTAAAAGATATTTCATTTAAAAAAAAATATTGCATCAGCCATCAGTTGAGGAATAAGCCATAATATCATGTGCTAAACGTAGAACAATACCAGAAAATATAATTGGCTATTAAAAGGAATACATAAAAAAATTGGTTATTGAAAGGAATATATATAAAAAAAAAAGTAGCCATTGGTATGTGGGAAAAAAGTTGGACCAAGTTTATAATTGGTGATTGGGTATGTGGTAAAAAGTGACGTTAAATGAAAAAATTGCACCAAGTAAAAAAACCGAAAAAAAATGATAAAATTGAAAGTTTAATAAAAAAAAATATCTTTTTTAACCTTGTGATCTGAGATGACATAGTTTTTGAATTATCATCAGATCATACCCTTTTGGTTGTGATGTGATAACATAGTGTTATCTCAGATGTTGTCATGTGATGAGATCACAACATATACCAAACGCGACATTCAACCCTGACATCTAAGATACTATGATATATAAGATGGCGGACATAGGATCACAGCGTACCAAGCGCCACCGATTAATTCGTTAATTAATTAATCAATCATCACATGCTCTTGATGTGTTCTGATCAGTTTTATAGTAGATATGTTTATTATTATTATTTTTTTGATAACCAAAGAAGAGGCTATAGGAACACCTAGCAAACAGGATAAGCAAGGAGACAAGCTTTCCTGCTATCTTCCCTATACAACTCAACACAGCTAGCAGGAGGAGCATCATAAATGTACAACCCACAGTCTAATGCATGCGCCCTAAAAGTCATATTATCAGCAACTCATAGTTATTTGGTCAAATTACTCTTTTGGTCCTCAACGTTTGTATGAAATTTAATATTGGTCCTCAATGTTTCAAAAAATTATTTTAGGTCCTCAACATTTTATTTTTGGTCAAAATTGGTCCTCCAGCGTAACTTCGTCTAGTTTTTTTTGTTAAATGCTGACGTGGAAGGCTTATGTAGCACACCCTCTCTCCTACGTGTCATATTTGTATGATATGACACCCTCTCTCACTCCAATTCAGCAAAACGACGCCGTTTTACATCACTTCTTTCTCACTCCAACTCAGCAAAACGACGTCGTTTTGCTGAGTTGGAATGAGAGAGGGTGTCATATCATCCAAATATGACATGTAGGAGAGAGGGTGTGCCACATAGGCCTTCCACGTCAGCATTTAACAAAAAACACCAGACGGAGTTACGTCGGAGGACCAATTTTGACAAAAAAAAAACGTTGAGTACCTAAAATAACTTTTTGAAACGTTGAGGACTAATATTAAACTTCGTGCAAACGTTGAAGACCAAAAGAATAATTTGGCCTAGTTATTTTACACATAGTTTAATTAAATTGAAGAAATATTTATTTTCAATAAAAACAAGAACCAGTGAAAGCAAACATACTCTTAGATTCTTCTAAAATATTAACCAACAATTAACAAGAATACTTTTCAAACTTAACATTCATATTATTTTTTTACATCATTTAATTTGTATCTTAAATTTATACTTTAAAAATAATTATTTTTTTCATATCTCAAATATAATTAAAATAACTAGTACTCTTCAAAACAATATATATATACACACACGCACAAGAGGTTTTGCAGGTATCTAATCTTTTTATTTTTAAAAAATATAACATAAAAATAATTAATTATATTTTAAAATAAGAAAAAAAATTAAATATTTGATAAATTTTAAAAATTTATAATTATTAATATATTTTAGAATAATAAATTAATTTATAGAAAGTTAATTACTTCTTTATTTTTTTAATAACTATCTATCACGATCATATCTATTTTCTTTCTCTCAAATATTTTCATTGTGTATTTTTAAATTATTAAATATGTTTATATGATATTATTGATCAAAAAATTCAACAGTCATATTAATATAGACTAGAGACTTGCATTGTATGCACACAACGTACATGTAATTTGTTCTCTAGTTTAATATTTAAATTGTTCTCCAATTTTTTTTTTTAAATTTGATATTTTTATTTTTTTAAAAAATATAATATAAAATTATTATTATATTTAAAAATTAAAATAACAAATTAAATAATAAAAAATGGTCTACTTCCACACTTTTCTAGCCATATATATATATATATGTGTGTGTGTGTGTAGGTAAACTAAAATTTGAGATATAATAGATGAAGATGAGATGACCAATTCCTCTCATTAGTCTCTCCCTTGCAAGTGAATTCTAAATCCAAATGAGTCTCACCAACCTCATACCCACTAACCCATTTCATCTGTGAAGCATGATTTTCCACTTCACTCCATCATTACTTCATTCTTGACCAAAAAGCCAAAAAAACAAAAAACAAAAATCACTGCCTCACTCATAGTCTTGGTAGATAGATCATCCCCACCTCACTTCCTCAAAAACAATACAAACCTTGGGATTGGGAAAGCACAAAAAAAATAATAAACATAAACGAAGAGAAGTTTTTCTTTCTTATCTTTTCCTTTAAAAACAATTTTAAGGTAACGACTTATATGTCTTAAAAGTTAAAATTCGTATAAATGACGTGGTAGTGCAATTCTATTTTCTATAAAATAGAAAATTCTCCCCAAAAAGAAAATAATAATAGTATTAAAAAAATTGCCCATACAAAGCAAAAGTATGGGTTGGTGGGCCCAATGTTAAGTGGAGCCTAAACAATAGTATACTCAACTTCACCAAACCCCAACCTTCCTTTTCCTCCGGTTCAAACGCAACGTTTTGTTTCTCTATATATCATACCATCTTCATCCTCCATCTTCCCAAGCCTCTCCATAACTCAAAAACAGAGGAGAAGCAATTAAAGAATTAAGAGTAAGCATAGTGATATATAGTATTAATGGCGGAAGAACAAAGTCTAATTGAAGCAGGAAGGCATCAAGAGGTTGGCCACAAGAGTCTCTTACAGAGTGATGCTCTCTACCAGGTTCTTCAAACATCAAACATTAAATTACCTTTCATTTCTTCATTCTGTTTCTTCTTCTTCTTCTTCTTCTTCATCATCTTGTGGATGAATATCATATATTCATATGCAGTATATTCTGGAGACTAGTGTCTACCCAAGAGAACCTGAACCCATGAAGGAGCTCAGAGAGATCACAGCCAAGCACCCTTGGTAATGTTCTTACACTCAAAATTTCTCAACTTTACATAAATCACTCACCAAGAGCCATTTCATGCCACCATACTCTGTTTTTTTTAGTAAAACTTCATTTTGGTCCCTCTTATATGTCTATTTTTTCAATTTGGTCCCTCACGTCACATGTACACATTTTGTCAATTTTATCTCTCACTTATTTACATTCTCAATTTCATCTCTAACCAAACAAATAGTTATCAATTTGGTTCTGCTAAAAAAAAATCGTGATTAATTTAGTCCCTCAATTTTGTTGCTATTTAAATAATTAACAGTTAAGTTTTAAATGCTATTCAATCAGCGCTAAACAATCTATTTTTTTATAAAGAACTAAATTGAGAGAATAACCATTTGTGACGGAGCAAATTGAGATTGTGAGTATATGATGACCAAATTGTGAAAATAGTCATTTCTGTAGGACTAAAACAAGTACATGAATTTGTAAAGGACCAAATCGAAGAAGAAATGAGGGACTAAATTGAAAACATAAATCTATGAAGGGCCAAATTAAGAAAATAACCATTTGTGAGGGACTGAATTGATAATGTAAATATGTGAGTAATCAAACTGAGAATGAAAACATGGGACTTGTGAGGTTATAAGATCCTCTAAAGTTAAAATTTTCTTAAGTTTTTGAAGTTGTCTCTTGCATGTTCTTTTTTTCTTAAACTTTGGATCAGTATTGAATCAACTTTAGGAACTTCATAAAATTTTAACTTTATCCAAACTCAGACTTGTGAGAGGGACCAAATTGAAAAAATAACCATCTTTGAGAGACTCTGATTTTGTTAGTCAGAGTGATGCATGCATGCTTCTTCTTAAAGATTTGGATGCTCTGTCTTTGTTTTTGGGATATGTGATTCGTTTCATTAAAAAAAAAAAAAAAAAACTGGAACAGGAACATCATGACAACCTCAGCAGATGAAGGTCAATTCTTGAGCATGCTTCTTAAGCTTATCAATGCCAAGAACACCATGGAAATTGGTGTTTATACTGGATACTCCCTTCTCGCCACTGCTCTGGCTCTTCCTCAAGATGGAAAGGTACAATGTTTTTTTCTCTCTCAAAAAGATTCGAATCAATTTCAATACTTTTTTTTTTTCTCTATGGAATTCATTCATTCATTGGGTTTTTTGGTTTGAAATTGTGGTAGATCTTGGCCATGGATGTTAATAGAGAAAACTACGAACTGGGTCTTCCTGTAATTCAGAAAGCAGGTGTTGCCCACAAAATCGATTTCAGAGAAGGCCCTGCTCTGCCAGTTCTTGACCAACTCAGTAAAGATGTATGCTTTTTTTTTTTTTTTTTCTATGCACTATACACTTCATTATTATTTAAATTATTGTTCCTACAAAATATAAAGAGGCAATATTATTTAGTTTCTGAATTGTTGGTCAAGCTATTATTTAGTCCCCGAAATTTTTAACTATGTTAATTATTTAGTCCTGAATTTGACAAAATACTATTTTATCCCCGAATTTGTAACTATGTCAATTATTTAGTCCCAAAACTTGGCAAAAATGCTATTTAATCACCAAATTTGCAACTCTGTCAACTATAACGGGTAACAGTTAGGAGACTAAATAGTTGACAGAGTTGCAAATTCGGTGATTAAATAGTATTTTTTTTCAAGTTTGGGGACTAAATAATTGACATAGTTGCAAATTCGGGGACTAAATAGTATTTTGTCAAATTCGGGGAGTAAATAGTTAACATGGTTAAAAATTTCGGGGACTAAATAGTATTTTTGATAAATTCGGAGATTAAATAGTAGTTTGACCAACAATTCAAGAACTAAATAGTATTTTGTTTCAAATATAAATCGTTTTGGAAAATAATAATAATTTTTGAAAAAACATAATTTAATTTAATTTAGTCTTTGAAATATAAAAATAATAAATTTGGTTCTTAAAAATATAATTTAATTCAGTTTAATTCAAGAGAACATCTATTAACATAACCCCGACAAATTTTTTCAATAACTAAAATTAATGATTTGGTGTGTGAAATGTACATGTTTTCTTGGCTTAATCCCTAAATGATCAAATGTGTCAATTTGTCCTTAAAATATAAAATCTCAATTAAATTAGCTTTTTTTATTAATAAAATAAAAAAAATAGCTAGCAATAGAATTAATATAGATTAATTAACTGTTAGAATTGAATTATATTCAATTAAAAAAATGTAGACAATAAGTAATTTATAAAATAAAAATCGGTGCATTTAAACATGATATACTCTATCTCTTATCATTCCAGCAATAAACTAACATCAATCAATCAACATTCTATATATCCACCTAAAAAAAAGACCACATTAATTAAAATTTGATTTTCTTATATTAAATTAATATATGTTTAATCTTTCATTAATTAGAGAAAAAGTTAGTGGAGGCAAAATACTATTTAGTCCATGAATTATTAGTTAAATTATTATTTAATTCCTGAATTTATCAAAAATACTATTTAGTCCCCGAAATATTTAACTATGTCAACTATTTAGTCCTCGAATTGGACCAAAATACTATTTAGTCTCCGAATTAGTAACTATGTCAACTATTTAGTCCCCAAACTTGACAAAAATACTATTTAATCCCCAAATTTGTAACTCTGTCAACTATTTAGTCTCATGACTGTTACCCGTTAGAGTTGAAAGAGTTATAAATTCGGGGATTAAATAATATTTTTGCCAAGTTTTGGGACTAAATAGTTGACATAATTATAAATTTGGGGATTAAATAGTATTTTTATCAAATTCGGAGACTAAATAATTGACATAGTTACAAATTTCAGAGACTAAATAATAATTTGACTAATAATTAAGGAATTAAATAGTATTTTGCCTCGACTTATTAATGTACTTGTCTAATCATCATCATTATTATTTTGGTTGTGATGGTGTGGGGTGAACCTCAGGAGAAGAACCATGGGAGCTTCGACTTCATATTTGTGGATGCTGACAAGGACAATTACCTAAACTACCACAAGAGGCTTATTGATTTGGTGAAGGTAGGAGGAATTATCGGGTACGACAACACCCTATGGAATGGCTCTGTGGTCGCACCTCCTGATGCTCCCCTTCGAAAGTACGTTAGATATTACAGAGACTTCGTGTTGGAGCTAAATAAGGCATTGGCTGTGGACCCTAGGATCGAGATCTGTATGCTTCCCGTTGGTGATGGAATCACTCTCTGCCGTCGGATCACCTAATTAATTTCATCAATGATTTCCCCCTTTAAGAACAATTGAATATCATATTTCTTCTATATGTTAATGATTGCGCGGTGGAACTGGAATATTCATGTTTGTGGATTTTTTTTTCTATGTTCAATAATAATATCACGCTCATGGATCATGATTATCTACAATTGTAGAAAAGATTTGGTCGGAATTTTCGATGTGTGTTTTCTTTTGTAAAGTAAAATTTAAACCGAAGAAATAAATTAATAATTTGTTCCTTGAAAATAGTCAATAAATAGGTAGAGTTACTTCATTTGATCAATCTGGATCGTTGACTGACTGCAACACAGATTTGTTACCGTCGATCAATGGTCAAGATTGATTAGGTGAAGTAACTTCACATGATTCTCTTCCCAACAAATACATATATTTTCAATTAATAGTTAGTGATTACTAATCTTAATAATGTTCATTAAATATTATATGATATTGTCTCAATAACTTTTTAGTGGTTTTTTTTGTCTTACAAGTTACAACTTTGAAAAGTAAAATTGATTAATAAATTTTAATGAAAATTTAAAATATTTTATTTTTAAAAATCAAATAATATATATTAACTGATAATTAATTTACTGATAATTATTTTTAGTGTATATATATATATATATATATATATATATATATATATATATATATATATATTTATATGGCTGTGGACCTTTCCCGTCAACGGTCTTCCAAAATAAATATTTACTAATTTATTAAATATAAAAAAATGATGAGAGGATGTGGGAGTGGAAGGGAGAGAGAAAGTAAACATAGTGGGTAGTTAGTGTTGAAACAAATAACTTCCCATAATTCAGTTTATTATTTTAAAATTTAATAATAATTATTTTAGTTAACAAATTTAAAAATTATCAAATATTTAATATTTTATTATTTTAAAATATAATAATAATTATATATTATATTTTTTAAAAAATAAATTATATGCACGGTACGTGCATGCGAAGCCTCTAGTATATATATATATATATTACATAATAAATGAAGTGAGTGTCAATGTAGGCATAAACAATAATGGTGAGGTGGTGGGAGGAAGATGATGAGACGGCTTTTTTTGTTTTTCCATGGCCATCATCGATAAAGCTATAATTGAAAATAATATTATTGATAATAAAAAAAATATTATTATTAATTTTTTTAACAACATATTTGATGATCAAATTTTAATTGTTAAAAACATATATTTATTCTGATGAAACTTTAATTTGAAAAAGTAAAATATTTTAACAATGTATAATGGCTGACAAAATATTAAAAATACTTATTTTGTTTAATGTTTGTTATGACTAACATTAAAAAGATTAACTTCAGTTTTACAATCAATATTAGGGATAAAAGTTGTCATTTGTTAATATTAATAAAATATTATATTAATTAGAACCCACCTTAAATCGATTAGAGACCAATTGATTAGAGGAATGTACTAAAGTTCAGCACTACTGTACTACTAAACATCTATATAGAGTAGATTGTGTTGCAACTCATGAATATTGTAAAGTCAATTATAACAAACAAATAATTTCATTAATAAATGCAATTATTAATTATAAAATTAATTATTGATAAATAATGTTAATTAACTGATATTAAAATTAATTTTTTTAGTATATATATATATATATATATATATATATATATATATATATTACATAATAAATGAAGTGAGTGTCAATGGCATAAACAATAATGGTGAGGTGGTGGGAGGAAGATGATGATGCCGCTTTCTGTTTCTCAAAGTATCTTTTAACCCGAGAGATTAAGGATTAATCTTTTGCTGAGCTTCATTTAAGAGTTTGTCGCTGACCAATTAGTTGCTGTATACACAAGGTAGGGTTCGAACCCCCAACACTTGCTTAAATAACCTAATGAGCTATCCACTAGACCAACCAAACTTGATTAATGATGAGGCCGTTTTTGTCAATATATATAGTAAGTGGCGGGTCTCACCCACTAACTCGCCACCAAACTCAACCTAATTATTATTCTTTCACGTTATCTCTTGAAAAATCATTCTATTTTAATCCCTAATTTATTTCACCTTGTCAATTGTCATGCTTCGGTTGGTGAAGCACTACTTTTTGGTGTCACAATCCACTCTCTCTCTCATATCCTACATGCGTTGGAAGATTGCAATTTAAGTGAAGTAGGAGGAATGCTCCGAATATTTGGTTAAGTTTTTTTTGACTGAAATATCATTTTCATCCCTCATAAATCAAAATTTTATTAATTTGATTCATCACAAATTCGTGTTTTCAATTTGATTCTTCACAAATTAAAACATTATTAATTTAGTCCTTTTATAGATTTGAGTTTTCAATTTAGTCCTCCACAATTCAAAATGTTTTCAATTTGAGTTCTTCAGCCATTCGTCTAAATACTTACAAGAGTTCATTATGTGTGTAATTAGTCGCTAACTAGATAAATTAATCCAAATTTTATATTATAGCAAAGTTGAAGATGTGTGTAATTAATTATTAACTAAGTGATAATGTTTTGATCTATGGGGGAATAAATTGACAACGCAAATTTATGAGGGACCAAATTGATAATATTTTGATATGTGAGGGATTAAATTAATAATACAAATTTGTGATGGACCAAATTGATAATGTTTTAATTTGTGAGGGATTTTAATATTATCATTATAATAAATAAATGAATATTAAAAAAAAGTAAAAAATTGAAATTAAAAAAAAATTGTTTGCAAACCATTTTAAACCCCTCAATTTAGAGGAGTTTAAAATTTGGTATGTTGAGTGATTTAGGACTCATTAGATGTTTAAATAAATAATGGGGTGGGATGGTTTCAGATGGTTTGAAAATCATTCTAAACCATCCAACACCTTAATTTTTAAACCTCTCCAAATTGAGGGGTTTGAGATGGTTTGCATATATAGTTTATAATATTTAATTATATTCTTAACTTTATTTTCTTTTACATTTGTTCATTTATTATGAGGGTAATATTAACATTTTCAATTCTACCACTCTTTATTTTTTTAAAACTCTCAACTTAAACCATTCTATTCCATTCCGGCTACCATACTCTCTTCAAAACTCCCAATCAAGATTTAGGATGATTTTTAAACCACTCCAAAACCATTTGTTTATTAAATTTTCAATTAAGAGTTAAGAATTCTAAACCACCCCACACTATTATCAAACAATCCTTTCAATCAAACCCTTAATTTAGAAAAGAGACTTCTACATAATTTTTTTATATAATTGTTATCAAGTTTTTTTTATTAAAATACAACATGTTTAAAATTTTTTAAAAATAATCAATTACAAATTAAATAAATTATATATTTTAATTAAACAATAAATAAAAATTTAACATTTTCACTTAAATTTATTCATTTTCGAATTTTGCAAATGGTAACCACAAATCATTTGGTAAAAAGTTTGATTGTGACTTGTGAGGGAATAAAAATGAGAATGTTTAAAATTATGTTTGGTATAACATAAAAAAGATAAGGATAGAGTTGAGAATAAAAATATAAAAATAATAAAATGACCAATTTATCTATATAATTAAATTTTAGTGTGACAATTGAGGGTAAAATAATAAAAAACCACGAAAAGAAAGTTTTATCATAACTCTTCACCATTCTTTCAAAACTTCAACCAAATATGATTGTTACCCAAATCCTTCTCCAAACCGTCCTTCAAACCCTTAACCTCAAACCTTTAACCATTAATCAAACAAGATAATAAGCCTTGTTTGTTATATGGTTTGCAACATTCCAGGCTTCCAACATTACCAATTTACCATATTCATGGGTTTAGAAAACCCTCCAAAATTGGAAGGAATGAGATAAAACGATAGAAATAATGTAGGCAATGTCCATTTTGCCCTCATATTGTCATCATCATCACGTTGCTTTTTTTTTTTTGTACAATTTATTGCTGCCCTCATATTGTCCATTTCTGCTGCCATAATCACAAGCACGTTGTTTTAATTTATTTTGTATATATTTAATATAATAATAAAAATAATAAATTTATTGTTTTAAACTGAACATATACAATATAAAATGTTGATATTTTATCTTTATTAATTTTTTAATAAAAGATATAATTATCTTTATATCCAATTCTCATCCCTTTTCAATCCTCAATTTTATATCATATCAAATATAATCTTATAATTTTTATTTCTTCTACCAACCAAAGAGTCCATTGGGTCAAAGTTTGTGCCTATAAACTTGGTGTCCATGCCTATTCTCTTTTCGGGGAAAAAACACAAACTTTTGGAAAGATCACGCCTATTAGACCATAGGATGAGAGAGAAGCCCATTAGTCTATAGGCCCATTTCGTTCATAGAATCTGAGCGAGTGAGGGAATAGAAATAAAATAAAAATTAAGATTAAGTAGGGTTTGATAAGTCAATTTTATCTTTTTTTTTTTAAAATAATTTTATCCTTCATTAAAAAATTAATAATATTTAAAAATAAGGGTAAAACTGACTTTATCATTGTGATTCTCACTCCCTCACCCTCAATGGAATTGAACTAAACAGGCACTATATCTTCTCTCTCATTGTCCAGTCCAATGTTGTACAGCACCGGATCCATACTTAAAAATCACTATTGTTCTCTATTTTGAATTGGCTAAAATGCACATACACCCCCTGAGTTTTGGGTCAGGGGCACATACACCACCTGAGTTTTAAAACGTTGCACATAGACCCCCTGAGTTTTCACTTTGGGGCAGAGACACCCCTTCTGTTAGGGTTCCGTGAAAATTAACCATTAAGTGCCACGTCAGCAAGTATGTGTGAGGGGTGTCTCTGCCCCAAAGTGAAAACTCAGGGGGTGTATATGCCCCTAAAGTGAAAACTCAGAGGGTGTATGTGCCCCTAAAGTAAAAACTCAAGGGGTGTATGTGCCCATAAAGTGAAAACTCAGGAGGTGTGAAAATACTAAATTGCCCTCACACATGTTTGCTCACGTGGCACTTAATGGTTAATTTTCACGGAACCCTAACAGAAAGGGTGTCTCTGCCCCAAAGTGAAAACTCAGGGGGTCTATGTGCAACGTTTTAAAACTCAGGGGGGGTGTATGTGCCCTTGACCTAAAACTCAGGGGGTGTATGTGCATTTTAGCCTTTTGAATTTTACGCTAATGAGCCTAAAAATGCGTGAAAAAAGAGTGATACATCAATAGAGGTTATATGTGAGTTCTATTTGATTTAGGTCTCGTCCATGTGTCACTAAGTGTCTATATATTTGTATGTTAGCTAATATAAGATACACTCCAAGAAGAATGTGTAAGACTGCTTGGGCGAAAACAACATAATTTTTTCATATTGCATTGTGGATTCAACAAACTAATCAAAATTTTGTTATCTCTATTAGGAAGGTGGAAACTTAATCCAAATGGTTCGGGTCTTGCCAGTTCAAAAGACATCGATGCAAGTGGCTTAATGATCACAATGGTAATTAAGTGGTGGGTTATTCCATATTTTGGAGGTGGTAAATGCTCTCAGTACTGAACTTTGGGGTATTTTGTTAGGGTTTGAGTCTGCAAAAGTTGCTAAGTTAAATGTTTTTAGGCTAATTTTTCTTTTTCTCTCATTTTTTATATTATTTAAAAACTATCAGATTCCACTCAATATTTATTATTTCTGTAGTATTTGGTATTTTCATTAATATGGTTTTAAAAAATCAAATTATAAAAATGTTATCTATTAATTATTTTTTGACATTATAACTTTTAAATTTCTAGAGAGACTTTGTAGACGCAGAATTCATGTGAAAAATGAGGATGAGAGAGCTTTTTTTATTTTTTATTCTCCTTTAAGTGAAGAATGGCGAGATCGAGAAGAATGCAGAAGATCCAGATGTCATGGTAATTGACCCAAATCAACTCATTCCAAAAGGAAGTAGGTCGTATAGGGATAAACTCATAAGAATCAATGGATGTCAAAACGGATATTATAGCGCAGAGGAAGAAGATCTTGAAGATTTCATGGATGAGTATGAAGAGGATATTGATGAAGATGGAGATCCGTTTTGCCCAATCTTGAAGATTTCAAACGAAGAAAAAGAGGAAATTCATCGACAATGGAAACATTCTTTAATCGTCAAGCTGTTAGGAAGATTCATGGCCCTTCGGTTCTTGAAACCCAGACTTCAACGAATGTGGCAGAGGTTTGGTATTGTGGATCTGGTTGACATAGGAAATGGGTATCATGCTGCTAGGTTTTCAGACCCAAGAGACCTCAAATTTGCTCTCCATGAGGGCCCCTGGATCATAGCCGAACATCAACTCTTAGTGCAGAGATGGCGACCAAACTTTGACCCCTATGTGGATGAGCTTAAAAGGATACCGGTCTGGATTAGAGTTCCAAGCCTACCCATTGAGTTATATACCAAGAAAATCCTCTGGAGATTAGGAGATTTATTTGGGAGAACTCTAAAGGTTGATATTCACACTCTCCAGGAAAAAGAAGGTCAGGAATTAGTGGAAAGAGGAAATTTTGCTCGCATATGCATCGAAGTAGATTTGAGAAGAAAACTCCTCTCGAAATTCAAGCTGTTTGGCAAAGTTCATCGAGTTGAATATGAAGGAATTCGAATGGTGTGTTTTGAATGCGGGAGGTTTGGCCATCACAAAGAACAATGCCCCCTTCTCAAAGAAGAAGACGAAAATGAAAACCTTGGACATGATAAACCTATTCTTCTATTAGGTGGCGAACAGAAGATTGAGGTTGGAGACGCTGACTTTGGCCCATGGATGATACCCAAACGCAGAACCAGAAGAAAACCCCAACCCCAGAATAAGTCGGAGAATCAACCTGATCAAGTGGTTAAGGCGACTGCCAATAATAACGTAGGTTCCCGCTTTCAAGTGCTTAACATGAATAAAGAGGATAAACAAGAGGGAAAAGAAAGTGAAGCCTCCATAGATACAACAAATCTTGCTGACACCAAGTCACAGGAAAGAAGAATTCCAAATACGCAAGGGGGATGTTAAAATACTAATACCCCTAGCCCCACTAGGAAGCAGAACAAAAGAGAAGAGGAAAAAAAATCTCGAGGCATCAAGGTCAGTCAACGAAGAGTTGACTTTGGGAATTCGCCAATTAAAACCATGGATAAGCCAAAAGCTCAGCCTATTCAAGGAAACAAAGGTAGCAGGAAAGCTGCGGAGAAAGCCACTACTGAAGCACCACCTCACAGTGTGGTCTTCTCTCACCCTAAAAATAGTAAAGAAGCGGCAGTAAGCCATATTCCTAAAGACTCTTCTAAGGACCATAATCGCCTTCAGAAGGGTTCCGAGGATCAAGCAACCCCCCACAAACATCATCCCCCAGACATGGAAACTCACTTGAGGATTATGTCTCAAACAGCTAAGTATTTAATTAAGAATAATAGAGAAGATGAGTTAATTGGCCTTGGAGCCACTAGAATCTATAGCAATGCGCTATAGAATCTGTTTTTTCGCTTTTTATTTATGATTATTGTTTCTTGGAATTGTAGGGGTACGAGTGCCAAATCGTTCCCGTCTCTTGTTCGTGATCTATTCAGGCAGTATAATATTGACATTTTAGCTCTCATGGAGACTAGAACAAGTGGAAGCAAAGCTGATAAAATTATTCGTAAGTGTGGTAGTTCCCATTTTGTCAGAGTGGAGGCTGCTGGTTTCTCTGGAGGCATCTGGCTCCTCTGGAATGATTCCCAAATTAGTGTTGAAGTTATTGAAACCAGCTTCCAAATGATTCACTGTCTAATCAGAGACAAAGATGGAAAAGTCAATTTTCTAACTACCTTTGTTTATGCAAGTCCCAATCCGCAAATTAGAGAGCATTGTTGGAAGCAACTTGAAGATATTGCTACAACAATTTCCTACCCGTGGCTTACATTAGGTGACTTTAATTGCTACCTATATCCAGATGAGAAAAGTGGAGGTGGGCCCCCAAACAGGCAGAATATGAGGACCTTCGGTGAGTGTATGAACAACTGCAGTTTGCATGATTTAGGATCAAAAGGCCCTTTCTTTACTTGGCAAAGGAATGGAGTAAAGGAAAGATTAGATCGCGCTCTGGCTAATTTAATTTGGAGAGTTAGCTATCCTGAGGCTTCTATTCGTACTCTACCACCGCTAAAATCTGATCATTGCCCCATAATGGTAAGCATAATGAAAGGTAAAGTTAACAACAAAGGTGAGAAACCATTTAGATTTCAAGCTGCTTGGATGACTGATGAACGCTTTCCTGAAGTTGTTAAAAGTGCTTGGAGGGAAAATCCTACTTGGCTTAGGGCCTCCACTAAATTTTGCGAACTTGCTTCTTCTTGGAATGAAAAGGTTTTCGGAAATGTTTTTAAGAAAAAGAAGTCTATTCTTAAAAGGCTTTCGGGTATTGAAAAAAGCCTCGAGAGAAGGTTTAACCAAAATTTAGTGGATCTTAAACTTTTTTTATGGAAAGAATATGAAAATATTCTTATCCAGGAAGAACTTATATGGTACCAAAAATCTAGATGTAATTGGCTCAAGTATGGTGATAAAAACACCAAATTTTTTCACAATTCCACTATTTTTCGTAGAAAAAAGAATAGAATTGAAGCACTCAAAGATGATAATGGTAATTGGTTCTATCAAGATGATCTTCTCAGCTTTATGGTTAATCACTACTTTAAAAATCTCTACACCACTAATCCTCTTCCTCTGAGTAATCTTGTGACAGGAACTTCCTTCCCAACACTGAGTAGAAATGTTGTTGATTCCTTACAAAATCCAGTTAGTGATACTGAAATTAAAGAAGCGTTATTCAGCATGAATCCATTTAAAGCTCCTGGAGAAGATGGACTTCATGCTGCCTTTTTCCAAACATATTGGGAAGAAGTTGGCAACTCGGTCTTAAATTTGATCAAGGAGGTGTTCTGGGAGCCCGAGAAAATTAGAAGCATTAACCAGACTTTATTGGTGCTCATCCCAAAAACTGACGATCCTGAAACAGTAAAGCAATTAAGGCCCATCAGCCTCTGCAATGTCATATACAAAACAGTGACCAAAATCATTGTCAACAGAATTAAAAATCACATGAATACCTTGATCACGGAGAATCAAAGTAGCTTCATTCCTGGAAGGCACGGCACGAACAATATCATTATTACTCAAGAAGTAATCCACTCGATGAGGCAAAAAAAAAGGTAAAAAAGGTTGGATGGCTATTAAAATAGACCTTGAAAAGGCTTATGATAGGATTGAGTGGAGCTTCCTGGAGGATACTCTTAAGCTGGCAGGATTTCCTACTAATTTAATCAATCTTATTATGGCTTGTGTAACTACAAGTTCGATGAGGATTCTGTGGAATGGTACCAAATTGGAGGAATTCACTCCTTCAAGAGGTTTACGCCAAGGTGACCCTCTTTCCCATTATCTCTTTGTTCTATGTATTGAAAGACTGAGTCACATAATTGATGATTCTGTGAAAAGTAGAGATTGGACCCCTATAAAACTCTCTAAGAGAGGTTGCCCCTTGACCCACTTATTTTTTGCTGATGACCTTATTTTATTCTCTGAAGCTTCTCTTTGGCAAGCTGAAATTATTAAAAATTGTCTTGACAATTTCTGCAAAAGTTCTGGTCAAAAAGTTAATAAAGATAAAACTAAAGTTTACTTTTCAAAAAATGTCAACCATACGAGAAGCTCACAAATTAGTGATCATCTCGGGTTTTCTTCAACAATTGACCTTGGTAAATACTTAGGTGCTCCTCTTCATAGTAATAGAGTTTGCAGGAATACTTTCTCTTACATCACAGATAAAGTGGATAAAAAACTTAAGTCTTGGAAAGGAAATTCTTTATCCCTTGCAGGTAGAGTAACTTTAACCAAATCTGTCATCTCAGCCATGCCCAATTATGCTATGCAAACAACCCTTCTCCCCTTAAGTACTTGTGATGAAATTGAAAAAAAAGAAAGAAAGTTTATTTGGGGTAATAATAATGGGTATCCGCAACCTAAGAGCCACCAATGAAGCTTTCCTCATGAAAGTAGGGTGGGATCTCATTAATAAATCAGAGGACCTTTGGGTTAAAATTATCAAGGAGAAATATAATTGTGGTGCTACTTATATTCCTAAGGTGAAACCAAGAAAAAACTCCTCTAATGTCTGGAAAGGTATAAATAAAATTTGGGACAAGGTCCTTGCTAATCTCCACTGGGTGGTTAGAAATGGTACATCAATTCATTTTTGGACTGATTATTGGGTGCCCGGATTTCCTTCTCTTGTTTCTATTACTAATGGTGTTCTTCCCCAGGATTTTGAGCATCACAAAGTCAAGGATTATGTCACTCCTTCGGGGGAGTGGAACTGGAATCTTTTCCATCACCTCCTTCCTGCTGAAGCAATAACTAGTATAGAAAATATTAATCCTCCCAGGGAAGATTATGGCAATGATAACGTTGCCTGGTCTCTCAACCATGATGGTAGGTTCTCAGTTAAATCTGCTTATTGTTTTCTAACAAATTTCAATGAGTGCAGGGACAAATTTTGGAAAAAATTGTGGAAGTGGAAAGGGCCGCAGCGCATGAAAATTTTTCTCTGGCTTGCTAGTCATGGGAAGATCCTTTCTAATAGCCTTAGGCATACCAAAGGTATGTGTAACAGTGATGTGTGTAGCAGGTGTGGTAAGTGTGCTGAGGACACTCTTCATCTACTGCGTGATTGTGATAAAGTCAACCCCTTATGGAGAAAGCTTGTTGACCCAAGCAAATGGCAAACTTTCAACAATCTCGATTTGGGAGTTGGATTGAGTTCAACATTTCTACCAACCTTGGGTCTGATGAAAACCTGTGCTGGATTACTCTTTTTGGGGTGGTCCTTTGGCATATTTGGATTCAAAGAAATGAGAGTATCTTTTCTAATAATGCTCAGATTGCTGATGTTTTGATTCCTAAAATCATTCATGTCACCAAGGAAATTACCAATGTGAATCATCTTCCTAATATTCTCAAACATCCCAGGAATAATAGTAATAGCGTCCAAAAGTGGATTGCTCCTAATCATGATTGGATCAAGGTGAATGTTGACGGGTCGTGCTATGATGACCAAGGCAACATTAGTTGTGGTGGCCTGTGTAGAGACTCTAAAGGCCTTTTCCTGAACGGCTTCATGAGGAGACTTGGCAGAGGCAACCCATTTGCTGCTGAAACCTGGGCTGTGTATCATGGAATTGATCATGCTTGGAAGTCAGGGTACAGGAAAATTATCTTGGAGACGGATGCTAAGAAGGTGTTGGAGGAAATTAACAAAAGGTCCCATGATGGTCATCCCTTGAAGCATGTGCTGCAAGCCATCCAGAATTATTGTCACTATGATTGGCATATTTCATTTAGCCACGCCCCCAGAGAAAGCAATAATGCTGCGCATGCCCTTGCTGCTCTTGCTAAAAACATTCCCTTTGGGTTGCATACCTTTGATAGGATTCCTGTTCAATGTATTGGCATTTTTGCTAAAGACGTGGAGCATCTGATGTCCACAGGCTCCTAGTGTAGCCTTTCATCTTGTATTCTTACCAAAAAAAAAAAAAGAAGAATGGTAGATGTAGGCAAAAGGTTAAGAATGGCCTTGTTATCATCTTTGTTTTTCTTTCGTCCTGCATATTTCGGGTTAAAGATATCGAAAATGTATAATCATGGTATTTTACGATTATCAAAAAAATTTTATATTATATTTTATACATACCAAATACATTTTTTATCATAATTTTTTTTTCCATCTTTCTCCTCACTTTTCTCTACAGTACTTTTTTTTACAGTATCTTACATCCGTACATTTATACCATGCGTACCCGAATTATTTGTATCATTTAGTCTTAACGTGAATTTAAAATGAGTCAGTTTTGGAGCAATTCTATTCTACCTTGCCCTTGGGAGCATAGTAAAAAAGAAAAACTACTAATTTTATCACGGTTAAAATCGTTATCAAGATAATCTAACTCAAGTAAACTCGTAACAAATATAGGCTAAACGAAATTTATAATTTCCTTTGTCATCTGATAAATGTTCATTATTATTGTCCTATTAAAATTTGGTATATCTCTTTAATCATGTAATATTATTTATTAATATTAATAAAAACTCACCTTGAATAATTGAATGACCAACTGAATGGAATGATGTACGTCAATATTACCGAACATCTCATACTAGTCATCATCCCCAAATATGAAATTATCCTTCATGTTTTGATCAATATTAATTGGTCAAATGCTCATTTTAGTCATCTATGTTTCAACCAAGTTTTAAATTAGTTCTTTATGTTTTTAAAGTTTCAAATTGGTCCTTTATCTTTTACATAAGTTGCAAATTGGTCTTTCCGTCCAATCAGTTGATGAGTCACTTCATATCTTCTACGTGTCCATTTAAGCTGATGTTTCACACCATCTTTTAGTGTGTTGATGACGCACACCTCTTCATCTTCTATTGGAAGACAAAGTTATCTCAATCATGACAAAAATGTTTGGGTAAAGTACCTTTGTTGCCCTCAAACTTTGCTGCAATGTTAATTCCTGCCCCCAAACTTTTTTTTTTGGTTCATACCTACCCCCAATCTTTCAATTTTGTTCATGCCTGCCCTTTTTGCTAACACCGTTAACTTGCTTGACGGAATTTGCTGACGTGGACTATGAATGTGTATATCTTTTGCCACCTCATTGTCCACCTCATTTTACATCTCATATTTAATTTTTTACTTTTATTTAAAAAAAATTAACCTAATCCAAATTAAAAAAAATCAAACTTTTATCCTAATATATATATATATATATATATTTATTTAGATTAGGTTAATTTTTTTAATAAAAGTAAAAAAGTTAAAGGTGAGGTGGACAATGACGTGGCAAAAAAATACACATTCATCATCTACATCAGCAAATTCCGTCAAGCAAGTTAACGGTGTTAGCAAAAAGAGCAGGCATGAACAAAACTGAAAGTTTTGGGGTAGGCATGAATAAAATTGAAAGTTTGGGGGTAAACATGAACCAAAAAAAAAGTTTGGAGACAAGAATAAACATTATAATAAAATTTGGGGACAGCAAGGATACTGCCAATTGTGACAACACGTGAGCTATTCTTCGAAGTTTGGATAGGACGTGGCAACTACTATCCTTTCAACTATAAGAAAATCACTATGTGAATATTCATGACAATGTGTTAAGTGATCGAATTAAATTGATCGCTCTACTAGATGGTGACATCATTGTTAAGGAAAATGTTATTTGGCGTATTAAAGGGGTAATAGAGGTATAAATAACAATAGCGAATCCATATCCTCTATCATTTCATCAAATTTGGTCGTTAAATTGATCCATTCGCTATCATGCTGCCATGTCATCAGATTTAGGTCAAAATGGGCCCTTATTTTTTTTCTTCTCAGCATCACAATCTTTCTCCTCTTTCTCAATCGTCGATCTCTCTCATGATCTCTAATCGAACTTGCCATGTCGTTGAGAACTAAGGTACTTCCCACATCGTGTGTTTTGAGTTCTAAAATTTGGGTGAGTTTCAGCTAGTGTTTTCACTGTTCAAAGCAGTGGTCTGGTGCTTTCAATTTCAATGGATGATGCCAAAGTGGTAGAACACTAGAACTAAAGGAGTTTATTGATGGATGCAAGTCAAATTCTAAGATTGTTGACGACCTATATCTTGATTTCTTCAAGTTCCATCTTCTCAGGTACTACAACTTTCTCGACATAATTGCGTTTGTTTGACCTGAATGTGTGTCAAAATGGTTGCCCGACAATAAATAGTGGCTTCTCAATAAGAAAATTTCTCCTTCAGTAAAGAAATATATGTTGTTAGCATATCTTACCTAGTCAAAAAAAAAAAAATGTTTTGAGTTAAAATTGAATGCATTGATTTTTACAAGATAATGGAAGCAACCTTGATGTTTTTTTTTTTTTTTTTAAATTCACCTTGATGTTGTTTTCAGTGGACGGTGGTGCTATTTTGATGTTGTTTTTGCTATTTTATGGTTCATTAGCTAAATAATGGAAGTGACAAAAATAGAGAATTCTTGAGAGTCATATATTATATAGGAAGTTATTGTATTTTTATAGTACTATATTAGGGGATGTTCGATCCATTGTTGTAATATCTATTGTAATTAATAAATATTTATTAATAAAGTATGATTTTATTCACTTTCATTGTCCAAACCTTACATTCACTTAGTATTATACATACTAGTATCAATGAGCAATAAAGATATTTGTTAATTACAATGCATTTAGACGGAAAAAAACCATAAAATTACAATCCAATACATTCAGACTGCATTTATGTTGATGAGCAAGGCCACACTCTTCTAGCAAGGAGAAACAATACATTCTCGCTCTAACTTCTTACTCTTTAGAAGATAATTGGTAACAGGGATGAGTGTAGTGGAAACTGATACAAGCCAATATTCATGAAAGTACAACCAAAGATAGAGAAGTGAGCATTAATGTCAAAACAATCAATGTGTAAAGTTTCCACTACCTATTTGCTATCAATTTTTTTTAATATAATTATGACAAGTGAAAGAACTTTTTGAAAATAGTCAATGAGATGATGTTTTTTTTTTGCCAATGAATGAGAAAGAGACCGACGATGAAGACAAAGGAGAAAAATTGTGATGTTGAGAACCAAGAAAAACAAGAGTCTCAAAGTGGTGTGTTTTGATCTAGATTTGATGACATGGCAGCATGATAGCGGATGAATCAATTTAATGGCCAAATTTAATAAAATGATAAAGAATCTGAATTATAACAATAGGACGTGCCGGGTCGAGTTCATCGGGTCAGCCGGATTTTTTTTTTAATTCGAATTTGAATTATAGAAAATAAAAAATGGACATGAGAAATAAAGAGTAGACATAGAAAATAGAGAGTGGGCATAAAAAATGAGGAGTAATTAATACATATTGACATTTTGAATAGATTTTTTAAATTTTAAATTGATTTATTACCTAATTTTTAGGAATAGATTAATAAGATATTAAATAATAGATATGATATCTTATTTTCAGCCATCAATTTTAATCTTTTTTATATATAAAAATACTTAAAAAATAAAAATTTAAAAAAAAAATAATGGGCCTACCCCTAGTCGGGCCGGGTTTTGGACAGCCCAACCCGGTGACCCGGCCTGTTTGACCCGAATTTGGCCGGGCCGGGTCACGGGCCAACCTGTACACCCCTATGAATCATAATATATAGAGGTACTCATAACTGGACAAAATCAATACATTTGAGCCAAATCAAATTAAACCGAATCTAACTAAACCAAACCGCATATATATATATATATTATTTAGATTGAATAAAATTTTATTTTATATTAATAAATTTAAATATGTAAATTTGATGATCCTAAAGTCTAAAACCGTCAAACCAATCCGCTCAAAATGAATAGTTTATAGTTTAATTTAGTTTGATTTTACGTTATAAATTTAAACCGATAGATACATTAATTTTTACAAAAAATAGCTCAAATAACCCGTCGAACACCCCTAATAATATATTTTTCTTTAATATATTGAAATATAAATAATAAAAATTTTATCATAAATATCAATATTTAGAAATTGTATGTCAAACTTTTAGTATATATCAATGTTGTAAGAACCGGGTGACGCAATAAATAATAAATATTAATTATTCTTAATATATAAAATGACATCACTCAAATTTTAAGCTTCAATATACATAATTTTGAAGTTTTAATTTTTAAGACTTGTCAAACTCTGAAAGAATTTAATCAAACCAAATATGAAATTCTTAATAATCATGACTTTTAAATTTTAATTTTCAAGGCTTTTCTAATTTTAATTTTTAAGATTTCTCTAATTTCTTTTTTTATGTTATTTTTCATTTTTATTTTTTAATTTTGTTTTAAAAAAATAAAATTTACCCGGTTGAACCACTGGTTGGACAGTCCAACCCGATTGACCGGTTGAACCCCGATTAGATCCGGTCCAACTAAAAAAATAATTTTTTGGTCCAACCGACTCGCCTTTGTATTCAATTGGCGGTCGGACTGTCCGATTCTTACAACATTGGTATATATATATATATTAATATTAATATTTTATAAAAAAATTACAACATAAAAACCTTAGAATAGAAATGTCAACCGTTCAAACTCTCCCACTATATATATATATAAGAAAATGTTATAAAATTATAGATAACTTAGTGCTTTTTTTGGCCTTTACTTTAACTCATCAATCTACAACAATTGAATCTATTAATATCTATGTGAAAATATTTATTTTAAAAAAATTTAAAATAACATCAGATTTCGAGACAAATTCCCAATATGTATATTTAGTCTTCCTTTTACATAAGGTGTGTAAATTGAAATAGAAACCTTAGATGGACTAAAATAAATTAGGTCAAAACTCTAAATTAGTCTTTTATGTTTTAAAAAGTTCAAAATTGGTCCTTTATGTTTACAAGAAGTTTCAAATTGGTCCTTCCGTCAAAGTCTATTTATTTCTTTCGTTAAGAACAGACATGGCGTACTGAGGTGGACATATCATCTCTCCTACGTGTCCATTTAAGCCAACGTGTCATGCCACATCATCATCTGCTATCATGTGATGACGTGACGCTAATGTGACAATGACATGTCAACTTAGATGGACACGTCAGCACACCACGTCAACACTAAAGAAATTGACGGAAGTGGACGAAAGAACCAAATTGAAACTTTTTGCAAACATAAAGGATCAATTTAAACTTTTTGAAACATAAATGACCAATATGAAACTTCGTGCAAACATAAGAGACCAATTTGAAATTTTAACCAATAAATTATTATTTTTTACATATGGTGATGCGAGGAAAACATTCAACTAGTACATAATTCCTTTCTGTAAAAAGCTTTCTCTCTACAACTTGTAGAAAAAAGTATATGCACACTGAAAAACACACGCTAATGAAGGGATTTGGATTTGGTTCTACTGCCTCAAATACAAGTGAGTGAAGTGCAAGATATGAACCATTAGATGAGAGTATTACAATGTAGACACAAATCTTAATACTCATTTGATAGACCAAATGCTACGCTTCATGCACTTTATGCAAAATGCAATTTAGCAAATCCAAGTCCGTGCATGAAGTGCAATATTTCCGCCGTTAAATGAGAGTGTTGCAACAATCTCAATTCTCATCTAACGGCCTAGATCGTACACTTCATGCAATGCAAATCCAAGTCAGCTTAGCTTTGGTGAGAGGAGAAATGCAGAAGATAAATACCACATGCCTATCTTGCCAGCGTATTCCTGTATTGAAGCTAGCTATACAATTTCTTCTCACTACATCAATCAATCATCTTAAAAACATATTCAGAACAAATCCTAACCCCTTACCAAAGTTAATGTCATGATCACCATTGACATGCCCCTTAAGTTTTATTTTCAAAATAGAGCAGGGAACACTAAAACCCAAGTTCCTAATACAACCAAATAGAACTCTTTCTAACTTCAATATAAATCTGAAAAAAAAAAACAAAAGGTAAAAACTACAACATATTACATATTCATAGCAAACTCAATGGCCAAAACTATAAATCTGAAACAAAAATTAAAATAAGAATTTAGGCTGATTGATATATTGGTATCTTACACTCCCTTATACCCGGGATACCTTGGCAATTCTAATGTTTTATGTGAATTAAGACTTATAAAAAAAGATCATACAATTTGCAAATGCTACTAGATCCGTATGAATTTTTACTTTTAGTGTCATAACATAATAATGCACAGCCCCAAAAATTTGCACATCAACAAAAGAAAAGGAGTATCCTCAGAACAAAACAAGAAGATGCAAACGAAATTAAACACAAACACTTAATATTGAGCAATCGTTTCCACATTACTGAGAACAAATTCAACTAAAGCTCTAAATATGGCATAAGAAAACATGTCAAAAATTGATCGAACTACAAATCGAGATCAAATGTTTTCCACAGCATAAAAACATGAACGGAGAACTAAAATAAAATTGACAAAAACACCTTTTGTGCCCTGGCTTCCCGAAAAATAAGCATTCAACGGTAAGATTTCTGGAACCTAGCGCGAGCACCACGACCACCGAACTTCTTCGGCTCGCATCGCCTCGGATCAGCAACGAGCAGAGTCCTATCGTACCTGACGAGGATATCCTTGATCTCCTTCTTGCTCTGCTCGTCCACGTACTTCTGGTAGAAAGCAACGAGGGCTTTGGCTATGCTCTGGCGGATGGCGTAAATCTGCGATGTGTGACCACCGCCCTTGACTCGGATACGCATGTCGACGCCGGCGAAACGGTGTTTTCCTAACAGAAGGATGGGCTCGAAAGCCTTGAATCGGAGGATTTCTGGCTCCACGAGTTCGATTGGGCAGCCATTGATCTTGATGAGTCCACGGCCGCGCTTGCAGTAAGTGACGGCGACGGCGGTTTTCTTGCGGCCGAAACACTGAACTTGCTCGAGTGCTGGCTGCGGCTGCTGCTCCATTGTTGGACTAGTGTGTGATCCCTTCAAGGCTTAGAGAAACCCTAATTCTTGTGCAAAGTGACGCAAGGACCGAATGATTGTGGGCGGAAAGAGACACCTTAGGCTTATAGGCTTATACCTTATACGACTGAAGAAAAAGAAGAGGAAAGAATTAGGGTTTTAAAATTTGCTTAAAAGCCCTCGTTTATGGACAATATTACACGCTTACCATAGAATAAAGATAAAACTAATTATATATTTATGTAGTAAATTACACTCTTCATAAAATATATATTCAGCCTTTTCAATTGTTTATTTTAATGTTACATGAATATTTTTGGCCAAATTATTTTTTTGTCCTCAACGTTTGTATGAAGCTTAATATTAGTTCTCAACGTTTCAAAAAGTTATTTTAGGTCCTCAACGTTTTTTTTGTCAAAATTGGTCCTCTAGCATAACATCTGTCTGATTTTGCCATTAAATGCTGACGTGAAAGACTTATATGACACATCCTCTCTCCTACGTGTCATATTTAAATGACACGACACCGTTTTGATTCATTTAAATGTTTTGTTTTGGTCATTTAAATAAGAGAGGGTGCCATGTCATTTAAATATTACATGTAAAAGAGACGGTGTACCACATAAACTTTCCACGTCAGCATTTAATGGCAAAACCAGACGGATGTTACGCTAGAGGACCAAGTTTGACCTAAAATAACTTTTTGAAACGTTAAGGACCAATATTAAACTTCGTGTAAACGTTGAGGACTAAAAGAGTAATTTGGTCAATATTTTCTTAACGTATTTTTTATTGATAAGAACTTTTAATTTTCTTTATTATTATATTGAAAATACGGTTGGAATATAAGGTCGACTTAACTATTTAGGGTATGCTTGGTATAGATGCATAAATGTAAAGTATTATAAAGAAAGTATTGTAGAGTAAAGTACTGTAGAATGAAAGAAAATATTGTAGAGAAAACTGAGGAGAGAGATAGAGAGAAAAATTAGGAGAGAGAAAAAGTATGCTAAAAAGTGTATTTGGTATATATAAAATATGTTGTAAAGTTTTTTTGAGAATCGTGAAACACCACGATTCTACTGTTTGGATTTCTTACCAAACATATCCTTCCTGTCATATTGCAAATAAAATAATATTTTATCCTATAAAAAATATTTTTATTGAGAGGAAATAAATTAAAAGGGAACTATGTAATTTTCAAGTTAAAGGATTATCAAGTATGATTTAGATAAATTGAATAATTTTATTTACTCCTTGAATTATAGTTTAATAAGTGTAAATTATTATTTTGATCATTGAAAGATGTAGTTTATTATCTCAACTTAATTCTTGAAAGATGAAAATGTTAAATTTAATCTTTAAAAGATATAATTTATCTCAATTTAGTCATTAAAAGATAAAAATGTCAAATTTTGTCCCTACAAGATGCATCCCAACTCCCAAGAGACTAATTTGAGACAAATTGCATATTTCAAATATTAAATTTGAACAAAAACTTACAAAATTCTTGTGTATATAAGTCTCCGCTCTTTTTTTAGGCTCAAAAGTGTTGTTATTCCAAAGCACTTATTTTGAAAATTTGAGGTGTTTAGGCAAGCTTTTTCTGGATTGAGAAGTGTTTTGAGTTGTAGCAGAAAACTTTTTTAAAATTTTAAAGCATAAGATATAAATTGGATTAAATTTAAATATGTTTAGACAAAAATAAACCGTATTAAACTTTTATATTTTTCAATATATTTTTGTTGATTTTCTTTCTTTTTTTTTTGTTTAATTTTCTTATAATTTCTAAAAGAATGAATCTTGGAACAACTACAAAATTGCTACAATGTAACTTAGAGATCACATATTTAAATACTAGAAACAGTTTCTCTACTTACAGAGAAGGTCGTACATCTGACTCTCCTCAAACCTAACCTAATAAGAACATCGTACACCGAGCCACCTTTTCTTATAATCTCAACAAAATTTTCATTTTGCCCGTTGTCCCACTCCCATCAGATACTCAATGAGTTGACCTGGATTCAACTTATCCATGTTTCTTGCTATGTAACCAAAGGTTGATGGAGCAAAAGAACAGAAATTCAAATAATTCCCAGTGAAACGCTTTGCATGATTGTTCTACTACTGTTCATATATTATTACTCTTGATCGATTTCTTAACGTTGGTTTCTTCGAAAGATATTCACTTGTTGTAATAAATCAGCTTTATAAAAGTAGAGACCAATAAGATCATAACGTAATCATTCTTTTAACTTTGGAAATCAAGTGAAGAAAATGAATACTAAACTAAGGATTTATTATCACAAGCTCTCTCAACTATCCATTATCTGATTCATTAGTTTTACCATGGCATTGAAGATTAGAAGAACCCTTCAAGCAGGTTCAAAACTAACTGGATATGATGTCAAATTCTATGGAGTTAATTTAGTCTTTTAACAGTTAAACCATGTCAAAAGAAAACTTATATAATATTAAACTAATGTCTCAGTTAATTTAGTATTTTGACACTAGATAAACATGATTTTATACATGATCTTTAATACTGACCATGATATCAAATCATAAAGTTACGGATGTGTTCGGTAGCTGTCTTCGGCGATGGAAACCAAATGTACAAGCAAATGGGCCCACGTAAAAGCGGGTCCCACGTCTAAAAAATGGGTCCCACCGTCAGCAACTTTTTCATTTCCTTCAATTAAAAAAATTAAAATACAAAATATCTATTTTACCCTTTGATTTGACATAATCATAATATTCTTTTTTTTTAATATTTTAATATAAGTGATAAAATAATTTTAATACATTCTCATTCCATTTCCATTCCCAAATTTTTACTATCAAACAGCAAACGCAATTCAATTCCCTTTTCCTTTCTACGTAAAGAATGTGACCAACAATTAGTCATGATCATTCCCAAATATCACCGCAGTTACATTCACGAAATACCATAATTAAATATACGACTTAATATCATATGATTCAATATTGGAGGTTAAGGGGACAACCGTGTTAGTATGTGTCATTATTGATTTGGACAAAGTTAAGGTAAAAAAAAAATTACTTGTAAATTAAAAATATATAAACATAATTGACAACAAACAAAGTTAAGATAAAAAAAAATACTTGTTATCTAAAATAATCACATCTTCATTGCAAATGTTCAGTGGTACAATAGTACTGAACTTTAGTACATCCCTCCAATGAGTTGATTCATAAACCATTCAAGATGGGTCATTATTAATGTGAATTTATATTAATATTAACAAATGGCTCAACATGATTAAAATAATGTACTAAACTACAATGATACGATACCACTGAACTTTTATCCCACGCTCATGATAACAATAAAGTTCACTATAAGCTGTATTGATGAATGGTATCACAAATGATCTCACCAAACAAAACATGTAATAATCCAAAACCAGTAACAATTAATAATCTTCATTCTTAGCACATCATTGTATAGTACCAAATATAAATCACCATTAAGTCAACTTTAACTAAATCCTTCAAAAGTTATTGGATCACAGCCAAATACTCTAACTGTTAGCTGAATCACAGCCAGTGCCTACAAAAACCATCCACAATCCTCCAAAAGTTTATGCTCAAACATAAATATGTCTCTCAAGAAACAAGGTTGTCACCAAGTGATAATGAGGCAAGCTGATCAGCTGCATTGCCAGCCTGCTGCTGAGCAACATTCCTAAGGACATCCATTGCCTCAACCACCTTTGCTTTCAGAGCATCCGGCGACTCGAGCAAGTGTAGAACCTCAGTCTGGTCCATCTCCAGAAGCATGCCGGTCACTTTAGCAGCATTATCAGGCTCCAACTGTTCCACAAGAGGATAGAGATTCTCACCCAGCATCTACAAATGTGATCAGAGAAGTGTCAGTTGGCAACAGTAAGATATAAAGGTGTGGATTATCAAATTTTCATCACAAATTAAATAGGATATTCATTACAAAAAAAACAATCAACTTATGTGTTAGTTAATTAATGTCATTCCTTAATAACAATGTTGGTTAACTTGGTTTGGTATAACCGACGTTAAAATGCTCTCAATTAGCAAAGAAGAAATGCATACCGTCCTCTGCTGCTCAGGTGTAGCATTTGCCAAGGCAGAAGCCAAAGCCCCTACAGGAATTTGTTGCGGTAGTGCCGCATCGCGCAGTGGAATTCCGCCCACATCATACGGAACAGAAAACATGCCTCCAGCAACCCCAGGCATGGAAACATCAGGCAGGTTCCTACCAGGAGGATAACGGTAAACGCGTCCCCTTGGAAGCATCTGACATGCCCAAAATTAACAGGTAAGAAGATGTTCTGAATGGCATATATTGTGAGCAACAAAAAGAAAGATGGTTTTTTTTTTATAAACCTGCTGCTGCATGAGTGGCTGTTGGCCCTGCTGGACTGCCCCTCCACCACGTCTTCCACCAGGACGCTGCCGCTGTTGCCCCTGCTGAACCATTGGAACAAAGAAATTTGGCATAGGAGCCCCGCCAGGCCTCATACCAGGTACTAGTTGTTGCTGATACCCAAATCCAGGCTGCACAAGATAGATTCAAGGTTAGATGAGAGTCCAAGATGACTTAGTCATGACGTGTGCACTACATTTGAGTGTTATCACAATTCACAACACAAGAGATTACCTGGGAAGGAATGATAGCAGGAGGAGCTTGGCCATAAAATATTTGTTGTCCAATGCCCGGACCACCAGGGGGGTAAATTGGCATGCGGGGAGCAACAGAAGATGCCATTGAAACAGGCCGCATCTGAGAAAACTGAGCCTGTACAAACAATTCCAATCCAACATATAGAAATATATTGATAGTCATGACACCCTAAATAATTGAAACACAACTCAAAACAACTGCACTGAAGCTACTAGACACAAAACACCATGATTACTCGTGTTTCTTCTGATCGTAGATAACAGAGACTACTGCTAAGATATTACTTGGGAAATATGACTGATGCCAGCAGAAGCCGAACATACCAACCTTTCTTTTTTTTTTTCCTAATCCATTTAAGATCCCATGGCAGGTGAAGAAGAAGAAGATTCTTACCTGCAATCTAGCTCTTCTATCTTCTTTTCGTTGGGCTAGAGCTACATACAGAGGTTTGCTTACAATCATTTTGCCATTCATCTCCAAGAGCTACCAAATAATGAAAAAAGAAAATTGAGGATTAATACAATTTCCTACAACCAAGAATATCACCTCATGTCTTCAACAAAATACCATCATGACATACTGCTCTAGATGCCTCCTCAGGTGTTGAGAATGCAACAAATCCTGATCCTCGACTTATCCCATTTGGATCTCGCATAACCTTCCAAGTCAAAAGGGAATAATTATAGACTATATAAGGAGGAGTTTGTATGAAGACACAAAGAACTACAAACCTTGCATGAGGTAATGGTACCAAAAGGAGTGAAGAGCTCTTTAAATTTATCATCACTAATGCCATCGTCTAAATTTTTTACATACAAATTAGCCCCTTTATATTTATCTGCTGCTTCTTTCATGCTCTGCTCAAATCGAACTTTCAATTCAAGTTCCCTTTCAGATTTCTTTTGTGCTTTACCAACGTACCATTCCCTGTCATCAATTTTTTTCCCATTAAGGGCCTCAACAGCCCTAGCAGCATCATCAACATTCTCAAAGTTTACAAACCCAAAGCACTTTGACTTCCCATCCCCATCCCTCATGACAACAGCACTAGTAATTGTTCCAAATTCACCAAAAATCTTCTTCAAATCTTCATCACTGGTTGAATCTGATAGGTTCTTTACAAAAACATTGTTAAATTTTGCCTTGTCAACTACACTGTCTCTCTCTTGCTTGCGAAGGAAGGGTCCAACATACACTTGTTTATCATTCAACAGCATACCATTTAGCTTCTCTATGGCTCTTTGAGCAGATTCCTCATTATCAAATTGTACAAAGCCATACCCGTTTGATTGACCAGATGAGTCTGTAGCTACCTTGCAAGAAAGGATATTCCCAAATGCAGAAAAGGTGTCATGTAATGCTTTGTGGTCAATTGCCTTGTCCAGATTCTGCAATAGTTAAGAAAAAAGAAAGGAAGGAAGAAAGAAATGGCAAAATCAGGACCAACTAAAGATACGAGATAGAAACTGTCTAGGGTACTGATATCATAAAATACAAAAAGGTCAAGACAAGTACCTTAATAAATATATTTCCTGCCCCACTTTTGCGAACACTAGGATCACGGTGTGAATACATGATCCGAATGGGCTTGTTATTGAGAGGAGTGAAGTTCAGCATATCCAATGCTCTAGCAGCTGTAAAACATTACTAGACATATTATTTAAAAAAAGTAGAGGAAAAAAATCTTAGATTTAATCATAGTAGAAAAGGTAGAGATAATTTGTTCTTATCAGAACAACTATTACTCGTACAAGGAAAACCATGAGGACAAGTTAAAATAAGGATCAAGTCAAAGGACAACAGAAAGGTAACCATGCGGACAAGTTAAAATAAGGATCAAGTTCAAGTCAAAGGACAACAGAAAGGTAATGACTACGCCTCAGGTAATCCAGAGAACGATTAACCGGAATGCTGATAACTAGAGAATTCACACCAACTAATGTAGGATGGCCGATGGTGTCAGCCATAAAGAAAACTAAGACCAATGAATAAAAAATGACACAAAATAGCCACTAAAAATAACATCATTCATTCTCTTGTTTGCACCCACTTGGATTTGGAGGAGCAGATTATCTGTCATATAAGCACTATTCATGTGCATACAAATACAGTAGGCACCTAATGAGAACAAGTTAGGTTCAAGTAGCAAAGTTCAGCTAAGTACAAATAAAAGGAATATGAAGTCAAATTCAAAAGAACCAGTCAGATGTCAGCCACCAGCATGAAAAAACAGGAAGATTATAATTCATAGCCATATATTAAAACAGAAAGGAACTTTAAAGAAAGTATTTCAATTCTCCTACTCTCATGTCAAAAGATTGCTAGAGAGTAAGTTAGGCATTCTTAGTATAGTACCAAGTTGCAGGCTATACACTACAACATCCATAACCATGACCTCTTCTACTAAGCAAAATGGGAGTCTAGCATTCTGGTAGCTATCAACCAAGACTAATTCCTCGCCACTGAAGAACTCAGTGACCTCCAAATCCTACATGTCTACATCATTCATCTAAAATTGTTGCCATTAGTGGTGCCACATAACCAAGCAACATTCATAAATTAATTTTTTTTATAGAAAACATTCGGAAATTAATAAAACTATATGTATGCATCTAGAACCCCTGTAAGATAAACCTCTCCAACCATGTATTGAAAAATGAAAAAATTTCACTAAACCCATCAATTATTCATCCAGAAGACAGAAGAAAGCTTCCACATTTCCAACGAAAAGATGCAAAACATAAACCATATCAAGTAAATATTTTGATATCAAATAAAAAGGGAGATTAATGAAAAGAATAAGGACATAACTAACCATCTTGCGCATTGCCAAAATTGACATAACCATAACCAAGTGATCTCCGGCTAGTCAAATCCCTACAAACCCTAACAGACACGACCTGACCCACTTGGTTAAACAGGTCATATAGCTGCGAGTCCGTGACGTTCATGTTAAGATCCCCAACATATAGCGACGAAACCCCAAACTGGTTCGCCCCACCGGTCGCAGCAGCAGTACCGTTAGCCCCCGGAATCGCATTCTGAGGCTGAACCTGAAGCTGAGCCATCTTCTAAATTCTCTCGGTAAATTTGTATTGATTTTTTCAAAAATTTTCCCTTTTTTTTTTCTTTTCTCTTCCCTCTCCTCTAGTAATTCGGATAAATACGCCCAAGGAAGAAATCAAACCTAGACCCAGCACCAAAAACTGAAAAAGAACACGAACTAGATAGATAGCTTCGGATTATATTTTTAAAATATTGAGTATTGTTTGTGATTTTCTGATAAGAAAAATCGAGGAGAGGGAAGAAGAGTGAAGGATAGATTTGGGCGAGTGACAAGAGTGGCCGCCGATGGAGACGGCGGCGGCGGCGCGTGAGAAATACGAAGGGGCAGCACCGCACAGGAACTGTGCACTGAAGGGAAAAGAGAGGGTATGGAGCAGTGAAAGGTTTATATGAGGTGGTGACCGGCGAAGGTGAGTTTGGGTAAACCCTAGCACGATCTGGTGAGGGGATTAGAGCCGTCCGATCTGAGATGGTGTGGGCCCAGAAGACAAGGTGAGAATGGTGGTGATGTGAGAGTGAGGGAAGCGGTAAGAACGGTAGATTTTGCAGATAAGGAAGAAAGGTAAAACCTTTTTGAGTGAAAGAGTGAAAATGATGATTCCACTTTGCTTTATATAAGAGAAGGAGGATCTATGACCATCCTAGGCCAAAAGAAAATTGTTCTAAAATTATTAGGAATACAGGATCTTGTTAATTTGTGGTTTTAGGATATTCAATATTGATTGGAGAATTTTTTTTTCAATGGTTGATATATAAAATAATGAATTAATAAAATTGTAACAATAATTAGAATTTCTTACACTTATATGTTCAACAATTATTTATTAATATTATAATATTCTATAAAATATTAAAAGATCATTAAATATTAAGAGATTTAAAAGATAGAAGATACATTATTTATATATAATTAATTCTATTTATTTAATAAAATAAATAGAATTATATTATATAAATTATATAAATATCTATTACAGCTAGACCAAAAAAATATCTATTACAGTTTAATATAATTTCGTACTACTATTTCGTATAAAGTTAGTATTAAAAATAAGATTTGGCCTATAACTTATCTAATTATCTATATCAATTCACACTCATTAGGATTTAATTCAATTAAAAATAAAAATGTTGTATATAAAATTTTTTTCTAGCCAAGAAATTTTAATTTATTTATCTTTTTATTTTATATCTAATGAATTTATTTGAACCATACATGACCCTTTTTTAATCTTGTTGGGATCAAGTCTTATATTAGGAAGTCTAGAAGTAGTATTACTTACTAATGCAATTTTTTTCTGCCTTTTCGTTGGGATTGGTTCTTATTTGTATATCTTTATTCTATATTTTATCAAACTCTCATTTTGTAGTTGCAGCACAGCTACTTATTTAGGTGGGAGCTATAAACGTTTTAATCATATTTGCCGATATGTTTGGATGAGATAAAGTTTGAGAGGAAAGTATTATTTTAAAATATTTTAATTATCTTATAAACAAATTAAGTATTTGAATTAAAATTACTAAAAAAATTTAATTATCTAGTAATTAAAATTACTATTGTTCAGTATTTGAGGTGAGTTTTCAAATATTCCGTTACCCACACAACTCACCGATTATCACCAATGCTGAATATGAAGAAAAAATATACTCACTTTTCCTAATAAATGAATAAAACTTAAAATCTTATTAACTATAATCAAAATATTATTTTATTTACTATTTATATAATATAACAAGTAATAAATATGCATTTCATCCATATAAAAGAATCATTTTACAAAAATGAAATAAATAATATCAAAATAATACTCTTAAAAAATGTATAGTAAATTATATTAGTAGTAGTTAGAAATGAAAATGGAAAAAAATGTACGCTTTTTTCTAACAGATAGAAAAAGTTTTTTACACAATCTCTTTATTTTATGTGATTTTGTGAAAGATCGAGCTAGTTTGGTTGCATGAAATTATCAAATAAGTAAGATTTGTTTTTTTATACTTGTTTGTTTGATAGGAGGGAAGATTTGAAGCAGAGAAAGAAGGAAGTTTGGTGGTTTGAGTATTTTATGATATATTATTAAGAGGGCTGGGCCGAGCTAGAGAAAAGTCAGTCCATATTTAAAACGGTCCAGTCCAACCCGAAATAATTAAGGCCCAAATTGAACTAAAGTCGAGCCGTTTTGACACCTCTAATTACACAGCAGAGGATCCATTCGTGCAATCTAATTCTTTGGTTTGGTCCCTTCTATGTTTTAATTTCACCAAATTCAACGTTGATTTCATCATAATTAAAATTCTTAATGATATATCATAAAATACTCAAATTTGAAAAAAGAGAATCAAATAGTATTAATACATGATTTATTGACCTTGGTGATGAGTAACCTTGATGATCAGTAACTAGGATAAAAGTTCAGTGGTATCGTACCACTGAAGTTCAATACATCTCTCCAACCATATAAAGTCATTTCTTAATATTAATATAAATTCACATTAATAAGGACCTACCTTGAATGGTTTAAGAACCAACTGATTGGAAGGATGTACTGAAGTTCAGTACTACCGTACCACTGAACATCTACTCCAGTAACTGAGATATTTGACATACGGATAGATGAGATAGATAAAAGTTTTAAACTTTTAGAATTATAAGGACCTACCTTGAATGGTTTAGGAACCAACTGATTGGAAGGATGTACTGAAGTTCAGTACTACCGTACCACTGAACATCTACTCCAGTAACTGAGATATTTGATAGATGAGATAGATAAAAGTTTTAAACTTTTAGAATTATACCTGTCAAATTAATTCTATGTTAAATTATATGATGATAGATAATAAGCATTTTCATTATTTTCATAAATTCAAAGAAAAAATTCACTTGATCTGTATATTCACAAATAAAGTGTTCATTGTATATTTTAAGCATTCAATTCACATGAGTGTGCCTACAAACAATTCAATCATAAGATAATTATATAAACATGCCTAATAGCAACCACTATTCTAAGTTCACATGTACATTGATATATATATATATATACACGCTTTTGTACACAAACCAAACTTAAATATATAAATTAGTAGACATGATAAGCATGAAATCAGTGAAATCCCAAGTACTTTCACGTGCATGAAATTGGTGATGTGTATTTTTGTAATGGTCAAATTATTCTTTTGGTCATCAACGTTTGCACCAAGTTTAATATTGGTCCTTAACATTTCAAAAAGTTATTTTAGGTCATCAACGTCTTTTTTTGTCCAAATTGGTCCTCCAACGTAACTCCGTCTGGTTTTTTTTGTTAAATGCTGATGTGGAAGGCTTATGTGGCACACCCTCTCTCCTACGTGTCATATTTGGATGATATGACACCCTCTTTCACTCGAACTCAGCAAAACGACGTTGTTTTGCTGAGTTGGAGTGAGAGAGAAGTGATGCAAAACGACAGCGTTTTGCTGAATTGAAGTGAGAGAGGGTGTCATATCATCCAAATATGACACGTAAGAGAGAGGGTGTGCCACATAAGCCTTCCACGTCAGCATTTAACAAAAAAAATCAGACGGAGTTACACTGGAGGACCAATTTTAACAAAAAAAACGTTGAGGACCAATATTAAACTTGGTGCAAACATTGAGAACTTAAAGAGTAATTTGGCCTTTCTGCAATACACGAAATAAATTAATTATACCCATTATAAAACTTGAAAAAAGCTTGATAAAGAGAGAAATATCACTACAATCTGTAAAAAAGACAGAGAACCAAAAAGACCGAAAAATGCAAACTTGTTTCTGTTATAAATTATTTTTACATGATACATGGTAGCCATTTAAGAATCATAAATGGCCCAGTTTTTACACCTTAAATATCAACTTGCAATGGATAAAAGTTCAATGCTACCGTACTATTGAAGTTGGGTACATCCCTCCAATCTTGTAGAACCATTTGTTAATATTAATAGAAATTCACATTAATAAGGACCCACCTTGAATGGTTTAGGGGCCAACTGATTGGAGGGATTTACTGAAGTTTAGTACTACTGTACCACTGAACATCTCCTAACTTTCCATGCTTAAGTACCTACCAAGTTCTTTCTTACAAAATTATTTATTGTCCCAAGCCACTCTGTCCATAGTTGCAAAAACCGCCCAGAATTGAGCTATCTGGTATAACTTCTATATTAATATTAAAAATCCAAACTTTTCATTAGCATCAACCACAGCTTAAAAACATGAACTCATAATCATTGAAAAAAATGTTCATGATACTATTGGCTGAAGTTAATTTACCTACAATTACTTGTCCAAGTTTTCACTTTTGAGTTCTCCCATTTTATTATGGCCATAGGATAAAGGATACTATGTATTATTAACATAAAACTCTAGCTTCAGGTTGAAATCCACATTCTAGTTGCCAAGACGTTATTCTCTCAACGACTTACTTTTAGTCAGAAACTGATGGAAAGGAACCACATTATTCAACTTGAAACAATAAATGTCTTAAAACACAAAGAAAAGGGATAATAAACCGAAATTGAAAGTGTATGTGAGTAAAATATACCTCTTGATAACGTAATTACAAGGCTAATTATTATAGATTTAGATCCTCTAAATTGCGTATTCCATGAAGTTGATGTGCAAAACAAGCACACTTTAACACAAGATGCGTACTTCAAGGGATCGGTTCTCATTTATTATACAGTGTTTGCAGTTCAACTGAAACATCAAGTTTGTCTTCAAAATGGAAAGAATGAACTAAGAATTTAATCTTTGAATGTAGAAATTGAGTTTCATACAAGAGAAATTAAAAAAAAAAAATCTATAGACTATATAGCCTTTGCATTCCAAAGTAGGAAAAAGTTTAAGGAGCAGGATTTAGATTCTCCAACGTGAAAGAACTTAAGAGATGCAAGCATAACCATACTCTCAGAACAGTCCATAGTTCTGGAAAAGGGAAAAAGAAGTTATCTCTTGCAGGAAAGGCAAAAACTTGTTCAAACCAGAAAATCTCACTAAAATCTACAATTACAAGAAAAGCTAGGACAGATCATACATGTCTAAAAGGTGGCATCAACAGAGCCAAATGACCTTGATTTGTGTCAAAAACGAAGAGCTCAGGTGTCTTGTGCCAGATAGTTATAAGAAAAAGTTCCTGATGGATTATTGTTGCTATAATCATTCATCATTGTCTAGGTATGCATTAATTATTTTGCTCTCCAGAGCTGAGCTTGGTGACTAATCCTTCTGCTACTACGGGACCCATTAATGGGCGACCCCCCACAGGATGACCCTTTATTCTCATCGCTCCAAGAATCAAACAAGGGTAAGCATTAGTTATTATGTTATAAAAAAGTTCACATATCGAAGAGTGAGAGAGAAGTTACAGTTACCAAAGTACTGGAAGTTCAGAAAAATGGAAGAGAAAGAGGATAAATGCTATCAAAATCACGCTTGCTATGTATAATATTGTGAATATGTGAAGTCGTATATAGGTGTTAGCAAAAGAAATGTACCTAAGAAATCCTTCTCGAATTATATATGTAAAGATAACAGTATTACTTTATTTATGTTGTGACTGATATATGAAGAGTTTCAAAGGAGTCTTCTTTTTTATTGAACAAAAACTTACAGAATTCTTGTGTATATAGGTCTCCGCTCTTTCTTTAGGCTCAAAAGTGTTGTTTTTCCAAAGCACTTATTTTGAAAATTTGAGGTGTTTAGACAAATTTTTTTTTGAATTGAAAAGTGTTTTGAGTTGTAGCAGAAAGCTTATTTTAAAAAAAAAATTAAAAGCATAAGATAGAAATTGGATTAAATTTAAATTCTTTTAGACAAAAATAAACCGTATTAAACTTTTATATTTTTCAATATATTCTTGTTTATTTTTTTTTATTTTTTTGTTTAATTTTCTTATAATCTCTAAAAGAATGAGCTTTGGAAGTTGGAAGAACAACAAAATTACTACAATGTAACTTAGAGATCACATATTTAAATACTAGAAACAGCTTCTCTATCTATAGAGGAGGTCGTACATCTGACCCTCCTCAAACCTGACCTAGTGAGAACATCGTACACTGAGCTACCCTTTTCTTATAATCTCAACAAAAATTTCATTTTGCCCATTGTCCTACTCCCATCAAATACTCAATGAGTTGACGTGGATCCAACTAATCCATGTTTCTTGCTATGTAACCAAAGGTTGATGGAGCAAAAGAACAGAAATTCAAATAATTTCCAGTTAAACACTTTGCATGATTGTTCTACTATTCATAAATTATTACTCTTGATCGATTCTCCAACGTTGGTTTCTTTGACAGATATTCACCTGTGGCCCGACATTGCCTTGTAATAAGTCAGCTTTATAGAAGTATAAACCAATGAGACCATAACGTAATCATTTTTTTGACTTTGGAAATCAAGTGAAGAAAATGAACACTAAACTAATCATTTATGATCACAAGCTCTATGAACTATCCATTATCTTATTCATTAGTTTTACCATGGCAGCAAAGATTAGAAGAACCCAAGCAGGTTCAAAACTTGCTGGATATGATGTCAAATCCTACGAAGTTAATTTAGTCTTTTAAAAGTTAAACCATGTCAAAAGAGAACTTATATAATATTAAACAAACGTTTCAGTCAATTTAATTTTTTGACACTAGATAAACATGATTTTACACATTATCTTTAATATTGACCATGATATCAAATCATAAAGAGTTACGGGCGTGCTCGGTGGCTGTCTTCAGCGATAAAAATCAAATATAAAACCAGGTGGGCCACGTCTGAAAAGTGGATCCCACGTCTAAAAAGTGGGTCCCACCGTCAGTAACTTTTTCATTTCCTTTGCACAGTTAAAAAAAATTAAAATACAAAATATCTATTTTGCCCTTTGATTTGACATAGTCATAGGTCATAACATTCTATTTTTTAATATTTTAATATAAGGAATAAAATAATAATTTTAATACATTCTCATTCTCATTCTATTTCCATTTCTAAATTTTTACTATCAAACACAGCAAACGAATTCTCATTCCCTTTCTGCATAAAGAACGTGACCTATAATTAGGCATGATAATCACCGAATATCAACGCAGTTACATTGACAAAATACCATAATTAAATATATAACTTAATATCATATGGTTCAGTATTGGAGGTTGTCATTATTGATTTGGACCAAGTTATCTAAAAAAAATTACTTGCAAATCAAAAGTTTATAAAGATAATTGACAACAAACAAAAATTAAAAGTTTATAAACATAATTGATAACAAACAAAATTTAGAGATTAAGTTAACAGAAATACTAGAGTCCGGAAGTGGGAACCATAAAGCTGCTTTCACCTTAAACAAAAGATTAGGGAAAAAAGAGGTAAATCAAAGTTCAGAAAGAAAATAATAATATTTAACAACAAACATTCATAATTTAATACAAAATCAAAGGTAGAGTTTATTTTAACATTTATAATAACATTTCTATCAATTTTGATCAGAAATTTGTTATCTAAAATAATCACTTCCTCATTGCATCTTTTCACATAAGATTAATCTTATATATACAATAGGAAAATTCAAAAACGGTTTAGTTCTCATTGTTTGAAATTACTATATATGAAAGTGTTTCCAAATTGGGTGCAACAAAGTTCACTATAAGGTGTATTGATGAATGGTTTCACAAATGATCTCACCAAACAAAACATGCAATAATCCAAAACCAGTAATTCATAATCTTCATTCTTAGCACATCATTGTGTAGTACCGAATATAAATCACCATTAAGTCAACTTTAACTAAATCCTTCAAAAGTTATTGGATCACAGCCAAATACCCTAACTGTTAGCTGAATCACAGCCAGTGCCTACAAAAACAATCCACAATCCTCCAAAAGTTTATGCTCAAACATAAATATGTCTCTCAAGAAACAAGGTTGTCACCAAGTGATAATGAGGCAAGCTGATCAGCTGCATTGCCAGCCTGCTGCTGAGTGACATTCCTTAGGACATCCATTGCCTCAGCCACCTTTGCTTTCAGAGCATCCGGCGACTCGAGCAAGTGTAGAACCTCAGTCTGGTCCATCTCCAGAAGCATGCCGGTCACTTTAGCTGCGTTATCAGCCTCCAACTGTTCCACAAGAGGATAGAGATTCTCACCCAGCATCTACAAATGTGATCAGAGAACAGTCAGTTGGCAAAAGTAAGATATAAAAGGTGTGGATCATCAAATTTTCATCACAACTTAAATAGGATATTCATTACAAAAAAAATCAACTTATGTGTTAGTTAATTAATGTCATTCTTTAATAACAATGTATGTTAACTTGGTTTGGTATAAATGACGTTAAAATGCTCTCGATTAGCAAAGAAGAAATGCATACCGTCCTCTGCTGCTCAGGTGTAGCATTTGCCAAAGCAGAAGCCAAAGCCCCTACAGGAATTTGTTGCGGAAGTGCTGCATCGCGCAGTGGAATTCCGCCCACATCATACGGAACAGAAAACATGCCTCCAGCAACCCCGGGCATGGGAACATCAGGCATGTTCCTACCAGGAAGATGACGGTAACCGCGTCCCCTTGGAAGCATCTGACATGCCCAAAATTAACAGGTAAGAAGATATTCTGATTGGCATATATTGTGAGCAACAAAAAAGAAAGATCTTTTTATAAACCTGCTGCTGCATGAGTGGCTGTTGGCCCTGCTGGACTGCCCCTCCACCACGTCTTCCACCAGGACGTTGCCCCTGTTGCCCCTGCTGAACCATTGGAACAAAGAAATTTGGCATAGGAGCCCCGCCAGGCCTCATACCAGGTACTAGTTGTTGCTGATACCCAAATCCAGGCTGCACAAGATAGATTCAAGGTTAGATGAGAGTCCAAGATGACTTAGTCATGACGCGTGCACTACATTTGAGTGTTATCACAATTCACAACACAAGAGGTTACCTGGGAAGGAATGATAGCAGGAGGAGCTTGGCCATAAAATATTTGTTGTCCAATGCCCGGACCACCAGGGTACATTGGCATGCGGGGAGCAACAGAAGATGCCATTGAAACAGGTCGCATCTGAGAAAACTGAGCCTGTACAAACAATTCAAATCCAACATATAGACATATATTGATAGTCATGACACCCTAAATAATCAAAACACAACTCAAAACAACTGCACTGAAGCTACTAGACACAACACACCACGATTACTCGTGTTTCTTCTGATCGTAGATAACAGAGACTACTGCTAGGATATTACTTGGGAAATATGATTGATGCCAGCAGAAGCCCAACATACCAACCTTTCTTTCTTTTTTTTCTAATCTATTTAAGATCCCTATGGCAGGTGAAGAAGAAGAAGATTCTTACCTGCAATCTAGCTCTTCTATCTTCTTTTCGTTGGGCTAGAGCTACATACAGAGGTTTGCTTACAATAATTTTGCCATTCATCTCCAAGAGCTACCAAATAATGAAAAAAGAAGAGAGAGGATTAATACAATTTCCTACAACCAAGAATATCACCTCATGTCTTCAACAAAAGAATACCATCATGACATACTGCTCTAGATGCCTCCTCAGGTGTTGAGAATGCAACAAATCCTGATCCTCGACTTATCCCATTTGGATCTCGCATAACCTTCCAAGTCAAAAGGGAATAATTATAGACTATATAAGGAGGGGTTAGTATGAAGACACAAAGAACTACATACCTTGCATGAGGTAATGGTACCAAATGGAGTGAAGAGCTCTTTAAATTTATCATCACTAATGCCATCGTCTAAATTTTTTACATACAAATTAGCCCCTTTATATTTATCTTCTGCTTCTTTCATGCTCTGCTCAAATCGAACTTTCAATTCAAGTTCCCTTTCAGATTTCTTTTGTGCTTTACCAACGTACCATTCCCTGTCATCAATTTTTTTCCCATTAAGGGCCTCAACAGCCATAGCAGCATCATCAACATTCTCAAAGTTTACAAACCCAAAGCACTTTGACTTCCCATCCCCATCCCTCATGACAACAGCACTAGTAATTGTTCCAAATTCACCAAAAATCTTCTTCAAATCTTCATCAGTGGTTGAATCTGATAGGTTCTTTACAAAAACATTGTTAAATTTTGCCCTGTCAACTACATTGTCTCTCTCTTGCTTTCGAAGGAAGGGTCCAACATACACTTGTTTATCATTCAACAGCATACCATTTAGCTTCTCTATGGCTCTTTGAGCAGATTCCTCATTATCAAATTGTACAAAGCCATACCCTTTTGATTGACCAGATGAGTCTGTAGCTACCTTGCAAGAAAGGATATTCCCAAAAGCAGAAAAGGTATCATGTAATCCTTTGTAGTCAATTGCCTTGTCCAGATTCTGCAATAGTTAAGAAAAAAGCAAGGAAGGAAGAAAGAAATGGCAAAATCAGGACCAACTAAAGATACGAGATGGAAACTGTCTAGGGTACTGAGATCATAAAATACAAAAAAATCAAGACAAGTATACCTTAATAAATATATTTCCTGCCCCACTTTTGCGAACACTAGGATCACGGTGTGAATACATGATCCGAATGGGCTTGTTATTGAGAGGAGTGAAGTTCAGCATATCCAATGCTCTAGCAGCTGTAAAACATTAGTAGACATATTATTTAAAAAAAATAGAGGAAAAAAAGCTTAGATTTAATCATAGTAGAAAAGGTAGAGATAATTGGTTCTTATCAGAACAACTATTACTCATACAAGGAAAACCATGAGGACAAGTTAAAATAAGGATAAAGTCGATGGACAACAGAATGGTAGATAAGCAAATGACTACACCTCACAGGTAATCCAGAGAACGATTAACCGGAATGCTAATAACTAGAGAATTCACACCAACTGATGTAGGATGGCCAATGGTGTCAGCCAAAAAGAAAAATAAGACCAATGAATAAAAAATGACACAAAATAACATCATTCATTCTCTTGTTTGCACCCACTTGGATTTGGAGGTGCAGATTATCTGTCATATAAGCACTATTCATGTGCATACAAATACAGTAGGCACCTAATGAGAACAAGTTAGGTTCAAGTAGCAAAGTTCAGCTAAGTACAAATAAAAGGAATATGAAGTCAAATTCAAAAGAACCAGTCAGATGTCAGCCACCAGCATGAGAAAACAGGAAGATTATAATTCATAGCCATATATTAAGACAGAAGGGAACTTTAAAATCCTTTTAAACCCTTCACAATAGAAAGTATTTCAATTCTCCTACTCTCATGTCAAAAGATTGCTAGAGAGTAAGTTAGGTATTCTTAGTATAGGTCCAAGTTGCAGGCTATACACTACAACATCCATAACCATGACCTCTTCTACTAAGCAGAATGGGAGTCTAGCATTCCGGTAGCTATCAACCAAGACTAATTCCTCGCCACTGAAGAACTCAGTGACCTCCAAATCCTACATGGCTACATCATTCATCTAAAATTGTTGCCATTAGTGGTGCCACATAACCAAGCAAAATTCAGAAATTAATTTTTTTATAGAAAACATTCAGAAATTAATAAAACTATATGTATGCTGCATCTAGAACCCCTGTAAGATAAACCTCTCCAACCATGCATTGAAAAATGAAAAAAAAATCACTAAACCCATCAATTATTCATCCAGAATACAGAAGAAAGCTTCCACATTTCCAACGAAAAAAATGCAAAACATTAACCATATCAAGTAAATATTTTGATATCAAATTCAAAGGGAGATTAATGAAAAGAATAAGGACATAACTAACCATCTTGCGCATTGCCAAAATTGACATAACCATAACCAAGTGATCTCCGGCTAGTCAAATCCCTACAAACCCTAACAGACACGACCTGACCCACTTGGTTAAACAGGTCATATAGCTGCGAGTCCGTGACGTTCATGTCAAGATCCCCAACATATAGCGACGAAACCCCAAACTGGTTCGCCCCACCGGTCGCAGCAGCAGTACCGTTAGCCCCCGGAATCGCATTCTGAGGCTGAACCTGAAGCTGAGCCATCTTCTAAATTCTCTCGGTAAATTTGTATTGATTTTTTCAAAAATTTTCCCTTTTTTTTTTCTTTTCTCTTCCCTCTCCTCTAGTAATTCGGATAAATACGCCCAAGGAAGAAATCAAACCTAGACCCAGCACTAAAAACTGAAAAACAACACGAACTAGATAGATAGCTTCGGATTATATTTTTAGAATATTGAGTATTGTTTGTGATTTTCTGATAAGAAAAATCGAGGAGAGGGAAGAAGAGTGGAGGATAGATTTGGGCGAGTGATAAGAGTGGCCGCCGATGGAGACGGCGGCGGCGGCGCGTGAGAAATACGAAGGGGCAGCACCGCACAGGAACTGCACTGAAGGGAAAAGAGAGAGAGGGTATGGAGCAGTGAAAGGTTTATAGGTAGGTAGGAGACCGGCGAAGGTGAGCTTGGGTAAACCCTAGCACGATCTAGTGAGGGGATTAGAGTCGTCCGATCTGAGATGGTGTGGGCCCAGAAGACAAGGTGAGAATGGTGGTGATGTGAGAGTGAGGGAAGCGGTAAGAACGGTAGATTTTGCAGATAAGGAAGAAAGGTAAAAGCTTTTCGAGTGAAAGAGTGAAGATGATCATTCCACTTTGCTTTGTATTTATTTAAGAGAAGCAGGATCTATGACCATCCTGGGTTTTTTTGTCTTTTACTTCTGAAAGGACGCGGTTTTAGAACGCGGATTCTCTATCGTTGTGTATTTATGTCGTGGTTAAAATATTGGTTAAGGTTGTGTATCAGGTAGCCATAATTTCGGATTCTCTACTGTTGTGCATTTGTGCCGTTCAATTAGTCACGGTTAAAACCGTGGCTAGAATATTAGTCACGGTTGTGTGACGTTAGCCACGATTTTAACCATGACTAATTAAACGGTACAAATACACCACGATAGAGGATTAGAACTCGTGATTTAAGGTATTCAATATTGATTGGAGAAATTTTTTTCATTGGTTGATATATAAAATAATTAATTATATGTTCAACAATTAAAATTGGCATCAACAAATCTCTTATAAATATATAAATAGAAATTTCTCAAAATTTTACATTTCTAATTTACATTAATAATATATTATAATATTATTTATTAATATTATAATATTCTATTAAATATTAAAAGGTAATTAAATATTAAAATATTTAAAAGATAAAAGATACATTATTTAAAATAAATATAATTATATTATATAAATATCTATTACAATTTAATATAGTTTCGAAATATTATTTCGTATAAAGTTAGTATTAAAAATGAGATTTGTTCTATATCTGTATCTAATTACCTATATCAATTCACACTCTTTAGGATTTAATTCAATTAAAAATAAACATTTTGTATATAAAATTTTTTTTAGTCATGAAATTTCAATTTATTTATTTTTTATTTTACATCTAATGAATTTATTTGAACCATACATGACTTTTTTTTAATCTTTTTGGGATTAGGTCTTGTATTAGGAAGTCTAAAAGTAGTATTACTTACTAATCCCATTTTTTCTGCCTTTTTGTTGGGATTGGTTCTTGTTTGTATATCTTTATTCACTATTCCTAATAAATGAAGAAAACTTAAAATCTTATTAACTTTAATCAAAATATTCTTTTATTTATTATTTATATATTATAACAAGCTAAATAATAAATATGCATTTCATCCATATAAAAGAATAATTTTACAAAAATGAAATAAATAATATCAAAATAATACTCTTTAAAAATGTGTAGTAAATTATATAATTAGTAGTTAAAAGTGAAAATGAAAAAAAAAATGCACGCTTTTTTCTAACAGATAGAAAAATTTTTTTACACAATCTCTTTATTTTATGTAATTTTGTGAAAGATTGAGCTAGTTTGGTTGCATGAAATTATCAAATAAGTAAGATTTATTTTTTTTTATACTTGTTTGTTTGATAGGAAGGAAGATTTGAAGTAGAGAACATATGTGACCTCATGACAAAGAAGTTTGGTGGCTTGAGAAAGAAGATGGAAGTTATATATTGGATAAAAAAAATTTTTGTATAAAGATAATTTCATCCTTAACAATAAATAAATAAAAATAACTATTAAATTTACAAGTGTGTGGACCTTACAAATGTGGTTTTTGGCAAGGACAAAATTGTCACTTCAAATTTTATCTTTTATATAATATAATTCGATTTCTATACATATCAAACATATTTTTAAAAAAAATTCTAATCTATTTTCCTCTCTTTTAATCCTACTTCTCTTTTCTACCAAAATAATTTCTCTGCAACTTGAAAAAATTTTGATTTTGAACTTTGGTAACTCGATCTCAAATTGGACAGTAAAGTTTGATTTTGAACTCAGGTAAACAAGACTTATTTGAAATTTGTAATTTTGGTCTTTTTTTTATTGTCAAAATAATTTTGGGCATATTTTTGTCAATGAATAATTTGGGTATAACTAGAATCATTTACATCTGAAGTTTAAATTGGGCCAATTGAGCCCGTGGTAAAATGTCATAATTTGGTTACTAAAAAGGAAGTTGTAAATTAATAATGGACTAGGTATTGTACTATTGTCTAAGATAGAGAAAGAGATAAGTAAGTGGGTCTGAGTATAATACCTATTTTTTGAACAACACATAGTAACACAGCTAGAGGTGTCAATATGGGTCAGGCCCTATGGGTTGGTCCGACTCGGCCCTAAAAAAATTATAGGGCCAGGCTGATTGACGATTACCTCATTCCTTCATATTTTTGTAGGCTTTGGTTTTAAGTGATGAGTTGGCATAAAAAAAATGTTGGTTCCTTAAAATTATTTGTGTAATGTCACGTCATTATTTGCTATTTTAGACGATGTTAAGTTTTAGTACGAAATCAATTAAGATTTAAAACTTTTGAAATAAAATTGATTTAAAAAAATTAGGGACGAAATTGAACATTGGTGTAAACTTCGAAAACATAAAAGTGATTTTGCCATCAATTTATTATAATTCAAAATTTTTGGTATAATATTGACCGCATAAAGATTGAACATAAAATTCATGATATTAGAATATGTGATTGATTCTAAATGAGTTCATGAGATAGCCAAAATATATGTATCAAAATACGTGTAGTAATTAAGATTGAAGGATATCTAAATTTAAAATATGTCTTATGAATAGAGCTGTTAAAATGGGTTCAACCCGATGGGTTGACTCGTTTAATCCACAAATTTGGTGGGTTAGGTTGTAAAATTGAAAAAACCCAACCCACTGTTGGCTCGCAGGTTAGGTGGGTTGGCCCGTAACCCACCTAACTTTTAAAAAAATTAATATATTAAGAAAAAACCTAATTCCTATCTTGACTTCCTTCTAGTTGTCTTTAGTTTTTTTGTCTCTAAATTTTTTGGCTCCTAGTTCTTTTCTTTGCATTTTAATTTGGGATTTAATATTTAATCATGTTTCTTTCTTTTTATGATACTTTCACCATATTTGCAGGAGCCAGGAGGAAAAGAAATGAGGAATGTTGTGATATTTTGACCATGTTTCATAATTTTATTGTTTTAGTTTTAAATATTTGTGAGTGACATAATGAATGATAAATCTTTTCTTTCATTTTATCATATTAAATTTCTTAGTTCAAGAAAAAAAATGTATAAAAAAAGTATAGCTTTCTTTTTTTTTAAAAAAAAGTTAGAATTTAAAAAATTAAAAAAAATTCAAATAAATAAAAAGGTGGGTTGGCTCGACCCACCACCTTGGTGGATCGGGCTGGGATTTCCAACCCGTTTAACGAGGCCAACCCGAGTGAGCCAATCCGTAGTGGGTCAACCCATGTGGACCGGATTTGCCCACTTTGACAACTCTACTTATGAAGATGCATTTTCCATCTCTAACCAATTTTAATTTGTGCTAAACAGTTCTAATTTTTGAAGTCTTGCGGAACAGGTTCAAAATTGATTCTACCAATATTTAATTTTCAACAACAATATTTAAAAGATGCATTTGCCTGATGTTTGCATTTGATCAAGTCTCCAATAGATTTCTCTTTGGCTAAGAGGGCAGAAGTCAGATGAGTATTCTCAGTAGTCAAGTGTCTTCTAGTATTTTTACTTGTTTCCTTCAATTTTTCTTCCAAATCTTTCTGAATCTTCTCATTCTCTCTTGATATGTTTGGAACAACACTAGAAGAGTCCTGCATTGATGTTGCATCTGAAGGAGTTTCACTTTCATCTGATGCTTCTTTACCTAAATCTTCATTTTCTTCCCTCTCAAGGTATTCCACTTCATCAGCAAAAATCAGCATAAATGGCCAAAAGAAAAAAACATAAGCATGTGCAAAGAGCCATACATCAAGCAATGCCGACATCTTCGTCTTTGCTCATTTCTTTAGTTAGGTTATTAATAATTAAATTCATCTTAGTAATTTCACTTAATTGTTTTCTTTGGTCTTCCCCTCCCTCTGATCAACTATAACTCTATAAGCCTTTAACAACTTTCTTTATAGATGACCAAGTCATCTAAGACGTATTTTAATTAACTTTTCTACAATAGAGATGAAAGTACATGAAATGAAAATAATAAGATACCTTTGATTTCTTCTTGGCAACTTTGTCCATTGCAAATAGTGTCTTCTCTGTAGATCGTTTTCTCCAATGCCATGATTTGTAATTCATGTTTCAGGTACTGTCCAAATCCAACGACAACAAAATGATAATACTTTATGCTAATGTACAAGAACTCAGTGAGGAAAACTTTGACCAACAAAGACATGGAGACATAATTCATGGAAAATTAGAACAATTTTATATACTCATCTTTACTTTTTCAACTTTGAATTTCTAATCCTAAGGACCAGAACATAGGCATGGGTTTCGAAGCAATACGTCATCATTTGTTCATTTGGCTATGGCTATTTATTATAGATTTAAATCCTCAGAATTGCATATTTCATGAAGTTGATGTGCAAAACAAACACACTTCAGCATAGGATGCGTACTTCAAAGGATCGATTCTCATTTATTATACAGTGTTTGCAGTTCAACTGAAACATCAAGTTCGTCTTCAAAATGGAAAGAATGAACTAACAATTTAATCTTTGAATGTAGAAATTGAGTTTCATACAAGAGAAATTTTTAAAAAGAATACATAATTATAGACTATATAGCTTTTGCATTCCAAAGCAGGAAAAAGTTTAAGGAGCAGGATTTAGATTCTCCAACGTAAAAGAACTTAAGAGATGCAAGCATAACCATACTCTTAGAACAGTCCATAGTTCTCAAATGGAAAAGGGAAAAAGAAGTTATCTCTTGCAGGAAAGGCAAAAACTTGTTCAAACCAAAAAATCTCACACTAAAATCTATAATTACAAGAAAAGCTAGGACAGATCATACCTGTCCAAAAGGCGGCATCAACAGAGCCAAAGGACCTTGATTTGTGTCAAAAATGAAGAGCTTAGGTGTCTTATGGCAAATCAGTTATAAGGAAAAGTATTAATTATTTTGCTCTCCAGAGCTGGTCTTGGTGACTAATCCTTCTATTATTGCGGGACCTATTAATGGGCGACCCTCATAAGATGACTCTTTATTCTCATCGCTCAAATTATTATGCTATATAAAAGTTCACAGATCGTAGAGTGAGAGAGAAGTTACAGTTACCAAAGTACTAGAAGTCCACGAAAATGGAAGAGAAAGAAGATATCAAAATCACACTTGCTATGTATAATATTGTGAATCTCTGAAGTTGTATCTTTTTTTGGCTCAAAAGTGTTTTTTTTTCAAAAGCAGGTACTTTGAAATTTTAAGGTGTTTAGAGCATGTTTGGCCAAGTTTATTTCTATTCAGGAAGTGCTTATTTTCTTCAAAAGCGTTCATTTTTTTAAACTGAGGTGTTTGGCAAATTACCCAGAACTGCTTCTGAGTTGTAGCAGAAGCTAAAAATTGGAGCTTCTACTACTAACCAAAAGCAGAAGCTAAAATTTATTTATTTTAGGACAAAAATACCCTTATTAACATTTTAAAATTCTCATTTTACTCCTTCTTATACCCTACATCCATTCTCTCTTCACGTTTTCTCTTCATATGCATATTGGGTGTTAATAATAATAAATATTTATTAAAATAATATAATTATTTATAATTATTTTTTATTTGAATTAATTAATAGATATTTAATAAAAATAATAATCATAAATAATATATATACTAAAATTAATACTTTTTTCATTAATACTTTATTAAATTAATAAACTAATTATTATTTCATATTTATTTTGGTAATAAAACTTTTTTTATATGTATTTTGGTAATAAAACTTAATAATAATAAATATTTATATAATTTATCTATTTAATAATATTAATAACACTTAAATCTATATATACTTTCTTGGTAATTTTACACTCAAAATCACTTCTTAATACAAATTTTCCAAACACAAATTATTTTTGAAAAGTACTTTTCAACTCAGTTTGTCAAACATAAATTGTTTCTCTCTCACAGCACTTTTTTTCAAACTTTATTTAAAAAGAAGTCATTTAAAAATCAACAATCTTCATAAGCTTCGCCAAACGAGTCCTTAGACAAGCTTCTTTTTGGATTTTGAAGTGTTTTGATTTTGGAGCATAAAACATTTTTTTTAATTTTGAAGCATAGGATATAAAATGGATTAAAATTTAAATTTTTTTGGATAAAAATAAACCATAATAAAATTGTTATATTTCTCAATATATCCTTATTGATTTTAGATAAGTGTGACTAACAAAGCTGTGACATATGTTTGCATGTCTCATGATTGATTTTCTTTCCTTTTTTTTTTTTAATTTTCCTATAATCTCTAAAAAGATAACCTTTAGACTAACAGAAAAGTTGTAAATGTGACCAATGAGACCATAACGTAATGATTTATGATCACAAGCTCTATCAACTATCCATTATCTGATTCATTAGTTTTACTTTTACCATGGCAGCGAAGATTAGAAGAACCCTTCAAACAGGTTCAAAACTTGCTGTCAAATCCTATGGAGTTAATTTAGTCTTTTAAACGTTTATGGAGTTAATTTAGTCTTTTAACGGCTAAATCATATCAAAAGAGAACTTATATAATATTAAACAAACGTCTTAACTAATTTAATTTTTTGACACTAGATGTAAACATTATTTTACACTGACCGTGATATCAAATCATAGAGAGATACTGTCGTGTTTGCTAGCTATATTTGGCTATGGAAAGCAAATGTAAAAGCAGGTGGGCCCACATCTGAAAAGTGAGTCCCACGTCTAAAAAGTGGATCCCACGTCAGCAACTTTTTCATTTCCTTTACACAATTTAAAAAAACTAAAATACAAAATGTATATTTTGTCCTTTGATTTGATGCAATCATAACATTCTTTTTTTTTATATTTTAATATAAGGGTAAAATAATGTTAATACATTCTCATTCTATTTTCATTTCCAAATTTTTACTACCAAACACAACAAACGCATTCTCATTTCCTTTCCGCAGTTACATTGACGAAATAACATAATTAAATATACGACTTAATATCATATGATTTAGTATTAGAGGTTAAGGGAACAACCGCGTTTTTTTTTTTTGATAAGGGGACAACCGCGTTAGTATGTGTCATTATTAATTTGGACAAAGTTAAAATAAAAAAATTACTTCCAAATTAAAAGTTTATAAACATAATTGACAATAAAAAAAATTAAAAGTTTATAAACTTAATTGACAACAAATAAAAATTAAAAATTTATAAACACAATTGACATCAAACAAAATTTAGAGATTAAGTTAACAAAAATACTAGAGTTGGAAGTGGGAACCATAAAGCTACTCTCACCTTAATCAATAATTAGGGAAAAAAGAAGTAAATAAAAGTTCAGAAAGAAAATAATAATATTTAATAGACTAAAGGTCTATTTTGGTCCTCAATGTTTGCATAAAGTGTAATGTTGGTCCTTGAAGTTTTTTTTTTTTGTCGATTTTGGTCCTCGAGCGTAACACCGTTAACTTTTTGCCGTCAAATGATGATGTGACATGCTTATATAGCACACCCTCTCTCCTACATGTCATATTTTAATAGCGTGGCATGACACATCACTGCCACGTTACCCCAGATTGCCACATCATCATCTTCTCTCCTTCAACAACATCATTATCATCATCATCTGGGGTGACGTGATAGTAATGTACCACGTCATTAAAATATGAAATGTAGTGTGTCATATAAGCATGTCACATCATCATTTAACGACAAAAAGTTAACGGTCTTATGCTCGATGACCAAAATCGACCAAAAACAAAAACTTTGAGGACCAACATTAAACTTTTGAAACATTGAGGATCAACATCAAACTTCATCCAAACATTAAGGACCAAAATAATACTTTAGCTATTTAATAACATTCATAACTTAATACAAAATCAAAGGTGGTGTTTATTTCAACATTTATAATAACATTTCTGTCAATTTTGATCACAAATTTGCTATCTAAAATAATCAATTCCTTATTGCATCTTTTCACATAAGATTAATCTTATATATACAATAGGAAAATTCAAAAACGGTTTAGTTCTCATTGTTTGAAATTACTATATAGTTCACTATAAGGTGTATTGACGAAAGGGAATCACAAATGATCTCACCAAACAAAACATGCAATAATCCAAAACCAGTAACAATTCATAATCTTCATTCTGAGCACATCATTGTGTAGTACCAAATATAAATCACCATTAAGTCAAACTTTAACTAAATCCTTCAAAAGTTATTGGATCACAGCCAAATACTCTAACTGTTAGCTGTCACAGCCAGTGCCTACAAAAACAATCCACAATCCTCCAAAAGTTTATGCTCAAACATAAATATGTCTCTCAAGAAACAAGGTTGTCACCAAGTGACAATGAGGCAAGCTGATCAGCTGCATTGCCAGCCTGCTGCTGAGTGACATTCCTTAGGACATCCATTGCCTCAACCACCTTTGCTTTCAGAGCATCCGGCGACTCAAGCAAGTGTAGAACCTCAGTCTGGTCCATCTCCAGAAGCATGCCGGTCACTTTAGCTGCGTTATCAGCCTCCAACTGTTCCACAAGAGGATAGAGATTCTCACCCAGCATCTACAAATGTGATCAGAGAAGTGTCAGTTGGCAACAGTAAGATATAAAGGTGTGAATTATCAAATTTTCATCACAAATTAAATGGGATATTCATTTAAAAAAATCAACTTATGTGTTAGTTAATTAATGTCATTCTTTAATAACAATGCTTGTTAACTTGGTTTGGTATAACTGACGTTAAAATGCTCTCGATTAGCAAAGAAGAAATGCATACCGTCCTCTGCTGCTCAGGTGTAGCATTTGCCAAAGCAGAAGCCAAAGCCCCTACAGGAATTTGTTGCGGTAGTGCTGCATCACGCAGTGGAATTCCGCCCACATCATACGGAACAGAAAACATGCCTCCAGCAACCCCGGGCATGGGAACATCAGGCAGGTTCCTACCAGGAGGATAACGGTAAACGCGTCCCCTTGGAAGCATCTGACATGCCCAAAAATAACAGGTAAGAAGATGTTCTGAATGGCATATATTGTGAGCAACAAAAAGAAAGATGATTTTTTTTATAAACCTGCTGCTGCATGAGTGGCTGTTGGCCCTGCTGGACTGCCCCTCCACCACGTCTTCCGCCAGGACGCTGCCCCTGTTGCCCCTGCTGAACCATTGGAACAAAGAAATTTGGCATAGGTGCCCCGCCAGGCCTCATACCAGGTACTAGTTGTTGCTGATACCCAAATCCAGGCTGCACAAGATAGATTCAAGGTTAGATGAGAGTCCAAGATGACTTAGTCATGACGTGTGCACTACATTTGAGTGTTATCACAATTCACAACACAAGAGGTTACCTGGGAAGGAATGATAGCAGGAGGAGCTTGGCCATAAAATATTTGTTGTCCAATGCCCGGACCACCAGGGGGGTACATTGGCATGCGGGGAGCAACAGAAGATGCCATTGAAATAGGTCGCATCTGAGAAAACTGAGCCTGTACAAACAATTCAAATCCAACATAGACATATATTGATAGTCATGACACCCTAAATAATCGAAACACAACTCAAACCAACTGCACTGAAGCTACTAGACACAACACACCATGATTACACGTGTTTCTTCTGATCGTAGATAACAGTGACTACTGCTAGGATATTACTTGGGAAATATGATTGATGCCAGCAGAAGCCCAACATACCAACCTTTCTTTTTTTTTCTCTAATCCATTTAAGATCCTATGGCAGGTGAAGAAGAAGAAGATTCTTACCTGCAATCTAGCTCTTCTATCTTCCTTTCGTTGGGCTAGAGCTACATACAGAGGTTTGCTTACAATAATTTTGCCATTCATCTCCAAGAGCTACCAAATAATGAAAAAAGAAACGAGAGGATTAATACAATTTCCTACAACCAAGAATATCACCTCATGTCTTCAACAAAAGAATACCATCATGACATACTGCTCTAGATGCCTCCTCAGGTGTGGAGAATGCAACAAATCCTGATCCTCGACTTATCCCATTTGGATCTCGCATAACCTTCCAAGTCAAAAGGGAATAATTATAGACTATATAAAGAGGAGTTTGTATGAAGACACAAAGAACTACATACCTTGCATGAGGTAATCGTACCAAATGGAGTGAAGAGCTCCTTAAATTTATCATCACTAATGCCATCGTCTAAATTTTTTACATACAAATTAGCCCCTTTATATTTATCTGCTGCTTCTTTCATGCTCTGCTCAAATCGAACTTTCAATTCAAGTTCCCTTTCAGATTTCTTTTGTGCTTTACCAACGTACCATTCCTTGTCATCAATTTTTTTCCCATTAAGGGCCTCAACAGCCCTAGCAGCATCATCAACATTCTCAAAGTTTACAAACCCGAAGCACTTTGACTTCCCATCCCCATCCCTCATGACAACAGCACTAGTAATTGTTCCAAATTCACCAAAAATCTTCTTCACATCTTCATCAGTAGTTGAATCTGATAGGTTCTTTACAAAAACATTGTTAAATTTTGCCTTGTCAACTACACTGTCTCTCTCTTGCTTGCGAAGGAAGGGTCCAACATACACTTGTTTATCATTCAACAGCATACCATTTAGCTTCTCTATGGCTCTTTGAGCAGATTCCTCATTATCAAATTGTACAAAGCCATACCCTTTTGATTGACCAGATGAGTCTGTAGCTACCTTGCAAGAAAGGATATTCCCAAATGCAGAAAAGGTGTCATGCAATGCTTTGTGGTCAATTGCCTTGTCCAGATTCTGCAATAGTAAAGAAAAAAGAAAGAAATGACAAAATCAGGACCAACTAAAGATACGAGATAGAAACTGTCTAGGGTACTGATATCATAAAATACAAAAAATTCAAGACAAGTATACCTTAATAAATATATTTCCTGCCCCACTTTTGCGAACACTAGGATCACGGTGTGAATACATGATCCGAATGGGCCTGTTATTGAGAGGAGTGAAGTTCAGCATATCCAATGCTCTAGCAGCTGTAAAACATTAGTAGACGTATTATTTAAAAAAAAAATAGAGGAAAAAAATCTTAGATTTAATCATAGTAGAAAAGGTAGAGATAATTTGTTCTTATCAGAACAACTATTACTCGTACAAGGAAAACCATGAGGACAAGTTAAAATAAGGATCAAGTCAAAGGACAACAGAAAGGTAATGACTACACCTCACAGGTAATCCAGAGAACGATTAACCGGAATGCTAATAACTAGAGAATTCACACCAACTAATGTAGGATGGCCGATGGTGTCAGCCAAAAAGAAAAATAAGACCAATGAATAAAAAATGACACAAAATAGCCACTAAAAATAACATCATTCATTCTCTTGTTTGCACCCACTTGGGTTTGGAGGTGCAGATTATCTGTCATATAAGCACTATTCATGTGCATACAAATACAGTAGGCACCTAATGAGAACAAGTTAGGTTGAACTAGCAAAGTTCAGCTAAGTACAAATAAAAGGAATATGAAGTCAAATTCAAAAGAACCAGTCAGATGTCAGCCGCCAGCATGAAAAAACAGGAACATTATAATTCATAGCCATATATTAAAACAGAAAGGAACTTCAAAATCCTTTTAAACCCTTCACAATAGAAAGTATTTCAATTCTCCTACTCTCATGTCAAAAGATTGCTAGAGAGTAAGTTAGGTATTCTTAGTATAGGTCCAAGTTGCAGGCTATACACTACAACATCCATAACCATGACCTCTTCTACTAAGCAGAATGGGAGTCTAGCATTCCGGTAGCTATCAACCAAGACTAATTCCTCGCCACTGAAGAACTCAGTGACCTCCAAATCCTACATGGCTACATCATTCATCTAAAATTGTTGCCATTAGTGGTGCCACATAACCAAGCAAAATTCAGAAATTAATTTTTTTATAGAAAACATTCAGAAATTAATAAAACTATATGTATGCTGCATCTAGAACCCCTGTAAGATAAACCTCTCCAACCATGCATTGAAAAATGAAAAAAAAATCACTAAACCCATCAATTATTCATCCAGAATACAGAAGAAAGCTTCCACATTTCCAACGAAAAAAATGCAAAACATTAACCATATCAAGTAAATATTTTGATATCAAATTCAAAGGGAGATTAATGAAAAGAATAAGGACATAACTAACCATCTTGCGCATTGCCAAAATTGACATAACCATAACCAAGTGATCTCCGGCTAGTCAAATCCCTACAAACCCTAACAGACACGACCTGACCCACTTGGTTAAACAGGTCATATAGCTGCGAGTCCGTGACGTTCATGTCAAGATCCCCAACATATAGCGACGAAACCCCAAACTGGTTCGCCCCACCGGTCGCAGCAGCAGTACCGTTAGCCCCCGGAATCGCATTCTGAGGCTGAACCTGAAGCTGAGCCATCTTCTAAATTCTCTCGGTAAATTTGTATTGATTTTTTCAAAAATTTTCCCTTTTTTTTTCTTTTCTCTTCCCTCTCCTCTAGTAATTCGGATAAATACGCCCAAGGAAGAAATCAAACCTAGACCCAGCACTAAAAACTGAAAAAGAACACGAACTAGATAGATAGCTTCGGATTATATTTTTAGAATATTGAGTATTGTTTGTGATTTTCTGATAAGAAAAATCGAGGAGAGGGAAGAAGAGTGAAGGATAGATTTGGGCGAGTGATAAGAGTGGCCGCCGATGGAGACGGCGGCGGCGGCGCGTGAGAACTACGAAGGGGCAGCACCGCACAGGAACTGCACAGAAGGGAAAAGAGAGAGAGGGTATGGAGCAGTGAAAGGTTTATAGGTAGGTAGGTGAGGTGGTGAGCGGTGAAGGTGAGTTTGGGTAAACCCTAGCACGATCTGGTGAGGGGATTAGAGCCGTCCGATCTGAGAAGGTGTGGGCCCAGAAGCAAGGTGAGAATAGTGGTGATGTGAGAGTGAGGGAAGCGGTAAGAACGGTAGATTTTGCAGATAAGGAAGAAAGGTAAAAGCTTTTTGAGTGAAAGAGTGAAGATGATGATTCTACTTTACTTCGTTATTTACTTGTATTTATTTAAGAGAAGTAGGATCTATGACCATCCTAGGTTTTTTTGTCTTTTACTTTTTTTTAAAAAAAAATTGTTCTTAAATGATTAGGAATCGAGGTGTCAAAATGGGCCGGGTCAAGTTAGGGATAGAAAAAAGTCAGTTCATGTTTAAAATTAGCCGGTCCGACGCTAAATAATTAGGGTCCAAATGAGGCTAAGGTCGTACCATTTTGATACCTCTAATTACATAGCAAAGGATCCATTCATACAATCTAATTCTTTGGTTTTGTCCCTTCTTTGCTTTAATTTCACCAAATTCAACGTTGATTTAGGGGTCGTTCGGTTGTGAGAAATAATTATGGAATGGAATGGTAAAAGTAGGAGGGGCCCATGGGCCCACCTACTTTTACTTTATAGTTTCATCTGACACATTTTAAATATATATATATATATACAAAATGTTTATTATACCCTTTGATTTAACACAATCTCAACCTTCTTTTTTTTATTTTAATATAAGGACTAAAGTGGTAATTTTAATACACTCTCATTCTATTTTTATCCAAATTTTTACTATCAAATACATCAAACCCATTATTTTTCCCTTTCCCTCTGCCTTTCCCTTTCTATTTCTACCTACCAAATGTGTCCTTAGTTGATTGATTGATTCTAAAGGAGTCAAAATGAGGATGAATAAGGGAATGTATAATTACGTTTGATATAAAAGGAATGAGATTTGGGTTGATAATAGGAATGTGAGAGGGGTACATTGTTATTTTATATGTCATTGTGTTATTACATAATACCATAACAAACAATATCATATAAAATAACATGTTTTTTAGATGACATGATGAGAATGATATCATATCCAACGTCCCTTTATGAATATGATACATTAACCAAAATTAAAAATGTGATGAGGTATCATTTAAAATCGAGGGAATAAATCAAATTGCACAACACATTAGCAGTGGTTAATTAGAATATAATTTTGTGTAATTTGACATTAAAAATATAATGTTATTCGTATATGCATAAGACAAAATATAGCTAAAAAAATATATCCCATTTTCTTTTGAAATTTTGGGACTATGAATATTAAAAAATTGTCAAAACAACAGTTTATGTCCTCAAATTGTATATTAATTTTTAATTTTATCCCTAAATTTATTCTACAATCAATTTGTTAAAAAAAATCAAATTACAATATATTTTGTTTCTATTTATATCATCATCCAAATTACGAACGGTAGATGATAATGTGACAACACAAATTTAATATTATATACAACTTTATCACCCAAAATACCACCTCTCTTCTTTATATTAATGTGAAGAAAAAACGGATAAACCGACATTGTTTTGGTGTAACTTAGAAATTATGAGTGTTGATGACTCTTTTTTTTTTTGGTAACAAAAGGGGCCAAAGGCCCAACCTACACAGCAACAAGCCGAGGAACACCAAAACCCACAGCATCCCTCAAAACCAGCGACCTACAATCAAAAGGGGGATCCCCATCCCAATCTTTAGACCCACTATTGACAGCAAAAGCAGCTAACCAGTTAGCTACCTCATTACATTCCCTAAAAACATGAAAAACTTCCACCTGGCAACACCTGTCAATCAACTCACGAGCCATCTTCACAGCAAACGCACACGGGTGTCGCACATCACAACCCTTCAAAATCATATTAACAGCATCCTTAGAGTCAAGCTCAAAGCAAACCCTCCTGAACCCTAACCTCCAGGCTAAGTCGGCTCCATAGACAAATCCCCAGATCTCCGCTAACAGAGCATTGCAGTTCCTCAGCTCGCGAGAAAAACCACCCAACCAAGCACTCGAACCATCTCTAATCACTCCACCACAACCAGCCCTCGAGCCTCTCCCTCTAGAGGCACCATCAGTATTACATTTCACCCATCCCTCAGAAGGACAAGCCCAACCAACATAGCACTCCTTATACACATTCTTCTTCCTACCTGAGACCAAAGCCTTCTCCTCAAGCTGCAAGATCTCCCGCACCTTCAGGTGGATACTCATGTAGGGATCACTCCCCAAGGAAGTATCAAAGCAAAAAACCACCTCATTCCTCACCTTCCATAACCACCAACAAGCCACCCCAAACACAATATTCCACTTGTTATCACTCCTCATACCCCAGTCTTTCTTGAGGTTCCTGTCCATCCACACCTCCATTGGCAAGCTGAAAAAATCCCTCAATCTAGCAGGATTCACAAACTTTTTCCAAATGCTCTTCGCAGCACTACAGTCACGCAACGCATGAAGGCAGGTTTCCTCACCCATATGTGACATCTCACACACCCAGCATCAGGGACAATCCCCCTCACCTCCCTGAGTTTATTAGTGAATAACCTTTCCTTAGCAGCTAACCACAAAAAGGTCCTTATTCTCTGCGGCCCAGGATGACTCATTAATATTATATGTGAAATATCATGTCATCATTTATCTTAGAATATAATTTGAACAACATTAAAGGTTGGGATAAAATCAATTGCAATTTATAACTTTTGAAACAAAATTAAGCATAAAAAATTAAAATTAAAAATTAATATAAAATTTAAGGTCATAATTAAAATGTGATCTTTTCCACCATAACCAAGTACACGATGCATATCAAATCTAAATTAGTCGAAGCAGTGCTTCAAAAATTGGACAGACAAAAAAAAAATGTTATCTTTGCCAAAAAGAAACATGTAAATATTGGCTATATCATACACTATAGAAAAAGGCTATATACCCTGTTAATATTTTGGACTCAATCGTGTTGGACATTATTAATTACTTAAAATTACAAGAAGAAAATTGATATTAAGGTTTTGTTTGGGAATTAAGAGGGGAAGGGAAGGGGAGAGATTAGAGGAGAAGGGAGGGGAGGGGAAGGGAAGGTTAACCTTCCACATGTCCTCCTCTTGTTTGGGTGTTGATACCTCCTCTAAAATACCCCAATTTGGAGTATCTTGAATTTGTGAAGGAGAATGATAATGGAGGATTAAGGCTTGATCTTCCATTATCTTCTCCTCCAATTTTCATCTTCCCAAACAAAGGAAAAATATCTTGAAAGTCTTCCCTTCCCTTCCCTTCTCCTCCTTAATCCCCAATCCAAACATACCCTAAAGTTAGAAATTATCTGCTTAAGTTGATACTTTATTAGTCTACTTATTTTTTTAAATATTAAAAAACCATTGAAATTTGAAACCGACCAATTAAAATGTTATTTATTGTTTGACAGGTGCTTTTGAATCATCGATCAAGTCCATTTATTCGATTCTGGGAAAATACCTAATCCCATTCCCACGTAACTATGTCTATTATCATTAGTTTTATTCTCATAAATGTAAACTAATTTAGGGAAAACAAAGAGTTTATATATATGACAAATAAGATAACCACCAAAAGCATATAATATGCAACTTAGCACAATTAAAATCATTTTCAATAATAACAAAAAAGGAAAAAATTTAGGTCAATTTCCCTATGTCCATTACATCCAGTTCCCCAATATAAATATGACACGTGGCAAAAAGTGTTTAAATGACCAATCACAATAGAGAGAGAATATAGAAGATCACCTTTTATATAATCAATAATAGAAGAGAGAGAGTGTAAATATAATATATGATTGGTGGAACTAGATGTAATGGACATAAGGAAATAGACCTAAGTTTTTTCCAACAAAAAATTAGGATGGTGATTACAAGAGATGAGTAATATCCGAAATTGGATCCAGTGCAATTCTCTTCCGTGCAATTTCGGTGCAATTCCTATAAAATACACATTTTTACATCATTTTTAAAGTACTAATACGGACTCGCACTAATAATAATCCACTATGAATAGATTAGAGACCAAATTAATATCAATATTGACAAATATCATCACCTTAAATGGATTAGGGACCAAATTGTTATTAATATTAAAAAATAGTCTCATGAGGCTATTTAGTGATGATATTTGTCAAAATTGATAATAATTTCATTCCTAATCCATTCATAGTGGGTTATTGTTAGAGTAAATCCGTATTAGTACTTCAAAAATGAGGTAAAAATGTGTATTTTATAGAAATTGCACCGAAATTGCACGAGAGGGAATTGCACTGGATCCAAACTCGTAATATCCATATTAGCAACATGAAGAGGGCCGGGGATTACCTTGGCTGGCTACATTCGGGGCATGTTCACTTACGAGATTTTTATTTCATGGAAATTAAAAAGTAAGTGGGGCCCACTAGGTCCCATTTACTTTTTGTACTTTTTCATTTCCATCAACTTAAAAAAAAATACAAAATACCTATTATACCCATTTGATTTGACATAATTATAATCTTCTTTTCTTTTTATTATTTTAATATAAGGGGTAAAATAGTCATTTTAATATATTTTCATTCCATTTCCATTACCAAACTTTTACTACTAAACACATCAAATGCATTTTGTTTCTATTTCCGTTTCCATTTCCAGTTCTACCTAATGAATTGAAATTGAAATTGGAATTGATTTTTTGGAATTGGTGAGAATTGAATTGAATTGATTTTTTGGAATTGAAAAGTTTGTTTAGTATGTAAAAATAGAATTTAAAGTGAGGTAAAAAGAAAAATGCCCTTAGTTGAAAAAATGATTTTTTTTAAAAAAATTAATATTTAATGAAGAGAATTAAATATTAATATATATATATATATATATCAAAATGAGATAGACGAGAGAGAGAGAGAAGTGTAGAACAAATGAGGGCAAAATAATCTTTTCATCATAATTCCATAAAACCCACCTCTTATCCATACATGGAATCCAATTATGGATTCGATCCATTTCTTTAATATTTCTCTTATAGATTAATCTGCATAGTGCTAAGAAAGAAATAAGGGCATCAAATGTAGTTTAATTTTTTGAACAACTCCAAGAGAGACATCAAGATTTTTTTAGAACGAGAGACATCAAGATTATTAATTGAGTTTCTATATTTTACAAAATTTGTAATTGAACTGTTATAGTTAAACAAATTGTTAAATGTTTCCCTCAAAAAATTTGTTAAATGAGTTCATATTCTCAAATTTTTGTTGGAATTATATTAATTATTTTTTAATGTTGCCAATATATAATATATCATATATATAGCTCTCCAAATATATATGTATGATTTATGTCAACTAAATATAAGAGAGAAATAAATCAAGATGTAAAAATAACTTTATATTAGACAATGTTAGTTAATTGACTTGAATTAAGTAAATTCATAATGTTAAGATGTTATAAATAATAAATATATCATCAAAACTTAACAAAATTTTAACAAAAAGTTAATAAGCTTAGGGACTAAATTAAAATTTTGTTAAAGTAATATAGAGATTAAAATACAATTTTTTAAAGGAACCTAATTAATTAAAAATTAAGTTAAACTATACAAATCATATAAATAATTTAACCAAATAATTACTGAATTAATTAACTATTTTTTAATTAAAAAATAGAGTAATATTTAATTTATTATGTAATGGAGAAAAATATTTTTATTAATTAAAAATAAATTAGAGAATAATCAAATATAATTTTTAAAATAAAGAAATATTAAGGTATAATAATTGAAATAAGCTGTTATAAACAAATGAAATAAGCTTTAAATTAAAAAGAGTTAATAGGCTATTTTATTATTATATAATTTTAAGAAAAATTAATTTTTAAAATACAATAAAAATAACTTTATTTCTTAATATGTGATGAATTCAAACAATTTTTTTTGTTTTAGGGCCTTCACCATGCAAAACTGTCAGACCTTCGCCCTGTAGAATAATATTATATATTATAATATTATATAACATAATATATATATTATAATATTATAATATTATAATATATATTATAATATTATATAACATAATATATATTATTTTATAAATTGTTTTTATATATTATTAAATATAAAATTAATTATATAGAATTTTAATTTTTTAAAAATTATTTTATAAGTCTAATGGTAAGTATTTAAATAATATTTTAAATAGAAGTAAGTGGATTCAAATCCAATCGAATAAATCTAATTCATTCAATTAAAATCAATCAAAATTGATTAAATCAATTATATTTAGGGCACTTTCGGTCATGTGACTGTTTGATGTAATGAAAATGAGAATGTTTAAGAGAATATGAATAGTAATATAAATGTGATGTGATGTGAATGAAATAAAAGTGTATAAAATAACCATTTTAACCATATTAAAAGTGGGAATGAAATAAAAGTGAATAAAAAATTAAGAACAAAAGCATAATTTCATCACATTGCAAAAAGTAAGGTATGTTTGGTATGAAGAACGTTGGAGAGAATGTTGAATTACAAGAAAGATGACATTATTTTGTTCAAGGAACCAAACGTGCCCTTAGGGATGATTAAAATACCCGTACACAATGAGTACCCTAAAATTTTATATTGTAATTTTATGTATGGATTCGGGTATAATGTTAACGGATCTAAAAATAGATAAGAAGGTATCCAATTCATATCATACCCATAATAACTATTTATTTGTATATATAAAAAATCATATTTTTAAATTTTTTCCGTTAAAAAATATATAATAATAAAAAAGATATTAAATATTTTATACATATTAAAGTAATTTAATATTACATTTATATTTACAATTTAATTTTTTATTTTTTGCAATTATAAATAAAAAAGTTTTATATTAAAAAAATAATAATTTATTTTAAAATTCTTACGAGTATGTGTCTAAGTATAGGAATTCGATTATTCGTAGGATTCGGAAATAGGAATTGACTTTGATACTTGCACAAATTAGGTCTAAAAACGAAGAATATAATATGCTACCTAAACTTTATCTATGATCATCCCTAACTAGATTAAATTTTGTCAAAATTGATTAGATTAATTTTAGTTAATTAATTAGAAATAATATTAAATAAAATTTTATTTATTAAAATTTACATTTAATAATATAAAAAATATTTTATAAAACAATATATATATATATATATAAAGACCTTCGCCCTCTATTAGGGGAAGGTCTGACAGCTTTATAGGACTTTCGCCACTTAAAATAAAAAAATTTATTTGAATTTATTACATATTGAAAAATAAAATTATTTTTATTGTATTTTAAAATTTTTTTTTTTTAAAATTATATAATAATAAAATAGCCGAGTTAATATACTGTTATTAAAAAAGAAGAGTTTTATAAAAAAAAGAAAAAAGAAAAGAAGAAGAGTTAATATATTTTATTCTACGTACAATAATGCATTTTATTTTATTATAATAAAGCACTTGTCTTTTTTTCCTATCTTTTATCCAAAAGAGAATCTACCTACCTAGATATCATTGTCTTATACTGTTATATATCACTGCTTGGGGGATTTACAGTACTCCTAATTAAAAATAAATCAAAATCTTTTGCATTAAAAGTAATTCTACTCTGACATATTATTAATTATTAAATATAAACCCCTCTAGAAATTCTGACATAAAACAGCTATTTTTTTTTAAAAAAATGTTGGTTTAGTGTATTGTGAAAATTAGTCAATTCTATTATATCTAAATTAAAATTAGAATAAAAGTTTAGCATTATACATCTCACCATTCATTTAACATCATTTGTCAGTATTAATAAAGATTCATATCAATCAAAAAGACATACTCTGTATCAGGAGTTCAATTCCTGCCTTGAATATGGAGTAGTTTTAAATTCTTGGGTCAGCTGTCCTGCCCTTTGAGGTGCCTACAATTCAGCGAGGGGATTAATCATTTTGCTCGACGGTGAATACACTGATCTAGACAAAAAAAAGACATACTCTAAAAAATTAAAAATTAAAAATTTATTAATATTAATAAATAAGAAGTAAATAATAAAAAGAGTACTGAAAATAGCCCAAATCTTTTCCTGAAATAATACAAATTGAGTGAATCATATAATTAATTACCATGATTTAAATGTTGTGAGGTGTTAGATATAAGGATATGGTGGAGTTAGATATTAATCAGTTAATTATCATAAATTATAAATCCTCCACTAATATTTGTCGACCAACTAATCCTTGTCTCTTCATTATTAAGGCTGTTATATTTATTTATTTATTAATTATCTATGACCAGAGTATCGTTAAATTAAGCATAACTAATTCCTCAAATACATTGTAGGCCCATAACTGAAAGTATCCTCCCAATGATTAACGTTCCATTTTCATACTATTAGGTGGTGTTTGGTAGGAAGTGAGAGCTTTGGTAAGAAATGGAAATAGAAGTGGAAGTGGAAATGAAAGATAAAAAGTGTGTTTACTATATAGGGAAATAGAAGTTGAATATTGAAAGTGATATTGTTTGGTATGATGGGAAAAAGATAGGGAAGTGAAAAATAAAATTATAAAAAGACACTTTTATCCTTATTTAAATTATGTACCATGTAGAGGAAACATTATTGATATTTTTATATTAAGGGTATAGTAGTATTTTTACTTCAAATTGCTAGGAAGCAAATCAATTTCCATCTCTTTAGTCATGGAAGTATACTCACTTCCTTTGATGGAAGTGTACTCACTAGCTAACAAACATACTACAAATAGTGAGAAGACTCATATTTCCTTGTGTTCTTGCGTACCAAACAAACTATTAGGGATTGAATTGAAAAACAAAACACATATATCGATTAGCATCTGTACCACACCACCCATAGATTTACTATATATTTAGCAACCCACCATTCACAATATTCATCATCATTTTCTTCAATTCTCACTCACTACAACGATGTCTAGTATTAAGGAACATAATCCCTTACACATATTCTTCTTCCCCTTCCTAGCTCATGGTCACATAACCCCAATGGTGGACTTGGCTAACCTATTTTCCTCTCGAGGACTCAAATCCACCATAATCACCACCCCTCTCAATGCCTCTCTAATTCCCCAAACTCCCACCTCAAACGACGTCGTCCTTCACGTCAAAACCATCGACCTACCCTACGGAGAGGCAGGCTTACCCTACGGATGCGAGAATCTGGGCCGAGTGGCCCAACACATGATTCCCAAGTTCCTCAAGGCCACCACGTTGCTCGGGGGCCCACTGGAGCGAGCCATGGCGGAGTCGAGCCCAGACTGGGTCGTAGCCGATATGATGTTCTTCCCTTGGGTGGCTCGTTCTGCGGCTAAGCTTGGGATTCCCACGCTTGCCTTCCACGCGGTGGGGTTCTTCCCGTCGTGTGCTCACGAATGCATGAGATCCCACCGCCCGTACGACGACGTTTCGTCGGATTCGGAGGTGTTTGTGATTCCGGGTCTTCCGGGTGAGATTAGCATGACTAGGATTGAGGTGGCGGATTATGTTATGAGAATTGAGGAATCGGAAATGCTTGAGATTCTGGAAGAATCTCATGAGGAGGAATCTAATTCTAATAATAATGTTGAGAGCTATGGGGTGGTGGTTAATAGCTTTTGCGAACTTGAGGAGGATTATGTCTACTATTACAGGTAGGTTAATTAATTTGGATTTTTTTTGGGTTTTAATTTTGAATTTATTTAAAATTCAATAATTTGTTATATAAAAAACTTTAAGTAGAATGTTTATATATATTACAAAATGATTAATACATTTTACACCTCCACGGCACAACATAATATTGATATTATATTAATATAATTTGTGGTGTCATGAAATATATATTTAATAACTAAAAAATACCCAAAAAAATGATGTAAGGATGCAGAGAGAAGAATGCGTTTGTTTTTTTTTATAGTAAAAATTTGGGAATGGAAATTGAATTGGAATGTATTAAATTTACTACTTTGCCCCTTATATTAAAATAATAAAAAAAGATTGTTATATTTGTATCAAATTAAAGGATATAATAGATATTCTGTATTTTCTTTTTTTAAGACGAAAAGTAAAAAATAAAAGTAGGTGGGACTCTACTTTTTTCTTTCCATTTCCATCAAAGAATCTAACAAAAGAACATGCTCTAAGTGTATCAAATATGTTGTTCAACAAACTTGAGGGATATGGTTGACTGAAATGACTCATCTATCTTTAACTAAATGTTAAGAATTTGATCCCTAACTTTAAAAATATAACAACCTTAAATCGTTAGACCAACTGTTCAACTCATCGAGATATTTATAAGTCAGCCAAAAAATTAGTCATTAAGCTCGTAATTATTTATAATTATTTTAATTATGTATAGTATCTCTTAATGTTTGAATATAACTCTAATCTCATAATTAAAATCAAATTTTAATTTCTCTAGTCACACATTATTTACACTAAATCACAGGAATGTACTTGGAAAGAAAGCATGGCACATAGGTCCATTGTCTCTCTACAAGGCAAACAGGGGAAAAGAAGAGGAACACGAATGCTTAAAGTGGCTAGACACAAAGAAACCCAACTCAGTCATTTACATATGCTTTGGAACTTTATCAACCATACCAGAATCTCAGCTTTCAGAGATTTCCATGGCTCTAGAAGCATCCAACCAACAATTCATATGGGTGGTGAAAGAAAGCAAGAAAGAAGAAGAAGAAGAGAAAGAAAAATGGGTGCTTTCTGGATTTGAGAAAAGAACACAAGGGAAGGGATTAATCATAAGAGGATGGGCACCTCAAGTGCAAATTCTTGAACACGAAGCTGTTGGAGCATTTGTGACACATTGTGGTTGGAACTCAATATTGGAAGCAGTGAGTGCAGGGGTACCTATGATCACTTGGCCTGAGTATGCTGAACAATTTTACAATGAGAAATTGTTGACTCAGGTACTTAGGATTGGTGTTCCTGTGGGTGTTAAGAAATGGACAAGATTCCAAAGAGATGATATCAAATGGGATGCCATAGAAAAACTTGTGAAGAGAATAATGGAAGGAGAAGAAGCAGAGGGAATGAGAAATAGAGCTAAGGTTCTTGCTCACAAGGCAAGGGTGGCTGTGCAAAAAGATGGATCATCTTATTCTGACTTCAATGCTCTCATTCAAGAGTTGGCTATGTGTTGCCACCACTGACTATTATTCATGTATCTTGTGAAGCCAAATTAATTGGATTTAAATGTGTTAAAGTGTACGATCTGAGTTGTTAGATGAGAGTGTTACAAAGTAGGCATAAATTTTGAGTTCCCTTCACAAAAACTTCATTGAGCAACACTTTAGAGGATTTCCCATGAGAAGTTCATCATTAAACAATGTATTATTATATGATTGAGAACCCAAATGTATTTTTCATGTTGCTTTTAGTTCTATAGTTGATGAATTTTACTTTCAAGTTGCCATATCAATTTTACTTAATTCTTTGTAGTCATACTCAAAATTTGTTAGTATCCTATGGCAATAATCCTTTCAAGTTTTAGTCACACGTCCAAGGAAAATTATCTCAATTAAAAAGTTTGAAAATCTGCAGGCTTAGGTGGCTATATCTTTCTCCTCTTCTTTGATCAAATCTAATGTTACTTGGTAATTTTATTTATGATCATCCTGCCTTGTGGCATAACCATTGAAATGTCTTCTGAAAATTGAAAATTTTATCATAGAATAGAGCAACTAGCCGTTGTTTTCTTAAAGGCTTTATAAAGAAAAGAGGATTAAAAAATTAGCCGTCGTGAAATGTGGCCCGTTTATAAGAAGGAGCTTGTAATGGGCCGGCCTTTTTAAGTAGAAGCTTGTAACGGGCCGGGTCGATTGTTTGATAATGCTAGCTTCCAGGTTTGATACTTTGATATCGGACGGATGAGAATAGAGCATTATCTGTTGGAAGGGTCGCCCCTAGTAAAGGGCCTTGCAATACTTAAAAGATTAGTCATCAAGCTCACTCTGAAACCCAAAAAATTTTTAAAACTATCAAAATGCACAGCTTGGATTTTCTTAATGTATTTTTATTTTACAAATTAAAGTATATCAAAACAATATGTCTATATATACTTACATCAGGGATATTAAGGGAGGCTAATGGAATGTTAAATATTAAATTAAATTCTATTTAATTAAGACGGTCAATACTCCATTTTGATCTTTTATCTTTCAAAAGTTTTAAATTGATTATTTTTATTTTTTATAAGTTTTATATTGGTCCTTCCGTCCAAATCTGTTGTTTTCTTCTATTAAATACTGACGTAACGTGTTGAAGTGAATTTATTATCTCTTATATGTGTCTTTATTTGTTATTGTGACGTGTTAAGGTGAACTTTTTCTTCACATTCTTCTTCCTTTGCCAACCTCAATTCTGAGAGCTCATAATTGGACTCAGGCATACTTCAAATCACAACAATATGAGTTATTAAAATAAAAGAATGATTTAAAATATTCACAAAATTTGAAAAAACGATGTGAGTTGAAGGGCGACATGGTGGCCTCTTGCTTCCACATAAATAAAAGCAGAGATATTTAAGACCATGTTTGATTTGTGAAATCTAGATAAGGGAATGAGAATTGGGATTAGGTAGAATATGAACAGTCAATTTTGTCCTTCATTTTAAAATAAATTTACCATTCATTTAAAGATTGTTAATATTTGAAAGGGAGAATAAAATTGACTTTTCACACTCTAAACTCCTATTCCATCACCTGAATTCTCCAAACCAAATATGGCATAAGGGAAGGAATGGCCCCTACTACCTAGAATCTCTTGACTTTTAGTAACCTAACCTGTTGTCATTTTTCCAACCCATATAATACTAGTACTATTATTAACTCGTCTCACTTAACCAACAAGCCAGCTTGTTTAACCCACCTATATACATTTTTTTAAAAAAATTTATATTTATAAAAAAAATTTACTTAATTGAAACTTCATGTTGCATTTTTTATTTGTGATTGCAAGTTTACGATGTTATTAATCTATTTAATGTGTTAAAATTTATATTTTTGTCCATATTACTAACCATTTATAATTAGACAAATTTAAACGGTTGAAAAATTTAATGGTGGGCTGAATTGGATATTTTTCAATTTATTTAAAATTGAATTCATTTAACCCGTAATTTATGATTGATGGACCACGGATTGCCCCAATTTAACACCTATAAAATCAACCACACCCCAAGAAAAAGACTTGTGAGGCAATCAGAAAAACCCAACAATAAATTGTAGTAGTGACTACTGACCAGTGATTAGTGAGGCAAAAATAAATCGTTATAAATTTATAATCCGTTTGGCAAGGTTTTTGGAAAGAAAAAGTTGTTGGTCATTTATTAAAATAATTACTAGAAAAAGACAAGATCTATCTGCCGACAAATTTTATTTGCCATTTCTATACTTATAATTATAATTAATTTTTTCTTTCACTCAACTTTTAAATAAATAATTAGAAAAAGATGCAAATATGATTATTTTCGTAATTTTTAATACTGATTTAATGTGAAATCATATATTTAATTATATTTTTTTGACAATTTAACTAAGATATGTATTATTTTGTAGTGAGTAGTGACACAGTGATAACCATGATTAAATTAACGAAATACATCACACTACACAAAAATGAGTACTTTTAACAATATATATTTCGACGACAATTATTAATTGTTGAATTTTTTTTTTCAATAATTAAATTCTGATAGTCGAAATAATTGTTTTCTCAACAACTAAATTTTGACCGTCAAAATAAATTATTGAAAAAAGTCAACAATAATATTTTCAACCGTCAACAATTGTTAAAATATTACTTTTGACAATATCTTTGTCAACGACGACTATTAAAAAATAATATTGAGAAAAGTATTTCGTCGTCAAAAATATTATAATTATTATTTTTTAACAATTTAATTATTAAAACAATTAAGTGACTGTCAAAACATAGTTTATCAATTAAAACGACTTATTTTTCTTATAATAAGAGTTACTAAATATATGATTTGATAAGAAGAATCAATTATTTCTAGGAAATTTGATAATTAAGAAGAAAGACCATAAAATTTAATGATATATCTTCCAATAATGATTTAGCCTAAACAACAAATTCCCGTCTCATAGCTATAAGCCTATATAAAGCAACATCAACCCACAATCACAACATCCTTCATCATCATCATCTTCTTCTTAACAAGAACGATGCATAGTACCAGCAATAACCAGGAACAAAACCAACGACGTCGTTTACACATAGTTTTCCTCCCCTTCCCAGCCCATGGTCACATATCCCCGATGGCCGACGTAGCTAGGCTCCTCTCCTCCTCGCATGGAATCAAAGCCACCGTAATCACGACTCCTCTCAACGTCCCTCTAATTTCCCAACCTCCAAACGACGTCGTCCTCCACATCAAAACCATCGACCTACCCTACGCAGAGGCAGGTCTACCCCAAGGATGCGAGACTCTGACCTCGCTGACCCTAGATTTGTGCGACGCATTCCAAAGAGCCACCATCATGCTTCAAGGCCCATTCGAGATCGTCGCCGATATGTTATTCCCTTGGGTCCCACGTTCTGCGGCTAAGTTCGGGAATATTCCCACGATTGTTTTCTACGCTTCTAGTGTTTTCTCTCTGTGTGCGAGTGAGTGCATGAGATTGTACCGTCCTTACGACGACGTTTCGACGGATTCGGAGGTGTTTGTGGTTCCTGGTCTTCCCGGAGAGATTAGGATGATGAGGATGGAGGTGGAAGATTTTGTTGCCAAGAGTGAGGAGCCTGAATTTAGGAGTTTCATTGAAGAGGCCAAGGAATTTTGCGTTAGGAGCTATGGGTTGGTGGTCAATAGCTTCTATGAACTTGAGCATCATTATTTTGATTTTTATCGGTACGTTAATTAATTTTTCATTTTGGATTTTAGTTTTTAGTGAAATATTAATAATAGGCTAAAGGTCAATTTTGATTTGATCCTCAATGTTTGCATGAAGTTTAATGTTGATCCTCAGAGTTTTTTTTGGGTCGATTTTGGTCCTCGAGCGTAACATCATTAACTTTTTGCTGTTAAATGATGATGTGACATGCTTATATGGCACACCCTCTCTCCTATATGTCATATTTTAATGACGTGCTATGATATATCACTGGTACGTCACCCCACATTGCCACATCGTCAACTTCTCTCCTTCATCATCATCATTTGGGGTGACGTGGCAGTGATGTGTCATGGCATGTCATTAAATATAACACGTGGGAGAGAGGGTATGCCATATAAGCATGTCACGTCATCATTAAATGGCAAAAAGTTAATGGTGTTACGCTCGAAGACCAAAATCGACAAAAAAAACTTTGAGGACCAACATTAAACTTTTAAAACATTAAGGACCAACATTAAACTTTATGCAAACATTGAGGACCAAAATAATACTTTAGCCTTAATAATATGATCCAAAAAGATATGAGAAAGGATCACCTGCTATTAGGGATGTACAAACCCCGAATCGGGTCAGGTTTTGTCCGGACTCGAGACTCGACCCGACTCTGGCCGGTTCAGTCAGCCGGGTCGGGTATTCCATTTTTTAAAAAAGAAATTATATTAATTAAAATTTGACATATTTAATAAATTTAATCAAGTTAAGCTTATATTTTGTGTATTTTTAATTAATAATCAATAAAAAATAAAATTATACATACAAATATTATATAGTTCACATATAAAAATACTTAAATAATAAAAAAAAATTTTAAAAAAAATTAAGCCTACCCCGGGTCGGGTTCTGGACAACTCAACCTGGGTCCCAACTGACTCGGCTCGATGACCCCAAATGTGACCGGGTCGGGCTGGCCGGGTCGACTGTACACCCCTACCTGCTGTCCAATTCCCTTGCTGTCTCTACTGTCCGCAAAAAACTACGCCGTGGCTGCTACAAAAGGTAGGTGTAGTTTAAATTTTAAAGTCCTTGTAAGGGAATATTATATTTATACATTTGGGATAATATTTGTCTTACATTTCAGTCCCAATAAAAATTATATTTCTCTTTTACTTTAATCCCTGAATAGTTATGATCAAAATACCCATACCTAACGGGTTCTCATAATATTTATCCGTTGGATCTATGTTTGAGTATTATTAAAATAAATTAAATATATATTTTTAATATAACAATATTATTTAAATAATTTATATAGAGTGATCTGGGTTGAAGTTGAATATCACTATTTTGATCATTCCTAATGTTTAGTAGAGATGATTCTGGGCTGGGTCTAGAGATAGATACTCGTACGAGTCTTAACTAACAAATACCCTAAAATTTTATTATGTGGGTCTGAATATAAGTCTGGATACAAAGTCAACGTGTTCACAGACGGATAAGGTGGTACCTTACTCATACCCTACTCACAATAATTATATATATATAAGTAACACTTTAAAAAAAAAATTTTAGAAAATATATAATAGTAAGGAAAAATATTAAATAATTTATACATATTAAAGTAATTTAATAGTACATTTATGATTTATATTAATGATTTTTTTAGGGTTATAGATGAAAAATTGGTAAAATAAAAATTTATATGAATAAAATAAAAATTTATTTCAAATTTTCTACGAGTTTGGATCCGGATAAGGGGATTCGACTATTCGTACAGTGCGGGGATGGGATTGACTTTGATACCTGCTCAAACCGAATCCGGGAAATATAGTATTCTACCTAAACTCTGTCCATGATCATCCATAGTAAATATTATATGAACCCTTAGGTATGGGTATTTTAATCATAATTGCTTAGGGATTAAAATAAAAGACAAATATAATTCTTATGACAAAAATATATTTTCATTGGGACTGAAATGTAAGATAAATATGAGCACAAATGTATAAATATAATATTTCCTTACAAGAACTTTAGAATTTAAACTACATCTACCTTTTGCTGTAGCCACGACGTCGTTTTTTGCGGACAGTAGAGACAGCAAGGGAATTGGACAACAGATAATTCTTTCTCCAAAAGGTTCTCAAAAGATATATGGTCTCCTATCAAAGTTAAAATATAAATTTAGTCTTTAAAAATTAAATTAAAATTTTTAATTAGTTTAGTCATTTGATCATTAACTATAAAGAATAGATCAAAGTTAATTGAGTGCGTATTAATGCATACTAATCAAATGTTAAATGATAAATTACATTTATTCAACTAAAATAAAACAAAATAGAATTACTAATTAAATTTTGTCAAAATGCATTGTTTGTGATATATATGCAAGAAGATTTTTTAGTTAAATAGAATTCAGTTCAATATTTAAGAATCAGTTGGCTTCCATTCATATTATTGTCAGCTAATTGTCATTTGGAATTGTCAGGGACCAAACTGAAACATTTTTTTGTTAGAGGTTAAATTAAAAGAACATACATCTTTCCAAAACTAAACCTTTAATTTATTTTTTTCTAGTTAATTAACTTTTGTTTTAGGAATAAAACCTTTTACATAATAAAATTGATACAGGAATGTACTGGGAAACAAAGCATGGCATATAGGCCCGGTGTCTCTCTGCAAAAGGGACAAGGAAGAAGCATCCATGGAGGAACACGAATGCTTGAAGTGGCTCGACACAAAGAAACCCAACTCAGTCATTTATGTATGCTTCGGAAGTATGTCAAGTGTCCCAGAATCTCAGCTCGGAGAGATCGCCATGGGTCTAGAAGCTTCCGGACAACAATTCATATGGGTGGTGAGGAAAACCAAGAAAGAAGAAGAACAAGAAGAATGGCTTCTTCCTTCAGGATTCGAGGAAAGAACACAAGGAAAGGGACTAATCATAAGAGGGTGGGCGCCTCAAGTGTTGATTCTCGAACACGAAGCGATCGGAGCTTTCGTGACACATTGTGGATGGAACTCAATGTTGGAAGCAGTAAGTGGAGGAGTGCCTATGATCACTTGGCCTGGGTATGCCGATCAATTTTACAACGAGAAATTAGTGACTCAAGTGCTTAGGATTGGGGTTCCGGTGGGTGCTAAGAAATGGTCTAGATTTGAGAAGGATGATGTCAAATGGGATGCCATAGAGAAAGCTGTGAAGAGAATAATGGAAGGAGAAGAAGCAGAGGAAATGAGGAACAGAACAAAGATGCTTGCTCAGAAGGCAAAAGAGGGTATGGAAATAGGTGGATCATCTTGCTCCGACTTGAATGCCCTCATTCAGGACTTGACTATGAGTTGCTGTTAATGCTATTTTTATAGCTCTTTAATTGCAGAAAATGGCACAACCATTAGGTAAAATATAATATAAAATTATTATTATGAATTTTTAAGACAATAAATTAAAAATCATGAAGTTATTTTTTTTCTTATTCTTTTGATAAATATCATTATTCCCTTTTCAAAATAAAAATCCTATAAAAAAAAAATTATTATTAACCTTATTTTTCTCTCCTATAATCTTTTTACATTATATATTTTTATTTTTTAAAAATTAACTAAATAATTCTTAACAGTCATATTAATATATAAGTATTTTTTTCATTAAATTATAGTGGTTAATTTGTATTAATTTTGTATGCTTATAGAACAAAAAAAAAATTATAATAAAAGTTTGATACCGAAATCTCAAAGACATTCATTAGATCCTGACGTCGTGCTCTGTTAGGGTTACGGCGTGAGAGAAAATTTTTCCGGTGCTCCGGGAGTGTGTCGCGCGTGCAGCGTTGTTTGGTAATCTCTTTGGGGTGCTCTGTTCTGGTGTGAGGATGAGTTTGAACGCTAAGAATCAGCCACGACGGAGAAGGGATACGCGAGTGGTAGTTTCGTACGATGAGAATGATGTTGGGGAAGGAGTTAGGGAATGCGAAAACTGCTTGATGGGGCGTGTGGTAACAACGAAGATGATTAACAAACCATCACTAGAAGCAGCATTAAAAAACATCTGGGGTGTGGCGAATGGGTTCAAGGTTGAAGAGGTTGCGGAGAGGACGTTCCAATTCCTATTTGGAAGCAGGGCAGAGGCAGAGAGAGTGCTTAAAGGAGGGCCCTGGATTTTTCGCAGTAGTTGGTTACTGCTGCAAGAGTGGCAACGTGATGCGATGGTACTGGAACAAGGTTTCGAGAAGGTCCGATTGTGGGTGCAATTGTGGGGTCTGCCCCCACACTGTAAAACAGAGGCCATGGCGCGTAAAATCGGTGCAGCAGTAGGGGAGGTGGTTGATGGAGGGGTATTTATCTCTCAAGGTGATCAAAAGAAGTTTCTTAAAGTGCAAGTCGATATGCCCATTGATCAACCCTTATTGGACGTTGTCGATATATAGAGTAAGGAAGATGGCGAGATGACTGTTGATTTGAAGTATGAGAGGTTGGCACAGTTCTGCTTTTATTGCGGATTAGTGGGTCATGGAGAGGATAGTTGTAAGGAGGCGGAAGAGGATGAGAAAGATGGCAAATGCAATTCGCTCGAGTTAGGGAATTGGTTGAAGGCAACAGTGGTGGGGCATAGGATGCAGTTGGAACAAAATGCAAATAAGGATAGAAAAGCAAATCAAAAACAGGGGCGACGTTGGGGCGAGCCACAAACAGCTCGTAAAACGGACGCCTTAGTGAAGTTAATGGAGAAACTGCGGGTAGAGGAGTTAGCGAAGGAACAAGGGGTGGAGGGTGAGAAGGTGGGGGATGGGAAAGATACATCGCATATTTTGGTGGCATGCGTGGATGGATATGGAGGTACATTTAATGGGGAGGACCGGGACAAGGTGGTTCAGAATGGTGAGGTGGGAAGGGCGGTGGTGGAAGAGGAGATAGGAGTTTCGGCGGTGAGTGAAGTGGCGTCACAAAAACAGAGTGTGCTGCAGGAGATTCAAAATGTTTTATCTATGGGGGAAGGAGGGGCTGGGGGAAAGGAAAATGTGGACCCATTACCGAATATGAAAAGTTTGAGGAGATATAAAAAGGAGGCGAGATCGCATTCTAGTGACCCTAAAGGATCAACGGAGGTGAATGTGCTGTGCAAGCGTAAGTGGGATGAAGGGAGGGAAGTTGAGGAGGCCAATAGGATGGATAATGGATTGAAGAAACGGAGAGGAGAAGTAGTGGAGAGAATGGACGGGATGGGTGGTGGCAGTACTGACCATGGTATATCGGCAGGACCTGGACACTAGGCCTGCCGGTCACAATGAAAATAATATCGTGGAACTGCCGTGGGCTTGGGAACCGACGGGCAGTTAATTCACTTAAGCTCCTAATGAGACAGAATAATCCTGACTTAGTTTTCTTATGTGAGACAAAACTTTCAGTGGGTGAAGCGGAGTCGAAGAAATGAGAGTTGGGATTTTCGTCTAGGATTATTTATCCATGCGACGGTAGGAAGGGGGGTTTGATGATGCTATGGAGGGATCACTGTGACATTACGCTATTATCTCTATCGAGATTTCACATTGATGTTGTAGTGAAGGACATGGATAGAGGAGATTGAAGGTTCACGGGGTTTTATGGGGAACCGAAAACACAACTGAGATATGAGGGGTGGGAGATGATGAGGGTACTGAAGCGAAGAGATGATAAATCATGGTTGCTGATGGGGGACTTTAATGAGATTACAGGTGCGTACGAACAAAGGGGCGAAAATGCTAGGCCGGAGAGGCATATGCAGTTATTTCGGGATGCAATAGATGATTGTGAACTGGTGGACTTGGGGTACTCTGGTATCCCGTTTACTTGGATTAATGGGAGGGATGGCGGGAGACATGTGAAGGTTAGGTTGGACCGTGGGCTGGCCTCAACAACATGGAAGGATATGTTTCCTTCTGCACGAATCTTTCATCTTCATAAATTTTCCTCTGATCATTTGCCTATTTTATGTAATTTGGTATGGCATGAGAACGTGTCTAATGCTTTTGTGCGCAGGGCGAAAGTGTTTAGATTTGAACAGGTGTGGTGTGACTACGGCGAATGTAAGGACTTGATTGCTTCATATTGGCATAGAAACTTGTCGACCTCAGACATGAACAAAGTCAATGGCAATCTCAAGGCAGTACAGGAGCAGTTGTCGATCTGGAGTAAGGACAAGTTTGGTAATTATAGGAGGAGGGTTGAACGATTACAGGCGGAGATTGATTCTGAGTTCGCTAGCCCGGATTTTAATCAGAATAAGGTGAAGGTGTTGGAAAAGGAGCTGGGTTCCATTATGAGAGAGGAGGAGATGTATTGGCAGCAAAGGGCGAGGGTTAATTGGTTGAGCGAAGGAGACAGGAATACCCGCTTTTTCCATGAGGCGGCATCTCAACGGGCTAAGAAAAACAGGATTAATAAGTTAATGCGAGAGGATGGAAGTTGGGCGCTTGATCAAAGGGGAATGCCGGAGGTGGCACAGAACTATTTCGAGTCTATCTTCACATCATCATTACCAGATGAGGTTGAGGAAGTTGCGGAGTTAGTGGATCAGAAGGTAACGGAGGAGATGAACACGATGTTAACGAATCAGTTCATAGGTGAGGAAGTGAAGGAGGCGCTTTTCCAGATGGGGGCTACCAAGGCGCCAGGGGATGATGGATTTTCGGCTCTGTTTTATCAAAAATATTGGGATGTGGTGGGGGAGGAGGTAACCGAAGCGATTCTGAATTTCCTTAATCATGATGTATTTGCTGATGATATTAACCGCACAAGGATTATTCTTATTCCTAAATGCCCTAACCCGGTGAGTTTGACCTAGTTTAGACCGATAAGTCTATGTAACGTCTTGTATAAGGTTGCTGCAAAATGTTTGGCGAACAGATTGAAGCTTATCTTGCCTGATATTATCTCTGTGAATCAGAGTGCTTTCGTTCCTAATCGACAAATTACTGACAATGTGTTACTTGCTTACGAGCTGAAGCATGCTCTAAAAAGCAAATACTCAGGTAATAATGGGGCTATGGCTGTGAAGCTGGACATGTGCAAAGCTTATGACAGGGTGGAATGGGACTTCTTGGAGAAATCTATGATGAGAATGGGTTTTCACGCCGGTTGGGTGAAGAAGATTATGACGTGTATTACGATGGTGAGTTTCCAGGTTAGTGTGAATGGGGTGGATTCAACTGCCATCTCCTCATAGAGGTCTTCGCCAAGGGGATCCCTTATCCCCGTATTTATTCTTAATATGTGCTGAAGGACTGAGTGCATTATTCAAGTGGCGAGAACGTTGTAATGCTATTCAAGGAGTTAAGGTAACGCCTCATGCGCCGAGTGTGTCTCACTTACTTTTTGCTGATGATAGCCTGATCTTTATGAAGGCTAACAGAGACAATTGTCTAGAACTGAAAGCTTTGTTGAGAAAATATGAGAATGCATCTGGCCAGAAGATTAACTTTGATAAATCTGCTATTTATTTTAGTCCGAATTGCATTTCAGAATGCCAAAACGTCATTATTGACGAATTGGGGATAAGGACCCAAGCATACAATGAAAAGTATTTGGGATTACCGACGATGGTTGGAAGGCATAAGGGGAGGTCGTTTAAGAACATAAAGGATCGGGTTTGGAAGAAGCTAAAAGGATGGAAGGAGAAGTTACTGACAAAGGCAGGGAAGGAGGTACTAATTAAGGCGGTAGCCCAATCTATCCCCACGTATTCTATGAGTTGTTTTCTGTTGCCTTCATATTTCTGCAAGGAGTTGACTCGACTGATGGCTAGATTCTGGTGGGGATCGAATGAGACCTAATCGAAAATTCACTGGCTGAGATGGGAAAAATTGACACTGCCAAAAATTATGGGAGGGTTAGGATTCAGAGATTTGGAGACTTTTAATAAGGCGTTACTTGCAAAACAGTTTTGGCGACTGTTACAGAATGGTGAGTCACTGCTAGGCCAAGTTCTCAAAGCCCGCTACTATCCAAATTCTGACATTTATCATGCGACGCTTGGTAGACGGCCATCGTTAACATGGCGAGGTCTGTTGATAGGCAGGCAACTTATTGAGAAGGACCTAATTCGGTGCATTTGGGATGGGAGGTCAACGGCAGTGTGGGGAGATGCTTGGATTCCGGGTCTATTTCCTTTTTCGATTGCTAAACCTGACAACATCATTGCGGGTGGTTTGAGGGTGTGTGACTTGTTGGATGATACAGGCATGTGGAGGGACGACGTTCTAGCCTTTTTATTTACAGATAATATTTTTCGCCACATTAAAAGCATAGGTGCACGGGATGTGAGATTGGAAGATCGGTGGAATTGGTTGGGTGATGCAAAAGGTGGGTTCACAGTGAAACCGTGCTACCTGAAGGCTATGAAACTTAAATGGCAAGTAATTGACTTACTGCCCAGTGTTCAAGGAGGGGTTCACAGTGACTTTTGGAGAAGATTATGGAAGTTGTCGGTACCTCCGAAGTATAAAATGTTAGTGTGGAGGGCGTGTGTTGGCGTTCTCCCAACGTGTGTAGCATTGAGCCATAAGGGTGTCGAGATGGGTGTAGCATGCACCTTTTGTGGGAATGAGGATGAAGAGACGTACCATGTGTTGGTAGAGTGCCCTCGGCTTCACGGGATCTGGAGTGGCTCTCGGTTTGGCTATGAAAGTCGAAGGTGGCACAATAACATCACAGAATGGCTGGCAGTTGAGGGTGCGTCTTGGACCCAAGAACAATGGGGTATGTGTGTAATTGCTTTATACTTGCTGTGGGAGACTAGGAATGCAGTAAGATTCTCGAATGCAAGACTGAGTACTGATCAATTTTGGTGCAGAGTAGCGGCAGTGTGGGAAGAAATGCAAGATTTAACATCCTGGAAGGAGTGGAATAGCATGTTTGGGCAGAGATTGAGGAGGGAGAAACCAACGAGGGGGTTGGTGAAGATTAATACTGACGCGGGCACACTCGTGGATGGAGGTGGGGTGATTGGCGGGCTTCTGCGTGGTGGTGATGGGATATGTGTGGCTGCGTTTACTGCAAGGGTGGAGATGGATCACCATGCCACGGTTTTGGAGGCGGAAGCCATTAGAAGAGGTATGGAAATGGCTTTGGGTTTGGGCTTTAAGCGAGTTGTGTGTGAGACTGATGCAAAGCAGGTAGTGGAATATTTGCTGAAGATGGATGCTAACTGTGTCAGCTGCAAACCACCTGTCAACAAATTGTAAATCTCAAGTCTTCTTTTAGTAGCATTGATTTCTCCTGGGTGCCTAGAATGTGTAACAAGGCGTCCCATTTTCTTGTTTCTTTTGCTAAAGATTATGTTCAGGACAACTTGTGGGTAGATCAGTTACCAAGTTTCCTATCGGATGTTTTACGCTTTGATCTTTATTGAATGAAATAGTCAGTTTGACCTTCAAAAAAAAAGTTTGATACCCCAATTTCACATGGAACATTTAAAAAGAAAGATATGTCAACTGGTATCTTTAGTAGTAAAATATTGATTAAGTATATATTTAGAATATTTGATAAAAAAGAAGAAGAAAGATATTAGTTTAAAAGATTTGATAAGATTGATGATAGAGAAAGACATGTTCTTCCCGTGGGCCACAGATTCCGCCGCCAAATTCGGGATTCCTCGGATTGTGTTCGACGGGAGTTGCATCTTCTCCGCGAGTCTCATGGAATCTGTAAGACTCTACAAGCCTCACAAAGACGTTTCCTCCGATTCCGAGCCTTTTGTTATTCCCAATTTTCCGGGTGATGTAACAATGGTGAGATCGCAATTGCCAGAGTTTTTCAAGAACAATGACCACTTTATGGCCGAAGTAGTAATTTCCAGTAAGGAATCGGAGAGTAGGAGCTATGGGATGGTGTTTAATAGCTTCTATGAACTCGAGAAGGAATATGTTGATCATTACAGGAATGTTCTAGGAAGGAAATCATGGCATATAGGCCCTATTTTGCTTTCTGATGTGGAAGAAGACAGAGGAAAAGAAATCTCCCTGGATGAACACGAGTGCTTGAAGTGGCTTGACACCAAGAAACCCAACTCAGTTGTTTATGTATGCTTCGGAAGTATAGCAGATTTTCCAGATTCCCAATTAGAAGAAATCGCGATGGGGCTCGAGGCTTCTGGAAAAGAATTCATATGGGTGGTGAAGAAAAGCAAGAAAGATGAGATTTTTATAGAAGAATCATGGCTTCCTGAAGGATTTGAGGAAAGAATGGAATCGGAAGGGAAGGGGATGATTATAAGGGGTTGGGCGCCTTAAATGTTGATTCTTGAACATGAAGCGATTGGGGTGTTTGTGAGTCATTGTGGTTGGAATTCGACGTTGGAAGCAATTAGTGTGGGGGTGCCTATGGTGACTTGGCCTGTGGCGGCAGAACAATTTTTCAATGAGAAATTGGTGACGGAGGTACACAGAATTGGTGTACCTGTGGGTGCTAAGAAATGGGCATTGAAGGTAGGAGATAGTGTGAAGTGGGAAGCTATAGAGAAGGCTGTGAAGAAGGCAATGGAAGGAGAAGAAGCAAAAGAAATGAGAATGAGAGTAAAAGCTCTTTCTCAGAAGGCTAAGGAGGCAATGGATAAAGGTGGATCGTCTTATTCTGATTTGAATTCTTTGATTGATGAATTGGCTTCCCGGCGTTTGGTTCCCTAGGTGTGTTCCGTTGCTGATTGTACCAAACAAAAAAATTTCTCTTATTTATGAGTTGGCTTTGCTTTGTTGTTCATTGATGCAATTTGCGAATTGTGTGTAATTTGATTTTGATGTTTCCCCTTTCATTTCATCTCATACGTTCCTTCTTTCTTCCATCTTGCTATTTTATAAAATAGGTAAACAATAAATTTCATTTGATTTTGATGTATCTTAATCTGGTGAAGGTTTAAATCTCTTCCTTGGATGAGGTAATTAATTACTAGTGACCCGCCGTTTAATTACTCTTAAGCGGAGCAGCTGCAACAACAAAAAAAAGTCACTACTAACAATAATGGATACTTTGGATTTAAAAAAAACTATAATACATGTGAAGTTTAAAGAAAAAAAAGGTAAACTCTAACGAACCACAAGGGTGTCGGTGTCGTGGGTAGAAAATAGAAATAGAATTTGCCAGCTACGAAGATACGAAAATTATAATTTTAAAACATATTTTAGACATCTAGAGTTTGGGATGGTATCAATGATTTATGATTGAGATGGCAAGACGTGGATTGGATAAGATGTGTCCAAGAGGCACCACACCATTGGTGCTCTAATTTGCTATTCAGAATGGTCACGTGTTTCACATGAGCAAAGCGTGATGTACGGTACACACTACCTGCCAAAAAAAAAAGGTACGCTAAAGAATACAGATTCCAAACATAGAAATAGTGGGCATACAAAAGTTATATTTGGTAAAAATACATTGATGAAAAACAAATGTAAGTATTTTAAAATTAAGGTCAAAACTCTAAATTGGTCATTTATGTTTGCACGAAGTTTTATATTAGTCCTTTATGTTTCAAAAAGTCTAAATTGGTCCTTTATGTTTGCAAGAAGTTCCAAATTGGTCCTTCTGTCCAAGTCCGTTTGTTTTTTCCTTTAAGTGCTGACGTTGACATTTTATCTCTCCTACGTGTCCATCTAAGCTGACGTGTCATGCCACGTCATTATCTAATATCATATGTGATGGCATGGCAATGACGTGTCGATGACATGGCATGACACGTCAGCTTAGATGGACATGTCAGCACGCCACGTCAGCACTTAACTTAAAAAATTGACGAAAGTGGACGGAAAGACCAATTTGGAACTTCTTGCAAACATAAAGGACCAATTTAGACTTTTTGAAACATAAAGGACCAATATGAAACTTCGAGCAAACATAAAGGACCAATTATGAGTTTTGACCTAAAAATAATTATTGTAAAGTAAAAGAAAGTATTATAAAAAAATCATGTTAAAAATATAAAAAATATGATGAAAAGTATATTTAATATATAAAAAATATGATATAAAATTTATTAAAAAATATAATATTACATTCCTTAAATTACATCCTCATCAAACATAGTCATACTCTCAAAGCTGAGAAATTGATTTTGGCTTCCCTAGACTAATTTCTTTTAGGTGAAATGTCTATTTTGATCCTCTATATTTCACCCAAGTTTTAAATTAGTCCTTTATCTTTCAAAAGTTTTATATTGGTCCTTTATATATGTTTTCCAAAAATTTTATATTTGTCCTTCAAGTTTCATTAAAGATCTATATTGGTCCTTTATGTTTCACTGAAGTTCTATATTGGTCCTTTATGTTTCATTGAAGTTTTATATTAGTCTTTTATGTTTCATTAGAATTTCATATTGGTTCTCTCAGCATGATTTTATTTTTTGCTTAAATGACGTCACTTGGGTGTTTTTGGTGTGTCTAAGGCCACCTTAGCTATCTGATACACGTAAGAGAGATTATGTATCCACCTCAGCACGCCACATCAGCAGTTAACTAAAAAAATTGACGGATTTGGACAGAAGGACCAATTTAGAACTTCTGGAAAACACAAAGGACTAATTTAAAACTTGAGTGAAACATAGAGGACCAAAATCAACATTTTACCTTTCTTTTATGTAGTTTTATCTTTTTAAAAAATGTTTATTTTTAAATTGAGTTTAAGAAGCAATTTGTATATCTTCAAGATAATTTTAACTAGAATGATAAAATGAGAATTCTAAAATTTGAGTAAAAGGTAATTTGTTATAAAAAATCAAAGTTTAGGTTTTCTCAACTAAAAGCATAAGTTTCAATTTCTAGTGTATGCTTAAAAAAACTTCTTTTGATACAATTCAAAAGTATTTTTGAAATATAAGACAAACACTTTATTGTAAAATAAAATAAGCGTTTTTAAATAAAACAAACACATTTGAAGACGAGAGAAGGTGTCACAAACGAGCTCTTAGGTGGTGTTCGGTGAGTATTTTAGTGGGAAGTGAAAGTGAAAGTAAGTGATAAAAAGTATGTTTGGTATGCATAGAAATGGAAGTGGAATGTAAAAGTAATATTGTTTGGTATGGTGGGTAGAAGATAGGAAAATATAAGATAAAAGTATGAAATACCTTTTTTGCCTTTTCTTTTTTAAGAGCCACAAATTTTTTAAGGGCATTTTGATATTTAAATATTACATCACATCACCACAACTTCCCTCCTCACACACAAGCAACCTTACTCACGGAAGTTTCTTCCCTTTCCCTCTCATCTCACCACCTACTAAACATATCAAAACCTTACATCATATGTTACTTTTTGTAATGTGATCAAATTACGTCTTTGAACCAAATATGTTACTTTTTGCAATGTGTTAAAATTACGTCTTTGCCCTTATTTTTTTAAAAGTAATTTTTATTTTTCTTACCAACATATTACAATTCAAAATGCACTGTCATCAATATATTTACTAGAAATCGTAAAGAGGTCATAACACAATTGAATTAAGGTTGAAGAACCTCCAAAGGTAAGGGAATATGGGATGAAGGTCCTCTAATCGCTTCTCTAACGGTCAAATTAGGGATTAGAGATTGAGAATCAACAAGAGATATTAGAAGACTAAAAATGTGCATACCTAAAAAAAAATCTTTTTTTTTTTCTGTTTTCTATAGTATCTTTTTATTGAAGACAATTATATTCAAGGCACTGTTAGACAAGTGTGGACACCTCTCCCACCAGTAATTTGAACATAGGTTCATCATATTGTGAGGGACGATAAAAATACGCCAAATACGTTCTTCCTACCTGTTTTCTTTATCTTCGTTCCTGTTTTCTCTCTTTGTTTTCTATTTGCCATTGAAGCTGCTTTACTAGAAGAAGAAGAAGAAGAAGAATGGAAAATAAAAGAAGGAAGAAGGAGAAAAGAAGCCGCCTAAGGCAAGAGAAGGGTCAAATAAAGTGCATCATATATAGAACGTTAAATAAAAATTGAGATTCGTATCCGTACAGTAATTGTTTCATCTAACAATTTATATTATATATTTATATACTTTATTGGATCTACACTATAATAAATTTAGATCCACAAAAGGCGCGCGTGTAGATCTAACCATCTATGCTAGGGCATATTCTTTACGCAGAAATGCAAAGGGAGAGGGAGAGGGAGAGGGAGAGGGAATACATTTGATGTGTTTAATAGTAAGAATTGAGAATGGAAATGGAATGGAAATATAATAAAATTACCACTTTGCCCCTTATATTAAAATAATAAAAAGAAAAAAAAAAGTTATGATTGTGTCAAATTAAATGGTATAATAGATATTTTGTATTTTTTTAGGGTAAACTACAGTTTGCCCCCCTGTGGTTTGGCCTAATTCCAGTTTGCCCCCCTGTGGTTTAAAGTGCGACACTTAACTACCCTGTGGTTTGGCTTAAAATTAATGTGCCCCCCTGTGGTTTAGAGTGTGACACTTGACCCCCCTGTGGTTTGTTATGTTAGCACTTAACTACCTTCACTTACCTTCTATCCAAATTTTAGTCAAATTAATCATCATTTTTATACTTTTAATGTTTAAAATTTGTTATTCAACACTCTATAATTATAAAATAATTCAAAAAATATATAATTAATATAAAAAAAATTATAATTTTAAAAAATCAATAAAATAATTTAATATTTATTGTTTACTCTATTGATTATTTATATTTAGTTATTTATTCATTTTATTTGTATTTTTTATCTTTAACATTTTAGAATTATTAAATCAATCAAAATAAAATTGTAAGAGAATAATATAATATAAATATATAACTAAATTTAAGTTTTTTTTATTGTTCAAGTTCGGAACATACATACCTGAATTGAATGTTAACGTTATTGAGCTTAGAAACTCTAACATTAAACAATAATTTTCTTAGAAAAGTATCCAATTTATCCAATCATATAACGTTAATAGTGTACCAAAATAAAGTGACAATCCAACTTCATATTAAGTATTAACATATTCAAATTATTGATTTTTTAAAATTATAATTTTTTTTATATTAAATATAATTTTTTTGAATTATTTTATAATTCTAGAGTGTTGAATAACAAATTTTAAACATTAAAAGTATAAAAATGATGATTAATTTGACTAAAATTTGGATAGAAGGTAGGTGAAGGTAGTTAAGTGATAACATAACAAACCACAGGGGGGTCAAGTGTCACACTCTAAACCACAGGGGGTCACATTAATTTTAAGCCAAACCACAGGGTAGTTAAGTGTCGCACTTTAAACCACAGGGGGGCAAACTGAAATTAGGCCAAACCACAGGGGGGCAAACTGTAGTTTACCCTTTTTTTTAAGTTGATGAAAATGAAAAAATGAAAAAGTAAATGGGACCCAGTGGGCCCCATCTATTCCCTCCTCATTTACTTCCCCATTTCTTTCTAAAAAACATACCCCTAGGGCACGTTTGCTTAGTAGAAAGGGAGAGGGAGAGAGAAAGGGAATGAGTTTGATGTGTTTGGTAGTAAAAATTTGAAATGGAAATGGAAAGGGAATGTATTAAAATTACCACTTTACTCCTTATATTAAAATAATAAAAAAAGAAAAAGATTAGGATTGTGTCAAATCAAATGGTATAATAGACATTTTGTATTTTTTTTTTAATTTTGACAAAAGAAAAAGAAAAATAAAAGTTGGTGGAGCCCGATAAACCTCACCTACTTTTATTTTTGCAAAAGTAAATGGGACACAGTGGGCCCCATCTATTCCCTCCTCATTTACTTCCCCATTTCTTTCTAAAAAACATACCCCTAGGGCACGTTTGCTTAGTAGAAAGGGAGAGGGAGAGAGAAAGGGAATGAGTTTGATGTGTTTGGTAGTAAAAATTTGAAATGGAAATGGAAAGGGAATGTATTAAAATTACCACTTTACTCCTTATATTAAAATAATAAAAAAAGAAAAAGATTAGGATTGTGTCAAATCAAATGGTATAATAGACATTTTGTATTTTTTTTTTAATTTTGACAAAAGAAAAAGAAAAATAAAAGTTGGTGGAGCCCGATAAACCTCACCTACTTTTATTTTTGCATTCCATTGTAGTTTCCAGTAAACGAACTTAACCCTAGTAAAGCAAACTTTTCAAGCCACACCCACGTGATTACATTTTATTTTTAACAATATTTTATTCATTTGCTTTTGAATCTTGATTTAAGAAAACTATTAAAAAATGACAAAAAAATAAAAGAAAAGAAAACTATTAAAAATAAGGTAGAAGGCCCGGGTCTAGTTTACATGTTATATAAATATTTTTACTATTATAAATTTATTATTGTATATATGTCTTCTTCAACTAATATAATAAATTAATTATTTTAGTTAGTTTTAAATTTTAATTTATATGTTAGTTGATTATGTATAACAAAATATTTTTTAGTTAATTTTAATAATGTCAAAAAATTTTATATATATATATAATATTTAATATAAAAATATTTTGTCGTAACTATACTTTATATTTTTTGAAATTTTCGTATCCCGTACCAATATTTATACTTGTGTAACTTAGCTAGACCCAACTCTCATTTATTATAATAAATTGAATTATATTAATTAATTATTAATTTAAAATTTTATTTTTGATAAATTGTTAAAAATAATTTATTACATTGATAATATTATCTCTTTGTTGATAATCTTTTATTAAATTAAATTAAGTTAGACTAAATGAGATTTTTTAAAAAAAGAAGAAACAGTACATTAAAGGAAGTAATAACCAACCATCCAATGTTTAGCATGATTACAAGAGAAGTGATCCTTCTGCCCATTGGGCAAATTTGTCTATTGGTTCGATTTGGACGATTTACATAATTAAATCAATCTAATTTAATGACTAAAAAAGTCATTCAATCTAATCTGCTCTTCGGGCATCAATCGAACCGAATCAAACCGAGTCAGTTTGATTGATTTTTTGACAGAATTTTTAAAAAAGTTTTACTATTCTTTCTCTTCAATTTAAACCATAAAAAATAAAAATAGCTATTCCGAACCATAAAAACCAACAAATTAAAGTTATTAGTACAATATTCTAACATTACAAACTTAAAATTACAATCCAACATCATAAAACCATAAAAACCAACATCATAAAATATTTTAAATATTTTTAAAAATTAATAATCGGTTGGTTTGGTTTGGTTCTGTTCAGTTGGAATTGGACCTCATTCATCAATCGAACTGAACCAAATCGGTTGTCAAGAAAATAAATCAATCTATCCGATTATGTAATCAATTTGGTTTGGATCGGATCAAATGGTTCGATTTGGATCGATTTTACATATCCCTAATGCCAATGAAAAGTAAACTTGATTAAATGAGATTTGATTGATGTAACTTTCACTATTTTTTTTAATTATAAATTAAGAGGAAGAAAGAAAAGTTGTTACTTGTAGAAATTTCAGATAGATGAGTTATTATTTTGATCTTATAAATTAAGATTAAAAGTATATAGATCGGCACTTGTCAAAATTTTAGATAGATGAAAGTTTTTTTATATATTTTAGAGGCTGCACGTGCATATATGTATATAATAATTTTTAAAAATTTTTAAAACATAATATAAAATTGTTATTAATATATAAATATATGGAAAAAAATTAAGGTAAAATTTATTAGGTGCTTGCTATAAAGTTTTCCAATTAAAAATTGTATTTTTACTCTCTCTTTTCTTTGATTGGTTATGCAATTTTTTGTCTTTTATATTCTCTCTATCATGATTAATTATACAAAAAAATTTTGCCACATGTTTAATTTTTATTGAAAAACTTTATAGCAAGCACCTAATGAATTTTACCTTACTTTAGTCCTAAATATATTTCTTTTGTATAACATTAATATATATATATATATATATTAGTTATTTATTGAAAATTTATATTTTTAAATTTAATACTATATTTTTCTTTTGTGACATGAAAAATTTGTAAAGGGAAGCTTTTTTATAGTTATTAATTGAAAAGTTAGTTATTTATTGGAAAGTTAAACTTGTAAAGTTGAAAATGTTATTTTTTAGGAAATATTTTGGGTCAAGTTCCTTATATCTTTTTCATCAAATTTCACTAATAATATGTTGTGTTTCCACTCTCTTTCTTTTATGATTGGTCATATAAAATGTGGTCTTCTATATTCTCTTTGGTCATTTAAACACTTTTTGTCACATGTCATAATTATATTGGGGAACTTGATAAAAAAGAATATAAACAACTTGATATAAGTTTTTTCCTATATTTTAGTGTCACACTCTATTTTTGTAACACCAAAAAATGGCAAATTCATATTAATATAGATAATGATAATGAATTTTTTTTTATGAACAATGGTAATGATTTAACAATGAACAAATGGAATTTAATATTTAGATTTTTTAATATATATTATTCTTTTTTCTTGACTCATATATATCGTATTACCGAGTTCAAATATTATTTGAAAATTCAAATTTTCTAAGCATAAAAAATAGTTCAAGATGAAATGAAATAAAAAACAAATCAAGTTACACATAATTCGGAAGATGCTTCCAAGTCAAATTACACGTAGTTCGCAAGATGGTTCAGTAAAAAAGCGAAGCCAATTGAATCATGAATGAGGGATTCTTTTTTCTTTGGTAAAATTAAAGCCAGCAGCCAATTCATCAATTAGAGAATTCAAATCAGAATAAGACGATCCACCTTTTTCCATTGCCTCCTTAGCCTTCTGAGAAAGAGCTTTTACTCTCATTCTCATTTCTTTTGCTTCTTCTCCTTCCATTGCCTTCTTCATAGCCTTCTCTATAGCTTCCCACTTCACACTATCTCCTACCTTCAACGCCCATTTCTTAGCACCCACAGGTACACCAATTCTGTGTACCTCCGTCACCAATTTCTCATTGAAAAATTGTTCTGCCGCCACAGGCCAAGTCACCATAGGCACCCCCACACTAATTGCTTCCAACGTCGAATTCCAACCACAATGACTCACAAACACCCCAATCGCTTCATGTTCAAGAATCAACATTTGAGGCGCCCATCCCCTTATAATCATCCCCTTCCCTTCCGATTCCATTCTTTTCTCAAATCCTTGGGGAAGCCATGATTCCTCTGTAAAAATCTCATCTTTCTTGCTTTTCTTCACCACCCATATGAATTCTTTTCCAGAAGCCTCGAGCCCCATCGCGATTTCTTTCAATTGGGAATCTGGAAAATCTGCTATACTTCCGAAGCATACATAAACAACTGAGTTGGGTTTCTTGGTGTCAAGCCACTTCAAGCACTCGTGTTCATCCAGAGAGATTTCTTTTCCTCTGTCTTCTTTCGCATCAGAAAGCAAAATAGGGCCTATGTGCCAAGATTTCCTTCCTAGAACATTCCTGTAATGATCAACATATTCCTTCTCGAGTTCATAGAAGCTATTAAACACCATCCCATAGCTCCTACTCTCCGATTCCTTAACAGTAATTATAAAATCGGCCATAAAGTGGTCATCATTCTTGAAAAAATCTGGCAATTGCGATCTCACCATTGTCACATCACCCGGAAAATTGGGAATACCAAAAGGCTCGGAATCATTAGAAACGTTTTTGTAAGGCTTGTGGAGTAGTATAGGTTCGACGAGGCACGCGGAGAAGATGCAACTCCCGTCGAACACAATCCGAGGAATCCCGAATTTGGCGGCGGAATCTGTGGCCCACGGGAAGAACATGTCGGCGATGATACCATGTGGGAGCGGGTGGGATTGTCGGAACACTTGCTCGAGTGGCTCTTGAAGCATTGCGATGGATTTTAAGAAAGTGGGAACGAGATGTGGGGAAGGGAGTGCGTTTAGGCTCTCGCAGCCTTGGAGTGAGGGAAAGTGTTCGTGAGGAAATGGGATGGTGAGGATGTGAATGGGAGTTTTGGGTGAATTTGGAAGGGATTTGGAGATGTAAGGGGCGTTGAGGGGAGTGGTGATGATGGTGGATTTGACTCCTTTGGAAGCGAATAGCTTGGCCATGTTTATGGTGGGAGTCATGTGGCCATGGGCGAGGTAAGGGAAGAAGAAGATGTGGAGGGGACGATGGTCTTGATCCATAGTGTTTTCCAAGTTCAGATTTTTGCTTTTAAGAGAAATTTGAAAAGATGAGGAGAAATGAAATTGGGAATGATGGAGAACAAGAAGGGATTTTGAACTGGATGATGGAGTTTTAGTATCCAAATATGGTGAAGTGTAATTTGGTGCAGAGAATAAATTATATAATTTAAATTGTTGAATAATAGATCATACATTTTATACATTTATACTTCACTAAATCAAACGGGGAATCATCATCTCACATAATGCAACTTGCAGAATAAGTTTATATCTATGTCATGAAAAAAAATTCCTTGTTTGTAAGGGTAAATAAATTTAAAATATAAAAATTGGATTCCTACAGGCCGTAGGACTTTCACTACATGAAAATAGTATTTTCATGAAATGTAAAAAGTAATAGGGTTCACTTGGTCCCACTTACCTTTTACTTTATCAATTCCATCAACTTTAAAAAAAGAAAAAGAAAAAAGAAAAAAATACAAAATATGTTGAAGTCCCACATTGTTTAGTTAAAGGGCTAATAAGCTGTATATATAAGTTAATGTAATCCTCTCCTATTGAAAGCTCTTTTGGGATGAGTTACGCCTCTTAAGATGGTATATCTATTATACCCTTTTGATTTCACATGATTTGACATAATTATAACCTTAAGATGGTATATCTATTATTTTAATATAAGGGGTAAAATGATTATTTTAATATATTCACATTCCATTTCCATTACCAAACTTTTATTACTAAACACATCAAATACATTACGTTTTCGTTTTCATTTACATTTCTACTTAATGAACATTCCTGTTCAATTATATTATTTGAACTAATCGTGATTAAATTTTTAATTATAATTATTAATAAATTAACTACAATTATAACCGTACCAAATATCAAACAGCACTACTCGAATAACTAAAGATTCCAGACTCCAAAATTTAAATTGATTCATTTTATTAAGAGTAAAGTACTCTTGCCGCCATCAAACTTTGCTGCAATGTTTATTCTTACCCCCAAACTTTTTTTTGGTTCATGCCTATCCCCAAACTTTCAATTTTGTTCATGCCTATCCCCAAACTTTCAATTTTGTTCATGCCTGCCCTTTTTGCTAACACCATTAACTTGCTTGAAGGAATTTGCTGACGTGGACTATGAATGTGTATCTCTTTTGCCACCTCATTTTACATCTCATATTTAACTTTTTATTTTTATTTTAAAAAAAATTAATCTAATCCAAATTTTAAAAAAATCACTTTTATCCTAAAATATTTTTTTATTTAGATTAGATTAATTTTTTTAATAAAAGTAAAAAGTTAAAGGTGATGTGGACAATGACGTGGCAAGTTAACAGTGTTAGCAAAAAGGACAGACATGAATAAAACTGAAAATTTGAGGGTAGATATGAACAAAACTGAAAGTCTGGAGGTAGGCATTAACAAAAAAAAAATTAGAGACAAAAATAAATATTATAGTAAAATTTAGGACAACAAAAATATTTTACCCTTTTATTAAAATTTATGGAGTTGATCCTAACGTAAAGGTTCATCACGTGGTTGCCATTACCACCACACGATGATTACTGCAACATTACCGACAAGCGAGAACACAGCCAAAATAGAACCCACGCTTCTACTTTACAGGATAAAAAATCGTGTGTGTATTAAAATATAATATGATATGATATTGTTATAAGAAAATTATCATTTTTTTAACTATGTAATTAATTTTGGTCTTTTTTTTTCTTTTAATAAAGATCAAGTTTACCCTACTATTGGGTCACGTTTGGTATCCTGTGAGTATTTAGTAAGAAGTGAAAGTGATAGATTTATGTGTATTTGGTATGTAAGAAAAGTAAAATGGAAATAAGAATAAAATTGTTCGGTATGATAGAAATGAGATAGGAAAGTGGAAGTTAAAATGTGTAAAACAAAATTTTACCGTATAACATTATGCCCTCACATTGGAAACAACCTTCTCTCTCACATTCCATCTTTATACCAAACATCTTTATACCAAACATATAATACATTCACTTTCCCACTCGCCTTCCCTCTTCAAACTATACCAAACCACACCTTAGTTATAATTCATGCTTATTTAATTTATAATTTTCTACAATCATGTTAGGTAAATAAATTCAATTGGAACCAATTGAATTTATTATAATAAAAGTTTGATACCCCAATTTCACATGGAACATTTAAAAAGAAAGATATGTCAATTGGTATCTTTAGTAGTAAAATATTGATTAAGTATATATTTAGAATATTTGATAAAAAAGAAGAAGAAAGATATTAGTTTAAAAGATTTGATAAGATTGATGATAGAGAATTTAAATTATATTATTATTAAATGATTTTTTTAAGAAACATTAAATAAATATTAGTGATATGATTTTATTAAGATTTTTCTTAAGCTATTTCATGTCACATGTTGTATTTATATCAGCTCATTATGAAAACATCATTTGGATTGCTAATTGTCCAATTATCATGCGAAAAAAAATTAAATAATTAATTCTTTTTTTTATAAATTCAAAAACACATTTTATGTTACAAAACTTTAGATATAATTTCAATTTCGTTCTTGAATTTTGATTTTTGTCAATTTGATCTGTAAAATTTTGAATCACAATTAAATTCGTACCCGAAATTTCAAATTTTGTTACAACACCTACAAATATGACATCACATATATAATATTAATGTTAATCAATAATCAAGTAGACGATATTTCTCTATATTCTTCTTTTTAATATGAAAAGAGTGACGGTGATGAGTTAGCATTGATATAACAATACTTAAATGATGAATTAACATTAATATTATATACTTCACCTAAAAAATATTACTCCCTCCGGTTCATAATATCTGCTCCATTGGGTCAGATCAAGGAAATCAATAGTTTACTTTACACTTAGAAAAATATGAGATAAAAAACTAAATTACCCTTACAAATTAATTACTCATACTTACTCTTTCTCAATTAATCATATCTTGCTAATAAATATTTGCATGGATAAAATTGTAAAAAAATAAATAACGCATTCTTGATTTTGTAAAATAGCAGATATTTTGAAACATAGAAAATCCCTCCAATGAAGCAGATATTGTGAACCAGAGGAAGTAATATTATATATATGATGTCATGTTATTATTTTCTTAGTAATTTAGATGATTTTAGGTGTTAGAACGAGATCGATTATAATTTAAAACCTTGAAAACAAAATTGAAATTTGATATAAAGTTTGCGAACATAAAAGATATTTATACTTTTTATAAAAATATAAAAATTGAAATTGGGTAAGAATTAAGAAATGACTAAAATAAAAAAATATATTTTAAATTTAATAAAAAGATTTGCACGGTTATCACAATGCACAATACTAAAATAATTTTGCGGGATTTTTTTTTTCAGCATGTGGATGTAAACTTATTTCTCAAGTTGCATTATGGGGAATAATGATTCCCATCGTCCTCTTCAAAATCCCTTATCCTCAATCATTCTCCATTTCATTTCTTCCAATCTTCTCAGATTTCTCTGAAAACAAAAACAAAACAAAAATCAGAACTTGGAAAACACTATGGGTCAAGACCATCGTCCTCTCCATATCTTCTTCTTCCCCTTCCTCACCCATGGCCACATGACTCCCACCATAAACATGGCCAAGCTATTAGCTTCCAAAGGAGTCAAATCCACCATCATCACCACTCCCCTCAACGCCCCTTTCATCTCCCAATCCCTTCCAAATTCACCCAAAACTCCCATTCACATCCTCACCATCCCATTTCCTCACGAACACTTTCCCTCACTCCAAGGCTGCGAGAGTCTAAACACACTCCCTTCTCCCCATCTGAATCCCACTTTCTTAAAATCCATGGCAATGCTTCAAGAGCCACTCGAGCAAGTGTTCCGACAATCCCACCCACTCCCACATGGTATCATCGTCGACATGTTCTTCCCGTGGGCCACAGATTCCGCTGCCAAATTCGGGATTCCTCGGATTGTGTTCGATGGGAGTTGCATCTTCTCCGCGTGTCTCATGGAATCTGTAAGACTCTACAAGCCTCACAAAGACGTTTCCTCCGATTCCGAGCCTTTTGTTATTCCCAATTTTCCGGGTGATGTAACAATGGTGAGATCGCAATTGCCAGAGTTTTTCAAGAACAATGACCACTTTATGGCCGAAGTAGTAATTTCCAGTAAGGAATCGGAGAGTAGGAGCTATGGGATGGTGTTTAATAGCTTCTATGAACTCGAGAAGGAATATGTTGATCATTACAGGAATGTTCTAGGAAGGAAATCATGGCATATAGGCCCTATTTTGCTTTCTGATGTGGAAGAAGACAGAAGAAAAGAAATCTCCCTGGATGAACACGAGTGCTTGAAGTGGCTTGACACCAAGAAACCCAACTCAGTTGTTTATGTATGCTTCGGAAGTATAGCAGATTTTCCAGATTCCCAATTGAAAGAAATCGCGATGGGGCTCGAGGCTTCTGGAAAAGAATTCATATGGGTGGTGAAGAAAAGCAAGAAAGATGAGATTTTTACAGAGGAATCATGGCTTCCCCAAGGATTTGAGAAAAGAATGGAATCGGAAGGGAAGGGGATGATTATAAGGGGTTGGGCGCCTCAAATGCTGATTCTTGAACATGAAGCGATTGGGGTGTTTGTGAGTCATTGTGGTTGGAATTCGACGTTGGAAGCAATTAGTGTGGGGGTGCCTATGGTGACTTGGCCTGTGGCGGCAGAACAATTTTTCAATGAGAAATTGGTGACGGAGGTACACAGAATTGGTGTACCTGTGGGTGCTAAGAAGTGGGCGTTGAAGGTAGGAGATAGTGTGAAGTGGGAAGCTATAGAGAAGGCCGTGAAGAAGGCAATGGAAGGAGAAGAAGCAAAAGAAATGAGAATGAGAGTAAAAGCTCTTGCTCAGAAGGCTAAGGAGGCAATGGATAAAGGTGGATCGTCTTATTCTGATTTGAATTCTTTGATTGATGAATTGGCTTGCCGGCGTTTGGTTCCGTAGGTGTTTTTCGTTGCTGATTGTACCAAACAAAAAAATTTCTCTTATTTATGAGTTGGCTTTGTTGTTCATTGATGCAATTTGCGAATTGTGTGTAATTTGATTTTGATGTTTCCCCTTTCATTTCATCTCATACGTTCCTTCTTTCTTCCATCTTGCTATTTTATAAAATAGGTAAACAATAAATTTCATTTGATTTTGATGTATCTTAATCTGGTGAAGGTTTAAATCTCTTCCTTGGATGAGGTAATTAATTACTAGTGACCCGCCGTTTAATTACTCTTAAGCGGATCAGCTGCAACAAAAAAAAAAAGTCACTACTAACAATAATGGATACTTTGGATTTAGAAAAAACTATAATACATGTGAAGTTTAAAGAAAAAAAAAAGGTAAACTCTAACGAACCACAAGGGTGTCGGTGTCGTGGGTAGAAAATAGAAATAGAATTTGCCAGCTACGAAGATACGAAAATTATAATTTTAAAACATATTATATATATATATATTAGATTTTAGACATATAGAATTTGTCATGCCACGTCAGCACCACGTCATTGCCACGTCATCACATATGATATTGGATGATGACGTGGCGATGACATGGCATGCCACGTCAGCTTCAATTGACACGTAGGAAAGATGGTGTGTCCATGTCAGCATGCCACGTCAGCACTTAACTTAAAAAATAAACGGACTTGGACGGAAGGACCAATTTGAAACTTCTTGCAAACATAAAGGACCAATTTGGACTTTTTGAAACATAAAGGACCAATATAAAACTTCGTGCAAACATAAAGGACCAATTTGGGGTTTTGACCAAATTTAAATTGATTCATTTTATTAAGAGTAAAGTACCCTTGCCGCCCTCAAACTTTGTTGCAATGTTCATTTCTGCCCCCAAATTTTTTTTGGTTCATGCCTATCCCCAAACTTTCAATTTTGTTCATGCCTGCCCTTTTTGCTAACACCATTAACTTGCTTGAAGGAATTTGCTGACGTGGACTATGAATGTGTATCTCTTTTGCCACCTCATTTTACATCTCATATTTAACTTTTTACTTTTATTTTAAAAAAAATTAACCTAATCCAAATTAAAAAAAAGCAAACTTTTATCCTAAAATATTTTTTTATTTAGATTATGTTAATTTTTTTAATAAAAGTACAAAGTTAAAGGTGAGATGGACAATGACGTGGCAAAAAAAATACACATTCTTCATCCACGTCAGGATATTCCGTCAAGCAAGTTAACGGTGTTAGCAAAAAGGACAGACATGAACAAAACTAAAAGTTTAAAAGTATACATCAACAAAACTGAAAATCTGAAAGTAAACATCAACCAAAAAAAATTTTGGAACAGAAATGAATATTATAGTAAAAATTTAGGGAAGAAAAGTTACTTTACCCTTTTATTAAAATTTATGGAGTTGATCCTAACATAAAGGTTCATCACGTGGTTGCCATTACCACCACACAATGATTACTGCAACATTACCGACAAGCGAGAATACAGCCAAAATAGATCCCCACATGGGAAGGGATTAAAATTATTTGGTATGATAGGAATGAGATAGAAAAGTGAAAATTAAAATGTGTAAAAGAAAATTTTATCCTATAAGATTATGCCCTCATATGGGAAGGAAATTGCAAAATAATACTTTTAAGTCTACTTCATTCCCTCAATCTTACATTCTCTCTAAATTTAGAGGGAAACAACCTTCCCTCTCACATTCTCTTGATCTTCCCTCTCATATTCTATCTTTATACCAAACATACAATACATTCACTTTTCCACTCGTCTTCCCTCTTCAAACTATACCAAACCACATCTTAGTTATAATTCATACTTATTTAATTTATAATTTTCTACAATCATGTTAGGTAAATAAATTCAATTGGAACCATATTACAAAAAATTAAGAAACAAAATACTATTTAGCCCATGAATTATTGGTCATTATTATTTAGTCCTTGAATTTATCAAAAACATTATTTAGCCCCTGAATTTATAACTATATCAACTATTTAGTCCCCTAACCATTAAACCTACTGACGTAGCCGTTAACAGCTGACGTGGCATGTGAGGTGTTATATGTTATATGACTGGGCACTTAACAGTACCACGTCATCCATTAACGGCCACGTCAGCAGGTTTAACTGCTAGAGGATCAAATAGTTTTAAATTCGGAGATTAAATAGTATTTTTAATAAATTCAAGTACTAAATAATAATTTGACCAACTATTTAAAAACTACCCCACTTTCGCATACATCACTGAATGCTTCTCATGATCGTCAGTCTCTTCTTCTTTCACATCTTGACGTTGCTTCTTTGGAATCATGAGTAGCCAAAACCACCATAATCCTCTCCACATCTTCTTCTTCCCCTTCCTCGCTCATGGCCATCTAATCCCCACCATTGACATGGCAAAGCTATTCACTTCCCGAGGGCTCAAATCCACCATTATCACCACTCCCCTCAACGCTCCCATTATCTCCAAATCCCTCTCAAACTCTCCCAAAACTCCATTAATCCAAATCCTCACCATCCCTTTTCCTCACACCGACTTCCCCTCACTCCAAGGCTGCGAGAATATAGACTCAATCTCTTCTCCAACTTCCATTAACACCTTCTTCGAAGCTTCCACTCTGCTTCAACACCCACTCGAGCAAGTCTTCCAACAATCTCACCCACTCCCACATTGTATCGTCGCCGACATGTTCTTCCCGTGGGCCACGGATTCCGCCGCCAAATTCGGAGTCCCCAGAATTGTCTTCCACGGGAATTGCTTCTTCACCTTGTGTGCTACCGTATGTGTGAGGCTCCACAAGCCTTACGAGACCGTTTCCTCCGATTCGGAGCCTTTTGTTATTCCCGATCTTCCGGGGAATATAACGATGACGAGTTCGCAAGTGCCGAATTTTGTTAAGAATTCGGACAACGTAGTGAGTGGGTTACTAAGTGCTTGTAAGGAATCGGAGATTCGAAGCTACGGGGTGGTTGTTAATAGCTTTTATGAGCTCGAGATGGAATATGCTGATTATTATAGGAATGTACTAGGAAGGAAAGCGTGGCATATAGGCCCTGTTTCGCTCTGTAATACGAAAACAGAGGAGAAAGCAAACAGGGGAAAAGAAATCTCCATGGATGAACACGAGTGCTTGAAGTGGCTTGACACCAAGAAACCCAACTCAGTTGTTTATGTGTGCTTCGGTAGTACAACAAACTTCGCAGATTTTCAACTCAAAGAAATCGCGATGGGGCTCGAGGCTTCTGGGAAAGAATTCATATGGGTGGTGAAGAAAAGCGAAAAAGATGAGATTTTTACGGAGGAATCATGGCTTCCTGAAGGATTTGAGGAAAGAATGGGATCGGAAGGGAAGGGGATGATTATAAGGGGTTGGGCGCCTCAATTGTTGATTCTTGAACATGAAGCGATTGGGGTGTTTGTGAGTCATTGTGGTTGGAATTCGACGTTGGAAGCAATTAGTGGAGGGGTGGCTATGGTGACTTGGCCTGTGTCTGCGGAACAATTTTACAACGAGAAATTGGTGACTCAAGTATTGAAAATTGGGTTACCCATAGGTGTTAAGAAATGGTCGGGAGTAGGAGAGAGTGTGAAGTGGGAAGCCATAGAGAAGAGTGTGAAGAAGACGATGGAAGGAGAAGAAGCAGAGGAAATGAGAAGTAGAGCAAAGGTTCTTAGTCAGAAGGCTAGAGAGGCAATGCAAAATGGTGGATCATCCTATGCTGATTTGAGTTCTTTAATTCAGGGATTGGCTTCGCCTATTCGTTGATGCATCATGCAAATATCTTGGTTGTGTCTAGTATAATTAACTGAGCCAATGTAAAAGTAATTGGTACACTTCCTAATAAATTATAATATTATGTATTTAGTGAAAGTAATCAAGATTACATGTAATGAGAATTTAATTTTTATTTTGTAATTTCAATTATTTCAAGGTGTAGCCTAAAGAGCTATTTTCTAATGTAATTTAAAGATATTTTTACCAAAATACCCGTATTATATATTTTTTTTATTGTGTGCCCACCAGTACCACTTTAGACATTATAATCATTTTATTTTTCAACTCTTACATTCCATTTCTTTATATACCAAACATGTTTTTTTCTCTCCAAAATTCTATTATATTACATTCATTTACATTTCTTTTATTTATAATATATCCCTACAAAACCATTACAATATACCATACTTGTACTAATTATTTCATTTTTGTCTAATAAATGGTTGCTACAGCTATGTAATGTGATATGTAAATTTTCGTAACTTGTAAATCTTCAAAAAAAATTAAGAGGTTTCCACTCTTTCATTAATACATTAATACATGTACTTTTTTTTTTGATAAACAATACATGTACTTACCTCTATCTAAATTATATTTCATAAAAAAAAATATTTATTTATTTTATTAATTTTACAACTTAATTAAAAATTAACGTCCACCCAAACTTTGTGAACATTGAACAATGTCATAAAAATTAAGTCATTTTTTCTTTATTTTTATTATTTAAATTTTTTACTCAAATAAGTGAAAGACACATGTTGTACTAACCTCTTATCCCCAACTAAATAATTGAATATGACATGACTTCTATTGTATTCTTTTAAAAGTTTTTGTTTCATTTGCTGTCTGGATTCTTCTCTGCACTCCACAAATATATTATATTAATAATTTAGTTTATATTTAATCCCTGAAAAAAATTAAGATATTTTAGTTTTTTTTTGGTACAGAAAGGGGCCCAAAGGCCCAGGGCGAAGCCCAAAAATGAAGAAAAATAGACTAACCACCAGGGTCTCTTAAACTACATATAGTCGCAGCATCCTTGAGTATTTCAGAGTACACTTCTTGGGGAGGATGAATTAATAATAAGAATCCTCTAGCTTGACCAAGGCTCTTTTTAGCAAGGATGTCAGCACTTGTATTTACACCTCTGGGAATATAATTTAGTTCAACATCCCAGCTTCTTCCCATAAGCTTTTTGATTTGATCCATGATTGGATGAGTTACTTGATCCTCCAAGTTGGACATTGAAATTTGTCTCACTGCTTCTTTTGAGTCACTATCAATGGTAACCTTCCTGTAACCTTTATCCCACGCTATAGCAAGCCCAAAATAGATACCCCACAGCTCGGCTCCCATAATAGTTGATATACCAAGATTGGCCATAAATCCACACTTCCAATTACCATCATGATCTCTAATTAAACCACCACAACCCCCCATTTTTGTAACACTACAAACCGCCCCATCACTATTTATTTTAACCCACCCATTCTCAGGATTACTCCAATGATTTACCTTTGATTTTTCACATTTATCAGTAAAGGGATCCATTATAGACCAAGCTTGCATATAGGCTTTTGCATGATGAAGGATGACTCTATATGGCTCTTTTGGAACTTCAAAGCCATTAATATTGCACGTCTTGTTTCTCCATTCCCAAATCATGTTACATCCAATGGGAAATATGATATTCCAAGGAATTCCCCCAAAATTAGCTTGCCTTTTAAGGTTCCATGAGATCCAATCCATACTGGTGAGAAGATAAAACAAGGCACGATCCCTTGGATTTATGAAAGCATTCCATATATCAGCAGTTTTTTGACAGTCCCTCATAATATGCATATTTGTTTCCCTAATGTTTTTGCACCATGGGCAAGAGGGGTTGTTGTTGCTCCAAGTCGCCAATCTGCTTCTTGTTGGTAATTTCTCATGGCCAAGCCTCCACAAAAGAGTTTTATGTCTCTGAATGGCTTTGGCTTTCCAAATTAAACTCCACACCTTTGATGGTTCTTCCTGCAATTCTTTAATTAGGCTATAAGCACTAGACACAGTAAAGGTTCCACCTTTCCCAGGGTCCCAGTTTGGATGATCCTCCCCCATCATAAGATTAGGAGGATTTAAATCATTAATTCTTTTCCTAACTTCCTCAGGAAGGCCTTGAAATAGTGAGTCAAACTTCCATATACCAACCTCATTGACATAATCCTTCAGAGTATCATTATCCTTTATATTAACTCCTCCTTCTATGAGGTACTCTTTTAACTTAGGAAAACCAATCACCCAGTGATCTTCCCAGCATCTGATGGAATGACCATTACCAATGGTCCACGAGACATTTTTATAAAATTCAGGCCATATCCTGACGATCTCCTTCCATAAGCGAGAATCAGAATTTTTACAGGTTAATTCCAATCTAGAGGAACTATTGAAATTATATTTATTCTTCAACAGCTCCACCATAATAGAATTTTTCCTGTTTAACATACTCCAAGCCAGCTTGAATAAGAAAGCCTTATTCATGCCTTCCAACGATCTTATCCCAAGCCCACCAAGACATCTTGGTAAACAGACATAATTCCAGTTAATTTGATGCAGCTTTCTTTTCTCTGTTGTGCTACCCCATAGGAAGTCCCTTTCAAACTTCTCAATTTGATTGATGACTCCTGGTGAATCTCCTTGTCGTTCCTATGCTGCTCCAATGTACCTGCACAATGATCCAAGGCGGGGAGGTCCCTCGGATTGGACTCTGACGATCAAGTTAGATCGATGAAGAGTATAGGGTGATAATAGGATAGATTCAGTAGTCCATACCTGGGGCTAGCCTTGAGTATTTATAGGCTTTTACCAGGGGTAGTTTAGTAATTATGGGTCCTTAGGTTGGCCCACGAGTAACGACTTTTAGTCAGAGAATGATTACGTGATGTTGACAGCTGGATTGAACCGACCGAGGTGGCTCGGTCGTCTTATTCGGAGGATGTAGCTCGGGCGGCTTAGTCGTTTGGTTAGGAGACCGTAGCTCGAGTGGCTCGGTCGTCCAGTCATACTGTATCAACTCCCATTGGAAGTTTACTATGCTGCATGTGGTACAAAGGAATGGTAGAAATTACAGATTGAACTAATGTGGCTCTTCCTGCCAAAGACAAGCAGTTAGCTTTCCATCCAGCTAACCGGGTTTGAATTTTGTCAATTATGTGCTTGAAATTGCTCTTAATCTGTCCTCCTTGGGTAATATTAGCTCCCAGATACTTGCCAATCTCCTGAGATCTCTTAAATCCTGTCACATCAAGAATTCTATTAATCATTCTATCATCGGTATTTTTAGCAAAATAAATACTAGATTTTTCTGCATTTATTTTCTGTCCCGAGATTGCACAAAATAAATTTAAACAATCCATGATACAAACAGCTTGATTTTCAGTGGCCTCTCCAAACAGTAAAAGATCATCGGCAAACATGAGGTGAGAAATACTTATATTATTATTTCCCATTTTAATTCCTTTCCAATGTTTACTATCAATCTTTTTATTAATAATCTGTGAAAGTAATTCCATTCATAGTACAAAAATATAAGGCGAAAGAGGGTCCCCTGGTGAAGTCCCCTTGACGGGAAAAAATTCTCAGTTTTCTCTCCATTCCAAAGGACATTAAGGTTGGTCGAGGTTATGCATTCCATAATTAAATTCCTGAGCTCCTTTGGACATCCTATACACTCAAGAATCTTGTGAATGCAATTCCACCGCAGCCTGTCATAAGCCTTTTCTAGGTCTATCTTTATCACCATGTTGCCATTTCTCTTCTTTGATTTGTTCATATGATGAATGAGCTCTTGTGTGATAATTATATTGTCATGAATGTTCCTTCCCGGGACGAAACTAGCTTGAAAAGGAGAGATAATGTTAGGTAATATATTTTTAAATCTTTCAACAATAATTTTAGAAACTATTTTAAAATGTTGTATGATCTCAGGAGGATCAGTTTTTGGAATTAAGACTAATAGAGTTTCATTAATTTCTTTCAGCTTCTTGGGTTCGTTCCATATTGCTTTGATCATTTCAGCTGTGCTTTCTCCCACCACTTTCCAGTTCCTTTGATAAATTAAAGAAAAAGAGTATACTTTTTTAAATTAAAGAAATAATAAATAAAACTTAGTGAAATTATAAAATTATTTACTTTAAAATAGTATATTTTTATATAAAGAAAATCAAGTTATGTGATGTTCCGTCAATCCTCATCCTATCCTTGTAAATTATTACTTTAAAATACCTTTCCATTTCTATTACCAAATTTTTACTACTAAACACAGAAAACATATTCCGTTTCCGTTTCTATTTTCATTTCTATTTCTGCATCGTGCCCTATATTCATTTTACTTTTCAATTTTTACATTTCATTTTTTTTTATATATCAAACATATTTTTTTATCTCTAAAATTCTATTACATTACATTCATTTACATTTTGTTTATTAATAATAGAGACAAAATACTAATTAGTCTTTGAATTGTTGGTTAAACTACTATTTAATCCCCGAAATGTTTAATTATATCAACTATTTAGTCCCCGAATTTGACAAAATACTATTTAGTCTCCGCATTTGTAACTATGTCAACTATTTAATCCTCAAACTTGACAAAAATACTATTTAATCACCGAATTTACAACTCTGTCAACTATAACGGGTAACATTCAGGAGACTAAATAGTTGACAGTGTTGCAAATTCGATGATTAAATAGTATTTTTGCCAAGTTTGAGGATTAAATAGTTGACATAGTTATAAATTTGGGGACTAAATAGTTGACATAGTTAAATATTTCAGGGACTAAATAATATTTTTAATAAATTCAGAGACTAAATAATAATTTAACCAAATATTCAGGAACTAAATAATATTTTGGCTCTTTATAATATATCCCTACAAAACCATTACAACATACCATACGTGTACTGATTATTTCATTTTTGTCTAAGAAATGGTTGCTACTTGCTACAGCTATGTTATTAAGTGATATGTAAATTTTTTCGTTAATACATGTACTTACTTTCACCTAAATTATATTTCATAAAAAAATATTTATTTTTTATTAATTTTACAATTTAATTAAAAATTAACGTCCACTCAAACTTTGTGAACATTGAACAATGTCATAAAAATTAAGAAAATGACTAAAACAAACTTGGGAATGTTCTTTTGGTTAAAAAATAGGAATAAGAATGAGAATAAGAATGGAAAGAGATGAGAAAATAGAGATGTCATGTCAATATGATGTGATGTAATATAAATGAAATATAAGTGGGTAAAATGACCATTGTCCTTACATTAAAAGTGATAATAGAATAAAGGTCAAATGTTCATTTTAGTCATCTATGTTTCACTTAAGTTTCAAATTAGTCCTTTATGTTTCAAAAGTTTTAAATTAGTCCTTTATGTTTCCCTGAAGTTCTAAATTAGTCCTTTCGTCCAAATCCATCAACTTCTTAAGTTAACTACTGACGTGTCATGCCGAGGTGGACACATAATCTCTCCTATGTGTATCAGATAGCTGACGTGGCCTTAGATACACCAAAAACACCCAAACGACGTCGTTTAAGCCAAAAATAAAATCATGCTAAGAGGACCAATATGAAACTCTAATGAAACATAAAGGACTAATATAAAACTTCAATGAAACATAAATGACCAATATAGAACTTCAATAAAACATAAAGGACCAATATAGAACTTGAATGAAACATAAAGGACCAATATAGAACTTTCATGAAACCTGAAGGACAAATATAAAACTTTTGAAAAACATAAAGGACCAATTTAAAAGTTGGGTGAAACATAGAGGACCAAAATAGATATTTGACCTAGAATAAAAATAATTAAAAAAATAAGGTAAAAAATTTAATTTTATTACATTAAAAAAAGTGAGGTTTGTACGTTAAAAAGAAAAGAAGAGAAAGATGACTTCTCCCTCTCTCTTTTCATCATCATAATTTCTCTGTAAAAAACACACCCTCAATCTTCTCAAAAGTTAAAGTATTTTTTCTTTATTTTTATTATTTAAATTTTTTACTAAAATAAGAGAAAAACACATGTACTGACCTCTTATCCCTAACTAAATAATTGAATATGACATGACTTCTATTGTATTCTTTTAAAAGTTTTTGTTTCATTTGCTGTCTGGATTTTTCTCTTGGACTCCACAAATATATTATATTAATAATCTATTATATATAATAAAAGAAGAACCAACACTTTCACGTGTCGCGCTCTGAACTTTTTTATTTTTTATAAATAAACTTTTATCCTCCTTTCATTAATATATTATATTATTCTTATTAAAAACTGACGTATCATTTTTTTTTCGAAATCTGGACCTATTTATTTTTACATAAATTTTACATGCTTAAGTCATTATTTAAGATTTTATTTTAATTAATAAGATGATTTAAATTTTTTTTTTACTTTTATCAAATTTAACACAATACATTTTCTCTTAATCAATAAGAGAAAATAATAAATACTCCATGACACTGATTAGATAAACCTTTTTATATTTCCAACACTTTTATAATGGAAAAAACTTATGTCCATTTCATCCAATTCCACCAATCATATATTGTATTTACACTCTCTTTTTTCTATGATTGGTCATATAAAATGTGGTCTTCTATATTCTCTCTCTATTGTGATTGGTCATTTAGACACTTTTTGCCACGTGTCATAATTATATTGGGAAATTGAATGAAATGGACATAAGAAAATAGACCTAAGTTTTTTCCTTTTATAATAATGTTCATCTTTCAATTTTTTTAACTCAATAGAAAAAAAAACTTTTTAAACAATTTATAATTTTGCCATTCATTATATATTATAATTTAAATTAATATATAATAAATAATTAATCCTTAGTCAATCAATTTAAATATTTTATCTTTTTATTCTAAATTATATTTACATGAAAAAATATTTTTGTTTTTTATTGACCTTTAGTAAAAATTTAGCCAAATTTACTAAGTGAGAAATAGTAAAATGATAGTGAATGAGAAGTTGACTTCTTTCATCTCTTCATTTATATTTTCTAACCATCTTACAATTCATTTTGTGTACTTCTACTCATTGTAAGTGTTTTTTTTTCATGTTTTATTTAAAAATAATATTTGAGTTCTTTTTCTTTGAAGGTATTTAACTTTTATCTTTATTTATTTGTTACCCAACAAAATATTTTTGTGTTATCATTTTCATTTAGTGATAATTTAGCCAAATCTGCTTAGTAAAGTGAGAAATAGCAATATAATTGCCAAGGAGAAATTGAAGTTCAACCAAATGATAATATATATTTTATGAAATGACAATGTTTATAAACGTTAGTATTTTTAAAGATTTTTGTTTTTCAACATCTAAGTGTTAGTTAGTATTTCAATATATCTTTCAATTTTTATAATAATTGTTTATGATAAATCATTCATCACCGAAAAAAAAATCAAAATTAGAAAAATTTGATTAACAAGAGAAATATATATTAATAAGAAATTTAGAATAATAATTTTCTTAATTTTATTTTGTTTATAATTTGTAGCAATATTTTAATAAAAAATGTATTAACTTAGAGTTTATATAATCTACAAGACACTTCAAATTTATAAATCAATTGTGTATTAATATTGAGTAGATGACTTGACCAAAAAGTTTGATAGAAAAATTACTCATGCAACTGAATTTTATTAATTTAGGTTGTATGGTGAAAATGACCTCAATACCACTTATTTAGTTATTTGCTTTCACTTGAAAGCAATTACCAAAATTTATTCATAAATATATATGACATAAAAAATAAGATTGAGAATAAAGTAAATCTTTTATAATTTAAGTTTGTTTCCTTATATTTTCATTTTTTTTTGAATATAAGTAAAAATTAAATATAATTATTAATTAATAAATTCTTTAAATTTTTATAAGTATTTGAATAGAAACCGTGCAAAGTACGGGTCGTAATCTAATTTAGTTTTATATTTGATCCCTAAAAAAATTAAGATATTTTACTTTTTAGAAAGCAAAAACTTAAACTTATTTAAATGAAACAAATAATAAATAAAACTTAGTGAAATTATAAAATTATTTACTTTAAAATAGTATATTTTTATAAAAAGAAAATCAAGTTATGTGATGTTCCGTCAATCCATATCCTATCCTTGCAATTTGCAAATGACACTCCAACACATCACACCACACACACGCGCCTTCACCACCAAAACAAGAAGGGATTCGTCTTTAGTTAATCATTGTCTTTTAAGTTGATTTTTAAAGAGATAAAAATAAATCATTATTTGTCATGAAGATCGCGCTAATAATAAATTGAATAGTATCTAAAAAATTAAGGTAAAGTATGTTTCTGTTCCTAAATTAAATTTTATTGTAATGTTTATTTTTATCTTTAAATTTTTTTTTGGTTCATGCCTATCCATAAACTTTCAATTTTGTTCATGCCTGTCCTTTTTGCTAACACTGTTAATTATTTGATGGAATTTGCTGACGTGGACAATGAATGTGCATCTCTTTTGACACGCCATTGTCCACCTCAAATTTAACTTTTTACTTTTAGTAAAAAAATTTAACCTAATCCAAATAAAAAAACAAACCAAACTTTTATCCTAAAATATTTTTTTATTTGGATTAACTTAATTCTTTTTAATAAAAGTAAAAAATTAAACGTAAAGTGGACAATGACGTGGCAAAAGAAATACACATTCATCGTCCACGTCAGTAAATTCTGTCAAACAAGTTAACGGTGTTAGCAGAAAGGGCAAGCATGAACCAAAAAAAGGTTTAAGAACAAGAATAAACATTACAACAAAATTTGGAGACAACAAGAATACTCTACCCAAAAATTAATCATAAGACTCACAATTATAATTCTCCCCTCTTTCTCTGTTTTCTCAAAAATTCTCAACGAAAAAAACTAGAAGACATGAGTGAAGAACACCCTCCTCCTCCTCCTCTCCACATCTTCTTCTTCCCCTTCCCCGCCCTCGGCCACATAATCCCCACCATTGACATAGCCAAGCTCTTCTCCTCTCGAGGACTCAAATCCACCATCATCACCACCCCTCTCAACGCCCCTTTCATCTCCCGATCCCTCTCAACCTCCCCCCCCCTCCTCCTCCATCCACATCCTCACAATCCCTTTCCCACACGCAGATTTCCCCTCCCTCCAAGGCTGCGAGAATCTAGACTCAATCTCTTCCCTAGATCTCCTCTTCGCCTTCTTCCAAGCCTCCACTCTGCTTCAGAACCCACTCGAACAAGCCTTCCGACAATCCCACCGCCCGCTTCCCGATTGCATCGTCGCCGACATGTTCTTCCCGTGGGCCACTGATTCTGCCGCGAAATTCGGAGTTCCCAGAATTGTGTTCCACGGGAATTGCTTCTTCTCCTTGTGTGTCACTGCGTGTGTGAGCCTCTATAAGCCGTACGAAAAGGTTTCGTCCGATTCTGAGGCTTTTGTTGTACCCAATCTTCCGGGTGGGTTAAGGATAACGAGCTCGCAGATTCCGGATTTTGCTAAGAGGTCGGATAATGTGGTGAGTAGGTTGCTGGCGGATTGTGTGGAATCGGAGATGGGATGCTATGGGGTGCTTGTTAATAGCTTCTATGAACTCGAGAAGGAATATGCTGATCATTACAGGTTCGTTGGTAGGAATGTGTAGATTCAATTTAAGGAATCTATTTAATGCCATCCTACTAAAACTGATTAAAATCAATTAAATAATGGGATGAAATAGATTTTTTTTTTTTCAAATCAATTTTGGTAAGTTGGATTATTTGATGAGGAGAAATATCATTCCAACTCAACCGAATCTAGAATTTTTATTTATTAATTAAATATGTTAAGTTATATAGTTTTATAATGTTGGATTGTTTGGTTGAATTGTATCTCTTACTAGATTCTATAAATTTTGAATATTGTTTAGATTGAACTGGACAGTTTAATTAGTCCAATTATGAATTAGGCACTAGAAGGAGTTAGTCAGATTCAAAAAAATCAAACTAGTAGTTGGATCAAATTTAATCAGGGTCCAATCGTCGGACCACTTAAGAATCGGCGGTTCAACTTTTTTTTTTGGTAGTCCAATTCATTGATTCAAGTTTTAAATAAAAAAAAATTATATGTGTTGCCTTAAGAGATGCATTTACTTGCCTGAAGAGATGCTCTAGCACCGGAGAGAAAGATTGTATTAATTATTATTGCCTCAAGAGATGCATTTAGCAATGGACTGAATGTATGCAAAATGCATCTCTTAAACCACAATAATATATATATATATATATATATATATATATATATATATATATATATATATATAGTATTGTCATTTTATATATTAAGAATCATTAATATTTATTATTTATTGCATCATTCGGTTCGATCAAAGGTTCAATTGGTTAAACTGATTAGATCTTGAATCAAACATTTGTTCGAGTCTATGTCCTGTTCGGCCCTGACAACATTGATAAATTTATACTAATAATTATGATTTTATAATGTTGATTTGCATGATTAAAAATATATGATTTTAGGGCTCAAATTAACAGAAATATTAAAGCTGTTTAAAAAATATTTAATTCTTTGTTACAACCAAAATCGATCAAATTGATTCAATCAAGATTAAATGAATTACAGGAATGTGCTAGGAAGGAAAGCATGGCATATAGGCCCTGTTTCGCTCTGCAATACTAAAACAGAGGAGAAAGCAAACAGGGGAAAAGAAACATCCATCAACGAGGAAGAATGCTTGAAGTGGCTCGACACGAAGAATCCGAATTCAGTCGTTTACGTATGTTTTGGCAGTATGATAAACTTCCCAGATTCGCAGCTCAGAGAAATCGCGATGGGGCTCGAGGCTTCTGGGAAGGACTTCATATGGGTGTTGAGAGAAACCAATGACTCAGAGGAATCATGGCTTCCCGAAGGATTCGAGAAGAGAATGGAATCGCAAGGAAAGGGAATGATCATAAGGGGTTGGGCGCCCCAAATGTTGATCCTTGAACACGAAGCGATTGGGGTGTTCGTGACACATTGTGGTTGGAATTCAACGTTGGAAGCAATTTGTGGAGGGGTGGTTATGGTGACGTGGCCCGTGGCCGCGGAACAGTTTTACAATGAGAAATTGGTGACGGAGGTAGTGAAAATTGGGTTACCTATAGGTGTTAAGAAATGGTCGATAACGGGAGAGAGTGTGAAGTGGGGAAGCATAGAGAAGATTGTGAAGAAGGCAATGGAAGGAGAAGAAGCAGAGGAAATGAGAAACAAAGCGAAGGTTCTTAGCCGTAAGGCTAAGGAAGCAGTGCAAAAAGGTGGATCGTCCTATAATGATTTGAGTTCTTTGATTGAGGGATTGGCTTCGCGTATTTGTTGATGCATCTTGCAAATTGTGTTTTTAGGCCGATATTTTGTACGTTTATAATATCGGTTGGTCTATGATGCAACTTGTTTTATGCATGCAATGTAATTTCGATCGATAGGATTGTGACACGTGGAAAATTGCATTACATCTCAAGTCATCCTACCCACATATCACAATTCTATCGACCAAAATTATATTACATGCGCAACAAGTTGTATCATAAATTCACCCTTTTAATAAATAATATAAACAGTTCGGTGTTGAATGACAATGATTGAATGAACATATTTTGTATAACATTTTTTTATTGATAGAATCAGACCAATAATACGTGTTTCAAAAAAAAAATCAAACTTCCAATTAGCTTTTAAAGGAAGGAAACAGACAAGAATACATAAGAAAGGATATGAGGTGGGGTCTCTACCCATGTGCTACTACTAGTTCTAACTTCTAATATCTTTTGCATAGTTAGCTAACATGTGATCAGAATTTAGATTTAGTATAACTAATGAATTCTATAATTGAGATTGTTAAATAAAAATTGTGATTCATGTTCGTATTATAATATTTTCATCCAACGATTTAAATGATGTAATTCATGCTCATCCGAATCCACTGTTACAAATTGTCATAATCCAATGGAATGTAATTAAGCAAAGTTGTTCTTGGGGTGAGAGGATACTCCAAATAGAATGAAGTGTTGGGAGCAAAGTTGTTTTTGGGTGTATTTCTTAGCTGGAATGAGTGGAGAATAGGAATAGGAATGTTAGAGAGAATATAAGTGTTATGTCAATGTGGTTTGAATAGAATAAAAGTGGTAAAATGATCATTTTATCTTATATTAAAAATGTGTAAAAAAATATAATTTCATTATATTACAAAAAATAAAATATATTTAATAAAAAAAATATAATTTTACATCCTCTACTCCAGTAACCAAACCCACCATAAGTGTCTTCCACTCACGTACCACATAGGTAATATTTATTGAGAGCTTGTGTGGTATAGATGCTCTCCACAAGCGAATTCTGAGTCTAGGTAACATGAATAAGAACAATAATTTTATTAAATAATTAAATTGGACAAGTGCAATAGTGCTATTTTTAAATACTCAAAGATAAATTTTATAAATGTTATTTAAAATTCAAATAGAGTTCATGATACATATTTTTAGAGTTTAATAAACTTTTTGAATAAATTAACTTTGTAGTATATGATAATTTTTATTTGTCTCATTTTAATCTCTAAATTTTAAAAATATTAAATTTAGTGGAAGTGAAATTGTTTAAAGAAATCATTCTATTGATTGAATTTTTTAAAAAATAAAGAGGGTGATAAACAATATTACGCTTATAATGAATAAATAAAAGAAGAAAAAGAGGGTCAATAATGGAATTAAATATTATAACTAATATAAACCATCATAAACCCTCCAATTTGGATAGATTTGAAAATTGAGATGTTGGATGGTTTGGAAAGTCACTTCATTACTCACTTAAACTACCAACCAAAGATTTATAAACTCAAATAACCCCTCACTATTCTCAAATCATCCTCCCAACCAAGCTCTAAGGGGTTGATTGGGAGTTTTGAAGAGAGTGGAGTAGGGTGGTTTTTAATGGAGTGGTGCGGAGTGGGGTGAGGTGGAATGGTTCAAACAAACCATTCCATTGATGAGAAGTAGAGAATATTATCTTTGTAATGAATGAACAACAAGAGAATATTATCCTTATAATGAATGAAAAAAATAGAATAAAAAAGGGTTAATAATTGAACTAAATAATATAAACAATGCAATACATCATAAACTCCCAAATTTAAAATGATTTGAAAATTGAGGCGTTAATGATTTAGAAGGTTTTTCAAACTATTCTAAACCATCTCACTCCATTAAATACCAAACTAAGAGTTTATAATTATAAACAAATATCCTCCAAAGCAACCAAGCCCTAAATGTAATAGCTTGATACGAAGAAACCCAAGTTAGTGTATTTACGTATGCTTTTGAAGTGTAGCACACATTACAGAATATGAATGAAATGAAGAAACGTAACCTTAATTTTGGTTTGCCATTAGATTTTGTGGGTTTGGATTATTGTGTTTCTCGGTTTGAACCAGATTTGTACAGTGATATTGTGAAGGCATCTAATTGAATCGATTTTAACTTCGATTTCGTTTAGTGCCATAAGATCCTATTAAAAGTAGTTTCATTTTCCTCACATTAGTGGGCTTAGAGAAGCTTGAAAATATTGTTATCATGATTAGGGTCGTTAAAAAAGAGTATAATCCAATAGGAATCAGATAGACTAAAATAATTGTATTGAAATATACTTTGATCGACAATACTACATACTATTAATTGATTAGGATATAATTTTATTACAGTCGATCAATGATTCAGATCATCGGTTGAATCATGAATTAAGTTTTTTTGTTTATCCAGTGCATATTATTAAAACATAGACTTGGGTTGAAGCTCATTTTAGTGTTTTTATTACATTGAAATGACCAGAATATGATTTTTTAAGAAATACTGGTCCGGCCCAAATTCATGCATTAATTGAAAAATATATATTATTTGATGAATGATTATTGATTAACATTTAAAAATCGGAGAAAAAAAACATTTAAAATCATATAATTTTCCATATAATAGTATATATGTCCATTTTCTTTTCTTGCCCTTCAAGGAAAAATTCACAGTATAGTATAATAATCTAGGCTTACTGTGCCATATGTCCAAGTGCAAAATCTTCAACGTTTTGTTAATTGCTATTTTATTGTTATGCGTGCTTACCAAGGTAACAATGGCTATTTTAAATTCCAACAAAAAACATGACAACATGAACTTTAAAAAATAAAGAACCACAAAAAAAAAAAACTAATACCTGTTCTAGTATAAATTGAGAGAACCTTGTGATCATCTTCTGAAAAAGCAACCTACATAACCAAATTACAAAATGTCTAGCCATAACCTTACTCTACACATAGCTTTCTTCCCCTTCATGTCTCATAGTCATATGATAGCAACCATAGACATGGCCAAACTATTTGCTTCACTAGGCCAAAAAGTGACCCTTATTACCACTCCTTATAATGCTCCTCTTTTCACCAACTCAACCCAGAAAAGCAAAGAAAAGGGTCACCAAATACTACTCCATATCATCAAATTTCCTTCATCAGAAATCGGATTACCCGAAGGATCAGAGACCCTTAACTTTGTTTCTCCTGAATTGAAAGAAAGATTTCTCAAGGTCATTCCCTTGCTAGAAAAACCTATAGATGAATTTCTCCAAAACCACCATCCTAATGTTCTTGTGGCCGACTCAATGTTCTCATGGGCTAACAACGTTGCTGCTAAACAAGGGATTCCGAGGTTAATCTTCCATGGAACTTGTAACTTCGCTATATGTACTTCCTTATGCATCACTTCCTATGAACCCCACATGAAAGTTTCATCGGATTCTGAACCTTTTGTTGTACCTAATCTTCCAGGAGAGATCGAATTTACGAGGAACCAAATACCGAGTTTCATGAAGCTAGAAAAAGAAGAATCAGAGATTTCTAAAGTGTTTAAAGCCTCTGTAGATTCGGACTCAAAATGCTATGGGGTTATCGTGAACAGCTTCTACGAGCTTGAACCAGCTTACTCGGAATTCTATAGGAATGTTGTCGGAAGAAAGACTTGGAATATAGGCCCAATTTCACTATGCAGTAACGACCCTGAAGAAAAAGCAAGCAGGGGAGCTTCGTCTTCAAGCATGGACCATGAATGTTTGAAGTGGCTAGACCATAAGAAACCCAACTCAGTTGTTTACATATGCTTCGGAAGCACCACGATGTTCACAAATGATCAATTGAAGGAGATTGCTTTGGGATTGGAGGCTTCTGGGGTGGAATTCATCTGGGTTGTTAATAACAACAAGGAAGACGAACAAAACAAAGAATGGCTACCAGAAGGATTTGAAAAGAGGACGAAAGAGAAGGGTTTGATTATGAGGAACTGGGCCCCACAATTGTTGATTCTTGGTCACAGAGCAGTGGGAGGGTTCGTGACACACTGTGGATGGAACTCTATAATGGAAGCAATAGGTGCAGGGGTGGTGATGGTGACATGGCCTGTGGGTGGAGAACAGTTTTTCAATGAGAAGCTAGTGACTAAGGTTTTGAAGATTGGGGTTGGAGTTGGGGTTCAAAGGTGGGTTCGATGGATGGGAGATAATGTGAAACGAGATTCCATTGAAAGAGCAGTGAGAATGATTATGGTTGGGGAAGAAGCAAAGGAAATGCGAGATAGGGCAAGAGGTCTTGCTCAGAAGGCGCAAGAAGCTGTTGCAGAGGGAGGATCGTCTCACAATGATCTCAAATCTTTGATCCATGAAATTTTATCTCTTCAATCATGAAAAAAACCCGCAGAGTGATATGTAATATATTGGTCAAAACCCTAAATTGGTTTTGCACGAAATTTCATATTGATCCTTTATGTTTCAAAAAGTCTAAATTGATCATTTATGTTTGTAAGAAGTTCTAAATTGGTCCTTCCGTCCAAGTCCGTTTATTTTTCCATTAAGTGTTGACGTGGACATTTCATCTCTCTTACGTGTCCATTTAAGCTGATATGTCATGCCACGTCATTGACAAATCATCGACACGTCATCATCTAATATCATATGTGATGACGTGGCGTTGATGTGGCATGACACGTCAGCACGCCACATCAGCACTTAACTTAAAAAATTGATGGAAGGACCAATTTGGAACTTCTTGCAAACATAAAGGACAAATTTAAACTTTTTGAAACAAAAAGGACCAATATAAAACTTCGTGCAAACATAAAGAACCAATTTGGGGTTTTGACCTAATATATTTGTACAAATAAAAGAACAGAGGTAATATACTATCAACCAAATTACTCTTTTGGTTTTCAACGTTTGCACGAAGTTTAATATTGGTACTCAATGGTTCAAAAAGTTATTTTAGGTCCTCGACGATTTTTTTTGGGATTAAAAATGATTCTCTAACATAACATTTGTCTGGTTTTGCCATTAAATGTTGACGTGGAAGGCTTATGTGACACACTGTCTCTCCTACATGTCATATTTAAATGACATGACACCCTCTCTCACTCAAATTCAGCAAAACGACGCCGTTTTGATTCATTTAAATTTCCTGTTTTGAATCAAAACGGCGTCGTTTTGGTGAGTTAGAGTGAGAGAGTGTGCCATGTCATTTAAATATGACACGTAGGAGAGAGGGTGTACTACATAAGTTTTCCACGTCAGCATTTAATGGCAAAACCAGACGGATGTTACGCTAGAGGACCAATATTAACAAAAAAACGTTGAAAATCTAAAATAACTTTTTGAAACGTTGATGACTAATATTAAATTTCGTGCAAACGTTGAGGAACAAAAGAATAATTTGACATATACTATCAAACTCTAAAAAAAAACTTTATCTTGAGACAGTTTTCTTTTTGTTCAAAATTTGTGATTCAATTATTATTATTGCTTAATTAGTTAATTATTTGTTGCTTGTAATATGATATTTTTATGTAAAAAATATAATTAACTTCCAAAAAAGTACAAAATGAGCCATCCAACTCGATCAAAAATTGGTCCACAAGAAAATGAAGCGAAGATGAATAAAAAAAAAAATATTGCAACTTAGTTCAAATATATCTAATGTGTGAGTTAGCCGGATCAAGCTAATCCAACTTGAATTGTTCCTATTCTCTCTCTCTCTTCCTCTTCCTTCTTATTCCCCTGTGTCAACATTCTTTCTTGTTTCTTTTATACTAATTTGATTTGAATAGTTAATTAATTAGTTTGGCCAACATTTTAATTGAGCAATCCCGACTAATACCATAACTAATTCACTAGTTTTCTAGTCTGATTAGTTGGTTCTACCCAATCTTCAAATTATTGATAGGAAGTTATTTAAATTTTATACTTACTTTTCATTTCTATCTTACTAATGAAAATATTTTTTTACAAAATAAAATTATATTATGTTTAATATATCAATAGGTCAAAGTCAAACTAAATTTATATGAAGATTTAACATGAAAATAAAATACTATAATTAATTTTAAAACTAATTGGGATTGTATAAAATATTAATATTGATAAATCAAAAAAAAATTGTAACGTTATGTCGCGTGCCCAATTTTCAAAATTCAAAAACGAATAGAACCAAAATGACTAACCTAACCTTGGTTAACAAGTTGGTTATCCTCACGCTAATGGCTAATGCCAACTCATCCGCTCGTTGCCGCCCCACCCAAACTAACCAACCATGGTTAAGGGCAACTCTCCTCTTCTATAAATAAACCGAACAGAGGTTTGAACTTCTGCACAAAGGTTTCAGAAGAAGGCGTCTTGATAAACGCCTTCCATCTTATCCTCACTGAGTTTATATTATTTCTTCGATTTTCTTTCTTCTCTTTTCGCTCAACCAAGATGAGAGAGTGCATCTCAATCCACATTGGTCAGGCCGGTATTCAGGTCGGAAATGCCTGCTGGGAGCTCTACTGCCTCGAGCATGGAATCAACGTAAGTCTCCTTCTCGTTTCTTTGCCCTTGCATTGTCAGATCTGAGACTTTTTCTGCTTTATGTTCATTTTACTTCAAATTTGTCTTTTATCATTCTGGATTTGAGTTTTTGCTATGCATTCTTCGCTGATATATGTTTAGATTTAGTAGATCTGGTTGTTTTCTGGATAATTTGTGTTGTACATGAATAAGATTTTCGTTTAGTTTCCAGATCTGTTTAAAGGATTCACTATTTCATGTTAGATCTCGATTTTCGGCTTTTTTAGACTTTTCCCCCAAATCATGCCGAATGTTTCCTAGATCTGTAATTTGTAGTACCCTTTTTCTGGAATTTGCAGGTTTTTTTAGTTAATTCTTGCGATCTAGGTTTTGATTTATGCATTTCTTTGTGTTTCATTTCCGATTAATGTAGTACTAAAATATTTAAATTTCTTGCAGCCTGATGGTCAAATGCCAAGCGATAAGACCGTTGGCGGTGGTGATGATGCGTTCAACACCTTTTTCAGTGAGACTGGTGCTGGCAAGCATGTGCCTCGTGCTGTGTTTGTAGATCTTGAGCCCACCGTCATTGATGAGGTTAGGACTGGACCCTACCGCCAGCTCTTCCACCCTGAGCAGCTAATCAACGGCAAAGAAGATGCTGCCAACAACTTTGCCCGTGGTCATTATACCATTGGGAAAGAGATTGTTGATCTCTGCTTGGACCGCATCAGGAAGCTCGCTGACAACTGCACTGGCCTACAAGGGTTCTTGGTTTTCAACGCCGTTGGTGGAGGAACTGGTTCTGGGCTCGGTTCCTTACTTTTGGAACGTCTCTCTGTTGATTATGGCAAGAAATCAAAGCTTGGGTTCACTGTCTACCCTTCTCCCCAGGTGTCCACCTCTGTGGTTGAGCCCTATAACAGTGTCCTCTCCACCCACTCCCTCTTGGAGCATACTGATGTAGCTGTTCTCTTGGACAATGAAGCTATCTATGACATTTGCAGACGCTCCCTTGACATTGGTCGTCCTACCTACCACAACCTTAACCGTCTCATTTCTCAGGTAATTTTCATCAATTGTGCATATAGGATCTGGATCTCCTTGGTCATTTAAATAATTAATTACATTATGTCTTAACATTTTTTCATTTGGTGGTGCTCAGGTGATTTCTTCCTTGACTGCTTCTCTGAGGTTCGATGGTGCTTTGAATGTGGATGTCACTGAATTCCAGACCAACTTGGTCCCATATCCCAGAATCCACTTTATGCTTTCTTCATATGCACCGGTTATCTCCGCCGAGAAGGCTTACCACGAACAACTCTCAGTGGCTGAAATCACCAACAGTGCATTTGAGCCTTCATCTATGATGGCCAAATGTGACCCTCGCCACGGCAAGTACATGGCTTGTTGTCTGATGTACCGGGGTGATGTTGTGCCGAAAGACGTGAACGCTGCCGTCGCCACCATCAAGACTAAGCGCACCATTCAGTTTGTTGATTGGTGTCCTACTGGATTCAAGTGCGGTATCAACTACCAACCACCCACTGTGGTTCCCGGGGGTGACCTAGCTAAGGTGCAAAGGGCAGTGTGCATGATTTCCAATTCTACCAGTGTGGCCGAGGTGTTCTCTCGCATTGACCACAAGTTTGACCTCATGTATTCCAAGCGAGCTTTCGTCCACTGGTACGTTGGTGAGGGTATGGAAGAAGGAGAGTTCTCTGAAGCTCGTGAAGATCTTGCGGCTCTTGAGAAGGATTACGAAGAAGTGGGAGCTGAGTCTGCAGAGGGCGAGGATGATGAGGGCGACGATTACTAGACCATTGTTTCAGATTGTGGTGTCTCTTAAATACTGAACTATGTTGTGGTTTGTTGTTATGGGTGCATTGTTTTGATGCCCTGCTGTCTGTAAGCTTGTTATATTCTTGTCTTTTTTTAAGTCTTCTATCTATCAGTAAGTATGGATATGTATGGAGTATTGTGTTGTATCAGTAATGCACATTCAATATTATGTTTTTATCTTCAGTTCTTTACGGTGTATGTACGAATGTTCTTAGTCTGGGAGCATTTTTTAATTAAAATTATACCGTTTATCTGACTATATTAATATATTTTCAATTTTGATGATCATTCATCAAGTAAGTTAAAACCCAGGCCTAAAAACTCCTAATATAAGTAGGAAATGGAAGTATGGGAGAAAAAATAAAATAAGATTTAACAGAATGGGCTTGGTATATAATTTTTTTTTTAACTAGATTGGCACGGAATGTTTTGATTCATATAATATAAATATTATATTTTATAAAATTTGTTGCACTAACTTTAATAAAATTTTAATTGGCTCAGTAGTTATAAGCATATTTGAAAATTCAAATATCTCTTTTTGTTGCAATTTGGAAGAACAGTTTTGCAAAAGAAAAAAGGTGTCCAAATCGGTCTGGTATGGGTGAAACGTGTCACATGAACTATTTGGTTCAATCGAATTTAGATATGTTCAAAGCGATTTTGAACCATTAAAATTAAACAATTCTAAAATATTGTTCAAACTGAACACTTGGCCAGTTCCTGTGTAGTCCAGGTTTCAAAATAGTGGATTACTCTCAAGTGAAACAAACAACTTAATACGTTGTATTGTAATAATTTCAATTATATATCCTAAATGAATAAGGCCCAACAACTTAAGTAATTGTCCTGTCAATTTTTTTTGGTCAAATCATCTACTCAACCACTATACAGAGTTTATTTACAAATTTAAAGTATTTTATAGACTATATAAGCTATAAGTTGTTTGCTTTTGATTATTCAAAGTATAAAATTTTTTTAAAAAAATTATGCATTTTATACTTATAAAAATAAATTTTACCTAATTCTAATCTCTTTAAATTCAATTTCAAAGTGTACATAAGTGATAGGTAATTTCACAATGAGGAGGTGAAAATATAAATTTTTAAAAAGTACAGATTTAACAATACATTAACTGAGAAATGAAAAAAAAAAAAAGGAGAGAGAAGATGTTTGCACATAGTTTGACACGTGTGCAGCTGTGGTTTTTGTTTTATAAGAATATATAGATTGAATGTCAAGTTTTTTTCTGGTGTCTAACAGAGAGCAAAACAAAGACTACTCCCTAACGAAGATTGTCAACATAGGATTCACCTACAAGCTCAGCAAGACCTCAACTGGGTATCCTTGCGAGCACCCCCATCTTGGCTAACACATTCGCACACTGGTTCACCTCATGCAAAACATAGGAGATCTTGTATTCGGGATGATATTACCAAACGAATGCAGGGAATTATCAGCATGCTCAATCAAATGGAGAGCTTCAAGAGTCGGCTTCCACAACTCTAGCATCAAGATCAATAGCCAACATTAATCCTTGCCAAATAGCATTAAGCTCAGCTTGCATGTTAGTCGTGACGCCAATAAAGCCACTGAAACCTCGAACCCAATTGCCCCATCTGTCGCGAACAACGCCGCCAATACCAGCTCTGCCCAAATTGCCAAGCGACCTACCGCGTCAGTGTTGACCTTCAAGGTGTCACCACAAGGCTTCTTCCACTTCACAAGTCTCTGCCATAAAGAAAAATTTATAAGGCCAAAAACTTTTTCCTTAAATTTTCATATGCTTCCTTACACTTTTTTTCTTACACTAGGAACAAAAATTCTATATCCATAGGGTTTTATTTGATAAATTTCAACATAAAATCTTAAATGCCAAACTTCAAAATTCAAAAATTCCATATCCATAGGTATGTTTGAAAATTAAGAAGGAAATGGATGTTCAATTATGTTTTATCTCTCCTTTTCTTGTATCTCTTAAAGTACGTTTGGTATGGTCACAAAGCACAAAAGTGAGGTGAGCTGTTCTCAATACACGTTTGGTATGGTTGCAGAACTTGTGAGGTAAGCTTCAATTTCCTTGTGAAGAGAGAAGCTTCCTTCCCTCATGATAGAGAGGTAAGTGGAGGGAAGGTCAGGTGAGGTGGGGTGAGGTGAGGTGAGGTTTAAAGACAAAAATGGCCTTAAAAAATTTGTAGCTTTTAAAAAAATAAGGGCAAAAAAGATTTTTCATACTTTTATCTTCTATTTCTCCATCTTCTTCCCACAATACCAAACAATATTACTTTTACATTCCACTTCCATTTCTCTGCATACCAAACATACTTTTTATCACCTATTTCCACTTCTCACTAAAACACTCATCGGATATCAAAGGTCACCTTAAATTTTTTTTAATTTTAAATAATTTAAATAAACAAATGGGAAATGTAAAGGAAATTTACTATAAAATCTTTTCTCTTTTTAAAATTTTAAAAATCAATTAAGGGATAGTATTAATGAAGTAGGGTGGGATCGAATGATGATTGAAATTTAAAAAAAAAAAATTGAAGAGTGATGAAACTATGAGTGAAATTTTCAATGTTTTAAAATGAATAAATAAAAATAAAAATAAGATTCAAAATGAAACTAAATAATATAAACTATGTGTCATCACAAATCTTTCAATTTAAACGACTTTGAAAATTAAGGTATTGGATTGTTTTGAATTTAAAATACTCTATTCCAAATATCCAAATTCTGTATTTTTTTTAGTGTTTACATCTCCAAAAGCTAATACAAAAATCCTAAAATTCTAAACAGCAATTCTCAAAAACTTTATTATTGTTGTTGTTGTTTGGGTCAATAGCAATTCTTAAAACTTAAATTTTAAAACTACATTACTGATCCACTATCATTGTAGAATGATACTAATAAAGTTTATTTTTAGAGATCTGGGCCCATAATTATGGTTGGGCCCTGCTATGAGGCCTTGATAATTAGCTTAGATGTTAGGTCTTGCTACATGAATTAACATTCTACTAAGACTTGGTACCATTTTTGGCCACTCAGTCTTATAAGAATTCGGATCCTTTATTGTTCACAGTTGTACTGTACCGATCGATAACCATAACTAAAAAATTGAGCACAATTTTTTAATCAGATAACATAACCGGGACAACAGAAAATTCGTATTCCTTATCATATTCACTTGATATGATTACCATTTATCAAGTTATAACTTAAATATATAAAATTACAAAATAGAATGAAGTGTCACAACTATTACTCTATAAAGTGTTAGTCTCAATTTCTCTAAACTTAAAAATTAAAAGTGTCTAATCACATCAATTTTTATCTTTAAGAATATCTAAAATATAACAATTGATAAATAAATGTGACATCTGACAAATCTTTGAGACATATAATAGATGAATTAATTGATACTAGTGTGAGATTGACAATTTTAGACCATTCAATCTCTAATTACAAGTCCATCCCATGAACTAGAAGTAATTATCATGCTAATCTCATATGCCATTTTTTTTTCTAAATTGAAGAATATAAACAAAGTAATCAGGTAGCTTGAAGTTTCTTTATATTTTATTATTTTTAGATTGTCAAACTTGTAGATTATATGATATTCATAACTGAATTTTAAAATCTGATGGTTATTTAATGAAAAATTATTCTATAAAAGTTACTCGAGTATAAGAGTATAATCATTTAAGTTAACATGAAGATCATATCATATAAGAGAAATAATCTTAGGTAATAAATGAGAAGAAAAAATAATCATTATTCATTTATAATTTCATTATTCAAGTTAAAGTAAAAAATTAGTAATTGAAATTTTTGAAAAGATATTATTATTGATAAATCATAAATAATTGAATATAATTGAGCATTCAACTTAACTAACTGCATCGATCCATCGATCAATCAAATGTTACTATCGCATATTAATTAAATTTCCTATTATATTAATTAACATCATTACACTCAAATGTAATATCGCATACATACACTTTATATTTTTTACATTTTATTTGAATCAATTTTCTAATTAAATTATCATCCATATTATATAATAAGCTTCTAATTCAATGTAAACCCAGGATCGGACTTCTTGCACTTTGTTCACATCGTAATTGGAAATAAGATTGATCAATTTCAATAATCTTACCGTGAATATAAGTTAGAGTATACTCTCATGTTTGGTTTTCGTTTTTTTTTCTCTTTGTTTATTATATGTATTTTTTGTTAGAGACAATTCTATTTGAATTAGTAGAGATTTCATAACGTGAATAGAGACTTTCTCGACAGATAATTTTTCATATACAAGACTTTAACTCGAAACCTTGCATAAAGAGAATAGGTCCTTACCATTTTCAACCAACAAATTGTTGGTCTCTATGTGCTGTTATGTGCTATTCTTGTTGGGAGTATAACGTTAGACTATTTAATACCCTTCAAAAAGTTTTAGAGTTTGAGATGCCATTAATTATAATTTAAAAATTTTAAGACACTATTGATAATAAAATTTTTTAATAAGATAAGAGTGTTAAATGTAATTCTTAATTTATCTTAATTTAATTTTTTTAAAGATAAAAATATCATATTTAACTCATGAATAATGTTTTTTTTAAAATTAATTTAGTCCTTACAAATTTTTCTATTAGTTATGTTAATGGAAATTCTCATTTAGAATTATAAGAGATTAAATTAAAATAAATTATATCTTTCAGTGACTAAATTTGTCATTTTAATCTTTTAGAGATTAAATTTAACATTTTCATAATAAACTGAGTCAGAATAATAATTTATTCTATTCAATATAAAATTTAAACACATAAAAGATGATTTTGTCTTAATTAATTTAAATAATGTGGAACATAATACAATGTTTTGGGGAGTAGAAAAATTCAAATTTCTATGTATAGCTTAAATTAAGTATATCAAGCTAGTAAATAGTAATGAGTAGACCCATAGACTAGGTAAATTATAAAGGATAATATTATGGAAACTCACTTTTTTGAGATAAGTAAATTATTAAGGATAATATTATAGAAAACTCTCTCTGTCGGGAGGTTGTTGAATTATTTACTCTCTCTTCAGGCCAACTTTTTCTATTAAAAGAAAATTGAGAGAGAAAAACTTTAATTTCTTAAAAAATTGAGCTCTGAAAACTGTTTTATAAATTTGGTGTAGGTAAATAGCTAATAGTCTATTCAAGATAGGAAAAAAAAAACTTCAATACTACTATTTATTATATATATATATATATATACCAAGTTCTTGATTAATAAATCACCAAGCTGTTTGCTGCAAATAAGAATATAAGATAAATATGTAGTACTATTTAAAAGACATAATATTGTTTTTTTTAAACACAAATTATATTTTATTAAATCACTTAATAAGAGTACTCAAAAATCGTAGTTAATTAATTAAACTTTACATTAATTTATGTTGAAAATAACTTAGGTGCAAATTTATATGTTTGTTATTAAATTGTTTAATAAATTTGATGCATATATATAGTTCATATACTTTATTTTGATTGCAAAATTTTATAATAAAAAATTAATGAAATGCATATGTCAGTTTCTCTTAAATTTGACTAAATTAACTAAATATAATATACTAAAATATAAAAAAAAACATAATGTAATATACTCTATACAATTTATATTTTTCATAAATATCCTTTTTTTTTGTCTGAAATATCCTTCTAATTGAGGTAATCGTATTCTCAGCATTATCGAACATTATCTATCAAGAGCTCAAACTCACTATCTATCAACTGTTAGATCTGTCTGGCAATCTCTGTCAAAATATTTTTTGTTTTTAAAATATAAAAGAATACATATCTTAAGACAGATCCAATGACTTGTAACTAGTAAACTTGAACTATTGATAGCTCCAAATACCCACATCAATAAAAATTTGAACTCAAATTTATCATCCAGTGATTAATGAGGAATATTTATTCCACTAAACCCAACACTTGTTGATATTTAGTCAAAACTTTTAGCTTTATGATTCTTTAAAAGTTTTTTTTGTTAATATCCTTAATTTAAAATTTTTCTCATTTGTGTGTTTGGTAGACTTGTTGGCTTTATTTTGTTTAGCTTAAACAAATATGAATAAAATTATAAAAAGTTTTTTTGTATATTTATTAGGAGACTCTTTAATACAAATAAGATATGTAACAAAACTTTTTGTATGCCCAATTATAAGTGAAAAGATAATATAAAAAATTATATTTTAAATGATTAATTATTAAAAAATATATAAATAAATCATATGATTAAAAAAAATTATAATAAATATATAAGAAATTAAAAAAAAAAATCTTTAATGTACAAATATATAAGTTCCGATCCAATGGATACAAATTCTTCTTCTTCTTTTTTTATGGATACAAATTTTTCTTTTCTTTTTTTATACAAAATTTTCTGGTTGAATATCACATCAAAATATGTACGGTAATTAAGGACAAGAAATATAATTATGAGCCACATTAATGCATATTTAATGCACTTGATGAAGCCGTTGATCTTTAGAACAAACAAACTACCAACCGTAATTACAACGCATTGACTGGAAAAATCAATAGTGTCACTAAAAAGTAAAAAGAATCCAACAAAAGAAAATAAAAAAATAGGGAAAAAAAAGTGGTTTAACGTAACATAAGAAAATGAATAGAAGGACATAGTTCTTGGGAAAAGTTTGCTTTGGTTAACAGAAAAAAAGATTGGGATTACATGTGTTAATCAATAATTAAAGACAATCTTTCTTATTAAAGTTGCCTCTTGATTGCCTAGCATGCCAATTAATCAATTTCAAATTTTGAATCTTTAATCAAGGGAATTCGGACTTTGTTCCCCACTCATTCAATTTTCAATATGCCTCATTGCATGACAAAAAACATAGCCTTCAAAATCCCCAAACTTACTCCACTTGCTGATTTTTTTTTTATATATAATTATATGTGCAAACTACAAAGTAGTGGATAATTATTCTTTTAATTTTTCTTGCACCAGACTATATTCATCAGAATGAATGTGATGATTAATTCTTTTAATATTACGAAGATTATTATTAGAGACAATTATCTTAATAAATGACACTTTATTCTAATCATTCGAGATATTTAACTCAAAAAACGAGATAGTTAAGAGAACAGTAATACTTTACTATTTGTGTCATACTCCATTGGTAGATAATTAAGTTTTCAAATTAAGTGTAAGTGGATAGATTCATCATTGGCATAAACAGCTTTCACGGAAATGAATAATGGATTTGGCATGAGAAACGGAAATGCAGGCAATATGCGTCTAAGTTTGAAGTGAGTCATGATGAAGCATTCTTTTATTTGGATAAAAGTTCAATGGTACCGTACCACTGAATTTCAGTGCATCTCTCCAATTATGTAGTGTCATTTGTTAAAATTAATAAAAACTCACATTAACTAGGGCTCACCTTGAATGGTTTAAGGACCAACTGATTAGAGGGATGTACTGAAGTTCAGTATTACCGTACCACTGAACATTTACTCCTTTTATTTAACTCTCATGAAACCACCACTTTTATCAAACCATATATTACCTCTTGATGCTTTTTTTAATATATAATTAATATGGTAGTAAGAGAAGATACTCTCAAATATTATCGGACAGAATGCCAGTAACATATTAGGAAAACTAGTAAAAAATTCAAAATTTTAACAGGTATAAACGGTAAATAATTTTGTAGCAACTAGCAAGTAGCAAGTAGGTATAGCTTGTAATTGTATAGTATAGAGGGACATATTGCAACAAATGCAGGCCCATCCAGCTATACCTATTTATGATATGAAATGAAAAAATATGTATAATTTTTATATGGATTTTGTTAACAATTGCCTTAATGCACTCTTTAAGTTTTCACATCAACCAATAAGAACTTTTATTAAAATATGTGTTGGTTGACTTTTCATCAATTTCAAAAAAATTAATTTCCTCTCCACTAAGGCACTTAATTAGATAAAGGACTAAACTGAGGTAAAGTTACTTAGGTGCTTGCTATAAAGTTCACCAATATAATTGAAACACGTGGCAAAAATTTTTTGTATAACCAATCATGGTAGAGAGAGAAAATGAAAAGCAATAAATTACATAACCAATCAAATTGGAGAGAGAATATAAATAAGGTTTATGATTGGTGAACTTTATAGCAAGCACCTAAGCAACTTTACCTTAGTTTTTTCCTTAGATAAACCCTTTTTATATTTCTATAGTATGTTCTTTGATTGATTTTTTTTAATAATTTTTTTTCAATTGTTTTATTTGAATTAAAAAAACTTAATAACAAACTTATAAGAAAATTGCATATAAATCTAATCTTTTATATTATAATTTTGATGGGCAATTGTATGAAGAGTTCTTGGAACTCGTCGAGCTCTTATTGAACCAAACTTCTTACCTTTTCGTTTTTTTTAATTAAATTTTTGAAAATGTGTTTTTAAGTTGTGAGGAAAAAGAACCCGGCTTTTTCAAAGCCAATTCCTGTCCTAATATCTCATGGCTTTTTTAATTTATTAGCTTATGACAAAGTAAACTTTGATTCGGTGATTCAATGGTTGATTTGATAACTAAGACCAAAGCAACAAGGGACAAAAATTCTTTGATTGTCTCTCTGATGTTCAAGTTAATGAATCTAGTAAGTTATTCTCTTTGGTTCACAATATCTATTTTGTTGAATAGGTGCGTACAGAATTACAGATCAAGAAAATTATTAGTTCATTTTAAACTTAAAAAAATATGTTATAAAAAGTCTAAATTATCCTTACTAACTAATTAATTACCCATACTTATTCTTTCTACATTAATCTTATCTTGAGAATATGTATTGGTAGAGATAAAATTATAAAAAAATAATGAATACTTTCTTAATTTTATAAAATAACAAATATTTTAAAACATAAAATATCCCCTACGAAGCAGATATTATAAACCGAAAAGAATAATGATATAGTTAGAAATTAGGATGACCACAGTCAATTGACCATTTTTTTCATTTCATAAATGGATTATGGCTTAATTACATTTTTTTTTCTTCCTACACTTTAATGATCTACCATTTTTTATACTTTAAAAAATTCAAACAAGATTATGAATTTTGACAAATAAGAATAAAAAATTGATAGAAAATCAAGGAATTTATCATAGGCTTTGACCCTCAAATTAATGTGAGGCAAGAAGAGTAACAAAATCATGGTAATCCGTAAAAGTGTCAAACATGATTCACATAGTAAGTTTTTATATAATCACCAAAAACACACAAGATTTAGTTTGAAAAATCACCCTAATAATAATATAACAATTTTGCTTTAAAATTAAAAGGCTAAAGTATTATTTTGGTCTTCAATGTTTGCATGAAGTTTAATGTTGGTCCTCAAAGTTTTATTTTTTGGTCGATTTTGGTCCTCGAGCGTAACATCGTTAACTTTTTGTTGTTAAATGATGACGTAGCATGCTTATGTGGGGCACCCTCTCCCCTACGTGTCATATTTTAATGACGTGGCATGACACATCACTGCCACGTCATCCCATATTGCCACATCATCATCTTCTCTCCTTTATCATCATCATCTGGGGTGACGTGGCAGTGATGTGTCATGCCACGTCATTAAAATATGACACGTAAAAGAGAGGGTTTGCCACATAAGCATGTCACGTCATCATTTGATGGCAAAAAGTTAACGGTGTTATGCTCGATGACCAAAATCGACCAAAAAATAAAACATTGAGGACCAACATTAAACTTCATTGAAACATTGAGGACCAACATTAAACTTTAGCCAAATTAAAAATAAGTATGTTGTGTTTTTTACTTTTGAGTAAATAAAATTGATCATTAATGAAAGAAACAGTGAGATGGACCCACTAATCCAAAGGCACACATTTGAGAAATAGAGATTCAACTCCTATAGTAATAGTAGTGGACCAATGCTACATTTATCATTGTTTTGAAAATCGAATCGGACCGGCCGGTCGGACCGGAAAATCGGTAAATCGCCAGCCAGTCCGGTCCGGAATAACCAATGAACCGGTCAGATATAAAATCGGTCAAGAATCGGTCAGAACCGGTCAAAACCGGTGGTTTAGACGGTTCGACCGGTTGTTCATTTTTTTTTTAAAATTTATGTTGTTTATGATTTAATATTTATTGAAAATTTGTTGTGACTTGTAGTTGTAAGGATTGTTCTATTTCAGTATTTATTGTTGGGTTTGTGATAAGATTTGAAACTTAAATATGTTGATCCTTGAACTTATTTGAAGAGTTTAATATGATATTGTGGTAATTTGCAACTTGTTCTATTTCTTATCATTTTTAGATCGAGATGGAAACATATAATTATGAAATATATAATTTTTTTATGATATATTTTAGTATATTTAATTAAAAATATATATTTTAAATGTCACCGGTTCGACCACAGTTCAACCACGATTCGACCATTGAACCGTGAACCAGTGCCTTGACCGGTTCAATGACCGGTCCGCTTTTAAAAACATTGACATTTATACATCTCCCACCACCTCTGTCTTGGGATTCGTCACCATTCTCCTTCTCTTCCATGCTTCTTCCTTCTTCTCTCTCACTCTTCATCTTCTTCATTCTCTCTCTCTCTCTCTCTCTGCAATTATCAATTAAATCACAAGCACCCATAACACTTACACATCACTCATAAACATCTTCTTCTTCTTCTCTCCTTTCGTACAATGAAGAACAACAACACAAGCACCAAGCTCATTCTCTTCCACCCTTCTCTTCACAAGCAATCCCCTCCAGGATTAGCCCCACATCGCCTAAGGCTCTTCATTTTCCTCACCTTTTTTACCTTACTCTTCACTCTCACGCTCGTCACCACTTCCCTCACCGCCTCCTCCTCCTCCTCCTCCACCGCCGCCTCATCTTCCTCCTCCGCCGCGCCCCTCCCTCCCTCCGCCGCCAAAGCCCTCCTCCACTACGCCGCCGCCTCCAACGACACCGCCAAGTCCATGTCCGCCGCCGAGCTCTCCGCCGTCGCCGCCGCCCTCCGCGAAACCCCGTCTCCCAACTTCCTCATCTTCGGCCTCACCCGCGAGTCCCTCCTCTGGGCCGCCCTCAACCACCACGCCCGCACGGTGTTCCTCGACGAGAACGAATACTGGATCTCCAAATTCGAGCAATCCAACCCCGGAATCGAAGCCTACGACGTCCAATTCACCACCAAGGTGAGCGATTACCCTCGGCTTCTTTCTCTGGCGAAATCGCAATCGAAGAGCGATTGTAGGCCCGTGCAGAATCTCTTGTTCTCGGAGTGTAAACTCGGGATCAATGATTTGCCGAATCATATTTACGAGATCCCTTGGGATGTGATCTTGGTGGACGGGCCGCGCGGGTATTTCCCGGCGGCGCCGGGGAGGATGTCGGCGATCTTCACGGCGGCGGTGCTGGCGAGGAGCAAGAGAGGGGAAATGAGGAAGACGCATGTTTTTGTGCACGATTTTAACAGGGAGGTGGAGAGGATTTTCAGCGACGAGTTTTTGTGTGAAGAGAATTTGGTGGAGACTTTGGGTTTGTTGGGGCATTTCGTTGTGGAAAGTCGAACGGAGAGTGGAAATGGTGACGGTTTTTGTGCGAATTCTTCTACCTCTATTTCATCGTCGTTGCCGTCGTCAAATGTTGTCGGCGAAGAAGATGATTAAGTGCTGTGAAGCTGTAAAATAGTCCCTTTTTTTTTTTCCTTTTCTTTACCGTAATTTTAATAGAAAAGAAAAGTGTAATATAATTTGGGAGTTATTACTAATTACTGGTTTCTCTTCAATCATGCTTTGGCATTTTAATATTTTTTTTCCTTTTTCAGAGGTTATAATTAGGGGAGAATCATGCTTTGGAACTTCAATTTTCTCTGGGTGTTACTGTATTTAAGATCTCTTGGTACTCGGTAGTGCTGCAACCAACAAAAAATGGTTAGGCTTATAATAATGCCTTTAAATTTTCCCCCAAATCCACCTATTTGGATCAGCTGGTGTATACTACTATGTGTTGAGGTGCGACCAACCATTCAATTAATCTCATTTTATTTTTAAAATTTAAAAAATAGTTGAGAGCAGATGCAGATCGCAATCTCAAATGGACCTACGCAGGAAAAAAAGAAAGGTAAAATATTGTTTTTTTATGGGATAAATTATTGCTTTTATTTTTAAAAATATTTATTTATCCCAGTTTAATTTTTTAAAAATGATAAAATATATTTTATATTACAATCCCTCTCGCATAACATAATTTCATTTATTTTGGTGAAAATAAAATTGTAATATAATGTATTTTTACTTTTAGGAACAAATTTAATATTTTTATAATTTAAAGATTAAATTAAAATACAGTTTTTTAAAAATTAAACTCAATATTATTAAATTTCAAGGAGTAAATTGAAACAAATAATAAACTAAAATAGTAATTAAGTCTAAAAAAAATCAAGTTTTGAAAGTTGAATTTTCTCTAAGCTTAACTGCATTAAAATTTGTTTGTTTCCTGAGAAAAAAGAGGTAAAGGAAAAAAAAAAAAAAGGGTTTTTGAAAGTTCTAGGAAATATTTGACTTTTCAATGAGGCGGGAGTATATGCAATGTTTCAAGTTGAATTGTGTTGAAAATGACAAATCTTCTTCGAACAGTTAAAAACTTAAAATTAAAAACAGAGACTATTTCAATTTCATTCAGTTAAATTTCTCAACAGCCAAAGAAGTTTAAAGAAAAAAAAAAAAGGTAAACTCTAACGAAACACAAGGGTGTCGGTGTGGTGGGTAGAAAATAGAAATAGAATTTGCCAGCTTCGAAGATACGAAGATTGTAATCTTAAAAACATATTTTATATATATATATATTAGATTTAGACATCTACCAGATTTTGGGATGGTGTGAAGAAATTGGCGGGTGAATGATTTATGATTGAGATGGCAAGACGTGGATTGGATAAGATGTGTCCAAGAGGCACCACACGATTGGTGCTCTAATTTGCTATTCAGAATGGTCACGTGTTTCACATGAGCAAAGCGTGATGTACGGTACACACTACCTGCCAAAAAAAAAAGGTACGCTAAAGAATACAGATTCCAAACATAAAAGTTGTGTTGGGTAGAAAGATAAAAAAGAAAAATATATAAATTACTTTAAAGTAAAATATTGTGTAAAAATATATTATAAAAAAAATGTTAAAAATGTAAAATACAATGAGAATTGTACTTAATATATAAAAAATTTATTAAAAAAATATGATATTACGTCCCTAATATTATATTACATCCCTTCCTTTAAATTACATTTTCATCAAACATAACTGTATAGTGTTAGAGCTGTGAAATTCCCTAGAATAATTTCTTTTATGTAGTTTTATCTTTTTAAAAAAACTGTTTATTTTAAAATTATTTTTTTAAACAGAGTTTGTGCAGCAATTTGTATTTTATAAATTTTTATTAGGTTAAATGTTCATTTTAGTCCTCTATGTTTCATTCAAATTTTAAATTAATCATTTATGTTTTAAAAGTTTTAAATTTGTCCTTTATATTTTTCAGAACTTTCAAATTGGTCATTTCGTCCAAGTCTGTCCATTTCTTCTGTTAAGTGCCGACGTGGCGTGCTGAGGTGAATATATCATTTCTCATATGTGTCCATTTAAGCTGACGTGTCACTCCACATGATCTTCTAGTCATCATATGTGATGATGTGATTTGACACGTCTTTTTAAATGAAAACTTCAACGATTAACTTAAGAAATGGACAGAAGTTGATGGAATGACCGATTTGAAACTTCTGTGAAATATAATGAACCAATTTAAAACTTTTGAAACATAAAGGACTAATTTAAAACTTGGGTAAAACATAGAGGACCAAAATGAAACTTTGACCTTATTATTATTGTTTTTATTTAAATAAAGACAATAATAATAAAGATAATTTTAACTTTTATGAGAGGATAAAAGGGGAATTCTAAAATTTGAGTAAAGGTAATTTTGTTATAAAAATTCAAATTTTAGGTTTTGTTTGGCTAAAAGCATAAGTTTCAGTTTCTAGCGCATGCTTAAAAAAACAAACTTCTTTTGATATAATTTGATCTCTGAAAGATTGATTTAATGATAATTTGTTCTTTAAAAGATTTCAGTTATCTAACTTAATCCCTGCAATATCAATATATTGTACAAGTTAGTCCTTTTTTCAAATTCCGTTAAAAATCGTTAACGAAAGTGCTGACGTGGACTGTTAAACGCCTACGTGGCATCGTTAACTACCTACATGGCATCATTTATTTAACTATACAAATTAGTCTCTAAAAGGTTATATTATTATACAAATTAGACATTAAAAAAATTATATTACCATACAAATTAGTTCTTCCAAGATCTTTATTACATTATGTAACCTCGGAATATTCCACCTTGGGACAAGTGGCACTAACGTTCTAGAAGCACGGCCTCAGCACTCGCTGGAGACACGTGGTACCACTCATCCATCAGTTATGTGGCCCTTGCCCATGTCACCACACGGAGCTTCCCCTCAACCAGACGTGGGATCTTCACACAGCATCGTGGGACGACCCACGTCCCACAAGGTCGTGGGTCGACCACGATCTCCCCACACGAAAGTATAAATTGACCCTCACTCAGGGGACTACGGAGGCTATCAACTCTCGACAGAATCACATACAACCTGAAGGATTATCGCGCATCATCCCCAGATACACTTCGCAAGTACTTTCACCTCCTTGAGCCCCGCCGTTGGCCTTCCGTCCAGGTCAACCTCCGACCGGCTCACCTCCTCCTTGGAGCACACCGCTTACAGGGCTTCCAGCAGCCTTCAGAGACCATAGCTCTCTCCCACTAAGGCAACCTCCCACAGAGCGGCTCACCCGCCCGGAGCACCTTAGGCACGTCTTAGTCGCACACGGCCCAATACAGGTAACAACCTTGCCTAACGGCTACGATATACGTCACCATGACGAACTACGTGGACTTTGGTCCCTCCAGAAGGGTACGTAGGCACCTAGGTGTATCACCTAAGTACAAGTTCCCCTAAGTTAAGACCTCTTGCGGTTCTAAATTCATATTATAATTGTCTGAGCCAAAAATGACAATTACACATTACAATTAAGTCTTTAAAGTAATGATTATATAAAACAATAATATATATAAGATAATTAACTAGAATATTTTCACATATAAATCTAGTCCCTGTAAGGTAATTAACAATTCTAAAAATCCATATATGATACAAATTGTTCAAAACAAAATTTAATGGGTTCGTACTTCATAATTTTTTATTTTCGAGAATTTTAATCTTAAATATAATATTTTTGAAAATATTAAAAAGTTATTATAATCAACTTCATTTTAACATTTTCAAAACTATTTTACATTTTTTCATTCCATAGAATATTTTATAGGATAAGAATAACACATATCTTAGGTAGAATTTAAAATGTGAAGAAACATGATATTACAAGATTTTTGAGATTGTAAATTTTTTAGTTTTGTGTTTTTTAATCCGTGTATTGAACATGAGATTATAAAATGCTTGAACTCATAATCCTAATTTTTTTAAATTTTTTTACCAAACATTACCTTAAAACCTGGTATTTGTCAACATTTATACATAGATGTAAGTAATGGTTTGTACGTGCTAATTAGTAGGATTGAGTGACAATGAAATTTGGATGCATACCTTATTAACATTAAATATACTTATTATAATTTATATTCTTACTTTAATATAATATATTGAATATTTCTGAAACGTCAATTTAGTGATTCAGTTAATGAAATTAATAGAAAGTTAATTGACATGGTGATGACTGATGATGGATATGAAATTAATTGTTGAATAATAAATTAAATTCTATTAAACAAAATGCTTGATATTTTGTTTGGTATAACAACTAACAAGATAGTAGTATAGGATTATTATTATTTTTATTGGTTTACATTAAAGGATGATAGATACATTAAGGAAAAGATGCTTAATTATTCGATAGTCGCAAGGAATAATCTAATTAAAGTGAAGGGATTTGGTAATAATTAATGAGAAAATTGTCAATAACAAATTCATTAATTAATTTTGTATGTATCTGCATACTGCATAAGGCCTATATAATGCTGTTAGTTTTTACTCCTGTAGTTGAACAGTTGTACAACCTAATTCTAGTACCTTTTCCTTTTGAAATTTTGTATATATAATGTCGTTTTCTTAACTTAGATTTGGTCAAGTGTATTTTGCATAAATTATACAATTTAGACTGTAAAATATATTAAAATTTGTGTCCGTATTATAATACTTTCATCTAATGATTTAAATTGTGTATTTTATGTACTTTGCATTTTAGCAAATTTAAATCCTTTTATTCCTCATAAATTTTTATCTTGTTTAAAACCAACTACTAATATTAAAAAGTTTACCGGGCTGTCATTAATCTGACTTGAACTGATATATAGAGATCTCATAGGGCTCATTTGGTAATTAAAAAGAATTTGGTGAGAATAAAAATCTGAATGTTCAAGACTACGTTTGGTTGGTTAACAGGAAATGGAAGGAAATGAAAATGAGAAGAATAAAAGTTGGATACCAATTTTAAATATTAACGAGTTTGTCCCATTCCGTTAAACAAGTGTTTGTGCGAACCCTCCAGAAATTGAAGTTTTGGCTCATGGATGAAATCATGAGGAAAATACCAATATGTCCTTCCTTTTTTTTTTGAACAAGTATACTAAACCCACGCCATCAAGCATACATGACCCATCACCACTTGTATTTTTTTACTCAGGGTAAATTTGTCATTTTAGACAACATTCATTCCTTTTCTATCCTTTATTTTATTTTGTATCAACAAACACAACATGGCCTTGTTCTTTAACAAGAAATGGCCATGGAAATGAGCATAGAATGGATGGGGCCCACTTATTTTTTTATTTTTTTATTTTCATCAACTTTAAAAAAAATTAAAAAAAAATATAAAATGTCTATTATACCCTTTAATTTGACCCAATCATAACTTTCTTTTCTTTTTATTATTTTAATACAAGGGGTAAAGTGGTAATTTTAATACATTCCCATTCCATTTCTATTCTTAAACTTTTACTAACAAACACAGTAAACACATTCCGTTTCCGTTTCTATTTCTATTTTCATTTCCATTTCTACGTAAAAAAAGTGTCCTATATCTCATTTCTATTTCCATTCTTATTCCTTCAAAACTTTTTCTGACAACTAAACAAGACCTAGAATGGGCCAAGCTAGAGAAAGTGTAAACATGTACCAAACGTGGGCTATATCCAATTCTTCTCCATGCCCTTGCAATATCTAAGTAACAAGCGAGGCCATAATTAATATAAGTAAACCTATTTTAGCATAAATTTTTTATGCATACACAAAATTTGAACTTAAGACTTTACTTATAAAAAAAATTATAGTATCTAGAGTTCCAACCAATCCGTTCCCATAAATTTCTTTCTTGTAACTACCAAAGATTGGCATGTTTTTATTAAATTAAACTAAAACGTAGAATAAATTGTTAAAGAGGAATCAAATTAAACTTCTACTTCTTGTAGTTTTGTCTTCTCTTCATAAAATTATGTTGAGAGTATTCATACTTAATTTCTTGCAGAACCCTCGCAATCTAATATTTTTGTGGGAGATTAGTGGACTCGTGTATTTAACAATGTTTAGGCCCAATCTGTTCATATCTAAGCCAGATAATCAACCCAATTCGTGAGTATTGGGCTTAAAAGCAAGCAATTTCATATTGTTGTCAACCGAATTAGAAAGAATATTTCAACAAGCTTTCTTACAAGTATTAAAGTATATACTCAAAAAAAACTTTTATCCTCAAATTTAATAACCTTTAAAAATTATTCATCATTGGCTTAAACAGCTTTCACGGAAATGATTAATGGATTTGGCATGAGAAACGGAAATGCAGGCAATATGCGTCTTAATTTGAAGTGAGTCATAATGAAGCATTATTTTATTTAACCCTCATGGAACTACAATATTTATCCAACCATACACTCTCGTATACAAACGAAGGTCGAATATGTCTTTTTAAAATAGAAAATGATAACGTTTTTTTATATTTTTATGAGTAAAATAGCGCGTGCGTTTGAGTTATATTTTAGAAAGAATAGACCGATGTCAAAACGACACAACTTTGATGGGGAAAAGATGAGTAGGAAATCTGATGTGAAAATAAAATATATCAAGTCAGATACTTTTGCCACATAGAATGCCACGTAAGCAAAAACTATTAAATATTTGATGGTACTAGTGAAAAGGGTGACATTGGCAGAAATGTAAAACGATAGGGGTACAATTGACAGAAAAAAAACGTTTTGCCACATAGGATGCCACGTCAGCAAAAACTGTTAAATATTTAACGGTGTTAATGAAAAGGGGGACATTGGCAGAAACGTAAAATGTTAGGGGTACAATTGACAACGAAAAAACGTTAGGGACGAAACTGATAGGACCCCCAAACGTTGGGTAGAAAATGTACTTTTGCCTAAAAACAATAATATTATTTTTTTTAGTAACGAATTACCAAAAATGATTCCGAATGTCTCATTGGATTTTACTTTTGTACAGAGAAAAGAGTATGCCTGTACTTTGGGCTTTAAAAAATATGCAATAATTTAGTTAAAAAACCATACACTTTTGGTACTTTAAAAATTGCCCAAATGATATGGTTAGTAATTAAGTCGTTAGTTATTTAAAATTTAAATAAAGTGATTTATTAAATGTTGATGCATGTGGGATTATTAAATATTTTGTTAGATGTCCAATCAACATACATAAATAATTAATTAGATATCTAAAAAACACTTAAAATTGTCACACTAATATTTACTTGAACATACATCACTTGAGCTGTTAATGAATTAGTCATGGACTAACATCAAAATATATATTCTAATCTTAAAAGAGTAAATCCTAATATTTCATTTTTTTTAAAAGAATACAAAGTAGAGGCTCTGACAAACAAGAGCATGTGAGCTTTAAATGCATGATTAATCCAATCAGCTTATAGTCTTATACCATGACATCAACTAATAATAGGGATTTAAAATATGAAGGCCAAATTACTAATTTATTCCCCAACATTTTATTCTTCTTTCAATTTAATCATTCAACATAAGTCCTCTTAATTTAGTTCTTCAAAAATTTAATTCCCAATTAAATTAATTAAAATCGTATTTCCTTAGACAAATTTTTTTGTTTATTAATATATGAAAATAGTTATACAAATATATATATATATATATATGAAAATAAATATGGCAATTAACTTAACCTACATTTGTATATATTGTTGGATATTATTATAAATAGTTAAACTAATTAATAAAAGGAAAAAATTTAGGTCTATTTCCTTATGTCCATTTCATCCAATTCCCCAATATAATCATGACACGTGACAAAAAGTGTTTAAATGACCAATCACAGTAGAGAGAGAATATAGAAGACCACATTTTATATGATCAATAATAGAAGAAAGAGAGTGTAAATACAATATATGATTGGTGGAATTGGATGAAATGGACATAAGGAAAAATGGACCTAAGTTTTTTCCTTAATAAAAACAATAATGTATATGTCGGCTTTCATATATAACGGCTTTATCTTAATTCATATATAACTGTTTAAAGGCGTTTGCATTGTTTTAATACATCTTAATTTTCCATTTGATGTATGGGTAATATAGATATGTGTATGTGTGTTATTTGGCAGAGAAATGTTAGGGTGAGAGAGTCCTCCTGTTTACCTCCTATGTGTAGAGGTTGTAGACAAATAGATGATTACTGGGCTGCTTAGAGGTAGGGGTGTTCGGCGGGCGGTTTGGACGGTTTTTGGTGAAAATTTAGAACACATATCGGTTTAAGTTGATAGCGTCAAACCAAACCACAAACGAGCGATTTTGAGCGGTTCGGTTTGGCGGTTTAGGACTTTTATATCATCAAACTTACATATTTAAGTTTATTAATAAAAAATATAATTTTATTCAATATAAATAATAAAAAATATAATAATATTTTATTTACTTACAATATACAATCAACTTAGTTCTAAAATTAAATTTTTAGATTGACTAAGTTAATCTAACATTCTAAAACAAATTTTAAACTTCATTATTTAGAATATATATACATGTATGTGTATGCGGTTTGGTTCGGTTTTTCGACATATATACCAAACCGAACCAAACCAAACATTAATCGGTTTTGTTTGGTTTGTGCTAATTCAGTTTGGTTTGGTTCAAGTGCGGCAATTTTGTTCGGTTCTGAACACCCCTACTTAGAGGTAACACGTCTAAATATCCACTGCACCGGATAATATAGTAAAATCGATATATGAGAGGAGTAAATTACCTTAAAGAAAAAGCAAGACACATGTGCCTCAGTCCGGTATTACGCGATTTACTATTTCGCTAACAATTTATATTCTCCTATTCTTTTTTTGCATTTATTCTTATTTTCAAGTTGCTGCTATAACATAGATAACATTATTTTTTTTCAAAATAATGTCATTTGGGCTAATTCTACAATTCTATCTAATTATCAAAATAACTCAAATTTAGAATGTTGTCTGAAATTAGATGGGATGATCCGACTAGTTAAAATGATATTTGGCTAATTAATTATGTAGTTAAGTTTGCTCCTAAGAGCTAGATGGTGATTAGATCGATTTGACATGTACAAAATCAATCAAAACCGGAAGAATAAAGAACTAGATGATTTACAAAACTTTAACTAGTCTTTAATAAAATTAAATGAAACTTAATTGTTTTATGTTTGTATCTAAAAATTTGGCTTTTCTTTATATTTGAAAGAATGTGCATTAATTTGATTTGAGCCAATTGAAGAGTGTTGTTTTTATATACTCAAAACTAATTTTCTACTACTTATAATAGAATTTCAAAGGAGTCACGAACACTCAAACTATTAAACTAGTCTCAAATTTTACGTAGGAAAACAAATGGAGAGTGAGTTCAGCTTTTAGCTAGCAAAAGTAGAAAAGAAAAGGAAGGGAGAAAACAAGAGAGGGTGTGTGATGTGAATTATGATTATGATGATGAGCCGAAAGAGAAGAAAGGAACTAGTAACTAGGAAGGGTTATACGTCATTTTAGTGTGATTATTATTAGAAGAGTGCGTTCAAACTTGGCCACATATATATGACGCAGATTTTTATTTGGGGCTTCTTTGTGCTTCAACTACTAAAGGCATATAACCAATTAATATGTTCGTTGTCTCACCACTATTCCTTCCTTCTTTATTATGCTATCAGTATTACACACTATTTCCACGGAACCACCCATGGGACCTTCAGCCATGAGCCATGCTATAACCAACCGAGAATGAATCTTATGCTACTCAGCATAGAAAAATAAAGAGAGAGAGTGACACATAAGTAGGTCTCACATGTGAGACCGATTATGTGTAAAATTCACTTATGTGTCACTCTCTCTTCTCACTTTTCTATGCTGAGCAACATAAGATTCAATCTCATAACCAACCCTCTTTCTATTGTATTACTTGGTTTTTTTTTTTCTTCCATCACACATGTAAAATAATGGAAAAGGATTCTCCAAATTATGTTTATCATTTATTTAATTTGAAAAAGTATTCTTACCTCTCTTCTAATTTTTTTTTTTTTGGATCAAAGAAGACACACTTTTTTTTTGGTCAAAAGTAAGATTGCAATTCTATTGTTAATATTAATAGAATTCATACTAATAAGAACTCATTTTAAATAGATTATAGACTAAATAATTGGAGGGATATATTAATTATTACTGTACTGTTGAACATTCTCTTACAATAAACATAAATTTTTTGACCAAGTCTCTGAGACGTTATCCTGGCTGATCCGAATTCAACTCGAATCATGCACCTGACTAATAATTAAATTTATACTAAGTTTAAAAAAAAAAGAGATTCTTAGATAATAATAAAATATTTAGTTCTTTTGATTAAAATCAGGGTGTCAGTGATTAATCTCTTTAACTATAAATTGTGATAAAATAGTTAATAAAGTAAAATTGTGATTCTAAAGTTTAAAATATCAATTTTAGTGATAGAAAATAATTTAGATAGAGATTTGTACTAACATAATATCCAATCTCAATGATATCAAGTATGATTTTTTAAATTAAAAAAAATAAGTACGGGGCCATCTCTGTCAAGAGTTTATAGACGCACATGATCTGCAATAAATGTTGGTATCTACTACTCTCACTTAGTCTAGACAAGTATGGTCTTGCATGCATGCATGTTCCTCCTTAATTGCCACACTTATCACCAAAAAACATTTTATTTAATTTATACAATTCATGTTTCATTCTCTACGTATAATTAAGTTGATCCATTCACTCAAATTAATATTCAAAATGCATGTTCTTATACTATAGTTACAGCTTCATCATATTAATTATAATATGAATAAATTAATTAGCCTGCTTCTTACAATTTAAAACATAAAGGTGATGAGGTATATACGATTCCGGCATCAAATGCTCATTATTACGATCTTTTAAAGTAATTTTCTATATTTTTTAGTGGAGTTATGAGAGAGATAGAGATAAAGAAAATATTTTCTTTCTTAATTTGTTTCTCTCCCAATTTTTTTTCTCTCTATCTCTCTTATAACTCCATCAAAAAATATAAAGAATTACTTTAAAGAATTCACTCTCATTCATCAACCATCAAATATCGCCGCACCAATTACGAGACCTTAATTAATCTCTTTGAAAACTCTAATTATGTAAAAGGATAAATATCATAGTCTCACAAGAAAGATATATCACTGCTGCATTAATATTACCTTTTCAGAATCATAAAACTACTCCATACTATCATCACTCATCATCAGCCCTCACGGAAATGGATTCATTGTATTAATTTTCTATATTTTTTTATGGAGTTACAAAAAATAGAGAAAAAAAAAATTAAGTGAGAGAAAATTTTCATTCTTTCTATCTCCCTCATAACTTCCATGAGATTGGAAAGTGGATCCTCTACATTTTTTTCTGGAGTTATGAGAGAGAAAAATTGAAAAAGAGAAAATTTTCCTTCTCTCTATCTCTTTCATAACTCTACCAAAAAATATAGATGATCCATTTTCCATAGAGAAGATGTTTGACTATATTAATGTTCTGAAAATTCGGCACTCAACTTCAATTTTTTTATTTGTTATTTATTAAAATTAACAAAAATTGAATCTTTAATTCATATTTAAAGTGACATTTATTAATTTAAATTTCTATTAACATTAAATCATTAACAAATGATATTGAACAAATAGAGCTAAATTTTTATCCAACCTGAACATGGCAGCTTGGGGCGACACACAATTTATTCATTAATTATATTTACATAAATTAACAGAACCACATTATGTGTGGAGGTATAATTAAGAGGTAAAATACTATTTAGTTCAAGAATTGTTGGTCAAATTATTATTTAGTCACCGAATTTATCAAATATACTATTTAGTCTTCGAAATGTTTAACTATGTTAACTATTTAATCCCCAAATTTGACAAAATACTATTTAATCCCTGAATTTGTAACTATGTCAACTATTTAGTCTCCAAACTTGACAAAAACACTATTTAATCATCGAATTTGCAACTCTGTCAACTGTTTAGTCTCTTGACTGTTACCCGTTATAGTTGACAGAGTTGCAAATTCGGTGATTAAATAGTATTTTTTTTCAAATTTGGGGATTAAATAGTTGACATAATTATAAATTCAGGGACTAAATAATTGACATAGTTAAACATTTTAGGGACTAAATAGTATATTTTATAAATTCAGGAACTAAATAATTAATAGTTTAACCAACAATTCAGGGACTAAATTAACTATAAGTGTAACAATTTAGTTACCATATATTCCACATTAAAATTAAAAACCCCACCACAATTACATCCATCCACCACCCACCATGAAAACCATCACTCACAGTCGATGTGGTTTCAGAGACTTGTAGGTCACCGGCGTGGGCCGCGAATAACCCACCGCCGGTGGTGCCGCCTCGACCGTCCCCGCCAAAGAATACTTCTTACACGGCACAATGCTTAACGACTTGGGGTTAGGACAAGGCGTGACCTTAGAGAAAAACGCCTTACACTCACCTCCCGGCCTCTGATACGGAAGCCCCCGAATGCAATTCCCACTCACGTCCAACACATTCGCGTGCACCAGCATCAAACACTTGGGCCCCACCTGCGTGAAGTAGTTATGCGACAGCGTCAACTTCCCGCCGTTCCGGAGCCCCGGGAGACCGCACAGCGCCTCCGGAACGGCGCCGTAGAACTTGTTCTCCGCCAGGCTCAGAAACTCAATGCTCTCCAAGCAACCAAACGACAGCGGGATGGGACCCGTGAGGGAATTCTTGCTGACGTCGAACACCGTGGCTTTCTTAAGGAACCCGATCTCGTACGGTAAGCACCCGGAAAAGTCATTCCCCAGGAAAAGCACTTCCGTGAGGGTATTCCCGGCTTTTCCAATGCTGCTTGGGATAGGACCCGTTAATTTATTGTTCGCGAAAGTGATATACCTGGCCGGTGTGGACCCTAAGTTGTCAGGGAGGTTTTGCGTGAAGAAATTGTTGTTAATAAAGATAACGTCTAGATCCCTCTCGAAGAGCTGGGGTGGAATTGGGCCGGAGAGTGAGTTAAACCTGAGATCTAAGAAGAGTAATTGTTTGAACTGAAGGACTTGTTTGGGGAATAAGCCTTTTAATTTGTTGTTGCTGAGGTCGAGCTCGTAGAAATATTGGAATTTCGCGATTTCTTCTGAGAAATTTCCAGTGAAGGAGTTGGAGTTGACGTGGAAGAATACTAATTCCGGAATCTTGTCCAAGATTCCCGACAGCGTCAAATCCGTACCTCCCTTGCCCGAGATTCCCGCTCCGTTTAAGTTCACTCCCGCGACCGCGCGTTGCACATCGTTGGGAAATTTGGCGCAGAGGACGCCGTTGTACCGACACGTGTCGGTGGCGTTATTCCAGTTTTTGGTGTATCCAGTGGGGTCAAAGATATTAGCCTTGAAATTTTGCAGCGCGCGTCGCGCTCTCTTCAGCCGGTTTACCGGTCGTCGTCGTGGCGGCGGTGGTGGTCGTGGCGGCGGTGGTGATGGTGGTGGAGGTGATGGAGGCGGCGGTGGTGATGGTGGCGGCGGTGATGGAGGCGGCGGTGGAGATGGTGGTGGTGGAGACGGAGGTGGCGGCGGAGGTGAATAACACCACCAGAAAGTATTTGGGCACCAAAATGTATTAGGGTGAAGAGGTGGAGGCTCTTCACAGTCGCTACATTTTGGGGGAGAAGGTTCATAGTAGCCATCATCACTAGTTATATATTGTGAGGGAGGAGGCACATCATAATTAGAGTATGAAGAGTGAAAGAGGAAAGCATAAAACAAGAAGAGTGATACATACAAAGAGATGATACCACCCATTCTTGGTCTATGCATGAAGACAATGTACTAGAAATCTGCAGGTTATGGAAATTATGGTTGTCCGACATTATATTTATATATATATATTAAGGGCATTGATCAGTATGGAGTACAGGTTTGAAAAGTCAAGCATGTCTCTCATAATTAATAAGAGGTTGAAGTTAATTCTTGTGTATATATTTATAAGCTAAGTAGGTCGCATTTAATTAAAATGTTGGTGTGAAGTTAATCAATGGTGAGATATCATATATTGATGTTATGCTTTTTGCGTTCGACTTCAAGAGACGCTTACATTTTCTAGTTTACTCACTTTCTCTAACGCCAACTAAAAATGACAAGCAACCTTTCGGTAGGTCTTAAAACTAAAGTTCTCAACTTTTAAGTTAAGAGTTTTAAACTTTAGTCCTACTTTGAAAGAAGTGTAGTTAGAGAGAAATAAAAATAGCAGTAAATTCTAAATCAAACACATCTCTCTCGATAGAAAAATCCATTCTCGATACACCTTTATATATACTATATTTTTAAAAAAGAATATTCAAGATGAGCATATTTCCAATTTTGTTATACTACGTTGAATCTCTAATATTTAACTTAGATAATGCTTTGATCACAGTTCATTAAGGGCATACTTAGTATAAATATACGGATGTAAAATACTGTAAAAAAAATATTGTAGAGAAAAGTGAAGAGAGAGATAGATAGAAAAATTAGGAGAGAGAAAAAGTACGATAAAAAGTATGTTTGATATGTAAAAAATATTATGTAAATTTTTTTTTGAAAATCGTAAAAATACATGAAATGTACTGTGTGCGTTCCTTACCAAACGAGCCCTAAAGTTAGACGGCCCATGTCCCACGACGCTTATTATAAATATAGGGTTCTCACGAAATCCTAGGGACTACACCTATTGCATACGGAATCTCCTAACTTCCTCCATCATTTCCCCACGTTTAAGCTCCATCTAGAAGTGCATTATAAGCTACGTCGTCACGTCCTCCAACATGACCAACTCCGAGAATGGATCCTATGCTGAACAGCATAGAAAAGTAAGGAGAGAGAGTGACACATAGCAAGTCGTCCCACATGTGGGTCCCACTTATTTATGAGACTCATTTATTTGTCACTCTCTCTCCTTACTTTTCTATGCTGTACAGCATAGGATCGACTCCCGACCAACCCCATCAACTAGGGATCAAGCCCTCCACCATGAGTGCTCCCTTCCAAGCCTGCCACTGGCAGCCTTGTAGAGCCCTTGGCTCCTTACAAGTGATATATAATTGTCCTTAGCATCTTAAACACACTCAAAGGCAACACCTTTTCAAGTATTCTAACGCATAGTTGTTTCCCTAGATGTCCTTTTTAACTACGTAGATTTTGATCTCCCACGAGATACATAGGCACCTAGGCACTGCTTAAAGACAAAATTTTAAGACCACTACCCTTAATGATCCCACATTTTTATCGTAAACTAAAACTGGTTTAACAAGTTTTATCTACAAATTTATAATACTTTTCTTGTAGCAGTTAGCAAATTTGCTAGGACCAGTCACAAATTTAGGGGAAACTTATTACACATAATTTGCTTGGATGAAAAACAAATTTTAGGTAAAATATTTTAGATTAAATTCGTTATTGCTGACAACAAAGTTGTTATTTTTTCAGATGTGGAATCCTACTTTAACTCAAGTTTACTAAATGTGATAGCAAATTTAACTTAGAAAGTGCACAGCCAAATACAAATCAACTCTAGATTTGCTAATAGTCCTGAACCCTGAATTTGCTAGAACGCAGTTTTTCTGGTTATACTGTCCGGGGGATTAGCCATGGTGATAATTTTAGCTAACCAATTAATAAACAGTTATCAAATTTTTAGTTACGATTATTGATCAGTTAGTTATAGTGATAATCGCAACTAATCTGAATTGCACAATTATGAACAAACAAGACAGCAAATGATTTGAACTCTAAATTGCTAGTATCCATAGCAATTTAAGCTGAAAAGTACTCATCTAAATTTGTTATTAGCCCTAGCAAAATGCACAAGAAAAGTGCTACATATAAAGTGTGTCGATCAAACGAGTTTGAGCATATGTAATTTTATATATAAACCCAACATATATATGTCAATTTATTTCCCTTTCAAAATAAAGCATACCTCAATTTTCTCATAATTATATATAGAGTTTAATAGAAAATCACAAAGTTAAAAAAAGTGGCTAATTAATTTTATAGTCACTTGATTCTAAAAAATTAAATAAATTATACTTTTTATTTTAATTTAAATACATAAAAACTCCCTTAACTTTGCTTCAGATTTGACTTTAAACCTTTAAGTTTGAATGGGTTCATTTTGGTTCCTTAACTTTACAAAACTAATAAGAAAATTTTTTAACCACTACATCGTTAATAAAAATGTCAAAAGGATTAGAGGCTAGGCTAGCCCGTTTTTTAAATGAGCCAAAATTTCTCTATGACCCAGCCCATCCCTATTAGGGCTTTGGACTGGGCTGGCCCTTTTTATATTTTGATTTTAAAAAATAATATTTTAAATTATTAAATAATTACAAAATATTTTATAGTATAATATCTATTTTCATTTAAAATTCATAAATACTAAGATATATTAATAAAATATAAATTATAACAATTATATAAATTAAATAAAAATTCAAAATACTTGATATAATTTGTACTAAAGTGAAATCATAAAATTAATTCAATATATATATATTAAAAATAAAAATGTGTTAGTCGGATTTGATCATATTTTTTTTAGAGTTTGACTGGACTAGCCTATTTTTAATTAGTCGACTCTATATATTTTATAGACACCAACCCATTTCGACACCTTTAGCCCCTAGTTTACTTATCAATGAAAAATACTAAGTTAAAATTATTTATAATTTTAAGGGAGTTTATATGTATTTTAAATAGAAGTATAATTATTTATAATTTAATTTTTTATAATCAAGGTACAATGAAATCAATCACTTTGTTTGAGCATTGTGGTGATTCGATTGCCATTATGAGGCTTTGTAAGAACCTATTCGGAGTTGACATATTGCAAGTTCATGTAAAATTAAATGAACTTGAATCCGTGTAAGCAATACTGATAAAAATACACTTTAAGAAATGAGAAAATGTTCTTATAAATTCGAATTCATCTAATCTTATATGAAGTTTCCATGCATTGATATTTAGTTAGTGGCTAGCTATACTTGATAATAATATAATTCAAAAATAATTAAATATAATATACTTTTTTAGTATCTGTCAACTATGAGACAACACCCATATTTTTTCTCTATTTTTTACTAAACTATTAATACACGAGGATTCAATATATAATTTATACGTTTTGAGTCCATATAACATCAATCTTAATTAAGAGACATGGTTATATAGTTTGCATTAGCCAATTTAATATACAACTATGCTATATGCCAAAAAAACCAACATCCAAAGCTTTCCATCTTCTTCACTTCATTTAAATTTAAGCCCTCAACTATGGTTAATTTGATCCATTCCCCCCAATGTGCCATTAATTACTGACGCCCCTAGAATAATGTCTTTTCTTATTATCACTTTAATAAAAAAAATTATATTGCGTTAACTAGAGTAAACATCAAGTACGATGGAAGTTTACGATCGAACATGACTAACTTTTAATTTGCGAACACTGTAAATATTATTGAATAAAAGAGAGAGATTATTATTTTGCATGAGAAAATTATTTCAAGTATGTTATGCTATATAGCTATATGCAAAATATATATATATATATATAAAATACATTGGAAAAGTTAAATAAATGAGTAATGTAATATTCTTAAATAAGAAAAGATTCATTAATTACATTAATAAAATATAAATACTTGTGATTCTTATATTTTCATCCATTGCATTAATCAATAAGGGCACTAGTATTTAGAGGAGGACAGAAAAAATCCAACTGTTAATAATGTATTTATGAGAAAGGAAAAGAACTCATGGTCATGGAAGCTTATTGTGTCACTCAGACGGAGACATCTCAACTGTCATCAAATTTATATCCCAAACGAAACGAGAGATCACATAGGGAAACAAATTGCAAATATATATATAAAATAATTATAATGTCCATAGAGTGGTAATGAGTTTGTATGAAAAAAATATTTAATATGAATTTTTTTGGTATACTATGTTTCAGGAAAAGAAATTTAAATAGTTGTCAAGAAATCACTTCTCAAACTTTTAGTTTATGCAATACCTCATTGATATTTTTTTTTTCCAAATTAACACTTACATCAATAAATTAATTTGACTGAATATTTTACACAAAATCAAAATTTTTAGTGTATTTTACCAGAATTTGAACTGATCACATGGGTAAATTATATAGCTTTAGTAATTTTTTTTTTGAATAAAACAGTTTAAAAAAATTATGAGGTTATAATGCACAAAATTAGAAATTTGTGAGTTTTTTCTGTCAACTTTAAAGTTAGAAGAAAAAGACCTTTTTTTCTTGGCAATATAACCCCTTTTTTTGTCACATGTACCAAAAAAAAAAAAAAATGTTCTTGGAAACAAAAGTTCCTAGGATCTATTTCTTTGTTGGGGCAATAGAATAAAAAGTGTGTGGAGTAGTATGGATATAAATCAGGGAAGATATATATGATTGAACAAATACAAGTTCAAACTCAATTCAATCAAAATAATAATAATAAACTTATATAATAGTATAGTTTTTTTTTTGTATTTTTTAATTTAGCCCATCATTTCCAATAAAGCTAGCCCAATACACTAACCATAGTTGGAGCAACCTAACAGATTGCAGTGGCCCAATAAGACAAGCGGGCTAAACCAAACTTGGTTCGAACTTCCATAATATTCATCTGCCTACACCTTCATCGCTCCTGGGGATTACATTTGAAACTGTAAAAATGTATCTATTCATTTGAGTTTATACTGTCAACTACACCAAACCAAATCAAATAAAACAAACAAAATGATTAATTTTGAACGGTTTAATTTGATTTAAGCGTTTTGATAATATATCTATTTGGTTTAATTTGAATTAGTTTTATCTTAAAATTAAACCAAAATAATATAATAGGGTGTTAAAATATGTGAACTTTGTAAGTTTTGTTTTCAATTGGTTTGGTTCGATTTTAAAATCACACTTCATTTTAAATTGACATTTTTTTTATAGATTAAATTGACTTTTTTATGTTGGAATACATTATTAAACAAATTCTAGTTTTATAAAATCTAAAAAATAGTTTGAAAAAAATTTAAATTTATTATACTATTTGTTGCATGTAAATTTTGTTATTTCATACACGTTCATTACAAAATAGATTCTTTGATATTTTGTCATTCTCTCGTATTTGAGGGAAAGAGATAAAGGATAGAATTTACGTGTGACTCCCTTATATCATCTATCTCTATTTTTCTCTAATGACAAAGAGTAATACAATGACAGACCTATGCAAATACGTGCGTGACGCGTTTGTATTGGTTCAGTTGTAAAAATATTTTTTTAAAAAAAAATTATATTTTTACAACTGAATCAATACAAACGTACCACGTAAGCGTTTCTATGTGTTTGCATCTTAGAAAAGTTCTACAATGATATAAAGAATTCACTCACAAAAATAATGTAATCATGTAGTCTTAACCTATACTATGTATGATTGATATGAGTTCCAATCCATAAGAATATGACTCAACCATTGAAGGGTCCCATTCATTTTGGTGGGTACATTACATCTAAACTTTTTTCCATATTATAAAGTTGAGTATAGATAATATATATGATATATCGATCAACTTGAACCTCTCGTGAGAGTTCTGACTTTTCAAACCCGTACTCTATATCTCATTTTTTTCTTTTATATATAATGTTGCATGACCATATATATTTTTCATACACTGAAATTCTCAAAACCTTGTGTAGCTAGCCAGATAGAGCAAGTAGATGGGTATTATAAGCATGATGAGTTTGTGTGTGTGGCTCTTCTTGTTATCTTCTTTCCTGCTTCTTCATTCTTCATACTCCCATGATGATGATGAGATAATAGCTCACTCAGAAAGGGAAGCTTTGGAAATTATCATTGGTGGTGGCTATGAACCTGCTCCTTCCCCACAATGTGAGCCTCCACCACCACCACCACCACCTATTACTCCTTGTCCTCCTCCTCCAATAGTTACTTCTCCCAATCCAACTCCACCTCCACAACCGCCTCCGTCACCTCGGCCGCCGACACGACGACAACCATCAAAGCCAAAAACGAAGCCACCTCAACGGCCCAAACCCCGGCTAAGCCGGCTGGACCGGGCGCGGCGCGTGCTTCTCAATTTCAAGGCCAGAATCTACGACCCAAACGGGTATACCAAAAACTGGAACAAGACAACCGACACGTGTCGTTTCCGGGGAATCCGCTGCGCCATTTATCCAATCGATAAACAGAATGTGGTCGCGGGATTGGACTTCAACGGAGCTGGATTCTCCGCGAAGAGACGTTCGGACGAGTTGATGGTGTCGGGAATCTTGGACAAGATTCCTGAGCTGGCGTTCTTCCACGTCAACTCCAACAACTTCACAGGCAACGTCCCGCTTGGAATCTCCAAGTTCAGATTCTTCTTCGAGCTCGACCTCAGCAACAGCAAATTGAAAGGCTTATTCCCCAAACAAATCCTCCGGTTCAAACAATTAATCTTCTTAGATCTCAGGTTTAATTTCCTCTTCGGCCCCATTCCACCTCAGCTCTTCCAGATGGATCTAGACGTTATCTTTATCAACAACAATCTCTTCACGCAAAACCTCCCTGACAACTTTGGGTCCACACCGGCCAGGTATCTCACTTTCGCAAACAATAAATTAACCGGTCCTATCCCAAGCAGTATTGGAAAAGCCCGGAATACCCTCACGGAAGTGCTTTTCTTGGGGAATCACTTTTCCGGATGCTTACCGTACGAAATCGGCTTCCTGAAAAAAGCCACGGTCTTCGACGTCAGCGACAACTCCCTGACGGGTCCCATCCCGTTGTCCTTCGCCTGCTTGGACAGCATTCAGTATCTGAACTTGTCGAGGAACGAGTTCTACGGCGTCGTTCCGGAGTCGGTGTGCGGGCTTCCGGGGCTCCGGAACGGCGGGAGCTTGACGCTGTCGTTTAACTACTTCACGCAGGTGGGACCCAAGTGTATGATGTTGATACACTCGAAGGTGTTGGATGTGAGGGGGAATTGCATTAAGGGGCTTCCTGATCAGAGGCCAGGAGGTGAGTGTAAGGAGTTTTTCTCCAAGGACAAGTCTTGTCCTAATCCCAAGTCCTTAAGCTTTGTGCCGTGTAAAAAGTACCATTCTGCGGAGTCACAGGCGGCCGTCGCGCCGGCCGCTCCGGAGACGGCGGGTTATTCCCCGGCGCCGGCGCCGGCACCGGCACCAGTGACTTACAAGTCTTTGAAACCACATCGGTTGTGATTCGATCAACTCTAGAGTGACATGCATGCATAACGATATATAACTAGATGAGCCTCCAAATCCGATAATACAGTATCGGATTATTGAATAGAAAGAGAAAGATCACATCAGGCAGAGTGAGACTCATCTTATATCTTTCTTTCTCACGCCGGATTAACTGGATGGGGCGATATATATATATATGAATTTTAATTTTATGGTTGCATGATGTTGTATTATATATATACGTGATCATTATATATGTCTTTTCTGTTGTTAGCCGTTAATTTGTTTGTATGAATAGTATTAATTTATAATTAATAAATAAGTTGTGTAACCAATGTGGGGGGCATCTTGTTAATGTTATATAGTGGGTTTTGCTAAGAATGCATTTAATGAGGTGAGGTGAGATGGTGAAAATAATGCATAGAAATCACAACTTGTAATAATTGCGTTTTTTATTTTTTTTAAAGACATAAATACCCTTCACTTATTTTCTCCATCTCTCTCTTTTTAAGTTATTACAATATTTTTTTATTCATATTTATTATTTTAATTATTCTTTTTTTTTTTCAATTTATCAATAATGACGTAATGGTATTATTAATGTGGTTTTTTTATAATATTAATGTGAGGATAATTGCAATAATAATATACTGAAAATAAAAAATAACGTGATTATTGATAAATTGAAAATAAAAAATAAAAATAAAGAATTATTAAAAAAATAAATATGAATACAAAATAAAAATTGTAATAAATTAAAAAGAGAGAGATGGAAAAAATAGGTGAAGGGCATTTATGTCTTTAAAAAAAGTAAAAAAACGTATTTATTACAAGTTGTGATTTCTATGCATTATTTTTACTATTTTACCTCATTAAATACATTTTTAGAGCACTGGTTAGCAAAACCCTTATACTATATATATGGGTAACCCAGCCAATCATTTTTTTTTTTTGGCCAGGGTAACCCAGCCAATCATATGTTACTATGTGACACTCTAAAAATTAGTGAGATTTACAGTTGTGCCTTTAAAATTAATAATAGTTACATTTTTAATATTTATAAAATTTTTACAATATTACTCTCAAAATTTATAATAGTTATACTTTTGACATTTATAATTTCATCCTCAAACTTATGATAATTTGATTTTTATTTTGTATTTTTATTAAAAGTTTATTTATTATATTTTATGAATCAATATAAAAAGCCCAAGAAGCAGCAACCAAACTGTCAATGACACACTACTAGCCCAGAAAAAAAAAACTGTCAAAGCTAAGACACTAATTAATAATATGGATTCTGCTTCTTAGGGGTTTTTGTATTTATAAAATATAATAAATAATAATTTTTTAATAAAATAAAAAAAATATAATTATCATAAGTTTGAGCATAAAAATATAAAAATTTAACAAATGTTAAAATATAATTATAAACTTCAAAAGTAAAAATAATAAAAAATTTATAAATATTAAAAATATAATTATTATATATATATATTAGAGAGAGAATCATAAATTGTCATATTTTTTAAAGTGCCACCAATAATTTATAATTGGGCTGGGATGCCAACATTGATACATATTTATCTACATGTATTTATATAAATTTAGATCAAGTGAAGTATAAGTACATAAAGTGTACAATATTCTGACCGTCAGATAAAAATTAAAATTTATATCTACATTATAATAGTCTCATATAACAATTCAGACTATACAATTTATATACTTTATCAAATTTATATTTTGAATTTGAATTTACTGTAAAAGGAAAGAGATAGAGGGGATGTAATGGGTCATTCTATCTGTTTACTCTCTTGTCCAGGCCAATATTGTAGATCATTAGTTATTTATCTATATCTATATATATATGGCTTTGGAGTTTTTGGTGTCACACAACTAAAGTGTGACACCAAAAAAATAACTTCTCCCTCAATTTTCCAATAAATAACAAATTTATCACAAAATAGTTATATTTTATAATTAAAAAATACAAAAAAAATAATATGATTGAGGATGTGGGAGAGAGAAAACAAGTATGATAGGTGGTTGTTAATAAAATGGAGAAGTGCATAACTTCTCATTTTTTTTAATTTTTTTATTTTAAATTATGATAAAAATTCTATTTAAAAATTTAAAAATATTTAATTTTTAATGATTTTAAAATATAATAATTATTTTATATTATATTTTTAAAAAATTTAAGAATAAATTACATGTATGCACGTAGGTGCATGCGAAGCCTCTAGTATATATATATGGCTGTGACTCCTTCTGGTCATTGGGGTCACAAAATAGTCATATTTTTTAATTAAAAAATACAAAGAATTTATATGATTGGAGGATGTGGGAGAGAGAAAACATGAATGGGGATAGTTACTAAAAAGGTGGAGAAGTGAATAACATAACTATTTAAAAATTAAAGAACTATAAAATAATTAATTTTTAATGATTTTAAAATATAATAATTATATTTTAAAAAATTAAGATTAGATTGCATGCACGTAGGTGCATGCGAAGCCTCTAGTATATATATATAGCTTTGGACTTTTTGGTGTCACACAAGTAAAGTGTGACACCAAAAAAATAACTTCCCCCTCAACTTTTCAATAAATAACCAATTTCTCACAAAATAGCTATATTTTATAATTAAAAATACAAAAAAATAATATGATTAGAGGATGTGAGAGAGAGAAAACAAGTTTGATAGGTGGTTACTAAATAAATGAAAAAGTGCATACCTTCTCATTTTTTAATTTTTTTTATTTTAAATTAGGATAACAATTCTATTTAACAATTTAAAAAAATTATCAAATATTTAATTTTTAATAAATTTAAAATATAATAACTATTTTATATTATATTTTTAAAAAATTTAAGAATAAATTACATGTATGCACGTAAGTACATACGAAGCCTCTATATATATATATATATATATATATATATATATATATATATATATATATATATATATATATATATATATATATATATATTTGCTTTTCCTTTCAAACTTTACTTTGAGGAGACATGCGCTGACAAGCATTTTGTAGTTTTACGTGGTTGTCTCAAGCTGGATTCCCTGAATTAAACGTAAAATGTGCTAAGCAACTTTTTGGTGGGTCCTAAAAGTTGTCATCTTTAGTCCTAAAAAAACAACACACACATGCACCCACAAATGGGTCGAGACTTAAAAAAGTGATTTTGGTCTCCTTCGTAAATTTATGATGCAATTTGTTGTATTATGTAATGCATTCAATTAATAGAATTATGACACTTATTATTTTGTTATATCATGTAATGCAATTGGATAACATCAATAGTTATAATTATGCCACATAACTTATTACATAATGCAACAAATTACATTATAGATTCACGCTATCCTCTCTTCGTAGGTACGTAGATAAAATGTTTGTGATATTCAAGGGCTCTATAGTTAAGCCAAATCTCCTCTTACAAGTTGCTACTAGCTAGGACCTCTACTCCAACTTGGTGGATATATAAAGGGACGACATGGATATCTTCCGGGCATGTTCTTCTACTATATATGATCAATTATTGAATCTAATGCGTTCAATGATGAGTAAATATCAACTGCCATATTAGGACACCTTTGGTTTCATGAAAAACTATTGTAATTTACATTGTAATTCAATATTTATTCTAATATTTTTTTTATTAAACATACTTTTTTCTTGTAATATAAAGAAATTATATTTTTGTCCTTATTTTTTTGTCCACTTTTATTTCATTCTCATTTTGAATATAAAGGTAAAATAGTCATTTTACACATTTTTATTCCATTTACATTACATCACTTTCATATTACTGTTCTCGTTCCCTCCAACATTCTCATTTCCATTTTCATTACCATTCCCATTACATCAAATATTCATGTATCCAAACGTGCCCTAATTGATTGAACTGATACATTTCACTCTGAAAGGATCCAACTGTTAACAATGTATTTTATATGGAGAAAAGTCTGACTCATGTAGAAGCATATTGAGTCACTGAGAGTTTGAGATTGGGACATCTCACCTGTCATCCAAATTTATTAGCTAGATCCCAAATTAAAGACAAATGACATTATATTGAACAAAAATGCAAATTCATAAGATATAAAATAGTTATAGTGTGCATAGAGTACTGGTACTTTTTTTTTTAATGTGAAAAATGTTTAATATAGTACATTTTATTAAAAGAATTTTAAATAAATAAATTTAAATGTTTTATTTAAAACTAGGCAAAAAAAATTTCAGGTGTATTAATATTATATTCAATTCTTATATATTTTACAATTAAGTAGCAGTCAATATATAGTGCAAGTGCTATATATATATAATATAATTGAAAAAAAAAAGGAAAGTTGAAAGTGTAAATTTTTTTTCTTTTGGTTAACAAGTGTAAACTTTATTTGAAGTATGGGATCCAACTATATATATATATATCAAACTTTATCTCACATGTCTAAACTGTTGCCAATGAAAGGTAGATGGAGACATTTACATATGCTTGTGGAAAATAATGAAATAATCAATTAAGTTAAACAATGACTAGCTTGTTCATTTTAAAAAAAAAAGTTAAACAATGACTTGCCGTAGCTGTTATCAAATGATTATGTGTCTATTTGACAAGTTAATTAATCTTAATTCTTTAGACAAGTCAATGGCTAATATTCCTTAAAAGGAGGGAGGAGTTTTCAATTTGTCCTTTTATTTGAAATTAAGCTTTTGTCCCTCTAGATCGTTTTCTTAATTAATTATTTGTCCAAATTGATTTGCATCCACACATCAAGATCACCAAGAGTGGGATTACATGATTATTGAAGATTCGGTAATTCAATTGCTTGTCATTTGTTATTGTTAAAAAAATGATTCATAATCTATTCGAAGTGAATCTTTATTAGTGTGAAACCATATTAATATTAAGAAATGGTATTGAATAAATGAAATTTTGTATTAAAATTCAGTATACTCGTAATACTATCGACGTCTAGACTTCTATATCTCAAGGAAAATTTGAAATTTTCGGATGAAATTTAGTACTATCAACGTGTCGTATTTCTTTAATTATCGTCTTTTAGGTTCAATTCTTATAAGGATGAGAATAAAATCTCATTTGTTAAAAACTCACTTCCATCAATAAAGCTAATAGTATTTGATAAATTCTTCATCAGCCCACACTCTGATGGACCATGATCAACACCAATATATATATATATATAGAGGGCACTTGTTTCTAAAATGCAATGCAATGCTAAATTGTTAAAAAAATTTCTTCTATCTAGAGAGTCGTACGTGCAATTTGTTCCCATCAATTTTAGAAGCTGACAAATTAATTTTTGCGTCAATTAATTAATCACCATTATATTTGTTAATAAAATAATATTAAAATCAATTACAATTATTTTAGCTGACGTTAAAGTATTCATGACATAATTTCTAGTGTTAGTTATAAGATTGACAGTTATAATCAATATTAAAAATAATTTATAATAGACGATGTTCAACTTATATTTTTTCTAGTGAAATATTTTACCCAAAATGAAAAGTTTCAATAATGAATAAAATTGAAAGTGATAATATTGTTTAGAATGAGGTAAGTAAATTGGAAGTGTATGTTGCAAAAAAAAAAAATATAATAATAATAGAAGTTTGTAAAAGCCTTTTGTCAATAAATCCACGATAGGCTGTAGTTGGACTTGGACCAACCAAACAAATTATTCTAGCCCAATTAAACAAGGGGGCCAATCCCAACTTGCTCCTACACTTTCATTGGGGAAAAAAAAAAATCCTTACATATATATGTGTTGTGCCAACTTTATTTGTGCATTAACCGATGACATCAATTTATTTATTATGTGATCTTTTAATATGAAAAATAAAAAATTATATGAATATTATTAATCAATGTATAAATAATGTGTGGGGCAATATGACACGAAGTGTTGCTAGAGCTAGAATAATCATAGAGTATTTTTATAAAGGACAAAATTTATATGTTGTTGTTTACATGTAAACCTTATCAAAAGCATGTAAGCACAGCACATATATCTTTTTCTTTTATAAATAATGTTGTCAAACAAGCCCTATGTGGCTAAACTGAGTCTATCTGTTCCGAGGGGTGGCCAACTTCTCTCTTCACCCTCGGATGGATAATGTTATTCAACTAATGCATCACGATTGTATTAGTGCCTTTGGGCCTGACCATGGTCATAGTTAAATAATATTTTTGTCAAAATTATGGATTAAATAGTTGATATAGTTACAAATTCGGGGATTAAATAGTATTTTGTCAAATTCGGGGACTAAATAGTTGACATAGTTAAACATTTTATGGACTAAATAGTATTTTTGATAAATTTAAGGACTAAATAGTAGTTTGACCAACAATTCAGAGACTAAATAGTTGTTTACCTCTAAAAAAAATGAACAAGTACATGTAGGTTACATTCCACCTCAAGATTAGCCCATATACGTCCTATTTCAACGCAGTTTCTGTTGTAATTCTCATCCATTCCTTCCTCCTTCTTTCTCTTGTCACCTATATATAAAAGCACCCTCTTTTCTCCTTTTCCATTCGCTCACACCCATCAACCAAAATCAATAATGGAGCCCTTTCATTCATCATCATCATCTTCATCTCTCTTTCTCTTCCTCTTCCTCTCCTCCTCCCTTGCCCTTTCCTGCTTCGCCGCCCTCGACATGTCCATCATCGACTACGACGCCAAGGTGCACGTGCGTCGCGACGACGCTCACGTGAGGAAGATGTACGAAGCATGGTTGGTCAAGCATGGGAAAGCCTACAATGCCTTGGGAGAGAAAGAGAGGCGATTTGAGATCTTTAAGGATAACTTGAGGTTTATTGATGAGCATAATAGGGTGGAGAACCGGTCCTTTCAATTGGGTCTGACCCGGTTCGCTGATCTCACCAATGAGGAGTACCGGTCCGTGTATTTGGGTGTTAGGTTTAACCGATCTGCCGCCGGTTTGAGGCTTTCCGCCTCGAGGAAGAGCGGCCGGTATGCCTACCGCGACGGCGATGAGCTGCCGGAGACCGTGGATTGGAGAGCCAAGGGTGCGGTGGGGCCGGTTAAAGATCAAGGCCAATGTGGTACGTTTTTTCGGTTCTTTTATTTTGTTGTTTCTAGAATTTTGATTGAATCGCAGTTTTGTGTGTTCTGGGAGAATAGGAGCATATTTTGTGAACGTGGTCTTGTCAAATATAGAATTGTGAAAGTGGATAACAAAAAAACAGTTATTTAATTTATTTTTTTATCACAAAAAAAAAAGATTATTTTTTTTCCTTCTAGATGATGATATTTTCAGTTTGGTTCTTGGTTAATTAAATTTTTTTTAATTTTAAACTTTTATAATTTGATTTGTTTGGTGCTAATTGAAAAAGGTTAAAACCTAGCTAACTACCTAATTTGATTGTTATCCTATATGGAAATTGCCATATATATGAGAAATTTATGAACTAAAATATTATTTTAGTCGCTTTTAAATTTTTTGAGTTAGTCTCTCATAATTTAATTTGTTATCAATTTAATCCTTTCATTTGGATGTCATATAAATAAATGATAATCTGTTTAGTTGAATGATTTATATTGACTCAAAATTAAAGTAAAAGTTACTTTCAAGTGGGTAAAATTTGAAATAAAATATGAGAAAAATTACAGCTCAGTTAACTCTTAATATTGTTTAGTTAACACTAGCTAAATGCCCCACATCATCATGGTTACTTATTTAAATTGATAAGAAATCAAATATTGAGGAAATAGATTGAAAAAATTATTATGTACAAGGTTTGAGTGTGGCCCTATATATTATCTATATATGTTTGGTTTGAATATGGAAAATATTGAATGCATGCAGGGAGTTGCTGGGCATTCTCTACAATTGCTGCTGTGGAAGGAATAAACAAAATCGTAACGGGAGATTTGATATCTCTATCAGAACAAGAATTGGTAGATTGCGACAAGAGTTTTAACCAGGGATGCAATGGAGGCCTTATGGACAATGCTTTTGAGTTCATCATCCAAAATGGAGGCATTGATACCCAAGCCGATTACCCTTACCATGCTCGTGACTCCACATGTGATCCCAACCGGGTATATATATATCTATATTCTATACTATCAATTTTAATAGTAAGAGTTTATATATATGAACATCAATTATTGTTACGGTTTGGTTTTCTCAGAAAAACGCTCGAGTGGTGAGCATCGACGGGTACGAAGACGTCCCGGAGAACGACGAGAATTCCTTAAAGAAAGCCGTCGCAAACCAACCCGTAAGCGTCGCAATCGAGGCCGGAGGCAGGGCGTTTCAGTTATATCAATCCGGCGTATTCAGCGGCCTATGCGGGACGGAGCTCGATCACGGCGTCGTGACCGTTGGATACGGGACGGAAAACGGCAAAGACTATTGGCTAGTGAGGAACTCGTGGGGCCCATCGTGGGGTGAGGAAGGTTACATCAAGCTGGAGCGTAATCTGGAGAATTCCAAGTCCGGGAAATGTGGGATCGCAATGGAGGCATCCTACCCTACAAAGAAAGGACCCAACCCTCCGAATCCAGGACCTTCCCCTCCATCACCTTCCCCTCCTCCTCCAATGCCTGAGAATATGTGTGATGATTACTACACCTGCCCTTCCGGGACCACTTGTTGCTGCATTTACGAGTTCGAAAATTTCTGCTTCGGATGGGGATGCTGCCCGTTGGAATCCGCCACGTGTTGCGACGATCATTCGAGCTGCTGCCCTCATGATTACCCCGTCTGCGACACCGTGTCCGGAACCTGCCGTGTGGTACGTACTGAATGGATCATGTGCTGTGCAACATATAGCAGGGAAACTCTTTCTCTTTCGTGACTAATTTGTGTTTTTTTAATTTGTTTTTTATGGAATTATTGTTGATTTGGATGGTACAGAGCAAGGAGAGTCCATTGGGAGTGAAGGCATTGAGGAGAGGCCCAGCTTCCAGCATTGGAGCTCAACATAAACACGTTACCAAAATTAGTGTCGCATGATCAAATTGATTAATGTGGAATCACAGCTCAAGAATTCTATATATGATCGATCAAAAATGAGGATGATGTTTTTGAATGATGACTATATTTTAATTAATTCCATTCTGATTGCTGTATATACTAATTTATATATATATACACTTCGCCTAATTTGCTTTCTGTTTTGATTTCTCGCGCCTTAACCATACTCTTTTCAAAAACTAAGATGAAATTGATATATATAGCGAGGAGGAGTAATTAATGGACTAATGATCAAAGATGAAAGTTTATATATGACATTTTCGGCTCATATTCTATATCGATTAACTCGAATTTATGAGAACATTTTTTTAAAAAATAATGCTATGTGTGAATGAAACTAAATAAAATGAGAATGAAAGCAAATGATAGATTAACTTTCTTTTAAGTTTAATAAAAACAAAAATAGAAGAAAAATGTATCACCAGTTCAAATTAAAATATTATGTATTATTAATACTTTAATTTAATTAATTAAATGGACCAAAAATCTGACGGACATCACATTTCAATATCAATTTAATTAAATACAAAATATAAATCCATTTGTAAATTAATATAACGGATAATTGTAAGTTTAACATATAAAACAACAAAGCCATGCAAGAAAATGCAATGGATCTTCACCTTTTGAATCCTTTTAAACTTCTCATAAAATATTTTTTACTACTATATTTATAAATATCAAAAGTACTATATTTAGCTTGATCAACCTAATTTGAAGTACTATCGAACACTAAATGTGAATACTTTTTGTTCCCGGGCTTCCCTCTGACACTATCATCACTATTGACTATTGAGTTTAATCCATCCCTCCGGAGGTAGCTTCCGTCGAATTAATGTTGAAGATATATTTATGGAAATTCCATTATGCATTTTTGAATGAACAGACCAACCTTCTTTTTATATAATTGATAATAATTTGAGAAGGATTTTCTGGAAAAATAAAGGTTACAACAACCATTTGGGACACTTGTGCTTCTAGTTCACTCTCTGAGATCAAAAGTGGAAATAAAAATATGGAAAAATATTTAGCTCAATTTTATTGGTTAATTTACTGTTATAAAGATAAATCTTGTTTATATTATTTTCTTTAATTTCTATTTTATATATTTGAGAGAATTATCAATTTAATCACTAAATAATACAGATTATTCCCTTAGAAGATGAAAATGTTTAGTTTATTTTTTTGTTTCAATTTAGTCCTTTTAATTTTTTCTGTCAATATATGTGTGATTTTTTTTCAGGATTAAAAAATTAAATTATAATAAAAAAAATATCTTTCAAGTATTAAATAAGACATTTTCATGTTATAAGGACTAAATTGATATAATCAATATTTTTCAGCACCAAAATGATAATTATCTCTAAATAATTTTATCCGTCCAACCGTGGTCTCACACTCTTCCTGCTCATCGTTTTACGGGCAAAGAAATGGCGGATTCGTAGTTGACGAAATTTAATTATAGAGAAAGAGAATTTGCGTTTCCTGAAATCCTGACTTCCTGAAAATGCTGGATTTCATTTCATTTCTCCCAAACTCACAGGGATAATCCGGAAACAACATTAATGCTTGGAGATGATTCATAATCAGAAGAGAAAAAAATTCTCCGTACAAGTAATTAAACCAATCCTTTTGTTATTTTGCATATGAAAAAGGAGACTATGGCATCTCGGTTTGGGTTCAAACGTTGAGTTTTTAGGGTCAATACATCGCATTTCTTTCACCACAATCGCATTACTCGGTTCGTCCATGTCGATTACCGGCATTCATGGCCAACTCCTTGAGGTTACTGGTAAAAACCCTTTACCCCCATTTTCTGTCAATCTCATTTTCCTTTCCCCCTTAATTTTAGGGTTTTTCAGTTTTTTCTTCCTTGGAATAATTGAATCTTCTGTTGGCCCCACACAGTCGTATCGGGCTACAAGTTGAAGGACACGGAATGGATTTCAAGACAGGACCCTTATGTGTGCCTTGAATATGGTAGCACCAAGTTTCGAACCCAAACGTGCACAGGTATGTTCCTTAGATCTGACCTCTAATGCTTAATTGTTATTGACTCAATTGCAACATATGAGAACAAATCCATTGTGTTAGTGTAAGGACTAGTACCTCGTATGAATCGAGGTTCAAATAAGAGAGCTATGACGATTAGTGTTTGGCAGTTCCACATGATTGTCTACCTGTAGGGGGAAAATTGCCACTTACGAAACTTGAGTCCCACTTTAGAAATAGGAGATTTAAATTTCTAATCTAGGGTTTATATGAACCTTGGCTTTTACAAACTTGCGAGCTAGTTTTTGGAGTATGGTTTTACAAGAATTTTTATCAATGTACTTGGATTCTACTCTATTTTCAAAAATTCAAAGGCATGGGACTTGAGTCCTACTATTGAAGTAATGATCATAATGTGGGGTTTGTATTGAAGTTTGGGATTTCAAACTCTCTAAGTTAGCACCAATGGGAACTAGTCCCTCACAACGTGGCGAATCGAGGTTCGAATCCATTGTGGGAGGGGTGTTCAAATTTAGTGCTGACATTATTGTCTCCAATAAAAGGATACCTATGGAAAACCAAAGAAACGTTATGAGTTAGCTTTGATGATATTCTTCTCATAATTAACCCTGTTTTACTTTAATAATGAGGATTTGATTGTTTGAATGGTTTTAGTTTTGACATAATTTATGATATTTGATATATTTTGGGTTAGTTTAGATGGCGGAAAAAACCCCACATTTAGAGAGAAGTTCATGTTTACGCTGATCGAAGGCCTTAGGGAGCTTAATATCCAGGTGTGGAATAGCAATACACTGAGTGTGGATGATTTTATCGGCAGTGGAAAGTAATTACGTTTCTATAGTCTTTTGGTTTTACTTCTAAAGCATCAAAATATAAATAATCTTTTGCCTCAATTCTGAACTTTGAACCTCGTTTTACTTTTTTGTATTTTCAGGGTTCAATTGCACAGGGCACTTTCAACAGGTTTTGATGACTCTTGTTGGCCACTTCAAACCAAAACTGGCAGGTAAATAAAGGGGTATGAAACCTTGGGTAGCTTTTACTCTAATATCAGTCTCATATGTTGTCATTAGCATCATCAAATTCTATTATAGTAAAAGGTGAGCTTATTTGAATATCAACTTTGAACTACAGTGTCTTCATCTATCACAGGTTTAGCTTCTGAGTTGAGAAGATATGTCATTCTTTATCTCACTAGTTAAGTTTCCCTTTGAGACATGGTTGATAAATCTTGATGTCTGAATCAGGTTACCGTAATGATTAATGTGGCCATAGTTTGTAATTAACTGTTTATATATGGCATATAATTTTCTAGTCTTTTCAAAGTGTAGTAATGATTCCTTTATATTATTATTGGACAAAAGAAATTATATTGCAGATACATTTGTGTTATGTGAAAAATTCTTAAGTACATATGTTGTGCCATCTACGCATTAACCAATAGAATTCATCTATTTATTCTTGTTTTTATCTATCATGTGGGCCCCCAAAATCTGAAAGGTAAAGAAATAAATGAATGTCATTGGTTAATGCACAAATGACGTAACGCAATACATATACCTAAGAGTTTTTCGTGTTATGCCGGTTGTTTTGAGTTCTAAGAGCAGTATAATTACATAACCTAACAAGCATTTTAGGAGAAAATTTTCTTTACTTCGAACTACATTTGTGTTTCACTAAACATACGTAGAACCGTTTTTCACCCTTTGAACTTCCTAGTTTTCTGAAGAACTAATTTTAGTTATAGGATTTAATCAGACATTAGCTGTTAGCAGATGAAATGACCTGACAATGAAGTTGAACTTTATTTGGCTTACAACGATATAACGCTCTCAAAATGTATGAAGTTGGTTAACTTTTTAACTAAAACATTCTTCTTGGTTAACTAAATAGTTTTCAGATTTCTAATGTCTTGTTTTTTTTTTGGCAGAAATGCAGGTGAAATAAAACTTATTTTGTATTATCCAGAAGCCAGAGTAAGCTAGGTTTTTTATTATGTATTTAGATGATTTGGTGTTCAATATTGGTATGGTTAGGAACTCTTTTAAACATGACTGTGTTTTGATGATTGTAGAAAGCTTCACCATTTTATGCTCCGTCCGCGCCACCCTACGTGCCACCACCGGGAAATTCTCACGCCCCTCCATATCCTGCACCTGCATCTTCCTATCCACCACCATCCTCTGCACATTATTACCCACCACCACCTCCAGCATCAGTAAATCCTTATTCTTACCCTCCTTCATCTCCCTATCCTTCATATTCATGCGATTACACATCATCACTGTACCCTCCCCCTCCGGCCGCCTATCCTCCCTCTCCATATCCATCAACTTCAGTGTATCCGCAATCTCCATATCCACCTCCACCAGCCTCATCTTATTATCCTCCTGGTAATTATTCTGCTTTCCTTTTAATTAGGATCGAACATATAGGTGTAGGCTAAGAAGCACGGACACGCGAGTTGTATGGCGTTGGCGTGTCGGACACGTGTCCGTGTGTCGACACGTTGACACACGTGTGACACGCCTGCGACACTCTATCTCTACTTTTCTCTTCAAGGTATACATATATATATAATATACCCTGTATATATATATATATATACTCTGTTAATATATATGACATCATGAATATTGTAATTTTTGAAGCTTTTATCAATATTTATAAATATTTTGTATCCTCTTGAAATTAATATATATATATATATATATATAATTTATATATATATGCCGTGTTGTGTCCAGTAATTTTAAGAATCGGCGTGTCGAGGTGTGCGTGCCCGTGTGAGTGTCTGTGCTTCATAGGGTGTAGGTTTTAAAGCTCAACACTACTTGAAAATTGTTTATGAAACTTCACACCAGTCTTCCATTTTTTGCTGCTTGCCTTCTGTTTCTCTACATATATGTCTTTTTCTTTAATAGAATGCTTTTTTTCTTTTTTCTACTTGGTGATCAGGTCCATATTCCGGAAGCTACCATCATCCACCACCATATTGAAGATATATATATATTGTAGAGTAAGTTACACTCTCATTTCTTGAGAGATCCTTAAATTAGACTCCATTTCCCTCTATTTTTAAAACCTACACTCCTCTCCCTTGATAGATTAAAAATCTACAATTTCACCCATTTTCTCTCAAATACTCTTATGTTTATTATTTATATAGTTAAATATGTATTTGACTAATATAATTTTTTTTTCAAAAATGAAAATGAAAAAATTATTTTTAACTCAAAATAAATAATAGTGAAATGATAATTTGAAAAAAAATTGTTTTTTTATAATAAATTGTAAATATTTAAAAAGTTAATAATACTATTAAGGGTATTTTAGTCAAAAAAACGGATTAAATGATAGGTTTTTCAATATTTCAAGGGAGGGAAGTGTAGATTTTCAAAATAGAGAAAAAAATAGTGTAATTTAAAGATCTATCAAGAGAGAAGAGTGTAATTTACTCTATATTATATGCAAAACCTCGAAAATGGCTTATTATAGTCTTACTCTCTTATATGTGTATCTTTTCTTAAAAAAGGGGTTTTTTTTTCCTCTCTTGGAAATATATTGTGTATAGGCATGACAATAAAATTCAAGGGCTCAAAGAAGGGTGTTTAATAGGCATTATGTGGCCACTCAACTTGTGGGTCACCTCCTGTATAGAATTTATAGTCAAAGTAATCAAGTATAGTTTAATGGCGAAGGGCCAAGGGTGTGGATACTTTTAGTTTAACAAGAGATAATTCAAAGGTAAACTCTTGCTTGGTCATGAATAAAAAAAAGAACTGATAGTTACAACTGGGAAAGAAGAATTTTTTTTCTCTGTTTGCAGAAGAATGAAGGAACAAGCAATATGGATTTATTTGCAACTCCTATATTCTCAATTAATTGTGTAAAGGAAAGCAGGAAGGGTGAAATTTGTATTAGGGAGAATAAAAGAGAAGGAAGAACCTTTATTAATTTTTTCCATTCATGTCTTCTTCCTCAATCTAAATATATTCCACCAATGCCTAGTGTTCTTTTAATCGTTGTCTTTTAGGTTTGAACTTTGAATGAATAAGAATAGAGCATTATCTTTTCTGAGAGTTGCCTCTGCCTTTCAGCAATGGATCTAACAATACCCGATATATTTGTCATCACACTTACTCTAAAGAACACACCACTCAAGACAAGAAGAATTGAAATATAGGTGAGTCTATGATGCAATTTGTTGCATGCATGCAATATAATTTCAACCGATAGGATTGTGACACGTGGGTAGGATGACTTGAGATGCAATGCAATTCTCTACGTGTTACAATCCTATCAGTCGAAATTGCATTGTATGTAAGCAACAAGTTGCATCATCCACCAACTCTTGAAATATATATATGAACATAGTATTATATAAGTGGACTAAGTCCAAGTCCACTACATCGTACGCCAATAATTTTTTTGTTTTGTTTTATGAGTTGTTTGCTTCGTGGCTGACGCATTGTCTTTTCAAAATATATAAATGCAATGTACGATATATTTTGAAAAGTCCCACTCCCAACCATAAGGACTTGAGTCTATTTAATTATTGGCCACTGCCACGAAGACGATGCAACTAATGACGCGGATTCTCTACTATTGTATTTTTATGTTGTTTGGTTAGTCACGATTTTAATCGTGCCTAACTGAACAGCACACAGGCATAATTATAGAAGATTCGGACTCATTCAACTAGTTAGTTAGTTCAGACCAAATATGTGGAGAGTGAAGAACTGAAGATCCTTTCCTTCCACTTACAAATCTACAGAAAAGGGAAAATATGTATCTAAATTTTTCTTGTATTACCAAAAAATAAGAATAATATATTGTTTATATATATATATATATATATATATATATATATATATATATATATATATATATCTTGATATATTTATAAGTTGAGTAAAAAATTATGCCTGGTAAACAATTTTTTTGTTTTGTTTTTTCCTTTGTAATAGTCGCTGAATATAATGTTGTTGATTTAATTATCTCTTTTCAATACTTTTTACTTTAATGACAATTTCCCTTTGCACTATATATATAGGATAAAAACACAGTATGCTTTGAAATTATTATTCAATCATTATTCAATATAATGTTACTATTTTTTTTTTAAAAAAAATAAGAAATTCTGATCGTGATCAAACGCACCATGTTGATTGATGACTCTAATATTTGAACTGTAATTTATACGAAAAGTTTTTTAAAAATACTATTGTATCAATTTCAATAAATATTTATATTTTATTACTACAAAAAAAAAAACAGAATTTTGATGGCATCTTGTAGGTCATAGTTATTTATGGCTGAAAGTGTTTGGCACCATCTAACAAGTTGTCACTAAAGATATTGACAAAGTAACATCACATTACATTACATAAATGATAATATATATATATAACGCACTCTACTGTAAATTTACTGCCGACAAATAATTGGTTGCATAAGGCTGGTTAATGCATATAAAGAAAATGAGAAGGCACTAATTTATTAACCGCCTAAATTACAAGTCGCTTTTTTTAAAAAAATTTGAATCACAAATTAAATGATAACTAAGTAAATTTGAGGTAAATCACTTAGTGTTAAAGTGTAATTTATCTTACCAACAGGTGGTAGGTACTCTATTTCTCTTAAGTAAGGTCTCAGTTTCAAAACTTGTGTATGAAAAAAATTTTGCTGAGAGAGTTCGATAACTCGAACAGGATTGCTTTTAATAAAAGAATACATATAAAAAATAAAAAAAAGTGTATTTTACCTTAAATATAAGAGTAAATTACATTTTCCTTCCATGAAATGTCAAATTATACTCTCATTCCTCAAAAGATTAATTAAAAATCTATAATTTTAATTTTTTTTACTAAAATACCTCACATTATTGATTTTTTAAAATAATTATAATTATTATAAAATTAATTTCACTAAAATATCTTGAATTAAAAATAAAAGTTTTATTTTTTTAAAAAAACTTTTTTATATTAGTCAATTATATATATATATATATATATAATTATATAAATAATAAACTTTCTAAAAAAAATTACATAAATAATAAACATAAATTTTTTTGGTAAAAATAGATGCAATTTTAGGTAGAAAAATATAATTTATTCTAAAAATATGCTAAATTACCATTTTGGTCCTCTATGTTTTATCGAAGTTTACTTTTGGTCCCTTATGTTTCAAAAAGTCTTTTTTAAGTCTTATATGTTTTTTTTGTCAAAATTGGTCCTTCTGGCTAACTCCGTCTATGTTCTCCGTTAGTTGTTGACGTGGACATACTCTCTCTTCTTCTATGTATCTATTTAAGATGACGTTGCACTCCATGTCACGCCACGTCATGGCCACCATCATTACGTCGTCGTCATTTTCTTCTCTCTTTCTTTAATTCCTCCTCCTCATCAGATGATCATCATCTTCTTCTTCATCATCATCATCATCTTCATCTTCTACCATTCAACTTCTCCACTGTCACCACCCAAGCCCTCTACTACTACTACCGCATGTTCACCTCCTCCACCACCATCACTTAGGGCACGTTTGGTATAAATACACATATGTAAAGTACTGTAGAATAAAAGAAAGTACGGTAGAAAAAAGTGAGGAGAGAGATAGAGAGAAAATTAGGAAAGAGAAAAAGTATGATAAAAATGTGTTTGGTATATATAAAATATGACGTAAAGTTTTTTTCGAGAATTGTGAGATTACATGTAATGCACTGTTGGGGAGTGTTACCAAACGAGCCATTAGTGGCGAGTGGTGGGTAGTGGTAGTGTGGGTAATGGAGGTAAGTGATAAGTATAATATATATTTGAGAGTGGATCCTCTACATTGTAAGGTGAAGAATTCACTAAAGTAAGGAGAGAGATAGAGAGAACAACTAAGAGAGAGAAATTGTGAAAATATAGGACCCACAATTTTTTCTTTCTATCACCCTCCTCACTTTAGGGAGCACTTCAACTTATAATGTAGAGGATCCATTCTTTATATATTTGATGGTTAGGGTTCCGATATTATTAAGATTTTGGCCAAAATATTTTTAACAAAATAAATATTTAAGGTCTAAATACTAGTCATACCTTATTTTTTTCCTTTTTAATATTAGGAAGTTGACGAGAATAGATCCTCTGTCATTGTTTTCTCTGTCATTCTTTATCATTAGTCTAAAATGTTATATTTTAATATATTTTTTGTACAATTTAAAGTTTTGAGTGCCTCAAATTTACCATTTCTCAAAAGTACGAGAGTTATATAAATAAAAAAAATTGAATACCCTACATTAATTAGGACCAACCATGAATGGTTTAGGGACTACACTTTTATTTGTATCTATTTTATATTTTAGAAAAGTTTGTCATTTTTCAAATTTAGACGACTTGAACTCCAAAATTTATTCATCTCAAATATATTTTGAAGCACCTAAATTGTTTTATTATAAAAAAACTATTAAAAAGTATTATTTTAAATTAATAGTAGAAAATGACAAAAAAAAAAATAATAGCAAAGAATCCACTCCGGAAGTTGACTCATGACTTAAACTTAAGTATTATTAGTAACTTCCAACTTTCACCCTAGGCTTGGGCTTGACCCATGAGGTATAGTCAGGACCCACACGTTATTATATACAATTACTCTGACGTGCATGTTATATAGACGACTTTTAAGTCAACTTCAATGTCTTCATCGAATTATATACAATTACTCTGATTAGACTAAGTATAAATGTATAATCACATTAAAATACATTCTTTGAACCTCATATGCTATGTTTACTCTAAATTAATAAAAGTGAAATAATTTTTTTAAATTTAAATCAAAATTTATATCAATATAGTATCAAAATTATAAACATTTTAATTTAATTCATCTTTTTAATCTAATTGGTCCAAATTAAAAAAATAAAGATCGCAATTATTTACGATGAAGATAATAATTGAAATATAAAAAATATGAAAAATCACAAGCTAAATAAAAAATATATAACAATATATTTAAATTGTGATAATCGTTTTTCATTTTTACAATTTGGACCAACTAAATTAAAAATTTGAAGAAAATTATAATTTTAATAGTATATTATGAACATCTCTAATTTTAATTGAACTTTTCATTCAAATTTAAGATTTATCTAACACGTGTATAAAGATTTATCCTAATTGGTCAATGAATATTTAATGACTTGAAATTTATAAAAATTTAATTAAAAATAATTTTTAATGTTTAAAAATTCTATTGACCACTCAGGTGAAACATTAACCTATATTCTAAGGGCACATGCTAAATTAATTCATAATATAATTTAATTTCACTTAAAAATTTTTATATTATTTAATAATGATAAATTAATTCACTTTCGAATAATATAATTAATTTCTTCTAAAAAGTTTCAATTTTTTATTATATTAAAAAAAATTATAATATTTCTTAGAATCAATTTTAATTAATTACACTCCCACTTCTTCTTTTTTACTGTACAATATGGCCCACAAATTAAATTATTATTAAATTAATGACTTATGAATTACATAAGATATATTTAGTATTTAAATAATTTAAATTACAATAAATTAAAATATGTCAAAATATTTTATGTTGTATCATCCCTTAAATATTTACTTTTGACAAAATATATGTTATTTTTTTTAATATGTACAATGTATTTGATAGTTTAGATTTCAATTATTGTATATAACATTTAAACATAATATTATTTTGAAAAGTTAAATGGTTGAGTAAATTATATTCTTTAGCATTTTTTTTAAAGATTATTAAATTATACTCTTCTCACATTTAGTTTGCAAAATTACATTCTTCTCTTCCACGAGACAGTTTTTGAACTTAGATCGATCAATGAACCAATGGAAGATTCGAGTTATTGAGTCAACTATTTGGTCATTTAAAAATTTTAGCATAAATAAATCTATTATTTTCATTTTAAATTTATTTATTCATGAAAATACATTATAAATAATGAAACCAAATACAATAAATTATTTTAAATATTAAAAAATCAAATTTATAGAAATTATTATAAGAAAATAATTATGTCATTTAATAAATCTTTTTTTTTTCTTTCTTTCTATGATTCGTATAGTGCAGAGTGCAGTGGTAAATATGTATGCTTCATTTCCTCGTTATATACAATTAAACGTGCGTGTTATATAGACGACTTTTAAGTCAACTTGAATGTCTTCATGGAATTATATATATACAATTACTCTTAGGTACCGTTTGGTAGCCGGTGAGCGTTGTAGAGGAAAGTGGAAGTGGAAGTGGAAGTGGAAGTATGTGATAAAAAGTATGTTTGGTATGCAGGGAAATGGAAGTGGAATGTACAAGTAATATTGTTTGGTATGGTGGGAAGAAGACAGAGAAATAGAAGATAAAAGTATGAAAAATCTTTTTTGCCCTTACTTTTTTAAAAGCCACAAATTTTTTGAGGGCATTTTGGTCTTTAAACCAAACCTCACCTCACCTTCCCTCCACTTCCCTCCACATCATGTGGGAAGCTTCACCTCACCTTCCCTCTACTGAAGGCATACCAAACATGCAGTAAGTTCACCTCACCTCACTTTCCCTGTGAGTAAGGCATACCAAACGGGTCCTTAGACTAAGGTGGTGTTTGGTACGCTATGATATTTTGTTATTTCAGATATCATAGTATCTTAGATAATATAGTATATGATACTATAGTATATATATAATGTTGACGCTTGGTATAACAATAAACGATATCCTATATGTCACACATGTAAGATGCGCACATGTTTGGCATTTTTGATGATTAGCATAACTTATTTTTTTTAACTTCCTCATTTACCGTTATAAAATTCAATAAGCTTCATTTTTTTCCAAACAATGTAAAAGATATTTCATTTAAAAATAAAATATTGCATCAATACATATTTAATTGAGGAAGAAGCCATAATATTATGTGCTAAACGTAGAATAACACCAGAATATATATGGCTATTGAAAGGAATATATAGAAAAAAAAGTGGCTATTGAAAGGAATATATATATATATAGTAAAACACTGTTTTAGTCCTCCACAGATGCCTCCTTTGTCAATTTGGTCCCCCACTGATCAAATTGTTAGCAATGTGGTCCTTCTGTTAATTAACTTGATGATATACCAGATTAAGTTGTGACTAAGCAGTTTTTTTATCTGACTAAGCATTAATTAATTTAGAGTAATTTATTTTTTATTTAAAAAACCTTTTAAATTATCTGACTCTACAAGTTGAGTAAATTATATTCTGTAGCATTTTTCTTGAAAGATTATTAAATTATACTCTCCTCACATTTAGTTTGCAAAATTACATTCTTTTCTTTCACGAGACAGTTTTTGAACTTAGATCGATCAATGACTATTCGATTATTTAAAAATTTGTTGAACTAATAAGATAAATAAATATATTATTTTCATTTTAAATTTATTTATTTATTCAAGAAAATAAATTCTAAATAATGAAACCAAATACAATAAATTATTTTAAATATTAAAAAATCAAATTTATACAAAATATTATAAGAAAATAATTATGTCATTTAATAAATCTTTTTTTTTTCTTTCTATGATTCGTATAGTGCAGATGCAGAGTGCAGTGGACAGTGGTAAATATGTATGCTTCATTTCCTGGTGCTTTCTTGGCTCTTTCGGAGAAACCAGAAAATCTCCCTCTCTCTCTCTCTCTCTCTCTATCTATTTATATTTGCAATAGAATCTGTGATCTCTTCATTATTCTGAATCCCAATTCATCATGGCCAACACTTATCATGGTCTTCCCCTTGAGGTTTCTGCCAATGGTATATATATGATCCTTTTTTTTAAAAATTTACTCCTTAATTGATTTATATATATGATGATGATGATGATGATGATGTCTCTGTATATATGTTTTGTGGATGAAGTGGTGGAGTGCAACTACAATTGGGTGGACCCTCATCACCAAACTTGCTATGTTTATATGCAATATGGTGCCTTCAAGTCCCTTATCCAATTAACATCTCCAGGTTTCATTTTCATTTCATTTAATTTAATCTAATCAATTACTTCTTCATATATATATCTCACTAATTAATTAATTAATTATGAGTTGCAGTTAGCGGAATAAATCCTCCCGGGTTTCCACCTCACTTCGTCTTTCCATTAATTAATGGCCTTTCTGAGGAAATTTCTGTTGGGGTTTCCACAGACCCTAATTTCAGTTTAACTGCTATTATAGGCAGTGCTAAGTAAGTCATTCATTCATTAATAAAATCTTAATCAAACATGCTTATTATTATTATTATTATTTTCGCTGAATAAAATTTGAAATTAATTAACTGATCTTATTATTATTATTATTATTATTAATTGTGGCCTTAGGATTTCACTGCGTAATGTTGTGTCTCACGGCGGCTGTACTGAATCTTCGTACCTTCGCAAGGGAAGTGACAATAATAGGTAAGAAACATTAACTAGCTAGCTACCTCATCACTTCTTTAATTAATTTCCACTGCGTTATATATAGAATATAAATAAAATAAAAATTTATTTTCCATGTATTCAGATCATGTAAGTAATTATTTCTAATTATCCCTAAATTAATTAGCAGTTTTGCAGGTGCCATAAAACTCAAATTACAGTGTGCAAATATGGTACGGCGGCCTCATTTAATTTCATTGAATTTTGCCCTGTGTGTGTGTGATTTTAACTGTTTATAGAGGAGAAAACTCCTGTATATTATTATTGGAGAGATCCTAATTAACCTATTTATCCAGTGAGAGGTTAGAGATATAATCATTTAAAGTAATTTTATATAATTTTTTATAGAGTTATAAGAGAGATAGAGAAAAAAAATATTGTTCTTCTCTCTATCTCTTTCATATATAACTTTACAAAAAATATAAAGCATTACTCTATGATTTCACGAGAGGCAAGAAAATTTTTTTTAATCATTTAGATTAAAATTAAACAATTTTAAATTAAATATGTAATGGTTATGTAAAGTTTAAAATATTATTTCAACTTCAATCGTTCAATTTAATATAAATAAATAAAAAGATTTTTTCATTTTTCTCACATAAGATACGTGCTCTCACTTAACAAAGAGATATATATATATGGTGGCGTTTGGTACGCTATGATCTCTTATTATCTCAGATATCGTAGTATCTTAGATAACATAGTATATAATACTATAATATAACATATTATAGTATTTTTAATAATGGCGTTTGGTATAACAATAAACGATATCTCACATGTCAGACATGTAAGATGCACATGTTTAATATTTTTGATGATTAGCATAACTTATTTTTTTAAACTTCCTTATTTACCCTTATAATATCATGTGCTAACCATAGAACAACATCAAAAAATATAATTATTAATTTCACGCTTACAATGTGTGGAATCGATATTAGAGCCAGCTTACAATGTGTTGGTTCTATAGTCATATTAGAGATTTGGCAAATCTTGGATGTACTTCACTTGAGGTTATTTTAGTAATTTCAATATTTTCACTTATAAAAAAAATATAAAATAAAAAAATATTATTTTTTAACCTTGTAATCTGAGATGACATAGTTTTTGAGTTGTCATCAGATCACACCCTTTTGACTGTGATGTGATAACAGGGTGTTATCTCAGATGTCGTCATGTGATGAGATCACAACATACCAAACGCAACTTCCAACCCTGACATCTAAGATACTATGGTATGGAAGATGGCGGACATAGGATCACAGTGTACCAAACGCCTCCTATATACTAGATGCTTCATATGCACGTACGTGCATGACAAAAAAAATTTTAATTTATAAAATATAAAATAAATTATTATTAATTGTAAAATAATAAATTAAAGAATTAAAAAATTATTTTCTTTGATAACTACCACAATCATTATTTTATTAAAAAACAAAATTACCACTACCACTATTCTCCTATTTTCTCTCTCCCATGATTTTTTCACATCATCTTTTTATTTTCTTTTTAAATTAATTAAATGACTATTTTAGAAGACCATTAATTAAATTACTATTTTATATATATATATATATATATATATATTTACATATATGACTTTTTTTAATTTTAAAATATAATTAAGTTTTTTATCATTTCATTTTAAAATAATAAATTAATTACTTTCTCACCCTTCACATAACTATCATACGGTCATACCCATTATTCTTAATTATTTTCTCCCTCTCTCTCATATCTCATCTCATCACATATTTTATCTTATTTTTTTAATTACACAACTATTATTTTATAATTAAAAAAAATAACAGCTATTTTGTGATTCAAAAAATGATACCAACAATCATATTAATATATTATTGCAGAATGATGGAGCATCATCATCATCATCTAGGAACATAGCATCACCACATGTTTATCCAATACAACCCCAAGGTTATTATTATCCACCACCCGCAACAAATCCTTCATATGGACATGCACCACCACATTATGTTAATCCACAACCTTATAGTTACGTGTCGTCGCCGCCGCCGCCGCATCATTATCATTCACATGGGCCTAATAATTATTCTCCACCAACAATAATGACTCAGCCGGCGGCTAAGCCTTGTTTTCTGCAAGGATTACTTACTGGTTCTTCCATCATACAGATTATTGCCAATTTGTCTCAATTTCTCGGATTAGGATTCGGATTCTAGTTCAAGATGTTAGCAGTTGGATGAGAGTAACGGTTTAAATTTTACACTTTCATATTATACTTTATGTAAAATGTGCATTATATGTTTAAGTGTAAGTTTTTCTTTCCCTTATTTGAAATACCTCCAAAATCTTTCAATTTGAGAATATTGAAATTAATGAAGAAGAGTTAAAGGCAAAATCTTCCCTTTTTCTTTCCCTCCATTTTTAATTTCTCAAACATACCCTTAAGCTAATTCTCCTAAAAAAATCCACATTGCCATTGAACGAGAACGGATCCTCTATAGTGCTGTTGTTGTGCCGTTCAGTTTGCCACGGTTGCGTGACCGGTAATCGAACCGCACAACAGCTGGACCGTGAAGGATCCGCGTTGCCATTGAACCACATATCTCACAAAATGGACCACATTCTTGGTCCCAAGTATTTCTTTTTTTATATACCTTGAGCTGACTATTTGCTTGAGGAGACTTGATCATTAATCTCAAGCATTATAGAGTAATTAATGGTCGTTGTCATGAAGACGAGCACAACTAGTTAGCTAGTTTAGACAAAATAAGCAGAGAGTGAAGACCCTTTCCTTCCACATAAAGTGGACAAAAATAATCAACTTCAATTGTCGTCTTCCTATAAATTAATTAAACAATAGGTATCTAAATTTTTATTGTATTACCAAAAAATAAGAATGAACATATTGTTTAGTTGTATATATATTACGGAAACTTATAAGTTGATGAAATAATTATCTTTTAGTTATTAAAATAAAATATATATTTTGTCTCAATTTTATTCATAAGAATATAATCTTCATTAACATATTCATAAGAATATATATATATATATATATGGAATATTCAACATCATTCTCTTCATTCTCAATCCCAATTGATCATAATGCAAATTCACTATGATATATCAACACTCTTCATCGTGATATATAGCTCCCTTCATGAGGTTATAACAGTCATGGTATGGTATATATATATATATATCATCTTAATTTTACTCCTTAATTAATTAATTAATTTTGTTACGTTATTTGTGGATGATATCATCTTAAGCTCTATTATAGGCAGTGTCAAGTAAGTAATTACATTATTCCCTTTTATTCCTCAAAGCTTATCTTCTATGATTAATTAATTAATTTAATCCTTGATCTTACCCTTTATTATTATTTTCGGTGAATATATTTTGAAATGGAATCAAGTAACTGATTATCTAATTAAAGTATTATTATTGTGGCCTGCATTTAGGATTTCACTGCGTGATGTCATGTCATATGGGTATGAAGAGAGTAGATGTTCAGTGGTACGGTAGTATTGAACTTCAGTACATTCCTCCAATCAGTTGGTCCCTAAACCATTCAAGGTGGGCCCTAATTAATGTGAGTTTTTATTAACATTAACAAATGACACTACATAATTGGAGGGATGCACTGAAGTTCAGTAGTACGGTACCATTGAACTTTTATCCGTATGAAGACTACTATTAATTCAGACATGTAATTAGCCATAAATCTTAAATTGCTGTGTGTAAATACGATACGGACGCCATATTTAATTTTAGTTGAACTTATAGCCCTATATATATATGTGTGTGTGTGTGTGTGTTTTTGGGTTAATCGGAAGAGAAGGTGATTCCGGTAGTAGTACTGAATTAGAGAGGTTAATTTTACTTAATTTGACGAAGAATAATGTATAAATAAATACCACGTGCAATGCACATCCATGACCAATTTAAATGCTCACTTAATTTGTTTCCAATAGAACTCTTCATAGAATTGCTATCCCTCTATATGGTTTAGTTCTTTTGAAATGCATTTTACTGATGAATTTTAAAAAAAAATTAAATTCAATGTTTTCATGTCTGAATTAGTATTAATATGGAACATATATACTATATAATTATACATGGAGGTCACATGGTGTGACTCACATTCATGTATTCGTCTTTAGGATTCTAGTGGGTAATTGATGTGTCCCACTTTGGTTTTTTAACTCTTGTCTTTATAGAGGGGTTTTGAATCCCAAGCCCAAGCCCAAGCCCAAAACAAAGCCCAAGTCCTCTCTCTTTCCAGTTTAGCCTTAGTAATGGGTTGAATTTTCCTTTTTGTTCCCAAGCTTCAGCACAAGAAATTTTATGAATAGAGGTTGAACTCTCATAGTAATAACTTTTTCATACATAACATTCGAATTGAGATCTTATTTAGGAATAATAAAATACTTAGCACTCCAATTAATCACTTTTTGATAATAATTTCGCTTTCTTTATTGGTTAATTGAAACACCGAATCATCACCTAGAAAATTTGAAACCCCAGATGAAACAAGGCAATGCCACAATAAAGGTTGAACAGGGTCAATTAATTCCTGAAAGATGCACCCTAATCAATTTGGTGGACAAAAAACTTGACACTGTTGTTGACAAATTTGGACACTAAAGTAATGACTATAATACAATATCAATGACTAAATTTGACAATTTCATTTTTTAAAAATTAAATCATATAAGATGCATCTCAAATTGTTAATGTACTATAATTATTTCCATGAGGAGATATCAATAAAGCAGATAATGGGCTGGGAATGAATTGGGCCGATAGTGTTAAGAGACGGCCCAGCCCACGGAGCAGAGAGCAAAAGAATGAAACAATTTCAAGAATGGCAGAGACAATGTGGTGTATCAACATATGTATGTCTCAAAGGGTTTGGATTTGCCAAAAGCACAAGTTTAAGAAGTACACGATTCAAGTCGTCGAATGAAAATTGTTATTCGTATTTTTACCGTAACATTTTTATTAAATAGTTCAGATTATGCATTTTAATCATAAAACATTCTAAGGTGTGGTTTGATAGTTTGAGGAGGGAAGGTGAGTGGGAAAGTGAATGTGTTGTATGTTTGGTATGAAGATGAAATGTGAGAGGGAAGGTTGAGAGAATGCGAGAGGAAAGGTTGAGGTTGAGAGAAGAAAGTAGACTTGAAAGTATTATTTTGCCCTTCTTTTCCCATGTGATGGCATAATCTTAGAGGGTAAAATAGTCTTTTACACTTTTTAACTTCCACTTCCCTATCTCATTCCTATCATACCAAACAATTTTATTTTTATTTTTATTTTACTTTTCTTCCATACTAAACACATAAATCTTTCACTTTTACTTTCACATCCACTTCTATTTCTACTTTCACTTTCCACTAAAGACTCACTAAATACCAAACATGAAGATTGAAGTTTGAAATGCCTATATGCCAAGCGTCTTTATTTAGGGTGGTATAAGAGGTAGTTTTCGTTGGGTCCAGCTTGGTATGTGTGCCCTTATATTTCTGCCCTCCAACTAAACACACCGAAAGCACAAACACAAGAATTCCCATTCACCAATATATATAAATTATAAAAAAGACAAGCGTGAAACCCACTCACTTCTTTCTATTCAATCTCTTACTTACTAGTTATACATACTCCTCCTACTTTTCTCTCTTTCTCCGCCTCTCACCATTTCTCTCTTCTGCTTCCTCCCAACATTACTCAGAAACACACCCACACACACAGAAAGAGAAAGAGAGATATGGGTGTGAGAGTGAGACTTTGCCTTCTTCACTTTTTATGATGAGCAGAGGATTACCCTCTCTCCCTCTCTTCTTCCCAGAAGAAGATGGCTATCTACAATGAACACCACCACATCTCTCCTTCCTTCCTCGATGCTCTCTACTGTGACGAACCAAAATGGGAAGACCCAGAAGAAGAAGAAGAAGTAGAAGTAGAAGTAGAGGTGGAAGGGAATAATGGGGATGCTTGGATCTTGCTGGAGCAAGATTTGTTCTGGGAAGATGAAGAGCTTAGCTCTCTCTTCTCCAAAGAGGAAGAAGCTTGTTCTGATGTTTTAAGTGTTGATCTCTCTCTTGCTCGTCGTGAAGCAGTGGAATGGATGCTGAGAGTGAATGCTCATTATGGGTTCTCTCTTCTCACTGCAACACTAGCCATTAACTATCTGGACAGATTCCTCTTCACCTTCCATTTCCAAAGGGAGAAGCCATGGATGATCCAGCTTGTTGCTGTCACTTGCCTCTCTCTGGCTGCCAAAGTTGAAGAGACTCAAGTCCCTCTTCTTCTAGACCTCCAAGTACGCTAATCTCTCTCAAAAACATTATTATGGGTTTGTTCTGTTTTACTAATGTTCTGTTTTTTTCCAGGTGGAAGACACCAAATACATGTTTGAGGCAAAAACTATACAGAGAATGGAGCTTCTGGTTCTTTCTACACTCAAATGGAAGATGCACCCAGTAACCCCACTTTCCTTTCTAGATCACATCATAAGAAGGCTTGGATTGAAAACCCATCTTCACTGGGAATTCCTCAGGCGCTCTCACCATCTTCTTCTATCCATCCTTCCAGGTAAAACAAAAAAAAAGAAAAAATTTACCATTTTTTTTTTTTTTGAGTTAAGTCCTTATTTCATCTGGCATGTGTAGATTCAAGATTTGTGGGTTATCTTCCTTCGGTATTGGCCACAGCGACAATGCTGCATGTGGTAGACCAGATTGAGCAGAGTGAAGAAGGATTGGAATATAAAAAACAGCTTCTGGGTGTTCTTAAAATCAACAAGGTATTAATTAATGAATGCAAATCATAATGATGATAATAATAACCACATTATTTGATTTTTGATGTTTACTATACTAACATTGGAAGCTTATACATTTTGACAGGAGAAAGTGGAAGAGTGTTATAATGCAATAGTGGAGGCGTCAAAGGGTAATAATGAGAATTACAAGGGTAGGAATAGGAAGAGGAAGTATGACCATGAGGAGGAAATTATGAGGAGTCCTGGAAGCCCAAGTGGCGTAATAGATGCAGTATTTGGGTGTGATGATGGTTCCAACGATTCCTGGGCAGTGGGGTCATCATCATCATCATTATGTTCATCCCCAGAGGCTTTGTTCAAGAAAACCAAACCACAAGACCAACAACAACAACAAATGACTCTGTCACCCTTTAATCCGGTGATTGTCGGAATCGTTGGCACTTCTCCTTAATATCATCTTACTTCTTTCATGTCCTCCTCGGATCGACCTGGATTCGTTAAAGTGCATGATCTGATAGAGAAGGTGGAAGTGAAGGAGGAAGAGGAGGACAAGTTGGGAATGAAGGAAAGGGAGAAGTTTACATGTTTTCTTATATTAGGCACTTTCTCTTTTTCTTTAAATGGATCTCTTATAGACCATACCTTATATGGACATATTTATATCTCTCATTATTCTATAATAAATTGGGAACAATTTCATGTTCATTTTGCTTATTTATGCCTCAAAGTTTAAAGCTTTGGCTGGCCTGGAATGAAATTTTCACATGGTGGTCGCAGCAGTAAATGGTCCTCCCCTCCCAAAGCTTTTTTCCTTTGTTTTTTTTTCCTCAAGTGAATTGATATTTTGATCATCAAAACATATTCATCAATTTCTTTAGGTTAGATGTTTATTTTGGTCCTTTATGTTTTATTCGAGTTTTAAATTAGTTTTTATCTTTTAAAAGTTATATATTGATCCTCTATATTTTTCAAAAATTTTATATTTATCCTTTAGTTTTCATTAAAATTTTATATTGGTCTTTTATGTTTCATTCAAATTCTATATTGGTCTTTTATGTTTCATTGAAGTTTTATATTGGTTCTTTATGTTTCATTGAAGTTTTGTATTAGTATTTTATGTTTCATTAGAGGTTTATATTGATCATCTCAGCATGATTTTATTTTTTACTTAAACGACGCCGTTTGAGTGTTTTTGGTGTGTCTAATGTCACGTCAATTATTTGATACACGGAGAGATTATATGTCTACCTCGGCATGTTACGTCAGCAATTAACTTAAGAAATTGACGAATTTGAATAGAATGACCAATTTAAAATTTCTGAAAAATATAAAGAATTAATTTAAAACTTTTAAAACATAAATGACTAATTTAAAACAGGAAATATAAAGAACAGAATAAGCTTTAACCATTTACCTAAATAAAGTTTTTGCCTTTTCTGTTTAGGGTATGAAAACCTTTTTTTACAAGAAATTTTTTTTTGATCTTATAGATCTTAACCAGTTTGTTCTGTAAATAAAATATGTAAATTATTTCAAGAAAAAAGAAGAAGAGAGAATAGAGATGTAAGGGGTCCGAATTTCCATATGATTTGAATTTGTTTGAAATAAATTTTGTATTCCCCCATGTACAGTACATTTGACAAACAGAAAGTTGAATTTGAATGGGTATGTGACAAAATGAAATTAATTTTTTAATAGCATAATTGGCATTGAGTAATGAGATTAGGGAAAGAAGAGGGAGGGGACAGAAGAAGAGAGTTTTTGTTTGCATGTGAAGTGAGAAGCAGAAGGCTTAGGTCACAATTGTCAATTGGGGGCGGATCCTTCTTTCAGTTTTGACTTTGCAAGGAAGGGAAGGGAAGGGAAGGGACCCTCTACCCTATATATCCCTATATTTCCTATATTAAATTATGACTTATTTTTATCATGCAATAGGTTATGTGATACAATTATAGTTATTGATGTAATCTAATTACATTACATGATACAACAAAATAACAAGTGTCATAATATTATTGGCTGAAATTGCATTGCATGATGTAACAACTTGCATCATAAACTCACCCTCATTTTTTAACATATGTCCTAACAATACATATTAAGGTTTCATTTTAATTAGTTAATTGAGTTTTGAAATATTAAAATAAATTTAAAATAGATTTTCATAAATTTTAAAATATAAAATGATTGATCAATTAAGATAAATTTTGTAACTGTCGTTTTTGGTTCAGACAATTGTAATTTGAAATTAGGACCGCAAGGGGTCTTAACCTTGGGGGACTTGTCCTTAGGTGATGCACCAAGGTGCCTACGTACCCTTCAGGAGGGATCAAAGTCCACGTAGTTCATCATGGTGACGTCTATCGAAGCCGTTAGGCAAGGTTGTTACCTGTATTGGGCCGTGTGCGGCTAAGACGCGCCTAAGGTACTACGGGCGGGCGAGCCGCTCTTAGGTGGTTGCCTTAGTGGGAGAGAGCTAGGGTCTCTGAGGACTGCTGGAAGCCCTGTAAACGGTGTGCTCCAAGGAGGAGGTGAGCCGGTTGGAGGTCGGCCGGAATGAGGGCCAACGACGGAGCTCGAGGTGTGGAGAGGATTTGTGTGGGATATTTGAGGGTGCTCAGATACCCAGAGAGTGTGAGATATCGGAGGTGACGTGTGATAATCCTTCAGGTTGTATGTGATTCTATTGAGACTAGATTGCTTTCTTAGTTCCCCGAGTGATGGCTTATTTATACTTGCGTGTGGAGAGATCGTGTTCGACCCACAACCTCGTGGGACGTGGGACGTCCCACGAGTCTTGTGGAGATCCCACGTCTGGTTGAGGGGATGCTCCGTGTGGTGACGTGGACGAGGGCCACGTAACAGATAGATGAGTGGTGCCACGTGTCTCCAGCAGGTGCTGGGGCTGTGTTTCTATAATGTCAGTGCTACGTGTTCCAAGGTGAAATATTCCATAGTTACAAATTTTAATATTTGTTGTAAAGGTATATATTAAATAAATCTTTAAATAATTAATATACCCCTTGCCCAATCCTATTTTCTACATTTTATATTTTATTTAGATTCCTAAAAGATTTTTACACCTCTATGTGACTATATTTTATCAATTTTTTGGCAGTCCGGAATTATATTAGAGACATGTAAGTAGGGGTGTGCAAAACCGATCCAAACCGAATCAACCGATCCGATCCAAATCAAACCGACTAAAACCGATCAAAACCGATTACATAATCGGATGGATTGGTTTATTTTTTTGACAACCGATTTGGTTCGGTTCGGTTGATGAATAAGGTCCAATCCCAACCGAACCGAACCAAACCAACCGATTATATTTTTTAAAAAATATTAAAAATATTTTATGATGTTGATTTTTATGGTTTTATGATGTTGGATTGTAATTTTAAGTTTGTAATGTTGGAATATTGTACTAATAACTTTAGTTTGTTGATTTTCATGGTTAGGAATAGCTATTTTTATTTTTTAAGGTTTAAATTGAAGAGAAAAAAATAGTAATTTTTTTTTTAATTTTGTAAAAAAACCGATCAAACCGACTATAATCGGTTTGGTTCGGTTCGGTTTTTGTCCAAGGAGCGGATTGGATTGGATGACACTTTTAGTCATTGGATTGGATTGATTCGGTTATCTAAATCGTCCAAATCGAACCAATCCGTCGGTTTGCTCACCCCTACATGTAAGTGTTGGTTGCCTTAGTGGGAGAGAGCTAGGGTCTCTGAGGGCTGCTGGAAGCCCTGTAAACGGTGTGCTCCAAGGAGGAGGGTTGGAGGTCGGCCGGAATGAAGGCCAACGACGGAGCTCGAGGTGTGGAGAGGATTTGTGTGGGATATTTGAGGGTGCTCAGATACCCAAAGAGTGTGGGATATCGAAGATGATGTGTGATAATCCTTCAGGTTGTATGTGATTCTGTTGAGACTAGATTGCTTTCTTAGTTCCCCGAGTGATGGCCTATTTATACTTGCATGTGGGGAGATCGTGCTCGACCCATAACCTCGTGGGACGTGGGTCGTCCCACGAGTCTTGTGGAGATCCCACGTCTGGTTGAGGGGAGGCTCCGTGTGGTGACGTGGGCGAGGGCCACGTAACAGATAGATGAGTGGTGCCACGTGTCTCCAGCAGGTGCTGGGGCCGTGCTTCTATAACGTCAGTGCCACGTGTCCCAAGATAGAATATTTCGTAATTACAGATTTTAATATTTGTTGTAAAAGTATATATTAAATAAATCCTTAAATAATTAATATACACCTTGCCCAATCCTATTTTCTACATTTTATATTTTATTTAGATTCCTAAAAAGATTTTTACACCTCTATATAACTATATTCTATCAATTTTTTGGCAGTCCCAAATTATATTAGAGACATGTAAGTGTTGGTTAGAAAATTCTCTTTATGTACATTGTGAAGATCAAATTAAATACTTAATAAAATTAACTAAATATCAATTGTACTAAACCTGGTAATTCTATGTTCTATCAATTAATTCAAATTTCTTTTATAGAAATTGAGTTTTCATTATTATAAAGAGTTTGTTATTCTTATTTAAAAAAACAATTATGGACTAAATTGTATTTGTTTTCTTTCATGAGTATCTTCCTATACTTTTTATCTAATTAATTGAAAAGTTTTATTTTACTTTCTTCTAATTTATTTTTTATCATTAAAGATATTTTTTTATTTAGAAAGTAAAATTGTGATATTAATTTCATTGATTAAAAATAAATTAGAATGAATATTTGTATAATAACATTATATCAAATTCTAGAGTATCAAATGATTTTTTTTAAAAAAAAAAGTAAAAGAAGAGATGGTGTAATTCTACGAAAACTTATGGAAAAAAAATGTTTTTTTATTACTATATATATGAATTTGAAAATAATTTAAGGATAAATAGAAAGAAATTGGAAGTTTTTTGATGGTTCCCCCTATGAAGCCTAGTCTAATGACTAATGTCTAATCCCTCACCTAAACCCATCATCTCTTTCTCTTTTCAGATTCTATGCTTCTCTGCCCTCTGCCTCTCTACTCTCTATACACCCTCACGCGCCCTCGCCACTGCGTGTTTCACACACACACCCCTTTCTTACTATTTAGATTTAATTTTTTTGGTTAATAAATTTATCAATTTAGGTTTAGATAAAAAAATAATTAATATCAATTTTTATATCTTATGAAAGTTTTTCGACTAAAAATTGGTATGTGTATAGTTTATATAATTAATTTTTATTATGATTTTTTACGTTTTTTTATGATTGAAGTATCTATTAAGTCTAATAAATTATTTTTTGAATATTATAAAATTTATTATTGAGACAATTTTTTTAACGAATAATGCTATATTTAGTTATCATATAGTATAGTTATCTCTTGTTATTGGTTAAATTACATATTACCTATCAAAAAAAATTACATATTCTGTTATCTTAAAAAATTAATTAATTTTTTTTTAATTAATAGAAAAGAAAGAAGCATTAAATATGTACCCCACACAGGAAGCCTTCAGTTGGAGACTTGAAGAGACTTACATTACATATAGCTTGTGTGTATTAATTGCATATACTTTGCTTACACACTATCTCACAATCACAATTCACAAAGGTCACCTATGTATTAGTTTTTATTTAGAGCTATCAATAGTTCAAGTTTATTAATTTCTATTAGATTTATTTGGAGATCTATGTCATTTTATATTTTAAAAAGAAAAAATATTTTAACATAGATCTCCAAACAGATCCAACGATTAATAGATGATGAGTTTAAGCTCTTGATAATTCTATAGTATTACCCTAACTATCATTAAATTAGGGCCATGCAATACAAGCAAGAATGTACTAGTTTTAATAACATGACTTGGCATAGATTTTATGGAGTATGTGTTCGTTTAATCATTATTTTTTTAATTTTTTTCATTGATGGATGATAATTGAGCATCATATATTAAAAATGTCACTCTTAATAATAAACTCGACAGTATTTAAGAGATTAGTCATTTAACCCATCCTAAAGTGTCTCATGAGTAATGACATTATCTCTTGTTATTGTACATCCATCTCAAGTCTCTACCATTTTCAATGCTAGTTACTACTTTACGATTCCATGGTGGTTGGCACATTCACTATCCATTATCCTAATTCTATTGCCATAAATTCTTAAAGTAGTTTAATGGTAAGGAAATTTAATGTCCAATGTCCACCTATCTTATATCAAAATCTCTTCAATAAAATTAAAATTTTGGTTCGTGACAAACTATTCTATTCGTGAGTCGATGCCTCGTAATTTAAAATCTAAGCCTCATAATATACTAATATTATCATACTTCTAGATAGTTTTTTGCTTATACACTTCAATTTCTCCTTCATTAATTTTCAAATGTATGGTCGTTGAATTGAAGAAAGAGTGATACTATAGAGACTAGAGAGTTTAACTTAGAAGTTGAATTTTTTTTTTTTGTCTATATCTCTTTCTTACTTTTTAAATTTTTTTATTGAAGAAAAAGTGAAACAAGGAGTTTAACTTAGAAGTTGAATTTTTTTTTTTGTCTATATCTCTTTCTTACTTTTTAAATTTTTTTATTGAAGAAAAAGTGAAACAAGAGAGATATAGAGTGAAAAACTCAGCCTTCCGAAATGTTGAGTTTTTCATAGAATATCCCTTAAAAAAAGCTACACTTTTTGTTTTGGTCGAAATCAAAGTATTTATAATTAAGCATAGTAATTAATGTATAATGATATTGTAGAAGGCATTAATAATAATAATTAACAAGCAATTAAAAGACTCATATATAGGGAAGAAGAACATGGGCAACACTTTCAAGAGAGAAGTAGTGGGATCGATAATACATGGAATTGAAACTACTTTTGATTACATATGCATTCGATCTTTGCAAGTCGTTATAGACATAGTTGGATTAGACTAAGTATGATTAAGTGCACAATCTTTTCAAAAGAAAAATAAGGAAAAAAGGTGTTAGATACCCCATGTGAATATAACAATAACATTCCGTATAAACCTTATTCCCTTTTTCTCTATATTGCTGGGGAGATATTTCTTCTTCTTCTTCTTCTTCTTCTTTTTTCTTTCTTTTTATTTTCACCACTTTTTCTTTTTAGAAATATGATGGTCATTTTAGTGGATTCACAAATCACAATAGTGCATGCTTCACCTTTTGCCTATTTTCCTTTCCTTTGTTCCAGTGTGAAAAAAAAAGCCACATTTAGTTAATTAATTTCTATGCCTTTTTTTTTTCTTTTCCATGCGTATTAATAATATAGTAGTCTAAAAGATAATTAATGTATCTAAAATGAATTGGTATGTGATAAAAATGGAATAAGAAACTGCCATATTAATTATCTCATGCCTTCTTTTGGTTTAGCATTTTATGTCATATTACTTGAAGGAGTTTGAAAGCAAAAGGGTGTCAAAGAAAATTCTCAAACAAGAAAAAAAGCATAGAGTCAAAGCTAGTGCTCCTCATCATCCTTATATATGTAAATTAATAATTATTTTCTTGTAAAATTTTCCCTAAGACTTTTTGTTTAACCAATGAATAATATTTAGGGTCTACCCATGAAAAGAAAAACATCATTAGGTGAGACAGAAGAGAGAGACACAGTTTTTTTAGTTGTTTTGAGTTTGACAGAGCACCCACTAATCCTAAATTATGATATAATGCAAAAAGGCAGTGGATTTTAATCATGGGGGACAAAATCTTTGATTTTGTTGGAAGATTGTCTTTGGTTCTCTTAATATATTTCTTTAATTTGCCAGAAAGATTAGTAAATGGATTTAATTTTTAATAAATAGATTAATACATTATATATGTGTGTGTTTGTCAAAAATTATATATATTTTATTAAAAACATATCTAACATAATTTAATGTACTGTTTTAGATATTCTTTTGTTCTTGTATAGTAAATTAAATCAAATTTTTAAAATTTAAAAACCAAGTAATTAAAATATCTCTATAAAAATATACAATTTTAGTGTTAGTTATAAATTATCTTTAACATAATTGACTCTAAAGAGGTTGAAATCAATTCCACAACGAACGTGAAGACATTTTTTTTTGTTTTCCACATATATTTTTTTGTAATCATATTCAAATTATCTGAGGTCTATAATGGGAGTAGTGTTTTTTCAATTGAGATTTTTTTATACACAATATTCAAATTTAAGATATTACTCAAAGAAAATTGAATACTTATTATTCCATCTAATCACTTACGTCAATTATAATAATAAAATTAAAAAAATAATATTATTGATTATAATATTAGTTATAACTTATGATAGGAAATTCGATTTTTTTATAATTTATTTATATTAATTGAAACCACTTATTTAAATTTGATAGAATGTAGATAATAGCATATGCATGCTAGTAATGATTATGACTTCATGAGTTAGAGAGAGAAAAATATTAAAGGACTAAGGGTGTGTTATATGTATTTGGTTAATGAGGTGGATGATGTAATGAGATTGCAGAAGGGAATGAAAAAAATATGAAAGTGATATCAGATATGATATGATGTGAATGGAATAAACGTGGGTACGTAAAATGACAATTTTACCTTTATATTAAAAGTGAGAATGCATGGAATAAACTGAGTAAAAAATAAAGACAAAAATATAATTTCATCGCATCAAAAAATAAAGTGTGTTTGATTAAAAAGATGTAAAAGGATTACGTCTACAATTACGTTGACAAAACTGTAAAAAAAAAAAAAAAAAGAAGTCCTAGTTGTTTTTACAAAGGAAACAGCTTGATCCAATAGAGCAAAGCTTAAGAAATGTAATTTAAAACCCCACCCCAATAATTGTAGAATAATATGATCATATGGCTTGGGGCATAATATTAATTATTACCTTTCTTGGTGATTTAATTATGAACTTCCTTTTTGACCTAGTCTCAGCCATCACTATTAATTTAAATTATTCATTAATTAATTAAATAAATATATAATTAATCACTTTCACATGAACTCAGAATTTGGACTAAATTAAAGTCCTCCCATGTAATTTTGCTCTCTAGTCTTTTCTTGCTTACAGCTGTAAAGTTTAAAAACAACAACACAAGAGGACCATATATGTATATATATATATATATGTTTGTGGGCCCCCTTCTCTCCCTTTCATGTCTGCAAACACATATGTTTTCTGGAGTAAATTAATATTAATATAGAAACAACTTCTTTGGCAGCACAATAAAACATACCCTTTCTTTCCTTTTAATTTTTTGGGTTTTTGTGTATGGTATATAAAACATACTCTTTAATCTCTACCTCCTTTTCTTTAGAAGAAACAAGAAAAAAAAGCATAACTAGAATTTCTGCTTTCTAGCTGCATTCATATCTAGAATTAAAAAAAAATTACAAAATTATTTATTCAAACATCACATATTTAAGAGTAAATTAATATTTTAGTCGGTAATAGATATATTTTTTTTAATTTAATTCTAAAAAGATGAAAATACTACATTTAGTCTAAAAAAAAATAGAATGTCAAATTTAATCATTAAAAAATAAATTTTCTCTATTTAGTTATTAAAAATTTTCGTTAGCATAATTGACAGAAAATTTTACAGGGATTAAACTTAAAAAAAATTTCATCTTACAAGAATTAAATTACAATAAATTATATTTAAAAAAACTAAATTTGACACTTCTGTATATTAGAGATTAAATCGAGACAAAATTATCTCTTTGAGACCAAAATGTTGATTTTTTCCGTAGTTAAATATAGTTTTTTGGTAGAAGAAAAATACAAATTATATTTAAAACTAAGTGGTTAATTTAGTCTAATATAATTATGAAGGAATGAAAATAAAATTTATTTGTTAATGAGGTTGGCTCATTTGGTCACCTTCCACCTATAATAATTACATAGCTTGAATTCAATTCTTAGTGATTTCTCATTTAATGGGTCACCTGCAATAACTTTTGTAAATATTCTTTAAACTTGGAAGCTCGCTCTGACCTTGGACTCGAACATCATTCCATTGCCTAAATTTTGTTCTACCAAAAGTAAAATTTATTTACCGTTTTTTACCCAACCTCTGGTATGATTTCATTTCTAAAAGACATGGAATGAGGTGCATATATTGTTTAGTTTCTGACTCATGATCTCATCAAAATGATTTTACCAAACCACACAATAAAAGGAAAAGACAATATCAGAAAAAGAGATAATCCACTCAGTAATAAGGTAACATGTCACATCAATATAGTGCACAAAGTTTGCTACCATATGTTTAAATCAACTTAATTATATTAAAGAATGAAGTCAATATTTAAATGTATTTAAGTCCTTCAATTTAAACCCTCACTGGTGGGAAGTTTTGAAGAAAAAAATTCATAACTCAACCTACTCTCCATTGAAAATTAGTCACAAAACTCTTTTTCTTACCTCTTCATATTCGTTATTTCACATACAATTCATCACAAATTAGGTCATTTTCAAAAAATAGATTTTGGTATTAACATGATGTAACACAAATAGTAAGGAGTTTGTATTTTTTTAACCATTGTCTCCTGAATTCGATCCTTAAAAAAATAGGAATAAAGTGTAATCCATTAAAAGGTTGCCTCAACAATAAACCCAACAATATACTCGAGGAATTAGTGTTCAGGTAAAAAATTTTTTGTTCAATATTATTATCAACTACCACTTTGAAGGATATTTACACCCAAACTAGGTTCTGAAATTTAAAGCAAGGGAGTAGTTGGTGTGTGTCTGAAACTCTCGAGGGACTATACTATACCAAACTTATATATATATATATATACATATATATATATATATATATATATATATATATGTATATCCAAATATTTATATGGTCCCAATCCATATAATATTATGATATACCAATGGGATTGAAGGCAGCTAGCTAGGTGATGCATATATGATCAGTACTATTAACTATTGAGCATTCTAAATGGCCCCAAGAGATCAGAAAATAGGCCCCAAAAGGCTTTATGTGAAGTAGCAATATTTTGCACATATCCAATGCGTGAATCAAATTATTGTCACAATATTTGTTTCCATTCCTATATATCTTTTACAGTTAATGTTTGGATACTGAGAGATCAGCATCCAATGTGCATGGAATTTATCATATTCAATGTGGTCACCATCATCTTCTCAACCTAGCTAGCTAGAGACAAATAATAAAACCACAAGAACCATAATTTGGCCCTAAATCGTACACTTATGTTAGATCCAGTCCTATAGCTAGGAACCTTCAAAATTTGATAAGATCTTTTCAATTTTCATGGTCATAGTAAATTACACCAACTTAATTACATTTGGTTTTACTTTCATTTCACACAAATTCTTTTTAACTATCTTTGTTTTTTAATGTTGGAATTTAAAAATAAAAGCATACCAAAGCAATGTAGTGCATATAGTAAAAGGTTTGCGTTTTCTTATAACTATTGCCTTTTGGATTCGATCCAGGATGGAAATGAAGTGTCATTCGTTGGGAGGGTCGACTCTAGCAATGGGATTGACAGTACACGAATCAGCCATCGGATCTGCTTTAGTGGATACCCTGATTTAAAAAAATCGCAATGAAATGGGTTATTTTCATTGATAAAAAATAAATAAATGAGAGGATAATAAGTACAATTTAGTCCAACCTTAAGGAAAGTTAGTGTAATTTACTAAATAATTAGTTTACCCATTTCTAATGCTAAATTCCTTAATATGATAAATAGATGGATGAATAGAGACTATGTAGAACATTGCTATATATATATAATTTAATGAACTTGCAATCACATTGTGCTCCATATACATATAATTCACAAGCTTTCTTCTGATATGTTTAAAAAAATCTCAAGCTTTGAAAAGCCTTGAATTAACAAGCACAAGCTTTTCCTGGGAAACTATGATCGATCTTAAGTTCTAAGTTTTTTGGGAATATGTGGTCTTTTACATAGAAAATTAGCAATTTGGAAGTATAAGAGATTTGTGTAATGTTGAATTTATTCAGCAGCAAACATATTGAATGAACTGAGTACAAGTTCTTTATGAGTGTTTTTTTGCTTATTACCTACTTAGAAAGTTAGATATCAATAATGTGAGGAGAGTCTTTAAAGTTTACTTCTTTGAATCTCTAAGTGGGACCTCAAGTAATCTTCTTGGAGCCCCAATGGGTTACCCCACCATATTCATGTAGTGTCATATGTGGAAAAGAAAATGTTTTTAAAGAAGAAGTAGACAAGAAGCATTAAATACCTGAACTTAATGGCAAGAACAGTAAGAGGTTTTGGTGGTCCAATCCAATTTCAAAAGGGTATCTTGCTAAGCTATTTTATATTTCTCATCAAATTTGTTTAATTTTGGGGTATACTCAGATTCCAATGATAAATAATGAGAAATTCTTATATATATGTACACTGTTTGCACAGTCAATTAGTATAATGAGCCAATAGAAATTCAGAAAAGTCAGTAAGTAAATATCTCACCACATCATGAAACACTCATTTTATAAAGTTTTTATTGCCTTAATTATTATATACTATGAGTTGGTATTTCTCGAAAATGAATAATTTGAAATGTAAATTCTCTTTTAAGTGTGTTGAATTGAGCTAATTTTGTACATTAACCAACTGATTCGTTAATGTGTAAAATAATCATTTGTATTTGCCTATTAATAAACCAATCAGTTGGTTAATGTACAAAACAAGCACAATTCAACGCTTCACGAAATACGCAATGCATATGATTCGTTCTCATATTTCTCACAAATGAATGTGAGTCAACAGTAAAAATTGAGACTTTGATATATATAATGAAGCTTCCTCGCAAGATTAAATGTGGCAAACTTTGATGGGTAAACCTATACCTATACCTAATACCTCATCTGCCATGATCTGATTAATTAAGAAGGTGAGTTTAATTGTTAAGCAAGTATAGGATGCCTTTTAGGTCTCTGTAGTTGCTTTACAAAGTCAGAAGAAAAGGACAAGAGGAGTTAGTGATGCTTTTAGGGGCCAGCCATGGCATAGGATGTCCCAAATCTGTGAAACTTGGGTGACTTCCTGCAAGCATGTCTGCCTTATCAGACAAAGATTTGGGTATCTTTTCACAGGCAAGACTGACCCAACCCTCTATATTACCAGCTAATTAAGCTTTTCATATATAGAGAGAGTACATAATCTCACAGCAAAATTGATCCTAATAATGTAAAAGCATATGGACCAAGTCTTAGGGTATATAAGGACAAAAAAGAAAACGCATACAAATGCACAGAAACAAAATTTGCATGTCTCAGGTACACATTACAGAGAGAAAGGTCAAATTCTATATATGGTGGTTTCTTTGTTACAAAAAGCAAAGTATATATATGCCGTACAAAAGAGAATACTGTTTCTCTTTGTACTGAAAAAAGAAAGAATATATGAATGAAATTCATAGAATAGAATAGAGCAAATTAATACACATGCTAAAGGATAAGATGCCATTGGTGGTAAGTTTCAAATTTCAAACCTCTTTTATTAAGATTGCAAAAGTTTATACAGGAATTGGTATTTCTCGAGTCACATTTCTTCATTCACAGAAAGATAGAACCCGTGACTCTTTTTATGGTACATTTATACATTATGATCTGTTATGCATCGCAGTGGGTCAGCAGAAATCCTATAGTTTGGATAATTGGGCCATGAGGGTGAAAGTAAAAATGTAAAAGAAATTATTCTGGTTCAGTTTTTCCTCTTCCCTCCATCTTGGAATCTCAAGATTCAACAATTTGAACCATAAAGTGAATGCTTTAAGATATGTACAGAGAAGATGATCCTGAAGACCCGAATTGGTCAACAAGAAAGCTGATCATATATGTATTCTTCAACATATTCTATTATGTACTTTCTATTTTTTACATCCAAGAACAACTACAGAAGTCAGAAAAACTAAGTCAGAAAACGAAAGGAATTCAGTATTGTTTTGAACCCTCTTAATCTACTTGATCAAGATTGTGCATATCAGAAGTTGATCCAGCAGACTGATCATCTGTACAATTATCTTCCACTGAGTGCAATAAGTGCAGCCTTTGTTCGAGGATCTCCATGGCATTCATTACTAAATCAGAAGCCTTTAGAGCGCCAGTGGTTTTAACTGTGAATATGAAAGTATCATTTTTCTCAGAGAGTTGAACAAGCCCTGGCTTGCCCATAGCTTCTGCTTTCCATATCACCTCTTCATCATCAATGTAATCTTCAGGATGAGAAAGCACAACCTGAAACATTATTAGAAAACTTTTAATGTTTAAAGCATAACAACTTATAAACTATCAATAAAGGATTAAAACAATTGAAATCGAAAACCCAACAATGATCATTAAGTATGAGGCATGTGGCTGTGGTTTACTCAATAAGCTAACTGAAAACAAATTCAGTCTTTTTAGTATCTTCGTAGCAAAACTAAATTTGGCATAATATAGAGTTCAACTTGTTGACTGCCAAATCCTAATGATTTCTGTGTTCTGCAAAAAACTTTCACAGTTTGTTACACTTGTTGTAAGATATATATAATCAAATGATCCAAAATACATTCAAGAATTGATAACTAGAGTTTGTTACAGCACGCTCTAGAGTTACTTGATGAATAATGTAACTATGTCCAAGATTAATTTGATGAATTAGAGAGAACCTACCCTTTAGAGCTTTTTACTTCGCTTGGTAAGCGTATTGGATACCTTGTGAGTTATCAACAGATAATTAACACCAGCTTCTTATATGTGATTTAATTGAGATAGTAATGCCACAATCCCATTGTCGATGGAAATTATATAGATCACCCTCTCTTACAAGTTAATCTATGCCTCTCCCCAAAGTATTGTAGCATAGAACAGTTTTACAGCATGCTACATATGCAAGCTGGCTGTTTAACCTATGAAGACATCACTAAAACAAAAGGCTTCATCCAAATCTACAACCTGAAACATAATGACGAAGGAAAAATGTTGATGATAAGAGAACAGGCATATTCAAATCACATTCTGATGCTACATGAAGCGTTAATGTAGAAAACATGCTTGAATGTTCTACTCTGCCTCTGCCTACCGTGAAGATATTAGGAAAAATGAGAAAAAATTTGGAACCATCAATAGAATACATGAGTACTCGATCAATATGCTAGTTTCTTTTTCTTTTTTTTTTGGTTATGATTTTAGGATTATTTTCAGACATGTTTAGTTGTTGGCTGAGAGAGAGTCTAATTTGTTGTTGTAAGCACTAAAGAGTTTCTTACATGGTAGTTGTTTTAGGAAACTGATTATAATTTCTTGTTGTGTTGGGGTTTTTCTTCTATCTTGAAAACTTGGTAAGGTGACAAGATAATGCATTGGATTTTTAAAAAACCTAAAGAAATCCAAGGAAAAATAAGCTAAATCCAAGGCGGAGTAAAGAGCATCAAATAACTTGTTCAGCAAGAAAATTGAGAAGGCTGGCTAAGCAGATGTTCAGTGATTCACAAATTGCTATAAATTAAGGAAATGAAAGTAAATAATACTTAAAGAAAAGTAAACACACTAACAAGAACCAACCTTTTGGGTAGAAGGATCGATTTCAAACCTAGGGAAAAGACAAGTGGCAACCCATTCTTTTTTCTGTTCAAATGTCAATGTTTCCATAATTTTTTCATTTATTCTAACTTCTGCAGGAGAAAAGTAAGAAGCGGTTGTTGCTGGTGACCATTTTTCATGATCCTTGCCCATTCCCTTCCTAGCTATAGCCATCAGCTCCAAAATCTGTCCTCGCCTTAACTTCATAATCACAGTGCCCCTGACAAATCAAAGAAATAACACAATTCTGACTCTATTTTCGCTTCCTCAGAGCTTCTGGCGTCACAGCAATTACGAAATGAAATTCCCAATCCATCCAAGAATACCAATTTAAAAACTAAGGTTCAATCAAGAACATGTATTCAATTCCATTCATTCGTGATCTATTGTTTGAGTTCAAATAACGCAATACTGACTCTACTTTTTATTCCTCAGAGCTTCTGGTGTCACAGCAATTAGAAATTAAATACCAAGGTTCAATTTAATTCATCAATGTCTCACTCAGTAAATACAAACAAAGAAACACATAATAGAATCTCAAATGGTGAAATGGATAAATTAAACCTTAAACAGAGTCATTCATTCGTGATCTAGAGTTCAATCCACAGAAATCAAGAACACCTATTCAATTCAATTCAATTCAGTCTCACTCAATAAAATCTCAAATAGTAAATACCCTGTGGTTGCGTCGTGGAAATCGAAGGGAACAACGGCGGAATCAGAACTGAAGAGATCCTTGCTGGTAACATCTAGGGTTTTAGCGTCGCATTTGACGAAAAGGCGGAACTCGACGGAGCAGCGGCGACAGCGTCCCTTGCCTTTGCACTTGGGACAATCCCTAGAGTAGTACATTGAGGTTGCGCGGCCACTGGTGAGGGGGATGAGGGTGAGACGGTGAGCGATGAAGCAGTTCTTGACGTGGGAGGTGTTCTTGTAAAAGAGGACGAGGTCGATGGCTATGGTGGGCACCTCCGATGCGATAATGCGAGCCAGAGCTTGGACGAAGCTTCTGGTGGTGCCCCGAAGCTCGAACGTCATGGAACGATCTTGTATCTCCAGAATACTTCCGCTGGGCAAGCGAGAGTACGAGCCTGATCTCTCCATCTCTTTCTCGTTTTGGAATCAAAATTCTGTTTCTTTTCCCGCTTTCCAATGGTAATTACGAAGATTGAGAAGGCAGTTGGGGGCTATATGGTAATTTCATTTGTTAGCTCATACTATCATTTCTTTTGGTATGTTCTTTAGTCAGAAATATCAAGGGAAAAATCAATGGAAATGGTGGGATCCATTGAGCCCACCCACTTTTTTATTTTTTTATTTTCATCAATTTAAAAAAAAAATATATAAAATATTTATTATATCCTCTAATTTGATACAATTATAACCCATTTTCTTTTTATTATTTTAATATAAGGGATAAAATGGTTATTTTAATACATTCCCTTTCCATTTCTATTACCAAACTTTTACTACTAAACACATCAAATGCATTCCATTTCCATTTCCGTTTTTATTTCTGGCCAATAAAGATGCCCTTTATTTTGAAAATCACACTTTTTTTATAAAAAAATTTACAAATTTATTCATTTTGATTAAAATATTTTATATTTATTATTTATATAATTAAATGTGTATTATTGTTAAAAAATTTATTTTTTAAATAAAATAAATAATAGTGAATATATATATATATATATATGTTAAATAAATTTTAACTTTTTAAAAAAACTAATAATGTGACGTATTTTGTTATTAGGTTCTCCAAAGATAATTAATGCATCTAAAATTAATTGTATGTGATAAAAATGGAATAAGAAACAACTATATTAATTATTCTCTCTTATTCATAATATTTGCTGTGTTGAAAGTTTTTTTCTTTAAAATATTTGTTGTTTTACAAAATCAAGTGATTATTAATTGTTTTTTTAAAATTTTATCCCTATCTTTTCTCTCCTAAACTCTATCCGAAGTCAATTAGTGGAGTCCTAATAAACAAACATTTCTCAAGTATTGTTATTATTCCTACTGAAGAAAGAGTAAGTCGGAGTAGTTTAACATTTTTATCTTATATTTCTCTACGTTTTAGGTGAATCAATGATTTCCTTAATCTATGTGTATTTAACTTAAACAACAGATATTATGGACCGGAGGAATTACTAGCTAAGCTTTTCATATATACCAATATAGCCTTAAAATTGTTATATATATATATATATATATATAATCTCGCAATAAAATGATCTTAATAATGTAAAACTATATTTTTTTTGTTATACTGGTCTCTGAGACACTACCCTAACTAATCTGAACTCGATCCGTGGTTATGGTAGAAAAATCTTTCAATAGGAATATTTATATTTACAAAATATAGAATTCAAGACTAATTAAATGATATCAAATTATTTATCACTTGGACCAATGTAATAGCATATGACCAATTCCTTTGGTATACAAGGACAAAAAAGAAAACGCATACAAATACACGGAAACAAAATTTACATGTCTCAGGTAGACACTACGGAGAGAGAAAGGTCAAATTCTATATATATTCCGTACAGAAGAGAAGGCTGTTTCTATTCGTACTGTAAAAATAAAGAATATACGAATGAAACTAATAGAAAAGGGCAAATTAATAATGATCAACATGTAATCTTAATGTGTGATTGTGCCAATATGACTTTTGTTTAGTATACTACACATGCTAAATGACAAGATGCAATTGGTTTTTCTCGAATCACATTTCTTCACAGAAAGATATATAGAGCCCGTGATTCTTTTTATGGTACATATATACATTGTGATCTGTTATGCATAGCAGTGGGTCAGAAGAAATCCTAGTTTGAATAATTGGGCAATGAGGGTGAAAAGTCAAAATGAACAAGATTAATTTGTTCAAAATTTCCCCTAAAGTGAATGCTTTAAGATATTTTTATAGAGAAGATTGTTCTTCAACATAGAACAGAGGTAAAACCATATACTATATGCTATTATTTACTTTCTTTTTTTTTTTTTACATCCAAGAAATACAGAAATCAGCAAAAATAACTGTGTTTGGGAGATAAGAGCTATATTCTAGTTCAGTGAGATGGTACATTCTAGATACAATGACATATTAACAAGCTCCAGAAAGCCAATGGAAATTCAGTATTGTTTAAACCCTCTTAATCTACTTCATCAAAATCCTGCGTATGAGATGCTGATCCAGCAGATTGATCTGGTGTATCATTATCTTCCACTGGGTTCGCTAAGCGCAGCCTTTGTTTGAGGATATCCATGGCCTTCATTACTAAATCAGAAGCCTTTAGAGAGCCCTTGGTTTTTACTGTGAATACAAAAGTATCATTTCTCCTATATAGTTCAACAAGCCCCGGCTTGCCCATAGCTTCTGCTTTCCGAATCACCTCTTCATCATCAACGTATTCTTCAGGATGAGAAAGCACAACCTGAAACATTAATAGAAAACTTTATATGTTTAAAGCATAACAACTTATAAACTCAATAAAGGATTAGAACAAATGAAATTGAAAACCCAACAATGATCATTAAGTATGAGGCATCAATATTTTTAACCAACAATCATTAAGGAATAGCTAGACATCAGCCTTTTGAAGGGGAAAAAAGGTGCAGGTATGTGGTTTACTCAATCAGCTTATTGAAAAACAAATTCAGTCTTTATGTATCTTTGTATAATGTTCAACTTGTTGACTCCCAAATCCCCCCAATGATTTCTGTGTTCTGCAAATTCTTTTCAGTAATTGGTAACAGCCAAGTTGAACTAGAGTTTGAGAGATAGGACCAATTATGTGACAGAACGCTCTATAGTTACTTGATGAATAACTGTAACTATGTCCAAGATTTTAATTTAATGAATTAGAGAGAACCTACCCTTTAGTGCTTTTTTTTACTTGGCATGGTGGGCGTATTGGATGCCTTGTGAGTTATCAACAGATAATTAACACCAGCTTCTTATATGATTTAATTGAGATGGTAATGCCACAATCCCTTCTTCGATGGAAATTATATAGATCACCCTCTCTAACAACTTAATTTATGCCTCTCCCCAAAGTATTGTAGCATAGAACAATTTTACAGCATACATATGCATGGTGGCTGTTTATCCTATGAAGACATCACTAACAAAAGGTTTCATCCAAATCTACAACCTGAAACATAATGACGAAGGAAAATTGTTGATAATAAGAATTCAGGCATATTTAAATCACATTCTGATGCTTCGTGAAGCATTAATGTAGAATATCTAGGAAACGTGCTTGAATATTCTACTCTGCCTCTGCCTACCGTGAAGATATTAGGAAAAATTAGAAGAAAATATATGGAACATCAATAGAATACTTGAGTATCAATTTACAAGTTTCTTTTTTTGTGGTTATCATTTTCTTACATGGTAGTTGTTTTAGGAATAGTTTTCCTCACTGATTATGATTTCTTGTTATGTTGGGGTTTTTCTTATATCAAGAAAAAAGCATTTGATTTTTAAAAAAAAACGTAAAGAAATCCAAGGTGGAGCAAAGAGCATCAAATAATTTGTTCAGCAAGAAAATTCAAAAGGCAGGCTACGCAGATGTCCAGTGATTCACAAACTGCTATGAACTAAGGAAATGAAAGTAAATAATACTTAAAGAAAAGCAAATATTAGCAAGAATTACCAAACAGGAACCAACCTTTTGTGTACATGGATCGATTTCAAACTCAGGGGAATGACAACTGTCAACCCATTCTTTCTTCTGCTCAAGTGTCAATGTTTCCATCATTTCTTCATTTATTCTAACTTTTGCCAGAGCAAAGTAGGTTACAACTTTTGTTGGTACCCATTTTGAATCATCCTTGCCCAATCCCTTCCTAGCTATTGCCGTCAGGTCCACCTCCTGTCCTCGCCTTAACTTCAAAATCTCAGTCCCTCTGCCAAATTAAACAGATCATCACTGACTCTATTTTCAATCAATCCAAGAATACCAAGGTTTAATCAAGAACGTATTCAATTCAATTTATCACTGTCTCAGTAATTATAAAAGAAACACATAATAAATCTCAAATCTCAAACACTGACTATATTTTCAGTCAATCCAAGAAGAAACACATAAATCAAGAACGTATTCAATTTAATCCATCACTGTCTCAGTAACTATAAGGAAACACATAAATCAAGAACGTATTCAATTTGATTCATCACTGTCTCAGTAATTATGAAGAAACACATAATTTACCGCGACGCCGTGTCTTGGAAATCGAAGGGAACAACGGCGGGATCAGAACTGGAGAGATCCTTGCTGGTAACATGTAGTGATTTGCCCTTGCATTTGACATTAAGACGGAGCTTGACGGAGCAGAGGGGACAGTGGCCTTTGCCGTTGCAGTTGGGACAGTCAGAAGAGTAGCACAATGAGGTTGTGCGGCGACTGGTGAGGGGGATGTCTCTGAGACGACCGGCGAGGAAGCTGTCCGAGAAGTTGGAGGTGTTTTCCTCAATCACGACGTAGTCGACGGCGATGGTGGGCACCTCCGCCGTCATAATGCGACTCAGAGCTTGGGCGAAGTTGATGGTGGTGCCTTGAAGCTCGAACTTCATGAAACGATCTCGCGTCTTCAGAATTCTTCCTCTCGGCATGTGTGGATCGGATGAGTCTCCCTCCATCTCTTTTCCTTTCTCTTTCCGTTTCCGCAATCAAATTTCTGTTTCTTCCCGCTCTCCAATGGTAATTACGAAGATTGAGGAGGCAGATGGGGGTTATATGGTAAATGCAATTGTTAGTTAGCTTCAAATATTTGAACATTTTGAAGCATTAAAATACAGTAAATTAACATGTTGGTTCTGAAAAATGAAATTTTTATCAATTTAGTCCCTACAATATAAAATATTAAAATGTCAAATTTTATCTTGCCTAATTTAGTCTCTAAAAAAACGAAAATATCAAAATTAGTCCATAAATGATAAAATTTGTATTAATTTATATTGGTCAAATACTCACATTGATCCCAAAACCAAAAGTATGGGGTATATTTAAAATTGATTATAAATATTTCATTTGTTTCACAATGGTCCTAAAGTATGGGGTTAATTTCAAATTGGTTCTAAATATTGAAACAAATTGGTCTTATACGTTTTCATCGTGTTTCAGTTAGTTTTCTTCATTAACGATGACATGGCACCATTCTCACTTTGTCATAATACAATAATGAATCATTTGTCATTGTTTTCTCTGTAATTTTCTACCATTAGCCTATTAGTCTAAAATATTACATTTTACTAATTTTTTTACAATTAAGAGTTTTTAGGTGTCTCAAATTTACTATTTTTCACAAGTATAAGAGAGATATAAATAAAAAAAAAATTGAATACCCTACTTTAATTAGGACCAACCATGAATGAATTAGGGACCATTCTTTTATTTGTATCTATCTCGTATTTTAGAGAAATTTGTCATTTCTCAAATTTAGAAAACTCGAACTCTAAAATTTATTCATCACAAATATATTTTGAAGCATCTAAAATTTTTTTATTGTAAAAAAAATATTAAAAAGTATTATTTTAAGCTAATGATAAAGAATGACAGAGAAAAATAATGACAGAAATCTTAATAGAATAAATATTAACTTAACTTTTAAACCACGAAAATTAAAATACAAATGAATCAACTCATCCCAAAGACTCATCAAGTTTACCACTTGCATTTTGAACTCATGACCCCTCTAGATCACAAAACAATAAATTTATTATTGCTTCAAGGTTCACTCTAATATTAGTTTCCTTATTATATTAAAATAAACCTATCATTGTAAAATTGTAAATTTGCACATCTTTTACCCTTGAATTAACTCTAGTATTCACAAAGATTTTAAATCCGAAGGTTTTGTTAGTGAAAATTTGGAGTCACAGTTCTGTTTCGAATGAATTAACATAACAATGCTACACAATACCAATATGCTAATAATTTAACCCGTAACTTGTTTTCAAACAAATTTGCTTTAGAAAAATTGGAACTTCTTAATGCTTCTATTAGGGAGGAAGACAATATGAAAGAAATAACTTGGTCAATAAGAAAGCTGATCATATATATGTAGTACGGATATAAAACATACACCATATGCTATTATTTACTTCCTATTATTTTACATCCAAGAAGAAATAGAGAAGTCAGAAAAAATAATTGTGTTTGATTAAACCCTCTTAATCTATAATAACAAGCTCCTGCATATCAGAGACTAATCCAGCAAACAGACCATCTATATATTTATCGTCCATTAGGTGCATTGAGATCACATTCTGTTTGAGGATTTGAATTGCTTTCATTAATACCTGAGAAGCCTTAAGAGCGCCAGTGGTTTCTACTGTGAATATGAAAGAATCCTTTTTCTCACACATTTCAACAAGCCCAGGCTTGCCCATAGCTTCTGCTTTCCAAATTACCTTTTCATCATAAGGGTACACTTCAGGATCCGAAACCACAACCTGAAACATTATTAGGTTAGTTAAGATAAATAACCTTAGTGCATGCATTCCAACTTCCAAGGACAATTGTGCAGTCTTGTTAGAAAACATAAGGTTTTAAGCATAACAACTTATAAACTATCGATAAGGAATTACAACAATAACTACGTTTGGTATGGATTCCAAACAGTAGAATCCATGTAATCTCATGTTTTTCAAGAAATCTTTACGTCATATTTTTTACATACCAAACACACTTTTTATCATTACTTTTTCTCTCTCCTAATTTTTCTCTCTATCTCTCTCTTCACTTTTCTCTACAATACTTTCCTTTACTCTACGGTACTTTACACATCCCTTCCCTTCCCATCCGTGTATTTGTACCAAACATACCTTAAAAAACCTAACAATGATCATCAAATATGAGGCATCGATATTTTTAACCAACAATCATTAAGAATAGCTAGACATCAACCTTTTGATGGAAAAACAAATTCACTCTTCTTGTATGTTTATAGCAAAACTAAACACTTGGGCAAAATATAAAAGCTAAGTTAAACTAGAGATTGAGAGATAGAGACTAATCATGTCAAGTGATGGTTTCTCCTCCTTATTTGGGTCTTCCAAACTCTCCCCAATTTGGGGTGAGGAAGGTTATTGCAAATTTCTTCAATTTTTTCACCTCCAAAATTTTAAAACCAAACAAAGGGAAGAATTTTTAATTACCTTCCCTTCTCCTACAAACTCCTCAATCCAAACAAAACCACAGAGAGAACCTACCCTATAGTGCTTCTTACTTGGCATGGTAGGCATATTGGATGCCTTGTTACTTATCAACAGAGAGAATTAGCACCGGCTTCTTATATGATTTAGCTGATAATTAACGCCGGTGAAGGGAAAAAAAAAAAGTAGCTTCAGGGTCTTAGCAATCCATTTGAATGCTGTGATGACACTGGCTAATTTAAGCCCAAAAGATAACAATTTTTTCCCCAAGATTCCATCTCCACAACGCATGCCATATACCTAAACCTAGTAGTGCCACAATCCCATGTTCAGTGGAAATTATATAGATGACCCTCTCTTAAAACTAACTTATGCTTCTCCCCAAAGTATTGTAGCATAGAACATTTTTACAGCATGGTACAAATGCATGCTGGTTGTTTAAGAAGAAATCACTATAACAGAAGGCTTCATTCTCAAATCTACAATCTGATACATATGAAGAAGGAAAAATGTTGATAATAAGAATAAAGTCATATTCAAATGACATTCTGATGCTACATGAACCATTAATGTAGAATTTATAAGAAACATATTTGAATATTGTTCTACTCTGCCTCTGCCTACAGTGAAGATATTAGGAAAAACTAGAAGAAAATATTTGGAACATCAATGGAATACTTGATTACTCGATCAATATGCAAGTTTCTTTCTTAGTGGTTATCATTTAGGATTATTCCTACACAGGTTTACATGTAGGCTGAGAGAATGAGAATCTAATTTGTTGTTGTTAAAACTGAACAGTGTCTTACAGGGTAGTTGTTTTAGGAAAATAGTTATCCTCACTGATTAGAATTTCTTGTTGTGTTGGGGTTTTTCTTCTGTCTTGGAAACTTGGTAAGAAGACAAGAAAAAGCATTTGACTTTAGAAAACCTAAAGAAACCCAAGGAAAAATAAGCTAAATCCAAGGTGGAGTAAACAGCATCAGATAACTTGTTCAGCAAGAAAATTCAAAAGGCAGGTTAAGTAGATGTTCAGTGATACACAAATTGCTATAAACCAAGAAATTGAAAGCAAATAATACTTAAGAAAATTATTTTAACAAGAATTACCAAATAGGAACCAACCTTCTGTGTTCGAGGATCAATTTGAAACATATTGGCAGGACAACTAGCAACCCAGTCTTTTTTCTGCTCAAGTGTCAATGTTTCCATCAACTCTTCATTTATTCTAACTTCCGCCGGACGAAAGTAAGATGCACTTGTTACTGGTGACCATTTTCCTTTAACCTCGCCAATTCCCTTCCTAGCTATTGCCTTCAGCTTCACCTCCTCTCCTTGCCCCAACTTCACAATCACAGTCCCCCTGACAAATTAAACACAGTCATTGATTCCTCTAGTGTTCAAGTTCAGTCAGCATCATTGTTGCCCTAATTTCAATTCCTCACAGACTTCAATCAATCCATCCAAGAACACCAAGTTAAACACCAAGGTTCAATCAAGAACGCATTCAATTCAATTCAATTCAGTTCAAAGAAACACACAATAAATCTCAAACGGTGAATACCCCGAGCCGAAATCGAATGGAACAACGGCGGGATCGGAACTGACGAGATCGTTGCTGGTAACATCGAGGGTTTGATTTGTGACGCATTTGGCGCTGAGGCGGAAGACGACGGAGCAGCGGTGGCAGTAGCCTTTGCCGTTGCAATTGGGACATTCGCTAGGGTAGTACATTGAGGTGGCGCGGTGGCTGGTGAGAGGGACGAGGGTGAGACGGCGAGTGAGGAACCTGTCTTCGAGAACGGAGGAGTTGGTGTCAATGAAGACGAGATCGATTGCGATGGTGGGGACCTCGGATATCATAATGCGCTTAAGAACACGCACGAAGGTTTCGTTGGTGCCTCGAAGCTCGAACTTCAAGAATCGATTCTGCCTCTCCAGAATCCTTCCGTGAGGCAGCAGGAAATCGAAGTCTCTTTCCATCTCTTTGTTTCTTTCTTTCTCTCTGCGAATTTCGGTTTCTTCGCGCTTCAGTGGTAATTACGAAGATTGAGAAGCAAGGTGGGGGTTATATGGTAACTGCAATTGTTTGTCTATAAATAATAATATAATACTCTAAGGACTAAAACATGATTTTCATGCTTGGTTCTCTCAATTAGGTAAGTTCTAATTTTTCTTTTTCTTTTTTCTACTCAGTGGAAATAGCTGTCAAATTAAAAAAAAAAGAGTATCTAAATAAAAATAAGGATAAGGGGTAAATTACCCTTGCTGCCTCCAAATTTTGTTGCAATGTTCATTCATGTCTCCAAACTTTTTTTTGGTTCATGCCTACTCCAAACTTTTAATTTTGTTCATGCCTGCCCTTTTTGCAAACACCGTTAACTTGCTTGACGGAATTTGCTGACGTGGACGATGAATGCGCATCTCTTTTGCCACGTCATTGTCCACCTCACATTTAACTTTTTACTTTTATTAAAAAAATTAACCTAATCCAAATAAAAAAAACATTTTAGGATAAAAGTTTGGTTTTTTTATTTGGATTATGTTAATTTTTTTAATAAAAGTAAAAAGTTAAATGTGAGGTGGACAATGACGTGGCAAAAGAAATACACATTCATCGTCCACGTCAGCAAATTCTGTCAAACAAATTAACAGTGTTAGCAAAAAGGGCAGGCATGAACAAAATTGAAAGTTTAGGGGTAGACATGAACCAAAAAAAAGTTTAGGGACAGGAATGAACATTGTAGCAAAGTTTGGGGGTAGCAAGGGTACTTTACCCTAAAAATAAAAATAAAAAGAGAGAAGAAAATTGAAATATGGGTAGATTTTATTGTTTTCTTTTTTTTGGGACAATTAGATTTTATTATTTTCAAGTCAATACTAAATATCTAAATCTTTAGAACTATTACTTATTCAAGGCTACTAGATGAAGAAACAAATTTAATAACAATTAAAATTATGAGGAACTAAATTGATAATGCATTAAATTACGAGGGGTCAAATTGACAACTTATTTAATTATTAAAAACTAAATTGAGAAAGAAAATTTATTTAAGAAAATCACCATTAGAAAGAAAATTTATTTGAAGTGTTTTCCAATTCCAATAATATTACAACACCTCATGTCTTATCAATATATTATATTAGATGTTGTGCCCCCTCCGCGCACATATATGTTATTTTAATTTTAAAATATGATATTATTATTATTATATTTTGAAACAATAAATTAAATAATTTAAAGTTATTAGCCTCTTTATTATGATTATTATTATTTTTTATCACAGTATATATTTTAATTATAAAATAAATATTTTGAGATATCATGAAAATTTTTTTTGATACTCAAATAAAATTTTTATTCCCAGAAAATGTTATAAAAAAACTTGTCTGAAATCTGAATGACTTAAAATACATCTTTTTAGATATGTCATTGAGTGTTTTTTAAATAACAATTTACCACTTAATAAAATAATTTATACAACTATTTTAACTTCTTTTTTTTAACTTTAAAATCATTCAGTAACATTATCTTATGAACCCATTCCGTGGGTTTGAATGATGAAAGAGTTAGATTTTTTAAGGGCATCTTAATTAATCTACACAACTCAAAATAATCTCATGAACTCATTCCATGAGAATACAAATTAAATTCTCAAAGATGAATAAACAATATAACCAAAAACGTGTATTTTACATTGAGTGGCTTCCACATCATTGAAACATTCAATATATTACATATAAAATTAAAATATGTTTGTTTAAATATTTCATTTTATGCAGTTATTCATATCATATATTAAAAGATTATATAAATATCATTTAATATTAAAAACACGGCATATCTAGTATCTACATTAACGAAATATAAAAATAATAATTATTTGTATACTAAAGATTAATTCTAAGTATAACATACATACATACATATATATATATATATATATAATTATTTTAAAATTTTAAATATGATCACCTTTAATTACTTGTTATTTAAATTTTAGATCTTAAAGGAAACCTTATTTAATATATACATAAAAAATAATTAATAAATTATAGCAAAATATTAAATACATTGAATATATTTGATTTTTTAAAATAATATATACATATCAAGTTGTGTCATTTAAATTGTAAGCTTTTATATATTAAAAATATTATATAAGAATAAAATATTATTTTGTGTTTAGATATTTGAATATATCTTTATATTTATACGTATTAAAACCTTTTAAAGTATTAATATATGTATTATAAACCTTCTTTAGGTAGAGGAAAGAAAGCCTAAGCAGCAGAGGCTCTCACAGGTCACAGCCCCAACAACCCTCAAGTCCTCATTAGGAAAGTCAAGAAGAACTACAAATGTTATCTTCTAAACCATAAATATTGATTAAATCTCTGATTAGGATTAAGATGACATTTGGTTTATGGACCAAGTTCTTACTTCTTTCTATAGGGAGGAAGACAGTATGAAAGACCCGACTTGGTCAATAAGAAAACTGATCATATTCATATATGTATAGGACAGATATTATTACTTCCTATTTTTTTACATCCAAGAAGAAATACACAAGTCAGAAAAAATAACTGTGTTGAGCTAGAATTCTGTATTGATTAAACCCTCTCAATCTACCGATCATCTATATCCTTATCATCTTCCAATATCTATAACAATGACATATTAACAAGCTCCAGAAAACCAATGGAATTCAGCAATGACATATTAAACCCTCAGTTGATATCCAGCAGACTGATATTTATATCCATATATTCTATTAGCAGCTTTTGTTTGAGGATTTCTACGGCTTTCTTTAATAACTGAGAAGTCGTAAGAGCGCCAGTGGTTTCTACTGTGAACATGAAAGTATCCTTTTTCTCACAAATTTCAACAAGCCCCGGCTTGCCCATAGCTTCTGCTTTCCAAGTTACCTTCTGATCATAAGCTTCAGGATGAGAAAGCACAACCTGAAATATTATAAGGTTAGTTAAGTTAAATAAACTTAAAGAATATTAATAACGGATTAAAACAATTAAAATCCAAAACCTGACATTGATCATTAAAAGAATTGATAAAAGGTAAAAGCTAAGTTAAATCAGAGATTGAGAGATAGGGATCAATTATGTCACAGCAGTGACAGCACGCTCTAGAGTTACTTGATGAATTAGAGAGAATACACACCCCATCTTCAATGAAAGTTATATAGATGAACCTGTCTTACAAATTAAATGATGCCTCTTTCCAAAGTATTGTAGCATAGAACAGTTTTAAAGCATCCTAATACATAAGCTGGCTGTTTAACCTATGTCATGAAGACATCACTATAATGATGGAGGAAAAATGTTGATAATAAGAGTACAGGCATATTTAAATCCCAATCTGATACTACATGAAGCATTGATGTAGAATTTCTAGGATACCTACTTGAATATTCTACTCTGCCTCTGCCTACCGTGACAATTTTAGGGAAAGTCAGACGAATATATATATTTGGAATATCAAAAGAATACTTGAGTAGTATATCAATATCCAAGTTTCTTTATTTGTGGTATATCATTTTAGGATTCTTTCTACACATGTTTGCTTTGTAGGCTAAGAGAGTGAGAGTCTAATTTGTTGTTGTTAGCACTAAATAGTTTTACATGGTAGTTGTTTTAGGAAAACAGTTTTCCTCACAGATTAGAATTTCTTGTTGTGTTGGGGTTTTACATGGTAAGGAGATAAGAAAAAGCATTTTATTTTAAAAAACTCCAAGAAATCCAAGGTGGAGCAAAGTGAATCAAATAACTTGTTCAGCAAGAAAATTCAAAAGGCAGGCTAAGCAGATGTTCAGTGATCCACAAATTGCAATATACCAAGGAAATGAAAGTAAATACTAACAAGAATTACCCAACAGGAACCAACCTTTTGTGTTTGAGGATCAATTTGAAACATATTGGCAGGACAACTTGCAACCCAGTCTTTTTTCTGCTCAAGTGTCAATGTTTCCATCAATTCTTCATTTATTCTGACTTCTACCGAAGAAAAGTAATTTACAGTTGTTACTGGTGAATATTTTTGTTCATTCTTGCCAGTTCCCTTCCTAGCTATTGCCTTCAGATTCACCTCGTCTCCTTCCTCTAACTGCACAATCACAGTCCCCCTGACCAATTAAAGAAAACCTATTCTTTAAACAGACTCATTCATTCCTTAGGGTTCAAATAACACAATCAATCAATCCAACAATACCTGGACGCAGTGTCGTTGAAATCGAAGGGAACAAAGGCGAGATTAGAACAGATGATATCCTTGGTGGTAACATCTAGGGTTTCAGCGCGGATGCATTTGGCACTGAGGAGGAACACGACGGAGCAGAGGTGACAGTAGCCTTGGCCTTGGCAGTTAGGACAGTCAATAGAGTAGTGCAATGACGATGCGGCGTCACTGGTGAGGGGGATGGCGGTGAGACGGTCGTGGATGAGGCAGTGGTCGACGGAGTTGCAATTTTTGGAAATGATGACGACGTCAATAGCAACGGTGGGCACCTCCCATGTCATAGTGTTCTGCAGATTACGGATCAAGTCTTCGTCGAAGCCTCGAAACTTGATCTTCAGAAAACGATCTTGAATCTCCAGAATCTTCCCGCTCACGATGCGTTCGCCGGAGCCTCCTTCCATCTCTTTCTTTCTTCCCCTCTCTCTCTCTCTCTTTCTGAAAAATTCTGTTTCTTCCCGCTCAATGGTAATTACGAAGATTGAGAAGAGAAGGCAGTTGGGGATTGTATGGTAATTTACCTTATGATATATTTGAAGGATTAAACTTAAATGAAAAAATTAAGGTAAAGTTGATTAGTTGCTTGTTATAAAATTCATCAATTATAAATTATATTTTTACTTTCTCTCTCCTTTGATTAGTTATGTAATTTATTGTCTTTTATATTCTCTCTCTATAATGATTGATTACACAAAATTTTTTGCCACCTGTGTAATTTTTATTGAAGAACTTGATAACAAGCACCTAATGAGCTTTACATTAGTTTAGTCCAATCTAAAACCCTATTTTCCTTTTTACTAAAAGGAAAAAACTTATGTGTTGTTGCTTACATGCTTTTGGTAAGGTTAACCAATTAAAAAAAGATATGTGTGAAAATTGACACATATCTTTTTTTAATTGGCTAACCTTACCAAAAACATGTAAGTAACAACATATAAGTTTTATCCCTACTAAAACTCTATTTTTGGTCCTTCACATTATCACATATGCCTATTTTCGGTCTTTTTCAGAGTCGCATTTTTAATTAGATCCCTCACAAAATCAATTATTTTTAATATTGCAACTTGGCACCTAATTAAATTATATGTGGTGTTTCCCTCAAAGTCTAGATTTTAAGTAAAATCGTAGAGGGGGTGTAAAATCGTATCGTAGAATCGTAAGATTTTACCTATGATAAAATCATAAGAATTTTTTATGTTATATATATATAACATAAGTACCTAATTAATATAGTAAATCACATACAAAATTAAATATGAAATATAGTGATGCCGCCATGTAATACTCCTTGTTCATTTGCAACATATATATGCATGTTAGTTAAAACTTAAAACAATTCATTTATTGTAGAATGAATAAATTAAATTAGTAGTATAATGTAAGTAATTAATATACTTGAGCAACAATAGTAACGTCTAGAGTGGAATTCCCAAATGGTAAAAAGCTGATACTTTGACGTAATGACATCCATTTGTTATGGTAATGATATCAAAAAATGGGTAGGGTTTGTGATTGGGCTGGGGCATGAGCTGTAGATTATTTTTTTTAACATCAAACAGGCTTTTTTTTTGGGCTGAGGTAAAATAGTAAAATCGGAGGTAAAATCGTTGATTCCACCGATTCCACCACAATTTTACTCCAGTACGATTTTACCACCGATTCAACTCGATTTTAATAGATAAAATCGTAAAATCGTACGATTTTACGATTTAAATCGCGATTTTGACAACCTTATCCCTCACAAACTTGGCATCTTAATTCAAAAATAAAAACGACATTGTATATAACCTTTATAACCCTATAAACCCTAAAAAAATGATTTTTTTTCTCACGCAATGTTAATCTCTTTCAATTTTAGTGATACAAAATGATAAGACGCTATGATTTTTTTGGGAGAATATATATTTCTAGTTACTTAATAATCTAATACGTACATGCTATAAAATTTTGGAAAGCCAATAATGTAAATTGTTGATGTGGAAAGCCAATAATATAACACGTTTAATTACACATAATTATTTATTTAATAAAATAATTATAAATAATTCTTACTCAACATTTTCTATTAAGGAAATTAACATGTGTTAGTGATTAAAAAGTTTTTAAAAGACTAAAATAATCCCAATCAAATTTAAAGATTTAAAGAACTAAAGTAAAACTTAAGGCAAAGTTAATGTATCAAAAGTATTCTTAGAAATGCACAAAGATCTCACATCATTAGCTTTAGCCACTTCATTGGTAGGGGAGACTCAATTAAAGCAGAATTATGGGCTCTCCAAATAGGGCTCTTCATCGCGATCGATCTTAATATAAAATACATTGAGATTGAAACCAACGCCTTCTCTATCATTTGTCTTCTTTTGTGTTATACAAAACTGCAGGCGCTTTCTTTCCACCTTTGAGGACTACAAGCTCCTGCACATCTATAGAAAGGCTAATGGATGTACAGACTTCTTGGCAAAACATGCCCGTACCTCACAGTGCCAGAAAAGCACCTTTTTGGAGCCTCCACTTTTCCTACATCACCAGCTTCTGAAAGACTCTCTGCATATTGGAGCTGCTCGTTGGGTTAGCTATAAGCCAGCTTAGATGGCTTCTTTTGTGGTACTTTTAGCCCGGTCTGCTGTGGGCTTAGTGTCTTCGGCTTTCTAATTTCTGTTCTATGTTTGTGCTGTACCGTTTTTTATTTTCGTATGCCCAGTACTTTATCACTTTGTTAACTACAATTCTGTATGTTGGTTTCCTTCTGCAATTTTAATTACATCTCATATTATCACAAAAAAAAAAAGTATTCTTTCACCAATATTATAAGATTTGGTGAAGAAATTAACATATAGCAATGCTATTGCTATTTGCTACGCAATACCTATGCTAATAATTTGACCCATAACCTACTTTTTTTTTTCTTGGTCAACGAACCCATAACCTACATTAGGAAAAAAAGAAGGTATACACTAGGGGTGAGGCGTTGGGCGGATGGTTTAGACGATTTTTAATGAAAATTTAGTGCATTTGTCGATTTAAGTTGATAGTATTAAACCAAACCAAACCAAACCAAACCATAAACGGGCGATTTTGAGCGATTAGATTTGGTGGTTTATGACTTTTATGTCATTAAACTTACATATTTAAATTTATTAATAAAAACTATAATTTTATTCAATATAAATAATAAAAAAGTATAGTAATACTTCATTTACTTACAATATACAATCAACTTAGTTTTAAAATTAAATTTTTAAATTAACTAAATTTAATCTAACCTTCTAAAAACAAATTTTAAACTTTATTATTTAAAAATTTTAACACAATATGTATATATATATATGTACGTGTATGTGGTTTGGTTCAATTTTTTGACATATCAAACCAAACCAAACCAAACATTTGATCGATTTTGTTCGGTTTGTGCTAATTCAGTTTGGTTTGATTCAAGTGCGTCAATTTTGTTTGATTTTGAACACTCTAGTATACAGTATAAGTAATGTATCGAAAATAGTAAAATGTTCGCTTAAAATTATTAAAAATCAATTTAAATTTTGTGTAAAATGATGCATCCATTTTACTTTTTCTTTCTTGCGTGTTAATCAGAGGGACAGATCATATAAAACGTATACAATATTCTAGTATTTTTTTTGCCATCAACAATATTCTAGTATTTACTTCCTAGTTTTTATATCCAAAATACAGAAGTCAGAAAAAAAACAACTGTTTGATTAAACCCTCCTATTCTCACTATCAAGTATCTCTATATCAGAAGCTAATCCAGCAAAGTCATAATCTAGAAAATGATCTTCCAACTTGTGCAATGAGAGCAGCTTTTGTTTGAGGATTTCTAAGGCATTCATTAGTAACTGAGAAGCATTAAGAGCGCGAGCGGTTTCTACTATGAATATGAAAGTATCCTTTTCCTCAAACACATCGATGGGCCCCGGCTCCAACGTACCTTCCGGATTCACCACCATCTTATAACGGTAAAATTCATCAAGCACAACCTGAAACATTATTAGGTTAACCTATTAAAACAACACCATGGCAAAAAGGCTTCATCCAAATCCACAACCTGAAACAAGCATATTTAAATCACATTTTGATCCTATATGAATCATTAATCTAGATTTTCTAGGAAACATACTAGAATATTCTACTCTGTCTCTGCCTACAGTGAAGATATTCGGAGAAATTAGCAGAACAAATATTTGGAACATCAAAATAATACTTGACTACTTGATGATGTATTGATCAATATGCAAGTTTCTTTATTTGTGGTTATCACTCTAGGATTATTCCTACACTTGTTTGCTTGTAGGCTAAGAGAGTGATATAGTTTTCCTCACTGATCAGAATTTCTTGTTGTTTTGGGGCTTTTCTTCTGTCTAGGATTGTAAGCAAGAAAATTCAAAAGGAAGGCTAAGCAGATGATCAGTGATCCACAAATTGCCATAAACAAGGGAAAGGAAAGTAAATAATACTCAAATATTAACAAGAATTACCCAATAGGAACTCACCTTTTGTGTATGAGGATCTATTTGAAACAAATAGTCGGGAAAAGTGGCAACCCATTGTTTTTTCTGCTCAAGTGTGAATGTTTCCATCAATTCTTCATTCGTTCTGAATTGTGCCGGACAATAGTAATTTGCTTTTGCTTGAGTTAGTGGTGACCATTTTACTTCAACCTTGCCAATTCCCTTCCTAGCTATTGCCTTCAGCGTCAGCTCCTCTCCTGGCTCTAACTTCACAATCGGAGAACCCCTGACAAATTAAAGAAAAACTATTCTTTAAACAGAGGGCGTGCTGTGGGTGTGCAGTAATAATGAATAACACAGACGCATGACATTTTGGGTTCAATAAATTTTGTATTAATTAATTATATTATATATATATATATATATGAAATATAATAGTGGTTCTCTCTCACATATTTGAAAGCAACCCAGGGCATGAATGCATGAATGAAATCTTAATTACTTTTGCTGGGTTACTTAATTAATGCATGATATGTTAATTATAAATATGGAACTAGGTAGGGTAGCTAGCAAATTGATAAAGCAAGCAATTGGTAACAAAGAAGAAAAATTGATGGTATGTGTGTGTGTGTGTGTATATATATATATATCTGTGAGTGTGTGTGTGTAGTTTGAACAAATTGTGAGAGATTATAACAAAGAGGTACAGACTCTATTAAATAGCCAATCACTCCAAGAATACCAAGTTAAAAACCAAGGTTCAATCAAGAAGTATTTAATTCAATTCAATTCATCACCGTAGGGAAGCAAGAATGTAAGAAAGTACCACGCAACGGCAAACAGGGAGTTTAGTGATGGCTTCTAAGATTTCGAATCCAATGCCACAAAAAAAAAATTACAAAATTAAATGCCCTATCAATTCAATTCAATTCAATCAAGAATGTATAAAGGGCGTATTATTCTCACGTAGGGTCGAAGAAATCGAAGGGAACAACGGAGGGATTAGAAGTGATGAGATCCTTGCTGGTAACATCTAGGGTTTCATCATCGGCTATGCATTTGGCACTGAGGCGGAACTCGACGGAGCATTGGCGACAGTGGCCTCGGCCGTTGCAGTTGGGACATTCAGTGGAGTAGTACATTAGGTTTGCGAGTTCGCTGATGAGGGGGATTAAGGTGAGACGATGGATGATGGTGTCATTGCTGAAGGAGGAGGAATTTGTGTGAATCTCGACGTCGTCGATGGCAATGGTGGGAACCTCCATTTTCAAAATGCGCAGAAGAACGCGGAGGAAGCTTTCGGTGGTGCCTTCAAACTTGAACACCAAGAAACGATAGTACGCGTCCAGAACCTTCCAGCTCGGCATGAGTCTATCCAAGCTTTCCATCTTTCTCTTTCACTCTCTGTGCAGAAAATTCTGTTTCTTCCCGCTCTCCGATGCTAATTTGGAAGATTGAGAAGGCAGTTGGGGGTTATATGTTGCAAGAGGAGTAAAAGTAAGACATGTGCTTAGGGCACATTTCCTTTAAAGAAATGGAAAGAGAAGGGAGGAAAAGGGAATGTGTTTGATGTGTTTGGTAGTAAAAATTTGGGAGGTAAAAGTATCTTTCCTAACCTCAACGTTTGGGGGTCTTATCAGTTTCGACCCTAACGTTTTTTTGCTGTCAATTGTACCCCTAACGTTTTACGTTTCTGCCAATGTCACCCTTTTCACTAACACCGTCAAATATTTAACAGTTTTTGCTGACGTGGCATCCTACGTGGCAAAACGTTTCTTTTTTCTGTCAATTGTAACCCTAACGTTTTACATTTCTGCCAATGTCACCCTTTTCACTAGCACCATCAAATATTTAATAATTTTTGCTTACGTGGCATCCTATGTGGCAAAAATATCTGACTTGGTATATTTTTTTTCGACATCAGATTTTCTACTCATCTTTTTTCCATCAAAGTTGTGTCGTTTTGACCTCGGCCTATTCCTTCTAAAATATAACTCAAACGCACGCGCTATTCTGCTCATAAAAACATCAGAGACGTTATCCATTCTCTATTTTAGGGTAACGTCTCCGGCAAAGTAGAAAATGGGTAATGTCTCCGACAAAGTAGAGAATGGATAACGTCTCCAATGTTTTTGTCTGCAAAATGGCATGTACGTTTGAGTTATATTTTAGAGGGAATAGGCCGAGGTCAAAACGACACAGTTTTGATGGGAAAAAAGATGAGTAAGAAATCTGATGTGGAAAAAAATATACCAAGTCAGATATTTTTGTCACATAGGATGCCACGTAAGCAAAAACTATTAAATATTTGATGGTGCTAGTGAAAAGGGTGACATTGGCACAAATGTAAAACGTTAGGGTTACAATTGACAGAAAAAAGAAACGTTTTGCCACATAGGATGCCACGTCAGCAAAAACTGTTAAATATTTGACGGTGTTAGTGAAAAGGGTGACATTGGCAGAAACGTAAAACGTTAGGGGTACAATTGACAGCGAAAAACGTTAGGGTCGAAACTGACAAGACCCCCAAACGTTGGGGTTAGGAAAGATACTTTTGCCAAATTTGGGATGAAAATGAAATGAGAATATATTAAAATTACTACTTTACCCTTTATATTAAAATAATAAAAAGAAAATAAGATTGAGATTGTGTCAAATCAAAGGGTATAATAGACATTTTGTATTTTATTTTTGTATTTTTATTTTTAAAAAATATCAGATGAAACTATAAAATAAAAGCACGGGCCCTACCTACTTTTATCATTCTTCTCCATACTCATTTCGCACCTTAGTATAATTTCTTTTAACGCTTTTTAAAATCGAATAAAACTACGCATTTAAATTAAATTAAGCAAAAATTAAATAAAACCAATCGACGTTATATTACAAAATGTGACAAATACCCTATAAATTATAGAGTTTAACAAATAACCATATACTTTCACATAATTAATTTTTAACTCCAATTTTATATTTATAAATTTTATGTAGACCTGTTAATTTAAGGGGTATTTGTCACATTTTGTAATTTAGGGGGTAATTGTTATGTTTTAGAGTTTAGAGGGAATAGTTGTAATTATCTTAAAATTTAGGGATTACTTGAGAGCTTCAAATATTGGAGCTTTTCAAATTAAATAAAAAATATGACAAAAAATTACATCACGGTGTTAGTTAAGTTTGGAGTGTGAGATTGTAGCAAGGGAGTATTTGCCAAAATTAAAAGTGCAGGAATTGATTGCAGTAACAAAAGAGTGAGAATTTTTTTTAAGGTATGATGATGAAGAGACAGTGGAAGCATTTGAACAAGAAATAGCCAAGTTTCTTATAATTGAAAGTTTTTGTGCCAGGATGGAGTGGAAGCATGAAAACGGTAATTGGATATGAAATGATAGTATAAATAAAGTTTAAAAGGGTACTTTGCAAATTAATACAACAACAATAATAGTTGATTTACATTGAATAAATTTATATATTTTAATAATAAATTTAAATATGTAAATTTAACAATTTAAAAGTCTCAAACCGTCATATCGAACTGTTTAAAATCAATTATTTATGATTTGATTTAATACTATAAATTCAAACTGATATTTACATTAATTTCTCTCTTAAAATTGCCTAAACCTCTTGCTGAACACCTCTAATTTTCTCCATTGTATTAATTATCACTTAGAGATGCAATATATTTCAATTTAAATTTTAAAAGATAAAAATCAAATTCAATTCATGAAAAAAAGTAATATATTCAATTTAGTCTTTGAAACATAAAAATTTATCTTAATTCAATCTTTGAATTTTATTTTTAACATAGCCAACACAAAAATTTTTAAGGATTAAATTAATAAAAATTGTATATTCTAAGGATCAAATATAATATTTTCATCTTTCAAAGATTAAAGTAATACAAGTTGCAATAAGGATGACTCTTCTCAATTAAATTTGATTTGTTCTAAGTTTTGTATGATCTTAGTATCCATGGTTTAATGAAAATATTCTCCTTCTGTCCCTAAAATAGTAATTGAGACCCATGGTTTTGTATGACCTACTTGTTAATATATATTTTTTTAAAGACAAAGGTATACACAGTATAAGTAATATATCGAAAATAGTTAAATGTTCACTTAAAATCATTAAAAATACATTTAAATTTCGTGTAAAATAATGCATCCATTTTACTTTTCTTACTTGCTTGTTAATCAAAAGGCCAGATGGTTAAACTTGTTTACTAACAAATTTGCCGTGGAACAATTGGAACTTCTTAATGCTGATCATATATTCTAGTATTTACTTCCCAGTTTATATATCCAAGAAATACAGAAGTCAGAAAAAATAACTGTTTGATTAAACCCTATTAATTTTCACTATCAAGCATCTCTATGTCAGAAGCTAATCCAGCAAAGTCATAACCTAGAAAATGATCTTCCAACATGTGCAATGAGAGCAGCTTTTGTTTGAGGATTTCTAAGGCATTCATTAGTAACTGAGAAGCCTTAAGAGCGCAAGTGGTTTGTACTATGAATATGAAAGTATCCTTTTCCTGATACACTTCGATAGGCATAGCTTCGAACGTAGCTTCTGGATTCAACATCATCCTATAACGGTGAACTTCAGAATGATTAAGCATAACCTGAAACATTATTAATATTAGGTTAACCTATTAAGACAACACCATGGCAAAAAGGCTTCATCCAAATCTACAATCGGAAACAAGCATATTTATTTAAATACCATTTTGATTCTATATGAAGCATCAATGTAGATTTTCTAGGAAACATACTAAAATATTTTACTCTGCCTCTGCCTATAGTCAAGATATTAGGATAAATTAGAAGAAAAAATATTTGGAACATCAAAAGAATATTTGAGTACTTGATCAATATGCAAGTTTCTTTATTTGTGGTTATCACTTTAGGATTATTCCTACACTTGTTTGCTTGTAGGCTGAGAGTAGAGTGAAATAGTTTTCCTAACTGATCAGAATTTCTTGCTGTATTGGGGCTTTTCTTCTGTCTAGGAAACTTTGTAAGGAGACTAGAAAAAGTATTTGATATTAAAATGGCTTCTTCAGCAAGAAAATTCAAAAGGAAGGCTAAGCAGATGTTCAGTGATCCACAAATTGCTATAAACTAGGGAAAGGAAAGTAAATAATACTCAAATATTAACAAGAATTACCCAATATGAACCCACCTTTTGTGTAAGAGGATCTATTAGAAAAAAATTGGGAGGAAAAGTGGCAACCCATTGTTTTTTCTCCTCAAGTGTTAATGGTTCCATCAGTTCTTCCTTTATTCTGATTTTTGACGGACAGTAGTAATCTGAAAGTGGTTGAGCTAGTGGTGACCATTTTACTCTATTCTTGCCAATTCCCTTCCTAGCTATTGCCTTCAGCGTCAGCTCCTCTCCTGGCTGTAACTTCACAATCGGAGACCCCCTGATAAATTAAAGAAAAAGCTATTCTTTAAACAGAAAGTGTGCAGTAAATACTGAATATGTGAGCCAGCCACGTATATAAATATATCATATACTGAATTTCTCAATGCAAATCACGAATTTGAAAGCCACCACTACATAATTGATCAGTCCCACTACCCACTGCCACTCAACACATACAATAACACAGACACATGACATTTTGGGTTTAATAAATTTTGTATTAATTAATTATATCATACATATAAAAAATATAAATAGTGGTTCTCTCTCACATATGTTGATTATAAATATAGAACTAGGTAGGGTAGCTATAGCAAATTAATACAACAACAATCAAAGTCTTTTCTCACTAGGTGGGGTCGGTTATATGGATCAAGCGACGCCAACATGTTTTATCTTTACACATTTCTATAGTTAAATCCCTCATAATAGTTTCTTTTATTGTTTTCTTTGGTCTTCCCTTACCTTTAGTTATTGGGCTATCTTCCATTTGGTCAACTCTAACGAACATCTCTATATATGACCAAACCACCTAATGCGTGTTTCAACTAATTTTTCTACAATAGATGTTACCCCAACTTTCTCTCTGATGCAGGCATTCCTAATCCTATCCATTCTAGTGTGACCACTCATCCAACGCAACATTATCATTTCTGACACGTTGAATTTATGCTCATACTGACTTTTTATCGAGCTAACATTCAGTACCATACTGTAGCTAACAAATTAATTAAGCAAGCAACTCGTAAAGAAAATTTGATGGTATGTGTGTATATATATATATATATGCGTGTGTGTGTGTGTGAACAAATTGTGAGAGATTATAATAAAGAGGCAGAGGCAGTTTTAGAGTGTTCAAATAACACAATACGCACTGTCTCTATTTCCAAATCCTCAGAGCTTATAGTGTCACAAATTGAGTAATTAAAATCCCAATCAATCCAAGAACACCAGGTTAAAAACCAACAATGTTGTCCTGTCCAGTGAATCAAATAACACTATACGTACAGACTCTATTAAATACCCAATCACTCCAAGAATGCCAAGTTAAAACCCAAATAGCACAATACTGACTCTATTTCCAAATCCTCAGAGCTTCTAGTGTCACTGAAATTATGTAATTAAAATCCCAATCAATCCAAGAATACCAAGTTAAAAACCAAGGTTCAATCAAGAAGTATTGGATTCAATTCAATTCATCACTGTAGGAAAGCAAGAATGTAGCAAAGTACCACGCAAAGGCAAACAGGGGGTTTAGTGATGGCTTCTAAGATTTCGAATCTAATGCGACAAACAATTACAAAATTAAATACCCAATCAATTCAATTCAATTCAATGCATCAGTGTGTATAAAGAACGTATTCTCACGTAGGTTCGAAGAAATCGAAAGGAACAACGGAGGGATCAGAAGTGATGAGATCCTTGCTGGTAACATCTAGGGTTTGACCAGGGGCGATGCATTTGGCAGTGAGGCGGAACTCGACGGAGCAACGGCGACAGTGGCCTTGGCCGTTGCAGTTGGGACAGTCAGTGGAGTAGTACATTAGGTTTGCGAGTTCACTGATGAGGGGGATTAAGGTAAGACGTTGGATCAAGAAGGTATCGCTGAGGGAGGAGGAATTTGTCTCAATGACGACGTCGTTGATAGCAATGGTGGGAACCTCCATTTTCATAATGCGCCAAAGAACACGGACGAAGCTTTCGGTGGTGCCTTCAAGCTCGAACACCAAGAAACTATAGTACGATTGCAGAACCTTCCAGCTCGGAATGAGTCTATTCAAACTCAATAGGCTTTCCATCTCTCTCTCTCTCTCTGCAGAATTCTGTTTCTTCCCGCTCTCCGATGGTAATTTGGAAGATTGAGAAGGCAGTTGGGGGTTATATGGTAATTACAATTGTTAGCTTATACTTTTAGTAGTAGGCTAGTAGCCTTGTAGGTGTAAATTGAAGAGTTCCGACATGTCACTTCATTCAATTTGGTTTAAGAGAAATGTATTCATCAAAATGTATCAATTTGATCCCTAGTGAATTTATTAGATAAAAATAAATTTAATTTAAAGAAAATGTATCAGTTTATTCAATTTGGTTTAAAAGAAATGTAATCATCAAAATGGATAAAAATTTAGTATAACAGTAATTATTGAACTTTGGTGTATATATTTTTTTAATATTAATAAAAATTTACATTAATAAAGACCCATCTTAAATGAATTAGGGACTAACCGATTGCAAGGATGTGCTAAAATTTAGTAGTATGTTCCAACAAAATGTACATCCAATCAATTTGATCCCAATGAATTTATTAGATAAAAATATTTAATTAAAAAAATGTTTATTTATATCTATATTAAAATAAAGTAAATTTAAGTAAACGTTGACAAGTGTCAGCATAAGGTAAAGTATCATATATAATATTAAAATTTTTTTAAAAGAGTAATATGATGTGTTAACTGTCAACTAATTTTTAATTAAAGTACAATAACCATAAATCTTTTTCGTAAAAAATTTTAAAATTTTCTTTAAAGTTAATTATCTTAAATTTGAATTTCAGAAATAGTAAAATTTGACTATATTCAAGAAATACAACAATTTTCAAAAAATCTCAGTATTTAATTTAATAAATATAAATTGTAACTACAGAATATTTTATTTTGGACACGTGGCGCTGAACTTTTAGAAGGTTAGCAAGAATATAAATTAGTGACACGTGGCACCACTTTCCGGCTTCATACGTCGCTTGCACACACGCTCTCATATTAGAGATGTGGGAGACGCTCAACCATCATGGGTCGACCCACTTCAAGCAAGAACGTGGGTCAACCATGCACGTTCCCCTCTACACTTAGATAAATATCTTCACCCGGGGGACTTGACTAAGCAAGTAAGATAGAACACACAAAGTACGGCGTACCAACAAGGCAACAACACAGTATCTAAGCCTGATCAATCACCTCATAAGGTTAATCTATCAGTGCTCACTTTTCCTCTTTTGACACATCTATCCTCAAGCTTCAAGCAGCTCATAGAAACCCTTGCTATCTCCTTCCTCTAAGAAAACCGTCAACAGGTGGCTCGTCCGTCTGGAGTACTCCATACACGTCCTAGCCGCACACGGCTTCTACAGGTAACATTCCTGTCTAACGGCTCCTATGGACGTATACTCCTCAAACTACGTCGACTTTAATCCCTACACCAGGGTACGTAGGTACCTAGATCATCACCTTAAGGACAAGTTCCCCAAGATTACGACCTCTTGCGATCCTTATTCACAATTTAGAATTGTCTGAACAAAACATGACAGTTACATAAATATTGAATAAAGATTTGAATTATTATATTATTGAATATTCTTATGAACATCACTATATTTTTAATTATTTAATTGATTTTTTTATTAAAATTGAATTAAAATTTTATATAAAATAACTTCTATTTCTTAAATGAAATTTGTTATATATACAATAATAACAAAAACAATTATACAAAATGAAGTTAAACTTATTTTTTATGTTAAAACTTAATTAGTATCAATTTAACTCTCTTTCTTATTTTTATTTTAGGATATTACAACTTAGCCAAATATTTATCTTGATCCCTTATCTTTTTCACTAGTTTTATATTGATATTCTATCTTTTAAAAAAAAGTTGAGAATTAATCTCTATCTTTGTAATTTGTTCCAAATAAATCATTTTGTCTAACACTATCAAATTTCACTTTAATTATACTTATTTATTTAATAAAAATTATTATAAACATACTCAACAATTCGTTAAAAAAACTAACGGTATGAGTGGATGAAGTTTTTTATTACTTATGTAAAGTCAAGGGACTAAAATGACCCCAATAAGGGACTAAAATGAAATTTAAGACAATAGACATTTCTTAATGCTAATCATATATGTGTATGACAGATATAAAACGTATACAATATTATAGTATTTACTTCCTAGTTTTTATATCCAAAATACAGAAGTCAGGAAAAAAAAAAAACTGTTTGATTAAACCCTCTTATTTTCACTATCAAGTATCTCTATATCAGAAGCTAATCCAGCAAAGTCATAACCTAGAAAATGATCTTCCAACTTGTGCAATGAGAGCAGCTTTTGTTTGAGGATTGCTAAGGCATTCATTAGTAACTGAGAAGCCGTGAGAGCGTGAGTGGTTTCTACTGTGAATATGAAAGTATCCTTCTTCTCAAACTCTTCGATAGGCCTCGGCTCGAACGTAGCTTCTGGATTCAAAATCATCTTATAATCGTAAATTGCAGAATGATTAAGCATAACCTGAAACATAACGAGGTTAACCTATTAAGACAACACCATGACAAAAAGGCTTCATCCAAATATACAACCTGAAACAAGCATTATTATTTAAATCACATTTTGATCCTATATGAAGCATTAATGTAGATTTTCTAGGAAGCAAACTAAAATATTCTACTCTGACTCTGCCTACAGTACTTGAGTACTTGATCAATATGCAAGTTTCTTTATTTGTGGTTATCACTTTAGGTTGTTCCTACACTTGTTTGCTTGTAGGTTGAGAAAGTGATATAGTTTTCCTCACTGATCAGAATTTCTTGTTGTGTTGGGGCTTTTCTTCTGTCTAGGATTGTAAGGAGACAAGAAAAAGCATTTGATATTAAAATAGCTTCTTCAGCAAGAAAATTCAAAAGGAAGGCTAAGCAGATGATCAGTGATCCACAAATTGCCATAAACTAGGGAAAGGAAAGTAAATAATACTCGATTATTAACAAGAATCACCCAATAGGAACTCACCTTTTGTGTATGAGGATCTATTTGAAATAAATTGGGAGGATAAGTGGCAACCCATAGCTTTTTCTGCTCAAGTGTTAATGTTTCCATCAATTCTTCATTTATTCTGAATTGTGCCGGACAATAGTACTTTGCATTTGCTTGAGTTAGTGGTGACCATTTTACTCCATTCTTGCCAATTCCCTTCCTAGCTATTGCTTTCAGCGTCAGCTCCTCTCCTGGCTGTAACTTCACAATCGGAGACCCCCTGATAAATTAAAGAAAAAGCTACTCCTTAAACAGAGAGTGTGCAGTAAATACTGAATTTCTCAATGCAAATCACGAATTTGAAAGCCACCACTACATAAATAATTATATCATATATATATATATATGAAATATAAATAGTGGTTCTCTCTCACATATTTGAAAGAGGTTGAGTAGTGGAGGCAGTTCGTTTAGAGTGTTCAAATAACACAATACGCACTGACTCTATTTCCAATCAATCCAATACCACTACACGTACTGACTCGATTAAATACCCAATCAATCCAAGAATATAAAATTAAATAACCAATCAATCCATCCAAGAAAACCAAGTTAAAAACCTAGATTCAATCGAAAACCAAGATTCAATTCATTCAAGAATGTATAAAGGGCGTATTCTCACGTAGGGTCGAAGAAATCGAAGGGAACAACGGAGGGATTAGAAGTGATGAGATCCTGGCTGGTAACATCTAGGGTTTCGTCAGCGGCGACGCATTTGGCAGTGAGGCGGAACTCGACGGAGCAGCGGCGACAGTGGCCTTGGCCGTTGCAGTTGGGACATTCAGTGGAGTAGTACATTAGGGTTGCGAGGTCACTGGTGAGGGGGATTAAGGTGAGCCGTTGGATCAAGAAGGTATCGCTGAGGGAGGAGGAATTTGTGTCGATGACGACGTCGTCGATAGCAATGGTGGGAACCTCCATTTTCATAATGCGCAAAAGAACACGGACGAAGCTTTCGGTGGTGCCTTCAAGCTCGAACGCCAAGAAACGGGTTTCCGACATCAGAACGTTCCAGCTCGGCATGAGTCTATTCAAACTCAATAGGCCTTCCATCTCTCTCTGTGCAGAATTCTGTTTCTTCCCGCTCTCCGATGGTAAATTGGAAGATTGAGAAGGCAGTTGGGGGTTATATGGTAATTTCAGTTGTTACTTATAAGTTATAATAAGGAATTGACGAAGGAATAAAAGTAAAACACTCTATCTTTGATAAGAAGGAATTGACGAAGCAAACGAGGGGAGGAATGGGTAGGTTTTATTTATTTTATTTATTTTTATTAATTTTTTTTAAAAAAATAAAATATCTATTATACTTTTTTTATTATATCATTTGATTTGACATAATTATAATTTTTTTTATTTTAATATAAGGGGTAAAGTGATAATTTTAATACATTTTCATTCTCAAACTTTTACAAATAAATACAGTAAATACATTCTGTTTCTATTTCTGTTTCTCTTTTCATTTCTATTTCTATGTAAACAACGTTTCGTAATAAACACCGGATAATGGCCCGCGGGCTAAACGAGCTAGCCCGCGGGCCAATTTTTTTTATTTTTTTAAAATATATATTTTAAAAAAATTAATTATAAAATTATATATTTACTTAAAAATTAATAATTTTTTAACTTTAAATTAATATTTTATTAATTTTAATTATTATTTACATTATTTATATACTTTATTAGAATAAAATTATTATTTAACACATAAAATTATCTAAAATATATATATTTATACATATTTTAAACAAACATATATTAATTTTTTATTTTCTTTTTTTTTTAATTTTTTGGCGGGCCGGCCCGCGGGGCCCGCGGGCTTAAACAGGCCAACCCGTTTAGGCCCGTTTTTAAACGGGCCTATTTTTACTAACCCAAACCCGCCCATTTAGCGGGCAGACCGGGCTAGCCCGCGGGCTCCGGCCCATTTTGACAGTGCTAGTGGTACGTTTTGATGGGGGAGGACCAAATTTTGGATACTTTCTCTATTAATTACTTGTCATTTATCAACACCAATAATTGCTTTTACCTCTTCTAACTGTTGTTTTTGGTTACTTTGAAAGAAATCGGAACCCCAATCTTACTAGCTACCGCTTTTTGCTTTATACACAAACAGTTGAAATTAGGATATGGCAATTGTAGATTTGGTGTTCCTAAATGTTAGGTTTCTCTTAATTATGTTATGCCCTCAAACTCTAAATTTGTTGTCCATTGTGCCCAAACTTTTAATCGTGTCTTTAAATTTTGTCTGTTGTTTGCTGTTAATTGTGTCTCAAAAGTTCAATTTTCTTTAGTTAACAGGAATTTCAAGTTCTACCAACACAAAACAATGTTTTTTTTTTTAATTTCCATCATCCAACATGTTTTAAATTTTAAAATTTTTATTAGTATTCGTAAAGTACTTTTGGTGTCCCTAAACTTCAATGTTTCTGTCAATTATTCCTCTAAACTTCGTTTATTGTCAATTGTACCCCAAATTTTTAATTTGTTTGCAAGGTTGCCCTTTAATTCTAACTCCGTCTAAATAGTTAATGGCAGGTGCAAACGGGACTGCAAGAAGGACGACAATATGAAAAATTTGTTTCCTAACAAATCTGCCTAAGAAAAAATTGGAACTTCTTAATGCTTTTATAAGAAAGCTGATCGTATATATGTGTAGGACAGATATAAAACGTATACAACATTCTATTATTTACTTCCTATTTTTATATCCATGAAGAAATACAGAGGTCAGAAAAAATAACTGTGTGATTAAACCCTCTTAATTTTCACTATCAAGTTTGTCTATACCAGCTAAGTCATGATCTAGAAAATGATCTTCCAATACGCGGAATGAGAGCAGCTTCCGTTTGAGGATTGCTAAGGCATTCATTAGTAACTGAGAAGCCTTAAGAGCGCCAGTGGTTTCTACTGTGAATACGAAAGTATCCTTTTTCTCAAACACTTCAATAACCCCCCTAGCTTCTGGATTCAAAGGCATATTGTGATAACCGTTTCCTGGACGACAAAGCACAACCTGAAACATTATTAGGAAAATTGAGCTACCTCATCAGAAAACATCTACGGTTTAAAAGCATAGCAACTTATAAACTATCAATAAGGAACTAAAACAATTGATTGAGCTAGAGTTAATTGATGTATAAGTATAACTTTAACTATGTTCAAGATTAATTTGATGAATTAGGGTGTGTCTGGGAATGAATTAAAGGGGAAGGGAATAGGAGAGAAAGAAAGTTATAATTAGCAAGGGAATGAAGTTAAGGAAGGTTATTGCAAATTCCTTAAGTTTCTTCAAAATTTTTAAAACAAAACAAGGGGAAGGGTTTTAAATTCTCTTCCCTTTCCTTGCCCTCTAAATAATACAATCCAAATAGACCCTTAGAAGAACCTACCCTTAAGTGACTTTTACCTGCCATGGTAGGCGTATTGGATGCCCTGTGAGAAAAAAAGCAGCTGCAGGGTCTTTCCCAGTTCCCAGTTCCCAGTTAGCCATCCATTCCAATATTCTAATTTATTCCCCAGCATTCCATCTCTACACCGCATGCCATATAACAAACTCTAGTAATGCCACTACCCCATGTTCAAAGGAAATTATATAGATGATCCTCTCTTACAACTTATGCCGCTCCCCAAAGTTGTAGCATAGAATAGTTTTACATCATGTTTAACCTAAGAAGACATCACTATAACAAAAGGCTTCATCCAAATCTACAACCTGAAAGAAGGATATTTAAATCTCTTTTTGTTCCTATATGAAGCATTAGGATTATTAGGAAACATACTAGAACATTCTACCCTGCCTCAGCCTACTGTGAAGATATTAGGAAATATAAGAAGAAAAATTATTTGGAACAACAAAAGAATACTTGAGTACTTGATTAATATGCAAGTTTCTTTATTTGTAGTTATCATTTTAGGATTATTACTACACTTGTTTGCTTGTAGGCTCAGAAAGTGAAATAGTTTTCCTCACTGATCAGAATATCTTGTTGTGTTGGAAACTTTGTAAGGAGACAAGAAAAAGCATTTGATTTTAAAAAACCAAAAGAAATCTAAGGTTGAGCAAAGAGCATTATATAGCTTTTTCAGCAAGAAAATTCAAAGGGCAGGCTAAGGAGATGTTCAGTGATCCACAAATTGCCATAAACTTAGGAAACGAAAGTACACAATACTCAAACATATTAACAAGAATTACCCAACAGGAACCAACCTTTTGTGTCTGAGGATCTACTTGAAACAAATCGGTAGGATAACTAGCAACCCATTGTTTTTTCTGCTCAAGTGTTAATGTTTCCATCAATTCTTCATTTATTCTAATGTCTGACGGACAAAAGTATTTTGCACTTGTTGCAGCTAGTGGTGACCATTTTATGTGGTCCTTGCCAATTCCCTTCCTAGCTATTGCCTTCAGCGTCAGCTCCTCTCCAGGTTTTAACTTCACAATGGCAGTCCCCCTGACAAATTAAAGAAAAGCTTTTCCTCAAACAGAGAGTGTGCAGTAATACTGAATATATATTATCCACACCCTGCAATTGCAATTAAAATCCCAAATCCCAATCAATTCAAGAATACCAAGGTTCAATCATGAACGTATTTAAGTTTCAGCGAATCAAATAACACGATACGTACTGACTCTATGAAACACCCAATCAATTCATCCAAGAATACCAAGGTTCAACCAAGAACGTATTCAATTCGTAAAGAAACACAAATAAGGAACGTATTCTCACGTAGGGTCGAAGAAATCGAAGGGAAGAACGGAGGGATTAGAAGTGACGAGATCCTTGCTGGTAACATCTCCGGCGACGCATTTGGCACTGAGGCGGAACTCGACGGAGCAGAGGTGACAGTAGCCTCGGCCGTTGCAGTTGGGACATTCAGTGGAGTAGTACATTAGGTTTGCGAGGTCACTGGTGAGGGGGATGAATCTGAGACGTTGGGCCAAGAAGGAATCGCTGAGGAAGGAGGAATTTGTCTCAATGACGACTTCGTGGATAGCAATGGTAGGAACCTCCTCTGTCATAATGCGGAGAAGAACACGGACGAAGCTTTCGGTGGTGCCTTCAAGCACGAACATCAAGAAACGAGAGCGCGACTCCAGAACCTTCCATCTCGGCATGAGTCTATTCAATTTGAGTAGCCTTTCCATTTCTCTCTCTTTCTCTCTCAACAATTCCGTTTCTTCCCGCTCTCCGATGGTACTTGGGAAGATTGAGAAGGAAGTTGGGGGTTATATGGTAATTGCAATGGTATTATAAGCCTTTTCTTTTTCTTTTTTTTTCTTGGCCTGAGTTTGTACTATACTATAAGCCTTATAAATACTGAAGGAGTAAACATCTAATATGACACAATTTGGCTTGTTTGGATCATGGCTTATATTAAAATAAAATAGAATGCATTTACTATATTTGTTAGTAAAATTTGGGAATGAAAATGAAATAAAAATATATTAAAATTATCACTTTATCTCTTATATTAAAAAAAAAAGAAGGTTATGATTGTATGGAATTAAAGGATATAATAGATATTTTATTGTTTTTCTTTTAAAAAAAAATTTACAAGAAATGATAAAGTAAAAAGTTGGTGGGACTGATGGGAATGGACTATTAGGCTCTTTCATTATACCTTCCATTAACCATGATACAAAAGACACCTAAATATTTTTTAATTTTAGAAAAATCAGTTTAGTCCTGTAATTTTTTTACTGCTACATTACTGTTTTTATCACGGTTGATAACCACACTTTTTTCTCTAGCCTTCTTCAACCATTTATATATATTAACAATTCTTTCCTACCAATTGCTATAGTAAAATTTTAATGGAAGATTATTAAAAATATATTTAAATCTTGTGTAGAATGATGCATCTTTTTTACTTTTTCTTACTTGCGTGTTAATCAGATGGCCAGATGGATAAACTTGTTTCCTAACAAATTTGCCTTAGAAAAATTGGAACTTCTCAATGCTTTCTATAGGGAAGAAGACAGTATGAAAGACCTCGACTTGGTCAATAAGAAACTGATCATATATGTGTAGGACAGATACAAAACGTATATCATATGCTATTATTTACTTCCTATTTTTTACATCCAAGAAGAAATACACAAGTCAGAAAAAATAACTGTTTGAAAGATTTATGCACATCAGGTATGACCATTTCCTCCAAATCCAAAGGCTTCACCATCGACTTTCTCTATATCACTGTTAATATGAAAGTATCATTTTTTCTGAACTATTTCAACAAGCCCCGGCTTGCCCATAGATGCTGCTTTCCTAGTTACCTTAGAATCATAATGATAAGTTTCAGGAGGAGAAAGCACAACCTGAAACATTAGGCTAGTTAAGATAAATAACCTTAGTGCATGCATCCCAAGGAAAATTGCGCAGCCTTATTAGAAAACATTTATAAGGTTTTAAGCATAACAACGTATAAACTACCTACGGAATTTATAACAATTGAAAACCTAACAATGGTCAATAAATCTGAGGCATCAATAATTTTTAACCAACAATCATCAAGGAATAGCTTACGTGGTTTACTCAATCAGCTAAAGCAAAACAAATTCAGTCTTTTTTGTATCTTTATAGCAAAACTAAATACTTAGGAAAAATATAAAGTTCAACTTGTTGACTCTCAGTGACCTGTGTTATGCAAAATTTTGTTGACAGTTTCTACACTTGTTGGAAGATATATAAATCGAATGATCCAAAATAAAGTCAAGAATTGCTAATAGCTAATTAAACTAGAGATTGAGCTAGTGTTAGTTGATGAATAACTGTAAGTCTGTAACTATGTCCAAGATTAATTCGATGAATTAGGGTGTAACTAGGAATGAGGAGGGGAAGGGAAGTTAAGGAAGGTTATTGCAAATTCCTTAAAAAGTTTCTTCTCCTCCAAAATTTTTAAAACAAAACAAGGGGAAGGATTTTAAATTCCCTTCCCTTTTCTTTCCCTCCAAATTCCACAATCCAAACAGACCTTAGAAAAAACCTACCCTTGAGTGCCTTTTACTTGGCATGGTAGGCATATTGGATGCCTTCGCCCTGTGACTTATCATCAGAGAATTAACACCAGCTTCTTATATGATTTAACTGATATAGATGACCCCCTATTACAACATAACTTATGCTGCTCCCCAAAATTTTAGCATAGAACAGTTTTACAGCATGCTAATACATAAGGTGGCTGTTTAACCTATGAAGACATGATTAAAACAAAAGGCTTCATCCAAATCTACAATATGAAATTTAATGACTAAGGAAAAATGTTGATAATAAAGAATACAGGCATATTTAAATCACATTCTGATGCTACATGAAGCATTGATGTAGAATATTCTAGGAAACATACTGTGACGATATTAGGGAAAATTAAGAAAATATATTTGGAACATCAAAAGAATACTTGAGTAGTATATCAATTTCCAAGTTTCTTTATTTGTGGTATACCATTTTAGGATTATTTCTACACATGTTTACTTCTAGGCTGAGAGAGTGAGAGTCTAACTTTTTGTTGTTAGCACTAAATAGTTTCTTACATGGTAGTTGTTTTAGGAAAATAGGTTGCCTCACAGATTAGAAATTCTTGTTGTGTTGGGGTTTTTCTTCTGTCTTGTAAACAAGTTTAACTCAAACTTAAACTCTTGAGACAAGAAAAAGCATTTGATTTTTAAAAACTTGGAGAAATCCAAGATGGATCAAAGAGCATCAAATAACTTGTTAAGCAAGAAACTTCAAAAGGCAGGCAGGCAGGCTAAGCAGATGTTCAGTTATCCACAAATTAACAAGAATTGCACAACAGGAACCAACCTTCTGTGTATGAGGATCAATTTGAAACATATTGGGAGGACAACTCGAAACCCAGTCTTTTTTCTGCTCAAGTGTCAATGTTTCCATCAATTCTTCATTTATTCTAACTACAGGTTTAGAAATGATAGTGTTGGACCCCATTTGTCTTCATTCTTGGCAATTCCCTTCCTAGCTATTGCCTTCAGCTTCACCTCCTGTCCTGGCCGTAACCTCACAATCACAAAGTATTCCCTTCCTAGCTATGGCTTCTTCAGCTTCAGCTTTTTAGTTAACGGTGTTACGCTTGAGGATCAAAATCGACAAAAAAAACTTTGAAGACCAACATTAAACTTTGAAACATTGAGGACCAACTTTAAACTTCATGCAAACATTGAGGACCAAAATAGTACTTTAACCTACTTTTTAGTATCTGGTTAAATTATTATTTAGTCTTTAAATTTGACAAAAATATTATTTAGTCTTTGATTTTATAACTTTGTCAAATATTTAGTCTCTAACTGACTGACGTGTTCGTTAACTGCTGAGGTGGCACAATTAAGTGCACAGTCATCTACCATCTCACATGCAAAATCTTAAATTTATGTTTAATTTCTTATCACTTAGGGCATGTTTGGTAGCTTGAATGTTGGAGGTAATCCAACATTTTCATACAAATTCATCCTATCAAACATGCCTTACTTTTTGCAATGTGATGAAATTATATTTTTCTTCTTACTTTTTAATATTTTAATATAAGAATAAAATTATTATTTTACTCAATTTTATTCCATTCTCATTCTCATTTCTTGCTTGGAAAACGTAATAAACACAATGTCATTCCATGTATGACATAGATAACCTAATTATAGAAGACAGAGCTCCCATAATGAGTTGAAGCAGTCTAATAAATCTTCAAGTGAACACATTTAAATGTTGCTTGACTTTAATTTGCTAGCTATTTATACAAATGTGAAACTACTCTATCAACATTGACCTATGCTATACTACTGTCATTAACACATTGGGAATAACCTCTTAAGTTTTAGTGAACGATAATATATCCACATTATATAGCATGTGGGGGTATCAACGAATTGCAGAAGAAAAGTTGCCAACTTGCACCAATTGATATGTGTAAGATTTCGGGCGTACCTGTGAAGAATCCGATTCGTCTGCAGGTACCCACGCGAAGACCCGGTCATGATGACGGACTCGGATCTACGTTCTTCACAGCAAATGCACAAACACCAAGAGGAAGAGCAAAGAGCAGAGAGAAAAGGGTTGATGGTCTCATAAATGCAAAATCAACTTCATACACATTCTCTTTTAACCACCAAAAATAAACCACCTTTATATTATTCCCTCCTTAACTTTCAATTTGAATAAAAGGGAAAATTACATTTCATAAACCCATATGTTTATGTTATTTGCATTATATCCCTAAACATAAATGGGCTTGGGTTCAATCCACCAAGGGTGGACAGGCCCATATTCTTACATCTCCCACTCACACTTGGTGGATTAGATGTCATGGGTTGAATCTCTCTGCCTCCTCTCAATTTCATACTTAGTGCTTTGCCGTGACCGCGTGGGCATGACGTCTTCATTAAGGTACTTGTACTAGAAATCCCTTTTATAGGACCAGCACAAGTTACCTTCTCCTTCGTGTAGCTAAAATATTAAAAATATGCCTCCGATGTCCTAGATTTAACTATATACACTTTCACATGACAAAACTAATCCCTCTCGAATCAATGTTTGATTCAGATTGCCTTCCTCACATATGTCTAGTATCCACACTTATGACAACAAGATGTCATAAGGGACATGTCACAGATGCTAGCATAGATGTGTATATTCCAGTTAATCTTCCTTTCGCCCATATAACACATTAATATGAATCAGTCGCTTTCCTAGCATAATACTTTAGATCGCATCAATCATGATCATAGAAAAAAATGCTAAAGTAGCAGTCACTGAAGCATATCTCCGTGATACTGTCAAAGTTCAAAGGACATCACTGGGAAGATTGTTCTTCCCTGGGACTCACACAGCAATGAAGCAGGGATCTTTCACTTGCTTCCCTCTTGCGGTTCTCTCAGTACATGTGGTATGAAACACATGCTACGGTGTTACTCTTTTATTATAAGAGCATATGTCGTTTTATTCTTATCTTAACACCGTACAGACTTAAGTCTAGATACACCCAGTATCTAGGCCCAAATTCTTCAACTCTACTTTCATTTACGACGTCGACGTTGAAGAGTTTGTTATCTGACTACAGGTATTTTGGAAGTGGGATTCCAAACTTCGATCCAACTTTATTTTATGTGGATCTCATCTTGACTTGCTACACGTTAGTCAATGCGACATATAGTTTGTGTTTCTTCTCTACCATATCAGCACTCTTGGCTGCTTTACTGGTGAACACAAATGTCTCATCTTTGCACACTCTACTTGAGTGTCAAAGGCGGTTGCCCGTGTGAGAGAGCCAACCTTTCAACCTGTACGACATACTAGACATTGTATACTACTAAACAAACACATAAAGTGATGACAGATAATTATAAAACACATTTTATAATGTCTGTATATTACACTTTATGCATGCCAATGGCTTGCATATGTTCTTCAAAAAAAAAACTTTTAGCCTATTGGCTTTATCAGGGGGTCTGTTATCATACATTTCTTGAAGTGTATTGTACAACAACAACCTTTTTTTTGTTATATAATCTCTTAACAAAATTATATTTGATGCCAACATGCTTGGTCTTGTTGTGATACTTAGGATCTTTGGTATGGGCTATGACTACAATATTGTCACAGGATAAAAACACCATATTGGTACTTTCATTTCCAATTTCATGATGTTCTATAAGTCTCTCTAGCCATAAAGCCTCTTGTACCTCTTCAGTGCATGCCATAAACTCAATTATATTGCATGTAAGGCAATGCACATTTTCTTCATGCTGCTCCAGCATATGATACTATTGTTGAGTAAGAAGGTATGACCTTCTTCCTTCTTCATCTCCGCTACGCCAGTATCGGAGTACTCAACAAGGCATGAGTCACTTCCTCCGTAGTACAGTGCATAATTGGAAGTGCCCTTTAAGTATCTCAAGATCCTCTTCACAACTTTCTAATGTTCTCTCTAGGGTTAGACTGGAATATACCTACCAGTCTCATTATATTACAGATATCTGGTCTTCTACACATCATTGTGTACATCAGACTGCCAATTGCACTGGCATATGGAACTCTTTCCATTTTCTTCTTGTCTGATTCGGTTTTTGGGACACATGTCAAGACTCAAGGCTAATCCAGTAGCTACAGGAGTGCTCATAGGTTTGCAATTCTTCATGTTAAATCGCTCAAGAATCTTGTTGATGTAATTCTCTTGTGAAAGAGACAAGATTCTTTTCGAACGATTTCTTTGGATTTTAACTCCAAGTATGTACTCTGCTTCACCCATGTCTTTCATCTCAAAGTTCGATGAAAGCCATTCTTTTATGGTTGTTACAGAACCTAGACTATTACCGGCCAATAGTATATCGTCTACATATAAGGATAAAATAACAAAATTACCCTCAATCCGCTTGATGTAGACGCAGTGGTCTTCCTCTATCATTTGGAAGTCATATGAGGTTACTGCTTTGTGAAACCTCAAATACCACTGTCTGGATGATTGTTTTAATCCATAAATGGATCTTTTAAGTTTACAAACTTTTGACTCTTTTCCTTTTTCAATGAAACCTAATGGTTGTTCCATATAGATTTCTTCATCCAGATTACCATTCAAAAATGCGGTTTTTTACATCCATCTGATGTAATTCTAGGTTTAAACTATTTACTATTGCCAGAATAAGTCTAATGGAGTTAAAACGCACAACAGGCGAGAACGTGTCATCGTAATCTATGCCTTCATGTTGTGTGTAACCTTTTGCTACTAACCTAGCCTTATATTTGTCAATTGATCCATAAACTTTTCTTTTAATTTTTAAGAACCCATTTGTTCCCAATGGCTTTACGCCCTTTTGGTAGATCAACTAACACCCAAACTTTGCTCTTTTTCCATTGAGTCCATTTCTTATTCCATCGCTTTCTTCCATTCTTCCTTAGCAGGACTTAACAAGGATTCTCATACAGAATTGGGCTCATATTCTCATCTGGAACAACTAAGAAAGATTTGCTTTCTATTTGAAAGCGTCTTCTGGGAACACTTTCCCTATCACTCCTTCTGACTAGAGTAATTTGCTTATCTTTCTTTCTTTGTTCAAGGTCTCAATGTTGACCTTTCTTCGCTCCCACTCAGATTGACACACCTAGACGCTTCTAGTCTGTCAATTTGTTCTGCACTGTCTTATTCTTCTGTCGCATAAAATGAAACAGTGCGGTTAACATCTCCTCTACAAAGAAATTCAATCTCAAAGACGTTGCATCTTTTCTATCTTTGTTTTCAACTATGCAAAACATGTCCCTCTGTTGATCTGAGTACCTTAGAAAGATACATTTCTTTCTTCTAGGACCCAGTTTCTCTTACTTATGAGAATTGTCATGGATATACGCAACCGATTCCCAGGTCTTAAGATACTTAGATCTGGTTTGCGTTTCTTCCATAGCTCAAGAGGGTGCGAAAGTGACTGATTTTGAGGGTACATGGTTAAGTATGAAGGTTTCTGTCAATTAAGCATCACCTCAATAGAAAATTGGCAGGTTTGCTTGAATTATCATAGACTTAACCATGTCTAGAAGAGTTCTATTTCTTCTTTCGGCAACTCTATTAATTGTGGAGTGCCAGGGATTGTTAGTTGTCTAATTATCCCTTTTCTTCGCAGAGCAGTTTAAAATGCTTAGACAAATATGCACGACCTCGATCAACGCATAATTTCAATCTTATTGTCTATTTGATTTTGTACCTCTTTTAGGTATCATCTGAAGCCCAAAAAAAAACTTCAAACATATACGATTTCAAATAGACATGACCTTATCGTGAATAATCATTTATAAAGGTAATAAAATACCACGCTCTGTGTTTTTCCCTCATATTCATTAGACCGCGTATATCGGAATAGAATAATTGCAATGGATCTCCAATTATAGGCTTTCGCATGGCCTTAATCAGCTAGACAATTTTCTCATAGTGACATTTCCATTTTTGGAATGACACCAAACAACCGTTCGTTGGTTTATTGGATCATTTCATTAATGTGTCCTAGTCTAGCATGCTAGGAGTTTGTTTCAACATTTCTCGAAGAAATAGCAAAGCATTCACCAATAATTATAAAAAAAAACAAAGAACCTTTGTAAACAGGAAAGCGGAACCATAAAGGACAAAGTTGCTAAAATTGTCTATAACTTTATGAAGGTTCACATGAAACCCAAATTTTAAAAGACATAGGACAGAAAACAAGTCTCGTCGGATGTCAAGAGCATAAAGCATGTAATGGAGTATGAAGTTCTTTTCACCACGTAGAGTAATTTACAGGTGCTTAAAACCTTTTACCTCGATTGTCGTGTTGTTTCCAACGTAAAACCATATGCTTTGATATGACAATCGATGGTACTCAATAAAGGATCCTCGACCCTAAGTTACGTGGTCTATGGATTCTGAGTTAATAATTCAAGAAGAAGAAACAAAGTCGTAAAAAAAAAAAATAGTACGACAAACATGTGAATTCACATAATTCACTAATACCGTTTCGCCCTCAGTCTGTTTTGAACAGTCATATGCGAAATGGTCTAAATTCTGGCAGGCGAAGCATTTGACCCCCTTCAGGTCTAGCTTCTTCTTCTAGCCTTTGTTTCTTTTCCTTTTGAATTGTTTATTTCCCTATTTGGGTTTAGGAACGCCCTTCTTCCCTTTAGCATGAAACTTTTTGCCCTTTTATATAACAAGCATCGAATGGGAAGTGCTAGCATTCACAGTGTAATAAACTTGTCCAAAAGTCTTGTAAGCCTCCAAGCGTTCACCTCCAACTTTAAGTGCTCAGCTACATTGTTAAAAGTAACAATGTTTTTTTTATTATGGGTTAGATTCACCTTCATATGCTCCCAACTTCTAGGGAGCTATCTGATGACAACCTACACTTGTTGTTCATCAAACAAAAGAAATTGTCCAGTTTCCTTTAGTTCCCTGATCTTATTGGCCATCTCTCTTGGATAATGCTTTATAAGAGTGCCTAGCTTAAGCTTTTCGGAGTCGAACTTAATCGTCAACCTCATAAGTTTGGTGGTAGAAATACCTCAAACTTATTCCTTAAAGCTATTCACACAGCTTGTGGAGTTGTGTGCATCTCAAATTTGCACAATAAGTTATTAGCTAGGACACTCAGAAGCATTATCCTTGCTATGCTATTTTTATTGTTCCAAGTTTGGTAGGTCTTGTGGTGTCTCTGATGTTGGCTCATGTTTTCAGTTTCATGTTCGACCAAACATTTGTGAGAGGCCCAATAACATCTTGTTCCTTCAAGATGTATTGTATTTTACAATGTCAGATATCACAGTTATCCCCATTAAGTTATTCCCCCTTGTTATGGTTTCTTAATAATGTTCTTGGTTTCACTTTTCAGTTCTGTGACAAACTGATCCCACATTATTTTACGTTCTCTCTACCAGAGATACGTACCATAGAACATTTATAATGTATATAGCACTAATAAGTATACAATGTCATGCACTTATATTATTCTTGATCAGAAAATAATGACATTGCAAGATCCATGATCAAGAGCATACGTTTGTATCTCCCATCACATAGATACATGCAATGATCATGATACTCTATCAAGAATTCTATATAAGTGCCTTAAATTGAATTATGACTCTTAGAAGTCTCATCTTCTAAAAGCTCCCACTTATAACAAGTATATATATATATTCATACATTTACTCATAGAACAATTAATTCTAAATAACGTCATTTACTCATAGAAATAAAATGTTCAACAAAAATTTATAATGCATGAATCATGTTCAATAATGATATAAAAATGAAACATTGTATCTTTACAAATGAGAACACAAATACTTAAATGCCTCAAGCATTAAGTTTTCATAATAGATTTTCTCTTTCTCTGGCAAAAATCGTCTTTGCATTGCTTCTCTGATTGCTGTTAACCAGTGAAATCTACTTGGGATGCGGCAACCTAGTTTCTTTCTAAGTGTTGTCGCTCTAATGTATTCTAATATGACTCTAAGGTAAAATATAGTGTTTTCCTCATCGGTCATGTTTTGGACGTAGCTGACGAATACACTATTAATATCTTTTACGTCCGTTAGCCTTGTTGCATCCCTTTCAGCTATATTCATAGCTAATTCAGGGGTTAGAGGTTGATTGACTTCTTCGCCTTCTTCTACTATGGTTTCTGCTACCCGGATTTGATTAAGTGGGTCGTTAAAAATTAATTGAGAATCTACATGGAGGGGTTCGATAGGAAATAGTGTTTCCGACTTTGGTCCGGAAATCATCAACTCCTCCGGTTCTGGTTGAGGATCCTCCATAGGTTCCTCATCTGGATCTTCCTCCGGATCCGCTTCAGGATCCTCCTCGGGATCTTCTCCAGGGTCCTCCTCGGGATCTTCCTCCGGATCCTCTTCAGGATCCTCTTCTAGGTCCTCCTCTGGTATGAAGAATGGATCATCATCCACATACAAATATTCCACAGAGGAATAAGAGGTGATTTCCGAACTGCTTGAAGCCTCTTGCTTCATTGTTTTCCTAGAAAACAAAGAGAATTAATTACTCTTACATTTGTGCTAATTTTTATTTCTTTTCGCATAAAAGAATAAAAAAAATGAGCACAATATCACGGAAAAAAAAAAAATTGGACCCAAAAACACTTCCAAGAAGAAAAAAAAAAGTTTTTTTTTTGATTTTTTTGAGTGGCGGCGCGTGGGCCCCACGCGCCGCCGTGCCGGCCGCCGGCGGCGACACGCGCCGCCCCACCGGCTGCGGCACGTCGGCAGCAGTCCGGCGGTGTGGCCCATGCGCCGGACTGGTCTGCCACGTGGCTACACGCGGTTTTTTTGAACTGCCGCGCCAAGAAAACGTTTTAGTGACGTTTTTTAGCAGTAGTTTCCAAAACTGTCACTAACCGTCATCTTCAATCTTCAGCCTCCGTTTTCCAGAATCCGGCGACCGGAAACGGTGGAGCTCGCCGGAAAACTTCGGACGTCAATATCTCAGTCGTCCGAACTCCGTTTTCTACAAATTTTATGTCGATTTCGCAGGATTTTTCGTGCTCTACACAATGGTAGCAATTTCGAAGCCTAAATCTTTAAGTTTCGGTAACCTAAATTTCGAACCCGAAACTTCGATTCACAATTACTCTGTCATTCGAAGTCCGTTTTGCGTAAATTTTATATGTATGTTCTCGTTGTTTCACCCTCTATACAATGAAACAAATTGCGAAGCACAATTTGTCAATTTCAAAAAACGCAATATACTTTGTATTCATACATACATATATATGTTCATGGGGTATGACATACAAGCAATGTGAGAATCATGTTATTGCAAACATAGCATTTTCGCAGCGGAATGAACCTGGCTCTGATACCACTGTAAGATTTCGGGCGTACCTGTGAAGAATCCGATTCGTCTGCAGGTACCCACGCGAAGACCCGGTCACGATGACGGACTCGGATCTACGTTCTTCACAGCAAATGCACAAACACCAAGAGGAAGAGCAAAGAGCAGAGAGAAAAGGGCTGATGGTCTCATGAATGCAAAATCAACTTCATACACATTCTCTTTTAACCACCAAAAATAAACCACCTTTATATTATTCCCTCCTTAACTTTCAATTTGAATAAAAGGAAAAATTACATTTCATAAACCCATATGTTTATGTTATTTGCATTATATCCCTAAACATAAATGGGCTTGGGTTCAATCCACCAAGGGTGGACAGGCCCATATTCTTACAATATGGATTCACACACAAAAATAACAAATTCTCGAGTGTGAATTTTGTATTTAAAAAAAATTTCTTTTAAGAGAGTTCTATTCCCATTATAAAACCTCTCAACTAACTAAAACGTAACTAGTTGAGAAGTCCTATAATGCAATTCCCTGATACATAGACTCTACTGGTTGTTATTGTTACCAAAACGTATCTTGAAGGTTTTATAGTTTTAGTGTTTTACAATTCCCTAATGCATCTGTCACAGATTTGTGACTGACATCAGTGCCGTCACAATAAAAATTAGTGGCGGAAAGCCATTCCTCACTGTTCGGTGTGACGACTGACGAGCAAATAAGCCTCCATTTTATCCGTCACTAAATCATAAATCAGTGTCAGGAACCATTATATACTATACTAACAGCTTTGGACGTCACAAGTTTTGATTTTTCCAGTTGTATATTTTGATCCATAAAAGAAAACAAATATAGGAAAAGATATAAAATTTAATATTATATTTGATAATGTTTACAAGCTAACCTATTTAGACTATCTTTGGTAGCCATAAACAACTATGAAAAAGAGGAGGAAAAAGCTTTCTCTCTCCTCTTTTCTTCCTACCAAATAAAGCTCACTTTTTGTAATGTGATGAAATTATGTTTTGGTCCTTCTTATTTTTTACCCACTTTTATTCTATTCACTTTTAAAGTAAGGACAAAATGGTCATTTTACTCATTTTTATTCCATTCATATCTCATCACATCATATTGACATGATATTTTCATTTCCTCATTTTTTCTCATTTTCATTCTCATTCTCATTCTCATTCCCATTCCCTTTCCCCCTCTTTTCTCCTTATTTTGATGGGAAAAAACATTTCAGCCTCCTTATTAAATTAAATTTTATTATATTCTGACATATATATAAATGGATGATGATGAAGAGTTATTTGATTCTTACTATTTTTTATTTTGAAAAAATCATAGATTTTTATTTTTTCTTATAAGATATTATTGATATACTCTGGAGTCTGAGCATATATATGATATATCAACGTTTCTATGTGATTCTATGACTTGTGAAAAGGGATAGATAATCAGAAGAGATAGATGAGAATTATTAGATGATGAAGACCTCAAATGATATAAATATGTGTTAAGTAGATGGGACTATGAGCTTTGATTTTCTGTAGGATGGTGAATCTTAATTAGTCAGTTTCATATTTTAGAGAGACTAGGAAGGCCAATGTTTTATATTAATTTTTTTTCAGTGTCTACTGTCTTTGTTTAGAGTTTCTGTTGGGAAATTAATTCATTCTTGATAGAAAATTAGAAATCATTATAATTCCAAATGTGTAATCATCTGAATATATTAATAAAATTCTCTATTGTTTTTTTTTTCAAGTATACGAAGTAGTAATATGGAGTTCCCATGAATGAAAACATTTATTTTAATTCAAATAAGATTAAATATCTTAGGTTTTATCTTGATAAATTAATTATTGATCGGTTTTACTGGTTAAATTGGATCTACTTAAATTATATTTGGTATTCTTTTTATTTTAAAAAGTTATATTCAACTATTGAATATTTAATATTAGAGGACTTCGTATATACAAAAGTGTATGCCAATTTTTTTGCCTTAAAAAAAAGGAACTTCTTAATGCTTCTATAAGGTGGAAGACAGTATGTATAGGACAGATACAAAACCTATACCATATTCTATTATTTACTTCCTATTTTTTACATTCAAGAAATCAGAAAAAATTGTGTTTGGGAGATAAGAGCTATTCTAGATACAATGACATATTAACAAGCTCCAGAAAACCAATGGAATTCAGTATTGATTAAACCCTCTCAATCTACTTTATCAAGCTCCTGCATATCAGAAGCTATAATCTATATCATCATCTTCCAATAGCAGCTCTTGTTTGAGGATTTCTAAGGCATTAATATATAATTGAAAAGCCTCAAGAGCACCAGTGGTTTCTAGTTTGAACATGAAAGTATCCTTTTTCTCACACATTTCAACAAGCCCTGGCATGCCCATAGCTTCTGCTTTCCAAGTTACCTTATCATCATAATGGTAAGCTTCAGGACGAGAAAGCACAACCTGAAACATCATTAGGTTAGTTACCATAAATAACCTTAGTGCATGCATTCCAAGGAAACAAACAACCTAACAATGATCACTAAATATTTAAATATGAGGCATCAATATTTTTAACCAAAAATGATACTTGGAGAATATACAGGAAGATACACGTGTCAGAAGCAAGCTGGACCAAAGATTACATCACGAAGCGAATAGGAGAGAGTTTAACCTATGTTGTTTAAATCACATTATGTTGCTACATGAAGCATTAATGAGGAATTTCTGGGAAACATACTTGAATATTCTACTCTGCCTCTGCCTAACGTGATTACGTGAAGATATGAGGAAAAATTAGAATAAAGTATTTGGAACATCAATAGAATACTTTAGTACTCGAACAATATGCAAGTTTCTTTTTTTGTGGTTTGCTTGTAGGATGAGAGAGTGAGAGTCTAATTTATTGTTGTTAGCACTAAATAGTTTTTTACATGGTAGTTGTTTTAGGAAAATAGTTTTCCTCACCGATTAGAATTTCTTCTTGTGTTGGGGTTTTTCTTCTGTCTTTAAAACTTGGTAAGGAGAAAAGAAAAAGCATTTGATTTTAACAAACCTAAAGAAATCCCAGAAAAAATAAGCTAAATCCTAGGTGGAGCAAGGAGCATCAAATAGCTTGTTCACCAAGAAAATCCAAAGGTGCTAAGCAGATGTTCAGTTACTCACAAATTACTATAAACTAAGGAAATGAAAGTAAATATTAACATGAATCAGAAATTCAGAATTACCCAACCTTTTGTGTGTGACGTTCGATTTGAAACATATTGGCAGGACAACTTGCAACCCAGTCTTTTTTCTGCTCAAGTGTCAATGTTTCCATCAATTCTTCATTTATTTTAACTTGTGCCAGAGAAAAGTAAGCTACAGTTGTTACTGGTGACCATTTTTGTTTAACCTTGCCAATTCCCTTCCTAGCTATTGCTTTCAGCTTCACCTCCTCTCCTATCCCTAACTTCACAATCAGAGTCCCCCTGACAAATTAAAGAATTCTTTAAACAGAGTCATTCCATCGTCTAGAGTTCAGATATCACAATACTGACTCTATTTCCAATCCCCAAGACAGAAATTATGAAATTAAAAACCAAGGTTCGTTCAAGAACGTATTCAATTTCAACAATGTCTCACTATAAGTACAAACAAAGAAACACATACAAATCTCAAATGGTGAATACCCTGACGTAGCGTTGCGGAAATCGACGGGAACAACGGCGGAGTTAGAAGTGATGAGATCCTTGGTGGTAACATCTAGGGTTTCACCGGCGATGCATTTGGCACTGAGGCGGAACTCGACGGAGCAGAGATCACAGTAGTCTTTGAAGCCTTTGCAGTTAGGACAGTCAGTAGAGTAGTACAATGACGATGCGCGGTCACCGGTGAGGGGGATGACGGTGAGACGGTCGGCGAGGAGCAAGTTCTCGACGGAGGAGGAATTTTTCTCGACGATGACGATGTCGATAGCAATCGTTGGAACCTCCGATGTCATAATGCGTTGAAGTGTACGGACGACGCTTTCGTTGGTGCCTCGAAGCTCCATCTTCAGGAAACGACCTTGAGCTTCCTTAATATCAATTATGATTTTGCGGGAGTCTCTTTCTTCCATCTCTTTCTTTCTTTCTTTCTCTCTCTGTGATTGAAAAATTCTGTTTCTTCCCGCTCGAATGGTAATTACGAAGATTGAGAAGGCGGTTGGGGGTTATATGGTAATTGACTAATTGCAAGTGTTAGCTTATGATATTTGAATTTGAAGTATTGTACAATTACAATAATATTTCTAATTAAATTATATTTTCAAGATTTTTTTTTTAAAAATATAATTTGTCTCAATTTTGTTTATAAATTAAAATTTTTAAATTTAATTCTTAAAAATAAAAATTTTTTAATGACAAAAAATAAAATTTGTCACAATTTAATAGATGTGAAATTTTCTATTAGGTATGTTAACAAAGAAATTTTAAGAAACTAAATTGAGACAAATTATTTCTTTCAAAGATTAAATTTGACATTTTGGAGACTAAGAAAAAACTGGATCTTTAAGGACTAAAATATTAATTCACTCTATTTGATATAATATTTTAATTTCATTTTTTATTAAAATCAAATTTTTACAAAACAATATTATTTAATTATATTTCTTATCAAATTAATAATTTCATGTTAAAATGAATATGAATTTAAGTATTTTTATTATTATATCACACAAAAAAATTATTATGACTAAAATAAATCAAATATTTTTTAAAAAATAAAATTTAATACGGAGGAATTTAAAACTAAAATAAATTAAATATTATATTTTGTTGGGTTAAATGCTCAAATTGATACTAAAAGTATAGAATAAGTTTTAAATTGGTCTAAAATGTTACATTTGTTTCAAATTGATCATATAAATTTCAACGGCGTTTCAAATTGGTCCTGCGGTTACAAACTATTATATTTTCCTGTTAAGTGCTAATGTCATTATTGTCCAGCCAACAAAAAAATTCCAAGTCATCAATTCTTGCCACATCATCATCTTTCTCTTCCATTTTTTAGCGTTTCGAACTTCTAATTCAGTTTTCACTCTTCACACAATACCCCTCTTCCGTTCTGAAACACAGCAAAATGAAAGAGGAAGATGATTATGTAGCAAGAATTAATAACTTAGAATATATTTTGTTGACTGAACAATGATAACATCAGCACTTAACAGAAAAATATAACGATTTATAACTGCAGGACTAATTTGAAACACGATTAAATTTTATAGGATCAATTTGAAACAAATAAAATATTTAAGACCAATTTAAAACCTAACCTATACTTTTAGGACTTGAGCATTTGACCTATTTTGTTGTTGTTTTTTTTTTTTTTGAGAGAACCAGGACGGTACCTGCAAAACTTTATTCAATCAAATAAGAGTGATTACAATCACTAATTAAAACATCCGAAATGAACTGGGGAAAATCTTCTAACCAAACTTGAGATTGATCTAAATTACAAGCAAAATTTGCTATCCTATCCGCTACAGCATTACTGTTTCTCGGCACCCATTGGACCTTGACTCTGCTGAAATTCTTCATGCCTTTCCTTATATCATCTACAAGCATTCCCAGGTGAGATAGATTCTGACTACTACCATGAATTAGATCAACCACTTTCTTAGCATCTCCTTCTAGTATGATATTATCACACCTTAAATTCTTGGCTAATTCCAATCCTTCCAGAAACGCAAAAGCTTCCAATAATTCTGCACTTTCAATATTTTTCATCCTTTTGGCAAAAGCAGCTAGACACCTACCTTGGAAATTTCTCACCACACAACCAATACCTCCCTTGCCTTGTTCCAACAAACTTGCATCCACATTGACCTTCATCTCACGCCACATAAGAGCTTCCCACTTCCCATCCCTGATTGCTCTGTTTCGGTCGTCCCTTCTAGTGCCCTTTGTAGTGTCGTTCATATTAGGAGGTGCCTCATTAAGTGTCACCCACAATTTCTTTGCCTCTTCACCAATATAATTAAATTCCTCAGCCCTCTCATTTAGTCTTATTTTATTGCGTCGATTCCACACTTTGTATGCCAAAATTCCATAAATTTCCATTTGTTTACATGACCACCTCTGCACATTATTAGAAAACCACTCCACAAACGCTACATTTGTATTTATTGGTCCACCAACATCTGGCATGTAATTATCCCATAGAGGCTTCAATACTGGGCACGCTACTAAAGCATGGCATGTGTCTTCATCATCTAATCCACACACACAGCATCGGGTATCAACGTCCACACCCCTGTTCTTTAAGTTGATACACGTCGGCAAGATCCCTCGACATGCCCTCCAACAGAAAGATCGAATCTTTGGGGGTAGATTTGCCTTCCATATCTTCTTCCAAACGCTACTGTATCTGGTCCAAGTGTTAGTCCGAGAATAGGAGTTATGCACCACTTTGTAAGCTGATTTCACACTAAACAAACCGTTTGCATTAAATCGCCACATCCACGAATCCTTTGGATTTGATTTGCTTAGTGGTATCTTTATCACTGCTTCTGCTACTAGTGGTTCAAACACTTCGTTCACCTTCTCTATGTCCCATTGTCCTCCACCATCCTGCATTAAGGACCTAACATATGTCGTTTGCTCAATGCAATGATTATTAAAAGTTATTGAGAACTTATCAATCCCTGGTACCCACGGGTCTGTAAAAACCCCTGTACTGTTGCCATCACCAATTCTTCTAATTAATCCAAGCTTGAGCACTTCTCGACCTCGTAATATACTCTTCCATGTGAAAGACGCTGCAGCACCTGCTTCCACGTTAAGAAAAGATGAATTCTTAAAATATTTGGCTTTCAATGTCTTACTCAGCATGGAATCAGGAAATTGGAGTATTCTCCATCCTTGTTTCGCCAATAGAGCTAAGTTGAAGTCCTTTAAATCTCTAAACCCCATTCCTCCGCAACTCTTTGGGTCCGAGAGACCCTTCCAGCTAATCTAGTGGATTTTATTGCAATCAGAATTATCACCCCACCAAAATTTTGCCATCATCATATTGAGTTTATGACACAAATTTTGTGGTAGAAGGAAACAGCTCATTGAGTATGTTGGGATCGATTGCGCCACTGCTTTTATTAACACCTCCTTCCCTGCTTTTGTCAACAATCTCTCCTTCCAACCCTGTAGTTTATTCCACACCCTGTCAAGGATGGAATTGAATGAATTAAATTTACTCCGTCCCACCATCGTAGGCAGTCCCAGATATTTTTCATTGAAGGCAATCGTTCTTATCCCTAGTGCTCCCATTAATTCTTCCCTCTTCTCTCTTGCAACGCAGGGACTAAAAAACACCGCCGATTTCTGGTAGTTAATTTGTTGACCCGACGCCTGTTCATACACCTGTATAATATTTTTAAGATTATTTATATCACCATGGTTAGCTCTACAGAATAATAGACTGTCGTCAGCAAAAAATAGATGGGAAATTACGGGGGCTTGCGGACACACCTTTACTCCATATAATAATTTCTCCTCAACCCCTTTGTGGAGAAGACAACTCAGTCCTTCCGCACATATTAGGAATAAATATGGCGAAAGTGGATCACCCTGACGCAAGCCTCTCTGTGGTTGAAAGTTCCCAAAATCCACACCATTTACCATGACAGAAAAGGAAACCGTCGAAACACACTTAATTATTAAGTTTATCCACCTTCTGCTGAAGCCCAGTTTCATCATCATTGCCTCTAAGAATCCCCATTCCACCCGATCATATGCCTTACTCATATCCAGTTTAACAGCTGCAAAACCATTCTTGTTATAGCGCTTTGACTTTAGAGCATGTAACATCTCGTAAGCAAGCAACACATTATCAGTAATTTGGCGATTAGGTACAAAAGCGCTTTGATTATCCGAAATAATCAATGGCAAAACAGTTTTCAGTCTGTTAGCTATAGTCTTTGAAATAATTTTATATGTCACGTTGCATAGACTAATCGGTCTAAACTGAGTCAAATCAACTGGATCCTTGGTCTTGGGAATTAAGACAATTCTAGTATGATTGATATTACCTGGGAGCATACCATTATTTAAGAAATCAAGGGCCATCCTTGCAACATCCTCTCCCACCGTATCCCAATATTTCTGATAAAATAAAGCTGGGAATCCGTCTGTGCCCGGTGCCTTTGTCGGGTGCATTCCAAAACACGCCTCCTTCACCTCATCCATCGTAAAAGGGGCATCCAGAGTCTCAATCAACTCATCTGTTAGCTTTTTCGGTACATATCTAGTGACACTCTCGTAGTCCGTCGGGCCACAAGTAGTAAATAACTCCTGAAAGTAATTAATAGCAATGTCTCCCATCTCGTCTAAATCTTCTTTCCACACTCCTTCAACATCCTTCAGCCTCTTGATAGTATTTTTCCTCCTCCTATTCGACACATAGTTGTGAAAAAACCCCGTATTGCGATCACCTTCATTTAGCCATGATACCCTTGATCTTTGTCTCCACATAATTTCTTCTTGTTCTAACGCCTCGTTAAGAAGATCCTCCGCTCGCCTTATTTCCTCCAAATTTAAGTCCTCCGGTGATACCCTATACAACTCTTGGATATTGTCGTGCAATTTCCGAATTCTGTGGTTTACACTCCCGAATACCTCCCTATTCCACCTAGTAAGGTTTTGTTGAATGGATTCAAGACGACTTCCAATTTTGTCACCTCCCACATTCCCTAAACCCTCCTTCCACCCTTCCTTCACAATATCTTCACAGTCTTTGTGCGACACCCACATCTTCTCGAAACGGAACACTTTTTCCCTCCGCCTATTCCTTGCACCCGGGTTGTAGTCAGAATCAAAAAGAATTGGTAGATGATCCGAGGACCCCACCGCCAGATGGAAGAGTCTACTTCTCGGGTATTTCGTCATCCATGAGTAGTCTACCATTGCTCTGTCTAATCGCACCTGTACATTAGCATCCCCACCCCTTTTTGTTGTTCCATGTGTACTTATACCCGTCATACCCAATATCTATTAATTGACAAAAATCCACAACCTCTCTAAACCGTTGTATTTGCCACTCCGGTCTCACATTCTTGCTCAATTGCTCATCCGAGTTTAAAACCTCATTAAAATCGCCTATAAGTAGCCACGGGCATACATGCGTCTCTTTTAATCTCTTCAACACATTCCAACACTGATTACGGTTAGCCGTAATCGCCTCTCCATAGACTCCCGTTAGTCGACATTCTAAGCCATTATCGTTAAATACTTGCGCATCGATATGGTACCTCGAATACGACTGGATTCGGACGTCTAACTCCATCCTCCATAATAACACAATACCTCCTCTTCTTCCTTCACTTGCCACAATAAAACCGAAACCAAATCCCAATCTACTCTTGAAATTTTCCGCCTCTCCCATCGTCATTTTCGTCTCACTAATCACCACCACATCAGGATTTTGCTGCCTAATAAGCAGCTTTAGGCCCTTGACCGCAGAGGCTTTCCCAAGTCCTCTGCAGTTCCATGCTAGCGTTTTCATGGCTGTCGGCAGGCCTGCCTAGCTGGTCCCGCCGTTATAATCTCATCTTGTTCAAGTTGTCTTGCTTTTTTGGTATTAATCTCGTTTCCTTCCTCCGTACTCTCCTTCCCATTGGTTAGGTCATTAAATAATCTTTTCTTGATTTCCGTTACTGGGACCACATTCTCCTTCTCTCTGGCAATTCTTTTCCACGTTGTCACACCTCCTTTCAAAGCCTTCACACCTTTATCCATTCTATTTTCACCTATCTTGCCGCCAAGAGTCTCATCCTTATTGATTTCTTTTTTATCAGCTATTCCTTGCACATCCCCTACCATCATTGGTCCACCTTCTACCTCAATTATCATGTTGGTATTACCTTCCTCCTTCTCTTCCCTGCCTACTTCATTCACCGCCTCCACCACCATTTTTGATTGTTTTTTCTTTGCGTTTTCCTCCACTGTCATGCGTGCCAATTTTTCCATCAATAGTTCGGTTTCATTTTTCTTCACCAGCCCCATTTTGCGTTCTTCACCCATTGAGTCACCCTGCTTTGCTCTTGCCTCACCTGGCCATGCAATTTTCTTCCCTCCATACACTGCCTTAATCCATGATCCCAATTCTTTTGGTAGAAAGACTTTACCCATATCTTCTACCTTCTTCTTCGTCTCACACTCGGATTCATCATGACCGAACACTCCACACGAGAAGCAGCAGCGAGGTATTTTCTCATAGCGGAAATCCACCCAGAACACACCATCGTTAGAATTTCCCAGGTTTGTACCTTTGCGTAAAGCATTCTTTAGATTGAAACTAACAAGCCCCTTTATGAAGATGGTCCCCTGTGTTTGATCTTCAAACAAACCCACCTCTTGGACATCCCCCATAACTGCACATAATTTTCTCGCCACTTTCTCAGTTCTGCATTGTAACGGCGCCCCCCAAATCTGCATCCAAATATTTACCATCGAAAACGCCTCCTCTGTCCCATCCATTCCCCTCTTCCATCGAGCCATGATCAGCCATTTATTTCTAAAAATCCATGACCCAGCATCCAGTACCCTTTCCATATCCTTCTCATATGTAAAGTGAAAAAGAAAAAGGTTGTGGTTCATCTCCTCCACCCTGAACCCTTGAGGCTGATTCCATATGTTTCGAAACGCATTTTCAAGCGCACCCTTGTTAGCTGGTTTCGTAGAAATCCACTTCCCTGCTAGTGTGAATACTCTATTTTCGATTCCCTTTAATACTTCATCTTCTTCATAAACCACCAGTACATCATCATCCCTCTCTCCTGTTGCCATATCGTTATATTTCTGGTTCTGCAGTATCCAAAACGGCTGTGCAAGACGGCCGGAATACACGGCAATCGCCGGAAGGTTACGTCGCTCACTCTTCTGTTAACGGCCGCCAGAGAACCCTAGCAGAGCACAGTCAACGCGAGTCAACGGATTTTGTTGTTAGAATTTGAAATTCCTCTTTATGTTTTTTTTTTTTTGTTGAAAGAAGAGGAATTTCAACTGGAGAAAGAATTTATATCTCTAGACTCTAATGCATAAGAGATTAAGAATTTATAAAAAAAAAAAAAAAAGACTTCTTTTTTTATGTTAAGACTCTAATGCATAAGAGATTAAGAATTTAAAAAAAAAAAAAAGACTTCTTTTTTTATGTTAAGACAAAATGTTAAACGACTCCGTCTTAAATTCAAACTCTAGCATATTTCTATACAATAAAATAGAAATTAAAAAAAATAATTAATCTCCAATTTATTCAGGTAAGTTTATATCAATACAAGTTTCCTTCTTTTTTTTATCTCTCTCTTGCTACAATTTACAAAGAATAAATAACGAGGATCCAAAATCTATAATAATACTACATAAATGAACCAATTTCACAAAAGAACCGAATCATACCAAACCATTTTATCATTTATATTTTACTAAAAAGGTTCACAAAAGCATATAAAAAACGTATCAGAATACATCCTTTTACCTTTTCTTCCTTGCGTGTCAGTTAATGAGAAAGCCATATGGATAAACTAGTTTTCTAATAAATTTGCCTTAGAAAAAATTGGAACTCCAAACATAAATTAAGCAGTAGAAAGACAGTATGAAGTCTTACCAAAACATAACAAAAAGGTAGTTCTACATAAATAATGAAAATTGTAGTTCTTAACCAAGACAAGATGCAAAAGTGGTAAAACAAGCAAACAAAATTAAGTGAAAACAATTGTCACTAAAGAGAACTAGTTAATAGTTATATACACATTAAAGGAAAAAAAACCATATGCAACGTAATGCTATTTATATTGTCACATCCATCTGGCTCTTATGGTTTATGAACTCAATGGTTCATAGCATCTCCTACAGCATTTGGCACTAAACTGTTTCCTGCACCAATTTTATCTTTCTTTATTAGCACTTTAACATTTATAAGAATCCCATAAATCAAACCCAGGCTGGCCTCAGCAAACTTACATGTTCTTCATTTATTTTATCAGAATGCATCGAATTGGCGACCCCTCGGCACCAACCAACCTAAGAGGTAAGCAATGGACTGAATATATTCCTGCTGGGACATCATCAAGCTTCAGGGATTCTACCAGAATGATTTCCTGATGCGTTAGAAACAAATGAAGAATATTCAGTTTTTTATCATACGAGAAAATTCAAATCCTGTACAATATTTACGAAGACGATATATATATATATATATATATATATATATTCAGAAAGGTAGAAACAATTAGCTGTATAATAGTGAAACATAACGTATGCATTCACAATTCTTATTTTACTTACCCTGCCTTCTAGAAAAGCCTCATGAGATGGAATCAAGTGTTCATAAGCAGCAACAGATAAGTAATCAAGACCTACATCATATCACAAAGGTGCCAGCTCAAGGATCAAGCCAAAGAAGTGAAGAACAAAATAGAAATATGCAGAAAGAACAAAGAACGAAAGAGAAGATAACACTACAGTATACATATCTACTCAAACACGTCAATGCAAAGCCGGTGCAGAAAAAAAATCCAGAAATGAGATGACATTCTCAAATCGGTAAGCACCAAACTAAAGGCTGCTTGATCACATATTCACATTAATGCTAACATTATACTGCAACATTTCTATTAATTTAATGCAATATCTTAATTAAATGATTATCTGAATTGGCATAGCATCTATAAAACACCTGTGTTATCAGATTGAAAATAAAATGTGTGAATGTCTACATGTGCAAAACTAGCTTTGGTCATTTGACAGGATAAAATGGCAGAGAAGATACCATTTGGAAATAGACGAAATCTTCAAAAAAAAAAAATCCACATCTTACCTACAAGTTTGATGTCAGTGTTCTCTGCTAGCCATTTTGCTCCATCCACCATGAATCCCACATAGCTTGAGTCAAATTCCTTTTGGAACATAAGCCGCCTAAGATATGTAACAAGTTTTAGTCCCAAATATAGCCTCTAATGAACTATCAATCACCTAAGACTGTCATCATGAGATTCTCGTTTGCATCATCAAGGTCAATATAGCAAAATCTGATCAAGCATTTATGCATGAAACCAGAAATATGACCTCTGCCTAACATTCACCCCTCTTCAATAGCCTATTTATCGCAGATGAATAACCACATTAAGTGATAGTGTGGAATGCAAAAAATAGTTGAGCCCAAGTGAGTAAAAAGGGGGGGGGGGGGGGAATTTTATTTGAAGACTGAAGAATTATACAAACTCAATCTGATCCTCATAAGGATATTCCATGTTGCTTTGATTTCCAAAACATATTTGAGATATACACTTGGAAGCTTCTGAAAACTACAATTCTTTTTCAAAATTTTGATGTTTAAGTATCAGCAGTACTGTTTGAACTTGAATAAATTGATAAAAAGTTCTAACTATTAGTTTTTTTTAAAAAAAAATCTGGAACGTAATGATCACACCAAACAATGGTTTTTCTGTTATAGCTGTGGAACTACAACAAAGAAGCAATCTTGAAACAAGCATAAAGAAGTTGATTACATCTTTTTTTTCATACCAGGCCAATAAAAGACGATACTCTTGTACAAGTTACCTGTCTGTATTCAATGTTCTGAAGAGCACGCGACGCACACCCCTTGGAATATTTAATGATTTCATAACTTCAGCTGAAATTGAAAAAAAAAATTAATTTAATCTACTACTTTAAGTTTGAACACTGGAAAACTTCCACCCTCCTGCCACTGCCAAAATACATAAAACTTTTAGTCTATAACAGCAGAAGCTTACAATTAGAGGAATAATTGACAAGTGCCTTAGAGACACATGCTGTATTCTTTGTATATCCATGTAATATATATACCATAGAGAATATAATAGTTGCCAATGGTGTTTGAGCCTTCTAACCCACATGGGACAAAGAAAATAAATAAAACGTCTTAAATAGGTAACACAAGTTATCCATACCAGTTATGTTGGTATCTCTCGGAACATCAACCAATAGTGCAGGACCTTCAAACAGAAACAAGCTTATTGATTAGCATCTTACTGATTTAAGATCAACAATCAACAATCATATCAATCCAAAGATGAAATAAAAGGAAGAAACACATAGTATGGTATTCAACCAAGTAAAAATGAAGAACAACAAAAGCCTAAATGCGGCTGATAAAGCATCAGATGAGAAACCCATAAAAACGCTTCTTATCCAAAGACAAAAACTGTGTAAAGAGGACAAGGCCGTCAAAAAACCAAAAGAAGTAAAGAACTATAATGAAAATTGTTAATAATACAGTAAGAGAAGAAAATAAAACAAAACACAGACTAAACAACAGCATTATACATTGAGACAATCAGGAGTATATAAAACATCCACCTCTGTTCTCCAAGTTCTCAAAGCTAGAACTAGAGCTTTAACATGGAGTAGTAAAAGATAATTCAGCTATCCAAATTACTTGCCCCTATTCGCCTTACATAACTTGAGGCGAATTATGAGACTTCCCAAAATTCTTCCAGCTAATGTCAAAGTCTCAAACAGCTAAAAGTAATTTTTTTCAAACACATAGTATCAACATAACCAGAAAATATGAGACTTAAAAGTGAATAAGAATTACAATTGAAGAATGCGAGGGATTAAATCAAAATAAAACATCACAAATGAATACAAATACTACGAATCTACAACTTCCGCTCACCATTGAGGACTTCCAAATCGAGCGTGTCGACATCAAACCCTGCATCGAAGTAGCGGTCGATGACGTGTCCCGGAGAGTCAACATGAGTGCCTGTGTGAGTAGGGATCTTCATCTCCGAGTTATTCGCGATCGAACCGTTTTTCATGCTCTTCTGAAGCCAGAGGAAGTGGCCGAGGCCATCGTTCGACTCAAACACTGGCATCTCGGGGACGTATTTGTGACTGATATCGAAGATTCGACCATTTCCGTGGACTTCTCGGCGAGGAGGGATAAGAACACCGTCACCGCCGGATAGTGAACAGTCATCGGCGCCGGCGCCGGGAATGGAGGGGTAGGCAGCCGTGGTGGAGCCTGCGGAGGAAAGAGATATTGCGAGACTCAAGGCGGCGAGAAACGCGAGCAGAGGTAGTGGTAGTGGTAGTGAGGAATCCATGGTGAGACTAGCACAGGGAAACAAGAACGATATGCGATTGAGAGTGAAGAGTTGTAAACTTGTATATATAGAATCGAAGAATGATTAGCTATGACACCCTAATCTCGTGAACTCTCTCTATTATCTAATTGATGTTTTGATTGGAATCGCAATATTCCTTTGATAACGAACTTTTGTTGTATCAGGAACCAAAATATCTATCTATTGATGAAAAATATATATATATATATATATTGTTCAAAATATCTTTAGTTTTCTTTAGTAGTTTCATCCAAATCCAACTTTTTTTTGTTGGGCCTCATATCCAAATCCAACTTTCAAAACACCAAATTCTTAGGTGGTGTTTGATATTGGGTGAGTATTTTAATAGAAGGTAGAAGTGAAAATGGAAGTAAGCCATAAAAAGTATGTTTTGTATGCAGAAAAATGAAGGTGGAATGTAAAAGTAATATTGTTTGGTATGGTGGGAAGAAGATAGAGAAATAGAAGATAAAATTATGAAATACTTTTTTTGCCCTTACTTTTTTAGAAGCCACAAATTTTTTAAGGGTATTTTGGTTTTTAAACATCACCACAACTTACCTCCTCACACACAAGCAATCTTACTCACCTCTTATGAAGGAAGTTTCTTCCCTTTCCCACTCACCTCACCACCTACCAAACATATCAAAATTTCACCTCCCCTCACTTCACCTATACTCACTCCCTACCAATTAGATTCTTCTTTTAACATAACAACGAATATTATAATTTCCAAATCAGTAAGGCTTTAAAAAAAATTTGAGAAAATTTAATTTTAAAAGATTAAATTAAATTTCGTCTATTTGAAATTTTAATTTTAAAACTAACCATTTAAATTAAATGTAAAACAATAATGTAATTAGGTCAAAAAAGTTCATTTTGGTCCCTTGTATTGTACCCAAATTTCATATTAGTCCTTTATGTTTCAGAAGTTTTAAATTGGTCTTTTATGTTGCACAGAAGTTTCAAATTGGTCATTCCGTACAATTTCGTCTATGTCTTCTGTTAAGTGCTGACATGGCATGCTGAGGTGGACTCCATTTAAACTGACGTGTCGTGTCATGTCACGTCATTACCATGTCACCGCCACTTCATCTTCTATTTTATTATTTGTGATAACGTGGCATGACACGCCAACTTAAATGTACACATCAGCAATTAACTTAAGAAATTGACGGAATTGGACGGAATGACCAATTTAAAACTTCTGTGCAACATAAAAGACCAATTTAAAACTTCAGAAACATAAAGGACCAATATAAAATTTGGGTACAACATAAGGGACCAAAATGAACTTTTGGCCATGTAATTATTAAATTTAGTCTATTATGAATTAGCTAAGAATAATTATGATTTTTTTTGTTAATGAATGAAATGTCTCTATATTTTTTTGTTATTTATGTGAAATAGAATATTTTTTATTAATAAATTTAAATATACAAATTTGACAAGTTAAAACGCACAAACCACCAAGATATAACTTGTTTTAATTTAATTCTTGAAAAACATTTTTTTGTCCCAATGTGATTCTTTTAGTTTTTTCGTCAATGTATTTGTTGCTTATTTAAGGGATTAAAAAGACTAAATTAGGACAAAAAACAATTTTTAATGACTAAATTAAGCATTTTTATCTTATTAAAATAAGGAACAATCTATATGTTTCAAAGATCAAATTAGTAATTTTGGCCAAAAAAAAAAATAGTCCTAGTCTATTTAGTGTGAGTCCTGTCTCTCTCTTGCTATAGAAGGACCCAAAATGATTTTACTTGGAGCTAAACATAAAAATATAAAATAGTTATAGATAATGTATATGCAGCTCATATGAACATTGAGCTTCATTTCTGAGTATAAAAAATGATCGAAGAAATTAAATACCATAAATTTGATTTACGCCAATTAAAAGAAGAAAAATAAATAATGATGTAAAAATAACTTAAATATATGAAATGCAATGCAATTTTTGTTAGGTAATTAATATGATATCTAATTAGCATATCATCGATCAAAATTTATTAATATTAAGAAAAAGGTTAAGTTTAGATGCTAAACTAAAATTTGTTGTTTTTTTTTTTTTGATAAAATATAAGAATTTGTCAAAATATAAGAATTCCATCACAAAATTTTAATTTATAAGAACCTAATTAAAAATTAAATAAAACTATAAGAACCACAAAAATAAGTTAACCTATATTACTGTTTTCAAACAAATTTTTTCGCTCAATATTTTTCTTAAAAAACGTGAAGCTACAAGAAGCTGCATGCTCATCTCATCATACATCATTTATACTTTATTATTAAAAAATACAAATGACAAAACCAATCTTCTAATTGCTCAATCATACTCACCTAATCATTTGAGTTTCAATTATCTCAATCATACTTTATAATTATAATAAACTTTATAGCGCTTAGATTAGATTTACAAATAATTCACTCGCAAAAGAATACAAATTTTTGAATTCAAAAAGCACTAATGTATAATTTAACGGATAATTAGTTAGAATGGTAGGTGCTTTATACTTTTTTAAAAAAAATTTGAGTTCAAAATTTGGATATAAAAAAATTTTGCTATAAGAACTCTAGTCTCGTTATGAGAGCTCCGCTAACTCAAACATGATTACCTCCAATATATATATATATATAAACCCTTATGTAAGATTTAAAAATAATTCACTCACCAGTCCGCATAGATTTTTAAGAGCACATTTGGTTATCCGTTTTATCTCTAGTAATCGTAGACGTAATCCCTTTACATCCTTCCAACCAAACACACTTTCCTTTTTGTAATGTGATGAAATTATATTTTTGCTCTTACTTTTTACCCACTTTATTTCATTTTCACTTTTAATATAAAAGTAAAATAGTCTTACACACTTCTATTCTATTTACATCACTTTTATATTACTTTTTTCATTCACGTATACAATCTCATTACATCTTCTATTCTTATTACCATTCTCATTACATTCTCCACCCCACACACCATAAACTCATGCAGCAATTACATAAAATTTATAAATAATTCATTCATACATCAACTTAATCTTTCAAAACTCAGATAGCTAATACATGAAATTTACAAATAATTGAGTCACCAGAAATTACCTAAATTTGAATGAAGCCATGTTTATGCTTTATTGTGCATGAGTGACAATGACCTTCACTTGAGATAATGGTGAGTGAGAACTTGCCGACTTGGTGCAACTTCAAAGCAGATATTGACCTCAAAACGTGGTGGACCACATTTCACACCTTCCCAATATCTTTATGTTTTTCGCTATTTAAACTTTAAAACTATACTAAATTATTATTATTTTTAATCCTATCTTATTTCTCTTACATTACAACCTTATTTATGGACCGAACTTTTTTGGTCGATCGAAGTTACAACTAATAGATTTTGCATAACAATTAAGTCAGTCAATTTGACTCATATCACTTAGTATCATGTGCAAATGATTTGAATATTCCTTATCTATTCAATATAAATATTCCCTTCAAACTTAGATATACCATTGAACTCTGGTATATTGCTACTATTCTGAGTAATCATATTAATTTGAGCGTCAGAGTCTCATCGTAGATATCTTCTCCAGCCTTAAGGTCATGTGTGGTTTGCAAAATTTATAGGGCTGGAAAAGGGAAGTGCGACTCATTATGTTTAGTATGAATTTGAGGATAAGAAAAATGAACTTTTATTCCTTATGAAAGAGGAAAGTTGATTGAGATCGAGAAAGAAAAATGCATGTAAAATAATTATTTTACCTTAAAAATATGTGATATATAATAGAAGTAAGGAGAAAAAAAAAATATTTAATACTTTTATATTTCAATTCCTTACTATTTTTTCACTATATTAAACTAGGGGTGTACACGGGACACGGGTCAAGTCGTTCATAGTTTGGGACTGACCCGAAATTAGTCGAGTCATTCGGGGCGGGTTGATTGGGTTCGTCGGGTCCAACCCGACCATTGTTTTTTTTTTAATTACATATAAAGTATAAAATTTACATTACATTTAACATATTTAAACATTTAAAAAAATAATTTTAATTAAATTAAGGTTATATTTTGTGTATTTTTAATTAATAATCAATAAAAAATAAAATTATACATACAAATAATATATATCTTACATGCAAAAATAATAAATATAACCAAGAAAAATGATGGTACCCCAAGTCGGGCCGGGCTGAGAGTGCCTAACCTGAGGCCTGACCTAACCAAATCAGATCGAAAAAGTCGAGTCCAAATCCATTTTGTACACTCTTGTATCAAACAACATTATTTTTATATTCCACTTCTATTTATCTAATACTAAACATATTTTTTATCACTTCCTTTCACCTCTTCCCAACATTTTTCACCTTCTCTCAAAGGTGACTTTAATTTTCCGTTTTAAATACGTCGAAGCTTAAAGCATAATCGGACATCTATCAATTTCTATTTTAATTATTTTATAATTTCAAAATCGTCAAAAAAGTGAAAAACATATTTCACATTCATTGCTGCTGTGGAAATAAATAATAGCCGAAACAAAACCTGAAGTCTAGTCTAATACACATGTCCATTATTAATTCAAAACCATGGGGGTTGCAGGAGACAACCATCATCGTAATTTACAAATCTCGCGTCTTATTCACGTAATACACTTCTAAATCCTATTAATAATTCCAAAAATATTTAAAAATTAAAAATTAAAAAAAAAACATTAATTATATATTATTTTTTAGCCGACACTACGATCTTGGTTTTCCACGGTAAGCTTGCTTGCAAACAGAGCTCGGTTTCTGTGCAGTCGCGCATAGCTCCGAACTCCGTGGACAGCTCTGCAGACAATTATCTCCCAAGCTGCCGGACACCGACGCGCCGCCGAAGAATCCCGCCGGCGGCTTCCCCACCAGGAAATTCCCGTCCAGAAACAGCCGCTTCATCGACTTGCTCTGTCCATAGTCCAATGGGATCGCGCCACGTAGCTGGTTGTACCGGAGCGACAGGAACGACAAAACAGGGTACGCCCCGAAATTCGCGGGCGCCAAACCTCGGATCTTGTTAAACCCCAAGTTCACCGCCACGAGGTTGCTCTCCCCTCCGACGGGTTTCCCGATCTCCACGCCGGCGAAGCTGTTATTCGCCAAATCAACTTGCTGCAGCGCCGGCATAGAAAAGAACCAAGCTTCGATTTTTCCGGCGAGTGCGTTCTCGCTGAGCTCCACCACTTCCAATTGCTTCATCTTCTCGAAGGTGGACCTATAGAGGAACCCAGATAGCGAATTCCCCTTCATCGCGAGCTCGATCAAGTTCGGAGGAAGCAGCTTCGGGAGCGACCCGGTGAGCCTATTGAAACTGAGATCGATTCGGGTCAAGCTCGAGAGGGAGTCCATGGAATTCGGGAGCGACCCAGATAGTGAATTGTGGGAAAGATCCAAACTTTGGAGCGATTTGAGGTTGATGATGGAGGGAGGGATGGGACCGGAGAAGGAATTTGATCGGAGAGTGAGGGATTGGAGGTGGGGGAGGGAGGAGAGAGAAGGTGGGATTTGGCCGGAGAAGGAGTTGTCGGCGACGTCGAGGGTGGTGAGGAGGGTGAGGTGGGAAATGAGAGGGGTGAGTGAACCGGAGTAGCCGGCCGGGTCGAGTGTGATTTGGGTGACCCGGGTTGAGTCGCCGGAGCAGGCGACGCCGCAGATGAAGGCGGTCCGGCGAGGGAGGGAGCAGGGGTCGGCGGAGAAATTCCAGGAAGCTAAGCAAGACCAAGGAGGGATGGAGGAGGGTTTAATGGAGGATTTGAAGGATTTGAGAGCTTCAATGTCGGAGGGTAAAGTGGTAGCAAGCACATTATTGTGATTGTGAAAGAGAGGAAGGGAAGTGAGAATGAGGATTGAAAAGAGGAGGTTTTGAATAGTTGAAGGAATAATTCCCATTTTGGTAGATCTTAGGAAAAAGTTAAGAGAAAAGTGAGAGAAGAAGAAGAAGAGGAGGGAGGAGGAAGTAAGAAGAGTAGTAGCTTCTTGTGTAGAAGTGGGAATTGGAAGAAGAATGAATGATTATGAAGGAAGACATTTTGCAGCCATGTGTAATGTGTTGACCATTTAAATGGCTGCTAGAGAGGATAGGTTGGTTTTAATTGAATTGGGGTCTAGTGGGAGATTTTTTTTCCCTCACAAGAATTCATTTTTTTCCATTTTAACTTATATTTTTAAAATATCTTTTTAATCTTTAAATTATAACATTTTTGTCAATATAATCCATAAATTTTGTGTGCGGTTATATTTTTAAACTTTTTTTAATTATTTTTTAATCAAATTTTATCCTTGATTCGATACAACCTTATCGACCGATCAAGTTTTTTCGATTAGTCCATTTCAAACATCATTGTCAATCAATCATTACTTCACCCAACGACTAACAAAATTCATACAATCATTATGCCATCATGTCTCAAGTCGTTATTATGTACAAATTGCCTAAATATCTCGTATTCAAATAGTATAAATACCCCTATAATTCTTAGGTACATTATATTGTTGAAATTTGGACCTATTATGTTCATCAAAAAAAAAAAGAAATTTGGACCTATTATTGTTACTCTGGGGTGACCGATTACTGATTTAAACATCAGAGTTCTATCGTGAGAACCTTCTCTCACCTTCGATTCCCTGAAAAGTACCTCAAAACTCTGAACATATTACCGAAGATTTATCAGTAACCGTGGTTTTTAATCCTAATTTAACTATAGTGTTTTGTTAATTTAGTTACCTTTATTATGTAGAGGCCCAACAATAATTGTGGCTAAGTTAATAAAATAATATAATTAAATATATGACTTAATATGAAAATTATTAATTATTTAGACGAATTTATTAGAAATGGTAAATTTGCTTGCAATTTAAAAGGTTAAAGACATAATTCACAGCAAATAAATTGATAGAGGTTCTATAATTTTAGGTACTAAAAAGTAATTTTCTTACCTTTTATTATAAGTATTGTATATAATAATTGTGAATAATTTTTTGGAGAAATTGAAGTTTTTTTTATTACATTGCGAGTGGCTAATTTTTTAAATTTAAATATTGGAGACAAAAAAATTAAAATCTAAAATTATAGAATTCTAACTCGAATTATTAGGGTTTTTACTTTATAAGTATAAGCTAATTTTTATTTTAAATTAAAACCTTAATAAAAATCATTTTTACTTATACTTTTTTAAAAAGAAGTTAATTCTAATTTTTATCTTTTGCTATACAATCATCAAAACCAGGTGATTCTTTTGGACAAAACTTAACTAATTAAACTCCTATTTAAAAAAAGATAATTTTTTTTTTTAAAAAAAAAAACCTTCTGAAGAAGTTTGGTCAAATAGATTATAAGATTAGTATAAATTCTTGTATTAATTTATTTTATTTTACTATCTCACCTTTTCATTCCATTTATTACAGTAATGATTTTTTTTCTTTCTAATCCATCTCCATTAATCTACATCTACATCTAACAATGGAAAATTTTGGAAATTACAGAGTGGAGTTGGCTGAAATGGATGTCACCCATTATTACTCTTTAGAAGCTAAATATATAGTTAATTAATAATTTAGTAACAACACTATAAATAATTTTATAAACCCATAAAAGTTTGGTAATCTCAAACAAACTTGCTTCCTAATTCCCATAAATTAATTGAAAGTGATAATAACATTTGCTAATCCAACCACTACTATTAAGTTGGTGAATAAATGGCTAGCTGTAAGCTTATATATATATATAGCTTATTGTTGAGAAAGCAAGAATCATTTTGACTCAAATGTATCTAACAAATAAAGTGGTGGTTCCTTGAAAGACCCACTTAATTAAAGAAAATAAAATGAGATGATTCATAATTGTTTGGTTGGTTTAATTAAGAGGAATATTAGTAACATAATTGACAAAAGAGAAAAATCCTGCGGGATATTACACACCACATGGGGTTTTTATACACTAATGTTAATTTTCCAACAGATTACGATTTACCGATACAGTTGGTTAGTTGGAATGGTAAGTGTTCTATTCTTTTTAAACAAAATTCGAGTTTGAGTCTTGTGTATAGAAAAATTTCTGTTGGGAGAGCTCTAACCCCATTATGAAATCTCAGCTAGCTCGAACAGAATTACCCCTATTAGGAAGACAGTATGAAAAAAAATGATTTTATTGATATAAAAAATAAATTGAAATAAAACTTTTACAATATGTATAAAATATCAAAGAAATTGAATTGAATTTTTAAAATAAAAAGACATACTCAATATAATTTACCAGAAAAAAAAAGTAATTTACTTTAAAATTAATCTCATGTCACACACAGCATTGGTGAAAATTACTCAAGAGCCAATCAAGACCTTGATAGAGGCCCTGGCCAGATATGGCAGAAGCACTCTGAATGTACCTGCATCATACCATTCACTCAAATTTATTATGTTCTTGAGAAGGTATACATGTAATAAATCATTTAACTCTTAATTTGTAAAATATGTAAGTTAGAGCATTTATTATAGAGTTTTAAGATATTTTAATAAGGACTAAATTATTATTTTTGATCAATGAAACATATAATATATTTTCATTTGGTTTGTGAAAAATGAAATGTCAAATTTAATTATTGAAATATATATTATGTCATAATTTAATCTCTAAAAGATGAAAAATATTAAATTTAGTCCTAAAAAGTTACAATTTATTTTTGTTTAGTTCATATTCCATAGTTGGATTTATTTGTCTTTGAAAAATAAATATCAAATCCTTCCTGTTTACCTAAAAATAAATAAATAAATATCAAATTTAATCTTTAAAAGTTACGGTATAATTTATTTAAGGCAAAAGTACCTTTTCTAACACCAACGTTTGGGGGTCCTGTCAGTTTCGCCCCTAATGTTTTTTCGCTGTCAATTGTACCCCTAACGTTTTACGTTTCTGCCAATGCCACCCTTTTCACTAACACCGTCAAATATTTAACATTTTTTTGCTGACGTGGCATCCTATGTAGCAAAACGTTTCTTTTTTCTGTCAATTGTAACCCTAACGTTTTACATTTCTGTCAATGTCACCCTTTTCACTAACACCATCAAATATTTAATAATTTTTTCTTACGTGGCATCCTATGTGGCAAAAATATCTGACTTGGTATATTTTTTTTCACATCAGATTTCCTACTCATCTTTTTCCCATCAAAGTTGTGTCGTTTTGACCTCGGCCTATTCCTTCTAAAATATAACTCAAACGCACGCGCTATTTTGCTCATAAAAACATCGGAGACGTTATCCATTCTCTATTTTAGGGTAACGTCTCCGACAAAGTAGAGAATGGGTAACGTCTCCAACAAAGTAGAGAATGGATAATGTCTCCAATGTTTTTGTCTGCAAAATGGCATGTACGTTTCAGTTATATTTTAAAAGGAATATGATGAGGCTAAAACGACACGGTTTTGATGGGAAAAAGATGAGTAAAAAATCTGGTGTGGAAAAAAATATGTCAAGTCAGATATTTTTGTCACATAGGATGCCACGTAAGCAAAAATTATTAAATATTTGATGGTGTTAGTGAAAATGGTGACATTGGCAGAAATGTAAAACATTAGGGTTACAATTGACAGAAAAAAGAAACATTTTGCCACATAGGATGCCACGTCAGCAAAAAATGTTAAATATTTGACGGTGTTAGTGAAAAGGGTGACATTGGCAGAAACGTAAAACGTTAGGGGTACAATTGACAGTGAAAAAACGTTAGGAGCGAAACTGACAGGACACCCAAACGTTGGAGTTAGGAAAGGTACTTTTGCCTTTATTTAAATAATATAACATTAACAACGAATTAAACATATATAAAGAGGTCTCTAACATTTAACACTATTATTAATTTGGTCTCTAACATTTGTTTTGTCTCAATTCAGTCACTCACATTTACGATTGATACTAATTTGATCCCTAATGTTTACTCAATTTTAATTTAGTCCCTCACGTTTGTAATTTGTAAATAATAAATTTTTTGTCTTTATAAAATTAGCAAATTAACAATGAAGTTTAATTAGCTAATCTCATACCATCGACGATGAGGAAGTGAATGAAGGGCAAGTTTATGAGCAATCTCGTCAATACTCATGGCGCCATCAACGTCTTGCTTATTGGCTATCACAAGAAGTACACAATTCCCTACTACTTCACACTGCAAAACATTATTATTAATCACCACCCAAATCTTAATTACCAAATCATAAATTAATTAATTAATCACAAAATAATTAAATTTAAAACAGAATATATACTTTTTAAAAAAAAAAGAAAAAAAAACTTTTTGAGCAAGTAGACTCACATAACTTAGAATATTATGCAATTCACTCCTAGCTTCTGAGATTCTTTGTCTGTCATTGCTGTCCACCACAAAAACAACTCCATGTGTATTGTGAAAGTAATGTTTCCACAATGCCCGAATCTGTTCCCCAAAGTGGTTAGTATTTTTATCAGAAGATGTTTAATAATAAAGTAGTATTGGAGGAATGTACTAAAGTTCAATAATATCATAGTACTGACTTTTATCCTATTTTTACACCTATCATATATTCTAGTTTAAACTCACCAATTAAAAACTTCATATATGATTGATTAATGTTTAATTATGTTGTTCTCACTATTTACTTATTTGTGAATAGAATCTTTGAATACAACAAGTGCAAAACATTTTTTTTTTAATTTTTTCATCAAGTTTAAGAAGGATTAAATTGATAACAAAATAATTTAAGAATAATAGTGGTTTTTTTAAAAAAAAAAAAAATTGACAATTGAATGATCTAAGAAAGATTAAATTGAGAAGACACATTTAAAAAAAACTAAATTGAGAAAGATGTCATTTAAGAAGGATCAAATTAATATTTTACTCTAAAATTAAATAATTGTCATTAATGAAAAAAACTTTCTCTATATTTTTTTTTTCAAACTAAGAAAATAATAGCCCATAACAATTTTTTGTTACTTTTAAAACACTTATATGTTTTTTTTATTTTTAAAAAAATCATTGTTCTTAAGCATAATTTCAATTCTTTTATTTTTAAACATAAAAGTAATTTTTAAAAGTGGTTATCAAACAAACCCAAAATCTTTTGTACCTGGCTTTGTCCTCCTACATCCCAGACGGTAAAGTTAACATTTTTGTATTCTACCCTCTCTACATTAAAACCTGGTCCATGATAAATCAATAGATCAATTATCCCCTCTATTTCAATGTTAAACATTTTTTACAAGAAAATAAAATAAAATCTTCATTTAATTAAAATGACCAAATTAAGAAAGATCAAGCCCTTAGATTTCACTAACAAAGTAGGAATCAAAGTATTACCAAAGGGATTAGCTAGCTATTACAAAAAGTGTCTCTTTAAAATGGTTCAAAAGATGGAACATATTTGGAAATAAAATCTAATCATACTCTTGATAGTAATACTTAAAAAATCAAAACAGAGAAAAGAAAAAAAAAGGAGAGAAGTGGTATAGCAGGGGACATATATACCTATAGTTGGTACGGTTTGGACATTTTGCCCCAATTTGAGCTTGTAAAGAATGGTGGTTTTCCCTGAAGAATCAAGACCCACCATAACAATCCTCAATTCTCTCTTCTGTAAGAAGAAGAACCTCTTTCCCAATCTGGACATGATCTTACCCATACAAGCCAAAAACTCCAGAAACCAAAATTTCTAATAAGAAAGAAAGAAGAAGAAGGAGGAGGAGGAGGAGGAAGGGTGAGCTATAGGGTAAGAAAGCACTGTTATGAAGGCACATGTGGAGGAGAATAGAGATTGATTCAGAGAGAGAAAGCAAAGGGAGATTGGATTCTTGTTGGAAGATAGGAATAAAGTGAGTTTTATTATGATGTTTAACATCCCAAATTCCCAATATTGGCAAATAATGTTCCCATTAAGCAATTAAAGGAACTTTTATATATATATTCTATTCATATTCATAATGATGACCACATATCATGGAAGAAGTAGAATTTTTGAAGAATCATGCACTTTATTCCCACTTCCTGGCTTCCATTCCACCTCAAACGATACTTCTTCCCATTCTCCTTTAAAATATTCTTGCTTATTCTGATTTTTCGATTACTAGTTCAATCAATTATCGATTTGATTGGGATCAAAGTTGAAAATAATCCGAATTTTTTAACAGAGTGAGGAAAATAAAAAAGAAATCCGACCTGCCGGATTCGAACCAGCGACCTAAGGATATCTGAAAGGAAGACTTCCCACTACAGTCCTCCGCTCTACCAACTGAGCTAAGGTCGGTTTCGATTTTTCATTGACATATATAATTATATATAAATAAGTTCAATGTTTTACCTCCCTAAACAATAAAGTTTTTGTAAAATTAGTTTCTAAATATTGTTTGTTGTGGTTTATATCCTTAAAATTTTTAATTTCTAAATAAATTTGCCCTTCACTATAATTCTGTCTAAATAATTAATGACATATACAAATATAATAATACATTTGGCCTTTAATGCTAAATATAATATCAAATCATATATTTAGCTACAGAGTTTTATCAATTTAACCAGAATAACGTCCGTTTTTTTTGTAGTGCTATAGTGATAACTGTGGCTAAAATAATAAAACAACGTAAAGTTTGACATCAAAGTCAGCATTAAAGACAACATTGACAATCATACTTGTATCTGTCGTTAATTATGTAGACGATGTTAAGGTGAAATATAAAATTTATTCCAAATTGAAAGTTCATGGACCAAATTAATAGTAAATAAAGTTTAAAGGCAAAATTTGACAGCTCTATAGTTTGAAACTAAAAATAATAATTTTGCCTTAATTTAAAATTTTTCATATTTGTTATTTTGAAGCATTTTATAAGTAAATTTGCATGTGATTGAAACATTAATGTCTTGGTGCACTAAACACCACATCAAATGAGAAATATTGTTGTATCACTTGCACATATCATCCATTAATATAGACACATCAAAAAAGGAAATAGAAACCATGAAGAGGGAAATCTCTAAGCTTTAAGAGACTATCTAGGATAAATAAAACAGTAAAAAATAGGCATTGTTATGATTTAAGGCTTCCAATTTTCTTTTTTCTTTGTCAACAAAGCAATATTACAACAAACAAGAATTAAGGATACAATTTCATCTTAAAAAACGAGAGTTACAGAATTTACAAACAAAAAGAGTGAGCCTAGGTGATTAGTTCTTTGAGGCTGATTGGAAGATGAAAACAGCTGTGAGAACACCAACCAATGCTGTTACTGCCAAGGCAACTGTAGGCAATGGAGAGGTGAGTCCAAAGTTCTGCAAAATGAAGACAATAATGTAATTCTCCTTTTGCAAACTACAGATTCATCTATTGCACAAGAATGCAATTGTTTATATGCATCAGAAAGATCATACTAAACTATATGCATTTCATGATGAACTTCAAAGTTGAAAAGATCATGAGTGAATACTCAAGTAGAGTCATTTAGATTTTAGACATTTATAAAAGCTTAGAAAATTACAAGCTTAAACAAGTTCATCTGATAGATGATAGCTATGTAAACGAGAGAGATATCAACATATTATAGTAAAAATATCATAATAAGATTCTAATATCTCGATTTTGGTCCCTCACACATGCCTAAATTTTCAATTTCGTCCCTCACAGATACTTATTCTATATTTTAAATAATTCACGGATTATTTTAGAAGAATTTAAATGTTACCTAGTCAGAAACAAAACGGTCTACCTCATCAGATTTGTTAATTATTTAAATTTTAAACGACCGTCAAATAGAGGGATCAAATTGATAATGATTTTGTGAGGGACTAAATTGAGAGTGCGAATCTGTGACGGTGAGGGACCAAATTGAGAAAATAGACATCTATGAGGGACCAAAATAGAGTTTTAGTACTTAGGAAAGGAACCATTAGTAAGGTTATAAAAGGGTGGCAACAGCTAACGACTCATTTAAGTTGGAATAAATTAAAAGCTATGCCATAGCTCAAAAAGATGGTGACAAATACTTGCACAGAGATGCATTGCGATTTTTCTTTCACCAGCTCATTCCTACAAATGGAGGTAAGTCACTAAAATACCATGTAATGTATCATACCTCGAGGAGTCCCTTCCCTGTAGCAATTTCAACAGTGATGGCCACTGCAAAGCCAACCATGGCGAGCCGGCCCAGCCATACATCCACACTGTTCCCTCCTTGGGTACTTTGCTCACATCTTATTGAAATAGGCATTGCTTTGCATGCAGACTTCCTTGCATAACTTGTTCGAATCACTAGGGATGAAGGCAAACATCACTATTAATTAGCTTACTAGCTAGTACACTATTTCAACACTATTTTACTGCCTAAAAAGGGAAGAAGCATCCTTAAAACTAAGATAAAAACTACAATACCAAACTGAGAGAACCAAGAGTAAAATCGATTTCCTTTTCACATTATCTCCATTTTAAAGAAAAAGGTAATTAACTAAACAGAATTCAGCCTTATTGAACAATGAAAGAAGCATCAATGTTTCAGAAGGTATCCATGTTAGCACTAAAATCTTCATCCATTGTTTCAAACTTTCAAATTAGCTAGCTCAAAGAGTTTATCTAAAAGCCTTTAGTCAAAAGATAGAAAGAACTTTTTCCCCCCTTAAAAAGAAAATACAAAATTTGACAGTGCCGTCTAAAGAAGGTGCCACAAATGGACTCAAATTAAAGTGCAGGATCAAAAATAAGCAGCATAAGGAAGCTATCCTACAGTAATCGCCATGCTACAAAATCAATGAACATTTTTCTTTCAATTTGAAGCTCACATGATGTAATATTCCCTCCAAAGAGATCCAATTCACTTTTTCTGCTTAACACCCAAATGGATATTTCCTCAAGAAGATACTTTATTTCTATTTCAAACAAACTAATGCATTTTTTTCAGTCAGAAAAAAATCTTCAAAATCATAAAGAATAAACCCTAACTTTTGCCAATATAACCAAGCATCCATATGTGGTAATTGTTCAAAATGCAAGGGAAGTGACATTGTTCAATGCAATTTCTATTTCTACCTTACCAAATAGCATATGTAAAAAATAAAAAATAAAAACTTAGGAGCAATTTTTATATCTTTGCTATAACCAACACATGTATATAAGCAAATAACAAGAAATATGGAAAAACAAGAAGTCTTACAGAGAGGAGATCCAGAGGCAAAGGAAGCAGCTCTTGGAGCGATAATCGATCGGGGAAACCGAGCGGAAGAAGGAGATTTGGGTAAACTGAAAACACACACATCTGCCGAATAATTGATGAATTTAACTTAAAAATGGAAAATTAGAACCCAAAAATCGGAATCGAAAGAAGGAAAAATAGATTACCGCGTATAGAGAGGGAGAGTGAAGCAGAAACTTGAGCGATGGCCATGGGGACTATACTACTGTGAGAGTGAAGCAAAGCTATTGGGTACCCAGAAATTGTGTGATTTTATCTCTTTCTAGTTCCAACACCACCATTCATATTTCATATTCTTAGAGCTAAACACGTGGACTCTTTCTTGCTTATATTTTTAAGAGTAAATTTACTTTTTGTTCCTGAATTATTTGTCAACTTACTATTTAGTCCCTAAATAATGGGAGCAGGCTATTTGGTCCTCGAATTTTCACCTCTGTAAACTATTTAAGCCCTGATATGTTATTCATTATCTATTTGGATGACGGAACCATTAAATACTGATATGTCACCATTAACTTGCTAGTTGCTACCTATGCTGCCATATCACATTGCTACATAGAAAAAATTATATTTAACCCCAATATTTGAAAGTGTTGTTTTTGTCCAATTTGTATGTTGTTTCCTTTTTTATTCAAATTTTCTTCCTCAAAATAACGTGGCAAATGGCAATGCGACATGGCAGCACAGGTATTAAATTAATGGTGACATGTCAGTATTTAACGGTCACATCACTCGGTTAAATAACGGCTGACGTCACAAGAACCAAATAGTTGATAAAGGTAAAAATTCAGGGACCAAACAATCTATTTTCATTATTTATGGACTAAATAATAAGTTGATCAACAATTGAGAGATTAAAAAGTAGGTTTTCTTTGTTTTTAATTCTCTTAATTTTTTTAAAAAGGAAACTTTTGTGCTCTATCCTATATCATTTGTGGTCCTAAATTTTGTTTATTGTCAATTGTGTCCATAAAATTTTAATTTGTAAATAATTTTGTTTTTCACTCAAATTCTATCTAAATAATTAACAGGAAATACAAACACTACTATCTTCATGACCTTTAATGTTGACTTTGATATCAAATCTATATATATATATATTTAGCAACATTATTTTATCAATTCAGTTACGCTTAACACAATGCACTATAGACTAAAGAATTTTATCATGGTTAAATTGGCAAAAAAATTATAGCTAATTATATATCACTTGGTATCGAATTAGTATTGGAGCCTCTAAGGACAATCACATTTCCATTTGTCATTAATTATTCATATGAAATTTGAAGGAAGGGTCAAATTGTTTGTAAATTAAAAATCTAAGAGTATAATTAATAACAAACAAAGTTTAGAGAAAAATTTACAAAAACACCATAACTTAAAAACAAAAGAAATACTTTTGCCTTTTAAAAAGGACTAAACTTAAATAAGGTTCTTTATATATTTGCTATAAGGTTCCTTAATATAAATAAGACACGTGGCAAAAAATATTTTTATGATCAATCACAGTAGAAAAATATACAGAAGACCACATTTTATATGACCAATCATAAAAAAGAAATAGTATACATAAAACTTATAAAAACATATACAAAAATTTGACCTAAATTTTTTCTTTTAAAAAATTACAGTTTGATTTTAATTTATTTCTTCGTTATTTATTTTTATCTTAAAAAAGATTGATAGTGAGAATTCAATTTGATCCCTTATATTTATAATTAGCATCAATTTAATCCTTACGTTATTTTTTTTAAAAAGGACACGATAGAAAATTAAAAAAGAAAAAGAAAAAGCAGCTAAAGATTTAGTACTAATAATAAATAATGCACGTGTTTGAATTGAGGTGAGTAAAGTGCAAGTAAACTAGGCAGGAAAGTGAAGAAGAATACCAAAAGTACTTTAAATTTGTATCATTATTGTCACTCTAAGTTGAAATGAGAAGCTTCGAAGAGGATATCATCAATTTATTTGATGTATTTGTTTGAAAGTGTTTTCTTTTGTTTTTTTTTAATTAAATATTAGGTTTAAATAAAGGTCAATATTCTAGTGGACAAAGATTAATTGTGGGAGTGTTAGCAGATAACATGATTAATTATGACAAGTTGTGAACTGATTGAGTCCTCATTTATTAATATAATAATAGATTTGATTTTGGTAATGAATGATTATAACCTAAATAGAACCCAAAAATATACTTATGTCTAAATTTTTAAAAAAAACACATATATAGCAAAAGTCAAATCTTGAACACCAGTGATATATTCTCATTTTGTATTTATCTTTTTTCATATAATTTTTTTTAAGTTAAAAAAATTTATATTAAATAAAAATATGATATATGATATATTAATTTTATTTCCTTGACCATAAAATGAATATCCAATAGTATTGATTTAAAAATTATCTGATATTTTATGGATATCGGATATTAGATAGAGTAAGAGTAGTATTAGATAGTGTTTTAAAATTTTGTTGTAAAAATTATATTCTTTTGAGTTTATGCTCTACCTAATATACAAAAGTCCAAATTCATCCTTATCATCTAGTTTTTCCTTAATTAACAAACCTAGTACATTAACTTATCTAATATGTACAAAGAGTTTTAGATAAACATGTATTATTGAAATGCCTTGTATAATTCTATTCTAAGCTTCCTCACTTGTTTGTCATATTTTGATTGAAATTTACATTACACATTTAGGTCAAAGTGCATGACGTTCATAAATAAATATATAATATTATAAAGGTTTTGTTAACTAATTTTTAAAATATTTAATGACTTAAAATCGATGAAAATTATAATAAAAATATATCTTAACTAATTAAGTTTGACTCATCTAGTTAATCATCTTATGTCTAGAGTGGTCAAAATAAATTTAACCTAACAAATTTAACTTGTTTAACCGCTTTTTTTTATGGGTTGGACACTTGACTATTTAAAAAATTAACCCGTAAAAAAGTGGATCTAACATATTTGACCCACCCACTTATATTGTTCGTTTGGCTATGAAAAAATGTTACAAAAATTATTTTGGTAATTAAGTTCATGAATTTACATTATTACAAATATAAATTTGAAAATATAAGACTTGTGTGTGAATTCTAAAATGTTATATATGGACCCATAAAAAAATAGAAACAAGGAAAAAAAATTATATTTAAAATATTAAAAAAAAAGTTGGACTGGTGGATTGTCGGCCCAATCCGTCTATCCACATTAGTTTTTAAAGCCTTAGAGCACGTTTAATATGTCTTTATCACAAAAAAAGTGAGGTGAAAGTAAACTGCTACACGTTTGGTATGCCTTCAACACAGGGAATGTGAGGTGAAAGTTTCCTCTGCAGAGGAACCTTGCTTCCCTCATGATGTGGAGGGAAGTAGATGGAATGTGAGGTGAGGTTTAAAAACCAAAATGCACTTAAAATATTTGTGGCTTTTAAAAAAGTAAGGGCAAAACAGGTACTTCATACTTTTATCTTCTATTTTTCTATCTTCTTCCCACCATACCAAACAATATTACTTTTACATTTCACTTCCATTTCCCTGCATACCAAACATACTTTTTATCACTTACTTCCACATCTATTTTCACTTTCCAATAAAACACTCACTTGCTACCAAACGCTACCTTATTTGTTTGATGGAAAAAACAAAGAAAACGGAATGGGGTTGAAACATTCTCTTTTACATTTTTTATACCAAATAAATCATACTTTTTGTAATCCGATGAAATTATGTTTTTCCTTATTTTTTTACTTATTTTTATTTCATTTAATATAAGGGTAAAATGAACATTTTATCCACTTTTATTTCATTCATATCATATCACATCACATCACATTGACATGACATTCTCATTTTCTTTAACATTCTCATTCACAATCCCTCACTGACTCCACCTACAAAACAAGTTCTAAAGTGAGCCGATCGGGTTGGTGTTTTTTCAACTTGTTTAAAATTGGGCCAACCTAAACAGACTCACTTAAGACTAATTCATAACAGGTCAATCTCTGCGAGTCAGGTTATTTATAAGAAGTTAAAAACCCTTATAGTTGTAAGTGTTCTATGAGGTGCTTGTCCAGATCCTGAATTGAGACGACATTCTCTCACCTAAATTTTTTATCATAAAAAAATAAATCTTAAATACTCTCCATCAATCAATTCAAAAAATTTTACCAGCATCCTGGATTACAATATTAGCGGAAGTCATATAATATTCCATCGAATTTTTTATGTTACATTTAAAAATTTCACATAATATACAAAATAAAAAAATAATAATTACCTTTGTTGACCAATAACACACTATCCTTCTAACCTAGTTTTTTTAACTACCTCACAAAATGTATATAAATTATAAAAAAAATTAAAAAAAAAAAGATAAGAGGAATAAAAAAGAAGACAAAAAGGAAAGAGTAAGAGCTCTTGGTCTTGGCTGCTGCTAACCATCCAATTCTCAGGTTTTTATTTTTATTTTTAAAAAAACTTTTCCTCTTCCTTTCATTATCCACATTGTACACACTAATTAATTTCCTTTTGAAATTGTTGAGACTTTCTCTCTCATATATATAAGTTTGTTCTACAACATTAATTTTTATGATGTCTCACACTCTTTAACTCTCAAAGACTTGAAGAAGAAAGAAGCTCAAAAGGTGAATGAGATCGAATGAATATGATAGATCTGTGATTCAACAATTTACAACAGGTAAACTTGAATTTCTCTTGTAATTAAGGAGCATGAGAAATATATATATATATATCAGTTAATTTGATTTTAATTTTGTTTTTTATTCTTCAAAATAACTTTATATTATTAGTTTTGAGAAATTTTTTTAATAGAAATTAGAAATCACCCATCATCTTGAAAAACTTGTGTTTATTGTAATTAAAACTAGAGTAAAATGCACTCTCCTCCCTTGAAAGATTATGAAAATACACTCCCCTCCTCTCTATTTTCAAAATGGACACTTCCCTCCCCTTACATATAAAACTACTCTACATTTTAATCCAATTTCACATTTTCCATTGAATGGTCGTCAAAACTAATGCCCCTTTGTCTAATTTCACATTTTAATCTTCTTTAAAAAAACCTGGAAGTTGTGAGTGAGTCTGAAAATGTCTTCTTCTTCTTCTTTTTTATCAAAAAGCTATATTTGCGATGTTTTATTATTATTATTTTAGTATTATTATCATTGTTAATAATATTTAAATTATTAGTATATCAATTAGATAAAAATTTAACAAATTCTGTTATTATAATTTTTTATATAAAACTTTATTTTTGTTTATTAAAAAATTATAACTTTTAATTTTTATTTTACAAAATTACAAGTAAATCAGTAATTTCTTATCGAACTCACTCATAACTTCTAGATTTTTTCAAGCGGTGTACTACACTTTTTTTTTTCCATAAAGTTTGGGCAGTTTAGTATCAAAGAACATTAAAATATGAAATTAGACAAAGGGTTAGTTTTGAGGGCCATTCAACAGAAAATGTGAAGTTAGATTAAAATGTAGAATAGTTTTATATGTAAGGGGAGGGGAGTGTCCATTTTGAAAATAGAGGGGAGGGGAGTGTATTTTCATGATCTCTCAAGGGAGGAGAGTGTATTTTACTCTTAAAACTACTTTTTCTGTAAAAAAGATAATGTATGAATGATTGATACTTTGCGCTATGTTTGATAAGTGGTTTAAGGGTGGGAGAAAAGGATGAAAACATTAGGCACGTTTGATATCACTTTCAAAGAGAATGTGAGAGGAAAGTTAGGTGGCGTTTGATATCCGGTGAGTGTTTTAGTGGGAAGTAGAAGTAAGTGATAAAAAGTATGTTTAGTATGCAGGGAAATGGAAGTGGAATGTAAAAGTAATATTGTTTGCTAGGGTGGGAAGAAGATAGGGAAATAGAAGATAAAAGTATGAAATACCTTTTTTGCCTTTACTTTTTTAAAAGTCACAAATTTTTTAAAGGCATTTTGGTCTCTAAACCAAACCTCACCTTCCCTCCACTTCCCTCTCAATTTTCATGGCAACAAGCTTCCCTCTCAACTAGGAAGCTCAACCTGACCTCCCCACTTCTCAAAACATATCAAACATACTTCAACATTAACTTCCCTCTCTCACCTTCCCTTTGGAAATGATACCAAACATGGCCTTAAGGTTGAAGTATGTGTTGTTTGGTATGATTTGAGAAGTGAGGAGGTGAGGTTGAGCTTCCTAGTTGAGAAGGAAGCTTGTTGCCATAAAAATTGAGAGGGAACTGGATGGAAGGTGAGGTGAGGTTTGGTTTAAAGACCAAAATGGCCTTAAAAATTTGTGGCTTTTAAAAAAGTAAAGGCAAAAAAGGTATTTCATACTTTTATCTTCTATTTCCATATTTTCTTCTCACCCTACCAAACAATATTACTTTAACATTCCACTTCCATTTCTCTGCATACAAAACATACTTTTTATCACTTACTTTCACTTCCCACTAAAACACTCACCGGACACCAAACGCCACCTAGGTCTTAGTGGGTTCCATTGTCAGGATGGAAAGTAGCAAAGCGACTTGATTTCCATGCACAAACATTTAAAAAAAAATTAAGGTGTGAAATGTCTATTATACCCTTGTATTTGATACAATCATAATAATTTTTTAAATATTTTAATATAAAGGGTAAAGTAGTCATTTTAATCTACTGTTATCCATTTTCATTCTCAAATTTTACTACCAAACATAATAAACTCATTCCCATTTCTTTTATACGTACCAAACGTACCCTTAATTTTTTAGAGATCATTCACGCATGCATCTTATAATTTGATCAAGATAAAACTTCTATTCATATAGGTTTAATCATCTTTTTCTCAAATCAAAAAAATAAGTTTTTAGTATAAATAATCAATGATTGATGGATAAGAGTTTAAATCTCTTTGAACTCATTCAAAATATTATTTAGTATAAGCATTCAACTCCAAAAAAATCTCTTAATATATATTAGAGTTAGTTGTATATTATTGTAAGAGGCCGAAGTGTACTTAAAAAATGATTATCTAGACTTGCTCAAATAATTTTTCCCCATAAATAACAGCATTTTGCTTTATATTCGAAAGTCCACTTGTTGAATAAGATCATAAAAATCAAGACAAATGGAAAACTTAGGGGGGGAAATGTAGTTGGACAAGTCTAAATATTTTTTTTGAGGGAACAAGTCTAAATTATTTGTTATAATAGTTGTGTAATCTTTTGATGTAGTTAAAAGTAAGTGACTTGTTTCATCAGATTCCTTACCAATAGGTATGGGAGTTAATTTGCTCTTCTTTTCTCATGCGGTTACCAAATTCTATTTGCATTTATATAAGTGATAGCATCCTAAATTCTTAATATTCATTTCTATGCAATTATTATTTTTTTCTATGGAACAGAGGGCTAAGCAGGAGTGCTGATTCGCACCCTTATCACTTGATGATTGATGAAATTAATTTTGTCCCTAAATTTTTTTTTGTCATATATCTTTTTTTTATAATAATTAACATTGTCTATATTATTAACGATAAATTATAACATAATAACATAACACTTATAATATTAGGGTAAAGTACCCTTCCCGCCCCCAAACTTTGCTGCAATGTTCATTCCTGCCCCTAAACTTTTTTTTTGTTCATGCCTACCCCTAAACTTTCAATTTTGTTCATGCCTACCCTTTTTGCTAACACCGTTAACTTTTTTGACAGAATTTGCTGACGTAGACGATGAATGTGTATTTCTTTTGCCACGTCATTGTCCACCTCACATTTAACTTTTTACTTTTATTAAAAAAATTAACCTAATCCAAATAAAAAAATATTTTAAGGTAAAAGTTTGGTTTTTTTTTGGATTATGTTACTTTTTTTTTTAATAAAAGTAAAAAGTTAAATGTGAGGTGGACAATGACGTGGCAAAAGAGATGCACATTCATCGTACACGTCAGTAAATTCCGTCAAGCAAGTTAACGGTGTTAGTAAAAAGGGCAGACATGAACAAAATTGAAAGTTTGGGGGTAGGCATGAACAAAATTGAAAGTTTGGGGGTAGGCATGAACAAAATTGAAAGTTTGGGGGTAGGCATGAACCAAAAAAAAGTTTGGGGGCAGGAATGAATATTGCAGCAAAGTTTGGGGCAGCAAGGGTACTTTACCCATAATATTAATATTAATATATCATTTAAAATAATGTTACTTTTCATATTATTATTATTATTTTGATAAAAATTTTCATATTATTATTTAATCACTACTTTAAAAGATATCGTTTCTTCTTATTATGAAAAAAAAAACATCTTGCTTTGACATCCAAGAGATTAAGACATGATGATAAAGATTATATGTGTCATATCACGTTATTACCTATTAATAATTTGAAGTTCAAATTAATTACCATTTGTAATTTTTAGAACAAAATTTATGGATGAAATTAAAAATTAATATAAAATTAAGTGATTTTACAAAAAAAAAATCATATTTTTCTTTATCTTTCTATTGGAGGTAATTCTGTTCGAAGTACTGTCAGGCATTAAATATGGGCACCTCTCTCTACAAAAATTCGAACTGAATTCATCACGTTGCGAAGCACTAGTCTCATCTACTAGACCCAAATTCCCCTTTGATCGACTAATATGATATTTGAGGCAAATAGAACACCACCAAAACCGTAAGATAACTAGATAAGAGACAAATGTAAAGATTAAAGAATAAAGATATGAACTTTGCATTTCCATTACTGATCCAAAAGGGCCAAAAATATTTTTATAAAAAAAAAATCTTTTTTTTTTTCGATTGAGATAACAAAAATTAAAGTTTAAAAATTAAAACCCATAATTATATAGGGAAGTTAGTTAGCCAGGTATACACTTTTCTTCATCCTCTTCGCAGTGCCTACCCATTTTGCTGAAACTTGAGCGCAAATGGGTTCCTTTCCAATGGGGACTCACTTGTCCCCATTCCACCATTTGCGTGACAGAGCTCTTCACTCTCCTATTCATGGCCTTCGCACCCTCGAATTTCCACTATATTCGTCTCCCTCCTTCTTCTTTAACTCTTCTTGTGGTAGAATTAGGGGTCTCAAGTTGCTCCCTAATCATGTATTGGCACGCGCAGAAGACAAGGCTAGAGGCTCTTATTCGCGTCAGACCCCACGTGCTCAACAGAGTTCCGAGAAACAGTTTCAGGTTTCTCTTCTTTTCTGTGTAACCCGTTCGTTGGTTTTGCTAGTTTAGTAATCAGTGAGGCAACTCCTTTTTTTCTTTTTGGCTTAAATGCACTTTTAGTGGGAAAGTTTCAGTTTGCTGACTCTAATTTTAATTGAGTCAAGATTGTTCTATAACTTTTAGAAATCATGCAATTATGTCTTTTGGTCTCAGTTATGTTTCATTGATAATGAAAAATGATGACATTGCAGTTATTCAACGTACATGGATTTGAGTAAATTTATTGTATTGCCAATTTTCAAATTTGTCCCTACAAATTAGTATTACATGTGTGATGCCATGTTATCGTTAGTAATTTGTTAATAATTTGGACAATGTTAGGTGTTGGAACAAAATCGATTACAATTCGAATTTTTTGGAACAAAGTTGACTGCAAAAAAAAAAGTTTAGGGGTGAAATTGAAAATTAGTGTAAAGTTTGGGGACATGAAAGGGCTCTTCCTGGATCAATGGGGTTCAGAATTTGCATATTGGTGTTGTTTGAAATTCCAGCATCTGCAACTTCTGTGCTAATGTTCACACTTTGTAATCAGGACTTGTCTTCAGAGTCTGGGACATGTGATCCTCTGTGTTCAGTTGATGAAACCAGCTCACAAGATTTTGAAGAATCTTACCAGCCCAAGACTGATTTCCTGAAAGCTCTTGCAATATTTGCAGCAGCTACTACTGGAGCAGTGGCAATTAACCACTCTTGGGTAGCTGCTAATCAGGTCCATCATCAATGTCAACGGCTGTATGTTTCATTCATACTAAAAGTTCGTACATTTGAAGAAAATGTATATTCTTACTGATGTTAGTTTTACTTACATGACCTCAAAACACAGGATCTCGCTATGGCATTGCTGTTTGGAATAGGATATGCAGGCATCATATTTGAAGAATCTCTAGCCTTCAATAAAAGTGGAGTAGGACTGTTGATGGCTGTAAGCTTATGGGTGATAAGGAGCTTAGGGGTAATGTCCAGATTTTGTGTTCTGAGAAATCAATAAAATTATTTTTTGGTCTTCACCAGGGTATCCCACCAGAATAGGTCTGATGACTAATTCCTCGACTACTGTCAGGCCTATTACCGGAGACGACCCTCCCAACTAATGACGTACCATTTCTATCCCTCTAGGGAGAGGTGATGGTTAAGGGATATAGATTAGTCAGAAGCAGCATACTTTTGTTGAGATATGATGATAATTCACCAATTGATCTATAACTTACAGACTTTTGTTGCCTAAGTTGTCTTTGATTATATCCTGATCATTCCTTCTCTTTCATCATGTCTTCTTTTATAAATCAGTTCATATCTGTCCTTTCCTGGGATGTTTGTAGGCTCCTTCAACAGATATAGCTGTTTCAGAGTTAACACATGCATCTGCAGAAGTCAGTGAAATAGTGTTTTTCTTGCTTGGCGCAATGACCATTGTTGAGATAGTTGATGCTCATCAAGGATTTAAGTTGGTTACTGACAATATAACAACTCGAAACCCACGCCTTCTCCTTTGGGTGGTAAGTGCTCTATTCTGCATTACTTTGCACAGAAATTAATTGTCCGTAAGTTAAATGAGTATGATATGATATCTTTGTTTCAGTTGCTAAAAGATTATTTTCACTGAAATGAACTTTTCGTCCCTAGTTTTATGTTAAATCCTTTTGTAGTTTGTGTCAATGATTTTTTTTTTTTTAAAAAATTATGCCTCTGAATAAATGGAATTTGACAAATTAATGTTATATTTGCAGATTGGATTTGTTACATTTTTCCTCAGTTCGATCCTAGACAACCTGACGACAACTATAGTCATGGTTTCTCTGTTGCGGAAATTAGTACCTGCATCAGAGTATCGAAAGTATGCCATTGTTAGTTTCCTATGTAATGTTCTTCCATGCATCAAAGTACCAAATATAGGTAGCTTTTCTAAAATGGCACAATTTGGGGATATTCATGCATTATATTTTATATTCCCTTCCCAAGGGCCAGCAGCAATTTGATAGCATAAGGCTTTTCTTGCTATTTCCATTCGCATAGAGAATCATAGGAGTCACTTGAGGGTTCTTGAAATTTTTTTCTTCTCCAAAAATGGGTTCTGTCTATATTTGTCTCTTCCAGAACTTCATTTTTAATTTGCAATATGCATTAATGATATTTCTTAAAACCATTGTTTACAAATATTTACATTCAGAGGGCAAACCTTTTAAACTTGCATTGTTTAACATTTCCCGCTTATTATGATGAGATTTGATTATTGAATTTCTTCTTTATTTAACTTGTCCTTTAATGTCTATCTGAATTTCTCCAATGAGTTTGTTGTGGAAAACTAATAATTTGGATTTATTGACAGGATTCTTGGCGCTATTGTTGTTATAGCTGCAAATGCTGGTGGTGCATGGACTCCTATTGGTGATGTTACCACTACTATGCTGTGGATACATGGTCAAATATCCACCTTGCCAACAATGAAGGTTATCCCTTGAAAAATTGTTCCTATGTGATATACTAGTTTGGGTCATGGCAAAATTACACTGGTAATTCTAATTAGCAGCAATGGAATTTTTATGAGATATTTCTGAGCCTGAGGTATTGATAAGAAGCATATAATTTTTTGTTCCAAAATTTAGGGTCCTGTTTGTAGGTTGTTCTTTAAAACAGTTTTTTAAAATTAGTTTTGAAAATGAAGACATGTTATTTGTATTTTCTTTGTTTTAAAAAACTGGAGTTCAGAACATCTTTTAATAGTTCTGTGTTTTCTGTTCCCAAAACACATTCTATTTTTTTGTTTTCAGTCGAAAATGGTAAATCAAACAGGTTTTTTTGTTTTTAAAAATCAAAAACAGTTTTTAAAATACCAAACAGGCCCTAGATTTCCCTCTTCAAACTCATCTCTTACTGCTCCTTTTGTATGAGCACATAGATTCAGCTCAGCACTGATGTCGTGTAACTCGTACTCGTTGATGAGTATTCATTATTGCATTTCCTTTGCTTGCAGGGTTTGTTTGTACCTTCAGCTATTTCTCTAACTGTCCCTCTGGCTCTCATGTCCCTGACTAGGTACTTTTCTTGCACTGCAATAAGTAATCAAGAACATAGGATTTGAATATTAAGAGATATCTTAGCAAATTATGATTTAAATGACATTAATGCTTTTCTTCTGTTCAGTGAAGTCAAGGAGGGGGGACAGAATTTTCCCAACATCTTGGCATCCGAACAGATGGCTCCTCGAGGACAGCTTGTTTTTGCTGTTGGAGTGGGAGCTTTGATTTTTGTGCCAGTGTTCAAGGCCCTCACAGGTTTACCTCCTTACATGGGGATGTTGCTTGGACTTGGTGTGCTTTGGATCCTCACTGATGCTATCCACTATGGTGAATCTGAAAGACAGAAGCTAAAAGTACCACAAGCCTTGTCAAGGATAGACACCCAAGGAGCACTTTTCTTCCTTGGAATACTATTGTCTGTCAGCAGGTGAGTTAGTAAACAAAAAGTGTTATTGTTGTTCATCGAACTAAATCTTCCCGGCAAAACCACTTTTTATGTCTCCAAATGTTACACCAATTCTCAATATATGTGAAAAATATATCCCAAAAGTTGCAAATTACGGTTGATTTCGTCTCAACTTCTAATGGCGTCCCGTCCACATTACTAAAGTGATGAGTCAACATTAATTTGAAGAAGTGATGTCGTTTTGAGTAATAAGCTAGCATTAATATTACAGTCAATATCACATCATCATTTGCCGTTAGTAATTTGGACGATATTAGGCATTAGAACGAAATTGTTTGCAATTCAAAACTGTTGGACAAAATTGACCACAAAAAAAAAAGTTTAGGAATGAAATTGAAAATTGGCGTGAAGTTTGAAAATATAAAAGTTGCTTTTGTTTGTTCTTTCCTCTCTTTGATCTGTGAGTGAATTGAATTGTCATGAGTCATGACATATTCTTATGCGAAATATACTGTAGACATAAGGCATAAATTTCCCACTTACTATTTCAACTTGCTGTATTGAATCAACCTTACTGGTGTATTGTTCTTTAGCCTGGAAGCAGCAGGGATTCTTGGGGAAATAGCAAATTACCTTGACACTCATATTCCCAACACTGAATTGATTGCAAGTGCAATTGGTGTGGTATCAGCGATTATAGACAATGTTCCATTAGTTGCAGCAACAATGGGAATGTATGATCTCTCCACTTTTCCTCAGGATTCTGAGTTTTGGCAGTTAATTGCATTCTGTGCTGGTACTGGTGGATCCATGTTAGTAATTGGCTCAGCTTCTGGAGTTGCATTGATGGGAATGGAGAAAGTAGACTTCTTTTGGTACCTACGCAAGGTATGTTTGTGCCACTTTATAGATATCCTTACCCTAGTACTTGTACTAAGTCATGTTTTTTTCAAGAACCGCATAAACCGGAGGTTTGGTCGGTTCAACAATTTCTTTATTTTTTTTGAAAATTTGGATGAGATGACACTGGTTCATCAAGCTGAAAAAAATATAGCAAACTGAGAGAGGAGGAAGAAAAGGAGGAGGCGTGTGGGTAAGAGAGGAAAAAAGCATGAATCGTAAGCTAGTGACTTCACCGATTCAATAATCGGTCCAGATTTTAAAATATTGGGATTATCTTTCCTTGTGTAATGAAATTTTTTTCTTTTTGTAACATAAGATATTGATCTTGTTGTACAGGTTAGTGGCTTCGCTCTTGCAGGTTATGCTGCTGGTATTACTGCATATCTAGCAATTAATAACCTTCACATCTTACCCACAACTCTAGCTGAAGTTCCTCTTCTTTCTGGTTCATAAATCACGAGTTTAAACTTCTGTGTTCATAATGTATACAAACTTAGCTTCAAAATGATGTATATTATAAATCAACTTGATGCAGTGGATGTTGTTAGATTTTGGGTAACTAGAGCATGGTCTGTACTCTGTACTAATACTATACATAAAAGGTTACCTGAGAGTCTCAAAATATTAAAATGGATTTGATGTATTGTGAATACTAAGATGTTCCCTACTACAATGTTTTACATTAGGAGGACATCAATTAAAAGATGTTATTCTAGAATTTGCTTATTTACACTTTGTTGTATCATGTAGAACAAACAATAACGAGATGAGATTGCTCTGCTCTCATAAAAAATGATAGGATTTTTACATAGAATCCCAAGCTGGTTATGCTCATTTACCATGATTACATAGAATCCCAATTTTTTCAGATGGGTTCTATGATTTCTGATACTGTCTATCAAATTAGAGACATGTAATCCTTTTCAAGAAAAAAGACAAATTTTTATTTAGGAGTAAATTACTCCTCTCAAAATCCATTCTTAAATTACATTCTTCTCTCTTATACTTGATCTTGACCAGAGTACTGAAAGTCTATAACATATCTGATAACTAATTTTTTTGAATATTCTTAGGCTCATTACTGGAATAACACTCCATTCTAATTTCTTTAGGAATGAAACCCAGAAGATAATAGTTAAAAGAAATTCAGATCCATTATTAACATATCTCACCGCGTTGTTAATTATTCCCCTTTCTAGAGATAAGAATACAATTTTATTAATTTTAACTAAAACATTCTTATGTTTATTATTTATATAATTAAATATGTATTTGATAAAAATAAAATAAAATTATTTTTAACTTCAAATAAATAATATTGAAATAATTACCTTGAAAAACAATAAGTAATATTATCAAGCAATGGGAGTGCGGCTGTGTAAATTTAAATTTTCAAATAGAAGATAAAAATGTAATTTACTTAGTAGTATATTACCTTGAAACCAGCTGTCTTAAACTAAAGATAATAAAATTTATCCCATTTCATTACCCACTAATGAATATTTTAATCATTTTCAAGCCAACATTTGATAGATTATTGTGAGCTCAAAATGCCAAAAACATACTTAACAAGTCGACTGAACAACTATTTGTTCCTTTTGACAAGACTCTAAGCCACAATACTAACTGCAAAACCTAAATTATTTTTTTCTCCACCCCTCTAAAACTACAAACCCTCAATTGATCATTCAACAAAAACCGGCACATTAAGCAGAGACATTTCCCACCGGAAATTCAAGAACAAAAATGAGAAGAAAATCAATCTCTTACAACTTCAGGAAAACGAACTCCTCAACCGCAGGAATTGCCCCAATCTTCTTCAATGTTTCTTTGCTAGGTTGGTCATCCACCCCAATTGCCATTACAGCCTGCTTCCGTGGAGCAATCCTTCCCACACTCATGAAGCTGACATTCACATTCTCCTCGCCCAAAACACTCCCAACCTTCCCAATCATTCCAGGTTGATCCACCTGCCTGCAAAGTATAATGCTCCCCTCCAAGCTCACATCGACATCAAAAGATCCAACCTCTGTCAGATGGGGGATTCCGTCTTTCACCCGACCCTCGAGCTTAATCTCGCCGGACTCTGATATGGCACTAGCAAATCTAGATTCTACATTAGCAATCTGGATCTGGATGAATTCAAGTGGACTCTCAGGTGAGCCATCAAGAAGGATTCTCTCCTCAGTTATCCTGAGTCCTCTTTGTTTGGCAGTGAAATCAGCATTAACCAAATTCACAAACACACTGGATATGGGCTCAATGAGACCCTTGATTATCATGGCACGGAGAAGACGAGTGTCAAGATCATCGGGAGCTCTAGCAGAAGCATAAGTCACTTTCACTGATTTTACACCACTTCCTCCTGCTACCAACTGGACAGCCAGTCTGCCCAGTTTCTCAGCTAGATCAACAAATGGTTTCAGCTCTGTTATCACCTGCAGTTAAGAAGGAATGAAATACTAAATAAGATCTTGGCAACAAAGTTCAGCAATATTGTAAACCGAATTCAATCCATGTGTTATGATGTGTCTCCGACTCGGAGTAGGTTGTTATTCCCTAAAGTGATGGTGGATACTTCAGAATTTCAAGTATAACAAGTTAAAATCAAGTACTAACACTGACAGGTTTGAGCCTAGCCATACATTAAAAAGCTCTTTAGTACCAGCTGTTGTTTGGTACTTCATCTTTTAAAGATGCAGTTTTTCCCCATACAAAAGCTACCGAGATATGGAAACATTTCAATATCAAGTTGTTTGTAGGTAAAGGATAAAGATGATTTTTTTACAGTACCTCTGCGGGAACCATTGGTGCATTGACAGCAGTAGCAGCAAGTTCCCCTTTCAAGGCCCCGAGTACAGCTTCTGCTATTTCAATAGCCACACCTTCCTGCTCAACAGATTTAAAGGTTATAAAACAAGAGACAAAAGAAGAAAAAGGCAAGGTTCATAGCTAATTTGGTCAACATACCTGAGCTTCCACAGTACTAGCACCAAGATGAGGTGTTGCAGTAACTCTTTCATGCAGAATCAATTTGCTGTCTTTTGGGGGTGGCTCCTCTGTGAAAACATCAAGTGCCGCCTGAAACAAAGAACCACAATTATTTAATTTCCTTTACAATGCGCTGCTAATGCTTCCAAATAAGAGATAGCAAAAACCTGAGCTACAATGCCGCTATCTAGTGCCCTAACAAGAGCATCCTCATCAATGACTCCTCCACGAGCAACATTGACTATATGAACTCCTTTTTTCATCTTAGCAAAAGTCTCATCATTCAGAATCTTTGATGTAGCAGGAGTAAGAGGCATATGCAAAGAGATAAAATCTGCAGTACCAATGGCTTCATCGAAGCTCACTAACTCCACACCAATTGCCCGAGCACGGTCTGCTGGAGCATATGGGTCATGGGCAATAACATGCATACCAAGTCCCTTAGCACGGCGAGCAACTTCAGAACCCACCTTCCCAAATCCCATCACAGCAAGTGTTTTCCCGACTAGGGACACGCCTACATACTTATTTCGTTGCCATTTCCCTGGATCAAACATGATAACAGGTAAATCAAGCAGCCCGGACATTTTTTACAATATTAACTAGCATGAGGACGAGGCAGAAACAGGGCACCCTATGATTCTGCATAAAAGGTTATGAAAAGAAAGACAGCAGTAACAAGCTCTCAACTAAAGTTATCTTTGGCGTACAAATCTACTTTAGCTTCGAAGAAAAGAGATACAGACATGACACAACTTAGTTCTTTAATATTAATATATAGTCTGTTAAAAGAATCTAAGATTACTTTTACCCCATACATGCAAAGGAGATCTCATCAAAAGTTTCAGAAGAATCTTTGATACAGGAAATATTTTACAAAGAGTTGATTCCATTGAAATAGTAATCGTAATGTTAACTACGAAAAGCTTCCCCCCCCCCCCCCCTCGTTCTCAAGCATTTCAATGCACACAATACAAATTTGTGAGAAGAGTTCAATATAAATGAAGCATACTTAATAGCAAGAACAAAACTAAAATATATGAGAGGAAAAGAAACATACATAAAGTGTTCGATAAAATGCCTGAAAGAGAGTATCACACTCCAAAGTCAAACAATCAATTTACTTACCAGCTTTCACGGACGCATCGGCTTGAGCAACGTTCCTAGCCATGGCGGCCAAGAGTGCAATCCCGTGCTCCGCCGCGGCCACCGTGTTAGCCGTTGGTGCGTTCACCACCAAGCATCCATGCTCGGTAGCCGCCGCCAGATCCACATTGTCAATTCCAACGCCGGCTCTTCCAACCACCTTGAGCCTTCCACCGGACGACTCGAACACCTCGCGACTGACCTTGGTTCCGCTACGCACAATCAACGCATCGCAGAGCGAGATCTTGGTGCAGAGCTCCTCAGGGGTCAGATTGTAAGAGCAATCAACATTAGCGAAGTCCTTCAACAGATTCAACCCAGCTTCACCAAGCTTCTCAGACACGAGGATGGTAGGCTTGGCATCCAGACCCGCCGAGACCACCACCACAAGCGGCCGCGCGGTCCGGCTACAGCGGCGGCTCCGGAGAGAGACTGAGAAGGGCGAGGACAGCGAGAGCTTGGAAGAGAGAGAAAGCGATGGGTTTCTCCCGAGCGAGGGGGTTCGAAGGGTTTGGGAAGCAGAAGTCGCCATTACTGCTCGAATTGGAAACTTGGGGTTTCTGATTTCGGCAAGTTGCGCCGAATGAGGAGCAAGAGTGAGAAGAAGACGAGAGAGGGAAGTGGGATTTTATAGGGAGGAGGAGGAGATTGAAGTCCACGCGCTTATGAAGGAAGCGAAGAAGATGAAGAAGAAGAAGAAGAAGAAATTGCAAGGGTTTAACAGTAACCAAAATATTCGGAATAGGGTTTTTCTTCTGTAAGCCCCATCATTTGCTTTCCGCCTGCAAATTCAGACCATGACATCCAATAACCACACATAGATTTTGATTAAATTACATTTTAAATATCTTCCATTTTAATTTATCTAAAATATCTTCCCATTCTTATTTTAAATTTCCATAAATACTAAGGGCATTTTTACTATTAAGAAAACAATTCCATGAAAATCAATTGGCTTCCACTTACATTTTTATTTTTTCATTTTCATCTTTAAAAAAAAAGAAAAAAAATATAATACCTATTATATCTTTTTGATTTGATATAATTTAGTACAATTATAATTTTTTTTATTATTATTTTTATATAAGAGTTTTGTAAAAGAATAGAGAAAAATATGTAAATAATTAAAATTAATTATTATAGTAAAAATAAAAAATTATATTATTTTTTATTTTATTTACTCGCTTGTTAACATGTGTAAGTTGATATAAAATTTGATAATTTTAGTGTGTAAACAAAATTTTCTAATAATATTTTTTATTTCTTAATAATATATTAAATGCATTATGCATATGTTAAAAATTGAATTGTCTATGCAAATGTTAAGAAATGAATATTTAGTAAAATAAAATAAAGTGTAAACTTCTAAAACCTTTGACAGTTGAATTTTGACTAGTTTAGATCTGCCTTATGATTTGGAAATGATAATTGGTAACTACTGTCTTGGAAATTATATAAATTTCTTGAAATCCTCAAAGTTTGAGAAGATGTATTACTAGTACCAATGAATAATTTCTTTTTCTTTTTTTCATCATTGTATTACAAGTTAATAAATAAAAAAGGAATGAAATGTATTATTTGAATTGTAATATTTGTACCTTCAATTTGATAAATTAAGCTGCCGACAAAATCCAACATTCAAGACATGTCATGTGAATAATCTGTAGTAACAATTATAGCATATATAGATGTTGTATTGGTATAAATATAGGAATATCTTATTTGTTATTAATTATCATTTGATAAACAAGGAATTCACTTTAAATAAATTAAAAATTAATATTGACAAAAAAAAAATAAATGGTCAAATATGAACTTTCTTTCATTGAAAAAAAAAAAACTTTCAATACTCTCCTAACTTTAGTCCCTCAAAACAATGTGAGAAAAAATTTTATCATGATATCCTTTTAATTAAACAATGGATTGAAAACCAGCAATTGCAATATGAAATGAAATATTTATCTTTGTCATTAAGCAACTTCTTTCACTATGCTAGATGTCCTTTGTTTAAGCAAACCTATTTGATGTGCTAGCTAATTCTAACCAAACTAATATTTTACCTTTAAGGCCAAGTTGTACCATAGTTAGCAATTTAGCATGTGTCTAGTAATACTAAGGGTGTTTGGCGGGTAGTTTAAACTGTTTTAAGTGATAAAATAATGCACCTATCGATTTTAATTTTTATGATCAAACTAAACTATAAACGATCGGTTTTAAATAATTGTTTGATTGGGAGGTTTGAGACATTTATCTTATTAAATTTACATATTTAATTTTATTAATAAATAATATAATTCAATTCAATGTAAATAATAATAAAAAAATAGTAACATTTCAATATAAAATTAAATTTTTAGATAAATTAAATTAAATTTATTCTTCTAAAAGTAAATTTTAAATTTATTATTTAACAATTCTAATATAGTATGTATGTATATATAATATATAGATATATGCGGTATGGTTTAGTTTTTTAACATACGAAATTGAATATTATTTATCAATTTTATTTAGTTTGTGCTTGCTTCGATTTGATTTAGTTAAGACGTATCAATTTTGTTCAATTTTAAACACCTCTAATTAATAGCCAATAGAGATACTAGCATGATTCAATTAATCTGAAAACTTATAATGAAGACAATTTGATCTTATTAATTGATTCATATTTTTAGAAAAAAAGATAAATCAAGATCACCTAATGACATTTTCAATATATTACATATTTTTTAGATTTGGTTGAATTATACTTTGTATAGATCATATTTTTAAAATATCATGTAACTTTTGAAAATACGTGATCAAAATGAATTCTCTTCGTTGAGAGAGAGAGGGGCATTGATATTGATATGTATCATAAAAATTCACATTATAGTATTCTACTAATATACTTTCATTTTTTTAAAAGTATGTTTAACTATTTTTAGTATCATATTAAAAATAAAATACACATATCTTGAGTAAATTTTCATTTTTATTTTAAAAAATAAAAATGACTATATATTATTACACACGAAATATCTAAAAATTCTTCCATTAAAAAAAATATATATATCTAAAAATTCTAATAATAACATTGTTTAAATTTGAGTAATATTTGATCTGGTTGTAATTTAGTTAAAATAAGCACTTAATATTATATTTTAATCCTTTTTGGGTTGGTGGCGGAAGTTGGTAGAGATTAATACACGAGAAGGACATGACGCGCTGGTTGTCGCGTGAAAATCACGAGCGATTACTCCGAAAGTTCCAATCCAGTGTGAAGTGTGTGAGTATGAGTATGAGATTCGGATCTGCTAAAGTGTAGATTTGGTAAAGTGCATAAAGTACAGAATATGAATTGTTGGATGAAATTGTTACAGTATGAACAAAAATCTCAATTTTTATTTAACGGTCTGGATGATACACTTCATATACGTTACCCATTTTACACTTTATTTGAGTCTCTTTTGTGAGTGTGCATCTAGTGGGGCCCAATTAGCATATTCCTTTTGGGTTGGTCAATAACAACAGAACATTGCTTTTCAAGGAAAATTTCGTTTTTGCTTATGCTCAAATCTCAATCAAGCAATTACACTAAATATAATTTAATTTTAATCACAGGTAAATTAATTTTTTAATGCTACAAAAATATAATAAATGATTAAAGCCTTACTATGATTCATCACATAATCGCATTGTCAAGTTCCTAACTGATGAATTAGTCTCTGTACAGCTCCAGCTCTTAGAACGCGACCTGCAATCAACCCATGGCGGGAGGAGGCCCCCGCGGTCAGAGATCGGAAGTAGAGAGTATATGGTAAGAGAGTAAGAATTTAGTATCGAACCTGATGAAGCTACATCTGTTTATATAGGCTTCGTCAAGGATAGTTTGGACCTTTCCAGGGGGAGTCGTTTGGCGGGAACCAACGTCATCATAACTACCTCGGAAAGTGCGGTGGCGTGGATCACACCTGTGATGTTGACAGGCGGTCCCTCCGAGCGGAGGGAGCCGGGCGGGTCTGATGGCGGAGCCCAGGTAGATGCTTTGTAGCTGAGCCGAGCCTGGGGGCTCCGAGAGCCAGACCAAGGTCGATGGCTCATCAGGAAGGCTCTACCGTATCACTAACATATTCAAGCTATCACTTTAGTTCCGCACATAATTTTTTTTATCTTGTTTTTATTATAATCGTTGTGCTTTTGTTGATGATATGACTAAACGCATACGTGACACTTTGTTAAATTTTAATGTATTATTTTACTAATTTTGAATAAAATTATAGGGAGAATTATTTTAATAGATTCTAAATGTTGTTCGGTCAGTATCAAATGATTCGTCTCATCAAATTCATTAATTATTTAAATAGAAGTCAAAGAGGAAAACCAAATTGAGAGTGGAAATATGTGAGAAACTTAAATGAGAAAATAGACATATGTGAGGGATTTGAATCCTTGTAGTTGGGATTTTTTTCTAAATTTTTTGAAACTCTCTCTACATGTATAATGTACTCTATTTTTTTCTTTAATTGTTTAATTCTTCTATTTTTTAGACTTTAGACCAATTAAAAATTAATATTAGATAAATTTCAAGAACTTTACTAAATTCTTACCGTAAGAAAGAGCTCAACCTTTGAAAGTTTGAGTATTCTCTCTCGTCTTTTTCTCTTACATTTCCCTTCTCTCGTTTTAAATTATATTAAAGTAAAAGTAAGAGAAGAAGAGTGAGATAGATTAAAAACTTAGAGCCTGTTTATGCATGCTTATTTTCATGGAAGAAGTTCTTTTTTTAAATCATCACTTATTTTTAAAAATTGTGTTGTTTGTGCATGCTTATTTAATAAAATAAGTGATTTTGAATTGTAACATAATGCACTTTTTTAGCTTTAAACAAAAACTAAAAAAAGTTGAGCTTCTTTTTCTAGCTAGTAACCGAAGCTAAATCAGGCCAAAAAAAAATCGAAGCTAAAATTTCATTAATTTAAAACAAAAATACGCTTAATAAAATTTTATATTTTTATTATGCCCTTTATTATTTTAAACCTAATTTTAAGACATGTTAATTTATAAAGCATTTGAATACATTTATGTAATTATATTGTGACCTTCTTTGTTAAAGATAAATAATAAAATTTATAATTATTTTTTGTTTAAATAGCATTAATAGACATTAATTAGTAAAAATTTATGTTAATTAAAATTAATAATTTATTGAATTAATATTTTAATAAAATAATAAACAAACTAACATTTTAATTTTATTTGTTTAATATTAATTATCAAATTAAATATTGATATCCATTTATCAATTTACATTGATAACATCTTAATTTATACATGCCTTCTTAGTAATTTTACAGTCAACAGCAGTAATTGTTTTTCAGCTACTAATTAAAGTACTTTTCAACTCATTTTACTAAAAAATACAAACAACTTATCTTTCATAACACTTTTAAATAAACTCTATTTAAACAAAAATCATTTCAAAATCAACAATTTTCATAAGCATGCATAAACAAGCGCTTAACCACATGAGAAGTTGAGCACTCCAAAGAGAGCCATTTAGTGTATAAAGAAGAGGCATTTATGCTATGAAGTTGGGTTCTTCCCTACACAAGGACCACTTCTCAAATTACAATTACAATTCAGTTTTATTTCTTAAAGCAAGGAAGGAACCAAATCAATTCAAACTTTTCACGCTTGAGAAACAAAATCCACTGAAAGATGGGATTGGATCCGCTAAAGTGCGTTGTGGCTGCATATTGCACATCTCTACCATTCATTCAATAAAAATTTGATTGTTGACGTCAACAATAAAAAAAGCATATATAAATGAATGGTAAAGATATACACTGTAACTGCACTTCAACCACAATGCACTTCATTTTTTATTCACTTCCATGAAAGATTTGGATCTTATTTAGTGGTCCATTAATGGTGGGGCAGCAAAATGAGCAAGGTATGCATCAGCAAGCATGTGGCCCAATAGAACTTGGGCGTGAGTGGTGAGATGAAGATGATCTTCCTTCAATTCCAATCCCTTGGCATCCACGCAAACTACATTACTAATATTAATACTCTTTTGTGCTTCTCTTACTTTCTCCATGTACTTCTCATCCCCTGAAGCTAGTGCTACCTGTTTCCAATTCAGCCAAAGTATTACTTTCCAAATTTGCTAAAATTTTCTTATATGACTTGTTTTTTTTAATAGAATTTTAGGGAAAATGCTTTGAGGAAAAAAGTCATTTGTATTCGGTTAATTCACTTTAAAAAATAACTAGGCAAAGTATATTTATTTTTTAATCTTAATAAATTTATGGTGGGGCAGCAAAATGATCAAATACGTAATCAATAAAATCTTAATAAATTTATCCTTGTAAAATTATCAAATATAATTATTTATAGATTAATATTAAAGTTAAACTATTTTGTAAATAAAATTGAAGCAAATAATTAATCAAAAAATTTGAAGCAAATAACATAATTTATGTATGTATTTGTTTAAATATAATTTTGAATAAATACTTAAATTATTTTTTCATAAAAAATTATAAAAATATTATTTTAATATTTTATATGAAACGAGCAGAGTTCAGGGTGGGTATCATTATCCTTGTCCCTGACCTCGACCCGCTAATTTAGTATCTGAGCTGTGTTCGAACTTGAACCCAAAAAAATAAATTTTATGAATACGCGACCACAAAGAAATATCTTTGGCTAAAGTATTGTTTTGGTCCTCAATGTTTACATGAAGTTTAATGATGGTCCTCAATGTTTCAAAAGTTTAATGTTGGTCCTCAATGTTTTTTTTTTGGTTGATTTTGGTCCTCGAACGTAACACCGTTAACTTTTGCCGTTAAGTGATGATGTGGCAGGCTGATGTGGCACACCCTCTCTCCTACGTGTCATATTTTAATGACGTGGCATGCCACATCATGCCACATCATCCATCTTGGCCACATCATCATCTTCTTCATCTTCATCTTCTTCAATCCTCTTCCTCTTCCTCCTCCTCCTTCTTCTTCTTCTTCTTCTTCATCATCATCATCCCCACCACCACCACCCCATCGCCGGTACCACCACCACCGCCGATGCCACCACCGCTGCCGTTGCCGCCGCCGCCACCATCTCTAAAATGGCTTCATCCCCAATCCCCTCCACTTCCCCAAACCATGCACCCTTCATCACTCTTCCTCCTCCTTCTTCTTCCTCCTCCTCTCCTTCACCTTCTTCTTCACTCGAGGCTGCGTGCGTGCAAGGGAGGACAGAGAAAGTGTAGGAGAGAGAAGGGTCGAAGGAAGCCATGGGAGGAGCTTGGGGATGAAGCCATTTTAGAGATGGTGGCGGCGGCAACGGCGACGGTGGCGGCGGCGGCACCGGCGGTGGTGGTGGTACCGGCGGTGGAGTGGTGGTGGTGGGGATGATGATGATGAAGAAGAAGAAGAAGGAGGAGGAAGAGGAAGAGGAAGAGGATTGAAGAAGATGAAGATGAAGAAGATGATGATGTGGCCAAGATGGATGATGTGGCATGATGTGGCATGCCACGTCATTAAAATATGACACGTAGGAGAGAGGGTGTGCCACATCAGCCTGCCACATCATCACTTAACGGCAAAAGTTAACGGTGTTACGTTCGAGGACCAAAATCAACCAAAAAAAAAACATTGAGGACCAACATTAAACTTTTGAAACATTGAGGACCATCATTAAACTTCATGCAAACATTGAGGACCAAAACAATACTTTAGCCAATATCTTTTTACCTCAAAAGTATTTTTATGAATACAAGTTATGTTTGGCTAATTTATATAAAAAAATGTTTGGAATTGTCTAGCTTACTAAAAATGACATTGCACGTTTACATTTAGGTGCCATTTGGTTTATGATTTTGAGAATGTAATCTCTGATGTAATTTAACATACTTTTTAATATTTTTTTATTAAATATATCTTATTTTTTGTAACGTAATTAAATTATATTTTTATCTTTATTTTTTTATCCACTTATATTCTATTCTCGCATTTAATATAAGAGTAAAATAATCATTTTACCCACTTTTATTTCATTCACATCATAGTCACTTCACATTTTCATTCCCTCCAATATTCATATTCCCATTCACATTTCTTCCAACATTCTAATAACCAAACGAACCTTTAATTTGCTACTAATATTATTTAAATAAATGAATAAAAACTTTAAAATTTTAATAAGAATATTTTTGTCCTAAAATATTTTAAATTTTAACTTGTGCTTTAATTTCTACTTTCTACTATAAAGTATAAAAAAAAAAAACTTATGTTACAACTTATAAGAATTTGTAAGATTATAAATCAGTTTAAGAAAATCATTGCGAAACCTAGCGCTTCTTCAACCTCTATTTTTTCGGACAACAATTAACAAATTTTTTGGACAACAATGAAGAAAGGGTTGTTACACTATATTATTCCCTTTTTTGGTAGTGTTTTCTTTCACATCTAGTCTGTATCTTTTATCTTTCTTTAGACAAATTTAATCTCTGAGTACTAAATCTTCTTAGATCTAGTAACTGGAGCTAATTTTTGTTATTTTCATTTGTTGGGGAAATTTTTTATAGATCTATATCTAAAATTTGTAGATCTTTATGTCAGAAAGCTTTCAGTATTTTATCATGTTGTTAAAAAATTTTAATGTACTTTAAACTTTGAAGATTACTCAAAATCTGATACACAGGAGGTTTAACAGTAAAAACATTGTTGACAACACCAAAAATAGTACAATTTGTTATCTCAAGTTCATCTTACAAATGTGATAAGTTGACCTTTTTATTCGCTTTTTAATTCAACAATCTTTACGAATTATTTCTTCTTGTTAAAATAGAATTTTCTAATTTATTTTATTGTAAGTGAGTTCAAATTTTTTTTTTATAATTTGCTGAAATTTATTATAAAAAAAATTGTAAGATTTTGTCAAACCGCTTATTTATATAAAATGATTGCATTTAGAAAGAAAACAAAACACCTCATAAATCTTATATATTTTGGAAACAAATATGGCTAAAAAGTTATCTTATTTTAATCCACTAGTTTAAGTTTCAACACTACTACATCATATTTAGCATCTCAAAAATAAAAAAAAATCATAGTTTTTGTTTAGAGTATAGCAAGATATCCCAAACCTGGATTATAGGAAGCGAAGGCAAATTAAGATCCTCCCGAACATTATGAATGAGCTTCTCCATGTTGGCCTTATACGACTCGGCGTCTACCTCAGACGACGCGTCGCTTTCTCCTTGGTACCATAGCAACGCTTTGATTTCGTTTCCCTTTCCCTTCTTCACACTCTCTTTCGCTCTCTTCACCATCTCTTCGTACAGCTTCTCCCCACGCGCCCACTCCTTTATGGCCGTCCCTCCCACCGCGCACGGCACCAACCCCAACGCGCCTCCTCCTCCTCCTCCGCCCACGCGCCGCCGTATCACCCTGTTCGCGAACGACATCCCCGGCCCCACGCCGCACACCTTCTTGACGTCGATGTCGGCGTGGAGAGGCTCGGCGGCGGGTTCCCATCGGAGGGTGGCGGTGAGGCGGAGGATGGAGGGATTGGGGAGGCAGTCCGGCGGAACGACGCCGTCCCATTGTTTGTGGTTGTTGTTAGGGTTCTTGAATACGCCTCCTCGGCCGGCCATGTTACTCTGGCCGGAGAGGATGAAGATTTGTAGATCGGAAGGGTTTAGATCTGAAATTGCGTTCGCTTCCATGGATTCTGATGATGATGACATTGGTTTTCTTCGATTTGGGGAAAAGGAAGGCTTTTGCTTCTAAATATAATTTTTTGAATCTTTTATAAGGTTTTTTAATTTTACAGCTAATGTTAATGTATTGTATGATTTTTTATTTACTTTCCTTTCATTTTTCGCATTTAAATAACATTTTCAAGTTTCATTTTAGTTAAAAAATGTTCGAAAGATCGAGAATAAAAAAAAATGAAAATATTAAAAAAAAAATGAGAATGTGATTCAACAATGTAATTATAATGTATATAAAATTGGATAAAATAATTTTTTATTTTTATATTAAAAATGAGAATAAAATAAAAATATAATTTTATTATATTAAAAAATAAAATATATTTAATATAAACAATATTAAATTACCATTTACATTTGCAGGCTTGATTGAGGGTGAATTGTACAATACAATTTGTCCCTCTCCACCTACCAGTCTACCACCCTCCATTATTAGTTATTACCTATCATCACCATCACCTATTATCACCCAGGATTTGAATATTCAAAATAAAAATTATATACACAAATTTAGTCATTTTATAAAATTATTTATAAATATATATAATTTTTATTTTGTACATTTAAAAACGTTATTACAGAGGATATTTTCTTAAAAATTTGACAAGAAAAATGCTTTTAAAAAAAACGTTTATATAATCAAATTGGGCCAAATTACTCTTTTGGTCCTCAACGTTTGCACCAAGTTTAATATTGGTCCTCAACATTTCAAAAAGTTATTTTAAGTCCTCAACGTTTTTTAGGTCAAAATTGGTCCTCCAGCGTAACTTCGTCTATTTTTTTTGTTAAATGCTGACATGGAAGGCTTATGTGGCACATCCTTTTTCCTACGTGTCATATTTGAATGATATGACACATTCTCTCACTCCAACTTAGCAAAACGACGCCTTTTTGCTGAGTTTGAATGAGAAAAAAGTAATGCAAAATGACGTCGTTTTGCTGAATTAAAGTGAGAGAGTGTCATCTCATTCAAATATAACACGTAGGAGAGAGAGTGTGTCACATAAGCCTTCCACGTCAGTATTTAACAAAAAAAAACAGACGGAGCTACGCTGGAGGACCAATTTTGACCTAAAAAAAACATTGAGGACCTAAAATAACTTTTTGAAACGTTGATGACCAATATTAAACTTGGTACAAACGTTGAGGACCAAAAGAGTAATTTGGCCAATCAAATTGCCAACCCTATAAATACCTTTAATAAAAGCATTTTTAAAAATAAGTCAAATATAATGAGAGCACGTGTAGAAAAACGCTTGAGGGCGTTTATTGTTGCGCATTTTTGCATAATTTTTTTTTGTCAATAAAAGCCCCTCAATTGGTACACTGCTATAGCCTTTTCAATGTCCACATCAAATTCCTTATGAATGATGGTAATCTTACTCGAATTCAATGGATACCTAAAAAATTTATTCGTTGGGTCTGAGTCTGAAAATTTTAATAAGCAAAAGTTCGAATTCGGGATCGGAAATAGATAAGGGTGTATTTACTCCGAACCTGGTGATATAATATATATAAAAAATATTTTATATAAAAATATATTATATATTATATCAAATTGTATATTTGAAGTTTGTTTTTCTTAAATTTATGAATGTGCATTCAATACTTTTTTTTTTGGTAGAAATGTTCAATACTTTACTTGTTGTGATGAAAGTAACAAATTTTGTAGAAAAAATAGTAAATTTTTCGGGTCTGGGCCGAATATGGGGATCTAAGTATTCGATGGGTCTAGGGACGGGTATCAAATTTTATACCCGGCCGGGGACGGGTCCGAGGATGGAGAAAATATTGACTACCGAAACCAAAAATGAGAAATGCAGTATCCTATCCAAACCCTACCCATTACCATCCCTACGAAGCTGCTTGGTTAACGCTGCAATGTGCTGACGCTAGCATCCACCAATCCACCATGCATTAAATCAAAGTGTATTAAATGATGCATTCAATTAATAATCCCTAATTATACCGCGGTTAAGCCTTAATTAAGCAGGGGGATTACAAATCTCATTATTTTGTTTTTGAGGTAAAATACTATTTAGTTCTTAAATTATTGGTCAAATTATTATTCAGTCCCTGAATTTATCAAAAATACTATTTAATCATCGAAATGTTTGACTATGTCAACTATTTAGTCCCCAAATTTAGCAAACTACTATTTAGTCCCCAAATTTATATTTTGCCTCTTTATTTTTTAATGGTCGGATAATCCAAAATTAAATTGCGTGACATTAGGGACAGTACACAACACCGATCTTTCTTTTGTTCATTAGCATTTCTCACTTCCTCTCTTCTCACAACACAACACTCTCACAACCCATTTTCACTCTTTCCACTCCTTATATGGTTGCGCAATTTTGTAAACATAATTAAGAGGTTCTTTTTCAACTATAAACGCTACATGTGAGTTCTATTATGTTTAACTATTTTTTCAAGAAAATGCATTTTGTGATGATGTTTTTGGACGTGTACAATAAAAATGATATATATCTATAAATAATTTTAAAAGGTGATTAAATTTATATATATATATATATATTCTTGTATATTTGTGTTCAAATCCCACCCATGCACCAACACACCACTCATCACCAATTTCTTTCTTTTTCATATATATATAAATTTTTATTTCTAAAATATAATATTAAAAACATTTTAGTCTTTTAATAAATTTTATTTTATAAACTTTTTCTCATATCATATTTTGTTTCATATTAATTATCTTTTTATCTCTATAAATATTTTACATTCATTTATTTTACATCTTTCCTATTAAGGGTGTTCAGCGGGCGGTTTTAATAGGAAAAAAAATAATGCAACTGTCGGTTTAAATTTATAGTGACAAATCAAACCAAACTATAAACGATTGATTTTGAACGGTTCGATTTGGCGGTTTGGTACTTTTAAATTGTTAAATTTACATATTTCAATTTATTACTAAAAATTCTAATGTAAGGGTAAAATGGTCATTTTATCCATTTTTATTTCATTCACATTACTTCACATCATATTGACATGACATTTTCATTCCCTCATCTTTTCTCATTCTCTTTATTCCCATTCCATTAGGGATGGCAATGGGTAGGGTACGGGGAGGATACTGCAATCCCCGGCCCCGGTACTCATTTTTTCCCCATCCCCGGACCCGTCCCCGGCCGGGTATAAAATGTGAGACCCATCCCCGGACCCATTGAATACTTAAATCCTCGGACCCAGCCCCGGACCCGGAAAATTTATTACTTTTTTCTACAAATCATAAACTTAATTATTTTCAAATTTTTTTTTAAAAAAAAAACTTCAAACCCACAAGTATTGAATACAAAATCATAAATTAACTATTTCCATTTTTTTTTAAAAAAAAACTTCAAATACACAATATATATATAAATAATATATAAAAAGTATTTATATATAAAATATTTTTATATATATTATATCACCGGGTCCGGAGCCGAGGTGAATACCCCATAATACTACCATAATACTGAACATCCTCTCATAATTTTGGGCATGCAAAAACTTTTTGCATACATCATCTTTGTATTGTAGAACGCAAAATTACAATGAAGCTAATTATGACCTAACTTTACTCCAAAAATTAAATATTTTTAATGCATTGGATTATGAAAATCAATGCTTTATTAATTACTAAGATCTGAGCTTAATTAATTTTCTTCCTCTGTGTATGATATACCGAGTATATAATTAAAGACCCAAAACTCCAAATCAAAATTACATTGGAAGGAGAAAGTAACTGAGAAAAATAATCACAAGATCAAGAATGGGTCAGAACATGAAGAAAGCTGCTATAGCAATTCTGGTTATTACTGTGATGATGATGATGTCCTCCATGGCAATGGCTTCGAGAGAGACTATTAATTATGTGAAGAAGGATGAATCAGAAATTTCCATTAATGAAGATCCTCAATGTTATCCCAAGTGCTTTAAAAAATGCCTCAATATTCAGAGGAATCCCGGCATGTGTTCCTTTTTTTGCCATGCCGAATGTGGATTTTAATCTGTATATATATGTATATATTATTTCACACCAATAAATAAATTTTAATAATTTTCTTACCTTATTCTAGGTTATTTTGTTTTTGGAAGAATTCTCTACTTAATTATTTGCATATTATGAATGTGATACGAATATCAATGGAGTTGAATCTCGTATAAGGAATTGGTTTTTCATAATGTAATTAATTCGGATTCTCATTTAAAGAGGTGTTCACATTTAATATTTGATAGTATTTCGAATAGAAGGCATGGTAGCTGAAGAAAACCAAAAAAATATTGTGAATATGAATAAGTTAACCAAAGCTATCGATCAAGAATTTTTTATTTTTTTTATAGAGATGAATTATTAGTGAGTAACCTGTCACTTTTGTCCCTAAAAAGATATTTATTGACAATTTGATCTTTAAAAAATGTAAATTATACAAATTAGTCTCCGAAAATTTGAGACATTTTACACGTTACTCACTCCGTCTGATATCAAATGCTGATATAGACCGTTAACCATCTATTTGGCGCAATTAATTATTAACTATACATGTTAGTCCAAATATCATATACTACAGGCACAGGCCGGGAGAACTAAATTTTATTATATTCCTCCAATTATTTAGTGTTATTTTTTTAAATATTAATAGGGATAGATTCACATATTAAAGAGATCCATCTTGAATGAATTAGGAATCAAATTAAATTATTGGACTTTGAAGGAATGTACTAAAGTTTAGTAATACTGTAAGGGTTTGCTAACCAGTGCCCTTAGGGCACTGGTTAGGAATGCATTTAATGAGGTGAGGTAGTGAAAATAATGCATAGAAATTACAACTTGTAATAAATGCGTTATTTATTTTTTTTAAAGACACAAATGCCCTTCACCTATTTTCTCCATCTCTTTCTTTTTAATTTATTACAATATTTTTTATTTTTTATTTATATTTATTATTTTAATTATTCTTTTTTTTTAATTTATCAATAATGACGTAATTGTATTATTAATGTGGTTTTTTTTTAATAATATTAATGTGAGGATAATTGCAATAATGATTTACTGAAAATAAAAAATAACGTGATTATTGATAAATTGAAAATAAAAAATAAAAAAAATAATTAAAATAAAAAATATAAATACAAAATAAAAAAATATTGTAATAAATTAAAAAGAGAGAGATGGAAAAAATAGGTGAAGGGCATTTGTGTCTTTAAAAAAAATAAAAAACGCATTTATTACAAGTTGTGATTTCTATGCATTATTTTCACTATCTCACATCATTAAATACATTCTTAGCAAAACCCATACTGTAATACTAAATATTCTCTCATAAATTTGATATCTCTCGAGGAAAGAGAGTGTAATTTACTCTAAAATTTGTCATGTCACATAAATTCACAAGGGTAGCTAATTAATAATGGAGCCAAAAAGGAAAACTTTTTAATGAATTGGATTATGAAAATTAATGCGGTATTAATTACAAAGATCTGAACTTAATTAATTATCTTCCTTTTTATGTACCTTGAAAGTAGGGATGACAATTAATCGAAAAATTCATTGGGTCTGGGTCTGGGTATTGAAAAAATGGATCTGGAGATTTTAACGAGTAAAAGTCCGGGTCCAGGTCTGGGTGTATTCACCCCGGACCCGGACCTGGCGATATATAATATATATATATATATATATATATATATTATATAAAAATATATTATATATCATATCAAATTGTGTGTTTGAAGTTTGTTTTTCTTAAATTTGGAAATAATTAAATTTATGAGTGTGTGTTTAATACTTGTGATTAAAGTACTTGTGATGAAAGTAGCAAATTTTGTAAAAAAAAAGAGTAAATTTTCCGAGTCCGGAGATCTAAGTATTCAATGGGTCCGGGTCTGGTTATCAAATTTCATACCCGACCGGGGACGGGTCCGGAAATGAGAAAAATATTAACTACCGGGGCCAGAGACGGGGAATACAATATCCTACCCAGACCCTACCCATTGCCATCCCTACTTGAAAGGAGAAAGTAAGAAGAAAAAAAATCACAAAGTGAGTTAGTAGAAGATGAAGAAATTAAAGCTATAGCAGCTCTGGTTATTACTGTGATGATGATGATGATGTCCTCCATGACAATGGCTTTGAGAGATAATATTCATATTGTGAAGAAGGCTGAATCAAAATTTTCCATTAATGAAGATCCTCATTGTTATCAAAAGTGCTATGAAGAATGCCTCAAGGGTTCTCACAAGAGTCTCTTTGTGCGAGTTTCTGGAGAAAGAATCTTATGCTGTACAGCATAAAAAAATAAAGAGAGAGAATGACACATAAGTGAGATCCTAACCATTTCAATAAAAGTTCAATAATTTTTTTACCTTATTATTTTATTCTTAGAATAGTTCTCTACTTTATTTGCATATAAATGAATATGAATATCAATGGAAGCTAAGGAACTATTCTTTCCTTTTTCACATTACGATGAATTTAATAAAAAGTGCCTACATTTATTTCTCAAAAGTGTCATGAACAAAAGGCATACTACTTGTGAAAAACTAAAAAAACATTAGTTATGAATATGAATAAGTTATGCATTTCCAAAGCCATCGAGGATTTCCTGATTTTGGATAGATAAGAGGTATGAATATAGGAATTGTTATTGATTAAATTATCACTTTTGTTAATGGCCAAAAAAAAAAATTATCACTTTTGTTCCTAAATATGTATTTATTGACAGTTTAATTTTAAAAGATGTTAATTATACAAATTAAATTAGTCCCTGAAAGTTTGAAACATTATATACATTAATTATTCCATCTAATAAGTGCTGATGTGAATCGTTAAATCATCTATGACTAAAATTTCATATACAGTTTGAGTTTAGTGCATGAATAAGAGAATAAATTCATAATCAATGAGAGTTGAATTTAGTGAGATAAATTAAACAAAAATTTTTCAACGAGATAAATTAAGGTTTCAATTTTTATATGTTATGATTCATGAATTTTGATCGAGGAAGAGGGTTTTGTGCTTTGTATTGTCAAGTGATGAAGTGTGTCTTGGACTTGTTTTACAAAATAATTTATATATTACCTACCAATAAAATCATCACATCAATCAAATGATTTAAATCTCCGTCCTCGCCAATTTCTTTTTTTTATATATAACTTTTTATTTTTAAAATATAATATTAAAACATTTTAATCTTTCAATAAATTTTACTTTATAAACCTTTTCTCATATTAAAGATCTTTTTATCTTTATAATTATTTTACGTTCCTTCATTTTTCTTTCCTTTGCATCCTTCGTACTAGGGGTGTTCGGCGGGTGGTTTTAATTAACAGAAAAAAAATAATGCAATTGTCGTTTTAAATTTGTAGTGGCAAACCAAACCAAACCAAATCATAACGATCGATTTTGAACGGTTCAATTTGGCGGTTTGGGACTTTTAAAATTTCAAATTTACATATTTCAATTTATTACTAAAAATTATAATTTTATTCAATATAAATAACAAAAAAATATGATAATATTTTATTTACTTACAATATAAAATCAAATTAGTTCCAACATTAAAGTGTTAGATACTAGATAGACTAATTTTAATCTAATATTCCAAAAACTAAATTTACAGCTTGCTATTTGAAGATTATAACATAGTATGTATATATATATATAAAACACACACACACACACATATATATATATATATATATATATATATATATATATATATATATATGTTTTACATGGTTGTAGATCATTTTCGTCAACTGTCTCTCAAAATAGATATTTAATAATTTATTAAATACAAAAAAATAATGAGAGGATGTAGGAGTGGGAGAGAGAAAATAAACATGGTAAGTAGTTAGTGGTGAAACAAATAACTTCCCACAATTCAATTTCTTATTTTAAAATATAATAATAATTATTTTATTTTAGAAATTTAAAAATTATCAAATATTTAATATTTTATTTTGTTAAAATATAATAATAATTTAATATATTTAAAAAAATAAATTACATGCACGGTACGTGCATGCGAAACCTCTAGTATAAATATATGCGGGTTGGTTCGATTTTTTAGCATACCAAACCGAACCAAATCGTACATTAATCATTTTATTCAGTTTATGCTTAGTTCGGTTTGATTTGATTCAAATGCATCAATTTTGTTCGATTATAAACACTCCTACCTCTTACAGTAACAAACATTTATGGTAATTTGAATTTAACTCCCATGTTGTAAACTCAATTACTTCAAGATGTTGATGTAATGACTCTTTTCCAATGTAATTAAAAATATTTTGAGTAAAATGTCCCCACCACCACGTACTACCACATTTTGACAATATAAAATTTTAAGTAAAATTCCAACAGAAATTTTAGAAGCTAATTTGACAGTGACATAAAGGGCTAATTTAACATTTTGATAGAAATTTTATGTGCTTATTTAACAGTGACAATCGGCATAAATTAAGCTCAGTCAAATTTTTTTTTTATCATGTATAACGCCACATAAATACCCAACGTTAACTATTTTGACGGTATTAATAAAAAGGACAACATTGAAGAGAAATGAAAGATTGAGAGAACAATTGATAACAAACAAATTTTGGAGGCATAATTAATAGTGACCTCAATTATATGGGATATCAAATGTACATTGCCTTTTTCTTTTATAATGATGTATAAAGTTGTTCCGGGAACGGGGGGTTCGAACTTGGAGGTCCAGAGCAATCCGAGAGCCAGTCACTGGGAAGTACTTAGTGGGCGAGAAGTGAAGCACTCCGGGTAAACTATAAGTAAGACAAGAGAGATTAACGTTAGTAAATAAATTATGTTCTTACCAAGCTCAAGGATTTGGGAGTTTTGGATGAAGATTTCTCTCTTTGTATCTCGCAAGAGTCTCTTTCTATCTCTCTAAAAGTCCGTCCTCTTGAATGTCTCACGGGGGTCTATTTATAGTGGAGGGTAAGATAAGTCAGTTACGGGCTGATGATGAGTCACATCCTAAAAACATGGATAGTGCATGCACGTTTCTTGACATGGTAGTGGTGTCACGTAATGGGCTAAGGTTGAGGAAATTGGAGAACATGGAGCCACATGAGGTAAGTAGTGGGATGAAGTTGAGGGAGTGGGATTAGGCATGTGGATGTGGTTACGTATGTATGAGGTGTCAATTATTAATGACGTGTCTAAGAGAAGGGGGTTATGAGCTCAATAAGAACAATAATAAATTTACTAATATTAAACCCTTACCTAGTTTACCAGGGCGATCATGCCTAAGCACGAAGAACCTTCACCTCAATCCTACCAAGCCACTCCCTAAGACTGTTCCCGGGAAAGGAGGATGAAAATCGCTCCTTCACAACATTCCCAACCTTGTCTAAATTGGGCGTCACGGGTGGCACTTGGCCTACGTCAAACCCATTCCAAGAGCGTTGCTTCCTCGCGAAGTTGGAATGACCTTGACGTGATTCTTCTCATGTCAACACTGCGCTGACCCTGAGGGAGGGGATGACCCCATCACACTTTCCACTACCTCATACTTATTAAAAGAGGGAAAGTGAGGTATCTTAGTTTACTGTCCAAGGGACGGATTCACTGGGCACCCTGAAGCACTTCGCTCAGCAGGGGAACTTATCACTGAGACTTAATTAGCACTTTACTTATGTTTACTGTCCAAGGGACGGATTCACTGGGCACCTTGGAACACTTCGCTCAGCAGGGGAACTTATCACTGGGACTTAGTACTTTACTTATATTTACTGTCCGAGGGACGGATGACAAGTGGAGGTACCTTCTATGGTTTGAATGACATGTCTATTCATGAAAGAAGCCACTTTACATAATCGTCACGGTCATGAGATTTAAACAAGAAAATACATAAATAAATAAACATGTAAATAAATAAATAAAATTAACCTATGTAGGAACATTAGGCCCCCTGCACATGTTTATGAGAAATCTATTTGTCTTGAACATGTGCATAAAATAATTACTCACTACTTGAAGGATTTAATATAAGTTTTTCTAATTGTTGCTTTGCTGAAATTCATGCTAGAATAATCTTAGGAATTTCAAATATTTAAGATGATAAGATACTATGTACAATGTTATAACTTGGGGAATTTAAATAATCTTATCATGAGTTTACAATTTCTTAAACTTAAAAGATTTATTATGTGTTTAAAATCTTTTGAATTTAAAAGGTTAGTCAAAATTTCAGAAGCTTTTGAATTTTTGTACAAAGGCAATATTCTTATCCATGTCATAATGGCTAGTTAAACGTAATTATAGGAAGTATCTTCAAACAAAATTTAAAAGTATTATCTATATCCATATAACCGAATGTAGGAGAAAAAAGGACACTTATTAAGAAATTTAATTAAAATAAATATCTTAATATCTAGATTAAATATAAGTAGTTGAGATATATATGCCTCAATAATATAATAACAAACTAATGTTATAAAATTTATATAATAACATAGAAGTATATAAAATACGTTGCTAACCTTACAATTTTTTTTTTGGCTAACTAACCTTACTAAATAATAAATATTAGTGGTATAACTTTGTAGAATTATAGAAATTAACGTTATGCAAATAATGTTCCGACTTTAGTGTTGACGTTGACCTCTCATATAATTATATTATCTCATAAACTTTTGAATTTTTGTATGCACATATATACATAATCACGAGATAAAAAGATACTAATTAATATATATATATATATATATATATATATATATATATATATATATATATATATATATATATATTCTTATTTGTAACTATTAAACCGAGATCATAGGATAAAAAGATATGGAATCAAATTAAATTAAAGCAAATATTTTAACCGTACATATATGGTGAATAAGTTATCTGAAATTTTTCTAAAATTGTGTACTATATTTAATATTTAATAATAAGTATAATATCTTTTGAATAACAAATATATTGTAACTTATCTATTTCCCTCTTTTTCTCAACAACTTATATTATATATCTTAAATATATATTTTAAAACTTAAAGTTAACACATAGATATATATTCTATTGATAAGCTAACGTCAAATATCTTTTTTGTTTTTTTAATTGTTATTATATATATATATATATTTAATATATTTGAATTTTAAAAGATATATATCATGATCATATCCCAATAAATTTGCAAAAGATACCATAAACTCAAGTCTATATATAGCACAGAGATTAGTAGTCATACTTACCTCTGCAAAAGCCTCTTTGAACTTTTGCTCCTTCTTCTCCTTTCTTTCGCGGCTTGTTGGGTTTTCTTCTCTGTTGGTGTTCATGATGGCAAGGACGAAACATACTAGGAGGATTACTTTGATGGATGCATGCTACTTGCAGAGGATGGGACGATCTCCTCTTAATGGTGGCTATAGTTGTAACGTTTCTACTTTGAGTAGCAAGAGTGGATCTTCTGTTAGGCGTTCAAATACTAAGATTGTTGAGCTTCTTTTTTTTTTTGAGCAGGTGGTGCCTAAGCATACTTATCCTTCCAGAGACGGGTATTGAAGGTGAGCATACATGTGGTGGCGGAGCGTACTTCTCTTGCTGTTCAACGTTAGAAGCTATGCAGCGAAGGCGAACATACTGAAGGCAAGTAGGAAGCTGAGGCGAGCTTGAAAAGGTGTTGGTGATGGTGCAATTGAAGGTTTTGGCAGCAATGTAGAAAGAGTCAACGGTGGTGTTATCAAATGTACCGGCGACGAGCAAGAAGGGAGTCAATGATGCTGCTACTAAAGGTTCTGGTGACAAGCATAGAAGGAGTTGATGATAGCCCGAGCTACGCAGTGGCGACGAGCAAGGAAGGAGTCAATGATGCTGCTTCCGGTGACAAGCATGGAAGGTGTTGATGATAGCACGAGCTACGCAGTGGCGACGAGCAAGGAAGGGGTCAATGATGGCATTATCGAAGATTCCAGTGACATGCGCGGAGGGAGTCATTGATGACATAAAGGTTCCAGCGACGTGCATAGAAGTAGTCAATGACGTCACCATTGAAGGTTCCAGTGACATGCGTGGAAGGATTCAATGACGTCACCACCAATGGTTCCAGGGACGAGTGCGAAAGAGTTGACGACATCACACATCCCTCCTAGTGTAGTGCGTGCGAGGATAGCAAAGACGAGGTGGAGTGCAAGAAACTGACGATGGTGCTAACAACGATTCTACCAGCAAGCATGGAAGGAGTTGGCGCTACAAAAGATTCTAGGGAGCAATCCATTCCTTGTGCAGTGTGAGCGACAACAACCAGGATGTGGAAGAATTTGATGATGCAGTGTGAGCGACAACAACCAGGATGTGGAAGAAGTTGATGATAGAGGAGTCATCATTTCGTTGAGGAGTCGAGCTTCTTTCTTCCCCTGACGTCCCTCCTTGCGCAGTGTGAGCAACGACAACAAGGACGAGCAAGATGATGCATTGAAGGGTTTGATGATGGTGCTACTGAAGATTCTGACAACCACGTCAAGCTTCTTCCTTGCTCTGACATTCCTCCATGCGACAATAAGGAGATGCTGAAGGTCATTCTGAGTGTTGATTCCTTTCTGAAGACTAAGCAGGATTGCATACTCTGCGTTCTTAAAGATGCCTTGACTGAGTGCGGTAAGTGATGGCTATGATGCTAGCTAAGAGCTTGGGTGGCGAGAGGTGACTTGTGAAGGATCTTCATGTTTCTACTAGATTCCACACGTCATGGTGGCAGCCACGAAAGGAACTCTTCTCTGATCTTTGTCATTGGCAGCTTTTGTCCGCTGGGGTGGCGATGATTAGCATTGGATGCTAGGAATGTCAAAAGGTACGTCACTTCTATCCGCTAGGAGTGGCGAACAACGTCAGACACTTGGAATGTCAGAAGGTGCATCACTTCACTTTGCCTGGCTTTCATCCCCTGCTTATGCTTCACCTTAGGCATGTTGAGGGATGTTGTCTTCTCAAGTCAACTTCTACATTGAATCTTGCTGTGTTGGTTTCTCACACTTTGCTAACTGGAGGTTGAAAGTGGTTGCTCTTCTTCTGTTGCTATAAGGTCGTAGGATTCTATCCTTCCGCGCCTTCTTCGCTTTGTTCACTTTACGCATGGACGCCACAATTTTTTGTGCTTGCTTGATCAACTGATGTCTGCTTTTAGCATGGTTGCCTCGCATTCTAATGCCAAGTCATACGCTGTGCGTTGCTTGACTCGTTCCAAGTACATCATGTGCACGATAGGTTGAGACTCGAAGAACTATCCACCAAAAAGAAATTGCCATATCTTCCATGGATTGGATTCTGGCGCCAACTTGATGTACAACGTGTAGGTCTTTCTGGTGAATGACTCTGAGAACTCTTGAAGCTCCTTGTCTTTTCCATGGTCGTCGAACCCTTTGCCCGTAGACATAGCTCTTTGTCTTAGCCTCGGATGCTGAGATCATCAGCGTCAGCCACGATGCCGAGGGAAAGCTCCTTGTCTTGGCCCTGGATGTCGAACACTTTTCCTCGGGATGTGTATGAGCTTTATCAGGTCCTCCTTGGTCACATACTCTCGCTTTGTTGGTGCTCGAGTGGCGATCTTTGGCAATCTCTCTTTTGACGTTGGCAATGAAGTTCTCCATTTGTGGTGGTAGGATTATTTGTCTGCAACAAGTAGGCGCATCAAGGAACATTCCATCTAAAGCTCTCCTCGGGTCTTCTCGCTCCATTGAAGGATCATGGTTCTTCTTCGGGTTCTTTGTGAGTGCCGCCACAACGTCATTAGGGGCTTGTTGGTTCTTGATGATGCTATCCAGAAGGGTTGAAGAGATGACGAGCTGGTTACTGGCTACTTCGTCATCCGTGACCGCTTGTCCTTCTTGATGATGCTATCCAAGATGACAAGCTGGTTACCGGCTACTTTGTCGTCCGTGCTCGCTTGTCCTTCTTGATGATGCTATCCGAGGGGGTTGAAGAGATGACAAGCTGGTTACCGGCTACTTTGTCGTTCGTACTCACTTGTCATTTCTTTGATGAATGAATGCCTCGACTCCCACCGAAATCTACATGATCAGCTACTACGTTCTTGCCTTTGCCTATGTTAGCCATCAACGCGTCTTACCCGTCGTTGGATGGAGGCTCCATCAAAATGCTCTCCCTCCCCAGTGGAGTCGCCAAAATGTTCCGGGAACGGGGGGTTCGAACTTGGAGGTCCAGAGCAATCCGAGAGCCAGTCACTGGGAAGTACTTAGTGGGCGAGAAGTGAAGCACTCCGGGCAAACTATAAGTAAGACAAGAGAGATTAACGTTAGTAAATAAATTATGTTCTTACGAAGCTCAAGGATTTGGGAGTTTTGGATGAAGATTTCTCTCTTTGTATCTCGCAAGAGTCTCTTTCTATCTCTCTAAAAGTCCGTCCTCTTGAATGTCTCACGGGGGTCTATTTATAGTGGAGGGTAAGATAAGTCAGTTACGGGCTGATGATGAGTCACATCCTAAAAACATGGGTAGTGCATGCACGTTTCTTGACATGGTAGTGGTGTCACGTAATGGGCTAAGGTTGAGGAAATTGGAGAACATGGAGCCACATGAGGTAAGTAGTGGGATGAAGTTGAGGGAGTGGGATTAGGCATGTGGATATGGTTACGTATGTATGAGGTGTCAATTATTAATGACGTGTCTAAGAGAAGGGGGTTATGAGCTCAATAAGAACAATAATAAATTTACTAATATTAAACCCTTACCTAGTTTACCAGGGCGATCATGCCTAAGCACGAAGAACCTTCACCTCAATCCTACCAAGCCACTCCCTAAGACTGTTCCCGGGAAAGGAGGATGAAAATCGCTCCTTCACAACATTCCCAACCTTGTCTAAATTGGGCGTCGCGGGTGGCACTTGGCCTACGTCAAACCCATTCCAAGAGTGTTGCTTCCTCGCGAAGTTGGAATGACCTTGACGTGATTCTTCTCATGTCAACACTGCGCTGACCCTGAGGGAGGGGATGACCCCATCACACTTTCCACTACCTCATACTTATTAAAAGAGGGAAAGTGAGGTATCTTAGTTTACTGTCCAAGGGACGGATTCACTGGGCACCCTGAAGCACTTCGCTCAGTAGGGGAACTTATCACTGGGACTTAATTAGCACTTTACTTATGTTTACTGTCCAAGGGACGGATTCACTGGGCACCTTGGAGCACTTCGCTCAGCAGGGAAACTTATCACTGGGACTTAGTACTTTACTTATATTTACTGTCCGAGGGACGGATGACAAGTGGAGGCACCTTCTATGATTTGAATGACATGTCTATTCATGAAAGAAGTCACTTTACATAATCGTCACGGTCATGAGATTTAAACAAGAAAATACATAAATAAATAAACATGTAAATAAATAAATAAAATTAACCTATGTAGGAACAAAAGTATAGATGTTATAAAACTTACATTAAATTATACCCCCTTCTTAAAGATTCTTAATTAAATTACACTTCCTTCCTCCTTATTTTAAAGAATTACACTTTTTTTTTTCGCCATAAGAATTACACTTAGTTTTCTTAAAAGTTTTGAAAACTTATACTTTCATTTATTTTGACAAAAATATTCTTAAGTTTATTATTTATATTATTAAATATCTATATATTTGGCTAATTTTTAAAAATAAAATAATTATTTTTTACGCAAACTAAAATAGTGAATTTGTTCTAAAAAAATAGTGAAGTTATCATTTTTAAAATTTTATCTTTATAAAAATATATATTTATTTTAGAAAATTAGTAATGCTAATAAGGATATTTAGTCAAATAAGGAAAAATTGTAAGTTTATTAATTTTTTTATTAAAAGTTTATTAATCTTTTAAGAAAGTGGAGTGTTCCAGCAAAAAAGAAAAGTAAAGAAAAGAAAGTGGAGTGTGTGTTTTCAAAATAGGAGGAGGATGTATGAAATATGTTCGGACAAAAGTTTAATATTACGGGAGTATTAAATTTTAGTATATTCTTTTAATTATTTAGTGCCATTTTTTAATATTAATAGGAACTGGCCTATATTAATACTCACCTTGAAACGATTAAGGACCAAATGATTAATTAGAAGAATGTACTGAATATCCTCTCGTAATTTTGGGCATGCAAAAACTTTTTGCCATATGTCATCTTTATATTGGAGAACCTTATAGCAAAAATACGAGGAAGCTAATTATGACCTATATAACTTGAGAATGGATCCAGTGCTTGGCTCTTCTATGCATTAATATGCTAGGCCGACTTTTTTTCATAGTTTTCTTCACTTTTTTATTTAAATTTAAAAAATTATAAACTTTTTCTAAAGAATATCTAAAGTATGAAAGATATAGATAAAAAAAATTAAAAACTCCACATAAATCGAGATTTACTATGAATAGATTAGGGACTAACTTTTTAGTCCCTAATAAAAGTGATCCCTAAACCACTCACGGTAGGTCCTTATTTATGTGGAATTTTTTTTGTGTGTTTATAACTCTTGTTCTTTAGAAAAAGTTTACAATTTTTCAAGTTTAAATAAAAAAGTGAAGAAAACTATGAAAAAAAGTTGGCTTAGCATACTAATACATAAAAAGAGTCAAGTACTGGATCCATTCTCATATAACTTTAGTCCAAAAATAAAATATTTTTAATGCATTGGATTATGAAAATTATTAATGCTGTATTAATTACTAAGATCTGAGCTTAATTAATTTCCTTCCTTTGTGTATGATATACTGAGCATATATATAAAGACCCAAAACTCCAAATCAAAATTACATTGAAAGGAGAAATTAAAGTAACTAAGAAAAATAATCACAAGAGCAAGAATGGGTCAGAACATGAAGAAAGCTGCTATAGCAATTCTGGTTATTACTGTGATGATGATGTCCTCCATTACAATGGCTTCGAGAGAGACTATTAATTATGTGAAGAAGGCTGAATCAGAAATTTCCATTGATGAAGATCCTCAATGTTATCAAAAGTGCTATGAAAATTATTGCCTCAAGTCTAAGAAGAGTCCCGGTTTGTGTTCCTTTTTTTTGCCATGCCCAATGTGGCTTTTAATCTGTATATATATTATTTCACACCAATAAAAAAAATTAATAATTTTCTTACCTTATTCTACGTTATTTTATTTTTTGGAAGAGTTCTCTACTTAATTATTTGCATATTATGAATATGATACGTATATCAATGGAGTTGAATCTTGCAAAAGAAATTGAGGACACGTTCCTTAGAAATAAGGAAAAGAGAAAGGAGAGTACAAAATGGGTGGAGTTCACTTTTTACTTTTTTATTTCTTGTTAGAATTTAAAAAAATTATAAAACGTCTATTATATCATTTGATTTGAAACAATTTTAACTTTTTTTTATTATTTTAATATAAAGGATAAAGTGATAATTTTAATAAATTTTTATTCTAAATTTTTATTACCAAACACAGTAAACCCATTCACATTCTCTTTCCCTTTATGCATAAAGAACATACCATGAGTTTGTCATAATGTAATGAATCTGGGTTCAAATTCTCATTTAAAGAGGTACTCATATTTAATGCTCACATTTGTATTGTAGTTTTGGTATAAAATTAAAGTTCATATAATATACTACAGACCGGGAGAACTGAATTTAATTATATTCTTCCAATTATTTAGTATTAAGGGAATATCAATGGAAGCTAAGGGACTAATCTTTCCTTTTTCACATTAGGATGAATTTGGGTGCGAATTTTTCTTCAAAAAAAGTGCCTACATTTATTTCTCAAAAGTGCCTACTTGTGAAAAATTAAAAAAATATTAATTATGAATATGAATAAGTTATGCATCTCCAAAGCCATTAAGGATTTCCTGATTTTGGATAGATCAGAAGTATGAATATATGAATTGTTATTGATTAAATTATCACTTTTGTTCTTAACAATATATTGATTGACAGTTTAATTTTAAAAGATGTTAATTATATATACAAATTAAATTAGTTCCGAAAGTTTGAAACATTATATACATTAGTCATTCCGTCTAATGTCAAGTGCTGATGTGAACCGTTAAATCGTCTACGTGGTGCAATTGATTAAATATACATATTAGTCCATAAAATTTTATATTTATATTGTTATACAAATTAGTCTTTAAAAATTCCTATAACATGCATATTTTTAACTTTTATTTTTTTGGTTCTCTACCTAAGTACGCTTGGTATAAATGCACGGATGTAAAGTACTATAGAGTAAAATACTGTAGAGTAAAATACTGTAGAATAAAAGAAAGTATGTAGAGAAAAGTAAGGAGAGAGATAGAGAGAAAAATTATGAGAGAGAAAAAGTGTTATAAAAAATGAATTTGGTATGTATAAAATATAATATAAATTTTTTTGGAAATCATAAAACACCACGATTGTACTGTTTGATTTTCTTACCAAACATTCCCTTAACAACAAAAAGCACAAAGCAGTAACAATGATAAAACGTTTCTTCTTTTTTAAGATTCTTGTGTTCATCAATCGTCTTCTCTTCTTTTTAGCAAAGAGGAATCTATGACTGGAATTCATATGAAGTTTGAGTTGATTGCATGAATAAGAGAATAAATGCATAATCAATGAGAGTTGAATCTAGTGAGATAAATTAAACTATATTTATTAAAAAAAATTGGTAAAAAAATTAGATGAAAGTAGGCATTAGGGCTGCACACGGTTTGGGTTGGTTCGGGCTAAAGGCAGGTTGGTTCGGGCTGGAGAAAAATATCAGCGGGTTGGGTTGGTTCGGGCTGGAGAAAAATGCATCAACCAACCCAAACCATTCACTAGCGGTTTGGGTTGGTTCAGGTTGGTAGGCCAGCTCTTTTTTTTTTTCTTTCTTCCTTGATTCGTTGAGCAACACTAGCCAAAATTTTAAAAATGTTTAATATAAAATAAAATATAGTTTAATAAATTATATTTCATAAAGTTTTTAATATCATGTTTCATTTATTTTTTTCAAATTTATTTGAATTATGATTAATCTAACTAGTTGTGATATTGTTATTTGAAGTTTCAATGCATTATGGACATAATATATTTATAATTCAACTATGTAGTTATCTAATTAATTTCATGATTGGAGAGATTTGCATGTCGGGTAATGGAATGATAAAAAATTCATAGAAAAATATTTTGAAATCAACCTATATAACAAAATAAAAAAGTAATTTTTGGCGAGTTGACGGTTTGGTTCGGTTTCGGCGGGCTCAATATAAAATCGCAACCCAAACCGCCATAGTTCGGGCTGGAAAATTTCAGCCCGAACCAAACCAACCCAACATAGCGGGTTGGATTGGGTTTGGCGGGCCAGTCCGAACCGGTGTTCACCCCTAGTAGGCACTAATATCACATCAAAATTAAAAAAAACTCTTAATTATCTCTTTAACAGTTTACGAAATAATTTACATATTACCTATCAATAAAATCATCACATCAATCAAATCAAAAGATTCAAACCTCCGTATTTATGTGATAAGTGCCAAATAATTTTTTTATGGGCATATTTATAAAACTTTAAAGGAGGTGATAGGAGTAATTGAAATTACCTAAAACAATTACAATCTCCCTTCAGCAATATACCTAGACGTAACAAATTGATCAATGTATTCTTCATCCATATTTATGTTTTACAACTTAATTAATGCAAACCTCATCCTCTCACACTACTTTATTATACCTTCCTATTTAATTTATTAATTAATTAAACCAACTGGTGTACACTTCACTTTGTCCACACGTACACCCACGCTATGTACAAACACTCCTTAATATATCTAGACATTTGATTAAGCGGTAGACAGGTAGGTACTTTAATTTATTCCTTTTAAATAAGATATAAAGTTTGGATTTTTTTTTGCATGAAAATACCCATATATATTTGAAGAGTTAAATTTTTGTTATAGAACTTTAATTAATCAAAGTTTAATGGAGGAGTAATTTTTTAAAGGCTAGAAGTTATAGCGTGATGATTGCCGGAACTGAATCCCCAAATGATCATAAATTGGCTAAACATATTCTACTATTAAACATATTCTCCCTCGACATAAAACATGGTTGAGGCAACACAAATCATCAGACATACATCGTTCAGAACTCAGAAGCATTGACATTTGACGATCAACCACGATTAAATCAATAAAATAAAGTTAATATCCTTTTTATTAAATCAATAAAATAAAGTTATATCCTGAAGAGAAAATATTTCTAGAATTTATGTAATGCGACATCTATTATAGATCACATACAAAGTACACGTTACAAGGATTCGATTCACCAATTAATCAAACTTATACAATGACACTAAACACTAATTAATTAAAGACAGAAACACATCATCACTAAAACAAACTAAACTAGCAAGGGATCTTCTCCAAGATGTGTAGAACCTCTTTCATGGATGGTCTCTTGTGAGGCACATGAGACACACAACTAAACCCCAACTCAAAGCAACGCCACACAACATCTTCTCTCTCCTCCACGTCACACCCACACCTGATTGCCACGTCAGCCATCCTCATCACCCTCTGCCTCTCCTCCGCCACGTCGCCGCCACCGTCGGATCCTCCTCCTCCTCCCGCGAACAACAACTCGAGGTCGGAGTCGAGCCTTCTCCCGGTGAGGAGCTCGAGCAAGACGACGCCGTATGAGTAGACGTCGCACTTCGGGGTGGGCTTCACGTGCTGGAACCACTCCGGAGCCTGGTACGGCGAGTGGTACCGGTGGGTCCCACTCCCGGCGGCGTCGTCTTCTGATTGGCGGAATGAATTGTTGGCGGTGTGGGGGTGGGTGAGGAGGAGGAGGCGGCGGAGGCCGAAGTCGGAGATGAGGGGTTCCATGTCGGAGGAGAGGAGGATGTTGGAGGGTTTGAGGTTGCCGTGCACGTGCTTCTTGTCGTGGAGGAAGGCTAACCCACGTGCCACCCCTCTTGCTATCTTCACCCGAATCTCTAGGGACATGTTGTTCATGGGGGATGATGATGAAGTTGATGATGACGACCCTGTTCTTCCTGAATCATCAATTCATCCACTTCACTATTAGATTTAGAATTCAATTTGACTTGAAGTTGAGAGAAGAGAAATTTTTCTTTAATAATTAGATTTAGAATTCAATTTGACTTGTTTAGAGTTTAGATTAATATAAGTTGAATGAAAATATATTATTGTTTTAGGTTAAATATAATCTTTTTTATTGTATTATTTATTATTTCTAATTCAGACACATTTTAAGAGCAATGTTAGATTTAAATCTAAATTTAAAAAATATCAAATTTAAAATGTGACTTCGCTTCTCTTCTTTTTTATTTTCTTCGATCTAAAACATTATATTAAAATTCTCAATTTTATTATTAAAAAATAATTTTCAAACAATAATGTTATAGCAAGACAAATCAATAATATAGTATGCCTAAACAGTATTGTAATCCAAAATAAAATAAATCTCGCATATCCAATAGAACATTTCATATTAACTAATACAAAATATATCTCTTATAAAATAAAATGACAAAAACTCTATTTTGATCTCTAATATTTAGTATATTTTTCAATTTAGTCCCTAACATATGTCTAGTTTCAATTTAATCCCTCACGTTAGTATCAATTTAGTTTTTAACGTTTGCTTAACTTCAAATTGATTTTTTATATTGTAATTTGTATCAATTTGATCCCTCTATTAATTTAGTATTAAAAATTACTTAACAAAATTAAAGAATAAAAAAAATATATGAGGAACTAATTGGTATCAATCGCAATCATAAACAAGTATATTGAAATTGAGTAAACGTTAGAGACTAAATTAAAGAAAGTACTACTAGTTAAGAGACCAAAGTATGAATTTTGTCAAAATAAAATAGTAGAGATTGAACACCAAAATTTTATTTCTAACAGGAATTTAGAAATTGAATCACACTTGAGACTCAAGTTCATGCAAGTTCAGTTGATCAGAGTTGAGAGTTGAGACGGAAGAAAGAAAACTTACTGTGACATATACTGGCGAGGCTGCCATTAGGAACATAGTCACAAATCAAAAGCTTCTCATCTTCTCCCCAGCAAAACCCACGAACCCTAACCAAATTCCGATGCCGAACCTTCGCAATCCCCCTCACATGGCTCTCGAATTCCTTCATCCTCTCCACCACACACTCCCCTACCCCTATCCTCCTCACCGCGTACTCTCTCCCATCTTCCACCACCGCTCTGTACACTATGCTCCCTCCCTTCGTCCCCACCACGTACGCCGTCGCCCTCAGCAAAGTCTCCAGCTCCATCTTCGTCTCGCCTCCGTCCACTGTCACCAACTTCCCCTCCTTCCCCTTCATCTCCACCCTCGTCTTCTTCTCTTGATCGTCTCCCTCCGAGCTCGTCGATTCCGATGATGCCGATGATTCCCCTGTTTTTTTTAGCGACCCGAAGAAACAGGGGATTGGTGATGATTTGGGGTTTTTCGTTTCTGGGTGTGGTTGTTTTCGTTGTTGGTAGACTAGGAGGATGATTATGGCTAGAATCCCTACTCCGGCCAGGTCTCCGACGACGATTCCGGCGATGGTGGAGGGTTTTAAGCCGTTTGGAGGGTTATTGTGGGTCCCACTGGAGTTGGGGTTTTTTGTTGTGTCGATTGTTTTGGGGATGGCTGCGATTGCTGGTGATGATGATGATGATGGTGAAGTGGTGGAATTGGGTGGGTTTGATAGTGTGGAAGGAATGGAGCAGAGGATTTTCAGGGGTTTCCCACAGAGATCAGGATTCCCGGAAAATGACTCTGTTTTCTGGGAAAGTAAAGCCAGAGAAATTGGAATTGGACCAGAGAGATTGTTGAAGGAGAGATCAATGATGGCGTTTTCAGGTAATTTCTTACCAAATGAAGGTGGGATTGTTCCTGAAATCTTGTTATAAGAAAAGTTCAAGTATTTCAACCCACCCCCATCAAAATCTTCTGGGAGAGACCCATTGAAGAGATTGGAAGACAGATCTAGAGTCTGAAGCAGAACAGAGTCAAAAACCCCACTTGGGATTTTCCCAGAGAAGTAATTACTTCTCAGCGAAACAAAAGTGAGATTTTTCAGATTGGTTAGACTTTTTGGGACGAACCCATCAAAGGCATTGTCTGAAAGGTTCAAAAGTTGAAGGCTTTTTGACTCGCCAATGGATTCAGGTATCTCCCCTGAGATGACATTGTTGGCGAGAGAAAGGACCTGAAGCTCAGAGGAATTGGAAAAGATGGAATTGGGTAAAGACCCATTAAGGAAATTGTTGGAAAGATCGAGAATTTTGAGGTGTTGGATCATTCCAACATCCTCGGAAATCGAACCCAAAAGCTGGCTGTTTGGAAGAACCAAGCTTGTGACTCTATTATCCATTGTAATTCCAATCTCTGTGCACGTGACTCCGTTCCAAGAACATGGGGTTTCGTCTCTGTAATTCCAGTTTTCCAAGACGGAAAGTGGGTCGCTGAGGATGGAGTATTTGAAGGAAAGCAAGAGAATCCCATCATGGGTAAGAGCAAATGATGATGGGAGAAGAAGGAGGAGATTAAAGATCAAAACTTTCCACCCCAAATGGAGATTCTTGGAGTTAAAGCCCATGATTCCTTGAGATTATGAAGATGATGATCCTTGAGTTCATAACTTCATATTGTAGAAGAAGAAGAAGAGAGAAAGAAGGGAGATGGTGACTAACTTCAACATGTGTATTTTGTTCACCAAATCTTGTTTAGAGAAATGATTTTGGAGGGAGAGGCATTGATTGATATTGTGAGTTGATACTACTAGCTACCAATGTACTGAGTGAAGGAGACAAAGGGTAGGAAGGAAAGAAGAAAATGATTGAATTAATGGGTAGGGAAAGTAATAGAAGAAGCTAAGAAAGAGTTAGATATAAAAGATAAGGTGAACCTAACAGAGAGAAAGATATTAAAAGTGAGTTATATGGTTCAGTTCTGCCAACTCTCACAGTCTCACTATATTCAATTTTAGAAAACTCAAAACATATTCTTTCATGGCAAAATTGGGAAAATACTAGATTGTAGATAGGAGAAATATTAATAATATTAATCTATTTTATTTTTTATATTTAAAGCCCACATTATAAATAAATTCAAAATAGTTGATAGTAGATACAGGAGAGAGGATTTTAAAAGGCCAAAAATGTAAGGGCATATAATAGTCATAGTCTAAAAATCTTACACTCAAACTTTCTTGATATTTCAATTTTAATTATTCTTTTAAATTATGTTAACAATTAATTATGTTAACAATTTTATTCAAATTAATAAAACATATTTTAATAATTTTAGTCAAAATCTTAAATAAAAATATTGACGTGACTTAAAATTTTAAAAAAATTACTAAAACTTCATATACTAATTTGAATAAAAATATTAATATGACTAAAAATTTTAAAAAAAAAGACTAAAACTTGACAAAAAGGAATTGAATGTCCAAAATTAAAAACTCAAAAGAATTGAGTATAATATTTTAAAATATATGGATGTAATATGTCATTGACTTAAAATTCAGGATTCTTCGCTGCAATTTAGCTATATAAAAATATTGAGTGGAACTAAGAGACACCCAAGTGAGTAGGAGCCCCATAACTTCTTGCAGAATGTCTGAAACTCTGAAAGTCTTCCTTATAACAAAAAGATAAGTTAAAAAAATTATTATTATTTATTAAAATGCCTTTATTATTGTTAATATTTAACAAGTATTATATATATATATATATATATATTGAGACAACAAGTATTATATAATTAGTCACATTTGTTAAACAAAAAATTATTAAAAATAAAAATATATTCACAAAGTAATTTGTTAAGAATATGAGTCAAGATCGATCATAAATATTTATATTTAACTTGATCAATAATATTTGCATTAAACTATATTAAGTATGGTCATAAATTTAATAAAAGAACATAATATTACTTTAAACAAATATCATATTTGAATCTCAATAGCATAAATAGAAGGAAGAATGCACTAAGACAAGGATAAAAGTTCAATAGTACCGTATCACTGAATTTCAGTACATTTTTCTAATTATGTAGTGCCATTTGTTAATATTAATAAAAACCCACATTAATTAGGGTCCACCTTGAATGGTTTAGGGACCAACTGATTGGAGAGATGTACTGAAGTTCAGTACTACCGTACCACTGAACATCTGAGGGAGATAAGAGAGTGTAATTTTACTAATTTAATTACACTCACGAATTCTTTAAAATTAAAGTTAAATATGGTTAATAATTTGGATCAGATCAAATTATTAATTTAATATAAAACAATCAACAAGGCATTGTATTATTAGCATGGTGGTCAACTACTTATATAGCTAAGCCTTTAGATTAGAATAAGGCATCAATAGCACACACAAGTATGGGGAAAACTAGTTCTATATTATATATATATATAATGGTTATGGTTTTTTTTCCACCACTAACAAATTAAAATTATGCAATTTAGAAATTAAAAATGGATCTAATCCATCAAAGTAAATGGAAAATAATACAAACTCATGGTATCCAATATATCCAAGAAGGTAGTGCCTTTTATTATTATTTTTTTTAATGTTATTGCTTACTCCACGAGTCTATATGTATTTAACAGGATGTAAATTCTCTTAATTCTCAAATAATATAATATTGGTATGTAAGAAAAGTGAAAACTATAAAATAAGTATACAACATACACTTATCTTTATTCTCACTTTCATATAATAAATTAATAATACTACCTTGTTAATTTTATACACAAGAGAAATCATATTCATATTAATTTGTTTTTATTAAAGTGCAAAGAATATTTGAATCTTAGGTTAGTGATACATGACACTTAGCTTGTGAATTTTAAAATTCTGTACTTAACTTCTCTAACGTTTCAACTTCGAGCACGCAACCCCTTTTCTTAGGTTTTTATTTTTTTTCAACACCTTTTGTTCACATCAGTATTTTTATTCAAATTAGTGAAGGGTATTTTAATAATTTTATTAATTAAAATTCTAAATAAAAATGTTAGCATGGCATGGCTGAAAAGTGTTAAATATTACAAAAATATCCTTTACTAATATGAATAAAAATATTGACATAGTGTCCGAAATTGAAAGATCAGGGAGTTGAGTACAAGATTTTTAAATTCCAGTGTTCTATGTGTTCATGACATGAAACTCAAGAACCTTCTGTCAGTTTTTTTTTAATTAGAATATTCATTAAAGTGAATTTAATGATTAAGTTTTTTTAATATTATCGAGTCCATTACTAGAAACAATCCTCTCAATAAATGACACTCTATTTATCTCTGTCAAATTAAAAAGTGATAGTTAAAAGACTTAGACCACAATATGTATGTTAGATCGCATTAATAGATCCTTATTAATATGATAGGGTCACATACCTATGCTTTTAATAACTTTGTTTTATGTCCTTTCACATATTGCTACAAATTAAACTCTTATTAAACTCATAGACATAGCAACCGCACTTATGTTTTATAACAATCTATAATAACGGATCCACTTCTCATCCTCTCTACCTTCCTTTTAATTTCCCTAATAATAATAACCTTTTGATTTTGATGTTTTAAAAAAAATAATTAAAGTAAAGTTAATTAGATGCTTGATATGAAGTTCACCCATTATAAATTTTATTTATATTCTTTCTTTTATTTAATTGGTTATGTAATTTATTATATTTTATTTTCTCTCTCTACTATGATTGGTTATATAAAAAATTTTTGCCACGTATCTTAATTATATTAATAGATTTTACAACAAACACCTAATTAACTTTAACTTAATTAAAGTAAAAAGCTAAGAATTTTTTTGAACAAGGGAAGAATCAATTGCAAATCCCAATGTCTTGTTTTCTTTTTAATTTGTTTAATCTTTAGTCACGAGCTTACCACAGTTGGTTTTACGTATATAAAACGAGTTTAATTAATTTATTACATTGTGTTTAATTTATAGATTATTTTTCACAGATTATATGCTTGAAATTTTATGGGACGAGACAAATCTTTCACACGAGACTTGAGGTGTTTAAATTGTGAGTGAGACTCTGGACAAAATTCAAGTATTTGTTCCTTTATAAGCTCATACTGGGCAGAGGCAAATATAACAATATCATAGAGCTTGTGATGGCAAAAAATTATCATAATTAATTAATTTCATTTATTTGGCGAAAGCTTTAATATTTTATTTTTTATTAGGCAAAACTATATACCCCTTTGTTCCTCAAATTAATTAAACTAATTCTGTGGAGTAGCGATATTGTTTTTAAATTTTATTTGTTGTTAATTGTGCTAATAAAATTTTAATTTATAAATAATTTGTCCTTCATCCTAATTAACTCAGTCTAAATAATTAATTAACGGCATATATAAATGAGATAGTTCATATGACCTCCAATGCTGACTGTGATGTTAAGTCATATAATTAGTTACATTATTTCATCAATTTAGCCATATAATTATTATCATTGTGACATTACAAAATAAAGAACGTTAATGTGAACTAAATGGTTGACGTACACTAGAATTAATTAAATATATATGACTTTTTATCGCATTCAGCATTGAAAGCTACGTAAACAATTATATTTGCATCTATTACTAATTATTTAACCATAGAGCGCATGATAAAATTACTTACAAATTAAAATTTTATGAAACTAATTGATTGCTAATAAAGTTTAGGAGCCAAAAAAAAAATATTTTTGCCTTTATTGAACACTTGAAAGAAGATTTGAGTATTCCCACCCACCTGTACGCTTCTCAGGTGTCCGCCATCAAGGAGTTGTGGGCTCGTGACTGGGATATTCGGTTCATGCATGTTCATCGTAAGGCAAATTGTGTCGCCGACAGTTTTGCTAAAATGGGTCACTCATGTCTTGAGGAAGGGCAAATTTTCATGGAGCCTCCTGCGAGTTGTAGTAAATATCTTGCACATGACGTTGATGGATTAGAGATCCCTAGTTTAGCTGTTGCTTAGTCCCTGTGGCTTTCCTTTGTACCAAAAAAAAAGATTTGAGAACTTCAAGAAAGATTAATTATTAATTAAATAAATAAGCCAGGCTTGTGGGGTAATTAATTAATTAATTAGAAGTTGGAACTATATATATATATATTGTAGTTCACATGCAAAATATATAATATGGCAGTTGGGGGAAAACTTGTTGATCTATGATAGGGCAAACTCATGCAATGGAAGACAAAAGAATTGCATGCCCTTCCAAATTAAAAATGTGACCTCCTAATTGAAGCAATGGTCCCCTAATCCCACCAAGAGATTCAGTTTGTGAAAGGCCATTATCAGTCCTTGAATAATTGTGATCAAATTTTATGGCATATAAATGGTATGATATGATCATCTTCCTTCAATCTTCTTCTCTTGTACAGAACAATCATTGGAAACACCCAAAATACTAAAAATGGAAAACTCTAGCGGATAATTAATTAATGTCAGCAATATATATATATCATCATGGGTTGCATGCACATAAAGTGCCACAGCAAATGATAATTTGTGTGTGGTGAAACGGAGGTGCCGTTTGGTAGTCGGTGAATATTTAGTGGGAAGTGGAAGTGAAAGTGGAAGTGGAAGTTTTTTATATGTGTTTGGTATGTAGGGAAAGTGAAATAAAAATAAAAATTAAGATTGTTTGGTATGATAGGAATGAGGGAGAAGTGGAAGTTAAAATATACAAAATACTATTTTACCCTTACCCTTACCCTTTACCCTAATCTCACTCTCACTCACGCAAAGTTTTCACATTAGAGAATTTTGTGGAATGAATTATTAGTGCTGGTTATCTTTTATTTATTTATTTCTTTATTTCATTGTAGTTACTTGAAAGGCCTCTGTTTTAAAGTACATACCAGGACCTTATTAGCCGGCTGATGGGTATGTATCAGCCGGCTGATAAGGTCCAGGTATGTATCAGCCGGCTGATATATGCCCATCAGCCGGCTGATAAGGTACTGAGAGACAAAATCATTGCAGGAACAAAAATAGAGACATTTTAATACACAACACCAACACATAAGCATTTATAACATATAACTTATCCTCCCTAAAATACATATAACTTATCTTCCCTACCTATTGGAGAGAAGGGCAAAGTAGTCTTTTCACAAACCTTATCCTTCTCTCCACCTCACCTTCCCTCTACTTCCTTCCACTTCCCTCCAATTTACATGGAAGCAAGCTTCCCACCTAGCAAGGAAGCATGAACTCACCTCACCACTTCCAAAATCATACCAAACACACTTCCCACTCACCTTCCCTCTATCCTCACTTGAGGAAGTGATACCAAACTGCTTGTGTGAGTTTGAGATTGTGAAGTTGAAGTGACACTAGAGGGAGAAGTTGCTTCATTGATGAAAAGAGAGAAACCCAAACAAAAGGGAATCATGCATGCTATATATGCTATCATTCATAAATGTCAAAATGAGTTAATTCGGTTTAATTTATCTTCGATCTGATTTAACACTACTATTTTATTAAAGTTAAATTGGATTAGTTCGTTTTTAATATGAATTAGCTAAAATTCTTTTAGTTTAACTATATATCCAGAAGAATAAAAATTGGGGAAATATATAGAAAAAAAGAAAAATAAGAAAATGAGTCATATGCCATATCAGTCGAATTTGTCACGTAGGAGAGAGATGTCACCAACTCAGCACGCAATGTCATAAGCTAACAGAAAAATTCAACGGTATTAGACAAAAGGACTTATTTGAGATAAATTGAAAAGATAGTAGACTTATTTAGAATTTTTAAAAGATAAAGGATCAATATGAAACTAGTAAAAAATTAAAGATAAGGGACCAAAATGAATACTTGAACCTATAATTTCTATTATGTAAATGAGGCTCACTACTTAATTAATTTTGTGTTTGATTATTTCATCACTAAAGTATTAGGGTCCAAATTCATTAAACTGCATGGGAATTCTTTAGTCCCCCTTTTTCCTAATGACACTCTTTCAGATTTGAACTTTCAGATTCATTCAAAAAAAATTTCAAGAGAAGAGTTTGTTCATGATATACAATCCAATAATTTCTTCTTAAAAAAAAAAGAATACATTTTTAAGGATATGGGAAGGAGTTTGAATATGTAGATTAAAAGAACACATCTTTTAAAAATTTTCTAAAGGAAATAATTTTTTTAAAAAAACTAGATAAGATTTTTATATCTTTGTTAAAGGTTCCTAATCATATGCTTCATTTGTACTCTCTCTTATATGATCGATCATGTAAAATGTGAATTTTTATATTATCTCTCTACCATGATTGATTGTACATAAACTTTTTGTCACGTGTCATTTTTTTATTAAAAAATTTATAATAAAGATATAAATAACCTTACCTTTTTTTTATAAATAAATAATCTTACCTAAGTTAAGTCCAAGATTTTATTCATGATAAAATCCATTAATTTCTTCTTCTCTTCTCAATCCTCTTCCTTTTTTTTTTTTCAAAAAAGAATCTACCTTTAAAAGTTAAAATGGCAGTCCCACCACTCTATTATTCTTTTGTGTGCTTTCTCACTACTTCCTAGCTAGTAATTAAGGGAGTAAAATCACCATTATGGGTTGTTTTACCTACCTACCTTCATTAATTAATGATGTTGTCTCATCAAACATCACATGTTTACCTATGTCTCATAAAAGCAAAAACAACAGGATTTATGGGTTGAAGACAAAACCTTGATCCACAATTTCATTATCTTTTTTGAATGTATCTTCCCCTCGTGACTCCATGGACGGTTTCCTGTCTTTGTCCTCCTTAATAACATGAAAGATATATTGCTATTATTATATATGTGTAATATTCCATGTTAATTATATTATTACTTGTTATAGAATAGTAATTTTCTTACTTTTTTTTTTCTGAGAAAAGTAATTTACTTACTTGATTTAGTGCACGCCATTTTACAGTAAATTAAACTTTCACAGTTCACACACTTTTTTTTTGGATCAAGCCTATTATAATTATGCGTAATTTCAAAGTTTCATTAATTGTATCTAGAAATTAATAAGATGTGTGATAGACCCAAAAAATTAAATTCGGTTAAAATGTACATATGGTCGTTGAGTTTTAGGTAAGTTACGCATAACATTATTAAGTTTTAAAATCCTGCATTTAACTTCTATAACCTTTTAATTTCAACCACTCAACTTTCTTTTGTCAGGTTTCTGTATATAGTTTTTAACACTTTTCAACCATATCAGTATTTTTATTCAGATTAGTGAAGTGTGTTTTGATAATCTCAATTATAACTCTAAATAAAAATACTGACATAGCTGAAAAGTGTTACAAAAATTACCAAAATACCCTTCTAATCTGAATAAAATACTGGCATGGTTAAAAAATGTTAAAAAAAATAGACAAAAACCAAACAAAAAGGAGTTGTCAGTTGAGTGCTTAAAATTGAAAGATCAAGAGAGTTGAATACAAAATTTTAAAATCTAGGAGTGTTTTGTATCCCTAACCTAAAACTTAGGGTCGGACATTTTAGCCAAAAAGAAAAAGAAAGTATAATCTAATCGTAAAGTGTGAAATGTGAATATGTTGTCTAGTTTTCTTTTTTACTTATCTTACTTATTAATTCAATACTTCTAAGAAATGGGCAAATTTATAATTCAATCTCTAGATTGTTAAGTGTGTTTAGCTTTAATTTCTAAAAATTATTAAGTATACGATTTAGTTTTTAAGAAAAATAAATTTACTACACATTAATTTTTTGTTAAGTGGCCAATAGATATCAAAAGAACTAATAAATTATAAGTTTATTTTTTTAAAAATAATTTTAATTTCACTAATTTTTGAAAACTAAAATTAAATGAATTTAAAAATCGCAACTAAAATTTTAATTTAATCAATCAATTTATTTTTTTGTCAAAATAAAATTTGTTGACTTGAACAGGGTTGGGCAATAAGTCATGGACTCATGGGCTCAACTCATAAACTGATGCTAACTGTGGCTTCATGGACCATAATGGTTTGGGCTTCTTCATCTAAACATTCTTTGGGTCCAAATTTTTGCTATTGGGCTTCCGCTTTTAGGCCCAATAATAACCAATTCAATCTTCGAAGCCGAGAAGTGACACACTCGATCAATTCGTCTCTGAGAGGTGAATTCGGACAACAGCTGAAGCTTTGTCTTCTTGTAGTAATGCAAACGCTACTTCTGCCGGCTGCTCGCGGCGGCATTCTCACGGCGGCGACGCCGGTTTCGTCGGCTGCTTCTGCCGGCTCACCTCCTCAGCTCCACCGACTTCTTCGCCGCCCGAATTCGTCGCCCTCGCTCTCTCTTCCCTCTTTCGAATCTTCTCACTCTCTCACTTCTTCATCTTCACTGTCTTCTTCCTCTTTCGGTGTTGTCTATCGACCAAAGAAGCTCTCTTTCTGTGTAAACGCATCTTCGCAAGTTTCTGCAGCTTTTACTCCCTCCAGTGATGAATCAGAGAGAGCAAAACTTGCTCAGGTATTTTCTTTCTCACGTCGTCCTCTTCTAGCAGTGAATGTAGGTATTTTAATTCCTCGAGCATAGTCAATGAGTTGAATGCTGTGTGGTTCTGGATTATACTACCACCAATTTGAATTCCTTTCTAGGGTTAGATGTTTCATTTAATTATAGTTAAATTATCTATCATCTCTTCTGCTTGATCAATGTAGTTTGTGTGGATGCGCTTGGAAGGGCAGTGGCTATGCTTCTTTATTTATTTGTGACGGTAATATTGTGGTTCGATGGTGTAGGTTTCAAAGAGATTGGAGAAGACTGCAAGGTATTTCAAGCGTTTGGGTAATTTAGGATTTTGGGGGCAGCTAGTCTGTACTGTGGTGGCAGCTGTAATACTGTCATTTTCCGTTGTTGTCACTGGAAGGGTCACATCTCCGGCCACTTTTTATGCTACTGCTGGTGGAATAGCTGCTGCTTTTGTATCTGTGTTCTGGTCATTTGGATATATTCGGCTATCTGATAAGCTTCGAAGAACTGCCAATGATCCGACTAAGGTACTGTTTTTTATATTAATGGTGCTGAGATGCTTTTAAATTTCTGAAGATTGAAGACGTATCGGTTGTAGCCTGTATGTCACTTTGGTGATTAATACCAATGTCAATATCAGCAATAGTGCTCAATTGTGATATAAAATTGTTTCAACTCTACTTGTTCATGAATCCTTTTTAGATTGTTACTAAGCAGTAGTGTTTTACTTTTGATGTTTGGATCAAAGCCTCTCTGCGGGAATTTTGTTGTCTAGCCTTTGATATACTTGGTAAGGCATCTATTTTAGGATGCTGAAGCATGAGTTCATATGTCTTCTTGTATCGTCTAAAATTTGAGATGCTGAGGGAATATTATACTCATTCCTTTTCTTTTTCCGGTAGTTTAATGTTGTTGCTGTGATGCTGTCACCTGTCAATGGCTTGGGGGCTTTTGTATTAGGTATTTGCCACGCATTCCTTTTTAAGAGATTAAAGAAGTAACAGAGAAAAGACAAAAAAGGAGTAAACCTTTGTAAAAAGATATAGCATTGACCTTGGTCCATTAGCTGGGGATGTATCAATATCTACCTTTGCTAACTTACATATTTTTCAATGTTCTTTTAGATTGTGATTCTATTTAAATCCTTACCCCACGAGTGTGTCCCAACACAATCAAATTTCATGGCCAGTGTTGAGCAAAAATGAGGCCTCCAGAGTATCATTGACATCATGAAATAGTTAATATTGCTAACTATCTTCCCTATTTTAAGAAAGTTTTCATGGTGTCATGATATAAATAGAAAGAACTTGTGTTGAAATGTTTGAGAGTAATTTTTTACAGCTTGAAATGCATCTTTCTGGAGAGTTCACTGATATTTATCATCTTAGATGATCATACACATTGTTGGCATGGTATGGGATATTTCCTTGATTCTTGTCAAACATGATGTTTAGCATCTTATCTTTTCTTTATATATATATATATTTGGTAATCAGCATCTTATCTTTGTAATGCGTATTAATAGATTACTTTGCCTTTTTGTTGTGCTTCAGGCTCCTCCCCGTGCTGATGTAGTGAAAAGCTTGAAGAATGGAATAGTAGTAAACCTTTTGGGAATGGGTGCAGCTATTCTTGGCATGCAAGCCACGGTTGGATTGTTGGTTGCAAAGGCTCTGACTTCCTCAGCCAACCCATATTATCAGGGAATCTCTCCTGGATATAGCCCTGTTCTTGCATTGGATGTATTTTTGGTTCAGGTAAAACATATTGGTTTTTCTCAAGTTTCCCCTTTAGAAGTATAATTTTAGTTTATTACCTTTTGGTACTTACCATTTTATGTTAAGGCATGGCTTCAACTTCTTGTGAGTTATGAGTTTTCATCTTTGACTTGCGCTTAATGGGTTTTTCTTTGACGTTCAGAAGACCTCTATCTGTATTCTGTAGGGTTCTCTGGTGTCTACCATTATCTTCTCTTTTACAAAAAATAAACTAGGACACCTGTATTGACTACTATTATAATTTATATGGGAGGTGAAGTATTTACAGTTGGATACTTGGAGCTTAAATTGACAATATTATTGAGAACAAATTTGTCAACGTGAGGAACCTGTGTCAATTTTATTTAGTGTCAAGGACAAATTTGCAGGTCTTTAACTTCTAGTAATTTGAAAAGCTATTGCTTAGAAATTGAGTTTTTAGCCTCTTAATTTTTTTGTAATATGTGAAAAATCTTAGCCAACATAAATCATGCTACTGAATCTATCAGTGGACTTATTGCAAATGACCGTAGTATCAGCTGCAATTTACCTTGTCCAAGTAACATCTTGTATAGCAAGTTCCAACTGCTTTCATCTACCTAATTTGTAAAACCAATGTTCCTATCTTCTTTATTATAAATCTACCTAATTGGTGCCAGCAACATGTGCTTGTTTTACTCCACAATGTCTTCAAGAAACTTGAACAGAAAGTGAGAAACTTAATAATTAGTAGAATGAGCAATGCTATTAAACATTTTTTTAATCCTTGTTTGATTTACAGGCTTCAGCAAATACAATTCTTTCTCATTTCCTCGGGCTTGTTTTCTCATTGGAGTTGTTGCGATCGGTCACGTTACCACCGTCAGAAGCTACTCCTGTTCCCAAGCTTGCATAAGGCGTGCCGAGAGGCAAGTACAATGTAATTACAGTTTAAGATGTATCCTCCTCATTTGTAGTGGTTGCTGTATTGATGAATTTTGCAACTATTTTAGATCTCAGGCATGATTTATTTCTAAGTTTGAAAGGACTAGTGTAATGTTGTCTAATAAGCATGACTTCACCTGAGAATTTCAGTATATCTATATTCCATGGTCCATGTACAACAATGGGTGGAGTTTAACCACACTGTCCACAACTTGTATATGTGTTTGGGTTCACACATTATGGTAGATTTTCAATTTATGAATGTCAATTGTAGAATTGAGAAAACATTAATCAGATTGTGATTGTATCCATTGAACATTTGATATGGTTTCTGTTTGATTCTGTTTTACAAAATAATTTATGATTTTATGTAACGAAAGTCTGCAGGACTGTAATAACTAATAACATGATCACTACTTGGTTAAGAATACCAAGTAGTTACGTTTCACTTATATTTTTAAGGCTAAAATGCTAAAAATATCCTGAACTTAAAATTGATTTAAAACTCTGCAAACAAAACCCTCTTATTAATTTTTTATTTTTTTCATTTAAAATCTTAACGGACACTACATAAAAATTAAGGTATAAATTTAAAGTCACAAAAACCTTTCTTAAACTATAGGCATTATTCAGAAAATCATCATAAACTTCAAGTCTTATGTAAATTCTCTCGGAATTTGTTTTGTGCAAAAACTCCTACTATGCCTGTTCTTCATTGAAGGTTTTGGAAGGAAAAGTTAATGGAAGTTGAAGAATTGTAATTCATTTTTTATATTTAAAGAATTATTTATACATAACTTGTAATTTAAGAAAACCATGGTCATTGGCTCAAATCTTGTAATTGATTGAACTGTACTCAACATTAGAAATATCCTGCCTTGTTTGATCTATACGCAGTACTCTAATCATTTCAACGAGGAACTCTTTTGCTGATATAAGTATTGCTATCTAACGCTTTTTAATCCTTCTTTGTTTTATTGGCATAAAAGTGAATGCTATCCATGTCAACCCTCCTCAGGCTTTTTTTTTTGGGGGTCCTTTTTCACTGTTTCCCACTAAATTGCTTTCTTCAAATCGATGGGAATTAATTTTAGTAGAATAGGTTAGTATCTCACAATGTGATAACAAAGAACTCGGATTTGAATTCATGCTAATAAATATTTTTACACCAATGCTTTAAACATGATTGCGGCTCCAATAATAAAATATCTGTGGAACTAAAGAAATTGCTTTTCTTCATTCTTGGTAATTGTCTAGTTGATATGAATCATTTTCTAGTTTAAAAATATAATATTTTTGGAGTGTCTTCCAATTTACAAAGACGATAGATATTACATATTAGCTATTACAGATAGAATAAAACTTAAGTGCAAACGTTTACATATAAGCCAATAAAAACAGAGATTAGCTAATAAGAATGGGACAAAAGTTAAATTCCTTTTAAAATGTTTGTCGTCAAAATTTTTAATTAAAATATAACAATTTTTTTTTAAAAAATAAATCAACTAGGTTGCTAAAATTTTAAAAAAGATTTCTTCCACACATCACATAATAACACGATATTAAACAAAATTTTTAACCTATGATTTGTACATCTATGCTATTGTCTATGATATTGGGTCTTTTCTCATTGATTTTAAAATAATATATACTTTAGTATCTCAATATGTTAGTATAAATAATAAATAAAATGTAAATATAATATGAAGAACAAGAGTGTAAAAAATTAAATATTTCTTATTTTTTGTATTAGTTTCACAGTGCACAATTTGGACACTTGAGAAGTCCTAACATTATTATGGTTTTATAATCAACAAATGTCAACAAGAGAAATGCGAAAAAAAAATACAAGTGACTGTTATTATTCGTAGTCTTATACAATCTCCAATTTCCAATGCAGAAAATTAGTGGTTAGTGGCTACCTAGGGATAGTATAACTGTTTGACTGTCTCATGCCGAGAGAAGTGGCACACTCGAATCAGCTGAAGTGCACTTGAGTTGATGATCTGAATCGTTGATCCGGTCAACAAAAAAACATTTATCTGGATCAACGGTTCGAATGATCAGGTGATCCAAATCCAAGAAGTCGCCACCAAATGTTATTAGAATCAGAACTAGAAATGAGTGGAATGTCTTAATAATTAGGGGCAAACTGAAGCGTGTGCAATCCTATATCCCTAGATTGTAAATATTGTTTAATAATGTGTGCCTGATGGATGCATACATGTTTTAAGTAAGTTTTTGGATAAGTGCAAGATAATGACATGGGGAATGGTTCACAAGAAGATTATAAGTTCAAATTTCAATACACTATGGTTCCATGTATGAAACAAAAGTTTGTATTAAGAATAGATCACATATCAAAGACAAGCAAACTCTTCATTGTTCTGAGCCAAAACCATGACATGACATGTTACAGTACAGTTCTAAAGATTCCCCCCATCCTCTCTCAATTCTCAATCTAGTGGAAAGCATAACAAAGGTAAGCCCACTGTCAAAATTTATAAAAAAAGCATCTCCCCATGGAGATATAGAAAGTCAGAAGATGAATCATCACCTATTATGGAGCTACTGGTCAAATCCTGCTTCTGAAGAATTAACACACCATCTAACCATTAATGAAAATAGCGACAGCATCCCAGCAGAAAAGAAAATCTCTAATACTTCATGTGTTAAGCATCCATTTCTACACCCCCTAGCTAAACTTCCAGAGATCCATTTGCACCCTGAATTTCAAACAAGAAGTTAACCCAAAAATCCTGGTGACTTAGCTTGAACAAGTTTAAGGTCTTTGAAATAATGAAGATAAAATTATATTACAAAATTACATTACATAGAAAACTCAGGATCAAAGAGTTGGAATTATCACAGATCAAAAGCTTATATAAAACATCTATTGCATTTAGTATTGACAAGGAGTAATTGGAAATTACATGGGTATGACACTATTTAGTGTTAAACACACACTAACAGGAAATAACAAACTAAACACCAACCACATTCACATAGCATAAAACTGGATTGCAAATTCTAATTAGATAGTGCCAGTCGCACACCTTTCTATGCTTGCTAGTATTACATGCTCTTTTAAGTTACTTCTACAACAGTAGTTGCTTGACTGTTATGATAACTTATCAGAACTCATCATCCAAGAAAAGCACATGTTACTAGCAAAACATAAAGAGGAGTTAAAAAGATGTTAAATAAAAAAGATGTGTAAACAGCATTGTCTTTTATTCTCTTCCTTCTTTCTTTAGGTCAAATTGCACTCATACTCATGCTTTATATTTCGTAACTGAGTATGAATTATGAAACCCAAGATTTATCTATATTTTCTTAAACATCAGTTTCAATGGTAAAATGCTTATCAGTTGAAAACTATTATTGAAAACAGAAAAATGATCATTAGTGAGAAGATTTAATAGGGGAAGGACTGACACAAATACCTACCTAGTAGGATGCCTCTCCACACTACTGCAAAAAGAAGTAAAATAAGATTATATATATGGTGAAATATACTCGCATAGTTGCATGTACGGGTATTGCATTACTTAATAGACAAATTGCTTGTCAACATAACCAACAAGATTTAACTTCAAGTTCTGAGTATGTGACTTCAGCGTCAAACACATACATAAATGTGTAGTGTGCGCTTACCTACTCCATCTTCTTTTGTTTGCTTGTAGGCATAAAAATCTTCTGTAAAACATCACCATCTAACTTTTTATAATGTGTCTGAATTTTACCATGTATCATACACAACTTGTCATCAATTGGTTCCTGGTACTTGTCATACAACAAAGGAACTGACAAGCTAAGAAGAACACCTGTCAAGAAAATAATAGAAATATGTAAAAGAAAATACTGGGAGTTTTCACAATGCGAATTCTATGTTTAACCAAAACTGAAAACCAGAGAACTTACAAATATAGATCAGAGTCAGAAAGTTGAACAGACTACCAAAAAAAGAGATAACCAACAATGCAGCCGCAATCTGATCACCCAAACCCACATAAAGAGATTTCAGTGTAAAATGCTGTACTATAAGCTAAGTTTATCTAAGTAACTGTAGCATAAAAAGAAGAAAAAAACAATGAATCCCACACCTTAAGGCAAAGTATCAAATTTCTCTCAATTGCTATGTCGTGTGCAATTGACAAAGCCTGATTGATCCAAATCTGCAGTGCATCAGCAGCCTTGGCAACAGACTCCTCAGAGATTTCCATATCGGGAAGAGGAGGGAGAGGTCTGTACCATTACTACCACATATTAAAAACAATACAAAACTAAAACAACTTCAAGAGAATAAAGTATAATGAGCACAATACATTTCTCGAGCATTTTTCAAAGACTCAACTATACTCGGTCATTTCATGCGGATTTAGTTTATCCCTTTAACTCAAACAACAAAGAAAAAAAAAGTTAAGAAATTCAGTAATATTATTAATTCGCATAAGTGACTTGGAGACTACAGAGCCAGGGGATTAATAATTGCAAGGAAAACAAATAGAAATACCTATTCAGAAGGGAAGCAGCCTTGGCCCAGAAAAAGAGAATCACAACGAGCATCAATAGAACATTGGCCACAAAAGACAAGAGATTATATCCGGCTCGTTCAAATAGGAACCACAATGCCGAAGCTGAAAACAGCACCACAACCCCTCCGTACCAATTCTTCCAAAGCAACACATCCGCAACTACCAAAATCAATCAACCAATCAATCAAAATCAATCAATTCCGATTTGCAGAAAACGAGACCAATAGAGGAATATTAAATATAAGGAAGAGCACGATGAATGGAATGCAAGATCATTTCCTAGCTTCGCCTAATACTGAAATTGATGATCACACAATCAAAGCAAGGTCACATAGGTAAGAGAGAGAGAGAGAGAGAGAGAGAGAGAGAGAAATAGAACCTAAGCCAGCGCCGAGAGCCTGATGAACGGAAACCCGATGAGAAGGTTTAGGTTCTCCCATGGCGATTAGGGTTTGAAAATGGGAGAAATGGAATCGAAGATTTTGTTTATTATTTTTTGTTCTTTTGGTTTTGTTTCAGACGTGCGAATTGCGATTGAGAAAAGGGGAAGAAGCCGTTGAGGAGTCGCATTGTGTGAAGGCTATGGACTATGGAGTAACAATTATTATTATTATTATTATTGTTATTATTAAAAAGTAAGAAGAGTGTTAATAAAAGCCATAAAATAAAAGAAAAAACTTAGGTCAATTTCCTTATGTCCATTTCATCCAATTCCCCAATATAATTATGACACGTGGCAAAAAGTGTTTAAATGACCAATCACAGTAGAGAGAGAATATAGAAGACCACCTTTTATTTGACCAATCATTGAAGAAAGAGAGTGTAAATACAATATATGATTGGTGGAATTGGATAAAATGAACATAAAGAAATGTACATAAGTTTTTTCCTAAAATAAAACCTATCTTCCCTAACTGAACCAAATTCAACCAATCAAAAATTGAATAATTTTGAAGGATTTGATATAAATAATTTATGAGCAATTTCATAAATTATCCTCTCTTGTGAAAGGTATCATTGAGCAATCAAATTAATTTATTTTGTTTTCTTGATCCTTTTATTAATTTTTTGAGGCAAAATACTATTTAGTTCCTGAATTATTGGTTAAACTATTATTTAGTCTCCAAATTTATCAAGAATATTATTTAGTCCCTAAAATTTGTAACTATGTCAACTATTTAGTCCCCGAATTTGTAACTATGTCAACTATTTAGTCCCCAAACTTGGCAAAAATACTATTTAATCTCCAAATTTGCAACTCTGTCAACTTTAACGGGTAACAATCAGGAGACTAAATAGTTGACAGAGTTACAAGGATTAAATAGTATTTTTGTCAAGTTTGGAGACTAAATAGTTGACATAGTTACAAATTCGGGGACTAAATAGTATTTTTATCAAATTCGGGGACTAAATAGTTGACATAGTTACAGATTCGGGGACTAAATAATATTTTTGATAAATTCAGAGACTAAATAGTAGTTTGACAAACAATTCAAGGACTAAATAGTATTTTGCCTCTAATTTTTTTATACTTTTTTTAGAATTTTGACTTTAAGAAACTACGTTAATATTATAATTTTCAGACTAGATTTAAAATAATAATATAACTATTATGCTACTTTTGTTGTAAAACAATGGGACCAAGCCTAAAGGGAATTAAGTATTTCTGCCCAAAAATAATTAAAAAAAAATTCCAATTTCCATCAATTGTAATAATTAGATTCTGATTAATTTAGTTTGAGTTATCAGAGGTTCTATTATAAGAAGAGAGTTCTTCTAGCAAAAAAAAGTTTTTTAACTTAAAATCTTATTTAAAAGAAATATAATATCTATCACTTCAACTAACTATATATTAATTGTTAGATTCTTATTTGTCTATGAATATATTAATTGAAAACAATTATGCTTTTATCTTACTAAATGAATAAAATATTGTATTTTCTTGTAATTAGTTTATATGAATATAGTAAAAAGAACTTTTTAATATTTAAATTTAGTACACCAAAATAAGTCAATACCTTCAAAAAGTAATTATTTATGATTTGATTTGATACAATAAATTCAAATTATTAGGGTATGTTTGATTAGTGGAATGTTTGAGGGAATGAGAATGAGAATACTAAAAGGAATGAGAATGTGATGTGGCTATGAAATAAAAGTGGGTAAAATAACTATTTTATCTTTATATTAAAAGTGAGAATGAAATAAAGTAAGTAAAAAATTAAAACAAAAATATAATTTTATCACATTATATAAAATAAAATATGTTTAATTAAAAAGTAAAAGAATTACGTTTACGATTACATAATTTTTTATGTAACCAATCCGCCCTTAGATGTAATATTATGTCAAATTGAGGGCATCAATTACTGGAAAAGACATTTTTAGTACTTCATAACATTCAATTTATATATATATATATATATATATTAAATGAAAAAGAAAAAAAATAACTATAAAAAATAAAGCTTTTGAATAACAAAGTTAATAATTATTCAGAAACCTCATCCATGGACTCGTTTCTGGGCTTCTTCAGTCAAAGAAGTTGCCCCAAATTTTTTTTTATTTATAAAAGTATCAAATGGCCCTAATTTTGTTTAGTTGACCAGAAAGCAAAAACATAAAATATAAGCCATGTGCACAGTATAAATTAATATATATATAATATGAGGAAAGAAAGTACTATAATCTATATTATTTGACCTATAGAAATATATCTTTCTATATATGTTCATATATATTCATACTTTAGCAAATAACGAATTCGAGCTCCATTCTGTTTTGTAATGAATTTTTAAATCTTTGGACTCATACCTGTTTATTTTAAATATTTAAGATTTCTCTGATTGAAATTTGTTTATATAAAACATATTATAAATAACATAAAAAATAAGATATAACATAACATACATTATTTTGGTGGTGGTTGCTAAATGTAACAAACATTCTCCAACTTCAATTACTTATTAGTAGTAGTTTAATTCCAACTTCCAAATGCAATAAAATAAACATCCATGTCATTTAGCATCGTTGTAGAATCCAATTTATAATACTCAATATTCTTCATGAATCAAAAAGAGAAAAAAAAATGCAAACATCTTGTATTTTACTATTATAAATGTACAGAAAAGACTTTTTTTTTTCTGGGCCGGAGTACAGAAAAGAAAGGTTAAATTTTAGGCTTACTTACAATTTTATTTTTATTTTTTATTTTTGTAATTTAGCATAATTTTGAGGATTACATAAATTACATCATTTTACTAAGTAAAACACAAACATAAACTGATGAAAAGAAAACATTTTGAAAGGTTGGATGAGTAATAGAAGCAAAACACTATAACTTTATATATATATATATATATATATATATATATATATATGAAAACATTATTTATAACTTAAGTTTGAGTTAAATGTGAGTTGCTACATGTTCTATAAACTTCCAACACCAATTGGAGTTGGGTTTAGTAGCCAGTTTCGAATTCTTGTTAGAAAAGGTATTTATAAGTAGTATCTGATTATATCTCAAATAGAATTGCTTTTAATAAGAAGATACATTAAAAAAAAACTTTATCAATTAAAAACAAATTTTAAGGTCAAAATTTCAAATTGATCCCTTATGTTTACACAAAGTTTCATATTGGTCCTTTATGTTTCAAAAAGTTTAAATTGGTCCTTTATGTTTGCAAGAAGTTCCAAATTGGTCCTTCTGTCCAAGTTCGTTTATTTCTTCCATTAAGTGCTGATGTGGCATGCTGACGTGAACATATCATCTCTCCTACGTATCCATTTAAGCTGACGTGTCATGCCACGTCATCGCCACATCATCATCTACCATCATATGTGATCACGTCACTGATGTGGCAATGACGTGGCATGACATGTCAGCTTAGATGGACACGTCAGCACTTAACTTAAAAAATTGACGGAAGGACCAATTTGGAACTTCTTGCAAACATAAAAGACCAATTTAAACTTTTTAAAACATAAAGGATCAATATGAAACTTCGTGCAAATATAAGGGACCAATTTAGAATTTTGACCCAAATGTTAATCAATGTTTTAAAATACTGATTAGCAAAATCCAAAGAATAACAATAAGGTCACTAACTTTGATGGTGGCATGCAAATGAGAGAACTAGTTACTAGGTGGTCTTATTAGCCTATTATTGTAGCCTCTTTTAGAGTTAATGAATGGAGCAACATGTGCCATTGCCTAGAGAAACCAGAGTTGGATCATGTAATGCACACAAAATTAATTAAACTTGATTAAATGGAATTAAGTGGGTGAGAGTGAGGCATTGTAAAATAATAGGATAGGAAAATTCCTAGATGGTTCTCAACCACGTGACAATTTGCAATTTTCATTTTAACTTTCTGGATTACTTTAATTGTAACCCATAATCCGATGCATTAAACTTAGGAGAAGCAGCATGTGTTTTGCTTAAACAAACATATTCTTGTTTTCCCTGTTTGGTCAGAGTTTGTCGTTTCATTCCATTTTTTTATTCAGCCAAAATCTTGGATCTTCATTTCCCAATGCTCTTTTCCATCTCCTTTCCTTTTCATTATACATCACCGTTTAAGTATCATTATACCCTCCACTATTACTCCTTAAATTGTTAGTTACGTTAAATTATTATTTAAGTCATTAAATTTTTTTTAAAAAAATACTATTTAGTTTCTGAATTTATAATTATCTTAATTATTTAGTTCCTTGAACGTTACCTGTTAGATAATTGAGTGACATAGTCGTTAACGACGATGATACAGGTGTCGCCGTTGACATATAAGAAGGTCTTTTGTGAGGACAAGGCATGATGTGGTTGCCATAGCTGCACATCAAGCGAGACTTGGCTCCAGGAACAAGGAAAATAAGTCATCGACCCAGTTTTCGACAACGCGAGAGGAGAAGTGAAGAGAGGAGTCCGGCCACGTCACTTAGTTATTTGACGGATATTGTCCAGAGGACTAAATAGTTGAAAGAGTTGTAAATTTAAGAACTAAATAATATTTTTCTAAAATTCAGGGACTAAATTTGAGAGACCAAACATTTTTCAATGACCAAACCATTAATTAACTCTGATTCCTAGTGGAATGCACAGACAATAAAATTAAGGTTTGTAGAGTTAAATTATAATTTTAAGAAAATAGCGCATTTAATTTAAGCATGATTCAGTAAAAATAATTACAATTTAATTAACAATTATATATTTTAGTTTAGTATAAATAATTGTGTAAATTGTCAAAATTTTAAGGATAAAGTTTTCACAATTTTTAATTGTTAACCTTATAGAATAACAAATGTTTGTAACAAAAAATACAATATATATATATATATATATATATACCATATGCATGATGACATAGTCAAGTTTACAAATTATTTAAAATGAGAATTTGTAATTTTGATATGTATTTCTTGCTAACAATGGAATAAACTAAATAAATTAGTAGCACAAAAAACGTTATTGTTAGGTATTATTTACCGTTAACATATTAAATATAGTTTATTCGTTTGATAAAAAAAAGATATGAATAATCCAAACTGAAAAAGACTAGTAACGTTCTTTCCGTTAAGAGATAAAGCAAAAATAAAGCAAAGAGTTGAAACTTGAAACTTGAAAAATTGTTTTTCCTTTTTTTAAAATTATAAAAAGACGGCTTTTAAAAAATAAGAAATGAATAAAAGAAATAATATAGAGAAGAAGCACGTGTGAGGGTTTATTCTGTTAAATCAATCCATTGATTCAGCAACGGCGCCGTTTGGCAATAGGATTTGGAATACCGTCTTTTCTAAGTAGTCCGTTTTGGTAGTTCAAATGAAAAATCCGAAATTGAGAGAGTTGGTGACCGCCTCGTGTCGGTGACTCAAGGCCGTTACTGCCTCGTCCGTGCGCCTCATTTACAGCCTGGACTCACACCTTGTCAGTAATCATCCCTTCTCCAATTCCGCGTCCGCTTCTGTCTTTTTCTCCACCTCATCACTTCCCTTCCCCCCGCGCCAAATATCCATTTCCGAATTAATAAATAAATAAATACATGTCTTGGCCAATGTAATTTTTTTTGTCTAAATTAAGATATCCATCGTCGAGCACAGTGACTAATCTTCTCATTAAATTGTAGGCATCTCGAAGGATGAGACAACTGATCCAAGAATTTAAAGCTGCTCTATACTCAAAATAAGGATTAAACCCCTGCCACTTGATTAAAGATAGATGTCCCTTCCACTCAACTATACCTCTTCAACTTTTGGGAATGTGATTTACTATTAACTAATATGATTTATTTAGCCTCTTCAACTTTTGGTTTTCAATATTTATTTAAATTTCAATTTGATTTTTCCAATTATTCAAATATTAAAATTACCTAATAAAATTGAAAGATAAGGAAGAAAATGTGAAGGATCGAAATGAAATCAACTGCAATCATAAAGACTAAATTAAAATTGAGCAAACGTCAAAAATTAAATTAACAGTAATCATAAAATAAAAAACCAAACTAAGACTCAACAAAAATTATATATCAAATTTAAAAAAAAAAAGTGAAAAATGTTTGAAACCAAAATAAAATTTGTTTATACAAATTGCACGCAAACCAATAAAAAGTAACTACACACCAAAAAATCAAACCAATATGCTTTCCAGCCTGGCTCGGTCAAACTTATCCCCTCAACTCAAAACTGTCTCTCCATCTCGTAACAAATTCTCGCGATATCTCCCTATGGACCCTCCTCCTCTTTCACTCTTTTCAGTTACTAACTTCCATAACTGTGACGAGTCATGCTAGGGAAAATTTAAAAAGAAAACTATTAACCACTAACTACCGCCTCCATTCCTCAAGTAAATTTCCCATATCGCCGAGATTTTAGCTGGATTCTACAAAACCTTCGTGCTTACGTGGCATGCCCCTGATGGTTATACAGCTGTGATTTACACTAACCGGTAACCTAGCAGCACCGGTTGCCCCAACGTTTCTTACCTGTTTTGGTTAACCGGCTGAGTCAGTTACCCTAACCCTCACTTTTATAAACGCCTCTAACGCCTCTTCTGCGTCTCACATCATCAGAGGAGGCTCCTCCTTCTCCTTCTCCTTCTCGCTATTTAGCCTTACTCGACATTTTTCAAATTTATCTTTTTTGTTTATCCAAGAATTTGTATGGTAGATTCTGGTTTTTAGTTTTAGTTTTGTAGATTTTTAGGGTTTTCTTCATCATCATCGATGAATCGAGATTCGGCAACGATGGAGGCGCAGCAGAGAGATGTGGATCGGGTTAAGGGTCCATGGAGCCCCGAGGAGGACGAGTTGTTGCAGAAGCTCGTGCAACGGTACGGCCCTCGGAATTGGTCCGCCATAAGCAAGTCGATCCCCGGACGGTCCGGGAAGTCGTGTCGTCTCCGCTGGTGCAACCAGCTCTCGCCGGACGTGGAGCACCGGTCGTTCACTCCGGAGGAGGACGAGATCATCATAGAGGCTCACTCGAAGTACGGCAACAAGTGGGCAACCATAGCTAGGCTCTTGAACGGCCGTACTGATAACGCGATCAAGAACCATTGGAACTCGACCTTGAAACGCAAGTACTCGTCGATGATCGCCGACGAATCCGCCGCCGCCGCCGCCGTCGATGAGCCGCCTGAGAAGAAATCGGCCACGGGAGACGGCTCCGCGCCGATGCGTTCGTCATTCTCGTCAGGCGGCCATTGCTACAGTCCAAGCAGTCCTTCTGGATCTGATGTGAGCGATTCAGGTCTGCCTGTAGTTTCGTCTTCGACGGTGATTCGTCCTGTAGCGAGAACCGGCGGGATCTTACCGCCTTCCCAGCAGGCCGAGTCACGCGCGAGTCAAATCCTCAAGTTCAACAAGGAACCGTGCACTGAACTCACTCTTTACCCTCTCGGAGCAGCCGAGTCAAATAACGAGTCGCAGATTGCAGAGGCAGCAACGCCTTCTCCGTATAAGGTCTCATCAATGGCAACATTTGGGCCCGATTTACTGATGGTGATGAAGGAAATGATAAGAGATGAGGTGCAAAATTACATGGCAGGGCTTGTTGATGATAAGAGATTGCGCTCGAATCGTGATTCTGGAGTTTCGAAGGTAAATTGAGGAGAATGATAAGAGTTCAAAGATGCGAAGAAGGTGTTTGTTAATTTGTCTAAGAGAAAACGTAATTTCGAGACTGTACAGAACAGCAATTTTCATGCTAGAGGAGGGAGGGGGGAAAATATCAGAGTTGGTAGAATTGGAACTCAAAATCGAAAATAATAATAATAATAATAAATAAAGAAAAAGAAAAAAGAAAATCAGTCTCTGTAGTTTTTTTTTTTTTTTTCATTTTGAAATTACTAGAACGTAGAACAACTGTACAACTACAAGTAGACGCTTTTTTTATTATTGTTATTATTATGTTGAATTTGAGGGATTTGAAATTAGTTTCTTAAAAAGAACAAAAGTGAAAAACAATAGTGGCGTCTCACCGGGCATTATGGTACGGTGTGTGTACGTGTAGTACAACAACTTTGGATGGCATGGGTGCTTGGTTGGGCCGTTAAGAAGGCCGTTGTAGTTGTTGATAATTGTGAGTAGGTAGTTGAAACTTGAAAGAACAAACCCACTATTGCCCAGTAACAAAAAAGATGGAGCCCATGGAAAATGTATGGACTGCAAATTTAAAATTGTTTAATATTTAAGGTCAATCATCAAATCATTATATTTAGTCTTGACAAAAAAAAAAATATTTAGTTTAAAAATAGATGAGTCTATCAACAAATAGTTAATTGAAGTGTTAAGTTTTTCATTCTTCTTAATATCTTGAGTTTGAATTTTGTGTATAGAAAAATTCATAGTTTTTAAAATCGGACCAGGCATCGAACTAGTCGAAGTACTGGTTCACGGTTCATTGGCGCGGTCAAATCGGTGGTAATTAAATATATATATATATATATATTAATTTAATATACTAAAATATATCATATTAAATATTAGTTACATACTTTATGTGTCAATCTCCACCTAAATATAATTAACTACAACATTATACCATAAGTAAAATACTAGAATTAGAACAAGTTGCAGACTTAATCACAATATCATATCAAACTCATCTAAGAAGTCCAATGATCAACATACCTACTACCTAGTACTCAACAATCAACACACGCAAAATTAGAATCAATATGTCCACATACTAAATCACAAATAAGACAAATTGACAATAAAATTCAATTATAATATTGGTTGACGTTAATTTCATCAAATGACACCAAGTTATGATTCAAAGAAGGATAATCGCCAATAGTGTCATTCTGAGATCCAGATTTATCATCCACTTTCAATTTGCTCTTCTCTCGCGTGCAGCTGCTCTTGTGCGGCTACTTGTGCTTGTGCAGGGCAAGGGATTTTCAATTTTTTTTTAAAAAATATATATCTATAATTCTAAATAAAAATATATATCCATAAAAAAAATACATGAAACAGCATCGTTTTAAGTAAAAAAGTCAGAACCGGATGAACCGAGCAAACCGCCGGTTTTCATCGGTTTACCCGATTCACCATCGGTTTATTCAAAGAGTGGTTTTATGGTTGTTCCGGATTGGTATACCGACCGGTTCCCGGTCCAACTTGGTCCGGTCCGGTTTTAATAACCATGAAAAAATCTCTGTTGAGAGAGCTTTACTCCTATGAGATCTAGCTAGTTCGAACATGTTTTCAATAGTAAGATACCTAAAAAAAAGATGAGTCTCTTCAATTAGCTCACATTCTCAAGTTTTTTTCGCTCTATTTCTCTCAAGAAATTTCATGCCGACAAATATGAGAGGCACCAGATTAGGAAGGGTGAAATGTACCAACAGAAAACATGTAGTAGGAATATAAACTAGGGACGGTGATTGGGTGATTTAGCCACGGTGGATCCCGCCCAAAAAAAGAGGCAAGGTTTAGACTTTAGATGCACATCAGCACATGTTAAGTATGGAGCAAAAAAAAGGGCATCTTAAGTGTAACGTAGGTGAAATAGAATCATATATATATTCAAACAAAAAGGTCGTCTTATAATTGTTTTTTTGTCATACCTAATAAGTCTAGAATAGAAGTTTTTTTTGGCCTCACTAGAATAGAAGTTTAGTAAATAGAATTTGAAAGTGCGTAAGTTGCAAATGTTATAGGACAAATTCTCCAGTAAATTACACACTTTTGTTTTCCTGATACAGTTCAAAACTCTATTTACCATTAAAAAAAATTTCCTCAAATAAATTTTAAATTGCGGAATTGTTTAAATATTGTAGACTACTATCGCTAAGACTTTGTGAATACAATTATTTTTGTTGGGAGACTCTCCTACTATCTGTAGGTATACAACACAAATCAAATCTAAATTAGTCAGAGCAAAGTTTCTGAGACCGAGCAAACAACAAACAAATTGAAAAGTAAAACACAAACATTTCAAAGAAAACACATTTCCATTTTGTTTTCATCACTCTATGGGCCACAACCTTAATTGAGAGATGAGACGATCCCTACTAAAATTATATGGCCATATGTTTTTGTATAGGAAAAAACTTAGGTCCATTTTCTTATGTCCATTACATCCAATTCCACCAATCATATATTGTATTTACACTCTCTCTCTTCTATTATTGGTTATATAAAAGGTGGTCTTCTATATTCTCTCTATACTGTGATTGGTCATTTAAACACTTTTTGCCACGTGTCATATTTATATTGAAGAACTGGATGTAATGGACATAAGAAAATGGACCTAAGTTTTTTCCTTCTGTATATAGCGTTGTAACAGAGAAAAGAGATAGAATGGTGGATTTCACGTATTCACGCATGATGTGATCCACACGTGAAACTCACTCTATCTCTTCTTTCTCCTTAAAATTAAAGAAACAAAACAAGAACAAGAACCACTTTATTGAAGTTAAATTCTTTGCAATTAGTTCTCCTTTTCCACATAATTGATAACCACCCAGTACTAATCAGGTTCTGCTTGCTTTCATGGTCGCATAGGCCAACCTAGAGAAGGAAGCGATCCAGAAGGAATGCATTTCGGCTACGAGAAAAAAAAAACGCATAAAAATAAAATAAACATCTCAAGTACACATAACCTTGGTCCTATAGATTTAACCTCAAATTTAACACTTTTATATTTGTTTAGGTAATGTTTGGTATCCGGTGAGTGTTTAGTGAAAAGTGGAAGTAAAAGATTTATGTGTTTGGTATGTAAGGAAAGTAAAATAGAAATAAGAATTATAAAATTGTTTAGTATGATAGGAATGAGATAGGGAAGTGGAAGTTAAAAAGTGTAAAAGACTATTTTACCCTCTAAGATTATGCCCTCACATGGAAAGGGAAGGGCAAAATAGAACTTTCAAGTCTACTTCCTTCCTTCAACCTCACCTTCCCTCTAAATTTATAGGGAAGCAACCTTCCCTCTCACCTTCTCTCAACCTTCCATCTTCATACCAAACATACAACACATTCATTTTCCCAGTCACCTTCCCTCCTCAAATTATACCAAATCACACCTTAGGGATTGTTTGGGAATTAAGAGGGGAAGGAGAGTGATTAAAGGAGAAGAGAGGGGAAGAGAATGATAACCTTTCATATGCCCTTGTTTGGGTAATGATATCTCCTCCAAAATATTCTAATTTGGGGTATCTTGAACTTGAAAAAGGGAAGGATTAATGATTGATCTTTCATTATCTTTTTTTTTTTAATTTTCATCTTTCTAAACAAGAGAAAGATATCTTGAAAGTCTTCCCTTCTATCCTTTTCTCCTTCTTAATCCCCAATCCAAACATAATCTTGAAATCGAGGTATATGATAAATATAATTTAGTTGGGTAATATATCATATATGTATAGTTTAATGGAATAAAGTGTACTTTCCTCAAAATTATTCTATATTGAGTTTCCCTAATGACATTTAGCTAAGAATAGAAGATAAATGGCAATAGGCTTGGACACCATATAGCAAAACATTGTCATAGTAATGTTTCTGCTATTTGCTTTGATTCCTTCCAAGTACTGTAATTGGTATTGTAAACTCTTGTATTTTGGGAGTTGATTAATGATATTGAATACTTAATTTCAAAAAAAAAAAGTGAAAAAAGGTAAAAATATTTTTATGTCTCTAAACTTTACATTAATTTTTATTTTTGTCCATATATTTTGTCTGCAATCAATTTTATCCCAAAAATTTTAATTTATAATCGGTTTCACCCCTAAATTTTCAAATTTTATTATAACACAGAACAATGTCTAAATTAATCATGAAAAATGATGACATGTCATCATACATATAATATTAATGTTAATTCATAACTCAAAATGACATAATTTATTCATATTAATGTGTTTGGACAAAAAAAATCATATTAATGCCAACTTATCATTTAAAATGACGTAAGGAGAATATAAAACTATAACGTTATTCGAGTCATGAAATAATATTAATATTATAAGTGTGACGTCACATGATCATTTGACATTAGTAATTTGAATGATGTTATAATGTCAACTCATTATTTAAAATGACGTAAGGAATATGAAAAAATAATGTCATTTGAGTGACGAATTAAATATTAATATTACAAGTGTAATGTTACACGATCATTTGACATTAGTAATTTGAATGATGTTAAGTGTTAGGACAAAATTTAAAAATTTGAGAACAAAATCTTTTACAATTTAAAATTTTGACATAAAATTGATCACAAATAAAATTTAAAGATATAAAAGGGCCGCTAAAAAAATGATAAAATTAAAACATCACATAAAATAAAAGAATAAAAAAATAAATTTCACCAAATATAAAATTTAAAGAATTAACAACACATACTTTCTTTTTTTGAGAACAATATCAACACATACTTTGGTTAGAAGATCAACTTATTTATTATTTAAGCTTTTACTTTTATCTAACCATTTTTAACTAAGGATGAGATTTAAGACAACTTTTATTTATTTATTTATTTTAAATCCGGTTATTTAATGATAATTTTAAAAAATTCCATTATATTTTATTATCGAATTTGATGATTAAAAAAAAACCAACGTTAAATTTACGTATTTATATTATTTCCAATTATTAGTTGGGTGATTCTTCATTCAAGTCCAGTTTGAATATCGTTGAACCCGGAATAATTCGGCCCAACTTCGTCTTACTCTCTAATCTATCGTCGTTTTTGCTTTTCCTCCTTCGCCATCTGAGCTCCGGGAGAAGGTCCGAGAAGGAGATCGCTGCACAAATTCTCAGACAATCCTCGATCCTTCGCGAATCGAGATTACAGTGAGCGAAGATGTTGCCCACAGCCTCCAAAGGACGCTCCTCGTCCTCTTCCTCTCGAGCTAATCCCATGTTGCTTCAGTACCTCCGTCGAATTATCAAGGTTCCTCATCCTCATCTCTCTCTCTCCCCCTCTAATAATCTCTCCGCAAGTGGATCTGCTTTTCTCGGTTGTCCAATTGCCTTGTCCGTCTTTGAATTTGATAGACTTGTATTTACTGGTGGAATGGAATTAGGAATCTTGCTTTGATGTGTAAGTTTTTAATTTATTTCTCAGTTCTGACATCTAATTCGGACTCTTCATACTGAAGTGTTCAGATGTGAATGATGCCGCTGGTTGAAAACCAAATCCTCTAGTTGCTAGATACATTGCCGCTGGTTTAAACTGGTTATCACAATCAATTAGAAATCTTTTATGAGATTCTTTGTACGTTTTATATTAGTAGATGAGTAAATGGTTTAACTCTATGATCTCGGCAAATAATAACTTTGTCACCCCCTTTTAGTTTACTCCTTTATTGATTGATTCCTGCTTACCAAGAATGGAATGATTTCTGGAGCATCTCCTCCCTCCATCCTTCCTCAGATGCTCTGTCTTGCAACAGATCTGTATTGGTGCTTCGACTTGCTCAGTCAACAAGGAAGCATATTGTAACTTTCACATTCACTATTCTATGGCATATAATATCAAATGGCATTGATCTGTGATGAAGAGATGCCCACAAGTCTAACAGTAATGGGGGAGTAAAAGAACATGAGCATAACCTGCTCAGGCATAGAACCGGTCCAAATTTAGTAGCTTTGAAATTATAATTCAGAAGTTCTTTTACATTCTATTACTATGAACATTTAAGTTGGACTTTTTGCTCCTCCAGAGCTATTGGCCTGCCAATGAAATTCTTAAAATAAGTTCAATGACCAAAATTTTGTTGCTTTAACCATAATGGATAAGTTAATATTGGTTTGGTTGAATTGCTAAGTACTACATTGAAGAGTCATGGGTGTATAGTGAATCTGGTTTGTTGAAACATTTTTTGTGCATCCATTTTTAGCTGGATACTACTTTGATAGGTTTTGTTGAAGCATCCTCTATTCAGATATTTTGTTTTTTGGCTGGATGATGTATTATCTGTATAAAGGAAAATGAATATTATCAAAAAGTATTAATTGATTGGTTGACAAATAAACCTGCATCTTTCTTTTCAAGTTTACGATGACTCATAAAGCCATATGGTGGAAAGAAAGAAAAAAATTCGTTAAGCTGCTACTTTTGTGCTTGTTTGGAATTTTACAAGGCAAGATTTGTGAATGAAAACCTTTTATTCATATTTCTTGACTTGAAAAGAGAGGTTTACACCTGGTACTGAATCTAGTATTCTGAAAATTACATAAGAGGGATGCCAGAGCTGGCAATACATGCTCTTGGCATTTTAATTTATTTTCTTAACATATTTCAATTGAAGTGATCACACATTTGATTTTTTTTTTCTTCGTAATTTTTATTGATAATTCAGTGGCAACAAATGGATATTGAATATACTTTTTGGCAAATGCTTCACTTGTGCACCTCTCCTAAAGTTGTGTAAGTATATAAGATCATCTCCTTAAGTATTTTCCCTTTTGGTTTTGAAGTTCCTATCTAATTATGATAATATTCTGCAAAAGTAGTATGAGCCCTCCTTTACACGTTGGCGTTGCTTGATCCATATAGCTGACCCCGCCTAGTGGGAAAAGGCTTTGATTGTTGTTGTGTGTGATTAAATTCTCCATTTTTCTCTGATTGCCTTTTCTGGTACACATGCTTGATGTGGAATGTACAATGGACGCAGCTATCAGCATACCAAATATCACAAACGTAAGTTCATTTCACTTGAATTCTTATTGGTTTAAATATATATCTTTGTATTTTTCAACAGTGATTGATCCAACAATTTTTTCTCAGCCTTTAGTTTACTTGGCTACATGACATATCTGTGTTTTATCTGCAATGCTTCATAATCCTTGTTAGAATGTGCACGTGACACTTGGTATAGAGATAATCAAATATGTTATGTTTCAGTAACTCCTAGCTAAAAAATCTTACAGTGACATGTTTGAATTTCTTTTGGTGATAAATGATGCAGAAGATATAAATTGTTCACCATATGTAATAATATGCGCTGATTTTTTTTTTAAAAAAATTATTTCAAGTACTTGGGTCTGGGGTGGTTCTGTTTGGACAAAAGAGGTTATGAGCATGGTTTCGTATTGACTGATATATATCTGTGATAGGATATATTGTCTTTAGAAATGTGAAGTAACTAGTACGGTGACAGGTCAAACTACTCTATTTCCTTTACTCATAACTCAAACAATATCATGAAGGCGTTTTATCATTTTGATAATCAGTGTAATGCAGGCACAATTAAACGATAGTCAATAGGTTTTAAATTGAATACCTTGAAGCCACTAGGTCTGGTCTAAGTAGTGAGGGGCTTTGGTGGTGTCATCATGTACCCAAAAAATAATGATAACCGTATGATTCACCTTACTTTCAAGTGAAGGTGCCCCTAGACTTGGCAATTAAAACTTGCTATGATATACTACTTGTGAACAGGCCTAGTTTTTTTTGGCCTAGGGATAATGCCCAAATGAATTTTGATTGACACTGAGCTAGGGTTGTTTGCTGAGGATGCGGTATTTTTCATTTGAAAAGAAGACACGTGTTTTACTTTTATCTTTCATGAACACCTTTATTTATAGGGAGAAAATTTCATCCAACAATCTCTCCCAAAAATAAAACAGAGAAAAATTAATTTAAAAAGGAAAAAACTTAGGTTAAATTTCTTATATCTTTGCTATAAGGTTCCTTCAATCATATGCTTCATTTATACTCTCTCTTTCTCTCTCTTCCATGATTGGTCATGCAAAAACTTGTTGCCACGTGTCTTATTTGTATTGGGGAACCTTGTAGCAAATATATATGGAACCTTACCTAAGTTTAGTCCTTTTTTTAAAAAAAGAAAAAGAAAGAAAGAAAAGGAGAAGAAGAATTGTAATTGGCTTTTTTTCTCTTATTGTTTTTTGGTATCAGAAACCAAGAATCAATGGGCACGTGACGACCCTGCTTTTGTTGTGATCTGCAGCCTTCTTTTGGCCGTTGCAACTTTGGCATATTGTGCAGCGTAAGTTTCTCCTACATTTTCTGGTGCTGGCTCCTCATAGCTAGGCATAGACAACTTAGTAGTTGGTACACTGTAATTTTGAAAACCTAAATTAATAATTAAGTCCCTAATATCTCTTTTACTTAGGTAGGATAGGGGAATCTGTTTTTAATACCTCCTATTTTTAGTGTTATAGTTTCTTTCACATTGTGTTTTGATGACCTCCTGCCTATTGAGGTCCGTGGCCTTTTGCTAATATTATGATTTTCTGATCATTTCAGATACGATCATAGTACTGCACATGCACTTTTTGTTGTCTTCGCAGTATTACTTTTTCACTTTTTGTTGACTGGAGTAGTTCTGGCAACATTTTGTTGGTAAAGGCTTCTTCCCACATTAAATATTTCATCCTTTTCTTCTGAATCACTTAATCTTGATACGATAGCTGTTGTATCTTTTGGACCCATGTGATCTCCAGGTTCCTGACTAATGCATATCTACGAGAAGAGGCTCCTAACAGTTATGTGGTTGAGCAGCGTGTTGAATGGTAAGTTCAAAAATGTTGTTTCCCGTGTCATTTATCTATATTATATGGCCTTGGCCCTTCTATCTCTTTGGTCTCCCAAAGACCCAAACCATATAATATATGATATAAACATATAAAAGAATGGGGAGTTATGGGAGAGAAAGTTATTTAACTTTCCACTTATATTTAAAATTAAACTTTTTAAAAATTGGTATGCACTTTGTTACATGCCAAGCCCACTAGTTAATTATAATGGTTGAAGAAATTAATCTTCAATAATAAGTACAAGTGCAAATATTGGTTGAATTGATTATTTGGCAATGCTTGACGTCATTGATAAATATTGGGTCGTTGACTTTATCATCTTTGCTTTAGAATTTTATTGATTATTTTCTAAAAGCTGATTATGTTTCTCCTGTTTTTCATGGAAGGCTGTATGCATTTGATGTGCACTGCAACTCCTTCTTCCCTATGTTTGTTTTGCTTTATGGTAATTCCTTTTTCCTTAGTATAAAAGCTGTAATAATGTTTGCAACTGCAATATAATCCATTATAATGATGTTGATGCCTGGTCATTTGGCAGTGATCCATTATTTTCTATCTCCTCTATTGGTGGCTCATGGTTTCATTCCAGCATTGCTGTCAAATCTGCTATTCATGGTGGGCGCTTCATACTATCATTATCTCAATTTCTTAGGTTATGATGGTAAGGCTCTCTGTCTCTCTCTCTTGGGAGTGTAGCTAATTAATAATCTTTACAAAAGTTTCAATTTGAATTATTCTTCTTGATATTTGGATCCCATAGTATCTTGTAAATATATTTCCCTTTCATGTGGCTACTGTCTATAGAAGTGTGTGGCTGTGCATAAATTTGCTCAATTGCATTGAACCCATATTATTTGTTCCAAGTTATACTTGAAATGCCAGGTATTAGATTAAGCTTTCTTGTATTTTGGTTAAAGTAGCGTGTTTGAAGTTTGATATGCGAAAAAGACTTGCAAGCTGACAATTTAGCTGGACAGTGTATTCTTTTATTTCAGTCTGTCTGCTGAATTTGATTTAATGTTGCACTGATGAAAAGAATAAATGGGATGAGAAATTCTAATTTAGATTTTAGACGTTTATTTTGATTTATATTTAAATCTGATATTTATTTTTGACAATATGTTTGGATTGACAAGAGTGCATGAGAAAGAAAAAGGGAAAATATTCAGATCTAAATCAAAGAAAGGGTCTAAAAATTTCTCCTCCATTCTTCCTCTCTTGTCTCCTTAAACATACTATAAGTTGTCCATCTCTCTTGAATCCAAATCCCCCTTAAATTTGTCTTGTACCTGGTCTCGTGGTGTGAAACTGAAATTCATATCTTGGTCTGTCACCTTGACAGTCAGCAAGCATAATTGAATAAGGGACTGTTAAATGGTCTTTGGTAAACTTTTTTTCGCGATGACATATAATTCTCGAACTGAATTTACTAAATTTTATTGGGAATGAATAATATGGACTTAACAGAAGTTCATCTCTGGCTGCAGTTCTGCCCTTTTTGGAGAGAACCACTTTTTTCCTGTACCCAATTGGCATTGTCATCGTCCTTTCTCCTATTCGTAAGTGTCGAATATGCTTTCCATTTGCGATTTTCGTTACACAAAATCTGAACTCAATTTCTGATATGCAGTGATTTTGGGTGGCTTCAATCCTTCTAGATACTTCATGAACATGTTCTTCAGTCGACAAATGTGATCAGTTCAGTCAGCTAACACTTTTGACCTGTCATCTTTGAGGTTTTAGAGAGGCTGCATCAATTTGAGAAGGCTATAATGGATGTTTGATTGTTCGTCTTATGTGTTAAGGGATGGAATGGCCATTAAGGCTCCTTCTAGGTCTTCTACCACTGCCAGTGGAAGTTGGACTGTAGTAAAGTCAGGATAGGAAGTGCATTTTTTTTAGTTCTTATAGGGAATATTTGTTACAAGAATCTACTCAAAGTACAAAAAAAGAAAAAAAAATGATTTTCTCTATGTCAATACTGCATCTCTCTCAAAAATGAGCTTTTTCTTTGAAATCATATAAACTTTCTCAAAACTCAGAAGTCTAGTGACTGAAAACTGTGAAAAGTGAAGTAACCATAAAGAATGGTGATTTCTGAATATATATATGCCAAGTCAAGGCAGATTCTGAGATTTGATCAATGTAGAAAACAATTGTGTTAATATGCTTTATATAACTACCAATAACTCAATTTATGATTGTTTTCTTTTTATCAATTGTTTTACAATTCAACCTTCATTTCTCTATTTCACAAAAAAAAAAAATTTGCAATTCTCTTTTATTTAGCTAACTTGTGTATATATATTGATATTGGTACGGTAGAATGAACGAATAAAACTAATTGATATCTTAGACAATACACTTAAGAATAATAAAATAAGATCTCTTATTAAAATGTCATATAAAAACTTCACTTTCTTTTTTTTTTCCTCACAATTCTAATTAATTTAAATACACTGCAGAAATAATTTTATAAAAGTTAACTTTAGTCTGTGAGCTAAGTTCATAGATGTATCAGGCCAAAAAAAGTTCATAGATGTTGAAGTAAGAAGGCTTCGGAATTTTTATCCCTCTCCATCTCAAGACTCAAGAGGATTAGGCCCATACCTTAAAAAATTTGGCCCACTTGGGTTGAGTGGAGGTAAATATTAAAGGCTTCATTTAGTTGGTAGATCAAATTTTGACTTTGAGAGCGTAGATATAAAATAAAATTAGATATGGTTAGACTTGTTATAACATAAAAAAGAAAATGATTGAGGTTGAGAATACGAATAAAAAATGGGTACTATAATCAATTTATCTTTATAATTAATTCAACTGTCTCTGCTACCGATAATGATAATAGCAATAGCGGTGGTGATGGTCGGCTATGAGCATTTTCAAGGGCAAAAAAGTAAAAAAATATTACATTCCCACTTCGGCAACATCATTCCTTCCATTTGGGGATAGTTTATACTTTTCATCAAACATAAAAGAGGATAATGCTAAAAGTTATTAAGAACTCAAGTTCATTATTTATTAGTTGTTGAATTTGTCTGAAAATTTGTGTTAAATTTTTTTTTTTTAAAATTTAAGATGACATAGATCTCAAGACGAATCTAATAACTTACAACAGATGAGCTTAAACTTTTAACACCGTAAAAAACATTCTCACCTATTCACTTTCTCAATCCCATCTTTCTATTTCACATACCAAATGGGCCCTACGAACAAAACAAAAAAATTTCTTATTGCTCTGACTGTTTTTTAATAGAAGGATATGCATGACTTTTTTTTTGTTTTTTAATTTCTTAGGAGTCAATAATACCTGAAAATATTGGAGGAAAAGCTGTCACTATAATTTTTGTTGACTTTAAGAACAATGCATTTCTGTGAACACAATTTTGCCACCCATGCATATTTTCTCACTATAATACTAAACTTTTAATCATTGTTCTTTTATATATATATATACATAAAATGGTGCCAAGTAATTAAGAGAAGATGATACGAATCAAGTGGCCCAATAGGTTCAAAACTGAGTGAATAGAGATTCAGGGCTTTGAGTTCAATTTAGATCTAAAGAGAAGTATGACTATATACTATATACTTATGCAGTGTTTGGTACAGTTTAAGAGGAAAGGTGAGAAGGAAAGTGAATGTGTTGTATGTTTGGTATGAAGAGGAAAAGGTGAGAGGAAAGGTTGCTTCCCTCTAAATTTAGAGAGAAGGTGAGGTTGAGGGAATGAAGTAGATATGAAAATACTATTTTGTCCTTCCTTCCCATGTGAGGACATAATTTTAGAGGGTAAAATAGTCTTTTACACTTTTTAACTTCCACCTCCCTATCTCATTCCTCTCTTACCAAATAATTTTATTCTTATTTCTATTTTACTTTCCTTACATACTAAACACATATAAATCTTCCACTTTCACTTTCCACTAAACACTCACCAGATACTAAACGTGCATGCTTTTAGAGTAAGGAAGGGCATCAATGAATTTGTGATTTAAGATAAAGTCAATAGAGATAAAGGGCTTTGAGCCCATTTCGACCTAAAGAGAAGAAGCATGACTAATAAATACTTTCACCTTTTAGATTAAGGAGGGGCATCAATGAATTTGTGAAGCTTTCTCTACGAGCTACTATCTTATATATTTTCCTTTCATTGACATTTGATATGAGTTCTTTAATCTGCATCTTTCTAATTTATCCATTTTTCTCATTTCTGCTTAATTTTTGGTTCTGACATAAAACACTCTCAAATATTATCGGATATGGTGCTAGTAGTATGTTAAAGAGACTAATAGAGACTCAACCTAAAGAATTTTTACATAGCTCAATCACAACTACTCAATTAACCCTTGGGTACTAGAGAATTTTCCTAGAAGCTAGAGAGGAATATCCACCAAATAAAATTTTAAATGGTTTCATAAGAATTTGAAGCCTCATCTATAAATAAAGTAAAAACTTTTTTCTGAATCCTTAATCATTTGTACCACCTCATCATTGTTCATTCTCAATTCTCATATATGCTTTTGGAGTTTTCCTTCATTGTAGAATTTGTGTTTCTTGCAATATTCATATATTTTCGGTAACATGTGGAAAAAGTTAAAGATAGGGAAGCAAAAGTAATGAAGAATTAGCACCAGCCGTTGATTATGGATAGAGTTTTGACAATTTGCATTGCTTTGCCAAAAAGTCATAATGGTCCTACATTCAACTACAATTCCTGTATAAATCTTTTGAAATGAAAGAAAGGGTTGGTAAGTGAAGTTAACTCTTATCACCTCCCCTACATTATAATAATGATAATTATGAAAATAAATTAAAAAACAACACACACTTATATATACGAATAAAAATTTAATATTACCGTACAACTTCGATGCCTTCCTCAAAAGTTACTTCTATCTTTTTTTTTAGTAGGTGAACACAAGATTTTCATTGCCGATACTAAAACCATATTGAAATCTTCAGATTTAATAGATCTAGATTAAATGCAAGATTTAGATCGTAGTCATACCCTAAATGATCTTCTTCTATCAAAAGTTACTTCTATCCTTTTTTTTAGGTGAATACAAGATTTTCATTGCCGATAATACTTATATTGATCACAAAACTCTCTCTTTATATATTTTCAGAGATTAAACCCGTGATTAAATGCTTAAGAAATCTAATTATTTGACTTAAAAATTATATATTAAAAGTTAAAGGTTACTATTATTAATTATTTGTGAAGTAAAAATTAGAGAGAATTATCAATTTGGTCCTTGAAAAATACAAATTGTTTCAATTTAGTCATTGAAAGATGAAATTGTCAAATTTAATCTCTGAAAGATTTTTTTTTGTTCCAATTTGATCCTTTTATCCCTGAAAGAAGCTACACATACACTGACGGAAAAAAATTAAAAAGATCAAATTAAGAAAAAAAAATCTTTCAAAGACAAAATTAATTAAACATTTTTATCTTTCAAAAATTAAATTAGAACAATCTCATCAACAAGTAGACAATCTCTATATAATAATAGAAGTCCTACACGGCAGAGAGATTCTTCCAAAATCTCAATCATAGACACGTAGACAAACAAGTGTTCAGAAGTTGTTGAACTACAAAATGTATTATCATATCATATGTACCACTCATTCAACACTCGAAACGACAAAAGAGATTGTCATGCCCCACTCTTTCTTAAAACAAACGACTCTTGAACATCGAAAACGACAAACACAAACAACTTAATGAACGACAAGTGTTTTGAATTTTTCATTGGTGGAGTTTGCTTCCTGCGACATCCACAACGAACCTATATCTGACGTCGTTTTTCTCCAACCTTTCGAAGGCTTTGTTGATGTAATCCATCTTCACCACTTCAATCATGGAAGTGAGACCCTTCTCTTTCCAGAAATCTAGCATCTCTTCTAACTCCTTCATGCTTCCTATGAAGCTTCCCGTTATACTCTTCCTCCCTACAGAAAGGTTTCAACTTGCATGAGAGTGGAATCAAATTACATAGAATTTGATAAATATACAAGTAATTATGACGTTTGACACAAATTATTAAAGATTTGGAGGAAAATTCTTGCTTCATTTATGGGCGAGGGTTGAATTCTCCATGAAGCCATCCAAAATACAGTTTAAGCATGGGTAAAAATTTTTTGAATTGAATTTCTGTTAGTCTCTCCAATATATTACTGGTGTCTTACAGCACGTTTGGTAGCACTGCCGCAGGGAAGGTGAGAGAGAAGTTAAGGTTGAAGTATGTTTGGTATGGTTTGAGAAGTGGGGAGGTGAGGTTGAGCTTCCAAGCTGATAGGGAAGCTTGCTGCCATCAAAATTGAGAGGGAAGTGGAGGGAAAATGAGGTGAGATTTGGTTTAAAGACCAAGATACCCTTAAAAAATTTGTGATTTTTAAAAAAGTAAGGGCAAAAAAGGTATTTCATACTTTATATGTATTTCCCTATCTTCTTCCCACTCTGCCAAACAATATTACTTTTACATTCCACTTTCATTTCCCTGCCTACCAAACATACTTTTTATCACTTAATTCCATTTTCACTTTCATTTCTATTTCCACTTCCACTTTCTACTGAAACACTCACCGGATACCAAACCCCCACTTTAAAAGTTTATTCTCTTACTACTATTGTCTCACCTAACCCGAGAAAGAAAAATATTTGCCCTAAGAAGTAAAATTCACTCTGAAAAGACTTTGCACTCTACTTTCTTGGCTTTATACTAACTTGGGTATTCAATCACACACCCATTTTGGCTTATGCTTAATCCGGCATGAGCTAACAATAATGGGATTTGAACTATTCTTAGGCTGCGTTTGGTTCAGTGGAGAATTGGAATTGAAGGTGGAATTGTACGGATTACGATGAATTCTTCAGTTTGGTTCGTCACGTAGAATTGAAATTGGAATCCACAAAATTTACTCAATTCCATGGAATTCAATTCTCAATTTCATAAAGTGGGTTTTGTTTGGTTGGACGTGGAATTGGATTCCACATGGAATTGCACAATATTCTAGGAATTATTTAGTTTGGTTGAGTTATGTTGAATTGGAATTGAATTACGTGGAATTGGTTTTTTAGAATTGGATGTGTAAATTTTGTGAAATTGGATTGTAGGGTATTTTCGAGGAATTGAGATAAATTTTGTGGAATTGGGTTTAAAAGACATTTTTGCCCCTACTTTCTTTCTCTCTCTCTTTATTGTTTTTTATTTTTTATAATGAATATTAAAAAATAAATTTTAAAAAAATTATTTAATATTTATTAAGGAGCAAATTAGTCTTTTTACTTCACCTTTTTTTATAAACTTTCAATTCCATCTTTTTCATACCAAACACACTTTTTCAATTCAAATAATTCAATTCCAATTCCATCTTTTCATACCAAACACACTTTTTCAATTCCAATTCCAATTCCATAAAAATTTTGAACCAAACATAGCCTTAATTTTTTATACACAAAATTCTCTCTTATCTCATTGTTTTAACAAAAAGAGAGAGAGAGATAGTAAAGAACTCAACCTCCCTCCTCATAATCTCTCCCTATAAAAAATTAAACCAGAAAAAGAAAGAGAAAGAGATAGAGGCTTACCAAGCATGACCATGGGAGAAACAAATTGGAGAGGAGTATTAATAACTCCCATCAATATCAATTTTCCATGAACTTTGAGCAAAGAAAGGTAAGGCTCAAGAGGGTGACCCACAGGGACAGTGTCAATTATATAGTCAAGTGAATCAGAAGCTTCCTGCATTTGTGTTGTGTCTGAGCTCACAAGATACTTGTCTGCCCCAAGATCCTCCATAGCCTCCTTCTTCTTCTTATCAGATGAACTTATCACAGTCACATGATGTCCCATGGCTTTTGCTATCTTCACCCCCATGTGGCCCACTCCTCCTAGGCCCAAGATTCCTCCTCTTAGCCCACTCTCCTTCAGCCCAAAGTGGGATAGTGGGCTGTACACTGTCACCCCTGCACACAATAGTGGAGCTGCTTGCTCTGGAGCTAATCCCTCCGGGATCTTCACCACAAACCTGAAGAATAGGCAAAAGCCATGAAAATCTCGAGTTTTAGATCCTCTAAAGTATAAATTTTGTGTGAAGTGCTGGAGTTAAAATTCAAAAACAAATCATTTTTTAGTGTATTTCACAGAAATTGCAATATGTTCTTCAAAACTTGTGAAGATTTCGAGTTCAGATCTTCTGAAGTGTAAATTTCGTATAAAGTGTTAATGTGCGTTATTTTTATATATTTAACTAGTTAAAATTCAAAAACAAATCACTCGTAAAATAAGCGCAGTATATTTCACAACAATTGCAAACTTGTGAAAATTTTGAGTTCAAATCCTCTGGGTTTAAATCCAGTGAAATGTTAAAGTACGTTTTTTCTACACATTAACCAACTAATTGGTCAAAGTTGAAATATAAATTGTTGTTTTACATATTAATCAACCAGCCAATTAACGTGTAAAGCAAGCCACTTCAGTATTTAACATAAAGTTGCACCTTAGAGAATCTTATCTCCAAGATTTCAAGTGGGGTTTTTTTTTTTTTCTTTTGCAAGAATACTTATAAAGCGTGGATCTTTTGAGTAAATAAGAATTCGATCAGAACTTGTGAAGATTTCAAGTGGGTATGTTTTGTTTTGCAAGAACATATAAAAAAGCATGGAACTTTGGAGGATCAAAGCAAAGATCAAGTATGATTGATATAATATTACTTTTGGTCGACCACCATGGTTTCAGCAAAGCCACCTTGGGTGGGTCTTCCATCTGAATAAACATCATTGTACGACCAGATCTTCTTGTTGCAATATTGCTCCAAATCAGATTCACAAGCCCTACAACTTCTGCAACATCCTACGAGCAATCCTGCTCCCACCACTTCTCCTACCTTAAACTTCGTCACATTCGAACCCACCTCGATCACTTCACCCACCACTTCATGCCTATATACATAATCATAAATAACACTGTCAGAACAACTCACCCAATTCGAATCCGTTAGAGTGCAAGTGCATGACATGTACTATCCATCCAGGCCATCAGATGAAAATTGAGATTCGTGTCTGCATTGCAATAGTCACATCTGACGGCCCAGATAGTGCACTTCATACAAAAACAGAGAAAAACAGAACAGAAGCTTAATATGTACAAAAAATGGGGTTTTTCACTTTCCAATTGTTATTTTTTTTTAAGTTTTACCCGGGAACCATGGGATAATTGGACATCCCAAGATCGTTCTTAATTTGATGAAGATCAGAATGGCAGATCCCACAGTATTGGACCTTGATGTACACATCTTCTGGCCCTGTGTTTCTTCAAACATTAAAAAAAACAGAGTAAGAAACAGAGGAAAAACAGAGGAACCCAAATCCCAAGAAAAAAAAAGATGAGATTTTTGAAGTCACCTGAGAGTGAAAGTGTAAGGAGAGAGAATCCCAGAAGGATCTGTAGCTGCCCAACCCACTGTTTTTCTTTCTCCCTCAATGCTACCCATAGTTTTCACTTTTTTCACACAGAGAAGAAAGGAATAAAGGGACGTGAATGAATGATCAAAAAAAGGGAATAATAAAGAGGGAAAACAGAGGAGGACAGAAGTTAGTGCTTAGTGGGTTTGATGAGTGGATAGGTATAAATAGTATTTATATAAGCATAGGCACATTCTTTATACAGATGCAAAGCAATGAAAGGATGGGAAAAAGAATTTGAGGATTTGGCATAATGATGAAGACATATCAGCTATGGTGGGTCCTGGATGGATGGTGCGGTAGGTGAATGGAATGGGATTTTATGCTCTGTTTCATGCTTCATCTTTATCATCATGACTTCTTCATCCTATTGGCTCATCTCATGGCTGCTAATTAATTTGTTAGTTACTGATTTAAGAAAAATGAAATCTTAATTAGTTTGTCAAAACTAAAAGTGGGAAAGGGTACACCTTAATCTCTATTTTAGGAATAAACCTAGTATTATAGTTCGGTGCTAACTAATGTACTATCCAATATTTTCTTTAGATGTTCAGTATTACGGTAGTACTGAATTTCAGTACATCTCTCCAATTAGTTGGTCCCTAATTCATTCAAGGTGGGTCCTAATTAATGTGAGTGTTTATTAATATTAACAAATGGCATTACATGATTTTAGAGATGCACTGAAGTTCAGTAGTACGGTACTATTGAATTTTTATCTCTATTTTAGGTTGATTGTTGATTTTATAGAGTCGAATTTATATAAGGAAAAAACTTTAATTTTGTGAGAAAAAGAAAAGAAAAGAAAGACATGCCTCTAGTTAAAATTAGCCGTTATAAAAAATTATATATATTAAATTATTTTTTAATCAATTGTTAGCATATGGTAAGTTCTTATAAAATTTTTCCTTTTATGTTGCTTTAAAAAGTGAAAGAGTGAAGAATCAAAAGTTGTTAAGGTTAATTGTGGTTGTTATGAAGATGATTCTAATTATATTGATCTCAAGTGGTTAGGGTTAGTCTCCTAAAAATATTGTGATCTCTAGTCTCTACCATTCAAATATTTGGTCATCTTTGGGTTGTTATGAAGATGATTCTAATTATATATTGAGAGGAGGTTTTAGGTAATAGTATTGGTTTTATTAATTGGTTTATATCTTTTCTTAGTAACTCTTTTTTTTTTAAAAAAAAAAAATTGAGTTAAGTCTTAATTTTGAGTTTTAAAATTTAATCAACTAACAAAGTCAATAAATGTTAAGTAGAAATGTAGAATGTCATCTCCTTAAAATTTGAGTTATCTTAACTTATAATAAAAGAAGAGTTCTTTTGATGTCAAGTATGTTTATAAATTTGAAAATTTAATATGCCTATAGAATCAAATACAAAATAAAAGACGAAGTCATGAAAACTAGATTTTTATTGCTTAATTTCGTGTGACATTTTAATTTTGTTTTTTATTTCTATTATATGATGATGTAATGCCCTAATTAATACATATATTTTCATGCAAAGTATGTTATATTTTCATGTTGCGTGAAAATATATTGCTCACATAAAATATTTATTTTTGTCTAAATTTCATCAACTTTAAGATAATAAATTCTCTCTCAACTAATCAACTAATACTAATGAAAAAAAATCTTTAACAAGTGTCTTAAGACAATTGTTACTTGTTAGGGTATTTTTTTTTTTGGGCCTAGTTAGAGTACTTGTTAACTAAACTTATTCTATAAATAATTGTGGTTAATTAGATTTTTACCGTTAAATTACGTTAAAAGTGGTTAATGTTATTTTGCATGTTTTTTTGGGCCTGATTTTGCATGTTTTCAAGCATATATAACATGTTTTTTCTTAAATCAAAGTTGTTTACAATAGAATTGCATCATCCCCACGTCAGCAGTTGAGTTTTAAATTATAAAAAATGCAAAATACTATTTAGTCCTTGAATTGTTGGTCAAACTATTATTTAGTCCTCGAATTTATTAAAAATACTATTTAATCCCCGAAATTTGTAACTATATCAACTATTTAGTTCCCGAATTTGACAAAAATACTATTTAGTCCCCGAATTGTAACTATGTCAACTATTTAGTCCAAAAACTTGACAAAAATACTAGTTAATCTCCGAATTTGCAACTCTGTCAACTATTTAGTCTCCTGATTGTTACCCGTTAGAGTTGACAGAGTTGCAAATTCGAGGATTAAATAGTATTTTTGCCAAGTTTGGGGACTAAATAGTTGACATAGTTACAAATTCGGGGACTAAATAATATTTTTGTCAAATTCGGGGACTAAATAGTTGACATAGTTACAAATTTCGAGGACTAAATAGTACTTTTGATAAATTCGGAGACTAAATAGTAGTTTGACCAACAATTCATGGACTAAATAATATTTTGCCTCTTATAAAAATCACTCTAACCAGTGGAGCTATCAAAACGGGCCAACTCGATCTATACGGGTTGGCTCGTCACATGTTAATAAAAAATGGGTTTGGCCTATACGAGTCAATTTTAAAATGGATTCAGAAAATACAAACCCAACTCGTTTAAGGCAGGTTGACGGGTAAACGGGTCAACCCGCCAATTTTTTCTTTTTTCTTTTTTATTTTTTAGTTTTAACTATCAATTTTTTTCAAAACTTTTTTCCTATTATTTTATGGGTCCAATATATATCAACACACCAAATTATATTGTATTACAAACCCTTACATTCACCACTTCAAACAACAATCATCACTGTTACAATACTATTAGCAGTTCATGAAGCTGTAAATCAAATAATCTACCAACATCTTTAGTTATTTTTTTTAAAAAAAAAAGCATCCCAATCTATTACTACTTAATCATCAACAGCCCAAATATAGTAGTGATAACTTCTTCTTAAATCCCAAGCAAGGACATAACATCAAAAAAAAAAATTAAACGGTAACTCGGTAAAACCCGTTTACAAAGACGGGCAAAACGGGACGGTTCCGTTTTTTTTTTAAAGTTAATTTTTATCAACTCAACCTATTAAAAATTACGAGTAAATGAGCCAAACTTATGAATCAAACCCGTTTTAACGGTGAAAGTACATTTTTTAACTTGGATTTGATACCATTTATTTTCATATATTGTACAATTTTGTTTTTTATGAAGTAGCCTTTTGAAGAATTGTGACTCAAAAAGTATTTTAATAATTAAGAGACTGGCAAAAAAATTATAATTAAATTTAATTCAAATGCTTATTTCTCTCACTGGGTCGCAGTTACTTTATAAATATTTTTTTACAAATAAAACAAAATTGTACAATTTAAAAGAATTTTATAAAAATTAAATTTGTTATGTGCCGATAAAAAAACAATATGGAGGACTGAGATTAGATCCATATGGTGGGTCCACTGTACGGGTGCAATCGTAGCCGTCTATTGCAAATACAGGCGGCACAGTAGAAATTGCTAATGATTCCAATAATAGCATCTATCTGATTTTTGGCTTCAATCTTCCAATTTCATTCCCTTTTTAGTTGAATGTAACATTTTTTTTAATTATGAGTATATTTCACTTATATGTTTTTTTTATAATTAAAATGATAGTAAGGGAAGGCACTCCCGAGTACTACTGGGCAGAGCGTCAGTGGCATGTTGGGAAGACCAACAGAGGCCCAATCCAAAGGATTACTGCACAGGCCTAAACCGCAATTATTTTTATCCAATCGCAGCTATTCAACTAGCCCTTGGGTGCCAGGGGATCTCCCTGAGGAGGGATGCCCACCAAAACAAGATTTTGGATGGCTTTAGGAGAATTCGAACCCTCGCCCATGAGTGAGGCGAGAATTTTCTTCCGGAACGGTCTAAACGAAGATTAATCTCATTCGAGTTGGGTAGGACCAAGGACGACAAAGCTCCCCCAACCAAATTTTAACACAACTGCATTTACAATATTCAAATTCAAAATATTTGATTAAGCTAAAATAACCTCTTACCAGTTGATCCACATACTTTGTAACATTTAATTTCGACATCAATTTTGTTAGCTTTCTTGTGGCATTTAAATGGCGATGAAGGCACAAAACAACACTATAATTCATGTTTGGTTAAACTTACTTTTGTTGTTATTTTGTCACCATTTTATGTGCTTGCTTAGACCTCTCATTCTTAACGCCCATTTATTTTATATGTTTTGAATAGTGTCATTTTCCATATAATTATTTTATTCTTTCTAAAAGAATTGTAGAAAATGTATTTAAACAAACAAAAAGTATAGGGAAAGTTGAAGACATATTTAAATCTCAAGAAAAAAAAATATAATTCTGCCTTGTCGTAAAAGTATAGGCAAGCCAATCCTGAGAAGCACGCTATCTATATCCTTTATTTGTATAAATTTGTATTTGTATGCAATCTATTATATATATATACTGAATATAGAGACAAAATAAATATATTGGTAGCCTAATAACCAGTTAGGTTAGTTATAAAAAAATTGTTTTTGGTAGGAAAGGGGAGTGAAAGTGGAAGCAAGTGAAAAAAATAGAATATAATTTAAAAAATATATTTGATATAAAGAGAAATAAAGTTAAATTATATAAAAAAATAAAATTAAAAATATCACTTTTACTCCTATTTTTAAAATTGTCACTTTTAATAATTTATTAAAAAGAAAATAAACATTTTCTCTTAACTTTTTTACATCAAGTAACAAGTTATCCGATCCATACCCACAACTTCCTTCCGACCAATCATGCTCTTAATTATGTCCTCTCCTTTGAAAGTATTCAAGAGAACATTTTTCTTCCACCTTTTTTATTAATTTTCTTTTCTATGTTTTAGGAATGCCATCTTTTCAACACAAGGACCACAAGGCTCTATTATATTAATTATTGGAGTTAGTACATCCATCTTCTTTAATTTGTCATTTTCTATTTTCTTGCAATGACTTTAACGTACTAGTTTCCTTATTTTCAAAGTCTTCTAAAGACTCTCTCAAATATTATATGAATTTGCTAGTTATATGATTTTAAAAGAATTTAATATAATTTATTTTTTTAAATATCAATTTTAATTGCATATATATACATATTTTTTTTTCAACAAATATTTTTTTATACACGATACTCAAACTCGATAAATATATTAATTAAGGAGAATGGAATATATACTTCCAACACCAATTAAGTAATTAATTATTGGTTAAAAAACCATTATTATTGGAGATGATGATGCATTCACATAAAACATACTTATCCTATATCTATTTATTTATTATATGTATATATTTGTGGTCAGAAAAAGGAGAAATAATGATTTTACGATTTGACAAAAGGGTCCCCATGCCATACGATGCCCACCAACCATTGCATGCGTAGCTGCTAATTTTCTTGGACGTTACTTACATTTCATACTTCAATTTTGAAAAGAATAAAAGAAATATATAACTTGATGAACCTAATTTATAAAGACTTTTTTTTGTATTTTTCAAAATTTTTAAATATGTTTTACATGAACCTAATTGTTAAAGACCTATTTGCTAAAATATAAAAATTTGATGGTCTAATTTTGTCATTTTCAAAAGTTGAAGTTATTTGTAAATCACCTAAAGTTTAAGAGATCGATCTTTTATATTTTAATTTCAATTATTAAATGATAATATTCACATGTTTTAAATTTTTTTAAAAAAATTGCAAAAACTTATCTTTTTGTGAAAATATTATTGAAAACGTGCATGTTTTAGACATTTTTCAATAAAAAAATTTCAACCTTTGTTAAGAAATGTTTTTAGGAAAGGACTTGTCTCTAGAACAGTACGACAAAGTTCATTTTCAACCATAACACGTAGGAGAGAGGGTGTACCACATGCATAAGCATTCTACGTCAATATTTAATGGCAAAATCAGACAGATGTTACGTTAGAGGACCAATTTTGACCCAAAAAAAAGTTGAGGACCTAAAATAACTTTTTGAAACGTTCAAGACCAATATTAAACTTCATGCAAACGTTGAGAATCAAAAGAATAATTTAGCCAAAATTTCAACCTTTGTTAAGAAATATTTTTAGTAAAGGACTTGTCTCTACAATTGTACCACAAAGTTCATTTTCAACCATAAATTTTTTTCGGGCAAAAGAACATATATATATTCAACAGAAAATAACAAAGCCCCAAATGTAATAAAAAATATTTATATTAATATAGTTGTTGAGCCTTTGATTAATGGTTAGTGATATTTCAAAATAACTATTTTATAATTAAAAATATAAAATGAAATATAGGATGTGCTATAGAAGAAAAAAAATAGGGATGATAACATAGGTAAATAATTTCTCTTTATTTAATTTTTTATTTTAAAATATAATAATAATTAATTAATATAATATTTTAAAGATAAAGAAAAAACATAACATGCACCATATGTGCATACAATTACAAAGTCTCTAATTTTTTGTATTTAAATTAGAATATTCACTGTTGAGTATAATAATTAATCATCTTGCTGGTTAGGTATCTCGAAATGTGAGACAACTAACTCAAAGATTTAAAATTATTTCATATTCAATGCTAAGAGTTGAATTCTCTTGAAAGTCTCTAGCTAGTTTAATATATGTAAGTTGGATTTCTCAATCTTTTTTTTTTTTTGTAAATTAGAATTCCTGCAATCTCTCTAATTAATTACTATCACTAATTAAAAAAAAAAATCTTCAATATTAAACTCTATTATGTTTTTGAAATTCTTGAGAAACAAATGATATAGTCAATATAGATCGACGTAAAATCTTAGTTATATATATATATATATATATATATATATATATATATATATATGATGAATAAAATAGGTATAATTGTACGTATAAGACAATTAATTATATATACAATTTGCAAATATCCAGATAAGGCTTAAGATATTTAATATTTTAAATTTTTCATGGAAGCTTGGAAATACGATTCACATGCTTATTAATATGATATTTTTTTCAATATTATAGGACTATATTTAGTAGATGAGTACTTGAAGTGTTTTGAAGATCACGTACTATATACTACTTGACCATAATATTAAACAAAATATTATTGAATCGTGAGTCTTAATTAATGAACTCATTCAATGCACATTTTCTTTATGAGGCATTTGATATATATTTTTATTTTATTTTCCAGAATAATGTGTTGGTTGTAACAAGGTCAAAATATTAGGCATACAAATTCTATAATTAAATAGGCTTAGGCGATTAATTTATGTGTTAATTGAAATAACGTAAGAATATTAATTAGGCATATATGAAGTTCTGAACCTTTAATTTGAATGTTCCTCTACGCTCACCTACTTAAAATATCATTAATCATGTTATTTGAGAAATAGGTTTAAAATACACGCAAATTAAGTTTTTGAACTATAACAAACTATTAAAATTTACTTAAAACTCCATCTAAAATTTTACAATTTACACAAAAACCTTCATCCATCAATTTTTTATTCAAAAGCCTGATGAATATACATCAAATTATTTGAAAGATTTTTGTACTTGAAGCATAAAATTCAGGAAGTTTTCTGCATAACGTCTAAAATTTTAAAAGTTTTTACATTTTGATATAATTTAATTGTATCAATGTGTCACTCTTTCGTTAATATTTTAGATAAAGTTTCCATAAAAAATATATATTTTTTAGTTAAAGTTAATAGATAAGATTGTTTTTTTATATTGCGAAATTAGAAGAGTTTTGGACCAATTTTTATGACTGAAGAAGATTATGTGCACATAGCTTATATTTCAAGGATTTCCTGAATTTTTAGCCTAAAAAATATTTGCATTACACGGCCGATTCCATTTTAAAATAGAAGATAAGATTGTGTAATTTATAAATCTTTGAAAGAACAAGAATAATTAATCATTTTTATTACAACTACTCATTGTGAAGACTAGTACAAGCATGCTTTAAAAGACGGCAAGCATTAGAATTAGCATATACAACAACTTTACCAATTGAAAATTGAAAATTTCTTAAATAAATCAAATCTTCCTGTAATTTTCTCTGGAAAAAGAAAAGAAAAACAACATAAGAAGGATTAGGAATCAGCACCAAATAACCAAGAGATTGCAGCAAATCAAATATTGAAAATTTCTAGTTCTTTCCTTGCGCTTTTTCTTCTTAAACCATGGAAAGAAGCACACTTGTCTTTGCTGACTTGTGTGCATCATAGAACCTTGATTGAATCATGTGAATCAGAAAAGCTGTAACATTTTAACCGCAACTCAGGACTTCGTGAGATCCCAGCTTCTTCGCATGTATGGAGGCAAAGGCGCAACAAACTCGAGGCTTTCCACGTCTGAAAGATCATAGTCGGAAGACGACTGCACGTTTTGCAGAGCCTGAGATACATTTGGCAACACTATATGCTTACAATGAAGATGTAGATGAGGATGCTTCTCAGAAATACTACCCTTGTTCATATTGAGACCAAAGGGTAGTGTTCTTTCATCAGGAAGCTCTTCACTCGTGCCCTCCGAATCCGGAAGATCAAAATGTTTCCATCTCCTATGAGCTTGCCATCCATACTTGTAGTCTCCAACTATTGGTGTTCCTAACACCTCGGCACAGTGGACACGAAGCTATGGGCACCAGCATATAATTTATTAGACTAGCTATTATTTCGAGTCTTTTGAATTATAAACTAGATTGAGGCAGTGACACCAAGAACAGCAAGTTTAGGTATTTTTACCTGGTGTTTTCTACCCGTTAATGGTGATAGCTCCAACCACGTGTAACCTGCATGATTACCAGAGGGATAAGTAGCAGTCAATAAGGCTTTAGGAGACAATAATAGAAGAAAAATTTTGCATTTTCAAAACAAAAGTTGTATTGCAAATTTCATAGATATTTTAGGCTCAATTATTTTGCAAGGGCCTGCCTTAATAGATTCTCTAGTTATGAAATTCAAGCATAGTTTTTCTCTGCACCATGAAGGTCCTCTCTTTTTCACACACGAACCGAAATGCAGGCATTGGTCTGTGTGTAAGCTTTGTGTACAATTAACTTGTTCTGGTATAACGTGAATCCAGAGGGAATAATCAAACTATACACAAACAAACATGCATTTCTGAAAATGAAATCATTTAATAAGGACTGATGTTAAAGGTTAACACTTCAACGTGATTGTAAGTGGCCCCCCAGTGCCAATTACAACTGAAAATGAAGGTTAATCTAAAACTTACCGTTGTGATCAGCCCTAATGCAACCTCTATGGAAGGTAAATTGAATCTCATCATCTTAAAATTCTAAGTGCCCTTGACTACTAACCATGCGATGATGATCCAATCACTCGGTACTCTGTAATTGCATGCTGTGATGATAATTCTGAAGAATTGTCAATGGTGGTTATTCGATCAGCTTTCCCATTGCCTACCACCACCTGAAACCAAATCAAGGATTATACATTTCATCATACAGGAAGCTTTCAATTCTCCAGACGATTCTAGGGTGAAAACAAATTAAAGATCATATATCTTAGTGCAAGGAATCAAAATTTTAAATAGTGGCTAAGTAACAAGCCTCTTTATTTTTATTTTTTTCCTTAAAGATTTCCACAATAATAATTAATAATGCACTAAACATAAGGAATCAAAATTTTAAATAGTCTGTGGATACAGTGAGAAATTATCAAACCAAAGGTTGCATAGCTGCCTGATTGCGTAAATGATAAGCCAAAGATGTAGTCCTAAACTAGCAATGATCAGTCCAGAGTTCATTTGAGTTTTTAGAATGCTAGAAATGTGAACTAAGCATGTGAACTAAGGCTAAGCTAAGATCCAGTAAAACCTCAGTTACGAACTAAGGAGAAAAGCAATTGCCTGAAATGTTGCTGAGCAGTAGTTTTAGATAACCATATCAAAGCTAAATGCATAATTCTTGAGTAGCATAAAGGAAAAATTAATCATATGTAGTCTAGCTGGCTAACTAGGAGAAACAACTCATAAACAGTGAATAGATAAGGATATCATCCAACCTTACCCAGTGAAGCAGTAACCAGCCCCCTTCGACGTCTTGGACATCCAATGACTAGAGCCACGTACCTTCTTTGTAGGACTCTTTTTTCCTTGCCAATCTATATATGATGAAATGCCAGCTGGTCAGGAAAAAAAAGAAAAAACACATGCAACTTGAGATTCTGAACATAGAAGACCAATGCCGAATGCTCAGAAGGAACCATGGGCATGTAACGAATCTGGTGAAATCAGCACAAACAGAAAATGAAGAAGAAAATCTATGACTTACATCATCAGATGCCCTGAAAGTTTTCTCCCGGAATATGGAATGCAGAATTGTAGCACTTGTCTGTGTTCTTCCCATCACCAAAATGCCAGTACAATCTTTGTCTAGTCTATGCACCTATTATACAATCTAGTTAAAGTATCAATCCAATAGGATTTTATATCCAAGCAACCATCAATTCCGCTGGCAATAATTTGAATATAGGCAAAACAATCCAACTAGCTTCATTGATGTTCAAGCACTGTAATAATGATTACAGTTCCCCACAGAATAATATACTAATTAATTTTCAACAATTTCTTTTTTTATATTGATGCAACTTGCTAGCCAACCCCAACTAGTGGGAAAAAACTTCGAATCTTTGATTGTTGTTGTTGTTGATACAACTTGCTAGGATCTTGGGATTTGGAAACTTATCCAACGAATTAGGGAGAGCACCTAGGGAAAACAAACACTTCATTTTTGTATTTGACGAATTGTTTGTGAACCATGAGACATACAACAATATCTAATTTTGTACAGGAAAAGGTTTCAGTTGGGGTTCCTTCCTATTATTGTTTTTTTTAATAGAAATTCCTATATTATTGTTACATATCCTAAACTGTAGTTATATCACAACCATTTAACATAAACTAAACGCAACTGAAGGAAGCTTATCACAGGTAGTAACTTCAGAAAAAGAAAGACAATTCAGAATAGAATTATGCCTTAACACTTAACAGAATGAATCATAATAAAGACATCACAACCACAAGTCACAACCAAATCACAAACTCAATCATGAGCTCACCAGCCGTGGGGGTTCGGAGTATTCATAAGTTAAACATGCTGCAGCTACTTCATCTAAACTCCGGCTGACATTAATGCCACCCTATTTAAAGAGAGATGTGAACCACATGTAAGCAATGATCACTGAAGACCAGTATACCGAAGAAAATCAACAAGTAACATCAGACAGTTACCTGCACAGACATCCCTGGAGGCTTGTTCAGAACAAGAATTGCAGGATCCTGAATTTCATAAAGCTTATATATTTACATATTGGGAGAAAGATTGTTTGAGATACCAAATATAAACAGTTAAAAGTTGAAAACCTTATACAACACAAGGCTGTGGATAAATTTCGTTTCTTCGGCAGTGATATCAGACTCAAGTTTCTCTGCAGGCGTCTCTTTAACAGTAACAGGAAGAAAGATCCGGTCTCCTAAATTCAAGGTATCCTTAGCTGCCACCTTCCATTAATTTTCATGCATCAGAAGTGAAACCACCCGAAGATAAACAATAAAATAAAAGAAGTCTATTAATGTCAGCCAGAGTTTTTTTCCTTTGCAGCATAAGAATTTGATATAAAAAATTGGGTACCCTTTTTAGTCTATGTTCAGGCGCTTGAGTTTCTTCAGTTTTATTCTCTACAGCAGCAGATTCTCTTCGAACCTGGAGTACAGCAATGAACAGCTATTGGTTTGCTGGCAGAATGTAGACAGGATGTATATATATATATATATATCAAAGGTTTCAAATCGAAGAGAGCTCTTATGTCTTGTATATGGTCCATCGGAAGCAGTTTTAAAAGCTTCAACAATTTCCCCTCATAATATCCACAACTAGAGTGAAGCATATGACATTAGGTCACTGAGCCATGGGGGAACAGGGTAACTTTTGAACCCACTAAATCCTATATTTATGTTATTATAATACAAGGCGATGATATAGTTCATTGGCGCCTAAAAAATTCACATCAAAATGTTAATTATCGTCTTTAATCCAAATGAAGACCGAAAAAGAAAACTCTAAAAAGTCTACACCAAGAGCAGAGTTTATGATTGAATGAACCTCTACCGTTAACAAATTAACAATGACAGAAAATTATCATAAGACCGAGGGGTAAACTAGTAAAACACCTGTCTAAGACGAAATAGCTTCTGTACAAGGCTTCTGGGTAGCTCCGGGCAGCACCGAAGAACCCATTTGAGCGCAGTTATCGTGGAGGTAGCCGAAACGCTGCGTTTCACTTCGGAACGCCGGCCGGAAAGCTCCTTTCCGAGATCGGAGCCGTTGACGGTGGCGGTGAACGGGGGAAGAGTAAGCCATTTGGCGTGCTTCCTTGGCCTCTTGGCTTCGTTTAAGGTATCATCGGCAGCATTGGAGTAACAACGATTTGGGCATGATCCGAAGCTAGAGAAGCAGAGTCTTCTAGCGACATGGGTTGTCGGAGAAGATGGCGGCGATAGGAGTTTGATGAGACGGAGGAGTATGAGCTCCGCCATGTAAGTGAGAGCGTTTGGGTTTAGCCTTTCTTTTTACGGCGGCGCGGGATTCATATTAGACTTCCCGTGAGCTAGCATTTTCCGCCACTGCAAGAAAATCTTTTATTTTTTTTAATTCAAATTAGTATTTTCATTTTATTCCTTTAATTATATATATATATATATATATGGAAACCATACTTTTGAATTTTTAAAGTTTGGCAAAATCGTCCTTAAAAAATTTAGAGTAAATTAATATTTTATTCTAAAAAAATGTAATCTATTTTAAATTAGTCTTTAAAAATAAAAAATATTAAATTTAATTTTTAAAAAATATAATTTATCTTAGTTTGATATATAAAAAATATTAAATTTAGTCTCGAAAGCAATTCATCTCTTTACTAAAAAAATAAGTAATTTATTACAATTTAGTTTCTAAGAAAGTAAGAATTTTCATTAACCTAACAAACAAGAAAATTTTTAAAGATTAAATTGAAATAAATTATATTTTTTAGGAATTAAATTAAGATAAATTATATCTTTTAGGGATTAAATTTAATATTTTCATCTTAGAGATTAAGTTGAAATAAAATTTATCTTTTAGGAACTAAAATGGTAATTTAATTCTAAAATTTAAGATATTTTTTGCTTTAAATGTTTATATTCTTTTAATGCAAATTCCTCTGATCTTGATTAAAATTTAAAAATTCACATGTGAATTCTTTAAACAATATTCAAGGATTTTCACTGTATTAAAATTATATATGTTTTTAATTGCTGAACCCCTTTTTTGTTTATAAGTAATAAGATAAGATAATTTACACTCCTTTATTCACATATAAATAAATTTGGGTAAAAAAGAAGAAGAGAGAGACAAAACTTGTATGCAATTCAAAATTTTTCAATATGATAAAAAACTTGCATCTAAATTACAGCTCCAATCTTCTCCAGAAAACAGAAAGTGAAACCCACTAGATTTATTCTTACATATTCATCACTAATTAGATGCAATAGTTTTCATTTCACCAATAATCACAAAGCCAAAATTGGAGAGGAAGATCAAGGTGGTAGTGGTAGCTAGTGTCCTACACCTGGGCTTGGGCCAGAGTCTTGAGGCTGGGCTAGAAATCTGGGCCTATGGCCTTTCCCACCTGGGCTTGGCCCAGAATGCTTCATCCCTGCAATAGCAATACTGGCATAATCTCTTCTTTCCAACTTCACCAACACCTTCAATGGCCTAGCTGAAACCCCAGAAGAAAGTAAATGAAGATGAAGGTGAAGCCATAGAACATAAAAAAGAACACCAACTTGGAAAAACCTTACTTTTTTACCCATATATACCATATAGAGAATTAATTACATAAAAGCTACCATGAAAGTTATAGTGTTGTAAGTGGGCTTGGGATAAACTTTGTAACTATGAGACTCCATTTTTATAGGTCAATGAGGATTGAGGAGGGAAGATGGAGAAGTGGGGACTCTAATTAGGAGGAAATTATTGAATTAATAAAGAGGAAAAAAAACGAAATAAGGTGTTTAGTAGGGTTTGACCAAGTTAGAAGGTAGGCTAAAGAATGAAGGTGACATATAGGGTTGGTCTAATAGTAGACACAAGTATAAGTAATGTGAGATTAGGTACATTTTATAATATGTTTAATCTTAGCTAACACAATTCATGAGGTCAGATACAAGACATATATATTTATATATATATATTAAATTAATTATTGGATGACTAGTTTTTGTTTTGATTGAATTGGAAAATTAAATTAGTTGATCATTTAATTTGCATGTAATTAAGTTGAATTACATATTACTTTGAGTGATATAATATAATGTTATGACATGATTTGATGGTGTTTTTTTAACAAATATCTTTTATTAGAAATAATTTTGTTTTAAAATCTCTATTATTATATAGCACAATTTTACGAAGAACTCAACCTCTCATTATTTATATATATTTTTTAAATAATGTCTTCAACATTTTTCTCAACATTTTCATATCCAATCCCTATTATATAAATATGGGTCAAATATTCATTTTGGTCCTCTATGTTTCACCCAAGTTTTAAATTGGTCCTTTATCTTTCAAAAGTTTTATATTGGTCATTTATGTTTTTCAAAAGTTTATATTTGTCCTTTAGGTTTCATTCAAGTTCTAAATTGATCCTTTATGTTTCATTCAAGTTCTATATTGGTCATTTATGTTTCATTGAAGTTCTATATTGGTCCTTTATGTTTCATTGAAGTTTTATATTAGTCCTTTATGTTTCATTAAAGTTTTATATTGGTCCTCTCAGCGTGGTTTTATTTTTAGCTTAAACGACGCCGTTTGGGTGTTTTTGGTGTGTCTAAAGCCACGTCAGCTATTTGATACACGTAGGAGAGATTATGTGTCCACCTCGACACGCCGCGTCAGCTGTTAATTTAAGAAATTGACGGATTTGGACGGAAGGACGAATTTAGAACTTCTGGGAAATATAAAGGACTTATTTAAAACTTCTGAAACATAAAGGACTAATTTAAAACTTGAGTGAAACATAGAAGACTAAAATGAAGACCTATAAATATGGTATTTCATTCAAAATTTAGCTTTATGTTAAGTCAAGCCTACATCTCCATCAACTATTCTTTACAAGTTTAATGTGAAAAATTTTAAATAATCAAAGAAAAATACTCTTAAAAATTAAATAGTTAAACTTATAAGATAAAAAAAGTATTTATAAATGTAAAAAAAGGTTTGGTTCATTGGTGAAAGTGATAGACTTTGGTGAATGAGACATGGAGTGAGATCTTGACCTCGGATAACATAAACAGATATTAATTATTAATTATAGTAATTAAGAATTTAAGATAGTGAGAGATAAGCTAACTTAGTAAATTTTGAAAAAGAGCAGACTTGATAACTAATAATCTCTCGAATATTGTAAGACCCATTAACGTTAAAAGTGACCCTTCTAACAAATGGCACCCAATTCTCATTCTTCCGGAGATTGAATTCGATAAATAATAATTAAGAAAATACAAATTTTTTAATATATATATATATATATTTTGTTGGTAACTTATGGTAGAATATTCAAGCATGTGTAAATTCCTGATTTTTAGCTTATCGTTTGGAGAGTGAGGATACATATGGGAGGGTTTTGAGCATGTTTGTCTAAACCCTAAGTATGAGATTTAAATTAGAGAAATTATTATATATAAAAATAGTGTCATATGATTTTTTTTTTAAAATGCAAATTCACACACTTGTAATATTTATTATTTATATTTATCTATTTAATTACTGGTAATTTCATTATATATATATATATCCTAATTAAATGTTTTAAGTGTAGTTTACCAATCTAGAACCTGCCAAACCACACAGCTAGCTATGACAATGTTGCTCAACTTTCAATGATGCTACCACCACACAATTTTCAACTTTCAAGGTAACATTTCCTTCACCCTCAAGTTATTATAAAAGCAAAATAATTAATAAGTCTTTGATATGTGCTTTTTTCCCTTTGATTAATCTAGGAACATGATGTTAGAAAAATGATCAAAGGCAATTTTGCTACTCATTGCATTGAACAAATTAAAGAAAGTAATAAAATTAATTGAAAATAGTATATATGTAAGATATGTCTATAACCATTAGAGTGCCACTGAAGTGCAAAATGAGAAAAAAGAAACCCCTTAAAGCTTCCTTCAAAGCTGAAGGAGATAAACTAATTTTTTTATCAAATTATTATTTAATTTTTGAATTTTAAAAATAAATTATTTAATTGGTCCTTGAATTTTATATTTCCATCAATTAATTAGTCTCCGAGACGTTGCCCATTATGTCACCCCGTAATGTAACCATTATGTATTGATGTGACATGTACTGTTAATTTACCACCATATTATCACCGCACATTGGCACATCATCTAAATATTTTAAAAAACAAAATGCAAATTAAAAATTAAAAGTAAAATCAAAACAGTTGGACAAAATGATTGTTTTATCCTTAAAATTCCTAAATCCATTCTGTTTTTTTTTTAATATTCAAATAATGTGGCAACATGGTGACAAATTAACGGCGTCACGCTAGAACATAACGGCCACGTCATGTGGTGACTTAACGGGTAATGTTCCAAGGACTAAATAGTTGACATGAATGTAAATTTAAGGACTAAATAGTCTATTTTTAAAATTGAGAGATTAAATTGTAATTTGACCAAGAATTCAAAGACAAAAAAATAATTTACATCAACCAATGAAGCAATATTATATGGCCGAGTATAACACTCAATTTCTTCGGGGCATGGAAGATTAGGGATTAAGGAGAAGAAGATGGAAAGAGAGACTAATTTCAAGATATTTTTCTCTTGTTTGAAAAGATAAAAATTGGAAGGAAAGATAATTAGAAGATCAATATTTAATCTTCCATTATCTTTTCTCTTCACAAATTCAAGATACTCCAAATTGGAGTATTTTGTAAGAGGTATCAACACTCAAACCAGGAGAGTACATATGGAAAGTTCATCTTCCCTTCTCATTCCCTCCCCTCTTTTCTTCTTTTTTTTTTGGTTTTCCAAGGTATCCCCCAGCCCGACAGGCCAAGGACTAATCCTCCGCGGATCTGAGCTCCATTTAAGGGTTTGCCGCTGGCCAATTGGTTGCTGCAAACACAAGGTGGGATTCGAACCCCCAACACTTGCTTAAGCGACCTAGTGAGCTAACCACTAGACCAACCAAGCTTGGTTTCCCCTCTTTTCTTCTTTAATCACTTCTCTTCCATTCTCCTCTTAGGGTATGTTTGGATTGGGGATTAAGGAGGAGAAGGGAAGGGAAGGGAAGACTTTCAAGATATCTTTCCTTTGTTTGGGAAGATGAAAATTGGAGGAGAAGATAATGGAAGATCAAGCCTTAATCCTCCATTATCATTCTCCTTCACAAATTCAAGATACTCCAAATTGGGGTATTTTGGAGGAGGTATCAACACCCAAACAAGGGGAGGACATGTGGAAGGTTAACCTTCCCTTCCCCTCCCCTCCCTTCTCCTCTAATCTCTCCCCTTCTCTTCCCCTCTTAATTCCCAAACAAAACCTTAATTCCCAAACAAGGGAGGGAAGAGGAAGATTAACCTTCCATATATCATCCTTTTGTTTTGGTGTCAATACCTCATCCAAAATGTCCCGAAAGTCTCTCATTCTCTTTCATTCTTCTCGTATTCCTCAATCTAGCTTCCGAAGAGATTAGTGCATGCTACCATACAAGTATCTCTTTTTATGGCTTGGAATACACCCTTATGCTAAAGATTAGTTTATATGATTTGGTTCATTTTGCTTATTGGAAATTTATTACCATGAGTTCATTTTTCCGTTTGAAAATAGACAACATTTTTAATTTTACTGATCTAAATTTTGTTTTATTTTTTTAATTATAAATAAACTTTCTTAATTTCCTCTCTCTATATATATATATATATAATGGAAACTAAAATTTCTCCATTAATTGAAATCCCAAATTCAAAGCACAGTACATCATATCTTTTTATCTTCCTCAAATCCCTCCCTTTTGTCTATTTAAAGACACATGACCAGATTTCTTCCTTGGTTCACAATTTCCGATCACTCCGCTATAAGTTTTAGCTAATTGAGAATCATTCTAGATTTGGAAAATTAGGGCTTTAGTTTGAGTACCCCGAGATATATAACAACAAGAGCATTTAATTAGGAGAATTTAAACTTTAATTTACCATAATGTAAAAAATTAATTTCTTCCCATGTAGCCTAAATGTTAAGTAATACAGTAATATTAAACTTTAATATATCTTTTCAATCAATTAATCTTTAGTCCATTCAAAATAGGTCCTTGTGTGAGTTTATATATATATATATATATATAAACAAATGACAATATGCTCGGATGTACCAAAATTTAGTAATATCGTAGTACATATATAAATTTTATCCCTCTGTTAATAACATAAGAATGCTTGACATGTAATGCATGTAAGTATATATTGCCTTATTTCACTGCAAAAAATATATAACTGTACCATAGCTAGAATTAGTTAACAATTATTCATTTATGACTAACGTTAAAGAGATTAGTGTCAATTCCACAACTGACATTAAAGAATTGTATCAAGGTATTTTAACATTAGTTATATTAATAACTAAATTATTAACAAATGACGTTTACTATAAAATGTCAATTATTAACAAATAATTTTGACCAAAAAGAAAAATTATTAACAAATAATATTAAAAAAAATTTTGTAGTGTCTGTTGTGAAACCTTTGTCATAATGCTTGTATTAGCTTTATTTATGTGTCTCTAATTAAGTGTAGATGGGAAAATTTATAACAAAAATGAATATTTTCAACATTATTTTTATGGCAATTTAATTGTTGAATTTTTTTTTTAAATTTAAATTTTGACTAAGTTATTAAAAATAGACAATAATAATATTTTCGATGATCAATAATTGTCGATATTGTTTTGTTTTTTATAAACTTTTTTTAACGGTACATATTTTTTCGATGACCATCGTTAAAAAATGTGTTATAAAAAATAACATTATCAAAATTCTCCTGACAGATTCGAATGTTACACAGACCTTCTTTCTTGTTTGAAATATTATAATGATCTCTTCTCACACATCAAAATTTTTTACACTTTGGTCCAAATAACATTTTCCCTTGAAGTTTTTAACCAAATGGATGATTTAGGATCTACTCTTTTGAGTTGTTGAATTTGGAAAAGCCTTATTAAAAACTCGGTCATTTAAAAAAATCGAATTGAAAATTCACAAAATTCATCTATTTGAAAGGAAACTTCAAGAAAAAATGTTATTTGAATCAAAGTATAAGGTATTTTGATGTGTCAAGGAAGATCAGCGTAATATTTTAAACGAGAGGTATGTGTAATATTTAAATCTGTCAGGAGATATTTGTGTAATTTACTCATTAATTAATACTAGCCCCTTTTATTAGTTCACAAGGGACATGGTTTTGATTTTTGAAGATATGGAAAGGATTCTAACTTCTAAGTTAGATACTGACATTATGTATGAATTAACTTTCCTCAGTCAACTATCTCATTTTTTGAAATGCCTAACTACAAATTAATAAATGAATTATTCACTATATTGAATATAGTAAATACTCAAATTTATAAAGAAAAAGTTCTAAATTTGGCTCCTCTTCCTACAACTATATCATCACTAGTCACTACTCTTGATTTTCAAAACTTGCGCGTGATTTTGGAGTAATTAAAGTTTTAAACTTTTCTTTTTCAGTTTCACTGTTGCAAGTCAAAAGGTGTTTTACCATATCCAAAATTTCAGATACTGAAGAAACTAAAGAACTTTGGAACTTGGAAGAATTAGGTTAAGTAGGGACTATATAAAAATTTCCATATACATGCATATATTCTAAAGTCATTTTCAAGATTTTTACATTAACTATCTGATTTGATATATATATATATACTTGCTTCAATCCATTTGATTTCATAAAAAAAAAAAGTAAATAAATAACTGGGAAAAAAATTTTCTTCCCTTTTCCTTCCATGATGAGAAGTCAAAAGAACTAATGGCCTTTTATCTAATTCAGAATCTACCAGATTTTTTTAAGTTGAAAAATTAGGCTTCAGTGGCACCAAAGTGAGCTTTGAAGTTGATGATACAAGTTTTAAGTATATTGATGCATGATAATGACTACCATTATTGGATTAAAATTGGTGTGTCAATATATATAATGATATACACTCTAATTGTCTTAATTCTATTCCTTTTAAGTAAGAGAGGGAAAAAATTATTTTGTTTTTGAATTGTTGGTGAAATTATTATTTAGTTTTTAAATTTGACAAAAATACTATTTAGTCTCCAAATTTGTAGATCTGTCAACTATTTAGTCCCTGAATTTGACAAAAATACTATTTAGTCCCCGAACTTGGCAAAAATACTATTTAGTCTCCAAATTTGCAACTCTGTCAACTATTTAATCCCCTGACTGTAGCACTGTCAAAACGGGCTGGAGCCCGCGGGCTAGCCCGACCCGCCCGCTAAATGGACGGGCTTGGGTAAGCAAAAATAAGCCCATTTAAAAACGGGCCTAAACGGGTTGGCCCATTTACGCCCGCGGGCTAAACGGGCTAGCACGCGGGCCCGCCCAAAAAAATAAAAATAAAATAAAAAATTAATATATATTTGTTTAAAACATGTATAAATATATATATTTTAGATAATTTTATGTGTTAAATAATAATATTTTTTAAATAATTTAAATAAAATATTAATTTAAAGTTAAAAAATTACTAATTTTTAAGTAAATATATAATTTTATAATTAATTTTTAAAAAAAAATAAAAAAAGTGGTCCGCGGGCTAGCCCGTTTAGCCCGCGAGTCATTACGGGCGGGCTTGGACATTACTTCTCAAGCCCGCCAAATAAACGGGCCGACCCGCCGTTTTGACAGTGCTACCTGACTGTTACCCGTTAGATAACCAGCTGACGTGGTCGTTAAATACTGATGTGGCATGTGAGGTGGCATGTGCTCAAGCACTTAACAGTGCCACATAAGCATTATAACAGCCACATCAGCTAGTGCCTGGTTATCTAATCGATAATGGAATTAGGAGACTAAATAGTTGATAGAGTTACAAATTCAAGGACTAAATAGTATTTTTACCAAATTTGGGGACTAAATAGTTGACAAAGTTGCAAATCCGGAGACTAAATAATATTTTTGCCAAATTTGGGGACTAAAGAGTTGACAGAATTGCCAATTCATGGACTAAATAGTATTTTTGCCAAATTCGAGGACTAAATAGTAGTTTGACCAACAATTTAAAAATAAATAGTATTTTGCCTCTAAATGAAATTTTAAGTTCAAATCTGAAAAAATTTCTGTTAAGAGAAGTTCTATATGTTATAGAACATCTACTAATTTAAATTAGATTAATCAGAGTCCAATATATAACTTTCTGAAGAGTTTTAGGGCACTGGTTAATAATGCATTTAATGAGGTGAGATAGGGAAAATAATGCATAGAAATCACAACTTGTAATAAATGCGTTTTTTATTTTTTTTAAAGACACAAATGCCCTTCACATATTTTCTCCATCACTCTCTTTTTAATTTATTACAATATTTTTTTAATTTTGTATTTATATTTATTATTTTAATTATTCTGTTTTTTTTCAATTTATCAATAATGACGTAATGGTATCATTAATGTGGTTTTTTTTAATAATATTAATGTGAGGATAATTGCAATAATGATATACTGAAAATAAAAAATAACATGATTATTGATAAATTGAAAAAAAAGAATAATTAAAATAATAAATATGAATACAAAATAAAAAAATATTGTAATAAATTAAAAAGAGAGAGATGGAGAAAATAGGTGAAGGACATTTGTGTCTTTAAAAAAAATAAAAAACACATTTATTACAAGTTGTGATTTCTATACATTATTTTTACTATCTCACCTCATTAAATACATTTTTAACAAGTGGCCTTTAGCAAAACCCCTCTCTGAATACCGAAAGTTTCAACGAGAGATCGCTTGCATGCTTCAAAAAGTTGTTTCACCCAACCCTCTCCAAATTAAAAGCTCCTATGATAATGATTGCCTAGCTAGCTATCACTCTTTATTTCTTCTTCCTTATAAGTTTACTAATTTTGAATATAATTAAATGAATTAAGAAGAATTGTATTTAGATTTTGGTCATGTCAATTCCCAAGTATATGTATCAATGAGAGTTAGGCAAGTTTATAGTGTCAAATACTATCATGAGAGAATGAACTATATGACGCTGAATAATTCCATGGTGAAAAGTTGAAAATATTGTTTTGTTATGATAATTTAGGATTATTATTGTTAATCTTGTTTTAAATGTTTTTTGTGTCACTTTTATTTTATATAGAGTAAATTATTATTTTGGTCCCTAAAAAATACTATTTATTTTAAGTTAGTCCTTGTAAAATATTATTTGTTTCAATTTAGCCACTAAAAAATAAAAAACATATGGATGAAACTGTAACAAAAGGTTTTTTCTATAAATTTATTTTAATATTTTCTTGATTCAAAGACTAAACTGACACAAATAAATTTTTTTTTAATAATTAAATTTTATATTTTCATGATTTAGGGACTAAATTAGAATAAATAGAATCTTTCAGAGACCTAAATAATAATGTAATCTCTTATCTATTTATCAAAAATTCGAAATACTCAATATTACAACAAAAATAATAATTCAATCTATTAATTGATATTTTATTAGCGACTTTTTTTTTCTAAGAGGGGTATAATTTTTTAAATTAAAGGAAATAAAAATGTAATTTCAACATATATGATAGCCTGATAGGTATTATTTTATTTACTCTGAAAAAAATCATAGAGTACTAAAAAGATATTAATTAAAAATAAAGTTAAACTAATATATATGTGTCTTGAAAGAACCACAATGCAAAGTCTAGGGATGTCTTTGGTGGTTTTGAAGATATAATATTGGATGTAATGGGAATAAGAATATTGGAGGGAATGAAAATGTCATGTTAATATGGTGTGATGTAATGTGAATGGAATAAAAGTAGGTAAAATGATCATTTTACCCTTACATTAAAAGCAGATAAAAGGGTAAGGACAAAAAGTAATTTCATCACATTGTAAAAAGTCAGCTTTGTTTAGTGAGAAAAATGTTGGATGTAATGTTGGATTACATCCTCAAAATCACCAACCAAACACACCCTAAACAAAACTCTTTTACCATAGTCAAATGTGATATACTAATTAAGTCTTTGAATTAATCAGGACAAAGTGTCAAACACCAGATATATAACCAAAATAAATTGTCATATTGTACCAAATTTTGACTGTTGGAAAATTAGAAAAGTGCACACATAATTAAGATGGTGAATTGATAAGTAGCGTTTGCATATAATATATAATGAAAATGGTGCACCGTCTGAATCTCCAAAAGATTTGATTAATACTTTTTAAGTTTGGACTTAACATTTTCTTCTTAGATTCCGCAAAAAGTGATTGATTTCAGTTTCACACCCATCCTTCCTCAATTTCACTTTTAATTCCAAAAATTGTGTCTTTAATTTGGATTGAGGAGATTAATAATGAATCTTTTCCCTTACATGCAATTTTAATTTTCATCACATTAACCTACAACTAAATGGCGTACTAAATAGGAACTGATGTTGGTTTAAGTGATAAGTGATTTGGTATTGCTTAATTAAGATCTTATGTTCGAGATCTTGTGAATGTAACTATATATCTCCGTTGAAAGACTCTGTCATTAGAGCTAAGTATGCGACACTGATCGAGTTTAGATTAATTAAAATAAAATCTCAAATACTAAGCGCAAAAAAAAAATATAGTACTAAATCTTGAAGGAATAAGATTTTGGGAAAGCTTAATCCGTAAAAAGTAGTGGGAAGTGTGTTACCTCTTCAAATACAAAGCCAAATTAAAGCTCTAAGGAATGTTTGCATGACCTACTCCAACAATCAACGCGGATCCTCTACCGTGATGCAGTTGTGCGGTTCGGACTGGCTAATCGAACCGCACAATTGCATCACGGCAGAGAATCTGAACTCAAAATAGTCAAAGGCACCTAAATTAAGCATGTTACATTTTTTTAGTCAAAATCATAAGTATCTAAAAGTTTACTCTACTAATTGTCTAAATAGATTAGCTCGATTGACCGTCCGATCCTAATTTGATTTAGTCATTTTTTATGAAATGTAATTTCTCTAGCCCAATTACTCTGTCTCATAATGGAGTAGAGTCATCTCTTTAATCCTGACAAGATTTTTTCATACACAAGTGGTAGAGAATTCATGTTTTTTTAAGTAAAGTCTTAAATTCGAGTCTTTTCGCTCTTATTCGCTTAATCATAGAAGTGTGTGATTTGTTTCTCAATATTCTTGTAAGAAATTCACAATGGCTCAATAATAGACGGTAGCCGCAATTTAGAAACTTGTTCATCACAAACATTTTGGAATACTAAATATCAAATGTGAATGCTTGTCTTAAAGCCGACCAAATTTATATAGAAGGAAGACCACTAAACTAGTATTTTTGAGACATTTCCATATGAAACTTACAACGTTAAATATTGTCATTATTTCTGTTCAACTAATTGGTGGCTTTTCATGTGGTCCCATTTAATTTTTTTTTTTCTAACGATATAAGCACTGTCAGGTATTAAATATAATTAAGTATCTCTTTTAACAAAAAATTAAATATAAATTTATCATGTTATGATAAATTAATCTCTTTTATTAGACTCAATTCTCATCAATGATTCCGTATATATTTTAAGGTTTCTTGCATGAAGTAAAATGAATCAAACCATTTCACTCTCACTTGTGCTTGTCACTATCTATCTCAAAAGTCATAACGGTCGTTTTAAAACCATCATCCTAGTTGACCCAAAAGATCATATTCCAACTTTCTTAGTCCAAATAGGGGCCCTGTTTGGTTTGCATGTTGAAAATTTTGAAAATTAAATGGAACTTATTAATTGGTGTGCCACCTCACTACCAAAAATAGTGCTTATGGAATTTAACTTGCTCAAGAAATTTGACTCATCAAAATGATGGCTCTTTGAGTGCAAATAGTTTACAAATAATAATAATATGACAAGATTTCAATACAATCTTTTTGGATATCTTTGTTATTTTTTTTATAAATAGAATATATATATATATAAAATAAAACTTTAAAAAATGCCTAATTTTACGATGATGTGTTATAAAATAAAAACATATACCTCCACAACATTAAACAAATAGTAAAGAGTTTATATTTTTTTAACAATTGCGTCTTAAATTTCATTCTTAAAAAAATGAAAATAAAGTGTCATTCAATAAAATTAATTAGTAATCACTCGCAATAATATACCCTACAAATATATATATATATATATATATATATATATATATATATTAAAATAGACATATCATTTTACTACTACACTTAAATCTTTTATATATTTTTTTGTTTTTGGTCTAGACCAGGGTATTCACTGTATTAAAATAGACATATCATTTTACTACTACACTTAAATCTTTTATATATTTTTTTGTTTTTGGTCTAGACCAGGGTATTCACTGTCGAGCACAGTGACTAATCCCTTCGCTGAATTGTAGACACCTTGAAGGGTAAGCTGCTCCATACCGAAGGCAGGGATCGAACCCCTGACACTTGATTAAGAATGGATGAATCCCTTCCACTCAACCACACCACTTGATTATCTTTTGTATGATATAATAATATCCTTATCTTAACCTTAACGGCCAAACTAAATTTTAATAGGCCTTTTTATTAGTACTTGATTCAGCCTCAGAGAAACTGACATTTTTTGGTTAGGTTCATCAAAGCCATCTCAATCCTGACTTTTCTTAATTAGGAAAACTTTTGCTACTGTACTAAATTCTTCCAAACGTCAAATTAGTGAAATATCTTATAATTAGATTAAATGAATCCAAAATAAAAATTGAATTGTTTAATGAAAATTAAAGCACCAAATTAAAAGATTTTTTTCAATTTCAGTCTCATCTATATATATATAATGGCGGCATGATCAGAAACTAAAATACTATACCAAAAAAAAAACAAAAACAAAAAGCACTTTGACCTATTAATTAGTTATTACCTATCACTTTTATTAGATCACTTTCAAAATATAATTTTTCTCTTTTTTTTTTCCAATCTAGGAACCTCCTTAGTGGGTTCCTTTAGCAAAAAGAACATATATGAATTATGTCACATGGATTAATTTTTTTCATGGCCAATAATTCACTATAAATAGGATCCATCTCCTATGAATAATAATCCACTTCAATTCAGCCATACAATCTTCTTCAAACCCTAATTTAATAATCAAAATGGAGAGAAGTAGTATCAAATCTACCACTCTATTTCTCATTCTTGTTCTTCTTGTTCTTCTTTCTGTATCAGAAGCTTCTAGGCCTTTGGTTTATAAAGGAGAGGTAATCGGGATATTTAGGACATTGAAGAGGTCAGGGCCAAGCCCTGGTGGAGCAGGACATAGGGCTAAGGTTCAGGATTTCGGGGCGACGAAGGACTCTGGTCCAAGTTCCGGCGGCACAGGCCACGGGCTCGAAACGGCTCAAGAAGCTGTGAAAGTGGTTAAGGACTCTGGTCCTAGCCCTGGTCAAGGACACTAACTAGCTCAGTTAATTTCTAGCAACAACTCATAAAAACTCTTTATAGTTGGTTCATTCTTCTTTAATTATTGTAAAGAGAAGGATACAAATATTTATGATATTAATTTTGATATTTGTATAATTAGACACATCTAAACATGATGTGATCATTATATCTTATACTTATTAATTACAAAATATAATTGTAGGTTACAAGTAGCTATTGAGTAAATGTAATAGCAAAGATTAAAAGAATGTGATGGTTCTCTACCAAAAAAAAAAATTGATGGTGAAAATTATTGCTTAATATAATTAAATGGAGGCCGCATTGCTACATTGCTTTAATTATATAGTTCATACATTAATATGAATTTCCCTTGCTCTTTGTATAGTTTATTTTTTTAATTGAGAATTGAAGACAAAGACTAAGAAGCCAAAAAAGACAAAGAAACATAAAAAAAGTTAGATTAAATTATTGATTTAATTGCTCAGAGAGTTATATTATATCTCAATTAGTCCCTTTTTTTAAAAAAAAAATGACAGTAAAAAAAGACACTTCTTATTACTAATAGACAGGACATCATCAGGTCTCAATTAGTAGAGTGCCTAAATAGTATATATAACAACATAAAACAACTAGTATGCTCATATAGTACATCTATCACTAAAGTAGGAATTAAATTGTTTGAAGATAAATTTGATTCTTCTAGAAAAATACTTTAATTTGATGGTAATTCTTAATGCATGCATCATTAAAATAGTTTGCATGAGGCATGAAACACGCATGATAATTGATAACTCACTCCTTGGACTTTACTATAACCAATTACTAGTATCACGTATTAAGACAAAAGTGTAGTACTATTACAATAATGTATACTCGATCTCTCTATTTTATTTGTTAATATTAAATAAAAATTTTTAGACGGTAACTCATTCAGATCGATTCCTATTAATATTAATGGATGATAAAAAATAAATGGAATGAATATTAAAAATTTAATTTTCCCCACGTATTATTATGGTCATATATAGCTCTCAAGTGTCAATCTATAAAATTGAGATGCATTTAATGTGTTGAGTTGAATATGTATTTGTTTATCCAACGTGGGAGACTCAAATTGGAATCAAAATTGGTGTGAAAATTTCACATAAAAAGGAAGAAATTGAAAATGGAGGCAAACACGTGGGTGTATGGAAGGAATGAATGAAAGGGACAACACAAGAAAAGAGGCCGGGCGGTAATATCTTGGCCCACTAGTAAAGGGCTGGTGCCGACGTCGTTCTGATTTTGAAGAAATGAAAATGAAGCGTCACCTAGTCGAGCAGTCGGAAGAGAATTAGATGAAGTTATTTCACTTAATCAATCTTGATCGTTGATCGACTGTAATAAATTTGTGTCATAGTCAATCAACGGTCCGGATCGATCAGATGAAGTAACTTCATGTGAAGCTATTTCACCTGATCCAGACATATTAATAATGGATTCTATAATACCTGAGAAATTAACCACCAGGCATACATTGATGAATACCATAGTTAGAAACACCAAAGAAAAAAAAAACCTCGATTAAAAATAGAGGTGTTAAGGTGAGCTAGCCCAATCCAAGTCGACTGACAGGTTAAACAGGCTGTAAAACACTCAACTTGACCCGCCTTCTCTATAAACGAGTTGGATTGTTTAACTCACCAGGAAAAAATTTTCAAACAAAAAGGACAAAATTTATATTTTTCTAACTATAAATGGTTTGTAAAATAGACAAAAAAATTATTAATCTAACACATTAAATAGATAAATAATATCACAAACTTATAATTACAAGTTAAAAATACAATACAAAGTTTCAATTATGTAAGTTTTTTTATAATTTTATTTAATCTTAAAAACAAATAGGTGGGTTATTAAATGGGTTGACCTGCGTTAGGTTCTGGGTCAGGATAAAAATAGTATCAATATTATCCGAACTGAAAAAATATAAATTTGACTCACTTAATGAGTTAAATATATAGGTTGGCATAGTGAATTAAACTCATTTAGACCAATCTAATAGGAGAAGAATATTTTCTTATATATTGACCTTGACTCTCTTTTTATTTGAACAAATCCAATTAAGAATTAACATGACATCAAAATATATGTTTATGACTAAAGATTAAGAGTAAAGTTTTTGTTGTCTCTATCTTTTTAATTACTAATAAGATTTCACAGGGTTGGTAGAGAAGCATATATGAAAGAACTAAAATATATAATTGGTGAAAACTTCAAATTGGTCCCTTATGTTTGCACAAAGTTTTATATTGGTCTTTTATGTTTCAAAAAGTTTAAATTGATCCTTTATGTTTGCAAGAAGTCCCAAATTGGTCCTTCCGTCCAAGTCCGTTTATTTTTTCCGTTAATTGCTGGCGTGGTGTGCTGACGTGGACATAGCATCTCTCCTACGTGTCCATTTAAGCTGACGTGTCATGCCACGTCATCATCCACTATCATATGTGATGACGTGGCACTGATGTGGCATGATATGTCGGCTTAGATGGACACGTCAGCACGTCACTTAAAAATTTGACGAAATTGGACGGAAGAACCAATTTGGAACTTCTTGCAAACATAAAGGACCAATTTAAACTTTTTGAAACATAAAGGACCAATATAAAACTTCGTGTAAACATAAAGGACGAATTTGAAGTTTTGTCCTATGGATATGAACTTTGAGGAATTAAGTTGATTATGGTTTTTTTAAGTGGAAATTGATCAGTAAATCATTGCTCTTCAATTCCAAGTTAAATTCATGTTGATACGTGTTGTAGTGTACTTACTCAAATCACAATAGGGTTGGATTAGAGTGAACTTGTACCCAAAAAAAGTCTCATCAAATAGTAAAAAGTAATATCAATTTAAATTGTATACATAAAGAATCTTACTATATATATATATATAGAACATGTGTCTTACTATATATATATATAATTCTTCATATGCTTATCAACCAAACTGGTGTCTTATCATATCGAACATGATTTCTTCAAATTGCCAGAAGCCAATTTTTATTTATTTATTTGTAGTAATATGGTTTGAGTTAACTAAATCTCACAATAAAAATGAAGTTTTTTTTAAGTCAGATAGATTAAAAAAAAAATTAAATGAAAATTTTATTTTAAAAAAATGGAGTATGTCGCTGTCTTACTCGTGAACCTTGTGCCAAAAAATGTCGTAGTTTTTTTGTTATTTTTTGTGTAACAAAAAAATTAATATTTTAGTGTATTTATTATTAAGGGCTATTCTATAGAAGTTCAACTTTTTAAGGGGATGAATTTTTTTAATGAATAAAAAAATTCAGGGTAAAGTATTGTTGATATTTCAAGTTTTAACATTTGAATTTTTAGTAAATATTTTTAATATTTGATTGCAATTAATTGTATTTTTTATGTTTTATTTTTTAAATAATTTTATTATTTTTATTAATACTATTAAAATATATAATGATTGTCACTTAGGTGTGACATTTAAAAAAAAATTCTTTCCTTGTCAACAGTTAATTAAAGAAGAAACATAGTAGAAAATATTGAGAATTTTTTTAATACAGATATTCAGAAAACTTATAATATATATTATAAATTCCATTGCATATATATATATATATATATAAAGAAGAAATCGGTTGTGTAGATCATAACCTTATTAATCTGCATCTAAATTAACAATTTCTTTGGCCTCCCTGAAATTTGAATGTAGGCTTTCATTTTTTTTTTCCTGTTAAGTTCTGCCTTTTCTTCAACAATGACACAACCCCACAACCATACTAAGGGCATGTTTTATCCCGAGAATGAATGGGAATCAGAATGAGTTTATTATATTTTGTAATAAAATTTAAGAATAGGAATGGGAATAAGAATGAATTAAAATTAACACTTTACTCCTTATATTAAAATATTAAAAAAAAATATTATGACTATGTCAAATCAAAGAGTATAATGGAAATTTCAAATTTTTTTTATTAATTTGTCACGAAAATTGAGAGGAAGATCTTCCTCCTGCCACTTGGACCCTCGGTGGACACACTCCTTTTGTTCCTTTTTTTTTCACATTTTGAAGCTAACGAACACGTCCTAAGCATTATGTTCATGTAATTATTACGGCTATTTTATTTTAATATAATTTTTAAAATACAATAAACAAAATCTTATTTCTCAAAATAATATATCTACAAACAAATTTTTTTATTTACCTTCACAATTTCCCTCACTTGTCACACCTTCGCCTCTTTGAGGGCGAATTAAGGCCTAAGTTTAATGGATTGACCTACGGGTCATCATATATATATATATATATATATATATATATATATATATATATATATATATATATATATATATTCCTTTTTCTCAATTTTTTGTACTAATAGTAGAAATATTTCTTCTAATTGTAAATAGAGATTATTCTTATGAATTATCAATACTATTTTTTTTACAGGTATCTTCCAATTGAAAGCAATCTTTTTTGAACCAGCTAAAATCCCATAATAGAGGTAGAGCTCTCCCAGCAGAGATTTCTACTTTTTCAAGTTAAGTATTGATCATTTGATTGAATATAATTTATTTGTTACAAAAAAAAAGTAATTTAATTAATTTGCTACATATGTATATTATATTAATTAATCTGTACCCAACAAATTTACAAAATTTAACTTAATTAGTTATTCTAAAGTCAATATATACATATAATCTCCTATTTAGAAGTCAAATTCCACCTTGCTAATATATAAATACATCTTCTTCTTTTTTCCTTCTTTGAACCATTCAAAACTAATTGCCATAGATGGCCTTGTAGATATATATATATATACTTGCATAGTGTTTTCACTTTTCACACACACAAAATGTCCAAAAGAGAAATATACAGAGGAAATGTGTGTATATATATATATATATACAATTAAGGAACCAAATTAAGCATGCAATTCCATTCCATTGCATAAAAAGCATATTAATATTATCATGACTTGGAATCCATGAATAATATTCAACAAGAATTGCCATAGCAGATATATATCAAATTAGAGAGATACAAAAAGTATTCCATATGAACAGAAAAAAAAAAAGAGAAAAAGAAAAATGTGTTGAAGATGACATTAAATTAATGATTATATATATATATAATTATTCAATGACCTCTTCCTTTGTGGCTTGGCCCAGAATAAGCTTGATTGATTACAAAAGCAGAAGATTGATGTTTCAGAGATCTCAATCCCTCAACATTCATGGAATTCAACATCAATAGAAGAAACAATATTATGACAAACATGGCGCTAAATTCCGCTGCAAAAGAATAACCCTTCATTTTCCTCACACACTTAATTGTGTGTGTGTGTGTGTGTGTATATATATGTAAGCACTAAAACTTAGAAAAATTTGGAAATTAATGTATGGTTTGGAGCAAGAGGAATATATATATATATATATATATATATATATATATATATATATGTGTGTGTGTGTGTGTGTGTATCATATATGTATATGTATATTTGACTAGTATTAAATTAAGATTCAAGCAAGGAAAGTATATGTATTGTTGTTATTAATATTATTATTTTCCTTTGAAGAGTTTGAATATCATACGAAAAATGAATAGTTTGAATTTTGAATAAGAGAGGTATATTGCATGGTTGATTGACCATATTGAAAGCTTTTATTACTTGTACGTGATAATTAAAAGATATTAGGAATTCGTCAATTTGTGGGATGTATATATAAATTTACTATTTCATTGAAGTTTGGTGGATGTGACATGTATGGTTTGAATTTTTTTCTTATATTTTATTTTTTGGTAATTCCTTCAATAGCCTCTATATAAATTGTATATTTGTACTTACTTTTTTGGTTGTATACTAAATTACTATAAGAGAACTAAAACCAAATTATAATCTTAGAAAGAGAATGAATCCTTTCCTCCCTTTAGATTTGTTTATATATATTTGTATGTTTTTTTTTTCATATAAACATTTCAAAATAATCTAAGAATAGAGAGACTCGACTTCTCTCAAACAGTTAAATTATTTGTAAATGCATATATAGAGTCACTATAAGAGTTTAGTAAAAAAATAAAATAAAATAAAATAAACATTTGTGTAATTAAACTTAACTATCATAAAAAATGTCATCATTAAACAATTTAATTTTTAAAATTATTATTTTAAATTTTATCTATTTAGCTTTTAATATGTGACATTTAGCACGATGTAATTAGCATAATTCCTCCCCCTTAATTATTCCATCTCATGCATGATTTAAATGAGTTTGGATTATCTCTTATTAGTTGATTATCCTGTTCAATTAGTCATGATAATTATTGTCGTCCAATTTTTAGCTACGATTATTAATCATAACTTTCAAAGAATAAAATCGTAGACGTAGAGAATCCGAAATTTTTAAATAATTTGCACATCACATTTATACAGGAGGCCACACTTTCAGCTCTTTTAATTTGTTATTTTTAGATTAGATATATAGTAAAGTTCCTTATTTAAAAGGACAAAACATTTGACCTAGTCAAGGTTTTAAAAAATGAGTATTACACTCATCAAGATTATCTTGAAATTTTATTGTGGGTACAAATGTTTTCAGGAAACTGAAACTCAAATTGATAAAAGCAAGTAGAACTTCTTCTTACCAAACTATATCCATTTCAAATTAAACATGCACGTGTAACTTATCAATATATATATATATATATTGTAATGACTAGAAAGTCCCACCGAATTATTAATATAGATACACAACAACAAAGGGTTTATATTTCGATAGCCTCTATTAATTATTGAAAAAATACATTTTTTTCAACAATTAAATTTTGGCCGTCGAAATAAGTAAATTTTTTTAAAAAAATAAACTTTGATCGTCGAAATAAGTTATCGAAAAAAGTCAATGGTAGTTTATTTTTCGATGGTCAACAATTGTCAATATATATCAATAATATTATTTTTAACAATACATTTGTCAACAACAGCCGTCGAAAAAAATACTTCTGAAAAAAATGTCATAGAAAAAATATTATTGACCGTCAAAAACACTTTTTTCAATAATTATGTGACAGTTAAAATATAAATTGTTGAAAATACACATATATTTTATAGCGATATATTATTCTCGCAACTCCAATTTGAGACCATATACACATTGTGTCATTGTTTGTGTGTGTGTGTTGTGTTAATTACATATGAAAGTCAAGTGGTGTGAGGCAAAACAGGAGATTGTGTTTAGGCTTGAAAGTGTGTGAATCATATATTCACAATCACAAGTCAATTATTGATAATGAAGAATTAGGTAGCTAACTAGGTAGGATCGGACTAGGACTACCTGACCAAACTAAACCATCTCCATGCATGCTCGTGAGCACAATATAGTTGAAGGGTCAAAATTTGTTGCCTTCACGATACTTCCAATCTTAATATTATAAGATTTCTCTATTAATTATTTGTGTGAAATTTTTGGTTTCAATTGAAAAACGACATAAGTTTGATCTTTGATTTTGGGTATATATGTAAGAGCCTTAAATCATCGGATCAATTATTACATTTTGATGAGCCTGCAAGTCAATAAATAGATTGGGACCAAACTTTGGCGATAAAGTTCTTTATGTGTGTGCTATGAAGTTCTCCAATAAAAATAAGACACGTAGTAAAAAAAATACTTGTATGACCAATTATGAACGGAAATAGAATATATGAAGATTAAATTTTACATGACTAATCATTGAAAAAAGAAAAAATAAATAAAACTTATTATTAGATGAGCTTTTTAGCGTACAAAGTTTATCTCAAATTTTTTCCATTAGATTAATCACCAATCACCATGTGGCCATGGATATCTCAATTTAGACCAAAAAGAAAAAAAAGAGTGTGTGTAACTGTGTATAACAAAGTTTCAATAGATATATACCAACATGTACATATATAGTTAGTTGGACTCATTGGCACTCTATTTACTTTAAACAATGTCTCAAGTTCAAGATTTATGTATGAAAAAAATTTTGTTTGGAGAGTTCTATCCTGTAAAGGGGATCTCTACTAACTCGAACAGGATTATCTTCAATGAAATGATATATGTAAAAAAAAAATTTCAATAGATATACATTTATATAGCCGTTGCCATCATTAGGTCTCATTTAACAGAATATATAACTAACTATTAAATAAAAAAAGCTATATCTATTAATTGCAATGTAGGGCTAGATATCTAGCATTCTAGCTTTTCTATTTCAGATATATAGTTTGGTCCAAATCTTAATATAGATAGTGCTACTTAAAACTGATATGTAATAGTTTTATTCAAGTATTATTTTAAAAGAGAAGTATTATTTAAAAAATATATATATATTACAGTTAATTAATTAACAATGTTTTGGGCTTTAATTTGAACCACCAAAATTTGTCCAGTCTATTTAATTTGTTTATGTATAAATTAAACTCTGTTAAGCATACAATATATTGATAGAGTATTTCATGTATATGAATTATTAACTAAAGAGCTATAAACATATAGATCCCCTGTAATTCTTTCTGTTATTCGTTTTTTGTCTTTTTTTTTGTCAAAATCTCAAATTGGTCCTTTATGTTTGCACAAAGTTTCATATTGGTCCTTTATGTTTCAAAAAGTCTAAATTGGTCCTTTATATTTGCAAGAAGTTCCAAATTGGTCCTTCCGTCCACTTCCGTCAATTTTTTAAGTTAAGTGCTGATGTGGCGTGCTGACGTGTCCATCTAAGCTGACGTGTCATGCCACGTCATCACATATGATATTGAATGATGACGTGGCATGCCACGTCAGTTTCAATTAACACGTAGGAGAGATAGTGTGTCCACGTCAACACTTAACTTAAAAAATTAACGGACTTGGACGGAAGGACCAATTTGGAACTTCTTGCAAACATAAAGGACCAATTTGGACTTTTTGAAACATAAAGGACCAATATGAAACTTCGTGTAAACATAAAGGACCAATTTGAGGTTTTGACTTTTTTTTTTTTAACAATAGTTCGCATGGGAAATTATTAATATGTAACATTAATTGGCAAGTGAGTTAAAAAAGAAAAATAAAAATGATAAGGGTTATAAATAGGCGAATTACACAAAGATCCAGATTAGATAGTGATTTCATTGGCATGTAGATTCACAAAAATCAACATCATGTGTACTGAGTTTATGTATTGTTTTGAGGCAACCTCACATTGAATAATAGTATTGAAGAGTTTCATTTTTGGACTTAGAATTGTTGATTTTATTATATATGGTGATTGAATTTGAACATGGTGAATTTTTCGTATATGGTAAGCCCATTAAGAACAAAAAGAAATTGGGCCTAGCTTCTACTAGATCAATTTGATTGGCCGGCCTAGTCTAATAACAAATGACTCAATGCTGAGAATTTTTTTTTTTAATTAGGCTTTCGCTAAACCCTAAACCCTAAAAAGTAACTTAAGAGTATTGTTTAAGGATTTATTTCAACCAATGAGAGAATTTAAAAAATTATTCTTATTAACTTTTTACCAAGTTTAAGACAATACGTTCTCTCTCAACCATTTGTTAGATAAACCTTTTTAATTATTGAACTAAATTTGGATAAGGTTCTTTATATATTTGCTATAAGGTTTCTTAATACAAATAAAATATACGGCAAAAAGTTTTTACATAACCAATCATGGTAGAAAGAGAGAATATAGAAGACTGCATTTGTACACAAAAAAAGACCGCATTTTACATAACCAATTATAAAAGAGAGAGTATAAAGCTTATGATTGAAGAAATTTTAAAGTAAAAATATAAAATAACTTTGCCTAATTTATTTTTTTGTAAAAAATCGATTGTAATGATTTGATTGTTGCGTGTCGTTCTTCATCCGAATCAAACTGAACCGAACCTGATTGATAATATTATTATTTATTATATTTTATATATTAATAAAATTTAAATATATTAAAAAAAACAGATCATTATGGTTATACTTGCACTAAAATGGTATAAAAGCAATTTAAATATAACATTATAGATAGAAAATATTTTTTATAAATAAATTTGAAAAAACATTGATGCAAGTTGAATTTTTTTTTTTTAATTTCATACTTTTTTATATTATAAAATGATTCATCAATCCAATTCTAACCGATTATAATCATTTTCGATTGGACCAATTGGTATTATTTGGATAACAGAAAAGCCATCCAAGATAATCAATTTAGTTGGTGGGATGATTAAAACAAATTCAAACCAATCAACCAATTAGTTAACCTTTTATTAATTTGTGCAAAACAAAGACTAAAAACGACACTGAGGATTTGGGCCTTGGCCCAATCAAGTCAAAAAATAAAGAAGATACATATTACACATAGGAGTGGAGACCGGAGAGGAGCAAACACGGGACAGGCAGTTTGGTTGGTTTTGAGTAAAAAATTAATGTATTTATCGGTTTAAGCTAAGTTAATAGCGTTAAATCAAATCAAACTATAAACAAACGGTTTTGAATGATTCGGTTTGACGGTTTGAAATTTTTAAGTTATTAAATTTACATATTTAAGTTTATTAATAAGATATTAATTTTATTCAATATAAATAATAAAAAAGTAAAGTAATATTTCATTTACTTACAATATACAATCAAATGAGTTCTAAAATTAAATTTTTAGATTGACTAAATTTAATTTAACTTTTTAAAAATAAATTTTAAATCTTATTATTTAAAAAATTAATTAATTATAATATGTACATATAAGTGTATGTAGTTTGGTTCAATTTTTAGCATACCAAACCAAACATTGATCAATTTTATTCGATTTGTATTAAGTTTAATTTAATTTGATTCAAATACGTCGATTTTGTTGGATAATGAAGACCCTACAAATCAGTACGTTAGAATTTTTTTTTCTAGTTGATTTGATTTAGATAAATTAATTTCACAATGAAGATAAATCCCTCCCAATCACAGTAATTAAAGTATAGCTATAATTCTATATATACACTACAAGATTTAATCTTAACAATAAAATACATATAAAATCATCTCAAACTTTTATATAATATATATTATTTAAAATTGATTCATATTAATATTTTTCTTTTTAATGAGTCAATCCATTTAATCCATTAAAAGTTGAAAAATAATATTTAAAATTGGTTCATATTATTTTTCTCGCTAAAAGTTGGCAGCCTTTTGCAATAGTTTCAACTTTCATCAATTCACACAGCTTATCAAAATATATATGGCATTCCACTAAAAGCCACACGTCCCTAAAACTTGCAAAATAATATTTTTTTTTTAGGACTCGATAATGCAACTTGTTGTATCATACAATATAATTTCAGCCAATATGATTTTGACACTTATTATTTTGTTGCATCATGCAATGCAATTTGATCACATCAATGGTCACAATTGTGCCACATAACCTATTATATGATACAACAAGTTCCATCATAAACTCACCCTATATATATATATATATATATATATATATATATAAAATATGGGTTGGTTTATAATGCAGCTTGTTGCATGCATACAATGCAATTTCGATCGATAGGATTGTGACACTGAAAAATTATATTGCATCTCAAGTCATCTTACTCACGTGTCACAATCCTACCGATCGATATTATATTACATGCATGCATCAAATTGCATCATAAACTTACCCATATAATATAGATACCCCGAGAAAAAGGACCAACTCAGAAATAACATAATTAAAGATGAATCCATGACTTTTTCACTCCCACTCCATGTGAAAACTGAAAACCACTCTTAAATTCAAAACTCATATATATATATCCTACTTTTTTTTTTTCCCTTTATGTTACTTTGCATAATTTGTCCATATTTCCTGTATATACCTCCATTTCCATGCACACTCCTACATCACAGGAATCTAATCTAAATATCTATTTCCCAAAAAAGGACAAGTTTTGAGCTTCATGATCCATCCATGTTTCTTCTTCCTTCATCTTCATCCTTACACATATAGTTGCTGTTAGTACTTAGTAGTAGTATGAGTAGCCATAGCAGGTGACCAGAAATCAGCACCGTTGCTGCTGGCCACGTGTACGGTGGATTCCACTGGGATCAGACACAATCCTCTGCTCCTCAAGTCTCTCTTGTCTTCTTCTGCATCCCCCTGAAATAACGCTTCCACTGTTATCTCTTACACACTTTGAAAGAAATAATTTGTTTAATTTTTAGAATATACAATTTGTTTTAATTTAATAAATTGTATAAGCACTACTATAATAAATTAAAAAAATTGATATGTAATTATAAACATTTATTAAAAAATAAAGAGGCAAAATACTATTTAGTCCTTAAATTGTTGGTCAAACTACTATTTAGTCCTCGAATTTATTAAAAATACCATTTAGTCCTTGAAATTTATAACTGTGTCAACTATTTAGTCCATGAATTTGATAAAAAAAAATACTATTTAGTCCCTGAATTTGTAACTATGTCAACTATTTAGTCCCCAAACTTGACAAAAATACTATTTAATTCCCAAATTTACAACTCTGTCAACTCTAACGAGTAACAGTCAGGAGACTAAATAGTTGATAGCATAGTTGTTAAAATCTAGATTTAAATCTTAAAATCTTACGATTTTACATTCTCAAATCTTGTTGAATCTTGTACAAAATTGTGTTGGTGTAAAATCGCGGTAGAATCAGTGAAATCAGGTAAAATCCCATAAAATCTCGATTTTACTAGCGATTTTACGATTTCACCGCAGCCCAAAAAAAGGTTCCTATGGATTTATTTTTTTAAACAAAAATTCGTTATGTTTGTGTAGATATCCATAACTTGTCCCAACTCAAAGAAAATCCACCTATTTCCTTAAAACCTAATGTCCAGACCCAGACTCCCCTACCCCAGATAACTCATTTCCTTCCCATTCTTTCTAGGTTTTAATGTTGACGATGTCTGAGTTGATAGTACTTCAAATCATGTATGTGTTTGAATTTACGTAACATTACGAATGAAGTACTAAGTTGTGATGATGGTGGTAGTAATTGTAGTGGTAAAAATTAATCAAATGAATTTGATGAACTTAGTTGAAAATTTAGTAATTGTGGATATTGAATGATATATGTTTAATTTTTTTATGTAACTAAAATATAATAGTTAGCTGTGTGTATATATATTGGTAAATTCATACGATTTTGTCATAGGTAAACTCTTACGATTTTACGATACGTTTTCACGATACGATTTTACCCTCCCTTCTACGATTTTACCTAAAATCTAGATTTTGACAACCTTGGTTGATAGAGTTGCCAATTCAGGAATTAAATAGTATTTTTGTAAGTTCAGGAACTAAATAGTATTTTTTTATCAAATTCAGGGACTAAGTAGTTGACAAAGTTACACATTTTGGGAATTAAATAATATTTTTGATAAATTCAAAAATTAAATAGTAGTTTAACCAACAATTCAAGAACTAAATAGTATTTTGCCTAAAAAATAAATTACAATTTTGAGATACTTTTTGTTACTTAATTAACCTCATTAAATTTGTTCTTAATTAATAAATGGCCATATAACAACAATAATACTTAAAGTGTTTCATTTATGTTTTTCAACATAGTATTGTCACAATCAAGCAGGCCTCCTACTGAGACCCACCCTGAAATCGTCGATGGCAGAGAAAAAGAATTATTGAGATGTGTTGGGTTTTATTTTATTTTATTGCCCAAAAATGGAAAGATAGAAAAATGTGAGAATTATTTATGATGAGAGAGATAATGAATTGAAAGGGGGGACTCACAGGAAGGTGATGATGATGGTGGAATGAGGAAGAAGGCAGGCGTTGCAGATATGGCGAGCACAGAACCTGAACTTGGTCATGAAGAAACCTTATGTACCCCATTGCCTCGTGCAGCACCGAAGCTGTATCTGTCTGCACCATTTTATATAATTTTCAGTTCAGAAAGAGACTCCTAAATTTCTTAAGGACAGAAAAAGTTCATTTTAGTCCCAAACATTAAATATCTTTCTCAATTTAGTTTTTAATATTTTTTTAGTCTCAATTTGATCTATAATATTTGTGATTAATATCAATTTAGTTTTTTTTTTATTTTTATGTAGTCCTTCACTTTTGCAAATGGTACCATTTTAGTTACTCCATTAAAGTGATAAAGAAGGAAATTTGAGGAACTAAATTAATACCAATTTCAAATGTCGGTCCTAATTAAAAATGAGCCAATCTAATCCTAAAAAGAATTGCCAAAGTGGGTTAGGATTGGATCGAACCAAACTAACTCATATTGACACCTCAGGACCAAATTAAAAAAGTGCTAAAAATTAGGGACCAAGACAGAATTTTTGTCATATCTCAGGAATTTATTATGATAATATTTATGACGTACCTTCCCAAAGGGAGAAACCAGCTGTTGTAATGCTGCAATTCGTTCCCCTAATTTCTCCTTCTTCTGCCATTTTATAAAAAAAAAAAAAAAAAAAAAAAACCAACTTCATTCATTCTTCAAAACATTTGTTCTTCTTTCTTTTGAGAAACAGAGAAAAATTGCATTTTCCTCCAAAACAGAGAGCAAATACAAGACATGCATTCTCAATAATGAGTTCATGAATACATGTAAAGACAAAAAAAAACATCCCCACCTTTGCATGTCCGGAAGTAGAACCGGGGTTGTCGGCTTTGGTCTTCTTAGATTGTCGGCGGCCACCACTCGCCGCCGCGACGACGGCTCCCGTAGACTTCAGCGGTTCCAGCCCCGACCCATTCCGCTTTTTGTGCTAAACAGTCGACAAGAAATTAATGAACCATGATCAGTTAGTTATCTATCACCATCATCACCACAAGACAAATTACAGAAAAGGAGGAAAATACATTATTATTATTAGTATTATTGTTGGAGGAGGAATTAGAAGCAGAGGAAGATTCACTGGAAGTGAGAAGAGGAGCATTGGTGGTGGTATGAGAAAGCAAAATCTCCTGCTCCGCCTCGTCGAAAACGACGTCGTTGTGATGATCCCCGAAACAGAGCATTTTGGAGGTGTAAGGGTTACTCCCATTCCCATTCCCAATATTGGAGAAAAGAGAGGAGGGAAGAAGGGCAGAATGGTCCAGAACATCGTCATTATCTCCGAACAACAACTGGGAGAAAGAGGTGGTGGGATGGTCCCCCTCAAGCTCCTCGTTGCCTTCCATGAATGAATGGATTCAGAGAATGAAAGAAAGATATAGGTAGGTAGGAGGAACTAGGAAGGGAGAGAAATGTAATTTATGTATGTATGTATGGGAGGGGTTACTTTACTTACATGTGAAAGCGGGAAAGAGGAGTGAAACGGTGCGGTTAGAGTAGAGAGAATAGAGAGAAAGAGGTGAATGGGGATTTTCCGAGGAAGGCTTCGGTTTTCGGCTTCTATGGTCAAACCCCCCACCCGCCCCGAGAAAACCGTGGTTCCGCCACCCAACGCATGCTCCTCCGCTTCGCCTCCCTTTGCGCACCGCCATCCCACGAATCATAACTCTTCACTTCATCACAATTTACGCTGTTTTGGAGTTTTTTGAGTTTTGCTTTCCCCCTTTTTCCCACTTGCAATTATGAATCCTATCATAATAATTTGGTTATTCAAACATGTGTTCACACCATAATTGTCTCATGACTCATGGTGGAGGTTTAGATTGAGATTAAATCATAGTTCAATTGCGTGATATTTTAATTGGACTAAGAGTATGTTTGATCAATTTTTTTTTTAATTTAGGAAACATATTATATTTTTAAGATGAGGTATTTAACAAATTAACAAGATGTGCTTCTGAGTTGTAGCAGAAGCTTGAAATTGAAGTTTTTACTACTAACAAAAAACAGAAGTTAAAATTTAATTATTTTAGGATAAAAATACCCTTATTAACATTTTAAAATTTTCATTTTATCCTTTCTTACACCCTACATCCATTCCTATTTTATAATTAGTTTTTATTTCAATTAATTAATACATATTTAATAAAAATAATAACCATAAATAAAAAATTATATAAACTAAAATTAATAAACTAATTATTATTTTATATTTATTTGAGTAATAAAATTTTATAATAATAAATATTTATATAATTTATCTATTTAAGAATATTAATATCACTTAAATCTACATATACCTTTCTTGGTAATTTTACACTCAAAAGTACTTTTCAATACAAATTTGTCAAACACAAATTAATTTTAAAAATTACTTCTTAATTCAGTTTGTCAAACACAAACTACTCATCTCTCATAGCGAATCGCACAATATCACGATAAAGGATGACGTTGCAATTCCATAACTAAACGGGCCTAAGGTCATTTTCCTCTTTGGGTACAGACATTATAACACGAGATGGGTGTAACTTTCCTTCAGATGAAGGGATGATCAAATCTCTCAAAAAAAAATAATGGAATGAAATTCTTTTCATAGAAATAAATTTTTTTGCACCAAATGCCCTTCACTTAAACACAATATGTCTTAAGGGTACGCTTGGTATAAATGCACAGATGTAAAGTACTGTAAAGAAAGTACTGTAGAATAAAAGAAAGTACTGTAGAGAAAAGTGAGGAGAGAGATAGAGAGAAAAATTAGGAGAGAGAAAAAGTATGATAAAAAGTGTGTTTGGTATGTATAAAATATGATGTAAAGTTTTTTTGAGAATCGTGAAACACCAAAATTGTACTGTTTAGATTTTACACCAAACATACCCTAAAGAATTAACCTACCAGTGGGAATCTAAATGAAACAAAACATTTACGAATGACTTAAATTTGATTTGTACAAGAACTTGTTAGATTCGACTTATTTAATAAATGAATCAACCTTAAATATTGAATTATGTTCATTTTTAATTAAATGAATTGAGTTTAAACATCTCATTTAATAAACAAATCAAGACAAATCCTACCATAGTTGAGTTCAATTTGTTTATAACCCTACCTACCACCATCTGAAAAGAAAAAAAATGAAATTAAAATAATAAAAAAATTAAAATAGTTAAAGATATTGTTAATTAAAGTAAATAAACTAAAAATAAGTCAAAGATATTTTTATTTAAAGAATAAAATGATAATTTTATCTATCTCTTATTCCTTTTTAGGGGATGTTTAGTATGATATTTGATATCACAGTGATATATATGTATGTATTTGGTATAAAATAACAATATTAGATATCATATAATTTATTTTCATGTCTTTCAAATTTACTCTTATAAATTTAAGTAATTGACTATTATATTTATTTTATGATTTTTTTATATTTTCATAATAACTTAAATTTAAAACAAAATCATAAACACAAGACAATAACAAAATATTTTACATAACTTCATAGTTTAATATAACTAAAAATAACAATTATCTAAATAAACAACAAAATAATTTAACTAAGTGGTGGAAAAAAGTGGTATATTAATGATTTATGTTAAAATATAAATATAATAAAGATAAAATTGATAAAATAAAAGAAAATTTTTACACTCAAGAGTGTCATCTCATATGACAATATTTTTTGTGTCATGAGATAACACACTTTTTGAATCATGTAATGACATTGTATTATCACATAACACTATAACAAACAATATATTTTAAAATAACATATTATCTTGAATAACACTATTAGAATAACACCTCACCAAACGTTACAACATAGTACTCATATTTTCCTTTTCATTTTCAATAACTAATCAAACCTAATAACAATTTCCATCTCACTACATTATTATTCTCATTTTCATTCCTTAGAAATAAATTTGGCAACCAAACGGGCCTCAGCTCTAAAAAAGGACAAAACATCAGCTACTAACGAAACGAAATATATAGTGACTTCTAAAAGGAGGGAAGTCTTCATAACCTACATAGCTTGATTACTGATTAGAGTGTTAAACTAAATTATTTATGTTCACACCCTTCTAAGTTCTAATGCTAACATTTATTAAAAATTCCATACTTTTAGTGGTCTGCTACAAATAAAAATTTAGATAAATAATATGTTATTTAAAGTATAATTCAAGGGATAAAATGTAATCTCCTCTTTTACCTACAGGAGAACTTTCTTGGAGTATAATGTATGAATAGACTGATCAATAATCCAATTAGTGTGCCGTGTGCACATTAAATGGTCGTCAAACAGAACCGAATTGAATTACCTCTCACAAGTCACATCCACCTCTTGGCCAAGTAAAACATAATGAATTTAGTCCTTGATTCTTTTATGTATTAATATGTTAGGCTGATTTTTTTTATAATTTTTTTATTTAAATTTGAAAAATTATAAATTTTTTTAAAGACTTAGAGTTATAGATATAAAAAAATAAAAAATTTCACACAAATAAAGACGTACCATGAATGATTTAGGGACCACCTATATTAGAGACTAAAAAGTTAGTCCCTAATCCACTCATAGTAAATCTCAATTTACATGAAGTTTTTAATTAATTTTTTTTATCTATATCTTTCATAATTTAAATATTCTTTAAAAAAATTTATAATTTCTCAAATTTAAATAAAAAATTATGAAAAAAATCGACCTAACATACTAATACACATAGAAACTTGAATCCATTTTTACGGCTATACCCAATAGGCCAATACACTATACTATACTTATGAAGCCATACATACTACATACTATACAACCATATATATACATCAAGTTCACTTTAAAATTTATGCACCGTCATAGATATAAGCATAATTGGCACCTGGGGAAGCAAGTCAATGAACATATATACTGACAATAACTAATTCCAAGAAAAACCATGAAAAGCAGCGAGCAAATTAAAAATAAATAGCGTTTTCCATCAAATGTTTAACAATTTTATTATTAGTATTAAAGCCAGAAACAAGATCAAAATATCATGAATTAAAATCTCACGTGTTTTAACGAAGCAATCTCTCTTCTCTTCGTTGGGGAATAATATCAAACACTTGGTAGGCACTAGGCGGTAGCGGTACTACTAACTGCAGCAGATCCGCTTGAGCTTATCAGCCGCAGATTTATCCACCGAATACTGCAACAATAACGGCATCAAATTGCAGATGAGTCCATCCATCGATGAATAAGGATGAATAATTCCGAGAAAAATCAAAGAAGAAGAAGAAGAGGAGAGAGATGGACCTTGTCGAGAACCCAAAGAGAGTGATTGTAAGTGCGTTTGAAGAGATCGTGAAGAGTGGAGGAATCGGAAGTATCGACGTCTCGATAATTGACGAAATTCTCGCGAGCGTATTTGGCGTAATAGGGTCTGGTGTCTCTGGGCAAACGCCTCACGAGCCTCAGAACTTCCGCGTAGGCTCTCAATGCCTTCTCCATTTTCCTCTCTCCTTTGCAAATCAATTCACAACCCACGCTCAAAACCCAATGTTTAGTATATGGTATTATACTATTATGTTGCATTAAAAAGCTACTCATTTTATTGATTTATTTATTCATTTAGAGAAATTACATTCTATTCCTTTTATTTTTAAAATGTATATTTCTTTCTCTTAAGAAAATAGAAAACCTATGATTTTATTATTTTTACTAAAATACCTAATTTTATAAACTAATTAAGTTATTATAAATAATTTTCTAAAAATTATTAATTATATAAGTAATAATATAATAAAGTAATAGTATATAATATAAGAGTATGTTAATAATTAATATTATAATTAAAATCTATATATTAAAATTTACTATTTTTAAATATTATACATGTCTTAATTAAAGATATAATATTTTTTTAAAAAAATTTTGAGAACCGATATAATATTTAAAATTGATTCTTAGTATAAAAATATTATTATTTGATACTTTACTATTTAAAGTAAATATCTCTTGTTTATAAAAAAAACAAAATAGATATCTCTTATTTTTAATATTAAATGGTATTTATAGAATTTTTTAATGAATAATATCAAATATCAAAAGTGTCGAGTGATAATATATACAAATTATTATTTTAAAAATATATAAATACAAAAATAATAAAATGATAATATAGTAAACAAATATATATATATAAAATAATAAACAAATATGTATCATATTAAAGTTCAACAAAAACTAAACATGTAATCATAAACAAAGAGAACAATGTTCCTTCCTCAAAAAAAAAAAAAAAGAGAACAATGTTCCAAAAAAAAGAATAGAAAAAAAATGATATTTGAGTTATATGATATTTTAAGTATTTTCCTAAACCAATGTAATCTATAATTTATATGTGTTCAATAACTTTTTAGCGATACTAATTTTGACTTAAAACAATTTGTGTCCGTCAACTACAAATAATACAAAAAAATATTTTAATAATGGTAATACTTGAAAAAATAATAATAGTGTACGCAATAAAGTACATAGACTACTAATAAATTAATTTTTATTTTCTTAGAATTATAAATTAATTTTTATGAATGACAAATAATTTCATAATGTTTATGATAATACATACATGATACATATAAATTTATCCCTATTATAGATTATATTGTTAACATAAATTATTAATACACCATATTTATCCTAGGGCTCACTTATATTGTTGAATATTTTGTTGTTGACGATTAATTTTTTAAATTTAAAATTATTATAAAATTTCAAAAATAATAATATAATAAATATAATAATTAGCTTACTTAAATTTATAAGGATATAAAAATAAACAATATGGTATCTTAGATGATAAAATTTTATATCAAATACTAAATCTTGTATCGGTATCGAGTTCTTAGTGTTTGAACACGTGCAACTACAGGTTATGTTTATAATTGTTCATATAGATATCGTTAATATTTAAATGTATACAAAACCTTTTTATTTGACAAATAAGAATATAAACATACAAATAATGGTTATAATAAAAAATGAGAAATTTGTCAAGAATCCAAACTAATAAAAAAATCTTACAAATGTTTATGTTGGATAATAAAATAGAACATCGACTTGGTATATAATATTTTAATTTATGTCTCCAGGAAGGTTAACTCTGTTGAAAAATAAAATTTTACGAAAACTAACAATTAGAATGTATCAAAAGCAGTTAATAATATTAAAAAAATTATAATTAAATGTAATTAATGGACAAAGGTTCAAAAATAAAGAGTATGTTTCACATGGATCATTTGTTGCATATTAAATTATATAACTTAAAATAGATCTGTTGGTCAATTTAACCCACCTTCTCACTTCTTCTCCCTCACATTCTTACTATTCTTTTAAGTTTACTATGTGTATATATATATATATATATAATTGATCACACTGATTGATTTTTAAATGACTTGTTGGTTAGAGGTTTAGAAGGAGGGTTTGCACTTCAAAATTTTCTCTATTTCGTGACGCTTTAATTTGTTCATTTGTGGCGCTTTAGGTGCCACTATGGTCCATTTGTGACGCCTTTCAAAGCGTCGGGACATGAGGCGTCGAGACGTCAATCCGTAACGCTTTTGACTAAGCGCTGGAATAGGCGCCACAAATATTTATTAGTGACACTTACAAGACCCCATAATTGTGTTTGGTTTTGTCTTCCTTTTGTAAATTTATGACGCTTTCAAAGCGACACTATTAATCATTACTGGGTTTGGGGAAATTTTATACCTGTGTTTGGTTGATGGTTTGGATTTGGGGAATGATGTAGCCCATATTTGATTGGTGGTTTGAGGAAACTTAGTTGTTTGGATTTGAAAAATGATATAACCCATATTTGATTGGTGGTTTGAGGAAACCTAAATTGGAGGGCTATGTCCAAACCCTTGGAGAAGGGTTTGAGTGAGGCTTGGGAGGGATTTGACTATTTTGCCTCCCACAACTTTTGACAGTCACTACTAAAATTTAATTACAGTGATAAAATAGTCATTATACTCCTTTTACATTCTTATTCCCAACTTCATCACTATATTTTTATGTCATACCAAATGTGATCTTAAACATTCTCATTCTCTTTCTCATTTCCATTCTCATTCCCTATAAAACTAAAACTAAAACATAATCAATGCAACTTCTTGGGTATTGACCAACAGCTAGCAGTGTCAAAATAGGTCAAAGCCAATGGGCCGGCCTGGTCTGCCCGCTAATTAGACGGATTTGGGGAGGCTAAATTAGGTCTGTTTAAATTTAAATTATTATTTTTATTAATTATTTTAAAGAATATTAGTATATATTTGTTGTTTGTTGTTTTTAATATATTATTTTTTATAAAATTTTTTATTTTAAAGTATAAAATAATTTAATTTTAAGAACAAAAAAATAATTTTATACATTTTTTATGTTAAAATATAAAATAATAACATAATTACCATAGCTATACATATTAAAATTGTAATATTACTTATAATTTATTTTTATCTTTATATTTTGTAATATATATTATTTAATATAAAAAAACAATTTTAAAAAAAATAAAGTGTTGGCCCGCGGGCTGGTCCGTTTAACCTGCGTGCCAACATAGATGGGCTTAAGCTAGTAAAATGTGACCCGTTTATAAACGAGCCAACCCGTCCCAGTCAATTTATAAACGGGCCAACCCGCCCAGGCCCTCAGCCCGTTTAACAAGGAGCCTATGCGGACCGGCCCGTTTAATAGTGCTACCAACAGCAAGTTGAACTTAGAAATCTTCACCATGACCTAAAAGCATTTTCAAGGATGGCAGCAATTAACACACATTCACAAAAATTATGAAAGAGTATCAGCATCATAGAATTTTTATTTTAATCTTAACATTGAAACAGAGTGCACACATGCCATATATAAAGCACTCTCTAACAGAGTGCCAAATATATATATATATATATACACACATAAAGCAATCTTTAATAAGTAATAATTTTGTTTTCACAAATTCTTTCTTATAAAAACAAAATTCTTTTCCATTTAGTTATCAAAAAGCTTGCTCAAGAAAAAAAATAGTGGTGGCATGCAGCATATAAGAACTTGCCTTTCCTAACTTGCAAAGTGTAGCACATTATGCCTATGCTTATGAGGAAGTCTGTGAAAACTAAAACCTCAACAAGATGGCAAAATTAATAATAAATATATGCACATTATTTAACAAAGACTTGAGTAGTACAGTATCACTTCAATCACAGACACTCCCATGAGTCTTAAAAGACTTTTGTAGTCTTAATTATGTTGTTTTGTCACTTGCAAGAGTAAGGAAGCTAGGCCTCAACAACATGAATTTTATTATATTTCATCTTTTTAGTTTATTGGCATAATTCAAATTCTAATTTTTTGAACCCAGAAGAAAAGAGTATAGCTTGGAAAGATTTGTCGAAAACAATGTAGTTAACTTGTTAGAGAAAATGAATAAAAAATAAAATGCTTTCAATTACTGAGCAAGACCTCTAAAATTAATCTCAATCTCAAACACCATGAGCTCTGTTTATTTGGTGAGAAAATGGTATTTTGGGCGACAATGGAGGGATCTAAAGCAATAGAACATAGTAGAAGAAAATATTAATGTGAATGTTTTTACTTTATAGCATGAAGATTGCAATAAAGTCAACCATTGAAAAGATAAGGTTATGTGTAATCCCTACATTCCCGTTATTAGTATTTCAAAACAACCAATCAAATAAATCACATTAAAGCCAAAGGGACTTTAAATGAGAATTTCCAATTTCTGCTATGGTGTTTCCCTATCCTTGCATTGTCAACTTTTTGGTCTAGATCGGTATTCACCAGTGATTAATCCCCTCGCTGAATTGTAGGCATCTCGAAGGGTGGAACAGCTGGCCCAAGAATTTAAAGCTGCTCCATACCCAAGGGCCAAGACAGGGATCGAACCCCTGACACTTGGTTAAGGATGGATGAGTCCCTTCCACTCAACCTTACTCCTTAAATTCTTGCATTGTCAACTTTGATGTTATTTGTGCGCAATTCACGGGGTACCAATTGAAAAAATATTTGTATCCACTGCACTCACGGCAATAATGGCTACATTTTATATATATATATATATATATATATATATATATATATATATATATATATATATATATATATATATTATATTTTTATTTATTTACAATAAATCATTAAAAGTTATTTATGTGAGGTGATCAGTAGTTCAGTAACAGTACAATTGGTCCACAAATTATTTTTAAGAAAATTGTAGTTGTAATGCTACGCTCCAAAATTTAATAACGTTGTACTGTTACTGAACTACTAATCCCTCACATAACTAATTTATAGTGATTTATTAATATGGTTTGATTTTTCAAAGTGAAAACGTTAATTTAAGGGGTGCCAGCATATGATATATTAAATTACTATTGAAAACGTTAATTTACGGGGTGCCAATTCAACGGGTGAATCATATAACCTTATCAAATTTACACCTTCAATCACGGCTTTCTGGTTGTATTGGTTTGGAAGGAGTTTCCATTCAACACTCCACTTAGGACTAACATGTAGGAGTAGTCGAGTAGATCTTTTTTAAAAAAAAAATAAAAATAAAAATGGTAGTAAGGGAAGGCACTCTCAAGTACTACCGGGCAGGATCCCAGTAGTATGTTGGAGAAATCAACAGAGGTCCAACACAAAGGATTATTGCACAGGCCTAAACCGCAAGCACTTTTACCCAGTTGCAGCTACTCAATTAGCCTTTGGGTGCCAAGGGATCTCCCTGGCGAGGATGCCCACCAAAGCAGGATTTTGGTTGGCTTTAGAGAGATTTGAACCCTCGCCCATGGGTGAGGCAAGAACTTTCTTCTGGATCCTTGACCATTTGTGCCAACCCACTTTGACAGTAGATCTTTAGTAGTACGGTAGTACTGAATTTTAGTACATCACTCCAATCAATCGATTCCTAATCTATTCAAGGTAAGTCTTCATTAACGTGAATTTTTATTAATATTAATAGAAGATAATAAATTAATAGATGGTTTGGTGGAGAATTTGGAGATAAAATTTTGAATTAAAAATTCAAAAGACTTAATACATAGGTTGTAATTTAAAGTCAAAGATAGATATAGATTGTGCTTTAATTATAACTCATGGTCTTACTTTGTCATAATATAATGATTAATTAATGACATTTTAGTCCAAGAAAAAGAGGCATGAATTAAAAATAAAAACAAAATAAAAGTTTCATACAATTTTAGTAAATCTTGATTTTTTTTTTACCTATTTATAAAAGAACTTAAAAAAGGACAACAAGACAATAATTTTTTAAAAAATGGTCAAAGGTTCATTTTGGTCCTCTATGTTTTATTCAAGTTTCAAATTAGTCTTTTATGTTTCAAAAATTTTAAATTAGTCCTTTATATTTCCCAGAAGTTCTAAATTAGTCATTCCGTCCAAATCCGTCAATTTCTTAAGTTAACTGCTGACATGGCGTGCCGAGCTGGGCACATAATCTCTCCCACATATATCAAATAGCTGACGTGGCCTTAGACACACCAAAAACACCCAAATGGCGTCGTTTAAGCAAAAAATAAAACCAAGCTGAGAGGACCAATACGAAACTCTAATGAAACATAAATGACTAATGTAAAACTTCAATGAAACATAAAAAACCAATATAAAACTTCAATGAAACACAAATGACCAATATAGAACTTGAATGAAAAATAAATGACCAATATAGAACTTTAATGAAGCCTGGAGGACAAATATTAAACTTTTAAAAAACATAAAGGACCAATATAAAATTTTTAAAAGATAAAGGATGAATTTAAAACTTGGGTGAAATATAGATAATAAAATGGACATTTGACAAAAAAAAATTAAATAATGGCAAAAGGATTCATTCGTAAAAATTTTAAAGAAGTTGTCTTTTCTTTCTTTTTTTTTTTAAAAAAAAATAATAAAAGGCTTGCTATCTTTTTAGAGGTGGACACATCCAATATAAATGGAATTCAACTAAATCGTTCAAAAATGAATATATAATTAAATGGCTAAATTACTCTTTTGGTCCTCAACGTTTGCACGAAATTTAATATTGGTCCTCAACGTTTCAAAAAGTTATTTCAGGTCCTCAACGTTTTTTTTTCTGTCAAAATTGGTCCTCTAGAGTAACATCCGTATGGTTTTGCCATTAAATGCCCTTATGTGGCACACCCAATCTCATACGTGTCATATTTAAATGACATGACACCCTCTTTCACTCCAACTCAGCAAAATGAAGTCGTTTTGATTCAAAACAAAATATTTAAATGAATCAAAACGGCGTTATTTTGCTGAGTTTGAGTGAGAAAGAGTGCCATGTCATTTAAATATGACACGTAGGAGATATGGTGTGTCACATAAGCCTTCCACGTCAGCATTTAATGGCAAAACCATACGGATGTTACGCTAGAAAATCAATTTTGACAAAAAAAAAAGTTGAGGACCTAAAATAACTTTTTGAAACGTTAATGACCAATATTAAATTTCGTGCAAACGTTGATGACCAAAAGAGTAATTTGGCCTTAATTAAATATATTGAATTTTTTTTTTTAGCACAATCCATTTGACTTGATTCCATTCTATTATTAGGTGAAGATCAATTCCATCATAATTAAATTAAACCAACTGATTATTATTTTTTAAATATTAAAAATATATATTTATATATTAATTAAAAATATTAAATTTTGCATTACATTTTATCGATTTGGTTGAGCTTCAAAAGTTTAAGGCTACGTTTGGTAAAAATGTACGGATGAGAAAAAAATGAATATAAAGTACAAGTATGATAAAAAATGTATTTGGTATGTAAAAAATATAATGTAAAACTTTGTTAAAAACTATGAAAATACATGGATTCTACTGTTTGAGTTTCTTACCAAACATAACCTTAATGAATTAGATGACTTTTTTTAATCATTAAATTTAATAATTCAATTAATCTTATGACCAAAATCAAACCAAACCAATCATTTGTCCAACCATTTTTCCCTCAAACAAGTAAAGATGCACCGAATAGACTATTTATTGGATAAAAAGGTTTGAGCAAAAATACATTTGGTTTGGATTCAGATTTCAGACTTCAGCTGCAAGCCAAAGCTTACGCATTAAAAGAAAAAGTCACCACTTAACAGGTTGGCTCACTTCATGGTTTCTGCAATAAATTCACACTTTCACTTACATTTCTCTTTCTTTATTGTGTTACCTTAAAATTAACTTCACAATTTTAGTGGGTGATGATGATATTCAAGACTTTCGTTATAAAAGAAAAAGAGAAATTTTTTGGTAATGTGAAACTGATAAAATCAACAGGTTGAACTGATTTTGAGAATTTTGTTAGTGATTTTTTTTGGGTTTTTGTTTGATTTCTATGATTTTCATCCCTACTTATTAATTATTATCATGGTGTTTCTCTACCCTCTACATTTTTTGTATGATTAAGTGTGATTCTTTGAATCTTCTTCCCCAGTTTTTTTTTTAAATTTTAAGGTGAAATATACCTTTTTTCCATCAAAGATATATGCATTAAAGACTGAATTGTGTATTTCTAAATTTCAAGAATTAAATATTTGAAGAATGTTTCTTTTACCGAAAGAAAAAAGACTACATTTTCTTTTCCCATCTTTTAAAAAAACTTTTTCACATGCTTTATTTTGATTGGAGAATCTTACAACGACTAGGCCAAAATTTCTCTCGTAAGATGGATATTTCTTCTTCTTCTGCTTCAATTTAAGGCAAGTTGAACATTGGATTTGTGCAGGATGGAAGATTTGACAATGAGTACTCCTGAAGATTGGAAAGAATCAGAGATTAAATGTTTCTGTGGACTCACAGCAAAACTTAGGGTATCAAACACTTCCAAAAACCCCTTTAGATTATTCTACAATTGCCCTAAAAGTATCAACAATGTAAGTATATATATATATATACCTTATGCAAATATGTCATACAAGTTATAACCATCACACTTCATTGCCTAATCAACTTCTCATATTTTTCCTGTGATTAATTAGCAATGTGATTTCTTCCTATGGTCCGACGAGCCGGCCTGGACCGGCGACGCGCGCACCGACGAAGCGAATCTAATTCGCTACATCAGGTTGCTGGAGAAGTTGGATAATGAGAGGGCTGATTGGGCCAGGAAAAAGGCCGAGCTGAAATCCAAGCTTTCCAAAGTTCAAGCTGAGCTGAATGAGTTGAAGAATATGCAAAGAATGGGAAATGGATCGGATGTTATTATGCCTCCAGTTAATTATTATGATGGCACGAGCAAAGGTGCATGCTGTGTGATTCTCTAAATTAAATCCTCTGGTCAAACTTTTGATTGGGCTAATAAATAAGAGGCTTGGATTTGTGAGATTTTCCTATGTATGTGTAAGTTTGATCGAAGAACACTAGTTCTGATGAACTAGCTATGTGGTTGCAATAATGTAGTCAGAATGTGGATCTGTTTAGACTTGAATCTGTCTATATTATGGCTTTTTTTTTTGTTTCCCAAGGTATCCCCCAGTCCGACAGGCTAAGGACTAATCCTCCGCGGATCTGAGCTCTATTTAAGGGTTTGCCGCTGGCCAATTGGTTGCTGTATACACATTATAGGATTCGAACCCCCAACACTTGCTTAAGCGACCTAGTGAACTAACCACTAGACCAACCAAACTTGGTTCTATATTATGGCTTTTGTGTTAACTACTTCAGTCTCTGAACTTACTTGCACCTTTTTGTGTATGGGACAGAGATTGTTAAGAACTCTCTTGCCATTCAATAATCATGTATAATAAATGCTGCTTCCATCTTTCATCAACTCCATGTGGGTCTAGTTAATCATTAATTTTTCTAACAGATACGACTTGATGAAGAGTGTTATCTGAGGTTACAATCTAATGGAATGTGCCTTGGAAGTAGTACTATCAAATAAGGCGGGTTGGAAAGTGATGTTCAAATCTGTCCGTAATGGTTTGCAGGTCAATTTTTTAATTTTTTTTTAAAATTAATTATAAAATTATATATTTACTTAAAAATTAATATTTTTAACTTTAAATTAATATTTTATTAATTTTAATTATTATTTAAATTATTTATACACATAAAATTATTATTTAACACATAAAATTACTTAAAATATATTTATTTTAAACAAATATATATTAATTTTTTATATATATTTTTTTAAAAAAATTTGATGGGCCAAAACGTGTGGGCTTAAACGGGCTTATTTTTGTTACCAAATCCGTCCTTTTAGCGAGCGGATCGGACTGACCCGTGAGTTCAATTCCGTTTTAACACTACTACTTGGAAGGAATATAAGGGTAGAACCACGAGGGGGGCCAAAACTCCTATCGTGAACTCTAATGGTCAAGTTACTACTATTGAAGAAAAAAAGAGAAATTGAGGGAGAAAAGGAGAATGCTAGAAGAAAAATAGCGAGAAAGAGATTAGACTTGTGTATGGAAGTAGAGTCTTTATACTTTGGCGGTTGAAGGTAATATGATAAATTTATCTTATCAAATTCAGTTCGTATTGTGGCTAATTGGGTATGGATCAATCCAACATGATCCAAAATATATACTGAACAAGATTAGTTTCTAATTCAGTAGTTCATTTGGAATTTTGCATAAACAGTATTCCTATCATTAGATTATTTCTAGAATTTTAGTTACTTTATCCTATGATCTTAATCATGATTATATTATTTACTGACTCACATTCTTTTAATTTTTTGGACCATATGCCAACAGAAGAAATCCCAAAGATGTGAAAATGTTCTTATGATTATGAATTATGAATTGGATTCTCAACATCATTGAATTTTGAATTCATAGTCACAGTTTGTTTTCTTATGCCTTGTTTGGTACAAGGGAAGTTATGGGTAGGAAAGTTTTCTCACCATTTGTATCGTGTTTGGTATATGGTGAGCAAACTTCCTAGGTGAGGAAGGTTCCATCTAACGTGGGAAGTAGATGTGTCAATATGGGTCAGGCCCTACGGGCTGACCCGGCCTGACCTTAGAAAAATATAGGGTCGGGCTGAAAATTTTTGGGTCCGTTTTAAAAATGGCTCGGCCCTAAATCAATTAGGGCCAAAACGGGCTAAATTCTTAACATTTTTTATAAAAAATTCTTAATATATTTAATCTATGCTTACTTAGTCATTTACTCATTTACTATCTATTCACTCACTACTAATAAATCAACTATTGTTTTTTGTAAAAGTAAATAAACTAATTCATTTTTTTATTAAAAAGGAAGAAACATAAAACACATAACAACAATATGTTGAAAAATATGATTTACACAACTAAATTAATTTTAATTAGAGATATTTTATAAAGAATGAAAAGATATTCTAAAATTTTTTTTCAACATTTTTAGCATAAACTTTTATATAATATCTAACATTTAATTTTCGTATTAATTAATTTACAAAATAATAAAAATTAAATAAAACACATCTTAATAATAATAATTATTAAAATACCAATTTTTTTTAAAAAAAAAAAAGAAAAAAGGGCTAAAACGGGCCCGTTTTGAAAAACAGGCCGGCCCGGCCCTAAATAATTAGGACCAAAACGGGCTAGGGCCGGACCGGGCCTCTAGTGGGAAGTAAGGTGCCATCTCACATAGGAGGGAAGTTGATTTTGGTACCTAGGAAGTGACTATAAAAAGACTTATTTGCCCTTAATAATTTGTCTTTATTGTGATTATATCCAAGACATATCAATTAACGAAGTAATTAATTTTTTTGATAAAAATTGCTTCAACATAATTTTATTTTAAACTGTAAATTTTATAATTGTTTTATTTTTAAATAATTTTAAAAATATTTTTTAAAGAATATTTTGGAAATTAATGTGGTTTCTATTAATTTTCTTAGTTTAGTTAGCTTTCACTCTTAATTTCATTAATTTTAATTAGAAAAAATTCTTGTGTTTATGATATCATTTAATTGATGCAAAGTAATTAAAGTATTAGATAAAAGCACTTTAACTTAATTTTATTCTTAAACTTTCAAACACCCGTATAAAAAATAAGGGTAAATATGACATTTTATACTTTTATTTTTCATTTTCCTATCTTCTTTCCATCATATCAAACAACTTTACTTTCTTGTTTATACTTTTCTTTCCCTCGTACCAAACACACTTTTTATCATTTACTTCTTTAGGAATCTGAGAGTTATGATAAGTGAGCAGTAAAAACACCAAATTTTTCTGGAGAGGTTCACTATCCAAGTATGCTTGTATAGCTACATCCTCTCCCTCTCTAACTGAACTGTTAGAGAGCTTTCAATTAAATCAACACTTCTTGTACAACCAAGTAACCCAAAGGACTCTTCTTTGGGGGAGCACAAATGCTTTTACACTTAACTTACAATTTGAATGATTTAACACCACAGAACTTTTGCTCTAAGCTTCAAGCTTACAAGATTATAATAGAATGAGATCCTGTCTCAACCTTGTTTCCACAAGGATCAACTCCTGGAGTTTTTATGCTAGGACTCTCAGTTTATTATATTCTTAGCTTCACAGCTCAAGGTCCCCTTTGAGACCTCTATTAAGTATTTAAGTATTGAGCTTCCTTATTTGCAATCTTGTCTTACACCAAGGATAAGTCTCTAAGACTTTTATACTAAGGAACTACAATCCTTAAATACTTATACAATATAGATGAGAAATAAATGCAGTAGCCTCCTATGGACTACCAAACCTGTTTGTTACAAACCGCAGCTTATACACAATAAGCTCACAATTGATCACACAGCAAGTTGATCTCACAGAGAGAAGTTTTTCAGAAAGCTTAATGATTGCACATGTCTTTTGACACTTAGTCACTTGATGATATCCACTTTCTCGGCGAGGCAATAAATAGGGATATTTCTTATAGTCGTTGAGACCATCTCCTCACACTTCTGTCTTGCACCTCTTTCTTCATAAATGCTTGACGCTCCTCCATCAAACTTTTGAGACGATCAGAGAGAGAGAGACAGGATGCAAGACAGTAAGGATGGTTTCTGTGAAGGATTTCCTGCAGCTCCTTTTTGTTTGGATATGAGAGACCACGTTTCTTCTTCTATTTTCAGTAAGGATGCCTTAAGCTCATTTTCCCCAAAATCTGCTGCAAGGTTACTCAAACCTTTCATTAGATAAGACTTATATGAAAGTAAAATAGACTAACCTTACCTTTTCCTTCTTTTCTGGAATCGTACGCTGCCAGGGACCAAAAGAATTTTTTGAAGATATATTATATGTGTTCAGGCTTAGTGGGCCAAGATATATTTTTGAGCCCAAGACTAAAGCAAACAAGATTGACATATTGAAACTATTAATTGGATTTTTGGTTCAAGATTTGCCTCCTACCAAACAGTGAGTGAGAAAATTCATCTTGCTAAGAATAAGAAAAAGAGAGAAAAAGCAAAGCAAGTTGAAGTAAAGAAGGGAAAGAGTAAAGATAAAAAGAACCATTATTGCTTTAGTAGTGCAACAGATTACCATGGTATGGAGTATAGTATGGAGTTGGATCCTCTTGTGAATTAATTATAAAAAGTATTTTTATATAATGGGGAGTTTACATTTTTTGAGGTTTAATTGAAAGTGATTTGCTAATTAAGTATTTTTAGGAATTGGACAAAAATTCCTTTCAATGAAAAAAATTTTAAAATTATTTTTGTTTATTTTTTATCAAGTTTAAGATAATAAATTTTCTTTCAACCAATAAAATATAATTTTAAAAAATACTCAATTTTTTTTTGAAATTTTGATATATTTTATTTTGATGAAAAAGATATAGGGTAGGTTTGGTTTGATAAAAAATATTTATTATCCTTTGTATAATCTAATATTTCCTTTTGACATTTTTTCTATCAAATATATTTTACTTTATACAATGTGATGGAATTATATTTTTATCCTTAATTTTTTATCCACTTTTATTCTTTTTTACTTTTAATATAAAATATTTTATTCACTTTTATTTGTTTCATAACACATCCACATCACTATTCTCATCTCCTTTATTATTTTCATTTTCAAACCCATTCTCGTTACCTTCCATGTTCATCGTAACATCCATAATTTGTATATAATTTTTTTAAAAAAAATATATTTTGCACCGTGCAGATGAGTGGGCCCACTTAAGTGGGACCCATCTCACCCCACCTTTTGTTCATTGTTGAGTTACAGTGACGTCAAGCAAAGCAAGTGTGATATTTCTCTCCTTCCTTGCAACGGAAGGTTATTCAGTTTTCAGCACTGAAGAAGACGAAGACGAAGATCGATGGAATCTACGGATTCTAGGGCTCTGAGCATTACCTTTACAGAGCCAGCGAAGCACTGGACGGATGCGATTCCCCTGGGAAATGGGCGACTTGGAGCTATGGTTTGGGGTGGTATTGCTTCCGAAATCATCCAGCTCAATGGTATGTCAATGTCAATAATCGCGTCCCCAAAACCCGTTTCTCTACTCTTCATCTTCTATTTGCAGGCAAACTCATTTCTTAATTTTGAATTCTGTAGAGGATACGTTGTGGACTGGGACTCCAGGACACTATACTGATTCTCAAGCTCCAGAAGCTCTTTCAGAGGTTCGAAAGCTTGTCGATGACGAAGAATATTCGAAAGCTACTGCAGCTGCGGCTAAGTTAACGGGAAATCCAGCTGAAGTATGTTTCTGCTATAGGCATTATCTTTAGTATGGCTAATTTTATTCCTCGTGTCAGTTGTAGTATGTGATTCTCTGGTAATTCTCGTTCAATTAACTGGATATATCTGTAGGAGTGTTTGGTTCAATTTTTGAAAGAGTTAGAATTAGTGCAGTTGGTACTTTATGTGTAACTTTTTTTTTTTTTTGAAGTTTGAACGCAAAATGAGGAGGGAAAGAGAATGAGGGGAAAAAGTGTAGGGGATGTAAGATTACATATTCACTTGGTACTAATTTTTTATCGAATGATATTTTCAGACGGATAATTTTGCATACTATAAGTTTATAATATATTTTTCACTTTACTTCCTCACCAATTTTGGAGAGACTGATTTTACAGAAATTAAGATTTAATTATTCCTCTAGGTTTCTTAACCACCCAAAAAAACCTTAGTTACCCAAACAAGGGGTAATATGACTTGCATCCCTCATTTTCATTCCTCCCATAATCTTTTCCTTCATTCTGGTCCAGTCCATTCCAAATGAAATGTTAGACTTCAATGAACGGAAGTGCTTTCATTGCATGTCAAAGATGTAGAGAATTTCAATAAGAAAGCATATAAGAATGAGAAGGAATCTGTCTCTTTATGGCCACTGTTGTTTCTGGTGCACTGGACATTTTTGAGCTGCAATGCTTATACATAAACCAAAATATGGCTTGACGGTTGACACATTCTGTTCTTGTGTTGTGTAGGCCTACCAACTTCTTGGTGATATCAAACTGGAATTTGATTACTCACATATTCTTACGTATGGTGAAGAGACTTATCTGAGAGAGCTAGATTTAGACACTGCAACTGCGAAAGTAAAATATTCTGTGGGGGATGTAGAATTTGAAAGGGAGCATTTTGTCTCTTATCCAAATCAAGTGATTGTGACAAAGATTTCTGGAAGTAAAAGCGGAAAATTATCATTTACAGTTTCTCTGGACAGCAAATTGCTTCATCAAACTGACATAAATGGAAAAAATCAGATCATAATGGAAGGAAGATGCCCCAGCAAAAAGACCCCAACAGAACTTTTTGCCGAGGACAATCCGCATGGAATTAAATTTTCAGCAATTCTTGATTTAAAGATTAGTGAAGCCAATGGCGTAACCAGTATCTTGGATGACAAGAACTTGAAGGTTGAGGGCGCAGATTGGGCTGTTTTACTTCTTGTTGCTTCATCTTCCTTCAGTGGGCCACTTACCGAGCCTTCAGATTCTAGAAAGGAAGCCACAACAGAGTGTTTAAGTACATTGAACTCAATAAGCAACTTATCATACTCTGATTTATATGTACATCATTTAAATGACTATCAGGAACTTTTTCACCGAGTCTCACTACAGCTTTTGAAAAGTACAAAGGGCTTACCAGGAGATGGGTCTTTGGAGATGAAGAGACTTATACCATCTATAGTTGATTTATCTCTCAGTAACAGTGCAGTTGCAGTTCCAACTTCAGAGAGGGTGAAAGCGTTTCAGACTGAGGAAGATCCATCCTTGGTGGAGCTTCTATTTCAATTTGGTCGTTATTTGCTTATTTCTTGTTCACGACCTGGAAGTCAGGTGGCAAACCTGCAAGGAATATGGAACAAGGATCTTCAGCCAAAGTGGGAGTATGTTTACATTTTTTCAAATGGATTGGCTTTTATTTGAGGCTTATTATTAGACAGAAAGAGGGAGAGGGAGAGAGACTGACTAGGGATTTTGAAGATTAATGATGATATTTAATAATTCAAATAACTCCATCTTCACTAATAGAGCCAGCCTTCAAGGAAGAATGTGTGCACACTTGTCCAGTTATAATAGTGTCTGGAATGATTGAGTTTTTGGGAGGTCCTTATATGCCAATACTCCAAATTTTCTTTTTTACTTATAGAAGAGGTAATATTAATATCAGTACATGCTACACCACTGTCTTTCCCAAGTGATAGGGAGCATAGTTTGTGTTTGTGGAACTACAGTTGATTCATTTGTGAAACTCTGATTTCATTAGATTCATTTTTCCTTCACCTGCATTCGGATGCTTTCATTTTATCTTATCTTTTCTTTTCCGATTGTACTAATGTAGTAGGTGATGTGTACTTGGGTTTCTAAAAAGATCTTAATTAAGGTTAGTATAGGGTCCTCCAGGATGCATTTGAAAATAAGGACATACTACCAATGTCATCCGTGGTATTCTGTCAATGCTATGTCTGTCATTGAGTATTCACTGTGGATGTGAATAAAGTTTTCTTTCTTTTCTCTTCCCTTTAGTGACAACTGATGCCATATTTATTGCAATCCTTGCATTAGAATTTTTTCCGTGACTAATAATGTCATTTGTATCTTTTTCCAGTGGAGCTCCTCACTTGAACATTAATCTTGAAATGAATTATTGGCCTTCTCTTCCTTGCAATCTTAGTGAGTGTCAGGAGCCATTGTTTGATTATGTTTCATCTCTGTCTATGAATGGCAGTAAAACTGCAAATGTAAGAATTTTTCATCTCTTTACTTTTTTATATTAGACTTTATTAACTGATCCTTCTTTCCAGTTATCCTATTTACTATGCTCACTAGTGATCAGCTCTCTGATTATAACTTATAAGTAGTAAGATTTAGAAAGTGTAGGGTCAATTACAGATGCCAATATATCTGCTTAATGTGAATCATTTTTACAAAAATAGTAGAGTACTTCGTAGTGGGGCCTAGTTAGTGTTTGAGGATGCTGTGTAGCTTGCATTAGACAGAACGCTTGAAAGCCTTGAACCAGCTTGATCTGCATTTGTTTCCTATGCTTGCATATTTTTTACTCTTTCCTTATAATGCCTATGTTTTCTTATTCAAATTTAAATGCCGTAGGTGAACTACCAAGCAAATGGTTGGGTTGTACATCATAAGTCAGATATATGGGCGAAATCATCAGCAAGTGATGGCAATGTTGTGTGGGCCTTGTGGCCAATGGGGGGAGCATGGCTTTGTACCCATCTTTGGGAGCACTATGCTTACACATTGGATGACGTAAGTGTAGTGTGATATACCTAAGATTTCTAATAAACTAATGAGATAAACTAGACAAACAAGCAAAGTCAAGTGTTTCAAAAGCTTTAGGAGAGAATTTATTCAGAGAAATATGGTTCTTCACTGCTTTGTCTTTATGCTCTTGAAAAAATAACGGGTAATTTTCATTTGGCCTCAAGTTCTAGGCTTAATGTCAGTGTTAACTAAATCTTCAGTGTTCTGCATGATGTAGTGTTTATGAGATGTCATTCAACTATATCGATTATTATAGGCTGTCATATGTCAGTGAGCCTGCAAGAAATGAGAATCTATTATGCTAGTGATGCAACATGTTACAGTAAGATACCATTGTTATCTATGTTGAAGCTTGTTAGTGTAGGTTTTGGAACTAAAACCATTTTCTCGTGCATGAGATTAATTATTAAAAAATTAATTTATCCTGTTGCAGAGACATTTTAGTGTTTTAGTTTAAAAAAAGATAGTAGGTCTCTGGTCTATGGATTAATTTTATTTTTCAATAAATGGTTGAGATACCATGCTTGTATCATATGATGTATGGACAAATTTTGGTCATATGTTCTTTCTGTCAGGATTTCCTAAAATATAAAGCATATCCCTTATTGGAAGGATGTGTATCATTTTTGTTGAGCTGGCTGATTGAAGGCACAGAAGGATTTTTGGAAACCAATCCATCAACATCCCCAGAACATATGTTTACTGCTCCCAATGGTGAGCCTGCTTGTGTGAGCCGGTCATCAACAATGGACATGGCAATCATAAAAGAAGTCTTTTCTATATTTCTTCTTGCTGCTGAGGTAAAGCTGCTAAAGTGATTTTTTTTCCTTTTTTGAATAAAACTGCTAGAATGTAAATTCAAGCTTACAAAACAATTTGATGTTCTGTCTGCTGAAAATGTATATCTACTTTTAATTTAGCTTTTCAAAACAGATTCTAGATAGACATGAGGATAGTATTGTCGAAGAAGCTCGAAAAGCTCAACCAAGGCTCCATCCAACTAATATTGCTGGAGATGGCAGCATAATGGAATGGGTATGTTACTCACTTAAAATGTTGAGGAATGCAGGTTGCTTTAATTTAGGGCAAATTTCAGATGCAAAACTGCTTGATAGATAACGGATCTGCTGTGTAAGGCAGGTGAAAGATTTCAAGGATCCAGATGTGCATCACCGACACCTTTCTCATCTGTTTGGTCTATTCCCAGGGCATACCATTACTTCTGAAGAAACTCCAGCCCTGTTTGAAGCTGCTGAGAAAAGCCTGTACAAACGAGGTTTGCATAAGCTGAATAGTTATGCTAATTACTTCTGTCTTACTGGAATGTCATTGTAGAAGTCTTCTCTTCATAAGGAAGTTGCCATCAACAGTAATTTAAATTTAACAATATTTCATAATGTAAAAGAAATATGTATATTAAGAAAGCGCATTATCTTTTTGGAAGGAGTCTTATACTCTTATTAGCTAAGAAAATTAAAATGTCTTCTACAATTGCTTATTCTCTTTCACAGTCATGCTTTGTATTTGGGTGTATGAACAACTAAGCAACGTTACATGAATGCTGATGCTATTTAATACATTGTAGTATGGTCCCTTTTCATGTAGTAGCACTCTTCTGAGATTATCATAATGTTGATCTTTTTTATTTTGCCCTTTATTATATTTTCTTGGAAGAACTAGTATGATATTGTTTACTTTGATTCAAATAAGCTCGTTAGATCTAGACTTCATACTTGGGAACAGGAGAGGAAGGTCCAGGATGGTCAATCACGTGGAAAACTGCTTGCTGGGCACGATTACGTAACAGTTCCAATGCATATAAGATGATAAAGCGTTTGATCAATTTGGTGGATCCGGATCATGAGACACCATTTGAAGGAGGACTTTACAGTAACTTATTTGCTGCTCATCCACCATTTCAGATTGACGCCAACTTTGGGTAACTTATCTTGCAATTTTTGTTTTAGGAGTCATTATAGCATTAGCAACCATGATAAATTGTCAAAGAAAAAAAAAACTGGAAATCTATATCTTGATGATTAGAGAACTTAGTAAGAAAGTATAACCTTTACCAAATTTGGTCTGTAAACAAATTTGGCTTGTGTTGGCAGTTTTACAGCTGCAGTTGCAGAAATGCTAGTTCAGAGCACATTAGAAGATCTTTTCTTACTCCCTGCACTTCCGAGAGAGAAATGGCCAAATGGGTCAGTGAAAGGGTTGAAGGCTCGCGGAGGAACCACAGTAAGCATATGGTGGAGAGAAGGAGATCTTCAGGAAGTTGGTATTTGGTCCAACCATCACTCAACACTTCAAAGAATACACTACAGAGCAACCATGATCACTGCAACCTTGTTGCCTGGTGTCATTTACAAGTTCAATGGACAGTTGAAGAGCTTGAACTGAATGCATTGTATCTCATAAGTGGAAGGTTTTTGAAAATCAAGATTTCAAAGACATTTTCTTTACATATATATGTGTGTGTGTGTTTTTGTTGGGAAAATAATAATAATAATAAAATACCTTTTTCCCCAAGAATAAATCATAGAAAATAAAATGAAATAGAAACACAATTATTACACAAAAATTAACGTGAAAACTCCAAATTGAAAAAAAAATCTCAACAGATAATCAAAGAAAAATACTATATGAAAATTTTTATATTACACAATATTCTCTCAAATAATTCGTAATCAAGTACACTCACACTCTTCAAACAAGTATTTTCACTACGTGAAAGAACAAAAGAAGATTTTCACTACGTGAAAGAAAATTAAAATCTCTCTAGATATAAGGAGAGAACAATAGCACTCTCATTCTAGGAAAATACACTTCTCTCTTTTATTCTAGAAAAAAACACATAAGAAAACTCTCTCTACAAATGCTCCTTCGCAGAAAATGGTATGAGAGACTTTTCTTTTATAAGCAAAAGTAACTTTAACCTCGTGAAATCTTCTGAAATCACTAGAGTAAAACCATGTCACATGAGTACCCATTATATTTTACCCACAATTAACTTTATCACCATAGAAAAAATCATTATAATTGTCAATCAGTATCCCAACAGTTTTACTTTTGTTTTTTGTTTTTTTTGCTTTTGGAACAATTTGATTATTCAACTATAAATATTATAATTTTCTCTTAAATTCACAATGAGTTTTTAACTGCCCTTTTACCAAGCAAGACATACAATGGGCTATCACCAAACAGATTAATGTATTTTAAAAGAATTTGAGAGTAAAATTATTATAAGTAAAGAAATTGATTTTTTTTTTTAAATTTGTATACTGTAAAATGTCATCTTTTTCTTAAAAAAAATATTAACTATTTCCTGTTTGGCAAATTCAAGGCAAAGTCTAACCAAACAAGAACAACGAAAGTGGATCAATTAATTGATCTGAACTCAATTAAAAGTTTTGAGTTTTTAAGAATTCAATTATATTAAAACTTGATTGGAACAATTTCTGAAAACAACATTAAACAAACAATTTTTTTTTTTTTTTCTTTAGATGAGGTTGGCTAAGCAGGAAAAAAAAAAAAAAACAAAACAAAATATTTTACTCTCTGTGGTGTTTAACGACATCGTTTCATATCACCACTATTCACTAAGCCCTCGAAAACCCCTCAATCTCTTATTGGCTTTAGCTCCCTTTTTCCTTCTCACTTCTCAGTGATCGCATCAGTTTATAGGCGACACTCAAAAATGGCTTGGCGCTCTGCATCTCTGTCTCGCTCCTTGATTTCCACAGCTAGGGCTTCTCTCCGTCCCTCGCCATCTGCTCCCCTTCCCCGCCTCCGCCCGCCGCCGCCGCTCACCGCCCCTCGCCTCCACTCCCGCCGCTTTTCCTCCAGGTACCATTCTTCATTCTCATTCCACCTTTTAGCTTCCGTCAACATCACACGAATAGTGTTCTTTCCATATGCACAATGTGTGAAGTATTAAGTATGTCTAATTATGGACCATATAATTTCAAGTATTTTGCTTTCTGAGTTTGGTGCTCTGAAATTCCTCGGATCGGATTCACTTAATTGATGGGTTAATATAGTGATGAGTTCTCTGAAAGTACATTTTATGTACTCATTTTGTGATTACCCACTCTGCCTAATTATTTCATTTCTTATTGGCTGTGCTAAATTTCTGTTATATTATCATAATCCACCAAATTTATAATAGTTCAGAAAAAAATAGCAATAGAGAAGCATAAATTTTAAATTCATTCCCCTGAATTATTATTAAATTAATTGCAATATCCTACTTTAAGTTATGAAAATCTTTTTTGTCTGGCACAGGAACTTGGGGGAATTGGGATGCACACAATCGCTTTTACCACTGCATAATACAATGGTTACAGCCAGTCTTACATCCCACTTTGCTGTCAGTGCACGGGCTTGTTGCGAGCTCTCCCATGGTACCTTCTGCCGTTCTTGTCAAGATCGCTAGTAGTTTCTTTGTGAGTCTTGCTGTTTCTAGGAGACATGAATGAATTGAATGCATTACTTTTCCCTTTTTCTTATGATCCCCAAATTTTATAAAGAACATTGAATTGTAGGCTTAGGCCCAATAGATATTAACATTTAGTAAGTGTTGCATTTCTCAATGTGAGAAATAAAAATGGATAGAACTTAGAAGTTGACAGTTTATGAATCTGTCTAGCTTGGTTGATAAGAAGGTATTAAGATTCAAATTTATAGGTAGGAATGGAAAAGATGGATGATGCGCAAGACCATGGATCATCCAATGGCAGGAGAAGAATGCTGCATAGTAGGTTCTTTTATTCCTCTATTCAAAATTATAAATGCCATATTATATCACTTTAAATCTTATACGAGTGAGTGGTTGATAATTCTTGGAGATGAACTGCAGCAGTCGTCAAATTTTACCTGAACCTAAACTATTTTAATAGTAAGTTATATTTCAATGAGGCTTCAAGCCTTCAATAATCATTGCATGCTGCACTTTTGCTCTTCATTTGAATAATCTAAACTTTACTATAACCTAAGAATATTTTTTTGGTAGTCCAAATAAATGGAAAATTAAGATGGTACCCATGCTCATTGTTTTGCTACTTGCTGGATTTTCATTTTCCTTGGTCTTATAGGCTTTATCTGAGTTTTTAACTATTCTGGAACTTCTATGACTAAGAAGTCAAGGTGAAGTCGATGGGTTAGTTCAGGAATACATTGCCTATTTATTCCATGCATAAATTTGCTTACTTTACACGAAAACTGAAATACTGTTAGAGTTATCCTTGAAAATTGAAATGGCTGTATGACCAGACCTTTCACCAGTTCTACTCATACTAATAATGGATTAACTCTATTCCTTTCACAGGTGGTCCTGACCCCTAAGGTGTGGTTCTAAATCCCATTGATTGTTAATTTGTTATGCTTAAACTCTTTTAAACAACATCCATGATTTAACTATGAAGTTTGAATCCTTTTCTCTGAAAGAAGTGAGCTTTTTGTGCTAATTGCTGATGAAGTTACTCCCCGCATGAAATTCTTACTAAGAAAATTGAAAGCTTCAAATGGCTAGGGAGCATGATTATCATACGTTTCATTCTGTCCATTCATTTGCAGGGTGGTTTTCAATCTTTATTAAGTTCTTCTGATGTTAGTATACTGTCAAGGCCGTTTTTTACTGTTTTGCTTCTTTTGAATAATCACACTGAAGTCCAACTACAAGTTGAATTTGATTGTTATGCTATGGTTTTAATATGACAAATCCCGTGCCATGCATGCCTAGAGGGACATAATGTGTGAAAATTTTCCAAAATTTTTTACGTAATATTCAGTTGGGACAAGTGACCCGATGCTAGATTTAGTGGGATTTTCTGACATTATGATGTCATTTATTATTGCTTGCACCTCGTGGGAAAAGGCTTTTTTTTTTTTTGTATGATGCCATTTCGTCCCCTGAATTTATGCAGTTTTTGTACAATTTGACTTTTTGGTGCAGTTACCTGAAGGAGCTGTTGGATCTTCTTAGCTTGTTCAATAATATCAGGGGATGCTATATGTTGTGGTATTTATTGTCTGGGAAGTCATTTAGGGATTAAGAAACTTGTGTAGGAAAATCTTGAATGAGACTCATCTGTTTTGCTATACATCATTTGAGGAAGGAGGAAACTTCCTTTTCTCTTTCCAAACTCTTCTAGGAAGTCACTTAGGAAGATTAGTTCTTACTTGATTCTTGTATCTGATTTCTGGTTAAATTATGTACTTGCCTTGTGTTTTGTTTCACTACTTGCCAAAAGATATTGTACTTACATTAATTTTGGCTTAAATTGCTATGTTCTTTCCAATCTTCAAAAATAAATAATGCAAACCCCACGATCTATTAGCTTTATTGTAGTAAATCTTCCTGTAAGTTAAATTTAGAAATTTTAATGATGTACAATTACTAAAATTTCTAAAATGACCTTATTGAAATTCAGGCGATTGCCAATGATATAACCAGTAAACACGTTTCTCATCATCATCATGTCAACATATTTTATGGTTTAAGAGGAATTACACTTGTTTCTTAGTCCAAGTAACGACAGGGCTTGCTTCTGTTCAATATATATTTCCCATTTTTTTTATCATGATTATCATTATCTTGGGATAGGATATGCAGACCACAAGGGGTTAAAACAATGGACAAAACTTATATGATGTTGTTTACATATTTTTGATAAAGTTAACTAATTAAAAAAAGATGTGTCAATTTTCTTCTAAAAAATGACACATGTCTCTTTATTTAATTGGTTAACCTTACCAAAAGCATGTAAGCAACAACATATAAGTTTTTTCCTAAAACAATATATTTTTCATGACCATAGACTGTAAGCATATCATATTTTTTTCTCTCTCTTAATTTTTCTTTCTATTTCTTTCATCATTTTTCTCTATAATACTTTCCTTTATTTTACAGGACTTTACTTTACAGTATTTTACATCCGTGCATTTTTACCAAGCGTATCCCTAGTTTTTGCAAGCCCACCATAGACCGTAATCCTAAATGGGCCATTGTTAAAAATCCAATCTTAAATTGGGCCAGAACTTGTCCGTCAAAATCTTGATCAGTATCCCAATATAGAATGAAGGAGAGAGCATGTAAATACAAACTCCCTTACTAGATCCTCATGAAATCACATTGGGAACCACCTGCCAATCTGCCATATTCCTTTGAAAACGTTGTAACATAGTCTCAAGACTTTATAAGTTCCATATAATCACAGGAACAAAGTCTTATGATTGTTCAATGGGACCTGGCCAAAAAGGTGAATGCAGTGATAATAATAAGAAGAAGCTTTGGAAGAACTCTCAAGACAAGAGCCAGTGGCTTGCAAACTTTTTAGTGACACAAACAAATCCAGAGTGGAATGAAGAGGTTACAGCCTAACTGCACATCAAAGGACAAAAAAAATTGATGCCAACAAACCACAATAGACAGAAGAAGAGTCACTGTCACAATAAAGTGGTAGTGCAAGAAAGATACAAGATCCAAAAGGGATACAATTGTAATTTACAATAACCCTTCTTAAGCTTGGTGGACCCAAGTGAAGGAAGCTATTGATCAAACAAAGGTTTAATGGATCTCGCGTAATTTCGACTGTTTGTAATTGATGCATCTACAAATTGACGATCGAAATTACATAAGATCTCTTGAAATTCTTTTATAGAAGTGAAGGTCTTTTTTTCAAATATGTTATGTATACTTCTCAATTCTATGAAACCGTTCTAAACTTTAAGACCTTAACTACTTCAAATTAATTTTCAAACTCTAAACATTAGGGTTATGTTTGATTTCCATGGAAAGGAAATCTTGAAAACGAACATGAGTTTAGATTTATTTTTTCATTTTAAGGTTTAGAATTTAAAAATACCATAGTCCCTAGACTCGCACTGACTATTGACCCGATGGAAGGCTCAGGTCACTAGTCCAACCGATTGAGCCGGTAAAATGTGTATTATATATATTGAAATATTAATTCATAAGTTTATACTTGAAATTAAAAAAAAACACAAACAAACATCACAATTTATGATTAGTCAAATAGTAACAAAACTAAATAACCACATTTCACACTAATTCATAGAAATTAAACCAAACATAGATCACAATTTATGAATGATTCTGATTGGCTAAAAGGAATATCAAAAGTATCGACTAATAGTCTATGGTCTTAAGTAGTGGTTTATTGGCTTTAGTGTCATTCTCTTCTTCCTCCTCCTCTTCATCATCATCACCAATTAGCTTTTGCAATAAATAAATAATATTAGGACTACCCTAGATGCATATTGTTGTATCTTTTGAACTAAGAATACTACGTTGAAAAATCTATTATTAATCAAAAGGATCATAAAATAGGTATTACACTTACATTGCAATGAATACAAATATCTCAGTATTTCAATATACTTGGGTCTCCAATAAACTCTGCAATTTACTCAAGCGACACATTAACCAACCATGAGTATCAGCATCCCTAACAACACCACTTTCTCTGTCCAAATCCCTTCTCAATAAGACTCTCATAAACCCCTTTGTGTTTACCATATAATACAAGAACTGACTCTAAACTTAAACGATATTGTTTGAGGCACAAAAAAATGTTTTTTTAATAAATAAATTTGCACCGGATTGTGGATTGTACTGGGTCACAATGACCCGCTCGAGTCAACCCGAGTCATTGCAATTCCAGCCTTTTCCAATCACGCCAACTGGTTTTGGCTCTGGGTCATCAGTCCGCCGATCCGACAGTCCGAGTTGCAATACTATGAAAAATACCGTCTTATGGAAAATTTTGCCTTATTTAAAGAAAGATTTGTCCACAAAAAAATAGTTTATTTTGTTGTCCACTCGATCTTCAAGACTTTGTCCTGACTAATCTGGATTCAACTGGTATCGTGCACATAGCTGTGGTGAGAGAGTCTCCCAACCAATTTTACTTAAACTATACCAAACCGCTTACCAATTGGTTGGGAGACTCTCTTTAACTATAAAAATTAATACAATTTCTTTCCTTTTTATTTCTGAAAATAATTCAACTATCATTAATTAAATCTTGTCGTTCATTTTTACATAAACTTTTTTAATTTTCTTAAAAAATATATTTTTTAATTTATTTTTATAATTAATTAATAATTATTTTTAATTCTCCAATGTACTAAATCACTTGTGGGCAAAACCCAAATTGAAATCATTAAATATTTATTGTAACTTATCATTGAATATTTTACTGTCGTTGAATATTTACTGTTATAAAGTATTTTTGAAAATATTTATTAACTTAATCAATAATTAATGTACAGCATTAGTCGGCAAAACCCCTCTTAAGATCTCCTTAAGATATTTTTTTGTTCATTATGTTTCTGTTGATTGATAAATGATCAACACACTATACTATTGTCTCCTATGATTGTCTATTTATTGGACTATAGTGTTATTACCTTCATCTGCCTCTATTTTTTCTTACCTACCTCCTTGTTCCAAATTTTTGTTGGTCCCTCACTAAACAAATGTTTATCAATTTAGTCCCTTTGTTTAGTTGCTATTTAAATAATTAGCAAATTATTATAACAGACTTTAAATGTTTTAGTCAACGCCAAATAGTCTATCTAACTAGATTCTTTAATTATTTAAGCAACAGCAAAAATAGAAGGATCAAATTGATAATGATGAATTATGTGATTGACCAAATTGATAATAAGTGGTTTTGGGAATGACCAAATTAAAAACATAAATTTATAAGGAACCATGAGGTACCAAAATAGGATTTTACTCATTGTCTATTTATTGGATTAGTGTTATTACCTATGTATGCCTCTATTTTTTGAATTTGAATCAAATAAAGTGGAAGTACATAAAATATATAATTCAAATTATCAATTAAAAGTTGAGATTAATATCACGCATAGTCTCATTTAACAGCTCAAAATGTATAATTGACTCACATATCCATATCCATATCCTATTTTTTTCTTTTTTCTTACCTGATCCTTCCCCCTACCTAGTACCTACCTCCTTGTCCCAAATTTCCGTGTTAAACTTTTCGATTTATATGTAGTTGTATTAAAGTTATAATTTTTTTTAAGGAATGACTATAAAAAAGTTTAACCTCGTTGAGCATTTTTTTTTTCTCTTGTTTAATTTTTTTTACTAAAGTAAGGGTATGTTTGGTAAGAAAATCAAATAGTAAAATCGTGGTGTTTCATGATTCCCAATAAAATTTTACATCATATTTTATATATACCAAACACACTTTTTATTATACTTTTTCTCTCTATCTCTCTCATCACTTTTCTTTACAGTACTTTCATTTATTCTATAGTACTTTACTCTATAATATTTTCTTTACAGTACTTTACATCCGTGCATCTATACCAAACGTACCCTAAATAAACAAAGAGAAAGATTGACTCAAAAATTCAACTTTTTGAAAGCAGAGCTATGAAAGAGTTTTTTTTTAATATTAACTCTCTTCATTAATAAATAAAATCCATCAATGATGTGACAGAGGACGACAAGAAGAAACTGTATAATAAATAATAGTGCTCGAGTCTTGAAAGCTTGACTCATAGCTAGGTCTTTTCCTAAAATAATATGTTAGATATATTTACACTTTCTATTATTATTATTATTTGGCTAAACAAGATGTCCTTAAACTATTATGTCTTTATCAATTTAATTCTTAAATCGTTATTGAATTAAGTTCATAAGCTTCTAATTTTCAAGCAATTGTATCATTTAATTTAACTTTGTCTAAATTATTATCGACAAGAATAATATAACTATTCGCGGAGTACTACCTTTTTACAGAGTTCGAATCTAGTGTTGTAAAATATCAAACCGGATAATAAAGAGAAATAAAGAGTTGATGAGTCACACTGTCTTCGTATGTTGTACAACATCGAATTCGAATGCCTTTTTACACGGGAAGTCTTGAGTTTTGCACTTTTACATGAGAGTTTAAACTTTCAAATACAAGCAGTTTCTTCAAGTACCAAAAGAGATTAACCAAACTCCAATTGGCCCTCAAAGCAATTCTCACCGTGTAAATACAAACTATCTGTATTTAGAAATTTATTAGCTTTCCACTAAACACAAACTCAAGAACTTATTTGAACATAATAAAATATCTATCACTCTAATAGTTCAGATGTTGATTCTTACTGTGTGGATAATAATAATAATGTGCATTCGCCACTACAAATATGAAGAGGAGCACCTAAGAAGAAACCCCAACATGAAGACACCCACATAGATACTCTGGCTTCAAAGAGCAAACACTGTTTTTAAAAAATGGCAAGAGATTATCCCGTTTCCTACTTTTAACACCATTATTGGCAATAATGAGGGTCCCATTTTCCCCCACAAACACATCTTCATACCAAAAATGAAAAAGAAAAAAGGCAATGAAAAGCCTAGCCAACCCCACCAACTACAATATATTATCTATGCAGAACATGGAACTCACTAGTTGAATGCCATCTTTACCATACTTTAGACCAACCTCAGGATATATCCATATATAGTTCTTATTATAATAAAGGTCATTCACATAATACAATCAATATAATAAAGCAATTACTTCTAATTCAAGAGACTGTTCAATGAAATTTCCATTTTATATTAAAATATGTAAGACTTTACTTTCGTGATTAACATTAAGACTATAACTGATCCTTTTGTTAAACTTATCTGCATCTCAAGTTTTAAAGATTGAAACTAATATCATGTGAAGTATCAACTTATTAGAAATTAAAGGCACTATTTCTCTATTCATATGTGTTTCATGAATTTTTAAGGAGTTTTGAATATGGAACTACATAATTTTTTTATGTAAAATAAAAGTATAAAACTGGTAGTCAAATGCTACTCTCACTAATAATTGAAATTAGAAGGTGGGAAATAGACAAATTGATTCATATACCAGTGACCTATAAGTGGATAAACATGCAGACTCCATCTTATGACCTATAATATCCTCCCTACTCACAGAAGGTTGAGCTGGAAGATTAGTTACATATATGATGTGTGAGAAGCATACATGGCAGGCAGTTCAAATAAATTGAGATTTGATTTTGACAAATGGATGGAAATGTTTTACTATTGTCAACTTTGTATTTCAATGGTTATTCCTTAAATAGGGTAGAAAGTATGGAACTTTGTGAGGAGAAAATAGGAAAAAAGAAACATGAAAGTGGGGAATCCTGAGGTTGACAAGAGCAACAGTGAAGCTGATTTAAGCATTGTTCCCTGAAGCACCAAGCATCACTAGGTGGGTCATTGATGAGATGAAATAAAATAAAATAGGTCGATTCTATGATACCCATTAGGCATCTAAATGTATAATATAGATCATTAATAAAGTTAGTATGGTCTTTATGACATGAAGATAATATATTTTTAAAATGCTAAAAACGTCTTCTTAATATGCTAATAACTAACTAATTACCTTTTTAAGCATATAATCTAACAAAAAGTTAGTGATAATCTTGTTATTAGCGCCTACTAGTATTTTAAGAAGTGACCAACACACCGGGCATACTGAAAAGATATTATTAGTAAGAAGAAAACTTGGATGCAATTTTTATATTTTTATTATCAATAAAAAATCGAAATGTGTATAATTTATACAACTATCTCTCATGATCAATATGCTTTATTTGGCTAAAGAACTTTATAGCAAATTAAGATATAAAGAACAACATGTAATTAAGTATTTGCACAAATGACATATATATACAACAACAACAATCAAAGCCTTTTCCTACTACAAATAATAATATAAACCTTTACGCCTTGATACCCTCATCCATTTATCATTATGTGCTTTGATCTAAACTTCAAAAGGGATTCCGCTAAGCATTTCCATCTATTCTACTTACTTTTAAGTTTCAAGTTATTTAAACTCCAAACCTTACCATAGGGATTTTGGGAGAGAAAACAAAATGATCATTCAGGAAGAAGAAAGAACAGTCATAACAACCACCACCAAGGAAGACGAAGCAAGTGAAAATGAAAACTCACAAGAGTGGTTGAAGTTGAACCTGAGCTTAGGAGGCACTTCAACAGCAGGAAACTCTGGTTCTCAATCGTCAAAACCACCATCAGCTACCACCACCACCAAAGTCTTCTCCTGCAACTTCTGCATGAGGAAGTTCTTCAGTTCACAAGCATTAGGGGGTCATCAGAACGCACACAAAAGAGAAAGAGGAGTAGCCAGAAGATACCAATCTCAGAAGATGATGGCTATGAATATGATGGGGTTTTCCAGGTACTCGTCATTTCATCGAACACTTGGTGTGCAACCCCATTCCCTCGTGCACAAACCATCATCATCATCGTGCTGGGCTGGAACTACACCACCACTTGCAGGGACCCTCCATGAGCTCCGAATGGCATGGGCTCCACCTTTCATGGGAGAGGATCATTCGGATCTGGGTTGGCCCGGAAGCTTCCGTTTGGATCCACCGGAGCGTCGACCCGAGACACCGCAAGAATCGCTCAAGCTTGATTTAGATCTCAGGCTCTGAACATGAATTTAAGCTTGAAATCACGAAACACAGGTAGGGTAATCGTGATAACGAAGAATCAAAATCAATATCTATATGATGATGGTTCTATATATATATATATATATATTGATGTTAATTATAAGAATTATACAAAATTTGTACTTTGTTATAGCACCAACCTTTGATATATAATTTTATTTTTCTCTGAAAATTTGAAATTTTCGTGCCTATCTACTACATCAAGTAACTAATTGAGATTGATTTTGTGTAGCATCATCAAAATATTCATATATAACAACTCGTGCATATATTATACAGCCAAAAATCATATTTTATGTAAAGATTTAGACTAATTTATATAACAACTCGTGCTTATTATATATTAAAATGTTTATTTTATATTAATATTATATTTTTTTGATAAAATATTAATATTAATATTATATATATATATATATATATTATAATTAATTATATTTTCTTTTATTTTCTTACTTTAAGGGACACAAAAATTCTTTTAACATTCATAGAAAATATTATCTCCAACCTGTTACATATGTATTGATACTTGTGATTTTATCAAAAAAAAAAAAAGATACTTGTGAATTGTGATGATGAACTTGTTAAAATTTAATTTTAGTGGTATGTTCCAAGTTTACATTATAGCTAATAAGAGCTGCTAACTTTTTTTTTAATTATTATTATAGTTGTGAGAATTTGTTTTGTGATACTATAAAAATAAATTTTATTTACATAAATTTTAAATAAATAAAAAATTACTACACATATTCTACCTATAATCATCCATACTTTTGTGTATTACATGATTCAAAATTTTATGAAAGTTAAAAATAAGAAAATTAAGGGAGTGTTTGGTATTGCTGTGATTTCAGTTTTTAGTTATATTTTGAAAAAAAAATTAAAAATTTATTTGGCTGAGTGAGTTTTATTTTCAATTTTGGACTTAATATCAAAAATAAAACACCATATAAGAAATTAAACCACAAAAATGTAGTTTCTAAAAATTTCATTTCAGTTTTTTTTTTCAACCACCACCCACCACCATGACCACCCACTATGACCACTCACCACCACCAATATACCACGGATCACCTGCCACCACCACGCACCATCGCCCACCGCCACTACTCGCCACCACCATCACACCAACCACCACCATGTACCACCAACCACGTCCACCACCCACCATTGTCCACCACCACCACTCACTACCCACCACGTACCACCACCACGGATAGCCACCACCAACACCATGCACCACCTGCCACCACCACGTACCACCATCATGTACCACCACCCACCACCCGACCAACCACTACCGCGTACCACCAACCACTATGAATGTGCATGAATCTTCTTGCTCCTGAAACATCAACGTAACTATATTTTGAACTTTCATAAATATTTATTTTCTGTTATTTTATTAATATAGAAAACTGAAGATATAAAACAGAACACAAAAAATAGAAAAAAAAAATATATATATATATATACCACATATTTCAATTTTCAAAAAACAAAAAACAAAAAATTAGCAGTAATACCAAACACCCCTAAATTGGTGCAATTCATTATTTTTTGGCCAAATTACACTTTTGGTCATCAACGTTTCAAAAAGTTATTTTAGGTCCTCAACGTTTTTTTTTTCAAAATTGGTCCTTCAGCATAACTCCGTCTGGTTTTCTTGTTAAATGCTGACGTGGAAAGCTTATGTGGCACATCCTCTCTCCTACGTGTCATATTTGGATTATATGACACCCTCTCTCACTCCAACTCAGCAAAACGACGCCGTTTTGCTGAGTTGGAGTGAGAGAGAAGTGATGCAAAACGGCGTCGTTTTGCTGAATTGGAGTGAGAGAGGGTGTCATATCATACAAATATGACACGTAGGAGAGAGGGTGTGTCACATAAGCTTTCTACGTCAGCATTTAACAAAAAAAACCAGACGGAGTTATGCTGGAGGAACAATTTTGACAAAAAAAAAACGTTGAGGACCTAAAATAACTTTTTGAAACGTTGAGGACCAATATTAAACTTGGTGCAAACGTGAGGACCAAAAGAGTAATTTAGCCTTACTTTTTATATCTTTGAGTTATTTGTTTGGAGAATCATAAATTTATAAAAATCTTGAACATCAAAACTAACCAAAAATATCATTTATGTCGTTTACTTTTTGATAAAGACTCAATTTTGTCCTGCAAATTTTTTTGTTATATTTTTAAACGTGTTAATTTCATTTTTAATGTTTTACATTGTCTCAATTTCTAATAAAATATTTTGATCTATTTGTACATCTTGGCAAACATTTACTATCAAATTGTTAAATAAGTAAAGAAATATAATTTTCTTACTTCTTACATTTGTAATAAAAGCTTACCAAATAGGCCATTATCTTGTTGAGAACTTGTATTGAGACAACATTAAGGGCACGTTTGGTTGCTTGTGTTTATTATGTAATCCTTTTTGTAATTTAATATTTTGTCTAACATTTATCTTATCAAATATGCCTTATGTTTTGTAATGCGATAAAATTATGTTTTTGTCCTTGCTTTTTTATCCACTTTTATTACATTCTCACTTTTAATATAAGGGCAAAGTTGTCATTTTATCCACTTTTATTCCATTCATATCACGTCACATCACTTTCACATTACTATTTTACCCACTTTTATTCTATTAATATCACATCACATCACTTTCACATTACTATTTACATTCCCTCCAGCATTCTCATTCTCATTCTCATTCCCATTCCAACATTTACGTAACCAAACGTGTCCTAAAACTTTTTAAAACATAAGCATCAAAGTTCCAAAAAAAATGGAAACAAAAATATATTTTGTCCAAACATAAAAGACAAAAAAATACCTTTACCTAAAATCTATTTGGCCAAGTTATTAGGGTTTTTGTTTTCACATCCCAAATCATCAATATATCTATACAAAAATAAAATTATAAGGATATATACGTGTCTGAACAAAACAAAACCCACATTTTCAGGAAAACGAACAAAGCCTATTTGTTGGGCTTTTTTGTAATTCCAATATATATTTTTCTTCGATTATTTATTTCACTGTTCCTTGCACAAGAACAATTCCACAAAATAGCATGCTTGGTATCATTCTCCCAAAAGCAATATTTTTCACATGCATTTCATTAATAAATAGTAATGAAATTAAGAAGCTGTTCACATAATACCAATGGCTTCAACCTTTAAAATTGAATTAAATTTAAGGGTTCATTGGGAGTTCTGAAGATAATGAAGTCAAGTGAATTAAACACTATCATGAAGGCAATGAACGGTTCAATTTAAAAGGGGAGAAACAAAAAATTCCTTATGAGAAGAGAGTGTCTAAATTAGGAAAAGAAATGGTAAATCTAGTGATATTACCCTACAACTTAGGTGAATATGTGAATTCCTGAAAACTATTCTAGAAACATACAAAACAATGGCACAGATTTTGATATTACCCTCTTGAAGAATAAGCAAATCCATCTCACATGATCTCAATCTTGCCAAAAAAGATGGATACTTCAAATGTGTTGCCCAAGGCAAAGATTAAGCTTGATTTCTCAACAGAAATTCATTTCCTTTTCCTTGTCTTCTTTTTGTGGCTTCTTTGCACTTCACTAATTCTAGGTGAGTCAGAACCAGGAATTTTTGCTGCACTATCAATGTCCATATTTGTATCAGATTCCTGGGGATCAGGCTTAAGCTTCCTCTTTCCAGAACTCGGGGTTTGTACATTACCCTCGTCAGTCGCCAATTTGGAGTCCCTCTCGTCATTACCAAATGCTCCCTCATTTTCAACTTCGCTGGAGGTGGCTTGCTGAGAAGTTTTTTTACCTGCACTGGCTTCCACACGTAACGAATGCCGAGCATTCTCAAACCATTTGCTAACCTGAAAAGGAAGGGGAGAGGGTTTTAGCTCAAAATCTATAATCAAAAACTAGAAATGCACTTAACTGTTAAGAACAACACTAGCAGGTAGCACCTGTCGGAAAGTAAGTCCAACTTCTCGTGCCAAGCTTTCTTTTTTGGCTCGGTCTGGATACTGATTTTCTTTGAAGTTTTTGTATAGTACCTGAAAATACAAGATAGGTAACCGTAAAGTTCTTTCCTTTCAACACGAATGCTAATGTAATGTGTGCTGGTGTATTTGCCTCCTTTTTAAAGAAAAAGTAGAAAATCAAGCACATATACATCATACCTGCAAAGCAAGTTATGAGTCAAAAAATTGATTAATGGTAAGATGCTCCCTTATAGGCACTCTGAGAAGGTGGTAGTACTATTAATATATCTAGAGGGCAAAGAATTTAGTTTAAAGGACATTCAGCCACCATAAGGTAAGGGAGCAACTATGCAAATCTATAACCCGGTTCGAAGACAATAAGAACAGCAATCGATTCACCAGTGTAACTTCCAAAATAATGCACCATTACCTTAACTGCATCATCCCCAAGTCTTTTGTAAGTTGAAGAGCTAGCTTTTTTATCATTTGAACCAGCACTCTTGGAGCCTTCAAATGATTCAGTAGGTGAATTATCTGTATTTTCAACTCTATTCCGACGAGTGTCTGTTCGAGGAGTATGTGCAGTTTCTTTCTGCACATGGTCCAATATTGAGGCTTTCCCATTTGGTGACACTGGAGCCCTTTTGCCAGCAAATTTCTTTTTTCTACTTGAGGTATCAGTGGCAGTCCAATCTTCATCGTCACTAGTATCAGAATCCGCATTTTGGTATGTCTCCTATAAAAGGAACAGACAAGGATGGCTAAAAATCTGGGATAGAGAGAAAGCAATGAAATGGACCAAAAAAACTCTCCACATACTCCTGCAAGTTCATACAAGCATGCAGGCAAACTGTACAACAGTTTGAGAGTCACATCTACTTCATATGAGAAAGGAAGACTGCATGAAGAATCAAAATATAATATTATAAACCATAAACCATGGATGGTAACTTACATCATACAGCTTTTTGTAGTCCAACCTTTCAATTTGTCTTTTCCCAGAAACAGGAGAGCAAGCTTCTTGGCCAGAATCTAGCTGGAGTGAAGATGATGCAGATAAGGGATCATTATCCTGTCCAGAGAATGTGTTACCCTTAATTACATCACCAAGATCCTCAGAATCAGATGTGAAATCAGAGCTTGAACTTTCTTCAGCGACATCCTTGTCGTGAGCTGTAACATTAGGATCATAATCATTGTCCTCTGAATCTTCAGAAGGAAGGCCTAAGTACGGATCCTCATTGCGTGAAGCATCCTTTTCCTCAGAAGCAGAAGAGTTCTCAGATTCATCAGAACTTGATTTGCCTTCTTCAACCTCCTCATCTTCTTTAACATCAGGATTATAATCATCATCATCGGAATCATCTGATGGAAGTCCCAAGTTGTTATCCACTTTATTTCCAGCAGCTGCAGCTGCTTCAGGAAAAACCCTCTGAACAGGGGTAAGGAGCATAATGAGGGAAGCAAGATCTAAAAGTAGTAATAAATATGAAATGGATAAAAGACAAATTTTCACACTGACCTCCCAGGCATCGCTAATAGTGAGTTTTGTTCCTAAAGAGTCATTAAGAATATCAAAGCAGTCATCTTTGCAATCACATCCTGGGCATAGCCAACCCTCATCATCAGCTGGAACTGTATTTCAGAGAAGTGTCGAGATAAGCAGTTAAAAACTTGGAAATGCTAAAATGATAAAATGCATCAGGGCAAGAGATTACTGTTTTCAGTCAACAAAGGAGGTTCCAAACAGAACTGATGAAATCCACGGTCACAAGCACCATCACAAAGTATTATATCATTACCAGTGGTCAAGTCTTTGGACCTGCATTTAGCACAGAATATCTGCCCCATAAAATTTCAGGTCAGCATATATGAGTGTAAAAGTCAAGAATAGACTACACAATCCTGAAGAATTAGATTCTCAATTTCAGAATCAAATAAAAAGGATCAACCTACATCCTCACTGCTAATCTCTCCTTCAGAATCAAACAAAGATTCTGGAAGCCTCCCTTCAGCACACAATATATCCAACTGTCGAAACAGATCCCTAATTTTCAATTTAAGTTGAAGTATTTCAGACTTTGCACGTTGAAGCTCCTTCTCGGGCTTTAATTTTTCCATGCTGCAAAATTACCAAGCAATGAAACAAGACATTAATTATACTCAGACACAACATAAAAACTGCATGAAGGTCACTGAAAATAAGAAAAATAAAACACATTCTTAGAACTGGAATGCAAAATCAGAACAAAGTTATGATAGAATGATGGATTTCCAATATCTAAAGTTTGGGGGGGTTGATCAAAAACATAAATAAAGATGCAGTATATGCATAGAACAATTACATTGTTAAGTATTTGAAATCCTGTAGAACAAGAGTGATACTACTGAGCATGCTTTTTAGTTTGAAGTTTGAACCCATTTTGTTGTCTCAACGCCTGGCTTAAAGCAGAAGCAGACCATCTCATGAACAAATTTAGTTACCTCAGTTACATATATCATTCCAACAACATGCTATAGTTGCCTTGACTACTGAAAGTATAAGAGAGGCAGGAAATAAAATGACAACGAGCAAAATAAAACTTTAAATCACCCTAGAACTAGCAGTCTGTTGTGTCATTTAAAGTCCATCATATCATAATGCTGATAGCATATCAAAAAGGGAAGAGGGGGAAGAGAGCAAGAAAACGAATCAAATAATCCCAAGCACATGAAGCATTCAAGATAAAAGCCAAATCCATTGAAATTGCATTTAAGGATTGACATTTGTAATTGTCTTTGTGTAAATTGAAATAAAATTCAAAATTTCAAATAGTATATATCATTTGATCTTGATAAATACACAATGGGTTAATGCATTCTAGAAATAGAATTGAGGTAATAAGGAAGGCATATTAAAATACACTCATCAAGCTATTAGTAAAATATAATATTTTTTATTGGTAAAGTAAGGATTTAATGAATCAAAAGAAACAACACATGATACAATATTAATACAATGATAAATCCACGCACGGTTTTATGAAATGGATTAAAATAAATGCATCATTAAAGAGTTCTATTCTTCAAAACACTACAAGCATACACTTAATTTAACTCAAAGAAGGTGAGTTATAGGAAAACTGAGCCTAATGGCCACAATAGGTGCAGAATCATTTTGTTTTCCCAGCAATTAAACAAATATAAATGATATTCTGAAATAGAAGCTAAGATCCAAGGTAAATCAAGAAGACAAAAATCATCTCCAAGTATAGACTACAACTTAACAAAAGCATATCATGATTAATACAGTTTACGCACCTATATCCTTTCCATCCCTCACCAGAATAAGCATCAATCAAGTTTTGCTCATAGCTCACTCGCTTCAAAAAATATCGTAGACGAGCTCTGATTCTTGAGAATTCATCAGTCACTCCCTCTCCTCTTCCCTTATCTTTCTTCTTCCTTCCTCTTGTCTTCTTTCCGTCATTATCAACATTAACCAAATTAGTATTCAACTCAGGTGGTTTAGCCTTTTCTTGTGTCCTTGACCGCAAAACTCTGTCACTACTTCCTAATGATCTTAGAACATATTTCTTCTTCAATGATTTTGGAGTTTTTTTATCCTTGTTTCCCAGCCGAACATGAGTTGCCCTTTTAGTGTTTCTCTCCAAATAATCAGAACTAGTACCTTCGGCAATATCTTCGTAAGGTGGATCTGATTGTTCGTTTGTATCACTACTTTCTACAGGTTCATCCTGATCATCACTTCTTTCTGATTGAAGGCATGAGCCTTCTCCAGCCTGACAACTCTCATCCAAGTCACACTGAGGTTGTGCAGGAAGTTTAATGACAGAATTCCCAATCACAGTGTCAGAAACTTTAGGTGATTTTTCATCAACAAAAGAGCAGGTTTCCCCAGTCCCAAGTGCCCTTTGCTCATTGTCCACAAACTCAGAGCCAACCTGATTAGTTTTTTCTGACAATTCAAAATGTGCAGTTCCAAGATCAATCGTATGCAGCTTTTCTGAGGAATTTTGGTTATGGCATGTTAACTCTTTGGTATCACTACCCATTTGGTCTGAGGAAGCATCCATGCTGATAGCATCGGCCTGTACTAAGGTACCATGTTGAAGGCATGAACCATCTCCAATCTGACAACTCTTGTGTAAGTCACTTTGAGGTCGTGCGGGCAGTAGAATGACAGAATTCCCAGTCATACTGTCAGAAACTATAGGTGATTTTTCATCAATAACAGAGCTTGTTTTCCCAATGCTAAGGATCCTTTGTTCATTATCCAAAAATTCAGAACCAATCTGGTTAGCTTTTTCTGACAACTCAAAATGGGCAGTTCTGGGATCAAGTGTATGCAGTTGTTCTGAGGTATTTTGATTATGGCATGTTAATGTTCTGGTTTCACTACTCATTTGATCTGAGGAAGCATCCATGCTGATAGCATCAGCCGCCATAGTCAGAAGGCACATCTAATAACTAAAACAAAAAACAAAAAAATATATCATCAGTGGAGATTTGGTAGTGACTACAGCTGATTATATGCATTGTATTGAATAAGTGCTTTCCTTCATTAAAAATTGAAATAATATTTTCAAAACAGTATTTGTATAAAATTATATTTTCACTTACAAATGTCTTCATTCTTGTATTAACTCCAATGACGACAACAATCAAAATATTTTCCCACCAGGTGGGATCAACTATTTGGATCAAGCAACGTTAACATGTTCTATCTTCCCTCATTGCTACAGTCAGTTTATTAATAGTTAAATTCATCCTAATAGTTTCTCCTATTGTTTTCTTTGGTCTTCCCTTACCTCTAGTTATTGGACTATCTTTTATGTGGGCAACTCTATGTACATGAATCTCTAACGGCCTCATTGTATATAGCCAAACCACCTAAGGTGTGTTTCAACTAACTTTTCTATTATAGGTGCTACATTAACTTCAACGACAACTGTTTAAAATTATAAACTTTGTGAAACAGAAGTGCAAATCTACTAGTTGCAAAAAGAAAATTCTAAGCCACTAAATTTAGCTGAGTGTGAAACTAGCTATAAACCACATCAGCAATTCAAAATTCCCACTAGAAATACTAATTAGCCATGCCCATCTACCCTTTAAAAATAACTACAGCGTGAATTATTCATACATTTCAAATGATTAGTCTAGATTGCAAAAACTACGCCCAACATAATAAGCCACTGAATATGGTCTTTAGCAAGAATTCGATAGGAATGCTAATATCTACACTGTATAGCCAAGTTTGCAACTTCCTGAGCAGCACCAACAACAACAAAAGATGAATTTCTTACGGAAGCAAAACCCCACCTCGAGAGGGAAAAACAAAGTAAAAACAGCCCAACCCAGATAATAAAGAACCTTTCTTCAAGCAAGTAAGTAAAAAAGAAAAGGAAATGAAATGAAATTATACGAGAAACTTACGTTATCGATGTGGGTAACATAGTAATCTCCGCAGATGAAGATAAAACGGGAAATTGGAAAGGAGGAGGAGGAAGAAGGGTTTGGGTAATTGGGGTTGGATCTAATGCGATGTCGTAGTTCTCTTTTGAGAGCAGTGAGCGCCGAGAGAGGAAAAAGAGGTTAATTTCACTTTACACTTCCAAATCTGAGGCACCCGTCGTTGCCGTTTGTCAAGAATTCACCATAGTAATTGTAATAGACTAATAGTAGGGCTTTAATTGAATTCAACTTTCATTTGTCGCGCTCGCGCCGCTTGCGTGTCTGTGCCGTGCCATTCAGGGAAAAACCAAAAAGTCCTAAAGTTTATTTGGGGATGGATGGAGAGTGAAGTTAGAACTTAGAACTTAGAACACAACAGATAGAATTATTTATAATAAAAAGTAAAAAGAATAATTAATTTCTATACTGAAAAAAAAATATTGCATGATGAATATGATATATATATTTGTAGGAAAAAAATATTGAAAATCAATTATACTTTACTTTTGTGAGTTCAGTTAACTTTTAAGGCATATTATTACGTTTGCAAGCCATTTATCTTCAATAATTTAAAATTGCGTAAAGTTCTATTTTTGTTATATAAAATTGATATATATTGTAAAATTTATAAGAATAGATACATCTGTGTTTAGAAATTTAAGAATTGAATTAAATTAAATAATGCAGGGTTTTATCTCGAGAAAGAAATAATAGTGCATCATTTGACGAGAGAACCAAAACAACAAACCAGCAATATCAGGAATTAGTCACAAGGCCACACCGATACAATAAAGACAGCTACGGCTTGAAATTGTTACCCAACTATATAGTCTTATCCCACTTTCATCCCTCGTTTCAATTTTCAAAGGCCTCTTTTTCCACTAAAGAAAGGGACACAAAGTTTGGCTTAATACTCTAAATACTAGAGGGGAGATACAATCAAATAAAATATAATTCGGCAAACAGAATAAAAGAAAATTAAAACTGAGTCACAAAAGGTAGATAGGGAGAGAAAACGAAAATGGGTGAAAATAATGCAGCATTGAAAATTTTACATACAGCCCTCAAAACAAGCCATACAGAACAGGAAAGCTTCTTGATACTGATTCCCAGCTCCATTTGCAAAACATAATTAGAACTCTGTCAATCTCAAAACTCACATGATTACTATTACAGTGACTAATATCATAAGCACAATCGAGGGAGACAACAAATTTTCCCACCGCAGTAAGAACCTCTGAATCAAGCAGTAGATCGAGAATGATGATCATAATTCTCACTGGTACTGACACTATTATGTCAGTGGATATAAGACTATATATATTGAAGGTGTAGCCAGTGTGCTGGCTGTATTCCAGCAGGAGAGCCAAGTAAATAGAACTTGTCAGGAAATGAAACTTATTCTGAGTCTGATGAGTCTGCTGTCGTGCTCTGCCGGACGCTTCTGGTGGACTTTGCATGAGTAGCTGACGATTCACCCTCATAAAAGATTACTTGAGCTTTAGCCAATCTTTCTTCCAGCTCCTCCGTGCTAAATTCATCAGTACCACCAAGTTGATCAAATCCCACCTAATACACACAAGGCTATAAAATTTCTGGTGCTAAATGCAATAAATAAGAGTGGGAACCGTTAAAACACAACGTATATGGAAATATATATTTGCATACCACATAATCATCAACTTTGGCATTCTTTATGAGAGCAAGAGTTGGAAGAACAATGATCTTAAGCTTCTCAGCCAGGAACGGGCTTTTCTCAGCATTAATTTTCACAAAACGTGTCTCGATATGCTGCTTCGCCAATATACTCAAGTGTTTGTCCACAACCTGCAAATAAACTGTGAACATGAATTGTTTCTCCAACATTTGAATTCTATAATACAGTGTCAAGAAAGCATCAAATTTGAAAGAGTTCCTACTCATTACATGTTGAAATGAGATTCAAAAATCATGGCACTGTGTACAACAATTATGATATTTATGGCGTCATTAATACTTTGATCATCACCAAAGCCAATAAGAATTAACAGGCGTCAAATTGCATTTGAAAACATAGCCAAGGAAAAGAGTGAAGCAGTTAATGCAGCAAGAGGAAGTTAACTGTTTGCTGGAAGGAATATATGAGTTATACTGACACACTAAGAAGCAAATAAGAGCTATATTGTTTTCTTTTCATGTAGCCCCCTCATACCAAGCCATAGTTATCAATTACAATTCACAGAGCCCAACAAGTAAGCCATGAGTTAGAAAAGCAAACTTCTCCACAACGACGAAACTACTTCTAAAAATGAAGAATCAGAAAGAGAACAATTTTATCAGCATTGGAACAGTGTCATTCAAGTCAGTGAACGATTATCTCATGAAATCTTTCTAAAACCACACTAAAGAGTTTTAGATTCTATTAATCAGTGTATAATTAAACACTCTAAATTCTTAATATAACATCAACGGCCATTTCCAACATTTGCCTTTCCCTCTTTTTCATTCAGGAAAATTCCGTAAGAAGACTAATGCTGATATGTGTCATCAACTTTTTTCTCCACAGAATCACGGAATAAGGTAAAATTCTTTACTTTCAACCCTTAATAGTGCTATCTAAGAAAACATAAAAACATCACACCCTTCCAAAAGGGGAATAAAAACTCCTTAATTTGATAGGCGAGGAGAGACATTATGATGAACATGATTACAATTCGAAAATTCTCGACATTGTGTCTAGAAGCATGCAAATATCAAGCGAAGTCGAAATTCTCTCTCCGTAAGAATAGCATCCAAGAAGTTCCTACGGGAGAAACACGAATCCGTACCTTACAGGGCCAATTCTCGCGGTAGAAATGGCAGACGACGCGATCACTAGCCTTAACGACGGAGAAGAAGTCTTTCTCCGAAGGAATCTCAGAGTACTCGCCATGTCCGAGAGAAATCCATCGGCTACGCTTCTCTGCCATCTTCTTCATCTGCTGGAGTCTCCGCTCCCTCAACGCCTCCAGATCGTCGATATCGAGTCGGTCCAGGGCTGCGATCTCCTCATCGATCTTGTCCTCCACCGCCTGCACCACCGTCAGCACTTGCTTCTCGATGACCTCTTGAATCTTTGAGTTCTCCATCGTCGAAATTCTGGGCAACACTAATCTCTCTCTCTCTCTCTCTCTCTCTCTCTCTCTCTCTCTCTCTCTCTCTCTCTCTCTCTCCCTCCCCTCCCTCCTTTTCTCTCAGAACGACGATGCAATCGCAGGAGGTGGGAAGTGAAGTGAGGTTCGAAATCGAACTTCGGAGGGTGAGACGGAGATCTGAGCCACTACGACGCCGTTTTGTGGATTGTATTTCGCTTTATAAAATCTTGGGCTACCTTAAAGGCCTGGGCCACCTTAAGAGCCCAGATCTATTATCACTCTTCAAACAACGACAAAAATCTCGAATTGAATAAAAATAGACTAGGATGTCTCATTTTTTTTTAAGGACAGATGACTCATTATCCAAAAACAAAAGTTTTTTACCATAAAAATTGAGAGATATATTTTTAAAGAACAAACTTTTATTTTTGTCCTTTATCTTTGTCATTATTTTCATATTAGTCCTTAATCATTTAAAAGTTTTAAACCAGTCCTTTATCTTTGCAATTTCTTTCATATTGGTCCTTTTGTGTACACTGTTAAATTGAACCACTAAGTGCTGACATAGCATGATGGGAACTTTTAGAAATTATACTTTCACCCCTTTTAACTTCAAAATTTTCATTTCAGTCCCTGCACTTTGCTATTTGACTATTTATTCACGCCTTTGTCAACATCGTAAATTATATTTTGCCACTTTTTAAAGTGTAGGGACTGAAATGAAAGTTCTGAGGTTAAAGGAGTAAAAGTATAATTTCTAAAAAAAATTCATCACGCCATGTTGGCAGTTCACGATTTAGGCCGACGGAAAGACACAAAAGGACCAAATATACAAAACAAGTTGTAAAGATCAAAGACTGGCTTAAAATTTTTGAAAGATTGAAAATCAATATGAAAAAAGCGACAACGATAAACGACCAAAATAGAATTTTAGCCTATTTTTAAATAGCAAGAATGTTTTAAACCATTTTGAAATATGGAATTAAATAACCAAATTATGATGTACTCATCTAGATTATTTTTGTTAAAAAGTTCTACCTCTACTATTAGATGCTTGAGTTAAAGAAGTTTGATAAACTTTTAAATATGATGATTTGAACCAAAAATGATGTTAATGGAACTTGGTAAATATAGGAAAGCATAAGGGAATGGAGTTTTCTATTGCCACATGAACTCTTGTCATTTTTTTGTTCAAGATTGTAATGTTCCATCATTTTGCAATTTAGTCCTTACGAGGGACCCATTTTACTTTTGGGCCTGTCATTGGCCCAGATTTGACAATAGATATAGTCCAATAATAAAGCCCACAAGGCCCATAGCTTTTGTATAAAGTTGCCTTAGCCTACTAATAAATCCACTTTAGCCCCATCTTCTAGATTCTAGATCCACTCCTTCAATCCCATTATAATATCCTTGAAATAACTTAGACGAATATACGAGAAACGTTTTTTTCTTTACTTTTTTTTTAATCTTTGTGTTGAAAATAATCTTATTAGTATTGGACATTAAGGGCACGTTCATTAGGCAGAAATAAAAACGGAAAAGGAAACGAAAATGGAAACGGAATGCATTTGATGTGTTTAGTAGTAAAAGTTTGGTAAGAGAAATGAAAAGGGGATATATTAAAATGACAATTTTATCCCTTATATTAAAATAATAAAAAAAAATGGTTATAATTTTGTCAAAACATATCAAATCAGAGGAGTATAATAGATATTTTTTTTCTTTTTTTTTTTTAAATTGATAGAAATGAACAAGTGAAAAAGTAAGTGAGACCCAATAAACCCCACCATTTTCATTGACTTTTCCATTAATAATTATTACTAATTAACATACCCTAAATATCGATATATCTTTCATCGAATTCCAATAAACAAATTCTTTTAATATTTAAAATTCACAGGTTTGTTATGATAATAATGGGGGTATAATTAAATAGTTATAGATACTGACTTGGATTTCATAATTTTTAGGTAATATAGCTAGCATATCACCAAAATAGTAAAAACCATTGAATATGATGGTGTAAAAAGGTCAAACAATTCACCTACTCATGAAAATTAAATAAACTGATTTAAAAGTGACAAGAAAAATCAAAATATCAAGAGAAGCATCATTTTCCAAAATATATAGCCGTTGGTTATTATTATAAACTTTCAAATCTATATGTCAATTCTGTCCCTCAATGACACAAACATATTGGCCCTCTCACTCTCTTAAGTCACATCTCACATTTCACCAAACTTTGAAGGAAAAAAAACACCTTCCCACAAAAATGTTAAAAGTACTTTTAAATTTTGAGTCACATGTATTTTTTTTTCATAATTTTAGTAAATATGTTTTTTTTTAATTTTCTCCGGACAATATTGGGAAAATATTTCACTGAAAAGTGTAGACAGTTTTAAAATGAAAAACAAGCTAACATTGTCTATGAAAACTTAGATATATAAGATGTTGAAAGTTTAAAATTGGATTATTAATTTAGAAAATTTACATAAGGATATTTGTGTGTAACTAAAATTTAAAATCCATTTTTGTTATAATTTTGTTGGTTTTGACCAAAATATTCATTAGAGTCGATATAATGACTAATTTGTTGGATATTATCAAGCTTATTATTAGAGGTGGCCCTCCAAATAGAGAACGCTCTGTTCTCATCCTTCCAAAGATCGAACTACGAGATAATAGTTAAGAAAATGCAGACTACTTACTACATTAAATACCATAATTTGTTGTAGTTTTAGTCGGTATTTTGAAAATCAGATCGATTGTTTAACGAAAAAAATCTTTAAGATTACAAACCAACTAAATTTTATATTATAAAATTATATTTGTCTTCATGGAATTTTAATATGATTATTATTTATATGATTTTATATATATGTGTGTGTGTGAAAAAATTGACTCAAATAATCATTAAACCATTTATATTATTTACACACTATATTAGTTAGTTGTTTTATAATCATATAAAATTTAAAATTATAAGATACTTAATGCATATAGTCAAATTTGACCGAAAACGTTAGGTCCTAACCATCAAAAAAAGAAAGGAAAAAAAAATTATCCAAGTTAATCAAAACGAGTTTGATTTTCAATTTTTTCCAAAATCATCTAGCTAGTTCATCCAATTTTGACTGATTCTAATCGGCCCAAATCAATCTGACTTAGAATGCAAGTTTTTACTTAAAGTAGAATCAAACTCTTTTGGATTGTGCTTGGTATGTTTTGAATTTTGGAATTGAAAAGAGAACTGGAATTAAAAAATATGTTTAGTATGTAAAAAATATAATGAAAAACTTATGAAGGAAAGTGAATTAAAAATATTAAATTACCCTTCATAATATATTTTTAATAAGTATATCTATACCTATTGCATTAATTCACTACCCAAAAAAATACCTATTACATTAATTAACTAGGACGGGAAAAAAAGTTTTTTCCTACGTCAATTCCAATTCCAACTAGCAATTTCATGTCTCATTCTTGGAATTCCAATTCCATAAAATCTTAGAATTGAGCAATTCTAGAAATTTAAATTCCAATTGTAAATGACATACCAAACATTGAAATTCTTCAATTTTCGTACAATTTAAATTTCAAATTACAATCAAACTCAGTCCCGAACTACAAATAATTTAACCGGTCAAACCATTAGAGCTTCATATGTAATGATACTAGTTTGTAGTAATAGTGGAAATAGTTGTAAAGGGGAGCCCACCAGAATGAAGAAGACGACCAAGTTTGACTTAGGAGTTAGTGGCATGGTGCATAGTGGTTAGGTCTCATGTCTCTCTATCTGTGTCATGATATTTTTTTCTGATTATCCAATCAAAAAATGTGACATGCACGTGTTAAGACGCGTAAGAAAAAAGATTGCTACTTTGCTACTAGTGGTTTTAAAGATGACACAAACCCAACATAAAAGTAGCTTATTGTTGATTGATTACACAAATATAACTTCAATCCACACTGCAATAATTAATGTGACTAAATTATATTAAAGTATATGAAATTTGATGAACAATTATATTTTCTCAATACACATATTTTTTTTATGACTAAAGTACTATTTTGGTCCTCAATGTTTGCATGAAGTTTAATGTTGGTCCTCAATGTTTCAAAAGTTTAATGTTGGTCCTCAAAATTTTTTGTTTGGTCGATTTTGGTCATCGAGCGTAACACCGTTAACTTTTTGTCGTTAAATGATGACGTGGCATGACACATCACTGCCACGTCACCCCACATTGTCACATCATCTTCTCTCCTTCATCATCATCTGGAGTGACGTGACAGTGATGTGTCATGCCACGTCATTAAAATATGACACGTATGAGAGAGGGTGTGCCGCATAAGCATGATACGTCATCATTTAATGGCAAAAAGTTAACGGTATTACGCTCGATGACCAAAATCAACCCAAAAGAAAACTTTGAGGACCAACATTAAACTTCATACAAACATTGAGGACCAAAATATTACTTTAACTTTTTTTATCAAAACTATATTTTTTTTAATATATCATTTAAAGTAAAGTAACAATAAGAATAATTCAGTAAGTTATTTGTTTTATAGTAAATGCATATAATAGAAAATATTAATTTTATTCACACAAAAAAAATTATACAGAAGATTTGTGTAACACTTTTTAATTTTAATAATGCCAATTAGTATAATACTATTGCTAATTAAGAAGTAATTCGATTTTTCAAGAAGTTAAGTTCTCTTTATTCTAAAATAATAATTTAAAATATTTTCAAATTACTAATGAATGATAATTCTCGTCTTAGAGGTAGATTTTCCTGTTAAGGTGGTGTTTAGTAAAAGGGGAGTAAATTTAATAGAAAGTAAAAAATAAAGTAACTTATATGAAAATGAAATATAATATTTGAAAGGTCAAAACTCCATTTTGATATTATATGTTTCACTCATGTTCCAATTTAGTTATTTATGTTTCAAAAGTTTTAAATTAGTCTTCTATGTTTGCAAGTTGTTCCAAATAAGCCGTTTTGCCTGACACCATTAGTGTACTCCGTTAAATGACGATGTGAACAATTTGATGTGGATAAAATCTATCTCCTGCGTGGCCTCTGTTTTAGTTTATTTTGGATTATTGTGTATTTGACTTTTATTTTTTGTAAATGTGCATACACATTCGGCCTTTGTTTTAGTTGATTTTGGGTTCTACACGACACACTATCATCGACATCAATTTAAAATGACAAATATGAGAGAGATTTTGTCCATATCAACTGTATACGTCATCATTTAACGAAAAACGCTAACAGTGTCAGGCAAAAGTGTTTATTTGGAACAATTTGCAAATATAGAGGATTGATTTAGAACTTTTGAAACATAAAGGACTGATTTGAAACTTGAGTGAAACATAAAGAACTAAAATGAAATTTTGGCATATTTAAAAATAGTGTTTGATATGAATAAAAATATAATATAATTAAATTGTATGAGTAATGTGGTTTGGTTCACTTCATTCTCCAACTTCCCTACATGAAAAGAGGAAACATTATTCTCCTCTTATGAAGAAATTTTCCTCTCATCTAAGGGTGATAAGCGGGTTGGGTTAACTCGCTCAATCCAAATCAACCAGCCATACTGGATTGATTTGAATCATGTTGAATTTTTTAACCTATTGTACTATTGATTCGGATAATAAATTTAAAAATTTTTAATCCGATCAATTACCTGAACCAACCTATCACTTAAAAAACGAATTTAAGATATGTGAAAAACTCAATTCATCTAGCTTTAGTCATTCCCTGCTAATTAATGATTAATAGCCAAAAAATGAAAGATATATCAAGGAAAATAATTTAATGTAGCAGTTGACTATTGAAAAACATGTATAATAGGCTAATTAATAGCAACCACTTTTTAGGATATTATATATATATATATATACATAAAGTTATAAACTATTATTATTAAAAATTTTACTGAATTATAACTAATATAATTTAAACTAACAAAAAGTCTAATAAAAATAGTAAAGTCAATAGATAACTTTTATATACAAGATTTGAATCTGAAACATTATTTTAAAAGAATAAAGTACTCTAATCAATCACTTGTTGATAATTTATATTTAATAAGATTAACAAGAAAAATAAATTTAAGAGAATTTTAAAAAAAAAACTTATAATACTACTATATATATACACTAAGTATAGCATGTGGAAGTTGTCTCATAAGACATTGTGTAAGCCAATAGCATATACTAGCAATAAACCTCCATATCACAAGAATGCAAGATGCCTATAGTACAAATAAACTAAAATTCACTCCCTCAAAAAAAAAAAGTTAAAAGTTCATTTTGGTTCTTTTTATTTCACTCAAATTTTAAATTAGTCCTTTATGTTTCAGAAGTTTTAAATTAGTCCTTTGTGTTTCTCAAAAGTTATAAATTGGTCCTTCCGTCCAAATCCGTCAATTTCTTAAGTTAACTGCTGACGTGACGTGCTGAGGTGGACACGTAATATCTCTTACGTGTATCAGATAGCTGACATGGTCTTAGACACACCAAAAACACCCAAACGGCGTCGTTTAAGCCAAAAATAAAATCAGGCTGAAATGACCAATATAAAACTCTAATGAAACATAAACGACTAATATAAAACTTTAATGAAACATGAAGGACCAATATAGAACTTCAATGAAACATAAAGGACCAATATACAACTTTCATGAAACATGAAAACATAAAGGGCCAATATAAAACATTTAAAAGATAAAAGACCAATTTAAAACTTGGGTGAAATATAGAGGATCAAAATAGATATTTGACAAAAAAAAAGAAAAGAAAAAGAGAGTAACTTTCATATAAGATGCCAGCTTAGATGTTGCTTTTAAGCACTTAGGTAAGCCTGAGGATTTAACTATAATCTGACATATTGTACACACCAAAAATGTCAAAAAGCTAATTAATGAATGGTCAACAATTAAGTGATATTTGATAGGACTAGCTAGTCTCATACTTCTAATTTTAATCTAACCCAATAATTAATCTCATCTCCTAGCTACCTATGAATATGATGTTGTAGTCACAATAGCCCCTAGGACTTAGGATTAGGAATAAGCCTTTATTGATTAATAAACTATAAGCTCATGTGGGTAGTTAGGGTGAATTAATTCATTATAAGAAATAATCATGTAAATTATTAATATTTGTGAAATAATTATTTTTTTCTAGCTAATTGTATTCCAAACCAATTGTGCATTGTTGCAATTGGTAGTAATAATAAGAATATTTTCTCAAAGTATTAGTAATGTTTTTCACTCATTTTACTTTTTATAAGCATTTAATTAATAACTCCAATAAGAAAACATTATAGTGTTGGTAATTATCTCTTTGTTCTAAAAAAATGTTAATTTAATTTGCACAATAAAATTTGTTCTTAATCTATTAGTTTTTTATCCTAATTTCTCACAAAAATTCTTTGTCCACATGAAATGATAGGCATATTACTAGCACTGTAAACCCTATCTTGTGTCAGTGACATGTCAAAAGATCTTAGAAGGAAATAGAGGTTTAACTCAAAAATCATGTTTAAAAACTTGTAATTTTTTTTTTCAAAAAATAATTATTTAAAAAATACTCTAATATCTATAGTTAATTCTTTAAATATCAAATCTCTTAATTTAATTTTTCAAAGATTTGATTTTATCCCAGACTAAAATAAGTTTCTAATTAGACAAATTGCTCCCAATTTATATTAAACAAAAAATAACATTAATTAAACACATTTAGCTCATAAATTAATAGTTATACAGACTCCAATTTGTTAAGAACAAAATTGCTCAAAAAATATTTTAACTAATGAATTTTTTTTATACCCCGATGGAAAACTACTTTTTATAAACTAAATCATTAGTTATAAACGTGGTGTGACACATATGGTAAAAGGTATGTATTCCATTAATTATCACTTCCTGAATTCAATTTATTGGAAAGGTCGTCTCCAGTAATGGGTTTTGCGCGCAGTATACGATTAGTCATCAAACCTGCTCTAGTGTATACTCTATAGTCTATAGTCATAATAAATAAATAAAAACTAAACCATTATTTTATTTATTTTTTTAAAAAATACTCATTCAACTTGCTTAAGGTACCAAAAAGTTTTATTGGAAAAAAAAAATTAAAGTTAAGCAGAAAGTAGAATTACCTAGTTGAAGCTAGGCTTGCATGTAAAGAGATTTCAATTTTGCACACGAAAAGTGTAATTAACAATTATGAAGTACAACCTGTACTCACTTTAAGCATGATTAGTGTCGTAATATTGAATCTGTGCAAGTGTTTCAATTCATATATATCCTCCGATCCCTCCCTCTAGTGTAACTTTAATTTGTGACTTCCTTTTTTTCTCTGTGAAAAGTAAAAAGGTGATGAAGCATCATATCCATCCAACATCAACACTCTAGTGTGGGAGATTTTGTGTGTTATATCCCCAAACTTTATAAAAGATAAAGAATTATATATATATATATGGGTAGATAATCATCTTGATTATAAAAAATTAATATAAAATTCCCTTAAATTTTGTAATTTGTGCATATAGTAGTAGACTTGTCAAATTATTTAAAGAATTTTTTTGTACAAACTCTAAACTTTAGAGGTTTACTTTTTGGTATTTTGTTAATTATTATTTGATTTTGTTCACATATTATTCTTTCGATTAATTAAAATTTTGAATATCAAAGTTAAAAAGAGATTTAAATTTTTTTTTTTTTTTTACAAATACCAAAGTTTTATAGGGTTTTAAGTCATTTTTTTTATAGTTGATGAAGTTATTTACACAATACATGTAACTTATGATACATTGATATTTTCAATATGTTATCCTCTATCTATCTATCTATATATATATATATATATATATATATATATATATATATATAAAATCAAAACAAGCAGAATCGTATGAAGCTGAAATTCCCTTATACTGGTGGCTCAAAAAGTAATGCAAGAAGGAAGCATGAGATGATAATAATGTCTATCCCATTGTATGATTTTAAATGCTAGTTTTTCTTATTTTTCTATTTCACAGTTCAACACTATAATCTGTCAAGAAATTTCATTAAAACCCACTTAATTAGTTGACTTTGCACACTTTCATATGATATAATCTCTTTTGAAGCTTAATCTATGGCTATATATATATATATATATATATATCCTCAAAAAGTAATGCAAGAAGGAAGCATGAGATGATAATAATGTCTATCCCATTGTATGATTTTAAATGCTAGTTTTTCTTATTTTTCTATTTCACAGTTCAACACTATAATCTGTCAAGAAATTTCATTAAAACCCACTTAATTAGTTGACTTTGCACACTTTCATATGATATAATCTCTTTTGAAGCTTAATCTATGGCTATATATATATATATATATATCCTCAAAAAGTAATGCAAGAAGGAAGCATGAGATGATAATAATGTCTATCCCATTGTATGATTTTAAATGCTAGTTTTTCTTATTTTTCTATTTCACAGTTCAACACTATAATCTGTCAAGAAATTTCATTAAAACCCACTTAATTAGTTGACTTTGCACACTTTCATATGATATAATCTCTTTTGAAGCTTAATCTATGGCTATATATATATATATATATATATATATATATATATATATATATATATATATAGTATAGTCTCGGTTCTTTAAGATCATGATTATATTTTTTTTTATTCATTATATAATATAAGAAATCAGCTTCTGAAGTAGTATATATTAATTATGATTTGTTTTCCAGGAGTTAGAGAAAGGAGGGCCAGTTGGTCGAGGTGAATTGTTTATTGCTACTCATAAAAGAAAATATGGGACTTATATTACTGAAGATGCGAGGATTGTTGCAGTAATATATTTACTTATCTTATTATCTTAAAAACTAGATGATTAAATACTAGAGGATTTTAGGAAGGATATGCCCTTGAAGCTCATACTAGCTTTGACCACAATAATGGTGCTAAATTAGTGAAATTTGAACATCAACTTTCTTATTGTTCAAATTGTGGACCCAAAGAAAATATTTGAATTGCCTTGCTGCATCATAATGTGTTCTCTAGTTAGAATAGGTATTATTATTATTATTATATGCCTTTGCATGAGATGAGATTTCTGAAATAGTCATGTGTAAATTTTATTTCAGAGTTGCTCAAGTAGTGGCCAAATGTAAATTTTATTTACTTGTTTTTTTGTTGAAAGTAGAGATAACTTGGTTTCAGTTTGAAGGCTTCTAAATTGGTTTCATTGAAAACAAAAGATGGATGGAGTTCATAAACTAAATGAGAGATTATGTTTGATCTATGACTATATAGGTGTTTTTTGTTTAATGTGATCTTAATATATGAAAAATCAACTCTTTTTCTTAAATATGGAAAGATCACCTCAAAGGATTTTTAGTATTAAACTGACTGTTTTGCTTATATACTCATCTTCACCAAAATCCATTGCTTCACTATCACTGATTTCTTCACATGTAATCTCAAAGGATTTTTAGTATTAAACTGACTGTTTTGCTTATCTCATCTAATTTTTATTTGTGTGCAATCCATTGGGAATTTGCTGAGAAAAAGATTGGATTTTGTTGAAGAGAGAACACGACTCTTCAATTTTTAATTAAAATGGGATGAATTTCACTATCATACTACAAAAAAGGCTTCAAGATGATGAGAAATGGGGTGATAATCTTCTTGTTTCAGCATCAATGCTATTTAGTAGATCCTTCTTGCCATTTTTGTATAGGAAAGTTGCTTTCTTCTTCATTTATTTTTGGAGTTAAGGTTAGATTTAATGATTGCGTCTTAAATTTGCAGGAGAAAGTTTCAGAGAAACTTCAAGAATTAGAAGCTTCACAGTTAGATAATACTGTGATTTCAATTGATGATGCAATTGGGCAAGTGCTTGGTAAAGAACATTCTGGACGAGTTAGAGGTTTGGGAATAGGTGCATGCCCTTCTAAAGTATTTAGCTTGCCTAGCCATCGATTTCACTACTTGAATGTGGGTTCCACAAGCAGTGGAAGTTCAAGTGAAGATTCTCTGCGACTTGAGCTTGCTACAATGAAAGAAAAAATAGAAAGTATGCAGAAAGAACGTGAATTAGAGCAGGCGGAGAGAGCTCGTGAGCAGGCGGAGCGAGCTCGTGAGAAGGTCGAGCAAGCTCAAATGCATCAAACAGTCAAGTATTTAGTAAAAAAAAAATGAGAATACAGATACCTACTGAGCTTGCTCATGTTTCTGAACCACCACTTTCACAGGTAAAACATATTGTAAATTAAAAGAATTTTAAACTAGTTATTATGTGTATTTGTTATTTAATTTTTATATTTTTTTCACTTTCTTACAGCCACCTGATATGGAAAGCACAGAGTCATCACCTCCAACTTGTCGAAGATCATCAGAAGCTAGTCATGATCCATGAAGCTGCATATTTCTTTTATTTTCTTTTTTGAACTTATATATATATATATGAACTATTGTTGCTATATTGTAAAAGTTTTTTAGTATTATGGATATGTTTTGGATGTTAAATGTTGACTTGGTGAATATGGATATGTTTTGGATGTTAAATGTTGACCTAGTGATTATGGATATGTTTTGTATGTTAAACTTTACCTATATCTTGAATACAAATGAAATTATTTTAGTTGAATAAGTATTTATATTTTTTTTAAAAAAATAAAATATGAAAAAATTAAAAAAAAAAAAGCTTTAAAAAAAGTGATTTAGCGACGGTTTAAACCGTCGTCAATTCATATCCTAAACAGTGTTATTTAACGACGGTTGAAACCGTCGTTAACACATAAAAAAAAGAGTCACCTTAAAAGGCTTTAGCCGTCGCTAAACTTAACGACGGTCAATGGCGACGGTTCTGTCAAGCGTCGCTGGCTTTTGTTCCCGACGCTAACTTTAACAGCGGTTGACATAACCGTCGTTATACCTTTAGCGACGGTAAGAAAAAACCGTCGCTAAAAATGCTGTTTTTTGTAGTGTATATATATATATACTATATTATATTATAATACGTACCAATGTCTTATGTTTTAATTTATTTGATTACTAACTCATTTGTTTAGAACTTATCGACTGATCCTAAAGTACTATTTAGATAGTTAAAATCTAAAAATAATTATTATTGTTCATTTTTTACATATTTTAAATATTTAAATATTTTATTGACTAATATAAAACTATTATTATTGTTTATTTTCTATATATTTTAAATATTTAAATATTTTATTCACTAATAAAAAACAATTATTATCGTTGAACATGTATATATATATTTTTTAAATTTTATTGAATGAATTGTTTATATTTAATATTTAACAATACTTTAAATATAATTGTCATGACCAACGCTATGTGGCATATATAATAGGACAAAACTTATATACTATTGCTTACATATTTTTAGTAAGGTTAACCAATCAAAATAAGACATGTGTCAAAATTGACACATGTCTTTTTTTGATTGGTCAACCTTAACAAAAGTACATAAATATAGATAGAGATTGTGTTGATGACGTATTGAGAATGGCTTTATGTTTAAGGAAGCATAAGTTAGTGAAGTGGGATTTATGATTCCATTAATTAGTAGTAATTAAGTAATTGCATAACCTTTTATGACATTAGATTGATCATGCAACGCATGCAAATCTCACATTGGGCTGCTTTTAGGTCATACAGTTATTACACTCAACAACTCTTTAAATTAATCTATTTTAATTTGTGTAAAATATTATATCATCATAGATTAAATTTGTCATCAATGATTTTTTAAATGGGAGACATCAATATATATATTCTTCATTTTTTTAGATAACTTTGTTATCAATAAAACTAAAATGAGGCAAAATACTATTTAGTCTCTGAATTGTTGGTCAAATTACTATTTAGTCCCCGAAATGTTTAACTATATATGTCAACTATTTAGTCCCCGAATTTGTAACTATGTTGACTATTTAATCCCCAAATTTGGCAAAAATATGATTTAATCATCGAATTTGTAACTCTGTCAACTATTTAGTCTGTTGACTGTTACCCGTTATAGTTGACAGAGTTGCAAATTCGGTGATTAAATAATATTTTTGTCAAGTTTGGGGATTAAATAGTTGACATAGTTACAAATTCGGGGACTAAATAGTAGACATAGTTAAACATTTCGGGACCTAAATAGTATTTTTGATAAATTCGGGAACTAAATAATAGTTCGACCAACAATCAAGAACTAAATATTATTTTGCCTCAACTAAAATAGACAATAGGATAATTTTTTTTTGGCCAAAACACTTGTTAATGTATATGGTTTTCAAGACTAGCTATAATAAACAAAATATTTTTGTACACAATTATTTTTTTTTTGAACCTTCATCTGATCATTTCATTAATTGGAGGACAAATTATCTAAATTAAAATCAAAGGGTTAAAAATAAATAAATTTTGGTTAATTATTTGACTCAAAAAATTAAGTTGGCAAAAGATTTTTGGCAGTGAGATTGTGTGTCTGATCTCTTCCTAGTTTGTTGCTATAAGCAAATCTTCAAACCTAATGAATTTTGCCCAAACAAAAATTATAGTTTTGGGAAGTTCCATCTTCAAAATAAAAGGCAAGAGAAAATTAATTCAATTATTAACATTTATTATTTGAATCACTCTTTAAATTTATGAAGAAAAAAAAAATCACTCTTTATGAAGTCACCGTTGCTTTTGCTAGCTACTCCGTATTTTGTATTACATGCTCATTTGTTTGTGGGGTTTCTCTCTTTCATACACAAAAACATAAAATATCAACTAGACTTATCATTCTCACAATAAAATAATTAATAAGTATTATAATGTGCATATATAATATTATAACTTAAGATTTGGTTTATTTTTTACGCAGAAAGGAAAAGAAAAAGAGAATGAGTTTAATGTGTTTGGTAATAAAAATTGAAAAAAAACTTATATGATGTTGGTTACATGCTTTTGGTAAGGTTAACCAATTAAAAAAAGACATGTGTAATTGACACATGTCTTTTTTTAATTGGTTAACCTTACCAAAAGTATATAACCAACAGCATATAAGTTTTGTCCATAAAAATTTGGAATGGAAATGAAATAGGAATATATTAAAATTACCATTTTACCCTTTATATTAAAATAAAAAAAATTAAAATTATATCAAATCAAAGATTATAATAGACATTCTGTATTTTTTATTTTTTTAAATCTGACAAGAAATTCCACTCACTTTTTACTCTCCTTTCCCTTTCCTTTTTTTTTTTTCATTGTCTAAAGAACATAACCTATGTTTAGTTTATATAATTTAAAGAAGGGAAAGGAATGAGATAAGTGAGATTTACTTTATATTTAGTTTTAGTTTTTCATTAGAGTAAGAGAGAATAAAAGATCCCTCAAAGTAAGACATCCAAGGGAGGGTTTTGAACCCTTTTCCCATGGAAACGGGTTAAAAAGACCATTTTATCCCTCGCCCACACGGCCACTCCCCACCACTTGCCAATTGCCACTACCAAATTTTTTTGCAGGAATAAATTGTTTATTGTATTATTTCATTCTAATTCCCAACTTCAATATATGTTACTATTTTCTATTTTATATCAAACCTAATAATATTATTTCTATTCTCATTCATATTTTTACTACTTCAAAATCAATCCACCAATCAAATTGACCTAAATATTGTCCGAGCATCTGAATGTTTTAAAACATTTTAGATTTTACACACTTTCTATATAAAATTAATAATATACACTTTCCGGTATATTTGGATGTGTGTCTCGGTCTCACCCATCCCCAATGGAGTATTATATGAGAGATATGAAAAATAATTAATGGTTGTTGCTAACTTTTTTTTTTTTTGCCATTGTTGTTGCTAACTTTTATTAAGTAAAAAAATCGGATGCAATTTTTTTTTTAAATTGTTTTTTGTTATATGTATAAAGTTTTTTAATAAAAAGTAAGTTGATGTATGATTATTTATACAACTTATTTCTTTCAATAAATTTTTTTTAAAAGTTTTTTGCATCTTTTATTTTGATTAACAAATTCACCAGCAAATATATTAAAAAAATGTATATAAATATTATCGCTCTTAAAACTATTCTATAAAAAGGCGTATTTAGATATATTAAAATAATTTTTTTAATTTTTTTAATACTAACTTTTGATTAGTCTTAAATTTTAAAAAAACACTTTATATATATAAAAAATTATACCAAAATAACTTTTCTACACGAAATGTCACCTTAATACCTACCAAGTACCAACTTGGAATCAAAGTCTAGTAGGAGATGGAATTGGCAAGATTGTTTAATTTGTTGAATCTTATAAAAAAATATATAATTCAAACAAGGGTTGATATATGATACAATTTGTTGCATGCATGCAATGCAATTTCGACTAATAGGGTTGTGACACGTGGAAAATTACGTTGTATCTCAATCTTATCGATGGAAATTACACTACATACATACAACAAATTGCATCATAAACTCACCCTTGAAACAAATATAAAAATATCTAGGTGCAATAAAAAACAATAGAAATTTAGATAATATGGTAATAAAACAAATTGAGAAGGTGCGTTACATTACATTATATATTACATTGAGCGAAGCAAAGAAATAAATAAGAAAAAAAAAAAGGCCGTGTTTGACTGCTCTCTTTCTCTCACCAGCTTTTTCCTTCCTTCCTTCCTTCTTCTCCATTGAAATCGCAAACGCACACTCTCTTCATTCTAAACTCCAAAAATTCACGCTTACACACACACTCTCTCTCTTTCTCTTCAAAACCGTTTTCTTTTCTTTTCTTTCTTCCCAAACAGTTTCACACACTCTCTCTCACTACTTCTTCTTCTTCTTCTTCCTCTATGAAGTGCTTCCCCTCACCTACCTCTCCATTTCCCTCTCTATACCACACTCTCTAATAGCATTTCTCCACTTGAAAGCATATAAATTGCGTCGTGCGTCCCTTCGTAATATTCTGTTTTAGGGTTTTTTTCTTTCTTTTTCACATGGAAAAGAAACAGGGTTTCTTCGCTGCTCTGAAGGAGGAGGTAGTTCGCGGATTATCGCCGTCGCGTTCGCGGTCCAACAGTCCGGCCCGGACCGGGTCGCCCATTTCGGGTCTGCTTCGGAGGGGGAAGAAGCATAGCAGCAGCAGCGGCGGCGGCTATAGCTTTGTGGCGAATTCTGATGCTTTGGTCGCAAGATCCGGGAGCATGAGAGTGTTAGGGGAGACGTTGACGCCGCTGATGGAGGGACCCGACCCGGACGGATGCCACCAGAATGGGGATCCGAAGAAGGTCGGGTCGGGTCTCGGCCATTGGATGAAGGGGCAGTTGTCTCGGACTCCCTCGGTGTCTTCGACGTCTTACAAGAGGTCTGATCTGAGGCTTTTGCTTGGTGTGATGGGTGCGCCTCTGGCTCCTGTTCATGTTAGCGCCGCCGACCCGTTGCCTCATCTCAGCATCAAGGATACTCCAATTGTTAGTTCTTTCTCACTCTCTCTATAGTCTCTATATATATATATCACTGTGTGTTTGGGCAATTTTAATCTTCAAGTGAAAACTGAGAAGCAAAAGAGTTCATGGTTTGCTGTTGAGTGTTTGTGTGAAGTTTCTCTCTCATTGGAGGAGGCACGTTGTTTCGAAATTTTTGGACATTTTCTCATTGTCTGTTTTAAGATTTTGGAATATTTTTTTATCTTTCTCTTATTACTAATCGACAAATTGGTTGTTTTGGGCTTTTGGCTACACATTTGGTTTGTTGTGCACACTGTCGTATTTTGTATATAGACAAGATTCATTGTATGGTTGAATCTTACAATTTCTACTTTTATTTGCTCTGTTTTTGAGTACTAGTTAATCATTGAAAGACTGAATCATGCGCATTTTTCATAATTTCAGTTGAAACTTCTTATTTGTTTATGTGTAGTAACATATTTGCAAAAAGTGCATAGCAATGTTCTGAAATTGTTAGCTACTTAGCTTTCAAGTTGGGAGCTGATGTAGTTAACTAGAAAAATGTTTGGCTTGTACTTAACACGATAATTTTTTCAATTTCCATCTTCTATTGGTGAAAATTTTGGTAATATCAGCTAAGTTACTACTAACTTTTCTCTTTTTGGTTGTTGGGTATCATTGCAGGAAACCTCATCTGCCCAGTACATATTGCAGCAGTTCACAGCAGCTTCTGGTGGGCAGAAGCTGCAGAACTCTATTCGAAATGCTTATGCAATGGGAAAGGTGAGAATGGTGGCTTCTGAATTTGAAACTGCCACAAAAGTAGTGAAGAATCGTAATGCGTCGAGGTGTGCGGAGTCTGGTGGATTTGTGCTCTGGCAGATGAATCCTGACATGTGGTATGTTGAACTTGCCATCGGGGGAAGCAAGGTTCATGCTGGCTGCAATGGCAAGCTTGTTTGGAGGCACACACCCTGGCTTGGTGCTCACACCGCGAAGGGACCTGTGAGACCTCTGCGTCGTGCACTTCAGGTTAGACTTTGACTTTTCCTACCCTACGGCCTACATATGCTGTTAGTCTTGGTGTTAGTTTTCTACATTCTTCCGTTATTTCTAAAGTTATATATTTGTTTAATTTAGGGTCTTGACCCCAGAACCACTGCCAGCTTGTTTGCGAATGCTAGATGCATTGGGGAGAAAAAGATCAATGGTGAGGATTGCTTCATCCTTAAGCACTGTACTGATCCTCAAACATTAAAGGCTCGGAGTGAGGGACCTGCTGAGATCATCAGGCATGTATTATTTGGCTACTTTAGCCAGAAAACTGGACTCCTTGTTCACATTGAGGATTCTCATCTAACCCGCATCCAATCTAATGGGGGTGAAGCAGTTTACTGGGAAACCACAATAAATTCATTCCTTGATGATTATAGGCCTGTGGAAGGGATTTTGATTGCCCACTCAGGGCATTCTGTAGTCACTCTTTTCAGGTTTGGGGAAACAGCAATGAGCCATACCAAAACAAGAATGGAAGAAGCCTGGACAATTGAAGAGGTAGCCTTCAATGTTCCAGGCCTGTCAATAGATTGTTTCATTCCCCCAGCTGATTTGAGAACAGGTTCTGTCAGTGAATCTTGTGAGCTTCCACAGGATGAAAGAGGAAAGAACTCGCTAGCAGTAAATCGGGTCAAAGTTGCTGCACTGGAGAAATCACATAATTGCAGCGTTGATAGCATGATATGGAAAATGGAAATTTAACCAAAATGTAGGACTAAGTCAAGGCAATTGTTAATAGCAGTTACTGGTATTCGACTACTGATATTCATAGAAGTTACGAGTTAGAATTGGGGTTCAGTTGGTTCTTTGTGCAAGTTTGCTTATGCCTCTATTTAATCTGTAAATAGAGCAAAAACAATTCACTGGTTTCACACAGACCTGAGTGAATTTTTTATACTCTATGCAGAATCCATCTATGGAGTTGGGAGCTTGGTTTTCCACTTAGGAATAGAGCAAATGGAGGTTAGTTTAGTCTGCCTTCCATACACAATGGAAGGTGGTGATGAAGCTTTAGTATAGTAGAGAGAGGCATTGAAAGTATGTAATTTTACAACTTAGTTTAGTGTCGGTGGTGGTAGTATTAAAGAACCTTCCACCGACCACAATGGGTTTGATGCTAACAGCTCAGTTGGTTAACACTAGTGTTGAAGGGTATGTGCTAATTCCTTTTCTATGTAGTGTTTAGCGTAGAAGTTGTTTTGGGGTTAGTTAGAGAGACAGTACTGTGTCTTTGCTTGATGTACCCTACACTTCTTCTGATAAGTTTTACGGTTTGTGTTTTGCTCTTTTGTCAGTGCTTCTGAATATGAAATGTATACACCACATTCATTTCCCGTCAGATAATGAATGCCCCTGATAGATAAATATTATATAGCTTTCCATTATTTTTTATTTTCAAGGAATTGATATAAACTGTACATATATATATATTTTTTCCTTTCTCAGAAATAGCCATGAGAGAAGAACAAAGTCAGTCTGGCTGTGGGCAGAATGCATTTTCTTATGAAGGAAAATGGCAACTTAACTATGAATATTATTACTTTTAGGTTATTGTGTGATTATGGATAGCCTCGAGTTTTTATGCGTTTGGAAGTCCCAAGTCATCTTTGTGTGGTACACTTTTCTTTTGCTTTCTTCCTCGTGCAGCTTTTATTATTGTTATTATTTTTTATCATTGTTTTTGCTTTTGCAGGTAGTGTTTCTCCTTTCTATCCACTTGCACAGTAAATTTTTTTAACTGTTGGTTTATATTATGAAGGTTCGAACCCCTCATTATGATTTATGATGCTTCTATGTAGTCATAGTCAAATTTTCTACTCCTTGTTTATTATTACACTTTTGTCTTACTTTGGAATAGCTGGGTGTATTATTATGTAGTACTAGGGTATCATGCATTTAATTTTACTGCCAAAAGCATGATTGCTATTGCTAGGTCAAAATGTGACATGATTATCTTTTTTTATTTTCATTGTTATATTTGGATATCCCAATACAAACTTGATTCTCATTTTTGGATAAAGAATTTTCACATATTGTAGTTTTATTTTTAAAATGGAATAACATACTTTCTGATTGAAAAAGATAAAGAACAAAGTAAAACCCTTTATACAAGAACCACAAAAAAGGATCAGATTGGAAACAATTATGCACAAAAAAGTGATAAATAATGAAAAAGTTTGAATGCTTTTTATCCTTTGAAAGGCTATGTGGCTTCATCAATCAAACCTGATTTCATATCTTAAAGAAGTATCCAAACCTAACACTTGTTCTTTGTCTTAAATAAACCCATCTTATAATTAATTCAAACTTCTACTTATCTTTATCATCTAATCCAATCACACTTGGCTACTTCTTTTTTTCCTTTTGTTATTATATGTCCATATCAAAGAAATTTCTCTACTTTCCCAATCTGATATGTGAGTGAATGTGAATTCAATTAACTTTTTGATGCAGACACCTCAACCAAGTTTTGTTGTGGTGGTCCATAGAACTAACCCCTATGATTCTCTGAATCAATTCCTTAACTTGAAAGAAGTAAATTTCTAATGCATTAATTTTTACAAAGAAAATGACCAATCCTAAGTGTACTGAGTGCCTGAGATTATAATTGGATTTGTGATAGAGACTTGTAGAGATGCATATCCACTCAATTACCATACAAGTACTTACAATCACTTGAAAATTTATGCCTAGCTAAGGGTCAAACTCTACTGAAGGTTGGACATTCCCTTCTCATCTTGGGGAAGTTTGTTTCTAACTTTCCATCTTTTTACATATCAACATTTAAAAAAAAAAAAAGTTAGCATTACTTGAATAATGTAAATCCTACCTAGGTAAAAAAACATACTTTATAGTTGCTTAATTTATAATAGATATTGTTAGTTCAATTGATTAGATTTTAGTAAAAACTATTACATAACATCCCTTATACTTACAATTTCTTCCTTAAGATTTTCATTCTCAATGATCATTCATTGGCCTTAAAGGCCCATAAGTATGGAAGATGAACCACAGAATTAGCTCTGAACTTTCAATCAAGTATGTATGGGGTAGGTATGGACTGTGAAGTTCTGAGCTTAGTGACATGTCATTTTAAACGTGACAATATATATATATATATATATATTAGTGAAATTATTATGTAAGATCCAAAGCAAAATAATTATAATAACAAAAATTTCTAGGTTATAGTGCCTAATTAATATTGGTTTGACTAATTTGAGGTTGAATTTCCTTAATAAAACATATTAGTAGTCAGTAGACTAGATTCCAAAGACTTTGATCACCAATACCAATGCTGAACCTTCCTAGCAAAACCCAGAATTTGTGCTTATTCTTCAAACAATAAAAAAATGAGCCATAGATTAAACAAATAAGGAATTTAACATTAAAAAAATTAGAGTGACAAACATGAAAATCTGTTGAGATTAGAATTGGGTTTGAATGTGTGAGGCCCATTGATGAGACAGAGAGGCTTAGAAAAATGCCAAAATTCCTGCAAAACAGGAAGTGTGTTGGGAGGTTAAGGTTTGGTTGTTGTTGTTTGAGCAGAGACATACATGAAAAGAGAAGAGAAGAGAAATGGAAGACAAAAACTTCAAACGAAAAAGAAGAAGCAAATTTTCTAATATGTGTCGGCAGATCTGGAAGCTTCTCTTTCTTTTTTGATTGATGCAGTCTGAGATTCTGATGATGAGTGATGGATGCAAATTTATTTGGAGAGTTAGGGGGACACATGCAAGCTGACGCATACATTAATAAATGAAAAGGAAATTTAATAATTTACTTCAAAATATCACTTTTTTCTTAGTTTATTTTTTTTTACTACCGATCTTCGAAGCACTGTTTGACTAATCTAAATTCAACTCGCGTCGTTCACTTAATTATGATTTAATAGAAATAATTGCATTTACAAGATTCGATACCAAATTGAATAGTTTATTTCTGTGTGTATATATATATATATCAATTTATTTTTTTTAATAATTCTTTTTTAATGTATTACTATTTTGGTCCATAAACATACACCTTGTTTGGATTTAGTTTATAAAAGATCAAAATATTTAATTTATCTTTTAAGAAATATTCTTTAAACATTTTACTACTCTAGTTATATGAGTGCCTTTTCTTTAAAATCAAAATATGAAAATATTGTTATATAAATTTATAGTTTCACTCTTTTTGAGTTTTCTTATGGTTCAACTTTTGGAGAGGTTGAATTTTTTACTCTTATCTTTTTTTTTTCTCCAAGTAAAAAATCAAATAAAGAGAGATATAAAAAGAAAAGAACTCAACCTCTCAATTTTCTTTCTACTTTAACGTTTGGGCTTATCTTATTGTAGAGACCAAACTGTTTGAATTTTTTTAAGGACAAATTTGAAGATCTTAATCTTTTAAAGACAAATATATAATTTACTCTAGTTTGTTTAATTAAAATAATTGTTTTGTTAAAAAATTATTATTGTATTAGTAAGTAAGGTTAGGTTGGTATTTACTAATAATTGAGATTTGCTTATATAGGGTTTTTTTTACATAAGTTATTTTTTATTGACATAAATAATCATGCATATTTGCAACATCAGCTTGACAAAAAATAACAAAAGAGCTTAAACTAAACTTTTTAAAACTATGAACTTAATAAAAATAAACTTTAAGCATGGAATTAAAAAGCATTAAAACTATAGAAACCACAAAAATAGTTTAACCTACACTTCAGCTAGGTTTGGTACTAATGCACGGATAAAAAATAAATAGATGTAAAATATTATATATAGAGAAAAGTGATGATGAGAGAGATAGAGAAAAAAAAATATGATGAAAAATGTATTTGTTTGGAATCGAAGTGTAGCCCCCAACATCTATCATTTATGTAAAATTTACATCTTTTTCCTAAGAAATATTGATTGCCCCACTCTCAAGTATCAAGATCATGTGTGTCAGTGTCAGTGAGAATCAGCATTTACACGTGCGTGATGGTGCTCATGCATAGTATTGTGTTAATGTGTTTGGTGGGAACATTTTATTGCACTCGTAACTTGCTCTGAATAAATACAAATACAAGCTAACCATTAAGCTTAGATTTTCTTTTTACTTTCTAGGGAAGATGATACTAAGGGGTGGTACTCGACAAAATTATTGTTAAGGCGAGAAGATTTTCAGTAATACAATAGTATTGAATTTTAGTATATTCTTTTAATTAGTTAGTTGCTGATTTATTTAATGTAGTTTCTTATTAATGTGAGTTTCTATTAATATAAACAAATGACAATACTACATAATTGAAAAGATATACTGAAGTTTTATAGTATTGTAATACTGAATTTTTATCTTATTAAGGCATGACTGACATATATAAGAGAGACTGATAGGGAAGATGGTTCATGTTATACAATACTGAAAAGTAAGAAAGAGAAATAGATATAGAGTAAGTCCTACATCGAGTGACAATGTGGCCTCACTTTCGTGTCCATCTCTCTTATTATTGTCATAGCACATGATATACATTTTCAACTAATAGAGGTATAAGTAATTAAGGATCACTATTGGAAAAATTAAAGTACCTTTGATATCATTAAATTTTTTAAACCTTTATTAATTATGCTTCAAACTTTGTTCGTTATCAATTGTACCTTCAATAATCTTTTGATTTTTTAATAATGTTACTATTTTTTAGAGTACTTTTCTTTACTCTACAGTACTTTCTTTACAGTAAATTTACATCTGTGCATTTATACCAAGCGTACCTTAATTTCTTTATTAAAATTAATTTTGTTTGAAGCACTATCATTTTAGTATGCACTTCTTTATTTGGTCAATTATAGAATCAATGAGTGGAAATGCATTAGTCTTCTACATTTCAATTCTAGTATTAGAATTTCCTCTTATGGCTATTTCTTTTCTTTTCTCATTGGTTGAGTTCTCATAAGAATCCACCTACTTTCATAGTGTTTTTTGGCCCTTTTTTTAAAAAAATTAATTCAGATTTCAGAGATGAAAACAAAAATATCTTCAAAAGTGTGATCAGTCCACTAAGAATCAACATGGGCCTTTCTTTAACTAAACTTTGATCACATGGGTTTTGCTCAATTGCTTTTATAATGAATAAAGCCCAACTATTAATATTGTGTGATTGGTTGACGCAATCTTTTAAACTGAAGATGTGGACTTCGGCCCAAAAAACTGAAGATGTGGACCACTTTTTTAAGGTAATGTTTCTTTTTGTCTTGACTAAGGTATCTATCTGAGTGGGCCGAACAACTAATCTTTTAGGTACTGTCGAGTCTAGGGACAACTCTCCCAACTAATAATACTTCATTCTCATCCTTCTTAAATCAAACTCGAAAAGATAGTTTTGATTGAAATGTATAAGGTTTTGATTTAAGGTGATGTTTTGATTGAAGAGAAAATGAAAGAAATTATCATTTTAGTTTTGATTTTCTATTTAGATTTACAACTATATATATATATATATAGAGAGAGAGAGGTTTTTCAAAAGTGTCTTCTTATTGGAACTAATCATACTTAAAGTATTATCAGACACTAAATGTGAAAAAATTTTCTATGGTTACTAGAATCTTGATTCGTCACTTTATGAAAGACTGATAATTTCGAGTTAACCCAACTACGTTAGTTTTGAAGGCTCATTTGCTTCATAAAAAATGACAACTTTTGAAACATTTTTTTTTCTAAAGAAACATTCTATAGCAAATAAAATTTGTTTCTTAAAAATTTTATCTTTTATTTGGATTACACTTTTAAAAAAAGTTGCAAATGTGATGCCAACAGTTAGCCTCTTATAATAAAATTCATACCTGAAGTTTTGAAATTTAGACTCAAAGTGATAGCAAATTCATCTCATTTTCAAAATTCATATTTGGGTTAAAAAAAAAACTCAATGATAAGCACAAAGCCCATCTCAATCTCCTTTCAAAACTTTTTTTTTTAATTTTTTATTTACATCTAAATAGACATTCTTGAGTTTTAGCTTAGAACTTGTATGTTTCATTAAGACTGGATTGGAGTTGGTGGTAAAAAAATATATATATATAATAAGTGGGTAAATTGTAAAATTATATCTTCTCTTTAAAAGTTGATAAATGATCATAAATCCCTAAACTTTGCTTCCATAAATTGTCATTGATTATATTAAATTTTGGTGAAACTTTAGTTGACATAAAAGAACTAAACTGGAAAGTTAGTTAGTAAGTAGTTGAAGTTGAAAATGAAAGAAATTAATTAAAAGTAGCTACTTTTTACTCTTATCTTCAACAAACCCTTCAATTCACACCCAAATGGTAATACTTATACCCAAATTGCTATACATTGACCATATTAGTAAGGTCACATTTTTGGATTCACTAATACCCTATCCTATTATTCATGGATTAATTTATCACATAAAAATCAATTTGAGAGTGTATTCCATAAATGACTTAAATTGACAAATAAATACCTAATATTTATGATTCAACACACTATAATTTAAAATTAAAAATAAAAGTATGTTTTTATATATCCTCACATAGTTGAGTTAATTTTAAATTTCATTTTTTTATATTTTAAACACATCCCAATTTTTCTCCCAATATCCAATACTATCTCTAAATTATCAACCAAATAACAAGTCCTTATTTATTTTTGTCAACTCTAAAATGAATTATATTTTTTACTTATTGCAAAATTTTTGTGTGACACTAGTGAATGCTTGTCAAGATGTACAAATAGGGCAAAATATTTTATTAGAAAATGAGATAATGTAAGCAATTGAGACATTTTAAAAACATTAAGAAAAAAAAAAGCAAAATTGAGCAAAAGAAATGTAAGACAATTGAATCTCAACTCAATCATAAAGGATACAAATTAAAAAATATTTTTTTTTACCAAAATGAAATAATGTAATTTTGAGGGTGAAAGAGAGAGATGAACTAACAATTAATAATGGCATATATAGAAGAAGAATACATCCTCTCAAATACAAGACTTCCCCTCAAAATCCTCCCAAAGAATGCAAGCAAATAATGGTCGTAGTAATAATAATACATTACACCTCATAATAATAAAGCTCCATATGATGAAACCGTCACAAAATAATACATAGAATTTAAGAAGAAAAAAAGAAGAAGTGAAATGCTAAAATAAGAGTGAGTGATAATCTAGAAGAAGAATGAGAGAAGAGCACATCCCAACACTGAGCTCCCTATCATCTTCTGCAACGACCACAATTTCTCCACCCCACTCTGCATTATTTACCACAACAAATTTTAATCAGCAGCGCATTAATTTTGTTGCCAAATCATTCTACAAACTCGTATAAATGTAGAGAAGTTTGTGCCTTGTGAGGCTCCCTCTTATTGGACTTTTTTTTTTTTGTCAAAGATCTAAATCTCTAGATGTGATTGGATCACTAATATGATAAAAAAAATAAAATCTCTGAGCCCTTAGTTTTACTAAATTTTAATATTCTATACATCTCATCTAACATATCAAAAAGAGATTGGATAATAGTAGATTAATTAAACCCATCCATGTGACATACAATATAGTGGGAATAGAAAAACAATATATATAACATTTACTTATATATATATATATATATATGAGAGGGAAAATACTATTTAGTCTTCGAATTTGTAACTATGTCAACTATTTAGTCCCCAAACTTGGCAAAAATACTATTTAATTATTAAATTTGCAACTCTGTCAATTATATAGTCTCCTGACTGTTACCCATTATAGTTGACAGAGTTTGCCAAGTTTGGAGATTAAATAGTTGATATAGTTACAAATCCGAGGACTAAATAGTATTTTTGATAAATTCAAAGATTAAATAATAATTTGACCAACAATTCAAAGACTCTTGAAAAAAAAAACAATTTAGAGACTAAATAATATTTTACCCTATTTGTGTTTACTCATGATTCATGAATTGAATACGAGACGGTCAGAGAGAGTCGGAGGAGGAGACAAAAGATGCTCTATCCAACACTAGACCACGTGTTGCTCCCTCATTCATTTGATTTCTTTATTGGTACAAATATTTGAGAAAACAAAAAAGGAAATTGGTCTTCTTCTTCTTCTTCTATTCTAGAATTAGAAGGTATCACTGTATCAGATCCGGAGGCATCAGATTTGGCTACATCACACATACCTCACACTACTGTAACTGTAATCGTTTCATGAAATTTTTTAAGATTTCTCTTCTTTTTATTAGCAAATCAGTTATTATAATTATATAGTTACCAGTTACCACCCATATAAAACGACGTCGTTTTTCAGCCAAAAAATCAGAAATAAATATACAGATATATTGGCAATGGAAGTGAAGGAGTTAACTTACATCATCACTGCCGGTGGGAGCGACGCTGGAGAGGCTAGGACCAGGAGCCTCCGTTGTGGGTAACGGAGGGCTAGTTGGTGCTAGCGCCGGAGCTGGCACCTTCTTCTTCTTCAGTTTCGCCGGCGCCGGCGCCGGAGATGTCGCCGGAGGAGATGAAAGAGGCGCTGGTGTCAATGCCGGTGGGGGTGTGGCCGGAGGAGGAGTTGCCGGCGGGGGAGTGGCCGGAGGTGGGGAGGCAGGGGGAGGAGACGCCGGCGGGGGAGTGGCCGGAGGCGGAGACGCAGGTGGAGGGGAGCTCACCGGCGGGGGAGTTGCGGGGGGAGGAGACGCAGGTGGAGGGGAGCTCACCGGAGGGGGAGAGGAAGCCGGAGGAGGGGAAGACTGAGGCGGCGGCGATTGCTGGACTTGCGGAGGAGGAGCGGCGGTAGTGGGCGGAGCAGGAGTGGAAGTGGGAGGAGAAGCAGTGGGAGCGGTGGGAGTAGTGGGAGGAGCGGGAGAGGAAGTGGGAGAGGAAGAAGGAGACTGGCCTCCGACGCCGGCGACGACAATGCAGATGAAAGCCACGATGAATAGAGAATCGCGGCCCATCATGTTATAACCGTTAACCTACGCACCCTCTCTGCTTAACCTGCGCACCCCACACAAAAAGAAGAAGACGAGTGTATAGACTATAGAAGAAGAGTGTATTAGAAAGTGGAGGGAGAGAGATTATATATATATAGGAATAGGAATTATCAAAAAATAAAGAAAGAAGGAAGGTTCGAGCTTATTATTATTGCTTCCTCTTACTACCAAACAAATCTGTAGCGTCAGATGGCGAAGGATGTCATTTTTATTGCTCGATCTGACTGCCACGTGGATTTATGCTTTTAATTGTTTTTTAAAAAAAGAGAGAAAATTATTTCTGGTTTTTTACTTGCCTCAATGTCTGGTGGAGCTGGGGGATTCAATTAAAACATGACAGCTGGATTCCAGTAACAAGAAATAATTTAACTTGCCCATCATGTAAATATCCAACAAATAAAAATACCTAAGAAATATTTTAACTAACATTATCACATCATACGCAAAATTAGTCTTATAACTTCTTATTAATTAACTTATTAAATATCAATAATTTAGTTCCTAACTTTTATATGAGTAAATTTAAATTTTTAGACCAACCATCTTACCTCTTAACATATATACAAATCGATAAAAAAATTAATCATCATACTCAATTATGAAGACTTTGATTTTGACCAAAAATCTAAACATAATTATCAATATGACTAATCATTTTTGTCTTTGACTCTCTCCATGTAGATCTTAGATCTATTCTTACTGCTGATCTTAATGGTCCTTTAGTGCTACGTCTTTGTGTGAGTTAGACGTCTGTAACCTGTCCAGTTCACACAAAAAAAATCATTTTCACCCTATTATTAATGATAGTTGCCCAATTCCTTAACCCCGCCCTCCAAAAACTTTGTCAAGAGATTGATTAAATTAATAGATATTTTATTTTTTAAATAAAATTTTGAGTTCAAGTATCATTTTTAATTAAAACATTTATTAGCTAGAACTTTATTTCTTAAGTTTAATTAATTCGAGTTAGACTAATTAAAAACCTAAAACTTTATTTTAGTTTTTAAAGTTTGTCATAAAATAATACAACATTGTCGGACGAGTTAATTATAAGTCTTGCTTTAGTATTGAGAAGATTATAAAAATAACATAAAAGTTATAATTCATAAATCATACAATTATAATGGACAAAACGACAAGCATATACGAAGAAAATAGTGTTGGTTTTTACCGTTATAAATATTTATATATAATAGACGACACAACTTATTTCTAATGGACTTGTCGTTTTATAGGTAGACGTTATTTTATTGTTTAAATGCTATTTGTTCTGTACAGGTAGGAAGGTTCTCTCCATGTGAATACTACACATGATCATACCCCAATCTCCAATTTTAAATTTTGGTCAAAACCCTAAATTGATTCTTTATGTTTGTACGGAATTTCATATTGATCCTTTATGTTTCAAAAAGTTTAAATTGGTCATTTATGTTTGTAAGAAGTTCCAAATTGGTCATTCCGTCCACTTCAGTCAATTTCTTAAGTTAAGTGCTGACGTGTCCATCTAAGCTGACATGTCATGCTACGTCATTGCCACATTAGTGCACATATGATAGAAGATGATGACATGGCGATTACGTGTCAATGACGTGGCATGACACGTCAGCTTAAATGGACACGTAGGAGAGATGATATGTCCACCTCAGCATGCCACGTCAACACTTAACGGAAAAAATAAACGGACTTGGACGGAATGACCAATTTGAAACTTCTTGCAAACATAAAGAATCAATTTAAACTTTTTGAAACATAAAGGACTAATATAAAACTTTGTACAAACATAAGGGACTAAATTAGAGTTTTGACCTTAAATTTTTAATAAACTTTAAAGCTGAAATTTTACAAATACCAACATCAAAATTTCTCTTCTCTATATGCATGCATCTTGTATATATTATTAATGATTTTTTTCCAAAAAATAATAATAATAATTTTGCAAAAACCCAAGGTGGGTCTAGTTTGGAAAAGAATCATAGCTCAATGAGTGATGAGCATTTTATGATTGAATCCGAAAAAGGGAAAAAAAAAACAAAAAGAAAAAAAAATAAAGTGGATGTTTCAAAATTCTTATCAACAATTCATTCATTTGTGCTACGTGTGGGGTAAAATCTTAAATTGATATGAATATAATTCTCCAACTGTGGATTTATACTTCTTAAGAGCATCTACATATATAAAATTATTTTTAATTAATCATCGTCTATCAATTAAATTAATACAATGCCATCTATCCCAGAAATGAAATTAAGGGAAATTTTATCACTTCGGATGTGTGATAATTATTTGGGGAATATATTTTGTGATTTGTTTGTTTCATCCAAAAGGAAAAAATTCAAGTTGTCCCATTTCAGGTAATCTTTTGTGTTGATTTGTTAGGTAGAGCTAAAACAATTGCTACTAGCTAGTTTCAATTAAAGCTCATCTTGATTAGATTGATGTCACCATTTTTTTAGGGTCGATTTTTATAAAAGTTTAAATTGAAAATATAATCCGATGGTAATTAATTGAATTCGAATCAACTAGCTTTAAAAAAAACTTTAGATTTTTCAAATCTAACAATTAGTTTTTTTGGGTGTGATTTTTTTAAGGAATTGTGCTTGTATCAATTAGTGTTTTTATTGAGACCCGGCCAACATGGAAGAGGTAACTTATAGGCTGGATTGAGGTACAATAGTGCAATGTGCCGAATACTGGAAGTTGAATGGAGTCGTCAAAGATGGAAAGGAATTTCAATGGATCAATGTTGATGGAGTGGGTCATGCTGAATACTAGAAGTTGAATAGAACCGGCAAAAAGTGGTAAGGTCTATCAATGGACCAGTAGTGTCAATAAAGTGTGCTATTGTGGTAATGATACGAGTTTCACATTAGGGAGGTTAACTTCAAAGAAAGGCATTGAGCTCTTCAACTCTAACGATTAACTTTTGGAGGGTGGTTTTTTCAAAAAATTGAAATGTTATATAAATGACATTTTTTACTAAGATATTTACTCGAACGAATTTAATAAATAATATCTCAGATACTATTTGATGAGATATTCCTCACTTGACTACCGCCTTGGGCCTACCGAACGACTGGCCCCTTGACACGCCGCACACGACCTTCCCATAAACCAAATCCACACGAATGCCACTGACACATGTTGTGGTCCTGATCGACAGTCCCATACATACGGTCATACCTAAGCTCATGACGCGTCCTATAGATCAAACACACCATGCATCTAGACCATCCCTATATACACCCCTACTGCACCGTATATCTTTTAAGAACTAAATTAAATATTTTTATTTTTTTAAAGACTAAATTAAAATAATTCGCCAAATTCACAGCTCACTCAAATAAAAAAGAAAAAAAAGGTGTGAATGTGATAAATTAATGTTAAGTCGAAATAGAAGCATGAAAAGAAGAAAATGATGAGAGTGGTGGGATCATGTGTTAAAGTTTTGGTGGACCTGATGGCATGTGTGATTTGTAAGCTACGTTGGGTATTAGCTGGAACAAAAGCAAGGTTGGTGAGGTGAAATTCAAGCTTTCTATATATAAATGTGAAATCTCCTTCTTCATTAATTATTCTCCCACCCAAAAAAAAAATTGAACCTATCTTTATTTTTTTTTAAAAAAAATATAAATTTACTTCATTTGATTTTAAAAGTCAACAAAAACCTCTCTAAAACTTTCAATTTTATGAAATAATATACACATTTTATTAATAATTTGGTTCTGGCTTTAGGAATTAATTGGAGCTATATATATATAGCTTGATCTCCTAAAATGAGATTAAAAAGTATCTTACTATGTTATTAATTTATTCAAAAGTTAATAAAAAACATGTCACGAAAAATTGAGAGTTCAGCATTGGTAATGAGTTATGGGCATTATTAATCACAACACACACCCCTCAATCATGCATGTTGCATAATGCATATATATATATATATATATATATATATATTTTACGGTATCCTCCGATTAGATATAATTTTGTTTGAATTAGCTGAGGTTTCATAATGAGGATAGAGTTCTCCCAACAATTTTTTTTTTCATACATAAGACTCGGAGGTTTCATAACGGGGGTAGAGCTCTCCCAACAGAAATTTTTTCATACATAAAACTCGAACCCGAAACCTTACTTAAAGAGAATAGAGTATTTACCACCTCAACCAACTAACTATAATATATATATATAGTAATTTGTTTTGGTCAGAAACATTATAATTTGGGTTCACGTGAGTTGTTGCTTTACAATTAATACTGAAATAAGAAAATGTTGGGTAAAACCTCGGACAAGGGAATAGTGTTAATCAATAAAGTAACACAGCCAATTACCCATAAATCAAGACTTTGCTTAGAAACCAATCAAAATTTCATCACACCTTTAATCATCATACTTAATTAGCACTAATTATTTATATATGTCAATTGTCATCTATACATTCATTCTATATATATACACATGTGCACGGAAGTTTCAAGATAATTTCTAAAATATTATTAATGTATATATACATATATATATATTGATGATTAAATTAATTTGTAACTTCATATATATAGTGGATTGGTGAATCACCCAGATTCATGAAAATTAAATATTTTCAACAGTAAAATTCACGTACAGTAAATTTTCATTAAATAATTAATATCCAATTAACAATTATATTAAAATATTTTATCAAATAGAATTTTTTAAAAAAATACCAAAATTATGATTTTAATCTCTTAAAGATACAATCTATCTCAATTTAATTTCTAAAAAAATATCAAATTTAGTCTTTAAAAAATATATTTTATTTCAATTTAGTTCTCAAAATTAAAAAAAATATTAAATTTAATCTCCAAAAGGTACATTTTGTCTCGATTTACTCCATGAAAAATAAAAATGTCAAATTTAATCATTGAAACATATAATTTGTCTCAATTTACTCAATGTGAATCTCCATAAACATAACTTATAATTAAAAAAAATTTAGGAATTAAATTGAGACCTAATTACGTCTTTTAAGAAATAATTAAATTTAAAATTTTTATCTTTTAAAGATTAAAATGAGATGCATCACATCCTTTAGAAATCAAAATAATAATTTCCTCTAAAAATTATAATATTGTTTGGATTATATTGTGATCCCCAAAGTGTAGAGAGGTTGGAACTATGCTTTCTGACTGAGAGGGCGTTGGAAGAATTGTGACGCATTTTTTAGAAGTGTTGTTATATATATGTAAGGTTGGTTGGAGGTACAAAGTGCAAATTAAGGAGGCACGTGTATATATATTTGTATTTATTCATGTTCTGTAATGTGTGATAAATGCTGTGTGTGAAAACTGAAAATGAGTATCTACCTTAACAACCGTCCGGTGCACTTTGATAGCTACCATCTTAACATCTAATTCAACTAAATTGTTCACCAATGTGTGTGAGTGTGTGACAGTATTTGTCTGATCGTAGAGGTTTAGGTAAGGGTCAAGTTATAATCGAATTGTATGGCATTTGGATTGGGCCAAGCTAAATAGAAAGAGTTATGTCCTGACTAATTGATATAATTTTTGATCTAGTGGTAAGTGCTCGATCCAATAATATATATAATTGGTATCATAGCTAGGGTCACGAGTAGACCTGTTCACGGGTCGGGCCGGGCCGAGCTTGGGCTTAAGCCCATGTGCTTTACATTAGGGGTGTGCAAAACCGATCCAAACCGAACCAACCAATCCGATCCAAACCAAAACCGATCAAAACCGATTACATAATCGGATGGATTGGTTTATTTTTTTGACAACCGATTTGGTTCGGTTCGGTTGATGAATAAGGTCCAATCCCAACCGAACCGAACCAAACCAACCGATTATATTTTTTAAAAAATATTAAAAATATTTTATGATGTTGATTTTTATGGTTTTATGATGTTGGATTGTAATTTTAAGTTTGTAATGTTGGAATATTGTACTAATGACTTTAGTTTGTTGATTTTCATGGCTAGGAATAGCTAATTTTATTTTTCAAGGTTTAAATTGAAGAGAAAAAATTAGTAAATTTTTTTAAAAAAATTTTGTCAAAAAACCGATCAAATCGGTTCGGTTTTTGTCCAAGGAGCGGATTGGATTGGATGACATTTTTAGTCATTGGATTGGATTGGTTCGGTTATCTAAATCGTCCAAACCGAACCAATCCGCCGGTTTGCTCACCCCTACTTTACATATATGGGCTTGGGCTTGAGCCTAAGCCTACATGTTTTACTACCCATTACAATGGGCTAGGTATTTACCCAAACCCATGGGCTAAGCCCGGGCTTAGCCCATTCTTATTCATAATTTATAAAAAATATATATATTGGTACTTTTTGTTTCATTGAAGTTCTATATTGATCCTTTATGTTTTATTGAAATTCTATATTGGTCATTTATGTTTCATTGAAGTTTTATATTAGTCATTTATGTTTCATTGAAGTTCTATATTGGTCCTTTATAGCGGGCCTCCGGGCTGGGCTTTAAAAAATGCTCGAGCCCGGCCCGTATTTTTGCGGGCTTTCGGGCCGGGCTTACAAAAAAGTGCCCGAGCCCGGCTCGTATTTTTCCGGGCTTTTGGGTCGGGCTTTAAAAATGCCTGAGCCCGACCCGTATTTTTCCGGGCTTTCGGGCCGGGCTTTAAAAAATGCCCGAGCCCGACCCATATTTTACGGGCTTTCGGGCCGAGCTTACAAAAAAATTGCCCAAGCCCGGCCCGTATTTTTCCGGGCTTTCGAGTCGGGCTTTAAAAAATGCCCGAGCCCGACCCATATTTTGCAGGTTTTCGGGCTGGGCTTAAAAAAAATTGCCCGAGTCCGGCCTGTATTTTTCTGGGCTTTTGGGCCAGGCTTTAAAAATGCCCGAGCCCGACCTATATTTTTCTGGGCTTTCGGACCGAGGTTTAAAAAATGCCCGAGTTCGACCCTTATTTTACGGGCTTTCGGGCCGGGCTTACAAAAAATTGTCCGAGCCCAGCCTGTATTTTTCCGGGCTTTTGGGCCGGGCTTTAAAAAATGCCCGAGACCGACCCATATTTTGCGGGCTTTCGGGCCGAGCTTACAAAAAATTGCCCGAGCCCTGCCCGTATTTTTCTGGGCTTTCGGGTCGGGCCTTAAAAAATGCCCAAGCCCGACCTATATTTTACGGGCTTTCGGGTCGGGCTTACAAAAAAATTGCCCGAGCTCGACCCTTATTTTTTCGGGCTTTCGAGTTGGGCCTTAAAAAAATGTCCGAGCCCGACCCATATTTTGCGGGCTTTTGGGCCGAGCTTACAAGAAATTGCCCGAGCCCGACCTATATTTTACGGGCTTTCAGGCCGGGCTTACATAAAATTGGCCGAGCTCGGCCCGTATTTTTCTGGGCTTTCGGGCCGGGCTTTAAAAATGCCCGAGCCCGACCCGTATTTTTTCGGGCTTTAAAAAATGCCTGAGCCCGACCCATATTTTGCGGGCTTTCGGGCTGGGCTTACAAAAAATTGACCGAGCCCGGCCCGTATTTTTCTGGGCTTTCGGGTTGGGCTTTAAAAAATGCCCGAGCCCGACCTATATTTTGCGGGCTTTCGGGCCGAGCTTACAAAAAAAGTGCCCGAGCCCGGCCCGTATTTTTTCGGGTTTTAAAAATACTAATTTTTATGTAAATATATAATTTTATAATTATTTTTTAAAAAAATATATTTAGAAAAAAAATTAAAAAAAGTGGTCTGCGGGCCAATACGGGTAGTGATGGTAGGTAATGAATGGTGGTAAGTGATGAGTAGGGCCCAGGTACTACCCAAGTTTTAGCCCAAATATTTTTAATAAAATGGGTATTTGATGGGTAAGGCCCAAGTACTACCCATACCCAATTCTTAATGTTGGGTAGTTGACCCATGGGCTTAGGCTTGGGTAGTCTCATGGGCTACCCAGCCTATGAGCAAGTCTAGTCACGAGTTTGATTTTCAACAGAAGAGATTGTTAGCCAAAGTGTGACAGTAATTGTCTCATAGTAGAGGCTCAGGTATGGTCTAAGTCATAGCCAAACTGCATGGCATTTAGACTGGGTCAAATTAAGTAGAAAGAGTTACGTCATAGCTAACAATTATAACTTTTGTCTTAATGGTAAACTCGATTCAACAGAAACAAATTCATATACTACAGTATGAGATTATTTCATTAATTCAAATCTCGATGGGAGAAGTGCCTATATTTAATGCCCAATAATATATGGAACAAGATTACTTCCGATAAATAAATGTGAGAGATAAAAAAAGAAAAATACTACATTTGAGAAATCAAATAAATTGTGGACAACTTTTTTTTTTTTTTTGTTCGTGTCATCTTCTCTCCTATAGGATTCGGACCATCTTTATTGTTATTACACCACAAAATTTAATCTTAATTGCTGTCTTTATTTGCTGTACTATAATTGCTATCATCATTATGATTTATGAATCACTTTATTTGTTTTTCTTTACCAATGAGAGCCAATGGTCAATGGTGCAATACTCTATATAGATTGTTATTTACTCTTATAACTTTTTCTTTATGGTTATGTATAATTTGTTAAGACAAAGAGTAGGAGAGAATCAACTTAGAGAAAAAGGAAAGAGGCGTGTTAATTAAGGGTGCATGTATATATACATATATAAGTTTATAAACTTATAGTATATGCAAATCTAGATGATGTTACTTCTCAACTCCCTTTTGTTAGATGGTTTCTTTCCCTTCTTATATGCTTCTATATAATTACTTGTAATATATATTTCTATATATATATATATATATATATATATATATATAGTTATCACCGTACTTTTTATAATTAGAAGTAAATATTTGAAGCAAAATACTATTTAGTCCTTGAATTGTTGGTCAAACTAATATTTAGTCCCTGAATTTATCGTAAATACTATTTAGTCCCTGAAATGTTTAACTATGTCAACTATTTAGTTCCCAAATTTGACAAAATACTATTTAGTTCTCGAATTTGTAACTATATCAACTATTTAGTCCTCAAACTTGACAAAAATACTATTTAATCATCGAATTTGTAACTCTGTCAACTATTCAGTCTCTTGACTGTTACCTGTTATAGTTGATAAAGTTGCAAGTTCGGTGATTAAATAGTATTTTTGCCAAGTTTAGGGATTAAATAGTTGACATAATTACAAATTCGGGGACTAAATAGTTGACATAGTTAAACATTTCGGGGACTAAATAGTAATTTGACCAACAATTCAGGAACTAAATAGTATTTTGCCTCTAAATATTTTTTTAATATGAATTTAAACAATTCTTTTTATGCATATATATATATATATATAGTTTTATATCATAGCAGGCTCATTAATTTTTCTAACTTTGCATTAATTTAAGATGATTAATTACCTTCATTTTTATTTAGTAAAATGGTACATGAGAAGTCTTACTTTTTTAACATGTGACTTAAAATTGTAGACTAAATCATTTATTTGAAAACTAACAAAGTAATGAGTATAGAGCTACTTAATTAGTAGGTCTAACTCATGTGATTATTAATTAGTAGCCATGCATGTCATCCAAAAAACAAGTCATATTTCACATGCATTTTTTTTCTTATATTATTTATATTAATATATTTCTTACTAGTGACTGAAAAGCTTCAAAATAATATATAATAGTAAACCTAGAAAATTGTCAATTCTTGATATGAAGGAATACAGTTGTTGTGAGGCACAAATTTTATTTCCTTTTTTTTTTCTGGTGTAAAACAATGGTTTATTTATTTTTTTCTGAAAAATATATATTACATATTTATCTAATATATTGTGTTTTCTATTGGGTCAAAGGTAGAGGTACGGTCGGGGCAAACATTTTTTGATCCAATTAAAATCGGGTCAATTTAACCCAGTTGTAAAAAAGAATCAAAGTCAAATTTTAATTTTTTAATATTTATATATTGAATTAATTTTATAATTTTCACTTTAACTCAAATTATATAAATTATTTTAGATTCTTATTTAATTTATCTAATTATTTTATTTCATATTTTATCAATATATCTTGTTATATTAAATTTTAAATGCATAAATGTTAAACTATAAAATATTTTGCAAGTCAGGCAAAAAAATATTTTGCAATTATTTAATATTTAAATATTTTTTAAAAAATAAAATAAAGTAAATGCCAGATCAACCTAATTCTAAGCCTTAATAAAGATAAGTTAAACGAAAAAAAATTGTAGTTCATATTAAAAACAAGCCAGTCTAACCTAGCCCTAATAAAACAGGATAAAACGAGCTACTATGGCCGAACCAAACTAGGATCGGGTCGGACTAGCCATTTTTACACCTCTAATCAAAGGTAGAAGTCATGATTTTCATTTTAAGAAAAGGGTGAATTGTTTGGGCCGAAGAAGGTGTCTGCATAACAAACTCAGCCCATCTGGAACAGTATGCCTTATATGGGCACATCAACTGAATACCCATTGCTTTTATTGGGCCGTGATAGCCCAAATATATTTTTGGAATCATTTCCGATAAAAACAAAAAATGCTATTGTACGCCTTTTCCCTCGCACTTTTCTTTTCTTCTTTCTTTCTCTTCAGAGCATTTCCGCACAATCGATTCTATCTCTTCGCTCTTTTCAGTAAACGACATGGCTATGCCTTTGAAGCTCCTCTCGACCTTTCTCGCCGGAAAAACGACGTCGTCTTCGTCGTCGGTGGTGACCTCTCTTCCATCTTCGTCTTCTTCTTCTTCTTCCTCCTTTCCTTTCAGGCTCGCTCACGCTCCTTCACCTCCTGCTAACTTGCGCATGCTCCGTACTGTGACCTCCGCCACCGTGTCGGAACCTGCCACCGGGAAGCCGCTCCGAGGCATCATGAGGCCCCGCAGAGTCTCGCCGGAGATGCAGGACCTCGTTGGCGTTCCTGAGATTTCGCGAACCCAAGCACTCAAGCAGATTTGGGCCTACATTAAGGAGAACAATCTTCAGGTGAATTCTGTTTATTCGTGCTGTGTTTATATTTGGGGAAATTATAGGTGTGCTTTGCTCAGAATTGCTCAATTGCCATGTGAGCAGCTCGTGGAATTTTACTTTTATATTTGAACAAAATTAACCACGGGGATGTTAAATGTCTGAATCACTTATATTTTCGATATACTAAAGCAATCTCAGTAATAATTTCAGAATATTATAAAACTGCTTTGAGTTTTTCCTAGCACAACATATATTATCCCAAAATAGGAAGCCCTTCGAGCAACTTCTACTTCACAGTCTCAGTAATAATTTCAAAATATTATAAAACTGTTTTTAGTTAAACTATTATAGATACATACATATGCTGCATCTGGGATTTCTGGATAAATTTTCCTTGTTTGCACAGAATGGGTAAACCGGTAAAGTAATGATTGCTTGGACTGCTGTGTTCTTTGATTATTCTTTTCAGTAACTTTGGAAGTGTGTCAAGAACATATTTGAAGTTTAATTTTGCTGATTTATTATTATTAATTTTTGGTTCAATGCCAGAATATAGGTTGGTAACTCTATAAAATCTAGTTCAAATTTATTATTCAATTCTTTTTATGTATTCTGTTCGGCATTTTTTTAGAATCTGTTGTTTGCTTTGTCTTCAACAAAAGCCAGTATTACTGGGTATCCTAATGCACTTATTTTATTCAGCTTATTATTAGGCTACCATCATTCATTCATTTGTTATTCTTGTTCACATAGCGTCCATTTGTGTTGAACTGTTGATTCTATTAATTGCATTATAGGAAGACTGTTTTGTTAATATTAGTTACCAAGAATAACGTGATTGACAGACCAATAATAGAGAACACATCGGAAGCATCATAAAGAAGAAACCTCTTTGACCTCCAAATGGACATTCGTTTGTTAGGTTATTTTTTTGTTTTTTTGTTTTCTTCCCCTTCTGCACATCTGGAGCTAACCAGTTATTTTTAGTCTATCACTTCTTGCTTTATTGCATTGGGGGTGGTTTACTGAACTAAACTTATATTCACTCTTACTGGCTTGGCCTTGACTAAATGTTTTTAGTTCTTTGGTAGAGATACATAAAGGTTTAAACTGCTATATTAGTGATGAACCAGGTGACTTTTGGTAGTGAGCCTATACAGTAGTCGCTATGGTGTAGTTGGAGCTGGGGAGGCTGCTTTAGTAATCTCCATTGTGATTCTAAGGAAAGGGAGGCCAAGGGACCGTGCAAATACTCTACGCCTGACTCAGTAAAAGTCTCAATTCTCAAGCAATAAGAGAAGTATAGAGTGTAAACCATAGGTAGGAGGTCTCTAGGCTTTTAATCAGTGAGATCTGAGGGGTTTCATGGTAACTTCCAGAGGTAAGCTAGTGACTAAGGTAGGACACTTGTCAACTCTTGGTTGGGTTCTAGAGATTCAATATGAGACCGTTAGGGCAGTATATGCTCTGTGAAGGGGTGTTTGCAGCCATATTATTGTGTGTCCCCCCCCCCAGTGAGTGGAGCTAAGGTATGATATAGACGAGTGAGAGATGAGACTGAGAAGTGAGAAGTTTGGTGTGGATTGGGCCCATCCCATTGGCAAACTGGATAGGCCCAGGTCGTCATTAAGTCAGCCTGGATGTGGTAGCATTGCTATTGGGCCTTGGGTTAGATTGGTACTCATTAATTAGAAAGTCCTGTAAATTTCAATTAATCATCCAAAGAATGAAGTAGGATTCGATCTGCTATTTTTTTCAATAGCTTGATCTATTCTCTTCCCCTGAATCTATGAACATGGTGTTCTGTGAAGTTTATCTATATTGTTGATGTGGAGGGCGTTTTGTGGTCATAAAGTATCTAAAGCACAAACGAGGTTCTTGCCTGCACAATTGCAGTGCATTGCGTATAATATATGAATTACTTTATACTTCCATTAACTACACATATTTTATATCTGTAGTAATTTTAAAACACATTGGTATATCGTTTTGATGCTATTATCACAACTTTCCAGTTTCCTGCTGTTACAGATAAGCCAATGGCATATTTAACATTTAATTGATTGTTTTCCCAAAACCTAACTTAGTTGTTACCTCTAAATCTGGTAGGACCCTGAAAACAAGAAGTTTATCATCTGTGATGAGAAGCTGAAGAAGATATTTGGTGGGAAAGATCGAATTGGCTTTCTTGAGATTGCTGGATTGATTAGCCCCCACTTTCTTAAATGAAAGAACATGCCTCAAGATCCGAAGCTTGTAGATCACTCTTGAAGTTTTTTTTTTTTTTAAATGCAGGTCATATGTTTTGGTTTAGAATGGGACATATAAATAGTAAACCAATAAATTGGTCCATGAACTGTTAGATCTATTTAGCTTTAGTGCCCAGTTAGTGATTGCACAATTCCATTCTCAAAATAATAAATCTGTTGAACAATAGTCCTTTCTGCTTTATTTGCTTACTTGACATGAAAATTATGTACAATGAGGTTTATTATTTTGGGAGATATTTTGTGCAATCACTAATTTATGGAGACAAAAGCTAAATAAGCATAACAATGTAAAGACCAAATTATTAGTTACTGGAAAAATGGTTAGTATTAGTATTATGCCCTGCTACTTCAGCTTTAGTTTTGTATTCCAATACATAACAAACTTTGTGAAAGTTTTTGCGTAGGGGATTTAGGTTTTTCATTATGTTGGTTTTCTCATTGATTGTGATTTCCAAGTTATTTCCAGAAGTTAATAGAAGGAAACCAAGTGAGCAGTTTGAAAAAAAACTAAAGAGAAGGGATTTGGATATTGAGATTTTCTAAAATTTGTTTTTTGTTTTCCTTATTCTATTTTTTTTAAGATTTTAGACCAATAAAAAAATTAATATAGAGTAAACTTCAAGAATTTTAAATTTTTAAAAAATTCCAATATTAGGAAGGAAAAAATTTAGGTCCATTTCCTTATGTCTATTTCATCAAGTTTCCCAATATAAATACGACACGTGCCAAAAAGTGTTTAAATGACCAATCACAATAGAGAGAGAATATAGAAGACTACCTTTTATATGATCAATTATGTAAGAAAGAGAGTGTAAATATAATATATGATTGGTGGAACTTGATAAAATAGACATAAGAAAATTGACCTAAATTTTTTCGTTTCAGGAAAAGATGAGGTCGGTATGTCTTAGGTGTGTTTAATATGTTTCATTAATGCAAGTACCATTTTTATCAAAGAAAAAAAAAAGGTGCACATTGACTTGTGCACAGAAGTCACAAGATGAAGATTGACTTCATTGTGTCTCAACCGTTTCCAAGATATAAGTGCATTAATGTGACACCTGAATCCCTCGTTACCATAATAAATTGGGAACTTTAATGGTCACATCAGTGGCGTAGAGTAATAAAATTACAATAAATTAAATTATTTTAAATATTTTTTTTGTACTAGTGAAATATACACTTAATTAAATAAATCATACAAATAAGAGTATTTTGGTTAAGAGTTAAGAGAGATGAACTTATTGGCAAAAAAAAGAGTGAGAAATGAACTTGTATATTACTTCAATACTTCATTTTTAAAGAAGTGTATTGATAAAATAAAAATGAGCGAGAGAAAAAAATGTTTGAAAAATTAAAATATGGGTGTGTTTTTAGGTAGATTTTATGATGGAAAGGGAGAGGGAGAAGTCATCGCTCGCATTTTTTCTTCCTAACAAACAAACTTCACTTTTTTAATGTGATAGAATTATGTTTTTGTCATTACTTTTTTACCCACTTTTATTCTATTATCACTTTTAATTGAGAGGATAAAATGATCATTTTACCCACTTATATTCCATTTACATCACATTACATCATATCGACATGACATTTCTATTCTCTCATTCTCATTCCCATATTTTCAACCAAAAGAACATACCCTATAAACTTAATAAGTACTTAATGGAATGAGAAGTTAAAAAAGAATAGTCTATACCAAACTATAGGTAATATATATATATATATAATTTGTTTTTTGAGAACATAAATATTTTGTTGTATATATACGAAAATTAAAAAACATTTACCTGAATATAATTATGTATCATTATTCTTTGATTCCCTTGTCTGCTTGGTATTCATCAAAACTTTTTCTTAAATGTTATAACACAGCAAAAGATTTTCTTTTTTGTCTGGAATTATTAGCCGTGGGATTTATAATGAAGCCAAAAAAACTTTATGAATGGGCTTCATCTTAATCTTCATCTTCCACAGCTAGGAAGATTGTTCATTTGTGGCTAGTAATTCAAGCATCGAAACTCAGATGCCCCCATATCTTATTTGTAAGCCATTATTCTTCCACTTTGGTGTTAAATCTAATCAGAGTTCCATTCATGGCATATAATGTGATAATTTATGCTTCTGCAATTTTTTCAATCAGATTTTTCCCCATATTTTCAACAATCGTGACACAGCTTCCAACTCAACATTCTATAAACAGTAAAATTTTATCTTCCCATCCTGTTTGTTTTTATTTTGAGGTTGAGATTCAAGTAATTTATGATTGTGTTGTGTATCAAATTTAGAATTTCAATGGACTGATTAAAGAGTTTGTTTATTGGTAAGTTCGGGAATAAAAGTCTAGTATTACAAGAATTTTTAGTAATTTTTTTTATTCATTTTGTTTAAGGATCAACTCTGAATGGATTATAAATTAATTTTTTTTATTAATATTGATAAATAATAAAAAATGAATGCAAAGAATACTAGATTTTTAGTATTCCTGTAGTATGGAATATTATCTCGGGAAATATTTTATGGAAATTTAATAAGCCACATGAAGAATTTTGATCATCAATACACAAGAAATTAAGGGCTTGTTTGGTACAGAGAATGTAGTAGGAATATAAATGTTTAGAATATATTTAATAGTAAGAAATGAGAATGGAATAAAAGTAAGGACAAAAATGTAAGTTCATCACATGACAAAAAGTAAGACATGTTTGGCACAAAGAATTTGCAAGGGAATCTCCAACATTCCCTTGCAAATTCAACAAAACAAACATGCCCCAAGGGTTTGTGATTGATTGTTTAAAAGCCACAAAGATGGAGTGGCTTAAGATGATTTGAAAACTATTTTAAGCCATAATATATTATTTTTTTAAGGATAAGTCTATATTGCAACTTGTTGCATGCAAGCAATGCAATTTCAGCCAATAAGATTGTGATATGTGAGTAGAATGACTTAGATGCAATGCAATTTCAGCCATTGAACCGCATCAATGGCTACAATTGTGCCACATACCCATTGCATGCATGCAACAAGTTGCATCATATACCTACATTTTTTTAAAACTCTCCAAATTTGAAGAATACTATTTAGGAAGGTTTAGAAATTAGAATATTTATATATTTTTTGTTAGCCAGATAGAATATTTATTATTTAGTTTTTTTTTTCATTTGTCTATTTGATTAAAAGAGTTAATATTATAAAGATGAAATTGAAAATTTCACATGTTTTATTTACCAACTCCGCCTCATAAATGACATACCTTTAATCATTGAGAGTGAGATATGCTATCTATTTTTATATTAAACTTTTAATCAATGGACTAATAGACTCACCCACATAACTCCATATCCATCTGACATATCACCCACTTTCACAATCCCACTTCATTAATGACCATTTTCATTTGGCCATCTTTAGACAAGTTTGGAATATATTTTGCCGTGTCAAATTTGAAATTCCAAATTAGTTAAAAATTTAAAGTACAAATCTCCTAAATGCCAACTCATAAACCAAGTCATATCAAAATAAAAATAAGCAAAAAAAAAAAACCAAATTATATTTGATCCTTCTATATATTGTAGTCATAAGTTTGAGCATTGGCACAATTTTCTACAATGTAAGGAAATGGCACTATCGAGATAGATTATGGCAGCAATTCCATTATTCAGTTGTAACAAATCCACATTCCACCATCACCTCAGACTTGGCATTCATGACAAACACAGGATCAAGAAAAAAAATTTTAGGTATCACATGGTGTATAAGAAAACAGTCAGGATTTAATCTTCACAATCTCACATGTGTGACATGTACAAAATAAATCACAATCATTGTGTGTACATGCAATTATACAATACCTAAAATATCAAATATATTTTCTTTCTTTTAAAAGAACAAAAAGGAGAAATCAGTAACCAAAAAAGAGATCTCAAACTGTACATGAGCTATCTGCATTAGCAAAAATCTGTCAGAAACCTTCAGTTACTATTTATGTAGTAACTTAACTTGAACCCTTTTCTCAGGAGTGCCATCCACCACAAGAATAGATCCTCTAAAGTGCGCATCCCGTGAAGCGTCGAAAGTGTGCTTGTTTTATACATTGACCTGAATATGTAAAAAGATTATTTATTTTTACCGATTAACCTGCTTACAGATGAACGTGCAAAATCAGCACACTTCAAGCACTTACACTATGCACATTTCCCATCCACCAACAATATTAAACTTGATCTTTAATTCAAATTTAATTTCAGACTTTAGGCAACTGAGCCAAGCATACTCTTTTCTGCTTCATCTGCATTAAGGGAGAAAATATCCACAGGGGCACTAGTGCAGCCACCAGCACTTTGTTTAAATCTATCATCAGAGGAGCCCTTCTGGTGATCAAGATAGATAACAATAACAGTGATATCATCATGGAAATGTCTTCTTATTCCCTTGTCAATTTTCTTTATGTCATCGTATCTCATCTCTCTCTTCTTCGCAGCTTCATGTATAGCGGCTCTTACCAATCTCTTGGCGATTCCCTGCAAGCACCAGGACAAGACCATAAGTCCATAACCGAAATTCTATCCAAGAATATAAGTCATGATTACATGAATCTCATAAGTGTAAGGGAGGGCACTCACAGCTCTTGGATGCTTGAAAACAATCTCAACTGCTGCTTCATCACTTAATTGTTCCCAAAGGCCATCTGATGCAAATATCAGGAATAAGTCTTCTTGTTCAAGTTCCCTGATAAGGACAGATGGTTCAGCTGTCATTACGGGACGCCTTAAAGGAACTGGGTTTCCAAATTGCTGAAATATTGGGTCTCTGTAAAAATCAGGTCTCTTGAGATACACATCACCAATAGATCTCGATACCTGCAAAACCAAAATGTCTAGGTCAGCTTCCCTAAAATGTTATTGTACAAACTAAGAAGTGGTCAAATTTCATTTAAGATTATTTTTTACACGAGGCACACATTTAGGTACAGTAAGCATAGATTAGTCTGTATAAACAGATAATTAAAAGAAGAAAAAAAAAATAGTCTCTATGTAAATATAAATTTAAAAGTGTGGAGACTTCATTATAAATTAATCATTCGAAAATTCAAGAAGAAACTAAAGAAGCTAATAATACCTGTATAATGCCCTTAATCCTCCAAACTCCACGGGTATAAACCACAATGTGTGAATCATCAGGATGGAGGGCTTCCACCTCTCTTCTCACCTCCTCATAAGCAACATTATGATCCGTTGACAACCGCTCTGCCACCACGGGACATTTTTTGTTCTCTGAATCTCTCCGGCCTAGTACTACTCTAGAGTCCCCAAGGTTTGCAACATACAACACATTATCAGAAATTGCACCAAGAAGACAGCATGATCCTACTGAAGCAATTTGGGGATATATGGGCAATGATCGCTTCACCAAATGCAAAAATTCCTCCTCAGTGGCCTTAAACGCCTTTTTAATCACATCCACCGATAAACCCCCTTGTTCAGAAGCATATTCTACAATAAAATTAACATATATGTGAACTAATGACCACAAAGCAATGGTTAATACAAAAAAATATATCTTCCCACAGCTTCATACATAAACAAGCACTACAAAAAAAAAAAGAAGTAATTGAAATACACTCAGTAAAGTAAAGTCCCCTGGATCATAAAACCCTTGTTTTAACAGTATTCATCATTCCAACCAATTCAATTTACAATCCATCAAACAGAACAGAACCTGAAAAGAGGTTTCAGGAAGGCAGAGCCAAAAGAGAGCGAACAAAAGAAGCAACAAAACTCACAAACCGCCAAATTCCGCAACAACCAAAATCACCGATTGTCATCAAGCAAAAATACAAATTAAAAAAAAAAAAGAAAGAAAGAGAATTATTACTCTGCAAATGAGGAACGAGATGCTTGTTGACGAATCTAGAAGCTTCAGGTCCGCCATGGCCATCATAGACGCCGATGTAGGTAGCAGATGGCGACGTCAAAACCTGGCTCTGATCTTCGAGACTGTAATTGGCCTGAGCAACGGCGATGGAGAAGTATCCGGAGGCGTGAGGCTTCAAGTCCGTGTGCCAGAGGAGTCCATCGCCGCCGACGCCTCCGCCGCCGCATCGCCACCCGAAGCAACGCTCCAGCGGCCTACAGCACAAACGAAGCATGATGCAGGTATATACAGAAAGGGAAATCAAGAGAGATAGAATGGAAAAAATCGATAGGAGAGAGAGGTGATGGCGATTGTGATTGTGGAAGATTAGGTATTAAGGAGAAGAGAGAAAGAGAAGCGATGAGATGAGAGATGGATGGAAATGGAAGAAAGGGAAAAAGAGAGAAAGTGAGAGTGAATTGGGTGAAGAAAAGACGAAGGAAAGTGAGAAATGTAATACTAATACTAATACTAATACTAATTATTCATTCAGTAATATAATACCCAATGTGTATATATGACTATATGTATCTATGCCGCGTTCTAAAGAAGGAACGGCTGCCTCCATTTTATACTTCACGTCACCTCAAATGAAAATTAAAATTTGTGTTCACATAATAATATTTTTATTCGGCAATTTATATCATATATTTTATATATTTATACTTTAATAAATCTAAATTTGCTATGATATAAATTAATTGAAATGTACAATTTGAATTATTGAGTTGTTTCAGTAAATTCATGCATTGGTTGATTGAAGTTACGTTGAGTATTGATAGGGATTGTAATGGGTAGAGTCTGATTAGGATACTGTAATTTTTTGTCTCTGGTCTCAATAGTCAATATTTTTTTTATCGCCGGACCCGGCCTCGACCGGGTATGAAATTTGATACACATCCCCGGACCCATTGAATATTTAGATCTCAGACCCAACCCGGGACCCGAAAAAATTACTAATTTTTTCTATAAAATTTGTTACTTTCATCACAAGTATTGATAAATTTAATTATTTTCAAATTTTAAAAAAAACAAACTTCAAACATACAATAAAATAAACATTAAATGTCTAAGTTCATCCTTAAATAAACAAATACACACATAAAATGTGGTGTGAAATGAGAATGTGTGAATCGTGATTCGTGAATGGGGTGGATGAGTGAGATGAGAGTCTGATTGAGTTTGTGTGAATGGGTGTCACGTAATGGTGAAGTAAGTGTAATTTTTTTTAATTTATATTATATATAATATATTTTTATATAAAGAATATATATATATATATATATATATATATATATATATATATATATATATATTATGTCATCGGGTCCGGGGCCAGGGTGAATACACCCTTACCCGTCCCTAGAGCCGGATCCGAACTTTTACCCGTTAAAATCTTCATACCCAAACCCAACGAAAAAAATTTTCGAGTACCCGTTGGATCCGAGTAAAATTGTCATCCCTAAGTGTTCATTAATTTTTAATTATTGAATTCATTTAAAAATTTATACTAATTTTTTTAATTTAAAATAACACAAAACTCAAACTAAAATTAATAATTAAAAAGTAATGAGCTCTGCTTACTATAACTTGATATAATTGCCCATCAAATTATACTTAAAAGTGTATTTCAATTGATCTAGTTGCTTCAATTGTTATATTTGTGCTAAAAAAAATTAATATTTTACTTCTTTTAAAATCAATTTTACTTTTATTTATTAAATGAGATAATTCATTTTTAATCTCTAGAAACTAAATTTATTTACTATTTAGTTTTTAAAACATAGAAATATACTTTTTAGTTTTTAAATTTTAGTTTTGAAAATACAATAGAATTTTAACTCAAGTTGGCTCTTGTTTTCATGGAATGTTAAATATCAACATTATTAGTTGAAATCATATCAATAATTTAATAGTATTAATTTCCTTTACATAAATTGACATATCAATGACACATCATTTCCACATCATTATCATGTTATTGCCACGTAATGATGATGTGGTAGTGACATGATAATAACACGTAGAAGTATTACAATTATGTATCATTAATGTGAAATAAATTAGTATAAGCCTGATCAATATTAGACTAATGGATTGATTTTTATGTAATAGATATTCAGTGGCACGGTAGTTTTAGTACATCCCTTTAATCAATTGTTTCTAAATCATTATTCACTGCTATTTGAATATTAAAGTCTACTTAATGAGAGTCATTAAGTATTAACTTCTTTTTCTCTAATTTCACATGAAAATGTGAGTATTGAGATTTAAAAAAAAAAAAAATTAACTACAACTTAATGATTTCAGATTTTGTATACAAATAAAATTTTAAATGAGTAATATATCATTTAAGTATAATCTACTTGAGTAAAATGTACCCAACACGTCACTTGTATTTCTTTAAAGACTCAAACGTATTATAATACACAAACTTTTTAACCACTAGGGATTGAAATATGTGTTATTGGTTATAATAATATAGGATTTGAAAAGATGAAAATATAACAACCCAAATATGTGTTTAGTATGGGAGATATTTAGTGGTACGGTAGTACTAAATTTTAATATATTTCTTCAATTAGTTAGTCCTTAAATCATTTAAGATGGGTCATTTATTAATGTGAATTTATATTAATATTAACAAATGGCTCTATATGATTAGAAAAATGTACCGAACTTCAATAATATGGTACTCCCTCCGGTTTACAATATCTTGGGGGATTTTCTATGTTTCAAAATATCAGCTGCTTTACAAAATCAATAAAGCATTAATTATTTTTTTACAATTTTATCCCTACCTAATACCTATTCCTAAGATAAGATCAATGGAGAAAGAGTAAGTAAGAGTAGTGAGGGTAATTTAATCTTTTTATCTCGTATTTTTTTTAAGTTTTAAATAAACTAATGATTTTCTTGATCTATACGCACTTATCCAACAAAAAAAATAATGTGAATCGGAGGAATATCACTGAAAAGTGAACTTTTATCCGTGTTTAGTTAGGGGTGGCAATGGTAGTTAGATTATGGATATTTGATGGTATCTATTCGAAAAAATTATCCGATATCCAATGGATAAGATACGGGTAATAAAATATAACTATTCATTGGGTATTAGGCGAGTGCGGATGTTACCTTCGGATATCCTATATCCGTTCGAAATGAATAGACGAATAAGATACCCGATATCCAATACTCAAAATAATATATATATATATATATTATAAAAATAAAATATATTAAATATTAAAGATTAAATAAAATTTTGTGTTTTCAATTATTAAAATTATTATTAATTTTAATTTACAAAAATTATCTATATTTTTTATAAATTTTAACTTGTTATAACAATTTATTTAGTGGATGGATATTAGGTAATTTATTTTATTATAAGGTATTTAGTATTCTATATCTATTATTATTTTTGAGTATTTTGAATATAGATAATTTCGAGTATTTCCAATAACAAATAATTTTAAATATGGATATTAAAAATATTTTTTTTTTCAAATTCGATTAGGATTCAAATATTGGGTATAATAGACAGATGACAAAAGTACCTTTCTTACCCCCAACGTTTGGAGGTCCTGTCACTTTCGCCCTTTACGTTTTTTTGCTGTCAATTGTACCCCGAATGTTTTGTATTTCTCCCAATGTCGGGCTTTTAGCTAACACCGTCAATTTTTGGACGGTTTTTGATGACGTGACATCCTATATGGCCAACAGTTCGAACTGAACTTCATTTTTTCACATTAGCAATATATTTTAGGGGTACAATGGACCCTAAAAATTCAGTACATCAGTAAATCTAGTACACCAAAATATTCATTACATTAGTAAAATAGACCCCTAAAACTCAGTATTATTGACTACTGATGTGGAAAAATTAAGTCCAGTCAGAATTGTTGGCTACATAGGATGTCACGTCATAAAAAACTGTTCAAAAATTGACGGCGTTAGCCAAAAGCCTGACATTGAGAGAAACACAAAACGTTAGGGATACAATTGACAGCGAAAATACGTTAAAGACAAAAGTGACAGAACTTCCAAAAATTGATGAAAAATAATATACTTTTGTCTAAACAGATAGGTGAAAAATGAACGGATAGTTGCCTATTCCAGCTATTTAGGGGTATCATTCCGTGAAGCTTCGGCGTGTTGGGATTTTTGTAATTGAGTCGCTTGTGCGTGCGTGTCTCACGCGGCTTCTCTATCTAATCACTCTTTTTTTGAATATTTTTTTTTTTCCATTTAAACATTTCTTTTTCCACCCTTAATGTCAAAAGGGGACAGTTGACTTTACCATATTCTTATATAGTCTTCATTTTATTTAATTTCGTGTTATAGCCTTTAAAGTTTAAACACGGTTTTGTTTGGTTGGGGATCTATTATTAGGTACAGTAATAAATATTTGTCACAGAATACTGTTGAGTTTTAAAATTGGATCATCTGCATCAAGTAGTAAAGTGCTCAATGAAGTGAGAAGAGAGACAGAGAGAAATTTTTTTTTTTGTCTAGACCAGGGTATCCACCGTCGAGCACAGTGACTAATCCCCTCGCAGAGAAAAAAATTATGGGTCACACCTTATCAAATCTTCTCTCTTAATTTTTATATCTCATAATTTTTTTTCTTTCTGTCTCTCTCCTCATTTCACTGAGCACTTCACTGCTTAATGCAGAAGATCTAATTTCGTGGGTTTTAGGTTATCTGTCCATATTTTTTTTTATTCTTAAATTTTACACTCAATTTTCTTTACTTTTAATTTTGGCAAAAACCTTCATACATGAAGAAGTTTATCCATTTTATATTACCTTACTAAATACTTTGTCATGCCAATATTTTTTTTAACTAATTGAAGGACATTTCACATTAAAAATTTCAATCAAAATAATACCAAATTCATTCAATTAATATTAAAATGACCAAAATGCTTTTCAGCTAACTAAAAATATATTGATCTGATAAAAATTCTTTTTAAAAAATGGATGGAATTCTTCAAAGAGTAGCTTCCATGTCCAAAATTAAAAGTTAAGCAAATGTTGGGTATACGGCTTGAAAACTGGAGAACTCTATGCCAATGACCTAAAACATAAGGGTGTTTTGTTTATTTTAGCCTTATTTGTAGACACTTCAAAAGATGAGACAATTGTTCCACCCTTTGAGATACCTACAAATCGGCGAAGGGATTAGTTACTGTGTTCGATGATGGATATCCTAATTTCGATAAAAAAAAAGAGATAATTGGCTTAAAAATTTAGAGTTGCTTCATACCCAAATATTAAGATCAAACAGATGATATTTGATGAAGAAAAATGAATTCCTTCCCCATTCAACACAACCTCATTTTGATTATAAATTTAGAATGGCTTGCTTTTGTATTGACCTGAATTATTAATTAAGTATTAAGATCCCAAGTGAGAAAATGCATAATTTGGTTGATAATTTCATTATTATTTTTGGTTGACTTGATTGTCATGTTTTGTTTGTACATTTTTAGCACATTGCTACTATTCCCTCCTTTGGATAGTATAGTACCCCAAATCCAATACACAACATAGCTGACCATAATATTAATAATTAAGGGGATGTTTTCAAAAGAATATAATGTATTATTCATTATATTGTGTGTCTCACTGTCTTGACATGTATAATTCTATTCACAAACCCACCGGCAACCTCATCTAGTCATCTCCCTTAAATAATAAATAATAAATAATAAATAATAAATAATAAAACATGCTGATATTATTATTATATTTTTTTTAAAAAAATAAAAATAAATAGATGCACGGTACGTGCATGCGAAACCTCTAGTATATATATATATATATATATATATATATATATGGCTTTGGAGTTTATGGTGTCACAAAAGCAAAGTGTGACACCAAAAAAATAATTACTCTAACCACCATTTTTTTCACTAAAATAAAAAAAATATTATTATAGGACGTGGTTGAGAAAAACATACATGCATTATGGGTAGTTACTAAAAAAGTGGAGAAGTGCATAACTTCCCATTACTTCATTTAAAAATATAACAATTTTATGATGACAATATTATTTAAAATTTTAAAAATTATCAAATATTATAATTTGATATTATTTTAAAATATAATTATTATTTTATATAAAATTCTTAAAAAAAATAAATTGCATGCACGTACGTGCATACAAAGCCTCTAGTATCTATATATATATATGGCTTTGGAGATTTTGGTGTCACACTTTGCTTTTGTGGTTACTAAAAAAATGGAGAAGTGCATAACTTCTCATTTTTTAATTTTTTAATTTTAAATTATGATAAAAATTCTATTTGAAAATTTAAAAATATTTAATTTTTAATGATTTTAAAATATAATAACTATTTTATATTATATTTTTTAAAAATTTAAGAATAAATTATATGTATGCACGTAAATACATGCGAAGCCTCTAGTATCTATATATTTTATTATTTTAAATTATAATAATAATTTTATGTTATATATATAAAAAAAGCAAAAAAACAAATTACATGCACGGTACGTGCATGCGAAGCCTCTAGTATATATATGACTTTGGAGTTTTTGGTGTCAGACAAGTAAAGTGTGATACCAAAAAAATAACTTTCTTACTAAAAACAAATAATCAATAAATAACTTCCCATGATTTAATACATTATTTAAAATATAATTATTATATTATATTTTGAAAGTTAAAAAATTATCAAATATTTAATATTTTATTATTTTAAATAATAACAATAATTTTATTATATTATATTTGAATGCCTCTAATTATTATTATATATTTTTTTTAGGAATGTTGTTGTTATACATTGGATTTAGGCATTTAGATATTTACATATCTTTCAGGAACAAAATTTTTACATCGATCAAATGATTAAATACCTGAATCTTGACTAATTGTACAGTTCTCAATACTTTTTCTTTTAATAAAAAGGCGTAACATTAGTATTAACCTCACTACTTTTTCACATGAACCTGCTAGTGTATTAATATGCACAATTCCTTGAGGCCTTGATGTCAAGTTATTAGAATGGTTCATATGAATAAAACATATGAATAACAACTAACAATAAATATTGATAAAATATACAATAATCACTTTAAAATAATTTTAAAAAATTAAAAGGGATGACCCGTTAGAGCAACGAACTGCAATATCTTTTAGCTTACAAGTTTAATGTCTCATAAATATATTTTTAAACATGCATATTTTAGTCTCTTCAAACTCGTCCATTGAACTAACTGATCAACCTAGAGGGTTAATATGATTTTGATAATACTATCTCCAACCATGCAATATCATCTTTCATTTATTAAAATTGTTTTATAAAATGAATTTTGAGAATTTATGATAACACTTCAATATATTTATATCAATATTTTAAACAGTGTTTTAGGACTCAAACCGCCCAATTAGTTGGACCGATAATCGTCTAAGTGTCTGATTCGTTCCACTCAATTGGCTCAAATAATCGGTTGGATTGGTTGACCCGATCGAAGATGGATAAAATCGGTTGACTTAAAATTAAATTGGGAACTAACAAAAAAATATTAGTGAACTGACCAAGTTAATGAATAAGACAAATTTTTAACATAATTTCTTTTGTTTAGTTTTGAATGCCCATATTTAAAAAAGCTCAATAGATCATTTTTAAATCCAAAAGTATTAAGAACTAACCAAATGTCCAAATCCAATATGATATATTATTCATGGTTTAATATGAATTATATTGTAGAATGTAGATATGAGAATTTGGAGTTTGAGATGTTTGTCGGTAATATGATTTGATTATTAAAACTTATCTTATTTTTATGGATGAGTCTATGATGTAATTGGTTGCATACATGCAATGTAATTTCGACCGATAAGATTGTGACATGTGGAAAATTGCATTGCATCTCAAGTCATTTTACCCACATGTCACAATCTTATTGACCGAAATTGCATTACATGCATGCAACAAGTTGCATCCTATTATTATACACAAAAACTTTATCTATTTTTTTTATCATGTCAAAAACAATAATTTAAATATTTTTTTTTCTATTTTAAAAAGCTAAAAATAATTTCCAAAAAACACATTCAATTCAAACATGTATTTATTATTAAGTATTTGTTCCGTGTTTTCCACTCAATGCAATTTCTTTTACTATAATGCTGCCAATTGTATTCTGTAATAAAGAGGGGAAAGTTAAAAGCTTAGATCATAGATGGAGACGTCCCACCTGAAGAGAAGAAAATCTCCCGCCATTGTCGTATTCAGTCACACTCACATCTCTACCCTCACAAATTTCCCAATTCCTCATCTTTCACTGCTCAAATTCCTTCATTATACCCCACATCGGCCCCCTCTTTAAGCTTTCCCACCAAAACCATTGGAGGATTAGAATTAGATAATGAAAGGCAAACCCCAAATCTCCAAATTCAAGTTGGGTCTACCTTCGTTATTCTTCTTGTGTTCGTTTTTCTTCTTCGCTGGACTTTTTCTGTCCACTCTCCTCTTTCAGGTATCCGATTTCGATATTGTGATTTACGCATTTGGTTTTGATCAAGTTTAAGGCTTTAAGCTGATCGCAGGATTGGGGCGATGTACGGCCACGATCCAGAGAGAGGATGGTTGAAGAATCGGTAGCGAGTAAGGAATATGACGCGCTTGAGCATGGTCAAACTGGGGAAGATTCCGTTGAGTCGATCCCATTTCAGGTGGTTTCGTTATCTGTTCTCCGTTTTGCTTTTGGTTTGATGGGTTTTATGATAATCTGATGGTATAAGTATAATCCAAGTTAGTCAGATACTTAAGTTCTTGTAGTAGTTGCTCGTTTGGATTAGGGTGTTTTCATTTGAATCTCTAATCCATATATATGTATATGGGCACGCATTGAGGGGAAACCTAACTATGGAGGATCTGGCTAGGACTATCTATCATCATACAAATCTGTGCAGGTTACAAGTTACAATTGATGCATCGTGTTTTTGTTGGTTCTAGCCTATGGTTGCATCAGTCTTAACTCTTGAGAGTAATAACTATCAACTGAATCCTAGCAGATGCTAAAACAGTTATTCTAATCAAGTTTTCATATCTTGACATTGTTCAAAAGATAATAGAGCTTAAGGTATGGTCCATAAGAGTAAAATTTGACAAAATTTTGTTGCCTTTGAAGTTCAGATCTGTTATATTCAGTTGAAGTGAGCAAATGACTAAACTTGGGTGTTATTAAATGAAGACATCTAACGGGCTATTGATTTGCCAATTCATGTAGCATTTATCTGAAAACTGTTAGCATCAGTAGCTGAAGATGGAGCTTCCAGAAAGAAAATCTATGCTTTACAGAAAGCTCCTAGAACTAGTGCTATTCATTTATTAATGCTTAATATCATTCTCTCCCTCTTACTGTTCTGCAGGTTTTAAGTTGGAGGCCAAGAGCAGTCTACTTTCCAAATTTCACAAGTCCGGAGGTATGTGAACACATAATTGAAATGGCAAAGTCTAAACTTCAACCATCAAAATTAGCTTTGCGAAGAGGAGAATCTGCTGAGAGCACAAAGGGCACTAGAACAAGGTATTATCATTTTCAACTTTCAAGTACATCATGCAGTAAGATTTGTCTCATGCTGTCATGCATTTTGAGTAGATTTAAAACTTTAAATTCTGTTTATCATGCACTTTTGTAATTTTAGCGTGGTCAATTTCAGCTTGGTTGAAGTCTGAAAAAAGAGTCAAACTATATTTGGTAATGCTTTTGATTTACTTATCCTGCGTGCTTTTGGAGTACATGTTCATCATATGTCTCTCTCGACTTTGTTATATTCATGGGGTTTAATTATTGAGATATGTTGTCCATCCTTCTTTAAGTTTGTGTTAGGGCTACCACAATTAAAATTTTCTTGACATTTGGAAATTAGAACTCTTTAATATACAATTCTTCAGCATTGCAAACATTAGTGATTTGATTGAGTTGCTCAGATCTCTTCATGAACACAGTATATTCAATGCCTGTTGGTAATTAATGGTTTACAAGTTACAACAAAACATTCTTGTTTAAAAGGACGTGTTCTACATAAGGTGCAATGAAGGCAATGTAAAAAAATCTTTTAAAAAATGGTTTCTGGGATGCGTATCAACTTGAATGCTAAACATTGATCTTTGACTGACTCACCCAAGTTCATGCCTTTTAACATTTTGTCTATGATTATACATAATAATCCTACCATGTTATGTTTTGGGCTACAATATACAGAGAGGAAACAACTAGATTATGGTGTCAGCTGATGCATTGTGCCTCAGAAATGTTGTGTGTTAGAACAAATATTCATTTAAGAAGATTGAAAGACATTTTTGTTGCTGCTGCTTGTAAAGTTTATCTCTAATTTGTACCTGGCAACAGCTCAGGCACATTCATCAGTGCATCACAAGATAAAACTGGCTTCTTAGACTTGATTGAGAGGAAAATAGCTAGGGTAACAATGATACCAAGGAACCATGGGGAGGTAAGTATTCCATTTAAGATTATCTTTTGTTAACATTCCATATCAGGTTACTCTTCAAGTATGAGTGAAGTGTGAGATGTTGTCAATATTTTGCAGTCATTCAATGTATTGCGGTATGAGATTGGCCAAAAATATGATGCTCATTATGATGCGTTCAACCCAGCTGAATATGGTCCTCAACAGAGCCAAAGGGTATATATTGTTAAGAACATTTCTTGTCAAATATCACTTTCTGTCATCACGTTTTCTTTTTGGTGGTATTGTTGGATGCATTGGAATCTTTCATGCAAACTTTTTTGGTAATTACTTTGTGTCTTGATATATACTATACTTGACAGCTCTGTCTTCTTTGTTAGATTTTCCTTAATTAAAACCATATGCACCTAATAGATCCCCCCGGCTGCCTAGCTGGGAAAAAAGATTAATGAAAAAGAACAAAATTCTAAGGTCCAATAATTGGTAATGCCTTATAGACTATAGTAGTTTTTAGAAAGGATTTCAAGATAAATTTAATTATTGTACCACAAGTCCTTCATTTTGCTAGCCTTATATGCTATATAATATTTTTTAAAACTGCAAATTCACCAAGAATAGACAGGAGTTTCAAAGAAAGAGAGAGAGAGAGAGAAGAGAAAGATGGGAATAAGCAAGTGGCTTTTGACATAATTAAATTATTTTGACCTTACCTTCACCAGATAGCAACTTTGAGAAGTTCGTTATCTATATTTCTCTTTGGAAGGCTATTCTTTTTCATTTGAAAGTCGCTTAACATTGTCATGATCCCCCTGCCATTATCTTGGAATATACTTTATCTCTATAAAGCATGCCTTTCAATCAAGTTTAATAAATAAATAAAGTATGATCAAATATTTTGAAATTTTAGTCATAGATCCCTGTATTCTATGTTTTTATTCAATCTGAATAACTCTTAATTCCAATGTGTGGAACTTGCTTGGAAGTTTCATTTTGATATTTCCTTAATTCCTTATTTGAACGTGTCTTGCTGGTTTGTTTATGGATCTCTAGTTACGTACAATTTGCATATTCATGCTTAATCGTGCAGGTTGCTTCCTTCTTGTTGTACCTGTCAAATGTTGAAGCAGGAGGAGAAACCATGTTTCCTTACGAGGTAGATTAGGGAATTTACTGTCATCTACTCATCTGTGTATTGTGATTTGTAATATGAATCTTGATTTTGAAGTAGTCACTGGAGTGTTCCAACTTGCAGGATGGTATGAATATTGGTACACTTTATGATTACAAAAAATGCATTGGTTTGAAGGTGAAGCCGCGTCAAGGTGATGGACTATTATTTTATTCTTTGCTTCCAAATGGCACAATTGATCAGGTAATCTTCCTTTTTCATATTGTACTTTATGCATATAATTGCTGTTCCTTCAATTGTGCACATGGATGGCATCTCATCTTATATGGGAAGCTGTTGATTTCTTTGACTATGAATCTATTATGACAGACAAGAGATATAGCCGAGCCACCTAGTAGGGAAAGACTTTGTTTAACATTGTTGTGTGAAAAATGTCTATGTTCCAATAGCTAAGTTATCATTTCCATGATTTTGTTTTTCTTCCAATGTTAGTAACTGGACTTTTTCTGCAGACTTCTCTCCATGGAAGCTGTCCAGTAATTGAGGGGGAGAAATGGGTCGCAACAAAGTGGATTAGAAACATAGAGCAAGACTAATGTAGTTTTATCTCACTGCTGAGTTTACTGCTATACTGTCATCATCATCTTGTGAGATTCTTAAGTAGCTCTGCTCTAGTCGAGATATGCAGAGATGGGTCCCATTTAAAAGTGTGCTTGAGATATGTTTGTACAAAATTGGTTTTGGTGTAGCTAATTCTGATAGACTGAGTTTGCCTTAAAATTACTTGTCTTTGGTTTGTATATAGTCAGTGCTTCAAAATTTGCGGTGTCTGGACTCTGGAGTGTATCTTGTATAGATTTTTAACACGTGAAAGAATGTCAATTTTTTTTTTCTGGTTCTATTTGAAAAGTGTTATTATTTTGTATTTAGACATGCATTTATACAAGCTGCAATCGATATTGACAAGTAATCTGATGGATTTGAAGCTTTGAAAAATCTAGTTTACTACTTGGCATGCTTTGTTTCATGAGATTGAGTAATCTCGATTTTCACTCTTTGCTCTCTCTTTATTGTTGTTTTTTATTAGTATTTTTGTTATTATTATTATTATTATTATTAGGATTTTATTTTATACAATTGATAAAAATAGATCACATTTGAGATTTGACTTAAAAAATTGATAGAGCAATATAGTTCGCATCAACTTCATCACATTATGTTAACATAGCTTAATTTAAAGGTGAAACTGAAAAGGAAAAAAAACTTAAAAATTAATCAAGTTCAAAAATTTTGTGTGTTTAAAAATCAAGACTTAGACTTTCTCAGTTTCTCCTATCTTGTGATGCTCCACAATTCTTTCAAAACATTTTTTTGGTGATAATTTTCTTAAAGGGACATAATGGATAAATTATTATTTATCAATATTAACAATAATTGAATATCTATCTATTCATTGTAGAATCCTATTAACATGAATCTACCTTAAACAATTATTATTATTTCACAAAGACGAATTGCATAAAAATTGTAAAATAATAATAATAATAATAATAATAATAATAAGTTACACTTGATCCAACATCCAAACGTACCCCGGACCAAAATGTCAATTCACTAGTCGTTTACCTTGTTCTCTAATATTTTACTAGGGTGCAGGTTAAAACGCAGTGTCGTGTGACTCCTGCAACCTGACCCGAGGACAGCGAGCGTCACGCGCCACGACCTTGTACGCTGGGCACACTCTCATGGTCCATGATGAACGAGAGCAGCGTGTGGGGAAGAACCGAAGAAGCAGAGAGATTAATATTAAATTCTCAGTAATTTGATTCGAGAATTTCACAGTTGGTCGTCGACGCGCCGTGAAGAAATCAAGCAAAGCAAGAGAAGAGAAAGGAAGGCACACGAGCGAAGCGAGTGAGGTGAGGGAGCGAGTGGAACACGAACACCCCCCCGCAATCTCTCTCCGATTCATAATTGTTTCCTTCCCCAAAACCCTAGCTCCCTTCCCAATTTCCGAACGCTCCGCCCCACTCGCGCTCTTCTCACTCGCCCAATTTCACGCTCCAGGTTTTCTTTCGTCTCTGTAATTAATTTCCCCCCTTCTTGACGTTGTTCTTTTACGCGTAGAATTCTTGAGCTGTGCGTAATTGATATTACTTTATACGGGTCTTCTAACTGTGTAGTACTCTGAGATATTTGTGGATCGAAAAGTATTTTACATTTGGTGCATTGACATCTTCTGTACTGTTTTTAGTGGAAGCTTTGAACTTTGTGTGAACCAATTTGCTGTGTAACAATGAAAATAATTTTTGAATGGAATAATATGATTTGGTAAAGACTGAAGACTAAAGAGCAGTGGAAACCGCGTTCTGGTCATTATCAAACTGTAAATATCTAAAACTTCAATCCTTTATGCTAGTGGACTAGCCCCAGCTGGCAAGTTTTTGGGGTCATATATTTACAGGTTGAAATTTAAGTTGACTTCTGAATAAAATTTGATGTTTTGCTCTAGGACTGTAGCTTTCTTTGAGTTAGTTTACTGTAATTACATCTTTAGCAGGATAGAATTTGAGAAGATTAGAATGGAAATGTGTTCTCCTTCTCTATTACTATCTATAATAGTGTCTGTCTTTTTGGTTAGTTACTCAAAGTGCTCTTGCATGATTGAAGAATTGGGTTGGCTGGCTGAATTTGAAGACATCTAGAACCATTACAATATTTTATTTCTAAATAATCTATAAATCATTCTTATTTATTTCATTCATTCTTGAATTAGGGGCCAATGGTCCAGTAGGGTTTTTTTTCTTCTTCTAATTTTAATGACAGTTGTGATGTGAAAACAACCTGATTGTAAGTGAAACATTCTCGCAAGTGGCAAAGTGTGCACTCTTTTTTCGTAACTACCACTGTAAATGATTAAATTTGGACCGTGTCTCTGTACTGGTAGACTAGTTTTCTTTTGGTGAATATTTTAGTATTTTGGTATTAGGAATGCAATTACAGTGAAATTAATCTTGCTGCAGATTTTCAGACAAGTGTGCATGGTGCTTCTGTGAGTGTAAATATGGTTGATGCCTTGCATGAAGTGCAACAAAGAGATGGTAGGCTGCTTGTTTCTCCTAAACCGGATGCTGCATTGTTTGAAGGGGACCGAGATATAGAGCCACACAATGGCATTGAATTTGACTCTCATGAGTTAGCTTATTCATTTTATCAAGAATATGCCAAATCTATGGGATTCACCACTTCAATAAAAAACAGCAGACGTTCAAAGAAGACAAAAGAATTTATTGATGCCAAATTTGCGTGTTCTAGGTATGGAGTTACTCCTGAGTCTGATAGTGGAAGCAGTCGAAGACCAAGTGTAAAGAAGACCGATTGCAAAGCATGCATGCACGTGAAGAGAAGGCCTGATGGAAAGTGGATCATTCATGAATTCATAAAGGAACATAATCATGAACTTTTACCAGCTTTGGCGTATCATTTTCGGATTCATAGGAATGTGAAATTAGCTGAAAAGAATAATATTGATATTTTGCATGCTGTTAGCGAACGCACCAGAAAGATGTATGTTGAAATGTCTAGACAATCTGGTGGCTGTGTTAATATAGGATCTCTCCAGGATGATATAAATTACCAATCTGATAGAGGCCAGTATTTGGCTCTAGATGAGGGAGATGCCCAAGTTATGCTCGAGTATTTTAAGCGCATTCAAAAGGATAACCCTAACTTCTTCTATGCTATAGATTTGAATGAAGAGCTACGTCTGAGAAATCTTTTTTGGGTTGATGCAAAAAGTAGGAATGATTATCTCAGCTTTAATGATGTAGTTTCATTTGATACTACTTACATCAAAACAAATGATAAGCTACCTTTTGCTCCTTTTGTTGGAGTAAACCATCACTCTCAACCCATATTGCTGGGATGTGCATTGATTGCGGATGAGAGCAAAGCAACATTTGTTTGGTTAATGAAGACATGGCTTCGAGCAATGGGTGGACAAGCTCCCAAAGTCATAATCACTGATCAAGACAAAACCTTAAAGGCATCCATTGAAGAAGTCTTCCCAAATGTACGCCATTGTTTTTCTCTTTGGCATGTACTGGAAAGGATACCTGAAAATCTTTCTTCTGTGATCAAACAGTACAAGAATTTCTTGCCAAAGTTTAACAAGTGCATTTTCAAGTCTTGGACAGATGAACAGTTTGACATGAGGTGGTGGAAAATGGTCACTAGATTTGAACTCCAAGATGATGTATGGTTTCAGTCATTGTATGAGGACCGGAAAAAGTGGGTGCCTACTTACATGGGGGATACCTTTTTAGCTGGAATGTCTACACCTCAACGTTCTGAAAGCATTAACTCTTTCTTTGACAAATACATTCATAAGAAAATCACCCTTAGAGAGTTAGTAAGGCAATATGGTACAATTCTTCAGAATAGGTATGAAGAGGAAGCCATTGCAGATTTTGATACATTGCACAAGCAACCGGCACTTAAGTCCCCTTCACCTTGGGAAAAACAAATGTCAACAGTTTATACACATGCAATATTCAAGAAATTCCAAGTTGAAGTCCTGGGAGTAGCTGGCTGTCATTTTAGGAGAGAGGGTGGAGATGGAACTATAGCAAAATTTATAGTTCAGGATTATGAGAAGAATGAAGAATTTTTGGTAACTTGGAATGAGATGAACTCAGAGGTCTCTTGCTTCTGTCGGTTGTTTGAATACAAGGGTTTCCTTTGCAGGCATGCACTGAATGTTCTACAACTTTGTGGTTGTTCAAGTATTCCATCTCATTATATCTTGAAGAGATGGACCAAGGATGCCAAAAGTAGGGAATCAATGACAGATGGGACTGAAAAGATACAAACTAGAGTGCAACGATATAATGACTTATGTAAACGAGCTATTGAGTTGAGTGAAGAAGGATCATTATCTGAAGACAATTACAACGTTGTTTTCCGTACACTTGTTGATGCCCTCAAGAACTGTGTACATGTTAATAATTCTAACTATGGTGCAGAAACTAGCAACAATTATGGCCTTCGTGATGCAGAAGAAGAAAACCAGGGCAGCAATGCTTTAAAACCAACTAAAAAGAGGAACATAGCTAGGAAAAGAAAGGTGAGTTCTAGTTTTTGCATTTGATCTGCTTACATGTCAATTATATTGCTTTTTAGCATTTTAAAGGAGAGAAATTGATTTTAGAAGTTCTTTTATAGGTACAATTGGAGCCGGATGTTATACTTGTTGATGCACAAGACAGCCTCCAGCAAATGGTTTGTGTTTCCACTAGCATCCATTTTAGATTTTACAAAACGTTAGAATACATTAATCTTGTTAACAATTGGGTCGTATTATCCAAGAATCTCTACCTTTTTGTATCAATATTGCTGATTAATATATAGTATGTGCTTTATGTAATCATTCTTTCAGGACAATCTGAGTGCCGATGCAATAACCCTCAATGGATATTATGGTGCTCAGCCGAATGTGCAAGGACTGGTATTAATTATATTCATAGCAGAACATTAAATGAATGCATATATCCTGTATTTTTAGAAATAATGCAATTTTCAATTATTTATCTTGTTTTCATAGCAGGTACAGCTGAACTTGATGGAGCCACCTCATGATGGTTACTATGTTAATCAACAGAGCATGCAGGGCCTGGTAAGTTATCCTAATCATGACTGCAATCTGCATTTATCTGCCTGCATAAGTACAAGTTATATAATTGTATAGCATTTGACTTTATTTTCATATTTTTTAGGGCCCATTGAACTCTATGGCACCGAACCACGATGGCTTTTTCGGAACACAGCAAACAATTCATGGATTGGTAGAGTACTTTTTATTTTTAATGCAGTTATATTTGACCAATAGGAAAAACTATTAAGAGGGACTTAGCTATAAATAACTTAACCATAGAAATGTGTAAAGATAGAACATGTTAGCATCGCTTGATCCATATAGCCGACCCCATCTAGTGGGAAAAGGCTTTGATTGTTGTTGTTCTTGCAGTTATATTTGACCAAGTTCAACATAAAGTTTCCTAATTCTGCTTTGGTTCATGTAGGGGGGGCAACTGGAATTTCGTCCAGCTACTACTTTTGGATACACCCTGCAGGTTTGTTCATTATATCTGCTTTGTCCTTGCTTTGGAATAACAAAACTCATTCTCGGTCTCACCGTCTTTAGCACATAACTCGGATTGCAGGATGAGACCGATCTGAGATCTGCTCAGTTTCAAGGCAACACTTCAAGAAATAGTTAAAAATTGGATGTCCCCTCACTGATATGCTAGTTTCTTTTCCCAGAGAATGTCTCGAGTTTCTAAATGGAGATTGAAAATATAGAATGCAGGTACTCCAACAACTTCATGTCTTGACATAGAGGTTGTCACAGTTTGAACAGCTTCTACTTGTATTCTAAAACCAAAGTTCCTGCAATTACCTCCCTGAATTTCCCAGATGGCCAATTCCACATGTCTCAGGAGAAGAATATCGTCTTCTAGGTGCGCATTATCGTTTAGCCCCTGTGGCATGGACACAAATCGGCCGGGAAAAAACTGTATTCAGTGTATTGGAATGGCATGATGCTGTGAATTTTTTTCTCTGGAAATCTTTTCTGGCATGCTGAGAAAGAAAGAAGATACGAAGTTTCTCCTCACAAGTGAGCATGAGCATCAATAATCAAGTATATAGTGAAGTTGATGGAATGATTATGTATATAGAGTGAAGTTTGAGTTTTCCAAATGAAGTTGATGGAGTAGTTATATACTTATATATATATATATATATCAAAGCTGACTAGAGCAGGGGTTAGATTAGCTACTTGCTAGTTGTAGTATTATTAAATGTTTTTATGTATAATGAAACATTAATTTTACAAGTTACACTGTCATATAAAATCACTCTTACTGTATTATTAACATTACTGATGAGGGTAGAAGTTGGTACTTATATTTTTGCCAGGAAAATACTCTAACGTACATAATCGAATCCATAAAACAATACTCTATTTGTATATCATTGAGGCTGTTTGGTACATAGAAATTATAATGGAAAAACACAGGGAGATCACTTCTTTCTCATCTTTTCTTCCTATCAAACAAATTTTATTTTTTGCAATGTGATGAAATTATATTTTTACCCTTATTTTTTTATTCACTTTTGTTCTATTTTCACTTTTAATGTAAGGGTAAAATGATTATTTTATTCATTTTTATTCCATTCATATCATAATATCACATCATATTGATATGATATTTTCATTCTTTTATCTTTCTCCATTCCATTCTCTTCTCTCCGTACCAAAAACACCCTGCAATTCGGCCTTCCTATGTCCTACCACAATGCCTCATTGGTTGAAGAGTAGGGCGTAGGAAGGGAAAAAAAACAAAACAAAACTTGCGTGAAGGACGTTAACAAGTTAGATAAATTTTTTTTTAGAATGGACTCTTTGATAACCAACCACAACCTTAATCAAATATTATTCAAATTTCAGAGATTTAATTCTTGATTTTAGATATATAACAGTTGTGAATTCTCAAACCAATTGTCTCCCTTGATTTTGACCAAAAAAATATTAGAGTTTAATAAAAGAGATTACTCCATCACAATTTTAAAATTTAATTCTCAAGTATATTTTAAATAAGATTACCTTTAACAAAATGTCAAGAATTTGATCCTTAACTTTAGATATCAAATCAATTGCCTCCCTTGATTTTAATAAAAAAATTAGTGGATCGCAATTTACTTCTCGAATATATTTTAAATAAAATTACCTCTATAAAAATTTAGTTTTAAATAAACCGAAACATAGAGGACAAATTTTCACAGAAAAAGCTAATAGTTGGGCAATTACTATACTATATATATATATATTTTTTCATATCCGAATTTGCTAAATGAAGTGCATAAATTGTACTATCTCAATCGTCGGATAAGACTGTTACAGTGTGAACACGAATCTCAATTTTCATTTAATAGTACTATCTCAATCGTCGGATGAGACTGTTACAGTGCGAATACGAATCTTAATTTTTATTCAACAATCTGAATCTTACACTTTATACACTTGCAGGTTATTGGATTCAAATCCATATATTTGCCTCAAACCCAAATACAAGTGGAAAACTATTAATTTCATATTATTGAGATTAGTGAAAGAGTCAAAGTGGATGCACAACATTTCTTAAACCAAGTCTTCAGTCAAAGTCTTCTTTTGTCCCATTACGCACGCCACCACCAAACCAACCACTTTGCCTAGGACAAATTTTTAGCTATTTCAAACTAATTCTTTTTCTTAATTACATATTATTGATTATATAAATAAATTAGTTTAATACATACATATTTAAGAATCTCTCTTCCCCTAGTTTTACTCTATGCTTTTTTAACACTTCCCCTAGTCTTACTTAAGGGTGTTCAGTACTAAATCCAACCGATGGTTTTGAATCAAATCAAATGGAATTGAACATAAATGAAATAGAGTTTATAGACATTTGGTTTAGTTTGACATGTTAAAAAATTTAATCAAATCACGTATACTTGACGCTCAAATGTGCATGAACATCCCTAATGTTATCAATAAATACTACCATCTCTGCATTTATTTTAAGGTATTTGGGAATTTTAGATAATTATTTATTAGACTTGTTTTTTTTTATGAAATTTTTTAGACTTGTTACTAAGTATTAAAAATTAAATAGTATGAACTGGTTCTCAAAAATCAAATAGTATGAAATATGAATAAGAGAATTAGATATTTTACATCCCCTTAATATTAATGGAAGATAGATATTTTATACATTTTTAAATATAATTTATCTTACATAACATAAAATATAGAAACATTTAATATTCATGTATTTTTATATTATATATAATTAAAATTTTTACAAGAAACATTTAAAATTTTTTTACATAAAACTTTATAATTTTCAGTTTTTTCACGAATCCGGATCAGTTAAAATACATATCCGATAAAGTACACTGTTTCAACCGCTGAATAAAAATATTACAGTATAAATACGAATCTCAATTTTCATCTAACGATCTAAACTGCGTACTTTATACCTTTGTTCTATGTTGAATCTAAATCCATTTTTTTCACTTATTAGTCCCCAGTTTCCACCTTCCTCTTGCTTTCCTTCTCTGTTTCACTGCTGAGTTCTTCCTGCAAATGCAATTGTGGGTCCCACATAACGCGCCAAATAGTCTGTCACTACTCACAAGTCACAACCACTGCATGATGATTTACTTTCATGACTTTTCTTTTCTCTCTCTCTCTCTCTCATCTCATTGCTCCGTCTACTCCTTTCATATTCAATTTGAATATAACAAGAAAAGAAATAACAAACGGCCAAATTACTTTTTTGGTCCTCAACGTTTGTACTAAATTTAATATTAGTCCTCAACATTTTAAAAAGTTATTTTTGGTCCTCAACGTTTTTATTTTGATCAAAATTGGTCCTCCAGCATAACTCCGTCTGATTTTTTTTGTTAAATGCTGACGTGGAAGGCTTATGTGGCACACCCTCTCTCCTACGTGTCATATTTAGATGATATAGCACCATCTCTCACTCCAATTCAGCAAAACGACGCTGTCTTGCATCACTTCTCTCTCACTCCAACTCAGTAAAAGAGCGTCGTTTTGCTGAGTTGGAGTGAGAGAGGGTGCCATATCATCCAAATATGACACGTAGGAGAGAGAGTGTGCCACATAAGCATTCCACGTCAGTATTTAACAAAAAAAATCAAACGGAGTTATGCTGGAGGACCAATTTTGACCAAAATAAAAACGTTGAGGACCAAAAATAACTTTTTGAAACATTGAGAATCAATATTAAACTTAGTGCAAACGTTGAGGACCAAAAAAGTCATTTGGCCAATAACAAACACTATTCTCTGCAAATACCATGGCCCCCACCTTCTTCTTCTTTTCCAATCTTGACTTTGACTCTCCCTCCTCCTTCTTCTTCTTCTTCTTCTCCTCTTAAACTTTCCCTCTCCCTTTCTCTCTCTCAGAAAAAAAAAAAATGGCTCCTTTCATTTCCCTTCTTTCTCTCTTCTTCTTCCTTCTCCATTGTCCCTTCCCATCTCTCTCCACCAACTCCGAAGGTATGTATCTCTCTACTTCTGAATTTCTCAAATCCCTCTTTTCCTTTAGGATCTGAATGTATGGTTATATCTATATACTCTGTTGAAACCGAAGGAAAACTCAAACTCAGCTCAGATTCAATCCAAGCTTCAAAAGTTCCAAACTTTCCTCATACCCATATGGTGATTTTGTGTTTTCACTTTTAGGAAATGCTCTGAATGCCCTGAGAAGCAGGCTTTCTGACCCCAACAACGTGCTTCAGAGCTGGGACCCAACTCTGGTGAATCCTTGTACTTGGTTCCATGTTACCTGCGACTCCAACAATCATGTCACTCGCCTGTGAGATTATTCCCTACCTACTTTTCAAAAAGTTCTCATCTTGGTTTTTATCAATTCCTATGCTTTTTCTTAGGCTTCTCAATCAACCTCATCACTTTCCTTTCTTGTGTGTTCTTTGGATTTCAGAGATTTGGGTAATTCCAACATTTCTGGAACTCTAGGCCCAGAAATTGGTCAGCTGCAGCATTTGCAATACTTGTATGATTATCATTCATGAACCTTCCTCTCTTATCATTTGTTATTTTTCAGTTTGGAGCCTCTTGTGCATTAATTTAGGAACTATAAGAGAAATCTTTGGTACAATTTTTAGATGTTTCTTAAATTTGAGCATCGTATAAATAATAGACATATTAATTATTTGATGGCAAATGTTTCATGAATAGACATGAACCAAATATTTTTCTTCATCAATTATGCCTCAAGTTACTGGCAAAAACACATTTTGATGTCATCAAACTTACACAAATTTTCAATTTCGTCCCTCAACTTTTATTACTGTCAATTTTGTCCCAAAAGTTATGAATTGCAATCCATCCCAACCTAATGTCATCCAAATTACTATTAGCAAATGATGATGTGGAATCACATATGTAAACTAATGATTTATAGTCACTTATAATCTCCAAGACATTCCAAAACAATGTTATTTCTTCTTCTCACGTTAATATGAAGAAGTGATGTGGGTTTGAGAGATAAAATCGATCATAATTCAAAACTTTAAGGAAAATTTTGAAAATTGGAATAAAGTTTTGGGACATAAAAAGTACTTTTGCCCAAGTTATTTCATGTTTTATTGGTAAGTTTTGGAGAAAACCACAAAATGGGAGTTTATGAAATTCTTCATTTTTTGCAGGGAGCTTTACATGAACAACCTAAGAGGGAAGATTCCTAGGGAATTTGGTAACTTGAAAAAGCTTGTAAGCATGGATTTGTATGGTAACAAGTTTGAAGGGGAAATCCCAAAGTCATTTGGCAAGTTGAAGTCACTTAGATTCCTGTGAGTATCTCTATTTTGTTTCCCCCATAAACTCTTAAATTCATGTTTCTTCAACCGAAAAATAACATATAAACTCCCTTTTTTTTTGGGGTTTTTTCGTATCGATCGATGATTCAGGCGACTGTACAACAACAAGCTTTCAGGACCAATCCCAAGGCAACTCACTGCTCTCACCAACCTCAAAGTCTTGTAGGTTTCTGTTTCTTAAAGTATAGTTATATGTTGTGATCTTTGTTCTAATTGCTCTTATCAAGCAAATGAAATATGATAATGAGTGCAATTTCTCATGTTTCAGTGATGTTTCTAACAACAACCTCTGTGGAACAATACCAGTAGATGGCCCCTTTGTTTCCTTCCCTATGGAAAGGTATATAAATATTAGCTTTGTCATTCATGATATCAAATTAATCCTACCAATTTAGTCAGCATATTCTAGACAAACAAGCACAGACACTGACACGAACATGGTGACACAAGACCAAGTTTGAGGTTTTCATTTGTAGCTTGAAGAGTTGGTGTTGTGTCTTATGCGAGTGTCCGGCGTGGAATTTGGATCCTCTCTCATCTAAGGAAATAACATGATGGTGTATGTGAAGAGATAAACACAAAATTGATTGAGTGGTGGGCCCTTTTTCTGTCTTGATCAGGGTGTCCACAAGAGCGGGCCTGATGATTAATCACTCGGGTTCTATTAGGCCTATTGCTAGGGATAATTCTTCCAATGGATAATGCTCCATTCCAATTCTTCTAGGAATTAAACCTAGGTGTTGATGGTTAAGGAAACCTAGACCCTTTACCAACTGTGTCACACCACGTTGGTAGTGGGTCCCCCCATCCCATTTACATAATCAATTAATCATGGTGAAAAGTAAATTCTCACTCTATGTCTATCTCTCTCTTCACATAAGAGTGTCACATTATTCCCTCATATGAGAAGATCCTTATCCATCTCACAAGTGATAATTTAGCCTCAAACCCATGAAATATTCATAGATGAAACACTCTAATATCTGCAAAATGTATCTTACTAGTCAATTATGAACTTGAACTTATTAACATGCATAAGATGACACAAAATATTGACACTTTTATTTGAAGCTTACATATATATATAATTTATTTACTCTTGCAGCTTTGAAAAGAACAGTAAACTCAATGGCCCAGAGCTGAAAGGACTGGTTCCTTATGATTTTGGATGCTGAAGAAAGCTGGAATTTGCTGATAAACAAAGAGGAATACTTTACATATAGGGACTGTAAAACAATATATATATGCTTGTGTTATGCAAAAGAATATGAAAATGCCACTTTTAGATCAATATAATTAATTAATTAATAAATGGAAGCAAGTAAAATAAGTTATTATTGTCTTTGTAGTTTGTATCAAACTATATTTGGTTGCAGCATAGCTTAATTAGCTTAGTTTTGTCTGAATTAGTGTTAAGCAAACATGTCCCAAGGTGTTACAAGGACAACCTTGTTTGTTATATACCATGATGAAACAGAAAGCTATAATGCTATATATATATATATATATATATATATATATATATATATATATATATATATATATTTGAGGGTTTTTGTTTTTCTTCTTGAGAGATGCTCAAATTATGAAACCTTTTTTTTTTTCCTGCATTGAAATTATATAATATACATGAACTTCCCTTGACCAAAACATGACCGGACCAAAATGTCTTTTAAAAATATTTATTTCTTTTATTGAATATATAACTTCTTTGAAAATCTACATAAACTTTTATTTTAATCATTGTTGTCAGGACCGAATCAGACAAAGATTCGGATGAGTGTTTGGTTCACAGTCTGATCGGTTTACTTATCGAACCATCGATCGAATCGGATGACACATTAAAGAATAAATATTAATTATTCTTAATATATAAAATGACAATACTATATATATATATATATTATTGTGGTTTAGGAGATGCATTTAGCATGCGTTCAGTCAATTGCTAAATGCATCTCTTGAGGCAATAATAAACAATAAAATCTATCTATTGCTAGAGCATCTCTTTAGGCAAGTAAATGGACTAAATGCATCTCTTAAACAATATCTCATAATAATCAAATTCAACATTTTAACTTTCAAGTTTCAAGTTTCAACACACATAATTTTGAGATGAAGATGTCGACGACAAGGGCAAGGAGAGTTGAGATGAACTGATGAAGAGAGAGAAATGAGGGCTTCGGCGAGTACAGGCTAAACACATTCGTTTTCATCAAATTTTTTTTTTATTTAATACTTGAATCAGTTAATTGGGCTGCCAAAAAAAGAGTTGGACTCCAGTTAAATTTGGTCCGACTATTAATTTTATTTTTTGGGTCTGACCAACTCACTCTAGTGTCTGGTTCATGGTTGAACCGGACAAACCGTCTAATCCGGTCCAAACAACATTGATTTTAATATTATTTATTTTGTATTGAAATTAAAATGTGATAAGCTTTTAAAGTAATCGATTTGGACAAATAAAATATTTGTTATATTATATAAAAAATAAATAAATATTAAAGATTTTGGTCAAAATAGTAATTAGAATTGTATTTTAATTTTTTGTTGTAAGAAGGTTAGCATAATGGCTCTTTGAGTTTGAGGAAAAAAGAATGTAACTTTTGAGAGGTCAACACTATCTTAGTATATTATTTAGACAATACATTACTAATGTTACGCAATAGAATTAGCCATAATTTTATCATCCTTGTAAAATATTGGTTTCAAATCTTTTTTTTATTAAGTTATTTTGTTTTTCCATAAATAAGCTTCTTTTGTCACATTTTAAAATTTAGAACTAGTATTGTTGGGCTGTGCCTTTGCCAGGCCCATGTAATACTGCAACACATGGGCGACAATTATGGGCCTTGATAGCAAGCTATCATGATAAGCCCATCTCCTTAAAAAGCTAATTTAATATCATGTGAATCAATAATCCGTATATCAGATACTACACTTGATCTTAGCCAAAAAACCGAGAAAGGTATGATTAGTTAATTTTCCGAGACTAACTTTTATACTTATCTTTTTTTTTATTAATCTTTTATACTTATCTTAACTAATGTTAAATGTATATCTTTTTTATATGGGACTTCAATTAGGCTGTGGAGTTGAAAACATTATTATAATTAAAGAAAAGGAATATGTCACTTTTATATCAATATAATCCGTTAATATCTGATAATTAAGAAGTAAAATAAGATGAGTCGAGGATATATAAGAAGGTCGAGCTCTTTTTTTATTTTAATAAAAAGTTAAAATATTAAAAAGGAAAACAAAAGGAGAGAATATAATAGAGCCATAAGAATTCAAACCTTAATTCTAAGGTGAAAATATCATTTTGGTTTTGACTCAAAATAATAGAGCCAAAAGAATTCAACCTTAATTCTAAGTTGATCTTGAAAATAAGAATGAACTTGTAAATTGTTTAATTTATCTAGTTCCACAATCATTATAAATTATTCTTCTATATTATTGTTTAATTTAATATAAGTGTCATTGAGTTTTTTTTTATAATATAATGAGATTTATTGTCTATTTTATATATAGAAAAGACAATATTATTTATAGTATTATCTAGGTAATAAATATAACACTTTTTTTTTCCACTTCTACTTCTTACTAAACTTATTTCCTTCTTGTCAAATCTCAATTAGCGGTCTACTTACAAAAGTTTTTTTGGTGCTTTTTTAATGATAGATAAGTGAATACACCAATCCAACCTACTGTCAGGCCAAAAAAAAAAGGCTTTTCAATTGAATTATTTTCATTCCCATCTTCCCTGACTTCAACACGGAAGATGATGGTTAAGGGACATAGACCCCTTCCATCTATGCCAACTAACCATCATCTCCCGTGTTCAAGACGAGGAAAGATGAGAATGGAGAGAATTCACTTGAAGACCTTCCTTTTATAGATCCAACAGCAAATCAGAACGGTGTACCAACTTGCTTTCTTACAGAAGTTTAAAGGTCTGTTTGGTTGGCGAATTTATTTTGAAGGATTCAAAATGAAAATGGGAATGAGAATTAAATAATTATATTTGATACAAGATAAAATAGAGGTAAAAAAGGAATAGGATTAAGGGTTCCCTTCTCCATTCCATCCATAAATTAAGCTAACGAACAAGGCCTAATAGTGGGTGTTAAATGAAAATTTTGCTAAGATGAAATAAGATTATAAAATCAACAAAGTAATCTAAATAATGCCCATAATATTGACTGATCATGATTCATGCACAAAGCAAATATAACATTAAATTGGCTACATAACAACGTGTTCAAGAATTACTACACGTGGCATGAAATGAAGTGGCTCATGGGACACGTCATAAAGTTGATGGCATACGTAAGCCGCATTTCTAGAACGAGGACCTATTTTATTTATTTATATTTAAATTCAATAATATTAATTCCTTCTTCTTCTTTTTTAATGACTTGTTTCGATTCTCTTAATTATATCATATACTATGTAAATATCTAAGAAAAGAAAAGAAAATTTATAGGAAACAAGAGCTAGAAGTTTAAAAAAATTGAAAACAAAAAGCTACGGAAAAAAAAATTAACAAATTACTTATTTTTTATTCAAACCTATTTAATTATTTATAATTAAAAAAAGGTGAGGGGGTATTAAATAAGGAAGCAGAAATTAAGAAAAGATTCGCTGTCACGCGCTTCGCTACGTCAAGAGTAAGATTCTGGGTATCATTCTCTTGTTCACAATTTAAATAATGAAAATTTTTCACAAATGACAAATTTAATATTATAAATCATTTTTTTTACAATTAAATTACGTATTCTCTGTGAAGTTTTTCTCTTTTTATTTAATAGATTATTTGTAAAAATTAAGTTGTTCTCTTTTTACAATTAAATCAATCTCAGGTAATAGTTTATTTGTAAAAAATTTTATAAGTATTTTTTGAATCTAAAAATTTATTTTGATTTTGGACTTAGACATTATTCTTTCACCTAATTTTTGATATAATTAAAAAAATTCACAATGTTTTTTTTTAATTGGATTCGATTCATGTTGTATATCATACTATAATAGAAGAATATCTTACGAAAATAATTGCTTAAACAATGTCTCAAATCTGTCATTTAAGTAATATCAAGTCGTTTTTCACTTAGATCAATCTCCTGTTAGTTACTAAACTCATTTGAAAAGGAATGCAACGCAGATACTTTTTAAGAAGTCATCTATCTTAGTACTATCCTCATCCAAATATGTTTAATTTTAGTATTAAAATTAAATATTTTTCCATTTTTATATTTTTTTGGAAACGGAAATTAATGAAAAAAAAAAGGGACAAAACATAGTGGCGCAGGAAGCGAGTACAAGTTGATTTGCATAGTTGAGGAAGTGAATCAATAATAAATTAATAATACTCCATTTGAAAGAAACAGGACAATACACTTTTTTAATAATTATGAATACATTAAAAAAAATTGACAACTACTATTATAATTATTAAAACAGTAGTAAAATCAATAAATAATTAACTATTATATATTTTAATTTTAACCTATCAGAAAAAGAAAAGAAAAAACTTGCTCCCACGGACTTGGACATAGTGTGGGTTCAATTCAAACTTCATACATCAAAAACTCGAATTGTGACCTTCGTCGGCCGAAAAAGCGTGAAACTTTCGTGACCCTTCTTCTCGGTGTTGGTCATTTCTAGTTTCTTTTTTAGGTCAAGAGACTCAAAACCCTCCATAACCCCCAAAGCCCCCAAATTTTCAGGCAAAAGCTTTAGAGGAAGAAGAGGGGCCAAAATGAGCATCGCTTTCTTGAAGAACACACAGAGGCATTTCATTAAACATGTCATTGACCCATCTAGAGCTTCGGTTCTCTCTAACGGAGCCCACTCCAGAGCGTACTTTCGGTCCCAAGATTTTCTGAGGAAATCCAGGGAATATAATGAACTATCCCCTTCTTCCTTTTTCTCTTGTTTTTCTTCTTCTTCCTCCTCCTCTTCTTCGTCTGCTTCTGCCACGACTTCTCTCTCGAAGGTTCGCTTTGTGGGTTGGTATTTGGGGATGGTCAAGTCTCATCCGATCCTCACAAAAAGTGTTACTTCCGCGCTTATTTATACAGCTGCTGATTTGTCGTCTCAGGTATGAAATCTTATGGTCTGCTCTTGGATTCTTCATTCTTGTATCGTTTTTTATTTGGCAGAAGTGGTGTTTGGAAAGTGAAACAGAGGAAATGCATTGGTTGAAATGAACCATTATGAGTTGAAGTCCAAGTCGGTGTTTAGTTATCTTGATGAAAACAAAGGGACTTTGGTGATCAAATTCTTTTTTTTCTAGTTTTTTTTTTCCTGCTGAAATGTTTCGTCTTGGAACTGTTTATTTCCCTTGTCAAGCATATGCAACTTCGTACGATGATATTTCTGGGGACTCAACTGAATGTACGGAATCTTGATGAGGTCATGAAGTTCCTGGATTATCATCACTATTGTTTGCAGGGAATGATTCTGGAAACTGTAAAGAATATTCCAATATGGTGGAATGAAAATTGTGGTTGTGGAATAGGGGGAGTGTGCAAACTAGAATAATCTAGCATTAATCAACAGAATGAAAGAGGGTACCCAGCAAGAAATTTGGTGGGTTGGGGGGTACAAAGGGGAGTTTTTTTATTTTTTATTTTATTTTTTGCTGTTTGTATTATACTTGCTATTGATTTAAGATAGACTTCCTTTCAACATCTTGCAGTAATTATAACATTGTAATAATTCCCAGTCCTTTTTGAGCCGAGGCCTTGTTAAGTTTATTAAAATAGACCAACTAATCTTCAAATGATTTCATGTGGTTTAAATGTGCATACTTGTGCTAGATACATGATTATAATTCCTTTACTTTATGCTCATTTTGTTGTCTCAATCATATTCACTTGCTAATCAAATCTAATATCTTCAGACTATTTCACGGACATCTTCGGAATCTTATGATTTTGCGAGGACATTACGCATGGCAGGATATGGACTGGTCGTTTTAGGACCCTCCCTGCATTTCTGGTTCAATTTTGTGTCAAAGCTCTTCCCAAGGAGGGACCTATTCTCTACATTGAAGAAGATGGTTTTGGGCCAGGCGGTTTATGGACCTTTCATGACTGTTGTTTTTTTCTCCTTGAATGCAGCTTTGCAGGGTATGTCTAATTTTCTTGCATAACAATTTCTCATATGCATTTCTACTTTCTTTGCTTCTTGGATTTGAAATCCCTTCTTTTCCTCATATTCAGATGGCTTTGTCTATCTAAATATAATGCTAACCATTGTAAATTACAATACACTAGGTCAAAGGTTCAGGATGATACTAATGTAAATATTGAGCTGTAATTAATTTCATTTATCTCCAAAACATAGTGATTGAAGCCGCGACTAGTTAACTCGCTAATTTAATTATACATCAATTTTTTCTAAGTTTCTTATAAATTATAATCATCTAGCACTCACTGTTTTTCTTAAAATATTGCAAGATTCACTATTCTTGCAAGTTTAAAATTCTACACTGTGTTATCCAATGGTAAGTTTTCCTTAAACAATATAACCAGTGTCTTTCTTAATTATGCATCAATTTGTCTTCGAAGTTTCTTATAATCATCTAGATGTGTGGAAGACATCACCAGTGTCTCGATTGAAGACGTGTTCAACACTGTGCATGTGTCTTTATATTGTACTGTACCGTAATTTCAATATATATCATGTTTATCCATGTTTTTCATTGAGTCAGTGTTTCTTGCATTATGTTTATGCCTGTGCTTTAGAATGTTTAATTTGACGAAGGCTCTAGCTCTAACTCTTCTCAGTTGATAGAGAGAAGGGGGAAAAGTCTGATAGGCAGATAGATATTGGACCAAAATTTGTGTTCTACATTTGTTTTGTTTTGGTCTATACAATAATGGAGCAAAATCAAGTTGGGTCTCAGAATCATGTCATTTTATTTTCCTCTGTTTTAGTATCAAGTTTTTAATGTGCTAAGCTGTTTCCATTTCTTGGCAGGTGAAAACAGCAGAGAGATTGGTGCGCGTCTAAAGCGTGATTTGCTCCCTACGATGTTAAATGGAGTTATGTACTGGCCTGTGTGTGACTTCATAACATTTAGGTTCATTCCTGTCCATTTACAGGTATGTATTTAGGTTTATTTCTTCATGTTTGATCTTCTATCTTCTTACACCAAGTCATGAATGATGATTAATTCCCGATATTCTGCATTCAAATAATTTTGACAGCCACTTGTGAGCAATTCATTTTCATATGTGTGGACAATCTATATGACGTATATGGCCGGCCTAGATAAAGCAGAGGAAGCAAGCTGATCAATTTTGGTGGAGAAGTGAGTCCTTATTTAATTGCCCAAATCTGGACTAACTAGAGTATACTATGAACTATGAAGTACACAAGCCAAACGGATATGACACTGGAAATGGCTTTTATTAGTTTACTATCCAAAACAATACTAGGATTCATGAAGAGGATCAAATGCTACAAGTTTCAACAAATTTTTTTCCCACTTAATTGTAATATTAGTCTGAGCAATCTTATGTGACTGGACCAACTTCTATAGGCTCTCTCTGTAAAGTAGTTTCTGTTGTTAAGTACTTTGTTTTGACTTTTTGTCTTAGGCACTCTCTGGTCTTAGTAGAAATATCTCACTTTTTTCATTTTAGGTAAGAGTATAATTGCAAAAATGTTTCTGAAGTCAATTTTATATGAACGATGGGAAGCATAATGGAAACTGGAAAATGATGCAGACAGTTAAATGAACTTATGACATGCCAAACATTGTATTTATGTCTCAGGCAGAGGCAGATCAGAATTATAATATGACAGTTCTAAGACAATTTTTGGATTGAAGAGAATCAAATAGATAGTCTAAAACTCTAAATTAATTCCTTTTTTAACTCTGGTTTCTTCATTTAGTAATCTGAAGTCATTTTAAAATGCAAAAAATATTCCTGTTCAAAAGGAAGAGACCTTCATTAACTGTTTTCTGCAATAACAGAGTTAATTCAAGACAATGTATAGTCCAAAACCAACTGTGTAGTGTAGATTCTAGTCACAGGCATCTATTAAGATTTACTTTCCAGAATGAAACAGTTGGACAGTACTTGATTTTAATGCAAACTTACTTTTAACCAATGACAGACTGACAAACACAAACTTGCTAGTGTAGTTTCTGTAGTTCCCATTGAATGAATGATTTCTTGTCTTGCTAGCTTTTGAAATGGTGCAAATTGCAAATAACTCCATCGATAATTTCCATAAGTTTCCATCAAAAAAAAAATTCCATAAGTTGTATACAGAAATTGCTGATGTGGCTATTATTTGATGACATTCATACATGAACTGAACTGCCATGAATAAGTTCACATGCACCACCACATCATGAAAAGATGACCAAAGAAGCAGTTGACATATATGCCACATCATCAAATACTATTGACATGCCAATCCACGAATGCTTCACTTCAAAATTACCATCATATCATCTATTTTTGATAAATGATGTTACAAGAGGTAACAAACTTGGGCAACACAAATGAAATTAAAACTAGTAGGACTAAAGTGAAGCTTATATGAAACAAGGGGAAACAAGAGTATATTTAAAAAGTCTAAACAAGAACATTTAGTTAAAAACAGAAAAAAGACTGGGACAAGAATCAGAACTGGATATCATTGATAAATGGTGTTACACACTTGAAACAATGAAGTTCTTAATACTATCTAGTGATTCACATACTTTGTATAAACATGCCCCACTCCCTAACAATCATCAATCTCTACATCTTCACTGTAATCTAATCAACTTATACCTAAAATTTCCCAGATACTACAACGGCTTATTCTGTTTTGGCAGACTGCTTGACTTCAGGATAAGGCAAAGATAAAATTTCATGTCAGCTGAAGTAAAAGAATTCAACATACAAAGCTTTCAACAAATGTTGGCCACTAACTCCTGCCGCTTGATTTCATCAACTATAGAATTTCTTACTGAAAACAGAAGCTTCATTCTTCAGAAGCACTTAAGCCAATCTTCTCGAGCTGTATGGGCCAATCTGGCCCAAGAATTTGTGGATTCAATTCCATTGCAACACGAAAATCTAAGAGAGATGCACAAGCAGAATGTGTTATTGTTTGCATATATCTTCCAGGAGGCAAGACATTTGAACCAGGTAGTGATTGACCTTTTAGTTGTCTTAGGTGCTCATTACCACGTCTTGACCCGGTTAAACTAATACAGGATTCAATCAACCTCTTCATGTATGCATCCAGAGAATTATTCAATAGATTTACACAATCCACAGTCATAGTTAAACCCTCCTTTTCCAATTTCTGCTCCAAACGCCTCCTCAAAGAACTCGTATCGGGTAGATCTCCACTGCTTTGACAGGTCTCTGGATAATATCTACCACACGTTGATACGTTGGAAAGATGCTTACGACCGCACCCGAAGTTCATTGATATGCCAAGAGGAGCTGTAACCGGACTCCTACTTTGGATACTCGGGCTTCCGGCCATCTGTTCAACTTCTTCCCCATCTTCAACAGAAGCAGGAGGTCTGCTTCCCAGGGAATGCAGCTCCGTCGCACTCTGCTGCTCTTGAGCCTTGGATATCAATTCTATAGATGTAACACTTTGGGGCTTGCCTAGTGGCCCCAAGGGACTCTGCCGGTCCTTCAACTTCCGGTCTCGACCAGCCAAAGACCGACCCCTCTGGAGGGAAGGCGTAAATGCATCCCCATTTGGAACTTTAACACTAAGGGGGCTGCCTATTCTTGAAGAAACTCTTGGAGGTGGGACTTTAGCCAGACAGGCATTCTTGAGAATTGCCTTTATAAGTTGGTTGTGAAGAGGAATATTTTCCCTTCCTATTGTCTTGATGCAGCACCTGTCAAACTCAGACTTGCTGATCTTCGAACTGAATAATTTTCTAAGCTGATCAAAGTATTTCACAGATCTTTGATGGCCAACCTTCCGAAAGATCAGAGCTTTCAGCTCTAAAGTGTCCATTCGAGTGTAGTTTCGATTGGGCAACGTCATTACACCCAAATTCTTTACAATCACCGAATCCACATTCAAATCATCATCATCTCTAATTCTTCAGAAAAACCCAGATAAAATCCGAAGCAAAAAGCTTCTTTAAACCCTAATTCCCAAACAATGTCTCCACCTGCAATTCATCAAAATTTCTATCAGAAACCATCGCGCATCCCAATTTTCAAAACAAAACCCATGGGAACCGTATCGCCAAGGCCAAAATTCGGCATCAATTGGCGGATTACAAGAAAGCTTCAAAATTTGCGAACCATTCATCGATTAAAAAACAAAAATTTACACGAAGCAGCCCCAAATTAACAGAAAATCAGTTCGCTTAATCGAACATTGAAGCCGAATGATTCGAGGAAAATCAAAGTGGTCAAATTCGAGAGATTTAAGAAGCGATAACAAATTACGAGAGAAACCATTCTGAGATTAAGAAGAAGAAGAAGCAAGTTGGGAAATTTACGAAACAAGGTTTAGAGTAAGATTCGTACCAAAATGAGCCGAGACCGATATCGAATTGGGTATGCAGTAAGAAGATCTACCTCTTGACTACCCTCAATGTTTTGCCCCCAATTGGTATTTCGGCGAATTGTGCTGTGAAGTTCTGTGTCTGTTCTATGCAATGGGAACGAAGATAGACCAAACGAAGACTATTGAGGTAAGAGGAGGCATGGGCTTTTGCCTTTTGCAGTTTGATGAGCTTCAGAATTTTTGGTTTTTTTGACCAAAAAATAAAAAAGACAAAGGCTTGCGAGTAGTGAAACGAAGCGAAAAGATGTTAAGGGCCCGTTTGCTTCTGTGTTTGTCACTTTCCGAAATGGAGCGAACGTGTTTATTTGGAGGGTAAAAATTGGGTTCTGTTCTTCCCTTTAAATGTTAAAAGACAGTTTTTTTTTTTTAATTTTTGGTTTTATCCAAATTATGGAAAAAGTGAGAATAAATCGAAGGGTTTGTTTTATGTAAGGGTACAATGGAAAAAGTGAGAATAAATCGAAGGGTTTGTTTTATGTAAGGGTACAATGGAAAAAGTGAGAATAAATCGAAGGGTTTGTCTTATGTAAGGGTACAATAAAATTTTTATTCTTTAATTTTGTATAAAGTTATTATTTTCCTTTTTCTTTTTATTTTTTAATTTTGTTCTTTATGTTTACTAATTGATATAATTCTTTTCTCTCATTTAATTAGGTTTAAAAAATACATTGACTTTCTCTTTTGTTTACCATAAGTATTTTTTTTATTGAAGACAATCATGTTTGAAGCATTATTTAGTATTAAATGTAGGCATATCTTCCAAGAGGAATTTGAACATGATTTATCATTTTAAAAAGGAACCAGTTCCTTCCATTGATAAAATTGATGACTTTTAGTAGTATAAAGGACATCATACAACATCTCATTGAGGATTCAACTTTCAATACTATATTTACATTGATCATATATATATATAGATATAGATAATCCTGTTTTAGCTGGATATCAAGCAGAGTTGTGTTTGCGTTTTAGAAGGTAAATTTCTGTTCATTGTGGTCTGATGGTGTTAGTGTAGACAGTATCACTGAATACCACGAGCCATCTTCCACATTCAGGATTAACTACTCAAAGCCTCTTCTGGCATGTTCATGGATATGTCTTATTGAAACTCACACAAATTAGTAAAAGCAGCTTCAAGAGGCCCAGTGCTTAATATATGGATTAGTGGATTACCAATCTCTCAAAACTAAAGCATATTTCACAGATGACAGCACATCAATATATTCGACTTATGATATTGGCATTCTGAAATATTTCATCTGAATGCCTGTATGGTCACCATAAAGAACACCCTTCAGAACAAAAGATAAGCAAATAAGCTTCAATTTACTTTTGCTATGTCAGGTATCAACTCTGAGACGATGAATCTTCGGCTTGATTATCTCCACTATGTCGATGTTAAATTGTCCGCAGTGGTGGAGCCTCGCCAAATTTCAATATGTAGGCGACTTCATGAACAGGCCGCAGTTGCTGAATCACTTGAGCATCTAAGTATGCATCACAGGAGAAACACCAGACTGACAGATCACTGTTAGGCAAAGTGCATAAGAAACACAGCTTAAGTATGGTTTGGCTAAGAAATTATGCATGTAAAAGAAAACATTTCAGGAAGAACCAGGTAATTTACCTGAAGCTCAGGGCCACACTGTGATTTGTCTGCTGATAATGCTGGAGCATATGCTTGTTGACAAAACGGCTGCACAGGACCTCCTTACAGGACAAGCACAGCCAGTTCTCATTGGGGTGTTGACAACTGAAAGTTTAATTCATTCAGAGATTAGATAATATACACTCATTATGCAGAACGTAGGTTATGTTTCATAGTTCAGTGGAATCCTAATTTATAAGAAAATGCCTCTAGAGATCTAGTTTCATAGGTCTTGATTGCATCATAACTTGGTAGTTTCTATGATTAACAAAACAGCTACACAGGACCTCCTTACAGTGAAAACACAAATCTAAAGCCCAAAATGCTAGATAACAATACAACATCCACTCTTTATGAAGAACATAGGTTTTGTTCCAAAGAAAAGAAAGCAAAAATTGCTTCTATTGATATAAGCGCAACAAAGCCACTAGTTCAAATCTAAAGCCCAAAATGTTAATCAAGGCCAATGAATAGTTTTCTTATTTCTTAACAATTCCAAAAATACCAAAACAAGAAAATACTTTCAATCTTTGGGCTTAGTATGAAACGCTGAAAATCCTTGAAGCTCCTTTGATAATTAGGTAAGTTAAATGTACTTGATTTTGATCACAAGAGAAATTGACAACATTTAGGAAGCATAATTCAGCAAAAGATACCTATTGCAGGGAGTTTGAGGGGTTGGAATGTGGGCAAGATCCGCCGATAACGATGCAAGGTGATCGCAAGAAGTTCGAGCTTCGACCCAACCCGAATCAGATCCATATATTAAGTCGTAGTCTTCTTCAAGTAGATCCTCCTGAACACCACACAACTTATTAATAGAAAACTCCTCGCCAGGCGAAAGAACCCATATGGAGGTTTAGAAAGGCATACTCCTTTCTTTTCCCCTATTTGGTCAGATGATTCTGTGAAAGATAGATAATTTCTTGCATTCCGGTTGATGGAAATTTTAGTATGAGAATGAAATTCACATATGATTGGTGATTAGGGTAGTGAATAATACAGAAAAGTTCAGACGAAGGAGTAGTGAATAATACCTGTCGAGAAGAAGATGAAGCATCGGGTTTTGCCATGAACTCCACAACACACAGAGACTGATGCCGTCTTTGAGAGGTTCTTGTGTTTATTTGAAGCCTTGGAGTGAATATTAAAAATAAAAATATAAGTGCAATAGTATTTTATGCTCCCATTTCACTTGACCAAATTAGGCCTAATTGAGAGGTTCAATTATTATAAATAGTGAAAATAATTGAAAGGAAATTAACAATTTGATCCCTCAAAAATGTCATTTATATTAATTTAGGTAAAGGAAATGTCAACATAGATGAAGACATGCTAATGGGCAAATGTTTTGGTTAGTGTGGACAAGTAATTTTGGAGGAATCCTTCAATTAGCATGAATTATTTGTTTCTTTGTGAATATAATTATTTTTATTAGAAGACTCTCTCATTATAATTTAGTACGCAATATAAACCGAGTTTAAATTAATCAAAATAATATCTTAAAAGTTGGACGAATAACAAAAATAAATAAATTATTTACTCCATGCTAATATTTTCAACATTTAATTGCCCTCGGTCATCATTTAGAATTTTTGTTTAGTATTTTTTTCTATGGGCTTTTAAGCCCCTTCTCATTATAAAAAAAGAAAAAAAACTTGATAAAGATCAAATCGATTAATAGTACATTTACAAATTATATTTACAGACATTTATATATGAATATTATACATATATTTATACAATAATAATTTTGATTTTTAAGATATATATCATGAAGATAATTCATTCTTTCAAAAATCAAATCAACACAAGATACTCTTTCAAAAAATCAAATTATTAATTCCCTCACGTGTCAACCATAATCTAGTAGATATAAAAAATGATTTTTTTTTGGAATATAATAAATATTTTAATCTCGAAATTTATACAGTTGATTAAAGAATTTATTAAAAATATTATTCTTTTTCTAAAAATCAGGGATTAGGGTTTTGAATCTGGAGTATATATATAAGGGGAATCGCCACTCTCCGAACCCTCCAAAGCATTCAGTCTTCTGCAGCAGCCGTGAGCTTCACAAGAAATTTGTATTGCAGCGGCAGAAGAAGAAGGGAAGAAGACGAAGATGGGACACTCCAACGTATGGAACTCTCACCCCAAAAACTACGGTCCTGGATCTCGCGCTTGGTAACTAAACCCTAACCCTTCTTTTCATTCTTCGCCCAATTTAATAGATTCCAATCACTATCTTGATTCGCTATCAAATGCCTTGCTTCGTGTTTTTTATAACAGCTAATGAGTATCTGATGACATTGAGCGTTTCCTCTTTCTCTCTGTTTTTTCCCTTTTGATTTGATTTGTTGTTTTTACGGGGTTTTCAATTAAGAAGTCAATGTCACTGCATAGTTTTTAAGGAACCGAGTGTGTTAGTGGACTTGATTTACAATTTGATAAACTGCTAATATTATATTGTATTGGAACGGTTTCCTGAATCGTGAGTTCGTGATGTTTGGAAGGTTTTGCCCTTTTTTGGTGGAGCAATAATCATCCGGAGGAAAACTATTATTTAAGGAAAAAAAAGTTAGGCACGGTTTTTATATTAGGTTTTCTAATTGGAAATCTCATCTATTTAGCTTTTACAACTCATAGCAAGTCTGTAAATTATATATATATTTTTTGAAGAAACTCGGTGAAGATATAATCAGGGTTCTGTCACGATCTTTTCTCTGTTATTTACACTGGCAAGCTTGGGAGATGTAGTTTCACACGGCCATACCTATTGTTAGGACCAAAGTTATGCATCATTTGCTGTTAAACAACCTGAATTATAAAAAGGAATTGTGAATCAAACTGTATCATTTAGCTTCTATTTTAATCCAACTCAGAATAGTTTTGTTGATTATGATTATGATTGTTATCTTCCTTGTGTTCTTTTCAGCCGGGTGTGTGGTAACCCTCATGGTTTGATTAGGAAGTACGGCCTGATGTGTTGCAGGCAGTGTTTCCGTAGCAATGCCAAGGAAATTGGCTTCATTAAGGTAAATATTGGTCGATTTGGATTTTTTTTCGTTGTGGTCTATTGAGTAATTTACTAATTAATATGTACCCAATCTTGATCGTTCACTATAATGCACTCAAGAAATTACCATGGACATGTACTAAATTAATACTCCAGTATCTGTTTTCCTGTCTCTTGCTGGTTTTTTTGTGTGCCTTGTGTTGTTTCACAGTGGATTCTCATTACTTTTTTCTTTCCCTTTTTTACAGTACCGTTAAACGGCCATTTCCACATGTTTCATCAGCTATTCTTGGAGGAAGTTTAGACATTTTGTTCTAGTTTTTGTTTTTTGCGTTTACTTAATTATCAGAATGTAATTGTTGGATTGAGAATATTCCTCCATTAACTATTATACTTTTGTTTGAAGAGTTACTAGTTTTTGACTCCTATGATTTGAAAGCAGTGATACTTCATTTAGTATTTGTTTTCTTGATGGTTGTGCTTCAAGCTAATGGGTGCCGGAGATGTTAGTAACTAAGTGGATATGCTATTAGATTGTCACTTTTTGAAGCATCCACTATTATCACATGGAATGTCTATTTTCTGAGTGTTGATATTGCTGCTATTGTTAGAATTTTTTTGTTTTAATAGGAAGCTTTATTTTTTATTTTCTTTTTAACTGGAGGGCTCAAGCCCAAAGAAAGAATGAACCTACACAGCAACCAAGTAATTTGGATCCTTTTAGAGTGCAAGAATTGATCAAGTGTTAAAATGGTGTGAAGCAAATTTGTCGTAGTAACTAGAGCGGATTGCTCAATTTGGCTGTCCATCTTGGCCGTAATGTCAATTTGTGTCGTTTGATTTGGTCATCATTGAGCAAATCTATTCAAGTAATTTCAGGGGTCTGCTCTTAAAGTGTAGAGAGCTTTTTGGCATTTTACCATTTCACCAATTTTTCCATTATAGAGGATCCAAATGCAACTTAGGGGATATTCACTTTCATGGTGGCCTGACCTACAACTATAAGCATAAGAAAATTTCTTATGTTATGATTAGTTGAATTACTCAGACCCTTGTATCATTCAATGGTAATAAAGAAGAAACTAAGTTTAGTTGTAGACTATGAGCTCAACCATAGTACAAGCAAGCATCTTCTATTCTTCTCCTTACTCGAGCTCGCTCTCTCTTTGCTCTCATCTTTCTTCATTCATCTGTCAAGTCTCAAGAAAGGAAAAGGATGGGTAGAAAAGCTTACAATAAAATTAAGTTTATTAAGGGTAAAGTACTTTTGCTGTCCCTAAATTTTGCTGCAATATTCATTCTTGTCTCCAAACTTTTGACGTGTACGATGAATGCGTATTTCTTGTCACGTCATTGTCCACCTCATATTTAACTTTTTAATTTTATTTAAAAAAATTAACCTAATCTAAATAAAACAATATTTTAGGGTAAAAGTTTTTTTTTTACTTGGATTATTTTAATTTTTTTTAATAAAAATAAAAAGTTAAATGTGAGATAAAAAATGTGGTGGCAAAAGAGATGCACATTTATTGTCTACGTCAATAAATTCCGTCAAGTAAGTTAACGGTGTTAGCAAAAAGGAATGACATGAATAAAATTAAAAGTTTGAGAGTAGGCATGAACCAAAAAAAAATTTAGGAACAGAAATAAACATTACAGAAAAGGTATTTACCCATAAAATTAAAATGAAGGACTTTATTGCTGACGTGGTTTAATTTGAGATCTAAAGAAAGTGTAGAGATTTATAACTGTTGTCTGTAATAATCTCTTAATATCTTTAATGACATTTTCATTGCTGCAAGAGGCTTTAATATAAAAAAGGGAAGCATGGTTGTGGTTTTGAAGTGTGTTGACTGTTGAATGTTGAAGTTTTTTATAGTCATCCATTTTAGTCTCCTTCATTCACTCACTTCTCTTCAATTCTCTGTCTTGCAAACCAAAAAGGACAAATTTGATCGGTATGGTTACTTAATTAAAGACTAAAATCTGTTGACCAACAAAAAAAATAAAGACTAAAATCGATCACAAATACAAGCAGTTATTATAATGAATAATTTTTTTTATTTCCGTAAAATTAAATTCAAGTGACGGGATAATATTTCAGTCCAAAATCAAGGAGCATTTCCTAGCACAAAGTACTTACAAGAGATCTAAAGTGGTGTTTAGTATCTGGTAAGTGTTTTAATGGGAAATAAAAATGAAAGTATGTTTGGTATGTAAGGAAATAGAAGTGGAATGTAAAAGTAATATTGTTTGGTATGGTGGGAAGAAGATAGGGAAATATAAGATAAAAGTATAAAATACCTTTTTTGCCCTTACTTTTTTTAAAAACCACAAATTTTTTAAGGGCATTTTAGTCTTTAAACTAAACATCACCTTCCCTCCACTCATCTCCATATCACGAGGGAAGCAAGGTTCCCTCCCGTGCTGAAGTCATACCAAACATGCAGCAAGTTCACCTCATCTCATTTTCCCTGTTGGAAAGGCATACCAAAGATAAATCATTAAATAAGAAATCATTTAAAATCAAATTTAAGTGTATTATGAGTGAAATGTGATTAGATACAAAGAGCAATGTCTAACACTCTAACTAAAGTTAGAGTAATTTGAATGGGTACAAAATTGTCAAATTAAACTCTCAACGATTTTAAATTTTCCTCTCATCTCCATACACGCTGAACTACAAAGGGATCATTCTTAATTATTATTTCTTCTTTTTTTTTCCGTAGATTATATATTATAATATCACTTGTGTGATCCAACATGAAAATTATTAAGAACAGTAGTGATTTATCACTTTCAAGTTTCACCAACCAATAATACTATATATATATATAAGCTTCATCTATCTTCCTTCCTCTTGAAGGCATTTTAGCCTCTCACTTTATTGTTATTATTATTTTTTTCAATGTATCACCCAACCACCATTATAGAAACCCCATGCTGCAACTGCATCCCATTTCTAATCATTCTTACCTTTCAATCATTCATTATTTTATCTCATCAATATCTAATATCTACTTGTGTTTTTATCTATACTAGTAAATTTCACTATACACTAATATCTCATACTTTCCTATGCTATAATTTTTTTTTTTTTACACTTATCCTTATGTTGAAGGCAATTATGTTCGAACTAGCGGAAGTCCCATAACAGGGGTAGAGATCTCTCAACAGAGATTTTTTCATACGCAAGTTTCAAACCGAGACATTGTTTGAGAGGAATTGAGTACCTACCCCTCTAACTAACCATCTGTTAGTCCTCTACTATGATTTTCATAAAATTTAATTTTTTTAATCTCTCTTTTTGCTATTTCATATAGTTATATTATGTTTTTTTGTTCACATCAAGATATTTGCTGTCGAAGACAGTGACTAATCCCCTTGTTGAATTGTATACACCTCGAAGGGTGGGATAGCTGGTTCAAGGAATTAAAGTTGCTCCATATCCAAGACTAGAGATCGAATCGTAACACTTGGTTAAAAAAGAATGAGTCTCTTCCACTCAACCACATTCCTTGATTATATTATGTATAATTTAAGAGATTACCATTATGAAAGTTTCAAAATTATATAATATATAGATATAGATATGTCATTTAAAATAATCTTTTGAAGAGATAAATATTCTAATAATATATTCGATGTTTTCATTTTAGTGTTTATAAATTAAGCGATAAATTGTTATTATTGAGATTGAGATAAAAACTTTAGAATATTTTCAACGTGAAAAAGTCACAATCTTGTAATAAAATTAAACTATTTATGAGAATTACTTTTAAGCATATAAAATATCTTTATAGGTTTGCAAGTATCGCCACATGTTGAGTTTAAGCAAACTCTTGGCAAAAAATATTAGTTATAAGGAAACTCCATTTTAAGTCTACTATTTAATTAAACATATGATTTGGATAACTACGAGAGTTGGATACGATAAAATGATTAGTATCTCACAACGATGAGAACTCAAGTTAACGAGTTCGAATTTTTGTTGAAAAAAATATTTATATTTAGTGTTTGATAGTGTCTCGAATAAGATTTTCTCTTAAAAATATATACCTTAAGAAAAAAAATTCAATGACATGAATTAACAAGATAATTGGTCTTATAAATTATAAGTACCTCAAAAGAAGAGACAATTAATTTAAGAATTTGAAATTGATCCATACTTAAAGTCAATGACTAAACTTCTAACATTTGATTAAAGGTGAATGAGACTCTTTCACCCAATCACACCTATCAGATTCGAGATTGAATTTAATTGAATGACTAAATTCTTACCATGTAGTGAATTAATATTCAAATTATGGCTAAAAACAAGTACTTACATTTATGCCCGTTTGGTTACTTGTTTTGTGGATGTAATGGGAATAGGAATGTGATATGACAGTGATGTAATATGAATGAAATAAAAGTGGGTAAAATGACCCTTATATTAAAAGTGAATAAAAAAGTAAGGACAAAAACATAATTTTATCAAATTATAAAAAGTAAGGTATATTTATTATGAAGAATGTTGAATTACAACTAATATTACATCTACAAAATAAATAACCAAATGAGTCCTTAACGACGAATAATACCTAAAACAAAATTATCCAATTATTGCGAAAACAAACATTTTCAGTGACATGAATTAAAGTTGATTATTACTTTGAACTCTCTTCTTTTGGATCAATCTTACATGATTTAATTTCTTTTTCATTTGCACGCAAAACATGTCTCACTCAACATAGCATATATTCTCCTGAGTGTTCTTATTATGAAAGTATTATCACACTATTAATATAATGAACAAAATTAAGTAATTAATTAACCATAATTCAATTTATTCTTTATTTTAATTTTTTCTAATTAAAATGTATAAAAAATTATATATCTTTATTATTATACAGAAAATTTTCTAAAAATAATCTAACAATAAGAAATTCATCAACATCTCATAAACTTGAAATCTACGTATTAAAATCTTTTTCATATATATATGTGATGAAGATGGATGAGTCTTGAAAAGAATATTTCGTTATGCAAGCAAGCTGTCATTTTCAGGGAATTATTTATCTTTTTGTTCCTTGCAAAGAGTAATAATACTATTTACTATATTTGTTATTTGACTTCAACTTTTCACTCAAGTTATGCTGATGATCAATCCATAGTTATAGTCCAAGCAACACTTGGAGTATCTTCTTAGATTCAACTTCAAAAATTTATTTACATTTTATTCTCTTGATTGGGATATTCATCAGAACGGGTCTCATAATTAATTCTTCGACTACTATTAGACTTATTATCGGAGATAATTTTTTTAACAAATGACGCTCATTTTTATTCTTTATAAAATCGAACTTATCAAAAGACGATGATTAAACAAAATAGGCTATTTATCACATGTGTTATTCGCGTTGTTAACTATCTTTTAGTTTTGAGTATCTTGAAAAATGTAATAATCTTTTAAGGAAAGATTTTAGTAAACCTTCTTTTGAAGATGTTTATTTTGTGTTTTTCCTCATGAACTTAATAAGTTTTTAAAAATTCATATTTAGGTTTTTACCCCGTTTGTTTTCAGAAAAGAAACTTCATATAAGTACCATGATAATGGACTTTTTTTTTTATAGAAATAATATAATATCTTATAAACCTTTGAGTTTTCCTGAATTTTTGATGACCTATATAGGTGGGACTACGATGAGAGATGATTTTTTTGTGGCACTCTAACGCTCAAGTCAATAAAGATTGGAATTGGAGATAATATAGGTAAACCAAATAGAGATTCAATAGTTAATATCTTTGTTTCGTGAGATATTTATATCATTCTTACCAAGAGTGTGATAGTCTTTACTAAGGGAGGCCGTGGCCTGCGTGGCATAACGCTCATGCACCTGCACCTCCCTTTGTGTGTGACATAGAGTAATAATTGGCTTATGTTGACGGCCTAGACCGACTGAGGGAGGCGACCGGTAAGTATGAGGGTACCGTATCAATATCTAATAAATTATTTTTTTATCCATTATCTTTTAACTATGCAAAATTAAATTTTGCGACTAGCAAAAGTATTTTTTATTTTTTCAAACTTGATACTTATTTCCAATTTCATTTTTTTGATCAATTTTGTCTCAAAAGTTAATTGTTAGGATGCCAATTCAAAATTTTTGAGATTAAATTAATTAAAAAAGTTATAGTACGAAATTTTAAATTAATGTAAATTGTGAAAATATAAAAAATATTTTTTTCTTATGTGTGTGTATATATATATAATTAATAAATTAAACTAATTAATATGTAGCTTTGAAAAAGAGATGAATTAAATTAAAAAAGAAAAGAGGTTGTTTGAGTGCTCAAAACTTCAACAAATCAACAAATCAAAATCCAAGAATCTTTGAATCTTTAGCTTGAAGGATGATTAACTCAAAGAGTGATGCAATTAATTAAAAGCACATTTTGGAGCGTGCACAAAAAATATAGCCGCCAAATGATCGATCCAAGTCCCACACTAATTTAAATATTTAATTAACACTTATTCATATATATATATATATATATATATATATATATATATATATATATATGTGTGTGTGTGTGTGTGTGTGGTTGTAAATCACATTAATTTAGTGTGTTTGTGTATTTTATTATAATAAAATAATCACTTACTTTTCATTTGTGGGGTTTGATGTGTGGAAAGCAATTGGGACAGACGCAAAATCATTGTATAATCACTTTCCAAGCAAACTAATAAAGACCCCCATTCATTCATAATTAATTAAACTCACACATACAAAAATATGAATATCTTTATTTTTTTTATTACAAAAATGATAGTATGGGAAGGCACTCCCAAGTACTACCGGGCAGGGCGCCAGTGACATGTTGGAGAGACCAACAGAGGCCCAACTCAAAGGATTACTGCACAGGCCTAAACTGCAAACCCAGTCGCAGCTACTCAACTAGCCCTTGGGTGCAAGGGAATCTCCCTATATATGGAGGGATGTCCACCAAAGCAGGATTTTGGAAACCATTTGTGCCAACCCACTTTGACCATATCTTTAATTTTAATTAGTGGGTAACTTAATTACTTTTTAACCAATTATTCCATTGAGTGTCTCTTAAGTCACATGCCTTCCAAGAGTTTATATGCCTTCTCATATATCACTTTGGTGATGCATTCATTTGTTAACAATTAGTTAATCTAACAATAATTATATAACTAGATCTATGTTTGTCTCCTAATATAATGTGAAAAAACACAATCACTAAATAAATCATGTGTGTGTATATATACTTGTTATAGACATATGTTTTTTATTGTAGATTTTCTTTAATTAATTTGATTTACTTATTCTTTGTAAATAAAATTAAGATATACTTTTTTTGTTATATTATAGTAATTAAGATGTATACAAGAGAGGTTTTGTATGCACAACATTACATGTCATTCTTAATTTAATTTTTAATATAGAATGAAAAATAATTATTATTATATTTTAAAATAATAAATAAAATAATGAAAACTTATTCAATTGTTTACTGTGATATAATTAACTTCTCAGTTTTACTATTTTCTCTGTCCTGCCCTTTCCTCACATAACTTATTATGTTTAATATATTTTATACGAGTTTGGATCCAATACAATTTCCTTCCGTGTAATTCAAGTGCAATTTTTATAAAATACACATTTTTACTTCATTTTTTAAGTACTAATACGGATTTACTCTAACAATAACCCACTATGAATGGATTAGGAATGAAATTATTATCAATTTTGACAAATATAATCACTAAATAGCCTCATGAGACTATTTTTTAATATTAATAACAATTTGGTCCCTAATCCATTTAAGGTGATGATATTTGTCAATATTGATATTAATTTGGTCTCTAATCTATTCATAGTGGATTATTATTAGTGTGAGTCCGTATTAGTACTTCAAAAATGAAGTAAAAATGTGTATTTTATAAGAATTGCACCGAAATTACACGGAAGGGAATTGCAATGGATCAAATTTCACTTTATACTATATAATACTTAAATTTAAAGATCACTAACTTTTTTTATACTGTATAATATATTTTAAAGATCATTAATAAAAGGACCGTAAAGGGCATTATAATATATATAGATATAGATTTTTTTTAATGAATATAGATATAGATATTTAATATAACTACTACATCACTATTTGCACTCAATGTAATAAATTAACGAGGCAAATTACTCATTAATTTTTGAATAGTTGGTTAAATTATTATTTAGTCCTCGATTTTAAAAAGAATACTATTTAATTTTCGAATTTGTAATTTTATTAACTATTTAATCTCCTAGATGTTACTAGTCAGATAACTGAGTGACATAGTTATTAACTATTGACGTGACTAGACTCCTCTCCTCGTTCCTCTTCCACCGTTGTTGAAAATTGGGTCCATGACTCCTTTTTCCTGTTCCCAAAGGCAAGATTTGCTTGATGTGCAACGGTTACATCATGTCTCGTCCTCACGATAAAATTCTCTCTTACGTCGGCGGCGACACCTGCATCATCGTCATTAATGGTACCACATCAGCAGTTAATGGATACTTCACTCAGTTATCTAACAAGTAACGTCTAGCTAGGGCCTAGGGCACTAAATAGTTGACACAGTTGCAAATTAAATTTGAAGACTAACTAGTATTTTTTTTTCAAAATTCAAAGGTTAAATAGTAATTTAACCAACCATTTAAGAACTAAAAAGTAATTTGCCTCTAAATTAATTATATTTTGATTGCTTATCTTAATTATATCTTCTAATATATTGTAAAATTATCCACAAGCGGAGATATGAGGAAATTTGTTATTATTTATATTTATTTTTAATTGATTATATTGTTTGACATGTATAAAATACTTTAAACAAATATACAAATTGTTATATATATATAATTAAAATTAAAATATGAATTTGCATATATAATACAATCGTATTATTCTTCTGCAATCAATACATATAATAATATATAATATATTGAAATTCAAATTCAAATTTAATATTTAATGTCAAAAATTACAATATATCAATATGCATTTAATACAATGTATATTTAAAATTCAAATATAAAATGTGTGCTTCCCATTTTAACCCTCATGTAATTTATTTACTTAACTAAATTTGGGTTAACACTAGGTTAAAAATAAGAAAAATGTGTTATTACGAACTCGAGTCCATCATTTTTATATGAACTTGTCACATATATATTAAGTTAAGTGATTAAAATTAAAATAATATAATTTAAAAAATAGTTTATATATATATATATATATTACTATATTGTAACAGTCAACTAGCTAAGAATATACCATAATATTTCTCTCTTCTTATCCATTAAACTTTTAACACACTTTCATGTATTGTTTATACAGAAAGTCTATAACATCACTCCAAAATTAAATAGGCAAGAATCACTGTAATGGGGTGAACTAAAAATTATAAAATCTTGAAATTGTAGCCAGATTATAAATTAATTAAAAAAAATAGGTATGTGTGTGTTTGTATATATATATATTAAAAAAGAAAGTTAAAAGTTTAAATCACATAAGAATATTTGTAGCTAGAAGAGACTAGAGAGGATGCTATATCAAAATTCAAAGGGTTCAAATCAAATCCTGCAATATATATATGAAGGAGAGAAGAGAATAGTGTAGAGTGAGAGGGACAGAAAGAGATAGTGCATCTTAATATAGTTATAAAATAATTAGAATAATAATAAAAGTGATTAATTATTTATACATAGCTTAGCTTACAAAACTCACAATTAAGCAAACACTGCCTTTTATTTATTTATTTATTTATTTATTTTGGCATTTCATATATATGTCATCAACCACTGTACTTGCTTCACACAGATCCTTTCATGGAGGGTTGATTGGCTCATTCATCTCTTTCCTCTTGAAGTAACCTCTTTAACTTACCTCTTTCACACTATCAAATCTCTCTCACTACGTACCTATGTCCTATGTGTGTATATATATAAATAAAACTTCATTTTGCTCCGGCACATATGTTTTTTTTGTCAATTTGGTCCCTTACATATTAATGTTCACAATTTAGTCCATTACAGATCAAAATGTTATCAATTTGGCCCCTCACAGTCGCGGATCCGTAGTGTCAATTCGGCTCCTTAAAAATCAAAACGTTATTAATTTGATTTCTTAGTTAGCCAACTGTTTAAATAAATACTAATTAATAGAGTTAATGATGTGTGTAGTACAGTTAATTAACTGTTGACTAAACAAATTAATCCAAGTTTTTAAATGATTATTTTTCATAAATTTGCATAGTGAACAGTAACTATACACATGCATCATCAACTATACTTAATAAGTATTTAAATGATTGGCTAATTGAGTGACCAATTTGATAGCATTTTGATTTGTAAAGGATCAAATTGACAACACTAATATATGAGGGACTAAATTGATAAATTTTTTATATGTAAGGGGTCAAATTGACAAAAAATTGATATTATTTTGATATGTGACTGTGAGGGACTAAATTGACAAGAAAACTATCTGCCAGGCACCAAAACAACATTTTAGTCTCTATATTTATTATTTTATACATGAGTTTTTTTTTTTTAATATTGAATCTATTTATACACGTGAAAAAAAAAAAAAAAACAGGAAGCATCACAATCTGGTACAGTATTGAAGCAGATTCTGGACCTTCCTTTGTGTATTTCTTGATTTGTGAAATATAATGCAAGCAAACACTAGCTACTCAAGCAATGGAAATTATATATATTAATTATACACTTGAAAACAACATATATTCTATATAACTATTCTAGATTTTTTAGATACCAAGGTTGAAGTATTTGTTTTTTTTTTCTTTGGGGGTCAAATTAAAACTATCTTGGAAGTCAATTAAGGAAAAATATATAGAATATTGAGAATATCATCATTTATTACGGATAAAATTTCAGTACTACTGTACTACAGAAGTTCGGTACATCCCTCTAATCATGTAGAACTATTTATTAATATTAATAAAAATTCACTTTAATAAGTACCCACCTTGAATGGTTTAGGGATCAACTGATTAAAGAGTAATACTGAAGTTCAGTACTATCGTACTACTGAATATCTTTTCAATCTACATGCTTAAATATAGAAGGAAAGTAATATTTTATTTTAAAAAATACTTTTGTCGAGAGAGTTTTATTAATTATTATGGACAACAACTAGTTTAAATTAGATTAATTAGTTGTAGATTAATAAAATTTTAGATGCCAGTAAAATTGACCCAAGAAAAAAAAAATTAAATGTTGGGTTTTCCTCCTTTTAACTTGTGATTATGAAAATGTAAATTTATTGATGATTATAATCTCTTAAAAGAACTTTGTAACAAAAAAATTCTTTTGATAGATAAAATGACAGTAAAAATAAATGAGTTTAATCAAGTATGACGAAAACAATAAACGCCACAATACAAAGAACGTGAACCAAAATCAAGATAACATAAAGAGTGTGAATTAATCCTTTTAATTTCACTATTTAATTCGTCCTTAAACCAAAAATAGTTTGCTTCAATATTCATATATATAATTCTCTCGTTTTTTTTAAAAAAAGATACCTACATTATTATATTACCATCCTATTTGTTTTCTTAAGTATACTTTTAATATTTTACCAAAAAAAAGTATACTTTTACTATAATAATGAGTGTTGCTAACATGATCACAAATATATAGTTTGAGTTCAATTTTAGAAGATCTCTCATTTAATAAGTTATTTGTATAATAAGGCTTGCCTAACCTTAAATTAGAGAGTTGGTATCTCATTTAAATTTTCTCCCAAAAAAAAAAAGTATGGACAATATTTCTAAAATAAAAAATTAGTTAATTTCACAAAAAAAAAAGTTAAAACCCTATGTATTTTGACAATTATATCATGAATAAAAGTTTAATATTACAGTACTATTAAATTTTAGGCAAAAGTACCTTTCCTAACCCTAACGTTTAGGGGTCCTGTTAGTTTCGCCCCTAACGTTTTTTCGCTGTCAATTGTAATCCTAACATTTTACGTTTTTGCCAATGTCACCCTTTTCACTAACACCGTCAAATATTTAACAGTTTTTGCTGACGTGGCATCCTATGTGGCAAAACGTTTCTTTTTTCTGTCAATTGTAACCCCAACGTTTTACATTTCTGCCAATGTCACCCTTTTCACTAACACCATCAAATATTTAATAATTTTTGCTTACGTGGCATCCTATGTGGCAAAATATCTGACTTGGTATATTTTTTTTCCACATTAGATTTCCTACTCATCTTTTCTCCATCAAAGTTGTGTCGTTTTGACCTCGGTCTATTCCTTCTAAAATATAACTCAAACGCACGCGCTATTTTGCTCATAAAAACATCGGAGACGTTATTCATTCTCTACTTTGTCGGAGACGTTACCCATTCTCTACTTTGTCGGAGACGTTACCCTAAAATAGAGAATGGATAACATCTCCGATGTTTTTATGAGCAAAATAGCGTGTGCGTTTGAGTTATATTTTAGAAGGAATAGGCCGAGGTCAAAACGACATAATTTTGATTGAGAAAAGATGAGTAGGAAATCTGATGTGGAAAAAAAATATACCAAGTCAGATATTTTTGCCACATAGGATGCCACGTAAGCAAAAATTATTAAATATTTGATGGTGTTAGTGAAAAGGGTGACATTGGCAGAAATGTAAAACGTTAAGGTTACAATTGACAGAAAAAAGAAACGTTTTGCCACATAAGATGCCACGTCAGCAAAAACTGTTAAATATTTGACGGTGTTAGTGAAAAGGGTGACATTGGCAGAAACGTAAAACGTTAGGGTTACAATTGACAGCGAAAAAACGTTAGGGGCGAAACTGACAGGACCCCCAAACGTTGGGGTTAGGAAAGGTACTTTTGCCTAAATTTTAATACATCTTTTCAATCATGTAGTGCCATTTGTTAGTATTAATAAAAATTTACATTAATGAAAATATACATTGAATGGATTAGAGACTAACTAATTAAAAAAATATACTAAAGTTTAATACTATTGAAATCTTTTCATACATCCTTATAATTATTGCTGATATTATATAACAAACATGCATTTAATCACCAAAATATAAAATTACAAGAGTTTAAATTCAAAATTAATAAATTTATTGTTTCCAACATAAAATAAATAACATTAAAATATAAAACTACAATAGTTGCAAGTTACAACATTCTCCACTCACTAGTGAGTGAGTTACAACTTTATATATATATCTTTTGGCCAATGGGAGTGAGTTACAACTTACAAGACTTCATTATTTGGATTTCAAAATACAGGGTGTCTATTACCTTTTTCTTTCTTTTTTTAAAATAAAAACCAATGTTGTAATTTCACCTTAATCCAAAATATTAATTTTAGAAAAAAAAAATCATTTGGCATATGCCATATTTCCATGAAGACTACTACGTGTGTAGTGGCAGTTACATAATTTTAATTAATAATTAATAATTAGTATGTATTTTACAGGTGACTAGTATTATGGTATTAGGTATAAATTGCAATAATTTCACCAAAAAGAAATTTTTTACAATATTTGAGTCAGCAAAAGTGGAAAGAGACATAGCAATTTAATTTAATTTAGTAATAATAATATAAAAACGTCATTAAATTAACATAACGTTTCTCTAAAGATTCACCAAAAATCAAACCCCAAAAAAAACCTCTTCTCCTCTACTCTCAAATCTCGTTCGTTTTACCTACTCTCGCTTTCTTTCTTTCTTTCTCTCTCAATCCAAAATCAGCAACATTCATCCCCCACCCAGCAAGCAATACCATCACTCTTCTTCTTAAATGCTGAATCTTGCGCACACCCATTTCGTGATTCCCTACCTTTCTGCAATTTCTTGATCTCCTGCTTCAGATTCGCACATGGAAAAAGCTGGGGTTTGGGATTGAAGAAAACCCTTGAATTTCAGAGGCAATGTGAGAGAGAAGAGAAAGTTTTCCGACTCCTATGATGGTGGCTGCTATTTCTGAAGCAGCTTCGACTGACGCACGCGGCAACGGTAAGGTTTCCTCCACGCAACAACAACAACAACGGGAAGAAGATTCGCGAACCCGCCAAAATCCATTGAGACCCCCGCTTCTACCTTCGGAGAAAGACAATGGGACTATACCCAGAAGGCCTAAGGGAAGGCAGGTGTCTTCTAGGTACATGTCTCCCTCTCCGTCTACTTCTACTTCCACTTCCACTTCTTCTTCTTCTTCATCTCGTAGATGTCCTTCTCCGCTCCTCTCACGCTCCACTAATTCCACACCTGCATCGACCCCACTACCCTCTACGGTTCCCAAACGGTCCCAATCGGTGGACCGTAGGCGACCCGGCACGGCGCCTAGGTCTATGACACCTGTCCCCGATTCGAGGCAAGGCAATGCTGGTGATGTATCGGCGGCGACGAAACTTCTGGTCACTTCCACGCGGAGTTTATCGGTTTCCTTTCAAGGAGAGGCGTTTTCGCTTCCGATTAGTAAGACGAAGGCCGCTACTGCGACTCCAAGCACTGCCCGGAAGGCGGCTACGCCGGAGCGGCGGAGGTCAACTCCAGTGAGAGATCAGGTGGAGAACTCGAGGCCCGTGGAGCAGCAGCAGCATCGATGGCCGGGTAAGACCCGGCAGGGGAATTCAAGTTCGAATCAATTGTCAAGGAGTGTGGATTACGGTGGTGGTGGTGGTGATAGGAAGAAGCTTGTTGGGAATGGATTTGGAAAAGTGGTTCGGGCATTGCAGAAGTCTATGATAGATGATGATGGTAATGGTAGAAGGGCGTCTTTTGATGAGAGGTTGAGTTTGGATTTGGGGAAAGCTCAGCAATTCCCAGATGTAGTAAATTCAGTGAATGACTCTTCCTTGCCTTCTGATCTCACTGCATCTGATACTGATAGTGTGTCCTCTGGTAGTACTTCAGGAGCACAAGATGGTGGTGTTGGTGGTGGGCCTTCTAAGGGGCAAGGTGGACCTCGTGGCATTGTTGTATCGGCTAGGTTTTGGCAGGAAACTAATAGCCGCCTGCGCCGCCTGCAGGATCCGGGGTCACCGTTATCAACGAGCCCAAGTTCAAGAACTTCAGTCCCAGCAAAATTGACTCAATTGAAAAGGTATAATAGTGATGGTCCATTATCATCCCCAAGAACAATGGCTTCCCCAATTAGGGGAAATGCACGTCCTGCATCCCCTAGTAAACTTTGGGCATCGGCCGGGGCATCATCATCACCATCTAGAGGGATGCCGAGTCCATCTCGTGTAAGAAGTGCAGTGGCCTCTTCCATAAATAGCAATCCTAGTAATACACCTTCAATTCTTAGTTTCTCTGCTGATGTTCGGAGAGGGAAGATTGGGGAGGATCGAATATTCGATGCGCATGCCTTGAGGCTTCTGTATAATCGGTATTTGCAATGGCGATTTGTTAATGCAAGAGCAGATGCTACCTTGAAGGTGCAGAAACTTAATGCAGAGGTATGGTAGCACGCTTTAGTTTATGTAATTCTTTCTGGCATTTTAAATATATGAAGATTCCAGATAATTATGTCATATTGAATGCTTCTGGAATGGTTTAGATTTAGGGGGATTTGAGGATCTTCACCTTTCTTATATCATTTCATAAGTTTGCTTTTAAAATGCTTAAACTACCATAGACAAACCATGTATCGCTAATTTAGCTGGAAAGTAGAATAATTTACTAGGGTAAGGTGCTAGTGAAGCCGAGAAAGCCTTATCACTTGAAGGACTTTCTAAGCCTCAACTTTATGGGAGGATGCTAGGTTGCTGAATGCAGATGGACTAACATGATAAATCTCACCAGTCACTATTCACTAAGCAATTCCTGGATTTATTAGTTAAGTTTGCATTTTAGCTGTTAATAACCTAAATATAGAAATGAGCAACAACATAACATGTTGGTGTCTTTGATCCATATAGCCGACCCCACCTAGCAGGAAAAGGTTTTGATTGTTGTATTAGTTAAGTTTGCATAATTGGATGATATTTATCATCCTGAGCTCCTTTCTGTTTAGTACTTGGGAATATTTAAATGTTTTCACCAAAGCATAGTTTCTTCCAATTTGCATATAATGGCAAACTCATCAGATAAAGCCTAAAGGTTAAGACTGTACAGAAAGATAAAAAAGGAGTTCTCTTAAATATTTAGTTTCACTGTGAAATGTTTAATTGACAATGCCTTCAGAGTAGTGATTTATTGGTTTGGTATTATTGGCTTAAGAAGCATACGTCTCATTTTTGCATTATTGTAACAAAAAATTTTCTTGGTAGTAACCTGATGAGGATGCTCTAGTGAAAAGTTGTAGACTTGTAGTAGATTTGCTTTAAGTACTATTTAGCCAACATTCTTGGTCATGTTCATGATTGATGACTGGGTGGTCGTTATAGATGTAATCCTGCATGTTCACCTAGGGTTCCTTTACGTCTATTTCCTTAATTTCGTAACACTAATCATAACTGTCTAATGATTAACATTTCTTGAGAAGATTGAAAGTTCTTCCATATTATAATTAGCCAAATTATATTCATGTCAAATTATTAGCAAACAACTATTTACCAATTGAAGAGTACGGCTTTTTTCTTTTGTAGTACATTTCAACAAATTTTCTTGGTCTAAATAGAAGAGGACATAGAAATGATTTTAGTTTTACTTGCTCGGTAGCATAGCTTGACTATCATTGTGTTGATCTTGGAGTCAGAACTCTGACCAAGTTGACACTATTTGAGTATCTTACATCTCATGATATGAACTGGAGGTTTATTAGTTATTAGTGATACCAAACAATTTAATTGATTTGTTTCTGGTTTTGGATTTTGTTGACAATGCTCTGAATCTGAAGTCTTCGTCATGTGAGTCAGTTACACTTTATTCAAACTTTTCTTGTCTGCACATCTAATTTTCAAAAGTTGTAAAATACATTCATTCCTGATCTCTTCTGGGCAATGGCTGTTATCTTTTTTGTACCAGAAACAAAGAAAACAATTGCTGAGCTATTTGGTAAAAACAATAGTACTGCATGGTAATGTACTGTAGACTCAATGTTTTTCTTTGTTTCAGAAACATTTGTGGAATGCATGGGTAACAATCTCGGAACTCCGACATTCAGTCATACTAAAAAGAATCAAGTTGCTATTGTTGAGGCAAAAGTTGAAGCTAACTTCCATCTTAAAGGGACAGGTAAGATTCAGTGCTTTCAAGCTTAAACTAATATCGCTTTAGTGATACCAGTAAGAAATGGAAGACCTACTTCAGCCTTCAGGTGTAGTGTAGGGATGTAGTTTTCTGTTGAGTTTACCTTCTTTAACATGGTTACTTCTAGGGCTGTCAAATCATTAAAAAATGCCCTTCCTTTAACCTTGACATATAGAGTCTATAGTATTGACTATTGAGAATCTCTCTCTTTCCTCTTTCCCCTCACCCATTTCTCTCCGCTCCTAGACTTCTCAATGTCTGGTGTTTAATAATAGTTTATGACAACTCTGTACTTTACTTTCATGTGACCATGCATATCAGTCTGCTGGTTATTTAATTCGTTATTATTGAAGTTTGTTGTGCTTGGTCATCTAGATGCCTTACCTGGAAGAGTGGGCCCTTTTAGATGAAGATCACTCTAGTTCTTTGCTTGGAGCAACTGAAGCTTTAAGGGCCAGTACCCTCCGTCTTCCAGTTGCTGAAAAAGCAATAGTATGTGCTACTTCTTTATTTTTCTCTTTAGACATGCAACGCCAATTAAAAATGCACCGTCAAAATTCACACTTATTTTTCATTTTCAAAAAAAAAAAAAAAATCAGGCTGATGTACCAAACCTGAAGGATGCTATGGGGTCAGCTGTTGATGTGATGCAGGCAATGGCATCTTCAATATACTCTCTTTCCTCAAAGGTGATTTAATTTCTCTTTCTTCTGAATGCTTTTCCAGAAAGCAACATTTTCTTATCTTAATTGTCATCTTTGCTGTATATATAAAATGAACATAAAAGCAAGATGTTAATTGAATCTTTTCCAGACTTTTGTTTGGGGAGTCAGGATATAGGTTTCAACTTTCAAGTAATGATTTGGCTGATTAGTTTAGCTATTGCTCTGCACTTTATCAAACCAATTGAAGATGCTCTCTTGCTTAATTTACAATAAAGTAAACTCATTGTATTTGTAAAGGATCACTTCAGGCCCACCTACCCTATTTTGAAATTTCATTTAACTATGAAGAACCAGGGCCTTGAGATTCTAATACCATATTAATCGCTATGGACCCCTTCAATTCAAAAGCTTAAGCGAGTTATGACATGAAGTAAAGATCTATGAATAGTTTTAAAAGCTCAGTAGTATTTATTATTGTAATTTTTAAAAAAGGGAACTATACGTTATTTAGATTACAATTACAAATAACCTTGTGATCTAGAAGATGTAAATTTGACCCTCATTTCTAGCACCTCTTTTCAACTAGGTGGTTGATTTTATTTCACCTCATCTCTAACACCTTATAGTAGTTGAGGGTATTGTTGTATTGAATATCTGCTAAATGTGTGAACATCAATTAATAATTAACTGAAGAATTCTGTTCCTAATTGATTTTTAAGCAGATCCTACTTTATATTATGAGATGGAATCTTTCTAGCGTTGATGCTTAGAAATGAATACTATTCGCTTTAAATGAGTCATATCCTGACTTGCAATCAATGACCTTTAGAGCACCCTAAATTACCAAAAAACCTATGCAGGGTCAGAGGACTTATAACTCTTAGTCATTTTGATTGCACAAACACAAACATGCAGAGTCATTAAGGAGCTATGTACTTTTATTATGTACATTTAAAGAATTGAACTTCACACTGCTAGAGCATCATATGTGTCTGAAGTTTCGATTTTATTAATGCCTTTTTGTTTAATCTAATGAAGCACAAGTTGTTATATTGTATTTTAACGTTCAAGCAGCAAGAATTTTCAGCTGTAGTTTTGATTACTGAAATATATCAAGTCCTTGATTCTTGTCTATACCTTGTTTTAGAGATGTCAACGATGATAGCTTGGTTATACGTTAGTACATATGATCAGGGTACTAATGTTATAGATAATATGAGACATCATATAGTATGGTTTTGACATTTTTGTAAGATACCATCATCTACTGACTTCTGTATGTTAGAAAATAGAAACTAAAACTCTTTGTTTCTAGCAGGTGGAGGAAACTAACTCCTTGGTGGCAGAACTTGTAAAGGCGACCACAAAGGAAAAATTTTTGCTCGAACAATGCAAGGACTTTTTATCCTCATTAGCAGCCATGCAGGTAATCAATCATATCTGTCTGAAGCTTTCTCACTCACTAACTCCAAGTCAATATTCTTTTTAGTTTTTACCATTTTGTGTATCTTAAACAATTCTCACAGGTCAAGGATTGTAGCTTAAGAACACATATATTACAACTCTGTCGCGTGCCAACCGCCAGCCACCTGACAACACGTGTGTAGAACTGATCTCATTTGACTTCTCACTCTTAATGCTAACATTACTCCCAGCCTTTTTTGTTTTCCATGGGATGGAGATGATGACACAGAAGGTAATAAGAATGGAAAGGAGTTTATAGCTGGTTTTTGGCTTTGGTTTTACAATTTGAAACCTGCTGTGGTCTTTTTATGTCTTGTGTGTAGTTATATATCTTTGTGTCTGAATATTACAGAAAAGCAAAAAAAAAAAAAGTGGCTTTTTCTCTCACTAGTTAGCTGTATACAGTTTACTTTTGTTGTCCATTGAGGAAAAGTGATTGTCTACGTGTATATATAAAATGTATGTAATCAACTAATCATTGTTTATTAGGTAAATCTGTAGCCAAGATCTTCTTCATTTGAATACTGGTACTTGTTTTGCAGCTTTGGTCATTGTTATCATTAGGCCTTTCATCAACCACAGGCATAATTTTGGTCCCTAAAAGATATAATTTGTCTTAATTTTGCCTCTGTAGAATGGAAATGTCAAATTTCTAGTCCCCTAAAAGAAAATATATAATTTGTCTCAATTTAGTCTCTAAAAATTAGAAATATCAAATTTAATCCTTGAAAGATATAATTTGTCTCAATTTAGTCAATTGTGAATTTTTATTACCATAACTGACCAAAAACAATTTCAGAGGCTAAATTGAAACAAATTATTAGGGATTGAATTTAACATTTGCATCTTTTAGGGATTAAATTGAAACAAATTTCATATTTCAAGAACTAAATTTGATATTTATTTTTTAAGGACTAAGTTGAGACAAATTACTTCTAGGGACCAAAATGATAATTTACTATTTTCCTTACTATCACACAGTTTTTTTTTTTTTTTGCTTGCTGTCAAATTTGTAGCTGCTTGGAAGAAGAGATGACTGAAGATGATGAGATATTGATGTACAATAATTTTTATATATATAAAAAAAAAACTTAAGAATGATCATGGTGACCCATAATTTTGCTGAGTTGTCCACTCTTTTGATGTGAAAAAAGGAAGAAAAAAATGGTTCTTTATTTATGACATTCCTCAGATGACCTAAGGTGTAAGGAAGGCATCTGTCAGAATGAAATGAGATGAACGTGTAAGAGAATAAAGATAGAGAGAATGAAATGAATCACCCTCCTTCTCTTACCTCAACATCCAATAGGCCCATTTAGTGGCCCACTAAACTAACAATGCCCTTCTCTATTGAGATTCTGTCAGAACCATTCATTTGCAGATGTCCTTATACATCCCATCTATATTTTGTTTCTGCACTATTCAAGTTTTTTTCTTTCTACATTTGAATTTTTGGCCCCCTCTTTAAGTTTCTGTTTATATTATAGTGTTCATGTTGGAGAATACAGTGGGTTATTCTTTCTTTTTTTGGTAGAAATTCTCATAAGTGTATTGGGTTCTGTCTAATTTGGTTCTAACTTTACAAGGGAATAGAGTTAAATTTTTTTTATATACAAGACTCAAACCCGAAATATAGCTTTAAGAAAATATAATATTTGTCACTCTAACCAACTACATACTGATTCAATGGTGTTTTTTTTTCGGTAAAAAAAATAGTAGTAATGAAACATTTCTAAGTATTATCGGGTGTGGTGCCAATAATATGTTCTAGAGACTAATAAAAACTCAACCCATAGAAATTATTGCATAGGTTTAATTCACATTTAGTTTGATCCAATTGCAATTATAAAAAAAACTAGCCCTTAGATGCCCAGAGGTTAGGGATTTAATATTGTAGGGTTGAATTGAATCTTTCTACTAAAAGTTTTTCCATGTATTAAAATTTAAAACTTGATAGTAATTATAGTACTTAACATAGGTTTACTAAAACTGTGTAGAGATGATGCAAGGAGAGTGAGAAAAGTTCAAACCTTGACATTTCCCAACCATTATCCATAGAGAGATAAAATGCTGTCACTTTTTTGTATTAGTAAAATTTTATAGAATTCAAATGTAATTTTAAATATACATTAGTGTTTAAATCATTTATAAAGTATAAGTTTTTTTTTTTTAATTTCTCTTAAAAAGGGGCATAATTTGTTGAATGGCTCTTGAAAGAACTCAAGAGTCAGTGACATTTTTGTGTCCCATATATTGGTTACAGTTTCCAAATATTTGTTTAGCAAAGAGAAAGAGATGCTTATGTCATCCTCATTTGTATACTTTATTAAGATTCATCTCATCATCAATTCATCATCTATTCATCTTCATGAAAGCATCTTTGTCTTCATACATTTTTATATACAATATTTTATTTATTCTTCTTTCTCCCATTCTCACCCCATTACCCATGAATCAAGCCTCCTATTTGAATTTTTTTTTGTTGATTCTCAAATTCATTTAACATGTTTCTATAAATTAAAATATCATTTATATATGTCAAAACTCATCTCAATTGGAGAAATTGAACAACTTAAGAAGTTTGTTATTCTTATTAGCAAATTGTTCAATTCTTGACTTTGAGTATAAAATAATTTTAAATGTTTAGACTAGTTGTTTTATCGTTTGAGGCAAAAAAAAAATTAATTATTATATTCAACGGTAAGTGTCTTAGTTTCAATAAAAAAAATGTGTTTGATACTTTTACATATTTTTTATGATGTAATTGTGATTTGTAGATTGAGTTATCAAGAACATTTCTGATTATGATAACTAAAGTTGAAAAACTTACAATTCATTTGAGATTGGATTTGAATTCCACTCTTCTTGCTTTATGTCTTCTAAGTTCTAAAGTGTACGTATTAGTGCAAACAATTCATTTATATAACAATAATAATAGTGAGGAAAATGTTGTCACGGTTGGAATCCGTTAAATTCTATAAGTACATGTTATATATTAATAATTTAATAGATAAAATTAAAAATTATATTATTAAAAGTAATTTAATTTTTAAATAGTTATTAATTTTAACTACACAAGTATTTTTTTTTCTTAATTTTTCTCCACTATATAAACACGTGATAAGTTCAAAAAATTAAGACTGAAATAATATTTTGATTTTTTTTTTCTGATAAAAAAAAAGTATCAACCTCCCATAATTTTATTTTATCTTGATTAAATATTAATTTTTAAATTATTCCCTCATCTTATAAAGTGAAAATTATAAATAATATTTGGGCATTGCTTAGTATTAATTATAATTGCATATTTGCATTTCTTCTCATCATATATATATGGTGACAACAAAATTTCATGCCAGATTAAGGAGTTTCATCATATTTGGCAAATAAAATACAAAATAAAAAAGGAAAAAAAAAAAAGGCTATGATTTTTCTAGAATTGAGATCTCTCTGCTTCTTCTAGAAGAAAAGCCTTAGGAGCTTCCTTTCATTACTACCGCCGTGCCCGGCGCTACTTCCCAACGTCGACGTTTCGGATTCCTCCGACGGAGTCGCCGATCGCCGATCATCCTTGGCTCTGTAAATCCTCCCGCCGACGCCGACCACCAGTTTCTCCGGCGAATCCGATCTCCCTAATAAGAAGCCCTCGCGATCATCGTCTGCTTGAAAATTCTCCGCTACGACGACGTCGTCGCCGCCCCCAACCTTCCTCTTCAACCTTCTTGTTCCGGAACCGGCATCATCTAGAACAGATCCGAAGCCTTCCGGCGCCGGAACCGAAGATCCGGAGGAGAAGCGAGGGAGTGGAGTCAACGCGCCGCCGCGGAGCACTTTGTCGACTCCTAATTGGCAGAGGTGCCAGTTTCCGGCCCAGAGTAGGCCCACGGCTCCGTTCACCGGATTTATGGTACGTCCTACTGCTTCGTACAAAAGTGATCTAAACAATGCTGCCATAATCATATATAAACTCAACTTCCGGCCCAAAAAAAAAATATCATAAACTCAACAAATTCAGAATATAGAATTATAGAATTTAGAATCTAGAAGAAGATTCACAACGGGATCCTCTACCATTGTGCATTTGTGCCGTACGGTTAACCACGGTTAAATCGATCATGCAACCATGGTTAATATTTTAGCCACGGTTACATGACCCAACAGCAAATGCATCACGATAGAGTCTAATTCAAGGTTCACTGTTCACATACCACCTGAGCTTCTATATTTTTCTCCAGTTGATCAAAATAGTACTTTTGTAGTTTAGACTTTTCAATAATTTGAAACTCAAAGTAGGAGATAGGATCCTCTAAAGTAATTCTCTATATTTTTTGGTGGAGTTATGAGAGAGATAGAGATAAGAAAAATATTTTCTTTATTGATTTTTTCTCTCTCAATTTTTCTTCTCTCTATCTCTCTCATAACTCCACCAAAAAATGTAGAGAATTACTTTAGAGGATCCACTCTCTTCAAAGTAGCTAGATAGCTAGTTTCAAATTTTACTTGACTTAGAGATGAATGATATATTGAAAGATATGTATTAGTTTGATAGTGCGAGTAATCGAGTGGGATGATTTGAAAACTCTTTTAAATTATTCAATACCTTAATTTTTAAACCATTTCAAATTGAGAGATTTATGATGATTTGTATAGTTTATAATATTTAGTTCTATTATTATTATTTTTTAAACCCCTAATGATTTGTTTAAACCATTTCACTCTATTCCACTCCACTCTATTAATAACCACCCCACCTGCTCTCTTTAAAACTCTGAGGCCCTTAGAATTGTTTAGGATCAATCAAACTTAGTTGACAAATATAGATTTTATATATATATAGAGTTTTGACAATATAGAATATTTTGCTTTGAACCATTGGTAGTTTCATAATTATGTATAGATTATATTGAGTAATTAACATCTAGCTCGATCATTCATTTATCTTAGAGTGATCAGGCTATAACTTATTGTGAATTTATCATCCCTAGCTAGCTATTCAATAACTTTGATCATAAAATTTTCTAAAACTTAGAATTTGTAGGCTGTAGCTCTTGAGGGAAAAACACAATTAGGGACTTTCACATAACATATTATGATCTTAATTAAACAAAAAATTGAACATAAAAAGCTTCCTCAATCGAAGTGTATATATTATATATACATACCGGGTCTCTGGTGGGTGTGAACGGAGGAGAGGAAGGACATGAGGGCGGCGCGGCCGAAGAACTTGGCAACGAAGACAGTGGCGTGGGCTTGGGCCTCTGGGCTTTGTATGCCCTCAAGGCAATGCCGGAGCATGCACTCCTCACTGCACCCTTTTCTTAGCACTCGACACCCGTTACAACTCATCCCGACCCGACCCGACCCAACAGCCTTGAACACTTCAAAATTATCAAACCTCACAAACAAAAACCAATTAATAAAGCTTGATTAATATGTTCATGTGATATACATACATAACAGAAAGCTAAGTGAAGATAGGGGGTTTTGGAGGAATGAATGTGAGAGGGCATGGTATATATAAAAGTGATAAGGCAAGCAAGGCGGGCATATAATGCTATGCTATATTTCATCATCATTCATATAAGGATAAGTATATAATTATAAGCTATATAATAAGTATTATTATAACCCATGATTAATGATTCTTCAATTTTATTTTTAATAATTGTAAATTATTGTAATCAGAGAATTAATTAACCATGGTTGAGTTAAGTTTACTATATAGCTAGTGAGTGGGTGTGTTGGCCTCTTCCAAACAAATGGGTGCATGGCACAGCGGCTTAGGTTCTCCGCAAATGTTGGAATTCCTCTACCGTTGGATTATATATAATCTCGATTCTTCACATACATTTTTTTTTTCTACCTCTAGATTCTCTTTTTAATTTAATTGATTCCTATTTTGGATCATTATTAATTAGTCAACAGTACTTCACTGTTCAAATTTTAGTGTGTATTAATTATATAGAGTCCAGTTAGTTATAATTTAAAAAATACATATAGTAGTTAATATAAAATAATGGAGTATGAGTGTTTGAGAAATACTAACCTATACATGGATGATGCATGGAACTTTACGTTCAAATAATAGGAAAAAAAATGACATCATAATGTAGCATGCATATACTCAAACTTCAAACATATTTTTTTTTGTATCCAAAAGCTCATTAAGTTATGTTTAATCTGACTTGAATTAATATATAGAAATTTCATAATGAAAATACAACTTTTTTTAATATGGATTGTTTCATACAAGAAACTCTAAGAAGCGAAGTCCTTCTTATAGTTTCATTTGTATATAAAAAATTTGAAGAATACTTCTATGAAAACAAAACAAAGAGTTATAGAAAGAATAATTATTAATTAACTAGCTATATGATTGGTAATTATTTTTAAAAAATAATTAAAGAGCTAGATTAATTTGATTGATGAGGATGAGAACGAGGATGATGATGAGAATAATGGAGATGAAATAGTAGCATAGGCATAGAAGTTACAGTCAGAAGGTGAATAGGTGGCATTTCTATCCAAAAACCCAAATGGACCACAACCACAATATAATTAATTGCATTCATTTAAAATCTAAAATAATAAATAAATAAATAAAATAAGAGAGAGAAAGTGATTAAAAAAAAAAGTTTAGCGTATATTCCAACCAAACTAATGTGCTTGTGGAGAATGGGATTCCAATTAGGTTATACTTTGGCTTCATGCATTCGAATGTGGTAAAGCTGAGACTCCACCATATCAATTTGGTATTAATTAATAAATTAAATTAAATTATTCATCATTATAATAATAATAATAATAATAATAATGAATTGATTATTAATTAATTGGAGGGGCTGGCCCTCTCTCCTATATAATTATATATTTACTAATTAATAATTATTTTAAGTTAATTAGGCCGTACACAGTTCAAACCTCAAGAGATCAGAAGACTATTATTATTGGTGTTTCAATATTTTTCTAACATTAAAACTTCCATATGTCCCTTCGTTGCATTTGGAAGACAAATGGGATTTGGGACTAAGAATTGGGCATCTCACCACACACTTTTCCAGAACTTTCTTCACTCTTAATTGTTTTTATTACCCTCAAATCAATTATTCTCAAATATTATTTAATTTTTCCAATATATTTTTGAAGTAATTTTAAATTAATTTGGAAATCATAATATAATAAAAATTTTGACCTTTAATTTCTTTTTATAGAATATTTTTGTAGATTTGTCTAGTAATTTGTTAGGCCGAATTAAGATAAGATAATTACCTTGTTTGTCTATTGTGATTTTTATAAAAATAATAAATAAATAAATAAACAATTGAAAATTTATTTTAAAAGGCTTTTTTTTATATAAGAAGCTTTTAAAATAGTGACTTACTCATAATTAAATGTTTTATTTGCATTCCTTCGTAATAATCGTTCATATTGAAATTTGATTTTAGATATTATGCTTGTGTTATTATAAAGTATTAGAGATAAACATTAAGTTTCACATCTGACAGAATAAGATACTCAATTGAATACTTAAGGAAGCTTGGTTCTTCCTCCTTACGAGCTAGCTTTTGAGGATGTGTTCCCCAAGTTACCTTGAGTTTCAACATGGTATCAGAGCTCAATGGTCTCACGACCCATGACGATCCAAATCCAAGATGTGAAAAAAAAAGAAACCCCGGTAAAAAAAAAACAGAAGAAGAAAAAATGTGTGGCCTCTGAGGTTCAGAAAAAAGAGTACAAGCCCGAAAGAAAAAAAAGAAGAGGCTTCTGAGACTCAAAAAGAACTAAGAAAAATAACAGTTGGACTTGAGGGGGAGTATTAGAGATAAACATTAAGTCCTACATCTGACAGAATAAGATACTCAATTGAGTACTTAAAGAAGCTTGGTTCTTCCTCCTTACGAGCTAGCTTTTGAGGATGTGTTCCCCAAATTACCTTGAGTTTCAACACAAAGAAACTTAACTACTTTCGACAAAATCCAAGCGTAGGAAAGTACAAATTGTACAATTTTTACAACCAGATGAAGTTAACACAGTTTTATTAAATATAATGAGCATAGTAACAATTGGTTCCGCTGCTATTATTTATATAATATAACTTTAAACTTGTAGCCGCGCCACAGTTATGTGACCCAAACACCAGTTAAGCCGTCTCAAAGTGGGTTAATCTAATCCATACAAAAAGTCTCACAACGAATCACGAGTTAAATAAATCGAGTTAAATATACCAATTTTAAATGGGATAAATAAAATTTAACTTGACCCACCTTAATATTTTGTCGAGCTAGTCTATCAACCCACCAAATTCTTTTATTTTTTTATAAAGTTTTTAGCTATAAAGAGATAGTGAAATGAAAAAATATATATTAATTTTAACACATTAAATAAATAAATAACATCGTAACCTTATAATCATAATGAAATATAACACAAAGTTCAATTAGGTAAGTTTTTCTTAGAATTTTAATTTTCTTTTAAAAACCACTGGGTTAAACTTAAACAGGCTTGATTATGGGTTAGACGCGTAGGCTAATATAATATAAGTGGACTAAATGAGTCAAATTATTAATAGTACCAGTATTATATAGGATAAAAACATACAAAACCAACCCTCATATTTCGTTGGTTAAATGGACCGGTCTGGTGAACTCAATCCATTTTGATGCTTCTTAATTAGTTATCGTATCATTAATTAATCTTAAATTAATTAATCAATCACCCTAGGATTATAGGAAGGTTAGTGCCGGATTAATTTTCAATCCTTATGACGTTCATTTTGAAGCAGGTTTTCTTAGATTTTAAGTGAGCAATTTTTGTTTCTTTTGATGTATGCTATATAAATAATCAATGAAGGATAATATTTTCTGTATGATTGTTATTGAGTTCTTTCATAACGATATTATATAATACATAATGATGTTGGACAGTAAAGCCACAGAGTCTTTGTATTTTAGAGTTCCTCTAAATTTTTTGATTGCTTTCATGATTGTATTTGGTAATATTGTTAAGATCGAAGCTTTGCATTAATCAGAAAAGACATAAAATAGATTAAATTATAAGATCAGATTGAGGATTGTATTAAGATGTTGTCATTTTTATAAAACAAATAATATCTAGCATAAACTCTTTTTTTACAGTATAAAATTATCAAAAAGTTATTGCATTTTTAAAAAATTGGTCATCGCATATTAAACAATTTTCATAAAAAAACACTATTTTTCTTATTTATGTGTACTATGAGTGTGAGTGTGACATTAAAATTTTTTTTTCTCAAGATTGTAGAATATATACCACGTTTTAGGATCAAACATGGAAAATTATAATCCTATTGCTTACAATTTTGATATTTAGTTGGATTTTTTTTTTGGTGAAGTAAGTGAGATATTTTTATTATGTTAAAGAATATACAAATTAAAATTTTCTTCTAAATAAATTATAGGTACTATCCATTTCTTAAATAAAAGGAGCTTTTATGAAACTTTCCCAGCTCAAATTAGATTAATTGAAGATTGCAATTGCAAACTTATGGAAATGAGTGATTTTGTAAAAAAAAAAAAAAACAGTCTGATAGGATTTGTCATTGTTGTGAAGCAGAAAAATTATTTTATTTTATTTGTTTGTCTACACTCTATATTGGAAGTCACAATTTGGATTACACTTAAGCCAATTCTTTGTACTATTATGAGCTAATTTAAAACATGAAACTTCAAGAACCTTCAAGTGGCTAATTTTTTTTGGCCTTAAGTGGCTAATATTCAAAGCTGGCTTGACTTCTAGCTAAAAAAAAAAAAAATTTAATGGTGCACAAGCTTGCAGTTATAAAATGTTAATGACGCAAACCAAGCTTGGTTGGTCTAGTGGTTAGCTCATTAGGTCGTTTAAGCAAGTGTTAGAGGTTCAAATCCCACTTTGTGTATGCAGCAACCAATTGGCCAGCGGCAAATCCTTAAATAAAACTCAGATCCGCGGAGGATTAGTCCTTGGTTTGTCGGGCTGGGGGATACCTTAGAAAACCAACAACAACAAAAAGTTAATACATTCCACTTTTTCTGCTCTCCAAAATAGGAAAAGATATGATGTTCAATATTATTGTAATAGTGGAGTTCAGTACGTCCTTATAATTATTTCGTTATTAATTTATTCAAGGTGAATTTTAGTAATATAAATCCATATAATATTAAAAAATGATACTAAATAAATGAAAGAATGTATTAAAATTCAATACCTCTTTTATCCCAAAATAGAGTTCTTTTACAATATTCAAGTGGACATTGTTATCATACACTCTTTTACTTGTCTCTGTGTGTATTATCTTATAAGTTCATTATATTGACTTAGTACATTACTACATTTTAAACTTTATTCTAAGAATACTTTCCAAAGAAAATTCAGCCTTGGTTAATGAAGAGAAATGCCATTCAATTTAACTAAATTATTATTTTGATCCTTAAAAAATTTCACTTCTTACAAAGTCTCAATTTAGTCTCTAAATCATAAAAATATCAAATTTAATATCTGAAAGATACCACTTGTCTCAATTTAGTTCTTGAATTATGAAAATGTTAAATTTATTTCTAAAACCCTAAATTCTAAACTTTAAACCCTAAACACATGAACATAATTGTGATACAAAATATTTTTTAAGAATTAAATTTAATATTTACATGATTCAGAAACCAAATTGAGATAAGTGATATTTGTTAGGGACTAAATTTGATTTCATTATTTAATTGAGACAAACAAAATCTTGCAGAAACCAAAATAATAATTTTCTTATATCTTAAAAAGTACTTAGTTATTTACTTGTGAGAGAAGCAATAACTATGGTAGAAAAACTGGCAGTAAGTAACACTGTCTTGTATTTGATGTTCTGATGACTATATGCTGACTACCTCAGTTTTCCTTTTACAGTTTTTGTTTAAGTACCATTGTGTGCTGTGAGAGATTTCCACTGCAATCAAGTTCAGAAGTCATTCTAGCAACTAGGGTTGAGACAGAAAACTAGACAGCAGCAAAATGCCAAGGATTACATCATTTCCATTCTTAACAATTCTGCTATCTGAAACTCTATGTACCTTGGTATTATACTCAACAATAAGCGCAGCCCAGTCTACGAGACTGACATCAGGTGGGGTCTGAGAAAGGTCTGATGTACGCAGCTTTACGCCTTGCGAGTAAAGAGGTTGTTTTTAAGATTTGAACCTCTTGTATTTTACTCAATACGGCAAGAAAATAAATTGAATCCTTACTTTCAGGACACAGAATGCCTCCAGTTTCTGGAGGGTGTAGACTTGGCTTCTTCCGGGTTAGCCGAACCGATACTCTCTGACGAATCCGAGCCGCTATTATTTTCCCCTTTGCTAGCCCACAATTTTATGAAGGACCTTTTTGACTTGAGCAACCCTTTCATCTTGTTCACCACAACCTTGTCTGCTGCATTATTAGGCTTATTATGAATATGATCTCCATCTTTGTCACCATTGCTTAACCTCAAGGATGCAAGTTCCTTCCTTAATGCCTTTAGCTCCTCAGCTGTGGTAGCCACAGCATCTAAGTCATCATCTGTATTAGTAGTGGTTGTGGTTGCTGACCTTGAGCTACCATGGCTTCCATTGTTTAGATCCTTGAGGGTTCTTTTCGCTGGTACGTCAGGCGTGCTAGTGCCTGAAGTTGCAGCAGTCCTTACCTGCTCAAAATAAAGAACCTGCACGACAACACGCATCGGTAGCCTTTCGTTTTGAACTGCATGCATGGAGGCATCAATGGATAGCTTCTTGCAATCCATGAGCTTGCATATCCTCTTCCTCTCACTTTTGCTGATCCCTGGGTGCTCCTGCATTCAAACACAGTAAAATTGAAGAGATGCTTCAGTTTTACCTACACACACAATTTTCTAAAATTATAGCTTAGGACTAGACTTATATTCAGTTCCTTATATCTCTGCTACCAAGTTCTGCAGTCAAAATAAAACATGTTGAAACTTTTTTTAAAAGAATCAATCATGAGAGAGATGAGTTGTATTAACTATACACCTTTCAGTTTTTTATAGGACAACCTTATGATAAGGATATAAAAACTGCACCTAAATTTTTTTTTTCTGTAGGTTACCTCAACGTGGTTTGGCCAAAATCAATAATCTCTATCATTCAACCCCTCCTATGGTTTTATCCATTACCACTTGATCTCATTGTGATATTTTTCGTTCTGATTTTAACAAAAATAAGCATATAAATGTTAAACAATAACTAATTTCATTGTTTAAAGTCTGTTTCACCTATTGAACAGTTTCAATATAAAAGCGAACATATTAACAAATAAATTATTCATTGTTTTAACTTTCACATAATAAATTCATGGTTGAGTGATAATTAGAGCAAATCATAAGATGGTTGAATGAAGCACTTTCAACCTCATAGGGACAAATTGTCTTAGGTAGCAAATGCCATAGAGAAGAAAATATAACAGACATTACATAGGACTTTGATGTATTAAAACATGGCAGCATTGGAACAGGTTCTGTCGTAATTTATGATGTAATAATCAAATCCAGGTCAAAGAAGTATCTTTCCAGGAACAATTACCTTAAGATACATGTCGATGGCCCGGTAAAGTTTATCGTGAGAAGGTCGAGAGATGCCAGACACCAACTCAGCAAGATCAACAAACTTTGACAAAGGCAAATTGGGATCCTTTGCAATTTCAACAAGGTATTCATCCACAAGTTTTGCAACCATCAGCTTGGAAGCATCTGATAAAATCCCCATCCTTCTGATCTCCTTGAATTCATCACCTCCAACCGATTCGATCTCGGCATAACGATCCTGCATAAAAAATTCTTTTACAATTTTCTGTACTATATCAACATCATACATGGTAGTCTTCCCATCAGGCTCTTGTATCAATATATCACTAACACAAGCCTCCTCCAATTGCTGCCCAATTCTCCTTATCAGCTCTTCTTTAGTCATATTTCCTAACTCCAAAAAGATTGCAGACTTCAATAACTTGAGCAAAAACCTACAAGAAACACTGTCTTTCTCAGCAGGCAACAACCACACGATCGTTTCGAGTACTAATCGATGCTTTGAAACATCGCCATGGTGGATCTGGATCATCATACCCTTGCTCAAATTAGGCAATTTTCTGTAAGCATAAGCTTTCAAAGCTTCTCCAATGACTTCATTAGATAGAATTGCCTTGGTTATTATATTGGTAATTACAGACTTGTATAAATCAACTTCAAGCTCACATAAATCTTCAACCCACCAGTCTTTTGGCACCTGATGATGAATTTTGCCTCCATTCTGGATTGGATCAATCCCATTTTCCTGTGGGAGCTTCATTCTGTTATAGGAGTAGGACCAATCAACTTTGGACACATCAACACATGCCTTATTTGCTATAGATTCAATGCAATGACTCACAATCTTTAGGTCCTCAGCCAAAGGTAACATGGGCTTTGAAGTTTGAAGAACAATGATGGAATCCTTCCAACTATAGAAAATGCTAGAGCTGAGGAAAACATCAATCTTGTAACTGAGATTCCCCTTTTCAACAGTCTCATGCATTCCAAGGAATTCTGATGCACATCGAGCTGAAATTACATTGTAAGCATTGAGGGTAACGATCATGCCATAGCAAAACTTGGCACATATCTCAAAGGCAGGAGGACCACCAGGAATGTCAGAAATTTGAACTTCATCTCCATTTTCTACATTACTACTGGTGGCAATCAACTTCTGTAAGTGAGCACTCTTTGACAGAAGAGGAAACTGGAAGGGTTTTGGTGTATATTAGTAGAAGAAGATGGAAACCAAAATGAAATTTGAAAACTCAATATGAATGCATGAAGCTTAATAAATTGTTCATCTCTGGCATTGACATGTGTTACTAGAATCCAACAAAAGCCCTTAGATAAACATATAATTATGAGTAGATTACCATTTTAATTCCTGGAAGATACACTGCGTCTCAATTTAGTCTCTTAAAGATGAAGAAATCAAATTTAGTTCTTGAAAGATGCAATTTGTCTCAATTTAGTCCTGAAAATTTGTCTATCAACTATGTTAATGGAGATTCCCTAAGACTTAATTGAGACAAATTTCATCTTTCAAGGACTAGATTTGACATTTCCATCTTTCAGAGACTAAATTGAGATAAATTGCATCTTTCAAGGACTAGATTTGACATTTCCATCTTTCAAAGACTAAATTGAGATAAATTGCATCTATCAAGGACTAAATTGAAACATATTACATCTTTCAAGAAACAAAATGATAATTTACTCCATAATTATCAATCATGAATATAAATTAATCATAATCAATCATACAGCAATGTGTATATAAATTCATTAGTTGAGTCACTGAGATTTTTGTTTTTCATCAAGTATCAAGAAATGAGAAATAACTACGGTATTTTACCAAAAGAACATCAAGAATGAATTGTTGATGGCACTAAGTAGAATTTCTTTTTTTGGAGACTAGAAAGGTTCACTGGGCTGAGGCATACCTTATGTAAATAAAACTTTATATCCCCTACAGTAACAGTGATATCTGATGCCAAATCACTTGCCACATACCTGTACAAGAAATTTGTTATGTTAAGAACTCTACCAATAGTGTACACAAAAATAAAAAATGGACCAAGAAGAGGGCAGACTATTGAGTTTCTTCTATAATTCTAAAATAACTAACTCAGCATCACAATGGGACATATTAGTATTACTATTACACATTTTTTAGTGGCTGGAAAAATGCAAAGGGCAGAAATACATGTAAGAAATGGTGAATTTGTGGGTTCAGATACCAAATTCCTAAGGTAGATATTCAACTAATATATAGAGGCTTCAAATTGCTTGTTTTCTTATTAAAGCATGCTTTCATGAATACTTTTTTGCAAATCCACTCTTCTCAAAACCCAAATTGGATTCTGCAGGAAAGCTATTCATAAAGGGGAAACAATAAAAAGAAATATATATCTTTTGTTGACCCACTATTTTACCCTCCCCTGTGATCTGAGCTAAACCTAAGCAACTTGATTCCCACCAAATTTCTTATTAATTACAGTTGCTTCATGCATGACAATCTGCATTCAACAAATGAACTAAAAAAACAAACACCAAAAGAAGTATTGAATTAATGAAAATTAGGAGTTTATTTAAGCCTATCCGACAAAGTTCTATATAGAAATACTCATGAGAAAAGGTTTACCAGGTAATCAATGATCCTTCTTAAAATTATAAATTAGCTCCATGAAACATCTTATCCACTTCAATTATAATCATGTTTATGAGGAATGTAATCATCAGTTCCTCCGAACATTATAGGTATGTTTGGATTGGGGATTAAGGAGGGGAAGGGGAGAGGAGTAGTATATCTTCCCCTTGTTTAGAAAGTTAGAAATTCAAGGAGAAGATATATAATGGAGGTAATTTTAAAATACCCTTTATAATTTTAAAATACCCCAATTTGGGGTATCCAAACAAGGGGGAGAGAGAGAGAGGAAATTAGTCTCCCCTTCCTAATTGCCAAACATACCTATAGTAAATAGATATGTCTTCAAAAGCTAAGCAACAATGAAGAAACATATATTAGAGACTTAATTAAGTTTTATTACAAACAGAAGAGTATCACTTAACTTTGTGCATCACTTTCATTTACACCAATCATCATGATCACCAATGGCCACAAAGGAAGGTGGAAACATTCCAGAAATTATAATGTTATCAACAACAGCAAAAGAAAAGGAGGAAGAAGACAAAGGAAATAAACAGAATTTTACTTGATCATCAAAGCAGCTCCAAGAATTTATATAGTTGATAAGAAAATTAATTAGGATTTATCAGAAAGACTGTGTTTGGAGAAGGAAAATCATGCTGATATGAAAGAAGGAGAAAACACACAATGGTAGAGATATAAGATCAAAAAGGTTTTACTCTCACCTATCATTGTTTCCATCAGTCTGAAAGGTATCTGGCTTGGAACCAAGTTTCATAAATTTCATCTTTGACAATATAAGATCTGCTTCCTCTCCAACAACTCAAACAAAACTTCCCCACTATACTCAATTGCTAATTGCTAAATATTCCAGTAAGTCATGGTACCGAAAACATGCCGATGGAACGGAGATAGTAGCCAAGTTATATATAAACTTCCTAGAAAAGGAAAAGACTACTCCAGCAGTGGGGGGACCAACTAACTAAACATATCGAAGTTTCTTAATTTAAAGAGAGCCTAAAAGAAGGACTTGTAATATTACGGCCTAGAAGTTGGAGAGCCCAAGGACTTATAAGGCCCTTACTTGATAACCTCCCACGTGTGGGACTTGTAACAGATTTCTATTTCTAGTAGAGCAAGGCTAATTACTGTGGAATCTTGACAGCAAATGAGGCAGGAGCTGAATCTGAGAGAGAGATAGACAAGATGGGATTGTCCAATTTTTTTTTTTTCCAATTAAAGGTTCTCTTAAATGGAAAGAGACCCTAAGAAGAGATTGTTTCCTTGGCCGGCGGCAAAGCCCACGGAGTCCGGGCGAACCGAGTCTGGTCAGGAGACATAACCAGCAGAGTAGTAACACTAAATAATTCTCAAAACAGACACACCCCAGAAGCACAAATCTGACTCCACCTCACTTCCCCATATATATATATTTGTTTATCTCTCTCACTTTCTAAGCACACTGTTTCTTTGCCTCCCAACCCCCTTTAAAGGCAATAAAGATTCATAACACCAAGACCTATAGTGGCTTTAAGCTTCAAGTTCCAAACTCAACATGTTACAAATATTTATTATTATTGTTGTTATGTATAAAAATAAAATCTTATTTTCCTTCACTTTCATTCACCGTTGAAGTTTGAAAAACCTGCAACTGAAAACAGCACCTCGGTATCAGTTGAAAGAAATCACCAAAACGGTAGACAACGAGCATCTTTTTTGCAAAGCATGGATGGAAAAATGAGGAAGATCAAGAATAATGGAGTTTATTATCAAATCAACAATTATTATCAAACAGAAACTAGTACTACTAGCAACAATATATATATATATAATAATAATAAATCTGAGGAATCTACCAGAATATATAGCAGAAATCCAGTAAAATAATGAGGCAAGATCATGACTTTATGGCTTATGGTGTATATTGGAGTGAATGAAACTCTCAAGTCTGGACCCCCACGTGAAGAAAATATGCCTAAAATCAACAACCAAATAACATGACAGTCCCAAGAGTCACTCTCCGTGTAATTCCCAACAAAACCCAAGACCCATTCTTCAAATCCATAGAGAGAGATAATAAGCCACTTCATGCACTATTCCTTAGAAAAATAAATAAATAACAACCCCTCTTGTCAAATTTAGAGTAGAAGAAGAAGGAGGAGAAATCAAAATCTAGAACTCAAAACCATTACTAAAAAGTAAATCTAGATATGGAAAGAAAGCTAAACAAGGGGCTACCAAATATCTCACTCTTAAGTCTTACTTACCCCACAGTGAAAAATTCCTCTTGGGCATAAAATCAAACACTTGAAGTTCACTAGAACAGGGACACTACTTTACCGTTAAGACTTGAGAGTCTTCTTTTTTTTCTCCTCACAAAACATAGACCAAAAGTTAAAAGGAAATAAAAATAAATAAAAACCCAAAAGCACACAAAATGCCAAACTGATGAGAACTGTTGCATCAGTCTTGCTATGCCATTGCTACCTTCAAGTTGAACATGAGCACTTTTGCTTTTGCTTTTCTCTCCTGCTATGCTATACATTTTCTCTCAGAAAGTTTTTGTTTGTAGCATAACAATAATAATAGCATTCAATTTGGGAGGTGGAGGCCATTAAGATCCAACAGCTTTAGCTTTGTTTCTTTGTTTGTGCTTCAAAAAACGCGAATTCCTATGCCAAACAAACCAACCTCATTTCTCTTCTTCCTTCCATTCACTTTTTTAGTTTGACCAGTTTAGTCACATTCGATTAGAATTTTTCTTGGAAGCTATATTTAGCTTTTAACTATATGAAAATGACTAATGACTGAGGTGATATATGAGTTATTTTTATGAAAAAAAAAAGTTAATGAAGGTTATTTATATGGAAAAAACTTATGTTTATTTCCTCCATTTCCCCAATATAATTATGACACCTGGCAAAAAGTGTTTAAATGACCAATCACAGTAGAGAGAGAATATAGAAGACCACCTTTTATATGACCAATCATAGAAGAAAGAGAGTGTAAATACAATATATGATTGGTGGAAATGGAGGAAATGGACATAAGAAAATAGACATAAGTTTTTTCCTATTTATATTAGGTTATATTCTCTTTATTTAAAAATATGGTCTTTTATATTCTCTTTAATGTGATTGGTCATTTTAAATTTTTTTTCACGTGTCTTATTTATACTAAAGAAGGTAGGGGAAGACCAAAGAAAACTATAGGAAAAACTATTATAAGGGACTTGGCTATAAACAACTTAAACATAGAAATGTGTAAAAACAAAGCATGTTGGCGTCGTTTAATCCATATAGGCTATAGCCAATTTAATTGTTGTTGTCTTATTTATACTAAGGAACCTTATAATAAAAATATAAAAAAAAAAACTTTACCTAAGTTTAATTATATTTTTATTTAATTATTATTTTTTACTCTTTTTGTTAATATAAATCAAGCATATTCAGAGTATTAAACCAATATTAATATGTTAAAGGTAATAATTAAATTAAAAAAATTTTAGAAGTTACAAAAGTCTAAGTAAAAATGTTAAAACAAAAGAATTAAAGTAAACAGTTAATAAATTTATAGGGATTAAAAGAACTCCTCTTATTCTAATAATTCAGAAATGCATCTAAACAAAAATCTAATATAAAAAACTTTATCTCTGAATAAAATTATTCATGATTTTGTATCATTGAGAAAGGGACCCAACTAGAGTGGCTTCATTCAACTTGGTAAAGGAAGCTAAGATAATTTTCCAATAAATTTAGTCTAAATATAAAATTTGATAAAATGTTATTTAAAAATTGTAGAATATAATGAATTAAACTACTATTTCTTTTAAAATTGAATAATACAACAAAATCTATGGAGACACACACAAGGCAAATCATATTTCATTATTTTAATAAAAAAACCCAAGAATATATGATATTCCCATATGAACACATCCCTATAATCATGCTTAATTTCTTTGAAAATTGCCTCACTAATATACATGTTTACGTTTATATATATATATATATATATATATATATATATATATATATATATATATATAGTTAAAATACACATAGAATTTTATGTCATGGGTGTAAATTAAAATCTTTTGAGCTTTAAGCATTGCACTAAATCTCCCTTAAACTTTCAATTTTGAATACAAAAGTTTCTACCTAAATAATTGTCTATTTTTTAACATAATTTCGCTATGCCAATAAATACTTTGTCACGTCAATTTTTTTAATTAATTGAAGGGTATTTTGATTATTTCACAATAAAAATTCAATCATAAGAACTATCAAACTCATTAAATTAGCATCAAAATAATTAAAATATTATTTAATTATATATAAAATATTAACGTGACAATATATTTACTAATTTGACAGAATTCTATTAAGAAATGAATTAAAGTCTTTACAAATAATAATTCTATGCCCAAATTAAAAGTTCAAAGTTGTATGCATTTTTTAAAAAAAAAAAAGTGCACCAAAAATCTAATATTAGTAATATTATTCCAAAATGGATTTTAGTCAACAGTTTATGGTCACGCCTGTGGGCGTTGCCAAAAACAAGTGCCAAACGTTGCCTAATTTTAACTTTTAACACAAGAAAATTATATATATATATATATATATATATATAACCCTCAATCTCTATTCATAGGCATATATATAGCATAGGAAAAAGGGATTCCTCAGTTGACTCCTTTTGCTGATCTGTATCAATCAATCTTCAAATTATTACTTGTTTCATTATTGAAAAATTAAACATGGTTTACAAAAGATTATAAGGTCTCACTTTTTTGTCCCATAAAAAAAGGATCATATTGAAAGATAAAAAGTTGCCTCACAGAAGCCTACAAACAGAAGTTCAAACTTCAAATGCCTGAATCACTACAAGTAAGTATTTCAGTTTGAGATTGTTCTAACAAAAGAGGCCTCTAATTGGTCTGCCAAAATATACAAGTTAATTAATGCAAGAAGAAGGAAGATGATGAAAAGATAGGTTAGAGTGGTCCAAAACAGTCTGATTTTGCTTAGTTTATCTGCACATGCATTGCCTTCTCTATATGAATGAGGAGATTACATCACCACTCATCGCTATCATCACCTTAAAAACAATTTTTTAGTCTTATATTAAAATTTTCATATATTCAAAATAATCTCCTTACAATTATCTTCGCTACAACAAAACACAGATTAACCAACGGACAAATTCATGAGTAAATATGTGTTGTTCTGTGGGTAAATGAGTTTACTCACGGACTACACACGAAATTTTGAGTCCGTGGGGATCATCCGTGGCTATTTTTCTCCACAAATGGGTCTGTGGACAATCCGTGGAGAAATAGCCACGAAATGTTAATTTTAGCCACGAATTATTCCGTGGGTAATATAAATTGAATTAATTGTCAATGTGAGTTAGCACTAATGATTAACAATTTCGAAGAAAACTCTCATTTTATCTATTATCGTTTACTCAAATTTCCCTGAAGCCATAAAAATCTTTCTTGATGAGCAATCCTCTCCCTCATGATATCCCCTAACACCCAATGACTAGTATAATAATTATTAATTACGACTAAATATATAATTATAATTTAAACCTTCACATTATATTCTTTAAATTGTATTTCTCTTGGTTTCTCCAACATATAAACGATATCATAATATTTTTGTAATGTCTATTTTTAATACAATAACTTCATGTACCAATAACTAAATTAAAAAAAAAAAATTGTGTGTATGCTTTTATCAACACAAAAATATTTAAAAATTTTCCTTAGTTATGTACAACAAAACCTATAGACTCACCCTTAATATATATATATACAAAATCTCCTTTTCCCCCTATATATATTATGGTTTCTGTCCATCACAAAATTAGAGAGAAAGTGATATGTTGTGGGGAGCAATATAATGATATTGTGAAGTGTGAGGATTGTGTATACATGTGTTAATTCTCAAAGTCTTAGTGCATAAACAGTATTTCATCTTATAAATTCCACTATTTGCTTCTCTTTTTTAAACTAATTTAATATTTCTATTATTTTTAAAAAAAAAACATCATTCAGAAAAAGCTCTTTAATATGTGGAAACCAGGCAGTCATGTAAATAAAAATATATATGGTACGAAAATTTAATTGGTCATATTATATACATATCAGAAGGATTCACATGGCTTATCACAAAAATTTTCTGCAACAATTTGCCACTAACCCACTTCATATATATATATATATATATATATATATATATATATATATATATATATGTTGTACTATATTTATGGGAGGAAAAATAAAAAATGATAAGATTTAAATCTAAATCTAAATCTGAGCAGCATAAATTAAAGATGGAAATAATATATTCCAAGAAACTTAAATGTGGAAAAAAAATAATTAAATGATTGAATATTTGAAAAAGCCATTGATAATGATGAGGTTTTAAATCATCCAAAGCTAATTGCTTTTGAGTTTTGAGATGACAAATGATACTCTCATTATGACAAAGGCTATGATTGCGTGGTGGCATGCGTTTGCAATATTGCTTTCAACCAATAATTATAAATTCAGATTCATCAATTTTTAAATTTTATCCCTCATTTTTCCTCTCAAAAAAATGACCAAATATCATATATATATATATATATACATAATGATAATTGCATCAATTAATAAAAACAGGAGAAAAAAAATAAAAGTGTGTTAATATTAGTGAAGAAACAAAAAATGATAGTACAGCCCAAATTGTAGTGGATTGCAGCCCACCAAGTAGACTTCAGAATTGTGGGCTTTGGACTTGGCCCAATACAACAGAATATGGGCCTTCAAAATTATTAGAATGTTAGTGAACATACAGCTCAAGTCCCATTAATGCCAACAGAAATTTTGTTATTTTTTTTTATGAGTTTGTTATTATTATATATATATATATAATTAAGAAACTTCAGGTATGAAAAGGAAGAAAACTTGGAAAATGATTATTTTCATTCCATATTAATCACGAAATAAAAAATTAAATTAAATTAACTGAGCCATATTAAATTATTAAATATTAATAATTAACTAAACCTAAATAAATTAGTTGAATTGGCATATCGTCCTCGTCTTCAACCTCACTCACACTCATTCCCACGTGAGGTTGTTCAGCACCTAATTCATTGATATTAATAAATGGTTTAAGGCTATTGTCTTCCTTTTTTATTTTATAAACAAAAGTTTAGATAGAAGGTATAAGCTGCATTTGCTATAAGAATTAGATTTTTAAATCCAGAAATTATAATTTTAGGAATCACATTCTTGGAATTAATTAGGATTTTCAAAAAATATTAAAATAACTGTTTGGTTCAACTTTTATACTCTTGCGATTATTTTACAAGATGGTTAATAAATAGGACAAGTATAATTTAGTAAAAGTAAGTATTAAAAAAAATCACATCCCATGGGATATCGTAATCCCACCCCCTTAGGTAGGATTAAAAACATGAAGAAACATGGGATAAGAATATTCCTTGAAATGTAAGATTTCCGGGATTAATTTTTTAAATCTCGTATCAACCACGGAATTACAAGATACCGGAGAAATAATCCCAAGATTATTTTTCTAAACCTTGTACCAAGCGCACCCTTATGGTTAGCAAAATAGAAAACAAAAAAAAACCTCTCAAGTCCCAATCTCATCAACCTATAAAACTCTCATATCAGTCATAAAGTTCAAACTCTCACCCTTATAAAATAAGAACTCGAATCCTAACCAATTATGTGACGAGAAAAGATATGGAGAGCTCAATCTCTTGAGAGGTTGAGCATTTTGTGTCTATCTCTCTCTTACTTTTTCTCTCTCTTGTTTGAATTTTTTAATAAAGTAAGAATGAGAAAAGAGAGAGATAAATGCAAAAACTCAACTTCTCAAAAAGTTGATCTCTCCATAGAAGAACTTATATGACTCTTCGATCATAAAGTTCGAACCCTAGCACGGACAATGTATAAATTGTGGAGTGTGCTTAATTAAGTTTCTTGGTCAATATTGGCACAAAATGCCTGTGTCACTGGTTGCCTACTTGCCTATCAAAAGAAGTTGCCTAGACCAATAGCAAATTAAATATTATATCCAAACTAAAAATAACCCATAAATTAATCTAAAACTTAATTATTTAGGGATTGATTAAAAATATTTAAGATAAACTATTATCTTCTTCCTTATCAATAGATATTAAAATTATATTATTGTTATTACTTGTATATTTTAATTTGAAAAATAGATAAATTATTTTCTCTTAAAATAATTTAAATGCATCCCATTCATTTTCTTAAAAAAGAAAAGAGACTATAAATATATTTATTTCAATTAAAATATCCTTATATTTTTTTATGGACAAAATATCTTTATATTAACTAGGCCAAATTACTCTTTTGGTCCTCAACGTTTGCACGAAGTTTAATATTGGTCCTCAACGTTTTTTTTGTCAAAATTGGTCCTCCAGCGTAACTCTGTCTGGTTTTTTTTGTTAAATGCTGACGTGTGGAAGGCTTATGTGGCACACCCTCTCTCCTACATGTCATATTTGAATGATATGACACCCTCTCTTATTTCAACTCAGCAAAACGACGCCGTTTTACATTGTTTCTCTTTTGTGTCTCATTAAATGTACTGATTATTTATATTTATTTAGTTATTTATTTACTCAAGAGAGGTATCAAAACTTAAGAAATAAGGAACGAGAAAAGAAAATGGTTGTTGAATTTTTAATATTAATATTTACAGTACACACAGAAGATTTTATATGAACAAAAACAAAGCTGATTAATTAATTATAAGCAAATGATTAATATTGATTAATGCAATTAATTAAAGTGCTGTTCCTTTCACGTTTCTCATGCGCTTCTTCGTCGTCTTGTTTTCATTTTAAAATTAATCTCTCTTTATAATCACACTTCTCAGTTTAATCATTCATCTATTTAATTATTTTTCTTCCTCAAGAAGCAACTAAAAGAAAATAAAGTGAAATAAAAATGCCTAAGGCTGTACTAATTAATTGATTAGTTAATTAATTAATTATATATTTACCTCTCCCTAGCTTACACAGGTAAATTAAATATTAAAAGGACAAAAATTCCTACTTGTATTGTATGCTTCTATTTCTCATCTTATCTAAAACCTAATTTTCTTTTTCTCCAAGTTTCTAAATTAAACCATTCAATAAAGCAATCTTTGAATTAAGTTTGAAGTGTTCATTGAAGGATATGTGAGTATTTGACGGTGCATGTGAATTTGTGTAAGTGGATATAGGAAAAATTGTGAAAAATATTTATTAATTTTTTACCAAATTATTAGTAATATATGAAATTTAGGTGCATGGGAGATGTTTTAGTTTAGAATTTGGAAGCATTCTTAAAATTGGAAAAGCATGTTTGACTACAATTAATTACAATACAGAAAAAGAAAAACAAATGAGAAGATTTTTTTTTAAGGGTTAGGAAGTCTAGGCATCCAATAGTATATATTATTCGGTTAGTAAAAGGAATATCCATTATTATTATTATTATTATTATATAAAATATTATTTATGGAAGTTGTTTTTAAAATTGATATTGTTAGTTAGTTGCTAGCTGCCTTAGTTATAATTGATGAGAAGCAGCCATCAAAATGGTTTTGTCTTTGTTTTTTGTTTTACGTTTACCAAAAGAGGAAGTAACTAACATAGAAACATCGTAGAAGCAGCCTAGCTTCTCTAACTATTCTATTCATCACATGCCCTATCTAATAATAATATTCTTCATTTCATTTCTAGAAAACATATTCCCACCTTGCAAACCTGCTTTTTTTTTTTCTATTTTTTATCAGAGACAATTCTATTCAAATTAATTGAGGTCTCATAACGGGTTAGGGATAGAGTTCTCATAGTATAGTTTTTTTCATACACAAAACTCGAGCTCGAGAACTTACTTAAGAGGGATGAAATATCTACCACTCCAACCAACCACGTGTTAATTTGCGAGCCTTTGCCCATATAGTTAAGGAAAAACATATATATATATATATATATATATATATATATATATATATATATATATGTGTGTGTGTGTGTGTGTGTGTGTGTGGGGAATTTCTTAATTTATTTTTACTGTCAATAAAATTAACATTTTATATACATACATTATGTAGTGTATATTCCACAATAATCTTGTACTGATAAAATTAAATATTTATAATTTAATTAATAGCATATACATATCTCTTATATTGAAATTAAAATTAGAGCTTTTTCTATAAAAAAATTATCTTGGTAAATAAAACAAATAAATTTAGAAAAAAAAATGATTGTAACTTTTAAATTACACAACAATTTATATCGCATGTAATTTAACCAAACTTAAATGAAAAGTAATATAATTTAGAATTAAATTTATAGGCAATTATTTATACATCTTTAATATAAAAAATTTCAATCAAAATAAAAATGTAAACCTTTTTTTTTTTTAAGAAAAAGAACTAATTATTGGAAAAATTAGTTGTACAAATCAGTACCAATTTTTGTTAATTAACTAAAAATCCTTACCGTAAAGATATAATATAATAAAGTAAACTTAATTTGTTTCCAATCATTCACTCCATTATGCATGTACATACAATATAATTGATTGATATGGGAAATGGGAAGGGCGTGTTTGGAGGAAGCAAGTGACTTTCAAAATACGTCGCATATATATACATAGCTTTCACACTAAAAATAATGCATTATTCCAGTATATATAACGCGTAAGGAAGTAGTGAGATTACTAATTTGGCATTTAAAAGTAGTTTGGGGGGGAAAAGTCGCTCATCACAACTCAATTAACGTGTGTGTATATGTATGTGTTGTACCTTCCTTCAATTAATCTTTATTATTATTATTATTAACTTTTTAAATTATTATGTGTAGAGACTTACATGCATAGCTAGCCACGTTTAAGCATTCCCCACACACGCCTTCACACTCTTAATAACAAAACAGTTTTGGTCACATGAAACATAATTATTAGTAATTATACACCATCTTCTACGCCTACCTTATCCAATTATATGTATTTACTTTTTCATTAATACTATTTAATTTAATTACTCACCCCACCATTCGTATTAATAACAAAAGTTCAATGGTATCGTACCACTGAACTTCAGTGCATTCCTCCAATTATGTTGTGTCATTTGTTAATATTAATAAAAACTCACATTAATTAGGGCCCACCTTGAATGGTTTAGGGACCAACTGATTGGAGGAATGTACTGAAGTTCAATACTACCGTACCACTGAACATCTACTCCTTTACTTGCTATTTGTTATTAAATTAAATATTAATAAAAATTGATTTATAATCTGTTTAGGGGTACTTTTTATTAATATGAATTTTAATTAATATTAAATTAATATATAATAAAAATATACTAAAATTTCAATATTTTCGTAAGCTATAGTACTAAACTTTTATTTCATATTATCATATGTAGGTTTCATAAATGTGAATATCTGAAAATTAATTAGTCCCACGTATATATACTGAAATAGGTCACTAGTAAGTTATGCATGTTAAAAACAAGGCCAAATGACTCTTTTGGTCCTCAACGTTTGCACCAAGTTTAATATTGGTCCTCAACGTTTCAAAAAGTTATTTTTGGTCCTCAATGTTTTTATTTTGGTCAAAATTGGTCCTCCAGCATAACTCCGTCTGATTTTTTTTGTTAAATGCTGACGTGGAAGGCTTATGTGACACACCCTCTCTCATACATGTCATATTTGGATGATATGACACCATCTCTCACTCCAATTCAGCAAACGACGCCGTTTTGCATCACTTCTCTCTCACTCCAACTCAGTAAAACGGCGTCGTTTTGCTGAGTTGGAGTGAGAGAGGGTGTCATATCATCCAAATATGACATGTAGGAGAGAGGGTGTGCCACATAAGCCTTCCACGTCAGCATTTAACAAAAAAATCAGACGGAGTTATGCTGGAGGACTAATTTTGACCAAAATAAAAACGTTGAGGACCAAAAATAACTTTTTGAAACGTTGAGGACCAATATTAAACTTGGTGCAAACGTTGAGGACCAAAAGAGTAATTTGGCCTAAAAACAAACATATTCTACTAAATAGTCAAGGATTAATAAGAAGAAGAAAAGAAGCTAAGTCTCGTTTCACACATGGGTACGGGTTCAAATATCATTAAAATCATTCAAAATCTTGTTTGGTAAATATCATTTATTGGGGAGGGATAAAAGTTCAGTACTATTGAACTTCGGTACATCCCTTTAACTGTGTAGTCTTATTTGTTAATATTAATAAAAACTCACTTTGAATGGATTAGGGACTAACTGATTGGAGAGATATACTGAAGTTCAGTACTACTGTACTATTGAACATCTTCTCTTCAAGGAGATTCTCTGGCACCTAAGGCCTAAGGGCGTTAGTTAAGTAGCTGCGATTGGATAAAATTACTTGCGGTTTATGTTTGCAGTAATCTTTTGAGTTGGACATCTGTTAGATTCCTCAACATGTCACCAGCACCCTGCCCGTTATATATAGTACTTGGGAGTGCCTACCCTTACTACCATATTTTTTCAAAAAAAAAAAGGCATATACACAAAACTACACACATTTCTCCTTAATTATAAGTATACTCTTGTTATTTTAATTATTGTTGAAAATTATGTTATGTTGAGTGTACTTAATTAGCATTTGGGTCAAAAGTTATAACAATTCGTAATTCTTTTTTAAATAAATTGATAGCCTACATCATGAGGCAATATTGTTATTGTACCTTAGACAACGTAACAATCTCACCCTAAACACTTATAAAAATTAGTTTCTCCTAACCTTTCCTACCAATTAATTATTAATAGCTTAATTAAGTATTTGTTACTAGATTAAAAGTGATAGTTATCATAACTATTTTTACTTAGCCATTTCAATGTGACAATTACAACTTTTCCAATTGTCCAACAGATCATTCTACTCAAATTAGGTTTTATTTAGTACATAATATATATAGCTAGGTACCAAAAACAAGAGTGCGTGTCTATACATATAATGAGAGATTATTAATTTGACACTTAAAATGAAAATAATATATAACTTTCACCCTACCATGCACATACCACATTTAATTTGTATTAAAGTGGGTATTATATATGAAGAATTTGGCAAACCCAACAAAAAGTATGGTATGAAATATAGCTGAAAGTGTAATTCAAAATTGGTATAATGATGCCAACATGTGGATTGTGCATTAAAGACAGGAACCACATGGGAGGCTTTCACTTCTACCCACCTTATCCATTACTTCCTAACATGCCTTTGCATGCCTAATTATTTTTTTTAAGAGAAAATTATTATTTTAGTTTCTAAAAGATGAAAATGTCTAACTTAATCTCTAAAAAAATGTTTTTTTTTTGTCTCAATTTGAGTCATTTTAATTTTTTTTGTCAATGTATGTGTGGCATCTTTGATCTTTCAAAGATTAAAAGGACCAAATTGAAACAAAAAAGTATCTTCAGGGATTAATAAATTATATATTTTCATCTTTCAATGACTAAATTAAATATTTTCATATTTTAAAGATTAAATTAGAATAATATGTATCTTTAATTTCAGGGATCAAATTGATAATTTTCTCTATTTTTTATGTTTTTCTTTCTTTTATTATTTATAATACCCTTTTACTCTATTAATTACCACTTCTTTAAATTTTTTTTAGTTAGCTAGCTACTTGATTAATTCCTTAGTGACTAATTTTTTTGAGTATTATGTCCTATTAAATAATATTTTATTCTCATTTCTTTAAGATCAATTGAATCTCGAATACAATGGTTATTAAGAAAATACCAACCTTTATCATTTATGCCACATTACGGTGAAAGATCTAGAAGCCTATATATTTCTTAAAATGGGATAAAAGTTCAGTGGTACCGTACACTGAAGTTTAGTACATCCCTCCAATCATATAGAGCCATTTGTTAATATTAATAAAAAATCACATTAATAAGGACTCACCTTGAATGGTTTAAGAACCAATTAATTAGACGAATGTACTGAAGTTCAATACTACCGTACCACTGAATATCTCTTCATTAAAATGTTGTGAAAATGTAGAAGACGAGTAAAAGCTAATTAATTAACGTAGAATAACAATAATGGGAAATCTTCCTTCCTAGCTAGTGTTCATACATTATGGTTGACGCAGCTTTGGATTCTTAATTTTTTGTGATAGAAAATATGTGATTCAAGAAATTAATAAAACGCCCATTATTGATTGGAAAAGACTAAAGAGCTTGACTTAATCCAACTTCATTTGGTCATTAATCAATAGCGTTATATATAATGCCACCCGTATTAATTATTAATTTAATGGTCTTCACATATGTTGGTCGTTTTGAGTTAAATTTCAACGTGTGAATTAATTGAATTGGTGAATTGACTACATCATTACAAAAAGGTGAGTAATTATATTAATAATTTCATCATTCTAAAATTGATGATGGTATAATTTAGAAGTACAATTATATATCTTGAAATATTACTAATTGTCGGCATTACCAAATTAAGATCATTATTAATTATGACCTACATCTTCTGATCATTCTTCGCATACTTTATTTAACTATTAACTTTGCATTCTTTAATTATTAATTATATATATTACCTCCATTTTTGTTTTTTGTTTTTTCTTTTTGGTACTTCATACTTTTTTATACCAAACATAATTATTCTAGAAGTGAAAATATTGAGTAATAGGATGTATGTGAGTGGAAATTAAGATAAATGCAAATTTTAATTATTGGCTGAGAAATACAAATGAATAAATTTGTCTGTACAGAGTAATAATTAACGATAAATTCATAAAATATAAAAAAGAAACTGATGCTAGCTAGCTAGTGGTAGCTGATAGCATAGCTAAATAATCCAATTTTTCCAACCCAGAAATTCAACAAACGAATCAATTCAATTTCAGTCACTGAATTAATGTAAGAAGAATCCGTATATGAAATTCAATTCTGTAACGACGTCGTCGAAGGTACTACTACACCGTCTTCTTTTACTTTTTCTTCTTCACCCACCAAAAACACGCCGCCTCTCTTATTACCGGCTATTACCGGTAACGGACTTTCCACCTCCTGTTCCACACTCTTCCCATCGCCGCCGACCGAGAATTCCGTCAACGGAGCCGGCAGGTTCAAATCGAACCCGCGGTGACTCAGAGTCGACGCGCCGCCTCCGTCCGACGAGGTCAATCCGGCGCCGGCGCTGTTGCTGCTGCTGTTGTTGTTGTTGTTGTTCCCGTTGCTGCTGCTGCCGCCGTCGTAGTGACATCTCTTGTGCCCGCCCAGCGCCTGACCGGTAGGGAAGGACTTATGACAGATGGAACACTGATGCATCTTGCCGGATCCGGAAGCTCCGGCAGCGGAGGAGGTGGATGCGTTATCGGCGGCGGTGGATTCCGAGGAGGACTTGCGGTGGCTGGCCTTGTGGCCGCCGAGTGCTTGATAAGAGGAGAAGGCTTTATTGCAGACCGTACACCGATGAGAGAGCTTCACATTCACATCATTATTCACAGGATTCGGATTATTGGCGGGAACAGGCGGAGATAACGAGGAGGACGAATCTGGTGGTGAACGACGTCGTATGGTGCTGGTAGTGTTTTGGTCACTATGAGCGAGCATGATGAGGCAGAGAGCGAGGTACTCTTCTTCGGAATTGGCGGTGTCGAAACGAGGTCGTTTGGAGCGCTTGCCTTTGGACCAGTGAAGATCAATCTCATCATCAATATCTTCTTCCTCATGATGGATGCGTTTATTATTATTATAAGGCAAGGTGGTAGGAGAATTGAGAGCCTCTAAAGCCATTTTTGAGAGAAATAGATGAAAAGAGAGCTAGTGATATTAGTTTCTGTGAGTGAAGTGTAAGAAAATAGGAGGATGAGAAGGATATATATAAAGAGAAAAAAAGTAAATGAAGAGAGAGTTTGGTGGAAGATGTGTGAGAGATCTAGAGAGAGAGAGAGAGAGAGAGGGAGTATGTGTAGAACTAGAAGTGGGTCAACTAAAGAAGAGTAGAGAGAGAGAGAGAGAGAAATAAGGACCTTTTCCAAGTCAAAACAATGGTACGTGATGGGTTGTGCGTTTTGTTTGTTTAATTAACCCACACACAAACTGATGAGAAGGAATGGGAAATGAATGGAAAAGTCAAAGAAAGTTTTTTGTGTTGTTTGGGGTGCGTGTAAAACACGAATTTCCTTCCTTTTTTTATCCAAAGGGGATGGAAAGAAAGAAGGAAGATGAAGGTAAGTAATAGGTAGGCAGAATGAATAGAATGAAGTTTGTTAATTATTCTATATTTGTGGTTTCTTTGGTTTAGCAGCTACGTCTTTTAAATGTCAACGTAACGTAACGCTGTGACTTGTTCCGCAAAATTCTGAGATTTACTTCAATTCAAACTCTACAGTCTGAGTCGGTCTATACATTCATCATCATCATCATCCTCATCAGTAATGAATATTCGCTATTAGGTGACATTTAATTAATCATAATAACTTTATGCTCATTTCATTAATTCTATTTAATGGTCAATTTATTTAGATTATGTAGACAATTTCGTCCCTAAAAGATCATAAGTGTACAATTTGATCCTCAAAAGATTGTACCATTATACAAATTGATCCTTCCGTCACCTTCAGTTAAATCCTCTTAACGAACTTGCTGACGTGGCATGTTAATTGTAGATGAGGGCGTTAATTGCTTAGTAGGACATGCTTACATGGCACAAGTTAATATTCACCTCCATATGGACTTAACGTACCACGTCAGCAAGTCCGTTAAAAGAATCTAACTGAAGACGACCGAAGGATCAATTTGTATAACAGTGCAATTTTTTAGGGACTAAATTATACACTTATGATCTTTTAAAAACTAAATTGTCCACTTTAGATCTTTCAAAAACAAAATTGTCTATATAATCATTTATTTATTTATTTTTCTTTACAGCGTATAGTAGCATGAATGTATGCGTAATGTGTGTGACGGTGGAGTTGGTGATTTTTACTACCGGGAGTGTAGGTAAGGGTTGTGCGTTGGGTGAGGGTGGTGAGTGGCGAGTGGCGACCTTTTATGCCGGTGGACTGGACCCACTCCTTTATTTCCTTGTGTTTATGGCTGGTTGGCACATTTGGCCATTTGGGGATACAGCTAACTTTTCACAACCATCATCCTCACTTGCCACGTTCTTCTATTAATTTTATCATTATTTTTATTTTTTAAAGTTTTATTCACTTCTTGTTTTCACAAAATTAATAAGAAAAAGAAAAAGAAAAAAAGACATTCAATATCTTACTGGCATTCTCTAGCAAGTGCTGTAGATTATACATTACTTTAATTTCAAATTTCAGTGATCATGCATATATGTATATATAAAATTAAGGTTTTATATATCATCTTAAAATATTGCATATAATTTAAATTTACCAGCAAATATATTCAAAATTATGCAATTGACTCAGATGAATTTATATTTGACTCGTTTTTATGATATTTTGTATGGCAAAAGTATTTTTGGTATCTTAAAATTTTATGACTTTTGCCAATTCTAACCTTAAGTTTTATTTACGCTATCAGCTAGTAAACTTTTAAATATGAACCAAATTCCTTCTTCATCAAAATTTCGTATAAATAATTAATGACAGCTGTCAATGCGATTGTCACCGTGATGCCCAATAATAATATTAATGCCAAAAATATGTTTTGTTATAGTTTTGTTAATCACGATGACATCTTTTATTTTATAGTGATACAATGATAATTATGACTAAATTAACAAAATAATATTATTAAATATATAATTTGACATTACAATTAATATTAAAGTAAAAGATAAAATTATTTATAAATTAAAAAATTAAGTACACAATTAGCAACAAATAAAATTTAAAAACAGATCCTCAAATTTTAGAACAGCAAATGACTTTTACCTTATTTTGGATTCAGTACAAATTAAATTAACCTGTATTCAGAAAAAAAAAATTAAATTTTAGAAATATTTCACTCCTACTCTCAAACTCTTTTTCTATCCGGAAATATTTCTTATTTAAGCAAATTAAATTTTAGAAATAAAATTTTTTTATAGATTTTATTTCTAAAATTTAATTTGCTTAAATAAGAAATATTTCCGGATAGAAAAAGAGTTTGAGAGTAGGAGTGGCACTGTGGAAGTGTAAGCGAGGTGGTGTAGCCGCCGACGAAAACAAAGAAAATAATAATAATAATAAATAAATAAATAAAAAGAAAGCGAAAAATAAGATAGGACACGCAAGGGAACTAGGGAAGGGAGGCAGGGCGAGTGGAAAGCATGACACGTGTCAATTAAGTTTTAAAGTAAAGTCATTTTTTTTCCCATGTTCAAGATAAGCGACAAGAGAAGCCGTTGATAGTTGAGTTTCATAGTAATCCCTTCTTTTTTTTAATTCGCCATTCAATTTTTGAAGTATTATTTTAATTAATTTAAATTTGATTTATGTTGTGACTTAATTATAATAAATTTTTTTAATAAAAATAATAATATACACAAAATCTCAAATTTAAAATTTTATTTAAATAATATTAAATTACTTACATTAAATCCGGTTAGAGATAGTAATTTGAGTCACCCACTGCCCACTCTTTTCAATTCCATCACACAAACAATACAGACAGATAAATTAAAATAATTGAATTAAGAGCCGTCCAAATCTGTGGTTAAGAGCTTACGTCTTGACACGTGGAAAGTTCTAGATGCTTGCTTCAATCTTCCATCCATTATCTTCAATCCACCTCATGAATTTTCTCTCTACTTCACTCACAATTCTGACCACCCCTCTTTTTTCTTTCTTCTTGCTTGCCACATACTATATTTAGCACTGTCAAAACGACTCGGCCCGCACCGGCCCGTGACGAGCCGGCATTAAACGGGTCGGTCCAGGACGGCCCGTTTATTTGGCGGACTTGGGAAGTAATGTCCAAGTCCGCCCGTAATGGCCCACGGGCTAAACGAGCTAGCCCGCGGGCCAATTTTTTTTTTATTTTTTTAAATATATTTTTTTAAAAAATTAATTATAAAATTATATATTTACTTAAAAATTAATAATTTTTTAATTTTAAATTAATATTTTATTAATTTTAATTATTATATAAATTATTTATATACATTATTAAAATAAAATTATTATTTAACACATAAAATTATCTAAAATATATATATTTATACATATTTTAAACAAATATATATTATTTTTTTATTTTTTTTAATATTTTGGCGGGCTGGCCCGCGGACTAGCCCGTTTAGCCCGCGGGCTTAAACGGGCCAACCCGTTTAGGCCCATTTTTAAATGGGCCTATTTTTGCTTGCCCAAGCCCGCCCATTTAGCGGGCGGGCCGGGCTAGCCCGCGAGCTCCGGCCCGTTTTGACAGTGCTAACTATATTACCTCATCTTGTTTTTAAAAAAATTTTATTATTTGATTTTTTTTCTTGCACTATTTTCTTTTCTGAGAAATTGCTTATCCATGCCTTTTTTTTTAGGGTATAAAAGTATAGTTTTGACATTTGTTAACAGTTAACACAAAATATAATGAAATAGTCTTGATTGATATACACGAGATTTTACTCTTTGATAATACTCAAATTTCCTTCTCTTTGTTGGTAAATGAGTGTTATGATTTGTGTAATGAAATCTATTTGTAGAAATAAAAGGTATTATTGTGTTACTTATAACTTAATCACCAAGGCTTAGAATTTAGATTCAGGTACAACAATGGAAAAAACGAATATTTTTTGTCAAAAATTTTTTCTATACAAAAATTTCCTATTACTTATTTCGTAAGAAAATTTTCAATGACATTTTTTTCCCTTTCTGTTTTAGATAACATGAAATTTGGACATTTGCATAGGCTTAGGATTAAGGACAACCTTATTCTATTTTGAGATTTTTGGGTAGAAAATTAGTATTCATTCATGATAAAATGGCACAATTGCTATAGAATAAGCAAGGCTCATACATCATACAAGAGAAAATAATCATTTTAGACAATACACCTAAAGATATTAATTAAGATCCAAATCTCTTACTGCCCTACATAAATAGAGATGATATATAACATTTTCAAAACTTACGATTTTTTTTACAAATAAAGAAAAGAACTTGAATATGTTAACTAAGAGGTGGCACACATCTATTTTCTCTCTGAGGCAAAAATTTTTTCAACAGTTTATTTTCTTTAATATTGAGCTCATAGAGGTAGATTTGAATACGTATATCTTCAAAATATTTTCTATAAGCAAAATCCTTTCATAATGAAAGGAGCTAAAAACAAATGGTTGGTCTATGATGTAACTTGTTGCATGCATGTAATACAATTTCGACCGATTGTGACACGTGGAAAATTGCATTGCATCTCAAGTCATCCTACCCACATGTCACAATCCCATCGGCCGAAATTACGTTGCATGCATGCAACAAATTGCATCATAAACCCACCCAAAAACAAAACTAGCTCACAATAAAAGAAAAGAAAGGGGAAACTCTATTCTATTTGGATTCTAACTACTGTATCAGAGTTTGAGCAACGGTTTGGACAAGTGATGGGCCTCAGCCCAACGCAATTTTGACCCAAGCACAGCTCATGGTTTGAGAAATTATTGCCCGTTGATTCTCAAAACTAATTATTAATTTCTTTGATACTCAAGTTAATATTTGATGGATCCTTTGCAAATAGAAATATTTTGAGTATAGTTTCATTCTGCATTCTGTAACAATGAGGACAGACATCTCTAGCTATTTCGAAAGTTATGGAGAAGTTTCAACTAGGTTTTACACTTTCACTTTACAACATAGATACCTCCAACACAGAAGAAAAACTAATCCAGTGCTTCACAAAATTTAGTTTTACACAAGTCACAAAAAATTGAGTAAAAGTACACAATAGAATGGATAAATATAAAACAAACTACTATGTCCAAAATCATTATCAGGAATCACGCTTGAGGATTTGGATAGACTTTGGGTTTTGGCTTCACCTCTATCTCATTCACACTGCGCACGTAGATTGCATCTGGTTCATGACTGCACAAGAAATGGGCAAAATAGGTTATTTAAGAGTCAAAGCGTTTTTAGCTGAGTCTCTTCAAATGTGTAATATCTATGGAAAGAATGATCCTTAGAATTTGAACATGAATTGTAATAAGTAGAATGATTAACTTTCTATTTACCAAAGAACCTTGTGAGAAGATAGTGAGACAAATGTTTATCGTATCATTCTTTGTTTTTGTTTTCCACAAATCATAGGTATCTTCCTATTGGAAGTAATCCTGTTCGAAGTACTATAGGATACTAAATGTGGACACCTCTCCCAACATTGGTTTGTTACGTTGTGAGGGATTAGTTTCTTTCACGGGATCAAATTCCGTTGGTGTTTCACGTATCATTACTCGGGTTAAAATTAGCATGCGTGAGAGAGAAAGAGAGAGATCTTACTGTTTGGGCCCCTCTTCAAATGTGTAACTTGAAGCAACAGCCAGGAGGCGTCCATCTCTGCTAAATGAAAGTGCAGCAATGCTAGATGGATATTTTGAGTACTGAAAGAGAAAACTGTACTTCAGCAATTCACTTTAGGTGAAAGAAGGTAGAATCAATATAAAAATTTAAAATAAAAAGAACCTGGTATAGCCTCTTTTTGTTGTTTCCATCCCATACATTTACAAAACCATCACAACCTCCCGTGGCAAATGTACCATATCTGCAGGTAGATTCTAAGATTAGTCATACAGCACTTTGTTAACCAATAATGTACACATTTTCAGCTTCATAGCCTTGTATAGTTGAAAGATGAATGTAAACCCTAAACAAACAACTAAATTGGGCATTTATAAGATGCTGACTCATTCAATTCATCAATATAAAATTTGCTCAGTTAGTTATTAATTATTATAGATATGACATAGACTAATGACACATAAAGATGTACATAATTTCATATTATCTCCAAATCAGTCTTTCACAAACTCGCTTTTAGTCAATTGACTGTCGCAGTTAAAAATGATATTAGCCATCAGCTTTCAGTTTCAATGTCGATAATCTTTCCCTGTATACTTGCAGGTATTTCACAGAAACAAATCAATTCCTTGGTATAATACTGTGAGACTTCCTTTCCCTCCCTAATCCATAATAGTACATCTTAATTCTTAATCATTTTGGAGCAGAACAACATAAATAATTTACATGCAGAAGCTAACCTGCTCTTGAACGAGATCTGTTTTATTTTGTAAGTCTGCCATATAACTTAGAAGGTCAAAAAGACTCAGTTAACAAAGAACTCTAAAATACTTACATGGGGTGGAATGCAATAGCATTTACGGGATAGACAATGTCCCTTCCAGCTTCTGATTTTCTGTGACACTTAAAAGCATATCTGCAGATAGCTTAGAAGTCATTAACTGCTAAGAAGTCTGAAGAACATATACTATTCTTGAATGAGACCAAACAATATATCAAAAATACTGATAATAAGCAAGTCAATCTCATAGTAAAAACTCCATGCACAGACAAATAGGGAAAGAAAAAAAGTGTACTTTTTTGCTTGGCTAGGCTCAGAGAGATCAAAAAATTCCATTGCAACCCTCCCTTCAACTGAACTAAGTGCATACCCTGCATGCAGTAACAATTATATAAGTACAGAATGCATCAAATCATATCTAGGTCATAAAATACAAAATTTACACAGCATCAGTATGTCATCAGCTGGATTCTACTACTCAATGTAAAATGATGTCAAAATATAATGATTGTGTTCACGCTTTTGCATATGGTTACAGTGAGTTCCTCTGCATATTTAATTTTTGTACTAAAAAATGTTAAAGCGCAGAGCACAAGGAAAAAAAAATCAGCCAATGCTCCAAAGCTCAAGTGAAATACCTGTTCCATTTGGGTAACAGCGCACACATCTGGTTTGATATTTCAATGAAGATTCCCTTCGTTGCTCCGGTTGAGACATATTCCTCAAATCATAAACATTAACATGTCTTCCAGCTGTTGCTACAACAAGATGATTCCCAACAAGAGAAAGAGAGTACACACGCTCAGGTTGTGGATATGTCCCAACAAGAGTGCGCTCTTGCCCACTAGCACCTCTAGGGTCCCAACATTTCAGGGTTTTGTCCCAACTACCAGTAATCAATTGCCCTGTCACGAAAATGCCAAATAAGAGACAAATAACAGTACTGAAGCTACATATCTTAATGCTGTCAGACACTAACTACAGAATAACTCCAATGAAACGGGAAGAATACTATATATTATAATAATTAATGTTAATAAGACCAGAAATGAACATAGCAACAACCAACTTAACATAATGGCCATATCTTATTCTAAATTTCACCAATAGTGCTGGTCCTCAAGGCACTATTGAATGTTTCTACATGACACTATTCATTCCAAGAGATATGGACCAGCAAAAACTTTGGAAGATGTCGTCCTGAGTCCTAATCAATTCATCCAGATGATCCAAATGAGAGCATACAGGGGAATATTTCCTTAATTTGAAATTCCATGAGCAATGTCTTAAGTTACTACTTACTAATGAACATGCGTGTAATTAAAAATAAAATGAACCACGAGGCGTGGAAGAGTGTTTTAACTGGATCATCCCTGAATAATTGAAATGTGTCATTGTGATTGCTAAATTTCATATAGATTTAAAAGAAACTTCCTTACTTATGGATATAGGCCATACGGCACATACTATAACAATAAAATGTATAGAAGATGAATGAGATTACACCAGCATTGTTAGAAAATTCCAAATAGATTATGATGGCTACAATAACAGACCTGCTGCATAGGAGTACTCAACACAACGAACAGGTGCATCATGCCTTCCCAGAATATCCTCCTTATTAGAGCTGAAAACAAGCCTGGAACACCAAGATAAAATAGTTAACATCAATTCTCAATAGACCGCAATGAGATTAGAAGCTGGACTTTATCTAGTTTTAAGCAATAGCATCACCTCCACTGAATTAAGTACATTTAAGAACAAGTTAGACCAAGCTAAGCCAGAAAGATAGAAGATAGAATTATAACTTACAAAATAAGCTACTTCAAATATAAAATTTAGATGAAATTCGAATTTGACTCAAAACAATAGTGGTGACAAATACAAAGGGTGTAGAATAAGGGAAACAAATTCAGGTGATGCATGAAACCCAGAACTTGCCAATCATATGAGTTCAATTATGTTAAGTGAGCAAGTCACTGACAAGTGAGAAGAAAATTATCACTAGAGTCACAAAGAGGTAATCATAACCAGATACAAGAGGAAGCTAACTTTAGCAACGTTCATAAAAACTAATGTTGGGCCTAGTTTTCAGAGTAATTCTTCAGAGCATTTTTGGAGTTTTTCGACATCCCAATGGCCAAAAGTAACAACAAGACAGCAGAAAATTCGAATTTCAAAACTAAAAAAGAAAATTTCCCTTACCGCCTCACTGTATTGTCGGCGCCGGCACTAAATCCCGAAGAATCGTCGTGGAAGCAACAGTCAAGCACAGGTCCACCGTGCATGAACTCTCCTCTGAGCACATTGGCGCTCGCATCATACAACCGCACACTCTGATCAGATACCCAAAAGAGCTCAGCGTTACGAGCAATGCTGCTGATTAGCGGAAAGAGCAAAGGCGAGAAGTAACCAGAAATGGAAGGAACGAGACGACCGTACCTTATCCCATGAGGAGACAAGCAAATGATCACTATGGTTGGAGAAGCGAAGATTCGAGATGCCGTCGGACGGAGGGTTGGAGAGTTCTCGGCCGGGCGCCGGCGGCGGGACGACAGATGTCATGCTGTGATTGGTCAACAATGTTAGGGTTTTCACAAAGAGAGGAACACAGGGTAGAGAAGAAGAGAGGGAAGACAGTTTGAAGTTTGAATCTTTTTGTGATTAGTTGTTCAAATCGAATTTTAAGGCTCTCTGAATATTCAAATTCAAATCAGGAACGTCCATTCTTCCCGGTGGCATCACTCTATGGGGAAGCCATTGAAACGGCAATGTCGTTTCTTGTGATGGGTGGCAATTAAATTAGGTTAAAATTATTCATTTGCCCCTATGGGATTCACTCAATTTTTAATTGAGTTTCTATAAAATATAAAAATTAAAAAAAATTATGATATAGTCACGGAGTTTAAATTGTTTGTGGCAAACATTTTGTAAAATTTTAAATTTTGTCCTAAAAGTTTTAAATTAAAATTAATTTTAATAAAGTACACTCAAATTGATTGACCGAGCTAGTTATCACACCTTGCTCAAACGATCCAAAAGCGTCACTGTCAGTCAATTATTACCTTTCTCTACTACTAACCAACTTTGCACATTCCGTTATGACTATGTGCCCGATGTCTTTGTTAAGCACAAATGACACAAATGCCCCTCAATGAGTCGATATAAATACCCCACATGAATTCAGGTGTGAACATTGGCCAATCAAATAATAGTATGGACATTACTCTCGGTAAACGTGGTCCGATTTGAGCATCATAATTTCTTTGTGGGAGCCTTCTCCTATTTTGGAATCCCCTTTTACAAGTAGTATGGAGCTTGGAGCACAATTTGAAGATTCATTAGATTTCATCTCAACTCTTAACACCATTCAAATTATTAACGAGAGATAATTCTTTGACATCACACATGTAATGCTAATAATGACTCATCATTTAAAACAATGTTACGTCTTCATAAGAACAACTTTTTTTTGTGTGTCTTATAAATTATGAGTGATGATGAATTATTAATGTTACATGGTTAAGTTAAGGGTTATGATGAAATCAATAGCAATTCGTAATTTCTATCTTCTTAAGACAAAATTGACTATAAAAAAAATAAGGGACAAAATTGAAAATAATTAGTATGAAATTTTAAGGACAAAAAAAATTGTGTTTTTGCCTTTTGATAATGTGCTAGTTATATACCATTTTAACATTACATTGAAAAACACTATTAATGTTTAAAAATTACCAAGTTAGCTCAAATTGTTGACCTTAGCATGCTTAGTTAAAATTTTAAAATTTTGTTTGACTACATGGACTCTGATATTCCGGTGACCCGGAGGCCCGGAATGATAACGGTTGGAGACTGGAAGGAGAGGACTCGAGCCAGAAGATCTAGCACCTACATACTCAAAATTGGGATCAGAGTTCATGTAGTTTGCTTGATAGGGGTGCCTCCAGTATGAGAGTCTGGAGAATAGAGATGATCAGAGAAGATGGAGAGTAATGAGGGTGCTTCAGTAATCAAGATTGCTTCGAGAGTTTTCCTTGTGTCCCATTCAGATAAGCCCCTGGTCAGCTTATATAGTGCCCAGGTAATTGAGTAATTATAAGAGGTGGTTATGTGGTTATGCCGAGTTGATGTTTCCGCGTGCCGTCCACGTGACCAATGCCGGGTCCCATATCACCAGACACAATTATAAAATTTATTTTAAGAAAGACCCAAATAGAAATTAAATGAAAGCGTGAAGACTACAACAATCATTTAAGAACAAATTACGCTATATTCCCGATAAAAAAACACTTACAATTATATTTATTTTGACCAAAATATCTTTATATTTATTATTACATAATTAAATATGCATTTGACTAATATTAAAATATTTTTTAAAATTTAAAATATAATAAAATAACTATCAACTCAAAATAAATGAAGTGAATAATAATATTAAAATATATCTTTTTAAATTATAATTATTTTAAAAAATTAACAATACCATTAAGAGTATTTTTAGTCTAAATGAATAAAATTATGAGTTATTTGATACTTCAAGGAAGAGTAATGTAGCCTAGGTTTTCAAAAAAAAAAAAAAAATAATTTTAGTATTTTTAAAGTGATGTGTAATCTATTCATAATTTAATTAGTCATCATATAATATATACAACTCCATTCTCCTTAATAAGTTCTTAGGGTTTTTTTTTTGGCCTTTAATAAGTTCTTAGGTTTGATATGAGTTTTTTTGTATGAAAAGATCTTTTTTATTGAGAAAGTTTTACTTCTGTTATAAAATCTTAGCTAATTTTAGTCAAATCATACAAAAATTCAATAAACTTTAAAATATTGATAATTTTAATAAATTTTGTTTTTGAATTTAATTAGTTTAGATCATCTAATTAGGTCCGATACGTTATCCATTTCTCAAGAGATCACATATTTGGATCCAATATAAAGCCCCTATAAAGAAAAGGGCGTAATCAGAATATCTTGGCCCATCTTTTAGCCCATATTGCATTGTCCAAAAAAGCCCAGCATTTGATTTAATAAAATATTTTCTATTTCTCCTCTTGTAAGATTTGGACAAAAATCCCAAACGGATCTCAATGGCAAAACAAAGGAAGGGGAAGGGGTTCTTCGTAGTGAGCTCAGCACATGGACAGCAAAATCAGTGAATCAAACTTGCAAAATTTCCAATTTTTGAGCGTGTGATTTCTTTTTTCTTTGTGATTATGCTCGTTTCAATCCTACACTTCTGCTTCAATCTCCGGAAATTTACTTTCAAATCCAGCTGAATTGTTCTGAAGATCTTTTTTCCTTTCAAATCTTGTTCGCATTGGATTGCAGCAGTCAATGCAATGGTGGTCTGCAAGTGTCGCAAGGTTCGCCTCTTTTTCTCCCTTTCTGCATATTTTTACTCGGCGTTTTTACTTTGAATTCGGGTTGGCCAATTATGGTTGATTTATAAACTGGGTTGGTAGATCGGATTGGTTTTGTAATTTCAGATCATGGGTGATCTATGAACTTCTGCTTTTGTTTGATTTTTATACAAATGCGTGTTGGGCATATCATCGTTGTGAATTTGGTTTCTACCTTCTGGGGTGGGGAATGGTAGTTGGTGTTCATTCGCTCATCTTTAAGCTGGTCTCTCTATTACCAGGAGTTCGCTTGAGCTGGTTTTGTCTTCGACACATGCATCCATTTATTGGATTTGCATACTAACGTATGTGTTGGCTTTTCTTTGGTGTTTTAGGCTACTAAGTTGTATTGCTTCGTGCACAAAGTTCCTGTCTGCGGAGAATGTATCTGTTTCCCAGAGCACCAAATCTGTGTGGTAATTTTTACTATATGTATTGTTAAATCAATTTTTAGTTGATGATAAGTGCTAACATGGGCTGGCCTGGTTCTTTTCCTCCCTGTTATCTTCCACTCTCAATGTGGTTGAGCTTTCTCTACAACTTATAAATTATGAAAGTTTTGTTCTTATGTTTTTGTTGTAGACTTAAATTTCATTCTAGTTTTCTTGAAGACTAATTTGAATTTTGAAGAGGAAGAGAAACTAAGGTTAATGAAGCCCAACATGAATGTACTAAGCTTATGCTTTGTATATTTTGTCATCATTTTAGGTCCGGACTTACTCTGAATGGGTTATAGATGGGGACTACGATTGGCCCCCTAAATGTTGCCATTGTCTAGCTGTTCTAGAAGAGGGCATTGGATCTCAAACGACTCGACTGGGTTGCTTGCGTATGTCATTTTGCTTATGTATATTTCTTTGAAAGAAATCCAATAGAACTCATACTAAATTATGTAATATGGATATAAATTTTCTATAGATGTTATACACACAAATTGTTTGCTCTCGCATATCAAGAGCTTCCCTCAGCATACTGCCCCAGCGGGATATGTGTGTCCGTCTTGTTCCACTTTGGTAAGATTTACCTTTAAATGATATATGCTTCTTTAGTATAATTAGTTTTTGATTGAAAGTAGTGTAGGATTATATATACACTTAACCGTAAGTTAGCTTGTTGATTTTTTCTAGTTATGTTTAAACTTAAAAGTAGTTTTTGACTTTTGTCTAATGGTTGTCTAGTTGGCTAGAACATAAAATATGTACAAACAGGGAAAAGAAAGGAATGTTTAATGTTCTTATCCGTTATTTTCCTTCCTTCATTCCTTCCATCTATCATTATGAAATAAATTTCCAAGTAGTTCTAAGAAATAAAGTGTCAAGTCATATAGTTCTATCAACAAAAGAAAATTTGTTGTCAAATAGAAGTTTAGCTTGTTCAAAAAAATTTTACTCTGTTAGCTACGAAGTACAATTGTGACTTATTATATTCACTTATGCTAACATAGTTACATTACAATTTGATTTGTACTTATGTTTCCACATCTTAGAGATTTCTTTGGGCATCTTATGGCAGTTTTCTGGTTCCTCTTTTTTTATGTGTAATTATTATAAAATTTCATTTGGTGCATGCAGATATGGCCTCCCAAAAGTGTGAAAGATTCAGGATCTCGTCTTCATTCCAAGTTGAAGGAAGCTATTATGCAGGTAATGTATCAATTTAATACTTTTTGGAGGAGTCATTTTCTTACTCTTTAATGGGGGATAATATTAGGGTAGCTTTCTTGATGATCAGAATTTAGATATAGAACCTTGCTGCATAAGTTGGGAATGCATACTGTCATTCTGATTTTATAATGGTTATGGATAAAAAATGAGTTGGGAGATGGAATGAAAGGTAGAATGTTAGGACCTGACTAGCCAGAAATCCCCAGCAAGGTGATATCTTGAAATAAATAATATGGAATGCCAACATTAATTTCAATAGTAATCAATCACAAGAAATTATGTTGTTTCACTTGTTTGCATCTGTGTAACCTATTCAAAACTAGGATAGTACTAGTTTTTCTTCCATGCTCATCTCATTTCTGTCCAGCAACCTCATCGATCACCACAGGGAAGATGAGAGCAATATATAGCATCTACAAATCTGATTCAAAGCCCATACTGCTGGTTTATGTGTAAATGGAGAGTGCTCAGTATTTGTTTTGTGACACTGATCCATGTAACAGTAAATTATATATGAGCATATTGTTTAAGAATTGCCCTTTGTTTTGGTGATACAACTGTGTATGTGCGAATTTTCCCCCCCTTTCTATGATAAGTGATAACTGATAAAGTAGTGGATCCTTCTCTTTGCATCCAAAGTTCTTTTTCTTTTTAGTTTTGTTTTCATCATGTAAATAGAATATTGAATTGTTTTTTTATCTATTTTTTGTGCAGACTGGTATGGAAAAGAATCTTTTTGGAAATCACCCTGTTTCATTGCCAACTACAGAATCTCGCAGTCCTCCTCCAGCATTTGCTTCAGATCCATTGATTGGTAGGGAAAATAATGAAATCTCAGATTCGATGGAAGGATACTCATCTCCAACTGGAATAAGACCTTCCAAACTTTCAGTGACAGATATTGTGGAAATAGACAGTCCCAATTCAGCAGGAAATTTTATTAAAGCCCCAAGTCCTGCTCCTGTAAGAGAATTTTATTTTTGGTTATTGCTTCTAAAACAAGATGTTTAGGTGAATTTATCTGTGTTTGATTTACCTATCCTTTTAATCAGGGCCCAAATTTTTGCTCATTTTGTAATGTTGTGAGTTTAATATTTTTCATTTAAGTTATTCTCATCTTTGCAAATAATTCAGCCTGGTGCTACAACTAGGAAGAGTTCACTCCATGGTGACCGGCAAAATTCTGAAATCTCATATTATGCTGATGACGAAGATGGTGATCATAAAAAGTATACAAGAAGAGGTAATATATTATGAAACTTATTTTTCAAAAATTAGTGAATAATTAATCAATGTTTGGTTTCTAGCCCCCTTGTTTTAATGTGATTAGAAAATAGAAACCATTTACCTTATGATTTGATATGGTTCCCTCTTCTTTCACGATGAATAAATAGGCTATAATTCAAAATTTCCTTTCTTTCTTTTTTTTTTTCCTTCAAATGTAGGTCCATTCCGCCATAAGTTTCTTAGAGCATTGCTTCCCTTCTGGTCTAGTTCATTACCCACTCTACCGGTGACTGCACCCACAAAAAAAGATGCATCAAATGGAAATGAGGTCTCAGAAGGTCGTACACGGCATCAAAAATCATCAAGGATGGACCCAAGAAAAATCCTTCTCATGATTGCAATTATGTAAATATCTTGCTTCTTGTCCTCTACATTTTATGTTACTTATACCTAAGTAAGAGACTGGGCGAAAAAGATGAAAAAGGAAAGGTCTGAGTTTTCTGCAAATTAATTATTACTTCTGCTGCTCTGCATCACTGATAAAACATGACTGATGGTAAAATAATTTAGTGAAAATGGGGAAGGTAGCTGTTAAGTGACCTGGAATATCTTTCAATTGCTTCTAGTCACATTTATTGCAATGTTGACGAGTTCAAAACAGCTTGCAGGCATGTCAATTTATACTTGCATCTAGCAAAAAAGAAAAAAGAGTCATGCTCCAATTTCATTATCATCAATATATAAAACTCAGGGATTTATTTCTTCTCAATTTCGTAAGGTGTCAACTTCATAGAGAGAAGTACACTATGTGTGAGACTCACATTTAATAATACACATGGGGTTCATTAATTAAGTGATAAGCAATGGTAAGGTTGTTGTCATGTAACCTGGAGGTCACGGATTCAAATCCTAAAAACAATCTCTCTGCTTGCAGGGATAAGGTTGCATACATCTGACCCTTTTCAAATCCCACTTGGTGGGAACCTCATGCACTGAGGTGCTCTCTTTTAGAGAATCCAAATCCCTCAATACTATTATATAGTTTAGGATGTGTTGAAGATTGGTGGCCTTTTAACCGATGAAGTTCTTATGAATATATGCAGGGCATGTATGGCAACTATGGGTATATTGTATTACAGACTCGCGCAACGGGGCCCCGGTGAAGATTTCCCTAAAGATGAGTAAAGGGTTAATTCTCAGAAAGTTAAGAAATGCTAAATAGCTCCTGTTTTCAATATTGCTGGTTAATGGTGCTTCTGCTACTTCTATCAATGTTTGTCCCTGATGTTGGTGTTTTTGGTGAAAGTATAGAAGTGGATGGTAGATAACTTTCATTTGAATGCTGATGACAGTAATGAGTTGCACAGAATTCTTTCTCAGCCCATCTTTTTCTCTTTGCCCTAGGTTTCTTCAGGGTTCATTCGGAATGGAATTTGAAAATGGGGTTTACATATATATGTTGTCTTAATTTGATCACTCTGTAATTATCTTGAATCTTTGCAAGATCAATTATCCTGGATTACTCTCACCTATAATTCCCAAATCAATAGCTAGAACATATTAGTTTGAAATTGTTTATTCAAATCAAAATCATGGAAGTTTCTATGCTCTAAGGCCTTCTTTGATGGATGAAAGTACTGTGGAAAAAGAGTGTCTTCTTTCATCAAGAGAATGAACAATAGTTTAGTGTTACAGGAGTGCTGGAAATACTTCGTTCATTCATTAATTATCATTTGTCAGTATTCATAAAAATTTAGACCCGAATTTATTTAGTGTGACCTCTATTAATATTGTCAAATGACAAGTAATGAATAGAGGGAATACTAACGTAGTACTAATCCCAAGAGAATAGAGAGATTTTAAAATAAACTTGGTTTATTAAAGATAAGTATACCAAATTACAAATGAATACATAAACTCATCATAAATCAGTCTCACAAAAAAAAAAGTATGATTGATATGCATTTATCTATTCATAATTTGTTTAATGTGCGTATATATATTGTACTCTAAGGAGAGAACATGAACATTATCACTTTATTTTATGAGCCTATGCTTTATCATCTTATTAAAAATCATTAAAAATAAAAAAAAAAGGAGAGAAAAATAATAAGCTGAAAAACTCAGCTTGCGCATGGGTGATGATGATGAGACTAGAGAAGAAAACATAAATGAATTGAACAATAAAAAAACCAAATATAAAGTCAGCAAATTATATATAAATCTTGTGCTCTTTCAAATTCAAATGCTATTTTAAGATTGATAATTGTATAATTTTCTATATTTTTTAAACGACATTCAGAAACTACAAGATATTTTTTAGTGTTCCCAAAGTCAAAGTACAAGAACAAATAAGAACAAGTTTATGTTGTACTATAGAGCAATAATGAGCATTTTAGTAAAGTCTATAAAGTTAAAAAAGATTTTATGCATGAATTAATGAAAAATAAAAATGACCCATAAAAAAATAATTCCCACATAAGTTGACAATTGAGGGTTTAATATACTTGTTTATAGTTTACATCTTGAAAGTCAAACTGAAAGAGATATGGTAACAAATGGAGCTCATCAGATTCAAACCCTTGTCCATACTTAATCATTTGAACTGATATTTCCTTTTGACTTATGGGTTTTAATAAGTTGAAATTATCAATTAATTTAGTGTTTCATTGATTGACAAATCAAAAGTCAAACATTATAAAATATGAAATCCACTATCACAAGCTATTTAAGTCAAATCCTAGAGTAGAGTTAAGACTAATAATAAATAAACTAAACTTAGTAAAATTATATATATGTTTGTTATAAAATTCTCTAATAGAATTAAGATACGTGTCGAAAAACTTTGCATGACCAATTATTGGTGGGAGAGAATATATAAGACTACATTTAATATGATCAATGATAATAGAGAGAGCATAAATCAAAGTGGGTTGACACAAATGGTCAAGAATCGGAGGAAAGCTCTCGCTTCACCCATAGGCGAGGGTTCGAATCCCCTTGAAGCCATCCAAAATTCTGCTTTGGTGGGCATCCCTTCTTAGGGAGATTCCCTGGCACTCAAGAACTAGTTGAGTATAGCTGCAACTGGGTAAAACTACTTGCGGTTTAAGCCTGTACAGTAATCCTTTGGATTGGGCGTCTGTTGGTCTTCCCAATATGTTATTGGCCCTGTCCGGTAGTACTTGGGAGTGCCTTCCCTTACTACTAATTTTGTTTTAAAAAAAAGATAGCATAAATAAAACTTATGATTAAAAGAAGCAAGTTAACTTTTTTTTTTTTCATAATAGAATGTCCTTTAATAAGAAGGCCTATGATTTGCAGAAATTTTTCTTCATTGCGAAATAATGAAAAAAGAAAATGAGAAGGAAGAGAAGAGAAGAGGAGAAAGGAACGTATGTGTTCATATTTCAAATTTCATCAAATTTTATATGTTCAGAATTTAAATTGGTGCAATTAAAATTTTGGCATTTGTTTAGTTAAATGGATTTTTAATTGGAGGGCACCCACCTCACATTCTTATTTAAAAAAAAAAAATTAAACTAAAACCAAAAAGAAAGAAATGTTGGGTAAATATTAAATGTCAATTATGTCAATTTAATATAATACTATTCTTTTGTATAAATAAATTTTTGGCTAAAGTACTATTTTAGTCCTCAATATTTGTATGAAATTTAATGTTGGTCTTTAAAGTTTTTTTTTTTCGATTTTGGTCATCGAGCATAATACCGTTAACTTTTGTCGTTAAATGATGATGTGGCATGCTTATGTGGCACACACTCTCTCTTATGTGTCATATTTTGGCATTGATGTGTCATGCCACGTCATTAAAATATGACATATAGGAGAGACGGTGTGCCACATAAGCATGTCATGTCATCATTTAACGGCAATAGTTAACGGTGTTACGCTCGATGACCAAAATCGACAAAAAAAAACACTTTGAGGACCAATATTAAACTTTTGAAACTTTAAAGACCAACATTAAACTTCATACAAACATTAAGGACCAAAATAGTAGTTTAGCCTATTTTTTTTTTTAACTATACTCATAACACATGTAGTGATTTATATATATAAACTGAATAGTGTTTGATTTTGATTGGGATAAATAGTTAAGACTGAGAGAGTTGTTTATTTATGTGTCAACAGTGGACTGCACGTCTCCTTATATAACACAGTTCTTAATTATACTCCCATCCATTTCTTTTGTTTTTCTAAATTAAAATAACTCACACTCATATATATTTTTATTCTTAATAATTAATTAATACAGTTAGCAAATGTCTGCATCAATCAAGCTGTACTTTTGAACTTTAAATTAATGATAATTTAATATTAAAGTATAACCATTATAACCATATAAGATTTTTTTTTAATAACAAATGGAGGAGTAACGAAGAATTGATGTAAGTAATAAGTGGTTTGATATCATTTAAATAAAGTCTTGATTTGAGAATTTATGAATGCAGAGCTATTCTCGTTGGGATACTTTTTCATCAGAATTAGATGTATGATACGGGTCGAGTCTAGATTAGTTAAAATAAAACTTTAGAGGTTAGAAAAAGAAATGGAGGTATTGTGTATATATATATATATATATATATATTAGATTATTATGTGATTAAAATTTAAATCACATAATAATTTTTTTAAATGAAAGATAATCATACATATAATTTAATTAATTTTAAAAGAAGATTAATATAATTGACTAAATATGATTTTTGGTATTGTTTTAAGACAAAAGACCGTAAACAAAATTATAAAAAAAATTTAAATGTGTTGATATTTTTTAAAAAGAAAAAAATTTGAAATTATTTTTAATTTTTATAAACATAAATAATTAAATACTATCCCTTAAAATTATTAAAATTTCTATACCAAAACAGTAATTTAATATCCACAGCCAGAGATGCATATTGACTACTTTGAGAGTTTGAGTGCCGATTTATATTATACAAATTAAATTATATATAATGAATGCCCATGTACATTATTATGCCTCAAACAAAAATATATATGTTATTAAGCATCAAATTTCATAATCTATTGACTGAGTTATTATTCATTTATGTGAAATATCGCATTAACTCATGTTCAGATTACTATATATTTAAAATTAGATCATTCATGAAATAGAAGTGTAACATTATATATGTTTAAACAAAAAATTAAATTAAACTTTTTATAAAACTAGAAAAACTAAAAGTGCCTAAAATTTTTTATTATATATTCAATCAATAATATATTTTAATTTTCAAGTTTCCGCCCAAAATACAAAAATAGTTTCTTATGATTAATTTTCTTAGCCTTTCCTCACTCACTAGGGCCACAATGACATACACTGCTTAAAATTTTTTTGTTTATATAATACAATGCATGTCTTTCATGCAGTTATATATATATATATATATAATTTTGAGCTTTTATTTATTTATTTTTCCAAATTATATAATATAGACACACTACATAAAAAATCAATAATTTTAACCTCAAGTTATAATTTATTTTTAGCGTTAATTATGATTTATAATAAAAGAATTAACGTCAATTTCATAACTAACATTAGATATTATGTTGCAAGCATTTTAATGTCAGTTCTATAACTATTAACTAATAAAGTTAATTAGCTTACACTAAAATTATTTTTTATGATATTAATTAATTATTTTCATTATAGTAAAGTTAAATCAATCATGTTAAAGTGTGTATAATTCCCAACTCATTACTACATGAACTAGCTAAAAGAACACAAAATAATAATAATAAAACATACATAGTGAGAAAAAAAAAGAGAGCTAGCTAGGCGTGACAAGTTTAAAAAATACAATAATTGTGAAAGAAATAAATTATGGAATTAAAGTGTCTCATGCAAAGAAAAACAGCTGTTTTAATTATAAAAATTAATTAAATAAGATTAGGCGGTTTCAATTAGGCAAATTATTCCATACTTAGATATAGAACTAATTAACAATTGATAAACATATCTATAAGAAAAGAATTAATTAAAATATTCATTGATAAATATATAAAGTTTTTAATTAAGGTACGTAATGGTCGGAAAAAGAAAATCATGCCAGCTCTTTCATGATACACATATTCTCTATAGATATTTTTATCAATTTTTTGGCAAAAAAAAAAGAATTTTTTTGGTGAACACAAATTAATGGATTTTGAAGTTCGTGCCTGCAGGCTTATAGAATCAACTCAAAAAAATTTGTTTTTTCCGTCTTAATTAATTAAAAAAATAATAATCGCATGCTAGAGAGGAACAAAATCATAATTGAAGAGGATTTCAAAGGAAATATAATATTAATTAATAAATTAAGTAATTAACTACAAAAAGATCATTTACTTTTGTCCTGCTAAGATTTGATTTGATTCCTGTACTTTTAGTGAGTATAAGCCAACCACATTTTATTCTTTGTTGAGTGAATTTGCAATTTTTTGTTTGTTTAGAATGATTTTTTTTAAAAAATATTAAACTTCAGAAAAAAGTATTAAGAGAGATATAAGAATTTTTTTTGGGGGGTAAAATTACTAAAGAATTAATTTTAGAATCATTTAATTAACGACATTTGTTAATATTATTATCTGTTAATTTAGTTATTATGCTTTGTAATTAATCTTAAATTTCTGATAATATCATCTTTAGCATACATACTTTACCTAATAATTTTAATGTAATCCAAATACATATATGAATATAAAATGTGATTATAATATAATAATATTTACCATACTTTAAATCATAACAAAAACAAAAGAGTTTCTTAAAATTTGTGCAATTACATTGCATTCTACTATATGCATGCATACCAGATCTTGGTTGAAATTTTTTTTTTAGGGTTTTACTAATCAGTATTCTAAGGATTCATTTTAATTAATGAAATAGTTTTAAAAATTACTTTTATTGATTTTTTTTATCAATTTTAAGATAAATTCTATATACACCAATCAAAAAAATCTTAAGAAGTGCTTAAAATACTTATTAGATAAACTCATTTTCTTATAGATTTTGTTGGTTTTCTATAAGTATAGATGTATCTCGACTCTCGAGCACTAAATATAACACCTATTTAATAGGATTCAAACTTTAATCCGTCTCAACGTGAGAAACCAATTCTTTCTATTACACTCAATAGTTGGTTGAAAGTTGAAACCTTTTTTATTTTCTTTTTGTTGCTTGTCCGATCTCTAAAGTTTTACTCCGATTAATTTGGACTTGACCCACAGTTGCATTCACAAAGTCCAACAATACCTAACCGCTTAATACTCGAACCAAGCTTCAAAATTTTGATTTGAACCCTAGATTTTGATATGTTTGGAAAGAAAACAGAGTAGATTTAGATTTAATGATTGAATGAAGTGGATATATGTAGATTGCCACATTTAGCAAGTTTAAGACATAAAGCAAATCTCCTGAAAGTGATAAAATAGAGAGAAAAAATGAGGCATTCCCATCTAAAATCCAACTAATGTCTTGCAAAAGATCATTCTAACAACTCCCAAATCTGAGTTTTCTGAAATTCAATTGGTTTGGAGCAGACAAGAATCCAGGTATCAGATACTACTGTCTTGCTTTCAACTTTGTTTCACTATGTCTCTTTCTGTCTCTCTCTCTGACTCATCCCCACGATCCCAATACTAATAATTCTCATTTTATAATCATATATATATATATATATATATGTTCATCCTCCAATCCCACGTCTCATAATTCCCAGATCTGATTTTCTTTCCTTTTTTTTTCTACCAAACTAAGAAACATGGATGGATTAATATTCTTAGAAACATCTCAATATGACAAACTATGTTATGTTTAAGTACAATTTGAAATGTCCTTACTTAGTAACTAATAGGTAATTCATTCTCCTTGAAAAAGATTTTTGGTTCGAGTCTTGTATGTAAAAATTTTTTTTTTGCTAAAAGAGCTCTACCCGTCTTAACTAATTCGAGCCAGATTACTATGGATTCAGTGAATTTTTAGATACAAGTGAAATTGAGGAAATAAAATATGTGTTGTTTTGGGAGAGATTCTCTTCTAGGGTTGTAGTAAGTTGTAACAAATGTTTTAATGCACACCAAGTGCTTGAACTAATTCCTATGAGATAAATATTACAATAAACTTACTTTTTGGTATTGGTAATATTACGATTTAGTTCTTGAAAGATCATAATATACTTTATAGTCCCTAAAAGGTCATGTGTTAGTCCATAAGCCATTAACTGTTAATGACCAAGGTGATGTGGCCATTAAATGCTAGCGTGGCATTGTAAAATGCTTTGTTGGACGTCTAATCAATTATCTACGTAGAAAAATGGCCTATTCAGCGCCATGTGAACTCCAATTAAGCTGAAAAAAAAAGTTAATTAGGCTCAAAAAAACATTTAAAGCCGTCACATATATTATGCGTAAGTTATTTTTTCTACATAAGCAGTCGATTGAGTGTCTAAAAAAGTACTTAATGCTGCTACATTAGCATTTTACAAGCCACGTTACATGAGCTATTAACGACTAATAACTAAAAAACTAACGAGTTGACTGACATAATATTTATATTATTATGAAAAAAAGTTATACTATGATGACTAAATAGTACTATTACATGTCTTTCAAAATATTCTTGGACTTTGTCCAAACTCCAAACTATTCTCTGTCTAGACGATTCTGAATGATTTAGAGTACAACTCCTTCAAGTTTAAAATATTATATATTGTGTTTGGTACTAGTCTGAAACTAAAACATATATATATACATATATGTATATATCATTCTTAATTCTTATTAGTACAAACATGCTTCTTCTCTCTCACCTCTGTAAGGGAATTTTTTGGGTAAATAATTTAATGCACACCAAGTGTTTGAACTGGGTCCCCTGAGATATTACAAAGTGGTCCCTCTTTGAAGGACCAATGCAAATTAATTACAAGAAGGAATTAGGACTTAGTCATATCCTAATAATTGGCATTTACATACCAATTTTAAATGATATCATCTTTTCTTTTTCATCTTATTATATGAATGAAGTCAATCCCAATCCCAATCCCATAATTCCCTTCTTGTTCTTGCTATATAAATACACCACTCATCTCAATCACATTAAGCCAAAAAAACCTGAGCTTCTTCTTCTTCTTCTACCTATCAATCTATCTCTCACAAGCTTCCAAACAAATTAAGAAACATTAATGGAGGTTACCAGTGATGAGATGATTTCTTCAGAAGAATGGATCTCCCTCAGTGGTTTTTACACAACTGAGGAGGAAGCAGAGTTCATGACTCAGTTTCTTGGAAACTGTATAGTCCAGCAGGATGTCTATGGTGGAAGTAGTAGTAGTAATACCAATTTGAATTTGGGAATGATTCCATCATCATCTTCTTCTTCTTCTGCATTTTGGCCTTCTGGCATAATCAGTAGTAGTAGTAGTGAGAGTCTGTATCTTCTTCCTTCAAATGTTGCTGATGATGATGGTGGTGGTGGTGATAATGCTGCTAATTGTAATGAATTTGCCTCCATGATGTCCATGGGTTTTCCATGTAGTGTTGTTCATCATCATAGCAATGAACAGTCTAGTGTGCAGATGATGAATGAAGCCATTGATGAAGATGAATCAGTGAAGGAGGTTGTTTCTGAACCAGAAAGAGAGGTTAAAAGATCTAGGAGCTCAATAGAGGTATAGAATAGCATAATGAAGCATATCATTCTTCTAAAAATGCTTGCTTGATAGTTATGATATTGCTTTTTTCCCATAGATATTAAATTCCTAATTATAGAGGGTGAGCATTGGCGACCTAGAAGTCGCAGGTTCAAATTCTAGAAGCAGCCTCTCTGTTTGCAGGAATATTCAATTCCTCATAATAGAGGGTGAGCTTTGGAGCAACGGTAACGTTGTTGCCATGTGACCTGGAGGTCTCGAGTTTGAATATTGTAAACAACCTCTCTATTAGTAAAGGGGACGTGGATCCGCTGAAGTGCATAAATGCACGATTCAAACCGTCGGATGAGAATCGAGATCTATATCTGCACTACGATACTTTCATCTGACAGTTCAGATGGTGCACTTCACAGATTCACACTTCAGTGGATCCGTGTCTAGTGTACATCTAACACTCCCCAGATTCCACTTTATGGGAGTCTCATACTGAGTCGCCCTTTTATTTTTGTTTTTTTTCTTCATTTACTAATTATGGAATTCAGTGATTTACATTATGATTTGGTTTTGTAGATGCCAAAGAATAAGAGGAATGTGAAGTCCAAGAAGAATTCAAATTCTTCTTCTTGTAGCAGCTATTGCTCATCTGAGGATGATTCAAGTGCTTCTCAAGAGGCAATTCATGGAGGATCATCTTCTTGTTTGAGCCCTCAAAACAACAACACAACTCTCAAATCAAATGGAAAATCTAGATCTAACAGAGGTCCTGCCACTGATCCTCAAAGTGTTTATGCAAGAGTAAGTTCTTTACAAAATCAATTAAAAAAAAAGTGCTTCTGATATAATCTAGATCTAACATGTACTTTTTTGCTTTGTGCAGAGAAGAAGAGAAAGAATAAATGAAAGGTTGAGAATTTTACAAAATCTTGTCCCCAATGGAACAAAGGTAGCAATCTATCCTAATTTAACTTTAAATAATCAATTTTTTTTCATATTAATCTATTTATCAAATTGCCAGGAACGGCAAAAAGACTAATATAAAGTTTTTAAGAGGATGGGTATGAAAAGGTTGATCTTTCCATCACTTTTTCTCTCCATCATTTTAAAAAAAAAAGACAATGTTTATTAAAAAAGAGAGAAAAAGAGTGATTATGAAAGCTCGAGCTTTCAATAGTTCAAACTTCTCATAATAAATAACTTGTTTTAATACTTTTTCAAAGATTGAAACTAAAAAAAAAATCAAATATTTTAGAGATCAAATTATTAATTTAAATGTGAACAAAAGGTTAAGATGCTTGATTTCTCAAAGTTTGCTTCTTTGGTAAATTTGCAGGTGGATATCAGCACTATGCTTGAAGAAGCTGTGCAATATGTGAAGTTTTTACAGCTACAAATAAAGGTAACAACCTAAAATATCCTCCAAAATTACTCAAAAATTATTTTGAAAACATAATTCTCAATTTAATCTCTATATTTTTTTCCAATTGAACAGCTTCTGAGTTCTGATGATATGTGGATGTATGCTCCAATTGCTTACAATGGAATGAACATTGGATTAGACCTCAATATCACACCAACCAAACAACCCTAGAAAGCACAATAAAAGAGGATGTTTTTTTTTGGTTTAATATGATGATACCATTCTATATTGATTCCTATACTATACAACATAAGACTCATTTTTTATTCTATGATGTTTTTGTTATGTTCATTTGTATTAACGGTAATAGATTTAAAGGGCGGTTTAAATTCATTAGTGAAAGTGTCAAACTAGCTTTATTGTAAACTTTTTTTTTAAAAAAATAAGGCATTAATTGAGTTTATTATGTGACTTCTTGTAAGTTGTAATGAAGCTATAGGAGAATTAGAGAAAATTTATGTTTTAGGAGTTCACTAATTGAATCTTGGAATGTCATGTAATGTTGCAACTTCTTTTGAATCTTCTGCAAAATTGAATATCCAAATACATAATTTTAACAAACTTTTGGTTATCTTTAAATATATTTTTAATTTTAGAAATTGAAGATTATTCCTAAAACTTTCATATATAAAGAATTATACATAAATCTAATTTCAAGAGAAAAAAATAATAAACAAAAGATTCTAATGCTAAATTATGAAAGTTCAGAAGATTAATTTCTGATTTTAAAATCAAAGTTAAAAGGATTGTAATATTTTGATGTCAAGTGGGGTGTGATTAAGGATAATTACCTCATTACTCCTGATATGACACATAAAAAAGAATATGATTCTCACCAACAAAAAAATAGAATAAGATTATGGTTAAGAATAAAAATATAAAAATAATACAATGACTAGTTTACCCCTAGGGCCATCGGTGACAAACCCCATGAGAATGGGAGCAAAATGTACTTATTTAGACTAAATAATGCAACTTTCCCCCCCACAAATATCCTTAAAAAAGATTACTATTGTCTAACAAGAAACTGTATTTTATTTCTCATAAGTACTCATTTTAAGAAAACCAAGGTATTTGGCAAATTAAAAAAAAAAAGTATTTCAAGCGGTCATAGAAGCAAATTTTCAAGTGTGGAGCAGAAGATAGAAATACTCCTATCCAAATTTTTTTTTTCCTAAAACCCTTCACAAACATGAATTTTTATGTATAAATTATACTTCTTTTTGGGAGATAATTATCTATATTATTTTCAGGCATATAAATCAGAGTATAGAGTGTATATATTTTTTAAAATATATATTGTGATTTTGTTCTTTATATTTCAATTCATTCATAATTTTTGATAATTTAATAAAAGCACTTACTTATACATATGATCAAACAAAAACTTTTTTTTTTGGTCAGAAAAGTATTTCATTAAGCAAGGCACAAAAAGGCCTTTGGGAACAAAAATAGAATAGAAACATTCCAGAGGGCTTATTAAATGATTTTGTTATGCACAATCACAAACCATCTTTTTTAACAAAATTATTTCAAAATAAATAAGAATGTACCACAATTGTAATAGACTGTCATAATACACTACATGTAAAATTTGACTTGATAATCAACTTCCCCTGCTATATCTCTCAACAAATCCATGTATAACATCATCATACTCTCTTTACGCCTATACTAAATGCACCATAAGTTAAAAATCATGATGTCTTGTGAAATGTGAACACAAATATTAAAATCACTAAGGAATTTTCCAAAAAACAGAAACTTCTAATTCGTAATCATTTATTATGCATATGATACAGTGTACAAATCTTCAATGCTGAGAAATGAGAATTGTGATGGGCTAAAATGGCAGGAGCAAAAAGATACATGGAAGCTACATGCCATGAGATAGATAGATGATGAAAAGTTGTGGTTCATGCTCTTTCATCATTGACATGACTATGAACTTCTCCTTGGCTGTCCAATGGCATATACTGTGCCATTATAGCTCTGATTTCAGAATCCATGTATGACTGCAAATCCCACCAACAGTTATGCCATCAGATGTTTTACTCAATTAAGCACAGTAAAGTAAGGAATGGAATTTATCAAAAAAAAAAAAGTAGATTAGTATAAAATAACAAATTTCTTGCACGTTGGTCTTGTTTGTTGCACATTAATCTTATTGTCAAGTAAACCAAAGATATTGGAGTACCAACATGCTATAAGTTCTCTTTCTTTTTTTTTGTTAAGACAAACTCGTGCACAATCTAATTTTGAAAGACCACATTGTTAGTTTACTTCAAAATAAAATAAAAAATCTTAGTGTTTGGTATTAGAAATTCTAATTTCAAATTTTTCCAAGTGCTTATAAACCAATTCTCCAAACTAGATTTCTAATAGAAGTTCAGTGGGATTTGAATAATGCAGTGTTTATTCCAAGAACAGGCCAATATGATAGAAATATGGCATTAGATAAGTATTTAATATCATTACTGAACTGAGAGCTTACCCTTATTCTATACTTGTAGATGAGATATGCTCCTCCAGCAGCCATAGCCAAGCCGACTAAAATGACCCAGAAAGCAGCCCAGGTAGATGATCTTCCCTCACTGGCTGTTTTGCCTGCAGATTACGCAACAAAGACCATGAAAACAAAGCATATGCTAAGGGGAGTGTAAGATTATATATTTCGTGTGATGGACTCACTTATGCAGGTATCATGGTCCCTGATGTACAGAAGATCTCCACTACAACTGCAGTCATAGCTGCCCCAGGTATTCTTGCAGCTACATTCAGGGCACTGACAAGCTTTCCTCTCTTTGCATTCATCAATATCTGGAAGAAAGAGAGAAAGAGTTCAGCATTAGACACTTGCCTTTATAGTTAACTGGAAAATATTCCTTGGGTTCTCAGCTCACATTTCTCATCAGTCAATAGTTAATGCCATCAAATTCTAATGTTTGTCCGAACCCAACAACGGTTAAGAATGATCAATAATTACTTCACCAGTTGTATGAAAAGATAAAGTTGAAAAGGTTTATTCAGTTACTATTCACCACAAATCAAATTCTAGTTTACCTAAGAATACTTTACATAGGAGCCTACATAGCTTTAACTGTCCAGGCCTGAATATTAAGTCATTTCCATTGCCCTAATGAGTCAACTGATCGAGTTCAGTATGATGTACATCAAAATTCTAGCTAAAATATTACAAGTTTAAACAAACCATGAGGACAATGAATATGATTGAGAGAATAGGGAGTCAGGCATTTTTTATCCAGGTGTTCAGCGTTATGTGAACACAGATCCCATTAATGTTTTGCACTTATATTTGTAGAAGACACCAAGGGCCTGTCTAGCACATTGTAAAATCCCCAACTGTATAAGCTTATACAATATACTTCACCTTCATTAGGTGGCTGGTGTACACACAACATTGAATAAACTTTTTCAATCAACTCCAATAAACCCTTCTAAATACAGAAATCAATGATTTAGTTAATTAGAGCACCCTTGGCTAGATTAGACCTGAATGTATAAGGAATAGATTAAAAAAACAATTTACAAAATACTCTCACTGAAATCCCTTTGTCCTCATCTTCTCTACTTTTGTGCTGCCTCCTTTACCATTGTTTACAGCTTAAGTTGAGTAATTTCATTGTGGTGGAGCAAAGAAGATGAATAATTTCAGAGGCCGAGTTTGAAACATCAGCACCCTTCAAATCAGTGAAGGAGGCCATGACTCAAATCAATGTTGTGGATACTGGAAACCTACCCACAATACAGCAATACCCTCTTCACAGAACATGTATGCTCTCTCTTTCTCTCATTGGTTCCACTATTGACGAAACAAAGGTTCTTGCTTCATTTCATAATGGCAACCCACTAATTAACATTGCACAATTTTGTAGTGTATTTTCCCTCTGCAACTAAAATTAGGGATTTATGCAAATCCTTAACCACTTCAACTTCTCCAAACAGAAATGCTCAAGGAAGATGGTGCAGAGCTTGGTCAGAACTCTGAAGTCACACAAAAACCAGAGGCATAAAATCCAGTGGAGGCATGGTGGATTGGATGTCCTTCCTACTTCCTAGGCTTTGTTTGCTCCCTGACCTTATGTTTTGTGGAATTTGGATGAAATGGTGTATGATGGTGATGTTCACTTTCAGTGAGCTCCGGTCTTCGGGTGGATTATGGATATGGAGTGTACATGTACTAATGGTAGAGGGCAACTTAATCCTTTGAGAGTAAGAAATGTTTTATTTAGTATATTTTGCACAAAAATAAAAAAAATAATTTCAAATAAATTTGATTAATTTGATAAAACATAATATATTTTTGTTCAATAAAAATAAAAATAAAATTTTAGTTTTAAAATAATTGAAAAAATAATGTCAAAGGTGAGTCGTAAATACTTGAATATTAAATTGGTATTACTGTCAAAATACGATTGAACACTACATACATCATTGTATTATGTTTTATACTGTCTTACATGTTATATGTTGATGCACCGAACATTAAATTGTATAAAAGCTTTATACAATCCACCCTTATCTTAACCAATTTTATACTATATAATAATATCCAGAATTACCTATGCAGTGCACCAAAGAGGGCCTAAAGGATAAACATGCTCCACTTTTTTTTTTTTTTGCCAACAACATGTTCCACTTACACTTTATGAAGGTATTAAAAACATGACCTGGGAAACTATTCAAGGGATGGTGAATTTTCTTAGCTGTTCTGAATAACATAAATTTACTGCATGGATTTTCTCTACAAAACTAACAGAATATATATCAATAAAGCTGCAAAAATATAAGCAAATCTCACCTTCACAATTTTTTACACCATCACCTTTAAACCCTACAGGACATTGGCATTTAGCACCCCCATTATCCTGTTTGCAAAGCAACAATAGTTTGTCATATCATACATAATTCAGTTTCCATTATGGGGTACGGGTACATGATAATGAAACTTTGACCATTATAAAGTTAAAGCATATGATAGAGTCTGAGTAGAGTTGATTAAGAAACTTGGAAGTTACTCACCGAACAAGCAGAAAATGCATGTCCGTTACGGGCTTCATGCCAACAACCTCCATTGTTTATCTTGCACCGCCCAGGTCCGCTGGCTGCAAACCGAGAAGAAACTAGTTTACTATAAGTACAAATTTGAAAAATAAAAGATCACAAACATTGTACAATTTGAAGATCATCAGGCCCTTCTACCCACATAATAAAATAAAATACACATCACGGACCACTCTACTCCATTAAGCATTATTAAAATAATTTGAAACATACGAAGAGGCTTTGTATCAGTAATTGCAGCAGGTAATGATTCCTTTTATATGCACATTTTTTGGTTATGTAGTCACATATTCCTATGAAGGTTTACTATTAAAACCTTTGAATTTTTCAAAGAGCAACGCATTCATATCACCATAATAAATCTAATCATTCAAATTCTTACAATTTTACAACAAAAAAGAATGTCAGCAATTCTTTTGCACAACAGGTTCAGATAACCACCTAGACATGTTTTAATTAATTTTTCTACAATAGGCACTACCCCAACTTTCTCCCAAGTATCATACACAGAATTAGATAAAATCCTGGTAAAATATATGCAAACAGAACAGTTTGTGGCAATTAACCTTCACAGATAGTATAACCATCTCCTTTGAACTGCACACCATCAACCAAGGGGCATTCACATACTCGCCCACGAAATGTATCCTGTAAAAAGAAATAAACGCATATGTAAATAGAAAAAGTAGACAGCTAGGTTCTAGAAATCTAAATTGAGCAAATTATGGAGTAAATTTTCATCAGATATAAATACCTTGCATGCAGTAATATTGGCTCCTTTATCCTGCCAACACCCACCATAGTTATCTAGGCACTCATTTGTCTCCACATCTGCCAAGGACAATATGCCCCTCAGGAAGAAACACGTACATAACTAACAATTGAACAAAGACATCCCCACATTTCCTAGTACCAAAAGAAAATAGACATTTACCACTGCTCAAACAAACAGTTGGTTCAGTGGTTTCCTCAAATCCAGAACAAATGGCCTTTAGAACAGCACCTTTCTCCAATTTTCCTGAGAAAAAAAAAAAAAAAAAAAACTAGTTAAGAATGGTAAACTAGACCATTACCTACGTCCTACCACATAGCATACATGACATACCTCGATACTGTCGATTATTGACAACAAGAGTTGGCAATATTGTAACATCACCTCGTGATCCCTTCCCAATCTACAAAAATTAGGTTTTGTTAAGCAGCTTTAAAGAACTGAACTGATATGGCTAAGTACATGAAACCAGTGGCAATTATAAAAGGTAAAAAGGATAATACTTGAGCGTCTTGCTCTTCTTTCAACAGAGGATTGTCAGAATCAGCATCTGGATCTCCCATGCATTTTTCAATCTTTTTAATGTCAAGTCCTGCAGAAATTAATTAAACATATTTAAAAAGTCACTATCAATATACAGTTCTCTAGGAAAACATTATTAAGTGATGATGATCCACGTACCAAGTGATCTAATAACAGCATCTGCACATTCCTTATTGTATTTTTTCTCCTTCATGGGACATCTAATCTGAAAATCAGTCACGTAGTCCCACCATACCCAAGGCTTTTTGGTTTCATTTGCCACTTTAAAAACACATAGCTGCCTTAAATTTTCAATAACCACGTCTTTCCCATCATAACCTGTGCTGAAGTCTTGCTCAGGATCAGGAGCACAATATCTTCCATGATTTATGCACTGTGACTTGCACTGTTTGCTTAATGTGAATGCCTGTGGACAGTACCAAGTTATATAATGGGGTGTAAACTGTGTGTAACCGCCTTTCTCTAATATCTGTGCTGGACCCTTGAAATCCTTCACAAATTCCATCAGCATATCACATTTAACTCCACACTCATCATTGCTGTTGGACCACAACTCGTACTCTACACGATCATCTGGGTGTGGGACTGCCTCTCTCCAATCAAGATTTACATTGACCATATCCCCACCACTTATGGCTTTCTTTAATGATTCACCAAAACTTTTTTCAATGAGAGCAGATGGTATTGTAATATTTTCTATGTATTTTGCAGATGATCTTTCCTCTTCAGGAGTGTCCATGGTTATTAAGGGTTCCTCGATATCATCTGCAACAAGAACCGCAGAAGCTCCAGCTTTCTGGGCATTCCATACCTTCAAAGCGAAGAAGCAACCTGAACAGAACAAACAAAAGTACTAAGTATACACCCGAGAGAACATATCAAGACTCCATCATACTCATATGTACAGCATGCCACTCCAATTCATAATGAACAAACATAATCATTTAAGCAGCCTAGGGGTGTAATGAACCAAGCCATTCATTGAACTACTCAGATTCAGTTCATCAAAAGCTTAAGTTCGGCTATATTCATTTATTAGATAAACAAACTTGATCAATATATTAAGCTTGTTTAGTTGAATGAATTGAGCTTGAAAATACTCAACTTATTGAGCTCATGAACAACTTAATTAACAATAGAAAAATATTTTTATATTATAAATACATTGTACCCATTTATGATTTTATTATAGATAATAGATATAAATAAAAATTATGCATAGTCTAAACAATGTAATGTATAATTTTACAAAATATTCTCACACACAAATACATACATACATAATAGAAAAGTTAATGATCTTTTATTACTTCTACAATGTTTGGTTTCATTAAAGAATGAGCTTTCCCAATTATAAAAATTAACAGGCTTGATCATGCTAATGCTAGCCGATCCAACCTAGTGGGAAAAAGGCTTTAATTGTTGTTGTTGTTGATCATGCTAATGCTCAACTCATTTACAGTCCTAAGGTAGCCAATTAGGCCTGTATATATATATTATTTGAAAGGAAAATATCACCAACTTTGGTCATCATCCCGAGACAAAGTCAATAAAACTTCTCAACGAAATCTGAACTTCCAAATGCCCGCAATTCTAGTGAAAGAATTCTTCAAATGATTATTATGACCAATGTTGTTAAAATCGAGATCTTATTTAGGATCGGTGAAGGGACAAGTTAGATTGAATCATAAAATCAAAGCAAAGATCATAAGATCTTACTACTTATAAAAAATGTACTTAATTACAAAAATTCATAAATAAAAATTAACATTATCGAAATCCTATCATAATTAATGAGATTGCAGTATAGAAAATTAGAAATACAAACCAACAAAAATAATTTATTAAATCTCTAATTGATTAAAAGGAAAAAAAAAAAGCTCAGAAAAAGTAGAAATCATTAATAGTTTGCTAAATTCGTATAACAAGACAAGATTTCTCCTTTTCTTCCAAATTTCTTCTTCAAACATCTACTGGTGTGCAAAATGAGAACCCAGGGAACAAAAATGGTGGAGTTTGCAGATCAGTATGGAAAAATTTTGTTACAACTTTCTTTTTATATTTCTCTCGAGTACACGACTATGTTTTGTTCCTGTAGGAGAGGGAACAAATGAAGAAGCAAAACAAATGAAGGAGGACCCATGAAAAAGAAGACACATACAGCAAAATAAGCAATTGAGGAAAGATGAATGCTTAAAAGGGTGCATTTTGGGGCTTTTTTCCTTCTTTTGTTCCCTTAAATCGGAGGCTGCTAGGATTGTTCAGGATCGAACGATCTAACAATCTTTCGAGTAAGATCGCAATTGTATTTTGATCCAAATTGATTTTCATCCCGCATGAGATCGGAATCATTTTTGGGTTGCAAGATCATGAGATTTTGCGATCTCACGATCCTGCAATTGATTTTAGCAACACTGTTTATGACCGTGTTTTACATGGGTCTGGATCAACTATGAACAAGCTAGAGCTCTTAAGTCATAAATAACCTTTTGAAGGTTTCCGGGCCCAAATTTTCTTCAAAACAGAATTTATGATATAAAGAGATCAAAGAAATGAATAATTATCTGATTGGTCACAGCATATAGGTAAAAAGTTGACTCCAGTACACTTGGTCAACTCTGTGCCTCCTAAACTTAAAAGATATTTTCATATTACCATGTCACCAGCCTAAGTAACGGATAAAAGTCTAATACTACAGAAGTACTGAATTCTTAGTACATCCTTTCTTTCATTCAATGTTAATAGAGAGTTAGAGACCTACCATGAATGGATTAGGGACCAAATTGTTGTTAATATTGACAAATGATTAGTAACAGATAGAGGAAATACTGAATTTTCCGCCGTAGCACCGAAGATCCTCTCCTAACTCCCAAGTAACAACTATATAAGTCTCATTCAGTACAAAAGAAAAAGTTTTTCGAAATAAACAGAGTTGGAATGGAACCTGAAACTAATTTATCTAAAATTACAATTGAAGCAGTGTTAGGACAAGACAAGAAAAAATAAAATATTCTCATAAAACAGAATGATGAAAAGTTAAAACTTAAAAGTGCTTAATTTGTAAGAACCATATTGTTAATCTGTTAACATACTCTCAATTCCCAAACTAACCGCATATACAAATTTGTAACTATCAAATAAAACGTTAATTAACAAGCAGCTAATTTTTTTTTTTAAGTAGACAAAAGAAACATAACATCCAACAAATCAATACTTGTTAATTAGAGTCCAATTCTTGACGAACAATGGAAAGCGATAGACGAACTTGAAAGAGAGAAACAAAATATATATGATATTAATGCAAACTGGCATAAAGAAGCATATTCTCCATGAACTAGGAGCAAACCAATTCACCACAACCGACAAAAACAACCAGCTTCAGCAAAGTACCAAGAAAAATATTCAATGAAGATAGAAAAGGAAATTCTGATGTAAAACAAAACGAGCTTAAAAAATCATAACAACTACAAATTACAACTCAGTCAACTAAAACAAAAAACAATCGAACCGCAAACCGTAATTCAAATAAAATATAATCAGTCAAAGTAGAAGAATCTCACTTCCACGATCGAGTAAAAGGATGGTTGGAAGAGCTCCAGGCTTCGATTTGAAGGAATCCCCAAACTCAATACAACCCTTCTGGTTCTCCTTCGGGTAAACGACGTTCCCAGCCATACTACCACCATACTGAGGAATCCCGAAGTTTCCAATTGCACTATCGTGTGTGCCTTTAATCTTCTCCGGCGACGTCACCATCAAGCTGTTCTTCTCCACCACGAATCTCGCCAGCGATGAGGGCATCATGAAGGACAACAATAGAAACCCTAGAAACATCCTAAGCGACGATCTCTTAAGCTTCATCTTTCGCAGTTCAAGGATTAACAAAGAGATCGAGAAAAGAGGATTTCCGAGAATTTCAACGGGGGTTAGTTTATTAGATTAATAACCCCGAACCCCAGAAGAAGAAATCATGCCTTTAACCTCAGCTTCAACGAGGAATTCGTGGGAATTTTGGTGGATTCACAAAGAAAAAAGCAAGTCTAGAACTTGCTTGTGATTATTGACCATAGAAGAAATGGACTTGGAAACTCGAAAGATCGCTATATGACTCTTTTATTAGTCCACGCACGAAATGGCGCCTCTAATTACTCTAATAAGTCTTAACAACGAAGCATGGATTCTTCAATGCTTTCTTCTAATTCTTCCTAATCTTAACTCATAGATTTATTTTGTTAAGAAAATAATGAAAACATTTTACACATATATAACTTTTATGAAATTTATTATCAAATTTGTTATTTTTGTATGATACGAGTATTTTATGATATGAGTATTCACTAGAGTGAACTTGATGATTTTGGGTACAAGGCCTATTATTAGGGACGACCCTCTCAATGGATGATGCAGTATTCTCATCCCTCCAAAGATCGAAGGCAATAGTTAATGAAACACAAATTACTTATCATCTTTATCGTTGGTAAATTTGTTATTTTTTGTTGGTAAAAAAATTAGTAGTAAGGGAAGACGCTCTCAAATATTATTGGATAGGATATAAGTGGCATGAGGAGACCAAAAGAGGCTCAACCTTAAATATTAGAGTACAGGCCTAAACCACAAACAGTTTTATCCAATCACAGCTATTCAACTAACCCCAAAGAATATTCCTAAAAAAATGCCACTAAATAAGATTTTGAATGATTTTTAAAAAAATTCCAACCATCAAATTATTTAATTAATATATTTTTTATAAAAATGTATTTTTATTTGATAATAAAAATATGATAATTGAATCCAAATTTGGTCCAAAAAAATTGGTATAAGGCAAATTACATTTTATTCAAGATGTAAAAATATATTGGTAAATAGCCCATTTTGGTTTCTTATGTTGTATTTAAATTTTATATTAGTCCTTTATGTTTTAAAAATTCTAGATTAGTCATTTATCTTTCCAAGTTCGATATTGGTCCTTTCGTCCAAGTCCATCAATTTCTTAAGTTAACTACTGATGTGGCGTGCTGTCATGTCACGCCACGTCATCACAGATAATGAAATAGAAGATGACGTGAAGTGACACATCAACTTAAAATAGACATGTATGAGAGATGATATGTCCACCTCATCATGTTACGTCAGTACTTAACAGAAGAAATGGACGCACTTGAATGGAAAGACCAATTTGAAACTTCTAAGAAAAATAAAAGACTATTTTATAATTTTTAAAACACAAATGACCAATATAAAACTTATATACATTATAAGGACCAAAATAAACTTTTGACCAAGTATATTTGTCTCTTTTTTTGTTTTAAAAACTATAATTTCATTAATTTTACTAAAAAAAATTTAATATTATCTCAAAATTATTTAAATGTTAGATAAGGTTGCAACTTGCTACATCACTTCCCTTCAAATTTAAATACAAATATATTGTATAATGGAGGTTATGTTCTTCTAAATTACTGATCTATTGTATCATTATGTTTTATTGTTTTCATTTAAGAAAGTTTCTAAAAGAGAAGACAAATACAATATAGTAAGCAAGGAGAGGACAAATACAAAAGTATCTATATAAGATATGTTTCAGGTGGTGGCTAACAATAAAAATGGATATTTATATTAAGTAGTTAAATCAGTTACCCTAAGGTCACATTTGGTATGTGGTGAGTGTTTTGGTAGAAAGTGAAAGTAGAAATGGAAAAGGAAGTGAAAGTGGAAATAAGTAATAAAAAGTGTGTTTGATATGTAGAAAAATAGAAGTGGAAGTAAAAAGATAAATTTGTTTGGTATGATGGAAAATAGATAAGGAAATGGAAGTTTAAAATAGAAATGACTTTTTTGCCCTTCAACCCTAAACCCACACCTAATAAGAAAATGTTATTAAGGGTATTATGATATTTGTGTGTTCACTTCCATGGAAGTTTTTGAACTTCCTTAGGTTTGGTGCAACAACTTTAGTTCCCTCATACCATGAAACTTTACTCACCATGCAACTTAACTCACCTCCTAGCAAACACAATTGAAGAAGGCAACAAACTCACATTCCTTTCATTTCCATAGTACCAAACGAGCTGTAAAAGAAAGTACTTGAGAGTATTTACTATTTACCAAATTACCACATGGATTGGTCTAGCTTAAAGATTATTTTTTTCAATCCAATCCGATTAATTAATTAATATATCTATATATAGAAAAATTTCAATTTCAATCTCTAATGTTTAGTTTTTTTCTTTACCTGCGTGAGTATTACTTATTTAGTTTTAACATTTACACTTAATTTTAATTTCATTTTTTATGTTTTTTTCTTCATTTTTCATTTTTCATGTTTATAATTGGTATTAATTTGATTCCTCTATTATCGATCCAAATATTAAAATTATTTAACATAGTGCTTACATGAAATTTATTGCTTAATATGCATGTCTATATTTATATTTAGGTGACACATTTGCATCTCTCAACCTTCAATTTTTTAAAATTAAGACCAAAAAGTTCATTAATATTATTTTTTGAAAATAAAAATAAATTGAACTAATTAAAAGATAATATTATTTAATATGAAAAGAACATTTTAATGCTTTAGATATACAAACCCTTGTTCAAACACATCTAACATCGTTTGGCCAAAAAAAACACATGTAACATCGCGAGGCAGGAGGCAACATTGATCGAGTTCGAACATTAGCTAGAGCTTTGAACTACGGCTGCTTACGGTTGAGAACGATGCACGACGATCGTGCATCTTTGACGCTAGGTGTGGTGGCAAGAAGAAGAAGGAGGAGGGTTGGGGTGGCTATAGGTGGGACTTAGGATGGCTAAAGTTAGAAGGTGGATGGCTGGATGGGCCACACGAATTTTTTTTTCTTTTTTTTTTGTAGAGTTTGGTGTTTGTGAAATTGTGAAGTATGAAGATGTGTAGTGTAGGGTAAAAGGGTTAGGATTTTAGTTGTTTACTGTTTTTTATAATATATTTAATTTTAATTAATATATATAATAAAAGAATAAATATAATGTATATCAATTATTTTAATCGATTAGATGAAAATCATCACGATCCAATATAACCAAATCAATTTAATCAGTTTTGTCAAAATTTTATTCAATCCATCCAATTATTTAATCAATTTTAGTCGATTTTAATTGAATCGGATTGGTTTGATTTGAATTAAATTGGATTTTCTCACCCTTATTATAGGCTATAATAAGGATGGCAAAAATTCCTGCAGTGATCATCGTGAGTCATGTTTAGGGATGACAATCTTACCCGGATCTAACGGTACCCAGCAAATTTACCTGTTGGATCCGGGTCTGGGTATTGAAAAAATGGGACTGAGGACGGGTAAGGGTGTATTCACCCCGGACCCGGTGATATAATATATATATATATATATATATATATTTTATATATAAATATTTTATATAAAAATATATTATATATCATATCAAATTGTGTGTTTGAAGTTTGTTTTTCTTAAATTTAGAAATAATTATATTTATGAATATGTATTTAATACTTGTGATTAAAGTAGCAAATTTTGTAAAAAAAATAGTAAATTTTTCGGGTCCGGGGCCAGGTCTGGGGATCTAAGTATTCGATGCGTTTAGGGACGGCTATCAAATTTCATATCCATCCAGGGATGAGGAAAATATTGACTACCGCAGCCGGGAACAGGGAATGCAGTATCATACCCGGACCCTACCTATTGCCATCCCTAGTTATGCTTATATAATTTCCCGCATGGATCTTTGAAGGAATTTTTCGTGCGGGTCCCATATGCGGGGAATTATTTTCCACGGGGACGGAGACAGGGAGAAAATATCCACCGAAGCTAGTTCAAGGACGAGGATGGGGAATATGGCCCCGCTTCGTGGGATCCCTGTCTCTGAGAGTATTTATATAATTCTATAATATATATTATTTTATTAAATTTATATTTATATAATTACCTTTAATTAAGATAATATATATTTTGTTTATTTTATAAGCAAACTGCACATGAAGAAAAGTATGAAGATTTAATAAACAATGCAAGAAAACTTTTTTTTTATACAAAAAATGGTAGTAAGGGAAGGCACTCCCAAGTACTACCAGGCAGGGCGCCAGTGACATGTTGGGGAGACCAACAGAGACCCAACCTAAAGGATTACTACACAGGCCTAAACGGCAAGCAGTTTTATCCAGTCGCAGCTACTTAACTAGCCCTTGGGTGCTAGGGGATCTCCCTGAGGAGGGATGCCCACCAAAGTAGGATTTTAGATGGCTTCAGGGGGATTCGAATCCTCACCCATGGGTGAGGCGAGAACTTTCCTCTGGATCCTTGACCATTTGTGCCAACCCACTTTAGCCTGCAAGAAAACTTTAGTTTATTCAAGTTTTTTTATGTTGTATTGTGAACTTTAATTTAATTTTGTTGTAAACTTTGTTGTTTGATTTTTTAATGAACTTTGTTGATTGTAATTAAGTTTGTTAAAAAATATATGTGTTTGTCAATGTTTTTCAATTTAATATGGTATTTTTATTTAATTTTATTGACTATTTTTTATTAAAATTAAGTCTAGTCATGCTTTTATATATATGTTTTTTAATTTTTAAATATATATCGAGGTCCCAGCAGGGACCTACGCAAATTGCCAGAAATAGGGATGGCAAAAAAACTCTCTTCACAACGATGATCGAGAACGAGGAGAGTTTGGGAGTGATAGGGCGTGGACGTGGAGTGCACTCCCATCCTTAGGCTATAGCTTTCAATTTATTGGGATTGAAAAAAAAAACAAAGAATTGCCAAAGTCAAATAGTTATGTCACAATATACATACTAGGTCAAAAATTTATTTTGGTCCCTTATGTTGTATCCAAGTTTCATTTTGATCCTTTATGTTTTAAAAGTTCTAAATTAGTCCTTTATCTTTCTCAGAAGTTCCAAATTGGTCATTCCGTCTAAGTCCATCAATTTCTTAAGTTAATTGCTGACGTGGCGTGCTGATGTGTCATGCCACATCATCATAAGTGATGAAATAGAAGATGATGTGGCAATGACGTAGAGTGACACGTCAGCTTAAATGGACACGTATGAGAGATGAAGTGTCAATCTCAGCAAGTCACGTAAGCACTTAACGGAAAAAATGGACGGACTTGAACAGAATGACTAATTTGAAACTTCTGAAAAAAATAAAGGACTAATTTAGAACTTTTAAAACATAAAGGCAAACAAAAAAAACATAAAGGACAAACATAAAATTTGAGGACAATACAAGAGACTAAAATGGGCTTTTAACCTTTTTTTTCCCCTGAAAAATGGGCTTTTTGGGCTTTTAACCTACATACTACATGGAGAACCAAAATTTTCTTAACATTCAAAAGTAAAAGGCCTTTTTAAAAAATGTTCATTCTATATATATAAAAAATGAATGTTACATATAAAAGTCTAGTATTTTAGATGTACTAATTTTTTTTTTGGCTAAAATGCACATACACCTCCTGAGTTTTAGATCAGGGGTACATAGACCCCCTGAGTTTTAAAATGTTGCACATAGACCCCTTGAGTTTTCACTTTGGGACAGAGACACCCCTTCTGTCAGGGTTCCGTGAAAATTAGCCGTTAAGTGCCACGTCAGCAAATATGTGTGAGGGGTGTCTCTGCCCCAAAGTGAAAACTCAGGGGGTGTATGTGCCCCTAAAGTGAAAACTCAGGGGGTGTATGTGCCCCTAAAGTAAAAACTCAGGGGGTATATGTGCCCATAAAGTGAAAACTTAGGGGGTTTGAAAATACTAAATTGCCCTCACACATGTTTGCTGACGTGGCACTTAACGGCTAATTTTCACAGAACCCTAACAGAAGGGGTGTCTCTGCCCCAAAGTGAAAACTCAGGGGGTCTATGTGCCCCTGACCCAAAACTCAGGGAGTGTATGTGCATTTTAGCCATTTTTTATAATACATTTTTTATTTATTTAATATCATTTATTAATATTAATAAGTACTCGTATTAATACAGAAGTATCTTGAATAAATTATAGACAATTTTTTATTGATAGTACTGAATTTTTTCTCTGGTAGTAGAACATAAGCAAACACACACACACACATATATATATATAGGTAAGTACATAGTGATGTCTTTAGGTGAATGACCAATGATAATTAAATTATATATTTTATAATGATCTAAAAACATGAATATTTAAGAATTGAATTGATTAAATTAATTTTTGCTATCTAATTAATTAGTTAATTAATTTTAATCAAAACAAATGGATCGAGCAAGATTGAAAAAAATTTAGGTGAAAGGATGACACTTTAATTTAAGGTCATAACATGTCTTTAAACTCAAAGAATACTTATACCAATAGTATTTATAGATAAATCACCAAATGAAAAATCATTTAAAGTCGAACTCTAATCATATAATTATATCATATATGAAAGTTAGTGTTTGATCTATACAAAATTTGGCCACACTTAAAGTTGCACTTTTATGTGCTCTATCTTCTAAGGCACCCAACCATGAATGTCTCTTTCTCTACTCTCAAAATTTGTGGTTTACAAATGTTATATATATGTACTTGAAGCTTAGTTGAGAAGACAAATAGATTTATAATTTGACAATATATAGACATTAGCTTATCAAAGAGAGCAACGTTAGTGAGAGTAATAAGTTCAATGCCAATCATTAGAGACATGTTGGATATCACATCCAAAGTAGCTTTTGTTTCTTCTAAGCATCATAGTATCATTCCATGTTTTGCCTCCACAAGCATGCATATATAAAAGAGTAATCTATCTTCCTAGATTCTATCTCAATTCACAAGCAATAAAAAATTTTAGCATGCAAAAGGAAAAGAAATTATTAAATTCTCTCTCAGCAAATTAAAAAAATCTTTAAAAGTGTCATTATTGGGCATTCTCTTAGATAAACTTTTTTTTAAGTAAATTGTTATTTTTTTTCAATTTAGTTTATTTACTTTGTTAGTTATTTTCTTCCTTCCACTTGCTTAAAAGAGATTTTAAATTGATCGTTTAAAAACAGTAATGACATTATTATCTTTACATTTTTTATGAATATATATATATATATATATATATATATATATATATATATATATATATATATAATTATACAGCTGCAATAAAATTTGTATTCAGTGGAAGTCACTAGTCTTTTATAACTTCATGAACCAAGGTTTAAATTCTTGATAAAAGATACACAATTTTACCTAATTTTCACCTGTTAAAAATTATTGTAGACAAGTTAATTAGTTGTTGTTTTTTGTGCTAAAATTGGTATGTAGTAAAAAAAAGTGCACTCCTAAATATATACTATGGAATAGGACTCCAGTAATATGTTAAAAAAATCAACAGAAATTTAACCCAAATAATTACTCTACATACTTAAATTGCAAATAATTTTACTTAATTACAGTTACTCAACTAACCCTTAAGTGCTCTATGGGAAGGGAGGGAAAGAAAATGGAAGAAACTAATGTTAAATAATTTTTTTCCCCTTTATTTGGATCCTCCAAGATTTTTAAATTTAGAATAACTAAAATTTATGAAGAAAAAAAAAAGCTAAGGATAATTAGTACAAAATTCTTCTTCAATTTCAAAATCTTTCCATCTCTCTTCAATTCTCCTCAATCCATACACTTTTCAATCCAAATACGTCTCTCTTAATAATCTCAGAATATTTATGTATTTAATTTAAATTATTAATTAAATATATTTACAATATTTTTTAGTCTTGGAGTAGAATATGAACCAAAAGGGGTTATTTTAAATTATTATTTAAACACTAATGAATTTATTTCAAATTGAACAGACTTTAAAGCCTAGAATCACCACACACACACACAAAAAATACTAATTCAACCTAAAAAAAAATATAAAAAGGAAAGAAAGAAAAAGCTACTTTAATTTGTCTGAAACTAGTATATATATATAAATGAACTCACTATATCTTACATGCAACACAACACTAGATAGTATATAGTGACCATATCTCCAACAAAAAAAACTATGAAACCCCAACTTCTTCTATTTCCCATCACTTCCCTCATAATTCCATTATTCCTAATTCTAACCCTAACCCTCCCATTAATAGCTTCACAAAAGCATGCATGTGACAAATCCTCTTCTTCTCAAGCCACCACCCTCCCATTTTGTGACCCTTCCCTCCCCTTCCAAACTCGGGCCGCCGACCTCGTGTCCCGCCTCACACTCCAAGAAAAAGCCCAACAGCTTGTCAACTCGGCCTCAGCCATCCCCCGCCTCGGCATCCCTGCCTACGAGTGGTGGTCCGAGGCCCTCCACGGGGTCTCTGACCTAGGCCCGGGCACCCGCTTTGACAAACGGGTGCCAGGGGCCACAAGCTTCCCCGCGGTTATACTCTCGGGCGCCACATTCAACCAAAGCCTGTGGTTTGAAATGGGCCGAGTAGTGTCCACTGAGGCCCGGGCCATGTACAACGTGGGCCTGGCCGGGCTTACGTTCTGGAGCCCGAATGTGAATGTGTTTAGGGACCCGAGGTGGGGGAGAGGGCAGGAGACCCCGGGGGAGGACCCGTTGGTAGTGAGTGTGTACGGTGTGAAGTATGTTCGAGGGTTGCAAGAAGTGGAGAGTGAAGAAGATGATGATAGGCTTAAGGTTTCAAGTTGTTGTAAGCATTATACTGCTTATGATCTTGATAATTGGAAAGGTGTGGATCGCTTTCACTTTGATGCAAAGGTAAGAATTAAAATTGTTCTTGTGACTTTTTAAATATTTCTTAAATATAAAAAGTATCATATCAATGAGAAGTCAAAGTTTAGTAATATAAATCACACTAGGTCTTCCCAATGTGTTAAACCAAGGTTCAGATTCTCACTACAGAATTTAAAAGTTGGATCACTTGCAAATTGTTAGCCCGTTATACTTTTAAAATTGACAATTAGTCCTTTAAGTTCTTAGAGTTTAGCAAATAGGCCTTTATGTCAGATTTTTTTTATATATATAACAAAAGATTTTAGCAAATTGTTAGAATTTATATATAAATAAAGGCTAAAGGTCTATTTTGGTCCTCAATGTTTGCATGAAATTTAATGTTGGTCCTCAATGTTTCAAAAGTTTAATGTTGGTCCTCAAAGTTTTTTTTTGGTCGATTTTGATCCTCGAGCGTAACACCGTTAACTTTTTACCGTTAAATGATGACGTGACATGCTTATATGGCACACATTCTCTCCTACATATCATATTTTAATGACGTGTCATGAAACATATTGCCATGTCACCCCACATCGCCACATCATCATCTTCTCTCCTTCATCATCATCATCTGGGGTGACGTGGCAGTAATATGTCATGTCACGCATTAAATTATGACACGTAGGAGAGATGGTGTACCATATATGCATGCAACGTCATCATTTAACGGCAAAAAGCTAACTGTGTTACGCTCGAGGACCAAAATCGACAAAAAAAAAATTTGAGGACCAACATTAAACTTTTGAAACATTGAGGACCAACATTAAATTTCATGCAAACATTGAGGACCAAAATAGTACTTTAGCCTATAAATAAACTATTAAACTTTTTTATTAGTTTTAAAAAATACGTCATAAATGGTTGGATTTGTCATATACATAGGTGACAAAGCAAGACTTGGAGGACACATATCAGCCACCATTTAAGAAGTGTGTGGAAGAAGGACACGTCAGCAGTGTGATGTGTTCTTATAACAGAGTGAATGGCATTCCCACTTGTGCCGATCCACATCTCCTCAAAGGAATCATAAGAGACCAATGGCATCTAGATGGGTTTGTCTTTTATTACTCTCTTCAATAACAAAACATATCTTTTTTTTTTTAATTATTCGAATTATTGCCAAGACTAATAACTAATCTCTTCCATCATAAGTTTTTTAAAAAAAGATTTTAATATTGATCACTAAAGATATCTTTTTATTTTGTGTTAAGTTTTATTTACTTGTCATTTTGGTCCCTCATATATGTATATTTTTTATCAATATGATCTCTCACATATTATTATTGTCATCAATTTGGTCTCTCAAATATCAAAACCTTATCAAATTGGTCTCTCACAGATTCGTGTTATCAATTTGGTCTCTCACACATCAAAAATATTATCAATTTAGTCCCTCAGTTGGCCAACCATTTAAATATATGCTTAATGGAATTAATGATGTGTGTAGTTAAGTGTTGACTAAGCAAATTTATGAAAAATAATATAAAACTTTGATTAATTTGTTTAGCTAGCAATTAACTACCCACACCATTGGCTAACCGAGAGACCAAATTGATAATATTTTGATTTATGAGGGACCAAAATTGGCAACACGAATCTGCGAGGAACTAAATTAATAATGTTTTGATATGTGAGAGACTAAATTGATAACGTGAATCTGTAAAAGACCAAATTGACAAAAGAGACATATGTGAGGGACCAAAATAATGTATTAATATTTTAATTTATATAGTTTTATAAACCGCTAAAATGCAAAAAAAAAAAACTTAAATTATAGATAATGTGCAAATAAATCATTTTAATTATTGCCTTTATAAATTGGATCTAGCTAATGAAACTCTTTGATAACTTTCTTGCTTTTATAAACTTGCCAGATATATTGTGTCAGACTGTGATTCAGTGGAAGTTTATTACAAATCCATTAATTATACAGCAACACCTGAAGATGCAGTAGCTCTTGCACTCAAAGCAGGTATATATATATATATATATATATATATATATATATATATATATATATATATATATATATATATATATAATTTTATTATACATTAATCAATAATTATGAAAAAATAAATTTATCAAATTTTATTATGATGCAGGTTTAAACCTGAACTGTGGAACCTATCTTGGAAAATACACAGCAAATGCAGTAAACACAAAAAAAGTAGACATATCCCTAGTGGACCAGGCCTTAATTTACAACTACATAGTCCTAATGAGACTGGGCTTCTTTGATGACCCAAAGTCCCACCCTTATGCAAGCCTAGGCCCATCAGATGTCTGCACAAAGCCCAACCAACAACTAGCCCTAGAAGCAGCAAAGCAAGGCATAGTCTTGCTAGAAAACCCAATGGGCTTTTTAATACCCTTATCCCAATCCACCACAAAAAGGCTTGCCCTAATAGGCCCAAATGCCAATGCCACCAAAGTGATGATAAGCAACTATGCTGGGGTGCCCTGTAGGTACACTAGCCCTCTACAAGGGCTAAAGAAGTATGTGCCCACCCTAACATATGCCCCTGGGTGTAAAGATGTCAAGTGTGGGGATGAGGGGCTTATAGGGGAAGCCATTAGAGTGGCAAGAAGTGCTGAAGTGGTGGTGGTGGTTGTGGGGTTGGATCAATCTATTGAAGCAGAAGGGCTAGATAGGGTGAATTTGACATTGCCTGGGTTCCAAGAGAAGCTTGTGGAGGAAGTGTGTGAGGGTACAAATGGAATTGTGGTGTTGGTGATAATGGCAGCTGGTCCTATTGATGTTTCATTCACTAAGGGCAGTTTTGGGAAGAAAATTGGGGGGATTTTGTGGGTAGGGTACCCTGGTCAAGATGGAGGAGATGCCATTGCTCAAGTTATATTTGGAGACTACAATCCAGGTATCGTATATATATATACATACACGACTTTGGATCCTCTGTTATATGACAGAATGTGCTATTAGATAGATAAATGAATACAGAGTAGGATTCACATGGAGGACCAATATGTGTGTGTCTTAACTTCTATTCCTTCTCAAATGTGACTTGAGATAAAAGGAGAAAAAAACTCCAAAATTGCTAGATTTTTTTACTTTGTAATTGATTGTTTTGCATTTTAAAAGAAAAGAAAAATCCCAAACTCACATATTAATGATAAGAAATAAAGGCAAGAAAAATGAATTTCTCAATTTAATCTTGTAAATGAATGACAATGATTAAGAAAAATTATTAACTATTAATAAACTAAAATGTTAAATTAAGATATTAGTCATCTATCATAAATCAATACAATAATTAACTCTAAAAAATGTTCCTGTGGCCCTAGGGTTGTGCTGTTTCGTTTAGCACAAAAAAAAGTTTATTTAAATGTGTTTTTGATTAAAATAAATGAGTCAAGCCAATGTCGAATCCAAACATATTTATATGAAAATTTTTTTGAGACTTCTAACCCTAAGTTTTTGAAATTCCAGGTGGCAAATCCCCTTTCACATGGTACCCACAATCTTATGTAGACCAAGTGGCCATGACTGATATGAACATGAGAGCCAACACATCGTCCAACTTCCCTGGAAGAACCTATAGATTCTACAAAGGCCAATCCCTCTATCCCTTTGGCCATGGCTTAAGCTATTCCTCCTTCTCAATCTTCATAGCCTCAGCACCATCCTCCATTACTCTCATCCAAAACTCCACATCACCATCACCATCACCATTCCTCCTTGACATCTCCACCATCAATTGCCTAGACCTCACATTCCTCCTTGTCATAGGTGTTAAGAACAACGGGCCACGCGACGGGTCCCATGTGGTGCTCGTGTTTTGGGCCCCACCGGGCGAGCTAATCCCTGGGGCTCCGATCACCCAACTGGTGGGGTTTGAGAGAGTAGAAGTGAAGGTTGGGAAGATAGAGTTTGTGAATGTGAAGATTAATGTGTGCCATGAGCTTAGTGTTGTGGATGGTGATGGAGAAAGGAAAGTGGTGATTGGGAAACATAGGGTTTTGGTTGGAGCATCTAGTGATGAGACTCAAATGACACACCAAATTGATGTTGAACTCTCAGGAGGAAATGGGAATATTTTTGGTGAAGAAGAAATACAAAATATGGAAGTGTTGGCTATTTAAGCTAGCACAATATATATTTGCCTTCCAAAACATTATATAAAGAATAAATTAGTTTGTGGGAGTGCTTTATTTGAGAGGAGAGGGCGAGGAGTTTGGATTTGCAGAGAGACATCTCTCTTTATTATATTAAAATTTATAGTTTATTAAAGATAATTTGATGTTAAATTATATTGAGTAAATTACTATTTTAATTTTTGAAAGATGCTATGTTTAAATTTAGTTCTTGAAAAATGAAAATATTAAAATTAGTTCTTAAATATTTAATTTGTCTCAATTTAATCTATGAAAATTTTCATTAACATAAGTGATTGAAAATTTTTCAATGAGGCAAATTACTTATTATAAAGACTAAATTTGATATTCTAACCAATTGAGCTAGAAGAAGGGCTTGAACCTTCGACCTTGTGGTTAACAGCCACTCGCTCTAACCAATTGAGCTATTCCAGCAATTGTGTCATGCAACTAAGTATTATTAATTTTAAACAAATATTTCTAATCTCTCCTCTCCATCATATATATATATTTGAATTCCTCCATCATATAATTAAAGTAGTAGATTTAAATTTATAAATATTTATCATTTTTTTAAGTGATAAAGAAAACTATATTTACTACTTTTTTGGTTTAAAAAATTGTACTTATTTTATTTTTAGTTAATAAAGATACTTTTTTGTTCAAAATAAAATCTTAATTTCTATTTTTATATAACAATAAATACAATTAAATTTATATTTAGATTCAACATATAATTTTTAATATAATAGTAAATACGTGGTGAAGTATAATTTTATTATTTCAAAATAAATAGATATATTGTAAAATATTAATTTTATTGACAAGAAAATAAATTAAAAAAAGAGCTTTTTACAATATTGTCGGATCAAATGAATTTAGTCTTCATTAAACCGTTAAATAAAATGAGCGGCGAATTCCCATAATTCTTACAAAAAATCACTAAAATATTGAATGAAACTTTTAAAACTATATGAGAGGTAAGTATGATTCTATTAAATTATTCCATAGACGTTAAATATTGAAAACTAAATTTAATAAGAAAAAGAAAATCTTAATATCTTCTAGTGATGTAGATGTCACCACCAAATTTGGTCAACTCTAGGGTTCATGGTATTGGAATTTAATACAAGTCCCACAAAATCTTTGTGGGAAGCAAATTAAGAAATGGTTGACAATCATAGGGATAGTTACGTTGTAATTACGATTTTATCCCATAAATGTGACGAAAATGTTAGGCAGCTCACCAATTCCAAGTGATCAAGTAGTGGATAAAGATATACAAAATTTATTCACACAAAAAGGAAGAAGAAAAACTAAAATCAAACAGCAATACAATATGAAATATATAACTGTAAAAGTATTCTTGCCGTCCCAAACTTTGTTACAATGTTCATTTCTGTACCTAAATTTTTTTTTGGTTCATGATTACTCCCAAACTTTCAATTTTGTTCATGCCTGCCCTTTTTTGCTAACACCGTTATCATGCTTGACGAAATTTGCTGACGTGGACGATGAATGTGTATAATTTTACCACCTCATTGTCCACTTTATTTTTCACTTCACATTTAACTTTTAATTTTTATTAAAAAAATCAACTTAATCCGAATAAAAATACCAAACTTGCATGAGGGTAGTCAAAATGGGTTAGGGTAAAATTTTGGTACTTTTATTTGGATTAGGTTAATTTTTTTTAATAATATTAAAATTTTAAATGTGAGGTGGAAAATGAGGTGGCAAAATTATACATATTCAACGTCCACGTCAGCAAATTCCGTCAAGTTTGTTAACGGTGTTAGCAAAAAGGATATGCGTGAATAAAATTGAAAGTTTGGGGGTAGGCATGAACAAAAAAAAAGTTTGGGGCAGGAATGAACATTGCAACAAAGTTTAGGGGCAGCAAAAATACTTGACCCGATATATAAACTACAATTTCACCTATTTAAATAAAAACTATTTATTTTTTTATATATCTAGTATAATAAGTATTAATTATATATATATATAAATCAAAATAATTAATACTAAAAATAAAAATATCAATAATATATATTTTCTTAAATTATAATAAAAAATTTATTTATATAGAAGATTAAATTGTGGTTTTATTCATAGGCTCTTGCTGACAAGAGCTCTAAAGATCAGGATTAATGATTTTTCTCATTAGAGAAAGTTTAAACATTTTTTTATTAACTTTAAAATAATAAAATTTCTTTTAAATAAAAAAATTTTAACAAGTATTTAGGATGCTTGTTTTAAATTTTTATTAATATTTATATGAGCTTCTCAAACTTTTTATGCAATTAATTTATTATATGACAAAAATTAAGTGACATGATTACTAATCATTAAAAAACAAAAAAGATAGTGAGGAATGGTACACACAAAGCAACAAAAATTAGTTATTAATTTATATTGTCCAATATTTGATCATCATAGCTATATCCGTGTAATTGGTGACATTCTTGACTTCTTGCCAATTCCATCTAGATAAATGTCAGACATAGCCACCTTAGACTTTAGTGCTTAAGAAAATTATTTAGTCAAATGTCAACCCACAATTAATCACAAAAAAAGTTTAAAACTTTGATACGAGAAGTTGGTCCCAGTGGTACGCGACTTGATATCATTTAAGCAAGATTCTTAATTCGAGACATTGTGAATGCAGCTATCCTCGTTGAGAAATTCTCTTACTATAACCAGGTGAATAACACGAATAGTCGAAATAAAATCTCAGAGTCTGACAAAAAAAAAAGGTTAAAACTTAAAACATCACAAACACGTGAGGCTTTCAATACTATTCCTTTCCAATCTCTGAGTTGTACTCCATTTAATTTTAACAAATTGACCATATCTCTATGTCTCTATTTCCTCTTCACTTCCACATCCTCATCTATTTTTGTGTGCTTCTTCCTTATTAGCTATAAATACTTCCTCTCCTTCTCTATCATTTTCTATCCTAAAACCAAGCATTAACCCAAAACATAAAAATCCAAACTTTACATCAAGGAAGTTTTCATTTTTTGTGTAGTTTCTGTTTAATTGGGAAGGGCCATACAGAGTCAGATATACGACATGGAGGGTTTAATTCCATATCTTCTTCATGCGATCAAGAAGCAAAATTCTCCTACCAAGACCTACCATCATCGTCGTAGTTTCTCTCACTCCGAGAGCTCCAATCGTAGCTACCATATGCTACTTGGATCCGATTCATTTAGCGGATCGTCCCACCGGCGGACACGCTCTGACTTGCCCCCGGCCACTACCGATTTCTCGGAGAATCGATACGCAGTTGACGGGTTCCTTGTCAGCCCTAGAAGCCCTCCTTCTTTCCTCTCTAGTGTTCCTTCCACTCCAAGTGCTACAAATAAAGTTGTTCCTCCTCATGCTGCTGCTCAAGTATCTCATAATTATTCCAACTACAATCGCAAGTGATGTTATGTAATTTTATGAAAGACACAAAAAATTTGATTGTCGTTTTTTTTTTGGGTGTTTTGGAATTTATTATGTATACAAATTTTTTTAATGGTTGATTTATTTGTTTAAGATCAAGGGTATTCATCTTGTTGAAGATTGATGGTAGCCATGTTCTTTCTTTCTTTTTCTCTTTTTTTTTCTGGGTAATGAAAGTGTATATTAAGATTTCTCTGTTTTTAGAAAGCTAATAATTTGCATGAGAGTAATTGTAACGTATTCACAAGCTTTATTGGTTTGCTTCTATGAATGTTGAAAGCTATTTTAAAATGGTTTGGATAAGTTCTCTTTCTGGGCACTTAAGATTTAGTATATTTAAGAACAATCCGAGTAAGATTGAGATATTTCTCTACTTAATTAGTTGTTAATTAATTAGACTAATTGAATAGGAACAGTTGATTTCCCCCCTCAATTACAAGTCAATAATGCGGGCATGCGGCTATAGACCTCAGAAATTAAAAAGAATATGGTATTACTTTTTATATATCTTAAGAAAACCAAAGATGGAATGTTGAACATTCAAAGTCAATTTCAAAGATGGCACACATGCATATATGCACCACCCATTTCCAAAACAATAACGTGTTTTATCATTTAGAATACAGAGAGAGAAAGTGGTCAAGTTGGTCCATAAAATATTATGATTGTGTCAATTCAGTCTTGAAATATGTAAATGTCTAATTTAGTCCCTGAAAGATAATAATTTTTTGTTCCAATTTGATCATTTTTAATTTTTCTGTCAGTTTAATAAATGACCAGTGACATGTGAACAAGTGACATATCCGTTCTCTGTGTATTTTATCTCGCCATGTCACATGTTCACATGTTACTGAGCGTTTATTAAATCGATGAAAAAACTAAAAAAACACCAAATTGGGACAAAAAACCATTTTTTAAAGACTAAATTAGGTATTTATATTTTTTTCAAGGATCAACTTGATAGTTTACTCTAGAATATATATATAATTCAAGAAAGAAAAGTAGTTTTTATATAAAATGATAAGTGTGAGTAAATAAATGGATAAATGAATTGAAAGTTATGCAGATGGATATGCATGTGGACAGCAAACAAGTGACATTCACATAGCCATTGATCCAAGTCCTTGGTTTAGCCTCCTTGCTTCTGCTCTTCAGTGCTCACCTATCTATATATGTCCACATTTTTGGAAGAGGATGAAATGAAATGCAAAATGTGTAAAGTGTATGAAGTGCATCATTCAGACCATTAAATAAAAATCGAGATTCGTGTCCGTACTGTAACAATTTCATCCGACGGTCTATATTGTGCACTTTACCAGATCTGCACTTTAACAGATCCGAATCCCACATTTTCGAGATTGGATCCGGTGCAATTCCCTTCCATGCAATTCCAGTGCAATTCCTTTAAAATGCACATTTTTACTTCATTTTTGAAGTACTAATAGGGCTCATACTAACAATAATCCACCATGAATAGATTAGAGACCAAATTATTATCAATATTGGCAAATATCATCACCTTAAATGAATTAGGGACCAAATTGTTATTGATATTGAAAAATAGTCTCACAAGGTTATTTAGTGATGATATTTGTCAAAATTGATAATAATTTTGTCCCTAATCCATTCATAGTGGATTATTGTTAGAGTAAGTTCGTATCAGTGCTTCAAAAATAAAGTAAAAATATACATTTTGAAGGAATTGCACCGAAATTACACGGAAAGAAATTGCACTGATCCAATTTCCGCATTTTCAGGCCATGTAGGTGTGATAAGAGCAATATTATTATGTCTCCTTAAAAATGAGGATTATGCTTTAGTTTCTCCATAATTTGCAGAATAAAAAATATAGTTAGTTAAAAATACTCATGATAAATTTTTATTTTGTATAATATTTTTTTATCTTATATATTAAGGTTCTTATTATATTTTATTGGACATAAATGCACTAATTGTAATAAATTTAGTTAAAGAGTAATTACATGAAAATAATATTAAAAAAATTAAAATTTTAAATTTTTATAATTATTTTTAATTACAAATTTTAAGATAAATTATATTATATTGAGCTTATTTGTACATTGTATCTTGTAAGCCAGCCTAAAAAATTAAAAAATAATTAAATAAAAAATGAAGCTCAAAACCCGAGCCCAATATATATACAAGACTCATGACCCCAAATTCAAACCCATTATCCATTAGATTGGGGTGCAAGGGGTTGGAAAATCCAATTGATTCGGGTTCAACCCGACAATCCCACAATTTTGCCGAAGAACCGACCCACATCGGGTTTACTAAGTCGCGCGCACCTGCAACGGAGAAGGAGTTCGGAGAAGAATGCCGATGCGATCGGTGTTCGACGCCGGCGAGCTCAGAAAGGAGTTCGAAAACGCAGGGATTGACCCTAAGTTCCTTCCCATTATCTGGAAGCATGTGATTCAGAATCTGAAGCAAAACGGAGAGTTGTTCGATGAATGGGATTGGGAGAAACAAGTTCCTTCCTTGCCATCAGCCGCATATTCTTTACTTCGTTCCAGCTTCAAAAGACCACTCTCTTCATCTGTTCACTCTGTGTTCCACTCTTCGGATAACCTAACCACCAAGCTCCTCATTAAGCTCCATGTATAATCCGATTCTCCCCCTTTCTTTTTTAGGTTTCAATTAATGTATATATATATTTTAATAATTATTTGCATATTCCGTTATGATCCATTCATGTCGCGAAGGATAGTAATATTAAATTATTAATGGTTATACTATGATTAAGCATTTAAGCATGATGTGTATGAAAATTTTATATTTACTTACCAATAGCATCACCAAATGTCACCTATGTCTTTAGGTTAAGTGTTTTCCTATTTCGATAATGATATTGGCATGGTAATTATAATCTGGAAGCTAATTGTTCCTTACTTCTTTTGAGGTTGTAATTTTTTTTTCTTGAATTTGACATTCTTTCATATTTTCTTCTCCCATTAGTTCTATTAAGGTATTACCTAGTGAATTGAAGCATGCTGGTTTATCTTATGTGCCATAAGTATAATTTTCAAGAATACTTAAATTGTGATTGGAATTTCTACTGTTAGAATGGAGCTTTTGTGGAGACTGTGATAATGAGGTATGACACACGTTTGGGAAAATATGGTGGTAAACCTCGTCCTGGTGGTCTAAGATCAACTTTGTGTATATCTTCGCAGGTTTCTTGCCCTCTCGCTTTCCTTGAATTGTGTTTTGATGATGAACCTGTTTCTTGCTGATTGAAGCTTATTCCTTTTAGTTTTTGGTTACTTTTTTGTGCAGGTAGGTTGCAAAATGGGTTGCAAATTTTGTGCAACTGGAAGTATGGGATTCAAAAACAACTTAACATCTGGAGAGATAGTGGAACAATTAGTTCATGCCTCTTGTTTATCTCAAATCCGTAATGTTGTCTTCATGGTAATTCCTTTTCCCCCACTATTGTTGATTTTTAGAGGTGGTATTTTTCTATTTGTGCTTGAAGTAAAAGATTTAAGTTTGATGTTCTGTGCTTTATTCTCTGTCTTCCTTTCCCTTGAAAGTATGATATTCTAGTATCACAAAAATGCAAGTTTTTGCTCCCCTTTCTCTTTAAACTCATCAACTTTTCAGTCTAATGCTAAATAATTGGTTCTGATCTTATGCTACGATTCACATTCATTCAACTTATCCTCTAAAGTCATAAAACATATTTGTGTACGAGGCAAATTATTGTCCAACTTGAAATTATTCTTATACCTTGTTTTTGTATTTATCCAACCAGAAGCCATAAAAGGAAAGAAAAAAGTAGTTTTAGTTCCTATGGTTCTGTCTGTTCATCAACTAAATTGTGCTAGTTATACTTATAATTTAATCACTGAATCACTATATATTATTAATTCCTATCAACACATTTTTGGCATTCCTCTTTTTGGTACCCATAACAAATGTTCTAAGAAAGTATGAAGGACTTAACTACTTCATTGGAATTTAAATTAGGAACATGATGTTTCCTTGTTAGTTTCCTGGTCTCTGTTTATTCAAATTGTAAGCGTAAGTGTCACTATAATATTAGCAGTTACTATCCAGTTTGCAGTTTAATAATATTTGTTGTTACAGGGAATGGGAGAGCCTCTGAATAATTATTCTGCCTTGGTGGAATCTATTCGTGTCATGACTGGATTGCCATTTCAATTGTCATTGAAAAGGATTACTGTCTCAACGGTATATACATATGCACTACAGACTTCAATTGTTTTTCTTCTTTCTCTTTCTCTTTCGGTTTGTTTCCCTTCCCCTCACCCGAATATTTGCAAAAATGTTTTGCATTGTTCAATTAGGTAGGTACTATATTCCATGTAAAAACACTTTGGGTTGAATTGAATAACATTAACAACCACATCTTCTTTATTTGCTAGGTTTATTGTGCAATACAATCACTACCCTAGCTAAAGCTTTTACATCTTTATGAAGCATGTTGGTTGCATTTTCCTGAAATCTAAGCAATGCTTAAAGGATTACTGAATGGCTATATAGCTTATTTTACATGGTTCTTATTTAAAGCTTTACTAAAAAAGTTATATCCAAGAAAACAGCTTTCCTGTTGATTTCTATTAATCATAAAATTTTATCCCTGTGCTTAAGGATACTAAAATTGTAATTTAGATTGAGTTGTGATTTTATTCAATTCAAGTCTCATGTGTTGAATCTCTTCATTTGTTTTTTGGTGTGTGTGGTATTGTAAGCCTTTTCTCATCAAACACCCTAGGCACTATTAGAATTCTGTTTCATTAAGACTTTATAAACTGATATCACATCTGATTTGGTTGACAAAAAACTCTTGAATGCTAGAAATATTTAACTTATGAAGCTTTTTGTTTTTTTCTTCTTTAATAGGTAGGTATCATTCACGGTATCAACAAGCTTCATAATGACCTTCCCGGTTTGAACTTGGCAATCTCATTGCATGCACCAGTCCAGGACATCCGTTGCCAGATAATGCCTGCAGCTCGTGCTTTCCCTTTGGAAAAACTAATGGATTCATTGCGAGAATATCAAAGAAACAGGTGAGTTTATGCTTTCCTGTTACTTAAATATTTGAACTTTTACTCTTCGGGATTGTGCTTGTTTATAGTCACGAGTTACCAATCATTTCAATCTTAATTACAGTCAGCAGAAAATCTTAATTGAGTACATAATGCTCGATGGGGTGAATGATGAAGAGCAACATGCCCACCAACTAGGGAAACTGATGGAGACGTTTCAAGTGGTAAAACTCTCAAACTTTATTTGCTACCACTTTTTAGAAATTTCTGAATCTTAATCAATCTGTGAATTCCACTTACAAAATTTGATAATTTCTTGTTTCTTTATCTCTCCTGTATATCTATTTCAAACGTCTATAAATCCTATTATCCTATCACCTACAGACCTACTTTAAGTTTTTCTCAGAAATCCAATGACACTGAATGATCAAATTAATTTTTCACTCTCAATTACTGAAATGACATTCATAAATAAAACTGGAAAAATCAATTAAGGCTAGATCATTCATTTGATAGTGTCCTCAGAGGTACTCCAGTGTAGTTTTCCACTGTTTTGATAAGTAGTAGCACTTTTTTTAGGGGTTTTGTAGTAAAATGTAGCGTTTATGTTGTACATGTCTTACCTATTTTAATATCTCTAAACACAATGTGATACTTTTTTTTATCCTTTCAAATAAATACTGTCATTCCTCCTCATATGATACTTTTATAACATTCTTTGTCCGGGCTTCATCCTTGTGAAGCAGGTAGTGAACTTAATTCCTTTCAACCCTATCGGTACGCTGAGTCAGTTCAGAACTAGTAGCGAGCAGAAAGTATCAAGTTTTCAGAAAATTCTAAGGGGCACCTATAATATTCGGACAACAGTTCGGAAGGAGATGGGTCAGGACATAAGTGGTGCTTGTGGGCAACTGGTGGTTAACGTACCTGACAAGAAATCTCCTGGGAGTGCAGGTCCCTTAACTGACATAGAAGATCTTGTTCTTAATATATAGCTTAAATATTTTCTTTTAGGTCTGAATTCTGAAATAGTTTCTTTCATTTAGTATTGTCTCAAAGGTCAAAACTGTATAAGTGAAAGTCAGTCTCATGCACCTAGGTCCTAGGAGAAAAAGAAGAGAATAGATCGAGGTGCAATGATGATGCTTGTTGTAGGTGTTCTTTGGTTCTCCAAATTTTGTAGAATGAAGCAACTTTAAGGTCACAAATGAGTGAGGCACCTCGCTTATGTTTTTGTTAATCTTTGATAGAGCTTGTTTGCATTATGTGCATTTGTGTAAATATTATTCTTTAACCAAGAAAAAAGTAGATGGTAAAGAAATGATGTCTTTCTGGCAACCATGGACTTAGAGAACGGACAACTCACCTTTAGATATGTATCAAGATTTTTCAGTTATGGTGCATCTATCGAATTGATTAAGATGTAATACAAGAGACTTGGGTGTGGAAGGTGTCCAGAATAAGCTGAAAAAAAAGGTATAGTTTGTAAAACATTGATAATCCGTGTTTGTGCTGAGCCAATAGTATTTTCAATAGGAATAAATTAGGATAGGTGACAAATAATTTCATATGGTCTATTATGGTTGAGAGAGAATATAAAATATTATATTTAACATGCCCAAACATAAAGAAAGAAGAATATAAATAAAATATATGATTAAAAGAAGCAAACATATAAAAAAACCTTGCTTAAATTTTTTCCTTTTTAATAATGCATTCTATTGCTCCTCGATTTAGTCATGGGGGATTGAATCCTATAAATCTTAACGAAACCAACAACTATGGCGCTTAGCAGGAGGAATAATTTAGCTCAATTCAGTAATAACTTGATATCAAAACGAACCGGACTCACCAAACATGCCATAAAATTTACAGATCTAAACCTGTCTAAAAGAAATCAAGAACTAGGTACATAAAGTAAGTCATCCATGGAAATCTGTCCTGAATAAGCCAAAAGTTCCAAAACTCAAAACAATGATAACATTAACAAACACATTGCTAACGCTTGCCGCTGTCTGATCCTACGAAGCCAAGAGTGCTTCCAGCTTGGCAATCTGTTCATCCTCATTTTTTGGAATAGGATCCTTATCAACCTCTTGGTACAAATCATGCTTCCACTTCTCTGTTCGAGTCTTGCTAGGATGATAACCTTGTCTTCCATTAAATCGATCTCTTCCCCTATAATTGCCACTGCCCCCATACCTTCCTCTCAGTGAGAAGTCATCCCTCCTAGCATCACCCTTGTTGGGTGCTCTGTCTCCTGCATATTGCTTCTCAGGTCTATCCAAATGACGAGGGTTGCTGCTTCTTTCCTCTCTCCTTTCATTTCGTTTTGGAGGGTAGTCAGCTCCGGTTGACTTTAGGGCCTCTTCTGGAGCTAAAATAGTGTCTGCTGGATCTATTGGAATCTTCTTCTCCCTAAATGCAGGTCTTTTCTTTGTAGTTGGAAGTGGACCATCTTTTCTCTGGGAAGTATTATCGTCTGGCTTAGCTCGTGATTTCTCATCTCTTTGCTCTCTACTCTGAGTTGTATCTGTCCTCTCATTATGCTGGCCCGTTGAATCCTTCCACCATCCGCGCTCTTGAAAAAAAAAAAAAAAGAATTCATGGCATTGGTATATTACTTTCCATAAACAACTAAGATGGTGACTTGTATATTAGAAACTTGGTCCAAAGAACAGAATATATGACAGCAGATGAAACTCAATCTCAGAAGTTTGGAGTCAATAGAGAAAACAAATTTTTATGCCAATGGATAACACAACTATTTTTAAGAAGAACAGCTTAACTGATCTACAACATGTACTCAAAGGATTACACAAGTTGTACTTGTTTGCTTTGCAGTAAATGAAAACAGATACATAATTTTTAACATACTCATCTAGCTCACTAAACATACACATGACAATGCCATGAAAATGAACAAAGGGTAATTTTAATTCTTGTACATCCACATGACCATTAAGAAAGGGGGGAAAGAGAATCAGAAAGGTTGGGGAGTGGGAGGGACACGTCATGCCTGTCCAACATTAAGCGTAACCTACTCCAATGAGCATGCCAGTGGAGACTCAAATCCACACATGGGTTGGTGAAAACTAAAATTGCTATAGTTAAATCTTCCTGCATACAATGCAAGGAATTATGTGCTTGTGTAATTAGAGTCAATTTTACAAATCATGCATACATTTGACTCATGTCATGACTAACATGGTAGCAACAAAGAAAGACATCAAATAAAAACAAACTTAAGGAAACTCACCTCCAGTTGCCCTTCGACCAACTTGCCTGGCACTACCTCGTTCATCATGCTGTTATAAATATGCACAGGCAAGCCTAAGATGGTTATATAAGGAAGTACTTGAAGGCAAGGAGCTGAAACAGATTTTCCAAGTCATATTGAAAATGAATGAGTATCAAAATAATTTCTTCTATATCTTCCAGGTAAACAAATATATAATAAAGTACTTTAAGGCTGTGCAAACAATTTTTTTACAGATTCAGTAAAGGATTTAATATCATTCTGCTTGCTTAATCTATGATACAAGAATCAATTCAGAGCAATATTTATACTATGGGAAACTGCAATCGTTTCCTTTTATTAGCCTTTTATGTTTCACCTTGAATCAGATCACAAGCCGGGGAAAGAATTATAAGGGTAAGTCAAGTATTCAAAGACGATTCTTATGCATAACACCCCTACAAAAACCTGAAAATAAGAGCGAGATCTTGGTACTGCAGCAGGATCAGATGCCTGTTTGGGTGCTTCAGAATGATAATCTTGTTTCTTGTCAGAATCCTTTTTCACAGCCCCAGCTTCTTGCTTAGAGTCATGTGTTAAAGAGGCCTCAACTGGTAAGGCATCATCCAATCGGCGGTGGTGTTTCTGAGCCTGGCCCATGTGGTCTACATTATCTAAATTAGTACTTCCAGTTCCTTTGCTTCTTTCTCTTTCTTGAATTCCATCCCTTCTAAATCTCTTCGGGCTAGAACCAGCTCCAAAAAAATGTTAGGAATAAGATAGTGAGATATCATATCCTCAGATAGGATTACTACCAACAAATCATATCATTCTACTATGATGTATTCAAACAAAAATTCACCCAGCAAAAAACTGTGACTGGTCAATCAGTTACATGGTAAGTGTTCATACAACAAAACAGCCAAATGCATTACAGAACAAGTCATTACAAATTCGAAAATGGGATCTTCTGGCCTAAACTAAAGACAGAGGATGCCAAGAGGAATCACATGTTCCAATCAGCCAACGAGAGGAATTAGGTTTTACGTTTTAGACATTCACCATAAAGAATCACTGATAGATCGAGTCAATTCAATGGTAAGCTATGCGTATCAACTAGAAAGATTGTACCTCCAAATCGAATCCTATTCTAAAATGAAATTGCACAAGGATATGCAATAACAACCTAATCAACCGCGAAATTTCATGTCGGCCACAAATTAAAAGTATCAGTGAATTGCCTGAATGGATAAAAATGAAGTTTAAGATGTCCTGAATTTCATCGGAAAACATGCATAGTGTGGAGAAAATCTTCATATGCGTAAAAGGGACGCCTATTGTTCCAAAATGATCAGATTATACAGTAGAAATCAAAATTTGGAGCAGCACTCAAAGTTCAATTGAAATTATGTTGAAACGGAGAAGGCGAGAAAGAAGTACCTTGGCTCTCGATCAAATCGAGAATGGCGTCGCCCGGAATCGCGACCCTCTCGACGAGACATTGGCTTCAGTAACATGCACAGCTGAATCAGAAGTGAGCGAGTTAAGGCTATATGAAGTTCAGGGGCTAAGATTAGGGTTACCTTTGGTGCATTTGTAACAATGTGCATAGAGACGAACAGAAAATAGAAAATTAACTATAAAAAGTGTTATCTTTCAAAAGTTCTATATTGATCCTTTATGTTTCTCAAAAGTTTTATATGTGTCCTTCAAGTTTCATTAAAGTTCTATATTGGTTCCTTATGTTTTATTAAAGTTCTATATTGATCCTTTATGTTTTATTGAAGTTCTATATTGGTTCTTTATGTTTCATTAAAGCTTTATATTAGTCCTTTATGTTTCATTAGAGTTTCATATTGGTCCTCTCAGCATGGTTTTATTTTTGCTTAAACAACGTCGTTTGGGTGTTTTTGGTATATCTAAGGCCACGTCAGCTATCCGATACACGTAGGAGAGATTATGTATCCACCTCGGCATGTCACGTCAGCAGTTAACTTAAGAGATTGACGAATTTTGCACGAAATGACCAATTTAGAACTTTTGAAAAAAAGAAAGGACCAATTTAAAACTTCTAAAACATAAAACTAATTTAAAACTTGGGTGAAACATAGAGGATTAAAATGAACATTTGACCTTACAAAATAAAAGACGTTATCATGGCAAAATTGATGAAACGCTGGAGCTAAATATACGTGGACAACAAATCATATTTGCATACACTGTTAACTATTTAGACAAATTAGAGTGAATGGCAAAATTGTTTACAAATTAAAAGTTTAGAGATATAATTGACAACAAACTTTAGGGACCAAAAAATTTTCTTTTGCCTATTTAATATTCACTTCATCAACAATAAACTAATTTTTAATTTCCCAGCTAAATTTTATTTATGGTCAATTTTATCTCAAAAATTATGAATTGCAATTAATTTTATCTCAACTTCGAACGATATTCGAATTACTAGCAATAAATAATGACATGATAATACACATGTAACATTATTACATTAATGTATCAATTGCTCATAATTTCTAGAACATACCGAGTGACAAGTCCATGTTATTATTATAAAAAAATGATATCACTTTAAGTGATAGATTAATATTAATAATACACGTATTGTCATTTTTTGTTAATAATTTGAATTGGGTTAATGTTGACACGAAATCAATTGTAATCCCAAATGTTCATAATAAAATTGGTCTTTTATGTATGTTACTTTTTTCCTATAAGCCCATACTGTTTTTCTCACCATCTATTTCTTCAACTAATACTTTGAATTAGACAGTGAGCAAAATAGTACTGCAATAGTAAAAAAATCACATAAACTAAATTGAATTTTGAAAGGTTAAAGAAGGAACCAATATAAATATATATAGTTATGTATAACACCTCATAAGAATTCATCATCATTTATTTAGCCGATGTTAGTAAAAATAACATTGCTTAAAAAATAAAAGTTTGAGAGTACAATTAATCGCGATTAAAATCTAGAGATACCAAATATACATTTGCATTCTTAGAAGAAGAAAAAAAGAAATCTAATTTTTATATATTTGCAATTAAGGTTTTTAATTACAAGATGATAAATAAATATTTGTTTACAACTCAGTTGGAGGAAGTAGTGAACCTTGAGCACCATTTGATCATAAGTTGTTGAATACTTGCATCCATGCGAGTCCCTTTTCCTCCCCACACTAACATATGCCCAATATCCCTAATTGATGATCCTCTTACTTCATGCACTGCTTTAAACCCCAGTCTACCGTAGAACCTAACAAGCTGAAATTTTAAACACCTTAAGTAAGTCTAATAGATGGGTTAGTCTATGGTGTAACTTATTGTATATATGCAATGTAATTTCAGTCGATAGGATTGTGACATGTGAGTAGGATGACTTGAGATGCAATGCAATTTTCCACGTGTCACATTCCTATCGGCCGAAATTGCATTGCATGCATGCAACAAACCAACGACTAATAAATACACCTAGTACTAAGTTTTTTTTTTGCCGAAAACACCTGGTAGTAAGTTAACAATAAACAATGGAATGAGATTAGACTCAATAATGAAGAGAAAGAGTTTTTTTATTTCCCCTTCTTTTTATTTATGATCTTAAGATGAAATAGATAGGTTGTTTGTATTTATTTTTTTAAAAAAGCACTTTTGCTCTTAAATTATCAATGTAAACTTTCAAATTTATTTTTTGTAAAAAACAAAATTATGGAAAGATTATTATCAAAAAATTAATTAAAAATATGACACTTTAAAGATCAAATTAAAAATATATATATATCCAAACTTTATACCAATTTTTTCATTTCGTTTCAACACTTTTATTAGGTTATTTTTTATTCTAAAAATTATAAATTGCAATTAATTTCGTGTCAAAGTTTTCAATTTCGTCAGGACACGTAACATTTTTCAAATTACTAATGAATCACGTTATTTTTTTAATATTAATGTCAACTTATCACTTAAAACAATATCACTTCTTCTTACTAAAGATAAGAATATAAAGAAATACTTGAATGATGAGTTAATATTAATATTAAGACGAAATTTAAAATAATTGGACAAAACCCACTGCAATTCAAGTTTTTGAGATAAAATTAACAAGGACAAATAATTTAGAGACGAAATTAAAAATTAATGTAAAGTATAAAGACAAAAAAAAAACATTTTTATTAATTAAAAAATAATTTAGATAAGGGTTGGTAAGAAGAGAAGCTTACCTTAGAATGATAAAGATCAGAATCATTGATAGCGAGCAGCTCAGCTTTTTCGCAGCCACAGTCATAGCCATGACGAATCGCCACAGCGCCGATGAACAATCCAATCCCGAAGATCGATTTCTCCATTCCAATCGTCTCTCTTCGCAGCTTCATCGAATCCAAGTGAAGAATTCTCCCTCCTACCCACACTCTAATCACTCCCTCTGCCCTTCCAACTTCGTTCTCGCTCTCCAAGCTCTTCGCTGTGATTCTGAAGAATGGTCCCACAGTTCGGAGTTGAACGTCGAGATTTTGAGTCCTCGAAGCCTCGAGAATGTCGGACATGGATGGCAATCGCGGAGCCGCGTCGACGACGGCGACGTCGTCCTTGATTTTGGCATATACGCAGGAGGAGGTGGAAGTGATGGTTGGAGATGGAATAGGGATTCTAGGTTGGAATAATTGGGGGTTTTGGAAGTGGAATTTGGAAGGTGGAAGAAGTGAGGAAGATAGAGCCATGTCTGACGATTATTATGTGCTATCTAAGAAAAGGTGGATGCCTGGATGGTATTACACTATTACTTCACTTCCATCATGGAAGCTTGATGGAGAAGATGACAGAGCACAGAGAGATAGAGGATGGACAAAAATAAAATTGAATTAGGGGCTCCATATTTAATTGAAGATTTTTTGTCAAGTAACTAAAAAAAAAAGGAAACTTATTTTTGAAGTCCATTTGACAATTATTCTTGAATTTTAAAAATATTTAATTTAGTAAAAAATAGAAATGTTGGAGGAAATAGAAATGTAAATAGAATAAACATGAGTAAAATAAGTTATTTTATCCTTATATTAAAAGTGAAAATAGAATAAAAATAAATAAAAATAAGTACAAAAACATAATTTTATCAAATTGCAAAAAGTAAAGTATATTTGTAACTTTGTATGAAAAATATTAAAGAGAATGTTGAATTACAGTCAAAATTACGCCTAATATTTGCGCAACCAAACAAAGCCCAAGATTTAACGGCCCAACTTGTGTCATGAAATAAGACCTATCATTATTTAAAACATATTTTTAAAGGAGAATAAAAATTAAGTCTAGTATTAGATACAGAGTACAAGTAACTTGATTTATTATATGAATAAACATTGATTACAAGGAATAATAAAACAAATTATATAAATGTCACTAGCTGTAGAGTTGTGCTGTACAGAAATATATACAGATATACAGAATAATGTTGTATAAATTACAGTCTTTGACTACTTTTAGCAAAAAAATGATCAATGGGCACATACTTGCCTTCTTTCTGGGACAACTTTTGCTTCTTGGATTTACTATGTCTTGTGGTATTTTTCTCCTTCAGAATCCGACTGAAATAACATATTTTAGTAGTATTAACTCAAACTTACAGGAAAATCGAAATCAGACACTTGGAATCATTAAGATTTGGTGAGTACAAAATAATAGATTACCTTTGACTCAGCACAGAGGTTCTTGGGTGAATGCTAGATTCTTCCTTTTGTAGCTTTTCAGCAAGATGAAAATCTGTGTGTTCTTGTCTTTCTATAACAAAACTTGGAGGTAGTTCTGTTCCACAAAGTGAACATTTGTAATCATTCAACCACAACAACGTCCCTTCGTCACAAGAATTAAGTTGGTCACCCTGCATCGTGCAAGTTACATTTTCGCAGCTACTATTTTCAGGGTGGTCCCGCGAAGAAGAAGGATCTGTTTCCGGCATTTTTGCAACTTCATTATAGTCAGAACTTGAAGCATCATTCACATACTGCGGTACCTAAACGGGAGTCCTCTATAAGTGATTAAATCAATCAAAACAATTTTCCAAAGTCGAAGAATGAAGAACCAAGCTATTTAGTTAAATAAGGTATACCTTGTCTGCTTCATTATTTTTTCTGATAGTGCAAATGTGGTTATCCGCATCTAATAAATCAGTACCATCAAAAGCATCTCTGCAATCATGAGAACATGTTTGCCAACTGTCAATGGAAATATTGGTTTCTGTATCACTGATTTCAGTAACATTTGGCAGAGAAGGATTGCTATTCCTATTAGCATCTCCTGAAGCAATGAAGTTGGTTATGGTCTTCTGTGTAGGATCAGATGGAACACCATACTTGTCTTCATTGAAATGAGATACTCGCAGGCCTGACAGAAGAAAAACCTTTGTCAAGCTACATATTTGAGTTTTCTCATAGTATAAACTATAAACTGTAAGAAGTAAGAATCCCTCTCTTCTCTTGGCTCACAGCACAATCTTAACGTGGAACAGATCAGTAACACCCACCTATCAATCTTAAAGAAATCGGAAGTTCAGCTTTTAGCAGCTTTGAAGCATGTTTCAGGATATCCTCACTCGAGCTGATGTACTTTTGTAAAGTTACAGCTCTAGTCCGAACCTGTGGATAATCACTGAATCAAAAAGTACACTATGGCATAACATATATCACAAGAGGTAACAAAATCTTGTATTATGAAAAAGAAACAAGTAGTTGTTTTAAAATGTTTCACCAATGGAGTAGAGAAAACATGTAGAACAATGTTCTTAATCAATCTTTAGAGAGATATTCAAGAGAAGACAGAAAGCATAAGGAATACCTCAAAAGATGCCGTTTTTAGTTTAAGGGTCAATGTTCGCCCACGAAGGCCCTCATTTTGCATATCTGTGGACAACATTTCAGCAAGCTCCACTGCAAGTGTTCATATATTCTATGCTCATATGTTGAAGAGTTAATATAATTAAATTTCTACCTAAGTCAGACAATCCACTAAATCCTAGTTATTAACCAAATTTTTGGAATGTCAAATTTGCATGCATTTGAATTATAAAAAATTTTGTTCACCGTTCTGTAATGAAAGTAGGCTACAGCCATAAGCACCCAAGAACTTTATGTTTCAACACAAAAAGTTCTCAGCATTCCAACTGAAAAACCATAACTAATTATGAGTTTAAATTATGCAATCTGAGAACGTTTCTTGAAGACATTACAAATAATAATAGATCAGATTAATACCTAATTTGTTATACAACTGTGCTTCATCATCAGTGGCTGAAAATGTTCTTTCATTACTAATGCTTTTCCGCAACCTTATTTGGGGTGTATCTGTCTTCCCAAGACCTAAACCCACAGATAGAAAAAAATCTGCAGAAAATTGACAGATGGTCACACGTTAATAAAGTGTCCACAGGGTCAAGAGCAGAAATGAAATGAAATGAAAGTCAAACATTGACGAGAACAGGCAAATCACTGAAAATAGAGGGTAAACTAACAAACTTGCCAAAGTAGAAACATGAAGATAGAAAATTTTAAAATGTATGTTAAAGGCTCACACCATCTAAGCAAACAAACAATGATTTTTTTTCCCCATTTTAAGGATGAAAAAAATGAAATCGTAAAAATTTTTTTTTTTTTTTGATAGAAAAAGAAATATTATTGAAGAAGAGAATAGAATACACAAAAGGAGGACAAGAGGTCCTCAAAGAGGAAAAATATTATTAAAACTTTTATCTAGGGATGGCCTAGAAAGAGCTTTTAGAAAACCTCAGTTGAACTTGAACTACACATATATCTAGGACGTGATGTAGAAAGGGAACTGGACCCAAGGAAAACTGACCAAGAACACTCAATAATCTTTGCTCAAACTCAACAGCAATAGGTTGAGGTCTTAACATAGGTAATATGCATTTATATAGACAACTCAAACAAACCTAATTCCAGTACTAACAAACAATCAAAACTTAATTATGAAGATTCAAGAAATCCCAACTACAAAAATCTAAACACTAAATTCCCAAATTAAAAATAATAAACCCCAAAATTATATCACACATGAATTAAAATAGCGTAGTTGGGAGTTTGTCATAGAGGGGATGAGAATGGAGGATTTTCAACAAATCCTCCAATGTCCTCCCTCATTTATAATCTCAAGTTCTCCCAATTTGAGGGGTTTTGAAGGAAAAAGTTTTCCCATCCCTTCCCTTCCCCTCCCTTCTCTTTCATCCCTTGGATTCTTCCCTTTCCCTTTCCCTCCCAACTCCCAAACGTACCCCACAGGACTAGTAAACAAAGATCACCAGGGTGTGCTCCCCGGGCCGTAAGAAACCCATTAGATTCTGTATGTTAAATTGTTAATCAAGAAAACAGAAAGAGCTGGCCCTACTGCTAACCTGCTGCTGACTGAGAGAAAAGAGCACAGAGGAAGCCACCCTTCTGCAGCATCTGCTCACATGTGCTAATTCCAAAAACACCCCTCAAAATATTTTCAGTGACTTTACCAATGCCCCCAATCTGTTAATAGTATTCAGCATCTAGATTATTGATCAGAAATATACCTCCACAAAAGATATAAGATGCATATAAAACTATCCTGCCACAGCTAGGCATGGAACTAATAATTTGATCTTAATAACAGAATCATTGAAAAAGTCAAAAGTAAACATACCTTACGGATGGGAAGGGAAGATATAAATGTTACAACAGCTATGCGGTCATTTGGCAAAACAAATTGTCCATTTGGCTTGTTTATATCTGAGCAAACCTAAGCAATATGATATGATGTATGAAAGTTAGATACCGACCTTACATAGTCATTGCATGATCAATTACTTCCTAATTTATACAAAACAAGGAGATCTAAAATGAAACGTTATTGATGCATCTAGTTCAAGAAGTTCAACATAGAAGCCATGTTCCAGGAAAAATATAACAAAATTATGGACACAAATGCATAAGCTGATAAGCTTAAAATGTCCTTGTATTCTAACTGGTAACGAGATCAATGAGATGCCTCTTTGCATGAAACATCTACTTCAACAAGTGACTAATGAAGTAAAAATGCATTGATATTAAACCAAAATATATAATAGCAAGTCTTTATAGATCTTTTATGAGCTAATAACATACATACTTGATTATTACAAATTGTCAGAAACCTTTCATTTATTATGCTATTCCTCAGTATTCAAAACAAAAGACATCAAAGACACCAAAGCAAAAAATGGTGAGGAAATTCATGTTTATACCGTCAATGATATGTGAAATGACCAAAATAAGTGCAAAAACAAATATTTAGAGAAAAGCTTGCAGAACCTTAGCAAGTAAGCGGTTTGGTGCCACTCCAGCACTACATGTGAGACCAGTCTCTTCATAAACACTGGCTCTGAGTTCCTCAGCAATCTACAAATTACAAAAAGAAGAGAGTTACTACATGTATGAAGCCCAGCTATTTCCAAATTAATCAAAGGTACCAACTTTTGCACTCGTGATGTTTCTTTCTTTGCAAACTTCAGTTATATCAAGATATGCTTCATCCAGACTGGCAGCCAAGAAATTAGGATCATATCTCTGGAATACTAAAAATAACATATAAATGTGTATTAAACAACCATCATAATATATTAATGAAAAGGAAGAAATCCAATATTGACCATAGTCATAGCAACAAAATAGTTACCTTTTCTGGTCAAGTCGCTGAAATAGGTATACTTTTTAAAATCTGTAGGAACAAAAATTAGCTCTGGACACAGTTTACGTGCAATGAACCCTGGCATTGCAGCACGAACCCCAAATTTCCGGGCCTATACAAAAGATCAAAATATCAAATCATAAGTGGACAAAGTAGTGTTGAAGCAGGTTAATGTTTTTCACCTCAGATCAATCTCAGAACCTGGAATGCCTCAAAACAACTATAAGTGTGTTAACAAAAAAACAAACCTCATAATTGGCAGTGGATATCATAGACATGCCACCAACAGCCATTGGTTTGCCCTTTAATGAAGGGTTACTTAAAGTCTCAACTGCGGCATAGAAAGCATCCATATCTACATGTAACCAAATCTTTGACAGGTCACGTGTAGCTTCCAGCTCAAGGATTCTTTTATCTGCCACCTGCCCTTGGATAAACTAGTAAATTAGACTAGGGCAATAGGTTTCAAGGATGAATCCAACTTGAACTTGAGCAGTGCTTGATAATTGATATTAACAATTAAAAACTAAGCTTATATTTAGTAATTAATAAATCCACAGGGCACCACCATCAAAGAGATCAATTGCATCTAAAGTCTAAACTAGAAGAAAAAATATTAAAATTCAGTCACCTCTCCTCTGAATACGTATTAACTTGAATTGAATTAATTGGTAAACAACTAAACATATAACCAGGGAACGATGCTTATTTTGATAATACCTTCTGAAAAAGAGAAATGTCAGTTGCTGTAAGCTTTGCACACTGAGCTCTTAGGTTCTCTATTTTCTGTCTAATATAAGCTTCCTTACGTTCTTCATTCTCAAAATACTTCGATCCTTTGCTCATTTCATATACTATCCTTTGTACTTTCTCTTTGTCAACTCCGTCCATTCCTTAATGTCCACAAGGAATACTTTTAAGAGAAGATACAACTAAAACAGTAATGACTACAAAGACTTGACAAATATCAACTCAACTTAATAGGGAAAAGAAGTATACACAAATATATATAAAAACAGGAGTAATTATCATAATGCAGGGTACATTTTGGTATTTGAACCAAAACTTGGAATTAAGAGTGGCTACCAACATATAACTGATATTAATCTATGAAAATGGAAACAAAAATTCAGTTACGTACAATAATTTACAAAAAAATCAATAATTTCCTACTATGCAATACAAGGGGGCAAATTTCAGAAAGCTCAAAATTGCCTCCATCACCCTCCATTTCATATATGATATATCTGTTGAGTAGGGAGGAAACACAATTCCCCTAACTGATTAGGTGCTAAGTGATTTCTTTATTTTTCTTTCCTTTTCCCCCTTCAAAAAGCTTAGTCATCTGTAAGTTAGTTCATAATTTTCAATTTCCAACATGTCTAGAACAAAAACCAGTAGAATTTCATAATCAAAGCTCCAAATTAAAATTAGAAAAAAAAAACACGAACCTGCTTTGGCGTTAGTGTAAACTGTGTGATAGGACTGCCATGGGCGAGCACTGTCCACGGTGGTCTCGCTTCCTTCCATCGCACTCTGAAGAATTGAAGAATTTGGAAAGAGCGCCAAAAGACCAAAAGCTGAGCGATGAGACGAGAAAATTTGGTACTTGTATTGGATGGTGACGCTTTCTGCTGTGGCGATGTGGATTTTGGGATTTTGGTAATGTGTGTCTACTGTCTAGTCTACGATGAATTGTAATCGCACATGGGCTTTGAAATACTGTAGAGATTGAGGTATGGACATGGTCATTTTGGCCCAACCTAATGGGTGATGGATTTGGGCTTTTGCATAATTTTTATGATAATTAAATTTGGAAAATAATGAAATAAAAATTAGAAAGTTTCTGCTGTGAACTTGGATCCGGATTTTCATATACTTTTATTGGATTCAAATCTTTATGAACTTCTGATATTTTTTTGACAAGTACGAACTTCTGATTTGACTTTGTTTCTTTGTCTTATTGTTGGGCCCCGGCCCTTTTTGGAAATTGGATCCAGTGCAATTCACTTCCGTGCAATTTTGGTGCAATTCTTTCAAAATGTATATTTTTACTTCATTTTTTAAGCACTAATACGAACTTACTCTAACAATAACCCACTATGAATGGATTAGGAACGAAATTATTATCAATTTTGACAAATATCATCACTAAATAGCCTTGTGAGACTATTTTTCAATATCAATAACAATTTGGTCCCTAATTCATTTAAGGTGATGATATTTGTCAATATTGATAATAATTTGGTCTCTAATCTATTCATGGTGGATTATTGTTAGTATGAGCCCATATTAGTACTTCAAAAATGAAGTAAAAATGTACATTTTAAAGGAATTGCACCGAAATTGCACGGAAGAGAATTGCACCGGATCCAATCCCGGCTTTTTGGGACCAAAAAAAATAAAGAAATTAAAAAGTGGAATAAGGATTAAAACATTATTTTGGTCCCTCATAGATGTCTCTTTTATCATTTTGGTCCCTCAACCAATTCTTTGAATACTTTACAAAGTTCATGATGTGTACAATTAATTAGCATCTAACTAAGCAAATTAGTCTACATTTAATATTATAATAAAGTTGATGATGTATATAATTAACTATTAAATATTTAAATGGTTAACTAACTAAAATTTCGCGAGTGTCTCATATGACTTAGATTTACTCATCCATCATCTAAAATATTTAAAAGTATTACATGAATACTTAATTTTTAGTACATCCCTCAATTCATTTAATGTCATTGTCGTTATTAATAGAATTCATCCTAAATAATTTAAAGATTAAATTTTTATTAATATTAACAAATAATAAATAACTACTGCTCACTACTGTAATAATATCAAACATGCTCTCGTGCCCACTACGTGTATTCCATTTATAAGCCTCTACGTGTATTCCATTTACAAGCCAATAATTCAATAGAATTAAGAATTTATCTTAATGCTTTTTTAATTAGATAAGAATTTAAGAGGTTATTGAAAAGGAATGCATACAAAAACATATTTTTTATTTTTAAAATTTCAAATTTTTTTTCCTTTCTTTTTATTTAACTCCGTCACTCAAAACGTCACAAAATGACCTTTGCCACCACTGTGCTTTCTCCTTCCTATGATCCTATCCACCGCTCCATTTCATTAATTACCCCATGTTTTTCGCAATTCAAAAATCAACAAGCAACGGTCACATTGAATTGAAGTTTTGACTTTTGAGCTACCAAACCACACACCCTTCACCAACCCTTATAATTCAATCACCACCATTCCTTTTCTTCCAATTTTCTCTGCCCTCTATATTCCCAATTTTTTAGCTCTTTTTTCTAATGGTTCTTTTTCTTCCTTATATAATTTTCCCACCCTTTTCTTTTTCTGTTTGATTAATTATTCTTTTGACGATCTGATTCAAGCTAGATATGATAGGCATTGCGACTGTAGGTAGACCACGTCAAGGAAGTTGTTCCCCGGTACTGGGGCCCCGCTTCGAAACGTCGTCGTTGCCAAATCTAGGGTTTCTTCGATTGAAGAATGCCGATTCTGTGGTCATTTTGAGATCCAGGGACTTGTTGCAAATGAAAGCCATAGAGGGGTCGACGAGGGCGAGTGTTAATGGGATGAGTGTCGGTGGTGATGAGAAGAACCCCACGGATTTGAACGAAATTATGAGCAATGGGCATGCTGGGAGTTCGGGTAATTTTTCAATTTTGAGTTCTGTATTTGTTTTTATGGGGATTTGGATTTTGCTATTTTATATTGGGGTTTTCGCAATTTGTTTGGGTTGAAGAGGTGAAAGATTTTTATGGTTTCCTTTGTTTCTGTTTCTGCCATTAAGCGAAAACGTTTGTAAACTTTGCAGGAGATTAGCTCCTGCAAGCAAATGTTAGTTGCATGGTAGTGAGAAGTCAAAAGGAAGTCAATTGAGGATATGAGGTTTTTTTTTTTGCAAATGTGCTTGTTCCTAAACTACAAGATCTCTGTCAATTTGTTTGTTGTCAATTGTGTCCCTACACTTGAATCTGCAAGCAATTTTGTCATCTATTAACCACCAATTTTGCTATCTATTAACTTCTGTCTATCAATTTTGCCATCTATTAGCCAAGGTAACATAGTTTATTTTGTAGTGCCACAGTTATTACCGACTAAATTGTCAAATAAGTGTAGCTAAATATATGACTTGGCATCACATTAAGTATTGGAAGCCACATGGGTAGCTACATTTGCACTTCCATTAATTATTTAGACGGAGGTAGGGGGATTGGCAAAATTGCTTGCAAATTAAAAGTTCAAGGACACAACAACAAAGTTTAGGCGTCAAATTGACAAAGACCTATAGTTTGACTTTGACCAAAAAGATACTTTTGCCTTTTCTTTTACATGCTGGACAATATCTATGACACAAGGGGATGATGTCCTAAAGATTTTGGCACCCGTTAACAAAAGGGGGCATGTAGACTAAATATTGCCATGCATATTTCTAAAGTTGATGATGAATTGTTAAAAGCATGGCTTAACTTGGGTTGTTAGCATGCATGGATGGGGATCATGATGTTGATGTATGAGTCAACTACTGAGTGCATATTTATGACTTCATGCTATATCGTTACAATGTATTTATATGAATAGAAATCTAATCTTGTCATTTTGCATTCTGTCCAAAGTGAATTTAACTGTCTAAGTTTGCCAAGTTTTGGGTTACTTGAGTTTTGTACCATTCTTATATGCTTCTCAATCAGGGAAACATGTCAGCCAATTAACTACCATCGGAAATTCAACAAATATTCAATGGCACAACTGTTCACTTGAAAAAGTTGATAGACAGAAGTTACTTGATCAAAGAGGATGTGTAATATGGATAACAGGTCTCAGTGGTTCTGGTTAGTAGTCTTGTTCAGATTTTCTTGTTTTTATTTCATTTTCAATTAAAAGGATTCCATGTTAGTCTCATTCTGAATTCTGAGTTCTGACAGATTAAGCTTACTAAGGTTCTTTATAGATATTGAGTAAAGATTTTAACCAAATTGTCATCATTCTAGTTGATGGTCTTGCTGCAAATCAATGAAACTGTAATCATATTTGAATTCTTTTTTTAAAAAAAATTAAAATTGTTTTCTCATTTCTTCATTGTAGGCCCTGGGGCCCTCATTTTTTAAATTTGCATGCTTATTGTATTGCTTATAATCTCACACCGAAGTTGTTTGTTGTACCTATATATTCAATGGCAATGTGTTTGTTGTTGACTTGTTGGTGAGAAGGAAGTTTTCTTGCCCACAGCCCAATCTTGAAAAGAATTATCCAGTTACCGATTAATAATTTGTATAAACATTTTCATAAGGTTATGACTTTTAAAAGGCATAATTGTTAAAAATGTTAGAGCATGGAGTTCTGTTTATCCTTCTAATTGATAAGCCATCGATTGTGTTACATGATGAATTTGGGACTTGCACTTGCTATGATTGTCTTTTGGACTCAGAGATTGATAGTTGCAGAATAACATGCTTATATTGCCTTGAAACCGAGGTTTCTGTAATCCATGAAGAAATTGACAGAGGAGAGGAATAACTGTTTAGTAAATGAAGACAAAGCAGGTTTTTTGGCTTTAATGTCTAGGATTATAGGACTTCTGATTTTCTCATTAATTTTGCCAATAAATAGCCAATATAAACAAGGTAAGAGTTTATAGGGTACCATAGTTTATCCTCCCGATGATGCAATTAAATTTCTCACACTCTGCTAGATCAACCTTGAAGTATGCAAATGCAAATATATTCTTGTATATGATCCGGATCCAGTCACCAATATATGTTCTTTAGGGTATATTTGGGGAGCTGGGAGGAGAAGGGAAGGAATCCAAAGGAAATGAAAGAAGAGAGAAGGAAAAGGGATGATTAAATGATAATTTCTCGTCTTTGTTTGGGGAAACTTTCTCCTTCGAAATCCCCCCAATTTGGGGATCTCGAAAATATAAAGGAGGGAGGGCTTAGGAGGATTTTAAAAGGTTAGCTAGAAATCCGTCACTATCCTTCTATCCTTGTTAATAATACTCAAACAAGATAAAGGTTTTAATGAATTCTCAGTGAGCCGATTATTTGGCAAACCTTCTGTTTAAGTTGGAAAAGAGGGAAAATGGGGGAATAGAGGAAAAGTTCTAGGATTTTTTTTTTTTGGGAACAGAAGGTAAGTCTAGAGAGAGGGGAAATGGAATAAAAGAATAAAGCTGTAGCATCATGCATTAATGAGGCTCTGCTCGTTGCTTTTTGTCAAATTTTCTCTGTTCTCTCCATTTTATTTGGGGAACTAACCTTTATTTATTGTACCATTGACAGGGAAGAGCACTCTGGCTTGTGCTCTAAGTAGAATCTTGCATCAGAGGGGAAAGTTATCATACGTACTTGATGGGGACAATCTTAGGCATGGCTTGAACAAGGATCTTAGTTTTAGAGCTGAAGATCGTGCAGAGAATATAAGGAGAGTTGGTAAGTCATATCTGTTGTCTTGTCTCTTGTGTTGGTGATGTGTTAAAAAATGTCTTTTTCAATGAACTATGGGTGCAAAATAAGATTTTAATGTGCAAACATGAATTTTCTTTTGCATCTATTTCCATCCAGGTGAGGTAGCAAAGCTGTTTGCAGATGCTGGAGTCATTTGCATTGCAAGCTTGATCTCTCCCTACAAAAGAGATCGAGATGCATGCCGTGCACTTTTACCAAATGGAGATTTTATTGAGGTTATTACTTGACTTCTGAATTAATTTGACCCGATTTATAGATGCAAATAAAATTGGCCTATAACTTGTTGCATTACTTTCATAACACAGTTTTAAATGCAACAGGTTTTCGTGGATGTGCCACTAGAAATTTGTGAAGCAAGAGATCCCAAGGGCCTTTACAAGCTTGCACGTGCTGGAAAGATTAAAGGTAGAATTACAAATTTACAATGTTATTCTAATCTTTACTTAATGTGGATATGACTATTAGTAATTTTCAAGGTTTCCTACACCATTGGTCTTGTGGTATTTTTCTTTTGCTTATTTGTTTTTGGCTTGCACACATCAGAACTGATACAGAAATTTTCAGGCTTTACAGGGATTGATGATCCTTATGAGACCCCATTGAATTCTGAGGTACACATGCTGTTTCAACTTTCAACTATACAATATTGACAATAGGCTGTAAACACATATTGTATCTGCAAAGAATCCATTTCAGAGTTTTATTGCAGTTAATCATGACTCATAACTCATAATGACCTCTTCAACTTCATATACTTACTAATTGATGATTCCTTGTTATTACAACCATAAAAACGAGCCAAGATACAACATGTTGGCATCGCTTAATCAATATATATAGCCAACCTCATATAGTGGAAAAATGCTGTTTGTTGTTGTTTCCTTGTTACTACAACTAAATTATTGAAAGGTATTTTTCTCTCTTTTGTTTTCTTGTTGTCTCTGGATTCATCAGATAGTGCTAAAACATGGAGAACCATGTTCTTCTTCCCCTACTGAGATGGCAGAAAAAGTGGTGTTTTACTTGGAGGAGAAAGGGTACCTACAACAAGCTTAGTATGGTAGCTTCAATTCCTTTGCTGCTAAAGTTTTGACCGTACTTTGCATAAAGTATCTACCTTCTTCTGCCTCGTTGATGAACTGATAAATTATTCCTGATGTAAATATAGTCTTAAATGTAAATATTATGTATGATGACGAAGTTTGATAGGGAGAGAGATGATTTTTCGCAGCCTCCCATTGTAAATATCTATAAGCAACTAGATGATGTTGTGTATACATGAATCGTTTTAATGCTGCTTCAGATTCAATTTTCTAATACTAAGGTGATTTCTGGAGTTTTCTTTCAAAGATCAAATTATATTTCCCTACTAATTAGTAATTCCCTGCTTCAAATCAGGGAATTACTAATTAGTAGCTTCTTTATAATTGTTGTAAGTTTTATTGCTTTTTTTTTTTCTTTAATAGTGTTTCTTAAAAAAAAATTTGACTAAATTATATTTCCCTCCTCTTTATCCTGAAAAATTACACTATTCTCCTTGAGAGATAAGAAAATTACTATTTCACCTATTTTGACTTAAAATACTCCTATGCTTATTTTTTATATAATTAAATATGTATTTTTTAAATACAATTAAATATGTATTTGACTAGTATAAAGATTTTTAAAAAATTTAAAATAAAATAGCATAAATCATTTTACTCCAAACTAAATAATAGTGAACTAATAATTTTTTAAAATAATAATAATGCTATTAAGAGTATTTTAGTAAAAAAAATACAATTATTAGTTTTTAAATCTTTAAGGCTGCGTTGGGTTCAAAACAAATGTAGAATTGTAATTGAAATTAGAATTAGAATTGGAATTAGTAAGATGGAATTGGAATTAAATTATTTGAATTGAAAAGTGTGTTTGGTATGAAAAGATGGAATTAAAAGTTTGTAAAAGAATGTGAAATAAAAAGACTAATTTATCCCTCAATAAATATTAAATAAATTTTTTTATCAATTAAATAATTATTAAAAAAAAAGGAAAACATCTAACGGTACAAAATGAAAAGGAGACTATTCTTTGTTAATCTTTATTACTCTTTCTCTTTCTATATTAGAGAGAGAAGCATATTGGCTGTATGGACCAGATCGACGGTTCGACCAATCTAATTGTGAACTAGTCACTTAAACGAGTCGGTTAGACCTAAAAAATTAATTTTGTAGTTAGACTAAATTTAAACGAAGTTCAAACGGACTGAACCATCCAACCGATCCAATTTTTTTATATGCAATAAATTTTTTGTTGTTGTCCTTCACTTAAAAAATAAAAAATAACATCAGAAAAGAAATTAGAAAAGTCTTGAAAATTAAAATTTAAGAAGTCATGATTATCAAGAATTTCATGCTTGGTTTGATCAAGTTCTTTCAAAGTTTGACAAGTCTTGAAGATTAAAATTTGAGAAGTCATATAATTTAAAACTTCAAAATTATGTATAATGAAACTTAAAACTTCAGTGATGTCATTTTATATATTAATAATAATTAATATTTATTATTTATTGCATCATCCGATTCGACTGGTTAAACTGATCAGACTATGAACCGAACATTTATCCGAATCTTTATCCAATTCGATTCTTACAACATTACTTTAAATGCTTCAACGATTTAAAATTATTTTAAAAAATTAACAATAATAATAATTTTTAATATTGAAAGATTTTCATCAATCAATTAGCATTGGTTAGAAAAACTTACACATAAATGGAAAAGACTAAAATACTATTTTGGTCCTCAATGTTTACATGAAGTTTAATGTTGGTCCTCAATGTTTCAAAAGTTTAATGTTGGTCCTCAAAGTTTTTTTTTTGGTCAATTTTGGTCCTCGAGCGTAGAATGATGATGTGTCATGCTTATATGGCATACCCTCTCTTCTACGTGTCATATTTTAATGACGTGGCATGACAGATCACTGCTACGTCACCTCAGATGATGATGATGAAGGAGAGAAGATGATGATGCGGCAATATGGGGTGACGTGACAGTGATCTGTCATGTCACGTCATTAAAATATGACACGTAGGAGAGAGGGTGTGCCACAAAAGCATGTCACATCATCATTTAACGACAAAAAGTTAACGGTGTTATGTTCAAGGACCAAAATCGACCCAAAAAAAAAACTTTGAGGGCCAACATTAAACTTTTGAAACATTGAGGACTAACATTAAACTTCATGTAAACATTGAGGACCAAAATAATACTTTAACCAATGGAAAAACATGTGGGTGAGTAAAATATATTTTCTCCCTTTAGAGAGATATGTAATTAATTGAAAATGATTTATTTATCCTTAACCAAAACATTAAAACTTTAATTTTGATTAAAAAAAAGGTTTTAATTTTGATTAAAAAAAAAGCATGGACAACCTAATAAAAATATTACCTTAATAACTTGAGTCCAATTCTTATGGATAAGAGATAAGATTACACACATGAATGCAATAACATAAAATTCAATAACATCAATTTATAAATTAATTACCTATCAGAATCATGGAAAATACATTAGAAATTTTACACTTAAATGGCATTTTCTGTTTTTAAGAGATCAAAAGAAGGGAATCATGAAAGAATGTGGAACTCCATTGAAACTAAACTCAACACAAGAACTGAATTCACAGACAATAATGATAATGTGGAAGAAGCTGAGACTACAAACTTTGATCCAAAACCATACAAGATTCTCATCACCATCTTCTCTTCCCATTCAAAACTGTAGAAGAAGAATCAATGCCACGTAGTAAAAGTCTGTATTCTCTTAATTATTGCTTCTTAGAAGAGATAAGAATAGAGTGTTGGAAGGATTTAGGGTTTGTTCCAATAATGGGCCTGGCCCAACAATACTGATGAATTAGTTATCAAGAATGGGCTTAGCCCGACAGTATCGAGAGATTAGTTACCAGGCGCGTTACCATACCCAATTCAAAACAGAAAAACTGTAGAAGAAGAATGAAATGTGGATTTGATCTGAAAAGGCTCGGAAGATTGAATGGAGGAAAGAGAAACAAAAAGAGAGGAGTAAAATTTTCTCATCTGATTCGTCTTCTGAAGGCTATGAAACAAGAAAGAAGAGCAGAAAAAATAGTGACAACTATGAATCTCAAATCTTCCAACATTGCTGTGAATCGAATTTCTTGGAGCCCCCAAATCGTGGAAACGCAGAACCCTACTCCATCCACTATCACTCTAAACAAAGCCATGGATATATATATATATATATATATATATATATATAAAATTTCCTGTGTAATTACAGAATATATGCCATTATTTACCTTGAAATTAAGAGGTTGCTTGTGATTCAGAAACAGAGCCACCAAGTTGAAGAAGAAGAAGATTTGAAGCCCAAAAGCATGGAATCTGAAAGGTAGAATACTAGAATCTATCTGTTTGATACTAGCAGAAGCCTCCTAGATATGGGAAAAACAAAACCCATTTTAAAAAACTTATATACAATCATTTCTTTTACCTTTTTTTTTTCTTTCTTTATAATTGATTCTTTTTCTTGAAAAATTTCATATATTTTATTTTGCTTGTAAAATTTCGTTGTAAAAAATATTTAAACATTACTTGAAAATTATATAACTTTTATATATTTTTATTATTTAACAAAAATTACCAATAAGTTTCATTCAACCCAATGTGGTATTGAGAGTGTCAGTATTTGGAGCTATCAAGAGTTCAAGTTTACCGGTTGCAAATCGTTGGATCTGTCTTAAGATCTGTGTCATCTTATATTTAAAAAATATATATTTTGACACAGATGTCCAGACAGATCTAACAACTGATAAATAGTAAACTTGAACTCTTGATAGCTCTATAATATATATATATATATATATATATATATATATATATATATATATATATATATATATTGACGTGGATAGCTCTATAGTATTATTGAAAATGGACTGTTCATCATGTCTTGTTTTGTTTTGTTTTTTCTGTTTTATTGATAAATGGAAATATTATTGAAATTAACAAGGCACATTGTGTTGAGGTAAAAAACACAAAAAGAGAAAGGCACATTGTGTAGTACATGAGAATGGGCTAAATTCAATAAAGAAATGGGAAAGGAATAAAACAAAAACACTGTTATCATTGAATATTCTTTTCTCACTTGACATTTGACAAGTTTTGAGCCAATTTTTATTAGAGCTTTTTAATTAAATAATTTCCTTATATTATCATTATTATTAAACTCCAACGAGTGTATAAAAGTTTAGTAATATTGAAGTATTAAATTTTAGTATATTCTTTTAATTAATTAGTATTCAATACTACCGTATTACTAAATATTCTCTCCAAACTAGTAAAGTATGAAAATACTCTTAATTTTAATTAGATATATTTAATATATTTTATGAAACTATACTAGATTGAATTATATATTTTTATTTATTAATTTTTTAAATTCGAGAATATTATAGAAATGGTGGTTCCCAACTTCCCATGACTTTGCCCTTAAATGCAGAGGAAATTTGTCCACCACATCTTTAGGTCTAAAATAAATGCGGATTACTTATCATGACTTTTGTGGGTCTTTTCTCTCGTTTCAACTATGAACAAGGGTTTAAATTTTTTTTAAAATAATCTAAAATCTTAATTGGCAAATATTTCTTTTTAAGAAAATTTTTTTATATTCAAAAATTAGTTGAGTAGCTGTGAATGAATAAAATTGTTTTCAGTTTAGATCTGTAGAGTTATCTTTTGAATTGGACCTCATCTTTTTAACATACTATTGACATCATGTTCGATAGTATTTGTGAGTACTCTCTCTTACTATTTTTGGTTTAAAAAAAGAGACCATGCTATAGAAAAATATATGCCTATCAATCACAACATTAATGTTTTTTTTTTTCAAACACTCATTAAAAACTTGTAGAAAAATAAAGTACGTTATTTTTCTTATATGCACATTTTGAAAATTTTAGGGCTGTTTGATTCCATCTTTATTTATTATTTTTTAAAATATTCTTGTGAAATTAAGTTTTGGAATGTCATATTAATATTATTTTCATATATTTACATACATATTATACATATTACTAATAAAAAATACTTGTTTTATGCCTTTTTTTTAGAAAAAAATCAATTTTTTCTACTAACTAAAAAAGTTCATACTATTATCATTTATATTTTAATAAGTAATTTAATTTATTTATTAATAAAACTCGCATAATTTAATTTTAAATGATAATAGAGTATATTTTAAATGAAAATCTCTTGTCAATATATAAGTAATAATAATGTTAATTTTTTTTAATATTATTAACATACTAAAAATATATCCCTACTTAAATACATAAGATTATATGAATCTCTAAATAGTTAGTCGTTTACTCTTAATTAGAAGATTCATGACGAAAAAATTAATCAATGTTATCAATAATAGATATCTTGATCTAGACAAAAAATAAAAAAAAAATTGTTATTTTTTTTTTATGAATGAATGGCCTTGAATTATTAATGAAAAAAAATAAAATATCTCAAGTCATGTGTGACACACTATACATAAAACAAATAATAGTTATCCAACCAATAAGAGATCTATGTACTTTTATAACAAAAATGCCTTGCATGTGATCAAAGTGACATAGAATAAGCTAAATTTAATGTGTAGGTTATTGAAGGAAGCTTCCTATGTATATAATCATTAGCATAATATATTCATAAAATAATTAACACTTCACCAATCAAATTATTTATGCATTTGTCTCTTTATATTATACAAAACAACACAAGCTTCATCCAAAGCCAAGAAAAGGAACCATCACCTTCCTAATTACTTTCCACCTCATTAAGTATACTTTAATGACCTGGCCTCCTTGAAATTAATTACATTTTTTTATCTATTTTATTTTTTGGAAATTACAATCCAATCTTTAATCTTTAATTTATATTTTTATTAATAAATTAAAAATCTCATCCTAAGCTTGGATTACTTATGTTTAGTGATATCACAAGAGTTTCAATTCCAAGGATGGTGACTAGTTAGTTTTCATTTTCCTTGGTTTTCTGTTCTTTTTTTCCTTGGGACTTAGATCCCCTTGTCTATCCAAGAAAAAACATTAAAATTAGTTAAATTGATAATAAAGACATTAAACTGCTTTTATTATTATTATTATTATTTGAATAGACTAATTTTATTATTTTGAAATTAAAATAATGTTTAATTATTGTATAAAAAGTAAATTTTATTAACAAAAAGTAAATTATAAGAAATATTTTTGTAATATTATACCAAATGTTAAGGGATACAAATATATTTTTTGAAACAAAATGAATATATATAAGAGCTTAATTTAATGAGTAAAAAATTACTAAAACTCTATTTTCATCCCACAAATGTCTATTTTCTCAATTTGGTCTATCACAAATGTATATTCTCTCAATTTGGTCCCTTACAAAAAAATTGTTATCAATTTAGTTTCGCACAAAATAAATTATTATCAATCTAATCCCTCTATTTGGCTGTCATTTAAATAATTAGCGAATTTAATGAGTTGGATTGAATGGTATTGTTAGGCTAATATTTAAAGTCTGTTAAAATAGTTAATTAATTATTTAAATGACAACCAAATAGAGAAATTAAATTGATGACAATTTTTTAATAGACCAAATTGATAACGATTTATTTTGTGACGGACTGAATTGAAAGTTAAATCACAACCAAACAGAAAAATTAAATTGATGACAATTTTTTAGTGAACCAAATTGATAACGGTTTATTTTGTGACGGACTGAATTGAAAGCAAGAATTTATGAGGGACCAAATTAAAATAGATAGTTGTGAGAGACCCATTCACCATCATCGAACTATTATGAAGTCATGGCCTCATCAGTCATCACAGAATAATACCTTCAAGAATGTGAGATAAGATGACGAAAAAAACTTATAAAAAGCAGTGTAAACTCCTTCAATTTTAAGTCAAATCTTATCTTATTGTTTATAATTATATTAACGTCAATTAGAAGTTCATAAACCCCAACCATAGGAAATGTTCGATTAAGGATAATTTTAAGGTAAATCTTTTTTTTTTCTTGACATGAGAAATGTTTAAATTACACAATTTTTAAAATTTTTTTTAAAAAATGATTAAATTAATCCCATGTTCTATATATTTATAGTTTATTTCAAATTTTTTTCGGCCAAAAAAAACTTTTACTTTTTGTTTAAATGAATCCAATCTAATGTTAATTACACAATCAACATTTCACTCATATTTTCCTACTAAAAAAAAAAAAATAGTCATTGGATGATAAATGCCAATGATTTAATAACAAATTAGGTAAATAAAGAGACCCAATTACAAAAATGGAAATTATAGATATCTAATTGAAAATTGGAAAAAAAACCATAGGACCAATGAATTAATTTAATCTAAAAATATATACAAAACTTCTTAAAGTTAAGAAATGACCACAATACTCTCTAAAATAATCCTGATTCTTTGGTTTAAAACATAACATTAATATATATATATATATATATATATATATATATATATATATATATATATATATATATATATATATATATGATACTTTTATTTCTCTATCATTTATTTCGTGTTAAAAATTATAAATTTAACTTATACAATTATGGTAATAACTATGAACATTTCCCGTCTATCTGTTTAACGGTTTAGGCAAAGACTAATCTCATTCAAGTCGAGAAGGACCAAAAGGGCCGTAAAGCTTTTCCAATCATGTCTTAATACGGTTACATTCTCAAAGTTCAAACCTGAGATCCTTAATTAAGTTGGAATTGTCACCAGTTGATCTACGTGTTTGGTGGTATTAGAACAAATGAAATGAAATAGAAGAGTGATTGATTACCTTTTAGACATCACATATTCACATTCCACAGAAAGAAAGGGGATAGTTTCTAATAGCATATCTTTTCTCCTTTTAACCTGGACATTTACATTAAACATTACCATCAAGAAACTATGAAACATGACTCTTAATCATGATCAGCTAAAAACATACTATTTTTTTTGACATAAATCTATGTATGAGCAGAAGAGAGAACTGATCTGATAAAACAAAACAGTTCTACTGTTTCATTTTTCTTCCAGAATGTTGTAGACAGAACATCAATTCCTACCTAATATGCTCTTAGTACTTCAATCCAAAGTTTCCTTGTTTTTCTTTTCTGATCCAAAAGTGTAAAAGAATAAAATACATCAACAGTTAGCTAAACAAACTGCAAAAATGTAGGAGATGATTAGCTTTGATTCCTCCTTCCAATTGGGATCTCCAAACACATGACTTCAATTCAATGTCATTTGTTCTGGATTGGATTTGAATTGCTTGGTGGAGCGTTCCTTAAACTTGTGTCCACTGATCTCCAAGAATCTTCTTCTTCTTCTTCATGGGATGTTGTCAAATTTTCTATACTTGCAGAGAATGAGGAGGAATTAGCTAGCAACTTTCTTGATGAATATCTATCTACCAGCAGGTTACTTTCAGTCTCACAGCTTATAGAAACCAGAGAACACAACATGAAGATAGTGTTTATGAGAATCAAGACAAAGAGAGCCACTCCTTGAGTGGTATTCATGGCTTTGATTGATTGGCTTAGAAAATTGGAAATAGATATATAAAAGAAGGGAATTCTGGAGTTTGGAACTAACCCATTAGAATTTAGAACACTTGGATAGAAGAAGATTATGCAGATGTATCTAAAACTGATGTACCTAAATGCTAAGGTAATAATGCATAAATATAAGGGTGCATGTCCTTTCTTACAGGGAAGAATGAATTAAACATATTTAATTTGGAAAAAGAAAACTTGGAATGCAAGTTTTAAGGTGTTTGTTATCGGTTTTTTCAATCAAATTATGACATGTTGAATAGCTCGGAGTCAATATTGTGCTACTGAGTTTGAAAAAATACCCATATGATTTGTTTTATCGAATAAATCTTTTTAACGGTATCTAAGTCTTGTCCTTTAGTTATACCGGTGATGTAAAAGATTCAAATTTAGGGAAATGGAAGGAAGGACCTGTCATGGATGGATTATTTGTTGTTTTGTAGGATAGAACATGGAAAGGAGATTGTCATGTGATCCTTAGTTTCAAATCCTAAACTTTTCTGACATTTCTGCAATCTGTTGATATAACAAGCTATATGTTTCATGTGACAGTCACATGATAGAAGATCGGTTCCTTCATTTTTCTAAAGTTTGGAATTTTATTAATTTGATTATGACTCTTTATTTCTGATAAGTGTGACAGACACAGCTAAACTTGGCTGGTTAAGATCTCTTTCCAGTTTCTTTTTCCTAAGCATAAGAGAAATAGTAGAATATGATCCAAAACCACATAGCCCTCTGTTTGGGAATGTAGGAAAGACAGCTTTCTTAAAATAGCAGCATTTGCTCCACTGAATTATGTGGCATTTCTGATATGGTTTTTGGTATAGCTCTGTGAAGCTTAAGATTAAGATGATTATTTTAATAGAGGGAATGGTCATAAGTGGAGCCTGCATGTGGGGACAGTGTATTGAAAATTGTTTCTGCTGAGAAAAAACATATGGCCTGTGTCAGCAAGAATAAAGAAAGATTTTGGTTTCCTTTTGAGGCATCTTTTGGATCTTAGGCATGAAAGAAACTTCACTTTATGATTAGTTTTATTTAACAGGAGATTCTTACATACACTCAACCTGTAAAAATTTTGAACATCAAATTATGAAGAAAATGAGAATAAAATTGCCATTCTTCTGAGAATATTCACATTGTAACATGGATGATCCACCACCATAAGAAATTTCCATGAGGATTCTGGTTAGGAAGATTGTGCAGAGGAGAGACTCGGCTCCTGGTCATAGTACAGTACAGATACATATTAGGGTAGGATTACGGAAAGCTCAACCTCTTGATAGGTTGAGTTCTTTCCTATCTATCTCCAATTCTCCATTAATTTTTATTCAAAGAAAAATGAAAAGTGAGAGATAGAGTTAAAAACTCAACCTTTTGAGAGGTTGAACTCTCTATAAAAGAGCCATACATTTGATCATCATCACCTCCTACTAAGAGAACTGACTCATCCAGCATTAGCCCTTTCATTATATCCATCTCCAAGAGTGGATCATTATTACAACTTATTCAAGTTACAAATTTAGAAAGATAAGTAAAATGTAGTGTTAATAGCTGTTCACCACGCACAGACTAAACATGTAAATCCAAGAATCAAGATGACTATCAAATATCAGAAACATTCAGAAAGAAAGAATTCCAGGGTGGACTGGATCGACGTAATGTGCAATATAAACAATTGTATAAGAGTGTATATGTATATGCATAATAATAAATAACCTTTATTGATTGAAGAATATTTTTCGTAAAGAATTTAATAAAAGACAAAAATGGAAGTTGTACAACTATCAGTTTGCTAAAATAGCCACTTGTCATTTTGTTTCTTCTTTATCAGGAAATATTGAAGCACCCTCCTTCCAGATAAGACTACTATAACAAAAATTCCTTGCAAAACTAGAAACCAATTGCTCCTGAATTATCTCTTCAGCAGGAAGGACAGAATCTGTCTCCCTTCTCAAAGATGTCACCTCTTTATCTGGAATTCCACAGGGAACTATGTGCCGAAAGTAGTTCAGATCAGGATCAATATTGAATGCCAGTCCATGAGATGTGATTCCATTTGAAATCCGAACACCGATTGCACCTATCTTCCTTTCATCAACCCATACCCCTGTCTCACCAGTTTTCCCAGGACAAGCTTTTACACCATATAGAGCTGCTAGTTCAATCATAGTTAACTCAAGTTTCTCTACATAACTTCGAGCACCAAATCCATTATCACGTAGTGATATAATAGGATATAAGATAGCTTGGTGTGGACCATGAAATGTAATGTCTCCTCCCCTTTGTGTGTAATAAAGTTGAGCCCCTATTTTTTCTAGGTTAGACTGTGGAATTAATAAATTGTGATCAGTACGCCGTTTGCCAAGAGTATATGTCGGTGGATGTTGCAGAGAAAGAAGAGTATCACTTATCCTATGTGATTTTCTATCCAAGACTAGCTTTTCCTGCAGTTTTAACGCATCCAAATAGTTGACAATTCCCAGTTTCCAGACCTCAAGGCTTCGCAACACTCTCATTCCCTGTTGATCATTGTTTTCAAATCAGTAAAAGTTTTACTTACAATGCTTGAATCAAATAAAGTTTTCAAGACACTGTCACATACATAAAAATGAACTAGTTTACTTTTGAAAAGAAAAGCATAAACTACTCTGAACCTTGAGGGCTAGTCCTCCTTTTTGCAAGTTGCAACCAATTGCAGAGCTTGGTAGGAACTAGGAAGTTACTGAAGAGACTAAGAAATAACAGCAGCCCTTACAAGGTACTCTATTTAAGGTAAAGATATGCGGTTTACAAGATTGCTATAAGTTTTGAACTTCCCCTTACGTTAGCATATGATCACTTGCATGAAGTTGAAATGTGTTTTTGATCTGAAATACTAGAAAGAATTCATATATCAGAATCTCTCAGCATGTCAAATGGCCATTTAGTAACAGCTACGATGTGTAATCATCAGGTCTACTGACACAAACTGAAAGCTAAGATAAGACATGATATCACTTTTAGAAAGTGAATCTAAACCTCTCATTATATTCAAAAACTATTTCATATGGGATATTGAACTCCAGCGCCTGAAATAGGTCCAATATTTGTCTTTCGGTATAACTAAGCAGAGGCACTTCAAAAGAAATAAAAAGAAAAGGCAATGCTATCACAGCATTTGTGCTACTGTAGAATGAATCATGTTTTGGGCTTTTGGCAATTTGGCTATACTAGTATAAAATCCAAAATGATACCCATTCTATATAAAATTTCAAATAATGAACTTTGGTGAAACATTTTGTAATCACATTCTGAGAGAATTGCAATATACTTGTTTTAAGAGTTAAGATACAAATCTCACCACAGCAATGTGTTAATCAGGACCTACTTCAACAACTGATCCATTTTCAAAGTGTATCATCTCATTTTACTCATCTTGTTCGAATGTGTACTGTATGTAAAGTTAAAAAATTCTCCCTCTTTTTAGAACAAGCATCAGATTGATGCTCAACTAGGAAATAGCTAATAGTACATCATGATGAGCAGGAGACACTACTGAATTTGGGAAATATCAAACCAAACATAGTAGTAACTATCGATATTGCAATGTTGAGTTTTAAAACAAAGATTCTCTACCAGAGCAAGATGGATTTTGTTTTGATACTGCTATAGAAGTATAGCAAATCGCAAATAGTAATAGTAGGCAATGAACAAATCGAAGGATGTTAAAAATTCAGAGAACGCAGCAGCGACACACTTACCGGTGGAAAAGGAGGCCCGTCGTGAAAGTATCGCAGGTTAGTGACGACGGCGCCGGCGCCGGTCCGTTGAAGAAGACGTGGAGGGTGGCCGGCGTGCGGTGGTTGAGAGAGTTGGAGAACTGAGAAGAGAAAGGTGAAGAAATTTGTGTTGGGGGCTGAGAAATTGGATAAAACTGAAGTTTTAGATCAGAAAAATAGGGACGGAATTGTAAGAAAAAAGATAATTTGGGGGCATTCCGAGAATCGAACTCGGGACCTCTCGCACCCAAAGCGAGAATCATACCACTAGACCAAATGCCCAACTTTTGATGATCTCTTTTTTATATATTTATTTGCCTTTTATACTTTCATTTTAATATTAAGCTTCAAGTTTTCCCTTATTTAGTTAATTAATTCAAGTTCCTTTTCTAACCAATTTCATGTGTATATATCATTAGCAATAGCATTGTATATGAAATTTAAGTGAAATTACTTTTGTTAAAATATAATTATATTGAGCTAACAAAAGAATTACAGTAACATGTGCATTACCTTGTTATAAATAATTAAAGTACATTTGGTATAAATGCACGGATGTAAAATACTGTAGAATAAAAGAAAGTACTGTAGAGAAAAGTGAGGAGAGAGATAAAGAGAAAAATTAGGAGAGAGAAAAAGTATGATAAAAAGTATGTTCGGTATATATAAAATATGATGTAAACTTTTTTTAAGAATAGTGAAACACCATAATTGTACTATTTGATATCCTTACCAAACATACCCTTAGATTCTGAAATAAGTGAAACTAATAAGTAATAATCATTTAAGTTGAAAAGTAATTTTCAGTGTCCCAAAATTACATACTTAATTATTTATCTTTTTATCTTAACTAAAAGATGGAGTTCTCAGAAGTCTTACTTAATTACTTAATTATCACTTACTACTCACAAATTTTTTTCACAAGTTTTCTTATAAGATGTCGTTCGATTGCAAGAAAGTTGTTTTGGTAAGAAAAAAAAAATGAAAGTGGAAGTAAGTAAGAGGGAAATAGAGTAGTATTTAAAAAAAATACGTCTGATATGTGAAGAATGGAAAATAGATTATATGAAAGATAAAATTGAAAATGTCACTTTTGCCCTTACTTTTGAAAATGTCACTTCAAATATGTCACTTTTGATAATTTGTCAAGAACAAAATTGTTATTTCCTCTTCACTTTCCTACACCTCGCTCACATTTATTCCTTCAACTAAACACAATACTAAAGACAACTAATCTTTTTTACCTATAATTTCCTTGCAACCAAAAGAGAACTCTTCAAATTCAAACCCCTTTTTTTAGGTAGACTTAATTTGATTAGTTTTTCTTCAAAACAAAAACAAAATATTTTTCTGGTTTGGGATATAAATAATACATGCAAATGCATTAACAACTTTCTAATTAAAAAAGTGTACACAAGTTGGAATTGCTATAAATTAGAAATAATCTCACTTTCTATAATACATATATATAATCCGCAATTCACTGCCCACCCATCATGAATTCAATAGTGTGTGTGACACTGCTTTTTCTCTCCTTCATTGGTTTTTCTTTTCTATAAACTCTTGCTTTGATCATTCCCAACACAATTAACAGAAAGGGAAGAGAAAAGATTTTGTTCTATTTTCCATCTCTCTCTCTATCTCTTTCTGTTCTGTTTTCTGCCTTTTTTATTTCCTTTTTATTAATTATTTTGTTATATATATATATATATATATATATATATATCCTTGATTGTTCAACAAGGAATTCATTAATTATTTTGAGTCTACACAAGAAGAAGCCATGGCTAGTTTTGCAGGAACCACACAGAAGTGCACGGTTTGCGAGAAAACCGCCTACCCCGTCGATAAGCTAACTGCCGACGGCCGTGTCTATCACAAGGCTTGCTTCCGGTGCCACCATTGCCGGAATACCCTTAAGGTTTTTTTTAATATAATTTTCTTATCGATATAGTTACAAATTGTTAGATGGAACACTTATCATTAAAAATAAATAAATATTATTTGACTGAGTGTAATTTTGTTTATTTAATTGTAATTAATTCAAGCGTTATTGTTCACTTCAAGTGAAATTTTCTCAAATTTATCTTTTAATTAATAATATGGTTGGGTTGGATAGTTAATTTAGGACTATTTGAGTGGCTTTTTTTAGTATTAATTAATCTTGAGTAAATTATTGTTTTAATTATCTTGAAAGATTTTACTTGTCTCAATTTAGTTTTTGAATCATAAAAATATCAAATTTAGTCTTTGATTCTACTTGTCTCAATTTAATCCATGAATCATGAAAATATCAAACTAATTAGTCCCCTAAAATATACCTTATGTCACAATTTTGTCTATGTTAAAAAAAAGGCAAAAATGTAAAACGCATGGTTAGAATTATGACACGATGTATCTTTGAGGAACTAAAATTTGTTAGTATTTTCATGATTTATGGATTAAATTGAAACAAATAGAATCTTTCAAAGATTAAATTGAAACAAATAAAATTTTCAAGGACCAAAAACAGTGATTTATTCATTTATCTTTTAGGTCTGTCTCTATACATTAACTACAAGAGCCACAATTTAGTAATTATCATATGGCCTAGCAATTATATTTGGATTTGAGAAAATTAACAAATTTGATTATGCTTTTGTTTGCAGCTAAGTAATTACTGTTCTTTTGAGGGGGTGCTCTATTGCAGACCCCATTATGATCAACTCTACAAGAGAACTGGAAGCCTGGATAAGAGCTTTGAAGGTAAAAAAATATATAAATTAATTAATTTTGAATTAAAAAGGAAAAAAATATATATCTCACTTGAAAAAAAAAAAAGTTTGAGTCATCTGATTGAAAATATATGCATTCTTGCAGGAACACCCAAGATTCAGAAACCAGAGAGACCAACTGAGAATGAGGTGAATTTTTGGAAACTTTTCTTTACATAAAAATTCTTCTATTCTTAAAATACCTAGATAATTTTTTCTTTAATTATTATTATTATTTAAATGGATAATTAATTTTCTGTGTAATGGATTATTTATCAGAATGCTAAGGTTCTCTCAAATGTGTTCATGGGCACCAAAGACAAATGTGCAGGTTGCAAAAAGACAGTTTATCCTCTTGAGAGGGTAAACACTATGTTCCTTCATCCTCTTATATATTCTAAGTTAATTTTATTGATTCATTAATTCTGTGCATTTTCAGTTTCAAACAGCCATAGGTTTTCAAACTTATATATATAAAGATTATGAGTAAAATAACAATTTGATCAATGAATGCTTTTAAACTTATATATAATTCTTCAAAATAAGGGTGTGGCCTAAGAAGTTTGGACACATACACACATTTTTGGAGGAAAACTCTCACTTTACTAATGGCCAAGGGTTCGAATATTTCTGAAGTCATCTGAAATCTCATTTCCCTCCCCAAGGAGATGTTCTAATACCCAAGAGCCAGTTCAGTAATTCCGACTGGATAAAACTGTTTAAACTGATTTAGGCCTCTGTAGTAACAAATCCGTTGGTCTCACTCAAAATACCACTGGCGCCCTACCCAGTAGTCTTGGCAGTGTCTTTTCTTCCTCTGTCTTCTGACGAATCCCCATTCTTTTATATGAAAAGATAACATATATAATAGTATCATATGAAGAAAGAGATAAACACAGATACATTTTACAAGACTCGCCACTCGAGTGAAATTATCTCTCTCATCACGTGACAGTACCAGAAAAGGTCGAAAATCCTTCTTATGCTCAGATGCAATTTGATTTTTTTTTTTTCAGGTTACAGTGAATGGGACTCCCTACCACAAAGGGTGCTTCAAGTGTAGCCATGGAGGTTGTACCATAAGTGCAGTAAACTTCATTACACATGAGGGAAAGCTGTATTGCAAGCACCATCACATTCAGCTCTTCAAAGAGAAGGGAAACTACAGCCAGCTTGATGGTGACAGAGAAAAGACACCTAGTCTCACTGATGAAACCTCTTCTTTCAAAGTTGGTGCTTAAAACTTCATGATGATGATGATGATGATGATGACAATAATAATGTCTAATTTTCTTGTGTTCTACCAATAATGTTTCTTTCTCTATGTATAAATGATTTCATGCTTGTTTCAGTCAATTTTCTGTCTTTTTCTTTTTTTACAACCAGTTTTGCTTTCCTCTTCTTTGTAACACTGTATGGAATCTGGGGAAGTAAAAATCATATAAATCAAAATTTATGAAATTGGGTCAAGATTATGGATTTGGATCCACTAAAGTGCAAGTGTATGAAGTGAATCTCGATTCTCTCATCTGATGGCCCAGATTGTGCACTTCACACAGAATGCACTTTAGCAGATCCAAGTCCCGAGATTATCTTGTAATTATTTGGAAGTGATCAGATAGTTTAATTTAATTATCAAACAAATATTAAAGAAAATAGAAAGACAAAAAAAAAACACTTATGACATATCTCAATGGAAGCAGTAAAGCATTTATTGTAACTTGTAAGTGAAGCTAGCTTCAAGCCTTCTTTTACAACTCAAAAAATAAATGAAGAAGCTATTTGATAATGATTTCTTGCATTCTAAGTAACGTTTTCTCATTGAACACAGAATGCAGATGAGGATTCGGAGAACGAAGAGGTCGAAAGTACTACGAAGGAAAGCAACAACGGCGACGGTTATGATTATGGCGAAGGCGATGATTGTGACAGTTATGGCGGCGATGGCGATGGCGAAAGTGAAAGTGCTGTGAACAAAGAAGTGACACAAGAAGAAGGGCAATTTTGTGAGGAGGAGGAGAAAGATGATGATGATGGGAAGCAAAATGGTGACAATAATGATGATGCATTATGTGAACAACAAAATGCCTCACCTTCTTTTGATGATTCTGTTTCTAAGACTAACAGTGATCTTTCTTTGCCTGTGTCTCCATCATCATCAACATCTAGTTATTATAATAAGAAGGAGGAGAGTGAAGTGGCAAAGGAAAATAACAAGAAGAATCCAAAAGATTTACTTGATAAGCTGAATTTCCAATTGGTAGATAAATCAGGGAGGGAAGTGAAAATACAGGTGACATATAGGAGTAGTGAGAGGAAGAAGAAGAAAGCTCAAAAGCTAGCTACCTCAGGTAGCAAAGGAGGAAATGGAAAATCTGTTGAGACATTATGAGAGAATATATATATATATATATCCTTAGCTGGAAAGTGGAAACCTTTGGGACACCCTTAAATTGTAGGAAGGTTAAGGACTATATATATAAGGAGGTTATTTATAGATAGGTTCTTTTCATGTGAAAAGTGGTTGGGATATATAAATATATAAAGGGTAGCCTCCAAAATTTGATGTTTTGAAGGGTTGCTTTTCTCAATTAGTTTTGTGGGAATATCAATGGGTGGTACCTATGTCTATGGTCCTTGCTTTGGGAGGAGTTATCCTTTTTAGATGATCAAGGCTCCTTCTAAGGTTGAAGCTTTTGTTTGGAGTGTGATACTTAAAACAAAATATTAACATTAATAATATACTTCATATATACTTGAAGACCAAATTATATGTTTTTTTCTTGAATTTTTAGTTGGCTTGGCACTTCTGGAAAAGGCTTCTTGGCATTTTTAATGAGTTGGGTAAGTTCAGCTAATCTACAGGTTTTTTCTTTTGCAATAAATTTTATTAATATTTTGAGAGGAAAAATGAATATAGAGTGCTTTGTATTGTTTTTGCAGGATAATTATGGTGGAAAATTTTTGTCCAAAGATATCTTCCATCACACCTTCTTCAAGGGATAATTATATTTTTATGTCCTCCAGATGTATACATATATATGTCTTACAGTTTATCTTGTGGATTTATAGAAGGATTGGAAAACTTTTCTAAGCTTAAGATTGTATAGTTTTGTTTTTTTTTTCTTGATTTTGGGAGGACTGCCTTCCATTTTTTGTAATATTCTCTTCTCATCAGTTTTAATTTTGTTTTCTATTAAACAAATTTAACAATTACAAATTATCGTCACACCCAAGATAAAAGAAGGAAAGTTCCCCAATAAAATATTGTTTACATTACATTTATGTACACAATAATCTAAATTTTATATCATTTTTTATTACAAGTATTCTACTGAGGCAAACCTATTTTGGTGAAGCTCGAACTGGATTCATTATATTATGAAAAACTAATCCCTTTTGGTAAACCCAACCATGTTTTATATCAATTTCTCGTGATTGAATTAGTTCATAGTATTTTATATCCTGGAAGTTGACTTATGAAATAAATAAAGTTGCTTCCATTCATGAACCACGAATGTACATAAAGGAAGAATACTAACAGAAATTCACTCAGAAGCAAACTACTTTGAGATGAACTTCCTTTGGAATCAGAGGTTCTAACATGAATTATAAGAGTCCCCACATTAACTACTTCTAAACTAACATGATCATTAATAATTGACACATTCAAGCAAATTCAGCCAATCTGTACATTAAATGTACAATGAAAGATGTATATACCTAATATAATTGTGCTCCCTCACATCTTCATGAACAGGAATTAACAAATGTAAGAATTAAAGACTTCCAAGCAGGCAATAATTTATCTTCTACCTTAGAAAACAATTTCTAAAAAGCTCCCTCACTCTCCTACCTTCAAATTCTACATCATCCACCCCTTGTTGGAGGGGTGCCTTAAGGGCATCGATCTATACATTCGAAAAATGAACAATGGAAACAACAGTCACACAAAGTAGGGTTCATGGAGCTTCTACATCAAGAACCATCTTCATATGCATCTCCTTCAACGTCTGAGCTGCAAATATCAAAAGCTCCATCATCTCAAACCCGGCAGCAGAAACAGTATCCACCTTCTCGTCTCTCTGCTCCTGGCTTGCATCCCCTGCATCACTGCCCACACTATCTCGGACGATACTGGTGTCCTCCTCGGCTGACCAACTGACGGGTAGGGAGCATCCAAGAGCAGTCTTTACAAGTTTTGCCTCATTGATAACATTTTCAACAACTTCAGAAACGCCAGAAACTTTACCTTCTGAAGTCATCGACTCTTTGGACTATAAAGCACATTGTAGCAACTGATATTAGCAAGGTATCCGCTTCCAGGGTTCAATAAATAAACAGAATGGTATAACGTGATACCTTCAATAGAGAGAGACGAAGCCTGTGAAGCGAAGAAGTAAGATGCTCCATGCTTTCCAGGCTTTCCTTAAGAGTAGCAACTTCGATCTTCATTCTAAAAAAAGAAAAGAAAAATACAAAAAAAAATAAGCAGTATGTGTAATAAAAAGATGAGAGGAAGCATCACTTGCCAAAGTGGGTTCTTCAAACAGGTCAAATTAATTTCACATAAGTATAAACTGCAAACAGCCCATCTACAATCCACTATTGATGCAATAAAGAGAAAGCACGAGAGACTATAAATTAACACATGCCTTGCAACGTCCATACTACTGTTGGATCTCTGATGGGAATATTTTCCTTCGTTATTTAGACCACTGTCAACTTCATTTCCACCAACATCTACTGGAATCCATCGTTTCAAGTATGTTTTCTTCAGTAAGTTTCTTAATCTTCCATCTCGTTCATTGATAACTAACTTACTCTCTCCACTATCAACCACAGCTTTTCCTTGTTTAGACTCATTACCAAATTTTCTGCACATATTGTAACATTCAATAGTTAAAGCAATGTGTCACTAAGGACAAAGAAACATTTAAGCTAGAAATAGACAATAACAAGGATTAAAAATATTTCTGCTGCTGATAAATGATTGAGAATTTAATTGCTGGAAACAAATTAATCATTAGGCAATATTGCCTCTTTTGAGGCATGCACAAAAAATTGGGATGTCAAGGTAAATTTTCTAATTGCAATGTAAGAAAACAGACCTTCAAATGGGATTCGATCAACCTAAGAGTATAAAAGAAATACCAGTAGTACTCTAAGGGATATTTGGAGATCTTGTTAAGAAAATCAATACCAGGCTAAACATTTTTTATATGCATGGGCGTGTCTACTACACATGGCAGGCTATTAAGCCCAAAAACTTCTGAGCATAGTAATTTTAGTTATGTATGATTCAATTTTCACATGACGTTTGGTGTGTGGTTCAGTTCTCCACTTCATGTTTCTCTATAGGCGAAAAAGGGATATAGATACTAAAAAATTGAAAACAAAATAAAAAATGTAACACAATGATGCAGACATGGAAAGAAAAAACCATCAGAAAAATAATATGCATTGGAAAAGTATTCATACTCCAGAAGTGACTGATTCTCCTGCTTTAGTTGTGCCAACTCTACAAGAGCTTTCACCTTTTCATTAGTAACCTGAAGCAAAAACAAAAGTAGCAACTCAAGTACTGAACACATGTATTTGCAGCCAACTGACAGCTCTAAGGATCCCTGTAGATGATGTTCTAGAAACATGATTGCACTAAACCACAATTCAGAGACAGCAATGCTATTTACGTTTTATATTTCTTGAAGATAATTAGAGCATATATCTTCATTGGTGATAGAGACGGTGACTTAAAAGCAAAACATTGCAAACTGTAAATATACAATTAACTTTCATCTTGCTGCAAAAAAATTCACCCAGCAGCACCATAACTTCATTTCTAAAGTCAACCAGCACCCTGCTGTGAGCATCTCAATGCTAAAGTGTCTGAAGCCATAACTTCATTTCTAAAGTCAACCAGCACCCTGCTGTGAGCATCTCAATGCTAAAGTGTCTGAAGCAATAACTTAATTTCTAAAGTCAACCAGCATCCTGCTGTGAGCATCTCAATGCTAAAGTGTCTGAAGCAAGGATGCCATAGAAATTCACCTGCAGCAAGTTCCTCTGAAGTTCTTCTACTTTCTTTTGAAGAGCTGAATGCACATTTCTCTCTAATAAATGTCTTTCCTCCTGCTGTGATAAAAGCAATAATGCAGCAACCTGAAAAATATAGCCTATAAAAAATGAAAAAAGACCAAAAATTCGAAGCAAAAATACTACAATTAGCTACGTAGATGTGAGGACCTTCTCTTGCAACGCCTGTGCTAGAGCTTCAGAGGCATCACCTTTTCCACCACCTTCTACATACGGCATGCTAGGGTCGTTCCTCTGTAGAAGATGATGGAATAATTATATGAATTCTAAGGATTGCATTTTATAAGGATCAATAATTAAGTAAATTAAAGCAGAATCAAATGTAAACCAACTTTAGAGATATAAGATCACAGCTGAAAGTTACTAGAACAATACTTATAAATAAGCGAGAGCATTGCTGTTGTTATATCATCTGCATTAACTCTTTAAAATTCTAGAAGATTTAGTCCTTCATGTAAACATCTCTATAATGGAATTATATTTTCAGCAAGTAATTGTTATCACTAAAACATTGTAACTTATTTAGGGACACCCCCATTGCATTCTTCATCGAATGAAAACTAAGACTTCTTGGTAAAAGTAAAACAGAAATTAAGTGCCACATCCACATTCAGCATCCTCATGCAATAAACATGCTACAAAAATTATTACAATAGTAATATATAGAAAAAAGGGATCAGAATTGGCATGCAGTTTCAAACCTTGGATTCCAAGTGAGGTATAGCTTGAGGACTGATATGCACATCACGACATTCATGATCTTCTAGTTCTGGCTCTCTTAGAGCAGTCAAATTTGGTTTGTCACTCTGATCGAAACTCCTGACTCTTTCATCAATCATATTGATTATAGATTTGATGCTGGATTCTCCATCATTAAGTAAACATATTATGTGATCCCTATACTCAGAATAATAACATTTTAACTCTGCTACGTTATTACTTATCATTTTGCCAACAGAGGTCTGCAAATGAATAAACAAGATTTAGAATAGGCAAATAGATTAGATTGGATTTTATTTTATTTTTTTTAAAGTACTCACTTGTTTCTTTTCCAGTACTTTGATTCTCTTCTTCAAATGATTTTCAATTTCCAAGCCCTAAAACACCCAAAAAGTAGAAAATATCACAATAAATAAATAAATAAGGCACTAAAAAGTAAGGTTAAAGAGGCAAATAAGACATAATAGTATAGATCCTTACCACCCTAAGTTTATTTTTATGACTATCCACAGAGTTCCTCACTCGTTCCAGCTCTTCTTCTAATGCACTCTGTCTGAGAAAAGGTTAGTCACAATGTATACAAAAGAGAGAGAGATAATAAATTTAATGTTAAACTTTATTCTGAGCTTTCTGGCAAATTTGACATCTCAAGCTTGTAATTAATGACAATCATCTACCATCAACATAAACTGAGCGTGCCAAGTCAAAATTGGTTAAACTTTTCACTTATATGTGCCGATAAATGAAGGGATGAAATGTAACATACTGGACTCTTTTGGGAACAGGAAGACTCACAAGGATGGAGGTCCGTAATAGGCAGGAAGCCTAAACTCCCACTCAGCACTCACAACCTTGATTGAGCTAAGGCATTGTGCCAGAGATATATGGAGCCTTTGCCAAGTAAAAAGATTCATTGGGCACTCAGAGATTTTCTTTGGGAGGCTATAGCTCACAAAGGTTTACAGGGTGCTCTCAGAAGTTCCTGGCCAAAGGAACCACTGGGAAGCAGGCTCACCAAGAATACTCCTCCAATTCCTTCTTGGTTATGCTAAAAGACTCGTAGGCAGGTGCTCTATTAGTCATTTTGTGGTGGGTGCTACTTCTGTCTAAATCTTCATGGTGGATGCTCCATTGGCTCTCCTTCAGGTGAACATTCTTTCTATGCTTTGAATATTAAAAGGCTTGAAAACTTAATGTAGGAACAGATTTTATACTAAATCACCAGCCTATAGTCTTATGATGTGGGAATAAAAATGAAACCGTTGTGAAATCTTACAATGTATTTAGACGTAGAAGGATCATTATAACTCCACACTTGATCAGGTTCATTCAAGAGACATGCACATTTGTCATCCAAACTAGCATCCTCAACTTCCTCCAGAGAATGTTGCCTTATCTCAAAGAATTTGTTAATGACCTGCACATTAATAAGAAATGTAAGATTCAATAAATAGCATAAGCAAATGGTAAAATACATGAAAACTAATTCCAAGACCTTTAAGCATTGATTTAGACAAGATTAACTGATTCTATGCATACAAGACAGTCAGAATGCAACCAAAATCCTTAAAGCTCATATGTTAATAGAAGTTACATATCCAATAATCCAAGCATATGAGGACACATAAAATAAGAACACATATCATAACACAACTGCAAATTCAACAGTCAACAATTTATATCAAACATATTAACACGGATTAAGGCAGCATATCTACTCAATTCACATAATGGTACCAATTCTTTTCAAGTTTTCATATGCTAAAATATTAGTGTTCAGTGCCATAATGCCATTTATGTACATATATTCTAATCTTTTGCACTTTGCTAAGTCTTTGTAATTGTTAATCTGTAGAGTCTTTCTCGTAGTAGATTCTAATCACTTCAACCAAAAATATTTCAATTCATGTATTGTAGATGTTACAGAAAATTGTTTTATTGTCTCACTTTTTTGGAGACTATCAACAAATTTGCAAATATATGTATATATATATATATATATATATATATATATTATTATGAAATCAGTAAAGCAACACAGCTTTTGGGTAACCAATCTTGAGTACCCTAAGAACCACATAGGATAGGCATTGAAGTGAATGAAAAAACAGTTGAGTGTGTGTGTGTGTGTGAGAGAGAGAGAGAGAGATAGAGAGAGAGAAGCAGTGACAAATAATAACCATCTTGAAATTTTCATTCTGCTCCACTTGCTTTGCTAGATCAATTTGCAGTGCTTCATTAAGTTTCTTTACTTTGAGACATTCTGCGGTGGCCTCCTCTACCCTGTGTAACAAATAGATTACAAGTAGACTCATAAATAATTATTTTTTTCTTTCCTAAGCAAATATTGTCTTATATATAACCAAAAAAGGAAAAAGACAAAGTGGAACAGTAACGTAACAATCATACAACATATATAATTCAAATTCAATCTTGTTTACCAATATAATATTCCACTCTTGACCTCTTTTCTACCAATATAGACCATGCAATAGTCAACAACACTTACCAGATAATATTACAATCCCCTCCCTTTCCTTTGTTCTTCCAATCAGTTTGGACATTAGAATCATCCTATTCTGATGTAATAATCATTAGCTTCTCATTGTTCTAATACAAACTTAGACTGATGAAGTAAGAGAAGAGTAAAGACAATGAAGAAGAATACAGTACAGATCCATATTTTTGGATGAAAATTTTTCTTCAGAAAATTTGTTTCACATGAAAGTTCTTTTACAAAAAGGTAAGGAAACCATTTCTATTTTTCTTCAGACTAGCTACTTCGAGCGTACGATTATACACACACGTGAGTACACACATATATATATATGCGATTACATGTGTGCATAAATATATATACACATGTACATATGTATACATGCAACAACAACAATCAAAGCCTTTTTCCACTAGGTGGGATCGGCTATATGAATAAAATAACGCCAACATGTCATGTCTTTACACATTTCTGTGGTTAGGTTATAAATAATTAAATCCTTTAATAGTTTCTCCTTATTGTTTTCTTTTGTCTTCCCATGCCTCTAGTTCTTGGGCAATCTTCCATTTGGTCAACTCTACACACAGGAGCCTCTAATGGCCTTCTTTGTACATGAACTAACCACCTAAGGCGTGTTTCAACTAATTTTTCTACGATAGGTGCTACACCAACTTTTTCTCTAATGCAATCATTCCTAATCCTATCCATTATAGTGTGACCACTCATCCAACGCAACATTCTAGTGTGATCTCCAAGTTTTACCTCATCCCAAGAATCAGCTTCCCTTCCACTAAATTTACATTCAAATTCACACATATATGTGTATACATATATACATACACACAAACACAAAGAGACACGTGCACAAGTGTATAGCCGTACATAAACGCACAGTCTAGATAACCAAGGCATCATTTCTTCTCCGCTCAATTCCTAAGGAAAAGTCAGAACATCTCTTCCAAGTTCCAATTTAACCTGAACCATGCTGAGGATTTTCTTTTGGATATTACTTTTCATTGCTTCTTTGATACACACTTCACATCATCAAGTAACTAGTGCATTATCAGACTAAATGAAATAGAAACAAGATCTTTTCTGGTACCAGAGGAGTCCTAAGTTTACATTCATCTTTCTCTTCTTCAATGATCAGTTATCAAAATTGACAACGAGAACCAAATGATAGAAAGATAGTAAATACCTCTTCTGAATGCCATTTATTTGCTGTGACATAGCCTCCTCCTTTTCCTTGGCCTTTTCAGCCTGTTTAGCAGCCATTTAGACTCAGAATGTTATGTATAAAAAAACTAAAATGTATCTGTAAGAATGGAAAACTATTTTAGGTAGAAAAAATGGTAACTATCATAACCTCCATTATAGCATGATCCCTTTCAGCAAAAGCAGCAGCTACACAACCATGGAAAAATTTAACCTGCTTCTCAGCTTCCATATTCTGGACAAAGAAATTGCAAGATTAATACAAGCTTCTCATGCTATATGAAGAAGACAAAGTCATTTTTCTTCGTAGTATCATTCAATCAACATAGGAAACAAATGCAAAAGTTTGTTTCAAACGCAAAACTATGGCAGAGTGCACAACAAATATAGAGTATGAGAGAGAGAGAGAGACCTTTGAGACCTCAGCATTGTGTAGATCTGCCAGTTGAGTCTGAATACAGCAAAGTAGCCCGGTAAACAAAATAAAATGAATCATTTAACAGCATGCAAAATTCAATAACTCACTTTGATTCTATAAGCCTCTGAAAGCTCCTCTTGTAGATTTAAATTTTCTCTTGTGCAAGCCACTAACTTCTTTTTCATGCTCTCGATCTCTTGCTCCAATCCAGCTGTCCTAATGAGGCATAAAATTTGATATAATTGATATTTATTATTGGCCTCAATAACCAGCTAACCCCACCCACCCTGTAGGCAGCAGGCAGCTCAACACTCAAATCATCCCAATCATCAATCAGAGAACAATATGTAAAACAAGACTTGGATAGTTTCCCTAATGGACAAAATAGAAGTATATACCTTTGAAAATGCATTCGAGTAACCACAGAAAGGTAGCCAGGTCCACCTTGTTGCATGCACAATTGTTCTACATCTTTGCGCAATTCATCACGCTCTACAATATTGTACAATCAATAAGTTCAATATATATAATACATTACTTTGATGCTAAATAGAAGGTATAAGAATATAACAACTAAACGAAAGCATGTAGTGTCAATAAGCAATGTTACAGCAATATATCCTTAGAATGTAGTGTCAATGATTGGAAAAGATCACAAGAAATTCTAAAAGGAGAAAGTACCACATTCTGCTTAACAACATTATTAGACCACAACCAATTGCTGAAGAGAACCAACCAAAATCGTTATGGTTCTGTATTTTAACTAACAAAATCACTACTTAAACTCTTTCAGCCATGTATCTTTCCAAGTATACCCTTTAAGCCTAGAATCTATCTAATAAATCAAAATCTTGTAGTTACATGAATTAAAAAGCAAAAAAGTACAAAGTTAATTCAGATGTTAAATGTCCTTGTCAAATTAGCCAAGGTCTTAACCAGTGACAAATATTGACATATTAAATACTTTGCCATTAAACAATAAGATAAGGAGTTCAGGACTCATCGTATTATTCACCAAGATAAACTATAGATATAAAAACACTTGCTCAACCTCTGGCAAAAGAAAAAACCTCAAATATTTGAATATAACTTGGATTTTTAAACAAAATCATAAATGAATACTACAGATATTTTTCAAACAATCAATGGTCTATGATGTCAAAATTGGTCAGTGTCACCCCCAAAGCTACTAAACACTGTAAAAGCAATAGCATCAAATTAATTCATACAAGTTCATAAAACTGTGCATACCTTGTTCCAACTGATGGATCTGAGCCAACAACGACTCATGACTCATATTCTCAGCCATTCTGGAAAAGAAAACACATTACTTCCCCAACCAAATACACTGAATAAATTATAGTCAAATCGCAAAGCTAAGATTTACAGAATCATATATCATGACAAGTATAACCAGAAAAGAGACCAAGTATTGCAGCAGACAAGTTCAATTCTAGAAGCATATCCTCAAACACTAATTGACACATTCCTAAAATATATCTCATATCATAACCTCATATTTCAAACCATAAAAATTAGATCACATTGAGAACTACCCACCAAGTCTCACAAACAATTACATTAATAATTATACGACTCTTTAAGAACGAGCAAGTAGTTATAACTATTCGCCTCGACAAAATTCTGCTGAAAAATTATACAAAGAAAATATTAAGTTTTCCAGTGAACAAGTAACAGCTACCTTCGCGCCCTAAAATTGCCATCTCAAACATTAATTCATGGATTCATTTTCTCCCGAAACTATGATACATAATCAACTGCAAAAAATCTTCCGATACAATAATATATATATTAAAGAAAATGGAACGAAGAAAGTTACCAGAAGGTTAAGAGGAAATCGTTGGTCCTTTCTGCAGAGAATTGCTTTGACGAATCGAAGAGAGAAGAAAACCCATAAAACAATTCGAACAACAACTATATGAGATTGCTTGTGAGTGGGCAAGGCATCGATCGGAAGATTTGGTATTACCGGCTGAACAATTTATCTTGATGCTTGATCTTTCTTTTTGATTGGCGTATTTGTGATCATTTTAATTTTAATATTAGAAATAGATTCATAAAATATGAAGTTAAATTTTTACTTTTGTTCTTGAAATAAGACTACTTTGTTTTTTTAATTCGATTTTTTAAAGCATGATCATGTAAATTTAATATTTAATACTTTTTATATATCAAAAAAAAATTTAATACTTTTTAAATTATTATATTTTCATCATTTTTATCTGTTAAAGTTAGAGTTTAAAGACATGTCAATTTGGTGCTTAAATTGAACAAGAATGATTAAAAGAAAATTTATTGAGATCTATATTGAAATTGTTGTATTTTGAATTACCAAATTATACTTAAAAAAATTACCAAATTAAAATATAATCCTTTTTTAAAAAATTAAAACACTAATTTACTCTAAAGTACATAATACAATATATACAACTCTTGTATAAATAAATTATAGAGTAACTTTTTTTAGGGAGAGTAAATTAGTATTTTCGTCTTTATAGATTTTAATTTAGTTTTTAAATTATAAAAATATTAAATATAATTTTTGTTTTAATTTAATCTCTAAAATTTTTTATTTGTCTCAATTTAATCCTTAAAAAATTTTATTTATCTTAATTAATTCTTAAATCATAAAAATATCAAATTTTAACCCCTAAACATGTACTATATCACACAATCACAATTTCATTTGTACATTTCATCATTATTTTCTTTAAATTTCGATTTATCAATTAATAATGTGTTTCTTTGGCCAAAAAAAAATTAATAATGTATTTCACAGCCACTTATTTTAATTAATACCTCATGCAAATCTTTTCAAAATACCAAAATAGTAAATAACTCTAAATGTTAGAAGAGGAGAAGAAGGAGACTTCAAGTTGTCTTGGGTTGTAAAATAATTTTACGTAAAGTTACTTCATTTGATCGATATGAACTGTTAATCAACTACAATAAAATCATATTACAACGGATCAATGATCCAGATTAATTAGTTACTTCACCTTCTTTGTGCAATTGATACATGGACAAAGGCCCCAGCAAGTAAGTGGTCTTTTGTGTTGTTTTCCAACAACAAGAATGAGCTTAAACGTACAAGAGCTCTCAAGAAATTTCCAATATAAAAATATTTGAACCTCCATACAAAATGAGTATTTTAAATTTTAAAAATCAGAAGAATCTGGTAATAAATCTACCAGAGAGGCCTCAAACATATAAACATAGTCATATATATATGTACAATGAATATAGACCATTTTTTACTGATAAATTAGTATCTGGTTGTCACGTCCTATTCAAGTATTCTTTGAACTTCCATCAAGCTCGGATTATCAGCACAATATCCAATATTTTCAACTATAATTAAAAGCTACATTTAATTGATAAAAATTAATACCAGAGAGTTCCAAATGATTCTTGTGAGAAACAACCGTTTTCTCAACTGTTTTATCCTTGTCAAAGTCTTAGAATTGTTTTTCTTTTCTACCAAAGTATACCCTTGTGTATTATTTATAGGGTTGGGTTTCTCTTTTGAAGGGAGAAGAAGTATTTATATATAGGTCACAAAAGGTTTGAAGTAAGGATTCTTTAGGAATAAATATAACTGGATGACTAAGTTGATTGAGTAAGTTATCTCTATTGCCAGTCAGTCAGACGTCATTGTCATTGAGGAATTGTCTGGTTGTCTACTATTCACTAACACTGCCAAACATCGGTCCACTAACTACCTCTTTCATACAAAACTATTACTCACTTATGCCAAATGTCACTTTATTTTTAGTGCTACTCCATAAAATGACCACTACACCCTCCATAAATCTACTTATAAATATCGCCCTTTACCGGATGACTCATGTAGCCTTTGTGTTATTCTATTTTATGGGGTTAACTTGATCCTTAAAGGTTCAAATGATTATCATTTTCTTCATCCTACTTTATGTTTTGTTGATTTCTGCCTTTTTTATTGGTTAGAAGTGTAGTATTAACTACCATTTTCAATCATGTATATTTTAATTTTAAAGAGACTTAGGTGTGTTTGTTACACAGAAAAAGAATAAAAATGGGAATGAGTTTATTATGTTTGGTTGTAAAATTTGAGAATAAGAATAAGAATAAATAAAAGTGGATTGAAATTTACCACTTTACCCCTTATAATTAAAATATTAAAAAAAAGTTATAATTGTATCAAATTCAATGACATATAATGAATATTTCAGACCTCATATTTTTTACTAAACTTACACGGAGTCCAAGAGAGAATTCTGCTTTCCTCCCTCTTTTCCTTTCCCATTTTCGCAAAAGGAACAGTCCCTTATATATATCCATGATACCAAAAAAAAAAACTGTATACCAAGTCATCTTTCAGAGGAGAATTGAGATTTTTACTCTAACAGTAATTAATAATCATAATGGAGCTTCACCATCTTTAATTTATGGGATTTCTGAATTAATTTCAATGTATTCAAGGCAGCTTCAGCTTCTGCTACCTCTGCCTCACTTGCAGGTTGCAGATTCTTCAGCTTCTGCTTCCTTCAAAAACTGCACAAGCAGCAGCAACGGCAGCTTTCTCTTGTGCAGTCATAGACCTCATCTATCTTTGCTAATTAATTCTATAGTAATTTTTGGGGATTTGACTACCATCAAATAACAGCTAAAATAGAATACCAAATCAAGTCATGCATAAAATTATATGATGATGGATATATTTACTCCTACCAGACAATACTAAAATCCTACCTTCCCATAGAAGTCCAAACTCCATAGACATAAACTTGAATCTTTTGTCAAGATACAATTCACTACTGTATTAAAAATGAAATTTTTTTAAATAAATAAAAGCAATTACTACAAATAAATGTGTAAACATATCAAAAAGTTGATTTCACTAAAAAAATTATAAACTTGATATCCATTCACATTTAATTTAATCTACCTTCAAGAAAATCTCATATATATATATATATGCAAATTAAAGTCCATAATAAATGAGAGAGAACTGACAAAGTAGAAGACCATAATAAATCAAAGTGCACAGAAATTTATATATAAAGCAGTTATCTAACCAAAAACTATCTTTGAGCCTAAAAACACACCAAGCCTGCGAGGCAGAATACTCTTATATATAGTTGCCATAGTTAACGGCGCGCATGTTTGTAATTAGAAAATGGAACTACTTATTAAAATTAAACTAGAACAGATATTATTTGTTCGAAGTTGAGCACACTTGATTTTTTTTCTTTTTGGCCTGAAGATTGAGCACAACTTGATTGAATCTGACCCATCAATTTTGTCTTCTTAGAAGCATGCATCCAACATACAGCAGCAGCAAAGAGCAGCCATACTGCACCAAAATTTGCAAATTAGAGGGGCGTTTATTAACAAAGATGATATTATTATTATTATTTATGTTAAAAAAATATAATAGAAATAAAATTGGTAAGTTAAACAAAAGGATTTTACAAGGGTGTCATCTCGAAAGACACAAACTTTTTGGGGTTATCTTTTGGTATTTTTTATATCATGTGATGACATAGTGTTATTGTTAAGGATAAATTAAAATTTTCTTGATCAAAAGTAAATTTTCACAAAAAAGCCCTATCATCGCATCTATTTCACACACAAGCGGAAATTATCAATTTTTAACTGCATTTTCCTTCTCATAGCCAATCGTGTGTGCGAGGCCCACCTTCTACTTTGTCCATTTACATCCATTATCACTTGGGTCTCCAATGTTCTATCTAATGTGAGACTATGTTTGACATACACAAAGTGTATATATGCACTATTTTTATAACAGTTATCTCATATGTCATTGTGTTATGACATAACACTCTAATAAACATGTGTCTTCCAAATAATAAATTATCTTAAAAGAAATAGTTCGAATGACACTATAGCAAAGACCCTGTAGTGTTTGATGGTGAATAAAAATATTGTGTAAATTAAGGACTAAATAATGACTTCTCCAAATCAAATCGTCTCATAAGAAAATAATAATGTGCGTGAGGAGAGGGCGAAAAGTTATAAACTACTCTCACCATTTCTTCAATAATGTGAATGGATTCATCTCAAATTTATATTTATCTTTTCGGGAAAAAAATTTAATTGAGATTTTTAAAAAATATAAAATAAAATGACGAAAATATCCTCCACCAAAAAAAAATACATGCAGAAATGCAGCCAAGAACACGTGAACAACGTCTCAAGTCTTAACAAGACGTCTACACGCCAACCCCGTGCACGACGGAGGAACCGAGGAACTGTAACTGCCATGACCGAGTCAACTCGGGAACCGAACCGAATCAAATCCGAGTCACCGGAATCAGATCCGATCGCCGATTCAAAATTCAGAAATTAAGAACATCGATATATATATATATAGAATAATTCGAAGGACTTACCATCCCGTCAAGCAACCGCTACTCGATGAATTATTATTAGGCGACTGAGGACGCTGGTATTGAGGCGCATATTGCGGATGTCCCTGGCCAGGATACGCCGGTGGCGGATACGCCGGCGGCGGATATCCCTGCGGCGGATATCCCGGCGGTGGATAACCATGCGGCGGATATCCCTGCGGCGGATATCCTGGCGGCGGATATCCCGACGGCGGATATCCTGGCGGCGGATATCCCGGCGGCGGATATCCCGACGGCGGATAGCCTTCCTTCGGAGAAGTGGATCCCTCCGGTGGATACCCTGCGTATAATACACACATACGATTTCAAAATCCTCAATACATCGATCGCATCAAATGCGAGATTAATTCTCAGAAATTAATAAAGAGGAAGATCGAGAGATGATTGTGATCGATTTGGTACCTTGCTGAGGTGGAACTCCGACCGGCGGGTGGTGTTGCTGATTATTATTACTCATTGCGGAAGAAATTTGAAGAAGAAGAAGATTAAGGTGTGGCTATGGCGGTACGTACGGTACGTATACTTCTCTAGTTTTCTTTATTTATGAATCCAACGATAGAGAGAAAAACCGTATATATATATATATATGTGTGTGTGTGTGTGTGTTATGTATTTCTTGAAGATGGATGAATTGGATTTGGAGGAGGAGCTATAGAAGATGACGATGAAGATGGAGATGAACGCTCTGTTATTTCTTATTGAGGTAAGAAGAGGTTTTTGTTTCTGTTTATAAATATTGATAGGGTTTTTTTTTTTTTCTTTCTGTTTTGTTTTTCTTTATTTTTCCTCTTTTTGTTATTTTTTTTGGCCGGCCCTCTTTTTGTTATTTGCATAACTAATTTTTTAATTTATTTTTATGATTGTTAACTATAAATAATTGTTTTTGAAATTAAGCTAATTGTATAAATCTGTCCTGAGAATTATTAAAACTAATTGTATAAATAGTATTAATCAAGTGAAATTAAAATTAGTATTTCCTTTTCTAATTAGTTTGTGTGTGTATATATACCTGTGGAATTGTTGTTTTTTTTTTCAAAATTTGTTATTGGTCCCTATATTTTAAAAGTAAATATAATTAGGTCTCTTACAAAAAAATTTTACTCATAAGTGTAGCATGTAATAATGCCATATTATCATATATATTTTAAAATTTGATATAAAAGTATTATTATGTTTTAAAATAATAAATAATTAGAATAACTGTCTATTATTTTTAAATTCTCTTTTGCCATTATTATTAATTCCCTTACTCATAATCTTTTTTTCTCTCATTCTTTCTCCAATCACATATTTTATTTCATATTTTTTAATTATATAAAATAATTATTTTAGGAAATCATTGATAAAATATAGATATGATGAATATTGAAGGCAATTGGGATAAATTGTGCGTTTTCATAGAGTGCCATCAATAATTAAACATGACATATATAGTTTTTTTTTTGTTTGGTTTCGACTGGTTCAACTAATCTAAACTCGATTTGCATTGCGTATTTAATTAAGCCATACCAAATGGCTTCTCATTTGGATCAACCTCATAGTAAGTATAAACCAACAAAACTTTAATAATATATAAATATATATAACAATTGAACAAGTCACTCGGAAAATAGGCTATTTGCATCCATAAAATTAAACACGTGATTTATATATAATTAAGTGACCTTAGATATGCACGAAATTTGGAAGGCAAGAGACGCATTTAATCAATACAAAGGAAACATTATGATGTCCAGCCTCGTTTTAATTAAGAGTCAATTGTTTAATCACTACAAACAAAATATTTGAAGAATTTAAATGACAAAACGAATTTTAAGGATCAAATTTAAAATAACCACAAATATTGTTAGACAAAAAAATCATATAAAGAAATTATAATATGATTAAGAAGATATATATATATATATATATATATATATATATATATATATATAAAGGAAAAAACTTAGGTCCATTTTCTTATGTCCATTTCATCAAGTTCTCTCCAATATAAATATGACACGTGACAAAAAGTGTTTAAATGACCAATCACAGTAGAGAGAGAATATAGAAGACCACCTTTTATATGACCAATCATAGAAGAAAGAGAGTGTAAATACAATACATGATTGTTGGAACTTGATGTAATGGACATAAGGAAATAGACCTAAGTTTTTTCCATATATAAAATAAACATGCAAGAGAGTACCAAAGATGCTCAAGTGGTAGTGTGGTACGAGAATGGATTCAGTGTTTAGCTCTTCTATGCATTAGTATGTTAGGCCGACTTTTTCTCATAACTCTCTTCACTTCTTTTTTATTTAAACTTGAAAATTTTAAACTTTTTCTAAAGAATAAGAGTTATAGGCACACAAAAATAAAAAAGTTTACACAAATAAGGACCTACCGTGAATGGTTTAGGGACCACCTTTATTAGTGACTAAAAAGTTAGTCCCTAATCCACTCATAATAAATCTCGATTTATGTGGAGTTTTTAATTTTTTTGCATCTATATCTTTTATACTCTAGATATCCTTTAAAAAAAGTTTACAATTTTCAAGTTTAAATTTAAAAAAAAAAGTGAAGAGAACTATGAAAAAAAGTTGGCCTAGCATACTAATACACAGAAGAGCCAAGCACTGGATCCATTCTCAGTGTGGTATTGGTACCTCTATTGACATATATAATTTTCATTAGGTTAAAATATTTTTGGTATCTCTAATATTTGAACTTTCAATTAAACATGTCCCCAACATTTAATTATATTGTAGTTAAATATATCCCAATCTTACTAATACTATTAAAATAAATAATTATTATTGAAAATATAATCACAATGTTAAACCCAATGGGCTAATAGAGGATTTAAATATCTAATTTTAAAAGTAGCATGGTAGCTGAACTATCTACCCCCCAATGGGCTACAATGATTTCCTTACTATTGGGCTTCAAGCTCCAACTTACTCAATTGAGTTAAACCCAAAATATGCATAGATTTTGCAGTTTTCGGTGTTTCTTGTTCTTGGATGGTAACTCATTGATGATGTGATAAATGTAGGCATTTGCACAATTATATACCAAAAAAAATTATACACAAATTCAGTAACATTTTAAAACTATCTACATATATATATTATTTTTACCGTGCAAGTCCAAAAACACTATCACTGAGGGCCTTTTGTTGAATTTTTTAGAAGAAAAACGCCCTCAGTGAGAACCTTTATAGGATCAAATGGTTAATCCTATAAACACCCTCAGTGAAGACGTTTTTAACTGAGGGTGTTTTGTTGAATTTTTTTACTAGAAAAAAATGATGTGATAAATGTAGCCTTCTCTTGTCACACGTCTTATTTGTATAAGAGAAGGTTAAAATCCTATTTTAGTCCCCTATATTTTCCATGTGTTCTCTATTGGTCCTCTATCTTTTAAACGTTATAAATCTATCATTCACTTTGCAATTTGTTATAAATTGACCATTTTGTATAATACCGTTAATTTGTTCTTTCAACTAATGACGTAACATGATGTAATACCCCTCTCTTTTACACTAACTCAATCTCTTCCGGATGATGATAGAAGAAGAATATAATGTATCAAGGAATAGAGTAACTGAAATTATACGAACTGAAATAAAAGCTTTGAAGTTAAATTAAGAAGGGGTGAAAATATAGTTCCTAAAAAATTTTTATCATACCACGTCATCAGTTGACTCATCAAATTAACGATATTACTCAAAATTGCCAATTTAGAACAAGTTGTAAATATATATGACTGATTTAAACTTTAGAAAGATAGAGAATTAATATGGAACAAGTAGTAAAGATAAGCAACCAAAATCAGAATTTGTATTTTGACCTATTAAATAATCCCATAACTAACATACAAAAAAACTTTACATAAATTTTGTTCATTTAATAAATACATCCTTGCAACCGACGAAACCCACCTACCATATAAGATGCATTACCTTACGTGGTCGGTCGGCTTGTCACTATTATTCAATCATTATTACCCTACATTCATTATTAACAACTTTAACTTTGTGTAAATCTATTATATCTATGTCTGAAATGCTCCCATCACACAGAAACATGACATTTATATCCTTAGGTACGTAATTGCCTATAAATACTCAAATATGGTATTGTTATCCTACCATTATTCTGTTTCATTGAAATCTATCTTAATCATCGGATGTTTACGTAGGTCTACCTTTTAAAAAAAAATCATAATAAAAAATGAATTGTACAAATAATATACATGTCAAGTTTAAATCTAAAAGCTTGATATCAAAAGTATATAAAAAAAATTGCATTTTGCTTAATTAAAAGAGAAGGGAAATTGATATGAATAAAACGACAATTTTCTTCCATTGTTTTGTCGTTATAAATTTGTTTGTCTTGTTGTTTTTGATTTTGTGTGGGTGGATGGTATAGAGATGAATTGAAATTGGTATAATTAATTTGAAATATTTGGTCTTACAAATCTAATAAGTCTTGTTTTGTGCACGGCCAACACAGAGCGCCCTTGTCGGGTGGGAATCACGTTCTCTTATATGCTTCGATTTATGGGAAAGAAGAAATGTCGACAAAAAAACAAAAAAGTTCACACCAAGAAAAACATTTTATGAATGATCAAATTTAGATAATTATTTTTTTTAATATTTGTTATAAGATTTTTTAATATAAATAAAATATGAAACAAAACAAATATTGATACAGTATGTTCATATTGAACATAGCGAGCCACCTTACTCGCTCTGACCCATCGAGCTCAATGAGCTTCATCACTCGTCCCGACCTATTTGTTACTATCAGGGCGTTATTCACGCCTTCGTACTTTACGAGGTTAGATACGTTGGCGTGGTTCTTTCCATAAGCTTGACCCCCAAATGACGATCGTACCCCCGACATAGCTTATATATATGTAGCAGATCCTCCAGGTATGATCACTGAATCTAATATAATCTCACTATCCTCTATACTTCTGATACCTGACTTGAACGTCGGAGTCTTAGAGCTACCTCCTGGTTGCTTGCATGTTGCTTACAGGCTACCAGAATTCGAGCCATGGAGAGAGGGATTCATCAAATATTTATGACTTATCGTAATAGAAAAATATAAGAGAATATATTTTATATGACTAATCATAAAAATTTAAAGTAATTTTTTTGCATAAAACTTTTTAAAAATTATATAACTTGTTCCAACTTGAATATTTAATTAAGGTGTGCAATATTATTGAAACATAATCTAATCAAACATGCATAGAATTAGAATGTTTCAAAATGTAGATCTTATATTCAATATTGATCAAGAAGTATACTTAATCAATTTAATTAATATTTGATAAGAAAATAATTATAGTTTCAATTATTCCAACTAATGTAAAACATGGTTGCCTAATGAAATGTCACACTCAAATGATGAGTGGATTTATTTCTAATTCCACTAATATATAGTGATCACAGTTGTATGATAAGTGTCTTCTTACCAATTACAACAAATTGTCTGCATTATTGAGCATCAATGTCTATTATAACTTCATGAAGATAATCATACAATTTTTTTTTACAGGTATCTTTTTATATATATTGAAGAATAATTTCACATTTTCACTCAAATTATTGTTGTTGTCTATTAAACATAGATATTTTTAAATAAAATTTTAAACTTTTAATTCGTTATTAATCAATAATTTGTACTACATGGATTCTCAATGATTGAAGATGTTTATACATGCATAGGATGAATTTTGGTATATCCCTCAAATCGTATAATGACATTTGTTAATATTAATAAAAACTTACTTTTACTTTCTCTGGTTCACAATATTTGCTGCATTGGAGTTTTTTTTCCCTTTAAAATACCTGTTATTTTACAAAATCAATACGATATTAATTATATTTTTTATAATTTTTCCCTACCTTTTCTCTCTTAAACTCTACCCTTGCATTTTTCAAATAAGGATAATTTAGTATTTTTAGCTCATATTTTTTTTACATTTTAGGTGAATTAATGATTTTCTTAGTATGTGTATACCTTAAACAATATATATTGTGAACTGGATGGAGTACCAATTATTACAAATTGTCTGCATTATTAAGCATCAATGCTAGTAACTTCATAAAGAAAATCATACAAATTTTTTTTTATAGTATCTTATATATATTGAAGAACAATTGTATTTAAATTATTATCGAACATTAAATATAAAAATTTATAAATAAAAATTTAAACTTTAGTTCCTCGTGACATGATTAATTAAAAATTTTTACTAGATCGATTCCGCAATGATTGAAGATGATTATACATATATAGGAGATGAGATGAGACAGAAACAAAATAACAAATAAAACTAATCAAATATATGCCTTCCGAAATCTAAGTAAGATGTTTGATTCATATTTATATACGTACATGCCAAGTTGGGTTGGGGAGTATGACAAGTCAATGAAAAAACAAGAAAATATACAATCTTCAATAATATATAATATAATGAATGAAAAAAAAAATATATATATATATATATTGAGGAAATGAATGAATATATTGGGGCTAGAGGTATATTATCCAAATAAATAAGCACGTTTTTACTTTTTTTCTTTAAATTTATTTAAAGTGAATTAGAATTGATGTAGATATATTTTGAAAAAGTTTATACAATATATTTGATCTTTACTTTTATGATTATGGTCTAAAGTCTAAACTAACTGAAAGGAGTCCAAATTATAAGTTCACAAATTTTTTCCCATAGAAAATGCGGAAAACTGCAAAAATAGTCTAATTGGAGTGTTTTGGCATGCTTCTCCAAACTTGTTTTTAACTGAAATTTTTTATATTTCTCAATGTATCATTATTTAATTTTGTTTTTCAAAACCTTAATATTTATTTATTAAGCAAACATTAATATATACAGATTAATGAATAAAAATAACAATAATAAATAACATAATTTTATTAATTAAAATTAATAATTAATTTAACTAGTATTTTGTAAACAAATAAAATAATTATCATTTTATATTTACTCTAATTTATTTATTTTTGAATCAACTGATAAAATTTCATAACTCAAGCGTCAAAACGCATTACATCCGACAAAAATAATGGCAAAAAAGACCCTTCTCGAGTCATAATTCAAGTCTTTAGCATGAGAAACTAAATAGTGGGCAACCTTATTACATTGTCTAGGTACCCAAAAAAAACTAAATATATTTACTCTATAAAAAACATTTTATATCTACTTCTTAAATAACAATAAATATTTATCGATTTAATAATATTAATAACTACTTTACAAATTTTAATCACATATAAAGTGTTTCCCTATTACAATATTTTTTCATACTAGGATACTTCATTATTCTTAAGTAATGTTCTGAGTTTGAGACTTGTGTATGAAAATATTTTTGTTGGGAGAGTTCTATTCCGTTATGGGACCTCAGATAGTTCGAATAGGATTTGTATCCGATAAAAAAATACTTGTAAAAAAATCACAAACAATAAAAATAAAAAAATGGCTTAGAAGGAAATTACAATTAAAGCAATTTTCAACGAGATCTTCAGTTAATTAAATGTTTGGATAAACTTATTTGTCGTTGTAGAGTAAATTTTTAGATTAAATTTTTATTAATTTCTTTGTAATGTCCCGATAGTATTTAGAAGTTGATTTTTTATTTATGACTATTTTGTTAAAAAAAATTATAAGGAGAGATATCTATGAATATTATAAAGTCATAATCATGCTTTTACTACCTTTCTCTTTCTCTCTTCACAAGCAAATATTAGAACGCTCCCCTTCTTCTTCTTCGTCTTCGTCTTCCTCTTCTTCTCTCTCTCTTTTGTCTTCTTGTCTTTGCTTGACAAACTGCTCTCACTCACTCTCCTCATTTCTGCAAATCTCTCACACTTTCTGTTTCACCCTGTAATTCACACGTATAAAGAAAAAGTCCTCCCAAACTAACAGACAAAAAACAAAATTTCAGAGAGAGAAAATCTTCCACACAACACACACACACCTTTTATAATGTCAAACTCAAACCCATAATAATACTACTCACTCATCCTCATGCCCATCCCATCCATGACCATACCTTCCATCATCACTACTACACTCTTCCCCGCCGCCGCCGCCGCCGCCCTCAATGTCTCCCTCGCCGGACCACCCTTCCGCCGCCTGTTCTAACTTGTTATGCCATGAGGATGCCAGTGAAGTCATCTCCGGCGACCTTCCTTCTTCTTCTTCTTCGTCTTCGTCGTCTCTGCCGCCGTATTCTCCGCCGTCCGACGACGCGACCGTCGGACGACTCATCGACGTGGAGACGCAACACATGCCGGACTCTGATTACGCGCGGCGCTGCCGTCACCGCTTAATCGACGTCACCGCTCGCCATGACTCCATTAACTGGATCTTGAAGGTACGCACGCACGCGCCTACGCGCTAGGTGAATCGAATCGAACATTAGTTTGATTGATGCATATTTTCTCTTTCTCTCTCTCGATCGATTCGATTCGATTCGATCGGTCTCTGATCTCTGCGCAATGCAGGTTCACGCGTATTATCGGTTTCGTCCAGTAACGGCGTTCCTCTCCGTCAACTACCTCGATCGATTCCTCTCTTGCTCTACTCTTCCGGTAAAATCGAGCTTCCATTTTCCAGGAAAACATCGGATTTTCCGGGAAATTTTTCTGAACTCTTTCTCTAACATTTTCTTTCTCTTCGCAGCAGCAATCGAGTAGGTGGCCGTTTCAACTCCTCTCGGTGGCTTGCTTGTCTCTAGCGGCGAAAATGGAGGAGCCAGAAGTGCCTCTGTTGCTAGAACTCCAATTGTTCGAGCCTAGATTCTTCTTCGATCCCAAATCGATTCAGAGAATGGAGCTCTGCGTCATGGCCAAACTCCGTTGGAGATTACGCTCCGTCACGCCTTTCGATTACCTCCACCACTTCATCTCGAAGCTCCCTTCGTCGTCGACCCGGAAACCCGAATCCGTTACCGCAGCATTATTATCTTCTTCCTCCGACCTCATTATCAGCTCCATTCGTGGTACCATATAGCAGTTTTTTTCTTATACGTTACGGACTCTATTATTAATTGATTATTTAATTATTTATTTGTATGTTTTGAGGCACTAATATCTGAACTGAACTTGTGAGGTTTGACCGACCATTCAGGGATTGATTTCTTGGGTTTTGCGCCGTCGACGATGGCAGCAGCCGCCGTGCTCTGTTCTGCTGGCCAGAGCCAATCGCCGCCGTGCTTTCATGATAGAGTAAACAAAGTATTCAGATATTCTGTGGTTTCGAATATTAAATTCTACTTTATTGTTCTAATATTAAAGAAGAGTCTTTTGAAAATAATTTTATTTCTATTTCATTTATAAAAAACTAAACACTAAATTATCCTTTTAGTCCCGTCCTAAAATGTATAATTCACAATTTAAGTCTTGACATATTAGATTTAGTCATTAAAACTTAAAAGATATAATTTATTAAATTAGTCCTAAAAAATTAAAATATAAAATTTGATCTTTAATAATTTTTCTCATTTTAATACATGAGAATTTTTATCAAGTTTATCTAACAAGTATTCTAGATTATTTTTTAAGATTTTCTTTGAATTATTGAGAGATAATTTATTATTCTTAAAAAAAAAAGAGACAATTTGTTGTTTGAAAAATTCTTAAGAATAGTATTATGAAGTCTCTAAAAGAAAACCTTAGCTAATACTTTTAGGCCTTAAGACATTGCCAAGCAAAATTCTAATATAATTGTTAGAAAATTTGTTAGTGATTAAATTGCATTTATATAGATTCTATTTAATATTTGTATATTTCAAAGCGACATGAACGTCTAGTCTATGAACGACATGGACGACGTTGGATAACAATAAATAATGTGTGAATCAAAGTTTGAGAGTTTATTAAGGTTTAATTGTCATAGATTAAATTTAAGGTAATATATGACTGTTAGAGACTAAACTATATAAATTCGCTTTAATTCATTTTCTTGGGAGCCCAAAAATGGAAGGAAGAAAGTAATGAGCATGGAAAGGTGTGTTACAGAGTTTGTGGCGGTAACAAAAATTGGTTTCTTTATTAAATAAATAAATAAATTACTTTCTTCAGGAAATGGTGAGAAGCTGTCACCAACTAATGGAAGAATATCTGGTGGACACGTGTCCTTCAGCTAGCAATAAATCCCTTAGAGCCGAGCCTGCGCCGCCTTCGAGCCCAATCGGCGTGCTCGACGCTGCGACTACTTGTGTGAGCTGCGACACTCGCTCCGAGAACCCAGGATCAAGCCGCGAAGCCGAGCCACCAAGCAAAAGGCTGCGATCCTCTACTCCTGATGTGCAATAGAAGAGCCATCATCCCCCTATAATATATAAGTCTCGCCTTTTTTGATATCACGTCAGCGAGAGAAAAATGAGATGTTACTTATATTTTTCATTTTTGTCTTTACCTCTTTCCATATCGTATCCGTAGATTATAAGATCAACGGTGAAGATTAGTGGAGATTTGGCGGGAATAGAAGTAATTCTAGTTATTTGTTACATTTTTATTTATAAAAAATGAATATTTTTTTAATTATGATTCAATTATTATATTAAGTTACTCCGTAGAAGCATTTTATATTTTCATAAGATAAAATACTATTTAGTCCTTGAATTGTTGGTCAAATTATTATTTAGTCTTTGAATTTATCAAAAATACTATTTAGTCCCAAAAATTTGTAATTATGTCAATTATTTAGTCTTCGAATTTGACAAAAATATTATTTAGTCTCTGAATTTGTAACTATATCAGCTATTTAGTCCTCAAACATGGTAAAAATACTATTTAATCTCCGAATTTGTAATTCTGTCGACTATTTAGTCTCCTGACTGTTACCCATTAGAGTTGACAGAGTTATAAATTCGGGAATTAAACAGTATTTTTGTCAAGTTTGGGGACTAAATAGTTGAGATAGTTACAAATTCGGGGACTAAATAATATTTTTGTCAAATTCGGAGACTAAATAGTTGATATAGTTACAAATTTCGGAGACTAAATAGTATTTCTAATAAATTCAAAGACTAAATAATAGTTTGATCAACAATTCAGAAATTAAATAGTATTTTATCTCTATTTTCATTTATGCTCTGTGAATATTAGGAAATGTCTTAAATACCCTTGTAGTTGGTAGCAACTAGCAAATAAAAAGGTCTAAAGCCCACCAAAAATAAAAATAAAAAGGTCTAAAAGTGGTTTTCAATTTTTTTGGTAGTGATGATTCTGAAAGGACCATTGGGGAAGAGCCACGTGTCCGACAGAACTACTGTAAGTGGCTAATGAAAAAAAAAAACTTGGCAAATAAAAAGCTGGAACTTTGTCTTTTGCGGTAGACCTTGTGTGCATTATCAGAAATAGACATTTCAAATAATAAATTAATAATAACTGCATTTTCCCGTTTTGGATTTAGAGAGCCGAGAAGTAATAAAGGATAAAACTGTAAAATTGCAACGAGGGTTTCGGTTTTGGAGCGTGACATGGGGATGACGATTGATTGCCACGTAAGGGTTGCGATATGCGAAAAAGAGAGAGAAAGAATGAGAAAAGGGAGTTTTGGAGGGAAAGAATCGGAGCCGTCCAGGTGTATGGTGGAGAAATGGAGGCAAAGATATGATTTGACGGAGAATGGGAGAAAGGTCAAATCAAGAACGATGGATGTACGGACAAAAAGAAAAAAATCCGCAAACAGAAAGAAAAATATTAACAATGTTATGGAAACATTAAAGCCATATTTGGTTTGTGAATTTGAGATATAATGAAAATTGTGGGTATAGTTTGAGAAGTTAATTTAAGTATTTTTGATACGGCAGAGTTTTCTTGACGAGCCTTTAGCCTCGGCTCAACTGAAGGAGCGTTCAAGCTCGGACTCGCTATGAGGCACCAACCAAGGCTCCATCATCGGACCCCTGCGGCTCCCCTCGACCTGAGGGACCACCTGTCAACATCACAGGTATCATTTACGCCGCCGCACTTTTCGGGTGACGTGGACTCGCGCCAAAACGACTCCCCTTGAAAAGGACCATATTACCCATGGCGAAACTTATATAAGCACAGGTAGCTTCATCAGGGCAGGTACTGAATTCTTACTCTCTCACCATATAGTCTCAACTTCCGATTACTAACTTAGGCATCAGAGTCCTACCACGGGAGCCCCCTCCCGTCGTGGGTTGATTGCAGGTCGCATTCCGGGAGCAGGAGTCGGATCGAGAGAGACTAATTCATCAATTTTTTTTATTATTTTAAAATAAATTTAGCCTTCATTTAAAAATTATTAATATTTAAAAAAAGACAAAATTAATTTTTTAAATACATGATTCTCATTCTCTCCTTCCAATTCTCCAAATCAAACATGACCTAACAGTTTTGAGTCACAACTTTTTAATTATTAAATTAGTTTTAACATATGTATCAAAATTCCATTAAAAAACACATATGTATCAAAATTTTTGTTTTTTAAAAATTAAATATAATATAAACCTTAATACGATTTAATGGTTGAATAGTGATCAATTTTAACTCAATTCTAAAGTATTAGCCAAACAATAAAAAAAATATTAGAACTTCATCAATATCAAATCAATTATTAATTAGTGCTCTAAGATATGATTCTTTTCAACTAATGAGATAGCCCACAAAATTATTATTGACTTTTTATCAAGTTCAAGACAATATAAATTCTTTCTTAACCAATGAAAAAAAATCTTAGCAAGTGCCCCACATCACTTATTAGACAAACACTTGTATTCATCATTCCCAAATTCATATTTAAACAAATATCAAAATCAATTCCATTCTCGAAAGTCGAATCCTCATGTACATGGATTAAGACTTTGTAAAATTTTTGAAATAAAATATTTTATTAATATAAGATTTAATTTTGTCATCTTTTCATTTATAACCACAAAAAATAAATAGTTTAAATCCAAAATATAAATGTATTATTAAATTACTTTAATATATATAAAATATTAAAAAAAAATTTACCATTATATATTTTTTCAACACAAAGTTTAAAATTATTATTATTTTATATATAAAAATAAAAAAATTGCATTGCGTACATGTGTAGGATATCTCGTTACCCATCTTTGGATCCATTAGGTCATGTTTAGTATGTAAATTTCATAGGGAAAGGAAAGTGTGGTTGGTTATGTTTATTATGAATTTGAGAATATAGAATAGCAATCTTTGTTCCATGTAGATAAGAAACCTTTGTTCATTGTGTGAGAAAGGGAAAGGGAAAGGGAAGTGTATGTAAAATGAATATTTCATTCTTAAAAATGTGTGGTAGATAATAATAGTAAGGGCAAAAAAGATATTTCGTAATTTTATCTTCCATTTCTACATCTTCTCACTGTACCAAAACAACATTACTCTTACATTTCACTTCCATTTTTTTGCATATCAAACACTCTTTATATCATTTACTTTCACTTCTACTTCTACTCTCTCTTCCATTAATATTTCCATTTCAATTTTCTACCAAATCACAAATCTCCTACCAAACCTCACCTTAATTTTGTACACAGATCCACATAATATAATTCTAAGGTATCCACTAAATATAAATATTTTGATTACCCTAGAGGTATCAAAACAAAGTTATATGAATATGTATAATTCACAGGGTAAAATTATATTGAATGTATGTTTGACATGTCAATGAAATTGTAATTTTTTATTTCATTGGAATTCCATATTGCTTCAAATAATGGAATAGATTTTCTTTCCTAAACTTTATAGAATTGGATTTTTTTTTCATGGAATTCATTTTGTTGAACCAAATTATCATTTCCTAAATCACCGCCTATCACCACTTTACTTTTTTTTTTTTTTTATCTATTAGATTTCTATTTTCTTATTTCCTTTTACATTTCATCAAAAGTTATTCATGTCTAAAGTTTTTTTTTCATTGAATGAGAAAGAATTAAATAACTTAGACTCATTAAAACAAATTAATAAAAATAACATCTTATACCAAAAAAAACCTTTCATTGATAGAGAAGAATCATTAAAAATATATCTTGAATCTTGATGGCATTAATTGGCAAAATTCTATTTTTGTTTTTTTTAAAAAAAAAAGTTTGGTCAAAGTTAAATATTTATTATTGGAATATTATTAGGTAATGGGAAGAAGAAATAGGCCCCACTAGGGCAACAAAACAGAATGCAGGAGTGCAGTAAAAACCCCCTTACACAGGCTTTTGGGTTGTCATGGCCTTGACCATCACAAACTGCCAAAGCATGAGACAAACAAAGCATTAACAACCCCTTTCCCACACTCACTACTCACTTCCACTCCACCCAATGCATATCATCAACCACAAAAGGAAAACAATAACTCACTATGGTATGGTGTAAAATAACAAGTAATGTAAGAGGTAGAATTTCTTATCATACTTGTTTTGATACATTGTTCTTAGTTTATTGTACATTTGATGAATCCATGAAACCCCATTTGGTTAGTGGAAGGTATAAATGCAAAGGGAAGATTCATTGTGGGGGAAATGACCCGTGCTTTCTATATCTGCATGTTTCCTATATAACAGTACAGAGAATGTGAGTTGATGTACAAATAATCTTTCCTCTGCCCTCGTGATGTGGAGGGTAGGTGAGATTGAGAGAAGGAAGTGGTGGATAAAAGTACTACTTTATCATTCTCTCCACATACCAAACAATTTTAATTTCTATCTTGAAGGGTAAAATAGTCTTTTTTGTATTTCTTAACTTCTACTTTCCTATCTCATTCCTATTGTACCAAACAATTTTATTTTCTATTTCTATTTTCCTTTCCTTACATACTAAACACACATAAAATCTTCCATTTCCACTTCCCACTAAACACTCACTGAATACTAAACGCCACCTTAATAATTAAATTAATCTCTAAAGTAACGATTAGGATAATATAAGTTCGTTGTCTCATATATATGTGAATGTCTTGAAGTATTTATAGAATGATTTGTATGAAAGTGATTAGTGATTAGCGAATGGAAATGATTGGATGATAACAATAATTGAATGATGGGTTGAGATAATGCACATTGTCCGATAGGTAGGTTTGATCGATCACAGAGGCATGTTGATCAACATTAAAAAAAGTAGCACTTTTTACATCTTTTATATAAGTTTTTCTAATCAAAAAATAATTCGTGTATGATTTATATAAGTCATCATTATTCTATGATTGATTTTTTTTAATTTTTTTTATAAATATATATTTAAAAATTTCCTTCTCAAGCTTCCCCAATTGTTTTCCTCTCTCATTAATGTCCTTTCTCTCAGTTAAGTTTGGTTTTGTTTCCAATTATATCCAGCTTTAGAAAAAGCAGAGTCTTTTATTAAACTTTTTTTTAAAAAATTCTTACTATGAATTTATAGCCCGTAAACATAATAAAAAGGGGTTGAAATTGAAATGACAATGCAAGAAAATGTTAATTAAATTAAACATTAAAAGTTAAGAGTTAAGACACAATTGTGAGCATGATTAGTAGTTGATTAATGATACTAAATCTCAGTCAGAACAACATATATATTAGATTAAACCCTTTGTTGTATGTCTCCAATATCCTATACTTAAATGTTTTATAGTGGAGTTGAATCGATTAAATTGACTTCATATGAAGTGCACTTTAATCGAGACTATAACAAGAGTACATCTTAATTAATTAAGAATCTAGATCGTCAATTAAAATGTATTGTACATGAAATCACTCTAGCCGATTCAAATATATTTTATGACAAAGCAAATGTAAAAGAAAAAAAAAACAGCATATCTAGTTTTGGACAAAATTCTAAGGTTGGTAAGCTGTCCCAAGGAGAAGGTCAGAGACATAATAGCACATAACATGGAAAACCGTACACTTCTTGATCCATGATTTGTTAAACCAAACATATATTGGTATGATAAAACTTCACTAGTGAATTTTAGTTTATTTTTTAAATTATATAATATTATTTATTAATATTAATAGAAATTTACATTAATAAAAATTCAACTTAAATAAATTAAGAGTCAACTAATTAGAGGAATGTACTCAAATTTATATGATCCTTTTTTTAAAAAACTTTGTTAATCTGTTATTAAAGAAAAATTTACACATATCATATTTTAATAGACAAATTTTAAAAAATAAATATAAAAAAATAAATTTAAGTTTTTTTCAATATTGTACTATACTAAAAATATTTTCCTATTGGTATTGTTGAGCCAGCTGGGCTCATTTATGTATTTGCTTCTTCGCTTTGAATTCAGCAGCATCTCAGTATCTCACCCACTTCCTCATCATATGAGTGCTCAAAAGTTTTAGTAGTTATTAAGAACTAATAAGTTTTTTTTGTGAGGTAAAAAAAAAAGTTTTAATTTTAAGATGATTCTACAAATTTTTTTTTTGAAGAGGTGTCCATTTAAGTCAAAGTTTTTAACTAGATTTGAGATATTTTGACAATTTCTTCGCATTGCAAAATTTCAATATAATGTTATTTTGGAAGAAATACCATCTAAATAATTATATGAGTCATGATTAAATGAATACATTGACTTTTATTTATTAATTAGTTAGTATAAGAGGGGACCATTTTAATTAGCATAAAAAATTTTCGGGAGTAATTAAAAAAAACTGTCTTTGAATGACCAAATTGAGGGATTTTTTTTTTTAAAAATCATAATATTTGATTATTTATACTTCTCTTTTATAAATAAAGTCCAAATAGACTTTTAATTATTAATTAATGTTTCCCATTACTTGACCTTGAAATAGATGCCAATAGTAAATAAAAATACCAATATACTTCTTGTATGACTAAAAAGTACATTAGATACAAATTTTTAATAATGAACTTATTCTATTTTTTATTCAAAGAATCTATTTAAAATTCTCCTTCCACAGCTTCTTCATTGCACTCAATAAATTCAAGCAGAATGGTGTACCAATAGTAGCTAGGATCCTATAATTACACAAACAAATTCCTACCATATGAGATGAGAAACATTAAAAGCCTAAATCTTTATTAGTTAGAAAATTCAAGTGTCCCCTATATGGCAGAATAGAGTTCATTAAATGCTTCTACCTCCAACCTCCAAATTAAACGGATCTGGATCTGCTAAAGTGCAGATCTGATAAAGTGCACAATATAAACTGTTAGATGAAACTGTTACAGTACAGACACGAATCTCGATTTTTATTTAAGGGTCTGGATGATACACTTCATACACTTTACACATTTTGCACTTCATTGGATCCTCTTCCAAATTAAACATATACATTACTAAGATACATTATCATAAATGACAAGAATCACATTCAATATGTATTATTGAAAATTCAATACTACCTTCATTTGTTATTTGTCCTTTATTAATATTATAAAAATTTAGACTTTAATCCATTAAAATAAGTCTTCATTAATATTGACGTAAGACACGTTATAAATGCAACCACTCCCGTGTAGCACTAGACTTTTATCCCAGATTTATTCGTTCATTGATTTTCTTTAGCAAAGTTGATAGCTATCTTGTCCAAGGTTGGACTAACCTTATAGTAATGTCCCACATAGTCCTCCACAACCACCTTCTTGTAGGCTTCTTCTTCATGATGATCATCCTCTGAAGTAATCACTATAGGCTGAATTAGGGTTTTTGGTGGAGGGCAATAGAACAAAGCAATGGACCCACGTTCCACATCTCTTTGGGTCACTACCCTATGCCATGTGCTTTGGAGTAGCCCATTGCTCATGATCTCAAGCAAGTCTCCTATGATCACTAGCAAATGGTCTTGTGGCCATGAGACAGTGACCCATGTTTGGTCCTTGTTTAGGACTTGGAGGCCTTGATTGGAGCCAAATTGGGTTAGGATTGAGAGGGCACTAGGGTCAGAGTGTGGGTTGAGGCCTAGGGCTAGGTCCGGTCTAGGGCATGGTGGGTAGAAGTTGATTCTCACTTTGATCTCACTTTGTGTAGGGTGGAAGTAGTTTAGGAAGACATCATGATTCTCTAGTGATAATGCTTCTGCTAAGGACACAAGCAACAAGTCCATCACTTTTCTTGCTTCTTCAACATATCTTTCAATTGCTTCCCTGAAATAAAGATTTTTAGGGAATTCCATTAGATGAGGAGAATGAGGATTAATGTAAGAATAATAATATAAGCTACTTCACATCTCACCACTTAGCTTATTTAGTTAAAAAAATTACACTTCTCTTCTCCTCTACTTTATATTTGACAAAAACCTGATCCCTCAAATTAAATAATTTTCTCAATTTACTCTCTTACGTTTGAAATTAGTATCAATTCGATTCTTCCATATCAAACTGTTACAATAGTTAACATGTATTCAATATATATAAGATTTTACATTTTATCAAAATATCCTTAATATTATATTTTAAAAATAAAAAACTTTACATTAAAAAAGTGGCGGTGGGTGGTGGTGTTAAAAATTAAAAGTTAAAAATAAAAAACTTTACACAACAAATAGATGTAATCTACTTTCATTCATTTGATGTAAATATTATTAAAATTAATTACACATACCTTAAAGTCATACCAAATAATATAATTTCTTAGAATTCATGAGATTATATTGTAGTTATTCTATATAATGTATACCAAAGGAACCCTTAATGATAAGCCCATACATTGACTCACTACTAGGCCTAACAACATACTTCATTGGGCTTACCATACAAAGGCATAGTATCTAAAAATCAAAAACCAAATTATATACTCCACTTATACATAAATTCAACCACTTTTAAAAATTATCTACAGATATATATTATTTTTATTGTGCACAAGTAAAAACGCCATCAGTGAAGGCGTTTTTCAGAAACTTTAACAAGAAAAATGCCCTCAATGAGGGTGTTTATAGGGTCAAATGGTGAACCCTATAAACGCCATTAGTGAGGGCATTTTTAATGCTAATATCCCTGATAACGTTTATAGGGTTGACTATTTGACCCTATAAACGCCCTCATTGATGGCATTTTTCTTGTTAAAGTTTCAGAAAAACGCCCTCACTGATGACATTTTTATTTGTGCACAGTAAAAGTGATAAATATCTGTAGATAATTTTTAAAGATGACTAAATTTGTGTATATATTTTTTAATGTGTATATAAATATGCAAAAGCCTCCACTTTCATCACGAGAGATTTTTAGATATGCTCTTATCTTATTTCTTTTGAAAAAGTACACATTCCTCTTTTTTCTTAAAATTTTTTTTAGTTATTTGACTAAAATATTAAATATCCTTAAATTAATTATTTATATAATTATATATATATATATATATATATATATATATATATGATTAACAAAAAAAAATATTTCAAAAAAAATAAAATAATTATTTTGACCTAAAGTAATAAATTAAAACTATTTATAATTAAAATTTTCCAAAAAAAAAAACAATTAAAGCACCTGAAATTATTTGGTTTTCGTGGCCAAGCATGAAGCTTTCCTTCATCATCATCATCTTGTTGAAGAGGAAGTGGAGGAAGAGCTCTCATAGTCAATCTATCAATCCAATCCAACCCTTCATCTTCACACCCCTTCACAAAATTCCTCCCATACCCCATATTATCAACCTCACCCCCATTATTTCTCCCCACACACTCCTTCTTCTCTTCAAAGCTCAATTCAAAGAACCCTCTCACCACTTCCCTAGCCCCTTCCACCACTTCCCACGCAACCCCCTCCTCCTCCTCCTCCGCTATCACGAACGCACCCAAACCCCTCGCCACACCGCCTAGCCGCCTCAGCTCCTCCGCCCGAACCACGGTCCCACCACCCTGCTTCAACTTGGCTAAGCTTATGGTTGGAATTTCGTGGACCACGTGGTGGGGGGTGTGGATGTGGGTGTGGTGGTGGCTTGGCTTCTTGAAGCTGTCGGGTAGGTGCGTGAGGCCTTGACGAGCCAGCTCTTGAACCACCGGGATTTTCACGGTTCGGGGATTTCCGGTTTGGTCTAGCAAGGTGGTTTCGTGGAAGCATGCGTTAACGTTTTCTGATTCCTCCGCCATGACCATATATATCAGTAATTAATTAATAACTCCTTTTTTTCTTTTAAAAGAAATTATTATATGTATGTAGTGGATCGGACTAGTGGTGGAGATATTATTGAGAGGGTGATAGTGATATATAATGTCATCACGTGTATAATAGGAGGAGAGGAGGAGAATTGTAGATCATCCTAGTACACAGACTAGTACATGACAAAAATGTTGATATTTTTTTATTTGGGTAGAATGCACATACACCCCATGAATTTTGGGTTAAAGGCACATACACTCCCTGAATTTTAAAACGTTGCACATAGGCTCCTTGAGTTTTCACTTTGGGGCAGAGACACCCCCCTTCCGTGAAAATTAGCCGTTAATTAAGTGTTACGTCAGCAAGTATGTGTGAGGGGTGTCTCTGCCATAAAGTGAAAACTCAGGGGATGTATGTGGCCCTAAAGTGAAAACTCAGGGGGTGTATATGTGCCCATAAAGTGAAAACTCAGGGGATTTGAAACTACTAAATTGCCCTCACACATGTTTGCTGACGTGGCATTTAACGGCTAATTTTCACAGAACCCTAACAGAAGGGGTGTCTCTGCCCCAAAGTGAAAACTGAGGGGGTCTACAAGAAAATGCTGATTTAGCTACGGATTAGGTAGGGATAAAATCCCTAGCTAATTTGGTAAAAAAGTTTGGCGTGAAAAGGCGAGAAAATTTAGCTAGGGATTTGCTACGGATTTCTCTAGCTAATCCCTAGCTAATTAGCTAGGGAAAAAAAACCCTAGCTAATCATTAGCTAGGGATTTGCTACGAATTTCCCTAGCTAATTTATTATATGTGTATATAAAATGTTTTACATTAATAAATCAAAAAGTGACAAATGGCCTAGTGGTTGGTCTAAATGTTACCATCCATGATGTTCCGTCTTCGAGGCCTCTTAGGACCATTTTTCAAAAATATAAAGTAATCGCCGGAGGAGGTTGCCGAAGGTGGTCGCCGACCGGCGGTGGAGGAGGTCGCCGGCCGGCAGTGGAGGAGGTCACCAGTGGTCGTCGTTGGAGGGGCCACCGGAGGTCGGTGGAGGAGGTCGCCGGCGATAATTTTCGGAGGGGGTGAATTAGCTAGGGAATTGCTACGTATTGGCTAGGGAATTTAGCTAGGGAATAACTTCGGATTAGTTAGGGATTAGCTAGGGAATAGTTACGAAAACAATCCCTAGCAATTAGCGTCCAAATATTAGGTAGGGAAAAATCCGTAGCTAATCCCTAACTAACCCTACGGATTTTTCCCTAGCTAATCATGTTTTTTCTTGTAGTATATGCAACGTTTTAAAACTCATGGGGTGTATGTGCATTTTAGCCTTTTTATTTATTGTGGCTATGTATGTAGATTATGAGAGCGGATTCTTTGTATTGTGAAGTAAAGTGTTTACTAAGTGAAGATAAAGAGAACAATTAAGATAGATAAATTAAAATAATATAAAATTCACAATTTTTTATTTTTTTCTCTCTCCTCACTTTATAGAGCATTTCATCTCACAAGAGGATTCAATTTGGTAGATTATTGTAATAGTTAAATGGATCTTCTATCATATAGCAGAGAGTGTTATTAGAGAGAGATAAAAAAGAGATAGTGGAACTCACTCGTGATCAGTACCACTCTTTCCTTCTCTAACAGAGTAACGATAACTTTTGTATCGTAGATGCGTCTATCTCTTGCAGTAGTGGTGAGGGAAATTATACTTAATTAGTAGGTAATAATGTCACTTGTGTTAAGAAAAAAAAAAATATATATATATATATATTCTCACTAGAGTACATAAAGTATACATTGTGATTATTAACGCATAGATTGATATTCACGAAATATATATATATATATATTCTCACTAGAGTACATAAAGTATACATTGTGATTATTAACGCATAGATTGATATTCACGAAACACGTGAGAAATTACTTTGAAGTGATTATTATTGGTTAAAATTCTCTCTAATATTAAGAATAAGAGATATCTTAAATGATGAAGAGCTCTTTGTCAGCTTAAATAATTAGACGGAGAGAGTTTTAATAGAATCAATTTTAAGTGAACTAACAAGAGAATCCTTGTATAATGTATCCAAAATAATTATGATGTTTATCTAAATTGTTCCTTATGGCAAATTAGATTTTATTTATTGCTTCTACTTCCAAGTTCCAACCACCAAATTATACTATATATGTATCACTCTAATACAATATCATTTGAAGAGAAAATTTTCATAGAATACTCCTTAAAAATTAAGTTAAATAGTTTGATATTTAAATCAGAATCATTACACCACCATCATATTGAAGCATTAATTAATTTACCTTAGCAAAGTTGATAGCTATCTTGTCCAAAGTTGGACTAACCTTATAGTAATTTTTAACATATTCATCCACAACAACCTTATTGTAGCCTCCTTCTTCATCATCATCCTCCAAAGTAACTATAGGTTTAGGGTTTTTGGTGGAGGGCAATAGAACAAAGCAATGGACCCACGTTCCACATCTCTTTGGGTCACTGCCCTATGCCATGTGCTTTGGAGTAGCCCATTGCTCATGATCTCAAGCAAGTCTCCTATGACCACTAGCAAATGGTCTTGTGGCCATGAGACAGTGACCCATGTTTGGTCCTTATTTAGGACTTGGAGGCCTTGATTGGAGCCAAATTGGGTTAGGATTGAGAGGGCACTAGGGTCAGAGTGTGGGTTAAGACCTAGGGCTAGGTCAGGTCTAGGGCATGGGGGATAGAAGTTGACTCTCACTTTGATCTCACTGTGTTTGGGGTGGAAGTAGTTGAGGAAGACATGATGATTCTCTAGTGATAATGATTCTGCTAAAGCCACAAGTAAGAAGTCCATCACCCCTCTTGCTTCTTCAACATATTTTTCCATTGCTTCCCTGAAATTAAATAGTGATGCATGCTTGGTCACACTTCTAATAATATATATATATATATATACACTACAAAATTTTCACAATATATAGTAATTAATTAATCTAATATAATCTTATTTGTACATTTAATTTTATGGCCTAAAATGTGTGTGTGTATATATATATATATTAGTGACACTTCTGTTATATAACTTTCCAACTTTCGATTGATGTATTTAACATATTTTATAGTATAAAATATATAATTTGTGAAACCAAATAATAAGAAGATCCCATAGGCATTATAAAATAAATTTAGTATATTAAAATTTAGATACATTTTTTTATATCTTTGTTATTAGAGAACACATATCTCTCCTATAATATATGTTTTCTTAAAAAAATTTCTATACCAACATATTTTATTTTAATTAAAAATTTTGATATAATAAAAATAGGCCAAATTACTCTTTTGATCCTCAACGTTTGCACCAAGTTTAATATTGGTCCTCAACATTTCAAAAAGTTATTTTAGGTCCTCAACGTTTTTTTTTGTCAAAATTAGTCCTCCGGCGTAACTCAGTCTATTTTTTTTGTTAAATGCTGACGTGGAAGGCTTATGTGACACACCCTCTCTCCTACGTGTCATATTTGGATGATATGACACATTTTCTCACTCAAACTCAGCAAAACGACGTCGTTTTGCTGAGTTGGAGTGAGAGAGAAGTGATGCAAAACGGCGTCGTTTTGCTGAATTAGAGTGAGAGAGGGTGTCATATCATCCAAATATGACACATAGGAGAGAGGGTGTGCCACATAAGCCTTCCATATTAGCATTTAACAAAAAAACCAGACGGAGTTACGCTGGAGGACCAATTTTGACAAAAAAAAACGTTGAGGACTTAAAATAACTTTTTGAAACGTTGAGGACCAATATTAAACTTGGTGCAAACGTTGAGGACCAAAAGAATAGTTTGACCAATAAAAATATAAACAACTGCATAAATTTAATCATTTTTAAAATACGCGTGTCATGACTTATTGAGTGAGCATCACACATAAAACCACAAAATCTAGTGTTCACCTAATAATTAAGCACCAGATATTTTATAATTTAAAAATAAATAACTCAATCTATAGTGCTTAGTGCTTACCTAATAAGCACCAGCTATTTTATAATTTAATAATAAATAACATACAAATGTAAGAGATTTCACAAGGGACCAAGCGACTAAAATAAAAATTTTGAAGAACGGGTAAAAATATGATCTATAAAAAGTTTTATTACGTTATGTCATCATTTAACATAAAAATAGACGGTGTTATACAAAAAGACTGATATAGAACAAATTGCAAGATAAATGATCACTGATTTGAAACATTTGAAAGGTAAAGCAAGGACCAATATAAAACTAGTGAAAAAAATAAGGGACAAAAATGAGTATTTGGCCGATTATATATATATAAAATTTTTCTTTAGAAAAGGTACCTAAAAAATTTGGATCATGTGCTGTCCAGGTTCATGCTATCTCTAATCGATCAAATAATCGTGGCTAAATTTTTGTTACAGTTATTTAATTTGATCGCGATTAGTCACAATGATAACCGTGACTAATTGAGGCAGCATAAACCTGGACAGCAGAAAATCTACAGTCTTACCTGAAATTGTGTGGTTTGAGGGGCCAAACATGGAGTCCTTCATCTTCCCCAATAGGAGGAATTGCTCTCACAGTCAATCTATCAATCCACTCCACAGCTTGATCTTCACATTTAATATAATTTCTGCCATATCCCATATTATCATACCCTCCATATGATCCCACACAATCCTTCTTCTCTTGAAAGCTCAATTCAAAGAACCCCCTCACCACTTGCCTAGCCCCTTCCACTACTTCCCATGGAACCCCATGGTCCACTATTAGAAACGCACCCAACCCCCTCGCCGCACCGGCTAGCCTAAGCGACTCCTCGGCCTCGTCGGGACCATCTTTGAGTTTGGCTAAGCTTATGGTGGGAAGAATGTCATGGACCACCACATCATCATGGTGGTGGGTGTGGGTGTGGGTTGGCATCATCATCTTGAACCTTTGGGGTAGGTGATTGAGTCCTTGGCGTGCAAGCTCTTGAACCACTGGGATCTTGAGGGTTCGGAGATTTTCATTTTCGTCTAAGAAGGTGGTTTCGTGGAAGCATTCAATAATATTATTGTCTTTCTTCTCCATCTTCTACTTCACACAAAATGATGATCATCATATATATATATATATATATTCAAAATCACAAATTGGTCCTTTATGTTTGTACAAAATTTTATATTGGTCCTTTATGTTTCAAAATGTCTAAATTGGTCTTTTATGTTTGCAAGAAGTTCCAAATTGATCCTTCCGTCCAAGTCCGTTTATTTTTTCCGTTAAGTGCTGACGTGGACATTTCATCTCTTCTACGTGTCTATTTAAGCTGAAGTGTCATGCCATGTCATCATCTAATATCGTATGTGATGACGTGGCAATGACATGGCGCTGATGTGGCGATGACTTGGCATGACACGTCAGAATTTAATTTAAAAAATTGACGGAAGTGGACGGAAGGACCAATTTGGAACTTCTTGTAAATATAAAGGATCAATTTAGACTTTTTGAAACATAAATGACCCATATGAAACTTCGTGTAAACATAGAGGACCAATTTGAGATTTGGACCTATATGAATGATTATTGTGGTTATAAAATGTGTATGTATATATATATATATATTAATGATGGATGATTGACGAGTAGGAATTATTGAGTGGCCTTTCCATTTGTTACAATTATTGGGTGGGTTGAGTATAGAGTGAGTAATTTCTTTACAGAAGTGAATGAATTTTTTAAAGGACAAAATTTATATGCTGTTGCTTACATGTTTTTGGTAAGGTTAACCCGTTAAAAAAAAGATATGTGTCAATTTTCTTCTCAAAATTGACACATGTATTTTTTTAATTGGTTAACTTTACCAAAAACATGTAAGCAACAGCACATAAATTTTTTCTTTTTTTTAAAAAAAAAAGAAAAAAAGTTGAGTGGAGCTGGGTGAATTATTGGGTGGACTTTTGTAGAGGCATAAATGAGAGACAAAATATATATGATGACGTGAACGCATCTAACTGAAAAAGAAGACGAAAGTTACATGAAAATATATATATGTGCTCAAATGACTCAGCACTTTCTTTCGTATTATTAGTAATTTACTATTGGATATATTCCAAGCTATGTATACGGCCTCTCATATATACAGGTCTTTAAAATCCAACAAAATCAATCACTATAAACTAAACTAAATTGAATACAAATTGGACAAAACTTTGGTATAGAATCTATAAATAGCAAAATTTAAATTTGTTTTTAGAATATTAAAATAAATTTAGTCTATCGAACTGATCGTTTATAATTTAGTTTTTTTTTTATTTAAAGCTATAAATTCAAAAGTAGATACATTATTTTTTCAGTTAAAATCTTTCAAAATAAATAAAAGGGCAATAAGATACAAAAGTTAATCAAGTCATTTTGCTAAGGTTACAAAGCATATATACGAGCCCAAGAAAAAAAAAGCCCCAATAAAAAGTATTTAAAAAAGTTCAAATAAAAATGGGTTGGGCTTGGATTTTTTAATCTCAGCCTGAACCTCAAAAATTCTCTTTCTAAAAATAATGTGTGTGTGTATATATATATATATATATTATAAATAACATAACAAGACCAATCTAATTTAGATTTAATATTTTAAAAAAATATACTTAATATTTTTTATTTTTGTAGAAATATTAAATATATTATATATAAAAATGATTATATTTAATTACATATATATATATATATATATATATATGACAAAAGAGTTGAACATTGTATATTCTTATATTTTAAGTTTATAATTTGTAAATACTATAGTATATTTTATTCTAATCGATGTTAATTAAAAACAATATTATAATATATTTCTTCCCCTTGTTGAAAGTTTGGATTAGACTTGATTCATTGATTAAATGAGTTTGGATTATCAATATATTATGTTTGTTTAATTATATGAATCAATCGTTAAGTTTGTGAATAATTAAATTAATAATAGGCCAAATAATCATTATGGTTCCTTATCTTTTCCACTAACTTTAAATTGGCTAAATTACTATTTTGGTCCTCAATGTTTGCATGAAATTTAATGTTGGTCTTCAATGTTTCAAAATTTTAATGTTGGTCCTCAAAGGTTTTTTTTTGGTCGATTTTGATCATCGAACGTAACACCGTTAACTTTTGCCGTTAAATGATGACGTGACATGCTTCTGTAGCACACACTCTCTCCTACGTGTCATATTTTAATGACGTGGCATGACACATCACTGCCACGTCATTCCACATTGCCACATCGTCATCTTCTCTCCTTCATCATCATCATCATCTTGGTAGTGATGTGTCATGCCACATTATTAAAATATGACACATATAGGAGAGAGGATGTGCCACATAAGCATGTCATGTCATTATTTAATAGCAAAAGTTAATGGTGTTATGCGTGAGGACCAAAGTCGACCAAAAAAAAACTTTGAGGACCAACATTAAACTTCATGTAAACATTGAGGACCAAAATAGTACTTTAACCTTTTAAATTAGTTCTTTATCTTTTAAAAGTTTCAAATATATCCTCTATCGTCTTTGCAATTTGTTCCAAATAAGTCATTTTGTATAATACCGTCTATTTTTTTTTGTTAAATGATGATATGTCATGTTAAAATTTTTTAAAAATTATATTTTCACTCCTTCTTCAACCTCAAATTTTTCATTTTGGTATATATATATATATATATATATAGCTAGCTAGATCCAGGGTTTTGGAGTGAGATTAAGATGAGAATGATGATGATGGATGGAGATAGGGGGACCATTGAATTGAGGAAGGCAATGATATATCTCTATTCTTTAATCTCTCTTTCGTCGTCTCCGACTTCTCAGCTTCATGTTGCCTTATTCAATCCTCAATACTCATACTATATATACTGTGCTATCCTTATCATATTAATGCTTCCATGCATGCACCTTCTATTCACTACATCCCCTTTCACTTTCAACACCCATACATCTATATATATTTATTTGGTTGTTTGCCCGATTTCCGAGGCATTATCTCGATTAATTTGAACTCGATCCATGTCGCACATCTGACTGTGATGAGAAAGTTTTTCAACGGGAATATATAGTTGCATTAATAAATTTAAGCGATACCAAACTTTTTACCACTAAGATGAACCCCTATATATATACACACCATTTATATGTGCATCTCGTTTCTAATTTGTATATATACGTACCATACTACAATTATTAATTACTACACAACTATTAACCATATCACCCACTACCCACTTGTCTTATTCCCTCCAAATTTATATATATATATATATAAGTAATCATCTTGAAATTTCGCTTTGCACATTTGATAATTTGATGTTTAATTTTAAACTCAATGATAAATACATGTGAATAAGAAGGTTAGTTTTGAAAAACAATGCATGCCAATCATCTTAATTAATCTCGTCATTCTTTATATATATATATATATAAGAGTCAATCATCTATTTAGTCTCTAGTTGATGCAATATAATATGTCTCATCTAGTCAATATAATGAAATATGTAATTTTTCTCAGTTCCTAAAATATTAAAATGTCGAGTTTAATCATGTGAATATTCTCCATTAATATAACTGATAAAAAATTATTCAAAAACTAAATTGAGTTAATGCTATATTCTTTAAAGACTAAATTGATCGGATAAATTAGATTTTTAAGGATTAAATTAAAATAAATAATTTTTTAAGAATTAAAACGAATATATTTATTAACATGCAATATGTACACAAATAGGTAATTATGTTAGAGCATTTGGAGTTAATGAATGTATGGTAATCATATCTATATTAATATGGCTGTGACTCCTTTTGGTCATTGGGGTCACAAAATAGCCATATTTCCTAATTAAAAAATAAAAAAAAATTGATTGGAGGAAAGGTAAGTGAGGAAGTACAATTGGTGGGAGAGAGAAAACATATATGATAGTAGTTACTAAAAAAGTGGGAAACTTCTCGTCATTTAATTTAATATTTTAAATTATGATAATTATTCTAATTTAAAATTTTAAAAATTATGAAATATATTATTTTAAAATATAATAATTATATTTTAAAAAATTAATGATAGATTACATGCACATATGTGAAGTCTTTAGTATAATATATAAGTTTGAGGTAGGTGTAGGTCAAAATAGTAATGGGCCCAATCCATGAAATAGAAGTAGTTGTCAAAGAAGGGCCCATGTGAGCTGGAATTGGGAATAGGGTTGCCCTAAGTTAAAAGACACATTCCGCCAATTGGGACAAAGCTCCCATTATGATGACCTTATTTGCGAAAGTTCCGCTTCGCCATAGCTACCTTTGATGCTAACACTTCACTTCCACATTTTCTTCTCACAATTCCCTAAATCTATATAATTAATATGCCATCTCTAATCTCTTATCAAGGCCCCATCACCTAAGGCCCACAAAATGAAAATAATACTCATCTTCACTAACCAATCAAAGTAGATACACCGTGGTTGATTGAAAATGACTCATATTTTTTTAATTAAATATATTAAGAGTTTAATTTTTAGTTTTGAGTATAGAGTAACTTTAAAGCTAATTGTCTCACTCATCTCATCGAGGTGTCTATATATAAGCCAATGAAAAAATTATTCATCGTGCTCGATGGTAAATACCTTAATTACGACAAATTAAAAGGAAACTTAAAACCAATATATATATATATATATATATATGATTAGTTATAATTGACTTTTGTTAATTTGAATCATATTAACTATAGCTTAGTAGGCCTCTGAGTTATTATCTGAGTTTAATTTTACCAACAATTTTTTTTTTCATTTTGAAAAATGAAATTTCATTCTTAATTAATAGGTATAAGATAAACTACACTTTCTTATTTTAACTACAATACATTTATATTTATTATTTATATGATATAATAAGTATTGATGAATATGTATTTATTCAACAAATTAAAAGATTTGTTTTTAAATTTAAAATAAATTAATTTTATAATTGATATAGAGATAAAAAATTCAAAAACATATTCTTCAATAGGTTATATCTCTAATAAAAAAAATTTAATATTGTCTTCAAAGATATTTTAATCATAATAAATAACTATAATTCACCCTTAAAAATAATTAAGTAATAGTAAGCACTTATCTTTAATTTATTATATTTATAGTATGAGGGATTAACTTGGTTATATATAGAGGTCAAAACCCAAAAGTTGAAGGTACTAAATCTAGAAAATTGAAGATTGGATTTGGATCCCATCTTGTTAATTATTAGGTAGATCTAATCCATATCCATTAGATTTAGAGGTTTTCCAAAAAGATGGTAAAGACTTAAAGAGATATTATTTTTTTAATTCTAAGATATCTTTTAATTCAAAATTCCAAGTGAAGCTTCCTAATTGATCCCTAACCACTACACTACCTTAGCTTCCATTATGGAAGTTTCTCAACAACCCTCATGTGGTCTTCAACCATGTACAATATAATGGCTGTCATAGTCACATTTTACATGCAAATTAAATTAATATGATTTTTGGTATAGTTGAGTAACTATAATTATAATTAGATAAATTTTTTTGGCACTTTAGGTTTGTGCTCACTTTTGTAGATTGAAATTTTGAAACAATGAATGTTGAGTGTAATGGAAGGAGTTAATTAATTTAACGTAACAAATTAATATTGAAATTCCGATTGAAAGGAATTTTTACATTAAAGGAATCTGTTTGGTTGATAAATTAGATATTAAGATCACATTCGGTACATAGAAAGCACAGTGGAATGGAAAAAAATTGGATCCCATCTATTTTTACTTTATTTTTTTTCCACTGTCAGACTTTAAAAAATACAAAATAATACAAAATGTCTATTATACCATTTGATTTGATATACAATCATAACTTTCTTTTCTTTTTATTATTTTAATATAAGGGGTAAAGTGGTAATTTTAATATATTCCCATTCTATTCCATTTCCATTTCAAATTTTTACTACCAAACATATCAAACCCATTCCCTTTCTCTTTTTATCTCCCTTTCCCTTTCTACCTACAAAATGTGCCCTAAGAGAGTGAGAAAGAGACTAAAAATGAAAATGATGATAACATGGAATATAATTAGATATAATTATGTTTTATAAAAAAAAAATGAATATGAATAACTATACATTAGATAAAATGGAAATAGTTATAGTGATCATGTTGCCCCTCTTAATGAGATTAATATTGTGATATGAAAATTTTCTTGAGAGGCAATGAGCATATGATGGGTAGGGACAAATTTTTATGGGAAAAATAGTAAAACACCATCCATGTGATAGAGGATTGAATTTTTTTTGAAAAAAGTAGGTAATTAATAGTATTAATTAAGAAAAAATATTCTCACCTTCATATCTAATTAACCAAACACAGAAGTGATAATCTTAATTACTTATTCACATTCTCATTTTTTCTCTTAAATTCACCAATCAAACCAACCCTAAATATTCAATGGTACCTCAAACATAATTACTTTCAATAAAAAAAAAATCCAACTTTAAAATGCAACATCCAACATTATTTGCAAGTTAGGTTTGCAACTCAATTTTTTAGATAGAGTCTAAAGAAATGAGTTAGTTTTTTTTTTAAATATAATGAACTAATATTCAAATTCTTATTGATTTTTTTTTACATTAAGTGTTTGATAATAACTCAAATAAAATTGTCAAAAAAACTATGAGTATCAAACATTAGAAATGGCAAAAGGACATGCGAGAGAGGAAGTTGAGGCTACATAGAAATAGTATCTAGTTTCCCCAAATAATTTAAAGGAATATCTAGTTTCCCCAAATAATTTAAAGGAATAAAAAAAATAATAATAAGGTAAGAAGTAAGAAGAAGAACAAAATTTAGGGTATTAAAGAAAGAAAGGAATAAGATGAGAATTAAAAAAAATAGAAAATAGGAAGAGATAGGAGTGCGTGCGTGTGCACGTGCAAACATGTGTTTGAATATGTGGAAGGGCGCACATGAATATTATCCACACGTGCCCACATGCTTGTCTCTCTGTGAATCTGGAATCCTAGTGAGTAGTGTAGTGTAGTGAGAGTAAAATTCTTGAAAAGCAGAGAGTTTTATTTTTTTTTATTTTTTTTGTTTTTTGTTTTTGTGAATGAATGAATGAATGTGATTGCATGTGGATTCATTCATAAAATTAAAAACCTCACTCAATTGCACTTTCCCCCAAAAACCAATTTTTACACTCTCCATTCATATTCTTCTCCATATACACCTATTCTTACTTTCTCACTAAATTACTATTTTCATCTTTGGAAAATGTAACTTATCTTAGGTATATTCTTTACCCAAGAAGAAAAAAAATAAAGGAATGTGAATGACTTGTGTTTGGTAGTAAAAATTTGGAATGAAAAAGAAATGAGAATGTATTAAAATTATCATTTTATTCCTTATATTAAAATAATAAAAAGAAAAAAAATTAAAATTATGTCAAATTAAAGGGTATAATAAACATTTTGTATTTTATTTTATTTTTTTTTAAATTATGACAAAAAATAAAAAAGTAAAAAGTGGACGGGGTCTCCTTTCCCTTTCCTTTTTTTTTCCATTCTCTAACTAACGGAATCTAATTTGTCTCAATTTAATTTTTAAATGATAAAAATATTAAATTTAATATATAAAAGATGCAATTCGTCACAATTTAATTTTTTTAAAAAAATTTATGTCACTTATGTTAATAATGGAGCTGTTAAAATGGGATCAACTCATTGGATCGATTTGTTTTACCCGCCATTTAGGTCGATTGGATTTGTATTTTTTTTGTTAGTTCGTATAATATCGATACTATTTTTAGCCTAACTCACTTAATCCTCCAATTAAATAAGTCAGCCTGTATAACTCTCGTTCTCACCAATTTGTTTTTCTTTTAAAAAATAAAAATTCTAAAAAAACTTAATTAAAATTTTGTGTTATATTTATAATTTGTAATTATAGGCTTATAATATTATTTATTTATTGGGTGTTTATTTTACTAATTTTTTATAGTTAAAAAAGTTAGTGTTTTTTGCTATCCCTCACTAAATGAGCCAATTAATTTAACTGGTAAAATGGTTAAATTAAATATTTTTTTAATCCATTTAAAATTTAACTCATGAGCCGGTCTTTCTTAACAATTCTAGACTTAAATTGTGTGCTATTGCATTTTTTAAAACCAAAATAGTAATTATCAAGAAAAAAAAAACCAAAATAATAATTTAATCTTACTTTTTATTTTTTCTGTTATTTATTCCCCAAGAGGATTCTCGTCTCTCCTCCAAACGATTTCTTCCAAGGTAGTATAAATATATATATTTTTTATACTCGCGATTCAATTGTGTTACTTACTGGAGCATCATTTTCCATGCATAGTTATAGAATCTCACTTTCTCTCTCTCTCTCACACACACACACACAGAGACAGAGAAAAATGGGAGGTGGTGGTAGGGTTGGGGAGTAGAGAGTAATAACATAAAAAACAAGTATTGAGTGTACATTTTGGTCTGCATAATGGGAGTGGAGGAGAGGACAAATTCATAGATAGATAGATAGATAGATAGAAGAGAAGAAGAGAGGGTTTTGTTTTGTTTTGATTTTGTGTTGAGGTCATTCTTTAATCACTACTACACATGATGGGCACAGCAAAGGAAACACGGTGTGCACACATAGTGTTTGATGTAATGTCTAGAAGAGCATATTTCCCTTTCCCTATTTGGTACACTAAATCAGATTATATGTACTAAACATAACCCACTCTGCAGGACCACTTTTGCTCCTCCACTAGTCCCTTCCCTCCTACACACACCCTTTCTTTACTACTCAAATCTTACTAGTCTTCCCCAAAAATGGGACAATTGTGGGTTTAGAGAGAGAGAGAGAAACAGGCATTACTGCTCAAGGTATAGGTGTCCATACAGTGTGGAAGGAGAAATGGACGTGTACCCAGTTTTGTTAAGAGGGTACAAAGAACCTCGCTGTCTAGCATGTGAAGGCTGGTGGCTTTCTCTCTCTCTACATTCATCCACTTTAACTGAGTTAATTTATGGTAATTTTGTAGTGTTCAGTAATCAGTATTCAATACTATATTCATTTATATACTGTTATGTAATATATTTTAGTTGCCATGAAGTTACAGGTTCAAATTTTGGAAACAGTCGGTCTATTCGTCCTTTAATGTAATTTAATTTAAAATCATGGTTTAATAGAAAGTAGCACTCAACTTTTTAATGCTGAGCTTGAGAGTAGAATACAAATTTCCCACTGTATTCCACCCAACTGGCAGTTTTAATTCATTTCACTTAGAAAAAGCCTAATGGGGAGGAGAATGAGGACAAAACTAGTCTAAGATTTGAGCCCATTTTTTTCCCCTTCGTTTTCTCCACCACCTATCCAATCTTTGCAATTTTTGTCCAACTTGTTCAAGACCAACGCTTGCTAGCTAGAGACACCATGCTCATTTATTCACACAGCTCATAATAGGGTGTGTGAGAGAGTTTGATAAAAAAATTTCGATCTTTTCATCCTTTTACCACTCTTCCTGCATAAAGGAGGCTCTTAGTAAGAAACTCTTTTCAGTTTTCCTCCCGAGAATCAAAGATGAATGCATTGGCTTCAGAATGCAGTAGCGGGTGTGAGTCTGGTTGGACTCTATACCTTGAACACTCTTTCCTTAACCAAAATGCTTCACATAGAGATACTCAATTTATTGGTGGAAATGATGGATTCTATGAAGAAGACAAAGACAAAAGAGTCAGAGAGGAGGATGCTGGAGAAGAAGAGGACTTGTCTATGGTTTCTGATGCTTCTTCTGGACCTCCTCATTTCCCAGAAGATGAAGCTTACTCCAATGAGCATAATGGGTTCTTCTCTTCTGAATCTGAGGCAGGAAAAATGGCTAAGAGTATTAAGAAGAGGCAGAAAGTTAAAGAAACTCAACACCACCTTTCTTCTTTCCTTGATGATACTGCTAGCTCTCCTGCTTTAGATGTCTCCATGGTATGTTAGAGAATTTGAATGTGAATATTAGAGTTTGTATTACAAGATTCAATCTTAGATTAATTAAAAAAGAAAAAAAAAAGATTGTGGGATATATATATATATATATGTTTTTTCTCATACTTAAGTTCTTGACAATTTTTCAGAACAATACTACTCAAGCTTCAACAGAGAGTGTGCTAGATTATTCACAAGGTTTCTCTGCAACTTATTTTGAGGTACTTGGGTTGGTTCACTTCTTTCCATTTCATTCAAGGATTTCTCTCTTTATATCTAAAATCCTTTGCTTTCTTGCAGGAGAGATCCTCATTCCAAGAGCATGAGACTTTCTTACAGCCATCTCTATCAGAAACCGAGCTTCAGAACAAGTAAATAATAATTATCCCTTCTTTTCTTTCTTTGCAAAATCTGATTTAGTTTTTGGTCATTCAATTACATTATCTGGGTTTTACAGTTGGTTTGGAGGGAAACGAAGAGGGAAGAGATAAATAAAAGATCAGATCATCATGTGTTCTTCTATTAATGGCTGCCTTTTGCTGATGAAGTTGTTGCAGATGAAGTCACTGAAGATCTTTGAGGCAAGAATCAGTGTTTAAGTGTAGAAGGAATTTGATCTCAAAAGGGGTTCTGTTCCTTTCCTTTTCTTTCCTTTTCTATTTTAGCTGTCAATGCAGTGGGAAACAACCTGAAAGGAAGAAGAAAAAGTAAGAAATAAAATGTTTTTTCCTTTTTCTTGCAAAATTTAATTTTCCTTGTCAATGAGTAGTGGATAGTATACCATTCTTGCTCTGTATGAGCATGCTCACTTCATATCAGTATTTCACCACTTACTATTCTTGCTAAGAAAAATTGTCTCAAGTCCTTTTCCTTTTACCTCCCTCCAAAAAAGAAATGACCACATCTTTTTTTTTTTTTTTGAGGAAAATCTAATTTTCCCCCTCCAATAATACATACTCAAAGACTTTTGTATCAATTAGTCACTCAAAAGATTGATTTGCTTCAACCTCTTATAGTATTTACTCATTGAAAAGTTATAATATCATTTCAGTATACAGAAGGAAGATTTTGAAACAAAATTAAACTTTCTAGTACTTAAGTAATACAGAAAATTTTTGAGAGATTGAATTTGAAATTAGTCAAATACATATTTAATTATATAAATAATAAACGTAAAGGTATTTTGGTTAACTAGGTAAAATTGTAGATTTTCTTATCTTTCACGAGAAGGAAATATAATTTTTCAAAATAGAAGAGAGGGAAGTGTAATTTAAGGATATCTTAAGAGAATCAAGTATAATTTGCTCATTTATTTATATTAACAACTCTAATTCCATATATTGTTTCCATATTCAAGTATATATTATCTCTGAGAAAAATGGGGCATGGATGAGAAAGATGGAAATGATATACTATTCCCAACTCATACCAATGGCAGAAAAATCATAATAAAACTATGAGATTCATATAAAACCAAAGGACATAATCTTTTATTTTTTTTTTAAATTAACTTTTTTGGGGATAAAGAATGACAAACTATAATACACCATGGGTAGATAATTGAGATAAAGGTTATATATGTTATCATATTTTGATTAGGTAGGATTCCCTCACAATATATCATTTGCATTTGGATCTTTATTTTGTTAGGCCTTGGATATATATAAATCTTGGAAGAAGGCATTAATAATCATTAATAAGGACAATACATTCATGGGTGTCTGGAAGAGTGCAGACAAGGCTTGCTCTGTTCAGAAAGTTCTAGTCTTTCTCCTCTTAACTCTAAATTAATGCAAAATCTGCTTTCAAAAAGGGACAATATGGTAAAGAAAAGTTATGAGTTATGGGTAAAATCTAAATATGGCACACAGATGAGGAGGAAATGCCAATATTACTTGGAAGTTGGAACATTTCATATCTTTCTTTTTTAACTCTGTTTTTGGTAAAGAAAAAATAGTCACAATTGTTATTTATTTATTTACTTTTAGATTAATTAATAAAATGATAATAAATAAATAAATTGCTTTTATAGTTTGATTATAAGCAATTTTCTTTTACATATTGTATTAAAGAATTTGATAATACTATATTTGTAAAATTATAACATTTAGTCTTATAGATTAGATAATTACAAAAAAAGACAAATATATACTTTAATATCATATAATATCATAACTAATTATATTATTTTATTTATATGGATTTAAAAATATTTTTACTACTATTTTATTTGATTATATATGATTAAATGGTCATTATCTATTTTAATTATCGTAAAAGTTTTTATATATTATAATTTTTTTTATATATATTGCAGTATTCGTACCCTATATTTTAGTAGATTAGCCTCTGTACATGTACTTCCGTTCATATACATAGTCGTGTACCGTATCTACGAAATATAGTTGGAGTGGGAAGCACTTTATTTTTAATTCTCGAATTTAAATTTTATGTATGAAAATATTTTTGTTAAGAAAAATTTATTCTCGTTATGAGACATCAGCTAACTGCCTAACTTTAAGTGGTTCTAACAAAAAAGAATTTAATAGTAAAAATTTAAGAGTATTTCAATTTCAAATAAAGTATTATTAATGATTTGATTTTAAAAGGCAGGGAGATACTGCCTGAGATCTTCCTGACCCAAAAGAACATGCCCCATTTTGTTTAATATGTCAACTTTATCTGGTTTGGAAGGATCCTCATTAAAAAAATGTTATGTTTGATTTTTTTTGTTTATGTAGGTTTTGCTCCTTCCAACTCTGTCTGCTTGGAAGCTGTCATAGGACTTGATGTCATTCACAATTATGTGTCTTCCTTATTATTTCATTTCTTTATTCCTTACTTTGCTTATTATATTCCCACTTAGCTTCTGTTCACATAAATAAAAATATTGGATAGATTGAAAATCCTTTAGATAATATAACTAGGCTATAAGGGTCATTGAGAATTTAGGTTGTCAAATTTCTATTCTCTTCCCTCATTTTTCCTTATATTTAATTCAACAGAGATTCTTAAATAAATCCAGTTTGTGAAAGACAAATAAAATGAGATAAAATTATGAGTGTTTTATAATGGAGTTTGTTTTATTTAAAACTGGAAAGTTTTTGTTTTTTAAAAGGAAAAAAACTTAGGTCCATTTCCTTATGTCCATTACATCAAGTTTCACTAATCATATATTGTATTTACACACTCTCTCTTCTATGATTGGTTATATAAAATGTGGTCTTCTATATTCTCTCTCTACTGTGATTGGTCATTTAAACACTATTTGCCACGTGTCATATTTATATTGGAGAATTTGATGTAATGAACATAAGGAAATGGACCTAAATTTTTTCCTTTTAAAAATAGATAAGTATTTTTTTTTGTCTTGAAGTTTGGGGTCATTTCTAATTTCATCCTTCATTTTGATTTTGTTATTTTCATCTTATATATATATATATATATAAAATTTAAAATCATGACCTTAAGACAATATAGAGTGCAATTTTTGTCACCTTTTTCTTTTATGAAAGAAATCATAAACAAAATTGCGCCATTATTGACTTATTGTTATTATGAGAATAAGCAATTATTTAAAGTGCCAATTTTATGAACTCGCTCGTATAAATTATATATAAATGTGTTAAAAATTTAGTAAAAAAAATATACCATACAAAAAGTTATAATTAAAAATTATAAATGAAACTATATTAAGATGTTTTGAAAATCATATATAAAATATATTTTAATTTTATCCACTTAACTGTGGGATGCAAGGTTCAAATCTCAGGGAGAGGGACAAAATATTTACATTTAGTGCCTAATAACACATCAAATAGAACTTCTTCCGATTAAAAAAATATTGATAGGAAACCAAAAATGGATAAGGATGTGCATGTAGAAGGGTTATGGGAGAAACATTTGTTGCCCTTCCAACCACCGCCCAAAACCAAACAAAAAGTCTGAGGCACAGAAGAAAGAAGGAAGGAAGGAACATCAACTTACTATTCTTATTCTGTGTCACCATTGCCAATGTACTTCCCATGTTTCCATTTCCCAGGACAACACCTTCCTTCTACATCAAATGAAACTCAGAGATGTCACGAATAGGTACTCTATTCTTTTTAAGTAAGATTCTGGATTTAAGACTTGTTCTATTGGGAGAACTCTACTTAGTTATGAGACTTCTGTTAGCTTCAATAAGATTGCATTTAGTAGGAAGATACCTGTAGAAAATTAAAAAAAAAAAAAGATCAGAGGTGTCAGAACGAGACAATAGATTAAACTCTACAAATTAGTTCATTGGGCATTTTAAAATTTATAATTAAGGTTGAGTTAGAGAATTTTTTTTTATTTTAATTAAAGTTAAATTATATTAATTGTTTCGGCATTTATTTAATTATTTTACTTTAATTTTTTAATATATATCTTATTATTTTGAATTGTAAATGAAAATGGATATTTTATTAAATATTTTGTAAAAGATATATAGTGCAATTAATAAAATAGAGTGAAATAACCAATATTTACAGTTGTAATCAAACCTGATCTCCCAACCACAGCAATATTGAATATTGATGATGGATGAATGTGGTCCTATCTCCAAACTTCAAAACCATGTGTTTAGCAGCAGTATATATTTAACTCATCACATCTCTGACTGCACATTTGAATTTTCAAACAATATTAATGTTTGGTTTTAATTTCCTACACAAGGTTGTGTGCGTCTAGGTTAATTTATACACTCTCAGATTTGCTTCTAAACTAAATTAATTCATTTCATGTATGTGATTGATTTCAATTATATTATGAAGAGTTTGACTACTTCAATTTTAAGAAAAATTATGGATATATATAGAGTTGAATTAACATTTTCAAAGTCAAGTTCTTTTATTTTTTTTAGTAGGACAATGGATATATATATATATCACTCAATAGTCTAAACGAAGATTAATTCCATTCGAGTTGAAAAAAGATCATAAAGCTCTTCAAATTAAACCAAATTTTATACACTATTGTATTCTATGTATAGTTTATACTGAATAAAGTCTATAAAAATATTATAAGTTCGTGTATATATATAATATATATATATATATTCTTTTGTTCACTAAAATGGTAACAAGGGAAATGCACTCTCGTACTATTAGATAGGGCGCTTGTGACATATTGAAAAGACTAATAGAGACTAAATTCAAAGGATTACGTACTCAACTACTCAACTAACCTTAAGGTACTCGAGGATCTCCCTGGCGAAGGATGTCCACCAAGTGAGATTTTAGATCGCTTAAAGGGGATTCGAACCTTAGCTTATAAATGAAGCGAGAGCTTTTTTTCCAGATGAATTCTTGACCATTTATGTCAATCCACATTGACTAGTCCCCATATATATATATATTTCTGTGTGTGTGCATTGAGCTGATAAGTGGATTATATCTTGCAAACTCCCGACAGAAACCACAAAGAAATCTTAGGATATTAGAGACTACAACGTTTGAACAGAAACAGCTCAAGCATGGACTAGTTCATATTGTAAAATGTAGGACTTTTGTTTCAAAGGATATATATAACTGCACTAATCACTATATACCTAGCTAATTATATTATGACTAGTCCTGAAATTTGACACAAAACATCAACTTGGTATAGAGAGGATAGAGGATGACATATATAAAATATCTTCATCATGTGGACCCTTAATTACAAGAGAAATTAAATCCTCCTAAAAGATTACAGAATTCCTCAATTAGTCATATCAACAGATTTTAATTTGGTGCTTAATTATGAAAATTCAAATTCACTCAAACACAGCATTAATACTCATATATGGTACCTTTGATTTGTAATATGAACAAAGAAATTATATATACCACATTGACTTTGGATGGATCCTCAGAAAAATGTGAACTAGGAAGGCACATGCTGAACCTACAAAAGTAGTTATTGTTGGACCACAACACTATACAAAAATCATATGCAACTGCAAGCTGTAAATCCAAGAGAAGAATATGAGTGCTTTTTTTTGAGTTAGAATATATCTCATATTTTAATTTGCATTAATTGGATATAACTAAGGAAAAAATCTCATCTTCCTTCAATCAAGATTTATCCATATCACTAGTATTTTCTTTAATTTTGATGTAAAAGAAAATTTAGGTTGCAAGGTATATAGTTTATGGAGTATTTTTAGACAAGTCATCGATGAGAGATCATCTGAATTTGAATGATCCAAAAATTAAATTATGTAATTAATTTTCATGGATAGAAGTAGAATAGATGAGGATAGAGGATCTTCGGTTTAGTGTCCAAATTAAATCATGTAATTAGAACTCCCTCAATTTGTTACTTGCCATTTGTCAATATTAATAAAAATTTGATCCCTAAACCATTTAGGGTGAGTTCCTATTAGTGTCAATCCTTATTAATATTGATAAATGATATTGAATAAATGGAGGGATGTTATAAAATTTAGTATTCCTGTAATATTAAATTTTTATCCACAGGTGAACGAACTTTATTTTTGTTACTTTCAATGAGATATATGATATCATTATTGATGAATTATTCAAATCAAGCTGAGTGTCAAAGTATGAACCATCAAGATTGTAAAAATTGACTTGTACAAAATAAGAGAGTCGAAGCAACAAGGAAGCTGAAGGGCTTCATTGTAGACTCTAACACTCAAATCAATATAGAATGAAAGAAAATATAAAAAAATAGTTTAGAAAGCATGCATACCTGTAGTTTTAATTTGTCACCTTATATTAATAAAGGTTCATGATTACCTTTTTTTTTTCATAGAATTTTTTTATTAGAGGAAATCTTATAGTTTTCAATTTGAATTTTAGTTCATCATGTACGATGTGGAAATTAATTCCTTACACTAGATTCAACGGAGTTGATATTTATATTACTCTTTTTGAGGTGTGATTATGCCTATAAGGACTATCGTTCATAGTGATAAATAAGCCGAGAATATTTGAATCAAGTCTGCGTCATTGTTAGATTTTGTAATACAATTGTGTACTTGCTAATTAATACAATATATGCATATGGCATGGCCAGGTTTGTGAACAAAGCATTGATTTCATGAAATGGTTCAAAGGTATATATGAGAAAGTTTGTAATGTTCCAATATGGGCTACAAATTTGGTTTATGCTATAATTTTTGCTCAAGTGGCCATTTTCTTCACCAAGCAAGGAGTCACAATGAACAGAAAAATCCTTCGTGTCTTCACTTCAAAGCTTCATCATTCTCACCATTGTTCTCTTAGTCCCAATCTATATGATCGCATCATTGTCCCCATAGCAAGATCTTTCACTGCAAATCCTTATGGCATCACAATTGTCGGCCAAGGTGTCGCAGCAATTCTCCTACGACAGAGGCTTGATAGGAGTCAAGTCATAGTCAAACTGCGTAGCGTTTGGGTTGAACCAAATTAAATAGAGAGTGTTGCACACTCACTAACAACTATAACTTTTAGCCTAGTAGTAAGCGCTCGATCCAACAATTGGCATCAGAGTCAAGGTTAGGAGTTCGATTTTTAGTGAGGCAATTATATTACTGAGGGAGAGATTGTTAGCTAAGGTGTGACAGCAATTGTCCCATGACAGAAATCCGGACTATAACTTTTGACTTAATGATAAGCGTTCTATCCAACAACAATCCTTCCTGTTGAGATGAAAGGGCTCAAAACTATAAACTAATTGACATGCCTAATGTGACGATTCCTCTGAGCATTTGGTGGCCGATTCCTCAATATGTGTTGCTTGGTGCGTTTGATGTTTTTAAGATGGTAGGTTTGCAAGAGTTTTTTTATGATCAAGTTCCTGATGAACTCTCAGAAGTGTGAGTATTGCTCTTTATATAAGCATTTTTGGGTTAGAAGCTTCCTAAGTTGCTTTCTTATATTTGTTGTTCAGAATGTTACAGTTGGTGATGATGGTGAGGGGTGGTTGGTTTAATACAAATTTTAGGCCATGTTTGGTATGTTTGAGAGAGGGAGAAGCGGAAAGGAACCAAATTTTATTATGTTTAGTATGTTATTTTGGAGAGAAAAAGGAAAGAATGGTTCCCTTTAGATAGGGAAGGAATGTTGCCACATGGAGAGAAGAAAGTTGATCGATGGTGGGAAGGGGAAGTCAAGTCATTGTGAAATTATAATTTTACCCGTAGTTAATTCTATAAATTTTTATCACGTTAGAACAAAAATGTCTTTTTATAATTTTATCTTTTACTTTCTTGTCTTCTTTCTATCATACCAAACAACTTTTTTTTATTTCAATTTCCTTACATATTAGACACACTTTTTATCACTTACTTTCACTTCCACAAGTGCAAAAACCCAAGAACTTAGGTCATATAGGACCTAGAAATCAATAATAAGAAGACTCAAATCATTTGCTATTGGTTGTTGATGTTCTGTATGAAAAGAATCTGTTAATCATACTTGTTTCTGTTTATTTTGAGAAAGATTCATTCAATTCAATTCAGACAAATTTACGATGGGAATTATGAAAATCTTTAAAGAAAAAACATTTACAAATGACATAAAGATTTGTTCCATGGCCAGGCCATAGGAAAAAATACAATAAAATATTTTAAAAAAAATAAATGGACTACAGAAAATTGATAAGAGAAATGGAAAGAGACTAACAAATTAATTAGAAAGAAAGAGAAAAAGTGATATGACCTCAGGTCTTGGTCTTAAAAATATTAGCATAACGTAGAGTTTCCGAGATCACAATAAATTAAGATTTTAACTAAGATTGTAGAGGAATGTTTTTAAGGTGTGTATACTTTTAAAAAAATGGTCAAAACTCCAAATTGGTCCCTTATGTTTGCACGAAGTTTTATATTGGTCCTTTATGTTTCAAAAAGTTTAAATTGGTCCTTTATGTTTGCAAGAAGTTCCAAATTGGTCCTTCCGTCCACTTCCGTCAATTTCTTAAGTTAACTGCTGATGTGGTGTGCCGAGGTGGACACATAATCTCTCCTACTTGTATCAGATAGCTGACGTGGCCTTAGATACACTAAAAACACTCAAATGACGTCATTTAAGCCAAAAATAAAATCATGGTGAGAGGACCAATATGAAACTTTAATGAAACATAAAGGACTAATATAAAACTTCACTAAAACTTAAAGGACCAATATAGAACTGCAATGAAACATAAAGGATCAATATAGAACTTCAATGAAACATAAAGGACCAATATAGAACTTCAATGAAACCTGAATGACAAATATAAAACTTTTAGGAAACATAAAGGACCAATATAAAACTTTTGAAAGATAAAGGATCAATTTAAAACTTGTGTGAAACATAGAGGACCAAAATGGGCATTTGACCTAAAAAAATTGATGATTTTAAAATAACTTCTTTTCAAATATAGTTTGTTGAAAAGTGTTGTGAAAAAGAAATTATTTGTGTTTGAGAAATTGAAAATAATTTGTGTTTGGTAAAATTATTAAAAGTGTTTTTTTACTGTAAAATTATAAAAAATGACATATGTAGCAGTGCCTAAGTGGGTGTATGTTAAGTTTATGTGCCGATCACGAACTAATAGATTCAGGTTGTGACAATAAATGATTATACGTAGAGCACTATAATCTTTGTAATCATACTCAAATCTGAACTTGAGTGATTAGTAAAATCAATTCTTATTCCCGAACCTTTTAAATCACTGAATCCTCAGACTTGGACTTGTTTATCTAAAAATAATAATCAAAATGAATTTATCTACATATAAATAATCTATATATAACAAATCCGGGTCGAGGTTGATTATCCCACCCTCTCCATACAAAAATTCAAATGGTCAAGAATTCGGAAGAAACTTCTCGCCTCACCCATGGGCGAAGGTTCGAATCCCCCTGAAGCCATCCAAAAATCCTGTTTTGGTGGACATCCCTCTCTAGGGAGATCCTCTGGCACCCAAGGACTAGTTGAGTATCTGCGACTGGGTAAAACTGCTTGCGGTTTAGGCCTGTACTGTGATCCTTTGGGTTGGGCCTTTGTTGGTCTCCCCAATATGCCACTGACGTACTGCCCAATTGTACTTGGGAGTGCCTTCCCTTATTACTAGTTTTCCTGAAAAAAAAAAGAAATTACATAGTCTCAATGCCACTTTCTCATTGGAATTTAACTATTTAAGGATGCAACTCTTATCTTGATGCACTATAGAATGAGCATCAACGGTTCCAGAGTGCTGAGTCACTCGTATAGTGTGTGCTATGAATCATTCACCTGAGTATTTGCTACAACTTCTCCAACGTTTCATCAAGCACCCCAAATTAATCTCCCAACTCCATTCTCTTGTAATCACCAGCGCTCACCTCCTTCATAACCCCAATTCTCCCTCACATCTCAAATGGAAACCCACCCTCTTCTACAATACCTTGATCAGAGCCCATCACACTTCTGGATTCCCTCACAAGGCCCTTCTTCTTTTCACCCACATGCTTGCTTCCCAAGTCCCACCAAACAGTCACACCTTTCCTCCCCTCATCAAGTCTGCTTCTTCTTCTTCTTCTTCTTCCTCTCCTTCTTTGGGAAATTCCCTTCACACCCAAGTGATCAAACGCGGCGTTTTGTGCGATCCATTTGTGCAAACCACTTTTCTTGTTCTGTATGCGAGAAATGGCTGTTTAGTGGATGCACGTAAGGTGTTTGATGAAATTCCTCTTCTGTGTATTGTTGCGTGTAATGCTATGCTACATGCTTTCTGCACAAATGGGGATATGGAGTCTGCCGTCTCACTCTTCCGAGACATGCCCAAGCGGGATGTTGTATCCTGGACAAGTATTATAAATGGGTTTGCGGGGAATGGGGAATTTGGCAAGGCAATTCAGTTTTTTGGGAAGATGATGACTCACAAGGATGTGTTGGGTTGCTTGGTTAAGCCAAATGAGGCTACGTATGTGAGTGTCCTTTCCTCTTGTGCCAACCTTGATGGTAAAACAGCTCTTGATTGTGGAAAGCAAGTACATGGATACGTTGTAGCAAATGAGGTCAACTTGGGAGTTTTTGTGGGAACATCACTGATTGATTTTTATGGGAAGATGGGTTATCTCAATTATGCTGTGAGTGTCTTTAACCAAATGGATTCCAGAGAGGTCTGCACGTGGAATGCAATGATTTCTTCACTAGCGTCAAATGGTAGAGAGAAGGAAGCTATGGATATGTTTGAGGATATGAAGGCTGAAGGTCGTCGTCTAAGACCAAATAGTATCACTTTTGTAGCAGTTCTTACAGCTTGTGCTCGTGGAAGATTTGTTAGGGAAGGATTGGACTTGTTTCGATCTATGTCAGATCTGTTTGGAGTAGTACCAATAATGGAGCACTATGGGTGTGTGATTGATCTTTTGGGTAGAGCAGGCCATTTAGGAGAAGCAATTGATATTATTAACAATATGCCTTTTCAGCCTGATGCATCTGTATTGGGGGCTCTTTTAGGAGCTTGTAGAATTCATGGTGCTATTGAGCTTGGAGAAGAAATAGGTAGGAGGCTGCTTGAGTTGCAGAAACGACACTGTGGTCAATATGTGGTGTTGTCAAGCATTAACGCTGAGAAGGAAAGATGGGATCATGCTGCCGATCTGAGGCGAGAAATGACGGAGGCTGGAATTCAGAAGATCCCAGCATACAGTATGGTTCATTTAACGTAATTTCTTCGAAATTGGATCCAGAGTGCTGTACATTATTTATTAATTTTTTGATAGAAAGTGTTGTACATTATTTAATTAGCATTGCTTGTTATGAAATTGGAAAAAACGAAACAAAAAAGAATTGCTTTCTTTCAAATTTAGATGCACAGTTATCTCTTGCTATGGAATCAACTTCAAACGTTGATAAATTGGAAATATAGATATTAGATAGATTGAATAGAGACTTTTCCTTGAATATGGAAATATTTGTGTACAACTTGGATCAGTTTTTGCATCTGACCCTACTAAATTGTACTTCTTGATTATAGATGTGGAAACATATATAACATAGGCCTAACCCATTCATTTCAGTTTTCACCCATCTACTAAGAAATGCCCCACCTATAGCTGCAAAATACTTATTGGTGTGGTAAGTAATTAACAAATGGCTAAAACGAGCCCAGGTGCTAATATTGGCACACTCAATCTGGAACCACCAATGCCTGCTTTGGGTCCTCCTCTTCCTTTTCCTTTTTCCCTGTTTCTGCAATTTCTGCAATGGCCAGTGCTGGCTGCTGTTCCTTCTCACCAGTTTCTTTCAACACCAGAGCTTGCTGCTGTTCCTTCTCTCTCACTTCTGCTTCCCCATCTTCTACTTGTTGCATCACTTGTTGCCGAAAATATCTGAATATTACAAGCACTATAAATGCTGCAACACAAAATTGCTTCATGAGAACCAACTTCCACACAGTTGTGAGTTGCCAAATCCATGTGAATTGACTGATTTTTGTACTTGAGGACAGCGGGTTTGGACCTCAATTTAAAAGTCATTCGAACAAGGGTAGATGGTAAACTATTGTTTCATGTAATAATCTACAGCCATATATCTTACCTGTGAAGATTCGGGTCTTTATGCTGGATAGATTCCAGAAGGCTGTAACTACCGATGCTACCACTTTCTTCTTGTGAATACAACTATTCCAAGTGTCCATCAACCTCAATGTGAAGCACTCAGCTGCATAACAAAATATTTCTTCTTTATTAAGTGTTAAAAAAATGGGACACACTCACATTATGTAGAGTTAACAGGTGGTTGGACTTTACCTCTCTGGTTTATCTGAGTAGAGTAGCAAGAATAAAGCTTTGGAACACTGAAGCTGACAAAAAAACCTGTCCGTATATACCAGAGCTTATTTATAATGGAAAAGATGATAATGCTGACAAATTGTGTAGAAAAAGACCATGGAGTCCATGAGGTACTCACCAAGAGCGCACAGCCTCCAAATAGTAATAAGGTGACCATACTCTGCTCCTAGCAGAAGGATAGGAATTACCTGCATCCAGCAAATATATATATATATATACACTATCTAGTTTAACATATTGAGCAATTTAAGATAAGATCTTAAAAACGAAAGATTGGTTCCTGGGATTACTTTCAGGGTGGTGGATGGCTCCCCTGAGAAAATGTCTCTTGTTTTTGAAGTTGCAAGATTTAAAGCGGGAAGAATCAATTTTGCAAGACGTAAAATGTCATCTTCTTTCAGCTTGGCTTCACTTTTTTTCTTGGTCTGGTTTCTGAAATACAAATCTGAAAGATTTAGAATACATCCAAAACAAAGATAATACTTTGGAGTTTGGAGGATGACTCTAGGAGATGTAAGAGATAGTACCTCTGAAAAATTGAGTTTGAGAAGAAGGAAACACCCAGATAGAGAAGTGCCAATTGTGATATAGCCGAGAAAATGCTGAAGTTCAGTCCAGTAGAAAAGCAAGAAGATATGAAACAGAGGAAACCGAATCCGAACCAGAGTGTTGATTTTGACACATCTTTCCACATAATCAAATCAATCATCAGCTCTCCGATACGATCTAGATTACCTCCATTATCTTCCTCAGCTTCTGAACAAGAACAAAATCACAAATGAATTGCTATACCCTAAAAGTTCAATTGAAAACCAAATAGAAAATAGATCTAAAATGAGTGAAACATACTTGGAGAAGATGAAGTTGAAGGCGGTACAAAAGGAACCAAACTCAGTTTCTCCTTCTTAGATCGCCCACTGTGTCTTTTCTTTCTTGTTGGCTTCCCAATCTCATCTACCAACAACGCCGCATCTTTTTCTTCTCGAACCTCGAGGTCCACTCGCCTCCTTGACCTTCGGGAATTCCTCGGCGATGCCATTTGAGCTCCTCGGCTTTTGCATCGCCGATGATGTAACCCAACGGGCTCCATGAATTCTTCCGCCATTTCAAGTCGCGTCTTGGATCTTCTGAGAGGCGAAGGTGAGAGAAGCAGGAGGTCCTTGAGGGGAAGAGAAGGAGGAGATCTGAGAGATAAGGCAGAAGGTGAAATGGACTTAGTTGGGGAAGAGACGAGATCGAGAGAAATACGAAGAGGCTCTCGTTGGGTAATTGGCTTATCAACTATACGAGACAAACGAGAGGAGGATTTGGTTCGAGACTTGGGATCGGAACGATGATGATGATGATGATAAGGAGGTGTAGGAGAATCCATTAATGGATGAAATCTTGAAAATTGATGACGAATTCAATGCTGGGTAAGCGTTTCATGAAGAGTTTCCCAAAACGTGGTGGAAAAGATTTATGGGTTGTGAAGATGGAGCCATTTTTGGGTTTAGTAGCCGTTGGAGAAAGATGGGTCTTTTTTTTTTTTTTTTTGAAATTTAGGACTCCTCAACGGTAAAATGCCATTTGATTATCTCTAGGTTTGACTTTAGGTTCTCTCTTAGTCAGAACAATGGCTTAAATGCATTTTTTATTCCTCTAATATCACAAAAGTTTCAATTGGGTCCTTCTGTTTGGGAATAGACAATTTAGTCCTCCTATTTTGTGAAATGATACAATGTTGTCCTTCCTATGAGTCCTATCAATTTTTCATCTAAAAAATTTCATGTCAAATTTACTAATTGATTGAATTAGGTACTAAATTTGAGTGTAAATTAATAATTATTTGTAAAATAGATAGACTGCTCAATTAATAAATTGTCATAGGTACTAAAATATGAATTAATTATAGGGTAAACTACAGTATGCTCCCCTATGGTTTTGTCTAAATCCAGTTTGTCCCCATGTGGTTTAAAATGCGACACTTAACTACCCTGTGGTTTGGCTTAAAATTAATGCGCCCCCTATGGTTTAAAGTGCGACACTTGACCCCCTGTGGTTTGTTATGTTATCACTTAACTACACTATATTATTGTTTTCTCAAAATTTAATATTTAATATAACTTATAAAAAAAATTACCTAAAAATAATTGAATTAATTAATTGTTTTATTAAATATTTATTTTGTATCTAAAATAATAATAATAAACTCTAGTATTTTACTTTCAACTCTTTTTAGCGTTTCCTTCAAACTCTTTCTTTCCTCTAATCTCTCCACTATATCCAAGAGTACTGTTATGCTCCTAGTCTAAGGATACTATTCTAAGAAAATTATTGTTTAATATTAGAGTTTCTAAGCTCAATAATGTTAACATTCAATTCAGGTATGTATGTCCTGAACTTGAACAATAAAAAAACTTAAATTTAGTTATATATTTGTATTATATTATTCTTTTACAATTTTATTTTGATTGATTTAATAATTCTAAAACATTAAAGATAAAAATAACAATAAAATGAATAAATAACTAAATATAAATAATCAATGGATCTTAAACAATAAATATTAAATTATTTTATTGATTTTTTAAAATTATAATTTTATTTTTATATTAATTATAATTTTTTTGAATCATTTCATAATTCTAGAGTGTTGAATGACAAATTTTAAACATTAAAAATATTAAATAATGATTAATTTGACTAAAATTTGGATAGAAGATAGGTGAAGGTAGTTAAGTGATAACATAACAAACCACAGGGGGGTCAAGTGCCACACTCTAAACCACAGGGGGCACATTAATTTTAAGCCGAACTACAAGGTGGTTAAATGTCAAATTTTAAACCATAGGGGGGCAAATTGAATTTAGACCAAACCACAGGGACAAACTGTAGTTTACCCTTGATTATATGATAAAATGACAAAATTGGATATTTTTAAAAGTAAGAGGATCAATATGTCTTATTTCTAAACTGAAAGGACCAAATAAATACTTTTATGAAATTAAAGAAGACCAACAAAATATTTAAGCCGAATAACAAGTATAGATATTAGATAGGGCTTTAGAAGATAAATCCATAAAAAGTATAAAGCCCAATGTGAGTGAAAAAAAGGGCCTGTTAGGTTAAGAAACAGCAGACATGTGATAAAATTATGTGGACATTCCAATTGGGATTGATGCTTATAAGCCATGTAAAAGAAATTATATATACCACATTATCCAATCCACAAGGATGCTGTGGGATTTAATTTGAGTTTGGATGGATCCTCAGGAAAATGTGAACTAGGAAGGCGCATGTAGTTCGTTCACCACAGCATTATGGGCATGTTCTTTTACAAAAAAAATGTCTAAGAAAATAAAAATGGAAATGGTAGGCCTACTGGACTCCACTTACTTTTTCACTTTTTCATTTTCATCAACTTAAAAAAAAGAAAAAAAATACAAAATATTTATTATACCCCTCTGATTTGACATGATTTGACACAATTATAACCTTCTTTTCTTTTTATTATTTTAATATAAGGGATAAAATGGTCATTTTAATACATTTCCTTTCCATTTCTATTACCAAACATTTACTACTAAACACAGGAAACGCATTCCGTTTCCGTTTCCGTTTCTGTTTCCATTTTCATTTCTACGTAAAGAACGTGCCCTATGGGTATGTTCATTTGCAAGAAACACCAATGGAAATAGAAATGGTGGACCTCACTTATTTTTTTACTTTTTCATTTTCATCAACTTTTAAAAAAAAAAAGAAAAAAATATAAAATATCTATTATACCCCTTTGATTTGATATGATTTGACACAATTATAACATTCTTTTCTTTTTATTATTTTAATATAAGGGGTAAAATTGTCATTTTAATACATTCCCTTTCTATTTTCATTACCAAACTCTTACTACTAAACACATCAAATGCACTCCGTTTCCATTTCTATTTCTATTTCTGTCTAATGAACATGCTCTATATAAAAATCATATGCAACTGCAAGCTGTAAATCCAAGAGAAAAATATGAGTTTTTTTTAGTCAGAAATATCTCATATTTTAATTTGCATTAATTGGATATTACTAAAAAAAAATCTCATCTTCCTTCAATGAAGATTTATCCATATCACCAGTACTTTCTTTAATTTTGATGTAAAAGAAAATTTAGGTTGCAGGGTATATAGTTTATGGAGTATTTTCAGACAAGTTATCAATGAGAGATCATCTGAATTTGAATGATCCAAATTAAATCATGTAATTAATTTTCATGGATAGAAGGAGAATAGATGAGGATAGAGGATCTTCGGTTTATTGTCCAAATTAAATCATGTAATTAGAACTCCCTTAATTTGTTACTTGTCATTTGTTAATATTAATAAAAATTTGGTCCCTAAACCATTCAGGGTGAGTTCCTATTAGTTACTTGCCATTTGTCAATATTAATAAAAATTTGGTCCATAAACCATTCAGGGTAAGTTCCTATTAGTGTCAATCCTTATTAATATTGATAAATGATATTGAATATAAATGGAGAGATGTTAGAAAATTTAATAATCCTGTAATTTTAAATTTTTATCCACATGTGAACGAACTTCATTTTTGTTACTTTCAATGAGATATATGATATCTTTATGGATGAATTACTCAAATCAACCCGAGTGTCAAAGTATGAACCATCAAGATTACAAATATTTAACTTGTGCAAAATAAGAGAGTCGAAGCACTAAAGAAGCTGAAGAGCTCCATTGCAGATTCTGACACCCAAATCCGTATAGAATGGAGGAAGATATAAAAAAAAATTTAGAAAGCATACCTTCCTATAAGGTCTTTATATAATGGAAATCCCTATAGTTTTAATTTGTAACCTTATATTAATAAAGGTTCAGGATTACCCTTTTTTTTTCCATAGGAATTTTCTATTGGAGGAAATCCTATGGTTTTCAAATCTATATGACCAAATCGTTGTTCCCATAGCAAGATTTGGTATCAAAGTCAAGGTTACGAGTTCGATTTTTAGTGAGGCAATTATATTACTGAGGGAGAGATTGTTAGCTAAGGTGTTGATAACAATTGTCCTATAACAGAAGTCTAGACTATAACTTTTAACTTAATGGTAAGCGTTCTATCCAACAACAATCCTTCCTGTTGAGATGAAAGGGCTCAAAATAGCAAGAGACTATAAACTAATTGACATGCCTAATGTGATGAATCCTATGAGCATTTGGTGGCTGATTCCTCAATATGTGTTGCTTGGTGCGTCTGATGTTTTTAAGATGGTGGGTTTGCAAGAGTTTTTCTATGTTCAGGTTTCTGATGGACTCTCAGAAGTGTGAGTATTGCTCTTTATATAAGCATTTTTGGGTTAGAAGCTTCCTAATTTGCTTTCTTATATCTGTTGTTCAGAATGTTACAGGTGGTGATGATGGTGAGGGGTGGTTGGTTTAATACAAATCTTAGGCCATGTTTGGTATGTTAGAGAGAGGGAGAAGCGGAAAGGAATCAAATTTTATTATGTTTGGAATGTTATTTTGGAGAGAAAAAGGGAAGGATGGTTCCCTTCAGATAGGGAAGGAAGGTTGCCACATGAAGAGAGGGAAGTTGATCGATGGTGGGAGGGAGAAGTCATTGTGAAATTATAATTTTACCCTTAGTTAATTTTATAAATTTTTATTATGTTGGGGCAAAAATATCTTTTTATAATTTTATCTTTCACTTCCCTGTCTTCTTTTTATCATTCCAAACAACTTTATTTTTTATTTTTACTTCAATTTCCTTGCATACTAAAGACACTTTTTATCACTTACTTCCACTTTCTTTCTCACAAAAACACTCAGCTACTACCAAAACGCAGCCTAAAGTGTTGGGGTTGTTTGTCTTCTTGAGTGATTAATAAAATCAATTCTTATCCCCGAACCTTTTGAATCCCTGAATCTTTAAACTTGAACTCGTTTACCTAAAAATAATAATCAAAATAAATTTATCTACATATAAATAATCTATATATAACAAATCCAGATCTTGGTCTGGGTCCAGGTTGATTATCCCACCCTCCCCATACAAAAATCCAAATCCGTTCCTTTAATACCTAAACACGTAACAGACGGTAAATTTTATAAGTATCCATAAAATATAGTATTTTAATCATTCCTATCCTTTAAGCACCGAACTAACATTTAAGGTATTACATCAGTACTTATGTGCTACGAGAGCTAATACTTTTATAATCTTTTGAGAATTAGAAACAAGTAAAAAAAATATCTTTTAAAAGAGAAAAGAGCAAAATTATTGAAGACAACAAAGACTCTGGGATTCAATTTTACTATTTAACTGAAAATGCATTCCTATATACAGGTCTAATAATGTACAATTTTATAATTTAAAAAAAAAGGAAATAATATAGAATTTGAAAGTCACAAATTAAAGCACTAATTTGAATTAATTAGAAAATGATAAATTAAAGGTGAGAAATGTTCATTTGTTAGCTTTAAGCCAATCAAGAATGCCCTTCTCTGTGTCCGAAAGCTGCCCTTCTTTTCCCTTCAAAGTTCCTTCCATTAGATCGAAGTAATCCTTGTAGTTACGCTTGTAATAACTCTCCAGCCTCTGCCACACAATAATTTAACAATAAAAATTACTCATTTTTAAATACTTTCTTCATTCTCTAATAATTTTCTAAATTCAATATATCCTCTGATTAAATTCCATTCCTCTAGTTAATTTTTATATGGGGGAGCCAAGAACTTATGCTCTAGTTAATTTTTTATGTATTTAGGGAGCTAGACATTACAATAAATTAAAGACACCAAAAAAAAATTACAGACACCATTTTATATGATGTAGTATTTTTTGAAAGAAAAAGTTTGATTTCAATACTTATTGCAAAAAATCTAAGTATACCTACAAAAGTATAACTTCCAGTCTTATAGATTATATCATTATTATAAGACAAGACAAGTATACATTTCGATATTATATAAGATCATAATTAATTATACTATTTATAATATCATTTTATTATTATTTTGTTTGATTATATATATGATTAAATGGTCATTATTTATTTTCATTATTATAAAAGTTATATCTTTTTATTTAGTATATTCGTATCCGTACATATTCTTACCTGTATCTATGCAACGAGAAGATGTTTAGTGGTACAGTAGTATTGAACTTCAGTACATCCCTCCAATCAGTTGGTCCCTAAACCATTCAAGGTGGGTCCTTATTAATGTGAATTTCTATTAATATTAACAAATGGCTTTGTATGATTGGAGGGATGTACTGAACTTCAGTGATACGGTACCACTGAACTTTTATCCCTATACAACATAGGCGAAGACTAATCTATTCGAGTTAAAAAATACCATAAGGGTACTTGATGGTATATAAATTAGAGACACCATATATATATACAACAGAATTAAACAAATTAAATTAGTACCTCTTTGTCATTTTTCTCCTTGTTTTGCTCAGATTTCTTCAAATATTCTGAGAAAATTTTCATGGTTAAGATTTGGTGAAATTAAGAGGTAGAGATAGGTAACAGTAAAGTAAAGAAGATGAGAGAAATGAAGAGAGTGATAATGGATGTGAAGTGTACTTTGAAGAAGCTGAGTTCTGGATTCAGGAACTTGTGGGGAAGTGGCTATAAGTGTGAATAAAAGGAGACTTCTTTTTCCCACTTTTGAATAATTTGGAGCTTTGGCTTTGGCTTTGCCTTCATTTCTATCAACTGCTTGCAAATTCCAAAATCCATAAACTCTCACTGCCATCACAAATAACTGTGATTTGCCCTTTTGAAACTAATTTTCATGGGACTCCCACTCTCTTTGCTTTCTCTTGTTTTGCTATACCCACCACTTGTCCCAAAATAGTGGATAATGAGGATGAGGTAGTACATGTGGCCACTCTCTATAGGCAAGGGATTACTTTCTGAGATTACCTTAAAATAAAGTTTCTTTTTTTTTTTTCTTCTGGCAAAAACCTGGAAAAAAGAAACGAGTTTTAACTTTTGATCAATTAGTTTGTACTCAGTGACAATGGTTTAATTTAGGTAAATACACTTTACTGCAATGTTCATTCATGCCCCCAAACTTTTTTTTGGTTCATGCCTACCCCCAAACTTTTAGTTTTGTTCATGCCTGCCCTTTTTGCTAACACCGTTAACTTGTTTGACGGAATTTGCTGACATGGATGATGGATGTGTATTTTTTTTGTCATGTCATTGTTCACCTCACCTTTAACTTTTTACTTTTATTAAAAAAATTAACCTAATCTAAATAAAAAAATATTATAGAATAAAAGTTTGATTTTTTTTAAAAATTTGGATTAGGTTAATTTTTTTTAAATAAATGTAAAAAGTTAAATATGAGATGTAAAATGAGGTGGCAAAAGAGATACACATTCATAGTCCACGTCAGCAAATTCCGTCAATCAAGTTAACGGTGTTAGCAAAAAGGGCATGCATGAACAAAATTGAAAGTTTGGGAGTAGGTATGAACCAAAAAAAAGTTTGGAGGCAAGAATGAACATTATAGCAAAATTTGAGGGTGGTAAAGGTACTTTACCCTTTAATTTAAATATTAATTTCAATCAAGTCCATCAATTGAGACTCAGATGATTTGAAAAATAGTATAATTAATATATATATATATATATATATATATATATATATATATATATTAACTGTCACTTTTAATTGAATGCATATTTTTCTTTATATTTATTACTAAATTTTCAATACGTTACAAAAATCCCTCATTTTAAATTTATGTTTATTTAATTCCCATTTTGCCCATCATTATTACAATTTCTAATAGAAAAAGATTACAGAGAGTTTAACCTTTTCAGAAATTGAGTTATCCTTTGTTTATCTCTTTTTTATTTAAATTTTTTATTAAAATAAAATAGAGAGAAAAAGAGATAGGCTAAAAAAACTCAACTTATTGAAAAATTGAGTCTATAAAAGAGTTCTTTTTAATACATACCAAAACTCTATGTGAATTAATATATAAAACAGTAATTTATTTTATACTTATTTGTCAAAAATAATTCAAAATTCAGATGATAAGTTGTCTTATTTATGGCTATATAAATTCCAGATGTTCATAGACTTTCAAATATTGTCATTATCATGAACACAAGAGAGCTGGTATCTTAAAAAAGGTGAGTCTATGATGTAATTTGTTGCATCATGCAATGTAATTTCAGCCAATATGTTTGTGACATTTGTTATTTTGTTGCATCATACAATGTAATTGAATCACATCAATGACTACAATTGTGCCACATAACCTATTGCATGATGCAACAAGTTGCATCATAGACTCACCCCTTAAAAAATCATTGTCAAAATTGAAAGTGGATCATCTAAAGTAATTCTCTACATTTCTTGGTGGAGTTATGAGAGAGATAGAGAGAAGAAAAATTGGGAGAGAAAAAAATGAAGAAAGAAAAATATTTTCCTTATCTCTATCTCTCTCATAACTCTACCAAGAAATGTAGAGAATTACTTTAGAGGATCATATCTCGTCAAAATTGACGACACTTTTTTTTGAGAGTGGATCTTCTACATTGTAAGGTGAAGTGTTTACTAAAGTAAGGAAAAAGAGATAGAGAGAACAACTAAGAGAGAGAAATTGTGAAAATTTAAGACCCACACTTTTTTCTTTATATTTCTCTCTTCACTTTAAAGAACACTTCACCTTATAATGTAGATAATACTTTCTCTCTCTTTTTTAATACAATTCCTTTTTTTTGTTCTTGTAATTCGAAGCAAGTTGTGCAACAAAAAAGGCATTTTGTCAATTGATTTCCTCGTTAAATATAGAGCGCGTTCGGTTACAAGGCTTGCAGAGGAAAGGAGTCCATATTCATCACATAAAATTAAAAAAAAAATACAAAATGTCTATTATACCCTTTGACACAATCTTAACCTTCTTTTCTCTTTATTATTTTAATATAAGGAACAAAGTGATAATTTTAATACATTCATATTCTATTTCCATTCCAAATTTTTACTACCAAACCCATTCCCCCTCCCTCTCCCCCTCCCCCTCCCCCTCTACCTAACAATCGTCACCAAAGTACTGTACACTTTTCAGTCAACAAGAAGCTTTTGCCGAATGAACTCTTGTGCTGTATTTTTTCAGTAGCCCGTTCGATAAGCTTAAACACTTACAAAAGTAACAAAACCAGCAGACGAAAAAAACGGACGGCTTTTGAAGACAATATTTAAGTAAAATTTTTTTATGTTAAAAGTGTTTAAATATAATACAATTTGTGTCTAAGTCCATATAACATCAGCGTTCTTGATCATAGTCTTTTGATACCATGAAAACTATTCCAACACTTTGGATCATATTGTGCACAAAATATGAACACACAAGCTGTGAATTGTAATTTAAGGATAATAATACACAATTGGGGTGCCTAGCTAGTTATTCCAGCAGGCGTTTGTGCTTACACCAGGCAATGGCAACCACATACAAGAATATGGTGCCAGCAGTACTGCCACCAACAGTCCACATAAACTCTCGCATCCCAGCTATTTTATCATCAAATAGCTCAATATGAATGTTCATCCCAAAAATACCAGCCACCACGACGAACGCACTCACTACCAGGGTTGCCGTCGTCAGCATCACTCCCATTTGCAACAGATGGTTCTGCTTGTCATCCAGCATAATGTTGATGTAGTCCTCGGTGTCGTCGACGTACTCCCTCAGCTTCAGAAGAGAAGAAACAAACAAGAACAGAGATTTTCACTTTGATATTCACATGTATAATATTGTTTCAGTTTTATCCTTCCAGGGTTTCTAACTTAATACTATACAATCTTTTTTTGATCAAATACTTTATGGGATTGAAATAAAATCAAATATTTAAGTGTTGATATATGTGAATGAGTGAACTCTAAGAAGAATAGTGAAAATAAATCTAAAATGTGCTTAGCGTTTGTTAAATATTAAAATTTCTTTTTGTTCCTCAAAGTACTATATACAACAAACAAAACTTTTTTTCACTAACTGTGTGAGTTACATAGATCAAGCGGCAGTGCGACCCCGATGTGTTCTATCTTTAACTCATTTTATAGTTAGATTGTTTCCAATTAGATTCATCTTAATAGTTTCTCCTAATATTATTTTGGTCACCCTTCACTTATAATTATTGGACTATCTTCCATTGGTCAACTCCTTGTACATAAGCCTCTAATGGTCTCCTTTATACTGACCAATCCACCTAAGGTATTTTTCTACCAACTTTTCTATAATAGGTGATAGCCCATCTTTCTCTCTATGCAATCATATTTAATGCTATCAGTTCAAGTGTGTCCACTCATCCAACACAATATTCTCATTTCTGCGACATTGAAGCTCATGTTGACCCTCAAAGTACTATATAGAGGAGTTAATAAGTGTTGATATTAGTGTCACTAGTGTGCTGAACATTTGTTTCTTATATTTTAACTGGCCATATTTACGCCAAAACTTCCCCAGCTTACTGATCGTATCCAAAATAGGAGAGGAAGGAGGCTCAAAGCTCTGAAGTTAATAGTAAGAAACTAAGAACAGCTCTTCAATTCCTCCTGCTTGTTTACTTAACAAGAAAAATCATATTAACCTCTATAAATCCAACTTGTCAAAGCCCTTTTGGCATCACTTGCAAAGCAGCGAGTCCTCTCAATAATTCTTAGAAATGGAAGGACTGTTAATCTCATAAACTCTCCTCCTATATGTTTATTTAGCATTTTTCTAGACTTCCAGCATCCTTCAAACAAGTTTTCATTCAGCTACTTAACCAGTCAACGCAAAGTTTTTGTTTCTTAATTGTGAATACTCCTTTTGATGAAATGTCTTGTACCTTTTTATATAGTTAGAGGGGAAAAAATTTGTTACACATGGCTATCAAAAAAATAAAAACTAAAAGCCCACCAAAAAGATTGAAGAATAAAATAAAATTAACATACCGTAGATAGTTTGTTCAGTGTGCCATCAATTTGCACAAAGTACGCTTCCAGGAGCATCTCAAGCTCCTCTACATCAAGTTGTTTGGTTACAGCACTGTAGGTAGTGCTGGTACGGGTTCCATGGCTGTCCCTGCCGAGTGCATTGTGATGATCTTCAAAACGAGCAGAATCTCCACCAGTTTCCAATGATATTTCAGGAGGCATCCTAGTACAGGACAATTTAAAGATTATAGGGCAGAACAGTTAAAATAGTAAAGGGAAGGATGGTGATCAAATTGATGGTAAAATTACATGCCTATCATCCTCATCAGGTCGAAGAACTTGATCATCCATGTCGTCCCCGTCATTCATGGATGAGGTAGAAGAACTTTCAAGCTGTTGTTGGATTAACTTATCTGTCAGGTACATCTCAGCCATATCGTCGTCATCATCTAGCAAGTGCTCTAATTCATCCCTTACCTGGAGATGAGAGTATGTTTGCAGTTGCACTATCAATCAAAGTATCCCACATGACACATTTAATAATGAAATTGCGGATATAATGTACTCTGAGTAGGAATTTGCAAGGATATGGCAATTATCAACAGTTTGAAGAAATACTCAACCTTTTGAACACGACCAGTAATTGCAACCAAGCGACTCTTAATTTGTCGAACACGTTCCAAATTTAGAGTACTAATTTTTGAAGTTAACTTATCCAAGGCAGGATGAGCCTCCTGCTCCAATGTCTTGGCCTGCTCAAAAAGATGACAAAGGAAAAAACAAATGTTATAATAACTGAGAAGACAAGAAAACTATAGAGCAAAAGAGAAGAATATAAAAACCTCATTTTCTAAGACACTACAAGCAGCCTCAAGGCATGCCTCCAATGCTACAAACTCAAATGGAAGAATCTTCATTCCATCTCTATCCTGGAACTCTTGCTTCCCTTCTGCTTTACTTTCACCATCTTTATCCTGGTTCGGCGTAAAACCAATGGTAGAATTTTGAGGACTAACAGTTCTAGATTGTGGCTCTTCCAGTTCATACAATTTTGTCCAGTTTGAATCATCACCATTTCCCTCCTTTACCAGACAAAAGAATTGAAAGTTGATTAAGTAAAAAGACAAGTAATAGAATTGCAAGTCTATACCAGCAAAGGAGTTAAACTTAAATCTTAACAGTATTCTATATAGCTGCAATGGGCAAAATGAACTCATTGGACTGGTAATTGAAGTACTTTCTTCGAGCATCGTTTTCAAGTTCAACTAATTTGAAATATAATACAGATGAAGTCGTATTAAACAAGAATATCCCAAATTACACGTATCAAGATAACCTTACATTGCAGATGCTAGTATATTCTCAACTTCCTGTTAGTTACGCCTATCTAGTCCTAAGTACATCCGAAATTTGTGCAATTCCATAAAAGACATACAGAGTGAAGACAATATGATATATCAAACGAAATCAACTTAGATTTCAACGACAAATAACGATTCAAGACAAATCAAGACATAAAAGGAAGAAGAGGATCCTAACTCCTAAGAGACTACAAGAGAGAAAGAGAAGACGGGGACTAAACCTGAGGCTTAGTAGTGGCTTGATGGTGATGAAGAATCCGTCTCTGAAGCTCCTCAACAAAAGGAGTCACAGAAGGGTCTCTGGAATTCAGCAACAGAACTTCATGCGCAGTGATTATCGCTTTGATGTGCTCCAGATTTATCACGATCGCCCTCTCACGCCCGAGAACCGTGGACGGGTACGACAGTAGAGGATCCAGTATCCGAAGATCTCGGGCGGGTAGACCCGTCCGCCGCATAATGGCGTGCTTGCCGGCCTCCACCACTTGCGTCTGACCGGTGGCGTCGAGCAGGAGCCAGGCTCGGACGCCGGTGCTCTTCTTGCGAAGTCCGCCGCCGATGGAGAGGCCGACGGCGGCGGAGGTTGCTCGGGCGGCATCTGCGTCATCTTCGCGAGGTTGAGCCCTCATAGGTGAAGTAGTTTCTGAGCTAAACCCTAATTGAGAGATTAGGCTTTAGCGAAATCGGTGGGGTTTAGCAATTATCAAGAAATCGATAAAAACCACAAAAGTGGCTTTTGATCGGAATTGAAGCTTCCAGAGCAAGCAGAAGCAGTAGCTCTTGACCTACCTGAAGATTCGCTTTTGCCTGCTACTTCACATTTTTTACTCACTTTTACAGAAGATTTCAATGTCCTTTTCTTCTTTTCGTAACGAGTAAATTTCTGTTTTCGCCTACGAAAGATTACATTTGTTCAAATTTAGTCCTTGAAAAATTTGTTGAGTAGCAATTTCGTCCTGTATTATAAATTTTTTTGGCAGATTGACTGCACTTTATATTTTAAATTTTTTTGTAGAGACAAAAATATAATACAAGATATATTTTTTATAGATTAAATTTGATATTTTTATGATACAAATATTAAATTGAGATAAATAAAAATTTTTGAATAATTAAATTTAATATTTTTATAATTTAAGAATTAAATTTAGACAAATATAATATTTGAGGGAACAAAACAAAATTTACTGTTTTATTATTAAACTTTATCTCAGAGTGAAAACTGGTAAAAATCGAACTATATTAAGCTTGGAAATAGTCAAATTTGGTAAAATCGATCAGAGAGATAATAGAAAAAAAAAATCACTCTAAAATGAATTAGGCTCTACATTTTTTTCTTCCTATGTTTCTCCTATATATATCAATCTAATCCATGGTTACTTTTTTATTCGTGAAGCATGAATATTGAAAATTTATTTTATTTTGTATATATATATATATATTTTTGCATATAAGATTTTTTCATTATAAAAATTAACTGATATATAGGTTTTTTTTTTCATTTTTTGGCGCAATCAAGAAGCATTTTAATGTACAAGAATTTATCATCAAATTATTAGACTTATTCTTAATCCATCAAAAAATTAAATGAACGCTGTCAACTAAACTTATTTCCTTAAATATGTGATGAAACATTAATATTATGAGTCAAATTTGCTCGTATTATCTTCTTATGGCCTACATTATTTGGTGTTCGTGTTAGGTGGTGGGATGTCTTTTACTTTAAAATTAAAGGACCCCAAAAAAAAGCACTATTAAGGATATATAAACATTTAAAATAATATATAAAATTTTATTTTATTTACTAATTCAAAAATGAACTAATTTATAAAAATCAAATATGTGTTTAATACTTATTATATTATATATAAATTTTACATATAAGTATTTTTTTAGATTAAAATAGGTGAAATTATAACTTGTTTTTATTTTAGAATCATAACTTATTTTTTTGTTGCAAAAGAATGTAAGAATTTTTCTTTTTAATTTGAAATAAATTTAGAGAAATGAAAAAAAAAATCAAAACATAATGATGGTAATTGTGATAAGTACCCCATATCCTTTAATTTTTTTTAGGTGAGTGAAGTATAATTAGCCCCATTATTAGTTAATGATGGACTATCAATCTAATTAATTAAGCTGCAAATTAAAAAACTCTTTAGCTAATCTTATAAGAACACAATGAAAATTTAAAGAACAAATTTAGTTTATGTTATCTTTGTTATAAAGTTCTATTTACTAATGGCTTTATTATACTTTCTATATTTTATGATTAGTCAGGTAAAAAATAATCTTTTATATATCATGTTCTTTCTACGATTAGATATGTAAAAAAATTTTGTCACAGTTAAAAAACTTATAAATAAGGAACCTTATAAAATTAATTAAGTTTAGTGCAATGATGTCTAATTAGCATTTCTCAAACTAGCAAATTTAGCTACAATTTTCAATATCAAATTCTTCAATAAATTTATAATGAGTGAATTTTCTTTACAATTCAACATCATATAGTTAAATACATGAATAATGTAATACTTAATTTTATAAAAAAATAAATAATAATAATAATAAGAAACAATAATTACTTGGTGCGACGACCACTACGATAGCTCCTCCTCCTTGTATGCAACAACATATGTGTCCTCAAATCATCCATTTGGTCTTCTTCCTCGTCAAAGTAACAAGGTCTATCCTCATCAATTCTCTCCATCTTTCTCATCCCAACACTAAAACTCTTCCTCATTATTCTATAATCATACGATTCATACCCACCTCCATTTTGTTGTTTTTCCCTATAAAGGACAAGGCTTCTTTCTTCTTTATTCCCACCAACGACATCAATATTATTATTATAACTGTTGTCTTTCTCTTTCATCAGCAATTTTATCATCAGAAGCGGTTCATAATTAGTACCATTACTACCACTAGTCCTCCTTGATGGTTTGCCTCTATGATCAGTCTGAGGCAAGTGTGGAGTCTTCAAAGTAGAATAATAGGGTTCCACACCACCATAGGCGCCACCAAGTCCTCCAGCACAATCCTGCATACCCTTCATGTAAAGTTCTCTGGCCTTCTTCAGAATCCTTAAGGGAGTACATATATACTTCACCAACTTGCTCTGCTTTTTGTTTGTTGTGCCTTTCAGCTTCCTCATGATGATGATGATGAATTCCAAGTTTCCGATTAATTAACCTGCAAAACTATGAAAAGAGAAGAAATTGCATGCAGATCAATGCTCTTGCTTGTAAGAAAACTGGTGTTGTGCTATGTATATATATATTGCTAGAGAGAGGGAGAGAGAGGATTTTTTGTTTGCTTTAATTTGGACTTGTGTATTGGAGATATATATATATATAATTACTTTAGCCATGGACGGCACGTTATGGAAGCCGAGAGGGAACGTTACGTGGACCTCGTCAATACTAATAGACAAATTAATGACGTGAAAAGGTCCTATATATATATGCAAAAAAGAACTTGGAAAACTATTTTGTGACATTGTTTATATATAAATGAAATTTAGTGACATGAAAATATTTTTTTTTTTTGGATAAATTATACTCTTTTCTTTAAAAGGATGTGAAAATTACATTACATGGTTGAGGTATAAGAAAACTTTATAATGTTATCTAATTTGATTAAAATACCTTTTCAAGAATAACAGTAACTTTTTATTAAATTTATAATAAACTTAATTTATTTTTAATTTTAAAGAATTTTTAGTGGTCAAATATATATATTTAATATTTGTTATAAGTAATAAATATAAGGATATTGGTTAACATAGATAAAAATATAATTTTAATCTTTATAAAAAAAATTTAAAAACTATTTAATAACAGTAAAAATTATAGTTTTTAAAATGGATTTTCTTTTGGAAAAAACTTAGATCCATTTTCTTATATTCATTTCATCAAGTTCTCCAATATAAATATGACACGTGACAAAAAGTGTTTAAATAACCAATCACAATAGAGAGAGAATATAGAAGATCACCTTTTAAATGACTAATCATAAAAGAAAGAGAATGTAAATACAATATATGATTGGTGAAACTTGATAAAATGGACGTAAATTTTTTCGTTTTCTTTTTGCAGTTTGCTGATCACACGCACACACACTACTGCGGAAATTTAAACCGCAATAATATTCACTACGCTAAAGAATCATATTGTTATGATATTGCGCATAAAAGTTAAAATGACGAAACAAACTATGAGAACCAACTCACTTTAATATTACAAGATAATACAATTTTGGAGTATTCATAACCTCTCCTTGCAAAAACAATAATATAATATGTTATGTCCCCAAAGAAACTATTGGCTTGGTCCTTGAAAATCAACTAAAGTTAAGCCATGCATGATTATTATGCCTTGGAAATAAAGAGCCGTCCCATAACCCATTTGGTTTCTATTTATATGGAGCAATATATATATATATATAAAAATTAAAGCCAACGAAGAAAAAAAGAGAGAAAGAAAATATCAAACATTGGTGCAGATATTTAATTAACATAAAGAGAAAGAAAGAGTAATATATGAAAAGCTGCATATATCTTTAAAAAGGGATGGAGCTCGACCACCTTATTATAGTAGTGAGTAGTGATGTCAATGGTTAAAAACTAATATATATAAAACTTAGCCTACAAGATCTTCAAAACGTTGCATTGTGGTGAAAACATATATAGAATGGGCGACCTATAACTATAAAATACAACGCGTGGTTCTTGTGTGTGTAGGGTATCCACCATTTTCATATATATTATCAATTCAGAAAGAAGAGAGAAATTAAAATGCTCCACAAAATGGAAGATGATTCTCTTTTTTTCCACACAATTATCCTAGAGACAATGTGTTCGAGACAAACACTAAGTGTGTATAACTCTCCCGGTAAGAATTCGAATCCAGTGGAATACCGAATACTACTGGAAGATGATTCTCTAAATTAGAATAGAGAGGTGAAATTCTTGAAGGAAAAAAAAGAAAGAAAGAAAGAATCCATTCTTCCTGCTCTATGTCATACTTGACAGATTTCATTCTCCCGCAAAACATGAATAGAATTCTTTCACATAATGTCACATTGTCACTTACACAACTTAAAAAGGACGGAAGACTATATAAAATATCTTTCAACCTTAGGAGTGACTGAAACTTTTCTTCAACTTCTTTCCTTTCAAAATTAATAATCAATTTTACTCCAGTTACAATACAAGCAGTACCAAATATTAAGAAAGTGCATGCCAAACCAATATGAATCATGAATGTAAACGAATTATATCTTTGCCAATATCCTCTACTAAATGGCACGCAAAGCAAAATTTAGGTTAAGGAAGGAACCGATTTCATCATAGCAGAGCACGAGAAGGAACATACATACATATATATATATATATATATATATATATATATATATATATATATATATATATATATGCATCAATTTTATAGGTTGAGCATAAACAGAGCAATGTGGCAAGTAAGGACGAAAATTAAAGCTAGAAATTAAATCTGTGATTCATTTCGCTTTCAAATTTCCATTACTGATAGATGATTCAACTCATTATCATGTATAATAAAAAAACGAATCGTTGATCGAGCACGCTATGAAATTAATCGATAACACTCTTCTTCACTCAAAATTGATAAATTAGATGAGAATTCGAGATCAGGAACGACAAGAGATTAAATTAAGAGATAGAGCGCTTGCCAGGTCGATCAGCAACCTTCAAGGTTTCTTCTACGAGTTTGCGAGCCGTCCTGCTACGTATCTCCTCCTTCATGCTTTCGCTCTTCTCCATCTTCATGAACTCCATCTTCTTCTTCTTCTTCTTCGTCGTCGAATTCTTCTTCATCAGCCATCGCACCATCGACTTTATGGACTCTACCAGCTTCTCCATGGATTCTCTCTTTGAGACTGAGAAGTGAGAATGAGCCCTCGTTCGCTACAGTGTGCGCTTCGAACGAAATTTTGGTATTACGCGTCGCTTTCGAGATTCGCGTTTTCGTTTTGCTTCGCACTTCACAGTTCACGCAGTCCACGCCTAATTACTCACTATGATCACAAATGGCCTCAGTTTTTGATATAATTACTGACTTTGCCATTTATTCAGCGCTTTGAAATGGGTCGAGTTGGGCCTTGGGGTGTAGGTGGCCCTTTCTTAGTGAACGGGCTTACATGTCAGATTTTCAATCCTACCGTCTTATTCCTTTTTTTTTTATCAAAAAACAAATTTTATATTTTATTAAAAGTAAAAATAATTAAGATTATCAAATACTAAGGGCCCAGTGGGAAATAATTAAGGTTATCAAATAATTAAGTAAAAATAATTCACTTGCAAGAAACAAGGAAAATGCCAATGGAAATAGTGGGGTCCAGTGGACCTCACTTACTTTTTCACTTTTTCATTTTTATCAATTTTAAAAAAAGAAAAAAAATACAAAATATCTATTATATTTCTCTGATTTGACACAATTATAATCCTCTTTTCTTTTTACTATTTTAATACAAGGAATAAAATGGTCATTTTAATACATTCCCTTACCATTTCTATTATCAAATTTTTACTACTAAAAACATCAAATGTATTCCGTTTCTATTTCCATTTCTATTTCTGCTTAATGAATGTGCCCTAAGAGTTGTGTTTATTATATTAGAATTGGGATAAGGAAAAGGAATTGGGCCCAATTCCATCAATTTGGGATTTTTGTTATGCTTCAATTAGATTCCATAGAAATGTCACACAAACATTCCCTTCTATTTTGCAATTCTAATTCCATCGTTAGCCCATGAAAAGTTTTGGCGTTTGGTATCCGGTGAGTATTTTAGTGAGAAGTAAAAGTGAAAATAGAAGTGGAAGTAAGTGATAAAAAGTATGTTTGGTATTAAGGGAAATGGAAGTGGAATATAAAAGTAATTTTGTTTGGTATGGTGGAAAGAAGGTAAGGAAATAGAAGATAAGAGTATGAAATACCTTTTTTGCCCTTACTTTTTTAAAAGCCACAATTTTTTTAAGAATATTTTGGTCTTTAAACCTCGCCTTAACTCACCTCAGGTCACCGCAATTTCCCTCCTCACATACAAACAATTTTACTCACATTTCATGAAAGAAATTTCTTCCCTTCCCCACTCACCTCACCACCTCTTACTTTTTGTTTTTTATTTTTAAAATAACATCAAGCGCATCTTAATCCTTTTTTTTCATATTTTACTTTTCACATTTTTTTATTCCATTCTTTTTTTTTCTCTTTAAAATTTTATTGGCTAAATTGCACTGAGACCCCCTGAATTTTGGGTCAGGAACACATACACTCCCTGAGTTTTAAAACCTTGCACATAGATCCCTTGAGTTTTCACTTTCGAGCAGAGAGTACCCTTCCGTTAACCATCTGTTAAAATTTAACTGTTGAGTGCCACATCATCAATTTAATTGAGGGTATTTTAATAATTTTGCATCTAACCCTAAAAACTCACCCATATTCCTTTACCCAAACTCTTTTGGTATACCCATCCATTTCGCTGCCGTGAACCATGGTGAAGAGACGGTGTCTCTTACCACCGTGAGGACCACCGTGGCTGCAGAATAAGATGAAGATATTCCAAAGCCTTGGCAAATCCGATTCCGCCTTCGCCTTCACCTTCGCCTCTGCTCCTACCTCCCAACATTTCTTATCTTTGTTTCATGCTTACACTCTGCTCCTACTCTCTCTCTCTCTCTCTCTCTATATATATATATATATATAACCTTACCTACTTAGCTTCTGCACTTTTATTTATATATATTATATTGTGAACGAACTTTTATTTGCAGCTTCTTTTGATTTTGATGGATGGATATTGGAATTGTAATTTCATGGTGTTAGTTATATATATAATTCATATATCATATATAGTTGGGTGATTTTGCAGCAACGGTGACTCACAGCTTATTCTACTTGGAGATTATTGGACGACGCTACTCTTTGTTGCTTTTGTGGGTTTAGGGATCGATTGGTTGGGGTATGAAAGGGATGGGTATATGAAATGGGTATGGGTAGATGGGTGGATTTTTAGAGTTAGGTGTAAAATTACCAAAATAGCCTTAATAAAATTGATGATGTGGCACTTAAGAGCCAAATTTTGACGGATGACTAACGGAAGGGTACTTTCTGCCCGAAATCTAAAACTCAGGGGGTCTATGTGCAAAGTTTTAAAACTCAGGGAGTGTATATGTCCCTAACTCAAAACTCAGAGAGTCTTAGTGCATTTTACCCAATTTTATTCTCTTCCAATCCCTTACATTCTATTTTATCACTCACAATCCTATATATGTTTCCAATGTCATGGAAGAATTAAAGTAACCAACTCTTTATTATTAAAGAAGTTTCAGGCAAAAAAAAATGCTTATTATTAAATATTAATTGTATATCTTTTTTTCAAATTACTCTCTCCGATTTATAATATTTATTTCATTTAAATTTTTTTTATATTTCAAAATATCTGCTGTTTTATAAAATTAAGAAAACATTAATTATTTTTTTATAATTTTATCCCTATTGGCCAATACCTATTCCTAATATAAAATTAATAAAAAATGAATAAATAGGATAATTAATAAAAATAATTTAGTCTTTTATCTTATATTTTTTAAATTTTAAAGTAAATTAATGATTTTTAAATTTATATACACATACTCAATAAAATATATATTGTGAATTGATGGGAGTAATTATAACTTTAAAATTTGATGTTGTTGTAAACATAAATTAAAATAACAAGAGATCCCAAGCAATTGCAAAATAATAGGATTGTGTATTCACTTTTTAACAGAATAGTTTATAATGATGGAAACTGTTGGATGTTGGCGCCTGAGTTTGAACAGTAATAAATAATAATAATGTTTTTGTCGGCCTGCAGCCGCAATGTGTACTGGTGGTTGTTGGTTGACACAGTAGCATTGGTTCTTACAAGAGTAAATTAAATTCGAATATTATATAGATTTTCTAAACTCTTTCACACATTAAAATAGCTTACACTTTAGTTTAAGTAAATTTATTTTGAAATTTTCAACCAAATGAATGATTTTTGTGATTTTTCAACTCAATTTTTTTAAGATCTACACTCTTGTCTTTTGAGGTGTTGGATTTGGAGAAAACTCATTGAAAACTCTTGTCATTCAGAAAATTAAATTAAAAATCCACAAAAATTATCCATTTGAAGAATGAAGACTTCAAGAAAAAATGTCATTTGGAACAAAGTGTATGGTGTTTTGATGTATCAGAGAGGTCAGTGTAATATTTCAAACGAGATGAGAGGTCTATGTAATATTCAAATTTGTCAGGAGAAGTCAGTATAATTTACTCTATATATAATTCCTTTCATGTTAAATCACTTTTAAGGCCATGTTTTTTTACAAGAATTGGCAATGGAAATGACCATGAAATGGGTGGGGCCCACTGAATCCCACCTATTTTTTTACTTTTTCATTTCCATCAACTTTTTTTAAAAAAGCAAAAAGAAAATACAAAATGTCTATTATACCCTTTGATTTGATGCAATCATAACTTTCTTTTCTTTTTATTATTTTAATATAAGGGGTAAAGTGGTAATTTTAATACATTCTCATTCCATTTCCATTCCCAAACTTTTACTAACAAACATAATAAACGCATTCCGTTTCCGTTTCCGTTTCTATTTCCATTTCCATTTCCATTTCTGCGTAAAGAACATGTTAGGGTTTGGTTTGGACTTTTAAAGAGAGTGGAATGGAGTGATATGAAGTAGAGTGGGTGGATTAGACAAATCACCCCACTTATTGAAAGTTTTTTAAAATTAATGGATGGTTAACCACTCACCAATTGTTGGATGTTATAATTTAATTAACGGAGTTATGTTGTTTGAAGGGATAAAAAAACATAAATTTCACAAAACATTCCCAAACCCTCCAATTTGGAGAGGTTTAGAATTTAGAATTTGGATCTTATTGATAGAAAGAGAATGTATTGTATTGAACTTGGTGAAAAATTAAAAGAAATAATTTTTAAATTTCTCTCATTGGTTGAAATAAATAATTAAACAATGCCTTTAGAGCACATGTTAACAAAACCCTTAAAATTTTATTTGATTGATTAGTATAATTTTTAAACACTATTGAAGTAGGCAAGATAAGTCAAGGAAGTTTGATTAATTATTTGAGGAAGAGGAAGGAAGTTATGTATTGAAATGGAAAATATTAGTGCAAAGTTAATTTTGTTCTTTTTTATATAAGAAGTTAATTTTGTCCTTAAAAAAATGAAAATAATCATTTTGTAATCTGATGGTTGTGGTTGAGTAAAAGGAATTCATCCATCCTTAATCAAGTGTGCCACCTTATATATACGTGTGGTTTTTGGAAAGATAAAAATATCATTTTTAATTTTACTTTTTATATAATATAATTTTATTTGGTTACGTACATATTGAACACATTTTTTTAATTCCTATTCTATTTTTTTCTCTTTTAATTTCATTTTCACTTTTGCTTTCCTATCTTATCAAAATAATTTTCCTGCCACCAAATGGAGCTTGAGCACTCAATGTTACCCTATATTGTAAAAAAAGTATATGTGTTATACTATGTTATTTTTTTGCAGACTAAAAAGAATACATAATAAATAAAATAAAAATAAATACAATAATATTATTAACTAATATATTAATTACATAAAGTAACCCATACATCTAAGTATTTCCTTCGAGAAGGCAATAAATCTCCAATACTTAATTAATATGGTGTCTCTTATTCTTACACTTATGGATGGTTATGAGTTATGACACCAACAACTTGGCATTTCTCTCTGCCATGTCTTCTTAAAGAGATCAGGTCATATATATATATATATATATAATTTTAAAATTAATTATTAATTTATACTTAATATCTTGTTTATTATTTGAAAAAATACATATGAATCCTATTTATTTGTTAAGAAAATTCTGACAGATATTGCTCTCCCAATTCGAGATAATAGTAACTTATAAAAAAAATCTAGATAATAATAAAGCATTATGGTTACTTATTAAGATGGTGATCCTTAATTAGTATTTAAACTTTTGTCCTCTCAAGGAAATGTACCTAAATCTAATCCGTGTATACTTATAAATGTAATTAAGTTAATGTGTTAATGTTAAGCTCTATCACGAGATTCTTAAATGACTTTAAAGATAATTAAGTAATTTTATTATTTTTAGAATAAATAAATATTACGTAGAAAATTAGTTTTATTGGTAGAAAATGAATTTTAAAATTTGCAATATTATATAAAAACTAATATTTAAAAAATGTCTTTATATTTGATATCAATTACAAGACGATGACAACAATTAAAACATGTTTTTATTAGGTAAGGTCAGCTATATATATATGATTTTATTTTTACACATTTCTATAGTTAAGGTTATTTATAGCTAAGTCCTTTTTAAAAGTTTTTTCTATTATTTTTTTTGGTATTCTCTTACCGCTAGTAATTGGACTATTTTTTATCTTGTCAACTCTACGTACAGAAGCCTGTAACGGCATTATTTATATATGATTAAACTACTTAAAGCATGTTTAAACTAATTTTTCTACGATAGGTGCTACTTCAACTTTTTTTCTAATGCAATCATTCTTAATCATATCTATTTTAGTATGATCACTCATCCAACGTAATATTTTCATTTATGCCATGTTGAATTTATGCCCATGCTGACTTTTTATTACCCAACATTCAGTACCATACAATAAACTAGGTCTTATAGCTGTATGATAAAATTTTCCCTTCAACCTGAGTAGTAGTTTTTTATTAGTTACAAGACAAGCATAGAAAGATATGAGCTAGTTATGTGACTAATTGGTTGCTAGAAGAGTATGGTTTTAGAGTGTGTTTCATAAAACAGGGCATTTTAGATGTAAAATAAACAAAAACAGAGAGAGAAGGAGAGAATGCAAAGACAACTTATGGGCAAATTCCACATGATTTTGTCTAGGATAAACTTGTTAATTTACTTTATATGGAAAAACTAACTTCTTAGTGTTTTTAGCACAACATGGAAGTTAGGAATTTGATAATGGGTATGCAATGGTATTAGGGTGGCATAAGTAATATCTTGACTATTATCAATTTAGTTATTACAAGATGTAATCTGTCTCAAATTAGTCTCTAATAAATACAGTTTGTTTTTATTTAGTCACTGAAAGAAGAAAATATGAAATTTTGTCCTTAAAAAATATAAATGGTCTCAATTTAGTCCCTTAAAAAAATTCATCAATTATGTTAATGAAAATTCACATTGGTTAAAATAAAACAAATTGTATCTTTTAAGGACTAAATTAAAATAAATTATATCTTTTATGGATTAAATTTGTCATTTCTATATTTTTCAAGGACTGAATTAAGACATATTACATATTTTAAAGATTAAAATGATAATTTAATCTAAAATTTATTGTCCATGGAAAGTCTCATTAAAATGGCTTAGTAATAAAAAACACAAGTAGACAACCTTTAAAGGTTGAGTGTAACCTAAGAAATTAACAAGTCTTTAATTAAATATTTCTCTGTGCTTATTCCTCCCCACAAAATTAAAGTTATTGTTTTCTCTGAAATCAAAGTAACTTTGGCTCCATTTTGTTGGTTAATTTTGTGCCAAAATTAAGTTGAAAACTTTACAGCTTGATGCTTAACTTTATTTTATTTGTTTTAATCGAAATTAATAATATTCAAAAGTTTATTAGGCTCTAATTAATATGACTCAAGTAATTGAGTTAGCATGATGATGTCGAGCTTTCTCATCAGCCAGAATATTTTTATATACAAATTTTGAACTATGAGTTATATATATTAGGCAGTGAAAAACAAAAATATTGGATAAATAAATATAAAATTATTGAAATCCATGATTTTTAAAATTAATATACATGGTACACAATATGAAACAAAAAAGAAATTTTATGTATTATCAATACATAGAAACTCCTGTGTGCAATTGCAAAAAACTGAAAAGTGAAAACAAATGGCCAAACTCATAGATATAAATTAATTATATATAATATAATTAATTAATATATATATATATATATATATATATATATATATATATATATATATATATATATATATATATATATATATATAGAATGAGGTCAAGGCTTTTGGTTTTGTGTGTAGATGTAATCTAAGTGAGCTGCAAGTGTTCTTCTCATCAAACATTCTTCTTCTGCAGCCCCTTCACAGCTTTCTTCCTCATTCAATTTCTCCACTTCCATGACCTTCAAAAAACATTAAATAAATAAAAAAAAGCATGAAATTCAGAAATAGGAAAAAAAGAAAAAGAAAAGAAAAGTAAAGAACAAAACAAAATCTATGCATATTAGGCTTTTTAATTAAGTTTATTATTTTTGGAAACTAATTAACCTATTGGAGCACTCAGCTCATGCATGATGATTCATATAAATTCAAAGTTAATTAATTGAATTGTGATATAAAATGAAAGAAATTAATAAACTCACCTCATGTTGAGTTTTGTCTGGAATATTAACAAGGGAAGAAGAAGAAGAAGAAGAAGGAAGTGGCCTCCCTGAAATGACTGTTAGGTTGAAGAAGAAGAAGAGGAAGAAGAAGAAAGCTAGCATGAAAATGGAAGCTTTGGCTTTAGAGGACATGTTCAATATTATTCTCTCTGGTTTATATTTAACTGTAAAAAATTCTAAATGATACAAGACACATCGAAAATGGGAGTACTCTGATCAATTATTTATATAGAAAATAATGCGTTGATAAATGATATATATAGAAGGGGCAGTTATGGAATTTTACTCTTTGGATTCTCATCCGCACAAATAAAATTATATTAATGCACAATAGTCACAAAAATTTCAATATTAATATTTCATTGAAGATTGTTTCCTTTAAAAAATAAATTAAAAGTAACACTTAAAAGAAAAAGTCTCTCCTATAAGACTATATGTACATCTCATCCTTTCAGATCTCACCTAATGGGAGCTACGCAATTATTTTTTTAAATGAAGGTGAGCCATCTTTGAGCAAAATGATAAAGTTATTACTATGTAATGATTTATTGGGGATCACAGGTTCAAATTTTGAAAATAGTCTCTTTATTTGTTGGGGGTAAAGGATGCGTATATATACGTACATCTAACTTTTTTCAAACGCTACTTGGTTGAAGCTTCGTGTATTGGACTTTCTTTTTTAACAGTTAAATTATAATTTTAAAAATATGTAATTTCCCTAAAAATAGTTTCTTGTGTACAATACCATATTTAAATCTCATTTAATAAAAGTCTCGTGCACTAAGTATTATTGTTTAGACTATGAAATGTTTTAGAACACACCGATTTAAATTTTTCATAAAGTGTAGAATAATGTGCATAATTGTCGTTTCGCTACAATGGCATATATATTCTAGGATCATAATTAGTCCTTAATTAATTATAAAATTCTAATTAAATTTTAACAGAAAAAGATCTTAGATTAGTACTTGTCAATCCAAAAAAATGATTATAGTGCCTAAAATATTCAAACCTAAATAATTGGTGAGTTTATTGCTAATTTGGTTCCATTCGAGGTTGATATACCAAACCATGTTTTAATATAGTTTTCTCACCTATATAACTATCCAAACTAATTAAATACAGGCTCAAGTACATTTTTGAAAGATTAAAATTATCAATTTCATTCCATAAAAAAAATTATCAATTTCATTTGTTACATTATAGTTGACATACATAAGTTTTTATTATGACACTATATTAGGAGGTTGAACAAAGGAGAAAATATTTAAAGTTATCAAGAGTTCAAGCTCACTAATTATAAGTTATTAGATCTGTTTTATCTTAATTTTTTTAAAAAAATTAAAACAGATCTCTAAATAAATTCAATACGTACTAATAGATAATAAACTTAAACTTTTGACATCTCTATAACATTACACCGGAAGAAATGAGAGAGATAAGGGCGGTGAACACTACACTTCCTTTTAGCATTCATTATTATATTGATGTTGGTAGGGTTGCATGCCTTAAATATGGAAAGAGAAATTAAGTAAGAATCAAAATTAAAAGCATGACACTCGGAGAAATTAAAACAAGTTTTTTCTACAAATGTTATAAGAACTTAGTGTTTTTTTTTAATTATATCGTCTTTTCAATTTAATTATTGAAAAGAATAAAAGTTTAATATTATAGTATCATAATGAATTTTGGTATATTCTTTTAATATTTATATAAAATGTTTGTTTTTTAATATTAACAAAACTCACATTGATAATAATTAACTTACTTTAAATGAATTAGAGACTAACTAATTAAAAGAATATACTGAAAATCAATATTGTTATATTACTGAACATGCTCTTCATTGAAAGGATAAGAATAAAATATTATCCACTGAAAGTCACAGTATCTAAAAATTATTTATTATTTATTAAATCTGCTCTTTTTTTTTGTAATGAAAAATTTAAATAGGGATAAGCACCGATATTCCATTAAGATCAGGAAAAATCTGACCAATCTATATGATCAATGAAAGCTTTATTATTTATATCGATTATAAAATTCAAACCTTCATTTTTATAAAATAAAAGCTCAAACCTTAATAACTGTTTCACTCTTTATTAAGAAATTCGGTCTAATAAAAACAATGTAAGTTTAAATTGAGATTTTTTGAAGTATATGCTTTTTAGCGATTCTCTATATAGTACGTATTGTCCTTATCTAGTTCAGTATTTTAGCTTTGTATGTTCAGTAGTTTGTAAGGTACCCATATTTTGAGGTAGCTATCAATGCAGTTGAAGATTGTTGTTGCCACAGAGACTACACGTGGAATTTATTTTCCAGTACTCAATGGCGCGCGCGCGCACATATATATATATATAAAATTTTGCAGCATCATGCAATGTAATTGGATCATATCAATAACTAAAATTTATCACATAACCCATAGAATGATACAATAAATTACATCATAGACTCATTCATAATTTAAATATCTTTTGATAAACGTCATATAATTTATGTAGGTTTTATAAATTTTATACAATATAATATATAGGTACTTATTTGATAAACTATAAATAATAATAAAACTGAACTTTTCAAAATTACCAAATCGTATAGTGAATAATAATTTAACTATACTAATAATTTTGTTTCTGAATTTTTTTTTTAATTTCTTGTTTCTTGACAGTATTTTTTTATGAAGGCTGTAAAAAAATGTCATTAAAAAATTATTTGTCTAAAAAAATATTATTAATAATTATTGATCGTCGAAAATATTATTATTATTTTTAATAATCTAATATTTTGAAAGCCAAAATTTAATTGTTAAAATAAATATATTTATTCAATAATTATATTAAGTGGTGGTCGAAATATAAAATGTTAAAAATATTTATTTTTATCTAGTAAACCTAAATAAATAGGAGAGCATTCATTATTGATTCATTCATATTATTGATAATAGAGCAAAATTTTCTTTTTGTTGAATCTATCAAAACGGACCTAATAATTAATCCTTCAGGTTCTGTTGAACTCGTGTAGCTAGCTAGTGCGACCCACTCAACGAATAACGATTACGCTCCATTTTTATTCCTCTAAAGATTATTAAAACCCGAAGACAATGGTTAATATAATACAAACTCTTTATCATCGGTGCAAAATTTTGTGAAATTAAGAGTGTTAGAGATGTTATCATTTTACGTGTGGAAGGAAACATTCAAACTTTTGAACTAATTAATGAGTTGATTTTGGTTCACAATTGACATAGCCGTCCAAAGCATGTAGTCCATTTATGACATTACCAGTAAGGAGGAATTGCATTATTAATGGTAGCTCATGCTATGTTCACACTCTAGAAGAAGAAGAGGATGACATTAAAGACATGCATGCCTCAACATGATATGTGTGTGTCTATATATATACACATAAAAGTCATATTGTTTGCTGGGGTCTATTTTCCACGAGGATGATAATGATGATGATGATGATGCATTCGCATACGTCTAAGTTAATGGTGGTGTTCTTTTCCATACCCTATACGGCACTAAATTAATTATGGGGATATAGATAATGATAGGCTTTTATATTAATAGGACTAAACTTAAGTAAGTTTCTTTATATATATCTTTGCTATACTTGGGATAAAGAAAAAATAAAGTGACAAAGTTTATGCATCATTAATTATGGTAGTATTAGAGATAAAGATCAAGTCCCACATCTGATAGGATAAGATACTCAATTGAGTACTTAATGAAGCTTGGTTCTTCCTCCTTACGAGCTAGCTTTTGAGGATGGGTTCCCCAAGTTACCTTGAGTTTCAACAGGTAGAATGTAGAAAGTTATCTTTTATATGATCAATCATAGAAGAAAGAGAATATAAATGAAACTTATGATTTTGGAGAACCTTATGAATTATGATAAAAACATAGTTAGAAACTTCACTTAAGTTTTTGCGGTATTAATATTAAGGTAAAAGTACTAGCTAGTCCTTGTAGTTCTGTGAATTTTTTTATAAACTTTTAGTTTGTATTTTTTGTGGATTTATTTTCATCAATTAGGTGTTTTGAGATTTATACCGCTAGCAATTTAATATACCTCATAGTTTAATTCGTTAATTTTCTAACGAAAGTGCTCCATGTGACGTGCACGTGACCACCACCTTATAAATTAAAAAAAAAAACTCAAATCTTTCTCTCTTCTCAATTTTTCGAATCTAAACCCTTATTTTTAAATTTATTTCTCAAAACCTTATCTAATCGTCTAAACTCACCAACATGCAATAAAAGTAATTATTTTTTTTAAAAAAAAAACTAGACAAGAAATCTAATTTGATAGAGAATAAAATTGTCACTAAAGCTTGTACTGAGAGCAAAAAATTGTAGGTATATATAGTGATACAAATCTCACAAACAATTAATCCATAGGTATAAGTTATTTGAGGTTATATTTATGGTCTTAAACCCATTAGTAACTCTTAAGAGGTCTAACTCACCCTAAAAGAGATTTTAAGGGAAGATGATTACCTTAGCCTATATATATACACCTTATCAGCCCTTTAACTAAGCAATGTGGGAGTTTAACACGCCCCCCTCACGCCCGACATAGGAGTGTGAAGCCAACGGGTTATCTCCAAGGCAGCCTACAATAAAGCTCATCCATCCACACATATGTCCAGGCTCGCTCTGATACCATCTTAAAAGGTCTAACTCACCCAAAAGAGCCCTCAAGGGGAGAGGATTACCTTAACCTATATACACCTTATCAGTCATTTAATTAAACAATGTAGGACTTCAACGATAACATAATTATTTTTCAGTGAATATATGTTCCATTATTTCTTTGTATGTAGTGACTTGCTCTTATTGACTTATACATCAAAAGTGCATTTAGAGATCAGCCTCTTTCCTCTGTGTATTCCTTTCAGCTTTTCTTCTCATGCAATTTTTGGTGTCCGTTGGCCGTTTTTGAACTAACTCTAGTGATCTATATAATCGGATTACAATTAATATACATGTATAATCCAAAAAGTAAAGAATCATTACAGAGTGTATAAAATGTAGTGATGAATAATTTAGCTAGCTAAGTGCTACTATATATATATATATATATATATATATATATATATATATATATATTAATATGGTTGTGGGGTCTTCCCGTCAACGATCTCCTAAAATAAATATTTACTAATTTATTAAATATAAAAAAAGGGTAAACTACAGTTTGCCCCCCTGTGGTTTGGCCTAATTCCAGTTTGCCCCCTGTGGTTTAAAGTGCGACACTTAACTACCCTGTGGTTTGGCTTAAAATTAATGTGCCCCCTGTGGTTTAGAGTGTGACACTTGACCCCCCTGTGGTTTGTTATGTTAGCACTTAACTACCTTCACTTACCTTCTATCCAAATTTTAGTCAAATTAATCATCATTTTTATACTTTTAATGTTTAAAATTTGTTATTCAACACTTTATAATTATAAAATAATTCAAAAAATATATAATTTTAAAAAATCAATAAAATAATTTAATATTTATTGTTTACTCTATTGATTATTTATATTTAGTTATTTATTCATTTTATTTTTATTTTTTATCTTTAATATTTTAGAATTATTAAATCAATCAAAATAAAATTGTAAGAGAATAATATAATATAAATATATAACTAAATTTAAGTTTTTTTTATTGTTCAAGTTCGGAACATACATACCTGAATTGAATGTTAATGTTATTGAGCTTAGAAACTCTAACATTAAACAATAATTTTCTTAGAAAAGTATCCAATTTATCCAATCATATAACGTTAATAGTGTACCAAAATAAAGTGACAATCCAACTTCATATTAAGTATTAACATATTCAAATTATTGATTTTTTAAAATTATAATTTTTTTTATATTAAATATAATTTTTTTGAATTATTTTATAATTCTAGAGTGTTGAATAACAAATTTTAAACATTAAAAGTATAAAAATGATGATTAATTTGACTAAAATTTGGATAGAAGGTAGGTGAAGGTAGTTAAGTGATAACATAACAAACCACAGGGGGGTCAAGTGTCACACTCTAAACCACAGGGGGTCACATTAATTTTAAGCCAAACCACAGGGTAGTTAAGTGTCGCACTTTAAACCACAGGGGGGCAAACTGAAATTAGGCCAAACCACAGGGGGGCAAACTGTAGTTTACCCAAAAAAAATGATGGGAGGATGTGGGAGTGGGAGTGGGAGGGAGAGAGAAAGTAAACATGGTGGGTAGTTAGTGTTGAAACAAATAACTTCTCATAATTTAATTTATTATTTTAAAATATAGTAATAATTATTTTAATTTAAAAATTTAAAAATTATCAAATATTTAATATTTTATTATTTTAAAATATAATAATAATTTTATATTTTTTAAAAATAAATTACATACACGGTACGTGCATGCGAAGCCTCTAGTATTATAGACGTTATCCATCTAAATTATTTATGGGAAATTAAAGCCGTCGCTAATCAGAATGAGAATTATAAGATGAGAGACAAGCATGGATGAGCATGAAAATGAGTATTGTACCGTTAAACACCTTTATTTAATCATTATGCTTCATCTTTTTTAAATGCTACACATGCACCTCATCAACACTGACCTTTTTATATATAAAGAGTTATTAATTAAATTTAGTTGTTTTTAATTAATATATATATATATTTAAAAATATTTTTTTATTGAAAAAAATTATAATGGAAAACTGTTAAGCACTAAATCTGTACGTAGGGATGTTCAACTGTTTGGATCAGTTCAGTTTGGACACTTCAACCAAAGCGATCTAATTGGATGATGTAAAAACTCATTCAAACCATATATGGTTTAAGAGTTCTAACCGAATTAATCCGAACTAGTTTAGATTGATTTGGACTAGTTTGGTGGTTTGGATTGGTTCAGTTGGTAGTTTTTTATGTTAAAAAAAATTTGAAAATCATATTTAATTATTTATTATGTGTATTTTAATGCTTAATAAAATACAAAATTGTATGATGTAATATATATATATATATATATATATATATATATATATATATATATTAAATTAAATTAAAATATTATTAATTTGATTGGATTGATCGCAATTCGCATTGGTTCGGATAATATATGAACATATCCATAAACCGAATCAATAAGAATAGTTTTCATCTTATTCCATTCAATTAATTCAATAAATAGTTTATTTTTATTGGTTTTTGTTGGATTAGTTTGGTTAAGATTAAATGAGTTTGAATTTGAACACTCCTAACATGTGAGCACCTCTCTAAATAAAGTTTTATTTATATATATTCTTTAAAGGAAATATACTAAATATTTTTTTAAAAAAAGTTAGATTAGGGCACTTAAAAAAGTTAGAATATGAAAAATGTGCCTTTCATTAACCGTAGAATTTGTATATATAGTTGGCCCTTAAAGACATATTATGAACAAATTCTCAATGTAGATGGGCTCTTCAAAATTGGGCTTTGAAGGTTTTAAAGCTTTAACGCTTTGAATCATAAGGCTTTCGGATTTTTGAGTTTATTGACATCAATATATCAGGACCCCAAAAAAAAAAAATCAATCAATATATAACATAAAATACTACTTAGTTCTTGAATTGTTGGTCAAACTACTATTTAGTCTCCAAATTTATAAAAAATATTATTTAGTCCTCAAAATTTGTAACTATATCAACTATTTAGTCCCCGAATTTGACAAAAATACTATTAAGTCTCCGAATTTGTAACTATATCAACTATTTAGTCCCCAAACTTGGCAAAAATACTATTTAATCCTCGAATTTGCAACTCTGTCAATTATTTAGTCTCCTGACTGTTACCCGTTAGAGTTGACAAAGTTACAAATTCGGGGATTAAATAGTATTTTTGCCAAGTTTGGGACTAAATAGTTGACATAGTTACAAATTTGGGGACTAAATAGTATTTTTGTCAAATTCGGAGACTAAATAGTTGACATAGTTACAAAATTCAGGGACTAAATAGTAGTTTGACCAACAATTCAGAGACTAAATAATATTTTGCCTCTAAAATAAAAGCATTTGAGATAGTTTTGAAATACAAAAGTATTAGAGACAATGATATAATATAAAATTTTATTAAAATTCTTAATGGTGCAATTTCTTAAATCAAATATAGCACATACTAATTGATGAATCTCATGGGATTAAGCTATACATAATTACACACCACTTTTCTTACGGCTATGACGTCAAGGAATTATTAATTAACTATAAAATTATGAGAAATTAGATTGCACAATCGAGTAACTAATATATAATAGCTAACTAAAAATGATACTAAGATGTCTTTAGGATTGCATATATAACTTATTTTAGGAATAAAAGTTCAATACTACTGTATTATTGAAGTTCGGTGCATCCCTCCAATCATATAGAACCATTTATTAATATTAAGGAAAAAATTTAGGTAAGATTCCTTATATCTTTGCTATAAGGTTCTCCAATCATATACTTTATTTACACACTCTCTCTTCTATAATTGGTCATGCAAAATGTGGTTTTCTATATTCTCTCTCTATCGTGATTGGTCATGCTTAAACTTTTTGCCACATGTCATCTTTGTATTGGGGAACCTTATAGTAAAGATATAAGGAACCTTACCTAAGTTTAATCCTAATATTAATAGAAATTCACATTAATAAGAACCTACCTTAAATGATTTAGGAATCAATTAATTAGAAGAATGTACTGAAGTTCAGTACACATAAACATATATTCCTTGTTCTAGAACCTCAAATAGAAAAATAGTTAATGACTTTAGCTTGCTGTATATTGTACAGACCAAACGATGCTTCTCACAACAATTTTTTAATTCCCAAAATAATAATTGCTTGCCAAGAGGATAGAAATTAATTAAGTGATAAAGGGGTTGGAATGTTTCCCCTTTTTGTTTTCAAATAATTCACTTTGCATACTTTTGAAGCATAATATCTCCCCTCAAATAAATTAAAAATACTAGCCTAACACACAGTAGGTACTAAGGTTTTTTAAGTATTTAATCAAGGGTTCGATCTTTAATTGTATGTATGGAGAGTGTTTCGTGACTAGCATTAAAATTTCCTTTTGAGAAATCTACGGTATAAAGAGATTAGTCACCACTGTCGGTGATGGATATCTTGAGTTCAAATTTATATATATATTTAAAAAAAACAGAAATCATGATGTCTAAAGATGGCATCCCTGAATTGTTTATATAACTCTTGCCTCAGCAGAGTGCAGACCCACCCAAAAAGGGAAAATAAAGGACTTGAGTGAAGGGTCTACAAAACCAAATAACAAAAAAAGAAAATTAAAAAAAGTACTCTGGGTTTCAGAAAAAAAGTAGGGGATTAAGACTAGATTATTCTTTTAGTTTTTTTTAATATTTTTATTTAAATTCATAACTTAAAAAAATTGTAAATTTTGACAAAAAAAAGTGTAATTGAATTCCGGGGGATATTTTTTAATATATTTATGTAATTTAATATAAGTACTGTTATGTGAATAAAAATTCAGATCCCGACGATCATGTAGGCTGACTTTACATTAGTTTTCCAGTCTCGAGTAATACTACAACAAAAAAATTATTATCCATGTTGCACTATTGTAATTGAGATTGTAGAAAAATATCCTTGACGCTGAAAGATATAACTTAAGTTGTAAAAAAAAAACCCCAAAACCTACCTAGCTTTCAGTTTAAATACCATTTTTCATTCTCAATTCTATATCCCTTTTGTTGTGTGATGCATTTTTAGTTTCAAAGTATTGACATATGATGGAATGCATTAGTAAAATTTAAAGAAACATTAATAATTAAATCAGAAGTTGATGAGCAAACTTATATATAGAGATAAAAGAAAATATAATTTAACCAAGAACAAGAATCCTTCATGTAGTAGTCAAGTGCTATTAAAAAATCAAAATATTCAAGAGATAGCATATATACATACACATTAAAAAACATGTTGGAGCCACACTAATCAATTACGAGGTTGCTTTCTTTTTGGTGAGTGAATCATACAATCTGCTGTTACTGTACATACATGAATAATGTCTCTTCCCCACTCCACCAACTCCTCTACATATTCTATTAACACTCTCTCATCTTCATTATATATCTCACACAAATTTCCATTTTTTCCCCTCTAATTTATTTCAACAGAGAACCGATCTAAATAATTATTGCACAACCCTGAACTACAAGCAGTTTTACGCTGCTGAACTATCCCTTGGGAGCCAAAGAATCTCTCTGGAGAGAGATACCCACCAAGTATAATTTTGATTGGCTTCAAGTGGGTTCAAACTGCTTGGTGTGAAACGAGAGTTTTCCTCTGAATCCTTCGTCAGGGATATATGGGTTGACCCCTTTGCTTTTTTAGTCCATCTGTACATATTCTATTAATGAACTCTCTCATCTTCATATCTCACACAAATATTCTCTCTTTCACATCTTACTCTACTCCCTTTCTCATGGATTCTTCCAAGCAATTAGAACCAGCAAAACAGCTGAAACACCATCTCCAACTCCAACAAGACCCATTTTCACTGCACAATTACATCTCAGAAAGAAGTTACATGTTCTCTAAGAACACTACACACATTCATAATTCCCTTCATTATTCACCGAAGAATCTTCTAAGGATGTCAATCCTAAGAAAAAGGTTGTCACAAGCTAAGGGGATCCTAAGATCAGTACTTCACAAGTTCAATATGCTCACAGCAGGTGATGGTGATGATGGAGAGCAGTACAAGATCACACAGCAATATGAGAAAAATGGGGTTTCTTCCTTAATGAAGAGATTAGCTGATGCTGCATCTGATAATTTCACTTACAGTGATGATGATGATGATGATGATGTTGGAGACAATAAGGTTTTGTCTTATGAGCATCAGGATTCCACAGTTATTAACATGTTTCAGACATTCACACTTCCCAAATTGAGAAGACTAGAGGTAAGACATAAACTCAGAGACGCAGTTTTAATTTTAAGGTTTTTGTTAGCATTTTTCTTTAGTAAAAATATAACATGTTATATTAAAGCACAGAAAGTAATTACTCCCTGAAAAAGATTTCTTTAGCAACATTTTGTTAATACTATATATTTAGTTCCTAAAAGATTTCATATGTCATACCATTAGTTTCTTCATCATGAGGTCTTAACAGAAATGCTGGCATGACATATTAATTTGTTATGTAAAATGTTAATTATTATAGTAGTTTAGAGTTCATTCATTGGTTTATGTGGACAAAAATTGACATTTTAGATAATATATATATATATATATATGTTCACACTTCACATAAGCCGATAAGTAAGTTTCTAGCTAGTAATCTTTTAATGTCTTAAGTATCAATCAGTGAACTATATTAGGATCTCTGTTAAGGGAATACGTACTATAAGAATACTGAATTTGTTAATATTAATATAGATTCATACTAATAGGAATCGCTCTGAATAAATTAAGGACCACATTTTTATTAATATTGACAAATGACAAGTAACAACTAACGTCGTATGGCATAGATGGTAAAGAGTCTGTGTTCTCTCAACTATCGCCTCCTGGGTTCAATCCATGGAGGGATGGAAATGAAGCGTCATCCAATGGGAAGATTGCTTCCAGTAATGTGCCCCGTAATACCAGAGGAATTAGTCATCATATTCGCTCTGATGGATACCTTGGTCATAGACAAAAAATAACAAGTAACAAATAAAAGGAGTACCAAATTTTTAGTACACCCGTAATACCTAGCATCCTCTCCTCTTAAGGCCATACCAATGAAAAACTAATAGGTTGAGATTTGGAATCTTTGAGGAACTATACTAAGATATATTTTAGAGAATAAATCAAACTAGAAAGTACTTCTAATCTAAGATTATTAATTTACTTCATTGTAATGAAATAGTGTGTGATTTTTTCAATTTGTCCCAGAGATCAGTGGGAGATCCTATGTTCTCAGCCTTTCTAAGGAAGATACTAATGACCTCAGATATTGTCAGCATGGGACATAATCTAAGAAATGACAAACAACATATGGATCAGACAACTCCTGTTTACAGAAGAAACAAAAGGATCCTTCAGAAGAGGAAGAAGAAGCTACTGTACAATTCTGTAGAAAAACCCAAAGAATTCTTCCAAAATTCTCCAATTAATAAAGCAGTTTCAGAGCTTGAAGACCTTGAGAATGTGATGCATGATCATTTTTGGTTGTTGGAGAAGCAATATGTAGAAGTGAGAAAACATACCCACTTGTTGCATACAGAACCATTCAATATTGCATCATCACAAGAGTGGCCAAATTGCAGCAATATAAATGGGGAAATACACATGGAGATAGGAGATGCTATCATGGATGACATTATCTTAGAAATTATTGATTTAATTTCAGAATAAACATATTATATATGTTGAATGAATATACTGATGGATGATGTATAAGTTCACTGAATTAGTAATGTTGAAATAAATTATTCTCGTTATAATTTTCGTAACACCACAATAGAAGAAAAAGTTATCTTCTTATATTAACCAAGGTTAAGTCTAATAGAAATGACTAGTTCTTCACAAGTTACAACGTGGTGAATTAAAGTTTGAATAATGCTTGTTAGGAAAAGTGACAATATTTTATACACATTCTTTGAGGAACTAAATAAATCATTTATGAATATTGAGACTAAAATGTAATTCTAAATTAAGATTATTTCAGGGTCTGGTTGGTAATGTTAAAATAACTTATTCTCGTTGTAATTTTTGTTCAACAAAATAAAAGAAAAAGTAATCTTCTCATGAGGATCAAACAAATGTGCAGGCAACTAGGATCAACTATCAGATAATGTAATATTTTTTTATTTGTTGGCAATTATAAATTTTATGAAATACAGGAATCTGGAATAAGCACAGGAATTATAGTGCTTGAAGTCAATGTCTCCTTTACCTTCCGGAAGAATTACCACCATTAATAGAAGCAAGCCAAGTAATTCACCTAGTTGGTGAAATTTATTTACCAAAAAAAACATCTACAATATAATTATTTAACCGTTGGAAAGTCTTCCAATAGTTCAAGCGTTGTCAGAATATATCCCTATGACAAGTTTAGCAATGATATGCAGAACCATCGTTAACTTTTTAGCTACAGTTGGAACCGTCGCTAGAGACCAAAAATAACCATGGCTGAAATTCTGTTTTTTTGGTAGTGACTTCACAACTATATGTTTTTTTTAATAATTTAACATTCAAAAGAATTTTTTAAGTAGAAATTATTTTCCCTCGTATTCGTAACACATTTTCTCCAATTTAATTTTAAAAAAAAAGTGATTTAAAAATTAAAAAGATTTTAAAATCCATTTTAATCATTTATACATGTAAGTCTCATAAATATAATTTAATTTTCCATAAATTAAACCATCACAAATTCACAATTCACAATCCTAATCCTGAAAGCTGAAACAGAAGCTTGATGCTCTGCGAGTAGCACCACATATATTCTGGTATGTATGTATATGTGTGTGTGTGGGGTCTTCACTCTATTTGTCACCATCCTCATCGTCCACTCCACCTGTATAACTTCTCCAACCTTCTCGACTTTCCCTCCTTCTTCCTTTTTATACTCTTAACTCCTCTACTCACCACCCATCATCCACAATTTCTCATTTCCTTCTTCACTCTCTCTCTCCAATGGCAACTCTCTCTGCTTTTCCGCATTCTTCTTCCTTATCTTCACTCACTCGCAAAGTTGCAAGCAACAAGAGATTCACTACTAACTCACTCGACCAAAAGACCCACCTCTCCTTTTCTCTTTACTCCGCCAGAAAGAGTTCACTCACGCCCCTCAGATCCTCCCTCAAAGAAGAGCAAGAGACCGATCCTTCTTCTTCTTCTTCGCCTTCGTCTTCTACGGCTACTGTGGATCCTGAGGTTTCGAAGAGTGAATATGATTCCGGAATTAGCGAGGAAGATTCCGAGGAGGAGGAGGAGGAGGAGGAGAAGGAGAAACAGCAAGAAATGGACTGGAAGACCGACGAGGAATTCAAGAAGTTTATGGGGAACCTTTCAATTGAAGCGGCGATTAAATTGGAGAAGAAGAGAGCTGATAGAAAGCTGAAGGAGCTTGATAGGGAAAACAGCGGTAACCCAATAGTGGGTCTCTTCAATAGGTTGGTACGCGATAATGTGACTAGGGAAAAGGAGAGGTTGGAGAAAGCAGAGGAAGCTTTTAAGGCCCTTGATCTTAACAAGGTAATGCTTATTCATTTCACATTTTTATCTTTTAGGACTAAATTGAAATAAATTATATCTTTTAGGACTAAAATGATAATTTACTTAATTTTATAATTGGGTCGCGCCAAGTGCCTACCATGTTTCATCTTGGTGCAATAAATATGCATATTTAACTGAGCCACTTTACCTATGTGGCGGGACTTCATTTAAACATCATTTTTTTTTGGTAAGATAGCACATAGTTGGAGACCTAATTACTAATGTTTAAGTTTAAACTAGAAGCAGTAACATGAAAATTAAATGAAATTTTGGAAACTAACAAAGCTTCTAATACTCTTTACTTTGTTAGTGCATGTTAAAATTTAAAAATCTTTTGGATATTGAGAAACTAATGACCTCTCTCTGAAAAGGGACATAATAATTATTAATCTCTGTTATGTTGGGAACTACAGAATAGTGTAGGTTATTGGTGTGATGCAATTACCAATAAGATAATCATATTAGCTCAAGTTAAAGATCAAGCATGTCTGATATGTATCTTACTTGACATGACATGGCAGTTGAAGAGCTGCTTTGGGTTTGATACATTTTTCGCTACTGATGTTCGGAGGTTTGGAGATGGGGGCATATTCATTGGGAATTTGAGGAGACCCATTGATGAAGTAATTCCCAAGTTAGAGAAGAAGCTATCTGAGGCAGCAGGTCGGGAGGTGGTATTATGGTTCATTGAAGAGAAATCGAATGACATTTCAAAACAGGTACTTGACCATAAACTGAATTTCAAATTTGCTTTATATATTATAGTGCACATCTTGTCTAAGCTGTGGAAAGATCCATGGACTAAAAAACTTGTAGTGTTCAGTGATTTAAATGATCATATTGCACTTTGCTTTCAAGTATCCGGTTTAGTTATATGTGACCATTATATCCTTTATTTTATTTTAATTTTTTTTCCTCCTTTTGAAGATACTGTTTTGCTACCATGCCAATACTAAAAAAACATTTAAATCCAGGCTTGTGTGGTACAACCCAAATCAGAAATGGACCTTCAATTTGAGACAACTAAGCTGAGCACCCCTTGGGGTTATCTCAGTGCAGTAGCATTATGTGTTACCACCTTTGGAACAATTGCTTTGATGAGTGGCTTCTTCCTTAAACCTGATGCTACATTTGATGACTATTTAGCTGATGTTGTTCCTCTCTTCGGTGGGTTCTTATCTATTCTGGGAGTTTCTGAGGTGAGTTATTTATCAACTTTGCATCAAATATGACAGTTTATCCCATACTATGTTCAGTTTCTGATTTACTATGCCCTTAATAACAGGTAGTAAAGTTGTTCTAAAAAGTAAATAACTTGTTTATTTTGGAATCTGACTCCTCAAAGTTTAAAGGACTTGATGCTACATGCATTTTTTTATGAGAAAATTTATATAAACTTGCCAGCAGAGAATCTGGAAAGTTTCATTCTAGGCTTAGTTGTTTAATTGATTAAAAATGTCATCTTGAAGGGCACACCTAAATTCGCAGTTCCTCAGTTTCCTATTGTCGAGTTGTTTATTGGCTTAAAACACAATCTCCAAATACTAGAGAATTAAAAGTTAATACCGTAATGCCACATAAGTATTGATAGCAACAGCATTATCCTCTTCTTTCTAGTCTCAGTTAACTACTGAGAAACAGATTAACAAGCATCAAAGTTTTCTAGTCTCAGATATTACAGAAGTGGACATTTCATGTATCTTTAATGTTGTCTTGCAGAATTAGATATCTGAGTTTAAGGAAGTATATGCGGGTGCTTTTTCATACTGTTTTAATTTAGTTATAGTCTGATACCCAAATTTATGGATTACAAAAGATTTGATGTCAGTTCTGAGAAAATAAGATGATGAAAGTTTGTCCTGAAGTCACAAATAGATCTATAGAAGTTTGCTAGACTCTTGTTATTGAATTTAATTGGAATTATACTGAGAAACAGCCTAAAACCATGTGATTCTTGTTTTCTATTCAGTGAACTTGTGCATAAACAACAACAAACAAAAAAAAGCCTTTTTCCTATAGGAACTTTGCATGAACGCATGTGAATATAGTTAATCAATAAAGTTCCTCATAAATGCTTATAATTAATGTATTTTAAAAATTTTGAATTCATATATTCCATAAGATTTCCAGTAATTAGCTTCAGAATCAGAAATATCTCTGTAGGCACCTGCTTTTGCAACTCTATTATATATTTGTTCTTTTTCATTGACATATTATTTATACTTTGGCTGTATTGTTTTTCTTATGTAGATAGCCACCAGAGTAACAGCAGCTCGTTATGGTGTTAAACTCAGCCCTTCTTTCTTGGTGCCATCTAATTGGACAGGGTGCTTAGGAGTGATGAACAACTATGAATCACTCCTTCCAAACAAGAAAGCTCTTTTTGACATTCCCGTAGCCCGTACTGCTAGCGCGTATTTGACTTCATTAATACTTGCTGTTTCTGCTTTTGTAGCTGATGGAAGCTTTAATGGGGGTGACAATGCAATGTGAGTAGTGTATACAGTACCTTCTCCAAAAGCTTTACTGTTTCAAAGAGCTTTTTTTTTTCCTGGCAAAACGGGAAAATGAAACATGATTTAAATCATTTAATATCTAAACATAATGTATTTTGTTTCTTTTAGGGATCAAGGATCATGTTATATAGAATAGATTATTAAAAAATTTCTGGAATCTCACCTTCTGTGCATTAACAAACACTTCCATTTTGATGACTCTGAATGGTGAAGAATTACATGATCATGGAATGTGATAGATCCAATAAGGCTATACCAATATATGTTGGGATATAACCATATAAGTTAAGACTTATCTCATCTTTGCTTTATAAGCTATGCATTACGACAATCCAATCACATGATAGTTACTCTCTGCTACCTATCCATTTGCAGGTATATAAGGCCTCAATTTTTCTATAACAACCCTCTACTTTCTTTCATCCAATTTGTTATTGGGCCTTATACAGATGATCTCGGAAATGTGCTGCCCTATGCCGTGGAAGGTGTTGGAGTTCCTGTTGATCCACTTGCTTTTGCTGGACTACTAGGTGAGATTCATGTGACTTTTTTATGTCTCTGCCCTCCTTTTGTTGAAACCTATTATCTAATATGCACTTCAACACATCTTTGACAACCAAGAATCTAATCATTTTTTAAAGTGAGAAAGATTACTAGCTTGGCAGACAAGTAGACACATTGTCTAGATTTTAAAGAATTTCTTAAGCTAACTGAAGTTATGAATATGTTTAAACTATAAAATTGACAACTCATTACTCATTAGTTTTCTCTTTAGGGAAGCTAGTAATAATTCCTAATCTTACTATGTAAGAGTTTAGGTTTTAATAGCTCTATATTGGCCTGAACTTTCTGCTGAGTGACTGATGCAGATGCCTCTTCACTTATTTAAGGTTTATAGTTAGTGTCTTTTTTTGCCATGTTAGTCTGTTGACTCTAGTTAACCATATCCTGGATATACTGATTACATTAGGTTTATTTGGGTGTTTATGGTAGACTCTACAGATTACATACTTATAGCCTATACTGCCATTAGCTTGCTTTTTTCACATTGACATTGAATGTATGATTGAATTGCAGAGAAGGGAAAGAAAAAAATTATTTGATTTTCATCTTAATGAAAGGGAATGTCTACATCAAGACTTCCTTTTACTTCCATTCACCATAATCTAAACATACCCTAATAAATCACATTATCAAATTTTGTGTTCTGAGTGTTCTCTCTTGGTCCAACACGTGTCAATGAGAAGTTAGTCATCCAAACAATGCCCTGAGATGTAATGCAAGATGTGATGTATAATTCCATGTTTTTTCAGGGATGGTGGTGACCTCTCTGAACTTGCTGCCATGTGGAAGACTGGAAGGAGGCCGCATCACGCAAGCCATGTTTGGCAGAAGCACGGCCGCATTGTTATCTTTTGCCACTTCGTTGTTGCTCGGTATCGGTGGCCTGAGCGGTAGTGTGCTGTGTTTGGCATGGGGGTTATTTGCAACCTTCCTAAGGGGGGGAGAAGAAATACCTGCACAAGATGAAATCACTCCTCTTGGGGAAAACAGATATGCATGGGGCATTGTCCTAGGCCTTATTTGTTTCCTCACACTTTTCCCTAATGGTGGAGGCACATTCTCCAGCTCTTTCTTCAGTGGCCCATTTTTCAGGGGCGATATGTAAATGGGCAAATCGCCAATGTTTATCATGTATATGTATTTTCATATTCTCTGTTAAATGTATATGTATGTATTTATATCAGTCATTAGGTTACTAATGTTACTACATGGTATAAAGTGTATAGGTAGATTTCCTTCTAAAGTTGTGCTTTCATAGTGTTGGCTAGATGCGTTTTGAAATATTTGTTTACTAAAGAAAAAAGACTGAGAATCTTAAGATGCAATGGAGAGCTTGAGAGCTTCTCGTGAGTGTGAGAGGTGATGTCTCATGTGTTAATGTTCAGATGTTTAGAACACGTGTTAGTGTGTTGAGAGGAGAGCTTCTCATTAGTGTGAGTGGTGATGTCTTACATGTTAGTGTTTAAATGTTCAGAACACGTGATGGTATGGTGAGAGGCTGAGAGGAGAGCTTCTTGTGAGTGTGAATGGTGATGTCTCACATTTTAGTGTTCAGATGTTCAGAACACGTGATAGTGTGGTGAAAGGTTGAGAGGAGAGCTTTTATGAGTGGTAATGGTGATGCCTCACTTAATAGTGTTCCGAAAAAAAAAGATGAGCAAATTGGACATTTTCTTCATGATTCCTTCCATTATTTCACAAAGCCTTCATTTTTGAAAGTTTTGTACAAACCCTCATGTGAGGGAATTGCCAAACTTTGGCATGCTTAAAACATCTACCAAACATAACAATTTTAAGCCCCATTCTTATTCTCACTAATATAAAACTTTACCAAACATAGTATTAAATTCAAAAGTTTAAAAGGGATGATGTTATGCAATTTTAACTTAACTTTGTCTTCCTTAAAATTTCTATAAATATATTGGCCAAAAAATTGTATAAATATATATTGATCTATAATAAAAAAAATCTCTTAAAAGTCTTTGGCACCAAATATATCAGCTTTTAATGATAGCATTTTAAGAAAAAATCATAGCTTTTGATGTCCTTTTCATTTTCCTGAAAGCCAAGGAAAAATTGTAGTACTCCTAAAAGCTTTTAGACTCATTTGATTGATAAATTTATTATGAAGGAGTGAGAATGAGAATACAAATAAGAATAAGAATGAAAATGATATGATTTTGTTTGGTATAAGATAAAATGGAGAGTGAAAAAGAAGTGAGATTTGAGTAAAATGATAATTTTATCATTCACTAAAAATTGAAAAAAAAAAATCAACATGTTAAAATGTTCAGAACAAGTGTTAATGTGGTAAGAGGTTGAGATGAGAGCTTCTTGTAAGTGTGAATGGTGATGTTGTTAGTGTGGTGAGAGGTTGAGATGAGAGATTCTCGTGAGTGTGAGTGGTGATGTCTCACGTGTTAGTGTTCAGAACATGTGTTAGTGTGGTTGGTGAGAGGTTGAGAGGATAGCTTCTTGTGATTGTGAGTGGCGATGGCTCACATGTTAGTATTTAGATGTTCAAAACATGTTAGTGTGGTGAGAGGTTGAGAGGAGAGTTTCTCGTGAGTGTGAGTGGTGATGTTTCAGGTGTTAGTGCTCAGATGTTCAGAACACGTTAGTGTGATGTGGTGAGAGGTTGAGAGGAGAGCTTCTCGTGAGTGTGAGTGGTAATACTTCACGTGTTAGTGCTCATATGTTCAGAACACATGTTAGTGTGGTGTGGTGACAGGTTGGGAGGAGAACTTCTCGTGAGTGTGAGTGGTAATGTTTTACGTGTTATGCTCAGATGTTCAGAACACGTTAGTGTAGTCTGGTGACAGCTTGAGAGGAGAGCTTCTCGTGAGCGAGAGTGGTGATGTCTTACGTGTTAGTATTCAGATACTCAAACGTGATGTGGTGAACGGTTGAGAATAGAACTTCTCGTGAGTGCGAGCTTAGCTGTCTCACGTTTGTTAGGGGCATAATTGTAAATCCCACTTGTCATTCTATTCATTTGTTCAGAACACGTGTTAGTGTGGTGTGGTGACAGGTTGGGAGGAGAGCTTCTTGTGAGTGTGAGTGATAATGTTTCACGTGTTATGCTCAGATGTTCAGAACACGTTAGTGCGGTCTGGTGACAGCTTGAGAGGAGAGCTTCTCATGAGTCAGAGTGGTGATGTCTTACGTGTTAGTATTCAGATGCTCAAAACACGCGTTAACGTGATGTGGTGAACGGTTGAGAATAGAACTTCTCGTGAGTGCGAGCTTAGCTGTCTCACGTTTGTTAGGGGCATAATTGTAAATCCCACTTGTCATTCTATTCATTTGTTCAGAACACATGTTAGTGTGGTGTGGTGACAGGTTGGGAGAAGAGCTTCTCGTGAGTGTGAGTGGTAATGTTTCACGTGTTATGCTCAGATGTTCAGAACACGTTAGTGTGGTCTGGTGACAGCTTGAGAGGAGAGCTTTTCGTGAGTGAGAGTGGTGATGTCTTACGTGTCAGTGTTCAGATGCTCAAAACACGTGTTAACGTGATGTGATGGACGGTTGAGAATAGAACTTCTCGTGAGTGCGAGCTTAGCTGTCTCACGTCTGTTAGGGGCATAATTGTAAATCCCACCTGTCACTCTATTCATTTTGGTAATCATTTATTTATTTATTATTATTTTTGGCCTCATTGGTAACCTTATACTTGTGGATGAAGTTTTTAAACAATTTAAATAATTCTCAAATTTTTTTCTATATAAACAGAACCCACTCATCGTCAAACACAGGACTTCAAAACCTACGCAGTTTCATCATCCACTTTGGTTTCGCAATTCATATCAATCATGAAGCTGAGACTCAGATCTCTGGAATCCAAAGAAACCCTCAAAATCGAGGTTCCCGACTCATGTTCTCTTGAAGAACTCAAGGAAACCCTTTCTCGAGCAATTTCATCCTCTCCGTCTTCTCTTCATCTATCTCTCAATAGGAAGGACGAAATTCCTCCTTCCTCCCAAAACGAATCGTTGCATTCCATTGGCATCGCCAGCGGCGATCTCATTTTCTACACTCTCAACCCCAATGCCTTCTCCCTCGAAACCCTAATTCACAACCCTGAACCTTCGCAGATCGAACCCTCCGATCCCATTTTAACCCAGAATCAACCTTCAACGGAAGGGCAAGCGGAAGTGGGAGAGGTTGATATGATCGATTGTCTTCCTGAATTGGAGCAGCCCGTGGTCTCGGAGAGCATGGAAATCGCTAAAGCGCCTGTTCATACGATGGGTAAGAGCGATTCTGAGCCTTCTTTCGTGATGAGGGTGCTCAGGGAGGCTCTGGGAAATGATCGTTCTACTGGGAATGGTCATAAGCTCGTGGTCTTGGCGGTTCATGCCGTTATGCTGGAATCTGGCTTCGTTCTGTTAGATAAGGTTTCAGGTATGTCCGTCGGTTGTTCGTATGTTCTGAACGAGTGGACGTCGAAGGCCTCGACATTATCGTTAAGGTATACTCTTACTGAGATTCTAGCTAATGCTTCTGATGCGATCGAAACTGTGGTCATGAAATTTCAGAGCTTGGGACATCTTGTGAATGTTTATGGGTGCTTATCTGCTGAGGGCTCTGGGTTGCATAGAGTATGCCTTGATAAGTGTAAATTTGGTTCTGCTTTAGAGTTGATGCTGGTAAATGCTCGTAGAAATGTTATTTTAAATGCTGGAAGGGATCATGTCAGTGAGGTTTTCCAGTTGTGGAAGATGGTGAAAGATGGGCTTGCATTGCCACTCTCAATTGATCTTTGTGAAAAGGCTGGATTGGTTCCTCCACCATGTTTTATGCGCCTTCCAACCGATCTAAAACTGAAGATTTTAGAGTTACTTGAAGGTGAAGATATTGCAAAAGTGGGATGTGTGTGCTCGGAAATGAAATATTTGGCCTCAAACGAAGCCTTGTGGAAACTGAAATTTGAAGGGGTGTTTGGAGTAAAGATTGGTTTGCTAAGCCGGGCTGCTTATAAGGATTCGTATGCTAGGAATTATGAAAGCAGAAAGATGATTCCAAAGCGGCCAGTGCGTGATATCCGTCATCCTTATGTTGTCCCATCTTATGGACTTAGAAGAGACAACGCTCCAATTTATTTGACTTCATTTTGGGGTGGAGGAGACTATGAGAGACTGACTCCACTTGGTGTACCACCTTCTTATAGACAACCTGGCATACAAATCCCTGGACATCGACGATGCCCGAAATTCTCTCCATTTTGTGATTTCCGTTGATAACTTGTCTGCTGAATTGAAGTCTCCTTCATCATGGATTACTGCTTTAGTGCTGGAGACCAAATCCTCAGTAATAATAGTGGTGCTATTTTCTTCTATCTTTTGGTTAAAAAGGACCTTTTTCTTAAATGATAACGCAAACTTCTGGTTGTAAGTATTGGTTATGAGGATGGAATTGTGGAGACTGTTTTATTGGGTATACATTGCGTTTTAGACTATGAGCTATCATCTACAACTCAACGCTTGGTTATGACTTTCTGCTGCTTATTTAGTTTAGCCATATGTACTACTCTCAACATGGATGTGTTGTTATTATTGCAAAATGATTGGAATTAAACCTTAGTCTGTTTTTATGAAATGTAGGGGAGTAATGTAGAACAAGGGGCACAGTCAAGGGTTGAGATATATTTATCTCATTGTTACTATGTTGGTTTCGTTATTAGTACAACAATATGTGAGCAGTTCATTTCTTTTCCCTGTTAGCAACAGTTAAAAGTTTATATGCTTTTTCTTATTTCTGTTTGGAACAATTCATTTGATTGATAGACCCAATATTCAAGATCAATATTTATTCTAGAAGGTCAAGGAAGGTAGAGAATATTAAAAAGTTATGAAATGGTTTGGGATATAGGCATAGCTAACATCTAAATGCCTGGCAATACTTATTTTTCTGCATTTTCTGAGTAAAGGGAATTCTGCTATCTGTTTGTCTCTATTTTTGGTGTTTTAATAAATAAGAATCAGTTTTTTTCCCATATGATTCCTATAGTTTTTCAAATAAATCTAGTCACGTTTTCACAATCTTGGTACATTTAAAGATCGCAGTAAGATGTATAGCTTATTGAGGCATTTTGGATACTAGAGCTCAATAGTGTCTAAAATATTCGTAATATGATACTTGAATAACTTGGAAGAAATAATGTTATTATTTTACGAAAGGTTGAGAGACTTGGATATGTGACGTACTTGTGTTTTTTAAGTAATAAGAAATACTTGTAAAAACAGTGGTATCATCTTACCTTTTTGCCTGGATACATTATCCACGTCGGTCTTCAATGGAATAGATTCTTTAAAATAATTTTTTATTATTTTTTTTTGGAGTTACGAAAGATAAAAGAATTTTTTTTTTTTTTAATTCTTCTCTCATAATTTTCTTTCTCTTTATCTCTCTCACATTTTATAAATGATTAGATCCACTTTCGTCTTGGATCATGTCTTTACCCAGATGATAACCCTACAACCATGAATTAAAGCATACATATGATCAAAAGTAGACAAACTACTATCTTTTAACAACCTCAGAGTCGCAACATGATCACTTTCTACTATAATTTTCCTACAATCTTAGTCCATCATTTTCAACCCCAGATCCATTTGATAAATTTTTCCACAAGGCAAGGAATAGATCTAGCAGGGAAAAGATAAATGGAAAAATTTAGCAGCATTAGATAGTTCTTTTTTTTGCAGGAATCATAGTATTTACAACATGATTATTGAACACAAGTTTGTTTCCATCTATCCAAATTTGCTAAAGAGTGTATTCCAAGAGGGTAACAGTAGGAATTCCCAAAGAGGCAAGGTCGTTTTTTGTGGCATAATGCTTTTTTTATTGCCATATCTTATGACTTACACAACAATCCCTAAAAAGATTTTATGTCTTACCAAAAAAACTATGAGGTAAAGGAGTAAATGTTTAGTAGTACGGTAGTATTGAACTTCAGTACATCCTTCCAATCAGTTGATTCTTAATCCATTCAAGGTGGGTCTAATTAATGTGAGTTTTTATTAATATTAACAAATAACACTACATGATTAGAGGGATGCATTGAAGTTTAATAGTACGGTACTACTGAACTTTTATCCGAGGTAAAGTATTGGAAACTAAAGCCCATATGAGAAATTTAATTCTTACTTGACAATACAACTTCCAAATCCACATAAAAAGAGTTGTTTGAGGGAGTACTTTCATTCTTTTGATTGCCTTGCATATTTTCAAGCAGTAGGTTGTACATGAAGGCCACATTGAACTCACCAGATAAGTCTAATTTCCAGACTAAAGGTCTTTAAAGTTTGAATCTTTGTAATAGGTCTTTAGAGTTACTACTTGATTTACTTGCAGATTCGATTCATTCCTCAACAGAAATACCTCTGAGAGGTCATAAGACTGTCCAATCTTCATCCCAAGAATTAGTATTGACTAAGATGAAAATACTGTCTTCTAACATTTTGTTTCCTAACACTAACCCTTTGATGATTAATGATTATTATCCAATTTGCGTCAACTATAGAGGATATATATATAGTTTCCAACTTTCCATCCATGTTATATTTTGTTTTCTTAAACATAAATTATTGAAAAATTGGGGTATTTTAGAGAAGCTATCAACACCCAAACAAGACGAGTATGGATACAGTGCAATTCCCTTCCGTGCAATTTCGGTGCAATTCTTATAAAATACACATTTTTACATCATTTTTGAAGTACTAATATGGATTTACTCTAACAATAACCCACTATGAATGGATTAGGAATGAAATTATTATCAATTTTGACAAATATCATCACTAAATAGCTCGTGAGACTATTTTTTTAATATTAATAACAATTTGGTCCCTAATCCATTTAAGGTGATAATATTTGTCAATATTGATATTAATTTGGTCTCTAATCTATTCATAGTGGATTATTATTAGTGTGAGTCCGTATTAGTACTTCAAAAATGAAGTAAAAATGTGTATTTTATAAGAATTGCACCGGAATTGCACGGAAGGAAATTGCACTGGATCCAATTTCCAAACAAGACATATGGAAGGTTATTCTCCTTCTTTTCTTCTCCTCTAATTACTTTCCTTCCCTCCCTCTCCTAATTGCCAAACATACCTTAAGGGATAAATTCTTTTAAAAAAAACTTTCTTCATTCTATTAACAGCCCAAAAATTATAGATTTGGAAATTCTTTCATAAAGGAGGATGGTCTTCTATAAAGGGAGAATAAGAACTATCAGAAGAAGAAAATTTTGATGGAGAAAGAAAACACTTTGGAAAAGGCTTCAAGTTGATTTTGGCTTTTCTAGTGATTGAGATTCTTTAAATTTATTTTCTGTTATGGTTCTCTGTCACAGGAGAAAGGGAAAAAAAATCTTAAATAGATGGGTCTTTATTAACGTAGAAGTTTGTGTTTTTTTAACCATCGTTTGTCGAGTTTAATTCTTGGATGAATGGGATTGGAGCGTCATTCGTTGAGAGAGTCGCCCCTAATAATAATTTCTAATATATGAGGGATTAGTCATCAAGTCCGTTCTAATGGAAACTCGGTCATAGACCAAAAACAATAGATGAATATTTTTTTTCCTTCTTTTCTGGTTCCTCGAAGCCCATTTCCATGGCCATATATATATATATATATATATATATTTATTGACAGATTATATTTTTATTTAATTTTTTATATATATATTAGGATATCAGCTGTCAATTATGATGATTAATTTCTTTATTGACTTATAGGCACTTCAAAGAATAAAATAACTATACAATAATTTAAGGGTATACTAATCCATAGCTAAAATTTTGAATTGAATTTTTGACATTGGATTAAGAATAGATGAATCTATCTGTTTCCACCCCATGAAACTTTATTGATCTTAGCTTTATCCCCTATTCTATTCTGGAGTAACGAAACTTTATTAAACTTCACAAATGCTAATGATATTTTTTAAAAGAATATTTTGAGTTCAAAATAATTTTTTTTGAAATTAAAAAAAATTAATGAGACACCTAATTGAAGCTGGACAGTTTCTAACTCTTCCTACATTACATTTGCATTTAAGCCCTTGAACTATAAAAAGACAAAGATAGGGTCCATAAGTGCAAAAGAAAGTTAGACAAAAGTGAGTGGTGTAATATAAATTAGGAAAGTGTTGATACTAATAAGTAATAAGTCATCTTTTATGGAGCATGTGAGGAACATGGATCACATTGTCATTTGCTTCTAGCTGTCAATGAAATATAGTGTTTCTGATGTGCTAGTTTTATCGTTGCATGGTGGCAAAATTATCTTTTTAGTCCTTAAATTAATATTTAGTCAATTTTGTCTTCAAGACTTTGTTTAGTGTTAATTGCATCTAAACAATTTTGTCCTCCACCCTAACTCATTAATGTTCAATGCAAATGTGACTGTTTATGTGGACTCTAATATTGATTGTGATGTCAAGTCATATATTTAGTTATATTATTTCGTCATTTAATTAGCCACGTACGATTATCATTGTGATATTACAAAATAAAAGATATTAGTGTGGCTAAAATGACGAAACACTTATAGCTAAAACATATGACTTGACATCACATTCAATATTGGGTATCACAACATGAATAGTCACATTTACATATATCGTTAATTATTTAGATGAAGTTAGAGTGAATGTCAAAATTATTTATAAATTGAAAATTTAATGACGTAATTGTCAACAAATGAAGTTTTGGGGCCAAATTGACAAAATCCTATAATTTGAAGCTCAAACTTGGTAGTGTTGAAACTTGAAAGCATACAAAATTTTTTATCACAGTTGATTTTGTCTTTTTTTTTTATTTAAATTGATTTTGTCTTTTTTTTCGTAAACTAGTAATTCAATTAAAATAGAGTCAAGTACAACAAAGGACCAGAACCGAAACGAAACAAAGGAAGGCCAAAACAGAAGACCCTTGGCTCAAACTAAAGCAAAATTATCCAGGATCAAAGGTTAATTGCATCATAAAGTACCTCTATATTGCTTTTTTTTTTTGGCCTTGTACCTTTATATTGCTTGGAAAGATCATTTTAGTAAGGTTAATTTCAAAGATAAATGCAACTAATTAAGCTTCAAATTTCTGTTAAAAATGTTTTCGTATTTAATACCTAATATAATGGTAATTGCCTCTAATAAAACATAAACATAAAAGTAAATAAATAAATACTTGTAAGCAATTGACCAACTTTATGTTGATAAAAGTCCATAAAGTTAGGACAAGGTTTCACATGACTTTAGTATATATAGATGCATCCAAGTTTAGTATTTTGATATTATTCACTATTCAGTGGTAGACATTATTATTATTATTATTATTATTATTATTAATTTTGATAGAAGTAGATATTATTATTACATAATTTTATTCAATATTTTATTTCCCTTAACTATTAATTTCGAAGTTTGATCTTTGAAGGAATGAGAATAGAGTGTTATTCATTAGAAGGATCACCTCAGTAATAGATCCTGTAGTATTCAAAGAATTAGTCATCAAGCTCACTCTAATGAATACTCCAGTCATAGATAAAAAAAATTTAATATTTTATTAAATATATAAATTTAATTTTAACTTAAAATTAATTTAAATTTTAAATAATAATGATAATACCTGGTTATTTTAAGGTTAATCCTACTGAAAATGACATAATCAATTGTGCTTATAGGATCATGAGGTTATCTTACATAATAATATATCTAAAGGTTATTTTATTTATAGGTTAAAGGTCTATTTTGGTCCTCAATGTTTGCATGAAGTTTAATGTTGGTCCTCAATGTTTCAAAATTTTAATATTGGTTCTCAAAGTTTTTTTTTTGTCGATTTTGGTCATCGAGCGTAACACAGTTAACTTTTTGTCGTTAAATGATAACGTGTCATGCTTATATGGACACTCTCTCTTCTACGTGTCATATTTTAATGACGTGGCATGACACATCACTGCCACGTCACCCCACATTGCCACATCATCATCTTCTCTCCTTCATCATCATCATTATCATCATCATATGGGGTGACATGGCAGTGATGTGTCATGCCACGCCATTAAAATATGACATGTAGGAGAGAGAGTGTGTCATATAAGCATGCCACATCATCATTTAATGACAAAAAGTTAATGGTGTTATGCTCGAGGACCAAAATCGACAAAAAAAACTTTGAGGACCAACATTAAACTTTTGAAACATTAAAGACCAACATTAAACTTCATGCAAACATTAATGACCAAAATAATACTTTAGCCTTATTTATATAATCAGTAGTGCTTTATTTTGCTATTTTTTAGTCCATAATCGTTTATCAATTATTTATATGATTTTTTATATTATTAAATTAGAGTTATCTAAATATTTACAGATGTATATTTTTATAATTTGATTTGACTTATGCTTAAAAAGAAATATAATTATTATGTAATATTGATCCCTAAAATTGCGCAAATACTTGGCCTAACTTCAAGCATATTCTTGGACTCTTGTGCGGATCCTCACCGCTTGGTCAGTGAAAAGAAATTAGGTTATTTATTTAGGCACGTAGGGATGTCAAATCCAAGAATAAAAAATTGATGCAAAGTCTCTCATTAACGAAAATTTTAAACAAAATAGTGTTTCTTACTCTAACCTTTGACATCTATTTCAATTTTGCTCCCAATATTTTTTTTGTCAATTATACCCTCAATATTTTATTTTTCTACCAATATTATTATTTTCACTAATATCGTTAAATAATTAACAATTTTTTATGATATGGCATCACACGTAGCAGAATAAGTTGATTGGGCAAAAGTACTTTCTAAAGTCAAATGTCTATTTTGGTCCTCTATGTTTCATCCAAGTTCCAAATTAGTCCTTTATATTTCAAAAGTTTCAAATTGGTCCTTTATATGTTTTCCAGAAGTTTTAAATTGGTCCTTCCGTCCATTTCTTCCGTTAAGTGCTGATGTGGCGTGCTGAGGTGGACATATCATCTCTCCTAAGTGTCCATTTAAGCTGACGTGTCATGCCATGTCATATTCTATTCATGTTATGTGATGACGTGGCGATTATGTGGCAATGACATGTCAACTTAAATGGACACATTAACACGCCACGTCAGCAATTAACTTAAGAAATTGATAGAAGTGGACGGAATGACCAATTTGGAACTTCTGTGCAACATAAAAGACCAATTTAAAACTTTTAAAACATAAAAGACTAATTTGGAACTTGAGTGAAACATAGAGGATCAAAATGAACCTTTGACCATTTTCTAATTTAGATTTTCTTCTATCCTAGCCCTACACAATACTGTATCATTTTTAACTCTAAACATTTTATTCTCAAACAAGTTGGAGATAAAAATAATGATACCCAACTTGGATCCAAAAACTATCTATATAATTTATTTAAATAATATTTTTATAATTCACAAAAAAAGTATTTTCTATTATTATATGAAATATATATATATATATATATATATATATATATATATATATATATATAAAAGTAAATTATGTTATTTGTTTTAATTTCATCAATAAAATAATTTAACTTTAATATTAATCTATATTAATTATATATTTGATAATTCAAAACAATATATCTTATCTTTTTTTAATGAATTTATATATAAATAAGTCATAATTAAAAAAATAATGACAAAAGTACCTTTTACGTCCCTGAACTTTACAATGACTCTCAATTTCGTCCCCAACGTTTGTCTCCTGTCAATTTCGTCTTTAAAGTTTCTAATTGTAATTAATTCCGTCCTCAACCCTAATACCGTTAAAATAGATAACGGAAAAAGCCTATGTGGCACATGATGTATAAAATATTTGCTAACTTAATATTCGTTGTCCCACATAGATGCTTGAGTTAAAAAAAATTTTGTCGAAACTTTAACCTAAATTGAACAATTATGGGTGTGCAACCAGAAACTTTGGGAACGAAATTTACCACAAACAAACATTAGGGATGAAATTGAGAATCAATGTAAAGTTTAGAGGCATAAAATGTATTTTTACCAAAAATAATTTAAATTTTGTTAGGGTTGAATCCAAAAGTTCGAGTATTCAAAAGGAAATAGAATACCAGCTCATATCAATACCTTACCAATTACCATGATCATTCCTACCTTTGGTAGCAAAATTTGTTTTATGTAACCTAATTAAGCTGCTTTTGACTTCCACAGAGCAGGCCACCCGAATAATTAAGGGCTTGTTTGTGACCCTTTTTGGAGTTTTTAGAAGTGTTTATTTTTTAAAAGCGATTATTTTTCTTAAAATGAAGTGATTAGTAAATATTTTAAAAGTATTTTTGAGTTGTAGCTGAAGTAATTTTTCAGCTTTAAGTAGCAGTTAGAAATTGGAGCTTTTGCTTCTAGCCAAAAGCAGAAGCTAAAACTTAATGTTTTAGGACAAAATTACCCATACTCAAATTCCAAAATTTTCATTTTATCCTTATCTTAAAACCTAATTATCCTTTCTTATAAAAAAAAACCTAATTATCCTTCTCATAAAACTACTCTTATTATTATTGTGACAATAATAATAATTAATTTTTTATCTAAATAAAATTAATAGATATTTAATTAGTAAAAATAATAATCATAAATAATGAAATCATATTGTTTAATAGAACTTAACAATAATAAATATTTATACTATTATTATAAAAATATATATATACTATTTATTAATATAATAACATTAATAACATTATAAATTTACCAATGCCCTTCTTGATAATTTAATAGTCAAAACCATTTTTTATACAAATTTAACAAACACAAACTATTTCTGAGCTATTGACAAAAGTGCTTTTTAACTCAATTTACTAAACGCAAATTGCTTTTCTCTCACATCACTTATTCTCAAACTCCATTTCAAAAGAAGTCATTTGAAAATAAGCAATTTTCAAAAGCTGATACAAACGAGCCCTTAATTTAAGCACTATACTTAAGTGAAGTTGCTTAGATATGGCAAAAAGTGTTTGTATGACCAATTATAATGAAGAGAGAATATAAATGACTAAATTTTGCATACCAATCATTGAAAAAAAATTTATAAATAACATGTATGATTGAAGGAACTTAATAAAAAACACCTAATTAACTCTATTTCATTTTTTTCTTAATTTAACTTAATCCAGCCGAAAAAGGATAAAATGGGGAAGACAAATAAAACAACAGAGGAATTTCTTTTAACTTGTTTTTTTTTGTGAGAAATAAAAATTAGATTAACCAGAAACAGAGTACATAAAGTAAAAGAACAATAAAACAGAGGAAAAGCAATAAAACACAAGAGACAACAACAAATAGAACCGGAGGGGCTGAATACAACCCAAAAGAAAAACTAATTAATCCATATAAATTTGCTAAAAGAGGATGAGTCATGCAGCAAGTAATTGGTAATATACTCAGTAGGCAAGAAAAACATCTTGAGAGAGCTTTTAGATAATCTTTCTAAATTAGCAAGAGAATCAACAACAAAATTAGCCTCTCTATAAATTTTTAACATGCTTTACTTTCACTAAGAGCAAGTTCGGTACTTGATTCTTATGTATTTTAGCATCTAATACCGTCTTTTTTGCATATTTTTTATTTAAATTTAGAAATAAAAAAATTTACATAAATCAAAATCCACAACTAACCACATAAATCGAGATCCACCACTAGTTTTCTAATTTCCTAAATTATTTATAGTAAATCGTTATTTATATTGAATTTTTAATTTTTTATCTATATTTTTTATCTATATCTCTCATTTTTTTCAAAAAAAAATTACAATTTCTCATTGGCTCTTTCTTCCACCTTCCAGTGTCAATGTTATATATTGATATAAATCAGTATCTTCATTCTTCACAAGCACACTCAAAATCTTCTGTTCATTTCTGAGCTAACTGAATATTCCTTATATACAAAATTTTCTTTCTTATTCTCTCTTTCTCTCTCTCACTTCATCCCCTTTGACACTTACATGTACACCCAACTTCATGAAGCTGTGAAGCAAGAACCTCTCTGTACAGAGAGTCCAAAACTCCTATCATTCTTCATATTTCCGTCCTTTTCGCCTTCTGGTGATTTCTTCGGGGCGATACACTGTGCTAAAGGAGGTACAAGGATGACCTTTGCTTCAAATTCGTGAACAATATTGGTCCCGAGGCTTTCCTTTCTTGTGTGATTCACTGTTTTTCATTTCCGTATTGGTTGAAATCGCTGGTGAATTTATCGTGGGTGGGTGAATAGAAGAAAACTGAAACGACGACAGAGGAAACACAAGGACAAGGGTTGATGCTTAAATTAGGGTTTCTCGAAGGTTCGGGCATGAGGTTGAACGGAGAGATGGCCTACGGAGAAGAGGAGGAAGAAAGAAAAGAGAAGGAAGTGAATACTGCGGTGTATTCGATCGGCGGCGGAGGGTTTGTACAGCCACCGAAGCTGGTGGTTGGGTACGCCTTGACGTCCAAGAAGAAGAAGAGCTTCTTACAACCGAAGTTTATTGGACTTGCTCGGTATTCATCCACTTTGTCTCTTTTAACATTATTATTATTAATTCTTCATCTTCATCGTAATGGAAAAGTATTATTTACGCGTTGGTGCATGCATGCTTATACAACTACAATATTTGTTTCCAATATCCAGAAAAAGGGCTGCCGAAGTATATCGTGTTTTGTTTAATTTTCATCGTTTTGTGTTTTCGTTAAAGCGGCTTTAGCAGTGGTGGGGGCACATGGTAGTCTCTGTGTCGATAGTGCTGGAGTAGCTTCGTACCTTGGCTGGCTATCACTTTCTCGTTGAACCCAAGCAATTTTTTCTCTTAAATCTTAATCGACCGCATTGATTGGCTTCTTGGTATCTGAAATCTTGGTCTTTTCCTTCTAATTTAAATGAGAATATTCCACCATATATGCTCTTTGGATGAGTCCAAAATGAGAATCCAAAGTCAATTCCTAGTACTTTGTTCTTTTCTCTCATTTCAGTTTACACTAATTAATTCCCCATCCTTGCCTATCAGGAACAGGGAAGTTAATTTACAATCTTCTCCACAAATTTTGTAGCCTGTTGACAGAAAACATTGCTGCTTATTAGGCAACGCCTGCTTATATTATTTAATTTATTTTATTTTTTAGTTTTAACTTTATGCTTACTTGTGAAACATAATTACCTGCCAGTTAGGATAAACTAATATAGATTGATTGATGAGTTATCTTCCATTTGATGCAGGAATAAGGGTATATTCTTTGTTGCCATTGACTTAAACAAGCCGCTATTAGAACAAGGCCCATTTGACATTATTTTGCACAAGGTTAGAAGATTTTTACGAGAAATTTATCATTGTTGACTTGTAAGAGTCCTTATACAGGAAAATGTTTTGGGGGCTTATTTTATTGGTTTCGCTGCCTGTCGTCTCTGACAGGCTATTTCTGTTTCTGTATTCTTCCATCATAGTCTGTCTGACAGGCTTTATATTTTTCCAGTTGTCCGGAAAGCAATGGAGTGAGATTGTTGAGGTTCGTGAACTCCAAATACTTCTATCCACTTGCATGTTGTGCAACAATCTTGCATTTTTAGATTTTGATACACCATTCACGGCATTGTATAAAATCAGTAGCTTCTATTAATGGTGGGAATTAATGGCGAACATTGGCTGAACAACCAAATCTTCTGGATCTATAAAAGCTTATTATTGTCTGACATGATTTGCAGAGTTCTTGCTCTTCTCATGAATCATGATGAGATAGTTGAAATCAGTCCCTCAAGAATACAAACAAGTGAGGATTTTCATTTCATGATTAATCTAAACAATTTGGTTAGGCATTCTTAAACTTGGTTACGAAAAAACAAATTCCTATTTCTCTTTGTCTTTTATTTCACTAGTTCTTGGTTGAAAATTGTTGTTTCTTTTAGTAATGCAATTTAACAATAAATTTACTAGTGAGTAGTGACTATACTGTGGTTGTATTTGCCATTTAATTTTTCATAAACTTTATGTTTTATATGACCTATCATAACCATTAGATTCCTTGGCGAAGTTTTATATCTTCAGAAATGTTGAACAGCGGAAAAACACTACTATAAAGTAATTTTACCTTCTGTTACCTACAAATAAAATTTATTAATTTTTATTTGATATTGAAAATAGCTACAACAACAAACAAAGTCTTTTCCCACAAGGTGGGATTGGCTAGATAATGAAAATAGCTGATTCCACAAATATGTTTTGAGTTAAACATCATTGTTTTCAATTTGTGAGAGAGTGCATTAACCAATAACCCCATATTTCTTTTAAAATGATGCTGCAATTAAATGTATTATCTGCATCTCAAATGGATAATAAATTAAAGAATAAGTTTGCTCTTGGCCCTAGGGGTATTTTCTTTTTATGAGGATTCTTTCTCAATTGACAGAACATATCATAGAGTGAGTCTTATATCACCTGGTGAGTAGAAAACCTTGCCAAATCAATGCTCAGACAGTTAGATCATACATACCTGATAATGAGGTCCTCTTTACTTAGGGCCTCAAAGTGTAGAATTCAATCTGAATAACGAGGAGAGATGGAAGGGATTCCTTTTGGATTCAATATCTACAAATAGAGAGGTAAAGACCTAAAATATTACAATTAGAAAAGGGGGGGGGGGGGGGGGAAGAAACAAATATCCGGTTATAGATTATTAAAGAAGAGGAACACAGTCAGTTCCATAGATTCCACACCTCATTTTTTGAATGTCATTTGGAAAAAAAATAGATTTGTAAGTTTTTATTTGCTTTCTCTTCATAACTGTAAAAGGGTTTTTACTTCAATTACTTGGCCTTTTTGTCTCTGCATTTTGTGTTCACTCATGGACAGTAATTAGATTGTCTTTACTATACTACATTGGGGAAATGTTAGGTCTTCTTTGGCAAAATGAGTGGGAAAGATGACAATTTGTAAGATATCACTGTCTAGTGATAATATCTATTTGTCTGGTCATCCTTTACTTATTCTATCCTTCTTGTTGAGCATACTTTTGGTATGATATGACTGCTTCCTTAAATTATATCCTTCATCTTCTGGATGCTCTGGTATCTTGGCAGCAAGCAACCTTTGCTAGTTATCTCAATATTGGAAAATAAGATTTCTCCTTTGAATATACAGTGACACAACTTTACCGTTTTCATTGATCTGGACAGAATGTTTTTCCTTAAACAGTTGTACTCATGTAAAAGTTTTTCTACCTTCTTTGTAGATAAAGCATGGACTAGTAGTCAATATCAAATTTCTTAAAGTTCAAGGTTAGGTGTGATATATTTAAGTAGCCAATAATGCTATGTGCCAAAATCAATCCTCTCGGGTAATGATCTAATATTCAGAATTTCAGATACTGTAATGATATCGGCATAGAAGTGACAATAGATGAAAGCTACAGACAGATGGTTTAATCATGGTAATCAAGATCGCGATCTAGATCGTATAGGATCGCGATCTTATGCCCTATTTTCAATTTGAATCGTTAGTAAGATCGCAAATTAACAGGATCGTGGTAGGATGCGATCTAGATCGTGAGATTGTAAGATTGCTCGATCCTGTCCGATCTAGGAGAAGCCAAGTTGTTTTTACAAAAAGTGGGAAAACGCAACGTTTAGGATAAAAAAGCCTTTCTCTTCAGTTTATGCATGGTTGCTCATCTGTTCTAAGCTTTTGATTTCTGGTTTCATTTTCTTCCTTTTCATTTTATGCTTGCAGTGTACTGCTTTGAGCGTTTCTGATCTGCTTGCTCTATTTTTGTTCGTCGTTGTTGTGTTTCTTCTTTTCTTTGGGAGTGTTGTGTGTTTGGTTTGGGGTTGGCTTTTGGGATATTTATTTAGTGTGTGCCTTTGGTTTCTGCTTGCACATTATTTCTGTTTGCAGTGTGTGTTTCCTCTTGTATTATAGATATATAATAATGTTATGTATTTAAGTGATTGTGTGTGATGTGTGTGGTGAGGGATATTATTGCATTTATGTTAATATTATTACAAATTTCTATGACGACTTTTTTGATAACTAGGACTATATATGGATGTTGATTTTGTTTGATGAATTGATCTATGGATTGTCATTTTTGTGACTTACAAAGTAGTTTATGGAAATATCATGAAATTTGGATCATTTTATGCTATATATATATATATATATATATACACATTAATTTCTATCAAAAAAAAAAAAAATACATTAATAATTATCTAATAATTGATAAGATCTTACGATCTTCGATTCGATCTATCTTGTGCCTCTCCCTATCCTACTTAAAATCTTGATCTTAATTACCTTGGGTTTAATAATACATAAGTATGCAATAACTCTCTGCTTCAGCCTTCACTTATTTACAGATTCTTCACAAATATAAGCTCTCCTCTATTTCTTATGAGTAGTTTTTTTTTCTTGAGACCAAACACCAAAAATCAACTACTTGGCTGGTACCTGATTAGCATGAATGTCTAGTTAAATAGATTATTGATTTTAGTATTATATTTGTTCACTAATCTTCTGAGTTTCATAATTGGTTGTGACATGCTTTTTATTTAGTCTTTGAAGTTGGTATTCTAAAGAGTCTACTTTACCCTTTTGTTTTTTCTTGTCTTTTATTTTGAAGGATTACAGGCATAAACATCCAGAAGTAACTATCCTTGATCCTCCAGATGCCATTCAACATTTACACAATCGTGAATCCATGCTGCAACATGTTTCAAATCTGAACCTGTCTGACTGCAATGGTAACTTGTTTACAGCAATAAATGATAGAAATTAGAACTGATCATCTGCAAATTTTGTGTTTACATGAATCATTAATCAAAAGTCTTAGAATCTTCAAAATTGTTGGGTTACTTATTGAACTATTTGTTTTAGTATATTGCTAATATGTGAGATAAGTTATTTGCTTTTTATTTGTCAAATTGAAATCGTATTTCATATATATAGGTCTTTGAAATGCAGTATTTACATTATTTATTAACAATTGTTGTTAGGCATGGTTGGCGTTCCACGACAATTGGTTATTACTAAAGATAAAGATCCATCTTCTATCCCTTATGAAGTTACTAAAGCTGGGATTAGATTACCGTTAGGTATGTATTATTGTTTCATTTTCTTTTCTAGATCATGACTGTGGTTCTAGTGATAGATCTGGTTATTTGACTGCATGAGATTGGTGTGCATTCAACCTACTTATTACCTGTGTGTTGCTATGATTTTGGATTTGGACATTCCAATTAGAATACTTGAATGGCCATAAATTACCTCATTTGGTTTTATTAGATATTTCTCTTCCTGAATTATGGCTTAATAGCCAAAAATAATATTTAGCTAGCTAACATTTGGATTTTCTTGTTGCTCTGATTATCCTGATTGGAGGGTTAATGAGAAATATTGTTATCCCTCCTGTAGTCTTTAAAATATTCTAATGTTTATTTGTCATTTTCAGTCGCAAAACCACTAGTCGTGGATGGCAGTGCAAAGTCACATGAATTATTCCTAGCTTATGATGAGTTCTCTCTCTCTGAGCTTGAACCTCCATTGGTTCTACAAGAGTTTGTAAATCATGGTTTGTGAACTGATGCATAAGCCTTGTTATTTTTATTTGGTGATTCACATTCTAAAGGGAACCTTTTGTTGGGGAAAAATATTGCAGGTGGTCTTCTCTTTAAGATTTACATTATCGGGGACGCCATAAAGGTAGTGAGGCGTTTCTCTCTACCTAATATCAGTGAACGTGAGCGGTCAAAGGTTGCTGGTGTATTCCGTTTTCCAAGGGTTTCATGTGCAGCAGCTTCTGCAGATAATGCTGCCCTAGATCCCAGTATTGCCGGTGAGAATCGCAGAGAACTGCCCCTCTCCCCCAAAAAGATTAAAAAAAAAACTGAAAGACACAAAGGGAACACAACAGAAGTGGAGAAAACACCTTAACGTTTCTTTTCGTGGGACATGTTTTAAATCTAATTGTATTGCATTTTCCTAAGTTAAAGGCGTGTTTAATTATGAACTCTTTGTCCCAATTAATCTAAGGTGTGTTTTAAAGCTTTATATTGATTGAGGTAACTAATGGCTGATACCTCCAGTTGAGCTTATTGATACCACTATTATTGAGTGAATCCCATTTGGCAGCAATTGCTCCCCCAACCATGTAATTTTCCAGTTTATGTGGCCTTTATATATTTAGGTTATTATGCAAGTTGGTTGTAAAATAACTGCTTTGGAGTAATGGTTGGAACTAGCAGCTTCATTTTTACCATGACATTGTTGCAGAACTTCCACCCAGACCTTTGTTGGAGCGACTCATAAGGGAGCTTCGTAACAGATTGGTATTTTTTTATGGTGTAGTACTTTTTTGTTGTAGCAGTTACTTTTCATCTCTTGTTTATATACATAAACTAAACTGCATTTTCCACTTCTAGGGACTCCACTTATTCAACATAGATATGATCCGGGAACATGGTACCAAGGATGTGTTTTATGTCATTGATATCAACTACTTTCCTGGCAAGTATACGCTCTCTTGCCTTAGCTAGGTCTTTGCTCTTAAATCTTTTCTACTTCTGGTTTTTTAACAATCTTGTCAGCTTCCTCTTTGTCTGGGTTATTCCACTGTTGAAAAATAGCATTTTTTTTTTTGGAAACTATTGCATATTTTTTTTGGGTGGGCTTTAAACTGTCGCATAGATTATTGATTATATGTTTATATGATTTCATGCCATGTGATGCCATACACATTTTATGTGAACATTGCCGTACAATATTCTATATTTTATTGCAACATGGAGCTTGAGATATGGCAGTGTGGGTGTTTTCCAAAAAACGTGGAGGCTGTATTGAAATCTCCACTTTTTTCACTCTGGTCATGTGAATTTATATGTGGTTTTTTTTTGGGTCAACTTTGTTTATATGTGGTCTGATCATTGATGTACTTAAAATATGAAGATTTTCGTGAGGATCAGCTCTGTTCATGCTTGTTGGTTCTGATATTTGACACGATATTTCGAATTCATCCATGATGGCGTTTGGTACACCATATCTTGATTATGGTATCTTGGATGTTAGGTAGCGACAAAGATGCCAGGTTTTGGTATAGAAGTATTCAAAGATTGTAGTTGTCAACTTGTCATCCAAGAATGACACTGTTTTGGAAAAGCCATGGAATCTAACATCATATGCCTATGTTGCATAGATACGGGTAACCAATATAACATGTCAAGTTATTATACCAAACATAGACATCCTACAAACCATAGTAACCAATATACCATGATATGTTTTCTAAAAAAAATGTTACATAACAAATTAACAATATGTCAAATTCTTCTAATATATTTTTTGGTTATTTTGTTCTTAAGAACAATGACATTGATGTCACTTGATCTATATAGAAGACTTCACCGGAAAAAACTTTGTTGTTGTTGTCATATTGTTCTTAAGAAACCTTTTGTATATCTTAGCAAGTTACTGATTTCTCAGTTGTATTCTGCTATGCTGGTTGTTATGTCCTTTTCGTCACTGCAGGGTATGGAAAAATGCCAGATTATGAGCACGTATTTACAGAGTTCCTACTTAGCCAAGTGCAGAGCAAGTTTAAGAAGATTACTGGTTAAACTGAGGAAATCTAATAGATTTTTTTGAGTATGTAGTCCTGGTGGTTTATGTAAATTACAAACTTTCTTGTTTAAAATTCTTACAAATATTGAATGTTCTTAAGAGGTCATGATACCACTGTCTAATTCTGATTTCATTTTATTCTGTTTCTAGCTATAGGAAGGGGCAATATTGAATTTGCCAGTTAACCTCTTGTCCAAATTTATGGTAAATATTGTGTATTATGCTTATAATAAATTAGACTGTCACTGTCTAAACCAAAAAAAATTTACCTTTAAAATCCCCCCTCCTTAATAGCATTTCAACTCTCTAATGAGACCATTTCGATATATTTATATAAGATGTTATTAGCATTTATTTATTGTTAACTTGATCATATACTATTCTTTTGAAAACAAAGTTGAAATATTAGGTAGCAAAATATCAAACCTGGACTATATTGAAAGCATTTTTACTTTTCTTTTGCAGAGTAAAGCTTCCTTTTACAGAACCACAAATTTTCAACTTCGCTTGAAACTAAAATGATATTTTGTATATAAAACAGTTATTTTAAAAAATAATAATTTTGCCAAGGTCATAACTCACTACCATCTGACATACATTAGCAACTTTTTAATTTTACAGGTATTCTAAATAAATTTTATTTTATAAGACATGTAGTTTTATATTTTGTTATTTATTTCATTTTATTATAAAAATTTATATTTTTAAGTTAAGATGGCGTACTTACACAGCATTTAGTCTAGTTTATTTATACATATGAAAGTTCTGTTCAGTATTCGTGATTTCTTTGGACTAATTTTCTACACTTCACTTGTAAAGAAATTGCTATGGACAAATGGGAAATTAGAATAGCTTGATTTTGCTTTTCAATTGCATCCTTTATGTTAATACTTGTTTTGTTTTTCTTTTCCCCTCCCTCCCCTTCCCTTCCTTAATCCCACAATCTTATGTTTATGCCATCTTTTTTTTTTCAATTAGTCTTTTTTTTTAGACCTTTTTCCAGGAATTTTATAAAAAATGTACAGAAATATAAATCTCAGGCATCACAAATTTGTAATTGATTTTTTTAGGCCAATATTTGTTAATGATTTTCAACATAAATTTATTAGTTTTCATAGTAGAAACTCCAAACTGAAACCTTTCATGTTTCAATCAAATATTACAGGAAAACTGAAAAGAAAATGGAATGAAGGAATTTACAATGACCTATCGAAATAATGTCTAAACTACAAGTCAAGCATTTCCATTTATCCTACTCAATTTCTTCGTTGAGACTGGCAGAAAATATAAATAACTGTACAACATATCATACACTACAATTATACATATTGATAAAAAAAAAAAACAAGGGCGACTCTTCACTATGTACATTATATACAATATATACTCTGCTCATTCAGATTACCAGAAAGGGCACCACCTGAAACGAGAAAGAAGTTGTAATAAAAATTCAGTCAGATATAGGAGACTGTTACAACTTACAATACTCAAAATTCGGTATTTCCTCCCTTTGTTATTTGTCAATATTAATAAAAATTTAACCCCTAATTTATTCAAGGTAAGTCACTATTAATATTGACAAATGGCATTAAACAAATAGAGGTATGTACTAAAAATTCATACTATTTTAGTACTAGACTTTTATCCCATACTTAGACTTTAGGTGATTGTAAACAGATTCAGTCAATTGGTAAAACTCCTAAGCATCTATAAAGGACAGAACTTCACTTTTTTTTAATGTTTACCATTAGTCATTTAATAAAAATAGGTCATCTGACAAGCAAAAATTTTCCACAGCTCAGCACCACATAACTGGGCGTTTCAAAAGATTTTCTCCATGTGTTTTATTGGAGAAGTAAATACCTAAAGAACTTATAGGTATAGCTATGGAGAAAAAGCAGCAGTTCATAACATTTTAGTAGCATGTCTTTCTTAAGGAAATAAGGATCACCAAGACCGTTTCAACTTTGTGGGTTTGACAAAATTTATGGTTTTTTTTTTTTTTAAACTGAAAAATGAGGGGAAAAATAAAAACTTTGGACAGATTATCTTCACAACACGTTTATTTAGAGGATTCCACTTAGACTTTCAAAACACACTATAAATTAACATGGGTATTGGAAATTATATGCATACGCCTTCGTATGGACAATCCCATTTGCACAACTTTTTTGTTCAACTCCATATGCTTGCATGTGACGCATGCTATTATATGTAGATAACTTAGCATCATTATTTAGAGGTTCACAATATCAATATTATAGGTTAGTAGCAAGATAATGAAAGGTATATGGGGGAAAAACAAGTGAGGGATTGCAAATGACATAGTAACTTGTTGATTCATTACTCGATGAAATGCATCACCTTGACATGTTGGATTTTGAAAACAATAACTTGCGAGTTTGAGATCATACCCGACATAATTTTGGCACAAATTTTCATGTGAGGTTGCTTGGATAATTAACTTTTGGACTTGCAATTTCACTGATAAGCCATGATCAACTTCACGATTGTCTCCAGATATTAAGCTGCTATGGTCTACTGCATGTTGAATAGAGCTGGATGATACTGAAGAGCAAGTAGAAAAATCCCTTCCTGTAAGCTTATTACTCATGCGAGCCATAACAACTACGGCACGCTCGTTCAGGACCTCATTAGCATCACCAAGTTGGTTAACAGCCTATATGTGCAAGGAAAAATAATTAGCATCATTACAATGTTGAAAAGCAAAACAATAATAGTTTAAAAATACCTGTAGAAGCTCCCTTTCACGGGCACCTCGCTGAGGATGAGGAAGCTCTCTATTTATGGTAGATTCATCAGCATTCACAACAGCAGGTACATGATTGCTGGTAAGCATCGACATTTGCGGAACTTCATTAAAGTTGAAAAGACGCCAATTGATGAGAGGATCATGTACAAAGGCCTGAGTGGAGGAAGAAAAATTGATCACCTTATTTATCCATTTAATTAGACTGTACAACAATAAACGATTTCATATAATTCCAGGGCATTCATAAAAAGACTGGGCCTAGCACAAGAAATGGGAAATCTATGTCTCTAGCAAGACCCAAGTGGTTTATGGATATGTACATATATACTTACTTCGACACAAATCCACATAATTAAATAGTAAAGCACTAAAGCTCAAGAACAACCAAAGTGATGTCTTGTCTTACCCTCACTGCATATTATTTCTTTTGTTGTTCATCTTGGCCTAAGGCTAAATCTTTCATTGCCTATTAACAGGAACAAGCATAATCCTGTGTCATAAATAAGTATATTTTTCCAAAGAGATGAACTAATAAAATGATGATAAACTGGACTATCCTCATTTTATCCCTTTATTTTTTTTCTATGTAATGTATGGCAGCCACGTCTGAGCATATAAAAGAGCACAGAACAATCAACTTATTGTGGCAACATCAGACTCCAAACACGCCTGAAAGCAGGTGTTTCTGTGATCCATAGCTTAATACATATAAAATGCTTCATCTCAGAAAAGTTAACTGTTTTTTATTAAATCATTTATACTATAATTAAAGATAAGACATGATAACTGTACAAAAGTAGCTTCTCCTCAATAGCACTAAATCATTACTCTGCCTCTAAATATAAAGCATCAACACAGGATTGTTGACACACATCCAATCCAATACACATACAAATGTGTCAGAATAAAAGTTTTCATTTTTTTGGGCCCAGACACGTACAAGATTCAGCTTAAACATGCCAACTATAGCTCATACTCAAGCCAAGCATAAGATGACCCAATAAAAAAGGAAAAGAACAAAATTTAAGTGAATGAAATACTAGAGAACTCATTTTTATGAGATAAAGTTCCTTGGTCAATTCTCTTTACTTTACACTAATGGCTTGCCAATTGGCATCCACTAAAGGCTGCATACAGATTTTCTCTAATATTTTAAATATAAAATATAATTATTATATTTTAAAATAATAAAATTATCTTTCCACTCTCCATTCACCTCACATCTCATGTTTTTTAAAATTATATTTTATCTAAGATAATATATCTTATATTAATATAAGAATGCATCAACCTCGCTTGATCTATATAGTCGACCATGCCTAGTGCGAAAAAGCTTTGATTGTTGTATATTTTATATAGGATAATATATGGTTTCTGAGACCAAAACCCTAAAGACATTATAATATAGAATATTAATTTAAATAATATAAAGTAACAAAAAATTCAATATATATATATATATATATGTTATGTTGAGTCATGTTTTATATATTTTTAAGTTTGATGTGTAAACGTGTCAATAACTTTGCGTCATGTGTATGTGTCTGTGTCAATGCTTCATGGGCCTCTCGCTTGCTATGATGGAAAAAAAAACTACTATTCCAGAATTTGGGCATCCTACTTTGGTTGCCTTAATTGGTTATCAAGTGAAAATAATAATAATAGAAGGGGAAGGGACTTGCGGACTATTCCAATCAATGCAGAATTATCACCAACATTAAAAAAAATACAAGCAAATAAACAAAGCCTTTTCCCAGTAGGTAGGTAGGTAGGATTGGCTACATGAATCAAGTGACGGCGCAACACCAACGGGTTCTATCATGGCTCATTTCTATGGTTAAGTTGTTGATAGTTTAATTCATCTTAATAGTTTTTCCTATTGTTATTTCGGGTCTCCCTCTACCTTTAATTATTGTCCTATCTTCTATTTGATCTACTTTTGGAAAAGAGCCTCTAACCAACATTAAGAAAATAACCTAAAATAAATTTTGCCATGTTAATTATATTTACTGTACCTTAGCCACTAAAGGGGTGCCTTAGACCTTTCACACATTGCAGTTGAATTTAAATATCAAACTAGAATATCTCCAAATTACAAAAAATCACTTTAATAAGTCATTTTTCCATAGAATTTGACAAAGTGAGAGCTACTAAGCATTTATAATTGTAAACCAACTAGGAGGGGAGAGGGACAATCGAGATCCGCAAGCATTATTGGGGAAGCTGAACTTTCACTTGGTGGACAAATGGGGCCGAGAAATGAAGGTGCAGATCTCCCCTAAAACTTATGAGAGAAGGAAGAAGCGAGCTGACAAGGAGTTACAAAGGTTGAAAACGACAATTAATTACGGTGGGAATAATATCACCAGGGGTAAGTCCGGTAAATCATGAAGATTTTGAGTTGGAACGTCAATGGGTTGGGTAACCAGGGGAAACGGCGGAAGGTTAAGGAAGTCATTGATAGAGCAGATCCTGATGTAGTTCTCCTGCAAGAAACAAAGTTGGAAGAGGTGGATAGTTTCTTGCTTCGGAGCATTTGGAGTAATCGATTCAAAGATTGGACCTTTATTCCATCCTCAGGTTCCTCGGGTGGCCTCTTACTGGGTTGGGATATTAGGGTTGCTACAAAGGTGGATGATTTGAAGGGAAGTTTTTCTTTGTCAGTTTTGCTGAATTTCAAGGGTAAAGGGTGCTGGTGGATTACTAATGTCTATGGTCCTACCACTCCTAGACGTCGACACCTTCTCTGGGAGGAATTATCTTTTGTGTTCGGATTATGTAGCCCACATTGGTGTGTCGGAGGGGACTTTAATGCGATCCGTTATCCTACAGAGAAGCTAGGGGGCTCGCGAACTAATGCAAGTATGAGGGGTTTTGAGGAGTTCATTAGGGACTGCGAGCTGCAGGATATCCCTCTCTCTAATGCACAATTTACTTGGTCTGTCAATCGAGGGAGAGTTATGTCTTCTCGGATAGATAGATTCTTGGTTACTACAGTTTGGGAAGAGCATTTTCCAGATTTGATTCAGGAGACCCTTGGTCGCCCGGTGTCGGATCACTTCCCACTTCTCCTTGAGTCAAGTAGGGTTAAATGGGGCCCTACGCCGTTTAGGTTTGAGAATATGTGGCTCCGACATAACTCATTCAATGATCAAGTTAAAGTTTGGTGGGAAGAGTGTCGTGTTATGGGTTGGGAAGGATTTCGGTTTATGAAGAAGCTAAAATATGTTAAGGAGAAGCTTAAAGTATGGAATAAGGATACTTTTGGGGATACTAAGATAAAGAAGAGGGAGATCTTGCAAGAACTGGAAACTCTAGATAGATTGGAGAGTGAAGGTACATTAGACGACACCCAATGTGCACGAAAGGTGGCTCTTAAGAATGAGTTTGATGAGGTTATGAATAAGGAGGAAACCAGTTGGCGCCAGAAGAGTAGGTTGAAATGGGTGAAAGAGGGAGACGCGAATTCTAGCTACTTTCATAAGGTGGCGAATGGGAGAAGAAAGAGAAGTTGGATAAAGGAGTTGGAGTTGGAGGGGGGTAGAGTCGTGAGGGATGTTGGAGAAATCTCTAAGGAGATAACTACCTTCTATAGAGAATTGTACACTGAAGAAGAGGAGGATAGGCCTTTTATTGAAGGGTTGGATTGGGCTCCTATAAATGGTGACAAGTCCGCTTGGCTAGAAAGGCCGTTTGAGGAGGAAGAGGTCAAAAAAGCAATATGGGCTATGGACAAGGAGAAAGCGCCGGGTCCCGACGGGTTTAATATGGCTTTCTTCCAGGCTTGTTGGCCTGTTTTAAAGGACGATTTACTTCAAGTTTTTAATGAGTTCTACCATAACGGGAAGATAATCACTAGTATGAACTCGACTTTCATTACACTTGTCCCCAAGAAGGATCGTTCTATTAAGGTCCGAGATTTTAGACCTATTAGCTTGGTCTCTAGCGTGTACAAAGTCATAACTAAGGTGCTTTCCTTCAGGTTAGGGGAGGTCCTTGCTGATACAATCTCAGAAAACCAAAGCGCTTTTGTAGGGGGAAGGCAAATTCTGGATGCAGCTTTAGTGGCCAACGAAGTAGTGGAAGATGTCAGGCGTCGGAGGAAGCAGGGCTTGGTTTTTAAATTGGACTTTGAGAAAGCCTATGACAGGGTTAATTGGGGGTTCTTGGATAAAGTCCTAGATCGTAAAGGTTTTGGGGATAGATGGAGAAGATGGATAAGAGGTTGTCTTTCTTCGGTGGCTTTCGCTGTGATAGTTAATGGTGAGCCTAAAGATTGGTTTAAAGGGTCTCGAGGTGTCAGGCAAGGGGACCCTCTTTCTCCTTTCCTGTTCACAATAGTGGTGGATGTCTTAAGTCGGATGCTTTCTAGGGGGATGGAAGTAGGAGAGGTGAGAGGTTTGAAGATCGGTAGTGGTGAGGTAGAGATCTCTCACTTGCAGTTTGCCGACGATACCATCCTCTTCCTTTCCGAAGACAAGGACAATTTTCAGAATGTTCTTTCCTTACTTCAAGTATTTGAAATTGTTTCAGGGCTTCGTATTAATCTTTCCAAATGCGGTTTGGCAGGGATCAATGTTGATGAGACTGTCGTGGGGAGTCTGGCTGAAATGGTGGGGTGTGAAGTTTCGAAGTGGCCATTGACCTATTTGGGTGTCCCGCTAGGGGGTAACCCCCGGGCAGAGTCTTTTTGGGATCCGGTGATCCATAGGATCTCTAGAAGACTCGAAACTTGGAAAGGGGCGTATTTCTCTCTTGGAGGCAGGATTACTCTTATTAAAGCATGTTTATCCAGTATCCCCTTGTATTATCTCTCTTTGTTTAAGATTCCTGTTAAGGTGTCCAAAAGGATTGAAAGTATTATAAGGGATTTTCTATGGTCGGGTAAGGGTGAGATTAAGAAGGACCATTTGGTGAGCTGGGAAGTGTGTTGTAGGCCTAAGGAGGATGGAGGTTTGGGTTTAGGCAATTTAGTGGCTAAAAACGTTTCTTTAGTCGCTAAATGGCTTTGGCGGTTCCCTTTGGAACCTAATTCTTTGTGGCACAGGGTGATTAGAAGTAAATATGGAGTACAACAGAATGGATGGGATGCTAATCCCGGAAGTGGTGCAACTCATGCTAGTCCGTGGAAATTTATCTCTCAGGGTTACCCATCCTTTTTGACTTTTCTTACCCTTCGAGTTGGCAACGGTATGCGTTTTCGGTTTTGGGAGGACAACTGGATAGGTGAAATATCTTTTCGTGAGCTCTTTCCTCGTCTCTATGGGTTATCGTCCTTACACAATGGCCGAATATCTGATTTTCTGGTGGTTAATAATGAGCAAGCTTCTTGGAACTTCCACTTTTCCAGAAATCTTAATGATCGACTTGCTGGTGATATTGCTTTGTTGCTGGATGTTCTTGCTCCTTTTCGTATTACCGCAACCCCTGATAAAAGAGTTTGGAATTTAGATCCCTCGGGCTCCTACACTTGTTCTTCTTTCTTTAGATTTTTAACTAGAAGTACTAACAGGAACTGTATAGTCTTATCTAGATCCTTCTGGAAGATCAAGGTGCCGTGCAAAGTTAAGGCTTTTGTTTGGACGGCAGCCCTTAACAGAATCAATACAAATGATTTGCTCCAAACTCGGCGTCCCTATAAGGCTTTATCTCCTAACGTCTGTGTGATGTGCTTTCATAACTCTGAGACGAATAATCATCTCTTTCTTCATTGTGAGGTCGCAAGATTGCTTTGGAATAAATTGTTTGGTTATTTTGAGGAGAGTTGGGTGTGCCCGGAAGATCTAGGAACTTTCCTTTCTATCAAGTTTACGGGCTTTGGGAGGAACAAAGAACATAGAACTCTGTGGCACGCTGCTATTCTCGCTACTTTGTGGTGTCTCTGGTTAGAGCGAAATGCTAGGGTCTTCAATAACAAGTTCATCTCTCCTCATCTTTTATGGGATAGAATCACCTTCTCGGCGTCTCTATGGGTCTCGGCTAATGGAATGTTTAGAGGGGTTTCTATTACGGATTTACAAAGGGATTGGAATGCTCTGTTGAGCTGAATCTTTGTTTTCTTTCCTGATTTTCTCCTTGTTTTTTGTTTCATTGTTTAGAGGACTTCTTGTCCTCTTCATTTGTACTTTCTTTCTCTCTTAATAATACTTCTTTTTCTATCAAAAAAAATAATTGTAAGATGCAAGGTGGAGAGGATAATGAAAGCAAGGTTCTATACCTCCATCATAGCCATTACACTATCTTTATTTGTTCGTAAAACTTGCATCACATTCTCACAAGTTGAACGGAAGTTTCCCTCAATACCACTAACTTCCATAGCTTTTACAAGCATCCTCGTCAAACGAAAAGGAACCTGAATAGGAACTTGTGAGATAAGAGACAAACAATATATGAAGGAATCCAAGGCAACCCCCACCCCCCTTAAAAAAAACAAATTCTTCAGCATACCTTCTCAGGGAACTTCTCACGGTTCATTGATGCTTCAAAGCAATCTCCAAAATCAATGTGTAAAATCTTTCCACTGCAGAATATAAGAAACATTAGATACTTCAATTTTAACTAATTTAATCAATCTAGCAAACTGTGCATTTCAATTTTTCTCAGTTACCTAAACCGGTGTAACATAAGATTGCTTGGATGACGATCGCCTAAGCCAAGAAGGTAACCAACCTGGCAGAACCCAACCATCAGTACATCTAATGAAAATTTAGACAACAGAGATTTAAAATTAATCTTCTCCAACATATGTTCAGCGTATTTTAACCAGCACTCACATTCATAATGTTACAAAACAGACAGTAAATATCACAAACAAGAACTCCCACTCTATATGTTCATTGCTTCATGACGGATAAACAAGTTGGTTACTAGATGTCACGAACTTCAATAATAGCAAACTCATACATATACAGTAAGATCATTATGACATGTATAGAAAGGGAGACATTCAACCATTTTATTAAAATAAAACAAGTACAATACAATCAGTTGGTGAAGATCAAAATTTCAAATTTTCCATAGTGCACAAATCAAATTATCTACCTCTTCCAGCCAAATCATGAAGATCTAGAGAAACCCCCAGGTGGGATCTCTCTTGAATGATTTCAGAAATAATAAATCAGAACCTGATGGAGATTATACAGTATTTATATAAAGCCGCAGATAAATACGAAGTCACAACTTCAACTCATCATGTAGATTAAGTACGCACCATGCTCATGACAGCCAAGCTCCTAGTATAATTTGTCCTCCTCTCAAGCCATACCTCAGATGTTCGACTTTTCAACCAAAGCACCTAGGAATAGGAACATCATGAACCTACAAATAAGTGCATGCTAAAGACCATATGCAAAGTAGAGTTTGAAAACGTTATATACCCTTGACAAGTCATTTCCTTCGGTATTTTGCAGAGCATACTCAAACACCTCCACTTTAGCTACAAGAGGCAAATGATCATAGTCGGGTGCAAAACTGAGCATATATTTGTGTTCTTGATTCAAGGTGATCTGTAGAGTAGGGTTAAAAAATTCATGTTATTTAGACCAATTAACATTATCATACACACTACATGCAAATCTAGATAATACCATAGCATAAGAAAAGCAATAGAATGCAACAGACTCCAGGGAGTAGTGCATAGAAGAAAGGACATAAAGTATCCTATCTAACCTTCCTGGCGTCCCTGTACTCCCGAATTAGATGATGCAAGGTGTCACAATTAGGGACCCATCCAATTAACCCGCTGTTTGGAGATAGAGGAATTACAGAATATCGTTGAATAGACAAATCTTTCTCTGATGTTTTTCTAGAATTCTCGAGCAGAGTGTTCACCAAACCAAAAAGCTAGAAAAAATAATCAGAGGGTAATCATCAACTTGTCAAAATGAATAACCATAAACAAAAAACCTATCAGATACATGCAAGAAAACCATCAGAGTGTACCTGCATGACACGCTCATCCTGGCGTAAATCCTCATGTCCCTTCAATAAGAAAGCATAATCTTCACCATCACTCCCATGAATGGTCAACTTCCTCGGTCGTTGCTTTGATGTTATAACGACAAGCTGGCGTGCAAATGATGCAATTGTTACCACTGGTGCATCTGAAATATGGATACAAACTATTTAGTAGACTAAATCCAATTTAGTGCAAGCATATTATTGGAAACCCATAAAACTAATTTACCAGCAATATATGTCCCAGGAACAGCAAGCTCCAAATTGCGACATTCTAGCAATTCTGGAGAAACGGACTATAGGATATGCAAAAAGTATTAGACCCAAAAAAATGACAAAACAAATAAATAAATGGACAAATAACTGTCTCTTACCTCCAAGTCTAAGGTTGTAAGACTCTGGAGCTGCTTATCTATCTTTCGGAACACATGATAATAGATATCCCATGCCTGATCAAAAGATATAATTAAAAATTTAATCCCGGTCAGGAAAAAACAGAAACAGGCTACAGAACCTATATCTTTAACTGACAAAAATATAGTTGTCCGCATTCATGCTCTTCCATTATTCCACAAAAAATTTAAAATAATATTTTTTTCTTCCATTCCATACATAAAAATACATGTATTGCATAATATCTAATCTTTTTTTTATAGAAAAAGAAATATTGTTGAAGAAGAGAGTACAATGGAAGAGGACAAGAAGTCCTCCAAGACAAAAACTAAGGAAAAACAGCAAAAAGAAATACAACAAAAGGAAAGTGTAAAACTCTTACTCAAAAGTGCCTTCCAACCCCTTTGGAGATCCATAATGGAAACCCCCTAAACAACCCATTTGACAAAACCCACAAGGAAGACAAAAAAGTAATTCTATCCCACAAAAGATTAGGAGAAAGAAATTGATCATTAAAAATACTGGCATTCCATTCCAACTGAAGACACCAAAGAGTAGCAAGAATTGCAATATGCCAAAGAGCTTTATGATCCTTGTTTCTCCCAAAGCCCACATATTTAATAGAAAAAAAGGTACCCAGATCTGACCTTCAAAATAGCCAAACAAATTTGTCAGACAGCCTTTGCCACCTCACAATGAAGAAAAAGGTGCTTTTTTAGGTGACAGAGCCTTATTGGGACGACGGGTCTAGGGCAAATCATTAGCATTAGTTCTATTAGGTACGGCTGTCCAGACAAAGGCCTTCACCTTCGAAGGAACCTTAATTTTCCAAAATGATTTAGATAAGAGGCTAGAACCAGAATTAGGGCTTCGAGTAAAAAATTTAAAGAACAAAGAACAAGTGTACAAGCCCGTGATGTCTAAGTTCCAAATCCTTCGATCAGAAATGGAGGAAACATGAAACGAAGCCAGAGACTTAATAATATCTAATCTAAAACACACAGTGATCAGGGTTGAAGCTGTCTTCCAATTTAAACGAATATTTAGAGACTTCATTCTTCAGATTTAGTAGTGTATCTTATGAAATCATCCCAAAAGCTTGATCAGTTAGGAGAAAGCAAAGAATAGTTATGTATACCCTTACAGTTATAAGTTATAACATTACAATGAAGGGAACAAACGAACCCAATCCCTTTATAATAAGTAACTAAATAAAATATTTACACCTAAAAAATTTCAAACCTGGGTTAGCTCAGCATCTTTCCCAGTTCTCTTATATTTCATACAACACTCATAAGCCTCTAACAGTTCTTGTCGATAGGCCTGAAATAACAAGTATTGACAAAATCAAAATCAGTACTTGAATTTGACAAGATAGGAATTCATCTTTGAACGAGCTCAGGTTTGAAAACTTATCATGTATAAAAAAATAACTAGACAAATAAGGTAAAAAAAAAAGATAGTGACAGATAATGTTTCTAAGACAGCAATCTATACATGACAGCTATATTAATCATTTGCAACTAAGTGGAGATTCTGACACAACCTCAATAAATATTCTCTCTTTTATTGTTACATTGTTTTTCATAGCTCCTTCTTCAAGCATCTCATGCAATGGCTCCAACACCTTCAACATCCCTTCAATGTTATGTTCACCAAAATACAAACGACTTGCTTCTTCCAGGGCTTCGTGCCACATTTCATGCCAAAGTATTGCAACCCTGATAAGCTCTTTTGACACAAGTTGGGCCTGCAGACAAAAAGCGGCTCACAGAAAGAATAGAAGAGGAACTATGACAAAAGCAGATCTCTAGATAGACAATTATCAAACCTGGTCCACAAGGACACCACTACGCTGGCGAACTTTGTCAACAACTTCTTGGGCTGCAGCTCTGCGTAAGTTGCTTATTGATTTACAGGCCACAAGGAGTGGATACATGAGAGCCTACAGAAAAAATTGCATATGACACAGTTAATCTCAATATCTCATTCCAAACAAGTTCAAAATTTCAACATCTAGTGCTCCTGCTGAATTAAATTTTGTAAGAGGTAACCAAGTCTAAATTCGACAATATCAGCTGCGAACCTGTGGATGACTTTGTCCAATCCGTACCAAAAGTGATTGTATCAATTCTCTTACAGCATGGTTATTAGAGTGAATTCTAGCAATTATTTGAGGCAGAACTACTAGCCAAGTGTTGATGTTAACAAGGGAAAACCCTTTCTTTAAGGCCATTTGAACTTCTACTGTAGCACCATGGTTGAACCATAGCGTTAAGAGACGCAGTATATCCTGATTCAGAGTGCAAATCAGAGCTCTAGTATATTAAAAACAACAACAACAACAATCAACGCCTTTTCCCACTAGGTGGGGTCGGCTATTAGTATATTAAAAACAAACAAAAGATTTTGGAAAAGGACTAACAAATCTAAATGGGATTACTCAGAGAAAGAATCAGCAGACAGCACAGTTGTAAAGTAGATACAAGATACCATAAACACTGTTTTCAAATTGTGAATCATGTCAAATTGTACGATTCATGAACAAAACAAAAATTAGCTTGCGATATATCATACAAATGACTTATATATTTATATTATAAACAAAATGCTCAATATAAAAAAATTTAAACTAAAAATTGTATACAAGTCTCACAAAAGTCATAAACTTAGAGTAAGTTAAGAAATATAAAATGATCCCAACTAGAATCTATCATTATATATATATATATATATATATATATATTGGAGCCATGTATAACAGAACAAGAGACTGGAAAAATGAGATAAGAAATAAAATTTTAAAATTAAAAGTGTGGTGTGTACCAGAAAAACAATTCACGTAGCCCACCCACAAGTGCAGCTGCAGTAAATGAAATACGGTGTTTCACTTGAACACTTTTTCCTCTAATGTAAATGAATGATTGAACCCAAGTGACTTGGGAACCCTCCCTCAAAAATTAGCTGTCAAGGGGAAAGAACCAAGCCACTTAAGTATCCCATGTAGAATCCCATTCTACCCAATTTGGGACTTAGGTAGCCCATACTACCCTAGGGACATTGCCGAGAAAATGAAGATACGTACACACAAGTAATACAACAAAGCAAACAAAGCCTTTCCCCAAATTTTTATTTATCAAACAACAGAAACAGTAGTCCAAATTACAGACACATATTTGGATGGTGTCAAGTTACAACAGAAAATGTCACATACCTGTAAACTATCATCAACGCCTTTAGCATTTGCTCCACATGCTATTGAATGAAAGTAGCCAGTGACAGCTGCAACAACAAATTGAGCTGCAACATCGGGAAAACCTCTTAAAGTGTAATGAGACATCACCGCTGTATTGAATAATGCCCATTTATGCCAAGCTTTAGCCCATTTATTTGCATATTGAGTAGCCTTTGTGAATGCAGCAAGTATATCTACAAACGTTGAAACTAAATTAGAGAAAAGATTGATATCCTTTTCATCTTCAAAGTGAAAAGTAAAACATCCATGAACCTTGTATAGATTCATCATCCAGCCCGGGCGAGAGCGACCACTGCCAAGATCCAAGTATCAGATACACACGAGCAAGAAGAGGAACACTTGGATTGGCAACATTTGCAAAGCCTGATGGAGTAACTGGTTGAATACTGGGCGCACTTGAAAGCTCCATAGCCAAATTCTATACCAAACAATTTGGAACCAAGCAAAGCAGGCAGAAGATCAGCAGTAAATATTAAAGCTCAAGGAAAATAGTAACTATTATACAAAGGAAGATATATTATACCTGTAGCCTGACAAATGCTTCTCTGCGCTTCAAATCCTCTCCAAGTGAATACTGGTATTTTAAGTAGGCCAGCATTACTTGAGGAGGCCCATGATATCGTACATTTTCAGGAGATATTTCAGGATCATACTAAGAAAATGAAAAAAGAACAAAATAAGTTAACAAGAATAATAATCAACAGAAGAAAGCAACCTTCTTTGAGAAGATTAACACCACAAACCTGCAGAAGTTTAACTAAAGTGGATCTTGCCTGGCTAAGGCGTCCACTTTTTCTGCAAAGAGAAGAAAACTTGAGCCATGTTTCAATGTCTTCCGAAGGAGGTAGCACAAGCGCTCTAACAACCAGAAGAGCCTGCCAAACCTATATATTAAAGAACGAAACAGTTAGAAGAAGAAGATGGACAGGCAAAGAAGAAAAGAATGAGTATAGAAAGCAAATTTTGCAGAATGTTAGTCATATGTATGATGTTTAGGTTGCATGAGCTCATTTTTTTTTTTTTGATAGAAAAAGAAATATTATTGAAGAAAAGAATAGAATACACAAAAGGAGGACAAGAGGTCCTCAAAGAGGAAAACTAAAGCAACATTAGTTCATAATAGCCCTCCAGTCCCGTTGGAGATCCATAACTGAAACCCCTCTAAACATTCCATGGGCCGAAACCCACAAAGAAGCCGAAAAGGTTACTCTATCCCACAAAAGATGAGGTGGGAGGAATCTGTTATTGAAGATCCTGGCATTCCGTTCCAACCAAATACACCACAGGCCTGCAAGAATTGCACAATGCCAAAGGCCTTTATGCTCTTTATTCCTCCCAAAGCCAGCGAACTTAATAGCAAGAAAGGCTCCCAAATCCGCAGGGCAAACCCAACTCTCTTCAAAATAGCTAAATAATTTATTCCAAATCAACCTTGCCACATCACAATGCAGGAAAAGGTGGCTGTTCGTTTCAGAACTACCAAAGCACATCACACACACGTTAGGTGACAACGCCATGTTGGGTCGTCGAATCTGGAGCATATCATTCGTGTTGATTCTATTAAGCCCTGCTGTCCAAGTAAAAGCTTTTACTTTAGAAGGAGCCTTAATCTTCCAAAAACTTTTAGATAAAAAGGTAGCGCTATGATTTGGCCTACGAATCAAATATTTGAAGAGCGAAGAACACGTATATGTGCCAGACGCATCTAAATTCCAAGTTCCCTTGTCTGGAGTGGAAGACAGACGAAAAGGATTGAGAATATTAAGCAGCAAGGTGATTTCTTCCGCAAGTCTATCATTCAGATTTCTAGTGAAATGAAAATCCCACGAGATTTGATCATTGTTAGCCACAACAAATTCAGAGATTGGGGCGTTGTGTAAAGATGACAAACCATAGAGACAAGGAAATAGCTCCATAAAAGAATTTTCACCAATCCAGTGATCCTCCCAAAAGCGGAAGCAAGTACCCATACCAACACGAAGTGAAAGATAAGGGGAAAAGGAATGGTAGACCTGAGATATAAATTTCCAAAGGCTTGCATGAGTGACACGAGTACCAAGATTAGCATCCCAACCATTTTGTTGAACCCCAAATTTGCTCCTGATTACCCTATGCCATAAGGCATTAGGTTCCAAAGGAAACCGCCAGTGCCACTTTGCCACTAGAGAGATGTTTTTAGCCACCAGATTACCTAAACCTAGCCCTCCATCTTCCTTGGCCCTACAACACACCTCCCAACTTACCAAGTGATCTTTCTTCTGCTCCCCCTTACCAGACCACAAAAAGTCCCTCATAATTTCCTCAATCCTATTAGCCACCTTAACTGGGATCTTGAACAAGGAAAGATAATACAAAGGAATACTAGATAGACATGCCTGAATCAAAGTAATCCTCCCACCAAGAGAGAAATAAGCTCCTTTCCAACTCTCCAATCTTTTAGAAATCCTATGCAACACGGGGTCCCAGAACGACTCAGCCCTAGGGTTACCCCCCAAAGGGACACCCAAATACGTCAGAGGCCACTGCAATACTTCACAACCCACCACATCAGCCAAGTACCCGACCAGGTTATCATTAACATTGATACCAGCTAGCCCACATTTCGAGAGGTTAATGCGAAGCCCTGAAACAATTTCAAAGATTTGAAGCAAGGATAGAACATTCTGAAAATTCTCTTTATCTTCAGGAAGAAAAAGAATAGTGTCATCAGCAAACTGTAAATGTGAGATCCCCAACTCCTCACTACCAACCTTCAAACCTTTCACCACGCCAGTCTCCATTCCCCTGCATAGCATGCTGCTTAAGACATCGACAACCAGAGTAAATAGAAAAGGGGAGAGGGGGTCGCCTTGCCTGACACCTCGGGAACCCTTGAACCACTCCTTAGGTTCCCCATTCACTATCACTGCAAAGGCCACAGAAGAGAGACAACCTTTAATCCACCTTCTCCATCTATCCCCAAAACCCTTACGACATAAGACCTTGTCCAGAAAACCCCAATTGACCCTGTCATAGGCTTTCTCAAAGTCCACTTTAAATACCAATCCCTTCTTTTTACATCTTCTCACATCTTCCACCACTTCATTAGCCACTAGAGCTGCGTCAAGGATTTGCCTTCCCCCCACAAAAGCACTCTGATTGTCTGAGATGGTATCCCCAAGGACTTCCCCTAGCCTCAAGGAGAGAACTTTGGTGATTATTTTATAAACACTAGAGATCAAGCTGGTAGGCCTAAAGTCTCGCACCTTGATGGATCGATCCTTTTTGGGAACAAGGGTGATGAAGGTTGAGTTCATACTAGTACTAACCTTTCCATTGTAAAAGAATTCATTAAAGACTCGAAGTAAATCCCCTTTGAGAAAAGACCAACAAGCCTGAAAGAAAGCCATGTTGAAACCATCGGGGCCCGGCGCCTTCTCGTTGTCCATTGTCCAAATTGCTTTCTTAACTTCGTCCTCCTCAAACGGCCTTTCTAACCAAGCAGCCTTCGCCTCATCTACGGGAGCCCAATCTATGCCTTCAAGGAAAGGCCTCTCATCAACCTCTTCAGTGTACAGCTCCTTGTAGAACTTTGTAACTTCGTTAGAGATCAAATCAACATCTCTGACCACTCTTCCCCCTTCCACCTCCAATTCCTTAATCCAACTCCTTCTTCTCCCATTCGCTACCTTGTGAAAATAATTGGAATTCACATCTCCTTCTTTGACCCATTTAGTTCTGGCCTTTTGACGCCAACTAATGTCCTCCTTATTGATGATCTCATCCAACTTATTCCTCAAGGCGATCTTACGAGCGCATTGAGCTTCATCTAGCATACCCTCGCTCTCCATCCTATCGAGAGTTCCCATTTCGAGTAAAATCTCCCTTCTCTCCAACCTTGTGTCGCCAAAGGTCTCCTTATTCCAGACTTTGAACCCTTCTTTCTAAGACCCACTCCACTCTCCGTCTCCCATTAGGGTCCAAGTGTATCTTAAGAGTCTTTTTAAATTTGTTTTGTGGTGCCAAACTTTCCCTTATACCGTTACGACTACGACCCTCAAAACCGTTATCATCCCTTCTCCCTACACCACCTTTCAGATTCTTCACTATATCAGCATATGAAACCTTCTCCGACACCCAAGAGGAAGGTTTATCTTGGCGACTACTTGTCAACCTCGTGTCCCTTGTAGCTGGTTGGACAAGCAAGGATATCAACGCATTAGAAACTTGCCTCCACCCCACACCGTGTAATCCCTCCGGCACCATTACGGAGACCTTTCGTCCCCCGTTGAAATACTCCGTAATACAAAGAAATCTACCCCTCCCATTCTCCCCTACATAGACCAAGTACAATTTGTCCTTGTCACGATACCTCCTGGTACTTAGACCACTCCATCCACCACTACTTAACTCCCGCGCTGCCGACATCAACCAAAAAGCAGCATCCCTCCCAAATATCACCTTAAATATAAAACCTCGACCCCTCTCCACAATGGTAAGGCGGGAGTAAGAGCCATAATACTCCAATGATAGATCAAACGTTTTAGCTTCAATAGCTAAACGCTTTGCTCCCATCCTTAACAGCCAAAGAAATGAAGACTATACTCCCACCATATTCCCCAAACGCCTTCTCTATGCCAAAATCCAGAGCGGAGACAGAGATACCTCCGTATACCCCCTTCCCAACAGAGAAAACCAGAAAAAACCAGAAACTTACAGCAACCAGCAGAAGACCCGTTGAGAAAAATTAGAAAAAACGCATGGAAAGGGGAGAAACGAGCCACCTCCCTCCGGTGAACCTCCAACAACCACCTATCCACTCTCTCTTACTCCACACAGCCACTGTAAAGCCTAAAAGAGACGAGCAGAAACAGCCTCTGAATGGAGAGTGACCAGAAAAGCAAAACCGGACAGAAGAAGAGAACCTGCCTCAAACTCCGGCGTACCACCGTGAACCGTGATCAGAGGCCGCAGTCGTCCACGTCTGTGAGTCACCAGCAGCGAATCGTGGAGTTCTGAGATGACCAACCCGCGAAACAGAGGAGAGAAACGCGTACAGGGATTCCGGCGAACCTCCGACGTCAAAAACCACCGGCAACGATACCAACGGGAGGCACCGACGGCGACGATCCTGACGGTGAGGTCCCACAGGTCCGGCGGCGGCAGACCCACCAGTGGCGGCCCAGAGAAGACACTGTAGAAACCCTAACCCTAACAGCTAACCTTGATCCAAAGAGATCCAGGTTGCATGAGCTCATTACATCGCAATTAGTAAATAAATAGTCCTTATGCTGATAGAAGACAACTATCTTCATGTTGGGTCAACAAGATTTCGTGATTTAAGAGGGCAAGTCCATGAAGTAGCAGCAAGCTACTTCTCCTAAAGGATTAGAATTTATTTGATGGTATTTGTAGAATGAGATAATTCCCTATGTATTGCATAATAAGAAGTACATGTATATATACAAGAGGAAACTCAAATCCTAATAGGAAACTAAGTCTTAGTTATCCTTATCTAATTATCTCTATACAAATACAAATATATTTAAACAAATAATATATATATATATATATATATATATATATATATATATATATATTCCTAACAATTCACAATACTAATCTAGAAGATTCTCAACACTCCCCCTCAAGCTGGAGCATATAAATCATAGGCACCAAGCTTGTCACATAGGTATTTTATTTGAGGTCTTCTAAGAGACTTGAATGCTATTCAGGATCGAATAGGCTCTGATACCATGTAGAATGAGATAATTCTCTGTGTATTGCATAATAGGAAGTACATGTATATATACAAGAGGAAACTCAAATCCTAATAGGAAACTAAGTCTTAGTTATCCTTATCTAATTATCTCTATACAAATACAAATATATTTAAACAAATAATATATATATATATATATATATATATATATATTCCTAACAATTCACAATACTAATCTAGAAGATTCGCAACAGTATTAAAGCTTGGCACAAGAGAAGGAAAATTATAGTTTTCACAGCCAGATCTCTGACCTCTTTTATAGGGCAGCTCTATTGCTCTAGTCCCCGCATCCCCTTCACCTATTTTTTTCCCTACGACAAAAATCTGCTATCTTGTGACTTGTCTCACCCCTTTTCCTGCATTCACCCTATACCACCCCAGGTGTTTCCTCTTCCCAGAGAATCTCCAACAATGCAGTGACATCAGAGGCTGCATATATGGTTGTCAGACACGACAATGTGCCCATAAAAGGTTGAGTGACCTTCTTTATATATTTATAGAAGAGAGGAGAGAAGATTGCAAAAAAAAAAACTACAAAACAGAGGACACGAAATTATCTTCATCCAAAAGCGAATCCTCTAGGGAAGCCATTTGCACCTTTGGACTTGAAACATGGACCAAGCAAAAACCTACCACACCTAACATGGATTGTTCTCTGAAAAAAGTACTTTTTTTTAGTTAAAAAGCACTTCTGATTAAAAATAAACATGCTTGGGTTGGCTCTACCATTGTTTTCTACGGGGAGGTCCTGAGTTTCATTTGTTTTGTGTCCTGTCCATATGTGAATTTCGTGAACACATATGACGCAGCCAGCCTATACTAAACCACACATGAAATATGTAAAACATTGAGTATTGGACAAGAGAAACCTGATACTTTCAGTCTTAGAGAAAATCCCAACAGAATACTAGGATACTCATTCCATCAACACTATGAAATGAGGACCTCACAAAGAAAGAAAATTAGCAATGTGTGTTGAAATATGTTTGCCTCTATCATGTTCACTATAGCCTAAGGTCTAGGAAGCACGGACACGGCTAACTGCAGGCGTGTCCGCGTGTCCGACACGTGTCGGACACGGACACGCCTGCGACACGCCTACGACACGTTTTTGTACGTGTCCAGCGTTCAAAAAAAAAAGATCGACTCGGACACGGCTGCGACACGGCTTGGACACGGCGGCTACGACACGGACACGGCTCGGACACGGAGGAGGACACGGCAGACGCAAAACAAATTAAAAAACTTTGTTTCTCTTCCCTCTCTAACCTAACCCTAATTGCATCGAATTAAAAAATAGAACACGCACGCTCCTCTCTTCCTATCTTCTCTCTCGCTGGAACAACGCTCCTCTCTTTCTCTCTTCTCTCTCGTCGCCTCTGGTCGTTGCCTCTGCTCTGGTTGTCGCCTCTGCTCTGGTCGTTGCCTCTGCTCGTCGCCTCTGCTTGTCGTTCTCTCCTCTGCTCCGGTCGAAGGTTGGTTTGCTGGTTAGTTAGTGTATTGCTGGTTACTTTAGTGATTTGGTTTGCTGGTTAGTGGTTACTTTAGTGATTTGGTTTGCTGGTTAGTGGTTACTTTAGTGATTTGGTTTGCTGGTTACTTTAGTAGTTTAGTGATTTGGTTTGCTGCCTTGCTGGTTATGTATGTCAGTGTGTGTGTATATATATTAATTCTATGAAGAAATTCTATCATATTCTTCTTCTTCCAAGAGGTCCCAATGAATAAGTAGTCTAATTAATTATGTAATTGGATACTGCAATTAGGGGATAGGGATACATATATGAACATACATCTAATTAATTAAATCTACAATATGAATATTATATATTGAGTGTTAATTATTCGAAATTTATGAGCAAGTGTGAGGGTATAAGTAGAAGAAGCACAGAACATGTTATAAGTAGTAGAATTTTTATTGTATTTTGTTTTTTGAAAAATCATAAGTTTCACAAAGATATAGCTAGCAGCCAAGTGGTCATTAAATAGTTGGACGTGTCCCATATTGAGAATTAAGCAAATATGACATGTGAAGGAAGATGTGTGTGTGTGTTTTAATTGCTTTATCTGCAACCTTGATATTTTTATGTATTTGGTTATATCAATTTATTTATTTATTTATTTATATATATATATATGCCGTGTCGTGTCCTAAGATTTTTAGAAATTGGTGTGTCCCCGTGTCCGTGTCCGTGTCGTGTCGCGTGTCCGTGTCAGTGTCTGTGCTTCATAGCCTAAGGTGAAGCTATACAGTAGCGTCAATTATGTCATTTCGCAAAACTTTCAAAGAAACACAAAGAAATGCACATAATGACAAGACAAAAGAGACAGTGAATACATTTCACAATCAGTGGTTTTATGCTGGCTTTCAGTTGAAATTTGTGCACATAGACATAACACAATGTATATTTTTTATGCATATCAACTTTGTGTAGGAAAACATGTCTACCTCAACATTACTTTTCGCTCCTTGTATACGCTGATTCCACATATTGCGGATCAGAGCCCGCCGCCCTTCAGCCACAGGATCTCCCATAGGAAGGGTACAGTAATCAATAACCTGGCAGAAGAGAAGATTTTCCCATATTACAATTCAAAACCATAAAATAAAGAAAATTACTAAAAGATGAAACTTATGATTATATCAAAGCAAAAACCTCTTCTAGTTCTGATAGCTGCTGAACACGAACCATGTTACTGTAAGCACGTTCATAGCTCTCCAAAACCTGAAAATGATTAAAAAATATGAGAAGATACATAATTATACACAACATAAAAGAGTGAGTAACAATTGCATCTTATAAACTCTACAAGTAATACCACAAGAATATCACATTCACAATCACACTGACTAGGCATAAGTAAGCATTGTCAGGTAGTGAAGTACAAACCTATGTTTCATCAGAATTAGCACAGTTTATAAGTATACAAGACAAAATAATCGAAACAATAATTTTATTCAGTTCCAAATACCAACATAAAAGCCAAAATAAAGCAGACAGAGCATATTCATAAGCACAAAATCTTCAAAATGATGTCATATTTGTTGAGGGCATGTCCATCATAAGTAAAACCTGAGTACATCAATATTCATGATGAAAACAATTTTTATTTTAATATTCCATTATAGCCAATCCCACTTAGTCGAAAAAGGCTGTGTTTGTTTTTTGTTATTGTAATGTATTGAATATTTAGCACCACTTCTGGGTGCAGATGCAAAACTATACTGGTGGAGTGCCGCTACAACGATAGCAAAACTTCGAGTCCCTTTTTAGAACTACAGTGCTGTTCACTTAGTCCCAGCAAGTACACAATCATTGGAAGTCAAGTGAACCATTGTAATAAAAACAACAAAGAATAAACAAAGCCTTTTCCCACTAGTTTGGGTCGGTTATATATAGATCAAGCAACGCCAACGTGTTATGCCTTTCCTCATTTTTATAGTTAGGTTATTAATAGTTAAATCCATCCTAATAGTTTCTCCGAAGTGGACCATTGAAGATTAAGAATAAAAGCAGAAAGCAAAGGTTTAGTAAATCACACTCACCAGAGCAGCAAGTTCTGTTGCCACACATTTTCTTGCTCTTTCAACATACTCACGTGCTTCATCATACTGCCAATATATTAACATCAGCATGAATGAAATTTCAGCTATGGTAAACCAAGAATACTAGATGTCTCAAGCAAACAAATACCTTTCCTCTACGAACTAATAGAACAGCCCTGAAGAATGTGCCACTACTACTTCCATCACCAGTAGAAACAGTATTCCCCAACCCCCGAAGTTTAGTTTCATCACCATCATCTAATCGAGACACATATTCTGCCATTTGGTCCCATTCTCCCATATTCCAAGCAGCACTTGCAGCCTTAAACGATAAGTAGAATAAGCATGGATAGGGAAATTAGATAATCAGAATATCATGACCATGGTAAGTACAGAACCAACCATTGGTGCCATTTCAAGGCGAGCAGATGGCTCAGCTGGAGTCCAATACTCTTTGCATAGGTTATTCAGCTCCTCCCAGCGAGCCAAAGAAGCAAGGCATCTCATACGTCCTGCAAAAGAAGCTCCAAGCTCATGAACATTCAAATTTATATCTACAAAGCCAAACTGGCAAGGCAGTAGCCAAAATTCCTTCACATAGAAAGACAGATAAGCATGTACATAGTGTTGTACTTGACAAAGAAAAAGTAGCAGGAGAACAGAAAAAAGGATTGATATTTTACTACAGAAAAGAAACACAGGGTCATTTTTATCCCCTTGCTCTTGGGACATTCGTCTATATACCTTCTTCTATTTGGTCTTCTTGTACATCTTTCAGAGTGATACAAGTTCCTTTTTACTTTCTTTAATAAAAGAGGACTCTTCAGTTTAGCTTTCAACCCATTAGTTTTTTATGGCGAGCAGCTGGCTCAGCTGGGATTCAGTATTCTTTAAATAGGTTATTCAGCTCCTCCCAGCAAGGCATCGCAAGGGAAGAGGACTTTTAGTTTAGGTTTCAACCCATTAGTTTTTACCCCATTATGATTTCTTAACATCGGTCATGAAAAAAAAAAATGACAATGCATAATGCATACTATTTAAAAGCAACAATTTCCATCTTTCTTTTCATTCTTTCCTTCTAATACTGGATTTTTACTAAAAACATAAACAGACTAAGATGCTACACTTTCCTTCTCAATATTCCATCTTTACATCCCAAGTGGGTGCTGATTAGTGACTACTGATAAGTAAATTCCAATATTCTAAGGGTATGTTTGGATTGGGGATTAAGGAGTGGAAGAGGAGGGAAGGGGAGAGAAGTATCATATCTCCCCCTTGTTTGGAAAGTTGAGAATTAGAGGGGTAGATAATGGACGATTAATTCTTAATCCTCCATTATCCTTCTCTTTCACAAATTCAAGATACCTCAAATTGGGGTATTTTGGAAGAACTACCAACATCCAAACAAGAGGGAGAGTAAGAGAAGATTAACCTCCCCTCCCCTTCCCCTCTTAATTGCCAAACAAACCCTAAAAGTTCTTTTCTACGTTTTTGGTAAATTATATAATTATTTTCAAGATGTTTGGGTAATGGGATTTGAATTTCTTCAATTAATTATAATTTTAACATAACTTTTTTGTTTTTAATATTATATAAATTTAGATTCAAAATGTGTCAAATCTCACTTCTACATTAACAATGGCATATTGATGGCCCAAGGATGATCATGGGCTGAAGGTTTAAGGTGGGAAAAGAAAAGGGATCGAAGGCAGAAGGGTAATTGTGGAGAATAACCACATAACAACCTCTGACAGCAGCAGGGTAGTGGAGCAGGAATGGGTATATAAAAGTGGAGGGCTGTGTCATGGCTCCTTAGGCAAGAATTAGGAGGATGAAGGGAGAGCCTAGCCTCTCAAATAGCTAGGATATCTGCTACTGTTTTTCCTTAATATTATTTTACTGTGTTGAGGTCCGGGAGTGCATTTTGAGTCTTTCAGTGCTGTTTTGCTGCTACAGTGAGTGTGTTTCGCTGTTTACATTGCTGATTGCTAGTTATTGAGTATATTCAAGTATTTTCCCATCACCCGTACCCATTATCTTTTTAAAAATTGCCGTATCATGTACCCATACCTGCACCTGCACCGGCACCCGCATCAGTGCAACCTAGACAGCTAAAGTACAATATAGAAATTCTTGTACCGCACATTCAAGTAACTGAAAAAGGCAAGGAATAAAGCTAAAAATATCATTGCAGACCTAAAGTTGCATCCAAGACCAGATGTACACTTGTTGCTTGAGAAGCCTTTGCAGTATAAGCCTTCAGGGCATCGTCCCACCGCTGCAGTTTCTCATACCTAAAGAATTTCAACCATCCATAAGCCCATAATCTTTTCCAGAGTTTCTTGGTGATATAAACTAAAACTGCATATGCAAAAGAAACGAACATTGGGATGTTAAACATTACCATGACTCCTTCAGTTGAAAATCAAGAAGCTGTTGGGCATGGGTCAATATTCCAACTGCAGCCTACAAAAGTAGATATTTTAGTGAATATGTAACCCCCCATAGAAAGCAGAGATAATAAAATTAACCTAGAAAGCAGCAGCCGCATAGCTTGATTAGAAGCCATTTCTCTACAAACAAACCTCATGTTGGTGTAATTGGTTGTTTATATGAATAAGAGCTTCAACTACAGCAACTGGGTTGGCATCCATCTTCTTAGAACGCGCTCCTTCAAATTCCATTTCTTTATAGTGTAAGGCTTTTGCAAATGCCCGACACTGAGAATGGCATAGAGAAGTGAAAGCACAAGAAACAGATAAGAGATTTTAGAATGAAAATCCCATACAACAAGGTTAAAGTTTGTGCTAAGCAGCAGGTCGTGCAAAACAAAACAAAGGAGAGGAATAGGGACCTTCTCAGCAAGAGCACCAAGAAGGCGAATGTCTATTGGAAGAGGTTTCTCATCATGCTCCATGAACTCGGCCTGCAAATTCAATCATTTATAAATATAGAGGAGGGTCAATCGCTAAAACATAGAAGGATATAGTTTCATCTCTTTCCCATGAATGCTGAAGGTTACCTATACTAAATAGTAAATGGCATCAAACCCTCGTTATTAAAACAGAAAATTTTTCTTCAGAAATATATCATGTTCAGATTGATAAATGAATGAAAAACTACTTATCCAGCCACCAACTTTCATGATCTTCAATATGAACTAATAACTTCATTCAACAACTCTAACGGATAATGAGCTCTATCAAATAGCAGATCTCATTTAAACAGTATCCTTTGATAATAATGCCCTGACAAAAGATTGACGCGCTAAAGGCCTCAAAGTTTATTTACTGATTTCCAGATTAAAGTACTTGTTTATGTAATTGAGGTGCACCCGAAAAAAAGGAAACTATAATAAATAAATGACAAGTTGAAATAAAATAGTATAGAAAACATCTCAGAATTCCATGTATAATTAGAAGGATGCATTGAGCTTTGAGCATAAAATCAGAAGCAGCATAATTTTGCAAACAGAATTAGATCACCATCCAAATAATCTAAATATTCTTCGAAGTGCCAATGAATTAAAGTCACAAATTCTCAGACTAAATTGTGCCCCTTGGCATTCTTGGAGTAGATATACCAAATCTATCATCTTTTGGAAGCAAACCTTACAGAGATCTCATAATTCATGTTTCAATTCAATGTAAAGATGAGAAATTATACCAAGTTAAGAAGAGTTGCCAAAATTTCTGGAGGAATATTTGGTGATGAAAAGGCCATTTCTAGACTTCGGACCAACTGCTTCTGGCTGCTCTCATTCAGCTGTGCCCAGCAGCTGACAAATCCAGCTGCGAACAACTCTCGACCAACAAAGGGCTGGAAAAGCATATCAGAAGTGAAAATTAAGAGAAAAGTATGTTAAATTTCTTTTAGTAATATTAACAGCCAAGGAAACCTGCAATTGTGCAAGCCTAGCACAGGTTCGTAGGGCAGGAGAAGGAGATTCCTTTAAAAGTTGAATGCTAAAATGCCTCATCCATTCTGCCCAATCTTCTTTAGTACTTCGCTGAGAAGCCTCCCCAGCTGTCCGTAATCGACCATCATTAACCTGTATGAAAAGTATTTAAGCCTCCAATATAAGAATATATAAGGAAAAAAGAATCAGAACATTAGACTATAATGGATCGCATTCCAGTAAATCTTTTTTTTATAGAAAAAGAAATATTATTAAGGAAGAAAGTACAATAGAAGTGGACAAGAAGTCCTCTAAGAAACAAGAAAACCAACTGTAGAATTATGAATAGGAAAAATTCTTCTATTGGAAAATTGATTGATTACATCTATGGACCATGTATTTATACACAAGGTTGCTAATCAAACTAGGAAACAAAAATTAATAAAAGACTTATCCTAATAATTAAATAAATACTTATCCTAATAAATTTAAAGCTTCTTCAAAAAATAAATAAAACTTCCTAAATATAATCTAATAAGTCTAAAAGTTAATCTAACAAATTGAAAACATAATAATCCTAATCTTTTTTTTTTTTTGATAGAAAAAGTAGTATTATTAAGAGAGAAAGAGAGTTCAAATGAGGAGGACAAGAGGTCCTCTAATCAACATGACAAGAAAACAAACAAAGAAAAACAGCAAAAGGAAACCAAAACTTAGCATTCAAATTCCTTTGTCCTATTCAAAACCATCAAAAAGAAAAACAGCAAAAGGAAAACAAAACTTCAGCTCAATAGAGCTTTCCAATCCCTTTGGAGATTAGTAATGGAAACGCCTCAACATTCCGTTCGTTGAAATCCACAAAGAAGTCAAAAAGGTTATTCCAGTAAATCTTATTTCCAATTCCGAGCTCACCATTCAAACAACGACAACCTTCTTCCTGCTAAACCCCTTTGAAAGTCTAAGGCCTCCTTTTACGTCGTTATAAAAATCATAGAAAGCGTGGGTGGCAAAAATATTTCATTTTTACATTGTTTATTTTATATATATATATATATATATATATATATATATATATATATATATATGTATCTTTTAATTAAAACTCTTATGTTAAAAGATTAATATGTCCCTTGCATAAATTTAGTAATTAAAACAAGTGTCCCAAGAATAGAACAAGAGGATTGAAACTAAACTACACAACACACATGAAAGATACCTGATGGCCTCTTAGTTTGTGAGAATCAGATCCATCTTCATAAGGGTCATTCTCCATGTCATCTAATGGGTCACTAACGACCTCAACAGGAAGCCGTCGGCTCAATCTTTGAATAGCTGCACTACCAAGGATTAATGGTTCACGTCTTTGGAGACGCCCTTCAATTTCCTCAAATTCCTTGTGCTGGAGAAATATACAATTTTCTTAGAAATTCCAATTACAAAATAGATGTTCATTATACATTAAAAGGTAAAATGAAATAAAAAAACCGAAAAGGAAAATGTCAAGACCCTTAATCGATATTTAAGTAGAAGTTTGTGTATAGATGGAATAAAAAGCATGAAATCTTCGCCGAGGGCATGAGCCAGACAACACAGCGCATCAATAGCATCCTTTCGGAGCTCATCATTTTTCCTGCATATGAGAAGTGTAATTACTAGAGTCACAAGACCAAATGTGAAGTGACTATGAAATAGATAATATTAACAAGAAACGTTTAAGGAAACTCAAACAATCCAAAACTTCACACTATTACTAGAAGTTTTCACAAGACATCTTATTATCAAAGAAAGATCACTATAAGAAAGAAGTGGTTACTTTGCAGTAATGGGAGTATCGAAAAAGAAATAATGAACTGAAAATCCTAGACCTTAATCAAGTTCTACCTCCAACAACAACAAAAACCAAAGCCTTTTCTCACTAGGTGGGATCGGTTATATGGATCAAGCAAAGCCAACGTGTTTTTGTCTTTAGTCATTTCTATGGTTAGATTATTAATAGTCAAATATATCCTAATAGTTCCCCCTATTGTTTTCTTTGGTCTTCCCCTACTTCTAGTTATTGGGCTACCTTCCATCTGGTCAACTCTACATACAAGAGCCTCTAACGGCCATTTTTGCACATGACCAAAACAACTTAGTAATCTTTCAACTAACTTTTCTATTATAGGTGCTACCCCAACTTTCTCTATAATGCCATCATTCTTAATCCTATCCTTTCTAATATGACTACTCATCCAACATATAATTCCAAATTAAGTTCTATCACCAACATGATAAAATTCCTTGTAGCCTCTTTTAAAGGCAATAAGAGCAATAACATTCTTTTATATGATAAAAAGAATTTACTGGTGAGAAGAGGTATAATAAATAATGGGTCAAAAACAAAGGATAAGAGATCCTCCGCAAAAATGTTTAACCAAAAAAAAATGCAGGCTCTAACTAAACAGAGCCTTCCCACAAAAAGTGGAATTTTATTGTGGGATTCCAAAAATGGTTTCTTTAGAAGAACAAAAGCATTAGATTTGGAGTATCAATTTGATCGCTAATTCCAGCCCAAAACATAGTCCTTGGAGGGAAAAGTAGTCAAATATTACTGGCAAAACAGAAAACCTTAACCCAGAAAATATCCAGTTCCCAAGGAAATAATCCTTGAGAACACATTTGACATTTGAAGACAAGAGATTACACGTCTTTTTCTTTCTTGATAAAGAAAACTTCCTTTCGAGAGAAAAGTGAAGAATACAAAAAAAACAGGTTAAGAAAAAGAACCCCCGAAGTCCAAAATAAAATAGACAATAAAGAAGCCAAAAAGACTCACTTATACAAAAACAATGACCAAACTTTCTGTATGTGACCAAATAGACAATCCCTCTAAACAACCATTGATACTTCCAGCTGTAATTTATATATTTTTTTATAGAAAAAGAAATAATATTATTGATGAAAGAGAGTACAAAGGAAGAGGACAAGAAGTCCACTAAGAAAAAAGAAAAAAAACAGCAAAAGAATAAACAAAAACTCTAGCTCAACAACACCTTCCAATCTCTTTTGAGATCTATTAGTATTAATTCTATTAAGTACCTCTGTCCAAACAAAGGCCTTAGAGAGAAGATTAGAACTAGGATTTGGGCTTCTAGTCAAATATTAAAAAAAGAAGAGCAAGTATAGAAACCTGAGGGGTCTAAATTCCATATCCTTCTATCAGAAATGGATGAAGCATGAAAAGAAGCAAGAATATCCAACAACAATATAATGTCATCGACAAGTCTATCATTAAGATTCCTAGAGAAATGAAAATTCCAGGAAATTCTAGCTGTAATCTATTTATATATACATAAAAGAAAAAGGAAGCAATGTAAAATCTTCTTCCAAAGAAGGATTATTGTCTTCTTGATACAAACCCATTGTAAAAGGAATCTAGAAAAGTGCTCTTAATTCTCAGAATGGACTATGGAGCTTTGAAACCCATGAAATATACTCCTACAACATTCCAATTTCCAACCATGGTATACATGGCAAGAATCCTAAAACTTCCTCCAAATCATCTCATCTTCATCCTTTCCTGATGGGGATGGGGATAGTATGGATGTCTCTAGGGTAGTATGGGATGCTCGATGGGGTACTTAAGTGGCTTAGTCCTTCCCTTTCAACAGTTAGCTTTTGAGGGAGGGTTCCCAAGTCACATGGGTTCCATCATTTGGTATCAGAGATGGATTGTCGACGCACAAAGAGGGCTACCTGCAAAGTGGCTGCATCGCAATAGAGAGAAGTGTCACAGAATACAGCCGCTTGGATGTCGACTATACAAGGGAATTGCTATGATGGGGATGGGGATGAGGATAGGGATAGTATAGGATGTCCCTAGGGTAGTTTGGGCTACCCAAGTCCCACATCAGGAAGTATGAGATGCTCTATGGGGTACTTAAGTGTTTGGTTCTTTCCATTGTACAGCTAGCTTTTGAGGGATGGTTCCCCAAGTCACTGGGTTTTATTGCTTTCCCTCTACTTCGCCTCAAATGAAAAACAACAGAACTTCTTTAGCCATAAATCACAACAGGTGACAGCAATTGTAGGAAAAAGAAATTCCACCAACAATACTGGAAGAATTTGCACGGAGATCCTTTTATCTAAAAAAATTGCATGGGGATCACAAAATTTGCAAACCACAAAGCCTCACACAGTCACACCTTCCTATTTGCTAAATCATTAATATCTCCATATAATTATTAATTACTTGCATAAATGCAACTATCCATAATTTCATTACCATTAATTATTCACTCAAAAAAATCAAGAAAATTATACTTTTCTATTAGAGATAAAGATTAAGTCCCACATCTAATAGGATAAGATACTCAATGGAGTACTTAAGGAAGCTTGGTTCTTCCTCCTTACGAGCTAGCTTTTGAGGATGGGTTCCCCAAGTTAACTTGAGTTTCAACATAGTATAAAAGCTTAATGGTCTCACGACCCATGACGATCCAAATCCAAGATGTGAAAAAAAAAAAAGAAAACCCCGATAAAAAAAAAAGAAAGAAAAAAAGTGTGGCCTCTGAGGTTCAGAAAAAAAGAGTACAAGCCCGAAAGAAAAAAGAAGAGGCCTCTGAGACTCAAAAAGAACACAAGCCAGAATAATAATAAAAAAAACCAAGTCACAACTAGAAAAAAAGAACAGTTGGATTTGAGGGGGAGTATTAGAGATAAAGATTAAGTCCCACATCTGATAGGATAAGATACTCAATGGAGTACTTAAGGAAGCTTGGTTCTTCCTCCTTACGAGCTAGCTTTTGAGGATGGGTTCCCCAAGTTACCTTGAGTTTCAACACTTTCATTACATATTAATATGAAACTAAACAATAGAAATTGTCGACTCACCCATCTAAAACTAGCTTCAAGTGATGCACAAGAGATGATATATGTCCAGTGACCTGATGAATGCAGAGAACACGGTTGATAACAGAATTGAACGATCAGAATCAAAAAATAAAAGTACAACTATTATTTTATCTATTACAAAAATGAAATTTATAAGCTTGAGTGATTAGAAAAGTAACCAACCTGTACACGGGGGATCAATCTTGTCAAAGTTTTTATTGCAGCACGTCTGATGTCTACTGAAGCATCCACTTTAAACAAGCGGATAAGAGCAGGAAGAAGAAGATGCATATGCTCATCCAAAGTCCCTACACACATAGAATAGATAGTTAACCATTTTTTTCCCTTATCAAAAATATAGATAACTAATTCATTTTTGAACACAAAATCAAATTAACGGGTCTTACACCCAAGAAACCCATAGCATCACGTTACAATATTTTAGGGGCCACAAGAGACAAACTTATAACCGTCAGGGCATGACCATTTCATCCCGAAACCTTGAGCTATTAGGTGATGGCAAATGAATAGTTTTATTTTATCACTAACAAAAACAAATCAGATACTCAGAATTTTTCGCAAACTGTTCTAACCCCAAAAACCCACAGGAACAAGCAAACAGCACCCGGCAAAATCATACTCCTCCAACCCATTAACCAACAATGATCTGAGTAAAAATTAAAAATACACAATATATAACAGAGAATAGCACTAACCACCAAACACTTCAAGGGTGTGGAGAATGTCGAGAACATAAGTGTAGTCATTGCAACGTTCAGCATCACTAAGGACCTGAATGCAACCTGGAAGAATAACTGGAAGATATGTTCTGAATTCATCATTAAGAGCCAGGCAAAGCTGTTCAACCAGGTGGAGAACCTGAAACATTCAAGGAAAATAAATAAATCATGAAACAAATATACTAAAATATTTAGGAATCTACCGAATTTGCAAGAATAGCCACACTTACTGGATACCCAAGGGCAGGACGAACTACTGCTGGAAGTGTGAAGGATGACCACAATTCCGATATTAAAGAAAGTAACTCTTGCAAATATTTACGGATATGCTGCACAATCACATCACATTCAAGCGCTAGTCAATGGCAGATCTAGGGATGGCAATGGTTTTGGATTTTTTAGATACCCAAAGAAAAAGAAATCCAAAATCCGTCGGATAGCAGTTAGAATACGGATAGTGGCGTGTAACTATTCATCGAATATTGGGAAGGGTGCAGATATTAGCTTTGGATACCCTTATCCGTATGATATAAATGGCAGATAAGATATTTGATTTCCAATAGCCAAATAATATATAAAATACTATTAACTACATATAATATACAATATATATTATTAATATACTCTATTTTTATAGAATATATAATATATATTATTAATATACTACATATTATTCATTAAATATAACTTTAAAATTAAGAATCATTTGTTTTACCATATAATATAATATAATATAAAGGAAAAAAATTAGATGCAGTTTTCATATCTTTGCCATAAGGTTCTCGAATCAGAAACCGACACATGGTTTATACAACTTATCTCTCCCATGAATGGTTCTTTTCAAAAACTTTTTCCACGTTTTATTTTGATTGGAGAACTTAGTAGCAAAAATGCATATAACATAAGTCCAACCCTAATATATATATATACATTAATATATTCTAAAATACTTGAACCCTCGCATCAGACTTCAGTTCACTCCTCTGTATCGAGCTCCAACCATCCACTCAGTCTCCCTTCTCTCTTCGGTTCAGTTCTTCAGCTTATCCCCTTTGGGTCCACTAAAACGACTCTCTCTCGCTGTAAAGGGTTGATATTTTAATTTCTCTATCAAATCCCCTCACTGTATAATTTTTTATTTCATTAATCGTCAGGCATCTTTTATGGGGTTATTTTTGGCTTTTTTGTTCTCTATCAGATCCCCTCATTGTAAATGTAATGGGTTGAGCTTTGGCTTTTTTTTATCCAGTCAGACTGGCATCTTCCCTATGTTTTCTCATTCATTTTGGTCGCACAAAGTCGGAAGCAAGTTTCAGGCCAAAAAGAAATGTTGGGAGCAAGTTCTGTAGTTGCCAAGGTGCATTCATTTCGGTATCACCTTCTTGATTCACAAAGGTGTAATAAAGCAGTAGTCGCATAGTATATTTTTTTTCCCCATATGACTATATCAGATTATGTTTTCCACAACCAATACTAGCAAGTATCAGGTTATGTTTTCCACAATCGATACTAGCGAGTATCAGGTGTTGGGTACCACATATAGATTATATTATCCGATTATAAGATATCTAATATCTATAACTTTCTTTCGATTATTTTGGATATTGGGTAGTTTCGTATACTGATACCAAAAAGTATAACCTTTTTTCAGATTCAGATGCAGGTAAAGAGTATATTGGACAGATAGTGAAAAAATTACACAAAAAACTGGATTATTTTGACTACACCAAAATGTACCTGGCGCACAATAGACACCAGAGTTCCAAGCTTCCATGTTATGAAGTCTTTTAGACTATCTTCACATGTACGGACAGTATGAAAGAGATCAGGCAAAACCTACAAGAAAGGGAAGGCAAGACCATGTTACAATCAAGTAAAATATGATTCAATGCCCAAACCAACACTACTTTTGATGTCAGAAAACGAATTCATGTGCCACAAATAATTATGATACAGTGCACGAAAATTTTATTGAATAAAAGGAGACTGTATCACACAGTAGACAAGTACAACTACCCATCTGGGTGGAGGAGAAGTTCCGAAAAGACAAATCAAGCCAAAGGGAAGCCAAACATAAAAGACATGGTTACTAAGAGGTGTAAATCCACCTGTCCAACAGATTTCTTGAGCGTTCAAGTTTATTTATGGCATGAAACAACTCGAATCATGGTCTAGCTAATTGAAAATTTTCAAAAAACCATACACATATCCATTTTTTAACTGACAAAAAGCCGTGCACGAAATAGAACAAAATAACAATAAACTTTACAATAAAAGGTAGAAAGGAAGTCAAGTCCAAGAGAACTAACCTTTGGCAGGTATGGAACGCAGCCAAGTCCCATTGACTAACCTCACAAAAAAGAAATACAATCAAATTGGCATCAAAACATCAACAGATAGGGAACAACAACAGTACCTATTCAAACATATAATCTGGCAAAGAATACAATTAATTATCCTTCACACAGTCAGAAAATTTTTTTAACCCAATAGTCAATAGGGCCTTCCAATCCCTTTGGAAATTCGTAATGGAAACCCCTCTAAACATTCCATTCGCTAAGACCCACAAAGAAGCCAAAAAGTAACTCTACCCCACAAAAGATGAGGTAGGAAGGATCTATTATTAAAGATCCTAGCATTCCGTTTCAATCAACGAAACCACAAGGCAGTGAGAACTGCACAACACCAAAGAGATTTATGTTCTTTGCACCCACAAACTTGATAGCAAAAAATGTACCCAGATCCAGTGAGCAAACCCAGCTCTCTTCAAAATAGCCAAACAACTTATTCTAAATAAATCTTGCCACATCACAATGCAGGAAGTGATGACTATTCGTCTCAGAACTTCCAAAGCACATCACACACACATTAGGCAACAAAGCCGTATTGGGACAACGAGTATGAAGCAGATCATTCATATTAATTCTATTAAGCCCTGCTATTGAAACGAAAGCCTTTACCTTAGAAGGAGCCTTGATCTTCCAAAAAGATTTATATAAGAAATTTGAGCTAAGGTATGATTGGGTATTAACTCTAAATCTTTGATATGTTATTTTGGTTAGACAAGCACATCGCTCCAATATTTTGGTTGAGGTGACATATTTCATTTTTTTTAATTTAAAAAGAAATATTATTAAGGAAGGAAGAGAGTACAAAAGAGGACAAGAAGTTCTCAAATCAACATGCCAAGAAAACATTATGGATAATGCTATGGTGTCTTTGGCTGGAAAGGAATGCTAGGGTCTTTAAGAATAAATTCCTCTCACCTCATCTGCTGTGGGATAGAATTACTTTTTTGTCTTCTTTATGGGCTTCGTCGAATGGTCTGTTTAGAAGAATGTCCATTATGGATATTCAAAGGGATTGGAAGGCCCTACTGAGATAACGTTTTAGTTTTCGTTTAATTGTCTTCTTTTATTTCTATTCCTGAGGACTGCTTGTCCTCGAGTTTGTAATCTCCTTTTTTTCTTTAATACAATTTCTTTTTTCTATCAAAAAAACATGCCAAGAAAACAAAGAGAAAAACAACAAAAGGAAAACAAAACTTAGCACAATAGAGCCTTCCAATCCCCTTGTATATCCGTTATAGAAACCCCTCTGAACATTCCATTCGCTGAGACACATAGGGAAGTCAAGAAGGTGATTCTATCCCACAAAAGATGAGGTGAGATGAACTTATTATTAAAGACCCTAGCATTTCACTCTAACCATATTTCATAGACCATACAAAAGGCTATCCAATTGCTTTCACATGGATCTTGTTCAGGTTTTTGTTTCCAGTTCTATTATTCCAGGAAAGTCTCATTGCCTGTTTTTTGTTCATCACAATTGCTCCTTCATTGAAACTTACTTTAAAACTTTACCTATCAATCGGTGGGGAAGAAATTTTTGGGCTTGATGTGAAGTTTGAAGAGAGTCGGGTGGGGGTGACAACCTATTCCGCTAATTGTAAGTCTAATGAAAGAAAATGGATGTTATAATGTCATTATTGGGATCAGATGGGTTTAATCAGTGAAATTACCAATATTATCTTTGTGATGTTAATTTCAAAAAAAAAAAAAAAAAGCAAATAGAGAGGGTTAAAAAAGGAAATGGTTAGAAAAAACCAAACCATCCCAAACACCCTAATTTAAAATGGTTTGAAAATTGAGGCATGGGATGCATTAGGATGGTTTACCCCACAAGGCGCCCTAGGTCAACTCACTCCAAAACCATCTTCCCATTCAAGTCAGTATCAGAGAATATTCCTATTATTCATTTTATTATGAAACAAAGTAACTATGGTTTGGGCTTACTGTTTGTAATCAGGCAATCAGGATAAATAAGGATTTGAATGAAAGATTTTAGGCCTAGGGTTATGTTATGTTAGCCCATATACTGCCATAAATAATGTCTAGTTAGTTATAGCCATTACATTTCCCTTATTAATATTAATAAATCAGATTATCTTTAAAGTCTTGTATTTTTCTCTTTTGGTTCTACACCAAGTCTAAAGAAGAACAAAGACAATACCTATTTACATACCTTGAATATGAACATGAGAGACCCAACCACCTTTAAGTGGTAACTAGCAAGTGATGGATCCCTCAGTATACGCATGAGAGAATTAATTGCAACCTGAAATCATAAACAGATATTTTAAAATCATAAAAAATGAAACAAAATTATAAAATAAAACACTTGAGGGATTTTAATAAGCTACTGTCGAATAGTAGTCTTCTGATGAAGCAAAAGAAGGCCACAAGTCCGTGGGAAATTCATCCATAGACTGCATATGTTGACCAGAATCACTGGCAGGACGTGTAACTTCTCCATGAGGCCCTGGCAACCTAAGTTGATTTCGTTTATGCTCATGAGGATCTAAAGCACCCATAATCCCAAGAACCTGGCAGAACCCGAGAATAATTTTACCTTAACACATTTGCGATCTTAACATAACAAATTATCTACTAAGTTCTTACCTTCAACACTTCACGTCTGGTGGACCAAACTAACTCACCATTCAGTAATTTTAAGAGCAAGCCAAGTAACTGGGGATACTCATTATATGGTGTTATAACATACCTGTCAAAATAGTGAAACAAATTTAAACTCCATCAATATAGTATAATTTGAGAAAATATCGTGTATACTAGTGGCATGACAATTTTTTCTTCAATTTATAAAATATGAAAAAAGAAAATAATTTTCTTTATATAAAAAATCATGGAATTACATAAACCATGGGAAATTATTTAACTTCCCACTCTTCTTGCATCTATTTTAACTCCCTACCCTCTCCACTCTTCTAGCATGATAAATTCATATTTTGTGTTAATATATGACTATGGTGTATAGAGACCAATAACTAGAAGGTCTCAAAACCAAATATAATAGTATAGATACAGATATGAAAGGATTGTGTTTGGGCCTTCTATGCAGTGCTTGCTCGGGGCAAGGCTTTCTTAAGGCAATATCTCTTTCATTTTATTCGGTTATATGGTTTTGGTCTTGCAGGTTCATCCTAATAAAAGCATACCCAATCCTCCTCACTTATATCTTTCTTCTCTCCCAATATAATCTCTTACTTCATATAACACAAATTTTTTTTTGATAGAAAAAGAAATTGTATCGAAGGAAGACAAGGATTACAAAAGGAGGAGGACCAGCAGTCCTCAAAATAAAGAAAAAGAGAAAACTAGTAAGAAAAAACAAAGCATTAGCTAAGCAGAGCCTTCCAGTCCTTTTAGATATTCATAATGGACACTCCTCAAAACAAACCATTCAACGAAGCCAAAAAGGTAATTCATATAACACAAATATTAGTATGTATGAAGCTTTTTTTCTGCCCTTCTAGAAAGCTAAAGTTTCCTCCAAGTTGAGCAACTTTGTTTGGAATGCAGTAACCAATATAATTAATATAAAAGATGCTTATGATTTGTAGGCTTCCAAAAGCCTATTTCCCTGGATGCTTGTGTTATGTGCTTTCAGAGTTCAGAGACAAACAATCATGTTTTGCACCATTAAGTTGCATGGAAGATTAGCAACCTCAAGCATCGTATAACTATAGGTTTGCCAAGTTTAAGGGAAAGGCAGCAATAAGGAGTGTAGATCAAGTGGAAGAATTCTGTTTTCACAAGAATTTCATGCTTCTGTCTGGAATGAAATAGACAACTTTCAAACCAGAGATTTCTTCTGCCAACATGGGATAAAACAGTTTTTTTCGCTTCACTATGGTCTCAGCTTGTTTTGGGGGAGCAATGGTTCACAATTTACATGAGAATTAAGCTAATGAAATTCTTCAGTTTTTTCTTCTTTTTTCCCTTTCGTATGTTTGCTATACAACAACAATCAAAGCCTTTTCCCACTAGGTGGAGTCGGCTATATGGATCAAGCGACGCTAATGTGTTCTGCCTTTACACATTTCTATGGTTCCTTTTGTATGTTTTCTATAAAAGTATTTTTATCATCCTTGTCTGATTGTCTCTACTTTCCTTCTTTCTCTAAGGCTGCACCACTACAGTTTGTTAATCAACGTATTATATCCCAAAAAGATTCATCAAGATGAACATAGAAACAGGTTATTCTTTTAAATACATGCACATACCCAGTGCTCTGTATGACTTGACCAAGTGTAACAACAGCTACTTCACGTTTTGCAACAGCTGCTCCATCCAATAAAGCATCCACAATGAGAGGCATAAGTTCAGGAATGTATTGCCTCATTGCAAAACCACCCTAATCAGAATCACAACCCAAATTAAGTGGGTTATTAAGTTATTTGAAAATTTAAAAAAAAAAAAAAAAAGGAAATGTACCCAAAACAATAGATAAAAGATATGTTCTCACCACCCTGGCAAGATCCCCCACAGTTACAAGAACTCCACTGATAATTCCAGTATTGGAATTGACATCAATAAGTCTGGCTACAAGTGCCTGACATGAAAAAAATATACTAAGAAAGTGTAACATTATAAAATGAAAATTAAAAGAAAAAAATGTCTCGTGAAAACCATAAAATTGTTAAACCTTATGAATTGGAGCAATGTATGGAAGTATTAGCCTTTCACAATTCCTTATTAAACAACCAAGTAACTTTGCACTTTCTTCTTTGCATTTGCTATCTGCACTGCTGACATAGCAAGAGAATTAATGGAAATTGAATAAAAAAGTTCTTTTTACTACCAAAGCAGCCATAACCATGAATTTTTCAATATATATTTATACACCAATAAGTAATGCCTTCTAAAATCACCTGTGCTCTAAGTATGTCAACAACTGTATCAGATGGCGACGAAGTGCTGGAAGAACATAAGCAGGATTCTTCTCTGATAACCTTCCAGCCACAGAAATAGCATACTCCCGCACATCAAAGTCCTGCAGAAGTAGACTCTATTACCAACAGGATGTAACAAATTTGGGCTTCAAGAACAAATTACAAGAAACTAAAATACCAAGAAGGTACACGAACAGCTTATTTTTCTTTCTTTTGATAAAAGAGTCTATAAAAACATCTCTACCAAAAATATAGCTAATGAAGCTTGTATCCTCCTAACACTAATGCACATTTCCTCCTAGAAACTCCGAACGCCCAAATTCAATGCAGCACATATCATCAAAAGGCCAAGATATTTCTTATTAAGAGTAAAAGCAAGGGAAGTGAGTGTAATACTTTAAAACTCATGGGGCATGAATGTAAATGTTATAACTTACAAAGAGGTTCCAGACTTCCAGTATAAATTGAAACTCAATGGGATGAGTGTAGGTTTATTAAAAACCTGAAGGCATGTAAATGTAATTTACTCCAAAGAAATTAAGAAAAAAGTAGCATAACCCATCTGTAAATTTCAAACATTTGTATACATAAAAATTTGAAATTTAAATAATAAACTATTAAAGATAATCTTATTTAAATTTTGAAAACATTAGTGGGCAATAATTTGAAGAGAGAAAAAAGGAAATGGAGGTTTTAGTGGACAACAGTTATGAGAAGTAGTTACAAATAAATTATATTTTTATTTTAAAAAATTAAGGCCAACAAATTTATACATTTCACAAGGGACCAAAATAAGATTGGATCATAACTTTACCTTATTATATATATAGAAGATATTATTTTAAAAAAAAATAAAATAAAAGATAAGCTTTTAAAATAAATTATTTCAGATTTAAAATTTAAAATTAATTCATTATTCATTATTTTAGAAATAGGTTAGTTTCCAATATATATTATCTTTTCATATTTTCTTTCCCTCTTTGTAGGACAAAATCTGAAATATAAATTTTGTTTTTTTAATTTAAAATTCAATATCATATAATTTTAAATTAAATTATGAATAGACGGTGAACATAGAAAGTTTATAAAAGAGGCTGAAAAATGGGCAGTTATAAGATTTTTTTTCCTTCCTTTTAGGAATTGTTTAGCGCCTTTTAGGAATTGATGGGAAAATGAATTGGACTCTAACTTTATTTCTTTTGTATATAAGATATGCATAAATATCAACAAACTGTCAAAGTGCTTGTACTCCCAAAAGACCACGAAAGAACTTTAAAGCTGTGTGTCACACTCTCTAAATTCTTACTACTTTCATTTGAGTATAAGTATAACAGATAAAAACACTTATTCAACATATCCAGCTCACTGGCATGCAATAAAATTACCCTATGGAGCTTAATGAGAAAATTAATGACCAAGAAAACAGAACTATGATCTTAACACAAAGCAGATACGGTGCACATAAGCCCAACCCACTCATCCTTTTTTTCCTTTACAGAAGGGGGGAGGTTGTATGCTTTCTGCACCTAACATCTATTAACCATACCTCATCATTTAAAGCAGCAAATACTGCACTCAGATTATCTGCTTGTGCCAAGTACTCATCAAAACCTCTATCTCCATGCAGAGAGGTAAAAATGGAGTGGCGGACAGTAACATCAGCATCTGCAACAGCTGAAATGAGAAGCTTCTCCACAAGCTGTATACAGTAAAAAATCAGTCAGCAACAAACATATCTGTAAAAGAGCAAGTCTGCAACATGATATTACATAAGAATGTGTCTTCTGTAAAATCTTATCATTGATCATGAGTTAATAACCGATCTCCCTCATCATATACAAAGATATCAGATGGAAACCAAAAAAAATAGAAGTACAATACAAAAAAATATCTATGAGAAAGTAGGGGCACGCTTGGTATAAATGCACAGATGTAAAGTACTGTAGAATAAAGGAAAGTACTGTAGAGAAAAGTGAGGAGAGAGATAGAGAGAAAAATTATGATAAAAAGTGTGTTTGGTATGTATAAAATATGATGTAAATTTTTTTTGGGAATCGTTGGATTACATGTAATGTACTGTTTGGTAATCATACCAAACATGCCCTAGAAGAGTGAAATTCAAAGTTCACACAGGAAACTCAATCAACAAATTCAATCCCTTCCATCAGCAAATCGTGACAGAGGAACTACTTTTAGGCTATGTCTGGAAGCAAGAAATGATGATGGAAAAAGGGAGGGAGAAGTCTCCTCTTTTCTTCCTACCAAACAAACCCCACTTTTTGCAATGTGATGAAATTATGTTTTTGTCCTTACTTTTTTACCCACTTTTATTGCATTCACATCACATTGACATGACATTCCCATTCCCTCCAACATTCCCATTCCCTCCTCTTTTCTCCTTACCAAACACACCCTAGTAATCCCAAGAAAGTTAAGGTAAAACACTTTTTTTAATTCCATCCCTTCCCATCCTATCCCATCCTTTTTCATTGCATTCCTTAGTCCTATTCAGTAAAACTTTCAAAAATAGCCTATGAAGCAGCTTGAACACCTACAGATTTGATAGCTAGAAAAGTCCGACGGTACAATCCCAGCTCTCCTCAGAGAAGCCAAACAGTTTATTCCAATTTCCAAGTATGCCTAGCCACCTCAAAGATGCAAAAAGAGATGACAATTTGTCTCTAAACTTTTGAGAAACACGTCAGACAAATATTAGGTGATAGAATCTTATAAGGTTTTCGAATCAGAAACAAATTATATGTATTAATCTATTAAGTACCTCTGTCCAAACAAAGGCCTTTACATTAGAAGGGTGTTGACTAGGATTAGTATGATGACTAGGATCATTATGATGCTTTGAGTTTATTAGATTATTTTTAGGAAGTTTTATTTTATTAGTATTAGTATTTATTTAATTTATTAGGATTAGCTTTTTATTGATTTTGTTTCCTAATTAAATTAGGAACTCTATGTATAAATTCAGGGGTCCGTAGATGTAATTAATTAATTTTGGAATAGAAGAATTTTTCCTATTCAAAATTCTACAAAGGGACTTTGACATTCCGAAAATATTAAACAAAGAAATAGTAGCAGTACCTGAACTTTGAATAAAAAATCATGAAGAGCAAGAATTAAATATCAATCTAAATCTTAAAATTTTACAATCTTACATTCCTAAATAACTTTAGCAATCCAATCCTACGTAAATTCTAAATCTTCTAGGATCTGAAAATTTATATCTTAAGATCTTACAATTTTTTAGATCCTGTGAAAGTTTGGATTTGTCATTTGTTTTTCATTGCTAGGCTTCTCTCTTTGAATCATATGGGAAGGATAGAAAATCATTAAAATTACCAAAACCTTTAGTGATACATTTATAGGCTATAGCCTTCACACCTGTAATTTGTTCAACCTTCAACTTTCAGTTGGTCAAGGTTGACAGTAAAATACCTTAGCAGTTAGCACTAAATGCCTTCGCCAGGGGCAATAAGTAATATTGTTTGAGTATTTTCTAAAAAGTTCATATTATGCTTATTTGTGACTTCTATATTAGTAAATGTATATTTTAATTGTTATATTTCTTTAAGAGTGATCTTGAGTATGATCTTCCAATCCTCAATCTCATTCTACAAGTTGATCTTTTTGACTACTTTATCAATCTTAGATATGATCTCAATCTTGACAATCTTGATGGTAGTATATTTTTTTATATCACCACAACAAAAATAAACTTGCTGAAAATAAGAAACAAAATCAAGAAAAGAAAATACCGATAAAAATAGAAAATATATATATTTGTAAACACCAAACCTCTTCAACAAGGCGGCGTCGCTTCCCTCCTGATCTACTCGACCTGCTAGAACCAAAATGGGCACATGCTATACCAGAAAAGGAATTTGCAACTAATTTGCAGCAACATAAGGCAGCATCTTTTCGAGTGGCTCCATCCTCATCATCCAAGTATATAACAACTGATTCACGGGCAAACTCAAGTAGGTCATGACCCTAAATTATAGCATAAAATAGGTTTAAACCCTCTGGCCACTTTTCAATGATTTCTTAAATACAAAAAGTAAGTAGCTGAAGAAAAATATCATTGGTAAAGCAGAAATTATGAAAAGTATACATGACAGAAAATAAGCACACAGAACCTTAAAGTTGAAACGAGCAAGAGTCTGCAACGCAAGTTGTACAAGGGCAGGACCAGTAAGCTCTGAAACTTGCGGAGTTACATTCACCATTGTTCCTCTACTCATGCTTGCTGGAGGCCTCCCCAGAGGATAGTGGGATTTAGAAAGAACCATAGATATGCTGTCAAGCAACCGATCTTGGATGGTTGGCAGCAAAGATGGAATGCTGAAATCATAACAAATAGCACAAAAATTGTAATAACCTCTCAAACTAACTGCTAAGAAGGTGGAAGAATTTGTTTCAATCAACCACATACCTGCTACTTATTTGCTCAAGGGATTCCACAAGTACAGTTGAAAGACCAGCAGAAAACATAATATCTAGAAGACTACGTACATGAGGTTCCATAGCAGACCCCATTGCTTTGGCAATACTCCCAACGCAAGCCAAGGCCTCAAGTGAAGGTTTGGTCCTACGCGGAGCAATCTACATTCATAACATGTGTTAACTGTCAAATCATGTCACAGTCATACCTAGGGTGCTGAAAATCAACCAAACACAAAATCCAAATAGGGCATGCAACAGGGATCAAGATAAATTATGACCAGAGACTGACATAAGATAACAACTACAACATACCGCCTCACGTAAGTGAGTAGTTATTGTCGGCAAATAATGGATGAGTTCCCCATCCAATGCTCCAGCCATCTCCCCGAGAGCAATGAATCCACTATCACGATCTTGAGGTATTTTCAAGACAGCAAGAATGTGATTCATACATATCTGCAAGAGATTTAATCAACTCAGGCACTCAAGTAAATGTTTGAAATACCATAAAGCCTCCATTCCCAATGGTCTTCCTCCCAGCTTTGAAATGCAAAATCAAGTATATGGAAAAAGTTAACATACTGTCAAGTAGTTAGTAACAAATCGATCACGCAGAAAATGTGCAATCCGAGGTAGCAATGAAGTTATGCTCAAGCGAACAAGCCGATCCCGGTGCTCCAGGTATCTGAGAACAATTTCGGCAACTTCTCTATATCTTGACATCATGAACTCACCAGTATTCCTGAACAAAAATAAGAATTTATACACAAATTATTAACTTGCCTAATAATAATGGCATTACAGTAACTATATAGAAAAATGGACAGAATTCTACATATTAATGCAAATGTTAGACTCTATTAACCTCAAAAGCTCTCCAACAGCAAGCAATGAACCATGTATGCTGTGCACTGGAGCACTTTTACCCAGTCCATCTTGGGTTGCCTCAAACATTCGATAGTACCTGCCAAGAAAAGAAAAATAAAGGACATACTCTCTAATAAGATTGTACTTAAGGATAGATTAAAGTAAGATATGCATGTTATAAGATGAAAGTCAATCAAAACCAGGCATCTCAAAGACAGTTCCATAATTGCAGTAGCCAAAACCCAAAACCCTCCAAATAGCCTTGCTATATAGCCAGAAATGAGCTTCACGCAGTCAATATAAAGGCCCAAGACTTTTCCCCTTTGAAGTCATTATTTCACAAGCCAAATTTATTATATTATAACCACTAACCCACTCAGCCAACATTCTTTTATACCATCATAGGCAACTATAAAACAAAATAATCAACCAAATGTAAATAATGCCAAAATTTGTGCCACCTATTTCTGCAAAACCAAGCATTAAGTAGGATAGCACGCTGCATGTGAGGGACTCTGTTTAGAAATAGTCTATATAACCATCTTTTTACACAAAGATACACAATGTCATAAACTGCTTCAGGTATTCTCTGATATAGAACCAGGGGGGTGTGCTTACACATCTATTGACAGAAGAAACTAAAAATCAATTGCAACAATACAGATAAAAAACCTTAATGTGCCTTCCATAATTGTTCACATTTTATGCAAGCTCTTTTGATTTAGCTGAAAGATTAGACCATCAGAGTCTATTGTACTACCTCTTATCCAATAAGAAGGCATGTACTTGAATAGTGTTGTTTCTGTGCAATCAACCTCCAAAGGTTCCAACCCAAGTGCAATTATGTTTCATTTTGTCCTAAATTAACTCCCTTGTTAACAGAACTTGGTTGATTTCATTTTTTAAATTTATGGGGTTAATGTACTTTATTAGCACCCATTATAATCAGATTGACTATGGATTTATATGTTACACCGCTATAATAGGAACTAACCATTGGACACGCCAGCGTGTCTCACGCTTCTCAATTACACGAAGGCATGCTCGCAATGCCTCCACAGCTCGCTCACGAACTGGCAATGCTGGATCCCTCAAAGCAACCCAGATAGCGTCAACAAATTCAGGTACATGAACATTAAATACAGTTGAAGCATTTTCTGCCATTTCCTGCAGCCAAAATAGAACATAGTCCATATGTTAGGGAAGTGAGATTTTTATGAAGTAGAAGACCAGCAAAATGCACGCATAAATAAGTTAAAAGAGGAAAAGTTCTCACAAAACAGAAGCTCAAGAGCCTCTAGCAATTCTAACCAAAAGAGTGGGTAGAAAAATTTCTATCTGGTCTAACTATATCACACAACTAAATCCATCTGGCACAACTGGGAAAAAAATGACGCTTACTTTCAAGATTAAAACAGCAGCAAACCGTCGATACTCCACTCTGTTCCCTTTAAGCCAATCCAGAGCAATTTTTACCTGAAGATAAGCAAATCAGAAAATACTGCTCCAAAAATAAAAAACACGTTGTTCTACAAGAATGTGCACAAACCTGGCGTTCCACTTCATCTGCAGTCATTGCTCCACCTGCCCTGGCTAGGTGGCCCAGAACCCTACTAGCATGAACCAAAATTTCGGGATCACGCTTCACATCAAACACATTCCGCATGTAACTGGAAAATCTCGAGACTTTAGAGGCATTCTCTCCGAGTGCCACATCAATCAACTCATCAATAGCCCTTAGAGCTCCCAGATTTTCAGCGACATCACTGCTTTCTAAAAGACTAGAAATTCGATCATACAACTGATCCATGAAACGAGAGAAAGCTTCACCGCTAAGGTCCCGAGCTTCTTCCTCTAGTTGTTTCTTCAGAGCAAGTGAGGCGCCCTCCTGCGCAAATTGTTCAAAACAGACATATATTCAGTTATTCCCTCCTTCTACCACCACACTTCAGCACCCAGTCCAAAAGGGTACTTTTCTACCCCCATACTATCAGCTTAATCTCGCTAACCAAGTAATCACAAAGCCAAAATTTGAAGTTTAGAACAGTGTACCTTGGGGTTGCCGCGAGTGCAGAGGTCAGCTAAGATCCGATTGAGTGCGTCGAAGCTTCCACCGCCGGGTCCGACGGAGGCAGGGCCACAGTAGCGGTGGGACTGCGACGTGGTTGCCATTTGGGAAGCCAGCCAGTCAGCCCTAAATTACCGACCCGCAGTGTCTATGTGAAGAAATCTTGGAAAGGAAAACAGGTGGAGCATTCAGCTTGTATGATGATGATGATGAGGAAGATGAGGTGTGACTATGAGCATGCCTGAAAGGTCTCTATAGTATATTTCCTTTGTCTCCTAACTCTGAAAGTCACATACTTTGAGACGAGGGTCCTGGGGTATCAAGGGTTTTCTTCTCCCTTTTTTCCCCTTGCAATTTTCGTTTGAGGTGGCTTCAGCCTCAGGAAGACACTTTTTTTTTTCTATCAAGACACACAAAATAAAATACTTAATTAAAATGTTTATGAAAACATATTAAATAAATAATGAAAAATGTGTTTTGGCAATTTTATATTTTTTTTATTTGAAATATAGAATATAGAACTTCTTGTTAAAGGATTAACAAATTAAGAGTCAATTGTAATTTTTATAAATTAAGAACATTACAACAATTAGAAACAAAGATAAGAGTGAATAAATACTTTTTATTGTTCTTAGAGGAAAATATATGTGCTAACAAGTCACTTGGAATCAATACCGGAAGAAATCAAAATATATATATTTTTAGTGGTTAGACATGTTACTATTTTTTTTAAACATAAAATAAAAAAAATATTATAAGAAATGGATTAATATAATTAAAAGAAAATTAGATAAATATAACAGAGACATTTTAATATATTTTTTTTTTGCTTTTAAGGTTTGTGACCAAAGATAAAAAACGTGATTAGATATCTTAATATAACAAGTGTTTGAATACTGTAACAAAGTCACGAGAAACACTCTATTCTTATCAATAATAGTTTAAGAGACGTTTTAATCCTTTTTTGTCTTTGTCAAAGTGAGTTGGCAGAAATGATCAAGAATTCGGAAGAAAGTTTTCGCCTCACCCATGGGCGAGGGTTTAAATCCCCTGAAACCATTCAAAATTCAGCTTTGGTAGGCATTCCTCCCCAGAGAGATCCCCTGGCACCTAAGGACTAGTTGAGTAGCTACAATTGGGTAAAACTGCTTGCAGTTTACCACTGGCACCCTTTCCGGTAATACTTGGAAGTGCCTTCCCTCACTATCATTTTTGAAACCCAAAATACCTTTTTTTGTCTTTGATGTTTGTGGCCAAATATTTAAAACGTGACTAGACATCCAGAAGTAACAATTGTCCTAGTATTGCAACAAAGCCATGGGAAACATTCTTCGTTCTTACAAATAACACAAAGTTTAAGAGACGTTTTTACATTTTTTTGTTTCTATTGTTTGTGACCAAACAGTAATTAAAAATGTGACTAAACATCTAAATGTAACAATCGCCCCCACTGTAACGAAGTCACGAAAAAACACTCGTGAGAAAAGTACAATTTTTTGTTGTGTGGGAGATATTTGCAAATTACAAATAACACAAAATTTAAGAGATGTTTGTACCGATTTTGCAATGTTTGTGACCAAACATTAAAAACGTGACTAAACGTTTAAATGTAACAACTGGCTCCACTAATGGCCAAAAAAAACACAACTGGCTCCACTGATGGCCAAAAAAACACAACTGGCTCCACTGCAACAAAGTCACGAGAATACACCTTATTTTTGTTGTATGAAATAGATATTTTGCAATGTTTGTGACCAAACATTAAAAATGTGACTAAACGTTTAAATGTAACAACTGGCTCCACTTCAACAAAGTCACGAGAATACACCTTATTTTTGTTGTATGAAATAAATATATGAAAAATATATATATTCTTGATCTATTTAGGGTGAGCCTTCTTTTTTTTTCTATTTCTGTCTTCGATACAAGAAGCACCACTTATCATACATTGCACTCATTAGGCATTCAAGGCCATGATTTGCTCGCACGTCAACACTAAAACACGCCCTTGTTTTCTCAGCCAATAATAAGAGACTCCAAGAATTCATCATATCTTTATGGGCTAAAGTACTATTTTCGTTCTCAATGTTTGCATGAAATTTAATGTTGGTCCTCAATGTTTCAAAAGTTTAATATTGGTCCTTAAAGTTTTGTTTTGGGTCGATTTTGGTCATCAAGCGTAACACCGTTAACTTTTTCCATTAAATGATGACGTGACATGCTTATGTGGCACATACTCTCTCTTGCGTGTCATATTTTAATGATGTGGCATGACACATCATCCCACATTGCCACGTGTCATATTTTAAATGATGATGGTGAAGGATAGAAGATGATGTGGCAATATGGGATGATGTGGCAGTGATGTGTCATGCCACGTCATTAAAATATGACACGTAGGAAAGAGAGTGTGCCACATAAGCATGCTACGTCATCATTTAACGGCAAAAGTTAACGGTGTTACGCTCGATGACCAAAATCGACCAAAAAAAACTTTGAGGACCAACATTAAACTTTTGAAACATTGAGAACCAACATTAAACTTCATGCAAACATTGAGGACCAAAATAATACTTTAGCCTATCTTTATGATTATTAAGTTAAAGGTTTTGTAAACCGGTGCTCTTAAAGCACTAGTTAAGAATTCATTTCAATCAATAAGAAAGTTTAAAAAATTATCTATGTTTACTTTCCATCAATTTCAAGATGATAAATTATCTTTGCAACAAGAGAAAAACCTTAATAAATATAAAAGAACACTTGTGAAATATACCTCAAGGGAATTATAAGGCAAACATATGGAAAGCTTGAACTCAAATTAGCCCATTCTGATTTAGTGACTTCATGTTTCTTTAAAAACACACTCTTGAGAGAATAATAATAGTTAGGAACCAATGAATAATAATATAATATTTTAAATTATATTTAAAAATCATATAACAGTTAGGAACCAATGAATAATAAACTACAAAGGATATATAGGATTACAAATAAGAGTGAAGATACGAGGAGGTTGAGTTCTTTGGTTGTCCTTGCATATGCATTTATTTTTCTTTTAAAAATTATCATAAAGTCATATTTGGAATAAAGAGATAGAGGAAGAGAACACTTGAGGCGAATTTTTCGTAGAATTGTCCTAAAATTAAATGTATTAAGAAGAAATTCAGGGTAGCATCCCTCGTACAAAAACATGTTAATATATGTCAGTAGTTTGATTATATATGTACCGAAAAGAGTTTCTAAACAAATAGTTGACCTAATGAAAAAATAGTCCAATAATTAAATTAGTATGAAACCAAAGAAAATAACAAGAAAAACTCATAAAATGCATCTAATTAACTGCAAATAATTTAACTATAAATTAAAATGAGTTAAGATATAACACATTAGTGTCATTTCATCCTCAATTATAATATGCATGTTCTCATTTTTATCCTTTTTAAAAATCATTTAAATAGAACATTTCTTCGCATTAATTTAATATATAATTAAAATAGGAGGGTTTTTTTTTAGACCAAAAAAATGTGAACATCTTTCTCAAGAAGTATTAGAATTTTCCATGTTTTAAGAAATTTGCTCATTCCATTAAATTTAACCCCAACCATAGGAGCTTAATTTATAACAATTTCTTCATCTATGAAAAATTAATTTGAGTATGAACATTTAGGAATGATATCAAATTGAAAAATATGACCAAAATAAGATTTTAATTTTAAATTTTCCCTTAGAGAAACTTTAATTTAGATTCAAGCAAAGCCCCATAAAACTTTTTATAACCCTATACTATCAAAACAAACAAAAATGGATATGTAAAATTAATTTGAAGACCTCAATGTAGGTACTAATTACTATTGTTTGCTTTTTGATTAGTTGTTGACTTTAATATAGTTTGGACTTTAAACATTGAGATTATGACAAAAGTATGGATAGAGCTTCAAGTTTTGGATTTAGGAAGAGAAGTGTATTTTATGTGAGAAAACAATTGATGATGTGTAAAATAATCAATTTTGAGATGAAAGAGAGTTGGAAAAAAATTATGGAAAGTTTAATTATACAATGATTTTTTGTTCATGTATTATCAAGTTCTGAATTAGAAATTATGTTACTAACTAGAAAGAAATTATAATGAAGTTTCCGAGAAATTAAACATCTATACTTGATAAAAACTAAAGATAAACTACATTAAAATTGAAGAAATTTGAGCCAAATATAATAACTACTTAAAATTAAGATGTATTTCACGCTAATTATAATGGAAAACAATGAACCCTACTACAGTTTTTGTAAGGCGAGAATGTTATGTATAATTTTTGTACCAAATATACTACGCAAAAGATAAAAAGAAATATTGTAATGGAGATAAATTGCGGAAGAGATAAAAAGCTTATTCTTTGTCAAATTCATTAGTTCTTATTAATCTAATTCATGCTAGTTGATGTACAATAATAAGAGTATATCCATTCTCCCATCAAGAATTTTTTTTTATACACAAGATTTAGAATCCACTTAAAAAGAATGCTTACAATCCACTTAAAAAGAATGCTTACAATTCCAATCAACGCTTTTTGATAGGAAAAAAAACTTTTTGATAATAATTAAACATGCCCGTACACATGCAAACGTGTGTGTATATATAGAGAGAGAGATTAAATTTACTTTTTAGTCCCTAAAAGTCTATGAAAGATTACAGTTTTGGTCCCCGAAAGTGAAAGATCACATACAATCAACTTTTTAATCTATCACCCATTAGCTATTGACGAAATAAGTGACATGGGTCGTTAAATGATAAAAAAATGTCGTTAAATGTTCTGTTGAACACCAAATAAGTTTGCATATATATATATATAATATCTTCTTAGCACATTAACACCTTATAAACTCATTTCCACCTCATGTTAAGTGCTTTTGAATGCCAAATCTGATATATATTTATGAGGTAACATATTGAAAAATGACATTTTCTCCACATAAACAAACTTATTTCGTTAGAAAAAATAAAATTAAATAAAATATATCTTTACTCCTCAAGAATAAACCAAAAAAATAAAATGAAACATAAACACAATTATCGCACAAGAATTAACCTCGAAACTCTAAATAGGAGAAAAAAAACCATCACTATTGCCAAAAGAAAAAATAATAATTAATGCGTGCATTTTTATATCACTTACTATTATCTCAAATAGCCTACACTCCAAATACACCCACACTCTCCAAAACACATATTTAACTACACCTTACACCATAATAAAGAGGAATTTAGAAAGTCAAATTCAAGCTTAAAATACTTTGACTTGATGCAATCTGAAACAAAAAGATTGGGTTCATTTTATAGGCTTGGTACCCAATACTTTAACTTTATATCCCAAGCTTTGTAGGATTAGGGATGGTAGTGGGTATCCGATAGTATCCGTCCGAAAAAACTATATGATATATCCTATAGATATCAGATAAGGTACAAGTAGTAAAATATAACTATCAATTAAGTATTGAGCGAGGTGACAAAGCTCCACTACACATCTTGCATCAACGCCAACCAATGTACATATGCAATTGTGAACCCGCTAGCAATAACTCATCTTCTCCATAGTAGCAAGAAAATACCATGGGTATCCCTTCTCAATCTTCAGATAAAATCATCCTCCCCCATAACGAGAGAGACATAACTAGCATCTAAATTGGAGCCATCCTAAAAAAATTTCCTTTACATATACCCAAACTTGAGAAGTCTTGTATGACTCTGATTGTATCAACATAACTTGCATTTGTCGCAAGTCAAAATTGATCATTCCATCAAACTTCTCTAATTTCACGGTACTTGAAAATTTTGGCATTACAACTGTGAACTTAAAAAAGTGAGCATAGGCAATAAATGCTCACAACTACACTTCCTTAACCAGCAACCCAACAATCACCAAGCAATGAAAAATAGTTATCGAACAATACAACATAATTATCTTTGATGTGGAAGATCGGGCACACCCGCAACTACAAAGCATACTGCGAAATTACATCCACCGAATCATAGTGCTCTGATACCATTTGTTTGAAAAAATAACAATAAATAAGATATCTTTTTTTCTCTTTGAGAGTAAACTAGAAAAATACAATGAAACCGAAATATAATAATCACATAAGAATTAATGTGCAAATTTCATACCATAAAAAAAAGTCACGATCGTTATCAAAAGATAACAAAAAGAAATACTACGTGAAAATTTTTACATCACACACTATTTTCTCAGATAGTCCTCACCCCAAGTACACACACTCTCCAAATCAAATAGTTAATTACACTTCAAAGCACTCTACAGAAATTTTAGAAAGTCAAATAAAAGCTCAAAGTGCTTTGACTTAATTAATATAATTTGAAACAAAAACACCCCACTCCATAATGATATTCCAAGCAATGTCATTTTCAATCAAAATCCCAATATATTTGTCGTCCTATAAAGTACTCAACGGCAACACGTTATAATTTAACGAGACACGTCACCAACTATGTTAACTAATAACGATTCAAAGACTAATGAGTAGATTATCGTGATCTTTCAAAAATTAAAATATACATTTAGTCGTATGATCAATATATATATATATATATATATATATATATATATATATATAGAAAGGTTAATTTAGATTTAGATATGATGAATGTACCGAATAAATATAAATAGTAATGTTTTAATATAAAGAAATATTGATCATTAATTTTTGATATGATGCAGATGAATGAATACTTTCTTGATATTATGTCAATTATATACTTCCTTGTATAATATAGTAAAATTTGACAAAAAATCTAAAAATGATAAGATCAATTATATTACCAAAAGAAATTTGATGATATTTAATTTCTAGATCCATTTTCTCTAGCAAATGTTGAATAGGTTATGATAATAATATTAGCTGCTTCTGAGACACCCTTCTTTTCCATTAAAATCCCTACCATTTAAGCCATGCACTAGATATTCCAAAATCTCTCAATCTAGAAACAATTTCAATGCAACCAAAAGGTTGTAACCATTCACAATTTTACACATTAGACAGCTAAATGCTAGTTTGAATAATTTTCAATTCTATGCACAAATGGACTATAAATTTCCCTCTTCCCTAGTCACAACCTTCATTCACTCACATCAAAATTATTTTATTGTGACATCTGCATATATTCTACCATGTCATCGATGACGCCTTCATCATCAAGAAAGAGCAAGGGTCGCCAAAAGGTGGAGATGAAGAAGATGACCAATGAGAGCAATTTGCAAGTGACATTTTCGAAGCGTCGTAGTGGTCTTTTCAAGAAAGCTAGTGAGCTTTGTACTCTTTGTGGTGCAGAGGTGGCTCTTATCGTCTTTTCCCCCGGCGACAAGGCATTCTCTTTTGGCCATCCAAATGTGGATTCCGTCGTTGATCGCTACCTCACGCGAGGGACTCAACCGTCACAGAGCTCCAATGGCGCTGCGCACCTCATCGAGGCTCACCGAAATGCCAACTTGCGCGAGCTTATCGCCCAATTCACGCAAATCTCTGCACAACTTGATCATGACAAGAAGCGTGGTGACGAGTTGAACCGTATGCGAAAGGCCATTCAGGTGATTTCTTCTTAACTTATGAATCTAATATTAATTATAGTTAAACCCTAAATCTAATGTTACTCACCATCAATTAATTATAGTTAAAATATATCATAAATTACGACCGCAAATGGCACAGATAGTAATTAGTTTATTTTTTCTTAATCATCGCCTCGATCCTGGAGGGGGATGAGAATGGATCATCATTCAACAGAGGGTCGCTTATGATTAATCACGCGCCTTCATTGATAGATACATTGATTCAAGGAAAAAAATCTTAAATTGACTTATAATGCTTTTTTTGGCTATTATTATCCTAAAATATTATCTCTCTTTTGTTTAATTCCTAAAAGAAATAATATAGTTATACATTGGTCCTTAAATTAAAGATTTTCCTTCATTTTTTCAACTCCCTGAAATATTATCATCATATTATTTAGTGTTCACAATTAAATTCTAAGTTTTATGCATGTTTATTCTCATGTGCTAATTAATTGTAATAGAGGTTAGAATTATTATAAGATTCAATTGTATATATGTGTTAAGTAATCTTTTATAAGAACTAAGCATAAAAATGAAGAACATTTTAGAAAACTAAGCTATGTTGCCCTAATTTTTCACAATCTCTGAGCATCTACAAATCTTTAACAAATTAATTAATTAAACAACTAATAAATTCTTCATTTTGATTTGGCTTTTTTCATCAGGGTCAATGCTGGTGGGCAGCTCCAATAGATGAGATGTCAAGGCCACAACTTGAGCATTTTAAGGTTGCTCTAGAGGAGCTCAAGAAGATTGTGACTAGGCATTCTGATAGGATGATCTTGATTCAGGGTGCTAGTAACAATTCCAATCACTTTGTATTTGGAGCTTCCTCTTCGAACGTGGCGCCGCCACCGCCACGGGCGATGTTTCAACCGCCATCGGCGATTCAGAATCCCGGATTTGATGGGAGCATGATGCATGGCTTCAACAACAACAACATGAGAGGATATGGAGGACCAGGGTTTTACTGATATATATATATATATAATGGTGCCTATTAGTATTTTATGATCAAATTTGTTTGCTTTAATAATTAATTATGCTAGTTTTATTTGGATTTGGATATTCTAAGTTCTTTAAAAATTTATTAGTGTAAAATTTAAATAGAGGAGAAAAAAAACACAATAGATATATAAGGTCCAATATATTTGAATTGATTCTTAAGATGTGATAATGGAGATAGGACCTTTATTATATATTGTGTGCAGCTTCTCCTCCTTTTAAATTTTACACTATAATTCTTTTTTACAATTTAGATCCAAATCCATTTTACTTCTATATATGGGTATGTCTAACTATGGTTTTCAAGATTTTCATCAGTGTCTTGTGATTTGTGATATGGTTATTTTCATTAGTGTCTGTCTTGTGTTTGCTCTTCTGTGTTAGAAATGATAGTTTGTAATTCCTGGTTTTGTAATAAAAGGCATCTTATTTATTATTTCATATCCATATATATATATATATTTCATTAAATCTGGAATCTTAATGAATTTAATAAATCCTTCGGATTGAATTTGATTGTAATAGGATAGTGAAATATCTATCCCCCACAATAAAAATTAGTAAACTTCAAAGAATTATTCAATTGATAAGAAGTATATTATATTATATATGATTATATGTTATATTTAGCAATGTAATTAGATTGAGCATAAACGGCTTGATATCTTCAACAAGTTTATGAGTTTGAGACCTTGTGAATGCAGTTATTTTCGATGCTCTCCCACCATAGCCAGGTGCACGACTCGGGTTGAGTCCGAATTAGTCGAGACAGCAACTCGAACACCGAGCGAGCAACCAAAAAATTCTAAAAATTTTTTAAAATAGTACACATCTTCAAATTGCAACTTGATTAATAATTAACTATAATATTGACATTTCTCAACTCAATCAACTTGTCCAATTGTAAAATGTTGGCCAAAATCATCAATTTATCCCTCCATTTTATATAAATTTTAAATTTTTTCCATTTGTCTTTATTAGTTAACATGATTTCTTTATTAGATTAAAATATCTTTAAAAATGGTTAAGCAAAAGTTCTATAATCAACACATGGCTAAATTAGTAGAGTTTAAAAGAGACTTTTAGGGTATGTTTGGATTGGGGATTAAGGAGGAGAAGGGGAGGGAAGTGGAGACTACTAAGATATCTTCTTCTTATTTGGGAAGATTAAAATTGGAGGAGAAGATAATGGAAGATCAATCCTTAACCATTCATTATCCTTCCCTTTCACAAATTCAAGATACCCCAAATTGAGGTATTTTAGAAGAGGTATCAACACCCAAACAAGGGAGGGAGGACATATGGAAGGTTAACATTCCCTTCCCCTCTCCTTCCCTCCCCCTCTTAATTCCCAAACACACCCTTAAAGAAGAAGCGTGGCCCAACATGTCACTGGCCCAACTTTAAAAGTGCTGTACAGTAATTAATTTTTTTAAAAAAAGAGTGATTTGTAAACAACTAGTTTAAAATAATATTTTATTAACTTAAATTTTTATGAGGAAGAAGCATGGCCCAATTCACACAAATCTCTCCACAACTTGATCATGAGAAGAAGCGTGGCCCAACACATAGAAAAAATGTTGTTCAATTCACTCTCTCACATTACTTTTAAAAAAAGTCCATTTAAAAAAATATTTAAAAATCAACAATTTTCATAAGTATACACTAATGGGCCATAAGAGTAAGAGACAACACACCTCTCATCTCATCCCTCTCCGAGGTGAAAACTTTTGATTAGTTGTTTTCATCCAAATGTCAAGTTCAAGATTGTAGATCTTGAAACGTTGTATTTCTTCAAAATACCTTCATTACAATTACTAAGGAGGAGTGAGAGAGACAACTTCCGGAGAGGGGAAAACTCAAACAAAAAAAAAAGACCATGGGAGGAAGATTTCTTCCATAGTGGAAGGAGAAACACATAAAACGGAAGACAAAAAGATAAAAGGTCAAATGACTCTTTTGGTCCTCAACGTTTGCACCAAGTTTAATATTGCTCCTTAACGTTTCAAAAAGTTATTTTTTGTCCTCAACGTTTTTATTTTGGTCAAAATTGGTCCTCCAGCATAACTCCGTCTGGTTTTTTTTGTTAAATGCTGACGTGGAAGGCTTATGTGGCACACCCGCTCTCCTACGTGTCATATTTGGATGATATGACACCATCTCTCACTCCAATTCAGCAAAACGACGCCGTTTTGCATCATTTCTCTCTCACTCCAACTCAGTAAAACGACGTCGTTTTGCTGAGTTGGAGGGAGAGAGGGTGTCATATCATCCAAATATGACACGTAGGAGAGAGGGTGTGCCACATAAGGCTTCCACGTCAGCATTTAACAAAAAAAAATCAGACGAAGTTATGCTAGAGGACTAATTTTGACCAAAATAAAAACGTTGAGGACTAAAAATAACTTTTTGAAACGTTGAGGACCAATATTAAACTTGGTGCAAACGTTGAGGACCAAAAGAGTCATTTGGCCAAGATAAAATAACATATCAATATGTTCTATCCAAATTTTGCACTACGTATCATTATTATTTATTCTCATTTTTCAGTTTTCTAAATTATGTTCCAATTTTCAATTTATAGATTCTATACTTTTTTTTCCCTAATAGATAACTCAAGCATGATGTGATTATTTGGACTACTATTCCCTTATATTATGGAAGTCTTAAAAGAATGCCTATAATATTTGTTAAATGTCTAAAAACAAAGATGTTATTCATGTCATGTGTAGTATGTATTCAATTCACTTAATTTTTTGTTTTTTTGTCTGAAATGAAAATTAAATATATACCGATAATTGATCAACATAAGAATTAAATACACTAAAACAAAGGAATTATGGGTTAATTTTTTTGTGTGTGCAAAATTATGGGTTAGCTTTGGGCCTAACAACAAAACAATGGAATTCTTCAGTGACTCTCCACTCTCATCTCATCTCATCTCGATAATTAATTAATTTATCTTAAGAAAAGAACAATAAAATATAAGCTGAAAATTTTATTTTGGTCATTTATGTTTCACCCAAGTTCTAAATCAATATTCTATTTTGTAAGTTGTTCCAAATAAACTCTTTTGCCTAATACCGTTAGTGTTATCTGTTAAATGATAACGTGGATCATTCGATTTCATATTGTTCTATTTTTTGTTTGGTTTGTTTGTTTACAAACCCTAAAATTTTGAAATAAGCTTCTCCTCATCCAAGATTTCTTCTTTCGCGTTTGGAGATGTTTGTTTTCCTTTAACGGTTTTTTCTCCTCTCCTCTCCTCATATCTGATTCAATTATATGCTTTCCTTCTCTTGATTTTTCAATAGCACTTTATTTTTACTTTTTGATTATTGTTTTACATAATAAACAAAATTGCGACCCTTGCTTTGCACGGAATATTTCTATTCAAATTGCTTTAAAAATTTAAAAGATTTTATTAATTGATAATTATATTTAATTTTTACTTATACAAATATGAAAAAAATATTTTTCAGATTATAAATAATGGCTTAATCTAAATTTTGATTTGCTTCAGATGTTCTAATTTAAAAAATAAAAATAATTTATTAATGAAAAGTGTAATAATATGGTTTCAATTAAAGAAAATAAAAATAAAAATGAAATGTGTATGGAAACAAACTAAATCTTTTATTTAAAAGCTCTATACTAAAATATTAATAACACTTATATGTTGAAAATAGAACTGCTAAAAGTGCTAAAGTTTATAAACATGTTGCTACATGTCTCTCTATTAAGCAGAAGACATTGAAAAAATGAATTATTATATTATTATTATTGTATCATACAAAATATATTTCATCTTCATTTTTTTCTCCTTCTACTTCACCATCACCGATCTATCTATTGTAATTTCTCCGTCTATTAAAGAAAGGATATTAGAATATAGAACCTACAAAATCTAAGATTTATAAGGCTATTTAATTATTTAGTCCAACTTACATCTTTCCTCATTCACCATCATCTTTCTCTTGCTATTGCTCTATATACTAAGCAAAATTTACTAAAAGTTCACCAAATGCAAAAGATAAAACCAAAAAAATTTTTTTGTATCATCATGTACAATTTTACATCATTTAGGGTATTATTAAAGTTAAAATAATTCATATAAAAATAGCTCGTAAATGAAGTGTAAACAAAAACAAATACATTTACAAAGAGTAAAATTACACAAGATAAATTTAAAGATAATGACAAAAACTTGAAGAGGAAGTTTGTGACTTGACAAGAAGGGAATAGATTTGAGAATGAAATTCCGAAGTTTGGTTGAAGTTTTTGGCATGTCTTGACTATGCACATAGCCCTTAAAGGAGCGCCATAGAGAACTTTCCCAATATGAAAATTCTGGGATGACTTTCTTGGCTTTTTTTTTTTTCTATTTTGCCCTCCAACCATCAATATTAAAATTTAATTATAAGAGTAAATTGGTCATTGTATCATTTTTACATTCTTATTCCCAACTAAATTCTTACATTTTTTTATATCATACCAAACGTAATCTTCAATATTCTCATTTTCATTCCTATTTATATTTGTATTCCTTCATAAATCAACCTTAACGACCAACATATTTAAGTATCATATTAAAGTCGGTGATGAAATGAAGAAGAGAGTTGCTAATGTCATGATGCGAGAGCACGGACTTCAAGAAGTATGAAGGAATCGTTAAATTTTAAAAATTAATAACATTTAATTAAATGATAAAAACACATGGCAAAGGAATGGTTCTTGCTTTATATAACTTAACATATGTCTTCCCCTCCATACAGACAAAAAAAAACTATATATAGAATTATAGATAGATATAGATTGACGAACAAACCCCCAGAAACACACATAAGCACAAGAGGGAAGTTCCTAAGAGAAAGGGCTAACTCGTAATAACCTGTCCATCATAATATGTGGGACGTATTATGTTTCTATGTATATCCCACATTAGCATCCATACTAGTCATATGTATTATGGTGTTATGTATCTCACATGAGCATCGATAAGGGACATATTATGGTGCCATGTATCTCACATGAACAGCCATAAGGGACATATTATGGTGCCATGTATCTCACATGAACAGCCATAAGGGACATATTATGGTGCTATGTATCCCACAGTGATATCCACATTCAACAAGTGAAGATGAGGAGTGTGATGGCAGAGTGAGACACGCTGGTCTTGAATCTTAGCCTTGACATTGTCAATGGTGTCTGAGCTCTGTACCTCAAGAGTGTGTGAAGCCCTGAAAATATTATGGTGCTATGTATCCCACGCCGCAAAACTGCATACATGTCATCATCATCATCATCATCCATCTCCAGCTTTAGAATAAGAATGAGATTAATTCCCTGGTGATCAATGCACATATCCTGAACAATGAAATATATCAAATTAAACAACATAAACTCAAGAATAAGCAAAACTACTTAGAACTGATCCAAACACAAAATGAATTAAATTTGGTAATGCTATACCTTGAATATTGGTGAGAAAATGGGGCCAAGGAGGATGAATTTATACTCATACCTCCCTTGATTGCTTACCAACGTTATTCTAATGGACGGTAGAGATTAAATCTTTTACCACGGGTATTGGATTCCACTGCGAAATTCCATCCCTACCCTCCTCTCCAGTGTCATCTATGAAAAGTCAATTAACGCTGTTTCTCATCACAGTTACTCCAAGTTTGAAAATTGCACCCTTTTATTAAAATCAGTTATTTTTTTATATTTAAATTTTATATTATTATTAAAATTCTTAAAACTGACTTTAATATTAAAAACAGCTGTTCATTTATTTTCTATTGCTTTCTTATTTATTTAATTATTTATTTTTCATTTGATGTAGATTGTAATTATGCATTCTATATTTTAGTTAATTAAAGGATAAAATTAACTATAATAATCATTTTGTATTAAAAACTATAATAATTATTTTGCAAATCATTTTATTTATTATACTTGTTTATTTAATAATTCAATAATCTAAATGTTTGATAAATAATATTATTTTATAATATTTTTTATGAAAATTTATTTTGAAAATGTAGCATTAAAATCAATAAAATTTTCACCGAAGCAAACATTTCTTCAATAGTGCATGCTCATGGAGGATGATCGTTATGACGGTGGTAGGTGAGCAAAAGACAGTGAGCAGTCAAATTTTTTCCCACAGTCACTTTTTCTCTCTTTTCTTTATTTCTTTTCGGCTAAGAAAGACAGAAAGTTAGAAAGATGGCACTCACTTTTGACTTTTTCCCCTCCTTTTTTTGGGCCTAAAATGAAGGCAGTCTCTTTTTTTTTGGGCAAAGATAGATGAGTCTAATAGGCTTTTTTTTTTTTTTTTTTTATGTTAATTCTTTTCTCTCCGCGCGCCGCTGCCCTTCTACTAGGGTTTTATACAGCCCCTCCCCTCCTCTCTTATTTTTTTAGTTGCTCTTCTTTCTTCCTTTCATTAGGGAAGGTCTCCTCCTTTCATTTGGAAAGGTTTCTCCTCCCTTGTATGGGAGATGTTTTGAAGATATACAATATTTTCAGATCTACATTTGAGCTCAACAGAAGAGAAGAAGTTACTAGAAGATGGCCCCTCAGAGAGGGAAGAAAGGTGTGTTGCCTCTAGATTTACATCTTTAAATTCTTTTCTTTATCTGTAAAAATTTGTAAGTTTGAAAAAATATTGTATGTCTTTTGTTTAGATCTGAATATCTTAGGTGTGTTGCCTAAGAATGTAGGTGAGCTTCTCCTATGTTATTTTCAGGATTGCAGGCCTGTGCTTAATTTCTTTGATGTTTAAGCCTTGCTGAAATTCCTGTTTTGTATGGCCATGATGCCATTTTTCTTCATCAATGAATGATGATTTCTGACAAAAAAAAAAAAGGCTTTTTTTGGTTTTTTTTAAAAGGAATAGTATAATTAAAAAACTCATTACTAATAATTTATTTCTCTCATTTCTCAAAAAAGAAGAAGAATTTATTTCTCTCAATTTTTTTTAAAGTATACATAATTTATGTGAGACACATAAATTACACAATATAATCTGTTTGACACTTTAACAAATTATAATTATTTTTACTATTTAGATCCAAATCCATTTTACTTCTCTGGTTTCGCCTAACTTATAATTAATAGGCTAAAATACATTTTTTTTTAATTTTAAGACAGAAGAATATAACATCCTTAAATTTTGAATTAAAAGTTTCAATTTTGGCATTCTTAAATCAAACCATTATTTCAGCCTTAGCTTAACTATTAGCTAAGTCAAGTTTTAACCGAAACAAATTCATTTGTTTTACATATTACTAAACGACACTTAAAAGAAAAAATTGCATGTAGATAAAAGTTCAATGGTACCGTACTACTGAACTTTAGTGCATCCATTCAATTATGTAATGCTATTTGTTAATATTAATAAAAACTCATATTAATTAGGGCCCACCTTGAATGGTTTAGGGATCAACTGATTGAAAGAATGTACTGAAGTTCAATACTACCGTACCACTGAACATCTACTCCGTATATAAAATTAAGAAACAAAATTAGAACTTTCTACAAAATTTACTGATAAAAAAATAATTTTGTGGAAGGGAATAAAGAAAGTCTTGGTAAACCACCTTTTACTGCCAACACTAAAATATATTTTTTTTGGTGATGGAGAAAATATATATCAACCTCTTGTGTTTGATATCTAAAAATTCCGTCAAAATTGATAAAAACTTGGGTCACGTTTAGTAGCCGGTGAGTATTTAGTGGGAAGTGGAAGTGGAAGTGGAAGTGAAAGTTTTTTATGTGTGTTTGGTATGTAGGGAAAGTGAAATAAAAATAAAAATTAAGATTGTTTGGTATGATAGGAATGAGGGAGGGAAGTGGAAGTTAAAATATGCAAATTACTATTTTACCCTTACCCCCTTTACCCTAATCTCCACTCACTAGGAAAGGTGTGTGTGGGTTTGATAGTAATAAGCAAATTTTATCAAGGGCATAGTGGTATTTTTACCTTAACTCACTAGGAAACCACATCATCTTCCATCTCTCCATTCATGGCACCTTTGTCCCCTTGTTGGCTGGAAGTTTGCTCACCCAGAAAGAAGAGTAACTGGCTACCAAACAAGCTTGGCAGTGGTGAGAAGACTCACCTCCTCTAAGTTGCAGGGTACCAAACGAGGCCTTGGCCATTCACCACCACTAAAATACAAGTTCATTAAAAAATATTTCAGAGTAAATAAATTATTTGGCAATTAAATCATGACTTTAGTTTTGGTTTAACTTTTCAAAAATAAAATGTCTAAAAAAAATCTCCTTAATTGGTTCCGCTCACTAATTATAGTACTTGGAAGTATAATTATTTGTGAATTAGGTTTATTTTGTTGGTCGAAAAAGGGCTGTCATTAAAGGCACAAAGGTTTGGGCTTTAGTATTTTTGAAAATATTTTTAAATTTAGCCCATTTATATACTCGAAGGCGTAGTGGGTTTGACTGGACTGGACTACCTCAACAAAATTATTTTTACTTCTTTACTCTCTAAATTTTGCACTATATATATATATTGATAATTTGATATATTAATTATTTATTCTCATTTTTCATTTTTTTTTTTAAATTATGTTATAATTTTCACTTTATAGTTTTTATAATTTCTGTTTCTAATAAATAACTCAAACATGATATGATTAATTATTTGGACAAAAATTATTTCTAGTAGTAGAATTGTAAAATATCTATAGGAAACAAAGTAAGTGCTCTTCGCAAGTATTTGGTCCCTATACTTTCAACAAACTTATAAATTGATCCCTATATTTTTAATTGGTGTAATTTAGTTCCTATAATTTCAATTTAATTGTAAATTAAATTTTACTGTTAAGTGTCTGTTAGGGACAAGAATAGGGCACATGATTTGGAAACAACCCTACAACGCGAGACTACCAACGAATAGGGCATTGGAGTTTATTTTTATTTTTAAATAATTTGATCTAGGAAAATAAATGGTGAAAAGGATTTTAAAAGGCTCATGTGACTATCTTTAGAGGGATAACGAACATTTAGCAGAATTTAACGAAAGGGTTAAATTGAAATTATAGAGATTAAATTACCCCAATTAAAACTATAGGGATCAATTTACAAAGCTAAGTGTGCTGAAAGTATAGGTGCCAAATATCTATTTTTTTTTAACACATAAAATGGTAATAAGAGATAAAGAGAAGATATCTCACACATGACACTAATGACATGACATATGTCCAACTCAAAAAATTACTGTATAAACCTGAACCACAAATAGTTGCACAGAATACCAAATTACCAAAAGTCTAAATTAACCATGTACTAATCAACTCAAAAGTAGAAACACATGCATGCCTTTACTACACGTTTAAAATCTCAATCTAATTGATGATGCGATTGAATTACTTAATCATTGCAGATTTTTAGGGCATAAACAAAAAGTCAATTGGTTTTAAATTTCATGACGTTAGGGTTAATTGGATTCTATGGTCCAATAAATTAATTATACTTATTTTTCAACAAACCGAAGCAAAAGTCACTTTATAATTTTGTCCAATTAATAAACAAGTAAATAAATAAATAAAAACTCATTCAATACTCAAACTAATAATTCTAATTAAAGCCCTCGAAGAATTAAAGGAGAAATTGCAATTAAAATCCATCATCATAATTATAAGGATTTTCTTATCAAAATCAAATCTGAATTAGGTAATATTGATTTTCAAAATTTTCCCCCACATAATGAAAAAATCTTGAAGGGGCAAAATTGTAGGGTTCGAACTCAAAATTGGGAACTTGCATTACCAATTACCATATTATAAATACCAAACCAAATTACCTTATAATAATACCTCTCTTCCTTCTAGCAAAACTATCTACTAATTCCTCTGCACAGTAATGGATTTCTTAAAGCAAACCAAGAAAACCAAAACGACAGGTCGTAAGAAGATCGAGATTAAGGAAATCAACAAGGAAGCGAACAAGCAAGTCACCTTTTCAAAACGACGTGCCGGCCTCTTCAAGAAAGCCTGCGAGCTCTGCGTTTTGTGCAACGCTCAGCTCGCCGTCATCGTCTTCTCTCCCGCCGACAAGGTCTTCTGCTGCGGCCACCCCAACGTCGACGCCGTCCTCCGCCGCTACGCCGATCCGGACGCGACGGGCGGCGGCGGCGAGATCGCGTCGTCGTCGGCGACGTACGAGGATCTGAACAGGGAGCACGAGGAGGCGGTGAAGGCGTTGGAGAGGGAGAAGGAGCGGCTAGCGGAGATGGAGAAATTGGCGAAGGGATGGGATAATAGAGGGAGGAATTGGTGGGAGGAAGGGATTGAGGAGATGGATCTGGAGGAGTTGGAGCAGTATGTGGCGGCCATGAATGAGTTGAGGAGGAAGGTGATTGCGAGGGCCGATGAGTTGATGATGAGATCTGCGATGATGATGCCTTCCGCTACGGCGTCGTTTTACGGGGAGAGTTCGTCTGGAGGAAGTGGTTATGGCGGTTTTGGGAATCACTTTGGTGGACTGGTGTAGATCTTGCTGGTGGTGGTGATCACGCAAAGTTTGGGTTTTAAATTTTTTGTGTGAAAGCGTAATATATATAATTTCATGGTTTTTAAACAATTTCTTTCCATCTCGCTTGGTTCACTCTAGAAGTCTAGATGTAGTTATAAGCCAATCATTATTATAATCCACTTACCAACTAATTTTGCACAGGCGTTACATCTACATGTTCTGTATTCTTCTTACGTGTAAATGACTATCGTGCTCTGCATTCTTAGTGATTTATTCGTACAGGATTATTTGGATCAACCCATCAAGTTAACTACATTTTGTATAAAGTGCAAAATTGATATTCGAATTCGTACTACACTTTATCATATTTATACTTTAACAGATATAAATACTATTGGTATCATGCTAAGTAAACACGTGACAAAAAGTTTAAACATAGGTAGAGAGAATATAAAATCTACCTTTTACATGACCAATTATGTATTAGAAAAAATATAAATAAAATATATAATTGGAAGAACCTTATAATAAAGATATAAGAAATCTTACTTAAATTTTTTTCTTATGCTAATTGTTACTTTGAATAATTGGAAACCGGCGTGAGGTATCCTAATTTCTGGGAGGCTCGAATTATAATTAGCAACAGAATTAAACTTAGGTAAAATTTTTTATATTTTTATTATAAAATTTTTTAATATGAATAAGACATATAATAAAAAATATTTGAATGAAAATATAAAAGATTATTTTTTACTTTTACTGAGTTTTTTCCTCAGTACAGTATGATTCTCACGGGTTCAGATCCTCTAAAGTTGGGTATTCCTAAAGTTACTGAAGTTACTTTTAATCTCAGTTGTCCATCATTTTCAATGCTCCAGATGCAGCCACGTCACCCACATCTCCTCTTTTGTTTTTTTATTTTCAATTCAGATACCAAAAGCCAAAACTGATCCCAAATTGGCGGGCTTCCAAAATCATTCTCTGCACTATTCCATTTAGCAGCGGCGCTCCTTCCCCTCCTCTGTGGTTCTCCATTTTCTTTGCTTCTTCTTCATCTTCAAGCTGCTGTGCGTGCTTTTCCCCTTGTATGCTTGAAAATGTAAGGTTTTCCCCTTGCTGTGCGTGCTTTTCCCCTGTATAATCATCCAGGCATGGCCAAAAAGCAAAGGCAAAACAGCAAAAGCAAAAACAGCACCAGCAGAAACAGCTAACAGTAAAACAGCAACAGCAAAAACAGCACCAGCAAAAACAGCAAACAGCTGAAAAGAATCCAGAAACAGAGAAAAAACCAGCAAAAACAGCAAACAGCTAAAAAGAATCCAGAAACAGAGAAAAAACCAGCAAAAACAGCAACACCAAAACAGAATCCAGAAACAGAGAAAAAACAGCAAAATAGAATCCAAAAACAGAGAAAAAATCAGCAAAAACAGTTTAGTCTTGTTCGTACTAATTGCAGCCAGCATCAAGCAAGAATCTCATGAATTAAGTCATGAACTTGACATTGTAGCTCAAAAGAGAAACTGACTAATTAATTGAGAAGAAGAAGAAGAAGAAGAAGAAGAAGAAGAAGAAGAAGAAGAAGACGAAGTGATGGCTTATACATAAAAACTGATCATCTAATAAGTTTACACACTAGAAGAAGAAAAAGAGAAACTGACACGCTCGGTGACGGTGCTGAGGCGTTGGAGAGGATGGGTTCAATTTCGGGTCATTGAGGGCTGAAATCAGGGGAAGAAAAGAAGTATTTTGAGAACAAGGGTTCAGGCCCAAAAAAAAAAAAAGAACAAGGGTGACGTGGCTGCATCTGGAGCATTAAAAATGATGGACGATTGAAATTAAAGGTAACTTTAGAAACTTTAGGAACACCCAACTTTAGGGGATCTGAACCCGATTCTCACTTTACTGCATATAATGCCAGTTGGGTTGTGTGAACTGAGATTTTTCTAGAAGGATAATATGAATGGGTTTAATTTATTTTATGTAAATATTGAGTAGTTTGTCAAAATTTTTAGTTAATGTGGTGTCATTGTGTCAATTAGTTAATTCATCAACGTGAAGTGCATTAATTCACACACATAAATATATGCGCTCTTTCAGTATTTCTTGAGTTGATTTTTGTTTAATTGATTTCTTCTCAAATTAATTAACAAGATTAAACAATCGGTAATTATGCAGATTTCAACGATTAATATAATGGACATAAGCAATCTCTTTTAGATACTAATTAGGTCTATTAATTTGAATCAAAACTTAATTTTCAATGTAGTTGCTATAATTTAAACTTTTGTATTGAGGTCTTTTTTATTTTTTGTTCTTAATTAGTTGACCATGTTGTTAAATTTAGTAATTGCCATCTCACAATTTTACCGTAAACTATTTCTAAAAAATATTGAATTGCAAAAACTCTTTTTTTTTTAAAAAAAAAAATATATATTCTCAAAACATTTTTTTTTTGTCAATTAGTCTAACCCTATAACAGATTACAATACAAATCCATCATAGAATCAGACATATTTACTTATTTTCTTTTAATATAGTTCGTCTGACTCTCGACAGAATACATTATTTTTAAATAAATTATTATTATTTTTTAAAATAGGGGTCAGACGGACTTCCCTCTATTTTTTTTTGAAAAAATTTAGGTTCATTTCCTTATGTCCATTTCATTCAATTCCACCAATCATATATTGTATTTACACTCTCTCTCTTCTATGATTGGTCAAATAAAAGGTGGTCTTCTATATTCTTTCTCTACTGTGATTGGTCATTTAAACACTTTTTGTCACGTGTCATAATTATATTGAAGAATTGGATGAAATGGACATAAGAAAATTGACCTAAGTTTTTTCCTTTTTTTTTCCCTTCTTTAAATGCATCCAATCCCTCTAATTCTATCTCTCGTCTTGCATATCGTACAGGTCTTTTTGCATCAAATAAGGGCAAGATGTAAACATAACTTAAGGGTTCGTTTAGTTCGAGGGAAGATGTGGGAAGTTGAGTTTGCTCACCTCTTTATTTTTATTTGGTACCAAGTGAGAGATGTTCCATGGTGAGTTTAGTTTTATCATACTAGGTGAGTTTAATTCCATCTCAAGAGGGTGGGAAGTTGTGGTGAGGTGAGGTGATGTTTAAAGACCAAAATGACCTAAAAAGATTTGTGAAACTGGGTCCTAGAGGAAAGAAATGTATCTTTCTAAGGTACTCAGATCAACAGAGGGACATGTTTTGCATAGGTGAAAACAAAGATAGAACGATGACTGAGATAGAAAAGATGCAACGTCTTTGAGATTGAATTTCTTTGTAGAGGAGATGTTAACCGCACTGTTTCATTTTATGAGACAGAAGAATAAGACAGTGCAGAACAAATTGACAGACTAGAAGCGTCTAGGTGTGTCAATCTGAGTGGGAGCGAAGAAAGGTCAACATTGAGACCTTGAACAAAGAAATAAAGATAAGCAAATTACTTTAGTCAGAAGGAGTGATAGGGAAAGTGTTCCCAGAAGACGCTTTCAAATAGAAAGCAAATCTTTCTTAGTTGTTCCAGATGAGAATATGAGCTCAATTCTGTATGAGAATCCTTGTTAAGTCCTGCCAAGGAAGAATGGAAGAAAGCGATGGAATAAGAAATGGACTCAATGGAAAAAGAGCAAAGTTTGGGTGTTAGTTGATCTACCAAAAGGGCGTAAAGCCATTGGGAACAAATGGGTTCTCAAAATTAAAAGAAAAGTTTATGGATCAATTGACAAATATAAGGCTAGGTTAGTAGCAAAAGGTTACACACGACATGAAGGCATAGATTACGATGACACGTTCTCGCCTGTTGTGCGTTTTAACTCCATTAGACTTATTCTGGCAATAGTAAATAGTTTAAACCTAGAATTACATCAGATGGATGTAAAAAACCGCATTTTTGAATGGTGATCTGGATGAAGAAATCTATATGGAACAACCATTAGGTTTCATTGAAAAAGGAAAAGAGTCAAAAGTTTGTAAACTTAAAAGATCCATTTATGGATTAAAACAATCATCCAGACAGTGGTATTTGAGGTTTCACAAAGCAGTAACCTCATATGACTTCCAAATGATAGAGGAAGACCACTGCGTCTACATCAAGCGGATTGAGGGTAATTTTGTTATTTTATCCTTATATGTAGACGATATACTATTGGCCGGTAATAGTCTAGGTTCTGTAACAACCATAAAAGAATGGCTTTCATCGAACTTTGAGATGAAAGACATGGGTGAAGCAGAGTACATACTTGGAGTTAAAATCCAAAGAAATCGTTCGAAAAGAATCTTGTCTCTTTCACAAGAGAATTACATCAACAAGATTCTTGAGCGATTTAACATGAAGAATTGCAAACCTATGAGCACTCCTGTAGCTACTGGATTAGCCTTGAGTCTTGACATGTGTCCCAAAAACCGAATCTGACAAGAAGAAAATGGAAAGAGTTCCATATGCCAGTGCAGTTGGCAGTCTGATGTACACAATGATGTGTAGAAGACCAGATATCTGTAATATAATGAGACTGGTAGGTATATTCCAGTCTAACCCTAGAGAGAACATTAGAAAGTTGTGAAGAGGATCTTGAGATACTTAAAGGGCACTTCCAATTATGCACTGTACTACGGAGGAAGTGACTCATGCCTTGTTGAGTACTCCGATACTGGCGTAGCGGAGATGAAGAAGGAAGAAGGTCATACCTTCTTACTCAACAATAGTATCATATGCTGGAGCAGCATGAAGAAAATGTGCATTGCCTTACATGCAATATAATTGAGTTTATGGCATGCACTGAAGAGGTACAAGAGGCTTTATGGCTAGAGAGACTTATAGAACATCATGAAATTGGAAATGAAAGTACCAATATGGTGTTTTTATCCTGTGACAATATTGTAGCCATAGCCCATACCAAAGATCCTAAGTATCACAACAAGACCAAGCATGTTGGCATCAAATATAATTTTGTTAAGAGATTATATAACAAAAAAAAGGGTTGTTGTTGTACAATACACTTCAACAAATGTATGATAACAGACCCCCTGATAAAGCCAATAGGCTAAAAGTTTTTTTTGAAGAACATATGGAAGCCATTAGCATGCATGAAGTGTAATATACAGACATTATAAAATGTGTTTTATAATTATCTGTTATCACTTTATGTATTTGTTTAGTAGTATACAATGTTTAGTATGTCGTACAGGTTGAAAGGTTGGCTCTCTCACGCGGGCGACCGCCTTTGACACTCAAGTGGAGTGTGCAAAGATGAGACATTTGTGTTCACCAGTAAAGCAGCCAAGAGTGCTGATATGGTAGAGAAGAAACATAAACTATATGTCGCCTTGACTAACGTGTAGCAAGTCAAGATGAGATCTGCATAAAATAAAGTTGGATCGAAGTTTGGAATCCCACTTCCAAAATACCTGTAGTCAGATAACAAACTCTTCAACGTCGACGTCGTAAATGAAAGTAGAGTTGAAGAATTTGGGCCTAGATACTGGGTGTATCTAGACTTAAGTCTGTACGGTGTTAAGATAAGAATAAAACGACATATGCTCTTATAATAAAAGAGTAACACCGTAGCATGTGTTTCATACCACATGTACTGAGAGAACCGCAAGAGGGAAGCAAGTGAAAGATCCCTGCTTCATTGCTGTGTGAGTCCCAGGGAAGAACAATCTTCCCAGTGATGTCCTTTGAACTTTGACAATATCACGGAGATATGCTTCAGTGACTGCTACTTTAGCATTTTTTTTTCTATGATCATGATTGATGCGATCTAAAGTATTATGCTAGGAAAGCGACTGATTCATATTAATGTGTTATATGGGCGAAAGGAAGATTAACTGAAATATACACATCTATGCTAGCATCTGTGACATGTCCCTTATGACATCTTGTTGTCATAAGTGTGGATACTAGACATATGTGAGGAAGGCAATCTGAATCAAACATTGATTCGAGAGGGATTAGTTTTGCCATGTGAAAGTGTATATAGTTAAATCTAGGACATCGGAGGCATATTTTTAATATTTTAGCTACACGAAGGAGAAGGTAACTTGTGCTGGTCCTATAAAAGGGATTTCTAGTACAAGTACCTAAATGAAGACGTCATGCCCACGTGGTCACGGCAAAGCACTAAGTATGAAATTGAGAGGAGGTAGAGAGATTCAACCCATGACATCTAATCCACCAAGTGTGAGTGGGAGATGTAAGAATATGGGCCAGTCCACCCTTGGTGGATCGGACCCAAGCCCAATTGATGTTGGGGCAAATATGTAAATAAGACATAAATATGGGTTATGGAGTGTAATTTACTCCTTAAGTTTATTTAATTTGTAACTGAGCCAGTTACGTTAAAATGGAAAACGTGAATCTGAGAAGGCGTTGTACATTTTTCATTGATACACAAGTCTGACAAGAGACCATCAACCCTTTCTCTCTACTCTTTGCTCTTCCTCTTGGTGTTTGTGCATTTGCTGTGAAGAACGTAGATCCGAGTCCGTCATCGTGACCGGGTCTTCGCGTGGGTACCTGCAGACGAATCGGATTCTTCACAGGTACGCCCGAAATCTTACACCAATGTTTGAAACTCGGACTGGTTATTAACTCGGTTAAGAACTTGGGTCATTAGTTCAACCGTTTGATCACTAAAAAATCGGTTATCGGTCAAATTTCTTTTAAAAAAATTTAAAATATATATACTTATGCACACATTAACCAAATAAATATGAAAAACACATAATAAGTTATTAATTATAATTCAAATTCAAAGCTGAAATTGAACATATAATAAGTCTAAAGTACACATATGGATATGATAATACATAATAAGTCTTAAACACTTAACTTTTGATCCCACATATATGAAATTTAAATAAAAAATCAACACATCAATTAAGTCGTAACTCAAACCACTCTAACACTTTAAACAATCCAAAAGCTTGCCAATTTAGTTGATTAAGAAAATAAAATATTAATAGTATCAAACAATCTTATATTTTTTAAAATTTTCTTTATTTCTAATTCTTTTAAGATGAGTCTTAATTAATGTATGTCTCTATTAATATTTAAAAAAGACACTAAATGATTAAACTTCAGTACATTCAAAATATTAAGCTTTTATGCCTATTAGATCATTCTACTCAAAATATTATCGAGTAATACTAATAAGTAAATATGAATGTTTTAGGAAATTCAGATAGAACTCGGGTCCATATGAATCAATTAGAAGAAAGGATAAGTAATAGGAGAAAACTTAAATCAAGTTTCTTATATCCTTGTTATCAAGTTTTCCAATATAAATATGACACGTAGCAAAAAAAATGTTTAAATTATCAATCACATTAGAGAGAAAATATAGAAAACCACCTTTTATATATGATTAAACATAGAAGAAAGAGAATGTAAATGCAACATATAATTGATGAACTTGATGGCAAGGAATAAGGATATAAGTAACTTGACCTAAAAATTTTTTCTAAGTAATAATTTAAGGATAATGATTAGTAAAAGAGTAATTTAAATTTAGTTTAAGATAATGCTATAGAACTATCAAGAGCTCAAGCTCATTACACTACAACAAAACATGGATTTTCCGTGGAGAAACGAAAAAAAAAAAAATTTGTTCAAAATTACCCACGGAATCGAATCCGTGGGTAATTTCATAAAATTAGTCACGGATTACCCAGGATTTACAATCCGTGGGTAATTTGTTAATTAGCCACGGATTTATTTCCGTGGGCAATTTCTTCGAATTAGCCACGGATTGTAAATCCGTGGGTAATTTGTTAAATTAGCCACGGATTTAGCTACGGATTAGTTTCCGTGGGCAATTTCTTAGAATTAGCCACGGATTTACAATCCGTGGGTAAATATCCGTGGCTAATCCGTGGGTAAATGCTTATTATTTAAATTTTAGATGTATATATATAAAATATTTTACATTAAATAAACAATATGTGATAAATGGCCTAGTGGTAAATCTAAATTTTACCATGCAAGGTGTCCCGTCTTCGAATCCAAAGGACCATTTTTCAGAAATAATGTGGTCGCCAGAGGAGTTGGCGGCGGTGGCCGGTGACCGGAGGGTTTGCTGGAGGTGGCCGGTGGCCGATGACCGGTGATCGGAAGGGTTGCCGGCAACCGGTGAAGTTCATCGACGGCCAATCTAATTTATGAAATTACCCACGGATCCAATCTGTGGGTAATTACCCACGGAAAAATCCGTAGGTAAAATTAAAATTCCGTGGCTATTTCCCCACGGACTCAAAATTCCGTGGGTAAATTTGTACCCACGGATTGTGTCCGTGGGTAATTCCGTGGGTAAACTCATTTACCCACGGAATAACACAGATTTACCACGGATTTGTCCGTGGGTAAATCTGTTTTTTGTTGTAGTGTTATCTGTTAGTTGTTGGATATGTCTTGAGATATGTGCTAAAATAATTTTTTTTTAATTTAATTTAAAATGATACAGATATTAAGATAGATTTAATGACTTGCAACTAGCCGGTGAGCTTGAGTTCTTGATAGCTCCAAATACTCACCCTTAGGCCCGTTTGTGCATGCTTTATGAAAACTACTAATTTTCAAATAACTTCTTTTTAAATGGAGTTTCTTTAAAAGTGTTGTGAAAGAGTAGCAGTTTGTGTTTGGCAAATTGAGTTGAGAAGTACTTTTATCAATAGTTGAAAAACAATTTGTATTTGGTAAAATTCTATAAATAAGTGCTTTTGACTGTAAAATTACAAAGAAGGGCATGATAGGTTATGATGTTTATTTTTTGGATAAGGATTATGATGTTATTAATGCTATTAAATAGATAAATGAGTATGAATATTTAATTTATTTATTATTATTAAATAAATAAAAATAAAATGTTAATTTGTTTATTAATATATTAAAATGTTAATTAAATAATTATTGATTTTAATTAATGTAATTTTGTTATCTATAATTAATTAGTTTTTATTAATTAACATCTGTTAATGTTATTTAAATAAAAAATAATCATAAAAAAATTTGAACTTGAACTGTGAAGGAAGAGAGGAGGAGCAACACTGAAGAAGATTGTAAAGTACAATTGTATAGATAAAAAATAAGTTTAAAATAATAAAAGGTATAATGAGAAATATCAAATTTTATTAAGGGTATTTTTGTTTTAAATTATTTAAATTTTAGCTTTTGTTATTAGTTAGAAAAAGAAGCTCTAATTTCTAATTTTTTCCTAAAGTTAAAAAAGTGCATTTTGTTACAATTAAGAAATACTTGTATGCAATAGCATCCTAAGTGTGTCTATCAGGAGTGTTACTATCCTTGATTCATGGTTTTGGTGTTTTAACATGGATGGTAATTACTCCGTGAGGACTATCCAAGTATCATTGCTCTTGTTCTGGCCAGTGAAGGCTCTTAGTTTTTATTGCAAGTATTTTTTAGATTAAAAAAATACTTATTTTATAAAATAAGTATACATAAATAACATATTTTTTTAAATAAATAATTATTACAAAAATAAGTATTTTTTTTAATAAAAATAACAAATATTTTTAAGTTTAAAGAAGGATTGATTGGGTGGGAGTTGAGAGGAGGTGTTTGATCATAGGATCCCCGACAAGGATAGCATGGTTGTGTGTGTAGGCAATGTTGATAAGACGTACGTGCACAATGCACATTTTTGAATGCGACAAACAAAGAAAGAGGCATTATGGCATCAAAGTGTGAACTCTTTTGCTTCGCTGGCCAATGCTATTATTATTGTCTTACCTCCGCTTTCTCATCATTTTCTCCACCATTCTTCCAATCAATTCCAATACGCAATACCTATCACCTACCTCCCAAACCTTAATAACCAGAGCTTTTCGAGGAGTATGAGAAAATAGAAATAAGTGATAAAAAATGTATTTAATATAAATGAAAATGAAAGTGGAATATAAGAGTAATGTTATTTGGTATGATGGATAGAAGATAAAACAATTAAAAATAAAAGTATAAAATATCTTGTTTGTTTTTATTTTTATTATCTACCACATATTTTTAAGGACAAAATAGTTATTTTACGTGTACTTCCCTTTCCCTCAATTAATCTCCCTCATCCACACAAGGAACACAAATTTTTTATTTACATGAAACAAAAGTTTCTTTCTTTTTTTTTTTTTTATCATCAAATTCATACCAAGCAGAATGAACCAAACTTTTCTTTCCATGTAAATTTTGCGAGCCAAGCATAACCTAAAGCCTTTCATAAAAAAGGAACTCCTCCGATCCCCAATTATTTCATAATCCTCCCCATTCTCTCTCCTCACATTTCTACACTATGCATAGGATCCATAATCTCATTATTCTACTCAACCCTAAAATTATGATTAAAATGTCTTAATCTTTTTTAGGCTAGCAATTAATATTTCTTAATTGTGAGTGATAAAATTTAAGAATTTTTAATAAAATATTTTTTATTAACCAATTATATGAAACTTTAAGCAGCACCTTAATTAGTTAACAAAACCCTAATATTTTACTAAAACTTTTTAATTAAGGAGGATAAATTCGATACGTTTAATGTTTAATGCTTAATATTTAATTAAGGTTGAGACATCATAGGGTTCGTTTAATTAGGGTTATTCAAAATATGTTTAGAATTTATATTTAAAATATATCATTTAGGAACATAAGGTCTACGGCGTTGAGTTTTAATTAGGATATGTGTAGGTGTTAGGATTTAAGATGAATTTTAATTTTAGAATTCAAATTTTGTATTTTTGGGTTTTGGATTTAAATTTTAATATTTCGGATTATAGAGGATTTGAATTTTAAAGTTATAAACTCTGGGTGTGGTTTATAATTTAACATTTAAATTATAGTTTTATGAAGAAATAATATATATCGTTCCTTTAATTTTGATCTCTTAAATTTAATTTAATCTTATTTAATTTCAATAATCAAAAGTGTGTTTTATAATATATCTGTACAGATCAATGTTTTTAAAACCGGACCGGTCATTGAACCGGTCGAGGCACTGGTTCACGGTTCAATGGTCGAACCGTGGTTGAACCGTGGTCGAACCGGTGGCATTTAAAATATATATTTTTAATTAAATATACTAAAATATATCATAAAAAAATTATATATTTCATAATTATATGTTTCCATCTCGATCTAAACATGATAAGAAATAGAACAAGTTGCAAATTACCACAATATCATATTAAACTCTTCAAATAAGTTCAAGGATCAACATATTTAAGTCTCAAATCTTATCATAAACCCAACAATAAATACTGAAATAGAACAATCCTTACAACTACAAGTCACAACAAATTTTCAATAAATATTAAATCATAAACAACACAATTTTTTTTTAAAAAAATGAACAACCGGTCGAACCGTCTAAACCACCGGTTCTGACCGGTTTTGACCGGTTCTGACCGGTTTTGACCGGTTCTGACCGGTTCTTGACCGGTTCTGACTCTGACCGGTTCATTGGTTATTCCGGACCGGACTGGCTGGCGGTTTACCGGTTTTCCGGTCCGACCGGCCGGTCCGGTCCGGTTTTCAAAACCATGGTACAGATTAGCAAAAGCTGTTGTGTGGCCCAACAAGAATTAGGCCATTTTCATATTTCTAATTTTCTTTTCAAATATTGGCATAAGATAAAAGTTTAGTATTATGTACAGTATTATTAATAAATTTGATACATTCTTTTAATTATGTGGTATCATTTGTTAATAATAATAATAGAAATTCACATTAATAAAAATTCATTCTGAATGAATTAGGAATCAATATTAATTAAAGAGATATACTGAAATTTAGTATTAGTGTACTACTTAAAATTTAGTACTCTTTAATCAATTATTGAAACATTAAAGTTGACAAGTATTTTCAAACACTAAATAAATTCATGGAACTTTTTGGCAACATTAAGATGTTCAATGTTACCAAACAAACACCAAGTTTTATCAAGTAATTAACTAAAAAAAAACCAAAATTGACATAAAATATTAATTAGTCAAGTACTGTCACATTTAGCATATTAGCCTGGAATCAAAATAGGAATTGTTTCAAATCCTAAAAGGAAGATTTGTTGCCAATCAGGATGATTCGAATCCAGGGAATTACGTGCACTTTGGACATACTCACTACTATAAACATAATAACAACATTTCTTATCAAAGAATACACTAACATAAAAAAAAAAAAAAGAGATTAACAAGTACTTTCTTTATTTTTTGAAATAAGGTTACAAGTTCAAATTTTATATATGTTCTCAAAAAAAAAAAGTCTTATATATAAAAATATCTTCATGAAGAAATTTTGGCATAGTCATAATACCATCAGGCATTAAATGTTGACACTTATTTTTAATAAAATTTAAACTTCGGTTCGTTACATTGTGAGGGACCGTTTTTATTTTAGTTGACCAACTGTCGTTAGTTAAATTTAATTTGATATATACCTTTTTATTGTCAAAATCAGAAAATCTATTGTGATCACAATGACTAATCTTTTTGTGAGTTGTAAACATATCAATAAATAATAAATGAAACAATTGACCTAATAATTTAAAGATATTTCATATCCAAAACTAAAAATCAAACATTTGATATTTAATTAACGATGCACTTTTGGTTTTTTGAATACTAATATTTTTTACCAAAAAATTGATATTTACTTATTTAGTATTTAATAATAAAAAGTTGAATTTTTATTAGAAAATACGGTTATATTTAGTTTGAAATATCTCAAATAATAAGATTATCTACATTGTACATTATAAAGAAAAGAAAAAGATGATTTTTATTTCTTTAATATAATATATTTTCTTGGTAAAGAATATAATATTTGAATAGACTCAATTATACACCCTATCCTATCCCCCACAAAACACTAACCAAAAAAGAAATACTTGAAAAAATATTTTAATTAAAAAAAAAAAAGCTCCAACTAGTGACAGGTTGTCACATTCAGTTTTTATTTTATACTCTTCACTCTTTGCTTCGCACTAAACTGCATTACAATCGCTTCCTCTCTCATATCATCACATACCCGAAAATCCGGATGGATCCGTGTCCTTTCATTCGGATCCTCGTCGGGAACCTCGCCGTCAAATCTCCGGCGTCCCCTCCGCCTTCTTTCTCCGGCGAAGTACACCCTTCGGATTCCCCATGCTTTTGCCGGATTCAACTCCGGGACTTGGATTCCCCTCGCCGTTACCACTACGCTAGCGTCCCTATCGTCTCGCTAGACGCCGAGACGTATCCACAGTCCGTCGCTGCATGCTTCGATTTGAGCAAGCATCAGATGGAGAAATTGCTGATAGGAGCGTCGAATTCGAAGAATCATCCTGTTCTGAAGATTTCTGTTTATAGAAGGCGGAAAACGACGTCGTCGTGCGCCTTCGACTCCGCGAAGCTTTTGGGGAAAATCTCCGTTCCGTTGGATCTGGCCATGGCGGAGTCTCGTTCGTGTATGTTCCAGAACGGTTGGATCGCGATTGGCGCGAAAAACAGGGGATCGTCGTCGTCGGGACAGTTATTGCATTTGACTGTCCGGGCTGAACCCGACCCGAGGTTCGTGTTTCGATTCGACGGCGAACCGGAGTGTAGCCCTCAGGTGTTTCAAATCCAAGGGAATGTGAAGCAACCTGTGTTTACTTGTAAATTCAGTTTCAGAGATCGGAATGTGGCATCTAGGTATTGGAATTTGGAAGGATTGAATTAAATTGAATTGAAGAAGCTGAGAAAATTTCGATTACGTTCTGATTTTGAAGAATAAATCTGTTTCTGAATCTTTTTTCAGGTCATCAATGTTAGAGCCAAGCAATTCAAAAAGCTGGTTGCCATCACTGAATTCTCAGAAAGATCATTCAACGGAGCGAAAAGGATGGTCCATCACCGTACACGATTTGTCCGGTTCGCCGGTAGCGGCGGCGTCAATGGTAACTCCGTTCGTCCCGTCGCCAGGATCGCACCGGGTCAGCCGGTCGAACCCCGGGGCGTGGCTGATCCTCCGACCCGGCGGCGACGGCACGTGGAAGCCCTGGGGCCGTCTGGAGGCCTGGCGCGAACAGAACAGCTCCAACACAATCGGTTACCGGTTCGAAATCCTTCCGGCCATCGCGGCGCCGGTGACACTTGCTGCCTCCACCATCAGTTCGCAACATGGCGGGAAATTCACCATCGACGTCACCTCCGGAGTGACTCCGATGAACAGTCCTAGCGGGAGCTGGGACTTGAGTTCTGGATCGAGGTCCGGGTCTGGGTCCGGGTCCGGATCAGGTTCGGATTTCGGGCTGGAGCAGCAGTTGTTATACAAAGGATTTGTAATGTCTACAACGGTGGACGGCGAGGGAAAGTGTAGCAAGCCGGAGGTGGAAGTCGGGGTGCAGCACGTGACTTGCACGGAGGACGCCGCCGCGTTTGTGGCTCTGGCCGCGGCCATGGATTTGAGCATGGACGCTTGCAAATTGTTCTCACAGAAGCTTCGGAAGGAGTTAAGGCAGTAACATCTTTTGATTTTCGATCACGATCTCAATTTGAATAGTTCATCTATCGATAATTCAAACGATTCAAATTGTGCAATCCGCTAACTAATCTACTTGAGTCTATTTTGGTAGACTAACATGCACACTTTTGAATTTTGTGGATTAACCTGTCGTTTTTACGGCATTGTGTCGTTTATGGCTAACACCTTTAAGTAGGGTAGTGAGTAATTTTTTTAAAAATAATGTACAGTGTGAAATGACTTGGCAAGATGAGGTTTTTAATTTTGCTTTTGGGATTATAGGTTCCTTTTTGGCTTACAGATCAAGTTTTTTGTATTCTAATGGGGTTTGTACAGTATTTTAATTTATGTTCATGGTTATCTATTCTCTGTTGGAATTTGATGTAAGATGTAGTGTGAGAATCCTATGAATTTTGCTGGAAGAACATGTATGTATATGTATGAGGTGGCTCTGATTCATATTCCAGCTGATATTTCCAGGCACCTGAGATTGGACAAATTTTGATTAAAAATTAATATATGTTAATAATGTCAAAGAAGGAGAACCAAATATCTGTGATTTCAAGGTGTAATTATTATTTAAAAATAAAGAATATATAATTAGAATATTAGATAGTTGAAGTATTTAACAGTCTGTTATGATTTGATTTCTTTCAAACATTATTAAATATTTTACAAAATAATCATCTAAAAATGTCAAATATTTCTTTTTATGCTCTTATCTGGTTCAGCCCAAATAATAATAATATCTTGTTGGGAATTTGATGGATTTATATTTTACAACTCATAGTTTTCTTTCTCAATATGTTATAGCTTATTAGCTTGAAAAAAGAAAATCGTATGACATAGAGAGAATTTAATGGACGTGAATTTGATTTGTATCTTATCTATTTTTTTTCCCACAGTTTTCTTTTGAGATTTTGTGCCTTCTTTATTATCAAGTTTTTTAATTACAAATTACAAATGATTTTTTTTAACAATTTAACACCTTATGATTAAGTTTTTGAAAAATAAAATATTTCAGATGTTACATTTTTTAAAATAATTTGATAGTCAAAATATAAGATACTGCAGTTAAGTTTGATTATTGTTTTTATTATTAACAAAAGTTGTTAAGGAGATTAAAAGCTTCACAAAGAGTTGGGTGTTGAATGTGTTGTGTTTCCTTAGATGTCTATCTTTCTTCTTTTGGTTATGTCCTAATTTATCGGTGAAAGAATGGAAATTTTACAGTTGTAAGAAGTAGAAACATTCTTATAATATGTATTATGTTATATTATTTGTGCATTAATAAATAATATTTACATAATTTTTCATTTTTCATATTAGAAGACCTGAATAAGAATACAGAATTGTGTCACATAACCTATTGCCATGATGCAACAATAGACTCATCCAAGAATAAATAGATAAATGTTATTGACTAATGCACGAATGTTATGGCGCAACAAATATTCCAAAATATTTTTTTGTTAGAGTAGTGTTTATAGGTTTGTCCCTTCTACTTTCTCATATTTATCTTAAGTTTTCTGGTTTTCTCCGAAGCACACGCTTGTCTTATGTTGTTTGATGTTGACATTGTATACTCCAATATTAATCTGTTTCAGGTTTACATGAATGTAAACCAAAAAAAGAAAACAGAAAAGAAAAGAAAAGAAATGTATCATCACTAGTTGCATCTTTCATATATGTTTCAAACAACTTTCACCTAAAATTCTAAACGAATATGAATTTCTTTTCTTCTTGATTTCAAATAATTAAAATACCAAATCACTTTTTCAATTATTTTGAGTTGGATTAAATTTATGAAGCATAAAAAGCCTCCCCTATTTTAGATCAAAAAACAAGAAGGAAACCGTACAATATTTGGTCCATTAATATATGGACCAAAAGTCATAGATAATTGAGAGTCGGAGCCCCATATTCTCCTATCTTCACCCAAATAATATTTCAGAAAAAACGCAAAAAATACTGAAACAATCAACATTAAGATGGCATCTTCAGTCAGAGACTTACGCAAAATCTATACCATGGAATGTATGTTTGTTTCAGTGCAAATTGTTTTTTGTGGAAAATTTTTTCAGATGTATGAATTTTTTTTTGGCCTCAGATGTATGATTTAGACATCTTATTAAGTACCCTTTTAAAAAAAAATGTTTTGTGCTTCATAAGAAATCATCCAGCTACAAAATCTATGATTTGACAAGCTTAGTGGCAACACTGACCCATCATTTATATATTTGTATACTTTATTTAAATGATAGGTTTATGTTGATTTTATTTCTAAATTTTGTTTGATGTCAAATTTTGTCTTTATACTTTTAATTTATAAGTAATTTTGTCTTTTATTCAAATTTTGTTTGAATAATTAACAGCAAATGTAAATGTAATGTTCTTGTGACCTCTTATATTGATTTTGATACCACAATTATATATTTAACTATACTTTTTCGTCAATTTAATCAAGATAACAATATTTATTTTGACTGTTAAAAAACCATTTATTTTGTATTATTATAGTAATAATAATGGCTAAATTAACAAAACAATACCAATAAATATATAATTTGACATCATATCCAACTTTGAAAATCACAAAGGCGCCACATTTACACCATTTTATAAATAAATTTCCCTCTCTTATCTCAACCCAAATGAAAGTAATTGTTTTTTCCAAATTTTTAATAAAAATATAGAGAAAAGGCCTGATTATAAATAACTTATAAAGTGATACTTACTTTTTGCAAGCTCTAAAATGAAATAGATTTTGTTCCCCAGGCTAGGGGTGATCGCGGGTTGGGTTGGTTCGGATTTGAGGAAAAATTAGAACCAACTCGATCAAAATTTCGCGGGTTGGGTTTGAAAAAAGAGAGTCTTGAACCCGAACCGAACTAACCCGTCAATGGGCGGGTTGGGTTGGGTTGGGTTGGGTTGGTTCGGGTTCAACCCGTCAAATTTATTTTTATTAATTTTTTGACATTTTTTTATTTTTCTTTGAATTTTTAAATTATTTACCTTCACCAATAAGACTTATTTTCATTTAGAAAAAAGTCAAGAACTTAAAAAAAACTAAAATTGACATATTCAAGATATGAACAATTTGTATTGGTTGCTTATGTATTAGTGATTTAATATTTTAATGTGTTATAAATTCTTTTTCTAATAATAATATATACTAGAGCGGGTTGGCGGGTTGGTTTGGGTTACGCGGGTTTATAATTTTCAAATCCGCTAACCGAACCAATCGATAAGCAGGTTGAAATTTTGGACCCAAACCAACCCGCCATCCCGAACCAAACCAACCCAAACTGACGGGTTGTGTTAATTTTAGCGGGTTGACTTGAACCGCTGTTCACCCCTACCCCAGACTATAAAGTGCTTAAGAGCTTCTAATCGTCTTTGAGAAAGTAACTGAGGCTGCAAAGATCTCATTGCTGCATCATAATATACTTCCTTAAAAAGCAAAACACAAAAGTGCAAGCCTAGTGTTAGTACATCACTTTGTGGCTTTCAAGTTTCAACCATTTTCAGCCAGACCATAATACTCTACTTGCACATTGTTCGGTTCATATACAGGTTTTTGACGAGTCTCATAGCATACATGTTCACAATCTATCATATCAGACACGATGGTTTATGCACCATGAGAAAAAACAAACCAATAGTCAGCAGTGGAAAGTCGAAATTAATTATACAGATCCCAAACTTTGATACTACTATCCGCTAAACTACATTTGTACCTTTCAATAGCTTCTCTTGGCACATTTTTGGTCAAGCAAAAGGTTCTAATAACTACAAGAGCAGAGCATATAGAAAACAAAAGGTCAGAAGAAAAAACTGTGGATGTTCTTTCAAAAACTCAACGATCATCTCTTCAAAAGAATTTCACTCGGCTGCAGTTTCATCACCATCACCGATATTTCCTTCGATTCTAATATCTGGCAGTGTATCCAGGTCAGTTCGAACTTCTGTCACATCCTTGTGGATATGATTATCAGAAGCATCAATGGCATCTTGTTCAGCTGCATCCGAAGTTTCATTCCCAGAGGAAGAGTCTGATGTTTCATCTGTTTGAGCATCTTCCTTGGGTTTCTCCTCGTTAGTGACATCATTGTGCTCCTTTGCATCAGAAATATTCTGAGTTCCATTTATTTCACTCGTTTCAGTGTTACCCTTGGACTTCTCATCCACGGAGGCATCAATAACAGTATTCAACTTTACATATGAACTATTCTGAGTTCCATTTGTTTCAACAATTTCAGTGTTATTCTTGAACTTCTCATCCATGGAGGCATCAAAATTTTCCTTTGTATTTGAATTTCTGGAGTCATTCTTAGTTTCATTTGAAGTAACATTTCTTATGTTCACCAATTCATCTGCCCCAGAATTAGAAGATTCCCCAGTAGCTGCATCTCCATTCTCAGTTTTAACAGAATCTGTGGAGTTAGTATTCAGCAGGTTGTCGTCTCTAACTGGATTGCTCTGTTCTAATTTCTCTGTATTCTCATTTTTAACATCTCTGGTCTCTGTTTTGTCCACTGTAGTGTTTTGAGAATGCTTGGATTCAGGCAACATCACCATTTTATCCTGTTCAGAAGAACCTGAACTGTTGACACCATCTCCTGTCGAGTTATTGCTTGCCTCAGTGATCGTGTGGTTATTGCTTGCTTCCAAGTAACTATCCGGCTTTGCTTTGGTAGTTGTGTTAGTATTTGAGCTATCGGATGAGTAGGACAAAGTGGTGTTTCCACTTTCTTGATCAGCAGTTGTATTCAGTGCATTCACATCCTTCAATTCATCTTTTGTAATCTTATCAGAATCATTTTGATTTGCAAGGCTTTCCTCTGTAAAATTAGGGTTATTCTCTTGATTCACAACACTCATTTCAGTGTTTGCATCAGAGTTTTCTGAACTTAAAATCTCACCTTCAGTGCTAGCGGTCTGGGTATCATGAGTCACAGCACTGGAAGCATCATCTGCCTTGTAGTTTACTTCTCGTGCCTCATGAGTATCTTGGTCTTCCACTAGACCATCCTTCTCCTCATCCTCATTGTTTTCAGTCTCCTTCTCATTAATCAATTCTTTCTCTTTCTCCTCATCCATGAACTCCTCATCACGATCACCATCCTTTTCCTCATCAGTCTCCTTCTCATCTATCTCCTCATCTGCCCCTCCTCTTCCTTCATTTTCTATCTCTTCACTTTTGTTTTCATCTTCCTCTTGTTCTTCTGCTCCATGCTTGTTTTCTTCTCCTTCTTCCTCTTGTTCTCTAACTTCATGGTTGTCTTCTTTTTCTTCTGTTTCATGCTTGCTTCCTTCTTCTTCTTCTTCATCGTGTTCATTCTTATTTCCCTCTTCCTCTATAATGTTTTCATCCTCCTCTTCTTCCTCATGCTTTCCATTTTGAACTACATCATCTTTATAAGGTTGAAGATCTTTCCTACCAAGTTTTGGAATATGATCAGCGTTCTGCATTCTGACTGATGCCTTTGCATCATTCTCATCAAATTCCTTCTTCTTGTCATGAGAATGCTTTATCTGGTAGATTAACCAGAAACAAACACCAAGCAACAGAATAATTTGCAGAACATGCTTTATCTTGATGCCTTTGGACCTGTGGTTTCTAGAAGGCAACCGTTTTATCATGGTTATCTTCTTCCCCAAATAAGAAGGGCAGACCACCTGCTTTGAATTGGAAATGCATTATTAAGGAACTGAACTGGTTCGATTACCATTGCAAAAATATCACTAATACAGTACTACTTATTCAGAACCTAGAGAAAAATTACAATACATACACACAACAACAACAACAAATCTTTCAAAATGCTTGCATCAACATAACAAAAATCCCAGAGTCTTCTGATTTTGATAAACTTATTATCAGATTTTTTTCTAATTTACTCTAATCAGCCCTTATGCCTTAGAGAAAGCAACAAAGAGAAACTTAGGAACTAAATAAGAATTTAAAAGGGGCAACTATATGCGCCATTTTAAACATTTCTGCAGAAGCAACAATACATTAAGGAAGGAATGAGATAAAGAACAGCCAATAACAGTTCCTTTCATAATTAAGCAGCCTCTGTCAATGAAAATTATCTAAAAAGCAGGACATCAGAAAATTTTTTGGTTAGATATGCCTTAACCACTTTTCAAGATCGTTTTCAATGGAAATAATGGAAAAAGAATATTTGCGAGGACAATCATCCCATATTGGCTTTTACGGTTTTACCTCTTCCAAATTACCATAAAACAAACACAAAATCATCTCCAAAAAAAGAAAAAAAGAAAAGAAAGAAAGCCCATTCTGTCAGGTTGGAACAATGTTCTTTTCATTCTGTTTCCTTCGTTCTTTCAACACAAAAATCTACGCGTTCCGCAATACTAGGGGAAGCCAATAACTGGGGTTTTAACGAAAACAACACCAAAAGGAAATGTATAAAGACTCCAAGCAAACCCTAGAAAAAAAACCCCGAAGCAAAATTAAGATCCTACACACAATCTTGACCCCAAATTTTTCAAAAAAGAAAACGAAAATCTCCATGGCAGATCATCAGAGAAGACGAACCACAAAAAACCCACAAATCTTTTCCTCCACAGCAAGACCCATCTTCCATTTAGTGTAAGTTCAAGGAAAATACAAACATTTACAGGGGCATACTAAGGAAAATTACTTGATAGCATGATGAAAAATGAAGTACCGTAAAGAACACGAACAAACCCTCGTTCCAGAAATGAGTGAATCAAAGCGTCGTCCGAAAAAGAAAGGAGGCGGAGAGGAAATTACCCGAAAAAGCAGAGCGAGGCAAGGCAGGAGGAAGCAACAACACAGGAGGTAGAAGGAGGCAGAAATGGTGAAGAAGAAGGAAGAGGGAAAAAGTAGTGAGATTAAGGAAAACTGATAGTATTTAGGTGTGAAAAGTCTTGTTTGAGAGTGTGAGTGAATGGTAGAGAATAGATGTGTACTGTAGAGCGAAGGGAGCGATGCGATCTATAAGAAGGAAACTGAATTGACTTGTATTGGATTTTGTTTATATCAAACCTACTCAATAGTCAATATATATCCCAATCAAGCATTCTCATTTCTCAATTCCTTTATTTGTGTTTTATTTTCAAAAGCATATATGATCTATGTTGTTTTGTTTATGAAAATTCCTTTGCATCTTTTGGGCAAGGAATGGAAAATTTTATAAACTTATTACAATATGGCTGAAAATGGAATTACCTAAAGTTTGTGTTAAGGGAATTTTTAATAAAAATATTTAGGAAAAAACTTAGGTCCATTTCCTTATGTCCATTTCATCCAATTCCACCAATCATATATTGTATTTACACTCTCTTTCTTCTATGATTGGTCATATAAAAGGTGGTCTTCTATATTCTCTCTCTACTGTGATTGATCATTTAAACACTTTTTGCCACGTGTCATAATTATATTGGAGAATTGGATGAAATGAACATAAAGAAATGGACCTAAGTTTTGTCCAAATATTTAGTATGAAAGAAGTTGTTTTTTTTTTATTTTTGTTTTAGGCAGAAGAATAAATAGCATGTTTGATATGTCTAAAAGAGTGGAAAATAGATATGAATCATATCATGTTTGATATGAAAAAGAAAGAAAATTTATCATATGTTATATCTAAATAGTAAAAGGATATTTCTTACCATAGAAGAGGGAAGTGCATGTAAAATGATTATTTTATTTTAAAAAAGTGCGTAGATAATAAAAGTAAAGGCAAAAATAATATGTTATACTTTTATTTTTTATTTTGTATCTTTCCACCATATCAAATAATATTACTTTTATATTTTATTTTTATTTTTTTCATATCAAATATACTTTTTGTCACTTACTTCTACTCTTACGTTTACATGGTTGTTATGGTTGCGAATATTTGATTCCTTTGTAAAGTTTTAATCTAGCTATAATATTTTCTTTTGTATGGTTGCTGGTTGGTAAACTATATTAATTGCAACAACAATTTATTTGTATATATATACTTATAGGTTAAATTATCCTTCTCATCCATATAGTTATTCGTAATTAGATAATTATAATTTTTAAAATGGTTAATTAGTCCACATTGTTAACTTTTTTGTCAAAATGATGTTAAAGTTTGCTAACATTAATTACCATTGTATATTGTTATGAAATTCTAAATATGCATGCTTTTAATGAACTTGAATTATATATATATATTTATAACGTCAAGATGGTATACAATAAACATGTGAACAAAATTTGATAAAATATTAACAAAAATTAATTGTATGAACGAACTGAATAAAAACATTTTAAATTGTAAGGACCTAATAATTATTTTAATCTATAAGACTCAAATAAAAATTGAATAAAATTATACGAACTACAAGAATAATCTTACCTAATATATTTGCACTTTATTTTTAAGTAGACAATGGATGTGACATTATTTTATGTAGACTAACCATAATAAACTATAATAAAATATATAATTTTGATCTAATAATGTTAAAATAATAATATGTTTAAGGGTTCAATCTCTGATGGTATGTATGGAGAGAATTTTGTGACCAATACTAAAACTCTTTTAAGAAACTTACGATGCCAGACGATTAATCAATATTTTTGACCGTAAATTACAAATCATTAATATGATATACAGAGCAACTACAAGTCTAAAAAAAGTTATAAACTATGGTTTAGTTCTAATAATTTCCATGTTCATGTCAATAAATTGAAGTTATTTGTATACTTGTAGATGCCTAGATGGTGAGGTACAACTGTACAGTAGATGGTGAATTAAATTTATTTATTTTTCTGAGTCACATACAAAACAAAAGTACTAGAAAAAATCTCACTGTCTGCAACTTATGCTATGATTTAATCTAAAATAATTTTTTTTATCATTGTATCATTATCTGGGATTAGAGAGAGATAAATATAAAAAAGGATAAGACTCACATTTTCAATTTAATCCCTATTTCCCGTGTCCTCTTGGTGCCTTGCCAAGCCAAATAACAAAAGGCTCATCCTTTTTTTTTTTTGGTCACTTTCATGAACAAGTTGCTCTTCTTTTAACCCAAAATTGATTTGCAAAAATATTTTCTATTTTTGTACTTAATGGGGGCAGTTAGAAGATAGATATACCATAAATGCTCCACTTTGGATAAGATTTTCCTGATACACCACCTCTTTTCATGATTTTTACTTATAAAAAATGCAATGGAATTTGGATCGCTAAAATTTTATTTTGCTCTTTTATAGATAAATTAATTCTCTAATTGGTTCCTCAAAACAATTTTAGGAAATATCAAAATAAGTTCATATTTTGTTTTAAGGTTACATAAGAGACAGCAAAAGAAAAGTTAATTTCTTTTTTTTACTGATCATCTTCTTAATTCACAATTTATATCTAATTAGTCATCACTCTTGAAACCTTTAGTTCTGTATATAGTATATATTTCCATCACTGCCCCAAGAAAAAGCAATGCTAAATTGAAGTGGAGAAAAATATACCTAACTTATTTAATAATTTATTTAATTACAAAAGGAGGGAAGGAATAAATCTTTTGAAGCTTTAGAAAAATGGAAGCTTTGAAGACCAAGTTATCTTAGCAGAAAGCAATCTTTAGTCAGCTTCTCATTTTTCTGAAGAACTTTCTCTGGGGATACACATGACAGAGTATATTAAAAGGTTCTTGTTAAGAAAAGTCTTTAGTGTGTCCAAACTAGTATTTATTATAAAGACTATACTTATATGTTGTTTATAGGCCAAATTACTCTTTTGGTCCTCAACGTTTTTTTTTTTGTCAAAATTGGTCCTCTGGCGTGACATCCGTTTGGTTTTTCCATTAAATGCTGACGTGGAAGGCTTATGTGGCACACCCTCTTTCTCACGTGTCATATTTAAATGATATGGCACCTTCTTTCACTCAAACTCAGCAAAATGACGCCGTTTTAATTCATTTAAATGTTATGTAATGAATCAAATCGGCATCGTTTTGCTGAGTTTGAGTGAGAAAGGGTGCCATGTCATTTAAATATGACACGTAGGAGAGAAGATGTGCCAAATAAGCCTTCTATGTCAGCATTTAATGGCAAAACCAGACAGATGTTATGTTAGATGACTAATTTTGACAAAAAAAACGTTGAGGACCTAAAATAACTTTTTAAAACGTTGAGGACTAATATTAAACTTCGTGCAAACGTTAAGGATCAAAAGAGTAATTTAGCCTTGTTTATATATTTGTTATAAGATTTTTCAATTAGAATAAAATATGTTCTTAATTTAACTGAAAGAAATAGTTACTTGTGAGAATTCTATATTAAGTTTTTTATAGCAAAACACCTTTGCTTCTTCCTAAAGATATTCTTTATTGAACAAGAGAAAACCTTCATGCAATACCTATATATATATATATATATAGCTTCCTCAATATAAAAACTTCTATATACAACAAAAACCATTATATTTGTTTTGGAGGGGAAGCCATGGCCCACAACTTTATGAGACTTGTGGTGCTCACCATCAATGTTGGGGTAGTTTGGTTGAGCTTTTTGAATGGAGTCTCAGATGCATCTGTTGTTTCAACAGGAGACTTCAATAAGGACTTCTTTGTCATTTGGTCTCCTTCCCATGTAAACACTTCATCTGATGGACGTACCAGAAGCTTGAAGCTAGATCAACAATCTGGTACTATTTATATATATCTATCTATATATGCATGGTTCAGTATAAGTATTTTCTTAGTTAAAAAAGAAGCTGCTCAGTGCACGATGTTCCTACTAGGTGAGATATAATGAGGGTCAAATGTACGTAGTCTTATTCCTGCAAGTACGCAAAGAGACTGTTTTCAGGATTTGAATGTGTGATAACCTTCAAGCCACTTGGCAGCAACCTTACCGCTGCTCCAAGCCCACCTTCTTATTTTCTTAGTAAAAGGGCTATCTAGTGTATGAGGCTCCAACTAGGTAGGATTTGAAGCTTACCTTGCAGGTAGAGAGGTTGTTTCCCAGATTTTGGACCTGTGATCAGGCAATCACATGGCAGCAACCTTACCGTTGCTCTAGACTCAGCCTCTTATTTTCTTAATAAAATTGTAATAAGAAAAAAGTGCTTTTAACTCGGAGTTTTTGATTGTTATATACAGGGGCTGGTTTTGCTTCAAACCAGATGTTTTTATTTGGACAAATTGACATGCAAATTAAGCTAATTCCTGGTAATTCTGCAGGCACAGTCTTAGCCTATTATGTAAGTAATGATTCTTAATTACATCTCTGTTCTTCATAATTTTTTGTAGACTCAAATTAAGTGATTAATTATTAATTTGACAATATTTTTGCAGTTAAGCTCGGATCAACCTAACCGTGATGAGATAGATTTTGAGTTTCTTGGGAATGTGAGTGGGCAGCCATATATAGTTCAAACAAACATATATGCAGATGGGTTTGACAACAGAGAAGAGAGGATTTATCTGTGGTTTGATCCAACTAAAGACTTTCATACTTATTCTATTTTGTGGAATCTCCACCACATTGTGTAAGTCAATATCTCTTACCAACAAGTATAGAACATACAAGTCTAGGATACTATACCACATCAATAAATTGTTACTATGGATTAAACCTTAAATTGTTGAGTTAAATTAGTCATTGACATCTCCCACCAAAACCTCCTTTTCATTTTTTGTGTGTATTACTTATTACTGAAACATTTTGAAAATAGTCTCTCTGCTTATAAGAGTTGTATTATGCATATCTCTGATCTTTTGTCTAATGGGCCATTTTTTTTTTTGCTCATAATCTTCATAATATAAGTGATTAGCGGTTTGGTTCTATCACTTAGTATAAGGAGAGATAATTCTATAGAGGTATTTGCACAATGACACAAGTTTTAGGCTTCATATGGAACTAGTACCTTATGGTCTTCTAATGCAAGCAAGAATTACTTTTTACTTAGATTGTAAACAAATAGGCTAGACGAGAAATACCTTTTGATTATACATTTTTACCCAAAAAAGAGAAAGAGAGAGAGATCAATAGATAATTGAATTAAGAGTACTAAACCAAATTATCAATAGGTAGTTGTAGAGGTACTCCTTCCCTTTTAATAAGGTTTGAATTCGAATTTTGTGTTTGAAAAAAAAAATATTATTCTTGGAGAGCTTCACCCTTGTTTTAGGTTCTTTAATTACAAGCTCGATTTAGATTACTCAGAGTCCACAAAGTTTATAGGGTAATACTTTGGAGCTATGGTGAGCCAAAGCTCACCACTGCCTAGGAGATCTGCGTCATCTTGAATTTTAAGAAGAAAAAAAATATTTTGATACAGATTTTGAAACTGATCCAATGATTGAAAAGTAGTGAGCCAAAGCTATCAATATCTCCATAGCATTACCATTTTGGATATTAGAAGTTTCGGCACAAATAGTTAATGATATAATAAATTAAAAAAAAGGTTGAATTTTGGGGCATGCAGGTTCATGGTGGATAGGGTACCCATAAGAGTGTACAGGAACCACGCAGATAAGGGAGTGGCATACCCAAGATGGCAGCCAATGGGTGTGAAAGTGACACTGTGGAATGGAGATAGCTGGGCAACACGAGGTGGCCATGACAAAATTGATTGGACTGAGTCTCCCTTTATAGCTTCCTTCACTAACTTCAATCTCGATGCCTGTGTCTGGAAGGGTAACCCCAGGTTTTGTAGGGCACCTAACCCTACAAATTGGTGGAACAAGTATAGTTTTAGCACACTCACGTCCCTGCAGAGAAGGTGGTTCAAATGGGTCAGGAAGTACCACTTGATCTATGATTATTGCCAAGACTATACCAGATTCCAAAACAATCTCCCAAAGGAATGCTTTCTCCCCAAGTATTGACATACATATATATTATATATGAAGGTCAAAATCCCAAATTGGTCCCTTATGTTTGCATGAAATTTTATATTGGTCCTTTATGTTTCAAAAAGTTTAAATGGATCCTTTATGTTTGCAAGAAGGTCCAAATTGGTCCTTCCGTCCAAGTCCGTTTATTTCTTCCGTTAAGTGCTGACGTGGCGTGCTGAGATGGACATATCATCTCTCCTACGTGTCCATTTAAGCTGAAGTGTCATGCCACGTCATCATCCACTATCATATGTGATGACATGGCGCTGATGTAGCTATGACGTGGACAGAAGTAGACCGAAGGACCAATTTGGAACTTTTTGCAAACATAAAGGACTAATTTAAACTTTTTGAAACATAAAGGACCAATATAAAACTTCGTGCAAACATAAGGGACCAATTTAGAATTTTGACCTATATATGAATTCTCAAAGCTTCATTCTAGTTTTGGAATGGTGTACTATATATGAATGACCATTATTCGTTACTTCATTAGTTAGCTTGAATTGCTTAGGTATATTTATACTTGGAAGCTAATGTATTCATGTAGCCCAAATGTGGAGAATGGATCTGTGCTTGGCTCTTCTATGCATTAGTATGCTAGGCCGATTTTTTTTCATAGTTTTTTTCACTTTTTTTATTTAAATTTGAGAAATTATAAATTTTTTCTAAAGAATATCTAAAGTATGAAAGACATAGACACAAAAAAATGAAAAACTCCACATAAATCGAGATTTACTATGAATAGAGATTAGGGACTAACTTTTTAGTCCTTAATAAAGGTGATCCCTAAATCATTCACGGTAGGTCCTTATTTATGTGGAATTTTTTATTTTTTTGTGTCTATAACTCTTATTCTTTAGAAAAGTTTACAATTTTTCAAGTTTAAATTTAAAAAAGTGAAGAAAACTATAAAAAAAAGTCGACCTAGCATACTAATGCATAGAAGAGCCAAACACTGGATCCATTCTCCCCAAATGTGTAGTGTCTAATTATTCCTAGTTGGATTAGCCTAGATTTTATGGATTTGAATTTATATAAATTATATAACAATCTATCACGTGATAAAAGTTTAATAAAAAAAATAATTTTACAAAAACATATGATTGCATTTAAAATTGACGGTTATAAAAAAAGTTATATTAAACTATTTTTAAATAATATTATTGTCAAATTTATTTACTCACCAATAAACATGTGAAAATTTTCATATAAGAATTTGTTATGGACTTGAATGTTAGACTATGGGCGCTCGTTTAGTGGATATAGGAAGGGAATGAAAAAAAAAAGTAGGTGGGCCATCGAGTCCCACATACTTTTACTTTTTTATTTCTTTTGACAGTTTAAAAAAATGAAAATAATACAAAATGTCTATTATATTCTTTGATTTGACACAATCATAATTTTTTTTATTTTAATATAAGGGGTAAAGTGATAATTTTAATACATTCTCATTCTAAATTTTTACTACCAAACACATTAAACCCATTCTCTTTCTAAATAAAAAACTAAAAAGACTAAATAAAAAAAAATCAATTTTAAGAACTAAAATATGCGTTTTTATTTTTTATAAATTAAATTAAAATAATTCATATTTTTCAAGAATTAAATTAATTATTTTTTTTTCTACTCCCTTGTTCATTATTAATTTATACTTCATTAATGACATTATTCAAATCCCAAACTCTCCCGAACTGAGAGAAGCCCAGCCCACAACGAGGTCCAACTTTTTCGGACCAAAAAAAGGGTTTATATATAATTATAAGCATAAGTGCAAAACCGTACGTTAAGATTCTGAAACGTAAAACCCTCATAGACGCAGAAAGAAAGAGCAGAAGGCAGTGAGAGATGGAACAGAGAAGCAAAGAGCTTCTACGCTTAGAACACAAGGATTCATCCCTCTCGCCCTTAGGTATCTATCAACCTTACTTTTTATGAAATTTGTGTTTCTCTCTGTTTTATTCATCGCTCTGCTTCTTGCTTTTGTTTCTGCAGAATCCGCACTTCTTCTTTGTAATAAAGACTCAAGCTCTCTAACTAAGAAACCCCCCTCTGATGGGACGCCCCTCACAGCCCCGCTACCCCCAAGCCAACGTAAGTTTTGTTTCAAAATTCTAACTTTTACTCATAGGAATTAAGAAAAGGAATCTAATTTGCTAGTTTTGTTATAAGTTGTGCATGAACTTATTTAAATAGAACTTATTCTACAAACAATTGTTATATTTAAATAGAACAAGGTATATGGAATATTAACTGCCTCAATTGTTAATGTAGCATGTATGTTTGTGCAGTTTTTCAACCTATAAATATCCCTGATTTCATTGTTCCCGAACTAAATGGAGATAACTATAGGATTTGGAAGGAGAACATTCTCTTTCAATTAGGGTGGATGGACATAGATTATGCCATTAGGAAAGATGAACCACCTATGCCCACAGATACTAGTAGTCAAGTTGAAATTGCTCTTTATGAGCGCTGGGAGCGATCCAATCGCCTCAGCATGATGTACATTAAGACGAAAATATCTGCTAGTATGCGTGTATCATTAGGAGAGTGTAAAAATGTCCGAGAGTTGCTAAAGGCTATAAATGAAGAGTTCAAGTCTTTGAACAAGGCCTTAGCAATCACTCTAATGACCAAGTTCTCTTCCATGAAACTTACTAGCATAAGGGGTGTGCGGGAGCACATCGAGCAAATGAGTGATATTGCAGTTCAATTGAATTTGCTAGATATTGAGATATGCGAATCTGTTCTCTTTCACTTCATTATGTACTCTCTTCCGCCACAATATGGGCTTCTCAAAAGTGCCTATTATGCACAAGAAGAGGAGTGGTCAATCAATAGACTTTTGACTATGTGTGTTCAAGAGGAAGAAAAGGTTAATAATGGAGATGGAAGAGAGTACACATATGGAAACCCAGGGAAAGAATAGAAATCGAGCTAAACCAAGCATTAAGGGAAAGATACCTGTCCAATATGACATTAAGAAGGTATCCAAGTGCTTATTCTGCAACAAGAAAGGGCACACAAAGAAGGATTGTGTTAAATTTAAGGGTTGGCTTGACAAGAAAGGTAACTCAGTCTCATTCTTTTGTTATGAGTTTAATATGGTAGATGCTAACAATAACACAAGGTGGATTGACTTAACTTCTGCAATTCATATCTCAAATACTCTGCAGGGCTTTCTAAATCAAAGGATGTTGGTGGGCAGTGAGTAGTACATCTAATGAGGAAAGAAGATGGGCTCATATGCGGAATACATAAGAAAGTGCAGAGTAGTATTAGATACTGGATTTATTTTGAATTTAGGAAGAACCTTTTTTGTACCAAGTTTCTCTAGAAACTTGATTCCCGTTTCAAAACTTGTACCACTTGGATATTCGTTTTAATTTTCATATAATACTGTCAAGTTATTCTACAATTTACAAATATGATGTTGGTGGAGTTGGTTTAATATCTGATTTTTTTTTTTTTTTTAATTCAATTGCAGAACAGTTTTTTTATGAATATGATACATATTATGTTTCTTAACAACATAGATATTAAGAGATTTGTTATGATTTATGAATAAAAGTTCCTCTATGCTATAGCCCCATAGATTAGGACTTGACTTGTAAGAGTAAAAAAATTAGTAAATGATGGAGTACTTGGTGCTCTTGATATCATTGACTTCGACAATTGTTTAGATTGCATTAAGGGAAAAGAAACTAACAGAACAAATAAAGGTGCTAAGAGGAGTTATACTATATAGATCGTGTCAGCTGACATTCCATGGTGATTTTAATGTCATGCACTTACTTTCAGAAGAACAGGGAAAGTCTAATTTCTAGATTTTTTGTCATGTTGGCGATATTGTTAATATATCTCTCTTGATTGACTGTGTTTGATGACCTCAATTAAGATCCTTTTGCATATTTGCACTTATGTTGCTTAACAACTGTTTTTTGTATGTGGTGACAAACACTTAAATCTACTCTTGTCAAAGTTTCTTTCCTTTGTTCTTTCAATATTTTGCCTACATAATTTGGAAATACGAGGGTGAGTCTTGGAGTAACATTAAGGTTGCTGCCATGCAACCAAGGTCACAGGTTCAAATCCTGTCTCTTTGCTTGTAGGGGTAACGTTGTGTACATAGGACCCACTTTAGACCTCACTTGGTGGGGGCCTCGTGCACTGGGCCATCCTTATGAGTTGAAAATATTTTATTACCGACTAAGTTTTCATTGTTTAATGGCTATCTAAATTGTAGATTAATGACTATGAATATGAAATTATAAAAACAGGCATGTGTTTTACGGCTAATATTAACTTCTTTTTGTTGATGCAGTTCTAGGAAAAGTGAAAAACTTCCTTGGAGTGATGTCTGAAGCCAATCAACAGCTGGAGCTTAATGCCAAGGTTAGAAATTAACTTTCCAAGAGAAGGCCACAATTTGAGCTATTTTACAACGATATTCATATTATGATTTTGAAGACTTTACATTAATGAAAATGTAGGAGAACCCGAGGAATTATGATATTGAAGAGCTAACAGGAAATGAATCTGAAGTTATTGAGATGGTAATTCAGTTTCTTGTATTGTTTTATAAACCTATCTATTTCTAACTGCGCAATTTCCATTCTTATTATGGACTTGCATTAAGTGGAATACATGAGATAATTGGAGGTCTTTTATTTACAGGATTTAATGCTTGGTGTTGCTGATCTTCATACGCCTGAGGCTGTGGCTGCTGCTGAATCTGCAATTTCTGGTTTTCAACCTGTTATTCCGTTGGCTGCCGATAGCAGTGAAACAGATTCTGATGAAAGTAGTTCTGATGATGAGGATAATGAAAGCAGTGATGATGAGGATGATGATGAGACAAAATCATCTCCTGTTAAAAGACCTATTTCTGGGAAAGATAGTGCCAACAGCAAACAAAAGGGAAATCATCATACTAAGAAACGGCCAAAGATAGTTGAGCTTTAGGAGTATGAGAATTTGATGTATGATTTGTAGTAAATATACACCGACTTCTTGAAACCACGGTTGCTACATGAATACATGATGAAAAATTTTGGCTATGTTGAGAATATATAAATGTATTGTGCAATTCTTGTGTGATCTGTCCTATTGTAAAAGAAGGATCATGGATATTTTACCAAATGGAATCATCATCATTCAGGAGGGAATGATTATACTTTAGAAAATATTAACAAGAATGTTTTTAATATTTTAAAAGTCGGATTGGTTTTTGAAATGAAAAGGTTAAGGGTTGATTGGTTCACTTGCATATATTATAATAATAATAATAATTTAATAATTTTAATATTAATAATAAATCTTATATTACAAAAAAGTTTTTTTTTTGTGAATTTTAAATATAAAGTATTATACAATTTAGCTATATCTAGGTTTGGCCAAAAATATATATAGCCTCAAATTATAATAATTTAAGTATTTATAGTATTTACACATTATATTAGTTACTTTACAATCATATAACATTTAAAATTATAAGATACAAAATGAATATTGCCGCATATAACCCAAACATAAAAAAGCTAAATGTATATATATTTTTGTCCTTTTCATTCCAAACCCAACTAGATCTCATTTTTGTTTCAGGTAATCCAATTTTGGCTGGTGTAAACCAATCATTTGGGCCAATGATAAAAATGGACCAGACATTTGGACAGTTACCAATTCAACCGATTGGACCATCTAGTCCAAGTCTTACAATTTGTTTCACTTGTGACTTAGTTTCTAATATTTTACAATGAGAAAGATTCTAAATAATCCGGTAATAATATATCATAATAGTTGGCCAGATAACAATAATAATAAAAGTAAATTATAATGTTTGCCTTCCTAATTCCTATCACCAAACTTTAGTGTGGATATTGCTCAGTAATTTAAGCCTCATATTACTTGTTTTTTTTTTTTTTGCCTGATGGCCTCATATTGCTGATGACTGAAATTTTGGGTTATTTGTTTCTACTTGTTGATGGATGCTTGTAATTGTTCCAGGCTTCTTCCTGTGGTTTCTGGCACCACCACAACTATAAATAATACAGCCAATGCATTGATTGCAGCATAGACAAAGAAGGTACCTGAAACACCATCCACATTTGTCAAATTTTACAGCTCTACAGATTCAATCCAAATTATTAATCTAGGAAATGATATCAAATAATTAGGCAAAAATGTCAAATATACGGTAAGTTCTTTACGCAAAAACAGAAAGGGAAAGGGAAATGGAAAGAGAATGCATTTATTGTGTTTATTAGTAAAAATTGAGAATGGAAATTAAATGGGAATGTATTAAAATTACCACTTTACCCCTTATATTAAAATAATAAAAAGAAAAGATGGTTATGATTGTATCAAATCAAAGGGTATAATAAATATTTTGTATTTTCTTTTTTTAATTATACATATTTTTTAAGATGTAAATAAAAAAATAGGTAACATGTGGGACCCACGTGTTTTTTCTTTTCCATCCACTTCTCCCTACCTATTTCCATCAATCCGAACGTGCCCTAAGTTTTAGACTTTTAGACCATGAACGTGGAATTTGCTTTGAGTTTTCAAACTTTGTACCCACTTCTCTTGAACTTTTAACTTTGGACAGAAAATTCCATACACAAAGAATTTTATCTATTTTTTAACAGAATTCCGCTATATTGGCAAACACTTTGTTGGTAATGTTTTTAGCTAACTCAAAGGTATTTCAGTAAGATAATCGGGTATTGAGTTGATGGGTAATGGATGGATGCAATGACCAAAATACCTTTTAATTAGCTAAAAAATACTCACACGGTGTTTGTAGACATGGCGAAACTCTTTTAAAAAATAGACAGAATTTTTAAGGGAGGGAGTTCTGTGCCCAAAATTAAAAGTTTAGGGAGGTTGGATGCAAAATTTAAAAACTCAAGAGGTTCTGCGCCCATAACCTACAACTCAACTCAGGGGATTGTGTGTATTTTTGCCAAAAAAAAAATAAAATTAAAAGTACAACTTTTTATGTACTTACCATAGTAGCTCCAGCTCATGAGAAAGTTGAAAGTGTAAGAACATAACCAAGCACCAAACCAGTTTGTTAATGTTGCTATACTTCCTGCCCGTCCTTTGATATTGATAGGAAATATCTGCAACAAAAAGTCTTGTTTGCTAAATTCTGAAAATTTAATACCTCATTGTTGTTGATTTTGATCATTTAAAAAGCTATATGTAAGTGACTTCAAATTCAAAAGACTTTTCAAAATCTTTCCAAAAAATAAGAGAAAATTATTACCTCGGACATGATAACCCAAGGAACTGCTCCCATTCCTACTGAAAATGATGCAATGTACATCTGGTATCATCCGAAGTGTCTTATTTCACATAACTTTATATGTGTGATGGAGTCAATTTTGTCATTAAAGAAACATGAGTAAATTATCATTTTGATCCTCGAAAGATGCAATTTATCTCAATTTAGTCTCTGAAAGATACAATTTGTGTTAATTTAGTCTTTGAAAAATGAAAAATATTATATTTAGTCTCCGAAAGATGCAATTTGTGTTAAATTAGTCCTTAGAAATTTTTTTAATCAATCATGTTAATGGATATTCTCAAGGACTAAATTGAGATAGATAAAAACTTTTAGAAACCCAAATGGTAATTTACTCGAGAAATATCATAGATGATCAAACCAGTAAGCCAGTTGCAGCAAGTGTTGGAACTGCCTCAAGAAACACCCCATGAACCTGATTCATACAAACCATATATGTCTCTTTCACATAAACATACATACATGAGGACTTGCGTTTTGTTTTGTTTCTTACTATGAAACATAGAGAGATGGAGATGGACACGAACACGGACACACATCAAATTCTTAAAATCATAAGACACGATACGATATATATATATATATATATATATTGTAATTCAATAATGAACTAAAAGAAGAGAACAAAATTTTAAAAAGAATTGAAGGAAGGTGAAGGAAGAAGTGAGTTAAATAAGATGAAAAAATAGACGAGAAAGGCAAGGTGGAAGACACGTATAGGAGAAAAGAGAAATTGAGTTCAGGAGATGAAAAACACGTTTTTTTAATAAATAGGAGGAAAATGTCAAAATTCCAAACATAATGAAAGCTACCACTTTTTTCAAAATTAAAAAAATTATTTTGCTATGTCCAACCTAAGCCAGTCATATTTGAGCAGTGCCCATGACGTGCCCGACATGTGTCCTAAAAAAATGAATTTTACATTGGACATGTACGAACGTGGGTTGAACACGTGTCATTGGTGTATTGTGAATTGTGATCTGTGTCCAACATCCCGACATGCCTGGACTTTGAAGTGTTAGTGCTTCGTAGTCATGGGTTTCTCACTATTCAGTGAAGGAAGTACCTTAAAGTAAAATGCAATTGCAGTAATTGTACAAGCTACAGTCAATCCTGATCCAGAAACCTAAATAAAGCCATAAAATAAGAAGAAGAATTCTGTCATGTAATTAAGAAAGCAATAATTTAATTTGAAGGTGAAATGTTATTTATGTGTTGCATTAACTTACCAGCAGGAGGGGCTTCCTTCCTGCCTTATCTATCATGGCTGCTCCAATACCAGTCACCACAATCTGCAGAATAAAAAAGCAAATCATTATTTTGTTCTTTGAAAATTCTAGTTGTTTCAAATGAGTCCACGAATTTTGAAAATATCAAATTTAGTCCTTAAAAGATACCATTTGTTACATTTTTGTCATTACATTTCATATTTTTGCCTTTTTTATAGGAACCAAATTGAAAGAAGTAGAATTTTTCAAAGATTAAATTTGCTATTCCATGATTCGGAGATTAAATTCAGACAAGAAAAATCTTTTAGGACTAAAACATTAAGCCACTCAAACAAAAATTGGGATGAATTTGTTCATGGGAAACACAATTATAAAAAATTTCACAGAAAATGGTGAAATAAGTTAGAATTATGAACCTGAAGTATAGCATGTGTTACATTCCCTATGCTGGAAGGAAATCCTGCCATAGATATATACATAATGGAAAACAATATGACTCTGTCAGAATCTAACATGCTTTGCTTCCAATTTCAGAAATATAATATAGGCTAAATTACTCTTTTGGTCCTTAACATTTGTACAAAATTTAATATTGGGATCAATTTTGACTAAAAAAACGTTGAGGACCTAAAATAACTTTTTAAAATGTTGAGGACCAAAAGAGTAATTTGGCCTAATATAAATATATAGTACCTGCTAGTTCATAAACACTGCTGACATAAAAGCAAATTCCATTGATTCCCCCAAATTGTTGGCACACCATTAGCCCAATTCCTATCTGTTTTGTTAGTTACAAAATAATAATTATTTGTTTTATAATTGGGGTAAAAGAATGTTTTTTTATCCATAAAGATAGGAGTTTTGTGTCTGAAAGTTACTTTTTGTCTGGATTTTATCCTGAATGTTTACAAAAATGAAATCACTAATCAATTTAGTTGATCTGTCACAAATATGAAGATGAATTCAATTATAATATAGTTCAATCATGATTGACAAATCACTTTTTTTTTGGGGAAAATTTAAATACCCCCTCCAACTATTACTCTCTTGCAAATACCTCCCTCAACTATTATTTGTGCCAAAAACTTCCTTTGTACTTTGACATGCTTAAAAATAATTCCTTTTAACACTTTTCTATTAACACCGTTAAATATTTATTTGGAAAAAATTGTATATACCTCCTTCAACTATAAGTTAGTTATAAAATCTTTCAAATACCCCAAATAAACTATAAAATCTTGCAAAATCCCAAACTAATTTTTTTTTAAAAGTTTTCCCTAAATTAGTTTAATTTTATAAAACTCTCAAATAAAATATGAAATTTCCCATTCTTCAATTTCCTTCCAATATCCACACATTCTATAGTTTGGGAGGTACTTGCAAGATTTTATAGTTTATGAAGTATTAGCAACTAACTTATAATAGTAGAAAAGTGTTAAATAGAGTTATTTTTTAGTATGTCAATGTACAAGGAGGGTATTTGCCACAAATCATAGTCATAGTAGAGGGGGTTTATTTGCATTTCCCCCCTTTTTCTATTACTAATCTGAATGTCACCAAGAATTTGGTTGAAACTGGGACAAAAACCAAACTTCAGATATGAAATTAATGACAAAAAAATTTTGGGGACGAAATTGAAAATCTTCCCAAAAACATAATTTTACCTCTAATTATTATAATGATGAGTTAGATTAAGGAGAGGTGTTATTACAGTGAGGGAGCGCAAGTATCTTGTCTGAAACAATTCCAGCAGCTTGGGTTTTGGAAGTCCATCCAAAGTTGTTATGTAATCCTATGAAGAACAAACATAATTATAATATAAACTCACACTTCATTGCATTATTTTCATAATGCCTCATTTCTTACACATTAAATATAATATATCTTAGACATTAGGAACCTGAATTTCTTGTGCCTCATCAGATATATCAGCGTTCTTCCCTCGAAGTTTTTGCAGTGAAGCTAGAAAATCATTTTCTCGTCCTATCTTTGCCTGCAATTATCATTTGGTATAATTCTATGTCATGTGTCTTGGTTCACTATGACTAAAACATCTTTTTGGTGATGATTTTCTCAATTGAATTCTTCTTAGATTCTTTTTCTCAATTTGGTTTCTCGGTCTGAATGTTGTCTAAATAAGTAATAGTTATGATGACTTGAACATTTGGTGTTGACTGGCAACGTTAAAAGCCAGTCAAGTTCCAAATTTTCTCATCTTTTTTTCCCAATATTGTCCGGTTGGAAAAAAAAAGATGAGAAAAGTTATAATTTTGCTGGCCTTTAACGTTACCTAATCAGCACCAATCGTCCAAGTCATTACAATTGTTACTTATTTGGACAACATAAGACAGAAGAACCAAATTGAGAAGGAGAATTTATGAAGGAACAAATTGATGTTTTATTCAATTCACTAATTAAAAATAAAAATAGATCAATTTAAAATCCCATTTGTTACCAGCCATCTAGGAGACTCTGGAATGAAGAAGATACCAAAGAGCAGTATAGCACAGGGAACAAGGCCTGCAATCACTTCTCTAGTGAGACCAAAAAGCAGAGGAAATTCTAATTGTGTAAATATTATAGAGTAAATTAACAATTTGGTCCCCAAAAAATATAATTGTCAAATTTGGTCCTTAAAATATGCACATCCAATCAATTTGACCCCTCGTCTAATTTCTGGATGGAAAACTTCACCGCCGTCATCAACGGTGTTAAATATTTCATCCAAAAAATTAATCAAGGGACCAAATTGCTTCGGGGTGCATCTTCCAGAGACCAAATTTAACAATTTTATTTTTTGGAGATCAAATTGACTCAAATGATATCTCTTGGGGACCAAATTGTTAATTTATCAATATTGTAATTTATATCTTCTTTTCCATTTTTGTTCTTGAAGGTGAATTCAAAACTGAGCAGAAACTCACCAGCTAATGCTAAAGCCCTCCATGAAATTACTGTTCCAAGAATATATGACATAGAAGCTGCAGTAGCAATCATGAACTGCACCAACCACAAAAACACAAAATTTATATGCCACTTTTACTCTCTTTTTCAGGTACTTAGATATTCTCAGTATGAAAATTGCTTATCTTGCTTCAATGATTCACTCTCCGAGTTGCACATGTCGTGAAATATTGAAGTACTCGTTTTGCACATTAAACGGCTAGAAGGTTAATTAATGTATAAAATAATGATGTTTTTGCATATTAACCTACCAGTGAGTTAACGTGTAAAAATAACGCATTTCACGCACTTTACAGTATGCGCAATTCAAAAAATTTGAATCCTATAACTACCTACCTGATTTAGGGTAGTTAGCCTTCCTCGGAGATAAGTTGGTGCAATCTCTGCTATGAAGACAGGAACCTAGTTGTGATCAAAGATGTAGAGTTATTTTCAATTGTATTAAAATTTTGTTTTGAATTGTTTCATAGAAAAGGTCTAAACTCTAAAACATAAATACCACATAGGAAAAGACTCCCATTCCATATCCTGTAGCTAGCCTCCCAATGTCCAATGGCCATGGCCCCTATTGGGTCATAAAAGAGAAAAAAGATATAATATATTAGGCTATATATAAATGGGAGAACTATATGTAATATTATTAGGTGAAAGAACTTAAGAGTATGATTACAAAAACCTTGGAGAAGTAAATAAGAAGCCACCCTACACTACAAGAAGCACTTGACATTCTCATTGCCTGCATACACATTCTACAAAAATTATTTTGAATCCTCTAAATTTGCTTATTGTAACGGTTCTTTTCAGTAAATAAAAGAAATAAAAATAATTGAAAATAATAATGGATAGAGATGCACCCCAATATATTAGGGACTAATTTTTCTTTTTCTTTTTTTAATTTTCTCTCAATACAAAAATAAAAAAAGCACAATTTTTTAATTACCCCTTTGCCTCCAATCAAATCTGCAATGGGTCCACTAGTGATTGCCCCAATCATAGCTCCAAAAGTCAAGATAGACCCAAACAATGAATACTACAAAAAGCAAAAATTAAATAAAACACAATGATTACTTTTACTTAATTACCCTCTTATGCATTTTCACTTTGATCATCATCTTCTTCATCATATATATCTATCCTCAACTCAAACCAAACTGATCACTTACTTCAGATAAAGTAAGATTGAGATCCTTAATAATAGCATCTTGAACAGGTGATGAATAACCAGCCTGCAGGAAACAAACAAATAATCATACAAAACATGTCAATAAATAAATAGGCAAATTTGTATTTAGAGTTAGTTGTCTCTGATTCTAGTTTTTGAATGTAAATAAGTAAGCACTCACACAAGCTCCAAATTCATAGGATCCACAGACAGCAACAAATGTAGTAAAGTACACCATCCATGGTTTGTCCATCATCACTCCCATTATTGTCCTTCTTCTCTTCCCTCATCAATGCCTCTCTCATTTCTTTCTCCATCTCCTTTTTCTTCATCCCCATCTCTGAATCTGCAGCTCTCTTTTTCTCTCTCTCTTTCTATATATATATATATATGTGTGTGTGTGTGAAGCTACTAGAGGTACAGGAATATATGATTAAATTATACATATTGCTCTTCTTCCGACATATATTGGTATCCACAAGAGTCATTGTGATGAAAGATTCCTTAGTATTACTGTCTGATTCATTGTTGAGATCAGTGACTCTGACACACTTTATTCTCATCCCTCCAAAGATCAAATTTAAAAACATGATTAAAAGAGCACAATTTTTTTTATATCGAGTTACATATAAATTAATCAACCTGTCAATTCGTTTTCAACAATTCAACTTGCCCAAGTGGATGGATCCCACATTCTGAATCTTATTTTATTATTTTTAATAATTTAGACCTCATTTAGACTATCATTTGAATCTCCATCTTTTAAATTTCTAATTCAAGATATACATGTGTAATCAGGTAGTTTAAATATTTATGGGTTTTCAAATTATTTCTTCTTATATCATTTTTTTTTGTTTTTATAAAGAAAAAATTACAAGTGAATGTCATTTAATTTGTTGGGATTGATTGTATTTTATACAAATATTTTACCAACATTATTATAAAAAGTAAACATTGGTTGGCATCACAATTTCAGAAACAACCAATTAGCAACTCATTTTTCATTAAGATTACACGTTTAACAGGACACATAATAGTTCTGAGTACAGACTTTCTTTTATTTTTATTATTTTATTAATCTTTATAGTTGTTATTATTATAGTAGTAAAAATGTATTTATTATTGTATTAATATATAATGTAATATAATAATTAAGTAGTATTTATAATTATAACATATAAATGTTATAAAAAACAAATTATAACATATAAATGTATAGAATCTAATTCTAAGATAATATTATAATAAATTTATAATAGAAGATTTAATATATATTAAAAAAAATAATGTATAATATATAGAAATATATAATAAATAATTTTTTTGAAAAATATTAAACTCTACATGATATAATTTTGAGTAAATTACTAATACTATGATGATTTTGAACTCATATACAAGATAAAAGAAGCCAACTAATTCTCTTAATTTTTATAAAAAAAATTAATAATATATTACGAAAATTTATTTGTTTATTTTCTATAAAAATTTAATTTTTTTTATTTTCGAATCCCACCTTGTGTATGCAGCAACCAATTGACCAGCGACAAACCCTTAAATGGAGCTCAGATCCGCGGAGGATTAGTTTTTGGCCTGTCGGGCTAGGGGATACCTTGGGAAACAAAAAATAATAATTTATTCATATATTAATAATTAATTTTTTTAAAAATATATTTTATTAATATAATAATAACTATAAAGATTTTTTCTAAAAAAAAGTATATATAAAGATTAATAAAATAATAAAAAAATAAAAACTAGTAATTGGGGACAATTTGATCATACAAATAAGTTTGTATTGGGAATTGGAAAAAGTTGGTCTCTTGGATAAATTATTTTATTGAAAAAATAGGATTTTAGATTAAAATATAATGACTTTTTATCTATTAAGAAAGAATATTATAATTTTTTAAACTAGATAGGGATAAGAATAATTTTAACATTTTTTAGAGAAAAAAATGTAATTTACGATCTAAATTTAAATGTTATTGATTAAGGATTCTATTTAGACTAAGATCTTTCTTTGGATTTTGTCATTGTTTAGAGAAAAGAAGTGTAATTTACTCTAAATTTAAATGTTATTGAATCGTGCCTAAGCTGCTCTGTTCTTGCTTTTAAACTTAGGGCACAATTCAAATTCCTCAAGAGAAGACCATCGGGTAACATTAGTAACAGATTAAGATTTTTTTTTTTTAAATAAAAAATAAGTTAGTTTATGGTTAGTCAGATAAAATTATGCTTAATCACAACTTAACTGAAGACGTAATCAAGTTTGTTAACTATTTAAACGGTGAGTTAGTTGATGAATTATATTGATAACGGTTTGACTACGTCGATATGTGAAGGACCAAATTGACAAAGAAGACATCTACGAGGACCAAAATAATGTTTTAGTCTATTATAATCATTGGATAAATAACAATAATAATAAAATAAATCATAATGTTTTTCTTCCTATCACCAAATTCTAGTGTGGATTTAAGCCTCATATTACTGATGACTGAACTTGTGGGTTATTTTTTTTTCTACTTGTTGATGGATGCTTGTAATTGTTCCAGGCTTCTTCCTGTGGTTTCTGGCACCACTACAATTATAAATAATACAGTCAATGCATTGATTGCAGCATAGACAAAGAAGGTACCTGAAACACCATCCACATTTGTCAATTTTACAGCTCTATAGATTTTTATTTTTGGTATTGAAAAAATTTAGGCTAGGAAATAGTGCCCCGGTCCAGGATCAGGGTCAAGGTAAATTCCTGGACTCGGAAAGCACTTGCACACCTGGAATTGAATCCAAGTCATACAGATGTTATTGGCGAAAGGTAACAGATGAATCAATCCTCGTTGGCAAAACTTTGGATTTAATCCTAATTATTAATCCTAGAAATGATATGAGAAAATTGAAAGTATAACTTGTATTGTATGTACTTACCATAGTAACTCCAGCTCATGAGAAAGTTGAAAGTGTAAGAGCATAACCAAGCACCAAACCAATTTGTTAATGTTGCTATGCTTCCTGCCCGTCCTTTGATGTTGATAGGAAATATCTGCAACAAAATGTCTTGTTTGCTAAATTCTGAAAATTTAATACCACCTTTTTTATGATTTGAAAAGTTATTTTCAAGTGACTTAAACTAAAAAATAAAAGGAAACTATTAGAGTAAATTATCATTTTTGTCCCTAAAAGATGCAATCTATCTCAATTTAGTCCCCAAAACATGAAAAAGTCAAATTTAGACATTGAATGATACAATTTGTCTCAATTTAGTCTCTGAGATTCTCAATTAACATAACCGACAAAAAAATTTTTAAGGACTAAATTGAGATAAATTGCATCTTTCAGGGACTAAATCAAGATAGTTTGCATCTTTCAGGGACCAAAATAATAATTTATTCAAACTGTTACCTCAGACATGATAACCCAAGGAACTGCCCCCATTCCTACTGAAAATGATGCAATGTACATCTGGTATCATCCAAAGTGTCTCATGTCACATAACTTATTCTTATTGTGTGATGGAGTAAATTTTGTCATTAAAGAAACATCAAAGATGATCAAACCAGTAAACCAGTTGCAGCAAGTGTTGGAACTGCCTCAAGGAACACCTCATGAACCTGATTCATACAAACCACAGATATCTCTTTCACATAAACATACATACGGACTTTTGTTTGGATTTGAATCTGCTAAAGTGCAAGTGCATGAAGTACATCGAGATTCGTATCTGCATTGCAACATTCACATATGATGCCTAGGTCGTGTACTTCATGCACTTTAATCATACTGCACTTTAGCGGATCCAAGTTGTGTTTTTGTTCTGTTTCTCACTATTTAGTGAAGGAAGTACCTTAAAGTAGAATGCAATTGCAGTAATTGTACAAGCCACAGTCAATCCTGATCCAGAAACCTAAATGAAGCCAAAAAAGAAGAAGGACAACACTGTAATTTAATAAAGAAAGCAACAATCTTTTCGGTTTCCCCCAGGTATATTCCCATTGGAGGCATTCCCACTTGAGGTGCTGTCAGACACTTAATGTGATCACTTTTCTCAGTAAAGATTCAAACTTTAGTTTGCCACATTGTGGGGGTCTAATCCCTTCAATTAGACCCAACCTCTGTTGGTAAGCAAGCAATAATTTGAAGGTGAATTGTAATTTATGTGTGGCATTAACGTACCAGTAAGAGGGGCTTCCTTCCAGCCTTATCTATCAAGGAAGCTCCAATACCAGTGATCACAATCTGCAAAACAAAATTAGGATGAATTTGTTCATGGGAAACATATATAATTATCAAGTTGTTTTGCACAGAACTTGGTGAAGTTAGAATTGTAAACCTGAAGAATAGCATATGTTACATTTCCTATGCTGGAAGGAAATCCTGCCATATACATAATGGAAAACAATATCAGAATCAAACATGCTTGGCTCTCCAGAAGGGATCCTCTGATGAACAATTTCGTAAAATGCCGAAGTGCCCTTGTTTTATACATTAACTTGTATAACGATGATTTATTTTATACTGAAAATGCAATTAAGAGGATCCGTTCTCTTAGATTTCACTGCAAGAAATTAATATAGTTGAAGGATATTGTTACAATACCTGCTAGTTCAAAAATACTGCTGACATAAAAGCAAATTCCATTGATTCCCCCAAATTGTTGGCACACCATTAGCCCAATTCCTATCTGTTTTGTTAGTTACAAAATAATTATTTGTTTTATAATTGGGGTGAAAGATTGTTTTCTGTCTATAAAGTTAGGACTCTCTCTCAATTTTGTCCCTAAAGTTTGCTTCTTTTTTTTTCTGAAATTTATCTTGAATGGTTACAAAAATGAAATCAATAATCAATCTGCTGTGATAATAATCTCATTTGTAATTTTTTGAAAAAAAAATGATAGAAGTATAGTTTAATCATGATCGACAAATCACATTTCTTTCAATCTGAATGTCACCAAGAATTTGATTGAAATTGAGACAAAAACCAAACTTCAGATGTTAAATTAATGACAAAAAAATTTTGGGGACGAAATTGAAAATCTTCCCAAAAACATAGTGTTACCTCTAATTATTATAATGATGAGTTAGATTAAGGAGAGGGGTTATTACAGTGAGGGAGCGCAAGTATCTTGTCTGAAACAATTCCAGCAGCTTGGGTTTTGGAAGTCCATCCAAAGTTGTTATGTAATCCTATGAAGAACAAACATAATATAAACTCACACTTAATTGCATTATTTTCATAATGCCTCATTTCTTACACATTAAATATTATATATCTTAGACTTTAGGAACCTGAATTTCTTGTGCCTCATCTGATATATCAGCGTTCTTCCCTCGAAGTTTTTGCAGTGAAGCTAGAAAATCATTTTCTCGTCCGATCTTTGCCTGCCATTATCATTTGGTATACTCTATGTCATGTAGCAAAGTACGCTAACCTATTCTATCTTGGCTCATTTCTACGGACATGTTCACTGCAACTAAAACATCGTTTTGGTTCATGGTTTTCTTAAATCATTGACCCGTTGCACTTGAAAAAATTATGAGAAAAATTGAAGTTTAAGTCATCAGAATTGTTACTTATTTAGATGACGTCAGACAAAGGACCACATTGAGAATGAGAATCTATATAAATGATCAAAATGATGTTTTGGTTGATTCACTAATTAAAATTAAAAGTATAAAACCCTTTTGTTACCAGCCATCTAGGAGACTCTGGAATGAAGAAAAGACCAAATAGCAGTATAGCACAAGGAACAAGGCCTGCAATCACTTGTCTAGTGAGACCAAAAGCAGAGGAAATTCTAATTGTGTAAATATTATATCTTCTCTCCCATTCTAATTGTGTAAATATTGTGTAAATTCAAAACTGAGCAGAGAAGAAACTTCACCAGCTAATGCTAAAGCCCTCCATGAAATTACTGTTCCAAGAATATATGACATAGAAGCTGCAGTAGCAATCATGAACTGCAACAACCACAAAAACACAAAAGTTATATGTCACTTTTACTCTCTTTTTCAAGTACTTAGATTTCTCGCGCTTCGATGATTTTAAAAGTTACTACGAGAGTAGAGAGGATCTTGTGAAGTGTTAAAATGTGATTGTTTTGCTTTTGCACATTAAATGACTAATTGATTAGTCTGTAAAACGGTGGTTATTTTTTGCACATTAACCTGTTAGTGAGTTAATGTGAAAAAACAAAATATTTCATGCACTTTACAGTATGCGCACTTTAGAGGATCGAAATCCTAAAACTTGGTACCTGATTTAGAGTAGTCAGCCTTCCTCGGAGATCAGTTGGTGCAATCTCTGCTACGAAGACAGGAACCTAGTTATCATCAAAGATGTAGAGTTATTTTCAATTGTATTAAAATTTTGTTGTGAATTGTTTCATAGAAAAGGTGTAAAAACATAAATACCACATAGGAAAAGACTCCCATTCCATATCCTGTAGCTAGCCTCCCAATGTCCAATGGCCATGGCCCCTATTGGGTCATAAAAGTGAAATAAAGATATAAGCTACGATAGATATAAATTGGAGAAGTATATGTAATATTATTAGGTGAAGGAATACAAGAGTATATTGGTATTGATTACAAAAACCTTGGAGAAGTAAATAACAAGCCACCCTGCAATACATGAAGCACTTGACATTCTCATTGCCTGCATAGACATGATTCTACTTTAATCTCAATATTGATAGCTATAACTCAAAAAACAATCTTGGATCCTGCTCTACCGATATAAATTGTTTGAATAGATTAGAGACTAATTTTTTTTTCTTTCTTAATGCGAAAAAAGAGTGAGGCTTATAGCAACGGTAAGGTTGTTGTCATGTGACTTAGAGGTCACGGGTTCAAATCTTGAAAACAATTTCTCTGTTTGCAGTTATAAGGCTGTTTATATCTGATCCTTCCCAAATTCCACGTGAGAATCTTGTACACTGGACCACCTATTAGAAAAATACACTAATTTTTAATTAGAGTTAGAAGACTACATTACCCCTTTACGGCCGATGAAATCTGCAATGGGCCCACTAGTAATTGCTCCGATCATCGCCCCAAAAGTCAAGATAGATCCAAACAATGAATACTACACAAAAAAAAAAAAAACATAGTGATTAGTGATTACTTTTACTTAATTACCTTTTATGCATTTTCAATTTGATCATCATCATCATCATCATCATCCTCAACACAAACTCAACTCACTGATCACTTACCTCTGATAAAGTGAGATTGAGATCCTTGATGATAGCATCTTGAACAGGCGATGAATAACCAGTCTGCAGGAAACAAATTAAACAAATAATCATACATCATTCACAGAGAGAGGTGCCAAAAAGTATATACTCAAAACACTTTTTAGGAGTTGTTTCTAATTCTTGTTTTTGAATGTAATTAAAGAACTCACACAAGCTCCAAATTCATAGGATCCACAGACAGCAACAAATGTACTAAAGTACACCATCCATGGTTGTCCATCATCACTCCCATTACTCTCCTTCTTCTCTTCCCTCATCAATGCCTCTCTCATTTCTTCCTCCATCTCCTTCATCTCTCTCTCTCTCTCTCTCTCTCTCTCTCTCTCTATATATATATATATATATGATGCTACTGTATTGAGATAAAATCGCACCCTTTTCCAAGAAGAACTTAGAGGTAGAGGTATATATATATATATATATATATATATATAAGTGTGTGTTTAAAATTTAAATGATCAAATATCTCATCTTGGGACATATATAATCAATTTGTCAGTGTCATTCATCATAATTCGCTTTCAACAATTCAACTTGCCCAGCTGGATGGATCCCACACTCGAAATCTTAACTTATTATTTTTTACTAATTTAGCTCTCATTTTCATTGTGAATAAAATTGGATCCCTGTACATTTTACTTTTTATTTCAACGAATAAAAGTTTAATATTAATATAAATTTATATTAATAAAGAATGACCATACTACTAAACACAGTTTCTATATTTCAACATATACACGTGAGTCTAGTACTAAGTCTATGGGTTTTCAAAATTAAGATTAAGGATTTGTTTGCCATTTAGACTTGTGTAATAATAATATTTAGGATAAGATCTTTGTTTATCTTTTTAGCATGTCATTTATACTTTACCTAATAGTCTTGGATTTTACCTAATAGTCTTGGATTGTCTCCTATTTAGGGATGATCAAAATACCCATATCTATTGGGTACCCTGAAAATTTATCCTGTGGGTCTGGGTATGAGTCAAGGTACAAAGTCAACGAGTCCGGGTCCGGGTAAGGAGGTACCCTGCCCGTACCCTACCCGCAATAATTATTTATTTTTATATATATAAAGTATTATTTTTAAATTTTTTTTGTATTGAGAAAATATATAACTCTAAGAAAAAATGTTAAATATCTTATGATTTAATTTTTTTATTTTTTGTGATTATAGATGAAAATAATTGATAAAAATAAATTTTATATTAATAAAATAATAATGTATTTCAAATTTTTATGGGTCTTGGTCCAAATATGGGGATTTAACCACCCGTAGAGTTCGGGGATGGGGATGAATTTTGATACCCGTTCAAGTCCGAGTCCGAATCTGGGGATTATAGTACCCTACCCATATCCTACCCTACCCATGATCATCCCTACTATCTCCCTAGCTAGTACTATTTTGTAAATTAAAAAAGAAAATAGATTCTCTCCATTAATTCTCTATAAGGGGCACAAAAGCGGCTGAAACCACAAGGCTTAGCTAGCCATAAGGCTCCCTTCCCTAGAAAAATACTAGAAAACATAAAATGTATCACTTTATCCATATATTAATCTATTATCTCTAATTAAATCATCAATTTTTTTACTCTTTCTCTTTTGTGGGTCCCACTTGATAAGAAAAAATAAATTATTTAACTTTAAATAATTAGTTGATGTATAGATAATGAAGTGGTACATATTATGTACCTAAAAATTTCTCCTATCTCTTCACCTCAGGGAAGGTGAGGTAAAGGGGAGCTGCTGCACGTTTGATATGCCTTCAACATAGGGAATGTGAGGTGTTTGTAGAGGGAACCTTGCTTCCCTCATAATATGGAGGGAAGTAGAAGGAATGTGAGGTGAAGTGAGGTTTAAATATCAAAATGTCCTTAAAAAATTTGTGGCTTTTAAAAAAGTAAGAACAAAAAAGGTATTTCATATTTTTATCTTTTATTTTTTATTTTCTTCTCACCATACCAAATAATACTTTTACATTTCACTTCCACTTCTCTGCATACCAAACATATTTTGTACCACTTACTTCTATTTCTACTTCTATTTCTATTTACACTTCTCATTAAAAACTCACTAATTACCAAACGCCACCTAGGGAGAAATTCTTACACACAAGACAACGGTTGTGTTGTGTGTTGGAGATAGGGGTGTGCAAAACCGAACCAATCGATTTGATCCAAATCAAACCGACCAAAATCAACTACATAATCGGATGGATTGGTTTATTTTCTTGACAACCGATTTGGTTCGGTTCAGTTAATGAATGAGGTCCAATCCCAATCGAACCAAACCAAACTAACCGATTTTAGTTTTTAAAAATATTAAAAATATTTTATGATGTTGATTTTTATGGTTTTATGATGTTAGATTGTAATTTTAAGTTTGTAATGTTGGAATATTGTACTAGTAACTTTAGTTTGTTGGTTTCCATAGTTAGGAATAGCTATTTTTATTTTTTAGGATTTAAATTGAAGAGAAAAAAGAGTAAATTTTTTTAAAAAAAATTTGAGCGGATTAAATTAGATGACTTTTTTAGTTATCAAATTGGATTAGTTCGATTATCTAAATTGTCGAAACCGAACCAATTCGTGAGTTTGCTCACCCCTACTTGATTATGAATAACGTGGTACAATTGATGTGTATAAGAATTTCTCCTAAATTTTCTATCCCAAGCAAGGTGGAGCCCCCCATCAAGATACTCCAAATCTCAACCTGAAAAACCATGCCCCTACCGAGTCTTTTTGTTGAACCCAGCCACTCACTTACCTGTATAATCAGGAATGAGGCCCCCACACCTTTTCAGGTCCGAACCCATCCACCTGGGGTGTTTATAATCGAACAAAACCGCCGCATTTGAACCAAACCAAACCAAATCAGTACAAACCGAACAAAACCGATCAATGTTTGATTTGGTATGTTTAAAAACCGTACCAAACCGCATACACATACATGTATATATATGTATATATTATGTTAAAATTTTTAAATAATAAAGTTTAAAATTTGTTTTTAGAAGATTAGATTAAATTTAGTCAATCTAAAAATTTAATTTTAGAACTAAGTTGATTGTATATTGTAAGTAAATGAAATATTACTATACTTTTTTATAATTTATATTGAATAAAATTATATTTTTTATTAATAAACTTAAATATGTAAGTTTGGTGACATAAAAGTCCTAAACCGCCAAACCGAACCGCTCAAAACTGCTCGTTTATGGTTTGGTTTGGTTTGACGCTATCAACTTAAACCGATAGATGCACTAAATTTTTACCAAAAACCACCCAAACCGCCCGCCGAACACCCCTATGATCCACCACATTCACTTTATAGCACCCACACCATTCGGAGCTTGCAAGACCCATCCACATTCACTTTATATTTCAATTTTTTTTTAAAAAAAAAGAGGAGGATAATTTAATATTTTAAAAAAACCTTATTTATTAAAATAAATATATTTCCATTTTTTCTTGCGACTTGGTGCTGAAAAAGCAAGTGCCATTTCAAAAAAAAATTTTATCAGATTGACAGCTAAAATTTTGGATTTATTATTTTAATAAGGGACCTGTTATCCTTTTAATTTTTTAACCAAAGGGGGAATTCTTATCCTGGGCCACAAAATTAATGAATTTATGAGATTTGAAAAGATTTCATTTACATAAGGATGTTTTTATTCTTTTTCATCTAATAAATAAATTTTTAATATATAGCGAATCTATGTTTATTTTTAATATAATTAAATATTTTAAATTAATAAAAAATTTTATTTTGAAACATATAGTTAAAAGAAGAGTAAATTAACAATTTGTTCTCTCCATAAAAAAACAATTTACTTTCTGAAAGATGTCACTTGAATCAATTTGGTCCCTAAAAGTTATAATTATTAAATTTAGTTCTTGGATTCACCCCCAATCAATATGCTTTCTTGATTGATTTATTGGATAAAAATAATTACATTATCAACGGTTAAGTTTTCATCTAATAAATGAACCGATGGACCAAATTTTGTCTAGTTTTGTTTGCTTTTAATTGTCCAAAAAATTTTAAAGTGCAACCAATTAATTTCACCATTGGGCTTACAATATATATATGTATAGTGAAGTGTGTTTGAAAAAAATAAAACATAGAACCATTTTGAAATGGTTAACTTTGTAAGGATTTTTTGCCGTAAGAGAAAATGATAGAAGGCATAGTGAAGTTGTGTAAGGTTATGGTATTGGTAAAAGCTATTAGCACTAGTGTAATTGCCATTGATTAATAATGTTGATACAAAAATGGTACAGGAAGACCATCGAGGATTGACTTTGGTGATAAGTAGTTTAGTATCGCTTAACAAAAATTTAAATTCGATATTTTATTAATACAGTTATCTCTGTTGAAAAACTCTCCTACTATAATTAGATGCGTGACTCAGGTCGAGTTAGAATTAATCGAGACAAAACCTCCGAAATCAGACGAGCAAAAAAATTGATAGAGTAAGCTATGTGAAGCTAAGTGGACTTGGGAAATGATACCACTAATTCTTTCTATGAAGATGAATCTAGCGAGGAAATAACTCAGTAATTGAGGCTTCAATATTCACTGACTTAATATGATCTTCCTGATCTGATTCATTCTCTAATAACCTGCTGCTACTATCAACATAATATGCAGGTTTCTTTGGTATTGGAAGAAGCTGAGAATAGCCATCAAGCATTTGTGCCACACAACCCATATTTGGTCTATAACCTACATTCTTTTGCACACACAATAGACCAATTTGAATGCACTTCATTATTTCATTTCTTGAAGAATTACCATAATCCAATGTTGGATCTACAATCTTTGAGAGGGTCCCTTCCCTCCAATTCTTCCATGCCTGCAAGATTAATATTTTCTTCATACTTTTTAAGGTGACATGGAAGACAGACACATATAAGTGTATTAGAAACAAATTAAAAATGATTTTTTAATTTCGGACACAAGTCAAATGCAATTTGTACACAAGTCGAACATAGTTCATATTTATGCCAAAAAAAAAAAAGATGATATCTGAAAATTAAAAAGGTGGATGAAAATTTTTAATTTGATTATTCGAATTATTTTTTAATTATTTTTTTTGTATATGAAAATTTAAAAATATTAGTGTAATTTGCCTAATATTACTAAAAAACTTATATATATATATATATATATATATATATATATATATATATATATGCCATGTTGTGTTCTATTTTATATTTTTCAAGTTTAACGAGTCAACATGTTCATGCTTCATATAGTTGATAGTTAAAACGTAAAAGGAAGAAGGAAGCTAATTATACTTACAAAGCTTATTAGATGTTCTGGATACTCGCCATGACAAATGTCATTATTTTTTTGTCCACTTATAATCTCTAAAACTAACACACCAAAACTAAAGATATCTGACTTCATTGAGAATTGTCCATGCACTGCATATTCAGGTGCCATGTATCCACTGCGTATTAATCAAAATGTACAAAATCCTTAGAAAACAACATAAATCAGTACAAAAATCAATGAACTTTAGGCTTTTATTACCATATATATTGTAGTATACTTACTATGTTCCAGCAATCTTATTTGTTTGACCATGAGTTTGATCCATATTAAACAATCTTGTCATGCCAAAGTCTGATATTTTAGGGTTCATCTCTTCATCTAAGAGTATGTTGCTTGCTTTGAGATCGCGATGAATAATGCGAAATTGAGAATCTACATGAAGATAAAGAAGGCCTCGAGCAATCCCTTTGATTATCTCATAACGCCTTTGCCAACCTAAATGGACACGCTTAATTGGATCTGCATTCTCAAATTACAAAGATATAATATACTCCATCATAGTCTTTTCCAACCATGCATGTCCATTAAATATTAATCAATTTGTAGGAACTAGTTTTAATTTGCATATCTTAAAGAATTACCAAATATGAAGTAATCAAGGCTTTTATTGGGAAGAAACTCATAAACAAGCAGCCTTTCTCCTCCTTCCAAACAGAAACCCAATAGCCTAACTAAATTTCGATGTTGCAGCTTTGTTAGAAACAACACTTCATTCTTAAATTCCATGTCTCCTTGTCCAGAATTCTGTGACAACCTTTTTATAGCAATTTCTTGTCCATTGGGCAGCCTTCCCTGATGTACATATATATATATATACATATATGATATGAAATCTTAATTTTGACAAAAAAGGGTAATATATGTATTTAATTATGTATATAAACTTTACCTTGTAAACAAGTCCAAATCCACCTTGTCCAAGTTTATTTGCATTTGAGAAGTCATCTGTTGCCACTTTGATGGTTTCAAAGTCGAATAGAAACTTCTCGCTATCTTTATTTTCATCATCATCAGCTTCATCAGTTTGACCTGAGGAATATATATAATGAATTAAAACAAAGTGAGATTCATCAATGAGACTCAAATTCTTCATTAATACTGCATGCACTTTGTCAATAATGTAGAAATTATTATAAATTATGTGATTGATTGACTGATCAATCGACGATTATGAGTTTAAATCTCAGATTTCAATTATTTATATAACTTGTTTATATTACCAGATGGGAAACCAGATAGGAGGACTATTTAATAAAGTTAGGCAAAGAAGATATTAAATAAAAGATAACAATTATATATATGCTTGAGCTTACTTTTAATATATAACTTCTTTAGTCTTGAATATATGGAGACAAGGATGAGCAACACAAGAAAGGCCACAATAGGCATAATTATGGCAATGACCAGTGTCCGAAACAAGTTGCTATTCCCTGCATAAACCAGAAATTCCAAGATGGGTGCTAATTAAGGGCATTATTTCATAAGAACACCTTTTATATATATATATATATATATATATATGTGTGTGTGTGTGTGTGTGTGTATTATTTACATGATGAAAAGTATAATCTAGCAAATGGCTTATCATTAGATAACATTATGACAACAAGGAGAAGACTTGGGAGGTTCATTTAATTATGTAATTAGAATACGGAAGTCAATTATGATGTTAATGCAAAAGTACAAAACTAGTATCTTGGTCAATTTAAGGATTGACAAAACTAAATATTAATTAAAATTTTACTGTCCATAATTTTTTTAAAAAAATAATCAGCTTCTCTTCCATAAATTAAAGAACGCAAAGTTAATTTTATTCTTAAATTTTATTTGCTATTAACTTGTTTATCTCTATAATTAAATTCGTAGTTTGCAATAATTAGTTTTGCCTTTTGTCTTAGTCTAAATAATTAACTGCAGGTATAAATGCGACCATTCGCATGGTTGACTCTAATGACAAGTCATATATTTAGTTATGATTATCATCCAGATACTACAAAAATAAATAGCGTTACATCGGTCAAGATGTGACAGCAATTGTCCTATAATAGAGGTAAGGGTCAAGTTATAGTTAAATCGGATGGCGCTTGAGCTAGATTGAGTTAAGTAAAAAGAGTTGCGTCATGAATCATGACTAACAATTAAATACTCTTTAACCTAGTGATAAGCATTTGATCCAACACGCTATTATGGCTAAAATGATGAAATAATACTATAACTAAATATATAACTTATTGACTTAATATCGAACTAAGCATTAATGGCACGTTTGGTATCCGATGAGTGTTTAGTGGGAAGTGGAAGTGGAAGATTTATGTGTTTTTGGTATGTAGGAAAAGTAAATTGGAAATAAGAATAAAATTGTTTGGTATGATAGGAATGAGATAGGGAGGTGGAAGTTAAAAAGTGTAAAATACTATTTTACCCTTTAAGATTATGCCCTCACATGAAAAGGGAAGAACAAAATAGTATTTTTCATATCTACTTCCTTCCTTTAACCTCACATTTCCTCTAAATTTAGAGGGAAGCAACCTTCCCTCTTCGTACCAAACATACAACACATTCACTTTTCTTCTCACATTCCCTCCTCAAACTATACCAAACTATACCTAATTGTCACGAGGACAATTATATTTGTATTTTTAGTTAATTATCTAGATAAAATTAATTCAAAAGACAAAATTGTTTGCGAATTGAAAGTAATTCAGGACACACCTTCTACAGGGACCACATCCGTGGTCGAAGAAGGAGGAGGAGGAGGAGATGGTGGTGGAAGCAACACCGGTAGTGACGACAAGGGTACATAGGTAAGATCATAGTAAGCAAATGTGTCCAACCCAACATTACAACTTGGTCTTCCCACTCTCACACGTAAGCTCCCTTCACAACACCTCGGAATATCCGATCCAATCACCAAACTCAAGCAATCACTACACGATTCCTCCGTCAAATCCGGCGTGCACTGCACGTGACCATACACCCTCTCATTCCTTCTACTATAATTCACCCTTATTACTATTTCTGCTTTCCCCACACCAAACTTACGACGCCAATCACCACTCGCTGCTTCGCTTCTCAAACTCTCCAATAACTCCCTACTCCCATTATTATTATTGTAATTACTCTTTTGCCCCCACGACGAATAGAAGCCGGGCCCAGTCTCCTTGTGCTGAAATATGGAGCGGTAGGAGTAGCGCAACATACAGCGGTCGTACCACCCGATTGCCTCCTTCCGGTTGGGACACAGGCGCGTGAGGAGGCGCGTGGAGTCCTCGAGGCAAGCGCGGCAGGCGCGTGGGCCCACGTCCCCGCGGCACATGGCGATGGCGTTGACTCGGTCAAGGTAGGATTGGCCGTACGAGGAGTTGAAGAAGCCGTAGTGGTAGTGGGTGTCGTCGTCGTCGGAGGAGATAATGTCGGAGAAGAGTGAAATGAGGTTTTTGTGATAAGTGCTGTTGGTTGTGTAATTGCCTTTACTGTTGACACAGGAATGGTAGAGGAAGTTTGGCTGAGAAGTGGCTAATTGGGATGAGAGTGTTGTTATTATTGTTACAACAACATATGGAAATAGTGGTATTATTAATGTTGAAGAGACCATAGCCATATTATATTGCCTTAATAAGTTGCTCTTGTCTTTGTTACGTTGTGATTTTTTTTTTAAAAGGAATAGCTTGCAAATTTAATGAGTAACTTGTGGGGTGTATTATATATTTACATTGAAGTAGTTTAGGAATATAAGGTGGTCTATTTTGGATGTATGTGGCTGGTTGAAAATTTATTTGGTCTTCTTGTTACATTCATGCATTTGAAAGCTGCATACCGACATCTCATTGAAAGAATTCCAAGGTTTTTTTTTTCCAGATATTTCTGTAAATAATTCAACTAATTAATTCAGTAATTATAAAAAAAATTAGAATTGAAATATGTTAGATATATAGGATACGTTTGTTAGGCAGAAATAGAAATGGAAACGGAATGCATTTGATGTGTTTAAAGTTTGGTAATGGAATAGGAATGTATTAAAATGACCATTTTATCCCTTATATTAAAATAATAAAAAAAAAGTTATAATTGTGTTAAATGAAAGGAGTATAATAGATATTTTGTATTTTTTTTAAGTTAATAAAAATAAAAAAATAAAAAGTAAGTGAGACTCAGTGAACCTCACCATTTTGATTGTTTTTTTCATGAAACATTTCATCTAATGAAAACCGGTGTACTCGAAAAAAAAATGTATTCAATATTCCCAGTTGACGAGTGATTGACTTGTGCGTGTGCTATACTCAAAACCAACTTTTTGGCTTGAGCACAATGTGAGTTATGCGTTGAAGTTGAACAAAGATGGCTTCAGCGTACGAACCGTGTAAGTTAATTAACTTCAAAGAAGACTTATTGCGTCGTCAAATCTCAAATGCATTTCGATTTGCTAGAAAAATTGAGAAACACAAATTATTGCTACCTATTTTTTTCTTCTACTAATGTACTTACGTGCAAGGAACGCACAAAAAACAGAGTTTTTTTTTACAAAGAAAGTAATAAAGAAATACATTCTCAAATATTATTATGTCAGTGATGACATGTCAGAAATATCAATAAATACTCAACTCAAATAATTATTAGACAAGTCTAATTTGCATGCAATTTAATTTTATCCAATCAAAATTATTCATTTTAGGTCTTGTGATCTTGTCCCTTGGTGTTATGCTCATGAGTTGAAGCAAGAGTTTTCCTCCCAATTTTTGATTATTTATGTCAATCTACCTTGGCACAACAAATGCTGAAAAGATGACTATAAAATTAGGCCACATTTGCTTTATCTTGCTTAAAATAATATAATCTTTCTTGTAATTTAATATTTCTTTCAATATTTTTTTATTAAATATATTTTATTTTTTGCAACGTGATAAAATTATATTTTTATATTTTTTTTATCTACTTTAATTAACATTTTTATTTTATTCACATCATATCACATCACATTCACATTACTATTCTCATTTCTTTCAATATTCTCATTCTCAAATGACAAGTAACAAAGAGAAGAAGTATCAAGTTTTCAATCGTAATACCGAACATCCTCTCCTGATTTGGACACAACTTTGTGAGGACTTTTGAATCGTTGAAGCAAATATATATATAGCAAGTTACTACCTTAACATCTCCTCTGCATATTCCATTGGCATTAACTCTCTGGATTTTTTTTCCATAAGATGAATTATGGAATCCATAATCATAAATTCATAATTGTTTATACATCTGAAACATATCAAGCAAATCTATGACAATATAAAGTTTAGTTTTATTCAATTCTAGAACCGCATAGTTATATATATAGTTATTCATACTCCATTTTGTTTAAGTAAGGTCTCAAATTCAATAACTGGTCTCGTGTATTTTTGGAATGACATAGATAGAGAATTATAGTAATTTTATACTTGATCCATAAAGCCGACCCCACCTAGTGGGAAAAGGCTTTGATTGTTATTGTTGTATTTTATTTTAATTTTGATTTTTTTTATAAATTTTCTTTTTTTTTCTTGAAAAAATAAATCTTAATGAACTGAAGTAGGACAAACAAAAAATAATCTTAATCATGTTTAGCCGGTCCAGTATTATACATATCAAACTGCATAAAGAATTTCAATAATAAACTGGTGAAGGTATCTCTGTCAGACTCAAATCTAACGAGGGAAAAACTGTGTGATTGGAGCCTCATCTGATGATTCTTGAAGATATTGATTTTTTGATTCACCTGATCTTGTTGCCTCTGAATTATACTTTCCTGATCTGCTGTAAGAAAAATTCCCACTGTTCATATATGAAGCAGGTTGAGAAGGCAATGGGAAAGTGACAGAGTAGCTATTAAGCATGAGATCAACTGTAGCCATGGTTGGTCTCTGAGCTATATTTTCTTGAACACAAAGTAACCCAATTTGGATGCATCTCATTATTTCATTTCTTGAACCATCACTACTAATTGCAGGATCAACAATTCTTTCAATTGTTCCTTCCCTCCAGTTTCTCCATGCCTGTGAAAAAGTATCCCAATAGCAGAATATATCAGTTTCTTACTTATAATATATGTTGACTAAATGACTAATAACAGTTGCACTAAATTAATAATTTGGTCTCTGAAAGATGTAATTTATTTCAATTTAGTCATTGAAAGATAAAAATGTCAAATTTAGTCCCTGAAAGATGTAATTTGTCTCAATTTAGTCCATAAAAAATGGAAATGTCAAATTTGCCTCAATTTAGTCCTTAGAAATCTCTAATAACAAAAGTGAGACAAAAAACTTTTTCAGGGACTAAATTGAGATAAATTGTATCTTCTAAGGAGTAATTTGAGATAGATTGCATCTTTCAAAGACTAAATTTGATATTTTCATCTTTCAGGGACTAAATTGAGACAAACTGCATCTTTCAGAGACTAAATTTGACATTTTCACCTTTTAGGGACTAAATTAGACAAATTGCATGGACCAAAATATTAATTTACTCTTAAAACAAAGGTAAGAAAAATAATGCAAAGAAGGTACACTTACAGAGCTGAGTAGATCCTCCATATCCTCCCCTTGAAAAGCACCACTATTTTTTCGCCCACTCACAATCTCTAAAACCAATACTCCAAAACTGAAAACATCTGTCTTCACCGAGAATTGTCCATGTAGTGCATATTCGGGTGCCATATATCCACTGAATGTCAATATGAATGAGTTTAATTAGACACAAATGAATAGCTTTCTTTATTTCCATTTTGAAGATTTGCTGCTAGTAGTTTGGTCAAAGAGAAAGAGTAGAATAACTTACAAGGTTCCAACTATTCTACTTGTATTGCCTTGAGTTTCGTCCACTTTAACTAGTCTTGCCATGCCAAAATCTGATATCTTAGAATTCATCTCAGCATCCAAAAGAATGTTGCTTGCTTTGAGATCACGATGAATAATTCGCAAGCGAGAATCCTCATGAAGGTAAAGAAGCCCTCTAGCAATGCCACTGATGATTTTGTATCGTCTTTCCCAAGACAATTGTGCACGTTTAATTGGATCTACAAACCCAATAGAAATGAAATACAATGAATAGAAATGTTGTAATAGAGGTACAATCCAACCAAGCAGAAGTTCTAACTTACCAAATATGAAGTAATCAAGGCTTTTATTGGGAACAAATTCATAGACCAATAGTCTCTCTTTATTTTCCAGGCAGAAACCAAGTAGCCTAACCAAATTTCGGTGTTGAAGCTGTGCCACTAACGATACTTCATTCTTGAATTCCATATCTCCTTGGGAAGAATTCATAGACAACCTTTTCACAGCGATTTCTTGTCCATCAATGAGTTTTCCCTGAAAAAAGGGGAGAGCTTTATGCTTGTAATTCAGGATTAACTATCAAGTTATACCACATTTTGACCAATATGAAACATATATTTCAATTCAATGTAACGTTGTTATCTTTACCATGTAAACAGGTCCAAATCCACCTTGTCCAAGCTTATTTGCTTCAGAAAAGTCATTTGTTGCAGCTAAGATGGTGTGAAAATCCAATTGCAATGTCTCAGATGATCTAATTTCGCTTCCAGCTTCGACTTCATCTGGGAATGATTTGGAAAATTGAGTTTATCAAAAGGGTATTTTGCTAATTTGGATTAATTTTTGCTTACAACAGATTCTTTTTTCATAAGCTCTTAATTATTTTTTGGGCAAAACCAACTTAGTCTGGTTTATTTGTGGTTATCTTGTTATAAAAATGTCTATATACACTAACATTTACGAAATTGCTCTTCATCATGTCATATGATCATATATTAGTGCAGAAAGATGTTCATTATGATGTTCATAGACATCTAAATTTCACAGCCCAACAGTGTAGGCCTAACTTAGCAAATAGTAAATCTTAAGACTAAACTAATAAACTATTTTGACTTACTTGTATTTCTAATATATTTCCGTGACCTCATTCTTAAACAGACGCAAACAAGGATCAGCAGGACAGCAACGGAAGCAACTGGCACAACTATAGCAATAATAAGAGTTCGTGATGTGTTGTTAGTTCCTGCAAAAAAAAATAATGATGATTAAGACATTCTGTAAATTGAGGATAATAAGATTAAGATACAAATTCTAACCATTTGAAAATTAATAACTTAATAAAGAAGAATAAAAATTATTGTACCCTACACATATCCATATACAACAACAACAAACAAAGCCTTTTTCCACTAGGTGGGATCTATTATATAGATCAAGCAACACCAACGTGTTATGTCTTTGCTTATTTCTATAGTTAGGTTATTAATAATTAAATTTATCATAATTATTTCTCTTACTGTTTTCTTTGGTCTTCTCTTACCTTTAGTTATTGGGCTATTTTTTATCGGGTTAACTCTAATTGAGCTTCTAACGGTCTTCTTTGTACATGACTAAACCACCTAAGGTGTGTTTCTACTAACTTTTCTACAATAGGTGCTATTCCAACTTTCTAATAATTCCTAATTACATCCTTTCTAATGTGATCACTCATCCAACTTAACATTCTCATTTTTACAACACAACACATATCCATATACCATGTAACTAAATTTTCACCAGAATCCTTATCCTTTTCCTCTATCTGATGACTGATGGAGAAGATCTAAAACCACCCCACAAAAAAAGTACTCTAAAGTTCAGTAATATATAGTGACATAGCCTACTTGATGCTTGTAAATAAAGTTAAAACATATCTAACCATAACATGACAGGTACCTTCTGAGGAGGAGGCATTTGGTGATGGTGAATCACTGGTAAGGTTATAGAAGCGGTAATTCTCATATCTAAAGTTACAGCTTGGTGTTACAATTCTTCCACCAATCTTGCCATCAGAACATCCAGGGAGATCTGAAATAACCTCAACCAAGCAATCACTGCATTGTTGTGAAGACAAATCAGGTGTACACTGCACAAGACCATATAGAGTCTGAAAGTCAGGACCTTGTGCATCTCCTGTAGCAAACTTTCTTTCTGAGTTCCCTGATTCAGCTCTGCTTTTTAGGCTCTCCAGCAAGCTCCTCAGATCCTGATTGAACTGATCCACATCTGAAGCATTAGTAACACTACCCAAACAGAAGGAAGGTGAAGTTTCCTTAGTGTGGAATATTGAGCGATTGGAGTAACGTAGCATGCAATTATCATACCACCCAAGTGCCTCCTTCTGATTAGGACACATCTGTGTGAGACGGACTATGGAGTCATTGAGGCAAATACGGCAAGAATCAAGGGTAACATCTCCTCTGCACATTGCTATGGCGTTAACTGTGTCAGAAGAGTCTTGGCCATAAGAGAAGTTGTAGAAGCCATAGTCAATTTGTGTGTTGGAGGAGATGTTGGACAAAAGGGTATTGAGGTTGGTGTGGTAAGCACTATTAGAAGTGTAGTTACCATTATCATTGTTACAGCTATAACCCAGGAAATCTTGCTGAGCAGTGGCTTGAGATATGAGTATTATGACAAGGAAGAACAGAAATGAAAGAAAAGTTGAAGAAACCATAGCCATTGCTCTTGTTCTGCAGAAGAGTTGAGCTATGAGCTATGAAGGGAAGGTTATTGAATGGTATGCAGTTCAATTTTGTGAAATACCTTGTTTGAAACAATCAACCCATGACAGAGGCATTAACACAAACAGTTTATCTTCTAGTTTCAAAAAAAAAAAAAGATAGGTGCATTGTTTATTCCTTGTGCAATAAATTGAATCAGAGTAAGAAATATAGGAACCTTCTTAAATCTTAATTCTCAAGTTTAGCAATATAATAAGTTACCATTATGAATTTGGGGTTGACCAAGCAGCTGATGATTACCTTCACACGCTTCGCCATACTAATCTTTGACATTACTGTTGAAAAAAAAAAAAAAGTAGTAGCCCCAAAGATGAATAATTCTTTGGTCAAATCCCTTATTTTGCTTTGATTATTTAGAAATTGAATTAGGTAACCGCAAAGCTGGACTTTTTCTCAGCAAATTCGGTGGGAAAGAAATGCCTAAACATTGCTTTCTAGTAGCGTAAATTAAATGTCAATGGGGTTACTGGAAAAAAAACAAAAGATATTTGATTGAGATCGGAGTGGTAGATGACAAAATGGGAGGATTTTTGTTGGATAGACGGATTCAATAATAGGCTTAATCAATTTATTAGTGGTAATAAGAAATTTTAAAAAATGAAGCTTTTGTATAAATCCAATACATATTTATAGGATCGGTGCATATCAACAAACTAGTTTTTTGGGTGTATTAATTATATTGGTGCTTTCATATAATGTCTCATATATATTAAATAAAACTTTAAAGATCTAGGTTGTGACTTGTGAGGCAATCTTATTCAATAGGTTAACTTTTAAAAATAATTAATTCTAACATCAAAAGCGTTGTTCAGTGACCAAGGTTCCACTACTGTAACGCTAGCGTAATTTTATTTAGATAAGGAACTAAGGTCACATCAATCAAAGGACTAAATTGAAATCTAACGTGAAGTTAAGAGATCAAAAATATTTTCGTGCATACTAAATCTCTAGTAAAGATTAATGTTATGTTATATATTTGATTTTTTTTAAAAAAATAATATTTACTTTAATTTTGTGCATGTAAATCTTTAGTACAATATATATTTTACTCCAAAATTATTATAAAATAGATTAGAGAAGTTAATTTCTTTAGGCAAATCAACTCTTGGATTAATAGAGAACAACGAGTAGGGATGACAATCTTACCCGGACTCAATAGGTACTCGGAAAATTTATCCGTTGGGTCCGGGTCTGAGTATTAAAAAAATAGATTTAAAAATTTTAACGAGTAAAAGTCCGGATCCGAAAAGATAACAAGGTACGAATAATGCATAGACTTTTATGCTTCATATATAGAAGATAAACTGTTTGTGTTTATGCCTAGCTCAGCTCATATATATAGTCGATTGTTTCAAAGAAGGAATTTAACAAGAATGGGCAACATATACTATTCAATCTTCTATCTTGTACTATTTAATTCCAAACCATTCCTTTTTCATATCACAAGCAAGATCAAACAATATGGCTCTATCTCTATGCTTAATCCTCCTTGTCATAACACTCATTTCTCAATCAGCCACTGCCCAGCAAGACTTCCTGGGTTATCACTGTGATAGTGATAATGGTAACTACACTGCTAATAGTACCAACCACACCAACCTCAATACCCTTTTGTCCAACATCATCTCCAACACACAAATTGACTCAATGACTCTTCATTCCTCCTCACACACCTTTGTCCAAATCAAAAGGAGGCTATTGGGTGGTATGATACTTGCATACTTGAGTAGTGTTACTAATGCTTCAGAGCTGGATCAGTTCAATGAGGATCTGAGGAGCTTGCTGGAGAGCCTGAAAAGCAGAGCTGAATCAGGGGACTCACAGAGAAAGTTTGCTTCAAAAGCTAATTCGTAAAGAGGAAGAACCAAGCTTCCTTAAGTACTCAATTGAATATTAAATGTGGGACTTAATCTTTATCTCTAATACAGAGAAAGTTTGCTTCATGAGAAGCACAAGGTCCAAGCTCTCAGACTATATACGGTGTTGTGCAGTGCACACCTGATTTGTCTTCACAGCAATGCAGTGACTGCTTGGTGGAGGTTATCTCAAACCTTCCAGAATGTTCTGATGGCAAGATTGGGGGAAGAATTGTAACACCAAGCTGTAACTTTAGATATGAGAACTATGGCTTCTATAATCTTACAAATGTTGGTTCATAGAGAAAGGGAAATGGCTACTATCATTTTCAAACACTTGATTCATGCTAGCTAGGTTATTCTAGCAAGTAGCAATAAACAGGCCAACTTGTGGTGTGACATACTAAATAAATGGGCTAGCATTTTTTTTTTTGGTCTGTTATGTATATGTTTTAAATTTTTAGAGGGAATTATCAATTTGGTTACTGAAAAATATAGATTGTTCCAATTTAGTCTCTGAAATATGAAAATGTCTAAATTAGTCTTTGAAAGTTTTTTTTCCAATTTGATCCTTTTAATTTTTTTTGTCTATGTATATGTGGCTTCTTGACTAAATTGGGACCAAAAAATTTTCAGAGACTAAATTAGACATTTTTATCTTTTAGGGACTAAATTAAAATAATATATATCTTTTAGGAACCAAATTGATAATTCTCTCGAGTTTTTATTAATGAATAAGGTTATAGTGGCCAATTTCAATCTTTTTTATTCTTTTGTGCTGTGAATGTGATGCTAGATTTTTAGTTCAAATGTTGAAAATATTAAAGTATACTAATATTGAGAAGTTTTGTCACATTTAATTGCCTAAATTAAAAATTACTCAAGAATCAAATTACGCTGGTAGCCTATTTCTTCACCGAAAGACTAGTTGGTTATAGTTTAGCAAGAAATCTTTTTACTAAGCAAAATGAAATCTTTTATAATTAGTTTTGCAAGAAAATAAAAATGTGAATCAACGGGAGTTTTTTTTTTCAACAGGTATTCTAGAGGCAATCATGTTCGAGCTAGTTGAAAATTTGAAATCTCATAATGGAAGTAGAGCTCTTCCAACAGAAATTTTTATATACACAATGCTCGAACCCAAAACCTTGAGAATAGAATACCTACTACTCTAACCAACCTCAATGAAAGTTTCTTTTGATCGTGTCACATATGAAAGATTCAATCTCGTTGTAATTATTCTCTACTAAATACTAATCCAAGAGCTGACTTGTCTAACGAAATTAGCTTATCTAATCTATATTATAATATTTTTGGGCTAAACTATCTATTATACTAGAGGCAGTGAATGCTATTTTTTTAATAAAAATTTTAAAATATAACATAAAATAATTAATCTTTACTTTTTGTCTCAGATCACATATTTACTTTATATTATTTTATATTATATAGCGTATAATTTTAAAAATCAATAATCAAAAGATCCAAAGTTATTAATTATAATATAGATAATATAAGACAAAAGTATTTTTATATTCATAAATTTTGTAGGCCTGCTGGACAGCCAGCAAAGTTAGGAATTGCTTGCAATGGGATCAAAATAAAATAAATTATAATATATAATATTTTTAAAAAAATAATTATTAATTATGTTACTGAAAAAATATATAAAATAATATATTTTATATTAAAATTAAATAATACACTGAAATATTGCTTTTGTAATAAAGGTTTTGCTGAAATTTACTGATTAAAATTTTTTTTAATTGATAAAATTTTTTAATATTAATAATTTTTTGTTTTTGTTTTTTACTATTTAGCAATTTTAAGTCACTAAATATTTTTTCAATTAAAGACACTTGTGGTTCATGTAAAGATATTCTTTCAAAAGGTTAAACTCTGTACAAAAAAAGACTAATAACTTGTCTATATACACTCAGTGGAGAGTTTGCTCTTTCCATCAAAATTTGATAAATAAACAATAATTTATAGAAAAATCAAGCTATTATCACCTAGGGAAAGAACTACTTATAGTCACATCATTCACTGAGAATAATGATTTAGAGCCTGAACTGGATTCCCCTGCTCCTATGTTTATGGCTATTCCATTGTGCATCAGAAATCCTGGATGACGAGGAAGTGGCAATTCAGTTGAAGGGCTGCTAAGATATGAAACAATTTTAGCCATGGTGGGTCTATCATCTGGATTTTCTTGGACGCATAATAGACCAAGTTGAATGCACCTAATGACTTCGCTGTGTGGGCAAGCTTCCTTTAAATCTGAGTCCAATATTTCTAATGGTGTTCCATCCCTCCAATGTCTCCAAGTCTGCAATTGAATCAGATTTATGTATCAGTCATTGGTTTTTCTGCTTCTTTATCATTTTTCAATACAATCAATGAAGATGAAGATACTTGCATCAACGACCAAAAACTAGAAATCAATAGTTCAGTACTTACATGACTTAAGAGGTCATCGACATTATTTGTTTCAAGAGAACGAGCATTCCTTTTTCCACTAATTACCTCCAAAGTTATGACTCCGAAACTAAAGACATCGGACTTTTCAGAAAATTGTCCATGCATTGCATATTCCGGAGACATATAGCCACTGCAGAAGAAAGAAAAATATCAGTAAAAGAAAATTCAAGTGGTTCTTGTAATTTATGCATGAAGAGGCTCCAAACCAGATGAAAGAAAATAAACTCAAAATGTTAACAGGTAGGTGAAAGCTTAGGGTTAATCTTTATTTTTTAGAACACTCTGAGAAAGCTTTTTAGTTTTTAATGTTGCTGTATGAGTTCACATTTAATATATGTCCTCTGCTATCTTTAGTTTTATTTCTAACATATGGAAATCACAAGGAAACGGGGGAGATGAAAAGACAATCAAGTTTCAGAATAACTTACTATGTTCCGACTATTCTTTTTGTACTTCCTCGATCTTGATCTATTTCAACCATCCTCGCTAAACCAAAATCTGCGATTTTTGGATTCATATTGTTGTCTAGTAATATATTGCTAGGTTTAAGATCACGATGTATAATTTTGAGTCTTGAGTACTCGTGTAAGTAAAGAATTCCTCGGGCAATTCCGTCTATGATTTTGTAAAGTTGAACCCAATTCAACAGTCTTCTCTTTTGGGGATCTGTCAACCATAATAAATCACTCAAGTAAGAAGACAGGTAAATATTTTTCTTTCAATAAGTTGAATCAGATTAATGAAATGCTTCCTTCAACGCATGATTTAATGAATAGCAGAGATAATAAAAGAAATTATTTACCAAATAGAAAGTAATCCAGGCTTTTGTTGGTCACATATTCATAAATAAGCATTTTTTCTTCTGCTTCCAAACAAAATCCAAGTAATGCCACTAGATTCCTATGCTGAAGTTTGGCTATTAGGAAAATCTCATTCTTGAATTCAATTGAACCTTGTCCAGAACTTTTTGAGAGCTTTTTTACTGCTATCTCTCGTCCATCTGGAAGAACACCCTGAAATTGTAACACATCTCAGTTAATAATGAAAGACAAGTAGAGTTATTAGTAGCTACTATAGTAGCATATACTTTTACAAAAACTGCATCACCTTGTAAACTTCTCCAAATCCACCATGACCTATCTTGTTCTGGTGCGAAAACTTGTTTGTTGCTGCTTCCACTGTAGCCAAATTGAACAGCAAAGACTCCAAATTGGCACTTTCCAGTCCAACTGGACCAATAACATGTTCTTTAATGTAAGCATGCTAATTATTCACCATCTTCTTTAATTTAAAGAGAATGTCTTTTCAAAAAACATAGAAAAATTCCCATTACTTACAGTTTTGTCGTAAAATAGTCCTCCTATTACTCTTCCTGGATCTTCGCAGCAGGAAATAGCAGCCTAAACATACGAGAATTATAAAAACAAGGACAAGGACAACAATCATGGCAATTGTTCCTGCTCCAAATTTCTTCTTTCCTGCATCAATAATTGCAGAGGAAAAAAACTGAGATAATTAAAATATAAATATATATTAAAAAAGAAGAAACCAATCATAACAAGTAAATACAGAATGAGATTATGAGATTCCATACTCAGGGATTGGACAAAGTTTTGAAGTTTTATGCTAGCTGTTGACTCCCTGAAACTACCCTCCTCATTCGTCAGGATTAGGACCAACTTAGCATAGGCAGAGTTGCATAAAAGAATGAGATTACTATAAAGAAAATTGCAAAGTTGTTTTATTAACACTCTAAATTCATAAAAAGTACCAACTCTCATGAACATAATTTTCTTAGTCTCACATGAAGTCCCTACAACTCAAACAGTTTGTATGCTCTAATTCTTCAGAAATGTATTCTCCCTCCGATTTCGCCTATTTTCAGAAAACTCTGGTCAATTTGATCAATTCTTGTGCTTATCAATTAAACAAAGGAATCGAGAATGGACAACTAGCACAGTTGGATCTGATGGAGAAGGTTCCTTAATTACCTGAAGAAGCAGGAGGCGACGATGTGGTTTCATTGTAGAATCGGTACAACTCGTATCTGACATTACAGGACGCAAGCAGAACTCTCGCGCCTTGGCTTCCACCACAGCACGTCGGAAGCGTTCCGGCGGCATTCTGCACACACGTCTCACATTGTTCGGAGTTCAAGTCCGCCAAGCACTGCGCAAGCCCATACACCGTCATCGAGCTCGTCGCGACCGCCGATTCCCCCACCGCGTATTTCTTCTGCGTCTGCGAATTCGCCGCTTCCGTACTCAAATCATCCAACAATCCGAACACCGTCTGGTTGAATTGGTTAAATTCGGCGCTGGAAACATTACTCTCGTTCTTCACGTTCATCCCGGGAACCAAGCTATCGGGTCGGAAGTAACTATTGGTGAAACGCAGAGTGCAGACGTCGTACCAGATCACGGCCTCCGTTTGGTTAGGGCATTTGAGGATGATTTGATCGGCGGCGGCGGCGACGCAGTCGTGGCAGGCGGAGACGGTGAGGTCGCCGCGGCAGAGGTAATGACCGTTGATGGCGTCGGTGGTGCCGAAGCCCATGACGCCGTTGTAGGAGCCGGTGTCGTCTTGGGAGGCGTTGGAGACGAGAGAAGAGAGGAGGACATCGAGATTGCGTTGGAATGTGGAGTTGGGTAGATACGACGAGTCGTTTTTGCAATAATGGCCATCGTAAGCGGGAGCTCCGAATACTTGGCTTGCGACTAAGGTCGTGAGGAGGAATCCATAAAGAAGAAGAGAGTTTTTGAAGAGAAACATATTGGAAATGGAAAATATAATAATGATTTTGTAAATTTGAGAAAATTTATGGAGAAATGGAAATGGATATTGAAGTGTAATAAAGTAATAATGATGAGAAGAGGGATGGGCGTGTGTTTGAAAAGGTAAAGGATGCAATGAGAGATGATTGGCGGCGTTGGTGGTTGACGAGAGTGAGTCTCCATTGGCGTCTCTGTTCGTTTCTGGTTTTGTCAACTTCACAGCATCAATATATATATAGTCAAAATACTATTTAGTACCTGAATTGTTGGTCAAACTACTATTTAGTTCCTGAATTGTTCAAAAACACTATTTAATCCTCGAATTGTTCACTCTGTCAACTATTTAGTCCCCGAATTTGACAAAAATACTATTTAGTCCCCGAATTTGTAATTATGTCAACTATTTAGTCCACAAACTTGGCAAAAATACTATTTAATCATCGAATTTGCAACTCTGTCAACTATTTAGTTTACTGACTGTTACCCATTATAGTTGACAGAGTTGTAAATTCGGTAATTAAATAATATTTTTGTCAAGTTTGGAGATTAAATAGTTGACATAGTTACAAATTCGGGGACTAAATAGTATTTTTGTCAAATTCGGGGACTAAATAGTTGACAGAGTGAACAATTCGGGGACTAAATAGTATTTTTGAACAATTCGAGGACTAAATAGTAGTTTGACCAACAATTCAGGGACTAAATAGTAGTTTGCCTCATATATATATATATATATATATACATGCACTACGATAAGTTGAATAATAGTCAAATTAAAGCATTTCATTTTCGAATTTCAACTTCCAGAAATAAAATTTGGCGCACATATTAAAGTAAGATTAGTTTTTTTGAGTGGTATATGATGCAACTTGTCCCATGTATGTAATATAATTTCAGCCAATAAAATTGTGACATATAAATAAGAAGAGTTGAAATATAATACAATTTTTCACATATCACAATTTACAATCCTATCAATCAAAATTACATTATATATATACAAAAAATTGCATTATAAAGTCACCATTCGTGTTTATCTTGTTAACATTCTTATAACTCGTTTATATTAATAATAAAATAAAAGAGAAATAGTAAAGAAGTAAAAAAGGAAGAGAAAGTAATTAGTAATGACGTGTGAGAGTAGTTAGTTTTTTTTTTTTTTTTGAACGAGGAAGTAGTTAGTTAGTAGTTACCAATTTGACATAGTTTTTATTTAACTTGATATAATTTTCTCTCAACGTGACAGATTTTAATATTGTTGTGGGTAATTTAAAAACTTTAATTAGCGTACTAAGAACATTGATTAACAAAATTCTTAAGATTTTATATTCTATGAATTTCAAATAATTTTTTCATGTCTCAATCAAAGTATTTTCGTGCAAGCGAATTTAATGACTAATTCTTTAGGTATTGACTGATCTATTGTTGGGAGTATGAGAACAACCCTTCTAATAGATAACGTTCAATTTTCATTTCTTCAAGAATGGAACACAAAAAGGTGATAATTAAAAGAACACAAACTCCTTATTATCTGTGTCACATTAAAGAATCATATTTGTTTTCAAATACAAAATTTTCTAAAAAAAACTTGTAGGCCTCTTTGATTTGGAGAAATGAATGGAGGGAATGGGAATCAAGATTGGAAGAATATTGTATAAAAAGTTAATTTTACTCTCCCTTTTAAATAATTTTACCTTTCACTTAAAAATTATTAATATTTTAAAAAGCGGCAAAATTGACTTTTCAGACTCTACCTAATCCCGATTCTCATTTCATTTTCGTTCACTTCACCCAAATTCCACAAACCAAACGGGCCCTTACAGGAAATCTGAGGTGGAAAAAAATTTGTCCAATCAGATATTTTTGACACATAGGATGCCACGTCAGCAAAAATTATTAAAAATTTGACGGTGTTAGTAAAAACTGTTGCGTTTATATCTCCTATATATATCAAATCGAAAATGATCTTCACACTTGAAAATGCCATGTCTTTTAACAATATAATGAGAAAGTGAAATTTTTTTGACAAAAATGATCCTCAAAGTTTGACTAAAGATATTCAAGTTGGTGGGATCCAAGAGCACCTATCCACCAAGAAAACACAGAAAGAAAAACAATAATCAGAAACAAATTTGGAATATAACCATCACCAAGTTTAGAGGACAAATAAATAGATCTAAAAATATCTACTTATTATTAAATTTAAGATAATTAATAAAACAACATCAAAATAGGAAGAGGTTGCCAAATTTACTGGATCTGATCTGACAAACCCTCCTGAAAGAAAAGAAACATCAAAACACACCCCAGATCGAGAAAGAGAAAGATCACAGATGGAGAGAGAGAAAAGGGGAATGAGCAGTGGTTGTTGTTGTCTTTGCTCGAACCTTATTAGTACGAATCAAATAACACGAACGTGTTCTGCCTTTACTCAACACGAACTTAATAGCATTACCTTGGGAACAAATTTGTCATAGACAAATCATTCACTGAGCATGATAAATTAGATTTTAAACTGCTTTCTCTTGCTTCTTGAGGAATGTCTATTTCAGTGTGCATCAAAAATGCTGGTTCTCCCGGATGTGGCACTATAGCTGCAGGGCAGCATAGAGCTGGAACAACTTCTGCCATGTTAGGTCTATCATCTGGATTTTCTTGAACGCACCATAACCCAATTTGAATGCACTTAATCACTTCACATTGTAAGCAATCTTCTTTAAGATCTGGGTCCAATACTTCTAATGGTGTTTCATGATTCCAATGCTTCCAAGCCTGCAATTAAATAATTATATTTATGTATCATATATCATTCATTCACTACTATAAAAAAAAATTTTAATTTTGTGCTCCTAAATTTTCAAACTTTGTATTTAACTCCCCTGAACTTTTAATTTTGGGTACAACTAAAACTCCCTCTGTCAAGAATTTAGTCAACTTTTAACAAAATTCTGCCACATTAGCAAATACCTTGTCATGTCAATATTTTTTAACTAATTAAAGAGTATTTTGGTGCTAATTGATTGAAATTTCTTTATGAAATGACTAAAATTTTCTTTAATTAGCTAATGAAGTGCTGACGACTGATGTGACGGAATTCTATTAAAAAACGAAATTTTTCATAAAGGGAGTCTTGTGTGCCCAAATTAAAAGTTAGAGGGAGTTGAGTATAATAATGTTTGAATGTGTTTATGACCTAAAATTCAGAAATGTTTTGCACATTATTTTACCCCAAATTAAAGATGATCATAATTAATGTTATTTTTTTTGTGGGGATTGTTTTTTCTTTCTACTTTATTATTTTTCAATACTGTGAATGATGATGATACTTAATTATTGCATGTATATTAAGAAAAGGAAACAAACTAAACTCTAGGAATCAATACTATGGCAATATAATTAATAATATACTTACATAATTTATGAGGTCGTTGACATTGCGAGCATTTCTTCTTGCGCTAACTATTTCCAGAGTTATGACTCCAAAACTAAAGACGTCTGACTTATTAGAAAAATTTCCATACTTTATATATTCAGGAGCCATATAACCACTGCAAAAATAATATTATTATTAAAATAGAAATAATTAGGGAATAATTAGTATCTTTAAGTTTTACTTTATATCATATATCGATCTGAATTAAAAATAAAGAATTTGGTAAAAAGAGATGAGAAGGCAAATTTTGGAATCACATACTATGTTCCGGCTATTCTCTTGGTCATTGTTTCTTCTTTATCTAGAGTACAGCCGGTGATCATCTTTGCCAAACCAAAATCCGAAAGTTTCGGATTCATATTATCATCTAGTAATATATTACTAGGTTTGAGATCACGATGTATAATTTTGAGTCTTGAATGCTCATGTAAATAAAGAATTGCTCGTGCAATTCCTTTTATAATTGTATAACGTTGCGCCCAATTTAATAGTTTCTTCTTCTCAAAATCTATAAGTCATAAACAGTCCAGTAATATGAAACATATGTATAAATATTTTTCTTATTTTTTAATTGATGAAATGAAAAGATTAGAAGAAGGAGAAGAAAATTTTTACCAAATAAAAAGTAATCGAGGCTTTTGTTAGGCACATATTCATAAATAAGTATTTTCTCCTCCCCTTCCAAGCAAAATCCTAATAAGGCCACTAAATTTCTGTGTTGAAGTTTGGCTATTAATAAAATCTCATTTTTGAATTCAACTAAGCCTTGTCCAGAATTCTTCGAGAGTTTTTTAACTGCCACTTCTCGTCCGTCGGGAAGAACACCCTGAAATAAAATCCAACTTCAATTAACTATGGAAAGAAAAGTAAGTATATAGCTATAGTTTTTAGTTTTTACTATGAAATTAAGTAGGAGAGAGATATATAAAAGGAAAAATACAGAATTTATTTCTTTTTATCTCTTTTTTCACCTTGTAAACTTCTCCAAATCCTCCACGACCTATCTTGTTTTCGATCGAAAACTTATTTGTTGCTGCTTCAATCGTAGCCAAATCGAATTGCAAAGATTCCAAAGAGGCACTTTCATTCCCAACTGGAAATAAATAAGAATACTTGATATAATTAGAAGCATATATATATATATATATATATATATATATATATATATAGAGGTAAAAGTACTTTTTCTGTCCTCAATGTTTGGGGGTCCTGTCACTTTCACTGTCAATTGTACCCTTAATGTTTTGTGTTTCTCCCAATGTCAGGCTTTTGGCTAACACCGTTAATTTTTGATGACGTGACATCCTATGTGGCCAACAATTCTGACTGAACTTAATTTTTTTCACATCAACAGTCAATAGTACTGAGTTTTTTTTGTCCATTTTACTGATGTAATGAGTTTTTTGGGTCCATTGTACCCCTAAAAGATATTACTGATGTGAAAAAATGAAATCCAGTTAGAACTGTTGGCCATATAAGATGCCACGTCATCAAAAACTATCTAAAAATTAACGGTGTTAGCCAAAAGCCTGACATTGGGAAAAACACAAAACATTAGGGGTACAATTGACAGCGAAAAAACATTAAGGGCGAAAGTAATAGGATCCCCAAACGTTAAGAGCAAAAAAGGTACTTTTATCTATATATATATCCCTGAACCCTGATTATTCAACATTTTTGAAGAATATTAATAAAAATAACGTATTTGTTTCATTCACACATATATGATATATGTATTTAATTTCTTACAATTTTCTTTTAGGATAACAGTCTTGTGCCTCTTCCTTAATCTTCTCAGGTAGAAATAGCAGCCCAAACATAGCAGAATCACAAAAACAACGACAAGGACAACTATCATGGCAATTTTTTCTGATCCAAATTTGTTCTTTCCTGCATAAATAATAATTAATTGTAGACAAAAAATTAACTTCAGTAATCTAAAACTAAAACAGAAGGAAATAATCATATCAGGTTTCCTATACAAAAATATTAGATTAGAAAACCAGACGGTTGTTACATGCATATTATTGCATATCCACATGTATATATTATATATATTATTAGAGATTATAAAAAACGAGACTAATATACTAGGTGTTTAATTAATTAACATTCAAACATTAAATATAGAAAAATGTTAGATAACTGTGTACGTACAGTTGCTACATCTACATTTTCTTTTCCTCAAAATTTTTAGGCTAAAGTACTATTTTGGTCCTCAATGTTTACATGAAGTTTAATGTTGGTCTTCAATGTTCCAAAAGTTTAATGTTGGTCCTCAAAGTTTTTTTTTTTTGTCAATTTTGGTCCTCGAGCGTAACACCGTTAACTTTTTGTCGTTAAATGATGACGTGGCATGCTTCTGTGGCACATCCTCTCTTCTACGTGTCATATTTTAATGACGTGGCATGACACATCACTGCCACGTCACCCCATATTGCTGCATCATCATCTTCTCTCCTTCGTCATCATCATTATCATCATCATCTGAGGTGACGTGGCAGTGATGTGTCATGCCACGTCATTAAAATATGACACGTAGGAGAGAGGGTATGCCATATAAGCATGCCACGTCATCATTTAACGGCAAAAAGTTAACGGTGTTACGCTCGAGGACCAAAATCGACCAAAAAAAAACTTTGAGGACCAACATTAAACTTTTGAAACATTGAGGACCAACAGTAAACTTCATGTAAACATTGAGGACCAAAATAATACTTTAGCCAAATTTTTAATATATCCTATGTTTGTATAAAATATAAACGAGTGATCGGAAGAAATCCTAGCTAGCAGCTTCTTTCTCTTTTCTCTCTATATTTGTTCTTCTATCAGCTTCTTCCTGTAGATTTAATTGAAGAGGTTGCTAAAATTTTGGTAACCCCTCCCTATTTTATTTTTCTTTTGTTATCGTCGTTATGTTTCATAAATAAGGTAAATATTTAGTCCCCTAATTTTGGTGGTGATTTTCTTTCAGATTTACTTCTGAGTTTTTTAATCCTCCCTTGTGAGAGTGTAATTTCCCATTGTTAGATCAATTCAGATCTAGTAAGTGGAACTTGCTTTATTTTTTTGTGTTTTTGTTTTCTTTTGTGAATTTTTTTTAGAATCAGGTGATTCTGGATTCAAGGTTTGTTATAATCATATCTAAAATCTATGAATCATCTATATTAAAAAAATTTCACTCGTTCGTCACGTTGTTGGAAAAGCTTACGATAATTTTAACTTTGAAGATTACTTCGGATCTAATATGCAGGAGGTATAAGAGTAACAACTCCGTTGACAACACCAAGGTCAGTGAAATTTTTCATCATGAAGAAATAGTATCAGCTGAGGTTACACTTTATTTACTTAATTCAACAATTGTTAAGATTTATTCTTCAGTGTTATTATATTGAATTTTTTTAAATTATTATAAGTGCCTTTGATTTTTTTTTTAAAAAAAATAAATTGACTTAACCAATATACACATTAATAACGGTGTAAGAGATAATATGTATCACAATAATTCCATAAAAAAAAAATGTATCACAATAAAGTTTAATATATAGGAGAAATTAAAACTAAATTACTTTCTTTGAAAAAAAATGTTTAAATTACATCAACTGAATTATAAAATTTTTAAATCACAAAAGCCAAATCAAAATACTTAATTAATTAAATTATATGTTTTATGTTGCTTATATCTTTGCTATTAACTGATTTTCAATTAAAATGAAATATATGAATTTTTTTAAAAAAACTAATAGAAAAGATCAATTATATAAACCATAAAATCCATATCTGTATGCATGTAGGTTTTTGATTAACCAAAATTAAATTAAGCTATTGAAAATTCAAAAGAGAGTTGAGTGGGAAGAAGCTAAGAGAGTATATATAGATCAGATTACCAGAAGTAGAAAGAGCAGGTGACGACGAGGTTACCGTCGGCGAATTCGTGGCTGCCGTAGTCATCACCGTAGGGGAGAAGATTGAGAAGAGAAAGGCAGAAAGAAAAAGAAGAAGAGAAGAGTAGTTATTGAAGAGGAGCATGTTGAAACTAAGTTGAAACAATAATAATGACTATGGAGAGTGTTGTTATTTGTTAATTTGCATTGCATATATATTGAGAGTTGAGACCAATAATTTATAAGGCCATGGTTTGTGCTCTCCTTAATTATGGATCGGAGGCTTTTGATGTAGAAATTATAAGAAAATAAAAGCCGCCAAAATTATATTTCATACGCCAACTCATACTATTCCTTCTTCCCTTTAATTAATTTTGTTCGAGTTAACGAAGATAAGATGGAATTTTTTAGAATGAATCTTTCAGTATATTATAAATAAGTCTTACATCAAATAAAATCCACTTATATATCTCTTTTATTCTTCCTGGACAACATTTAATCCGTTTTGAGAATTCTCTTTAATATAATTGATCCTCGTATAAAACTTGAATTTAAAACTTTGTTTTAAGAGGTTTAATAAATATGAAAGTACCTATCATTTCAACATAATAAGTGGATATCTCTTTCTTTTGAGTTAATTAAATTATATAAGATGAACTTTTTCTTGTTTCTCTCTTAATTATAATTATTTCATTTTAGTTCACTAATATTTTTCACTTGGAACAATTCGCTCTCCAATTGATTACTTGGTTGCGTTTGGTTTGTTTTGAGTAATGGAATTGAAAAGAGAAAATAAAATTGGAATCGGTGGAAAATAGGAATGGAAAGAAATTAAATTTTGAAATTAAAAAATATGTTTGATACGTAAAAATCAGAATAAAAAAATTTATAAGGGAAAGTGAATTAAAAAGACTAAATTACCATTCATAATATATATTTTAAATAAATTATATCTATATTGGAATTCAAATTTCATAAAGTCTTAGGTGACGTTTGGTATCCGGTGAGTGATTTAGTAGGAAGTGAAAGTAAGTGATAAAAAGTATATTTGGTATATAGAGAAATAGAAGAAAGTAAGGGTACGTTTGGTATAAATGCAAGGATGTAAAGTACTGTAAAGAAAGTACAATAGAGTAAAGTACTGTAGAATAAAAGAAAGTACTGTAGAGAAAAGTGAGAAGAGAGATAGAGAGAAAAAAATATGATAAAAAGTGTGTTTGATATGTATAAAATATGATGTAAAGTTTTTTTGGAAATCATGAAACACCACAATTTTACTATTTGGTTTCTTTACCAAACATACCCTAAAAGTAATATTGTTTGGCATGGTGGGAAGATAGGAAAATAGAAGATAAAAGTATAAAATACCTTTTTTTTGTCCTTAATTTTTTAAAAGTCACAAAATTTTTAAGGGCATTTTGATCTTTAAATCAAACCTCACCTCACCTTCCTTCCACATCATGAGGGAAGTAAGTTTCCCTCTGCAGAGGAAACATTCACCTCACCTTCCCTGTACTGAAGGTATACCAAATATGCAACAAGTTCACCTCATCTCACTTTCTCTATAAATAAGGCATACCAAAACATGGTTTTAGAATTGGGCAATTATAAGAATCCTCATTCTATATATGATTTGTTTGCCATACCAAATATTAAAAAATCTTGATCTTTGTACAATTTCAATTTCAACGTACACTCCAATTCCAAACCCTATACCAAACGCAGCCACAAAGTCAAAACTAGAAATATATTTAATTACACATTTCTTTATTGTTTAAGCATCATACAAGTCAACTAAACTACTTATTTACACCATCACATGCATAGCACTAAACTATATGTAATATTCCAAAGCTATAATAATCTTCTAATTACATATTATATATATATATATATATATATATATATATATATATATATATATATATTATATACACACACATATTGATCAGCGAATAAATCATCTGTGGTCAAGCCAACTGTGGACTTGTATACAAAATTATAACACTAGACGATCAGATCATTAGTAGTTGTTTATAGAGGAAACATATTTTGTTGTTCTTGAATTGTTAGTGAATGTTAACTTATATTATTTAGTCTTTAAATAATAGAATTTTTTTTTGTTTGAAATGCATGGAATATATATTATTTAGTCTTTAAATTTTTGTTTTTGTCAATTATGAAGTTCATGAATAATAAAATAGACTATTTGATCTTTAAATTTTTATCCTTGTCAAATTTAGTTTTCATCAGGACATTATATTAGTTGTTATCTAATCAAGTAGTATGGCCGTTAAATGTTGATATATCATCGTTTACTTGCCATCAGTTTTGTCATATCACACTTGCATGCATCTTGAACATCAAAATAAACTAAAAAATGAAACAAATTAAACAAAAAATGGTTGGACAAAAATGTCTTTTAATTTAAGGGTGACAGGCAAGCTTTTGAGGGTGGTCGGGTTTCACATTCCCTTGAGTTTCAACAAGTACTAGTGCACAATAACCTCACAATCCATGGCGATTCAAAGTATAAGATATGAAAAAAAAAATGTCAATGGAGGCATTTCAAAAAATAAATGGAAAAATAACCTGTGGCCTCTAATGTTCAAAAGAAGTACAAGTCCATACAAAAAGAAGAGTAAAAGTTGAGGCTTTTGAAACTTAAAAAGAACACAAGCTCATGATAGTAAAAAAAAAAAGGACAAGTCACAACAGGCAATAACTAGTCGAACTTAAGGATGAGTGTTAGAGATACAAAGTCTCACACTTAATAGTATGAGATACTCGATGGAGTCATTAAGTAACAATTGATTCTCTTCTCTCTTACAACTAATTTTTATGGGAGAGTTTTTCGAACCATTTGAGTTTCAACACACAATTACATTCTACCATTACTTAAACAAAATAAATTTACCTCAAGTTAATTAATGTAATTTGTTATATATTAATAACTAACATTATATAATTAATAACTATGAATGATTAATTTCATAAAAAAAACTATGAATGATTAAAATACTCATAAATTGTGACCCATAATATTTATCTTTTGGGTTCTGGTCCAAATCCGAGTATTGTGATACCTAATTCAAACCTTACTTGCTCTATATAAATTATTTAAATATTAATTTTATATTATAAGTACATCTATTTAATTATAAGATAGTTTAAATTTAATATTAATATAACTTATTGTATTTAATAATTTTTTTTATGCAATGGGATGTATTTAATACTTTTATAAGTATCATTAATTTGTTAAGATTTTATATTGATTATATATATGATTCAAAGAAAAAAATATAATCAATGTATCTTGTTTATATTTGTATGAATCATTCTATACATATGTAGATGAATAATAATGTAAAGAAAGAAAATTTAATTATCTAAAAAAAAAAATTGAGTCCGGAGATTATGTGATATTTGAAAAGTCTGGGGATGAAAATACATATTCAAGATCAGGTCCAGGTATAAGGACTATAGTACTCTAACCGAACCCATACTTCGCTATGCTCTTTACTTTCTCGCGACCGTTGCTAGGGTTTGCTTTCATAGGAACGAGTGTTGGTCACATTGTTTGTATTTATGATCAAACATGTAACTGTTTCTTTTTGTTGGTTTGTAGGCATCTTAAAAGCTAGCATAGTTTTTTTATAATAATAAAATTCATCAAATTATAGAAAAACCCAACGGCACTTACAATAAATTAAACAACTCCATCTTAATAATACAGAAGAAAGAATTCGTAAAAATTGTTGAACTAAAGGCGAATAAAGATCAACTGGTCCCATTTGTAAGATGAATTTGGGATAAAAAACTTTACTGTTCTTGATGTTGTTAATAAAGTTTTTACTGTTAGATCTCCTGCATATCAAATTTGTAGTAATCTTCAAAGTTGAGAGTGCCTTGAAATTTTCTAACAACATGATGAAGTGGAAGCTTTCTGACATAAAAATCTGTAGATTCGCAAAAAAACTTCCTACATAAACGTAAAAAAACAAAAACCAACTCTAGTAATTAGAGAGTATCCTATCAAACAAAAAAGTAATTAGAGAGTAAACTTCCACAAAGGAAGACAAAAACACAGAATAAATTTGGAAGTAAATAAACACCACCAAAATAATGTGGGACAATATAAATATGAAAGGTTTATTTATTTTAAGTACTAAAATCAAACAAAATAAAAAAAATAAGGAGGGGTTGCTAAACTTCCAAAAATTTGCAAGTTATAGCAATCCCTCCTACTAACGAGAAGCTGCTAGTAATTTAGATGAAAAAGCAAAGCGGCTGTGTGGCATAGAAGAAGTAAAAAAGCTAACATAGTTAGTCTAAAGATTTAAAATTATTTTATATTCAAAATTAAAGATCAAACTTTTAACATTTGGATAAGAATAAATCTATGAATTTCTTTTACTCAACCACACTCTCTAAATTAATGTGCAACAATCTTTTGGATAAAATAGATTGGTACAGGGAATGGGGTTTCTCAAATTGTAACGATTGAAAAGTAATAAAGTTTTCATTTTTATAGGAAGATGTACTTAATTACATTTAGTATGATTAAAAAAATCTTCTACATTCTTAATATGATTAAGAAACCTTATACTCAGGCCCAAGAAAAAAATATAGCATCATGAATCTATTTGTCAACAATTGACCTACCTATATATTCTTCTTCTTCTTCATATTAATAGGCCGTGTTACAAAAATAAAACATAAACAATCAATTAGAATTTAATTAAAAAATCCGAATTATCAAATACAAGCTAATTAAGTGAGCAAGCCAACTAGCTACCGTTTGCCTAGTAAAAAATATATTATAATAATATATGCATTTAATTAATCTCATTCAATAAAAAAATGTTCACTCAAGCTGTCATGCTCCATATATTCTTAATTTTTTAAAAGAAGTTGTTAGGCAGCTGGATATACAATGCAATATGGCCAAAAATGTTACTAGTTAATTTGACAGTACATGTTAGTGTTTCACTTGAATGATCAATAAAGTTTTAAAATATTAAAATCTTTTAATTAATTTTTCACATATTTCAAATTATTAAATAATTCATTGACCAATCAAAAAAAACTTTAGGGCATAAATTTTATATCTAAATAAAAAGTTTAATTTAAATTAAATATTTATAATATACTATCAAAATTATAAAATTTTATAATTTTCTTCATCATTTTTATTTAATTGGTCTAAGTTGTAAAATAAAAAATTGGTATCACAATTTAAATATATTGTTATATTTTTCATCTAACTTATTATTTTTCATATTTCAATTGCAATCTTTATTTTTTTATAATTTAAACAAATTAAATTAAAAATGTGCATTAAATTGAAAAAAAATTATAATTTTGATTTAATTAAAAAAATATTATTTCACTTTCTTTCATTTTCAGTAAAAATAATTATTACATTTTATTTTAAATTTTTTAAAAAAGTTTTTTATTAGTGAAATATATATTTAATTGTATAAATAATAATCATAAGAATATTTTGGTCAAAATTAATAAAATTACAAATTTTCTAATCATTGTAGTTTTCAAAACAAAGGGAGAGAAAAGTAATTTAAAGATTTTTTTTTAAAAAAGAATGAATTTATTATACTATTTAACTTTTCAAAATATTATTATAATATGTTATGGTTTATATTTCACCACTCTTATAACAAAAGTACGAAGTTAATAACTTAATAAATTGAATTTCAATTAAAATCTAAAATAATAAATACAGCATAAGTATTGAAAAGTAAATAAAACTTTTATTTTATGGTCTAAAAAATTATAAGATTTATAAAAAAATAAATATATAAAGGATTATACTACATAAATTTTTTTGACATATTTTATTCTGAATTATTTAAATATTTAAATAATACTTATTAATTAATAATCATATATGGTGTTGTTAGCACAATTTGTATAACTAAGTGAACAATACTAATTAATTTTTTTATATTTAATTGTCATCTTTTATACATCCAAAAATTTGTGATTCTTTTTTTTTCTTCTCATTTGGACCAGTAAGAAAAATTAAGCTACATTTGTTATACTATATTATAAAAATATATTTTATATAAAAACACTTTGACTGTAATTTAAAAAAAAAGTATCATTTCACTCTTATTTATTTTGAGTAAAAAAGTAATTATTGTATTTTATTTTAAAATTTTTTTAAAAATTTATTATATATATTTGATTTTATAAATAATAAATATAAGGGTATTTTATGTTGGTCAATATTGATGAAATTGTAGGTTTAGTTTTTTATCTTTCTAAAAAAAGGAGTATGATTTTTCAGATGAAAAATAAAAGTAATTTAAGAATCTCCTAATAAAATATAATATAATTTACTTACTATTTGACATTTCAATGAATGAATGCATTTTTGTAGATTATAGTTTGTATATTTAACCACTTTTATAGTATAACTAACAGACTCAATAAATTGATTCTCAATTGAAAAAAAAAAGTTAAATTCATTATTAAAAAAATTTCTGCGCATATATTTTGTAATCTTAGAAGCAAATATATAAGAGAAGATATATAATTTATGTAATGAATTAAAATATATTAAAAAAAGGTCATAGTATAACTAATAAATATAATAGTATTTTTAACAAAAAATAAATAAATGTAATAGTATTTATTTATTTTTAACAAATGATCAGAACTCAAAAACTATTGGCGTCAATCTCATATTTCCCACCCTTATTTGCGAACCCCGCCCATTTACTTGTATCGATACTCGTTGCATTTCTTCCTTCCTTCACTCTTTCTCTCGCATCAGCCTCACCCCTTCTTGCTTCTCCAGATACAGGTTACTTCCTACTCTTTTTCTATGCAAAAAACTACTCAAATATTTATATTTTTAAAATTTGTAGATTAGGGATTTTCTGGAACATTCTAGCCTTTTCTCCGTGTCGGCAGAAGCCAAGCGATTAGGGTTTACTTTGTATTTTGGCATTTTGTCTCACTTGCTCTACATTGGGTTTCTATGACCTTACGGAGTATGCGAGTTTTCATGCTTTAGGTATGTTAGGTTCAAATTTAAAAGATTGAAGTCGGGTTACCAGGAATTGCAGTAAAGTTTTGATTTTTGCTGCGGGGGGATTCACCCATTAAAGTTTCCTAGGTAGGTAAGATGAGAAATAATCAGAAGTAAGAACTTTCAGCACCTTTAGGGATTCGGGGTTATAGATTTTCAGGGAAGGTTAAAAGTGGGAAGAAAGCTTTAGTGTGTTAATCTTGTTTGTCGACGTTGAGGATGAGAAACTGTTATCCTGAAGAGAGTTTCTGTGTCTATGTTTACTTGGTTGAAACCCTAGAAATGGTAGAAGCTTTTTTTTTTTTATAATTTTTTTTTTGTTTTAAATAATTAAAAGCAATGATGGTATGGTAAACTTTTGGAGATTTGTTGTAAGTTGATTAAATTAGGACATAAACAGGCGGAAAACATTTTGCTAAACTTAGATTCACCGATATAAGTGCGTTTCTATCAACTGCTCTGAGTTGTGGCATCATGTATTAGGCATTAGCTTTCTGCTTTTTAAATCTCCTTTTCATATCTTAAGACATAAGGGACTTAAAAGTTAAAATTATATTCTGCTTACATTCTTGGTGTGGATGCAGGTTTCCTTGCATGTGATAAAGACAATCATTTCAAGGTTCTGTACTGCTGCCCCATGGTGTCTTTTTATTTAATGTTGTGAAAATTCAGTCTGCTTTTACTCTCAGAGGTGAAGTCTTCTCATAACAACCTATTGGAAGGTACTATAATCATTACATTGATGTTTACAACCTCTGTGAAAAATTTCATTTGTTACTTAAATTCCTCCACCAGAAAATTTGTGAACTTTTTCTTGAAAACTTTTATTTGTTGAAATAGCCAAAACTAAAGTTTGAGGAATCCTTACTCTCCGTCTTATACAATTGGCTATTATTTTCTATATGGAGTATGGACAGTATAGTCTGACAAAACATATCAGTCTTGTGTTTTGATGTTTTGTAGCATTCTTTTATTTTGATGTTTTGTTATTTATACAATGTGTTTTGTTTCCTAGCTTAGTTTTGAACATCAATGTGGGAGGGACTAGGGCGAGTGTGATGATAAAATCATTCAATTCAATTGCGAGTACTTTATTGGAAAGCCCAAAATTTGATGGGAGAAAATTTTCAATCCATTATTTGTTACCTTATGGCCAGCATATACACTATGAATTTAGGCTTCTTGTGCAATTTAAAGGAATAAATTCCCCCCTCTCTTGCCCAAAAATAACAGAGAAGAATTTTGTGTCATTCATTGTTTGTTCAGTATCTAATCCTTGTTTTTGTCTCTCTTGTTTTGTATTTCAGAAACATAGCAAAACATTCTATGTGAATGGCTGACCATCGAAATGGAAGTGCCCAGCCTGCCAATGGAAAGGCTAGCGCAGCAGGAACTGCTTACACTATTGATCTGAAAACATTTCAATCTCGATTGAAAGCATTTTATTTACATTGGAATGAACACAAATCTGATCTGTGGGGTTCTTCTGATGCAATTGCAATAGCATGTCCTCCACCTTCAGATGACCTGCGGTACCTGAAATCATCTGCTCTGAATATATGGCTTCTTGGTTTAGAGTTCCCAGAGACAATTATGGTCTTTATGAAAAAGCAGATTCACATTTTGTCCAGCCAAAAGAAGGTCTCTATTCTTGAAGCAGTCAGAAAACCTGCCAAAGATGCAGTTGGTGTGGATGTTGTTATGCATGTTAAGGCAAAAAATGATGATGGAATTGCTTTAATGGATACTATATTCCGTGCTATTCAAGCTCAATCGAAGGCAGATGGTTATGATACCCCTACTGTTGGATACATATTGAGAGAGGCTCCTGAGGGGAAACTCCTTGAATCTTGGGCTGAAAAATTAAAAAGTGCAAATTTTCATCTTAATGATGTGACAAATGGGTTATCAAGCCTGTTTTCTGTCAAGAATAATGAGGAGGTTACATCAATCAAGAGAGCATCCTATCTGACTACTAGTGTGATGAAAAATTTTGTTGTTCCAAAGCTTGAGAATGTAATTGATGAAGAGAAGAAGGTTTCTCATTCTACACTAATGGATGAGACTGAAAAAGTTATACTGGAACCTTTAAAAGTTAACTGTAAACTGAAGGCAGAGAACGTTGATATATGCTACCCCCCAATTTTTCAGAGTGGTGGAGAGTTTGATCTCAGACCCAGTGCTGTCAGCAATGATGAGTTACTTCATTATGACTCTGCCAGTGTGATTTTATGTGCAGTTGGAGCCCGCTATAAGAGTTACTGCTCAAATATCGCTAGGACCTTCCTGATTGATGCTGTCCCCCTTCAAAGTAAGGCCTATGAGGTTCTTCTGAAAGCGCATGAGGCAGCCATTGGTTCCTTAAGGCCTGGTAACAAGATGAATGCTGCTTACCAAGCTGCAGTTTCTGTTGTAGAAAAGGATGCTCCTGAGTTAGTTTCTAATTTAACAAAATCTGCTGGGACAGGCATTGGTATTGAGTTCCGTGAGTCAGGTCTGAATCTTAATGCTAAAAATGAGCAGATAATAAAAGAAGGCATGGTCTTTAATGTGTCACTTGGATTTCAGAACTTGCAGAGTGAGAGCATTAAATCAAAAGGCAAGCACTTCTCCCTGTTGCTCGCCGATACAGTCATTGTCAATAAAGATAAAGCAGAAGTTGTGACTTCTTCAAGTTCTAAGGCTCTTAAGGATGTGGCTTATTCTTTCAATGAGGATGAGGAAGAAGAGAAGCCTGAAATAAAAGTTGATGCCGATCATGGGGATCCTTTCATGTCTAAGACAACTCTAAGGTCAGACAATCATGAGATTTCAAAGGAGGAGCTCCGAAGGCAGCATCAAGCAGAACTTGCTCGTCAGAAAAATGAAGAAACTGCAAGGCGACTTGCTGGTGGTGGGAGTGCAGCAGGAGACAACCGTGCTTCTTCAAGGACTTCAACAGAACTGGTTGCCTACAAGAACATTAATGACCTCCCCCCTCCCAGAGACGTGATGATTCAGGTTGATCAGAAGAATGAAGCAGTGCTTTTGCCTATATGTGGAAGCATGGTGCCTTTTCATGTTGCTTTCATACGTACTGTTTCCAGCCAGCAGGACACCAATCGCAATTGCTATATCAGAATTATTTTTAATGTTCCTGGGACCGCTTTCAGTCCTCATGATGCAAACTCAATGAAGTTCCAGGGATCCATATATTTGAAGGAGGCTTCATTTCGCTCCAAGGACCCAAGGCACATAAGTGAGTTGGTGCAATCCATTAAAACGCTTCGGAGACAAGTTGTGGCAAGGGAGTCAGAGAGAGCTGAGCGAGCAACCTTAGTTACTCAGGAGAAACTACAGCTTGCTAACAATAGATTTAAGCCCATAAGATTGTCTGACTTGTGGATTCGTCCTGTTTTCGGGGGACGTGGAAGGAAGATACCTGGTACACTTGAGGCTCATGTGAACGGATTTCGTTATTCGACCACTAGGCAAGATGAGCGTGTGGACATTATGTTTGCCAACATTAAGCATGCATTTTTTCAACCAGCAGAGAATGAAATGATTACACTGCTGCACTTTCATCTACACAACCATATAATGGTAGGAAATAAGAAAACCAAGGATGTGCAGTTTTATGTGGAGGTAATGGAGATGGTCCAGAATGTAGGCGGTGGAAAGAGATCTGCCTATGATCCCGATGAGCTTGAAGAAGAACAAAGAGAGAGAGATAGGAAGAATAAAATTAATGTGGAATTTCAGAGCTTTGTGAATCGTGTCAATGATCTATGGGGACAGCCCCAATTTAGTAGCCTTGACCTTGAGTTTGATCAACCTCTGAGAGAACTTGGCTTCCCTGGGGTTCCTCATAAATCTTCAGTATTTATTGTTCCTACCTCAGCCTGCCTTGTTGAGCTGATAGAGACCCCTTTCCTTGTTGTCACTTTAAGTGAGATTGAGATTGTGAATCTAGAGAGAGTTGGCCTTGGGCAGAAGAACTTTGATATGACAATAGTATTTAAAGACTTCAAGCGGGATGTCCTTAGGATTGACTCCATCCCTTCCACATCACTCGACGGCATCAAGGAATGGCTTGACACAACAGACATAAAGTATTATGAAAGTAGGCTGAATCTGAACTGGCGTCAGATACTCAAGACAATCACTGATGACCCACAAAGCTTTATAGATGGTGGGGGTTGGGAGTTTTTGAATCTTGAAGCTACTGATTCAGAATCTGAGAACTCAGAGGAGTCAGACAAGGGTTATGAACCATCAGACGTGGAACCTGAGTCTGAATCAGAAGAAGAAGATTCTGACAGTGAATCACTTGTGGAATCTGAGGACGAGGAGGATGAGGAGGATTCAGCGGAGGACTCAGAGGAAGAAAAAGGAAAGACATGGGAAGAATTGGAAAGGGAAGCAAGCAATGCAGATAGAGAGAAAGGGGATGAGTCTGATAGTGAAGAAGAAAGGAGAAGGAGGAAGGCAAAAGCTTTTGGGAAGTCTCGAGGCAGTCTAAGTAGTAGCATGCCAAAGCGGGCCAAGTTGAGATGAGATTAGGCTTTTGTGTTTGTTCTTTGTCAGATTGTGGTTTATTGCAGCCATCTTGCTGTTGAAAGCAGTTTCTGAGCTTGCTAGTTATCTTCTCAACCCATAGGTTTGTCATTGGATAATTTAGTTGTCAGGAAGTTAATTGGAGTCTTTGAATCTAATGTATGTCCTTAAATTGGTTAACATAGTTTCGTTTTTAGTAGTTTTTTAATTTTCTCCTTGCCTAAGCATCTTATTATGTGCTAGAATATGGTATCATTACAGTAAAGCTTAGTTTTTCCTCCCATCCTAAGCATCTTATAATATTATGTGCTAGAATATGGAATGTGTTTAAATTTTATTCAAACTGAAACCTCATTGACACATTCCATGAGATAATAAGCCCACATGAACATCCAATTGTTATGATTCCTGGAAGATTAAAATTTTAACCTTTTGTTTTAATGAAGGTATTAGGTGCCTACGTTTCAACATTAGAAACCGACCCTCTTTTACTTCTACTCTTTGATGTGTACTTGGAAGATTGCTAGCTGAAGATGTCTTTTTTTCTTTGATACAATTTGATGGCGCCAAATTACTCTTTTGGTCTTCAACATTTGCACGAAGTTTAATATTAATTCTCAACGTTTTAAAAATTTATTTTAGATCATCAATGTTTTTGTTGTTGTTAAAATTGGTCCTTTAGTGTAACATCCGTCTGGTTTTATCATTAAATGGAAGGTTTATGTGGTACACTCTCTTTCCTACGTGTCATATTTAAATGACATGGCACCCGCTCTCATTCAAACTCAACAAGATGACGCCGTTTTGATTCATTTAAATGTTTTATTTTTGTCATTTAAATGAATCAAAACGGCGTCTAATATTGAATATTGTTATTCACACTTTATAGAAAATAAATAGAAACTTTTGCTCTCCATTGCATCATGCCTAGTAAAACAAAGTACAAAAATAACTGTAAAATCATGTTCAGGATATGTCCCAATTAATGTGCCTGAACGATTTGTTCAACAATATCATGGTCCAAAGAAACAAAGAGATGTCAAGCCTTGTGTTTATTTAAATATCCCATCCCTACCACGTTCTTGTTATGGCAACAATCAAGAATCAACTTATTGTTTTGGTCCCCTAGAGATTAGCAATTTAATGATTTAGTTCTTATAAAATCATAATATGTTTTTTGGTCCATGAAAGATCATGATAGGTGGATGGTCAACTCATTCTTTTATGAGCTGTTAACTATTAATGACTCAAGTATCATGCTCTAATAAATAATAATGTGGCACTGTTGAATGTTTTGTTAGATTGAAAATAAACTTACCATCTCATCTTCGCCACAACTAGTGTTGCCACTGATGTTTGTTGAATCGTTGCTAGTACTAAGATTGACTTACGTATGGTCTGAAATAACTTCATTCAGCAACATGCCTTTGAAATTGGATAAGTTTCAACAAAGTATTTAATAGTATCGTGTTATCATTTAATAGACCACATCATCTAAATTATTTATGGCTAACAATTAAGAAGCTAACGAGTTGATCGTAATCAAATTTAAGAAAAAAAAAATTGATAATCTTTTGTTGACAAAAACAAATGTCTACTCCAACTAAAATTTTTAGAATGTCTTTTGTTAATTAAAACTTTTCTAAAAAGTTAGCACAGGTGTGGATTAATAAGCTCTTCAGTACTAAGAACTAAGAAGCTTGATTTGCTAAAAAGACGTGAGTTTTTTTTTGGGTAAAGAAAAAGACGTGAGTATTAGGAGTAGAGAGCAAGCTAAGGATAAATAATCCATCGAAAGATTATAACCCCATTGCTTTTTGTACACTACTTTTACTAATTTATGTAATCTAGAGTTTTATTTAACTAAAATATAAATGTTTTAAAATTAAGGATTATCCTACCTTCCTTCAATTATGATAGGCATTAAGAAACATCACAGGTTGATCTAATGACAAACGCAAATATGTAGTAGTCTATACTTGGATGCTTTATTAAAGTTTTCAACTAAGAAATATTTTTATAAAGCTCTTAATTTTAACATAAATGCATACAAATTGACCCAAACACCACTTAATCATTTTTTTAAGAGGCAAAATACTATTTAGTCCCTGAATTGTTGGTCAAACTATTATTTAGTCCCTGAATTTATCAAAAATACTATTTAGTCCCCGAAATTTGTAACTGTGTCAACTATTTAGTCCCTAAATTTGACAAAAATACTATTTAGTCCCCGAATTTGTAACTATGTCAACTATTTAGTCCCCAAACTTGATAAAAATACTATTTAATCCCTGAATTTGCAACTCTATCAACTGGTAACAGTCAGGAGATTAAAAATGAGATATTTTGGACATTACTTTTTGTAAGGGGGGGTTTTTGGAATTTTTTTTTCTTAGCAGGATATACAGTAAAATTGCCTCCTAAACAAAAGCACCATAACAATATTTCTATGTAACTTCAGTTTTATTAGGTGACATTGATATATATATATATATATAGAACACAAAATAAGAAGGTTTTATCGTGGGTATAATTCAGTAATTGATGCATCATTGAAAGACAGGGGAATTGTAGAGCTGGTGGAGTGATCAGAGTGAAGCTCATGTGTGAATTTGGTTGGTGTTCTTCTTCCTCGTACCAAAGGTGTGGGTTGTCGAGGTAATGACAGTGTGACAGAATAACTATTCAGCATAAGTGCTATGGATGCCATTGAGGGTCTTTCTGATGGATTCTCCTGAACACATAGTAAAGCAATATGGATGCATCTAATGACTTCGTTTTTAGGACAAGAACCTCTCAGTGTTGGATCCAACAAATCCAAAGCTGTTCTGTTTCTCCAATTTTTCCATGCCTGTAGTAAACAAGTTAATGCTCAATTTTTTTCGAGAAACATAATTTCATCATATTGCAAAAAATAAGGTATATTTAGTAGAAAGAATGTTGGATTACACCAAAGATTACGGCCCTTTTTTCAAGAAATCAAATGAGCCTTAATGTATACTCACAAAGCTTAAGAGGTCATTCTCTTGATCTGATCGATGAAATTCAGAATTCTTCTTGCCACTGACAAGCTCCAAAACTAAGACACCAAAGCTGAACACATCTGATTTCACTGAAAACTTTCCATGCATTGCATATTCAGGAGACATGTAACCACTGCAAATTAACAAAATATCAACATGTAAAATAAAAAATATAAGTTTAGCAATATAATGAGATTTTTTTTTTCTTTTTGTGCATGTGTGATCATAGTGAAATCTGGCTTCTTAACTAAAAGTTATGCTATATAAACTATTTATAGCCTTTTTTTTTGGACGAAACTATTAATGGCCTTTAACTTATTAAGTTCCAACTATTCTTCTGGTACTTGTATATATTTGAGTTTGATCCTCATGCAAAATTTTTGCCAGACCAAAATCTGAAATTTTTGGATTCATATCAGCATCTAGTAGAACATTGCTAACCTTGAGATCACGGTGTATTATTTTAAGTCGAGAGTCTTCATGAAGATATTGCATTCCTCGAACAATCCCTAATATAATCTTGTAACGTTTTGGCCAATCTAGTATCATTTTCCTTTCAGGATCTACAAATTTGCGAAATTCAAAACTCCAAGAGTTAACATAACAATGTTAGAAAAAAAAAAAGACAGGAGGTAAAACAACTTTGAAATAATTGTTTCTAAGGCGATATTAAAAAAAAAAAAAAACAGAAAGAGTAAGTTATGAATTTGCAAACCAAAAATGAAGCGATCAAGGCTTGTGTTTGGGATGTATTCATAAATAAGTAACTTCTCTTGTCCTTCCAAGCAAAACCCTAACAGTCTAACTAAATTTCTGTGTTGAAGCTGTGCCACAAGTGCAACCTCGTTCCTGAATTCTATTGCACCCTGAATGGAGCTTCTTGATAGCCTCTTCACAGCTATCTCTTTTCCATTATAAAGGGCACCCTGAAAACAAATTTCAGATATATATGACCAATTTGCTTATTTTTGGAGGAGAAATAAAAGAAATTTCACAGCATCTTTTATCTTTTATGTAGTAAATAATTATTTTGATTTTTGAAAGATGCAATATTTCTCAATTTAATCCCTCAAAAATAGAAATAACAAATTTAGTTCTTGAAAATGCACATTGCTTCAATTTAGTCCCTGGAAGGTGCAATTTGTTTCAATTTAATCTTTAAAAAATTTGCTAATGACTAAATTAAGACAAATTGTATCTTTTAAGAAGTAAATAGAAACAATTTGTATTTTCAAGAAATAAATTTGATATTTCCTTCTTTGAGGGACTAAATTGAGATATATTGCATGTTTTAAAAACCAAAATGATTATTGTTTTAATTTAATCCTTCAAAGATGAAAAAGTCAAATTTGGTCCTTGAAAGATACAATTTGTTTCAATTTAGTCCTTGAGAAACTTTTTGTCAATTACGTTAACGTAGATTTCTAAGGATTAAATTGAGACAAATTACATATTTCAAAGAATAAATTGAAACATATTATATCTAGTGACCAAAATTATAATTCACTCTTTTTTATAAATATACTTTTCGTTTTGGTACCTTATAGACTGCACCAAATCCACCTTGGCCTATTTTCTTCTCATCAGAGAAACTGTCTGTGGCAGCTTCAATTGTAGCCAAGTCAAATTGCAAAGAATCTGTAAATGTCAACTCATTCCTAACTGCAGTGAACACAAAGAAAGAACTTTATATATACAAAATATAAAGAACATGCAAGGGAAACAAATGGAACGATCAATAAAAACAAAAGCATTAGGTAATGCTACGCACTCTGAATTAGTTTTGAAATTCGTGTTATTTTAAATATAAAAAAGAAAAAATATTTTAATACAGATTTCAAGATAAATTCAACGAGTGAGAACCGGTAAGTCAAAGCTCTCAAACTATCTAAAGTATTATTACTGCTATCTTGAAGTGTTGTGTTATAGTTCTTTCTTCGCCTCTTCTGTAAGTAAAAACTGCCCAGTACGGAAAGCGCCACCAAAACACTAATAGGGACAACAATGGCCACAATGATTGGGACATTGCTTTTTCCTGCATACAAGTACTAAACTGTTTAGGCGTTAATCTTTGGATTAAAAGCATGTTTGTATAGGTTTATTTTCTAGGAAAAACACTTCTTTTTAATATTAACTTATTTTAAAAAACTCTACTATTTATTTATGTATGTTTATTTCATAAAATATATAAGTGATTTCTAATTGTAGCATAATGTACTTTTTTAGTTTCAAGTAAAAGTTAGAAATCAGAGTTTCTTTTTCTAGATAGTAGCAGAAGCTAAAATTTAAATAATTTATGACAAAAATACCATTAATAAAATTTTATATTTATCATTGTACCTTTTATTATTTTAAGCCTAATTTTGAGACATGTTAATTTATGAAGTATGTACATATTTATGTGATTATATTGTCATATTCTTTGAATATTTATAGTTTTTATAAGGATGCACAAATGGGCCTAAGCACAAAAAAGGAAAAGGCACGGTGTGTTTGGTAGGTGGAATGAGTGGGGAAATGAGAATGAGAATAAGAATGATGGAGGGAATGAAAATGTTATGTCAATGTGATGTGATGTGAATAAAATAAAAGTGGGTAAAAGAATAAAGATAAAAATATAATTTTATCACATTACAAAAAATAAGTTTGTTTGATAAGAAGAATAAACGATGGAGAGATGGTCTCCCTTACTTTTTCCTCAAACCAAACATAGCATCAAATGGCCTATGACTTTTCTCACATTACTAAACAAAGTTGAAAATTTAAGCGTTGATTTGAACAGAATCAAGAAGGGACCTTAAGCAATTAGAATATTCTGCAGAATGGACATAACAGAAATGGAAAACCTTAAGCTTGGACATTGATTTACCATTCTGGCCATTTTTCTTTGAGTTGATATTATTTTATGGCAGATCTAGAAGAAAAAAGATGAAGGCTGATTGCTTTCTGTCATAAATAGCTAAGGGCTTCTTTGTGAATTTGTAAAGGAGTGAGTGGGGTAAAATAATAATAATAATGTCACATTTATATAGTGATGAATTGCATTATTAAAAAAAAAGTGAAAAAAGTAATATAGGTTTGTCTAAGATGCAATAAATGGAGTGGTGGTATGGTATGAGATCAACCAATCATTATAATTTAATCCACAAAATTTATAATACTTACACTTTTAACATTTATTAAATTTTTATATTTCCCCTCTAATATTATGATAATTATATTTTTAGTATTTATATTTTTATTACATTTTATAAATTAAAAAAACATAATCTATTTTAGCACAATTATTACAAACAATATTTTAAAAGTTAGACCAATAATTGAATCAAAGAACCTCTTAGATGACTTACTATTAAATTCATAATTTCTATTAAATTATATGGCCTGCCTATTAAGAAATACAAATAAACTATTATTTTAATTTTTTTTATAGATATTATTTTAATTATTAAAAAAGTATTTATTTCAATTTAAATTTTAAATTATAAAAAAATAAATTTAGTTTTTTTTAAAAAAATTCACTTACTATATGAATCATAAAAATAACAAAAATAAGTCTAAAAAGTAAAACAAATGGTTTAACACACACATCACCTGAAGAGGAAGGAGGAAGACGTGGTTCAAGGGATGGTGCAGTTAGAGTGTAAAATGGGTACATTTCATAGCGAACATTACATCCCGGAAGCAGAATCTTCGCGCCTTCGCTTCCGTTGCAGCAAAACGGAAGATTTGCGATGCCGCTTCTCAAACACACATTACATTCTTCGCTGCTTAATTCGTTCACGCACTGCGCTAGGCCGTACACTTTCTCGGATCTCGTCATGTTCACCTCTCCGGTACCGTACTTCTTCTCCGACGCTGAATTCGCAGCTTTTTCCGCCAATTCATTCATCAATCTCGCCAATAATTGATTGAACAAATCCAGGTTCGTGATGGTGGTGGTGTTCTTGTCGCTCCTCAAGCTAAATGAGGGGACTATGTTATCGAAGGAACTGTTCGAGTAACGCAACATACACACATCGTACCAGATTAACGACTGTGTTTGGTTAGGGCATCGGCGTATTATGTCCTTTGCGGCGGCGGCGACGCACCCTTGACAGACGGTGGCGTTGACGTCGCCGCGGCAGAGGAAGAGTCCGAAGACCTCGTCGGGAGTGTACAGAGCGATGGTGGTTCTGTAGAAGCCATTAGGAAGGGAGGCGTTGGAGGTAAGGGAAGATAAGAGCACATTCAGATTCGAATGGAAAGTGCTGTTTGGTTGGAATACGGTGTCGTTTAAGCAGTAATGAGCGCTGTAAATCGGAGATGCTTCGATTGCAAATCCAAGGCCAAGCAACCAAAACAGAGGAATATGCAGAAATGAGGTTACGGAGTATTTGCAGGTAAGCATCTTGGAATAAGGATTGTGGATAAGACACATAACAATTTCCTACTCTTAATTATTTATTTATTTACCTTAAATCAACGCTATGTTTTCTTTTTTTATGATTTATGTGTTGATATTTTGGATTGATTTGAATGGTAATGAATAATGAATGAGATATTCACAATGTGATGGTGACTGTGAGAGGAGGGTTGATGCAAACTCCCATGGGTCATATGACAAAGTGTTGAACCCCAGGTGTGATTGTGTGGTTGTGTGGAAGGGACTCATCCATTTTTTATTTTGGCCATAGTTATGGAGAAGTTTTAAATCCTTGGCTAGCTGTCACACCTTCGAGGTGCCTACAAGTCAGCAAGGGAATTAGTCACTTTGCTAGACTGTGGATACCTGGTTTAAACGAAAAAAATATGGCAAAGTGTTGTTGATTGAAAACAACTTATTGACTATTCTTATTGTATAGAAGTAGTGGGGAAGGAGTTGGAGTGGAGAAAATGCCAGTTTATTGACTGAAAACAAAATCTTGTCTATTCTATTACAAGTGTGGTAGACTTTTCGGGAAAATGAGAGAAGACAGGAGGATTAAAGAAACAAAATGGTTCAGAATTTGATTATTCTCAGTAAAGGCATAATGTGAATGTTTAGCAGAGAAGCATCCAGCCTGAAATTATAAATGCTGTAAGAGCCAAATCTAATCAAAATCAGTAAATTACTAACTAGCGATATTCATAGGACCCCGTAATTTGATCCGTTTTCATAATTGAAGAATATAAAAAACGACTTTCTTAGTGTTCTCAAGTAATTAATCTATGCTTTACTCATTTGATTTTGAAGATTCTTATTTAAAATTATCTAACTTTCTTTGGAACAGTTAAAGAGTAATTGTAGAAGAAATATTAGTCAATAAAGGCATAAAGCAGTTGAAAACCACTTGCATATGATGAATGATTTTGAACTTTTAGTTATCAAGCTATATAAAAACACATAGAGAATTCGTCATTGTTGAAATCTGTTTGTATTTACTCTTGCTCAAGCTAGATTCGTTCTTTAGAAGTGCAAACAGCCTGAAAGTATGTAAGGATTCAGAGTCATATATATGAACTGTCAAACTGATTATAATATCAAAGAAGTAATCAGCCACATTCATATAACACTATAGTTTGAGAAAGATTTGAACATATATACACTAATTAAATGAAAGATTGCGTAAGATGAGTTGATTCATAAAACACTATAGTTTGTACAACATAGAATTCAACAAGGAGATTGATCAGAATCAAAGCCATCTTTTAGCCTCTTTGGTGTTCTTCCATGAAGAAAAGAAGGTGGTTTTCGAGGTAATGTCATAGTAATAGAATAACTGTCGAGCATTAATGCTACATTGGGCATTGATGGCCTATCAAATGGATTCTCTTGAACACATAATAAGGCAATATGGATGCATCTCATGACTTCATTTCTTGAATAAGAACCTTGTAGTGTTGGGTCCAACAACTCCAATGGAGTTTTTCCTCTCCAGTTTTTCCAAGCCTGTGGTTATATAAAGTAAGTGTTCAATTTTGGAAACTATTATTTTCCTCTAGAATCTGAAAGATGTTTCTTTCAGTTTCTTTTTACTTACATAGCTCAAGAGGTCATTGTTATGATGTGACTGATAAAAATCAGTGTTCTTCTTACCACTGATAATTTCCAAAGCTAAGACACCAAAGCTAAATACATCTGATTTTAGAGAGAACTGTCCATGCATTGCATATTCTGGAGACATGTAACCACTACAAAGTAGCATCATTAATCCACAAATTGAGAAAAATAAAATAAAAATATTCCAACCAAAGACAATAGGATGGCTTAAAACTTACAGAGTCCCAACTATCCTTCTTGTATTTACTCGAGTCTGATCTTCCTGGAAAATTCTTGCTATGCCAAAATCTGAAATTTTTGGGTTCATATTGGTATCTAACAAAATATTACTAACTTTGAGATCACGATGTATTATCTTAAGTTGAGATTCTTCATGAAGATAAAGAATTCCTCGAGCAATTCCCATTATGATCTTGTAGCGTCTTGGCCAATCTAACACTCCCTTCTTTTGAGGATCTATAAAATTTGCCCAAAATCAATTTATTAGGTTAGTGATAACACAGTGTGAATATTTAAAAGAACAAGATTTACGGAGATGCCAAGAGCTAGAAGAATTTTGAAAAGGTTCTAACCAAATAGAAAATGATCAAGGCTTTTATTTGGGATATATTCATAGACAAGTATCTTCTCTTGGCCTTCCAAGATAAATCCCAAAAGCCTCACTAAATTTCTATGTTGAAGCTTGGCCAAAAGAGCAGCTTCATTCCTAAATGCCAAATCACCCTGCAACGAGGTTACTGACAACCTCTTCACAGCTATTTCTTGTCCGTTAGGAAGGGTGCCCTGAAAATATGTTTAATTAAACCAAGTTCTTTATTTAGCTGAGAAACATGACAGGAATTTGCATTAAGGAGTTAATTAGATAAATTACCTTATAAATTGAACCAAATCCACCTTGGCCAATCTTATTCTCATCTGAGAACGAGTTTGTGGCAGCTTCTATTGCTGCCAAATCAAATTGCAGAGACTCTATGTCTAAAAGATCATTCCCAACTACAGCATAAAGAATGATACAGGAACCTGTGAGCTACCAAATTACTAACACTTTATCCAAGCTTAGAAACGAACCATCAAAGATCAAGAACAATTATTAGGGTAAATTACTCTTTAGTCCGTGAAAAATTTTACTTGGTTCTCAATTTAGTCATGCGATGAGAGTTTAAGATTTAGCATTTATGATTTAGAATTTTAAGATTTAAGGACTAAATTGAGACAAGTAGAATCTTTCAGGGATTAACTTCGTTATTTTCATGATTTATGAATTAAATTGAGATAAGTCGTATTCAGGAAGTAAATTTAATATTTTTATGATTCAGTGACTAAGTTAAAACAAGTGAAAATTTTCAGGTATAAGAACAATAAATTTACTCCAATTATTAAGATAGGGAAGGAGATATTACTGCTATCCTCTGTGAATGTATGATACTTCTTGCTTGCTCTCTTACGCAGGAAACAACAAACCACAGCGAAAAGAGCCATAGTAACAATAATCGGGACAACAATCGCAATAATTATTGAGATATTGCTACTTGCTGCACAACATATCAGAATTGTTGAGATATTACTTCTAACAATCAGAATTATGATTTCTTCTTGACTAAATTACTCTTATGGTCCTATTTTATTTTAGTCTTTAAATCATAAAAATATTAAAATTAGTCCATAAAAAATTTTGTTTGTTTCAATTTAATCCTTAAATCATAAAAATATCAAATGTAGTCTATAAAAATATAAAATACATTGTATGACAATAAGGATTAATTTTGATATTTTCATGATTAATAGGTTAAATTGAGACAAATGTAATGTGTCGGGACTAAATTTAATATTGGTCAAAACCCCAAATTGGTCCCTTATGTTTGCACGAAGTTTTATATTGGTCCTTTATGTTTCAAAATGTTTAAATTGGTCCTTTATGTTTGCAAGAAGTTCCAAATTGGTCCTTCTGTCCACTTCCGTCAATTTCTTAAGTTAAGTGCTGACGTGTCATGTCACGTCATCACATATGATAGTGGATGATGACATGGCAATAACATGGCGATGACATGGCATGCCACGTCAGCTTAAATGGACACGTAGGAGATATGATATGTCCACGTCAGCACTTAACGGAAGAAATAAACGGACTTGGACGGAAGGACCAATTTGGAACTTCTTGTAAACATAAAGGACCAATTTAAACTTTTTGAAACATAAAGGACCAATATGAAACTTCATGCAAACATAAGGGACCAATTTGGAGTTTTGACCTTTAATATTTTCATGAGATTAAACATGATACAAGTGAAATCTTTGAAGAAAATTTGATGTGATGTCATTACCTGAAGGAAGATGAGGAGGCAGTGATGCAGAGGATGGTGTGTGGGTTACATTGAAAAATGGATAAAGCTCAAATCTAATACCACACGCTGGAAGCAGAAGCGTCGCTCCCTTGCTGCCGCTACAGCACGTTGGGATAGATGCAATGGCGCTTCTGAAACATACATTGCAATCAGAATTGGACAAGTCAGGAATGCACTGTGCGAGGCCGTACAACGTTGTTCGCGACGAGTTGAATTTCACTTCTGCCGTAGCGAATTTCTTCTTCCCTGTCTGAGTATTAGCTTTTGCTGCCACATCATTCAACATCGCAGACAACAAGTTCTCGAACTCATCATGTTCGGAGCTGGCTACGTTGTCGTCATTCCGCAAGGAGACGATAGGGACGAGGGAATTCAGGGACTGGTTGGAGTAACGGAGAAGACACATGTCGTACCAGATTATGGACTCTGTTTGGTTTGGGCAGAGGCGTCGGATTTCCTTGGCGGCGGCGGCGACGCAGTCTTGGCATAGGGCGGGGGTGGCGTCGCCGCGGCAGAGGAAGAGGCCGTTGATGGCGGAAGGAGATGATGGGGACACGGTGGTGCGGAAGAAACCGTCGTGGAGGGAGGCGTTGGAGGTGAGGGAAGAGAGGAGGAGATTCAAATTGGATGAATATGAAGTGTTGGGTCTGAAAGTGGTTGAGTTTGTACATACGTGACTTTTGGAAGTAAGAGCTTCTGCTTCAATACCAATTGCAAAGCTCAGGAATCCAAAGAGAAAGAGAAGTACGATAGACATTTCTCTTGCTTCTATCCTTGCAGTGTATTGAATCTTTCACATTTTGAATTAAATTGTGGCATATAACAAGATTCTGCGAAGAACCAATAGTTTTAGTTTACATGAGTCAATAGTCAACGATTGTTGACTAGTATGATGTTGGAGACTTGGAATTATCCCATTTACACGAGTCAAAGCAATTTTTGTTGACTATTATGAAATTCAGCTATCAATTAAGGTGAATATGTTTTGATAAGAAAAAATGGTAAATAGAAATTAGATTATGAGACTAATTTTTTGTTTGGGTAAGATGGAATGAAGATGTTGAAATAGAAGATAAAAAAAAGTTAAAAAGTCAATTTTACTCCTAGCCTTTACACAACTTTTATGTAATTTGGATTATTTTAAATTTGTGAAGGAGATCAAGATAACGGAGGATTAAGAATGAATCTTCTATTATATTTTCCTTAAATTCTCAATTTTACAAAAAAATGAAAGATATGGTACTTCTCTCCCCTTTCCCTGCTTAATTCTCAATTCAAACATACCTTAAGATTTTTTTAATTAGTTGAGACACTGTTTAATACTTTAAAATTGACAAAAAATATTAACAAAATCATATTTATTTATTTATTGTGGGGGACAAAAGCATATTTATTTAATAATAAAAAAACATTATAAACCAATTAAAGAAACTTTTTTTGTGAGTTAGGGTATCCACCGTCAATAGTGATGATTAATCCCCTCATAACGTAGACTTTTCGATAAGGGATTTTAGTGTTAGTCGTGAAATTTTTTTCATACACATTGACAAAGATCGAATCCCTAATTAGATGCATAAGGAACTTGTCTAAATACTAATTATATTAGGCTTCGTGGTTAATTAAAGAAACTTTAATTAATGTACTAATATCATTGATTAACAAAATTCTTAACATGTTTATATTCCATGAATTTCAAATAATTTTTTTTATGTCTTGACCAAAGTATCTACTTGAGCAAGCCTAATGACTAATCTATTGGATATTTAGTTCATGAGCCATAGTTATTAACGAGGAGGCAGATGTAATGTGATTAAAATTTTTTTTATGATCCTTGATTCAATCTATCTTGTACCTCTTCCATCCTATGTTAGATCTCAGTCTTAACAACATTATTTAAAAGATTATCATAATATACATTTTTATCCTTGAAATGTTACGAAAGCTAACTATTTAGTTATTAATGCAGCAGATGTAACGTGACTTGTTAAATAATAATAACGAGATGTGGTTAATGCTTTATTATGTTAGATGTCAAATAAATTTATTTGTGTCATTTTAACATGTCACCTCAAAAATTTATCATCATCTATTTTTTTAATAAGTTTATCCAAACATTGGATTTATATATCATAATTATTTAATTTTAAAATAAAAAGCACTTTTTATCTAAAGCCCGTTTGAATAGATTTTTTTCAGTTAAAAAGTATTTTTTTAATTAAAAAAATCTTTTATAAACATAAAATCTTGTTTGGATAAATTTTTTTAGAAAAAGTAAAAGTTAAAATAGGCATTTTTTTAAGATGTTGAAGAATTGAGCTTCAACTTAAAGCACTTGTAAAAATTATTTACTTTAACTAGAAGTTCTTTTATATTATAATATCTAAACATAAAATAGAAGTCCTTTCGCTAAATTTTTTTTTTAAATTTGATAAATAAAACCCCTTTTTTCACATGCTTATCCAAACGAGCTCGTAGTCCTAAAGAAACGCACCATAACTATATTTCTATGTAACCTCAATTTTATTAGGTAACATTGATATATATATATATATATAGAACACAAAATAAGAACATTTTATCGTGGGTATAATTCAGTAATTGATGCGTCATTCAAGGGGAATTGTAGAACTGGTGGCTTGATCAGAGTGAAGCTCATGTGTGAATTTGGTTGGTGTTCTTCTTCCTCGTACCAAAGATGTGGGTTGTCGAGGTAATGACAGTGTGACAGAATAACTATTCAGCATAAGTGCTATGGATGCCATTGAGGGTCTTTCTGATGAATTCTCCTGAACACATAGTAAAGCAATATGGATGCATCTAATGACTTCGTTTCTAGAACAAGAACCTCTCAGTGTTGGATCCAACATATCCAAAGCTGTTCTGTTTGTCCAATTTTTCCATGCCTGTAGTAATTAAACAAGTTAATGGTCAATTGTTTGTCTTAAGTAGTCATTTCTGACGGACATCTCCGTCAGACATTTATGTTTCTGACGGATTTTCTTACGCCCTTCCGTCAAAGTAGGAGGCATCGCAAAATGTTTCTGACGGACTCTCTATGTGAGGCTCAACCTTTGTTTGTACTAATAAAATTGTGTACATCTAATGTCAAAATAGGCTTGCCCACCTTCAATAAAATGGGTCACACCGGGACCGGGCCTAAAGGAGAGTGGATCTTCTAAAGTAATTCTCTACATTTTTTGGTGGAGTTATGAGAGAGATAGAGAGAAGAAAAATTGGGAGAGAAAAAAATCAAGAAATCTATCTCTCTCATAACTCCACCAAAAAATGTAGAGAATTACTTTAGAGGATCCTATCTCGGCCTAAAGGGCCATGGGCTGGCCGTGAGCTTTTCATTTTTTTTAAAAATAACTTATTTTATTTGATAAAAAATATCAACATATTAGGAATAAAAATACTATAAATTGGCTTACGGAAATAGGATTTAAAAAGTTATTTGGTGTAATTTATTTTATAAATAAATCAATATATTATGAATGAATATTGTAAATTGACCTATTAAAATATACTTTATTTTACATATTAGTGTTATAGATGAATATTACTTATCAATATAGGCTATAATATTCTATCTAACATAAAATACTTTTAAATATTTTAAAACATTTAGGAAAAAAGAAAAGCTCACTAGGGTTGACCTAGTCCTGCAGTCTATCCCTTGCAAGTCCATCATGGACCAAGGTTAAAAGCCCTTTCTTAAAATGTGCCAAAATTCTCTTGGCTCTGGCTATTTATGGGACTAGCCCAATTTTGACAGCCCTTCTTGACCCTTCTCATATTCTACTTGACTATACCTTGTGAGAGTTTCGTATATTGAGCCGCTCATTATGGCTTTCCCATTATAGGTATACTGTATTTGCATAATCATTTCTAGAGGTATATGGAGCAAATTTAGAAATCAATGAAGGCGAATATATGTTAACTTAATGTATATACTCACAAAGCTTAAGAGGTCATTCTCTTGATCTGATTGAAGAAAGTCAGAATTCTTCTTGCCACTGACAATCTCCAAAACTAAAACACCAAAACTGAACACATCCGATTTCACTGAAAATTTTCCATGCATTGCATATTCAGGGGACATGTAACCACTGCAAATTTAGCAATATGAACATGTAAAATGAAAAATATAAGTTAAGCAATGAGAATTTTTTTTCCTTTTGTGTGTGATAATAGTGAAATCTTTTAACTAAAACTTATGCTATATAAACTACTTATAGCCTTTAACTTACCAAGTTCCAACTATTCTTTTGGTATATATTTGACTTTGATCATCATGCAAAATCTTTGCCAGACCAAAATCTGAAATCTTTGGATTCATATCAGCATCTAATAGAATATTACTAGCCTTAAGATCACGGTGTATTATTTTAAGTCGAGAGTCTTCATGAAGATATTGCATTCCTCGAGCGATCTCTAATATAATCTTGTAACGTTTTGACCAATCTAGCACTATTTTCTTTTCAGGATCTACAAATTTTTGAAAAAAAAAAATTTGTAGATCAAATTTGAAATACTTGTTTCTAAGGCGATATTAAAAAATAGAAAGAGTAGGAGTTTTGAATTTGCAAACCAAAAATGAAGCGATCAAGGCTTGTGTTTGGGATGTATTCATAAATAAGTAACTTCTCTTGTCCTTCCAAGCAAAATCCTAACAGTCTAACTAAATTTCTGTGTTGAAGCTGCGCCACAAGTGCAACTTCGTTCCTGAATTCTATTGCAGCCTGCATGGAGCTTCTTGATAGCCTCTTCACAGCTATCTCTTTTCCATCATAAAGGGCACCCTGAAAACAAGTTTGAGATTTGACCAATTTGCCTATTTTTTAAGGGGAAAAAACAAGAAATTTCACAGCAACTTTTATAGAGTAAATAATCATTTTGGTTTGTGAAGGATACAATATGTCTCAATTTAATCCTTCAAAGATGAAAAAAATAAATTTAGTCCCTGAAATTATAAATTGTTTCAATTTAATCCTTGAAAGATGCTATTTGTTTCAAGCTAGTCAGTCCTTAAGAAATTTGTTATCAATTATTTTTTAAGGACTAAATTGAGACAAATTGTATCTTTCAAGAAGTAAATTGAAATAATTTGCATTTTCAGGGACTAAATTTGGTAATTTCATCTTTGAGGGACTAAATTGATACATATTGCATATTTTAAAAACCAAAATGATTATTATTTTTTTCAATTTAATTATTCAAAGATGAAAATGTCAAATTTGATTCTGAAAGATGCAATTTGTTTCAATTTAGTTCTTCAGAAATTTTCCGTTAATTATGTTAATGGAGACTTCTAAGAACTAAATTGAGACAAATTGCATCTTCCAATGAGTAAATTGAAACAAACAAATTGTATTAGTGACCAAAATTATAATTAACTCTTTTATATAAAGAAACTTTTAGTTTTGGTACCTTATAGACTGCACCAAATCCTCCTTGGCCTATTTTCTTCTCCTCAGAGAAGCTGTTTGTGGCAGCTTCAATGGTAGCCAAGTCAAAATGCAAAGAATCTTTGAATGTTAACTCATTCCTAACTGCAGTAAAAATAAAGAAAAAGCTTCATATATATATATATATATGTAATATAAAGAACGAGGGAAACAAATTAAGGAACAATCAATAAAAAGTAAAAGCAAAAGCATTATTACAGCTATCTTGCATATCTGTGTTATAGTTCTTTCTTCGCCTTCTTTGTAAGCAAAAACTGCCGATTATGGAAAATGCCACCAAAACAGTAATAGAGACAACAATGGCCACAATTATGGGGACATTGCTTTTTCCTGCATACAAGTACTTAAATGTTTAGGTGTCAATATACCTTAGGTTAAGCAGAAAACGAAAAAGCACTTAAGCAATGAGAATATTCTGCAGAATGGACATATAAAAGAAGTGGAAAACCTTAAGCATGGACATTGATTTACCATTCTGGCTATTTTTCTTTGAGTTGATATTATTTTATGGCAGAACTAGAAGGAAAAACTTGCTTTCTGTCATAAGGATGGTATTGGTATTGGCATTGGCAAGCTAGCTGAGGGCTTCTTTGTGAATTTGGAAAAAGAGTGGGTGAAGTCCAAATTAAAAAAATGTAAATTTTATTATCTGGTTTAAAACAAAAAAAATGGGATCAACCAATCATATCATGACATGTGACGAATTTTATTTTTTGAATATTTACTTAGAAAATTTTATAATTTGACTGATAAAATTTATAATAATTATATTTTTAACATTTATTAAACTTTTATATTTTTAGTATTTTTATTTTTATTAAAAAAATATTCGTATTTTTTATTATATTTTATAAATTAAAAAATAAACTTATATATATAGAGGTTAAATGCTCAAATCAATTCTAAAAGTATGGAGTAAGTTATAAGTTAGTCCTAAATGTTTTATTTGTTTTAAATTGGTTCTATAAGTTTTGATCGTGTTTTAAATTGGTCTTGTCGTTACAAACCGCTATATTTTTTCTGTTAAGTGATGATGTCATCATTGTCCAATCAATAAATAAATTTTCAAGTCATCAATTCTTGTCACATCTTCATCTTCCTCTTTTATTTTTTTGCGATTCGGACTTCTAATTTAGTCTTCACTCTTTACATAATACTCCTTTTTGACCAATTTGAGAATTTTATCTATCTGTATATATATATCTATATATATGGGTGAGTCTATGATGCAATGCAATTTAAGCTAATAGAATTGTGACACTTGTTATTTTGTTGCATCATGCAATACAATTGGATCACATCAATGGCTACAATTGTGCCACATAACACATTGCATGATGCAACAAGTTGCATCATAGACTCACACACATATATATATTTAAGTTAAAATTGGATAGGTCAAAACCTCAATTTGGTCCTTTATGTTTGCATAAAGTTTCATATTGGTCCTTTATGTTTCAAAAAGTCTAAATTGATCCTTTATGTTTGCAAGAAGTTTCAAATTGGTCCTTCCGTCCACTTTCGTCAATTTTTTAAGTTAAGTGCTGACATGTCATGCCACGTCATCACATATGATATTGGATGCTGACGTGGTGATGCCACGTCAGCTTCAATTGACACGTAGGAGAGATGGTGTGTCCACGTCAGCACTTAACTTAAAAAATAAACGGACTTGGACGAAAGGACCAATTTGAAACTTCTTGCAAACATAAAGGACCAATTTAAACTTTTTGAAAGATAAAGGACCAATATAAAACTTCGTACAAACATAAAAGATTAATTTGGGATTTTGACCAAATTGGATATGTACAATTCGCGGTATTCCAACGACACCAAACAAAGCTATTTTTACAGTCCACAATATTCTATTCTATTAATGGTAAGAGTCCACCCACACTCCTCAAAAGTCAAAAAACTCAGTCCCAAAGAATTTTGGCAATCATAAAAAATATAAAAACAAGATCTAGTCAAGTAGAACAAATGGTTTAACACACACATCACCTGAAGAGGAAGGAGGAGCAAGACGTGGTTGAAGGGATGTTGCAGTTACACTGTAAAATGGGTACATTTCATACCGAACATTACATCCCGGAGACAGAATCCTCGCGCTTTCGCTTCCGTTGCAGCAAGACGGAAGATTTGCGATGCCGCTTCTCAAACACACATTACATTCTTCGCTGCTCAATTCGTCCACGCACTGCGCTAGCCCGTACACTCTCTCGGATCTCCTCATCTTCACCTCTCCGGTACCGTACTTCCTCTCCGACGCTGAATTCGCCGCTTTTTCCGCCAATTCGTTCATCAATCTCGCCAATAATTGATTGAACAAATCCAGCTTCGTGATGATGGTGGCGGCGTTCTTGTCGCTCTTCAAGCCAATTAAGGGGACTGTGTTGTCGAAGGAAGTATTCGAGTAACGCAACATACACACATCGTACCAGATTAGCGACTGCGTTTGGTTAGGGCATCGGCGTAGTATGTCCTTTGCGGCGGCGGCGACGCACACTTGGCAGGCGGCGGCGTTGACGTCGCCGCGGCAGAGGAAGAGCCCGGAGACGGCGTCGGGAGTGTACTGAGCGATGGTGGTTCTGTAGAAGCCATTATTAGGAAGGGAGGCGTTGGAGGTAAGGGAAGATAAGAGTAGATTCCGATTCGAATGGAAAGTGCTGTTTGGTTGGAATACGGTGTCGTTTAAGCAGTAATGAGCACTATAAATGGGAGATGCTTCGATTGCAAATCCAAGGGTAAGCAACCAAAACAGAGGAATATGCAGAAATGAGGTTACAGAGTATTTGCAGGTAAGCATCTTGGAATATGGATTCTGGATAATACACATAACAAATTCCTACTTTTATTTATTTGCCTTAAATGATGATTTATCAATTATTACCCATCTTTAACACATGTGTTTGATCCCTGGTGGACGGAGGATTTAAATCAGCTAGTAAATGATTCACTTTGCTGGACGGTGATACCTGATTTGGACCAAAAAAATGGCAAAGTGTTGTTGATTGAAAGCAACTTGTATTATATATGTGGTAGACTTTTCTTTGTTCATGTATCAAGTATCAACATCTTTTAACAGAACAGCTAGGGTACTGAAAGAAAGTTGCGTGATTTTCGAGGGAAAAAAATGAGAGAGGAAAGGAGTGTTTAAGAAACAAAATGGTTTAGAACTTGATTATTCTGCATCCAGCCTGAAATTATAAATGCTGTAAGAGCTAAATCTAACCAGAATCAGTAAATTACTAACTAGCCATATTCAGAGGACCCCAAAACTTGATTGAATTTCTTGCTGTTCTCAAGTAATTAATTTATGCTTTACGTGTTTTTTTGGAGAAGTTAAAGAGTAATTGTAGAAGAAATATTAATTGAAGATGCCATTAGATATTTTACATTATAAGGTGAAGTATTCTCTAAAATGAGGAGAAAAAAAAATTGTGGGTTCTATCTTATTATAATTTTTCTATTTTATTTGTCTTTTTTATTTTTCTTCTCAGAGAGCACTTCACATAAGCTAGTTGAAAATCACTTGCAATATGTTTAAGATTGTTAATATTATCACAAATTTGTTTAGGTTTGGTTTGTAGAATTGAATGAAAGAATGGAAATAAAAATGAGAATTGGGTTAGATAGAGTATGAAAAATTAATTTTACTCTTTATTTTAAAATAAATTTATCTTTTATTAAAGATTATTAATATTTTTTTTAAAAAAAGACAAAATTAACATTTTAAATATATGATTCTGATTCCCTCCGCTTAATTCTTCAGACCAAAACAGGACCTTACTCTTGCTCAAGCTAGATTCATTCACGCAAACGGATAAATATTATAATAAATTATTAAAATAATAATATTTGAAAAAGTGATTAAAGAATTGATGGATGACACGTTTCGTTTTGTTCAGAAAAAAAAAAGGAAAAAAGATTTGATGGATGACATTTTTTTTATATGTATTTTCTTATTGAAGGCAATTATGTTTGAATTAATGGAGGTTTTATAATAAAGATAAAATTTTTTCAGTAGAGATTTTTTTATATGCAAGTTTTGAACCCGAAATTTTACTTAAAAAAAATGAAATATTTACTACTCCAATCAAACACATGAGACGTTTTGTTTTGTTCTGCATGTTTTAATTCATTTTTAAAAGCATTGATATCCATTAGTATTTGTTGAATGAGCTTTTAAGTCCAAAAAAACGAATGTCTTTTCAGATTGAAAAAATACAAAATGTGCAAATCGTGAGCTAGAAGTCAACAGACAAGTTTTAACACCTGGGGCATGTTTGGGATCTTATCGAAAGAGGGAAAGGGAGAATGAATCAAATTTTATTATATTTAGTATATATTATTTTGGAGAGGAAAAGAAAACAATAGTTCCTTTTTTATAGAAAAGGAAAGTTGTAAGAAAGGAAAGTTGACGGTGAGAGAGAAGTAATTCTGAAATTATAATTTTATTTTTAGTTAATTCTATAATTTTTCATCACATGGGAAAAATGTTTTTTTAATGAGGTAAAATATTATTTAGTCCTTGAATTATTGGTCAAACTATTATTTAGACTCTGAATTTATCAAAAATACAATTTGTAATTATGTCAACTATTTAGTCCTAAAATTTGACAAAAATATTATTTAGTCCCTGAATTTGTAACTATGTCAACTATTTAGTCCCCAAATTTGATAAAAATACTATTTAATCCTCAAATTTATAAATCTGTCAACTATTTAATCCTCAAACTTAGCAAAATAAGATAGCTCTTTCTAAATAAAAAAAACAAAAAAACTTGGCAAGCTCCTAAGCTATCTATCCCTACTCTGTCATTAACATTACAAAATCTTCTTCCTCACATGTTCCCCCACCTGCCACTACACACTACAGCAATAAAAACTCCACTTACTATAAAATTTCAATGCCTTCTCCAAACACTAACCACACCCTTCCTCACTATAACCATGTCCATTCTAATGCCTTCCTGCAAATTCTCCTTCCTCTTCTTCTTCTTCATCAACTTCCTCAATTCTGCTACTACTACTGCAGCAGCTGACCCAACTTACCTTGACCACGACTGCTCTACCCACAACTTCACTGCCAATAGTCCCTTCCAATTGGACCGAACCACCCTCCTCTCTTCCTTAGCTTCCAACGCCACCGGCAACACCCACTTCTACAACGCCACCGCCGACACCGCCTACGGCCTCTTCATGTGCCGCGGCGACGTCAACCGTACGGACTGCCACCAATGCGTCGTCAACGCGACCCAGCGCATATCCGCCGAGTGCCGATCCTCCAAGGAGGCTGTAATCTGGTACGACGAGTGCATGCTTCGCTATTCCAACCGCTCCTTCTTCTCCACCGTCGATACGAATCCTAATGTCGGCCTCTTGAACACCGGCAACGTCTCGGATCAAACGAATTTCATGAGTTTGTTGTTCAAAACGATAAACGAAACGGCGGATGAGGCGGCGAAAGGTGATTTGGGGGAAAAGAAGTATGCGACGAAGGAAGCGAATATTTCGGGGTTTCAGTCTCTGTATTGTCTTGCTCAGTGCACGGCGGACCTTTCGGCTGAAGATTGCAGAAGGTGTCTGAGTGGTGTGATTGGGGATTTCAACTGGTGTTGTACGGGAAAGCAAGGAGGAAGAGTCTTGTACCCTAGTTGTAATGCTCGCTATGAATTGTACCCTTTCTATCATACTGAGACTCCACCGACTACTCCTACACCACCTGCGATTCTTCCTCCTGCTAATTCTGCAGGTTCCCGAGGTAATTATCAAATCTATGTGTTCAAACAGAGTTGGGATTTTACCATGTGTTTGATGATTTGGATTTGGGCATTAGAACAGGTTGTGAGAGGACTAGTTCTCGCAACGAGCAAAACAAGTGTCTATTGCCTATTGTCAAACAAACCAAGTTACTATTTTAGTCCTAGCAATATTAAATTTAAGGCCAAATTATTCTTTTGGTCCTCAACGTTTCTACGAAGTTTAATATTGGTCCTCAACGTTTCAAAAAGTTGTTTTAGGTCCTCAACGTTTTTCTTTTTGTCAAAATTGGTCCTCCAGCGTAACTCCGTCTGGTTTTTTTTGTTAAATGCTGACGTGGAAGGCTTATGTGGCACACCCTCTCTCCTACGTGTGATATTTGGATGACATGACACCCTCTCTCATTCCAACTCAGCAAAATGGCGCCGTTTTGCTAAGTTGGAGTGAGAGAGAAGTGATGTAAAACGGCGTTGTTTTGCTGAGTTAGAGTGAACGAGGGTGTCATGTCATCCAAATATGACACGTAGGAGAGAGGGTGTGCCACATAAGCCTTCCACGTCAGCATTTAACAAAAAAAATCAGACGGAGTTATGCTGGAGGACCAATTTTGACAAAAAGAAAAACGTTGAGGACCTAAAATAACTTTTTGAAACCTTGAGGACTAATATTAAACTTCGTGCAAACGTTGAGGACCAAAAGAATAATTCGGCCTAAATTTAATCTCGGAAATATACAATTTGTTTTAGTTTATTCCTTGAACATTTTCATTAAGATAATGAACAAAATTTTGTTAGGGATTAAATCGAGACAAATAGCATTTTTCAGTGCTCAATTTTCAAGAATTAAATTGAGATAAATTCTATCTTTTAAGACTAAATTTAATATTTTTATTTTTTAAGAACTAAATTGGAACAAATTGCATTTTTTTAAGGACAAAAAGGTAATTTACTCTTAAAAGATTAAAAGAGCCCAAATGAAGGGGAAGATTCACAAAACAGAGAGACTGAAAGCAGGGGATAGGACAAGCAGTAAATAATTTAAGAAAAGGAGAGTAGAAGAAGTATATGATGAAACTTATTTGTGATAATCTAGAACTGAAACAAACTTTGACTAAAGCATATCAATGAAATGAACATGGTTGTTGTCATGAATTTACTTCATTAAGATGCCAATTGATTGGAGGCTTTTGCTTTTTGTGTTTTTGGGATGATGCAGCAAAGAGTGGGATCTCATCGGGTACGATTGTTGCAATTGTGGTTCCAATTTCAGTGGCTGTGCTGCTGTTTATAGTAGGTGTTATTTTCCTGAGCAGAAGAAGAAGAAAGAAATATGACTCTGCACCAGAAGGAAAATGTAAGAATCCACACAGTAATTTGAAAAGATCTCACTTTTTCTTATCTCATATATATACATATCATTTGGTTGTGTAGCTGCAAGTGAAATCACCACTGTGGAATCACTGCAATTCGATTTTGGTACCATTGAAGCAGCCACAAACAAGTTCTCTGCAGAAAACAAGCTAGGTGAAGGTGGATTTGGAGAGGTTTATAAGGTATTTAGATGTTATGGCTTTTTGGGTTTATAACATGAAGGAAATTAGACCACTATGTACATTTTGGTTAATCTTATGTATGGAATTTAGGGAACTCTTCAAAGTGGACAAGAAATTGCTGTCAAGAGACTCTCACAAGGCTCTGGACAAGGTGCACTAGAATTTAAGAATGAAGTGGTAGTTGTTGCCAAGCTTCAACACAGAAATTTAGTGAGGCTTTCGGGATTTTGCTTGCAAGGAGAAGAGAAGATTCTTGTTTATGAATATGTCCCCAACAAAAGTCTTGATTACATCCTCTTTGGTAGGTTCATCTTCTCTTAAGTTTGAAGTTTATGTGCTTTAATAGTTTTGTTTCTAATTAAATTTCTGGGATTTTTTTGTTGAATGTGTAGACCCTGAAAAACAAAGACAGTTGGATTGGACAAAGCGATACAAGATTATTGGAGGGATTGCTCGAGGAATTCAATATCTTCATGAAGATTCTAGGCCTAGAATTATTCACCGGGATCTTAAAGCTAGCAACGTATTGTTGGACGGTGATATGAATCCGAAGATTTCAGATTTTGGCATGGCAAAGATATTCGGAGTTGATCAAACTCATGGAAATACTAGTCGAATTGTCGGTACATAGTAAGTACAAATATTCATATGATCATATCTCTATGCCTTTGAAATGAAAGCATTGTCTTAATGGTTCTACTTTGCAGTGGTTATATGTCTCCGGAATATGCTATGCACGGAGAATTCTCCGTTAAGTCCGACATGTATAGTTTCGGCGTCCTCCTTTTGGAAATTATAACTGGCAAAAGGAATAGTTCTTTCTATCAAAAAAATGGTGCTGATGACCTTTTGAGCTATGTGAGTACATCAAACACTACTTCTTTCTTTGGTTTGATTCTCACAGATCATCAAATATTTGACAACACATTTTGATACAGGCTTGGAAACTTTGGAAGGATGGAGAACCCTTGGAATTATTGGACCCCACATTAAGAGAATCCTATACACCAAATGAAGTTATGAGATGTATCCACATTGGGTTACTATGTGTTCAAGAAGACCCAGAAGAAAGACCTACCATGGCATCCATAGTTCTCATGCTTGATAGTTATTCTGTGACTCTGCCAACACCTACACAACCTGCATTTTTTTCAAACATGCCGAAGGATTTCCAGTTCGATCAATCTGCGAGCAAATTGCCGCCAATGTCCGTCAACGAGATGTCGATTAGCGACACGATTCCTCGATAATTTCGATATTTTAATGCATTTAAGAGCCTTGGCATCTTATGACCAATGTTCAAACTGGTGGAGTATTAAGGCTTTGTTGTATTATAGGAGTGGGGTATGTAGTATAATAGCTGCGAGACATATAGGTGGTTTGTATTTATAGCAATGGGGTCTAGAGATGACTTGTTGTGTTCCTTATTGTAAGAGTATTTTGAGTTGAATCTAGCAGTAATTGTTAGCCTCGCAAAATGCCAATGTTGTAATTTCAATGGATGAAACTGTGGATATATTACTTTTTCAACCTTAAGCTCTCGTATTTTTCATGCTATATTTATGTTCAACTTAGAACATATTAAGAACTATCTTAGTTTTGTTTTAATTTCAATTCATACTCATTAAAATTAGAGTACATTATTATTTTACTTCCTAAAAGATTTTATTTGTCTCAATTTAATCTATGAATAATGAAAATATTAAATTTGATTCATAAAAAAATACTATTTGTCTCAATTTAAGTTTTTAATCATGAAACATCAAGCTTAGTCTATAAAAAGATACCATTAGTCTCAATTTAGTTTTTGAATCACAAAAATATAAAATTTAGTCCTTAAAAAATATTGTGTCACAATTTTATCCATGCATTAAAGACTAAAATAAAATAGGTGAAATTTTTGAAAAATTAAACCTTTTTTTTTATAATGAAAAATTAAACTTAATACTTTTATAATTTAATAATTAAATTGAGGTATTCTTCAAAAATTAAAATAATATTTTCATGATTTAGAATTAAAGTGAGACAAATAAAATATGGGTTTTGCTCACCTTTAAAGATTCATTTCAATTAATGAGAAAGTTTAAAAAAAATTCTTTCTATCAACTTTTTATCAAATTCAAGACAATACATTTTCTCTCAACTAAAAAAAATAATTTTAAAAAACGCTCTAGACTTGTAAGATAAACTCATTCAATATTTGAGGACCACCTACACAAAAACAAAATTTTCTGCTACTTATGACTTATGAGTGCTAAAAACCTATGAGGCAATCATCTAAATCTAACAAAGGTACTTCATAATTTTCCGCAAAAATCCCCACAAGCCACTTTGGAGAAGATTGAATGGTTGGAGATTGTTTCTGTTAAAGCTTTTATTTTCTTCATGAAAAAAATAAAAGCGTTTATTTTAAAAGTATTCATTTATAACTCCATTTGACTCTGCATTGAGAATGACTATTCTAATCTAATCATTTGCTCCATAGATTTTCTTAAATATAGAAAGTTCATTATTTGTAGCTTTATTGATTATTTCAGTTCTGACGAAAATTCCTACACAAATGCTTAAAATTCAAAGATAAAAAGCAAAGCTCATGAGTAATATTGTACCTTCTTTAATTTTTTTTGATAAAATGGTAAACTTAAATTAAAGAAAAAAAAGTTAAAGTACATACAATCCTAAACTAGACCTATTTCATATTCTACAACAAGTAGTCAGAATACAAACCCCAATACAAACTATAATACAAACTACCATACAAACATAGTGCAAACCTACTACCCACCTGTAAATACAAACTTTAATACAAATATTCTTAAACGATAACCTGCTACTCACATGAGAATTATACTTATAATTAAATAAACTAAACATATTCTTAATACAGTTAACAGCAACTTGAGCACCAATAAGGCTGGATCGAGCATATGCTAGAACACTGTAGGTGTTCTTGATTGTATAATCCCCATATTGGGAATGAACCCAGAGACGTATGCTTGCCTTCCCAGTAACAAAAGCTTGGGTGAAATTAATTAATTCAGCACAAAGGCTTAGACAAAGGGCACTCCAAGAGGTCAAAATGTGCTCTATGAAGTCTTTAACTGTTTGAGATAGGGGCCGACCTCAAAGCATCTGCCATTAAAAATGATTATTGAAGTTGTAGAAATGTACCAAACCTTTATCTTCCCACATAAAATAGAAGACACTAAATAATTTTGGACAGAGACCAATGGCATGTTAAAAAAATTAATAGAAGTTCAACTCAAAAAATTATTTCGACAAAGACATTATTTTAATCCTTTACGTTTACCTTCTGTCTCAATTTGATTCTTTACATTTGTCCTATCTCAATTTAGTTCTTTACGTTTATAATTTGAGTCAATTCGATCCTTCCATTATCTAAGTATTAAATAATTAACATATTACTGACGTGGACGGTTAAATATGTGCACTTGGACATAAGGAGTTAGAATTACTCCATTTCTATATTTATTAATATTATTTTTTAAATAGTTATAAGAAAATATTATTTTTTAAATAAAAAATAATTAAAACCTAAACCCTAATTAAAAAATCAAGTAAGACATAAACCCTAATTAACATATATTAGCCGTAGCCTCCATCTTCATCTTGTACTTGTTACATAATAATTACCTCAAGTTGGAGACTCTGAAACTCTGGGTTGAACTCAGTGGAAACAGAGTCATGGACTAAATTGAAACATGACTAAATTTAATATAAGAGAACAAAAGCTAATGTAATATCATTACCAAAATTGTGAAACATTGCTCCATCAAGTGAGTGAAGCTACTCTGGTATTCTCAAAGCTCTAAGAAATTCCATTCTAATAATTTACATGAACACAAGGGTTCAGAAAATTTCTCAGATAGCTTCTGGAATGTGCTACATCAGACACAACTTGGGTGATTCCATAATATGAGTTACTTCATCTAGGGTATACTCCAGTAATGGAAGCTTCATTTGCAGACCATGGAATTGAACAGGAAGACTGATCAGAATCGACGCCATTCTTAAGCCTGTTCGGCGTTCTTCCACGCATAAAAGATGCCGGTTGTCGAGGCAACGACAGAGTAACAGAATAACTGTTCAACATAAGTGCTATGGTCGCCATTGAAGGTCTGTCTGATGGATTCTCCTGAACACATAATAAAGCAATATGGATGCATCTTATGACTTCATTTCTTGAATAAGAACCTCTCAGTGTTGGATCCAACAACTCCAAAGGTGTTCTTTCTGTCCAATTTTTCCAAGCCTGTAGGAGCCAGTGTTCAAATTTGGAATCTGTTAGGTTTTATGCACCAAAATCTAATTTTGTGGTGAAATCATGGAAGAAAGATTTTATATATGGTTACTTTATACTTACATAGCTTAAGAGGTCATCGGCTTGATGTGATTGGTAAAAATCAGTGTTCTTTTTGCCAGTAACAATCTCTAAAACTAAGACACCGAAGCTAAACACATCTGATTTTACGGAAAATTGTCCATGCATTGCATATTCTGGAGACATGTAACCACTGGAAAATAGCAATATTAATCAATCTATCCATAAGTGACTTGCATTTTGAAGATGAGACAAGAGAATTGGGTAAAAACTTACTAAGTCCCAACTATTCTTCCGGTATTTACTTGAGTCTGTTCACCTTGGAAGATTTTCGCCATGCCAAAATCTGAAATCTTCGGATTCATATTAGCATCCAATAGAACATTACTAACTTTGAGATCACGATGTATTATTCTTAATTGGGAATCTTCGTGAAGATAAAGAATTCCTCGAGCAATTCCCATGATAATCTTGTAGCGTCTTGACCAATCTAGCATGCTTTTCTTTGTAGGATCTACAAGATTTGTGAGGTCTCCCATTAGAATGTTCATGGCAATCAATTGTCTTCATAAAAATACCAGATTTTAAGAGATGCAAAGAACTAAAATAGTAGTGAGAAGATTCAAACCAAAGAGGAAGTGATCAAGACTTTTGTTTGGGATATATTCATAAACAAGTATCTTCTCGTGGCCCTCCAAGCAAAATCCCAAAAGCCTCACTAAATTTCTATGTTGAAGCTTGGCTACAAGAGCAGCTTCATTCCTAAATTCTAAAGCACCCTGCAATGAGGTTAGAGACAACCTCTTCACAGCTATCTCATGTCCATTAGGAAGAATACCCTGAAAAGAATGCAGGAAATTAGATTAATATCCTTAATTTTAGCAGAGAAACATAATAGCAATTTGCATTCAGAGATTATCTTTATCATATTGTCCATTTAATCACAGGTTTTATTTATACTCTCTTCTATGATTGGTCATGTAAAATGTTGTCTTCTATATTTTCTCGCTACCATGATTGGTTATGCAAAAACAGTTTATGGCATGTCTTATTTGTATTAGAGAATCTTATCTAAATTTAGTCCATTAATTAATTACCTTATAAACGGCTCCAAATCCACCTTGACCAATCTTGTTTTCATCAGAGAACTTATTTGTAGCAGCTTCTATTGTAGCCAATTCAAATTGCAAGGACTCTATTTCTGTAAGATCATTCCCAACTACATTTCAAACACAGATAAATTAAGGATCTTGTGAGTGAGCCACCAAATCAAAACAAAAAATAATCAAATGGAACAACAGAACAAAAACAATTTTTTTAAAGATGGGGAAGGAGATATTACTGCCATCATCCTGTTTAAACGTAGTATACTTCTTCTTGTTTGCCCTCCTTCGCAGGAAACAACATCCAGCAACAAAAAGTGCCAGAGCAACAACAATGGGGATAACAATGGCCACAACTATTGAGATATTGCTTTTTCCTGCATACAAAGTATGGGAACTTCAAAATATACCCTATATACACAATCCCTCTAGCTTCCTTTATGTGATCAGATAAAGCAATTGCAAAATGGAGATTAAAGAACATTCTTGATACAAATTGATGAGTTCAACTTTGAGAGACCCACATAAAAAAATTGAGTAAATTGTCATATTTTTCCTTGAAAAATGTATTATTTCTCATTTTAGCCCCTAAAAGATGAAAATATAACATGTCTTAATTTAGTCCTAGAAGATAAAAATATGAAATTTAGTCTTGAAAGATATAATTTGTCTCAACCTAGTCATTAAAATATAAAAATATCAAATTTAGTCATTGAAAATGTAATTTATCTCAATTTAATCCTTAATACTTAAAAAATTAGTCTAATTTCTTGCATTTTTTTATGAAATATATGAGGTGGGGTTGATTGAGAATGATTCCTCTATCCGAAGCCCTAAACTTCAATTGGAATTTCAGATTGAAACCAATACTACTACATACTGTTGAGTACACATACCTGAAGAAGAAGAAGGAGGACTTGGTGGTGAGGAAGATGATGTGTGGGTTATATTGTAAAACAGGTAAAATTCATATCTGATATTACACGCAGGAAGCAGAACCCTCGCCCCCTTTCTCCCACTACAGCACGATGGCAGAGCCGCCACGGCACTCTCCAAACACATATTACAATCAAACGAAGACAAATCGGGATAACACTGTGCCAATCCGTACAACGTTTGGGACGATGTAAAGTTCACTTCTTTGGTAGCGAACTTCTTCCCTGTTTGGGAATTAGCTTCTGATTTCAAATCATTCATCATATCCGACAGAGATTGTTCGAACTGACTCTGTTCGGAGCTTGCTACGGTGGTGTTGCTTTGCAAGCTCACGGAAGGTACGATGTTGTTGAAGGACTGGTTGGAGTAGCGGAGGAGACAGGTGTCGTACCAGATGATGGACTCTGTCTGGTTGGGGCAGCGGCGGAGGATGTCGTCGGCGGCGGCGGCGACGCAGTCTTGGCAGAGGGCGGGGGAGGCGTCGCCGCGGCAGAGGAAGAGGCCGTTGATGGGGGCGACGGAGGTGCGGAGGAAACCGTCGTGGAGGGAGGCGTTGGAGGTGAGGGAAGAGAGGAGGAGGTTCAAATTGGTTGAATAGGTAGTGTTGGGTTTGAAAGTGTACGTGTCTGTACATGAGTGAAAGCTGTAAGTGGGAGCTGATTCAACTTTGATGGCTAGAAATCCGAAGAGGGAGAGAAGAATGAAGAGAGACATGGTGGGGGTGGAGGACATGTTTGATCGATATTGAGTACTTCTCCCAGTTCACCATTGATTTGAACTTGAAGCTTTCAAGTTGTGTGTTAAATTGGGGCAGATTGATTGAAAAATCACCATAGCTGAAATAAAGTCAAGATACCAATTAGTTAAAAACTTTGATACGAAAAAAAAAAAAAGTGTTTATATAACACGTTATGGTAAAAAAAAAAAAGGTCCTTTTTAAAATTTCATCTAATTATTCAACTCAGTTTTTAAACATTTAAACTTAATTTTTAAAATAGATTTTTGTAAATTTCAAAACATAAAATGTTCTATTAGTCAATCAAAAGAAATCTTAATATGTACCTATAAATCTAACAAAAAAAACAAAAGACTACTTTTTACATAATTTATCATAAAAAAATATTGTAAATAAAGTCTATAATTAAAGAGATAAAAAATATATATAAATTTTGACTCAAACTTTTTCCTCAATTAAAAAGCTTTCTTTTAAATATTAAAAAAAAATAGTATATTAGAATATATATATATATATATATATATATATATATATATATATATATATATATTGTATACATAAAGATGTGTTGATGTGTTTTAGGCATGTTTGGTACGAAGAATGTTAAAGGGAATGTGAATGAAAATAAAAATGTTTGAAAGAATAGAAATGTGATGTGATTTGAATAGAATAGAAAAAAAGTAGATAAAATAACTATTTTACTCTTATATTAAAAGTAAAAATGAAATAAAAATAAAGACAAAAACATAATTTTATCAAAATATAAAAAATAAGATATATTTAATATGAAAAATATTAAAAAAATATTGAATTACAACCAAAATTATGCTTTAACTTCGCACAACCAAACAGACCTTAATCATTTTTAGTTCCGACCAACAATTTAGTCCTAAGTAATTAATTGGCCATGTTATAGAAAATGTGTATAAGAGAGTAATTAATTAGTCTAAGGACAACGTAATAAAAAGTTTAACATGTTCTTTCATTTTTTTTCTTTTCTTTTGTTAATTTTTTAATTAAAAGAAAATTGAGTGAAGAGACATAATAATCTGACCAAATACTTAATTACTTATAAAGTTTGTTTATATTCATTTTTTTATATTATTTTCTTAAATTTGTCAAGTTAATAGAGTAAAAAACTCAAATAAAAAAATAACATGACATATTTTAATAAATAAATTAAAAAAAAATAGATCTAAATTTTCTTTAAAAAAGTTTTATTAACTATTAGAAAAGTACAAGAAGATTTCCTGTAAGAAATTGTGTGGAAGAGTCGCAAGAGTAATACGTCATAGATGATGGAGAAAGAAGTGAAATGACGGTTTAAACTTTAAAGTCAAATTCGATGGCTAAAAGTCTAAAACTAAACTCACGCCATTATTTATGGGGTAATATTTTTTTTTTTTTGGCCAAATATTTATGGGGTAATGTTATGGAGGGATAAAGGGGATAAAAGTTAGTATATTTTATTAATTAAATATTATCACTTAAATACTTATTTATCTTATTAATTAAATGATATTTTTTTTAATAAGACAAAACATTACGAGGATGCCACCCTATAGGCAAGGTAGAGATGTCCCTCTCCAATCTATGGTAGTTTTAAATGATTAAAACAGAATATTTAAATGAATCAAAACGGCGTTATTTTGCTGAGTTTGAGTGAGAGAGGGTGTCATGTCATTTAAATATGATACGTATGAGAGAGAGTGTACCACATAAGCCTTCCACATCAGCATTTAATGGCAAAATCAAACAAATGTTATGTTAGAGGATCAATTTTGACAAAAAAAAATATTAAGCACTTAAAATAACTTTTTAAAACGTTGAGGACCAGTATTAAATTTAGCTTATATTTTATTATTAAATCATAAATTTCTCCATTAATATTTTGATAGTGGAGTCCAGTAGTCCATTGTAGAATTGGATGAGGAGGCATTCAGGCAAGTCAAAGTTGTGGTACACGTGAAAGTGTAGCAACATTTTTGGGCTGTTCATTTTCTAATTACCTCAACATTTTTCTGTTGACTGAACTTGATCTTGATAGTCCGAAATTGAGACGTCTTTCTAATTTATTAATTAAGTTTTTAAATATTAAATTTATATTTTTAATAATTTTTAAGTTATTAAATATTTCATCATAAATAAAACATAATTTTCATATGCATCTGTCTTAAAGGTATATTATACTTGCAATTGGTCCATTTTAATTTTCATACTTTGAGCAATGGAAACGAATGAAAAAAATTGGGTAGGGACTTTTTTCTTTCTTTCACATTAAAAAAATATAAAATATTTATTATATCATTTGATTTGATACAATCATAACTTTTTTCTTTTTATTATTTTAATATAAGGAGCAAAGTGATAATTTTAATACATTTTCATTCTATTTTCATTTCCAATTTTTACTACCAAACACAATAAATGCATTCTCATTCCTCTTCCTTTTCTATTTCTGCATAAAAAACGTGTCCTAAGTTGCATTACGTTCTCAAGACCTTACTCGCCTCCCACTCACTCAATGTCTGTTGTCCAAAATTCCTCGTCACGGATTTAAATCAAGCGAAATACAACTGCGTAAAGTGTACGAGATTCAAATTGTTAAATAAAAATTAAGGTAATGAGAATTATCATGTCCCATTCCTCTCGCGCTACTCAGATCTCCTCAAGACTATTTTAACAATCTTAAAAAAACTTAGGCCTTGTTTTAATTTGTACAAAGAATGTTGGAATGAATGAGCATGAGAATTATGAAAATGTTGAAGGTAATGCGAATGGGAATATGATGTGATGTAAATAGAATAAAAGTTGACAAAATGATCATTTTATCTTTATATTAAAAGTGAGTAAAAAAGTAAAAGAGAAAATATAATTTTATCGTATTGCAAAAAGTGGTGTATGTTTGATATAAAAAATATTAGAGAGAATATTGAATTATACTCAAGATTATACCCTAAATTCGTACAATCAAACGGGCCTTAATACTTTCTTCTACTTGTAGACACTCTTTAATATTGTACTATTTTAGACCTGCTCCCTTTCTATTCTCCTTGCCAGTTTGTTCTTATGGTCCATAGTATTGTTCTAATTATGTTCATTTACACCCTCGTCGACTCTTCTAGGGTTGGAACATGTAAATTTGTTACCCTCAACTTTTATCCCAACTTTTAAGGTTACTGTTAATTATGTCATTAATTTCTTTTTGTTGTTAATTATATTTTTAACATTTATTTATGTTTATTAATGTTATCGTTTTCATTAACACCGTTAAATAATTAATTATTTTTGTTAATGTGGCATCACATGTAAAAAAATGAGCTTAGACCTAGTATTTTTCTAGTCATATTTTAATCCATCCTCATCAAAAATTAATTATTTAACGTCATCAAGTCATATTTCTCTGTATCCTCTTTAAATATTAATTATTTTTCAAGTCATATTTTTCAATCATTTTTCTACATAGAAAATACTAACCCCCTATCAACTCATTTTGCTACGTATGATACCACATTAATAAAAAATTATTAATTTTATAACGATGTTAGTAAAAATGATAATATTAATAAAAAATAAAATATTAAAAGTACAATTGACAATAAAAAATATTAAAAAATATAATTGACTATGACCTGAAATATTTGAGATACCAAATATATTTTTACCTTAAAAAAAAAATGCATCATACGTTAGTTATTATAAAAGACAAAGAAGTCAAAGTTTATGTTCAACAAATCAGACAGAAGCACGACCCTATAGAATTAAATACAATACAATTTATACAAAGTACGAACCCTAAAAATTCTAACTTCTAGAAATCGGTCACCTGCTCTTACCTCAATTCTTAAAATTGTAGACTTGCAGGGAAGCAGTAGCATAGTTTCTTAAAATTGTAGATTTGTAGCATAGTTTCTTTCTTAATTCTTACCGTACACGTATCAGGTACGGACTAAGTCAAAATAAATATTTTAAAAAGAAAATTGTGAAGAGTTTTGAAAATAGAGTTAAAGATAGTATTGTAAATAAAAAAATTAGGGTGGTACTGGTACTACAACTCCAATTGGTTCAAAGTTAAGAAAGAAAGGGAAAATATTATCTAGTTTTTGAATTATAAGTTAAATTATTATTTATTTTTTGAATTTGATAAAAATATTATTTAGTCTTCGAATTTACAACTCTGTTAACTATTTAGTCCTTGGATTTGATAAAAATATTATTTAATCCCCGAATTTGCAACTCTGTCAACTATTTAGTCCTCGAATTTATAACTCTATTAATTATTTAGTCCCCTGACTATTATCCGTTAGATAACTAGCTGACGTGGCCATTAAATATTGATATGACACATGAGGTTGCATATGCTCAGGCACTTAACAGTGCCGCATCAGTATTAACAGCCACATCAGTTGGTGCTTGGTTATCTAGCAGGTAACGGTCAAAGGACTAAATAGTTGACAGAGTTGCAAATTTGGGAACTAAATAGTATTTTTGACAAATTTGGGGACTAAATAGTTGACAAAGTTGCAAATTTGGGGACTAAATAGTATTTTTGCCAAATTCAGGGACTAAAGAGTTGATAAAGTTACAAATTTGGAGACTAAAAGTATTTTTGCCAAATTCAAGGACTAAATAGTAATTTGACCAACAATTTGAGGACTAAATAGTATTTTGTCTCTAAAAATTAATTATGGTTTTTAAATTTGTCACGGAATGTGTGAGGAAGTGGACCTCCCGTAGCATCTATTATTATTAAAAATTTTTACCTCGCACTAATTAAGCACACCATGGTTAACCAAAAGGTACAAAATTAGTTAAATTCTCAGATAAATATATTGTATAATTATAACATCTAACAACATAATTAAAATGCACATATAATATATATAATTATATATTGATATGTTCAATAACAATTGCTTGGTCTATTAATATTTTATAAATCAGAAATTGAGTGTAGAGTGACCACTAAGCTCTGTTTTGGGCATGCCTTCGCTTGCATGGTCATTGAGAATTTCTCAAAACTAAAAGCTACAAAAGACTCTATGGATTCCCACATTTCCATGGCTGTTTGCTTCCTTCAACATCAAGCAAATTAAGCTTATAACCCAATTAAACCTCTTCTCTTCTGGCTGAATAATAATTGTGTCACTCTCACATCTATAGCTGAGAAAATTCCTGCTTTTTTGTAAAGAGAAAAAGAGTAATAAGCGAACTAGTTAATAACTCAAAAAGAATTCACACTAATAAGAATAAATCTTAATTATCTCACCCTTTTCTTCCAAAACATTATCATATTTCTTGCTTGTTTTCCCATGAAAGAACAGAATCCAAACACGAAAAGCACCATCGCAGCAAGAATTGGGATAACGAATCCAAGAATTATTGAAACATGGCTCCTTCCTGCACCCAAAAAAAAAATAGATTTAGTAACGAAAACTTTGTCACTAAAAACTAAATTTTTGTCACTATGTTGTAATTTTTTATAAAACTAGGACAAAAAAGTCAATTTTTTTTTGTGCTTAAAATGGTAGTAAGGGAAGGCACTCCCAAGTACTACCGGGCAGGGCGTCAGTGGCATGTTGGGGAGACCAACAGAGGTCCAACCCAAAGGATTACTACACAGGCCTAAATCGCAAGCAGTGATCTCCCTGAAGAAAAAAATAATTTTTTTTAACATTAAAACATATGATTTTTAGTACCTGAAGGACGAGGTTGAATGATCGGAGGAGTATATATTTGGGTTGAATTGAAGAATGGGTATAGTTCATATCTGATGTTACAACTAGGAAGCAACACTCTCGCTCCTCGTTTTCCGTCGCAACAATTAGGAACCGCCGCTATAGCACTTCTGAAACACATATTACAATCAAACACCGACAACTCCGGCGTGCACTGTACTAATCCGAACAGAGTCTCCGTTCTTGTGAAATTCACTTCCGCCGTCGCAAACTTCGCCTTCTCGGAATTCACAACTCTCGCCGCCAGAGAATTTAACATTCCGGCCAGCAATTCATTGAACCGGCCATATTCCGCCGGAGCTACGGCGTCGGAAGCCGACAGGCCCGTCGAAGGTACGATGTTGTTGAAAGATTGGTTGGAGTATCGCAGCATACACACGTCGTACCAGATTATGGCCTCCTTTTGGGAGGGACACCGGCGCTTCAGGTCTCCGGCGGCGGCGGAGACGCACTCGTGGCATGCGGCGGCGAGGGTGTCGCCGCGGCAGAGGAAGAGGCCGTTGACGACGCTTGGGGTGCCGCCGGCGATTGTTGTACGAAAATAATGGATACCATTTGTGGCATTGGAAGAGAGTGAGGAGAGGAGGGAGTTGAGGTTGGTTTGAAAAGTTGTGTTTGGTTTGTAAGTGATGGAAACTGTACAAGCATGAGAACTGTAAATTGGAGTTGCTTCGGTTAGAAAGATTGTGAAGCTAAAGAAGAAGCAGAGGAAAACAGAGGATTTGAAATTAGGCATTTTGATGATTATTTTCTTTTGGAAGATAAACTTTTGGTACATTTCTATAACTTCAACATTTTTTTTAAATGTTTGTGTCTTGTTTGGATCCGATGTAGACAGCCACTAGAACTAGAATGTGGGTGCCAATATGTAGTAGTACAATTGCTCAAACATTCGTGAGAAAGTTTTTGCTTAATACTCTCAAAATTTTTTTTAAGTAATTCAAAATCTTACTTAGAGGCAAATGTGTAAATGAAAGGAGTAACGGTTCGGGCTTAACTCGTATAAAAGCTCGATCAAATTTGTTCATTAGTAAGCTCATTTTGTTAAACGGGTCGAACTCGAACCTTGGCTCTTTTAGTTTATGGACAGTTAGTTCGTTTAAGAATAAAATAATATAAAATATACTTTTTTCTATCTTACATGAATTATTATATTTAAATATATGATGAATATTCATTCTATACACACATATATATTGGGTTTGTTATATTATTGACTACAAATGTCCTTATCAAGTAAACATATAAAAGAATAAAATCTATAAATTAATATAATTAACATATAAGTTAATTTTTTCATGTTCATGTATATTATATGATAGTTGATAATTTTTTTTATTTAGTTTAACTTTTGTATCTGCACACACAAATATATATATATATATATATATATATATATATATATATGCACACACATACTCTTTAAAGAGATCCTAAAGACTCAAGAACTATTTAAGTAATTACGATTGGGTAAAATGACTTATGGACGGTTTAAGCATAAACCGTGATTCTTCAAGTTGAGCCTTTATTGATTTTTTTAACATACCACTAATCTTTGTTCCATAATAATTAATATCTTCTCTTACTGCTATTTTATGTGGGAAGATAAAGGTTTGCAACATTTCCACAACTTCAATAATTATTTTTAACGTTTGTGTGTCCTTAAGTTTTTATTTGAGGACCCAGTTTGGATCAGACGTAGACAGCCACTAGAAGCAGTATGTGGGTGAAGTGTGAAGAAGATAGATTGAGATAATGTTAAGTGGAAAGATTCTTTGGTTGGGTACTACTAAATTAAAGAAGGTACAATATTATCACTCATGAGCTTTGCTTTTTATCTTTGAATTTTAAGCATTTGTGTAGGAATTTTCGTCAGAACTGAAATAATCAATAAATTAAAGCTACAAATAATGAACTTTCTATATTTAAGAATTCATTATTGAAGAACAAGATATGTATCAACTCTCAATCTATGGAGTAAATTTTTAGATTAGAATTAATTAGAATAGTCATTCTCACTACAGAGTCACGTGGAATTATAAGTGAGTACTTTAAAACTAAACGCTTTAAGTGAAACAATTTCCAACCATTGAATCTTCTCCAAAGTGGTGGATTGTGGGGATTTTTGCGGAAAATTATGAAGTGCCTTTATTAGATGATTGAGAAAGATTGCAAAAGAACAAAGGTTTGGGTTGTGACCTCCCCCACTACGCATTCTAGTTCTATCAAAACTGAAGAAAAATCTCAGCAGACAGATAGATATTAATTGGTTAGCATTTAAAGTCAATTTTGATGGCTTCAAAATAGTGAACATAACATTGATGTGATATAGATAATAAAGTTGACCGGAAGAGACTCATCCATCCTTAATCAAGTGTCAAGAGTTTGATTCTTGCTTTGGGTATGGAGCAACTTTAAATCTTTGGGCCAGTTGTCTCACCCTTCGAGGTACCTACAATTCAGCGAGGAGATTAGTCATTAAATTAAGAGGTTTTGAGAGGTTTTTTTTATTATTTTTTAGTTATTAAATTAATCTTGAGATTTATATTAAAATATATATTTTTTAATTTAAAATAATATAAATCTCAAAATAAATTTAATAGCTGAACAATTTTATTTTGGTTAGTCATCAAATTTGCTCTCATACATACATATTTTGGTTAAAACTTAAAAAATTAGTGAAGATGACCATAGAAGGATCATAGTAGTTGACTACATTAACTTTTTTATATTCCCGTGGAAACTGGGAAAGTGTTCATCATCTTATCTTCAAAGTTAGGACCACCTAATTAAGACAAAACCCTTTGTTTGTTATTATTTTTATTTGTTGTTTTTCCCAGGTGGATAACGATGTATCTGAAAATATTTTCAAATCCTTCTAAACTTCTAGAATCTTTCCAATAAACAAATGGCAAAGTGCGTCATAGGTTTTTAGCACTCACAAGTAGCAGAAAACTTTGTTATTGTGAAGGTTGTCCTCAAATATTTTATTTCTCTCGCTTTAATTCTAAATTTTAAATTATGAAAATATTAATTTAGTTTTTTTAAAATACTTTAATTTAATTTTTATAATATAAAAATATTAAATTTAATTTTTTTGAAGATTCCACCTATTCCATTTTAGTTTTTAAATCCTAAATGCATGGATAAAATTATGGTACGGTATTTTTAAGGACTAAATTTTATATTTTTATAATTAAAAAATTAAATTGAGACCATTGGTATATTTTTATAGATTAAGCTTGATATTTTCATAATTAAGAACTTAAATTGAGACCAATGATATTGTAATTTATATGAATTAAATCTAATATTTTTATTATTTATAGACTAAATTGAGACAAATAAAATTTTTTAGGGGCTAAAACAATAATTTTCTCTAATTTTAATGAGTATGAATTGTAATGAAAACAAAACTAAGACAGTTCATAGTATGTTCTAAGTTGAACATAAATATAGCATGAAAAATACGAGAGCTTAAGGTTGAAAAAGTAATTTACCCTCAGTTTCATCATCCTTCGAAATTACAACATTGACATTTTGCGAGGCTAACAATTATTGGTAGATTCAACTCAAAATAGTCTTACAATAAGGAAAACAACAAGTTATCTCTAGACTCCATTGCTATAAATACAAACATAACCTATATATGACCCGCAGCTATTATACTACATACCCCACTGCTATAATACAACAAAGCCTTAATGCTCCACCAGTTTGAACATGAGAATGAATCCTATGCTATACAATATAGAAAAGTAAGGAGAGAGAGTGATACACAATGGGTCTTATATGTGGGTCCTACTTATTACTCTCTCTTCTTACTTTTCTATGCTGTACAGCATAGAATCTATTCTCGTTTGAACATTGGTCATAAAAGCCAAGGCTCTTAAATGCACTAAAATATCGAAATTACCGAGGAATCATGTCGCTAATCGACATCTCATTGACGGACATTGGGGGCGATTTGGTCGCAGATTGATCGAACAGGAAATCCTTTGGCATGCTCGAATCAGTTCTACTTTGGATAAAAAATGCAGGTTGTGTAGGTGTTGGTAGAGTCACAGAATAACTATCAAGCATGAGAACTATGGATGCCATGGTAGGTCTTTCTGCTGGGTCTTCTTGAACACATAGTAACCCAATGTGGATACATCTCATAACTTCATTTGGTGTATAGGATTCTCTTAATGTGGGGTCCAATAGTTCCAAGGGTTCTCCATCCTTCCAAAGTTTCCAAGCCTGTATCAAAATGTTTTGTCAAATCTTTGATGATTTGTTAGAAATTAGAATCAAACCTAGGAAAGAAGTATAGTGTTTGATGTACTCACATAGCTCAGAAGATCCTCAGCACCATCTGTTTGATAGAAAGAACTATTCCTTTTGCCACTTATAATTTCTAAAAGGAGGACGCCGAAACTATACACGTCAGACTTAACGGAGAACTCTCCTTGCATAGCATATTCCGGAGACATATAACCACTGAAAAATAGAATCATTAAGACGATGCTTTCATTTCAAAGGCATAGAGATATGTTCATATAAATATTTGTACTTACTATGTACCGACAATTCGACTGGTATTTCCTTGAGTTTGATCAACTCCGAATATCTTTGCCATGCCAAAATCTGAAATCTTCGGATTCATATCACCGTCCAACAATACGTTGCTAGCTTTAAGATCCCGGTGAATAATTCTAGGCCTAGAATCTTCATGAAGATATTGAATTCCTCGAGCAATCCCTCCGATAATCTTGTAACGCTTTGTCCAATCCAACTGTCTTTGTTTTTCAGGGTCTACACATTCAACAAAAAAATCCCAGAAATTTAATTAGAAACAAAATTATTAAAGCACATAAACTTCAAACTTAAGAGAAGATGAACCTACCAAAGAGAATGTAATCAAGACTTTTGTTGGGGACATATTCATAAACAAGAATCTTCTCTTCTCCTTGCAAGCAAAATCCCAAAAGCCTCACTAAATTTCTGTGTTGAAGCTTGGCAACAACTACCACTTCATTCTTAAATTCTAGTGCACCTTGTCCAGAGCCTTGTGAGAGTCTCTTGACAGCAATTTCTTGTCCACTTTGAAGAGTTCCCTAAATTCCATACATAAGATTAACCAAAATGTACATAGTGGTCTAATTTCCTTCATGTTAAAAACCCAAAAAGCCATAACATCTAAATACCTTATAAACCTCTCCAAATCCACCTTCACCTAGCTTGTTTTCTGCAGAGAATTTGTCTGTGGCTGCTTCAATGGTACCGAAATCGATTTGCAGTGATTCCACAGTGGTGATTTCACTTGCAGCTACACAACCAAATGACATTTTATGAGATAAAGAAACAAAAAAAGTGAGATCTTTTGAAATCACTGTGTGGATTGAATTCTTACATTTTCCTTCTGGTGCAGAGTCATATTTCTTTCTTGTTCTTCTGGTCAAGAAACAAACACCTACTATAAACAGCAGCACAGCCACTGATATTGGAACCACAATTGCAACAATCGTACCCGATGAGATCCCACTCTTTCCTGCATCATCCCAAAAACACAGAAAGGAAAAACCTCAAATCAATTGAAATCTTAATGAAGTAAATTTATGACAACCACCATGTTCATTTCATTGATATCACAAATAAGTTCAATCATATACTTCTTTTACTCTCCTTTTCTTAAATTATTTACTGCTTGTCCTGTCCCCTGCTTTCATTCTCTCTGTTTTGTGAGTCTTCCCTTTCATTTGTGCTTACTCTTTTAAGAGTAAATTAATTTTTTGGTTCTTGAAATATGCAATTTTTTCAACTTGGTCCTTAAAAAATGAAAATGCCAAATTTAGTTCTAAAAGATGGATTTTGTCACAATTTAGTCTTTAATATTTATTATTTATTAGAATTTAAATTACCTCGCGAACCTGCAGAATTAGCAGGAGGAACAATGGCAGGTGGTGTAGGAGTAGTCGCTGGTGCTTCAGTATGATAGAAAGGGTACAATTCATAGCGAGCATTACAACTAGGGTACAAGACTCTTCCTCCTTGCTTTCCCGTACAACACCAGTTGAAATCCCCAATCACACCACTCAGACACCTTCTGCAATCTTCAGCCGAAAGGTCCGCCGTGCACTGAGCAAGACAATACAGAGACTGAAACCCCGAAATATTCGCTTCCTTCGTCGCATACTTCTTTTCCCCCAAATCACCTTTCGCCGCCTCATCCGCCGTTTCGTTTATCGTCTTGAACAACAAACTCATGAAATTCGTCTGATCCGAGACGTTGCCGGTGTTCAGGAGGCCCACCCTGGGCCTCGTATCGACGGTGGAGAAGAAGGAGCGGTTGGAATAGCGGAGCATGCACTCGTCGTACCAGATTACAGCCTCCTTCGAGGATCGGCACTCGGCGGATATGCGCTGGGTCGCGTTGACGACGCATTGGCGGCAGTCCGTACTGTTGACGTCGCCGCGGCACATGAAGAGGCCGTAGGCGGCGTCGGCGCCGGCGCCGGCGGTGGCGTTGTAGAAGTCGGTGTTTCCGGTGGCGTTGGAAGCTAAGGAAGAGAGGAGGGTGGTTCGGTCCAATTGGAAGGGACTATTGGCAGTGAAGTTTTTGTGGATAGAGCAGTTGTGGTAAAGGTAAGTTGGGTCAGCTGATGCAATATTAGTAGCAGAATTGAGGAAGTTGATGAAGAAGAAGAAGAAGAAGAAGGAGAATTTGGAGGAAGGCATGAGAATGGACATGGTTATAGTGAAGAAGGGTGTGGTTAGTGTTTGGAGAAGGCAATGAAAATTTGATAGTAAGTGGAGTTTTTATTGGTTGATGTGTGTAGTATGTAGTGGGAGGTGGGGGAACATATGAGGAAGAAGTGATTGTAATGTTAATGGCAGAGGAGAGGAGGGATAGCTTGACGCTAAGTTAACGAAATTGAGGCCAGCAAGTCAAGCTTTTCTGTTTTCTTTCTCTTTTATTCTTCTAAAGATTTAAAAGTATACATAGATACACCATTTATTACTTCTTAAACAAAGTATTATTTTTGTTCAGAAACTACCTCCATATAATAAAATGTACAATGTAGATCAAGTTTGAATTAATTGAGTCAATATTTTAAATACTAGACGAACAAAAAAAAGTATACAAAAATATCTATATTAATATAATTTTTGAATTATATAATTGTTGTATCATAAAATATATATTTAATAATAATAAAAAATATATATATGGGATGTAACTTGTGCGGAGATGAGAGAGAAAAAAATAAAAATAATAATTTGCATGATTATGAAGCAGGGTTTATTTAACAAGTGCTACTTATTAAGTTTTTTTTATTGGTTGAAAGAGAATATATTATTTTGAACTTAGTAAAAGATCAAAAGGAAACATTTTTTAAATTCTCTCATTAATTAAAATAAATCCTTATACAATATACTTAGTATAATAAGATCATGTAAGAAATAGTAAAAAAAATTAATAATGATTTATTATTTTAAATTAAAGAATAAATAGTATAATGCTCTCCACATGCAAAGCCTTTAATTTAAAAGATTTTATTTAAAGTTTGATGAATAGAAAATTTATTATATATGAAAAAAATTAACAAAAATAAATTTTTAAGCTTCAGGCTCATAGTCGAAACGAATCATTAACCTCTTAGCAAAATCTTAATTTATATTATACAATTGTTGAGTCTTTTGATCTTTAATCTCAAAATGTCCTAGACGTAAACGATGGATACTAGCTGACGATGTGCTGCTTGTGCGCATCGACCTATGCATTGCTATAGCTAACGTGTTAAGTATCTTGGAGAATACGCTATTGCAAGAATGAAATTCAAAAGAAATGACAAGATATATTTAATAATTAAAAAATAAAACAAAAAGAGAATGAAAGATGGGAGATAAAAAATAAAGATAATGAGAATGATAATTATCAGAATATCAAAAAAGTAAAAAATTATTTATTATTTAGTTTATTAATTTATATTATATTTTAAAAATTAAAAAAATAAATACTATGCACTTTCTATTATTTAATATAAAAGTGAATTAGTTCGAAAAATTATATACAAACCATTGTATGTTACAGTAGTAGCAGAAGAAGCAACGAGGAAGAAGATTTTGCAGGAAGCCATAAAAAAAATGAGTTCTTTTATTTGGTCAAATAAAAAAAATGAGGTAGTAAAAATGAGTTAAGTAAAAGTTTGTTTTTTTTTTATTTGGATTAGATTTTTTTAATAAAAATAAAAAATTAAATGTGAGATGAAAAATAATGTAAAAAAAACTCAATTATTATTCATGTTAGTAATATCAGACATGAACAAAATTAAAAGTTTGAGAATAGACATGAATAAAAAAAATTAAAGGCAGAAATAAATATTATAACAAAGTTTTAAAACAAAAAAATTCTATAATTTAAAGAAGAAAAGTATAACTTATAAAAAAAAAGAGACGAAAAGTATATTTTTCCTTTTAAAATATAAAGAAAGATATTTATATAATATAAGTGCAGTCATTTTCATTTTTCAATTTTAGGAAGAAAAAGCGTGTTAGAACTTAGGAAAAACAGATAAATGCATGACAGCAAGAGAGAAAAACCGTGAGTTTTGGTTGTGGAAAATAAAAGACAGACTATTCAAGTCGTCGAAGGATGTATCTGTCCTTTTGCCGTACGGATTGTGTGAATCAAAACAATTCAAATAAAAATTGTATTTTGATTAGTGGAATATTTAAGAATTAGAATACGTGACAGGGAATGAAAATGTTATATCAATATGATGTGATGTGAATTGAGTAAAAGTGAATAAAATGATTATTTTATTCTTATATTAAAAGTGAGTAAAAAATAAGAACAAAAATATAATTTTATCACATGCAAAAAATAAAGTATGTTTGGTAGTATAAATGTGGAGAGAATTTAAATTCCAGATTATGACGTATTTTCTAATAACCAAACGGTTCCTTAGCATTTACTTAAATGCTACTTATGGGTATTGGTATTAGTAGTAAATGATTTGGTATTATTTAAGTAAGATTTCGAATTTTAAACCTTGTGAATACAATTATTTTTATTGAGAGACTTTTTTACCTAACCAAATACCCGATATGAATTGAGTTCAAATTAATTGAAACAATTTCTTAGAACCCCCAACAAAAAATACTGTACCTATTACCATTAGCTCCAAAACATGAGATAATAAATATGCCAATTATAATTCACAAGCCACTGGATGGCTTTAAAGTTGGAATCACCCGGATTTGGTAATGTTTGGTATGAATTTATGGAAAGAATGAGATAAAAAAGTATGAGAGAGAAAAAGTATAATGAAAAATGTGTTTGATATGTAAAAAATATGATATAAATTTTTTTAAAAATTGTGAAAATACATGAATTTTACTGTTTTGCAATATTATCAACTGTACCCACAATTTCCAAACAAATTATGCCAAAGTATGGAAAATCAATGAAGAAATGTAGGGCACGTTTTTTATGTAGAAAGGGAAAGTGAATAAGAATGAGAACGTGTTTACTTGTATTAGGTAGTAAAAATTTGGAAATGAAAATAGAATGAGAATGTATTAAAATTATCATTTTATTCTTTATATTAAAATATTAAAAAAAGTTATAATTATGTCAAATCAAAGATATAAAAATTATTTTTATTTTAAATTTTTTTAATTTAGCACGATTTTCTAAAAAATATTCTAATTTCTATTTGTAAGTGGGGCCGAATCCCATTCCATTACATATTCCTTCTCTAATTCTAAGTACCGAACATGCCTGTAGAGAGTTTTTCATTTTATAGTGTTGTTTCAGATTGTTTAGCTCAAGCTAGGGATGGCAATTTTACTCGGATCTAACGGATACTCGATAAAATTACTTGTTGGGTCCGGGTTCGAAGATTTTAACGGGTAAATTTTCGGGTTCAGGTCCGGGGACGGGTAAGGGGGTATTCACCCCGGACCCAGACCCGATAATATAATATATATAAAAATATTTTATATAAAAGTATTTTTATATAAATATTTTATATATAAATACTTTTTATATATTATTTATATATATAAATATTAAAAAAAATTTACATATCATCTCACACTTAACCAGTAGTCCAGTACCCACACGCGTGCCTCACCCTCATCACGATTCACACACATTTCTATTTTACTAAGCTCAAAAACCCAGACTTTTTATTTTAATCTTATTGTGTGTTTGAAGTTTTTTTTAAAAAAAATTAGAAATAATTAAATTTATGATTGTGTATTCAATACTTGTGTGTTTGAAGTTTTTTTTTAAATTGGAAAATAATTAAATTTATGATTTGTAGAAAAAAATAATACATTTTCGGGGTCCGGGTCCGGGTCCGGGTATGGGGATTTAAGTATTCGACGGGTCCGGGAATGGGTCTCACATTTTATACCCAGCTAGGGACGGAGAAAAAATCGAGTTCCGAAGCCGGGTCCGGAGATTGCAGTATCCTCCCCGTACCCTACCTATTGCCATCCCTAGCTCAAGCCTATAGGGTTTGGAACCGGATTAATCAAAACAATGTGCTTTCGGTCCCTGGATTAGTCAGCTCCTCTGTCATGGTTCCAGTTGATACTAGTCAGTTCCTGACTCTTAATAATATTTCCAGTTTTTCAGCTGGTTTATGGGATTGGACAATTGTTTGTCATGCTCGTTCTTCCAAGGTTGGCCCTCTTGCTACTCTGGTGTCTACAATTTCGATGGTGGTATTTTGGAGACAATCCTTTGTTGTTCGATTTGATACTCAAGTTAAGGTTCAAGATAGGTTCCTTTCTTCCTTTCTCTGGGTTAATCGGAAAGGAATTCAGGTGGTGGATCAATTGGGTGGGCAAAATAAATGTTGTCATCTTTTTGTTCCACATAACGGCATAAAGTAGTTACTCATTTTCAATTTTAGTCGTTCTCGCACTTGCCAAGATTTGGGATAGGATATTTGTAATTTAACTAGTACTTTCAGAGTGTTTAAGGTCAATTTGGAATCCCCTTTTATGCAGGGATCTATTTTCCATAGGTATTTGATTACACCTATGAATTCTGGCCTTGTCACCGTGCTGTAATGGTTTGTTTTTATTATTATAAAAAAAACATATGAAATCGTTGGCCCAAAAAAATAAATGGAATCGGACCCAGCCCAATCGATTATGGGCCGAATCCATTAATGATTAGCCACGATGAAATTAAAATTGAGACTTAATTTCACTGCTTAGTTTGTTTGTTTAGTATGTCAGTACAATTTTCCCTTTGTCCAAAAAAAAAATGATGTCAGTAGAATTTTGTTTTACTTCAAATGATAAAATCTCTCTGTCTACCAAAAACATGATAAAATCTCTCTTTCCATAATGAGTATTGTATTTTTAGTATATTCATGTACATTCTATCATGTATCAATATTATTAAGAACCATACTAATAGAAATTCAATTTGAATAGATTATAGATAAACTTTTTTTATTAATATTAATATATAAAAAATAAGGAATATCCTAACTAGTAACAAATATTCAGTAGCCGTAATATGAAACATTGACTCCTCTCTGAATTTTGTCCACCTTAAATGGATTATAAATCAAATTTCATTCTATTTCAAGGCTCAGAAAATATTTGATCATACCAAACACAACAGAGTTAAGAAACACGGGAGATTGGTCAAGTTTTCATACATACATACATACATACTTTCCTTGCCATTCTATCTGGCATGTCCAAATTTTCTGTTTTTTGAAACTAATATTAATGTAACTTATTGCATGTATGCAATGTAATTTCGACTGATAGGATTGTGACATGTAGTAGGATGACTTGAGATGCAATGCAATTTTTCACGTGTCACAATCCTATCGACCAAAATTACATTGGATGCATGCAATAAGTTGTATCATAGACTAGCCCAATATTCTAATATAAATGTGAAACGTATTAATGGCATTCAGATGCAGTCTCCACATGGCACCAAAAACAAATAATGGTCAATGATTCACCCCAGAAAAATATGGTCAATGAAAAAGAAAGATGTAAATGTTGACTTGGTATACACTACCGTCACCCCTTCCTTTGCCACTCAAATACGCAAACAAAATTACTCTGATTCATTACACTAACATATAAAATCTGAAATTCAAGTCTTGTATCAAAATTTTCTATTAAAAAACTCTCATTTCTCTGTTTCTAACATAACATGCTTGTCTTTATGGCTTCCCACAGACTTGTATTTCTCTTCTTTTTCCTTAGCTTCCTCTGTTCCGCCACTTCACAAACTTCCGATCCCACTTATCTCTCCCATGCCTGTACTCCCAATAAAACCTTCACTTCCAATAGTCCCTTCCAATCACACCTAACCACCCTCCTCTCTTCCCTCTCTTCCAACGCCACCGGCACCGCCGAATTCTACAACACCACCGCCGGAGCAGATTCCGGCGAAGCCGCCTACGGCCTCTTTATGTGCCGCGGCGACGTCAATTCCCAGCTCTGCCACCAATGCGTCGTTAACGCAACCCAGCGGATACCCTCGGAGTGTCAATTCTCGAAGGAGGCCGTAATCTGGTACGACGAGTGCATGCTTCGCTATTCCAACCGCTCTTTCTTCTCCACCGTCGACACACTGCCTAAAGTCGGCCTCCTGAACTCCGGCAATGTCTCCGACCAGGTAAGCTTCATGGGTTTGCTGTTCGAAACGATGAACGCCACGGCGGACGCGGCGGCGGCGGCGGGGGGATTGGGGGAAAAGAAGTATGCGACAGGGAATGCGAATGTTTCGGCGTTTCAGAGTCTGTATTGTCTTGTTCAGTGCACGCCGGATCTTTCGGAGGGAGATTGTAGGAGTTGTCTGAGTGGTGTGATTGGGGATTTTGATTGGTGTTGCGAGGGGAAGCAAGGAGGGAGAGTTTTGTACCCTAGTTGTAACGCTCGCTATGAATTGTACCCTTTTTATCAATCTGATGCTGCAGCGCCATCTCCCACTCCTCCGGGAGGATCATCGCAAGGTAAAGTTGAGATCTTTATGCTTCAAAAATGTCGTTTTTATGATCGCTTAAATGTGTTTTTGGTCTGTCTAATTTCTTACAAGTTTCATTTTGGTCCCTCTTAGTTCAGAATTAGGCAATTTGGTCCTCCATGTCAAATTTAATAATTGACTCAATTAGATGCTCAATTGGAGTGTCAATTAATAATTCTATGTGAATAGATTATATTTTATACTAATTTTTGAATTAGTTATATGATAAAATGACAAAAGTGGATCCTTCTAAAAAGTAAGAGGTCCAATTTGTCTATTTCTAAACTAGAAGGACCAAAAATGTATTTAAGCCTATTATAAATTTATAATTGAACAACGCATAATACTACTATAGTAACTTAGTATTGATTGAGTTGCCAAAGTTGAAAATTAGCAGAGGAAGACCCAGATGACAGAGGACTGAAAGAAGGAGAGTAGAAAATTATTGAGAAAAAAAACAATTCAATCAGCAGTGAAGAAAAAATAAATAATGAAGTCAGAATTTGTAATAGAATTACCTTGTTAAATATATGATATCAACTGATCTAAGGTTTTTCATTTTTGTGGTTTTGGGATGATGCAGGAAAAGATGGGATCTCATCGGGGACGATTGTTGCGATTGTGGTTCCAATTACAGTGGCTGTGTTGCTTTTTATTGCAGGCATTTGTTTTTTGAGTAAAAGAACAAGGAAGAAGAAGGACTCTGTACCGGAAGGAACATGTAAGGATACACATAGTAATTTGAAAAAAAAAAATCTAATTTTTATTGTTTATGACTAATATGTCTTTGCTATCTCATACTCATACCATTTGGTTGTGACTTGTGAAGCCATAAGTGACATGACGACGATGGAGTCACTGCAATTTAATTTTAGTACAATCGAAGCGGCCACAAACAAGTTCTCTTTAGATAACAAGCTAGGTGAAGGTGGATTTGGAGAAGTGTACAAGGTAACAAGATCATGTTATAATAATGCTTTTTGGTTTTTTTCATGAAGGAACATATAGTTTCACTCTATACAGCAAAGTTGATTTTCATTATGTATGAAATTCAGGGAATACTTTCAAGTGGACAAGAAATAGCTGTCAAGAGACTCTCCCAAAGCTCGGGACAAGGAAGTGAAGAATTTAAGAACGAAGTAGTGGTCGTTGCCAAGCTTCAACATCGGCATTTAGTGAGACTTCTTGGATTTTGCTTGGAAGGAGAAGAGAAGATTCTTGTTTATGAATATGTGCCTAACAAAAGCCTAGACTATATTCTTTTTGGTAGGTTCATCTCATATTCTGATATTCATGGGATCAAACATTATTTTGCTTTGAAGTAATTTTGTTTTCCACTTTCATTCGACATTTTTTCTTATGACTAGCATAATATTTCGTTGTATAGACCCAGAAAGGCAAAGAGAGTTGGACTGGACAAGACGTTACAAGATTATCGCAGGGGTTGCTCGAGGAATTCAATATCTTCACGAAGATTCAAGGCTTAGAATTATACATCGCGACCTTAAAGCTAGCAATGTCTTGTTAGATGGCGATATGAATCCAAAAATCTCGGATTTTGGCATGGCACGAATTTTCGGAGTCGATCAAACTCGAGGAAATACAAGTCATATTGTTGGGACATAGTAAGTACAAATTTCATATCTTTCTTTCAAAAACCTTTATATTCATCAAAACACTAATTTATAGTTAATAGTGCTTAGCATTGACCGTTCTTTATTGATGGTTGTATTATAGCGGTTACATGTCTCCGGAATATGCAATGCACGGAGAGTTTTCAATTAAGTCTGATGTATATAGCTTCGGTGTTCTACTTATGGAGATTATAAGTGGCAAGAAGAATAGCTCTTTCTATCAAACAGGTGGTGCTGAGGATCTTTTGAGCTATGTGAGTAAATGAAATAACAAATTCAATATTTTTGTCTTCCTAGATAATATGGACTTTGCATATATGGGTTTGGGCTTATGCCAAAACCTATATAATTCATTACAATGGGTCAGGTATTTATTTAAGCTCATGAGCACCTCTATATGGTAGTGATCACATGATAATATTTTCGATACAGGCTTGGAAACTTTGGAATGATGGAGCACCAATGGAGATGTTGGACCCCACATTAAGAGAAACCTATATTCCAAATGAAGTTATGAGATGCATCCACATTGGTTTACTTTGTGTTCAAGAAGACCCATTGGATAGACCTACAATGGCAACTATAGTTTTGATGTTTGATAGTTACTCAGTGACTCTGCCAGCACCAAAGCAGCCTGCATTTTTTCTGCATAGTGGAACTGATCCAAACATGCCAAAGGAGTTTCATTTTGGTCAATCTACGGCCAATTCTACACCAATGTCTGCCAATGAAGCATCCATTAGTGAAATAATTCCAAGATAAGCTTAAAAGTTTGAAATTTTAGGATTTTGAGCAATATTTATTTTTTGGTTTTGGACCAGGTCACCAGGTATCCACTAGAGCAGACCTGATAACTAATTCTTTGAGTACTGCGAAAAGTTCATTTTCGAGGACAACCCTCCCAATAGATGACGATTGACGTTTCGTTCTTATCGTTCCAATGATCAAACCAGAAAGGCAATGTTTAGGCAATATTGTATTTATTGCAATGGGGTCTGTATGACTCCTTGTTTTTCCTCATAAAATTGTAAAACTATTGAGTGGAATTCATGAAAAAAAATTGACATGTTGATTTTGAAGTGATTTTGAAATTATTGTCATGCCATCTAAGCTAAATGTAGTTTGAAAGTAGTTCTTTCATTGTTTGCACTTCATGCTCAGCAGGAGTACAGATACCAAACTTCAGAAGGAAAATTCATATTAAGTTACAAAGATCTATGATTCTGCATATACAGCTCTCTATACAATAATAAAGGTAAGACTTCAAAATAGTTTCTGTTTTCATAATTGATCCCATATCATGGTAATATGACTTTGTTCCTCTTGGATAACATGATTAAAACAATGATTTAAGTTTAAGTCCATCAACAAGTAAATAATATAAACTAAAGTCAATGTGACTATATTAAAAATAAAGTAGTCAATTATAATGTGTCATACAAGAACACTATCGTATAATATATAATTTACCTACGCCACGGATTCGATATTATCAATTGACCATTTGTGTCACTTAATCCTTTTGAAAGAATTTTGAAGAACTACTTTTCTAACTCTTTGTTTCTTTCTTGCGTGTGTGTTTTGAAACTAATGGCCCGTTTGGTATGGGTTCCCAAGTGAGGTTGGAGGAAATGTGAGGTTGAAGTGTGTTTGGTATGGTTTTGGAAGTGGTGAGGTGAGTTGAACCTTCCTTGTTAGGTGGGAAGCTTGCTACCATGATGAAGTGGAGGGAAGATGAGGTGGAGAGAAGGACAAGCTTTGTGAAAGGACTACTTTGCCCTTCTCTCCACATATATTCTACACAAAGGGTAAGGGTAAAATAGTCTTTTGGGTATTTTAACTTCCACTTCCTTCCCTCATTCCTATCATACCAAACAATCTTAATTTTTATTTTCATTTCTCTTTCCCGATATACCAAACACACATAAAAAACTTCCACTTCCACTTCCACTTTCCACTAAACACTCACCGGCTACCAAACGGCGAAGAGAGTGTCTTTTATAGGCACGTGAACTTGAAATACGTAAGGAGATTTTTATGTAGTTCTCATAAAATCAGATATATTAATTTTTATACATAAATGAACATGGGCTTAAAAGGCCACAAGCCCACATTCGTTCATTATTGTTAATATTATTATTTGTATCCCATGAAGAGGGATAAGTTTCAACTTTCAAGTGTGAGCTTCGCAGAAGAAAAATCCACACCCTTTCTCTTTCTTTCTCATTTGCTTATTTCTTTCTCTTTCAAAGCATTGTGTCTCTTATCCTTTGATGTTGGTAGGTTTTTAGAGATTGGGTGTTTGGTTTTTTTATCTGAGAAAGTAGGAAGAAAGAATAAAGATAGAAAATACGAATCTGAAAATTTTGCTTTTCTTTTTAATTTTGGAGATGTAGAATACATGATGAGGGTTTACATATTTATAGCAAAACTCTCATAGTCTAAATTCAATAAAATGCAATAAAATAAAACTACTTCATGGTGAAGAAAGTAGGCACCAACTTGCTCTGCTCTGCTTCTCAACTTGATCTTATCCTGTTACACAAGTTGGTTCTCTGCTCTGCTTCTCTACTTCTCAACTTGATCTTATCCTATTACACAAGCTGATTTAATTTTCTAACAATATTGTTTGGTCATGCTGTCTAATTAGTCACGATTAAAAACTATGGCCAAATTTTAGTTGCGATTATTGATTAGTTAACCACGACTAAAAGTCTTATAGGCGCGATTAATTTGAATAGCAAAACCATAAACCGCAAAATATCCAAACTTATTATGTCTCGCACTATAGAAGCTTGACTTGCTTCATTGACTCCAAAGGGAATTTATAAAATAAAATAACATTCTACTTTAGATTAGATATTCCCAATTAACATTAAGCCATTAACTAATAAAAAGCTGAATTCCTCCAAGTCCTCAACGTGAGCTTCCACCATGGGCGTGGTCTCAAAGAGCAACAGAACCATTATTACTATAAACACTTCCTTCAAACTCATCCCCCTCTTCGTCTTCCTAATTAGCTTCCTTAATTTCACCTTAGAATCATCAGATGGCCCCACTTTCCTCCGTGAAAACTGCACCACCACACAAATCTTCACACCAAACACTACCTTCCAATTCAACCTCAAAACACTCCTCGCTTCCCTATCATCCAACGCCGCCGGCAACACCCAATTCTACAACACCACCGTCTCCACCAGCGGCGGCGGCGACGCCGTTTACGGCCTCTTCATGTGCCGCGGCGACGTCCCCCCTCGTCTCTGCCAAGACTGCGTCTATAACGCAACTCGAAGACTAGGCGGCACCGACACGTGTCCGTTTTCGAAAGGAGCAATAATCTGGTACGACGAGTGTATGGTTCGGTATTCGCACACGAATTTCTTCTCCAAGATGGAGACGAGGCCTAGAATGCGGCTTCGTGATAGGAAGTCAGGTAGTTAAGTAGTTAAGTGTTTGTTAGTAAAGTAGTTAGCCGTTATGTATGTTAGTTATTCAGTTATTGTTTAGAAAGAGTAAGGATATTTGTGTATAAATAGAACCTTTGTGTTCATTCATCAATACAATCTGAATTCATTTTCTTCTCTGATATCTTTTCCTATCATGGTATCAAGAGCCTGAAATTCTTCTTTACAGAAGTGAGTGAAAAGTGTGAGGTAGACATGGCGAGTTCTGGCAATAGTTCTGGTACTGCTAGCAAGACTTCGAGCAAGAGTGGTGAAGAGGCCAAGTATGCTTTGCAGAATGTTCCAGCTATTGCGTCAAAACTGGATGATAATAATTTTTTGGCTTGGAGGATGCAAGCCTTGGCAACGATTAAGGGGCATAGGTTGCACAAGTATTTGCTTGGTGAGAAGTATGTTCCTCAGCGATATCTTACCAGTGAAGATATTGAGAAGGGTGAATGTTCAGAGGACTTTCTTCATTGGGAAAGTCAGGATCAACTATTGTTGAGTTGGTTGCTTAATTCCATGACTGATGGCATGGTCAACAGTGGCTGCTCATATAGTTACCAGATTTGGAAGAAGCTTGATGAGATCTATGCTAGTTCTACTCTAGCACGTGAAAGACAATTAAAGAATGATCTGAGGAGTGTGAAGAAGGGTTCTTCTTCTATGTCAGACTTTATTCTGAAGATCAAGAAGATTACTGATGCGCTTGCTGCGATAAATTCTCCAGTCTCTAGTCACGATCATGTGGAGGCGATTCTTGATGGTCTTGGGGATGAGTATGAAGGTTTTATAACATCCTTCTCCATGCGGAAGGATGAGTATACCATCAGTGAGATTGAGGCTTTGCTTCTTGCTCAAGAAGCACGAAATGAGAAGGTAAAGAAACATGTTGAGAATGTTTCTGCTAACATTGCTCAGAAGGGGTTCCAAGCTAGTCGAGGTCAGCAGAATTATAGAGGAGGTTTTCAAGGGAGAAACAATTCTTCTTATACTCAGAGAGGTGGTTTTCAAGCTGGAAATTCAAATTCTCAGGTTGGTGGGAATCTTCAAGTCAGAAATAATAATAAGTCCAGAGGTGGTAGAGTCTGGCAAAACAGCAAGCCTCAATGTCAGGTTTGTGGCAGGCATGGACATATTGGGGTGAATTGTTATAATAGGTTTAATCAGAGTTACACAGAGGCGTCTCTTGCACAATTCTTGACTCAGAATCCGAATTCTCAAGCCAAGAATGTGAATTCTCCAGAAGCGTTGATAGCTACCTCAGAAACGTTGAGTGATGATGCCTGGTTTGCAGATAGTGGAGCTTCAAATCACTTGACTAATGATTTGTCTAATCTGCAAGTGAAGCAGTCCTATGAAGGTGGTGAACAAGTCCATATTGCTAATGGATCAGGTTTGCCTATTACACACAATGGTAATTCTGAGTTATCTTTGAGTTCTAAAACACTTAAGCTGAATCAAATATTGCATGTGCCTGATGTGTCTAAAAATCTCTTGAGTATTTCTAAGTTTGCAAAGGATAATGATGTTTTCTTTGAGTTTCACTCTGACAAGTGTTTTGTTAAATCTCAGGCTGATCATAAAGTTCTCCTAGAAGGAAAAATAAAGAAAGGGCTTTATCTCTTTGACTCTTTACAATTTGCTCACAAGTTGTCCAATTCTATCTCGGTCAACACTGCTTCTGCTTCTGTTTCTTCTACAGCCAGTTCTTCAACAGCCTCTTCGTTTTCTAGCTCTAGTAATTTTGGCCTTTGGCATTGTAGACTAGGGCATCCTGCTTCTCCTATTGTAAAAACAGTGTTGACATCTTGTAATGTTTCAGTTTCAAATAATAAAAGCAGTTCTCAGATTTGTCAAGCTTGTTGTTTAGGGAAAATCCATGCTGTGCCATTTCCTACTTCTTCTACTGTTTACAATTCCCCTCTTGAGCTTGTATATTCTGATCTTTGGGGTCCAGCACCTATAGATTCTTCAAGGGGGTTTCGATATTATGTCACGTTCATTGATGCATTCTCAAGATATACTTGGGTTTATTTGTTAAAAGCCAAGTCTGATGCCTTTGAGGCTTTTAAAATTTTTAAGGCACAAGCTGAATTACAGTTAGGAACTAAGCTCAAAAGTATTCAAAGTGATTCAGGAGGAGAGTATCGTTCATTCTCAAATTTTTTAAAAGCCAATGGCATTCAACATAGGTTGAGTTGTCCTCATACTCATCAGCAGAATGGTTCTGCTGAGAGGAAACATAGGCATGTTACTGAAATGAGCTTATCACTTCTTGCTCATGCGTCCTTACCATTGAAATTTTGGGATGAGGCTGTTTTAACTTCTGTTTTTCTCATTAACAGGTTGCCTACTCTTGTTCTCAATCATTGTTCTCCTTTAGAAGTTCTTTTTAAAACAAAACTTGACTATAAATTCCTTAAGGTATTTGGTTGTTCATGTTATCCATTGCTAAGACCATATAAGTCTCATAAGTTTGGTTTTAAGTCCGAGAAGTGTACTTTTCTGGGATATAGTACCTCTCACAAAGGGTATAAATGTCTTGATTCAAATGGAAGGTTGTATTTCTGTAGGAGTGTCATATTTGATGAGACTTCATTCCCTTTTAAAGATTTGTCTTCTTCTTCTAATCTTTCTACTTCAGTTCCTTCTTTACAATTGTCTATTCCCCTTGTTATCTCTTCTATTAATTCTCCTCTTTCTGATTCTGTTAGAACTCAAACCTTAACTCAGAATATACCTACTAATGTGGTTCAGACTAATGGTGTGAGTGTTGAAGACAGGTTAGTTGCTGGTGTTGAATCTGAGAATTCCTCTTCTTCTAGAGGTTCTACTACTGTTTCAGTTTCTTCTGCTTCTTCTTCGGAAGGTTTGATTTCTTCACCTGAAGCAGAGGCTGTTCCTGTTGCAGTTCCCTCAACTGTAGCAGTAAATAGACATTCCATGATCACAAGAGCTAAGGTTGGTGTCTTCAAACCTAGAGCTTTTCTTGCTGTCACTGAACCTTCTTCAGTTAAGGAAGCTTTGGCAAATCCTAAGTGGAAGGCTGCAATGGAGGATGAATTTGAAGCTCTTCAATCTAATCATACTTGGACTTTGGTGTCTCTTCCTGCTGGCAGAAAGGCAATAGGGAGTAAGTGGGTGTTCAAGTTGAAATACAATCCTGATGGATCTATTCAAAAATATAAAGCTAGGTTAGTGGCTCAAGGTTTCAATCAGGGAGCTGGTTTTGATTACTCAGAAACTTTCAGTCCAGTCGTTAAGCCTACAACAATCAGAGTTGTTTTAACTATTGCATTAGCAAGAGGTTGGCATGTGCATCAACTTGATTTTAACAATGCCTTTTTGAATGGTGATCTTAGTGAAGAAGTGTACATGGTGCAGCCTAGTGGTTTTGAGAAGGGTGGTAGAGACTTAGTGTGTAAACTACAAAAGTCTTTGTATGGTTTGAAGCAAGCTCCCAGAGCTTGGTTTCAGAAGTTAGCTACTGCTTTAGTTGATCTTGGTTTCACTTATGCCAAGTGTGATCACTCTTTGTTTGTGAAGTTCTCAGGTAACTTGGTCTTGTATGTTTTAGTTTATGTGGATGATGTAATTCTCACTGGGAATTCTACTCAAGCCATTTCAGAATTAGTGCGACTTCTCAATTCAAAGTTTTCTCTCAAAGATTTGGGATCTCTACACTATTTTTTGGGAATTCAGACTCATTGTTTAGCAGATGGTGGCTTGCTTCTCACGCAAACAAAGTACATTAAGGATCTTCTGCTTAAAGCAGAGATGGCTGGTGCTTCCGCTCAGAAGATACCTATGACTTCAGGTTTAAGACTTTCTGCTACTGGTTCTGAAGATTTTGAGGACCCTCAGAAGTATAGGTCCATTGTTGGGGCTTTACAATATGTGACTGTTACAAGGCCGGATTTGGCTTTTTCTGTTAACAAAGTATGTCAGTTTATGCATGAACCTAAGCTAGCTCATTGGCAGGCAGTGAAGAAGATTCTCAGGTATCTGCAAGGCACACTGGATTATGGTTTGAAGTTGTCAAAATCTGAGGACATGATGCTACGAGCGTTTACTGATGCTGATTGGGGGTCAGACATCGATGATAGAAGGTCTACATCAGCTTGGTGTATTTTTTTGGGGAATAATCTAGTCTCGTGGTCTTCTAAAAAGTAACATGTTGTTGCTCGTTCAAGTACAGAGGCAGAGTACAGAGGTTTGGCGAATGCTGTTGCAGAGGTGGTCTGGATACAATCTTTGTTGTCAGAGTTGAAGTGTTTCATACCTGCTGCTCCTCGTATCTATTGTGACAACTTGAGTTCATGTTTGTTGGCTGCCAATCCAGTGCTACATTCCAGATCTAAACATGTTGAACTGGATATTCATTTTGTCAGAGAGAGAGTTGCTCGTGGTCAAATTTCTGTCACTCATGTGCCAGCTAGAGAACAAGTTGCAGATACTCTCACAAAGCCTTTATCATATCCTATGTTTTCTTACTTTCGAGACAAACTGAGAGTCTTTTCTGTTAGTACTCTCCGTTTGAGGGGGGATGATAGGAAGTCAGGTAGTTAAGTAGTTAAGTGTTTGTTAGTAAAGTAGTTAGCCGTTATGTATGTTAGTTATTCAGTTATTGTTTAGAAAGAGTAAGGATATTTGTGTATAAATAGAACCTTTGTGTTCAGTCATCAATACAATCTGAATTCATTTTCTTCTCTGATATCTTTTCCTATCACTTCGGAACACGGGGAATGTGACGGACACGACAAAAGGAAAATTCATGGGATTATTGTACAGTACCTTGAACGAAACGGCAGATGAGGCAGCCAAAACGACGAGGTATTACGCGACAAAGCAAGCGAAGTTGTCGGCGTTTCAGACACTGTACTGTCTGACGCAGTGCACGCCGGATTTGTCGGTCCAACATTGTAGGAAGTGTTTGGGTGTTGTGATTGAGGATGTTGCGTGGTGCTGCACGTACAGAGTTGGAGGAAGAGTGCTTTATCCTAGCTGCAATTTCAGGTATGAATTGTACCCTTTTTACAGAGAGGCTTCGTTGGAACCAACACCTACAACCACGGGACTTGCAAAACTTTTTTTTTATCACTCAGGTCTTGTTACTTTCGTCCCTAATGTATTTTTGCTGTGAATTGTACCTCTAACATTTTGTGTTTCTCTCAAAATGTCGAGCTTTTAGCTAACACCATCAATTTTTAACATTTTTTATGACGTGACATCCTATGTGGCCAACAATTCTTATTGAACTTAATTTTTTTCACATCAGCCGTCAATAGTACTGAGTTTTTGGGGTCCATTTACTGATGTAATGAGTATTTTGGTGTACTGGATTTACTGATGTACTGAATTTTTGGAGTCCATTGTACCTCTAAAATATATTGCTGATGTGAAAAATGAAGTCCAGTTAGAACTGTTGGTATTCTATATGGACCTCATATAGGATGCCACGTCATAAAAAATTGTCCAAAAATTAACAGTGTTAGCCAAAAGCCTGACATTGAGAGAAACACAAAACATTAGGGGTACAATTGACAGCGAAAAAATGTTAAGGACGAAAGTGACAAAACACCCGAACGTTAGAGCAAAAAATGTACTTTTTGCCCAATTTTAAATTTGATTTGTTTCAAGTATTTTGATCAGTACAAGTGTATTTCTCATACAGTAAACATGCGTTTTTTTCTTTTCATATCTTTTTTAGATGATGCAGGAACAAGTGGGATATCATCAGGGACCACTGTTGCAATTGTGGTTCCAATCATAGCAGCTGTGCTGCTGTTTATTGTGGGCAAGTAGAAAGACTAGGAAGGAGCATGACTCTACACCGGAAGCAAAATGTAAGGATGCACAAAATAATTTGAAAAACATTTTATTTATTTCAATTTAGTCAATAAATCTCAATCATAAAAATATTAAATTTAAATCTAAAAGATATTATTTATCTCAATTTTAAAAAAAAATTAGTTTCTAAAAAATATCTTGTACTACAATTTCATCCTTGCATTTAGGATTTAAGGCTAAATTAAGACAAGTAATTAAAATTTTTTAAGGATTAAAATTGATATTTTCATGATTTAGGAATTTAATTGAAACAAATGGAATTGATTAAATTTGATATTCTTATGATTCAGACACTTAATTGAGATAAGCGATATATTTTTTAGGATTAAATTTGGTATTTTTATAATTTATTCAGGGACTAAATTGAGATAAATGAAATTTTTCAAAGACAAAAATATTAATTTACTGGAACAAAATCAAACTTTTAGCAGTTACACACACTGTTTTTTTTTCATTTTATCTCGAAAGTGGATTCTCTAGAGTAATACTTTATATTTTTTTGGTGGAATTACGAGAGTGATTCTTCTACATTATTTTTTCTTCTCTCTATTTTTTTTTATCCTAAAAAAATCCAATCTCTTTTATCTCATGCACATACATACATTATGCTTATATATATATCATTGTGTACGTAATGACATGATCACTACAGGACTATCTTCAAGAGGACCCAACACATAAGAAGTCTGTGTATTTTTTCTCCACAGTGGAACTGATCTAATTAAAGTGATCAATAACAATGTCTCATGTCATGTCATTGAAACAAGTTGTATCATATACCCATCCTTCCACTATTAGCTTAATTATTAATTTGAGGATTTTGTGGATAAGTAAGAGCTATGTATAGCTTCATACGAAAAAAAATTAATGATTAATAATCTCTTGAAAATATACTAAAGTCTGTCTGTCTCTCTCTGATCTCTCTATATATATATTGTACTTAATTAATGCAATAATTAATTGAGGTCTATATATCTTCAATATTTGTTATTTTGTTTTCAATATTTCTAAAGTCATTAACATGCTATCCAACTTAGAACGTGTTTTGATCTATGTTAATAATTGTTACCATTTCATAGTAATTAACAGCATCATAATTACATGGGAGAAAGAAAATCCATATTTTAGCGTCAAAGATCTTCAAGCAGCAGCAGATAATACACAGATTTGGATCTTCCAAAATACAATTTTTTGATTGGTCTAAAATAAAAAAGATTTAAAAAAAGATAGATTTTAATTTTATAGATGTAAAGAGATCCTAACTAGAAGGATTTGAAAAGATGACGCGTCACTATATATATATATCCAAGCAATTAGAAAAACCAAAAGACATGGGAGGTGAGTCTTACGTTGGACTTGGTGGTGCTCGTGCTTTGAAGATAAGATTACGAACAAATTTTCCAGCCAATGTCGTAAAGTAGTGACGATCGAGTACTATCATCCTATAGTATATATATATGGTCACATTCACTCTTTAATTAGCCATCACAATTGACTACGTACAAACGCTTGTCAATTAGTCTCCTATTTGCTATGAGATATTTCTTCACTTTTGGTAGGAGTAGGATCGACTATATATCTATAGGAAAAATATTACGTCTAACTCCTTATTATATTTTTTTTCATAAGGTTCTGTTTTTTATGCTCTTTTTTTTTTTATGATTGGTCATATAAAATGTAGTCTTTTATATTTTTTGTATTGTGATTGATCATTTAAATATTTTTTTATCACGTGTCTTAATTATTTATATTGAGAAACCTTATAACAAAGATATAATTAAAATCTTTACCTAAGTTTTTTTTTCATTAATTAAAATTACGGACCCTAATTAAGCTGTGAAAGAAAAGTCATTTCAGTTCCAATTAGTTGAACATGTCAAATATGGTTGCTCCCTAGTTCCTACTGCCAAAGCCAAACCCCTTCCTCAGTTGACTTTGAATAGTAGTCACTCAGCTTCAATGTTATGTATGTACATGTACGAATTAAGTAGCATTTATCATCACAAAATGCTTTAATTAATTAATATCCTCCTTCATGGATTCTGCAAAGCCCTTTTTGCCTCTTCTCTGCCTTCTCATAATATTATTGATTGCCACAATAATCCAATTAGCAGAAGCTAATGAGTATGACGACAACAACCCTCCCTTTTACTGCCCAAACACAACCACAACCACATTCGCCCCAAACAGCACCTACCACACCAATCTTAATCACTTATTCTCTCTCCTTTCTTCATACGCCATTAATCTAACCGATCATGATAATGGGTATTACATCACTGCCTTCACCGAGACCGGATACGACACCGTCTACGGCCTCTTCCTCTGCCGCGGAGACGTCTCCGCCGCCGCCTGCGAAGACTGTGTTTCCACGGCAACCAAACAGGCCCTTCAGCAATGCCCCAATCAGACATCATTCACAGTTTGGTATGACACGTGCATGCTACGATACTCCGACCAGTATTTATCCTCCTACGATCAATATTCTTTCCTCTCCACGGACCAACAGAATCCCATCATCAATATTAGCATCTATGACACGGCTAATGTCTCAGAACAGAGTGGGTTTATGGACGTATTGAGGGACACTACGGGACAAGTGGCGGATGATGCCGCGAATAGTGGCGGCGGGAAGAAATTCGCCACCAAAGAAGCCAACCTCAGTGATTTTAGTATTCTTTACGCGCTTGCGCAGTGCATGCCGGATTTATTGGGCGTTGATTGCAGCAAGTGTTTGGAGGCGGTGATTGGGTACTTAACCGATTGCTGTTATGCGAAGCGAGGCGTTAAGATATTCACTACCGGTTGTTTCATTCGCTACGATCTCTCCCCGTTTTACCAACTCCCTTCGCCGCCACCGTCGTTAACTCCAAAAGGTACATATATATATTTTTCCTCTCAATTTGATCTTTTTATAGAGAGAATTACCGATTTGATGCAATTTAATCATTGAAAGGTATTTTTTTTATTTCAGTTTGGTCCTTTTAGATTTTTTTATAGTGTATGTGCGTCTTCTTTTTTTTTAGACTAAAATGATCATATTTGGAATAAAAAAGTATGTATTTAAATTAGGTATTTTTGTCTTTCAAAAATTAAATTGGAACAATCCGTTTATTTTAGGGACCAAATCGATAATTCTATCTTTTTTTATATTTTATAGATTTGTCTTCTTAATTTGATACCTCTTAAATTGTTTCGTTATCAATTTAGTCCATCCTAAATTTGCCTCCTTAATTTGGTCTCGCTTAAATTACTTTGTTTATAAAAATAATGGAAATTATATTTTTTTTAATAAAAAGTTTAATTAAAGGTAAGCATCGATACCCCACCAGAATCAAAGAATACCTAACTCCCAACCTTTGAGGGAAATTACATTTTTAATGTCTTATATTTTGGTTGGATTTCAATTACTTGTCATGTAATTTTAATTTATAATCAATGACTAATTAAATCATTACTAACACACACACACACACAAAATATATAGGTGAGTTTGGAATAAGTTATGGGGTAGGACATATATCAATTTGGATCATCATTACTAACAAACAAACACACACACAAGCTTGTTCTGGACTCTGTAAATGTGGCGGCGGACTAAATGGAACGGTTTTTAGTCATGTTAATTAATAGAGATTTTTAGAAATTAAATTGAAATAAATTATAGATTATTTAGAGACTTAATTTGATATTTTTATTTTTCAAGTACTAAATTAAAATAAATTATATTTTTAAGATATTAAATTTGACGTTTTCATTTTTTAGAGATTAAATTAAAAGAAACAGTGTCTTTCAAGGATTAAATTGAGACCAAATTATTAAGAGATTAATAAAGTGAAAGCACAGTGCACTAAGTTGCATTTGCAACGCTCAAGACACTTAACTGAAAAAAAAAAATGAAATCACATGATAATTAATTAAAATCAGATCAAAACACAAAACACACTAAAGTGTAATTTGCCACAAAAATAATCATATACACCCATGGAATCGGAGCACTCAACTTTTGAGTTTTGACTACTTTCCGGTCTGTTAATTCCCATTTCCCAGTGGTTCTCTTCCTTTTTGCCCATCAATTAATCTGAATCTCATCCAACTTTATTTTTCAATTTTTTTTTTCATTTATCATTAATTATGAATACATCCCATATATATTAATCTTGTCTATGGACTATGGCGTACGTGTGAATTACATGAAAAACACATAGTTGATTGTTCAATATGTTTGTGCAGGAGAAGCAAAGCAGGGACTATCGCGAGTCATTATTATAGTAGTTGTGGTTGTTATTGTTGTTGTAGTAGTGTTGCTTTCTTGTTTTGCATACTACTTACGGAGAAAAATGAGCAGGAATTATAAGGCTATTCTCAAGGAAAATTGTAAGTCATTCATCTTCAGAAAGATATAATAACTTTTAGTCCATTATTATTTTTTCTCAGTTTCATCAGTTAAAGGAATAAATTAAATGTCGAAAAGCACTATATATAGGCATATATTTTAACATACTTCTAAATTTATCATATTTATTGACTAGTTGGAAATGATAGCACCACCTTAGAGTCCTTGCAATTGAGCTTGGCTACAATTGAAGCTGCAACAAATAAGTTTTCCCTAGAAAACAAAATAGGCAAAGGTGGATTTGGAGAAGTTTACAAGGTGACAAATTAAAGATATGCCATCAAATCAATGAAATAAAAAAAATATTATGCATATATATATATATATTAGTTTATTCGAATTACTTGTGATTTCAGGGAATTCTTTCTGATGGTAGAGAAATAGCAGTAAAGAGACTTTCAAGAAACTCAGGACAAGGTGCAATAGAATTCAAAAATGAGATTTTATTAATAGCGAAACTTCAGCACAGGAATCTGGTGGCTTTATTGGGATTTTGCTTGGAGGAAAAAGAAAAGATGCTTGTTTATGAATATGTTTCTAACAAGAGTCTTGATTACTTTCTATTTGGTTAGACACTTCTCTAAATCTATTCTCGGTTTTAGTTAAAAGTTCTTATTCAATTATTTGTGTTTCCTCTACCTTTTCATTATTTTCTTATTATTCTATCAATCATATATTTATATGTACAGGATCCCAAAAGAAAAGAATATTGAGTTGGCCGGAACGTTATAAAATTATAGGGGGAACTGCTCGAGGAATTCTATATTTACATGAACATTCTCGCCTTAAAGTTATACATCGTGATCTCAAACCTAGCAACATATTGTTGGATAATGAGATGAATCCAAAAATTTCAGATTTTGGCATGGCCAAAATGGTTGCTATTAATGAAGTTGAAGGAAATACAAATAGAATCGTTGGAACATAGTAAGTTTTATATATATTCTTTTCTTTTCTTTTGCTTACTTTTACATTTATTAATATGGATAAATAAAGAAAGGAAACAAAAGTTTTCCTAATAGTGCCACACCCCTTATCTACATAGGAAAATCAATTTTCCTTTTTAGTAATTCAGTTTTAAAAATGATCCAAGTATATTCTACTTATTATATATTTTATTTCTATGGACTAATTATTTTTTAAAAAATTTGTTTAGTGGTTATATGTCTCCCGAATATGCAATGCTTGGACAATATTCTGAGAAGTCGGATGTTTTTAGTTTTGGAGTTATAATTCTAGAAATGGTTAGTGGAAAGAAGACTACAAGAAGTGGTGAATCACAATATGTTGATAGCCTCTTAAGTTATGTAAGTAAAATGTTCTCATAATTAATTTGTTCATTATAATTATATTGATTGATCCAATTTCTAGAGTGATGATGAAATTAATAGTGTAAAACTTATATATTAGGACTGTGCTGATTGGAATATTTAATTGTACACTATCGTTGCAGGCTTGGAAGCAATGGAGGGATGGAAATTTTATAGAGATATTGGATTCAAATATTAGGGAACTTGATTCATATGATGAAGTGATTAAATGCATTCAAATTGGTTTGTTATGTGTTCAAGAAAATCCAGATGTTAGGCCTTCTATTACTACAATTGTTTCATATCTGAGCAATGATTCAATTCAATTACCAAATCCTCAAGAACCAGCATTCTTTATGCATGGCCGAATGGAACAAACCATTGGAGAAAAGGAATCAAGTTCTTCTGATCAATATAGCAACAACTCCTACTCTGTCAATGAAATGTCTATTAGTAAATTCTTTCCTCGTTAGTAGGACCCTAGGAGCCTAGGAGGCTTATTTTATGTTCTTCTTTTGGCACTCAGGCTTAATTAGACCTCTCTTGAAGTCATTATATATATATCTTGAACGCCGATTTTTGGTTGTTAGAGTTGTGCTCAACCGTGGCTACAAAGATTTCGATCTCATATTACTTGTAGCCTAATTGTTATATATATATATAATAGATGGTGACCTTAAGATGGTGACTAAAAAATTGTCACTAAAAGATACTATTTAATGGCAACAGAATAGAGCCGTCATTGATTCTGTTTTCTTATATTATATGTTTTTGGTGACGGCAAGTAGAGAAAGTCGCCCCCTAATGTAACATTGGGAGGGATTTTGCAGCATTAGAGTGGGGGGCAATTTGGTCACAAAATAAAGATGTATGGAAAGTTGAAAAAAAGCTGACATTTTGACAATATTTTTATTGAAAAATATAATTTTGGGGAGAAATGTAATGATTTTTTATCTATTAAGAGAAAGGAATGTAATTTTTTAAATTAAAGAGAAGAGCATTGTAATTTCAGCATGTTTCAGGAGAGGACAATGTAATTTACTCTTAAATTATAGTATGTACATATATATTTTGCAAAGGTGTATTGGCACATTTAAATAAATCAAAGCAGCGTCGTTTTGCTGAATTTAAGTGAGAGAGGGTGACATGTCATTTAAATATGACACGTAGGAGAGAGGGTGTGCCACATAAGCCTTCCACGTCAGTATTTAATGGCAAAATCATACGGATGTTACGCTAGAGGACCAATTTTAACAAAAAAAAAAAATTGAGGACCTAAAATAACTTTTTAAAACGTTGAGGATCAAAAGAATAGTTTGTCCTAATATATATAGCACAAATAAGACAAGTATCAACGAAATGTACTTGACTAATTTTAAATTTACCAATTTACCGAGTATCAGAAAAGTAATTACAATGTTAAAGGAGGTTGCTAGATTAAGTTTTTAGTCACAAAAAAGATATGAAAATTATGCATGTAGAAGAACTAATCAGTTTATGTAGATATGTTGACTCTGTTATGTAAATATTTGTGTTTCTTTAAATGTAGCAATTAAAACTTTGGTCAACTTTGCTTTATGATCTCTTGGCCCACTGAAAGGAAATAACAGAGAAAATAAAAGAGAAGGAGCAATTCATTGATGATCACGAGTTAACAATTCCACACGCAAGCTAGCTAGGTTCTTTATTCTTGCGTACTTGTCGTCAGTCCTATCCTAATTAAGATGTTAAATATCGTATTTGGATCCTGTGAAAGGCAGAAGGTGGTGATGAAGTGCTGAAAACAAAAAACAGAGAGAGAGAGAGAAATTATGATAATATGATTAGTGTCCACCTATGCATTTTTCGTTTCTGTCTCTACATTTTAGCACATGATCATCTCTTTCTTTTCATCTCAAAGGATCCATATGATTAATGTAGTTAATTGATCAATAACAATAGTTAAAAATTTGACTAACCGAACAATAACAAAGGATTCAAACTCGTGGGCTAGGGATGTATGCATGATTTCAAATTTCAAGCCTATGTTTGGTATTCACTCAAAAGTTTTTAAAATTTTGTTAATAAGTGTATTAAAAACATTGTTTAATGATTCATTTAAATTAATAAAAGAGTTTTAATTTGTCACCTTGTAAACTTTCAAGCTTATCATCCAATGCCGCCGGCAACACCCAATTCTACAACACCACCGTCTCCAGCGGCGGCGGCGACGCCGTTTATGCCGCGGTGACGTCCCCCCTCATCTCTGACAAGACTGCTTCTATAACGCAACCCGAAGACTAGGTGGCACCGACACGTGTCCGTTTTCGAAAGGAGCAATAATCTGGTACGACGAGTGTATGGTTCGGTATTCCCACACGAATTTCTTGTCCAAGATGGAGACGAGGCCTAGAATGCGGCTTCGGAACATGGGGAATGTGACGGACACAACAAAAGAAAAATTCATGGGATTATTGTACAGTACCTTGAGCGAAACGGCAGATGAGGCAGCCAAAACGACCAAGTATTATGCGACAAAGCAAGCGAAGTTGTCGGCGTTTCAGACACTGTACTGTCTGACACAGTGCACGCCGGATTTGTCGGCCCAAGATTGTAGGAAGTGTTTGGGTGTTGTGATTGAGGATGTTGCGTGGTGCTGTACGTACAGAGTTGGAGGAAGGGTGCTTTATCCTAGCTGCAATTTCAGGTATGAATTGTACCCTTTCTATAGAGAGGCTTCGTCAACATTGGCACTTTTCTTATTTTTTTTATTTAAACTTAAAAAATTATAAATTTTTTATAAAGAATAATAATTATACACACAAAACAAAAAAATAAAAAATTTCACACAAATAAGGACTTACCGTGAATGGTTTAGCGATCACCTTTATTAGGGACTAAAAAGTTAGTCCCTAATCCACTCATAGTAAATCTCGATTTACATAAAGTTTTTAATTTTTTGTCTCTATATCTTTCATACTTTAGATATTCTTTAGAAAAAGTTTATAATTTCTCAAATTTAAATAAAAAAATGAAGAAAACTATGAAAAAAAGCCGGCTTAACATACTAATGCATAGAAGAGCCAAACACTGGATCCATTCTCAACAACCACAGGACTTGTGAATTCTACACATCCGGATGCCAAACATGATGGTAAATTATTAAGAGGCAAAATACTATTTAATTCCTGAATTGTTGGTCAAATTACTATTTAGTTCTCAAATTTATCAAAAATATTATTTAGTCCCCGAAATTTGTAACTATGTCAACTATTTAATCCCCGAATTTAACAAAAATACTATTTAGTCTCTGAATTTGTAACTATGTCAACTATTTAGTCCCCAAATTTGGCAAAAATACTATTTAATCTCCGAATTTACAACTCTGTCAACTCTAACGGGTAACAAACATGAGACTAAATAGTTGACAGAGTTACAAATTCGGGAATTAAATAGTATTTTTTGTCAAATTTGGGGACTAAACAGTTGACATAATTACAAATTCAGGGACTAAATAGTATTTTTATCAAATTTAGGGAATAAATAGTTGACATAGTTATAAATTTCGGGGACTAAATAGTACTTTGACCAACAATTCAAGGACTAAATAGTATTTTGACTCAATTATTAAATTTAAATTTGATTTATTTCAAGTATTTTCTCATGTTTATACTTTATACAACCCATCTTTTTCTTGTTTAATTTTGGGATGATGCAGGAAAAAGTGGGATCTCATCAGGGACAATTGTTGCAATTGTGGTTCCGATTATAGTAGCTGTGCTGCTGTTTATTGTGGGCTTGTTTTTCTTAAGTAGAAAGATGAGGAAGGAGCGTGACAACTCTCTACCGGAAGGAAAATATAAGGATCCATAAAGCAATTTGACAAATAAATAAATTGCCGGGCAGTAGATTTTATTTTTTTCAATTTAGTCACAGAATCTAGATCATGAAAATATTAAATTTAATTCTTAAAAGATATCATTTGTTTCAATTTAATTCTTGAATTTTAAAAATATCAATTTTTAAATAGAGACAAATATAATCTTTTAGGAATTAATTTTGATATTTTTATAATTGAGGGATTTAATTGAAACAATTTGTATCTTACATGGTTAAATTTAATACTTTCGTATTTCAAGGACTTAATTGAAATAAATAAAATACTTTTTCAGAGACCAAAATAATTTATTAAATTTGATATTTTCATGAGGGTAACTATAGTTTCTGATCTAATTTTTTTAATAATTAAAGTGTACTAAAGTTTGTAGTTGCTTACTTTCCAGTGTGGATAGATATATATTCCGTGTCTATGTTGTGCTTAATGCAATGATTAATTAAGGTCTATTTTCAATTGTTATTTTTTTTATCAACATTTCTCAAGTCATTAACATGCCATCCAACTTAAAACGTGTTTTGATCTATGTTAATTACTGTTACCAATTCATAGTAATTAACTAACATTAACATGCATGGGTTAACACCTGAAAGAAAATCCACATATTTTAGCGTCAAAGATCTTCAAGCAGCAGCAGATACACAGATTTGGATCTTTCAAAATTCTTCAAATTTATTCAATATTAACTTTTGATTGGGGGAAAATCTAAAAGATCAAGATTTTGGTGAGTATTTGGAGCTATCAATAGCTCAGTTTCAAACGCATCCGTTACAAGCTGTTGAATCTATCTTGAGATTTGTGTCATTTTATATTTTAATAAAAAAAAGTAATTTAACACATATTTTCAGACAGATCCAATAATTAATAAATAGATAATTAATTTGAGCTATTAATAGTTGTATAACAATTCCTTTTAAGAGTTTATAGATGTAAAGAGATCCTAACTGGAAGGATTTGAAAAGATGAAGCATCACACTATCCAAGCAATTAGAAAAACCAAAAGACATGGGAGGTGAGTCTTACGTTAGTGGTGCTCGTGCTTTGAAGATAAGATTACGAACAAACTTTTCAGCCAATGTAAACTAGACATTTGGATCCTAATTAATATGGTTACATACTTACATTCACTCTTTAATTAGTCATCAGAATTGACTACACATACAAACGTTTGTCAATTGGTTTCAATTGACTGATTTGTGGATACATATAGTAAGAAATTTTTATTCTTTTAATTATTATTTTTTAGGTTTAATTCGAAGTTCAAACAATGGAAATGAAGTTAAATAAATTATTATCTGTTAGGAGGATCACCTTTAATAATGAACTCTACAGTACTTAATAAATTAATTACGAGGCATAAGCGGTCCTGTCATATATATTGCGACCACCAACAATTAAGTTGTTGCCCCAACCTGCTCCTACATTGGAGAAAATAAAATGGTTGATATATATTGTAGATAATGTTAGTGGTAAGACAAAAAATATTGAAAATTCAGTGCTTTTCTTTTAGTTGTGTATTTCTCAATATTAATAAATATTTTATTTATATTCCATTCAAATAGTTCATCAGTATTATTATGAGTCCCTGTTGAGTTCAGATTATATTTATATTTTCAATTTAATTGATTTCTTAATCAACAATTTTATTCGAATTAAGTGATTTTTTAACTATTATTTAATTAATTATCTAAATAGAGGAATTTATTTGATTTTGTGATAAATTCATATAATTTTCTTAACTTTTACTTAAAATAAAAAAATTATTTTTGCAACAATTCAAAAATATCTTTTTTGTGATAAAATATTATTTTTAAAAAATAAAAACATTTAAAAAAAGTTAAAATTAATATATTTATGCTCTTCTTCACTCATCTCCACATTAATAGATTTTAATCTTAATATAAATATTTATAAATAATTTTTTATTCAAATAAAATTAATAAATATTTAATTAAAATAATAATCATAAATAATAAAATTATATGAATTAAAATTACGGAGCCTAAGCTGTAAAAGAAAAGTCATTTCAGTTCCAAGTTGAATAGTCATTACAATATTCCCCAAAGTACGAATTAAGTTGCATTGATCATTACAAAATGCTTTAATTAATATCCTCCTTCATGGATTCTACTAAGCAAGCCCTTTTTGCTTGTTCTCATAATTAATATTGATTGTCAGAAGAATCCAATAATTAGCAGAAGCTAATGAGTATGACGACATAGAACAAGTGGGTCTAAGACCCAACCCAATATAGAGACACACTCTTCACATTTGGTGGCGGTTTTGATTTTGAGTTTTACCGGCGAATGTGGTTGCGCAATCGTAGGGAGGGTTGTCATACTCACTATCTTGTGCTTGGATTCTTCTGGAAATCAATATTATGATGAGAAGGCAGAGAAGAAGCAGAAATGGCTTTGTACAATCCATGCATCAAAGAGGTAAGCATACTTTCATTTCCTACATATACATACATACATACTTTGGGGAATGAATAATTATTGAAGCTCACTGTTCAAAGTCACCTCAGGATGGGTTTTGGACTTTGGTTCATATACATACATGAGGGGAATAAATTCAATTCCATCTTATTTTAACTTCAAATCCACCAAAAATTTGGTTGATGAAATAGATTGATTGGATGACACTTTCGTAGATTTAATTTAATCGCTCGGTTATTGGATGGCTTCGGACGACATCTAAATCCAACTTATCAAATCGATCAAAAAATAATATTTTGAATTCTTTTTTTTATATATTACACATTATATATATAATGGTCAAAATTCTATTTTCGCCCTTTATCTTTATCACAAGTTCTAAATTAGTCATTTATCTTTTAAAAATTTTAAATTGATATGTTATGTTTTCCATAAGTTTTATATTGGTCTTTCCGTCAAAATCTGTTACTTTCTTCCGTTAAATGTTGATGTGGCTTACTGAGGTGGACTTATTATCTCTCTTACGTGTCCCTGCTTGCTGACGTAGCGTGCTGAGGTGGACCTCTTCTTCTTCTTTGAAAAGATATTGAGAGAAATTAATTAAGAAGGTAGCGGCATTTAATTTACAGATGATTGAACGACTCTAAAATGCTCTCTAAGCCAAGTGAGGTCTCCACACAGCGACACGTCCTCTTCTTCTATATATTGCTCTACGTTAAGAGCTTCTTCGACATTATATTCATCAAGTATATATTGATCGGACAACAAAATTTGCAAATTTTTCACAATCACCTGCCCACCATTCACCATCGCCACTACTAACCACTATCACCAACCACCACCACCATTCTTTTTAATATAAAGGGGATGTTCACTTTGTGGATATGGGTAAGAAAAAATGAATGAAAATAAAAAAGTAAGTGAGTCCCACTGGAATAGTTCAGTAAAACCATCAACTTCAAGATGATACAATATTTTTACACCGAGTCACTTTAATATTATAATATTAGAGAACAGTGTCATTAAAAATTTAATGTAGCCACTTGTTCAAAACAAAAAACAGAGTAACATCTATGGTCTTATCTTCTCAAGCACCAAATACATAAGTCTTCGGAAGCTGTGGAGATTTTATATTTTTGCTATAAAATTTTTTAATTAAAAATTGACATATGTATTATTTATAGAACTTACATCTATCATGATTAAATTTTTTTTCATGTTTTTTCTATATGCTTTGTTATGATTGAAGAATCGTAATGACAAAAATATAAAAAACATTGTATACAAGTTTAATTTATCAGAGGCTATCGAGGTAGAGTTCGGTGATAAATGTTTCATTAGCAAGAGTGATGTGAGACTGATGATTGATTGCTTGTAGTAGATTTTGTTCAAACTCACATAATTCAAGAGATCTTCAGCATAACCCGATTCGTGAAAAGGATGTATTCTTTTTTCCATTTATTATCTCCAGAATTACGACACCAAAGCTATACACATCCTGACATCCATTTTGACGGAAATGTGTGTATGCATTGCATATTTCAGAGACATGTAACTAATACAAACATAACGGATTTAGTTTGCGAAATTTGGATTGATAAATAAATCATAAGCTCCTAGGAACATTTAAATACTTGAAATACAAAGCTTTTTAAACATGGAAATTGAGACTCACAATGTTGGCACAATTTGTATGATGGAAACCTTTGACACGTAGGAATAACAATTTGTAGAAAGAATATTCAATCAAGAGAGGGAGGTTAATGAAAAATGGAGTTAGCATTGTGGGATGGGCCCGATTTTTTTTGTTCGATTTTGTTCATCGAGCGTAATACCGTTAATTTTTTGTCATTAAATGATGACGTGACATGTTTATGTGGCACACACTCTCTTCTGCGTTTTATATTTTAATGATGTGATATGACACATCACTGCAACGTCACCCCACATTGCCACATCACCATCTTCTCTTTTTTATCATCATCATAATTTAATGATGTGACAGTGATGTGTTATGTCATGTTATTAAAATATGACACGTAGGAGAGAATGTGTGTCACGTAAGCATGTCACGTCATTATTTAATGGCAAAAAATTAATGATACTACGTTCAATGACCAACATTAAACTTCATGCAAATATTAACGACCAAAATAATATTTTACCTTTAAACTGTCTTGACTCTTGGCTTTATAATTGTGAAAATTCAAGCCCTGACGACAAATCAAACATGTCTCCCCTCATCCTCCTTTCGCACATTTCCCTTCTTACCCTCCTCTGTTTCTTCGCAGCAGCCGACGCTGTCGTCAATTACCTTCATCACAACTGCACAAGCAACACAACCTTCAATTCCAACGATGCCTACCGATTCAACCTTAACACTCTACTCTATTCCTTAACTTCCGCCACCGCCGAATTCTACAACACCACCGCCGGCAACACAGACGCCGCTTATGGACTCTTCATGTGCCGCGGCGACGTCCCCAATCAACTCTGCCGTGAATGCGTTTCAAACGCTACCAATCGGCTCACTTCCGATTCAGAGTGTCTGAGAAACCAAGGGGGCGTAATTTGGTACGACGAGTGCTTGGTTCGGTTTTCCGATCGTTCTTTCTTCTCCGCCCTCGATGTACGGCCAAAATTCGTGATGCAGAACGATTCGCGTGGGTCGAATGATGAGGAGAGCTTGAATCGAGTGGTGGCGAAGACGATGAATGATACGGTGGTTGAGGCGGTGAGATCTGGGCCTCAAGGGACGAAGAAATTTGCGATGAGAGAAGAAAAGTTGAGTGAGTCTGAGTGGGTGTACAGTGTTGCGCAGTGCACGCCAGATCTGTCAGAACAAGATTGCAATACGTGTCTGCGTGATGTGGTGGGAGATATTTTTGGGTGCTGTCTGGGAAAGCAAGGAGGAAGAGTTCTATATCCGAGCTGCAACATAAGATACGAATTGTATCCATTTTACAATGCACAACCACAACCGCCTTCCCCCAGTAGCTCTGTCATCCCAATTAAAGGTACAACCAAATTGATTCATATAATTAATTAACAACCAAAACAAGATCTGCCTCAGGAACTAAAGCTACAACTCACTCATTCAATTATTTAATAATTGGATATTTAATAATTGGATGAGTGAAGAATGAATGTTTCTTACAAAGTTTCTTAATATAAATAAGATAGTGTAAAAAAGTATTTACATCATCAATAATAATAGAGAGATAAAATAAAATATATCTTTTACATGGCCAATCATAAAAAATAATGTGAAATCTTATCACAAAAATATAAAGAAATTAATATATTTTTTTTTTATTTTTTAATTAGTACTAAGTTTGTTGTTAAGAAAAAAGTTTAGTCAGGATAAGTATTATGTCTTGTTTGAGTTACAGAAGATCTCTTACTTTTTTGAAATTTGCAGCACGATTTACGTATCAACTATAATTAATAATCACCTCCTATTAGTTAGGGTAATAATGCTATAGAAAATATTAATAGCTTAAACTCATAAGTTAGAACTTATAAGTCAGTTGGATTTGTGGCACAGATCTTCAGATAAATCTAACAATTTGTAATCGGTGAGTTTGAGGTATATGGAATCAGATGGAGTTACGCTAGTGAACCAATTTTGATAAAAAAAAACGTTGAAGACCTAAAATAACTTTTTAAAACATTGAAGACCAACATTAAATTTCGTGCCAACGTTGAAAACCAAAATAACAATTTGGTGTATTTAATTGAGTTTGTTAGACATCTATGTGATATTCGCTAACGGTCAAGTGCATCACCATTTTTTTCTTGGCCACATTAATGTAAGACTTGACTTGGTTGACTCAAGCTAAAGCTTCTCCATGGCTCCTTTGCCAATAAAATATTAGGATATAGTTCCTCCCACTTGAACGCACACTTGGATCATCATGAATGCCCTGCTTTTGGCTTCCAACAACTTTGTGTTCTTCTTCTTCTTCTTCTTTTTCATTAGCTTCCTCTCAGTCCCTACTATTGCAGCAGCTTACCCAACTTACCTTTACCACAACTGCTCTATCCACAAAAACTTCACTGCCAATAGTCCCTTCCAATTGGACCGAACCACCCTCCTCTCTTCCTTAGCTTCCAACGCCACCGGCAACACTGAGTTCTACAACACCACCGCCGACACCGCCTACGGCCTCTTCATGTGCCGCGGCGACGTCAACCGTACGGACTGCCACCAATGCGTCGTGGACGCGACCCAGCGCATATCCGCCGAGTGCCGATCCTCGAAGGAGGCTATAATCTGGTACGACGAGTGCATGCTGCGCTATTCCAACCGCTCTTTCTTCTCCACCTTCGATACAAGGCCGAGGCTTGGCTTGTTGATGACAAGCAATGTGTCGGACCAGGAAGGCTTTATTCAGCTGTTAGCGAAATCGTTGATTGATGTTGTGAGCGAGGCAATCAAAGCTAGGCCTGTAGGAACCAAGAACTTCGGGACAAAAGAAGCAAATATCAGTGGGTTTGAATCGCTGTATAGTCTTGCACAGTGCACGCCTGATTTGTCGAGCGAGGATTGCGATAGGTGTCTACGTATCTTAATAGGAGATATCACATGGTGCTGTCTGGGAAAGCAAGGGGGAAGAGTTCTATATCCTAGCTGCAACATAAGATACGAATTGTATCCATTTTATAATGCACAACCACAACCTCCTGATGTCGTCGTTGAACCGCCTTCCCCCAGTAGCTCTGTTATCTCAATTAAAGGTACAAGCAAATTGATTCATATAATACCAACAAATATTTGGTGCAGTGTTAAGCGAGCTGTACCCCAGATTGAAGGACTAAGGTTCGAGTCCTGGAGTCGACATTATTGGAAGGGCTTTAACTGTTAAAACGGATAGGTGGGGGATACATGGTTATACAAAAAAATTGATTTATATAATTAATTAATAAACAATACAAGAAAAGGAAAAAGAAATACCCCAGCGATGGAATCCAATTACTCAACTTTTGAATCTCTCCCCTGCTGTTATTAATAATTCCCAGTCCTCTTGTGTTGCTCCTGCCTTTACCATTTGGTTGGGTGTATGGATCTTTTGCTGTCCAAAATTGTGCTTTAGTCACAGTTATAACGTGGTTAAATTGAACAGCACAACTTTAAATAGTAAAAGATCCACGCACGTGAATAACATGAAATTAAATACACGTTGTTGATTGTTCAATATGTTTGGGCAGGAAAGGCAAAGGTACTATCGTCGCGAATCATTATTATACTAGTTGTGGTTGTTGTTATTGTTGTTGCACTGTTGCTTTCTTGTTTTGCCTACTGCTTCTTACGGAGAAAAAGGATCAGGACTTATAAGGCTATTCTCAAGGAAAATTGTAAGTCATTCATCTTCAAAAACAAGTAATAACTTGAATTATGTTTTTGCGAGTTTTATATATGCAGGATGAAATGAAATAACCAAATATGAAATAAAGGGGATTGACTATTGAGGGCCTCCTAATCCTAAACCTTTCTTCTCCATTCAAAACACTCATTTTGTTGTCCACCAAATTGGGGTCAAGACTGGAATGGAATTTTCTATTGTTCTAAAATTACATTTATACCCTTATTACTTTAATAAAATTTCATTTCAATATTATCCTATATGTGTTGAAAAATCTATGGTTCAATTATAAAGTCTTAATATTGAAAGAAATAATTAATGACTTATTTTATTTTATTATAACTTTCAATCCACATTTTATCCATTCCCTCCATTTTTTTGTCATTCCATCCTCCTAAAAGTCTCAAACATAGCCTTAGTCATTATTATTTCTTAGTTCATTTAATTAAGGGAACACTAGTATCTATAATTTCTTTCTCATATTTGTCTAGTTGGAAGTGATGGCACCACTTTAGAGTCCTTGCAAATGAGTTTAGCTACAATTGAAGCTGCAACAACTAAATTTTCTCAGGAAAACAAAATAGGCAGAGGTGGATTTGGGGAAGTTTACAAGGTGAAAAATATGCCATCAAGTTTGTCCATATTTATTATGCATGCATTCATTTTCTTCCCTTTTTCAGTTAACTAATTGTGATTTCAGGGGATTCTTCCTGATGGTAGAGAAATAGCAGTAAAAAGACTTTCAAAAAACTCAGGACAAGGTGCAATAGAATTTAAAAATGAGATTCTATTAATAGCCAAGCTTCAACACAGGAATCTAGTAGCTTTATTGGGATTTTGCTTGGAAGAAGAAGAAAAAATTCTTGTTTATGAATATGTCACTAACAAGAGCCTTGACTACTTTTTATTTGGTTAGTCACTTCTCTGTATTTTCAGTTTTAGTTAAAATTACTTATTCAATAATTTGTTTACATTACTTTATATTTATTTTCTCATTTCTCATAGTCATAACAAATTTATGTATAGGTTCCCAAAGACAAAGAATATTGAGTTGGCCGGAACGTTATAAGATAATAGGGGGAACTGCTCGAGGAATTCTTTATTTACATGAATATTCTCGCCTTAAAGTAATACATCGTGATCTCAAACCTAGCAACATATTGTTAGATGATGAGATGAATCCGAAAATTTCAGATTTTGGCATGGCCAAAATGGTTGCTATTAATGAGACCGAAGGAAGTACAAATAGAATTGTTGGAACCTAGTAAGTTACGCTGTATACTTTTTATCTTTTTCTTTTACTCAATTCTACAATAATAAATACATGGGTAAATAAAGAAAGGTTAAAAAAAGGAAGCTGTGTCCTAATAAATGCCAAAGCCTTGATCTACATATAGAAAATTTACTTTTTCTTTCTACTAAGTTTTAAATATGTTTTATTTTCCTATCCCATGCAAATTAATGTTGTTATATGTTTCATTTGTTTGGATTTTTTTATGTTAGTGGTTATATGTCTCCAGAATATGCGATGCTTGGCCAATATTCTGAAAAGTCGGACGTTTTCAGTTTTGGAGTTATAGTCCTAGAAATGATTAGTGGAAAGAAGAATGCAAGTTGTCATGAATCCCAATATGTTGATGGCCTCTTAAGTTATGTAAGTGAAATGTTCTCATAATTAATTAATTTGGTCCTCTCATCATAATTGATTTCAGCTTCTACAAATTAGTAGTGTAAAACATATATAGTAGGACTGTACTGATTGAAATATTTAATTTTACACATACAACTTTTGCATGCAGGCTTGGAAGCAATGGAGGGATGAAAAGTTGTCAGAAATATTGGATTCAAATATTAGGGAAGTTGGTTCATATGATGAAGTGATTAAATGCATCCGAATTGGTTTGTTATGTGTTCAAGAAAATCCAAAAGCTAGGCCTTCTATGGCTACAGTTGTTTCATATCTGAGCAATGATTCAATTCAATTACCAAATCCTCAGGAACCAGCATTCTTCATGCATGGTCGAATGGAACTAACCATTGGAAAAAAAGAATCAACTTCTTCTGATCAATATACCAACAATCCATGCTCTGTCAATGAAATGTCTATCAGTAAATTCTTTCCTCGCTAGTAGGAAGCTTATTTTCTTCTTTTTTAGTACTGAAAGTTAATTAGATTTCTTATGAAATCATTATATATATATCACTTGTAGTCTGATGGTTATACAGATATTTGTATATGTTTCCTCCTTCTTCTTTTTCATTTAGATCCTTTTGATGATTTTCTCTTTTTTATTATAATTTAAAATTGTTTAAACATTTCTGCTTATTATTATATATATATATAGACATATAGATTTCCAAATATAATATGTGACTGAAAGTTCATTAACAATTCTGTCAAATTAAAATATTTTCGCCATGCAAACACAAATAATAAAGGATTTATGTTCTCTTAAACATTATTTTTTGTTAGAGATTTGATCCTTGAAAAGATAGGAATATAGTATCATTTGTTGAAAGAATCGCCTCAACAATAAGTCTCACAGTACCTAAGTGTTTTGTCATCAGATCTAATCTAACTAATACCCTATCACACACCAAAAAAAAAAACTTATAATTTGATTAAGTTAAGTGTTTTATATGTATATGTTTAAAAGCAATTCCTAATGTCGGAATTTAATTTATTTTCTAGATTAAGTTTTCAGTCACAAAAGGGATTATACAATCTATCTTATAGGAGGTTGTAATATATTCAAACATATATATATATATATATATATATATATATATAGCACAAATAAGACAAGTATCGACGAAAAAAAATAATAGTAAGACAAGTATTAACGAAATGTACATTGTTAGAAAAATGATTTTAACCTCTCACTATTCTATTCTGGTTGGATTTGTTATTGCATAATTTTTTAGGATTTTATAAAAGTCAGCAATTTTACAACACCTCAAAGCATGATTTTTTAGAATTTAGAAAAAAAGAGAGGATGAATTTCGAAATTCTTTTGTATTTCTAATTTTTTATGTGGTAAAAGATACAAATTTCATAGAGAAAATTCGAACTAACATGATTTTTCAAATATGACTCTTTATGATTATTTATCAACTACTAATTATTTATACCAATCTACCAAGTATCACAATAAGTAATTGCACTATATATGTTAAAGGTGAGGTTGCCAGATTAAGTTTTTAGTCACAAAAAAAAAGAAGGAATTTCTTTATTCAAGAACTAGTATATACAGTTTATGTATATATGTTGACTCTGATATGTAAATATTTGTCTTTTCTTTAAATTTACCAATTAAAAGCTTCGTCAAATTTGCTTTATGATTATGATCTTTCGGTCCACTGAAAGGAAATAACAGGGAAAAAAGATCAGAGGAAAGAAAAGAGAAAGAACTTCATTAATATGTTCCACACGCAAGCTAGCGGTTCATTATTCTTACGTACTTGTCGGTTCTAAGATATGTTAAATATCATATTATTGTTTGGATCCTGTGTGAAATGCAGAAGGTGCATGTACTGCAAGAAAATACATAAAGATAAAAATAAATAAATATAAAAGAGAGATAAATTAATTACCCATCATGTCTGGATTAGACTTGTTATATATGTACGCATTCACCAATAAAATTCAATTATTATTATTATTGCTTCATAGTAATTAATGTAGAATTTGAGGAGGAGATCAAAAGTGGGATTAAACTGAAATAAATTTAGTTACTGCCAAATTACAATTTTAACTTTTTACAATACTCACTTTTCTCTCACTCGCTCTTTGCACGTCACTCAAGCTTCACTCTTTTCTATGTAATGTATTAATATGTTAGCCTTTATTTTTTATTTTTTTCTTTATTTTTTTAATTTAAATTTAAGAAGTTATAAATATTTTTAAAAAATATTTAAAGTGTGAAAGAAATAAATATTAAAAAAAATGTAAACTCTATATAAATTGAGATTTACCATGAATGAATAAAGGATTAACATTTTAGTCCCTAATAAAGGTAGTTCATAAACCATTCACAGTAGGTCCAAATTTGTGTGGGATTTTTTATTTCTTTGTGTTTATATATCTTATTCGTTAAAAATATTTACAACTTTCGTTCATTATTATAGTCAACGAATATGCACCATGCTGCTTTGTTATTGAACTTACTCCGCAAATGATCAGGCACAAACGCATAACACACAACCAAATACCCGGAAGTGGCTTACCGTAAGTTTGACTTGCTAGAGCTTTTCATAAGGCAACACAAAGTCCAGCTTTGCTTGAGGTAATCTGTTGATGATATGAACTGTGGTCTTCATGCACTCCGTCCAGAACCATGGCGGCACATTCTTTGCGTGCAACATACTTCGACATATTTCTGTCAAGATTCTTTCGTTCGGCGATTCCATTCACTGGATCGTATGATGGAAACCTATATGCTATATGACATTTGGGTAATAATAACTATTTGTACAAAGAATATTCAAGAGATGGACGTGAATGAAAAATGGAGTAGCATTGAGGTGGGCCTGAATTTGAGTTGTCCATTATTAACTAGTCATGAAAATAACATTGTGGAAAAAGCAGAAGAATCAATTTAAACTAGTCTTGCCTTTAGAACTCTGAAAATTCAACACTCCACGAGCTTGACCATAATAACATAACCAGACGGTCTTCCTTCAACCTCCTTTAATTCCCCACATTAAAATAATTAATTAGGATATAGTTCCTCCCACTTTAACTCACAGTTGGATCATCATGAATGCCCTGCTTTTGGCTTCCAACAACTTTGTGTTCCTCCTCTTCTTCTTCTTCTTCTTTTTCATTAGCTTCCTCCCAAACCCTAGTATTGCAGCAGCTGACCCAACTTACCTTTACCACAACTGCTCTACCCACAAAAACTTCACCGCCAAGAGTCCCTTCGAATCGGACCGAACCAACCTCTTCTCTTCCTTAGCCTCCAACGCCGGCAACACCACCTTCTACAACACCACCGTGGCCGCCGCCTACGGCCTCTTCATGTGCCGCGGCGACGTCACCCTTCAGGACTGCCGCCAATGCGTCGTTGACGCTTCCTGGCAGTTGATCGCCAAGTGTCCATTCTCGATGGAGGCTATAATCTGGTACGACGAGTGCACGCTTCGCTATTCCTACCGCTCTTTCTTCTCCACCGTGGATACAAGGCCGAGGGGAGCCTTGTTGGACAAAACTTTTGTGTCCGACCAGGAAGGCTTCGATAAGTTGTTAGCGAAAACGTTAAATGATGTCGTTAACGAGGCAATCAAATCTAGGGCTGGAGGTACCAAGAACTTTGGGACAATACAAGCCAACATGAGTGGGTTTCAAACTGCTCTGTATAGTGTTGCGCAGTGTACGCCAGATTTGTCGAGCGAGGTTTGCGAAAGTTGTCTGCGTCAGATAATAGAAGATATCACATGGTGCTGTCTTGGAAGGAAAGGGGGAAGAGTTCTATATCCTAGCTGCAACTTGAGATTCTATAAAGCGCCTTCCCCCCTTATCCCAATTAAAGGTACCTTCAAACTCGAGTAACTTCAAAAGTTACCTTACGAGAAAAAAGAACCAACCTCTTTAAATATATAGTATCTCATCCTAGACAACTTTTGACTCTCTCCCTGTAATTAATTTGTTTTGGTTTTTTCATTTGTCATTAATACATGACATATATATATAACTAGACTTAACCCGTGGAAAGGAGATTTTTAAGTTCAATATATATAAATATTAATATAGTAATTTATAAATTTTTAAAGTCATATATTTTTTTAAAACGCTGAAAATTAGAGCTCTCTTCATAAAATTTTAAAAAATTTTAGTAAAAAAAGGAATTTTGTAAACCCAAAAATAATAATAAATACATAATAATTTGGATAAAATAATATTTACAATAACTTGAAAATATAACTTATTTAGTCATATAACATAGGAAGCATTAGGCATACAATTTTTATTGTACTAACTTTATAAAATATAAAAAAAATAAAAAAGTAATATAACTCATAATAATTATTTCATGAAAAAAAATATGGATAAGGCTATGAAAACATAGTTACCACACTATGCTAATGTAGTACATGAGTTATCTATGAAATCATAGTTTACCGCTCTACGATGATAAGAGACAATACTCAAGAAACATTAAAGAATATCGTAATTGAATAACTTTTATATTATCTCCAATATCAAAAAATATATGATTTTATCGATTCTTTTTGTTACATAGTAAATATATACAACAATTTATCGTAAAGAATTGACAAAGTTTAGATTTAGGATAATAATTTATATGAATATTCTTACTGGATCAACAATATCTTCAAACATTTATAAATATAAATGGTTATATGAATTTTTTTTTTATGAACAGGTTATATGAAATATTTATTAGAAGTTATATATTTTTTATTATTAAATTTCATTATTAAATTATATTTCACTGAATTGTCACACACATAAGTACATTAAATGTCATTTGGATGTGGGTGTTTATGATGGAAGGGGAGTGTCAAAATAAGTTGAAAGTATGTTTGGATGTTTTTTTTAGAATGAAATGGAATGGAAGGTAAAGGTCTCTCAAAATACTGTTGTCCATTCAAAAGCCTCGTTTTCTTGACCCCAAGATACATATTTACCCTTCCTACTTTAATAAAATTTCAATTTATCCTACTTCTCTTCGCCGCTATCGCTGTCGCCGCCACCACCATTACCACCCACCACAATCGCCGCCGTCGCCACCACTACCACCCATCTCCACCCCCCACTGCTATCACTACCGCCTCCACCACTCACCTCCACCTCTGTCACCGCCACCACCACTATCACCCACCACCCACCTCTACCGCCACCACCACTTATTTCATTGGGAAAAAAGGAAGGGGTAATATCGGAAAAAAATATTTAATTAACCATTTAATTCCATCCAAACATCTAAACAACATTTTACTCATTCCATTCCTTTCCATTCTACTCCTTTCCATTAATGACCACTTCTTTTCATCCTCCATAAAACTCCCAAATATAACCTTAAAAACAAAAAAGAATATGAGAGTTAAATTTTAACAGATCTCCATAAAACTCCTTTCCAGTAATACATTGAGAATTTTAACAGATCTATTTAAATTCTTGTGAATCATTTTTATTTATAGAAAAGAGATGCATTTTAAAAATTAGAATTATTTAATTTGAATATTCAATATTAATCTAAAATTAAATTATTTTGAGTTTAAAACTTATTAATTTCGAATAAAGAGAAAGAGATCTTGAGAAATAACTCCCATATTAAAATTTTTCGTAATATTATAAAGCTATAGCAATAACTCCTATATTAATTGCAAAGTACATATTCCAATTTGTGAAGCATGTATGTTTTGAAAAGATAATAAAGATATCCCTAGAAACTTTCAAATTAACAAAGTAATAGTAAAATTTAATATTTTTCATAGAAATAGAAAAAAAATCAATTTTTAGGATTTCCAAGAATATTAAATTAAAAAGGCCATTCATGCATAATGATGTTGATGATTCTCAATATTATACATACGTTTTGTTGGTGGCTGGAAAATTTTAATATTTTAAAAATAAATAGGTCACGCACTCATGTTTCATGTTAATCTTGAGGATATTTGTTCATTGAGGACTGTGTATCGTTTAATAAAATTCAGTAATCAATTAATAAAAAAATAAAAATGCGTTATGTAACTACACTATTACCAATAAAGATAGAAGATTTCATTGTCCAATATAAACTTGTTAATTAATAAAATATCGGATAATAAATTGAGTATAAGTATCCTTTTTGAAATATATTGAAATTATTGTTTACATTATAAACAAATACGAAGGTATATATATTAATTGAATTATTTTTGGAAGTTGAAAGTCTAGGGTAATATTTTTTTGAGTAAATTAACAATATGAACCGTGAAATTTTTTTAATTAACAATTTAGTCTCAAAATATTTTTTAATTTCTTCTTATATCCATTTTCAAATGCATATTGATATTATCTTCTCATATTTTCTATTCATTTGTTTAGTATTCAATTTCAATCTCAAAATTAGAATTAAAATTTTCGAAGAAACTAAACTAAAATTAAAATTAAAGAAAAAACATTAATATAAGACGTACACAAGATTTAAACTTTATTGCAAAAAATCTTGACAGCATTGATTACATAAGATTTAAACCTTATTGCAAAAAAAAATTTAAGAGTTATATTGTGTCATACATTAGAAGGTATTGATGCTATCAATGATTACATATTATCCATGCTTCAAAAATGATGTGGCTTGGCTTCTCTTGTTATCATCAATCCAAACAAATCATTCATCATCTCCTGAGATTACAAAATTGATGAAGATTTGTTGAGTAATCCTAAAAAAGAAAATCAATAACAGGATTACAATTTGAGATATAATTAGCATTTTTAAATGTAGTTAGAAATTTACAATGGCTAGATACTATTCTCTATCTTCTTCTCAAACTCATCAAAAACTGTATTATTATCCTTCAAAAATATATCAAGTTTTTTTTTTAAATAGAACAATAATCTACCGAACAAATATTATCCCAAAGATATATAATTAAATCAAATTCGTGGAAAAATTTGCAAAATTAAATAAGGGAAAATCATCAGAAATAAAGAAATAATACAATCAACATAGTGTAATATGCTCAAAGTTCATTATGATCTCCCTCAAGCTTTTACCTTGTCAGAAATGGAAAATATGTATATATAAAAGTATACAAAGTATAAAGAAGCATGAAATAATGAATCAATGAAGGGTAAAACATGAGATAAATAAATAGAAGTCAATGATATGAATTGAGGAATCAAGTAGAGAGAAAAGGAGAAAATATACACCTATAATAAAGAATCATATGTCAGTACTTCATTTAAAGGTTAATAAAATTGAATATTACCACATTGCTCACTTAGGGCTCCATTTTCTTAATAGTTGTTGCCTCAAACGAACTTTGATTATTCCACGTCATGATATCTAAACAACAAAAAGAAACCATAGATGTATATATAGGCACCATATTGAGATGTACAACAAAAATAAAAATAATAGAAGAAAAAATGGCAAGGTTGCTTGACCGAAATTATAAAAAAAAAAAAAATAGAATACCTTAAGCATAGTTGTTGTTCTTCAACATCTCTTTCAAACGTTTTCACAACTTCATAAAAAAGAAGAAAACATATAAGCACACAACAAAGAGCAAAGAAACGCGGTCAAATTAAAAGATTAATAATCTATCTATCAGAAAACCCAAAAAGGGAAGGAGAGAATAAAAAGAATAAAAAAGTGAGAAATAAAAACTTTAACATTCATTCTCATTTTGAACACAAGCTTAACAATGTATATATAGAGAAAGAGTACGGGAAAGAGAGATATATAGGGAGAGAAATTGTGCACCATAGGGAGAGAAATTGTGCACCACATAGAGAAATTAAATATGAGTTTATCTATTGGTCAATTTTAGCAGCAACATTAAAGCATGAGTTATCCAATGTTATATCTTAAATTGAAATTAAAATATTTGAAAATTTTAAAAGTTTAATCTATGAAGGTGTGAAATTATAAAGTTGCCTTGGGAAATAGTGTAAATGGAAAATTAAAGAGTAGATAAGAACAATAAATGAAAATAGTTTAGGAGATAAGTATTTTTCAAAATCTGACCTAGAGAAGAGTGGTGAGTAATGATATCACACATATCAAAAAATGTTAAAATAAAAAATAATATAAAAAATTACTATTAATGTAACTTTGATCCAGGAGAAGACACATGTCACTCTCCATAGAAAATAGCCAAATTATTTAAATCAAAAAGCCAAATTCTTTTCCATTTAGCATGAGTTATCAAATGTTATATCTTAAATTGAAAATAAAATATTTGAAAATTTTAAAAGTTTAATCTATGAAGGTGTGAAATTATAAAGTTGCCTTGGGAAATAGTGTAAATGAAAAAGAGTAGATAAGAACAATAAATGAAAATAGTTTAGGAGATAAGTATTTTTCAAAATCTGACCTAGAGAAGAGTGGTGAGTAATGATATCATACATATCAAAAAATGTTAAAATAAAAAATAATATAAAAAATTACTATTAATGTAACTTTGATTCAGGAGAAGACACATGTCACTCTCCATAGAAAATAGCCGAATTATTTAAATCAAAAAGAAAATAAAAAAATTCACTAACTTTGAAGCACAAAGGGACACGTGTACATATCCTCATAAATAGGAGAATTTTGTAAATGAAAATTAAAGAAATAATAATAAATTTGAAAATCCAACCAATGAAATAAAGAGAAGTCAACTCTAAGAGCCAATGAGAAAAGACTATTGAATGGAATTGTTAAGTGACCAAAAAAAAAATAATGGAGCTCATCTAGGATGTCCACGTGTCAGCACCACAATTTTTAGCTTCAGCTTTATATAGATATATAGATATATAGATTGTAATACTCATTGATTCAATATGTTTGCGCAGGAAAAGCAAAGCGACTATCGCCAATCATTATTATAGTACTTGTGGTTGTTATTTTTGGTGCAGTGTTGCTTTCTTCTTTTGCATACTACTTCTTACGGAGAAAAAGGAACAGGAGTTATAAGACTTGTCTCCAGGAAAATTGTAAGTCATTCATCCAAAATACTCATTTTCTTGTCTCCCCCAAATTGGGACTCTAAGGTGGAATAATTTTTTTTAAATATTCCAAAAATAAAATTTATACCCTTATTACTCTAATAAAATTTCAATATTATCCTAAAGCCATATGTATTAAAAAACATTTGGCTCAATTATAAAGTGTCATTTCTATTTATTTTATTATAACTTTCAAACAACATTATACCCATCCCCTCCATTTCCTTGTTAAAACTCTCAAATAACATATTTATCCAATCCACTTCATTATATCCTCCTATTAAAGTCACAAACATAGCCTTAGTCATTATTTTTAATTTTCAATTCATTTAAGGGAACACTTGTATCTATAATTTTTTTTTCTCATATTTGACTAGTTGGAAGTGAAAGCACCACTTTAGAGTCCTTGCAAATGAGTTTGGCTGCAATTGAAGCTGCAACAAATAAATTTTCACATGAAAACAAAATTGGCAAAGGTGGATTTGGAGAAGTTTACAAGGTGACACATATATATGCCACCAAGTTTGTGCATATATATAATGCATTCATTTCCCTCCCTTTTAATTTAACTAATTGTGATTTCAGGGAATTCTTTCTGATGGTAGAAAAATAGCAGTAAAGAGACTTTCAAGCAATTCAGGACAAGGTGCCATAGAATTCAAAAATGAAATTTTATTAATAGCTAAGCTTCAACACAGGAATCTGGTGGCTTTATTGGGATTTTGCTTGGAAGAAGAAGAAAAAATTCTTGTTTATGAATATGTTACCAACAAGAGCCTTGACTACTTTCTATTTGGTTAGGCATTCTCTATATTTTCAATTTTAGTTAAAACTTCTTATTCAATAATTTGTTTACATTTACTTTATACTTATTTTCTCATTTCTATTGGTTAATTATAACAAATTATGCACAGGTTCCCAAAGAAAAAGATTATTTTGGTCGGAACATTATAAGATCATAGGAGGAACTGCACAGGGAATCCTTTATTTACATGAATATTCTCGTCTTAAAGTAATACATCGTGATCTCAAACCTAGCAATATATTGTTGGATGATGAGATGAATCCAAAAATTTCAGATTTTGGCATGGCCAAAATGATTGCTATTAATGAGACCGAAGGAAGTACAAATAGAATTGTTGGAACCTAGTAAGTTATATAATTTTTATCTTTTTCTTTTACTCAATTCTACAATAATAAATACGTAAATAAAGAAAGGTAAGGACCAAAAAAAAGCTATGTCCTAATAATGCCAAAACCATAATATTTATATAGAAAATTTTACTTTGTCTTTCTACTAAGTTTTAAGTATGCTTTATTTGGCTATCCCATGCAAATTAATATTCTTATATGTTTCATTTGTTTGGATTTTTTAAAATTTTAGTGGTTATATGCCTCCAGAATATGTGATGTTTGGCCAATATTCTGAAAAGTCGGACGTTTTCAGTTTTGGTGTTATAATCCTAGAAATGATTACCGGAAAGAAGAATGCAAGTTGTCATGAATCACAATATGTTGATGGCCTCTTAAGTTATGTAAGTGAAAGGTTCTCATTATTAATTAATTTGGTCCTCTCATCATACTTGATTTCAACTTCTACAAATTAATAGTGTAAGACAACTGTACTGACTGAAATATTTAATTTTACACAACTTTTGCATGCAGGCATGGAAGCAATGGAGGGATGAAAAGTTGTCAGAAATATTGGATTCAAATATTAGGGAAGTTGGTTCATATGATGAAGTGATTAAATGCATCCGAATTGGTTTGTTATGTGTTCAAGAAAATCCAAAAGCTAGGCCTTCTATGGCTACAGTTGTTTCATATCTGAGCAATGATTCAATTCAATTACCAAATCCTCAGGAACCAGCATTCTTCATGCATGGTCGAATGGAACTAACCATTGGAAAAAAAGAATCAACTTCTTCTGATCAATATACCAACAATCCATGCTCTGTCAATGAAATGTCTATCACTAAATTTTTCCCTCGCTAGTATATATGTAGGCTTATTTTCCTTTTTTTCTTTTTGGGTTCTGAAAGCTAATTAGATTTCTTTTGAAGTCATAGTCATTATATATATATCACTTGTAATCTGATTATTGTTACATAGATATATCATATTTATATATACATATTCCCTCTTTCTTTCGTTTTTTTTTTATTCATTTAGATCCTTTTGATGGTTTTTTCTTTTTTATTGTAATGTAAAATTGTTTAAACATTTCTGCTTATTATATATAGACAAAGATTTCCAGATATAGTATTGGGACTGAAAGTTCATTAATGATTCTGCCAAATTAAAACATGTTTATAATTAAGGACACAAATGGTAAATTAAAGGATATGTGTTCCGCCTTCCGAGTTCGATCCTCGAAGAGATTAGAATGAAACTTTATTTATTGGAAGGGTTGCCGCAACATTAAACCTTGTAGTACATGAGAAATTAGTCATCATTCAAGCCTAATAATTTGATTCAAAATTACATATTATCATGCATTCTACAACCATATTATTTATTGGGAGGGTTGCTGCAACAATATATCATGTAAAAAAAACAACTTATAATTTGATACAGAGAATTTCATATTATCATGCATTTAATTTTACAACAGCCTCTAAAAGAGTTGAAATAATTATATTGTCATAATTAACTGGCGTATATGTCTATAAAAATTACAATACCTAATGTCGGAATTTAATTTATTTTCTAGCTTAAGTTTTCAGACGTCACAAAATTAATTACAATCTTAGAGGAGGTTGCTATATATTCAAATATATATATATATATATATATATAGCACAAATAAGAAAAATATCACCGAAATGTACATGCTATCTTTAAATTTACCAATTTACCAAGAACCAAAAGTAATTACAATCTATGTTAAAGGAGGTTACTGGTTTAAGTTTTTAGTCACAAAAAAGAGAGAAAATTCTATGTACAAAAACATTCAGTTTATGTATATATTTTGACTCTGATATGTAAATATTTGTCTTTCTTTAAATTGACCAATTAAAACTTTCGTCAACTTTGCTTTATGATCTCTTGGTCCATCTCTGAAAGGAAATAACATGGAAAAGAGAAGAGGAAAGAAAAGAGAAGGAGCTTCTTTATCGATCACTATACTTAACAATTCCACACGCAAAAGCGAAGAAGAAGAGTCAAAGATAAATGATACATAAGCAAAGTTTAACGCGTAGAAAAGAAAGTATGATATATTAATATGTCATGTAAGGGAAAAGTTGACGATGTTAGACAAAAGAATTAATATGAAATAAATTGCAGGTAAAAAATTTATTTATAAGTTTTAAAAGATAAATGACTAATATAAAACTAATAAAAAAAAATAAAAGATCAAAATGGATATTTCATTCTGTAAAAAGAAGTCCAGAACCCAAAATGCAAGTTTAGAAGGCTAGGTCAGACACTACCTTAACGTATTAAACTCAAAGTTCCAAAATTTCCAGATTCATCTTTCACTTTCTGGCCCATTTGGGTTTGGACACTATGTGCGCCGGGGATGTATGCATGATTTCAAGCTGTGTTTATTATGAGATTGGATCTTATGCTATCCAGCATAAAAAAAATAAGGAGAGAGAGTGACACATTATTAGTGGATCTCACACATAGTGGAGTCCACATGTGAGACATATTTATGTGTCACTCTCTCCTTACTTTGGATAAAAGTTCAATGGTACCGTACCACTGAACTTCAATGCATCCCTCCAATTATGTAGTGTTATTTGTTAATTTAATAAAAACTCACATTAATTAGGGTCCACCTTGAATGGTTTAGGGACCAACTGATTGGAGGGATGTACTGAAGTTCAGTACTACCGTACCACTGAACATCTACTCACTTACTTTTCTATGCTGGGCATCATAGGATCCATTCTCGTTTACTATTCATTCAAAAGTTTTTATTAGAGACAAAATACTATTTAGTCCCTGAATTGTTGGTCAAACTACTATTTAGTCCCCGAATTAATCAAAAATACTATTTAGTCCCTGAAATTTGTAACTATGACAACTATTTAGTCCCCGAATTTGACAAAAATACTATTTAGTCCCTGAATTTGTAACTATGTCAACTATTTAGTCCCCAAACTTGGCAAAAATACTATTTAATCACCGAATTTGTAACTTTGTCAACTCTAACAGGTAATAGTTAGGAGACTAAATAGTATTTTTGTCAAATTCGGGGACTAAATAGTATTTTTGATAAATTCAAGGACTAAATAGTAGTTTAACCAACAATTCAAGGACTAATAGTATTTTACCTCTTTTTATTATTGATTTTGTCAGAAGAAAAGCTATTTCAGTCAGCTTTGAAGTTTGAAATTTGAACAATCAGCAAATTCATTATTCCCCAAAGCACGTAATATGTATGTATATCTAGGAAGTAGCATTCATCATCTCAAAATATTGCTTTCCTTCTTCATGGATTCCACAAAGCCCTTTCTGCTTCTTCTCTGCCTTCTCATCATAATATTGATTTCCAGAAGAATCCAAGCACAAAGTAGTAGTGAGTATGACAACCCTCCCTACGATTGCCCAAACACAAACACAACCACATTCGCCTCAAACACCACCTACCATACCAACCTTAATACCTTATTCTCTATCCTTTCTTCAAACGCCATCAATCAAACTGACGACGGTTTTTACAACACATCCGTCGGTAAAACTCAAACTCAAAACGACACCGTCTACGGCCTCTTCCTCTGCCGCGGAGATGTAACCGCCGCCAAATGTGATGAGTGTGTTTCCGAGGCAACCGCACGTGCCCTCCGGAATTGCCCTAATCAAAAATCGTACATAGTCTGGTACGACTCGTGCATGTTACGATACTCCGACCGGTATTTCTTCTCCACGTGGCAGCAGAATCCCATGATCGCTATCTATAACACAGCTAATGTGTCAGACCAGAGTGGGTTTACGGACATATTGGGGGATACTATGAGACAAGTGGCGGAAGAAGCGGCGAATAGTGGCGGCGGAAAGAAATTCGCCACCAAAGAAGCTAACGTGAGTGCTTTTCAGAATGTTTATAGTCTTGTGCAATGCACGCCGGATTTAACGGCGCTTGATTGTGATAAGTGTCTCAAGGCGGTGATTGCATACTTACCTGATTGCTGTTATGCGAAGCGAGCCGTTAAAATATTTACTCCTAGTTGTTCTGTTTGGTACGATCTCTCTCCGTTTTATAACCAACAACCTTCACCACCATCACCACCTCCGCCTCCGCCTCCGGCACCGCCATTAACTCCGAATGTCCAAGTCCAACAGGTACCTTCGCCACCGCCCACAGGTATAATTTTAGTAGATTAATAATTTAGTCCGTAAAAAATATATGATTTTATAGTTTTAATTTAAAAAATAAAATAAAATGTCTCTGAAAAATTAATTTTCAATTTTATCATTTGATAAATAAAAAAATTATTGATAAAAATATTATATTCAATTAAAACAATGTATATATACATAGCGTTTTGAAAATGTGTGATTTGTATAGTGTTTAATTTGTAAATCTCACGTATTTTATTTTTTAAAATTGTTGAGTAGAATTTAATTTATCATTTAATAATCAGTTAATCTCTATTAATAGTATTGTTAGTTAAAATTTTTTTATCTGTTTTATTAATTAAAAGGCTAAATTAATTCTTAAAAAATTAAGTAAATTGAAATATTTTATTTTTAAGGTAACAATTAATTGAGAAATTATACATCTTTTAATTAATAAATGATAAATTTAATCATTTTCATTAATAAATAAAACGCGCGAAGTTTATAAATTAGATAGTACTGTTAAATTACTCTCCTACGTGTAGTTGTGGAGCAGTTGAAACATAATAAAAATCTATTGATTCTCTTTTATTTCCAACAAATTAGGGAGTTGAAAAATGAGGCTACATTTGACCTAAAATTTAAATAGTAAAATTCATGATTCTCACTGTTCTTAAAAAAATTTTACATCTTTTTTTTTTACATATCAAACACACTTTTTATCATACTTTTTCTTTCTCCTAATTTTCTCTCTATCTCTCTCCTCACTTTTTTCTATAGTACTTACATTCCTTTTACTTACCGTGTATTTCTACCAAACGCAGCCTAAATGATTTATGGCAGTGTGTAATTTACAAATTTTATTTTTTTTATTATTAAATCAGATTTAATTTATCATTTAACAACTAAACTTTTGGGAATGAAGTCATTTGTTTTTTTTTTGTTGCCTCGCCCGGTGTCTGAGGCATTGCTTCGACTAATCTGAACTCGACCCGTGTCGCACACTTGGTTATTATAGAAGAATCTTTCAGCGAGGATAATTGCATTCATAAGGTTTCAAATCCGGATTTTTGCTTAAGCGATATCAACTCGTTTATTATTTGAACCAACTCCACGTGCGTAATGAAGTCATTAGTTTACTAATATAGTTTAAGGAAAAATTACACTAATTAATAAACCATGTTTATTTTTACCTAATGTAAAGGAAATAATCAATGAGGGGTTGTTAATTGTAACTTTTTTTTAAAAGAATATATTAAAGCTTATATATACTCTTTTAATCATCGTCTCAATTCCTACTCGGAGGGATGACAATGAAAAATTATTTATTGGGAGATTTACTCCTAAGTTCTAACAATGAGTCTTACGATATCTGAGGCCCAACAGATTAGTTCATCAAGCCTGTTGTGGTGGTGGATACCCTATCCAAGACAAAAACAAGAAAAATACATATAAACTTTTTATTAGTTGGACATATGTTGAAAATTGATTTAACTGATATTATATATATGCAGGAAAAACCCAAATCTCAGTAATCATAATCGTTGCAATTGTGGCTTCAATTGTGCTAGCTTTGGTGCTGTTATTCTTTGCCTACAGGTTCATAATTAGAAGGAAAAGCAAGAAGTACAATTCAGTGCCTGAAGAAAATGGTATGCTTTCAAATTTGTTTATATATATTTGTGATTCTTTCAGTACTGCCTCATTTTGCAAGAACACAAAAGCTATATTATATATATGCTTGCAGCATCAATAGTGAATCTATTGTAATATAAGTTGCTTCAACTCAACAATTAATGTGAAACTTCAAAAGATCTTAATTTAGCATTTAATTATACTTTTTGTTTATGTGCAGTTGAAATTTCCAGCGCAGATTCCCTGCAATTTGATCTGGAAACAATCAAATTGGCCACAAACAACTTCTCTGATGACAATAAATTAGGTGAAGGAGGATTTGGTGAAGTCTTCAAGGTATGTATTTTTTATTTTCCTTTCAAGAATTTGGGATTCTTGGATTTGGGTTGAGAGGTTCTCAAAGTATGTATGATATTTTCACTTTAATTTTCAGGGCTCACTCCCTAATAGACAAGATATTGCAGTGAAGAGGCTTTCAGGAAGCTCTAGGCAAGGTCTAGAAGAATTCAAGAATGAAGTGATTTTGTTGGCTAAACTTCAACATAGAAATCTTGTTAGGCTTTTGGGATTTTGCTTTGATGGAGAAGAAAAGATCCTTGTCTATGAGTTCCTTCCCAACAAAAGCTTGGACCATTTTCTTTTTGGTATGTCCTTTTTCCAAATATGTTTGGTCCATATGATATTTTTTAAAATAATTTTACTATTGGATATTTCTTTTGATACGATTTAGATACTGAGAAGCAACGTGAGTTAAAATGGTCAACACGGTACAAGATAATAAATGGGATTGCTCGAGGGATGCTTTATCTCCATGAAGATTCTCAACTCAGAATTATACATCGAGATCTTAAAGCTAGTAATATATTATTAGATAAAGACATGAATCCAAAAATTGCAGATTTTGGAATGGCCAGGATTTTTGGTGTCGATCAAACTCAAAATACAAATAGAATTGTGGGAACATTGTGAGTTCCATTTCTTTATCACTTAGTCTCAATTATATTCCCTTGTTTTGAAAGCTTAATGTTTCAAGTATTAAAATTCCTATGAGCTTATGATTATTTATCAATCCAAATTTTGCTTGTAGCGGTTATATGCCTCCAGAATATGTAATGTACGGACACTTTTCAATCAAAATGGATGTGTATAGCTTTGGTGTCCTCATTTTGGAGATAATAAGTGGAAAGAAGAACACATCCTTCCGCGAATCGGGTTATGCTGAAGATCTCTTGAACTTTGTGAGTTTGGATCAAATCTGCATTTTTTTTAGATCATAGTTTGAAGTACAGAATTAATAGCTGGGAAGTTTTTGCAGGCATGGAAAAAATGGAGAGATGGGAGGCCATTGGAAATATTGGATGTGAGTATGAGAGATTCTTGTAATAGAGATGAAGTGAATAGATGCATTCACATTGGACTATCATGTGTCCAAGAAGATCCTACTCAAAGGCCAACAATGCAGACAATAGTACTAATGCTGAGTAGTAACTCTGTTTCACTTGCAGCACCTGAAAGGCCTCCTTTTTTGGTGCATAGTAGACATGTTGACCCTAACTTGCCATTGGTGTCATCAGGACAATCTACTACAAGCAATCAATCATCACTCTCACATCACTCTGCTAATGAAGCATCCTTCACTGAACCCTACCCTCGATAGCATCTGATAAATTAGACTTATATACAGTTTTTTATATTTGTATTATCAGGTTCTCTGTTCATATTAAAATATATAAAAAGCCTAATTATGATAGAGATAAGTTATATAAATCATACACATGTTAATTTTTTATTAAAAAATCTGATAGTAAAAATATAAAAACTCCACAACTTCCGGAGACTTGTGTATTTGATGCTTGAGAAGATAAGACCAAAGATGGTACTCTATTTTTGTTTTGAATAAGTGGCTACATCAAATTTTTAAGACACTGTTTGTTCTCTTGTATTATATGTGTAATTTTGGACGTTGTAGTAAGCATTTTTATTTATATGACTTATAGCTCAATGAACAGGATAGTTTATGGGAATATATTAATATAAAGACAGAGGATCCTGTTCGTTGCAATTAAGGAATCATTTTGTTTAACAGTATTCTTAATGAAACTCTATTTAATAATGTCTCCACTCCAGTACACATATCTATTCTAATGATAGGTGGCTTCTAAATCTGCCACATAATACTATTTTTTTTTATTATAACGTTGAAGTGTTGAACCATGTTTTGAACATTTTAATATACTTGCGTCAACATCCTCACTCTGGGAAGATGAAAAAGACAAATCATGCATGAGCAATACAAAAAAGTGAGGAGGAAAATTCAATGATTGAAAATAGTTTGGAATTGCTAGAATCTTGATCACCAAAACGACTTGTCGTTCCTACACTGGTTGGTTCCATTCGACCATGCAAGAAGAATGAATCATTACTCAAATATTGAACAACTGAATTCATTGAAGGCCTAACATCTGGATTTTCTTCAACACATAACAAACCAATCTTGGTGCATTTCATCAATTGACCACTATATGATTCTTGTTCTATCATATTTGAATCCAATATCTCTAACCATTTTCCCTCTCAAGCCTGATGAAACAAATGCATGTAAAATTAATTATTTAAAAATTCCTGTTATAATAATTAGAATATTTTATATATATGCTTGCAGCATCAATAGTCCAATCTATTATAATATAAGTTGCTTCAATTCAACAATTAATGTGAAACTTCAAAAGATCTTAATTTAGCATTTAATTATACTTTTTGTTTATCTGCAGTTGAAATTTCCAGCGCAGATTCCCTGCAATTTGATCTGGAAACAATCAAATTGGACACAAACAACTTCTGTGATGACAATAAATTAGGTGAAGGAGGATTTGGTGAGGTTTTCAAGGTACACACACACACATATATATATATATATATATATATATATATATATATATATTTCCTTTCAAGAATTTGGCATTTTTGGATTTGGATTAAGAGCTTCTCAAAGTATGTATGATATATATTTTAACTTTAATTTTCAGGGCTGTGTTATGTCACGTCATTAAAATATGACACGTAAAAGAGAGGGTGTGCCACATAAGCATGTCACGTCATCATTTAATGACAAAAGCTAACGGTGTTATGCTTGAGGACCAAAATCGACCTAAAAAAAACCTTTGAGGACCAACATTAAACTTTTAAAACATTGAGGACCAATATTAAACTTTATGCAAACATTGAGGACCAAAATAGTACTTTAGCCAATCTTGTTAGACTTTTGGGTTTTTGTTGGCCAAACTTCAAAATTAAACTTCAACATATATATTTTCCCTTAATCTCAATTTCCATGTTTAAAAAAGCTTAATGTTTCTAGTATTAAAATGCCTATGAGCTTATGATTTATTCATCAATTTGTTGTGTTTGTAATGGTTACATGCCTCTAAAATATGTAATGTACGGACACTTTTCAATCAAAATGGTTGTATATAGCTTTGGTGTCCTAATTTTGAGATAATAAGTGAAAAGAAGATCACATCCTTTCGCGAATTGGGTTATGCTGAAGATCTCTTGAACTATGTGAGTTTGGACCAAATCTACATATTTTTGGTATCCTAGTTGAAAGTTCAGAATAAATAGTTGTAAAGTTTAATTTTGGATGTGAGCATGAGAGATTCTTATAGTAGAGATGAAGTGAATAGATGCATTCACATTGGTGTCATCAAGTCAATCTACTACAAGCAATCAATCATCAGTCTCACATCACTCTTCTAATGAAGCATTCATCACTGAATTCTACGCTCTGATAGAAATGAGTTGTATAAATTATATACATATTAATTTTTTATTAAAAAATTTAATAACAAAGATATAAAAACTCCCCAACTTCCGGAGAGTTATGTATTTGTCTTGAATAAGTGGCTACATCAAATTTTTAACGAGTCAGTGAAAAAAAGGTTGTAATTTCATCTTGAAGTTAATTGTTTTACTGAACTATCCCATAGAAATGTACGAGGAAAATGTAGAATTTTGGATGTTGTAGTAAGCATTTTTATTTATTCCTGTATAAGGTAAATTATCTTTGGTACCCCTAACGTTTGCGCGTTTGGTCAAATATACCCCAAACGTTTGATTGCTGTCAAATATACCTCCAACGTTTCAATTTTTGGGCAATCTTACCCTTTTCACTAACACCGTTAAAATAGTTAACGGTTTTTGCTGACTAGGCATAACATGTGGCATTAATATCTGGCTGGATCAATTTTTTCCATTTCATATTTTATTTAAAAGAAAAAAAAAAGAAATCGTTTAGGTTTAGATTTTGAAGAAGTACGTTTTCTTTTTTTCTTTTTTTTTTAAAAAATATGAAAAGAAAAAAATTGATCCCAGTCAGATATTAATGCCACATGTTACGCCTAGTCAGCAAAAATAGTTAACCATTTTAACGGTGTTAGTGAAAATGGTAAGATTGCCCAAAAATTGAAACGTTGAGAGCATATTTGATCGCAATAAAACGTCTGGGGCATATTTGACCGAAGGCGTAAACGTTGGGGGTACCAAAGGTACTTTACCCTTCATGTATATTTGTGTGTTCTAAGATGTTAAATATCTACGGTACCATTGAACTTTTATCCGAGGTTTAGCTCAAAGATCAGAACAGTTTATGGGAATATATTAATATAAGAATAGAGGATCCTATTGGTTGCAATTTATTGAATCAATTTGTTTGATATTCTTACCTAAACTCTATTTAATAACATAGGTAAACTATTTTTTGTCCCGAATTATTAGTCAAATTACTATTTAATCCATGAATTTTGGAAATAGACTATTTTGTTTCTAAATGTACACTTACGTTAACTATTTAGTCATTGAGATATTATCTATTAAGTAATCGTGTGACATGGCCGCTATGTGCTAATATGACATCATTAATTTATTATCATATTGTCACCTCAGTACGTTGACACATCATCTAAATATTTAAAAATAATATTAAATAGTCCATATAATTGCCAGTTGCCACTGTGATACCACTTTTAATTAATACAAGAGACTACTTAGTTTTCAGTCCTAACTCCTAAAGATTAAACTGCGGCTGAACAAATATATTAAAGATCAAATTGAAAAAAAGATACTAAGCGTTGGGGACTAAATCATATTTTTGTCAAATTACAACCAATTCTCAGCAATTAAGACTACTATGGTTAACATTTGCATAGAGTATTTACAACCGTCGTTAAAGCTATAGCCATTTTTCCGTCACTAAAAACAAAATATTTGTAGTGAAACAAATTCTTTTTTCAAATTTTTTTATTGAAATATGAATAAAAAAACATATCCAGTAATGCACCATATCATAGACCTATCAAAGTTCTTACAAAATTTGGCCCTCAAATAGATTTTTGAAGACTTCAAGAGCTGAAACTAAAATAGGCATGCTGTAAATTAATCCATAGAAAAATTGCAAACAATTTTTTTGACAAAAGAAAAAAACAAAGCACGTAAACTTTTGTAGCAAGAAAGAATCCTAGTTGTGGTCTTGCTTGACTTGAGAGGTGAGAGTAGTACTAGTGGTGGCGGAAACTGCCATGATCTCCACTTGAACCACCAATGTATCATTCACAATGTATCCCTTCGAACCATCATTCACATCTTTCAACGAAATGAACTCACCAAATCCCCAACCCTTTGACTCGGCATGAAACCAGTGAGAAGCTGCATGAAACAAATTTCAAAAGAGCTCAACACAACGGAATAACTTAAAAAAATTAAAAAATGTTATTATCCACATTATATTTAAGAGTAAATTACACTCCTTAGCTTAGCTTGCATATGTAATATATATACATTTTGATCAAAATAGATAAAAATATAACTTATGTATTTTGTCCCTAGTGGGAGAAATAATAATTTACCCTATATGTACTATATTATCTATTATGTATTTCCAGGTGAGTTATCTTTTCAAGATCCTAAACATTAAAAAAAAAAGATACATGAAAAATATAGTTTGAATGAAGAAATACGTATATTATTCAATAAATAAAAAAATATATATAGAACTAGAAAGACAAAGTGTGAGCTCCCACCGGTGCGTTCGAAGTGTTTACTATGTTTTTGATCTCGTATCCTTAGCTTAAATGTTGCATAGACTTTCTCTTTTGTAGGAAGGTTGTTCGAGTCATCTAATCGAAGGTATAAAGATACACAATCTTTCGTACGAGAATCTCCCTTTGGATAAACCGAAAGCTTCCTGTATCGGATAGAAAATTGAAAATGATAATTATATAGATAGTTTGGGCACACAATTAAGTAAAAGATTAGAATGTGCTCAAAAGCACAAAAAGGTATATGTGTATCTCACCAAGATCTTCTCCCAACCTCAAATGTTTCTGATTCTAAGTACTCCTTGCTTGCTGCAAAATTCTCAATCTTCCATGTGAAAGTACCATAAGGAGTTTTTACCAAGGAAAAGGATTCCGACATTTGTGTACACTGAACCACAAAAACCTCTGCTCCAAAAACACAACAATCATTCACAAGATATCCTTTCGAAGGATCTTTGAAAGTATACAGAGAAAGAAAATTCGGAAATCCTGATTCAGTTTTCAGGGCATGAAAGCGCTTCACCTCCCTTGCAGCGTCTACAAAAAAGCATTTATATAATGAGAAGATATTTATTTTCTCATTTTTCTCATAATTAATTTTTTCGTTGACAATCTTCAGCTTAAGGGTATATACTATTGATTAGGAAATATTTTTCACATCAAAAGGTATTATCAGGCAAATCTAATTTTTCTTTAAAAAAAATTATATCAACGGCTATGTTTGGTACAAGTATTTGACGATGGAAAAAGGGAGTGGAGAAGCCTTCTCCTCTTTTCTTCTTACCAAACAAATCCCACTTGTTGCAATGTGATGAATTAATGCTTTTGCCTTTACTTTTTTACCAACTTTTATTTCATTCTCACTTTTAATGTAAGAGTAAAATAATCATTTTATCCACTTTTATTTCATTCATATCACATCATATTGACATAAACATGATATTTTATTTCCTCCAACATTCCTATTCCCTCCCCACCAAATACACCCTTAATATTAAGACATTCTTAAAATTGAAATATATTATGTATTGATATATTAAATTTAAAAGTACTATTTTGTATTGTTGCTTGTCATATTTTATTGGACCAAAAGCCCACGATATAAAATTGACACAGTGGTTAATTTATTAGATATTGTTTTAACCATTATGTTAATAGTAATCTTTAATATTTAAATTTTTAAATATTATAAATTTTTTTGTTATTAATTTTTTATTTGATAAAAAAGTAAAAATTATTAAAATATAAAAAAAATTTATAAATTAAGTAAATATTTTATTAATATATATTATAATATTATATTTATTATATAAATTAAAATTATATATATATATATATATATATATATATATATATATATATATATATATATATATATATATATATATAATTGAATATTTGATTACCTTGAATGGTGAAATACTTGTCTCGCGTCTGATCTTGCACGTACAATTTGAAACAAACATTAACCTCCCAATCGGGTGGAAATGTGTCAAATTCTGCTATTCTTAAGTAAAGTGAGATATGATTAGTTCCACTCCCACTGATTTGATTCTTTCCAGAAGGGTAAAAAACCAGCCTCCTATTCAATTCAATTAATACAAAAACAAGTTATCAACAATAAAAAGATACAAGGATTTCTATTCCATTAATTAAACCGTTCCAAATAGTAAAATAACATATATATATATATATAGGAAAAAACTTAGGTCCATTTCTTTATGTCCATTTCATCCAATTCCCCAATATAATTATGACACGTGGCAAAAAGTGTTTAAATGACCAATCACAGTAGAGAGAGAATATAGAAGACCACCTTTTATATGACCAATCATAGAAGAGAGAGAGTGTAAATACAATATATGATTGGTGGAATTGGATGAAATGGACATAAGGAAATCAACCTAAGTTTTTTCCATATATATAACAGTCTTTTGATGGGTTTGGAGTTCTCATTCTTAGACTATGTTTGGGATTTTATATATGGAAGATCAGATGTAACGATTAATGAAGTGGACAACATTAATTAATGGATTGAAATATAATAGAATTAGTAATGTATTATTTGATATATATAAAACAATAATTATGGACCTCTCAAATTGAAAACTTGATGATCAATTTTTCATAAATCATAAAATGAAAGAAAGCGAAGGAACCCACGTACCATTTGTATCCTCCAGCTTCAAAGATATTAGATTCATAACTTTGCATATGATTATCAAGCAATGAGGAGTATGATTGTATTTTGAGTAAAAAGTGAGAGGGTCGGAGATCTCTTTCCATTTCTACAATCTCTGCAATTCCTAACTTTTGCTCTAATTGCTTGACTTGAGAGCTGACAGTGGTGGCCGAAACTGCCATGAACTCCACTTCAACCACCAAAGTATCATTCATAATGTATCGCTTAGAAGCATTATTCACATTTTTCAGCGAAATGAACTCAGAAAATCCCCAACACTTTGACTTGCCATGAAACCATTGATAAGCTGCATGAAACAAATTTCAAAAGAGCTGCATGAAACAATATTATTAAAAAAAAAAAAGATACATGAAAAATACAGTTTGAATGAAGAAATACGTATATTATTCAATAAATAAATAAAAAAAATAGAACTAGAAAGACAAAGTGTGAGCTCCCACCGGTGCGTTCGAAGTGTTTACTATGTTTTTGATCTCGTATCCTTAGCTTAAATGTTGCATAGACTTTCTCTTTTGTAGGAAGGTTGTTCGAGTCATCTAATCGAAGGTATAAAGATACACAATCTTTCGCAACAGAATTTCCCTTTGGATAAACCGCAAGTTTCCTGTATCGGATAGAAAATTGAAAATGATAATTATATAGATATATAGTTTGGGCACAAAATTAAGTAAAAGATTAGAATGTGCTCAAAAGCACAAAAAGTATATTTAATTTGTATCTCACCAAGATCTTCCCCCAACCTCAAATGTTTTTGATTCTAAGTACTCCTTGCTTGCTGCAAAATTCTCAATCTTCCAGGTGAAAGTCTTTGTCCTAAAACGAGGTTTTATCATGGAAAAAGATTCCGACTTTCCTGTACACTGAACTACAAAAACCTCTGCTCCAAAAACACAACAATCATTCACAAGATATCCTTTCGAAGGATCTTTCAAAGTATCCACAGAAAGAAAATTCGGAAATCCCGATTCAGTTTTCAGGGCATGAAAGCGCTTGACTTCCCTTGCAGCATCTACAAAAAAGCATTTATACAATGAGAAAATATTTACTTTCTCATTTTTCTCGTATATATAATATAATTGAATATTTGGTTACCTTGTATGGTGAAATACTTGTCTCGCTTTTGATCTTGTACATACAACTTGAAACAAACATTAACCTCCCAATCGGGTGGAAATGTGTCAAATTCTGCTATTCTTAAGTAAAGTGAGATATAATTAGTCCCGATTTCACTGCCGTGATTCTTCCGAGAAGGGTAAAAAACCAGTCTCCTGATCAATTCAATTAATATAAAAACAAATTCATATTAATAAAAAGATACAAGAATTTCTATGCCATTAACTAAACATTTCGAAATAGTAAAATCACATATAACAATCTTTTGAGAGGTTTGGAGTTCTCATTCTTAGGCTATGTGCATGTTTGGGTTAACATTTTTACGGAGGGTGTAATCGAATGGACATTGATAGATTGAAATGGAATAGAATTGGTAAATATGTTGTTTGAAATTAAAGTTATAATAAAATGGATCTCATAGTTTAAAATATAAACACTGCATAACTAATTGTCTAATCCTATTACTACTAGGATAAAATTGTAATCTTTTGAACTTCAAATATTATAATTGGTTTTTAAAATTCCATGCTTGACCTCCCAATTTGGAGCAACACCAAATTCCATTTCATCCTCGTTAAAACATTTAAATTTATATATCTAATTGTCTTGAGTCATTCTATTCAATTCTTCATCCTCGATCTAAACATACTCTTAAATTTTTATTTTTGCCTGATATGTAAAAACAATAATCATGAACCTCTCTAATTTAAATTTTCAATTTTGCATAAATAATAATAAAAATGAAACAAAGCGAAGGAACCCACCATTTGTAACCTCCAGCTTCAAAGATATCAGATTCGTAACTTTCCATATGACTATCAACTAATAAGGAGTATGATTGTATTTTGAGTAAAAAGTGAGAGGGTCGGAGATCTCTTTCCAATTTTACCATCCCTGCAAAACAAGGTTACGTCTCAGACGGACCATCAAACTCTAATTAAATGTATCAATAAAAAAGACAAGATTAAAGCTTAAAACACAGCATTATATTCAAACCTTATACACAAATAAAACCCTAGCTAGGGAAACAATTACGTTTAAGAGAATAGATTGAAGAACAAAGGTTTCAAATTAGAGGGACGTAATGTACCTCTCGAATGGTTAGAATTGCACTGTCCCCAGCAGGAGCACATGAAGCCCAACATTTTTTTTTTCGTTTCTTTAGTATTTCAACGTTGAAGTAATTAATGAAGCTCTGAAGCTCCAAAGTGGAAAGTTAAAGGAAAATGCTCTTTCAGCAAAGAAGAGGGTTTATTTAATCAGTGCCCTAGGATTAGGGTGAGCGTAGTGGGTTAGTTAGATTGAGTTATTATGATCGGATTATTTTTAATTTTTTATAAATCAATTTTGACTGTTCAACCCACTTAATCCGATGTATCAAGTTCTGATAAATTTAATCAAAAATCCTTTTTTTTAAACTATTTTCTACTTTTAATAAAAGTAAATATGAGGAAATGATCCTACCAAAATGTATTCTTTTTCAATTGAGAGATATCAAAATTATATATCTCTCATTTATTTTAAAATAAATATAATTTTTTATGAAATATATTTTTTAAACTTTTTACTATTTAATTTGAGTTCAAAATAATTATTTAATTTTGTTTAAATTATGCAAAGATAAATGTTATTAGTCCAATACATATTTAATCATATAAATAATAAATATAAGTATAATTTCGTCAAAATGAGATAAATTATAAGTTTTTTTTTTTGAAAACCATTATAAGCTTTTTTTAAGGGAGTGTAATTTTATTTATCTATCCAGAAGAGGAGAATATAATATAATTTTTTATATAAAAAAAATAATATCAATAAGGAAAGTAACACTCCAAAAAAAAAACTCTTTTAGTTACAGATTTTACTGGCGAATTAATTAAAGGGGCAGTGATTATTTAATTTTTAAAACACTAATTACTAATTTGTGTGGTCTTGATCAAAAACTGTCCAGAGAAATTGAAGCATATATAAGGGCGGTCTTTAGGCGCGGAAAAATGCACTTAATTAACTAGAAGATACACGCGGAAAATTTTATTGACAACTACGTCGCAGCCAAGTTAAAATCACAAAAATCTTATTTTAGTCACTTATTTTTATAATTTTTTTAATTTAAACTTAAACGTAATTATTTGTAATTATTACTTTCGTTATCTCAATGTTATTATAACTATCAGAATAATGCGAACGTAAATAATTAAATGAAACATGTGTATAGTGATTGATTTCTTCAACTTTATTGACAATATTTTTAAAAGACCAACTAAAAGCCCTGATTGACATTAAGCCCCATTATCTGATGTGAAATTTCCTGGAAATCATCAAGTTCAGGCAATGCTATCTAAAAAATCACTTGGCTAATTAATGTCAATTTGATTTTTACAGTTTTAATTAAGATCTTCCTCAAAAAAATATGTCCCAATGGCCATCCCACTTGATGAAGGATTAAGTGTCTTTACTCTATGCACATCCCTTGTATTTTAGTTTATTTTTAATTTTAAAAAGTTTGTTAATGAAGTTAGAGAGACGAATGGAGGCCTAATCACCTTACACATGTGTCATTTAATGATTTCCGTTGGCATTCCGTTAGTTATTTTAACACTGAGATAAGGAAAGGGCCACATTAGTACCAAATACAATTTACAAATGTGAGCAATCAAATTGAAATTGAGCAAACATTAAAGACTAAATTGAAAAAGATAATAAACATAAGAGATCAAAATGATGTTTTTTTAAGTTATAACAATTTTTCAGCAACACACACATAGGTATTTTTTGCTGTAAGGAATATCCGTATCAAGAAATTTATTTTGATCTGAAAAAATAATAATATTTTGGACGGTCAATAATTATGATAATATTTTTTTTAATGGTAATTTTTTTGACGGCTGTCATCAAAAAAGATATTTTCAAAAATAATATTATTGAGAATTATTAACCTTAAAAATTATTATTATTGACTTTTTTCAACAATTTATTTATCAACAATCAAAACTTAATTGTAAAAAAAATGTACAAATTTTTTACAATTAATAATTAATAATAATTATATTGTTCATATCATATTAAAAAATAATTATTATATTGTTAAAAATATTCATTATTGTAATATTTTCCAACTTCTCGCATAATTGAAGTTTCGCATTTACAAGAGTTCTTGTCAATTTTTAAAACATAATAATAAAAATAATGATTATATTTTATATTTTAATAATAAATTAAATAATAAAAAATATTAATTAAATTTTAGCAAAAGTACCTTTCCTACCCCCAACGTTTGGGAGTTTTGTCAGTTTCGCTCCTAACATTTTTTCGCTGTCAATTGTACCCTTAACATTTTACGTTTCTGTCAATGTCACCTTTTTCACTAACACCGTCAAATATTTAACAGTTTTTGTTGACGTGGCATCCTATGTGGCAAAACGTTTTTTTCTGTCAATTGTACCCCTAACGTTTTACATTTCTACCAATGTCACCCTTTTCACTAGCACCATCAAATATTTAATAGTTTTTGTTTACGTGGCATCCTATGTGGCAAAAATATCTGACTTGGCATATTTTTTTCTACACCAAATTTTTTACTCATCTTTTTCCCATCAAAATCGTGTCGTTTTAGCCTCACCATATTCCTTTTAAAATATAACTCAAACGCACGTGCCATTTTGCAGACAAAAATATCGGAGACGTTATCCATTCTCTACTTTGTCGGAGACGTTACCCTAAAATAGAGAATGAATAACGTCTCCGATGTTTTTATGAGCAAAATAGCGCGTGCGTTTGAATTATATTTTAGAAGGAATAGGCTGAGGTCAAAACGACACAACTTTGATGGGAAAAAGATGAGTAGGAAATCTGATGTGGAAAAAAAATATACCAAATCAGATGTTTTTGCCACATAGGATGCCACGTAAGCAAAAAGTATTAAATATTTGATGGTGCTAGTGAAAAGGGTGACATTTGCAGAAATGTAAAACGTTAGGGGTACAAACAATTGATAGAAAAAAAATGTCTTGCCACATAGGATGCCACGTCAACAGAAACTGTTAAATATTTGATGGTGTTAGTGAAAAGGGTAACATTGGCAGAAACGTAAAACGTTAGGGTCACAATTGACAGCAAAAAAACGTTAGGGACGAAACTGAATAACTAAGTTAGGGGTAGAAAAGGTACTTTTGCCTTAAATTTTTTAAACTTATAATAACTAAGTAAATTTTGCTTAAAAAAATAGTAACTAAGTAAATCAAATGTGAGTACGAGAAAGAAAATTGCGTACAGTGGGAGCCATGCAAAAATTGTCAATTTTTTTGGTGCAAAATTGTATTAAGAAGGGTTCATAATTTTTTCATTCAAAAATTATAATTAGTAAAGTTTGTCTTATTGAGAGCCACGATAATAGGTCTTGAGACATTTAAAATTTTTGTGTGTTTCACCTTCTCTTTTTCTTTTATTTTTGTGCGGGACCCAACACCACAACAGAGGATTTACATGTGCTTGACCTCCTTGCAGCAACTATACAAAAGGAAATATTATATAGTAGAGGTTTTACATTTAATAAGTACTACTCTACCTATTATTCTTATTTTCTCTCTCATCTCATTACATCATATATTTTATTTTATTTTTAAATTATAAAACAAATATTTTGTGGTACAAAAACCCCAAAACTCATATTAATAATATAGATAATCATCTGATTTCAGCATCATACTAAGGTTGAAGTTCAAATTATTAGCTGATTGTATTTACTGGCGGAACAGTGAAAGGGACCAAGTATTTTTGATCGCTCTCCAGTCTCCAGCAAATGTGTCAAGTGAACTGAAGCATTTAAGGGCCGTTCTAGAGGGCAATTTTGAATATCGCAACAAAACGTTTTGTTTTTTTTTTTTTTTTGTGAACAATTTTTGGTTAATATATTATTAAAAAAAACAACATATCAAATGCACCATACAACTTTCAAAGTTCTTACAACATTTTGGGACTGAAATAATTTTTGAAGACCTACGTACCTGCCACTTTAAGAGCTGAAACTAAAATAGAAATGTTGTAAATTACTAAAAAAACAAAGCACGTAAACTTTTGTAGCAAGAAAGAATCCTAGTTGTGGTCTTGCTTGACTTGAGAGGTGAGAGTAGTACTAGTGGTGGCGGAAACTGCCATGATCTCCACTTGAACCACCAATGTATCATTCACAATGTATCCCTTCGAACCATCATTCACATCTTTCAACGAAATGAACTCACCAAATCCCCAACCCTTTGACTCGGCATGAAACCAGTGAGAAGCTGCATGAAACAAATTTCAAAAGAAGTTATTATTATTATTATTTAAAATAATAAAATATTTAATATTTTAAAATGTAATATAAAAAAAATAATATTTTAAATAATTTATTAAATTATGGAGAGTTATTTTTTTTAACCAGTTTTAATATAATAATATTTTTATATCTCTCGTGTTTTCCTCAATTTTTATGGGAAGTTATTTATTAGAAAGTTACTCATGAGAAGTTATTTATTAGGTAATTTCTTTTAGTTGAAAAATTATTTTTTTGGTATCACACTTTACTTTTGTGACACCAAAAACTTTAAAACCATATTAATATATAAATAATAAAGGTCAAAGGTTCATTTTGGTCCTCTATGTTTCACTCAAGTTTCAAAAGTTTTAAATTTGTCCTTTATGTTTTCCAGAAGTTCTAAATTGATCCTTCCGTCCAAATTCGTCAATTTCTTAAGTTAACTGCAGACGTGGCATGCTGAGGTGGACACATAATATCTTATACGTGTATCAGATAGCTGATGTGGCCTTAGACACACCAAAAACACCCAAACGGCATCGTTTAAGCCAAAAATAAAACCATGCTGAAAGGACCAATATGAAACTCTAATGAAACATAAAGGACTAATATAAAACTTCACTGAAACATAAAGGATCAATATAGAATTTCAATTAAACATAAAGGACCAATATAGAACTTCAATAAAACATAAATGACCAATATAAAACTTTAATGAAACCTGAAGGACAAATATAAAACTTTTGGGAAACATAAAAGATCAATATAAAACTTTTGAAATATAAGGAACCAATTTAAAATTTGGGTAAAACATAGAGGACCAAAATAGCATTTGACCAATAATAAATAATTAGAATATAGTTGTCCAATTTATTGTAATTTATTGTAAGTGTATTCAAGGTTTTTGTATAATACGAAGTGTTAATGCTTATTGTCTTTTTAATACATTCAAGGCCTAAAATGGATGCAAAGCTAAATGGGCCTAAAGAGGCGGCGTAAAAGGCCCAATTGGTTGCAAGAGTACGTGGTTTGACTTTTGAGGTTCAACATAACTGTGTGTTAGCGCGTTTAGTGTGCTGCGAGTAGCTTAGTGTCTGTCTGAGTTTGTTATTGAAGTAGACTAGTTGTATACAAAGTCAACTCCAAATTGGTCCTTTATATTTGTACGAAGTTTTATATTGGTCTTTTATGTTTCAAAAAATTTAAATTGGTCCTTTATGTTTGCAAGAAATTCTAAATTGGTTCTTCCGTCCACTTCCGTCAATTTCTTAAGTTAAGTGCTGACGTGGCATGCCACGTCATCGCCACATCAGCGCCACGTAATCACATATGATAGTGGATGATGACGTGGCATGACATGTCGGCTTGAATGGACACGTATGAGAGATGATATTCCACCTCAGCATGCCACGTCAGCATTTAACGGAAGAAATAAACGGACTTGGACGGAAGGACCAATTTGAAACTTCTTGCAAACATAAAGGACCAATTTAAACTTTTTGAAACATAAAAGATTAATATAAAACTTCGTGCAAACATAAAGGACCAATTTAAAGTTTTGACCAACAATATTTTAGGTGCATGTTTCTCAGTACTAAATACTATAGAACAATATAATTGTTACAGAGAACAGAGTAGAAAATATACGTATAGATTCAAAGATACTTATCCCTTATCACTGAAAGTGATAAAGTTGTTATCATACAAATATTTTGGCAGTAAAACTACAATTGACATATAATGTTTTCATAAGAATCTAACATTATAGAACGACATATACAAGATATACTAGCGAGGAAAGAATTTACTGAGGGACATTTCATTGGGAGAACAAGGTTTTAAATTGCTACCATCTTGACCACTGGTTGGTTCCATTCGACGACCATGCAAGAAGAATGCTGGTTCCTGAGGAAATGGCAACTGAATTGAATCATTACTCAAATATTGAACCACTGTATTCATTGAAGGCCTAACATCTGGATTTTCTTGAACACATAACAACCCAATCTTGATGCATTTAATCACTTCATCACTGTACGATTCTTGTTCTATCATATTTGAATCCATTATCTCTAACCATTTCTCTTCTTTCCATTGCTTCCAAGCCTGAAACACAAGTCAAATTTATTATTATTTAAATAATTCCTGTTTTAATTAGAATATTAATTCTGTTTGTTCATTTTTAAGGACTAGTAACGAGGTAATTAAAACAAATTATCCATCAGAACTTATTACTTACATAACTTAAGAGGCCATCAGCATATTGTGATTCTGCACAACCATTCTTCTTTCCACTAACAATTTCCAAAACAATAACCCCGAAGCTAAAGACATCTGACTTTTCGGAAAACTTTCCAAACATTGCATATTCCGGAGACATATAACCACTAAAAAAAACCAATATTAGCGATTTTTTTTCAATAGATAATAAAAATAACATTATATATATGTCATATTTCTTAGCAAGGGAAACCTTTTAATTTATACCAAGCAGCAAGCATCCTTTTTCTTAGTATAGCTTTAATTAGGACACTTATGTTTTTAGTTCATTTATCTATAAAGATATATAAATGCACAAACAAATTAAATAAAATTCATAACTTACTATGTTCCAACAATTCTTTTTGTTCTTCCATCTAATTCATCATCAATAGCAACCATCCTAGCCAGACCAAAATCCGAAATTTTTGGATTCACGTTATTATCTAACAAAATGTTGCTAGGCTTGAGATCACGATGTATTACTTTAAGTCGAGAATGTTCATGTAGATATAGAATTCCTCGAGCAACTCCTCCAATAATTTTGTATCGTTCTACCCAATTTAATACTCTTCGCTTTTTAGAACCTGCATATAATATCATATTAATGAATCAAAGTGAGCAAATTAAATAAGTGAATTTATAATTAATAACTTTAAATAAATATATAGAATATAGATACTAGAAAACGGGTTCCACACACTTCTAAGTTCTATCACATACATGCATAAAATTCAATGGTACTGTACCATTGAAGTTCAGTACATCCTTCCAATCATGTAGAGCCATTTGTTAATATAATATAAATTCACATTAATAAAGATCTACCTTGAATGGTTTAGAAATCAACTGATTGGAGAAATGTACTAAAGTTCAGTACTACCGTACCACTAAACATCTACTCCACATACATTATGAATATCAACTAAATTAACTAAATTAATATGAGTGAATTCAAAGAAAGTACCATACCAAATAAAGAGTAATCAAGACTTTTATTAGGAACATATTCATAAACAAGTATTTTTTCTTCTTCTTCCAAGCAAAATCCTAATAATGCCACCAAATTTCTGTGTTGAAGTTTAGCTATCAGTAATATCTCATTCTTGAATTCTATAACACCTTGTTTAGAAGTTCTAGAAAGTCTTTTTACTGCAATTTCTCGTCCATCTGAAAGAATACCCTAAAATAGAAAGTCCATGTGTATATATATGATAATTAGCACGAATAGATAATGAAATATATATAGGTGCACAAATTTAAACAAATTTATCACCTTGTAGACTTCTCCAAATCCTCCCTTGCCTATTCTATTGTGATGTGAAAATTTATTTGTTGCAGCTTCAATGACAGTCAGACTGAATTGCAAGGCCTCTACAGTGGTGCTTTCACTTCCAACTAGACAAATATATCAATTTCAAGTATACTAATAGTGCACAAAGTTTCACTTTTTAAATATAATATATTTTGGCACCATCATATTTATTACTAGTGGATGGTATACACTATAAAAGAAAAATGAGTATTTTTAATAATTTATATTTCATCGGTTAAAATGTAATTATTGAAAAAGTAAGTTGTTGAAAAAAAATAACAATAATATATTTTTAACGATCAATAATTGTCAATAATATTTTTTTCAATGGTAAATCTTTTGGTAGCCATCATCGAAAAAGGTGTTTTTGAAAATAATATTACTGACAATTATTGATCGTAAAAATTATTTTTATTGACTTTTTTCAACAACTTATTTTAACGATGAAAATTTAATTATAAATTTTTTTTTAACAATTAATAGTAATTATATTATCAAAGTATTCATTTTTTTATAGTGATATTATTTAAAAAACAAAAAAAAAATTAAATATGGATTGGAACTTGGAATGAATTAACTTTCTAATATGTTTCAACTTCTTCTCGCATAATTGAAGTTTCGCATTTACAAGAGTTCCTGTCAATTTTTAAAACATAATATTAAAAATAATAATTATAGTTTTAAATAAAAAATTACATAATAATCACTATAGAATAAAAGAAAGTACTATAGAGAAAAGTGAGGGGAGAGATAGAGAGAATGATTAGGAGAGAGAAAAAGTACAATAAAAAATATATTTGATATGTATAAAATATGATGTAAAATTTTTTTAAAAATTGTAAAACACCACTATTTTACTCTTAGGTTTCTTTACCAAACATTACCTAAATGAGTAAGAGAAAGAAAATTGCGTACAGTAGTTTTGTAAATCTGCCTTGCAAGCCTTCCTCATTTTTTTCCGTAAGAAACAGAATGTGAAAGAAGAAAGTGTCGTGGCAACCACAATGGAAAGCAAAACCACCACAACCACAATAGTTTTAGGTGATGAGTGGTCTTTTCGTTTTCCTGTAAAAATATAAACAGTAAGAATTCGAGAATGAATCCTACGTATGAATTTCACTTGTGTATGAGACTTATTTATGTGTTATTTTCTTTCCTTACTTTTCTATGTTGTATAACATAAGATTTATTCTCTAAGAATTCTACTTGAATGCGAAGTTAATTTAAATTTTAAAAAATACAGTTCCCTTGAACTGATTGAGAATGGATCCAATGCTTGGCTCTTATATGCATTAGTATGCTATGCCGATTATTTTTCATAATTTTTTTCACTTTTTTTTTTATTTAAACTTGAAAAATTGTAAACTTTTTTAAAAGAATAAGAGTTATAGACACAAAAAAAAATTTCACACAAATAAGGACCTACTGTGAATAGTTTAGGGATCACCTTTATTAGAGACTAAAAAGTTAGTCCCTAATACACTCATAGTAAATTTCGATTTATGTAAAGTTTTTAATTTTTTTTTTTGCTGTATCTTTCATATTTTAGTTATTCTTTAAAAAAAGTTTATAATTTTTCAAATTTAAACAAAATAAATAAATAAAACTATTAAAAAAAAATCGGCTTAACATATTAATGCATAGAAGAACCGAGTACCGAATCCATTCTCGAGGTAATTACCTTGGAGAGAGGAGGAATTTGCAGGAGGAAGGTTTGGTATTGAATAAGAACGGTAGAAAGGGTACAACGCAAACCGAACCTTACAGCTCGGGTACACAACTCTTCCTCCAACCTCTCCCGACCAATTAATATTAACAATCGCATCACTCAAACACCTTCTGCAATCACGCGCCCAGAGGTCGGGCGTGCACTGCGAAATACAAAACAGAGTCCCAATCCCCGAAACATTCACTTCCTTCGTCCCACGCTTCTTTTCCCACAAACCACGTTTCGCCGCCTCGTCCGCCGTTTCGTTCATCGCTTCGAACAATAAACGCTTGAAATTCTCTAGATGCGGCGTCTGGATAATATTGCCGTCGTTCAAGAGCCTGAACATTGGATCTGTATCCACGGTGGAGAAGAAATAACGGTTGGAATAGCGAACGAAGCATTCCTCGTACCAGATTATAGCCTCCTTCGATGTGGGACATTTTGCCAGTAATTGCTGGATTGACTCGTTCACGCATCGATAGCACATTTGTGGGGCGAATACCTCCTCCTCACTCCAACACATGAAGGATCCATAGACGGCGTCGGGGGTTCCGGCGACGGTGGTGTTGTAGAATTCGGTGTGACCTGTGGCGTTGGAAGATAAGAAATGGAGGAGGCGGCTTCGGTCGTACTCGTAGGCACTGCCGGGGGTGAAGGTTTTTTGGTTAGAGCATTGGTACTGGTAATAAGGGCTATCTGCTTCAGTAATAGCAGAACAAAGGAAGCTAATGCATAAGAGATAAATAAGTCTTTTGGAAGTGAGAACCATGGCAATTTTGGTGAAACTGAAAGGAAATGTATTTTTATAATTGGTGGAGTTCTTGTTGGTTTGGTATATATGGTAGTGCCAAATGTGAGGAAGAAGATATGGTTATGGTAATAAATGAATGAGACACAGAAGAGAGGAAGGATTGAATGACAAGCAGTCCATTCCAGTCCAAAATATCTCTAGATCAAAATGGTTCCTACAATATTTAACATCAAGGGGAAAGATACACACAAGGTGAGTTTTATAGGTAGGGTCACTTGATATGAATCCCCCAATATTTATTGCTCTCGTTTACTTTTATGAGCAGTACAATACTATATTCTTTTACTATAATGGACCAAGTGGTCACGTTTGGTTTGGCATGGGTTTGTGAGAAAGAATTAAGAAAAGTGGATATTTCACTAATCATATTTGGTATGAAATTTAGGATAGGAAAAAGAAAGATTTGTTGCTTATAGAGGATGAGGTCTTGTGCTTATTTGAGAGAAGATCAAAAGAAATATGAGACAGGTATAGTGAAGTTGGGGTAAAAAGTCTATTATGCCCGTGTAAAAAGTGTGTGAGGTTGGTTACACATGTGGTGTATGGTGAGAGAAAAAAATATCATTTCTAACATTTATCTTTTATATAATCTAATTTGAATTCTTTACATGTCAAACATATTTTTTTAGGCTAAATGTATTTAGATCCCTGAGTCTTGGGTCATGGACACATAGACTCCTTGAATTTTAAAACCTTGCACATAAATCCCATGAGTTTTCACGTTCAGGCAGAGAGTACCTTCCGTTAGGATTCCGTCGAATTTTAGGGTTAAGTGCCAAATCATCATATTTTTATGAGGGCATTTTTGTAATTTCCTAAATAAACCAAATAACCCCCCCATTTTTGATATCCAAATAGCATGGAAGATGGAACACCCAAAATCTGAGAACCCATACCCAAAAGTGCCGACAACCATGAGCTGTTGTGGGATGCCCGTGAACCACCATCGGCAAAACTATGAACCACCGCCGTCGAAGCCGTGAACCACCGTGAAGCTAAGAAACGTCTATTACCACTGTGAGCTCTGTTTAAGAACAATAACTGTATGAATGAAAAATGGACCAAATCGTATTTTAGATTTAATGGACCAAATATGAATGAGACATGAAATTAGTGCATAATGTTTGCTTAAGTTTATTGGGTTAGCTTCACAAACTTACATTGGAAGTAAAATTTATTGGGATTAATAAAAAGGACGAGGACGGCTTGCATCAGAGGTATATTGGAATTAAAATTTGTTCGGTTAGCTTCACAAACTTATCTTGACAGTAAACTTAAGTAACCATTATGCAATAATTTCATTTTTCATTCATATTTGCTTGCTCCCATGTATACAACTATTGTTCTTTAACTAAGATGGTTCACAGCTTCGACGGCGGTGGTTCATGGATTCGATGATAAGAAATGGAGTTCGACGATATGAAGGAAATGGGGTTTGACGATCCTAAGAGGTCGATGGTGGCTTCAACGGTGGTTCACGGTGGCCTTCAACGGTGGTTCATAGGCATCCCACGATAGCTCATGGTTCTTGGCACTTTGGTTCTAGGCACTTTTGGGTATGGGTTCTCAGGTGGCGTTCCATCTTCTATGCTATTTGGATATAAAAAATGGGGGGTTATTTGATTTATTTAGGAAATTACAAAAATATCCTCATAAAAATATGATGATGTGGCACTTAACTTCAAAATTTGACGGAACCCTAACGGAAGGGTACTCTCTGTCCGAAAATAAAAACTCAAGGGTTCTATGTGCAAGGTTTTAAAACTCAGAGGGTCTATATATCCCTGACCCAAAACTTAAGGGGTCTTAGTGCATTTTAGCCATTTTTTAAAAATCCTATTTTATTTTGTTAACTTAATTTTATTTTCACTTTTTTTCCACTTAAACAATTTTCTTCTTGCCAAACGTTGACCTTAGTCTTACTTTTGGATTTAAAATCTCTCGTGTGTTATGTATATAAAAGGCGTGATACACATGAAACTAATTTAGTGGTGAATCCATTTATATAAACAAAAAATAATAAATTAATGATATATAATATTCTGAGTTTACTTTATCTTTTCACATGAAATCATCATATTATTCTCCTCTATGAGAGAATCTTGGTCATTTTTTCCTCTAAATGACAGTGATATATTCTTCAGTCAAACTTGCATTTTTTTTAATAAAATCTTCTCTTAAAAATAAAAAATGAATGATTATATAGTAGGAATAACAAAATGTAAAAACAAAAAAATGGGTATTAATTTTGGAAAATTTTACTATAAATTTCGGCCGAGTTCAAAACTTATGTATGAAAATTTTTTTGCTGAGAGAGCTCTACTCCTGTTTTGGAACTTCTGCTAGTTCGAATATGATTACTTCTGAAAGGAGGATATCTGTGAGAAACAAAAAAAATCTAAGAAGAATTCATTCTAAACAAATTTTTTGAAAAATAAACAAATTAAAAAAAAAGTATTTACACGTTAATTTTTTTAATATAATATTTTAGTTTCACTTTTTATATATGATAATAGAAATGGTGGATTTATTATGCAATTTGTTGCATCATGCAATGTGTATGTGACACAATTGGTGCTATTGATGTGATTCTTATTAGGTATGTGCCTAGGTGACACAATGGGTATATGGTACAATTAGTGTCATTGATGTCAATCATGTCATATACCCATTACATGATGGAACAAGCCTCATCATAGACCCGTAAAAAAAATAAATAAATAAATTCCTTATTTCCAAGCAAAAACATATTATAAAAAAAGTTAAACCTAATATTATTATTAAAAATCTGTGAATATTTTTTAAAAAACAAACATAATATTACAAAACTTCATAATAGTATAATTTATTATTTTATTTTAATTCAATTTTCTTTCATTTTTATTTTCAATAAAGAAATTATACATATTTATTGATCATTTGACATTTCCCTAACCTGGCTCAATAGTTTTTTTAGGTTAAGGAGGGAATAAAAATATAAATTTTTTTTAAGAGTTTCAATATGTCAAATGACATTATATAACAGAAAAAAAAAAAGACGGTATTATATAAAATAACTGATTTAAAATAAATTATTAAAACAAAAAATTAATTTAAAATTTAAAAAAAATAAATGACTAATATAAAATTAATAAAAAAAATAAGATGATATGAAAATAAGGATTTGAGCGTGATTTATATGCAGTGGAGTCCACAAAATTAACGCTGTATTTATGTTTTGCACATGCAAGCGTTGACTAATATCGAAGACTTGTGTATGGTAACGGTTTACTTGCCTTTCTATTGCGTAAGAAAATGATTGATTTGATTTAATTAAAGTTATCAATAAATTTGTGATACATCAGGGGGCCGCATTCACCGGTCGAGATGGATGTAGAATTTTGGAATTAAGTTTGAAACATGCAAAAAAAATTTTCCCCCAAACTTTTTTTTTTTTTGCCTTGTATTTTTCCCCGAAACTTTAAATGAAAATTTCCAAGTCATTCTAGGGACAACAAAAAATTCTAAGTTATAACGTTAACGCGGCCTTTTTTTTTTTGCCACATTGTTAAATAGGATTCGTTTCGTGTCTTGGCTTGGTTTGGGTTTAGGACAAATTGATTTGAATTATATTGATTGAAAATAATAATAATTTGGATTTATTGAAAATTAATTAGTCAATCCAAATCATTCGTATGCCATTTGGATTAGCACGTGAATTATTTATTTCTTGAATAATATAAAATTTTATTTTGTTATTTATGACCCAGAAACTAATTAAACAAAAAAATATTAGGGCAAAACAAGAGAAATTAAAATTTAAGAAAGTCAATTATATATTTAAATTTGAAAACTTTTATATATATATATATATATATATATATTTCAAAACTTAAAATAAAACATTCGGCAGAGTATTGATAGTTTGAGTTAGTCCAAACTCTTGGAAAAAATCTAATTTAGGTTGAACATTTTTAGTCCAAATCAAGTAATCAACCTACTAACCCAATTGAATATAATGAGTTGGTTTGTATTTGGCGGTTTTGTGAGTTAACTCAAACCATTGTTTAACTCTAATTGTAAACACAATTGATTTTGGCCAAAAAATAAATAAAAAACACAATTGATTGTATATTGTGGCATTTGTATCATTAAATATATATCATCTGTTCAATTTAATCTACAAAATCATATTATTTTTTCGACAAAATAATGTTCGATACTTCAAAAAACTTTAGAATTCTTGTCAATTATGCTTTCAAATATATTGTTTGTAGTCGATTGTACTTTTAATCTATCAAATTTTATGTAAATAATTAATGGCATATACAAATGTGATTGTTGTTAATTATGTTTTGAGACCTAAACAAGACCAGACAATCTAATTGGTTGGACCGATAACCATCCAGGTGCTCATTTCATTTCAACCAATTATTAGGAAAAAATAAGATTTGTGTTAAAAATAAAATTGCACCAACCAGCTCTAAGAGGTTGAAGTTCAAATTATTGTATAATTGTATCGAAGAGGAAAAAGAAATAACCAATTCTACACAATGGAGTTGCAGACAGTGCAATTGTTATTTGTTATTTTTAATGAAAATTAGACACTTTATTTAACACAACTCTCGCCAGTAGTACTCCATTTCCCACCATTTTAATTTATTAATGAAACTTTCATATTTATAATTGACTATTTGATTACCTTGGATGGTGATATATTTGTCTCGAATCTGATCTTACACGAACAACTTGAAACAAACATTTACCTCCCAACTAGGTGGAAGTGAGAGTGGATCCTCTAAAGTAATTCTCTATATTTTTTGGTGGGATAAAAAACCAACCTCCTAATGATCAATTCAATTAATACAAAAAGCATGAACCTCTCTAATTTAAAACTCTAAATGTACACAAATCATAATAAGAAACTAAGTAAGCGAAGGAACCCACCATTTGTATCCTCCAGCTTCAAAGACACCAGATTCGTAACTTTCCATATGATTATCAACCAATAAAGAGTATGATTGTATTTTGAGTAAGAAGTGAGAGGGTCTTAGATCTCTTGCCAATTCTTCCATCTCTGCAAAACAAAGTTAGGTTTCAACTTTCAAGACAATCAAACTCAAAAAAACAAGATTAAATTAAGCTTAAAACACAGCATTCAACCATATACACAAATAAATACCTTTAGGGATTACAAAGAGGCGGCGGCGTATAAGGCCCAATTGGTTGCAAGAGTACGTGGTTTGACAGAGAACAGATAAAGAAAATATACGTAAAGATTCAAAGATACTTATCCCTTATCACTGAAAAAGTTGTTATTATACAAATATTTTGACAGTAAAACTACAATTGACATATAATGTTTTCATAAGAATCTAACATTATAGAACGACATATACAAGATATACTAGCGAGGAAAGAATTTACTGAGGGACAATTCATTGGGAGAACAAGGTTTTAAATTGCTACCATCTTGACCACTGGTTGGTTCCATTCGACGACCATGCAAGAAGAATGCTGGTTCCTGAGGAAATGGCAACTGAATTGAATCATTACTCAAATATTGAACCACTGTATTCATTGAAGGCCTAACATCTGGATTTTCTTGAACACATAACAACCCAATCTTGATGCATTTAATCACTTCATCACTGTACGATTCTTGTTCTATCATATTTGAATCCATTATCTCTAACCATTTCTCTTCTTTCCATTGCTTCCAAGCCTGAAACACAAGTCAAATTTATTATTATTTAAATAATTCCTGTTTTAATTAGAATATTAATTCTGTTTGTTCATTTTTAAGGACTAGTAACGAGGTAATTAAAACAAATTATCCATCAGAACTTATTACTTACATAACTTAAGAGGCCATCAGCATATTGTGATTCTTCACAACCATTCTTCTTTCCACTAATAATTTCCAAAACAATAACCCCGAAGCTAAAGACATCTGACTTTTCGGAAAACTTTCCAAACATTGCATATTCTGGAGACATATAACCACTAAAAAAAGACCAATATTAGATTTTTTTCCAATAGATAATAAAAATAACATTTTATATATGTCATATTTCTTAGCAAGGGAAACCTTTTAATTTATACCAAGCAGCAAGCATCCTTTTTCTTAGTATAGCTTTAATTAGGACACTTATGTTTTTTAGTTTATTTATCTATAAAGATATATAAATGCACAAACAAATTAAATAAAATTCATAACTTACTATGTTCCAACAATTCTTTTTGTTCTTCCATCTAATTCATCATCAATAGCAACCATCCTAGCGAGACCAAAATCCGATATTTTTGGATTCACATTATTATCTAACAAAATATTACTGGGCTTGAGATCACGATGTATTACTTTAAGTCGAGAATATTGGTGTAGATATAAAATTCCTCGAGCAACTCCTCCTATAATTTTGTATCGTTCTACCCAATTTAATACTCTTCGCTTTTCAGAACCTATATATAATATCATATTAATGAATCAAAGTGAGCAAATTAAATAAGTGAACTTATAATTAATTTTAAATAAATATATAGAATATAGATACTAGAAAACAGGTTCCACACACTTCTAAGTTCTATCACATAGATGCATAAAAGTTTAATGATACCATACCATTGAAGTTCAGTACATCTCTCCAATCATGTAGAGCCATATATTAATATTAATATAAATTCACATTAATATATAAAGACCCACCTTGAATGGTTTAGAAATTAACTGATTGAAGAAATGTACTAAAGTTCAATACTACCATACCACTGAACATCTACTCCACATACATTATGAATATCAACTAAATTAATATGAGTGAATTCAAAGAAAGTACCATACCAAATAAAGAGTAATCAAGACTTTTATTAGGAACATATTCATAAACAAGTATTTTTTCTTCTTCTTCCAAGCAAAATCCTAATAATGCCACCAAATTTCTGTGTTGAAGTTTAGCTATTAGTAATATCTCATTCTTAAATTCTATGACACCTTGTCGAGAACCTCTAGAAAGCCTTTTTACTGCGATTTCTCGTCCATCTGAAAGAATACCCTAAAATAGAAAGTCCATATGTATATATGATCATTAGCACGAATAGATAATGAAATATATATATAGGTGCACACATTTAAACAAATTTATCACCTTGTAGACTTCTCCAAATCCTCCCTTGCCTATTCTATTGTGATGTGAAAATTTATTTGTTGCAGCTTCAATGACAGCCAAACTGAATTGCAAGGCCTCTACAGTGGTGCTTTCACTTCCAACTAGACAAATATACCAATTTGAAGTATAATAATAGTGCACAGAGTTTCACATTTTAAATATAATATATTTTGGCACCATCATATTTATTATTAGAGGGTCGTATACAATTTATATTTCATCGGTTAAAATTTCATTATTGAAAAAGTAAGTTGTTGAAAAAAAAAATAACAATAGTATTTTCAATGGTCAATAATTGTCGATAATATTTTTTTCAATGATAAATCTTTTGGTAGCCATCATAAAAAAATGTTTTTTAAAATAATATTACGAACAATTATTGACTTTTTAACAACTTATTTTAACGATTAAAATTTAAATTTTTTTTAACAATTAATAGTAATTATATTATCAAAATATTCATTTTTTTTATAGTGATATTATTTAATTAAATATGGATTGGAACTTGGAATTAATTAACTTTCTAATATTTTTCAACTTCTTTTCGCATAATTGATGTTTCGCATTTACAAGAGTTCCTGTCCATTTTTAAAACATAATATTACAAATACTAATTATATTTTAAAATAATAAATTACATAATAAAAGATATTAATTTAATTTTTAAAACTTATAATAACTGAGTAAATTTTGCTTAAAAAAATAGTAGAATGGATCTAGTACTTGGCTCTTCTATACATTAGTGTGTTAGGCCGATTTTTTTTCATAGTTTTCTTCACTTTTTTATTTAAACTTAAAAATTTATAAACTTTTTCTAAAGAATAAGAGTTATAGACACAAAAAAAAATAAAAAAATTTCACACAAATAAGGACATATCGTTAATGGTTTAGGGATCAACTTTATTCGGGACTAAAAAGTTAATCCCTAATCCACTCATAATAAATCTCGATTTACGTGAAATTTTTAATTTCTTTAGAAAAAATTTATAATTTCTCAAATTTAAAAAAAAAATAAAAAAATTATGAAACAAAATAAACCTAATATATTAATACATAAAAGAGTTAAATACCGAATTCATTCTCAAAAAATAGTGACTAAGTAAATGAGTAAGAGACAAGGAAAAAAAAAGAGTAAATGAGTAAGAGAAAGAAAATTGCGTACAGTAGTTTTGTAAATCTGCCTTGCAAGCCTTCCTCATTTTTTTCCGTAAGAAACAGAATGTGAAAGAAGAAAGTGTCGTGGCAACCACAATGGAAAGCAAGACCACCACAACCACAATAGTTTTAGGTGATGAGTGGTCTTTTCGTTTTCCTGTATAAATATAAACAGTAAGAATTCGAGAATGAATCCTACGTATGAATTTCAATTATGTATGAGACTTATTTATGTGTTATTCTCTTTATTTATTTTTTTATGCTGTATAACATAAGATTTATTCTCAATTTTTTTTAAAAAAGAGTTTATAATTTCTCAAATTTAAACAGAATAAATAAATAAAACTAATAAAAAAAAGCGGTCCAATATAATAATGCATAAAATAACCGGGTCCATTCTCGAGCTGATTACCTTGGAGATAGGAGGAATTTGCAGGAGGAAGGGTTGGTATTGAATAAGAACGGTAGAAAGGGTACAACTCAAACCGAACCTTACAGCTCGGGTACACAACTCTTCCTCCAATCTCTCCCAACCAACTAATATTCCCAATCGCATCACTCAAACACCTCCTGCAATCACGCCCCCAAAGGTCGGGCGTGCACTGCGACATACAAAACAGAGTCCCAATCCCCGAAATATTCACTTCCTTCATCACACGCTTCTTTTCCCCCAAACCACGTTTCGCCGCCTCCTCCGCCGTTTCGTTCATCGTTTCGAACAATAAACGCTTGAAATTCTCTAGATGCCGCTTCTGGATAATATTAGTGTCGTTTAAGAGCCTGAACATTGGATCGGTATCCACAGTGGAGAAGAAATAACGGTTGGAATAGCGAACGAAGCAGTCCTCGTACCAGATTATAGCCTCCTTCGATGTGGGACATTTTGCCAGTAATTTCTGGATTGACTCGTTCACGCATCGGTAGCAGATTTGTGGGGCCAAGACCTCGTCACTCCAACACATGAAGGATCCATAGACGGCGTCGCCGGGGGTTCCGGCGACGGTGGTGTTGTAGAATTCGGTGTGACCAGTGGCGTTGGAAGATAAGAAATGGAGGAGGCGGGTTCGGTCGTAATCGTAGGCACTACCGGGGGTGAAGGTTTTGTGGTTAGAGCATTGGTACTGGTAATAAGGGCTATCTGCTTCAGTAATGGCAGAACAGAGGAAGCTAATGCATAAGAGATAAATAAGTTTTTTGGAAGTGAGAACCATGGAAATTTTGGTGAAACTGAAAGGAAATGTATTTTTATAATTGGTGGAGTTCTTGTTGGGTATATATGGTAGTGCCAAATGTGATCGAGGAAGAAGATATGGTTATGGTAATAAATGACACAGAGGAGAGTAAGGATTGAATGATTGGTAATGGAGAAGGTTGACGCAAGTTAATGAAATTCAACAAGCAGTCCATTCCAGTCCAAAATGATCTCTAGAGTCTAGATCAAAATGGTTCGTACAATATTTAACATCGAAAGATAGACACAAGTGAGTCTTATATGTAGGCTCACTTGATATGAACCCACCCCATATTTATTGCTCTCTTTTACTTTTATGAGCAGTACAATACTATATTCTTTTACTATAATGGACCCTTAATCTCGTTTGGTATGGATTTGTGAGAAATAAAGAAAAGTGGATATTTTCCTAATCATGTTTGGTATGAAATTTAAGATGGGAAAAAGAAAGATTATAGTAGGAATAACAAAATGTAAAAACAAAAAAAAGAAGTGGGTATTAATTTTGGAAAATTTCACTATAAATTTTAGCCGAGTTCGAGACTTATATATGAAAAAAATTTTGTTGGAAGAACTCTAACCTTGTTATGGAACTTCCGCTAGTTCAAATAAGATTGCTTCTAATAGGAGAATACTTGTGAGAAACAAAAAAAAAATCTAAGAAGAAGTCATTTTAAACAATTTTTTTAAAAAATAAATAAATTAAAAAAAAAGTATTTACACGTTAATTTTTTTATATGATAATAGAAATGGTGAATTTATGATGCAATTTGTTGCATCATGCAATGAGTATGTGACACAATTGATGCTATTGATGTGATTCTTATTGGGTGCCTATGTGACACAATGGGTATATGGTACAATTAGTGTCATTGATGTCACATACTACATGATGCAACAAGCTTCATCGTAAACCCATCAAAATAATAATAATAATAAATTCCTTATTTCGAAGAAAAACATATTATAAAAAAGTTAAACCTAATATTATTATTAAAAGTCTGTGAATATTTTTTAAAAAACAACAACAACAATCGTCAAAGCCTTTTCCCACTAGGTAGGGTCGGCTATATGGATCAAGCGACGCCAACATGTTCTATCTTTGCACATTTCTATGTTTAAGTTATTTATGGCTAGATCCCTCTTAATCGTTTCTCCTATTGTTTTCTTTGGTCTTCCCCTACCTCTAGTTATTAGGTTATCTTCCATTTGGTCAACTCTACGTACCGGAGCCTCTTCCGGCCGCCTTTGTACATGACCAAACCACCTAAGGCGTGTTTCGACTAATTTTTCGACAATAGGTGCTACCCCCACTTTCTCTCTAATATAATCATTCCTAATCCTATCCATTCTAGTGTGACCACTCATCCAATGCAACATTCTCATTTCTGCCACGTTGAATTTGTGCTCATGTTGGCTTTTTATCGCCCAGCATTCAGTATCATACAGTAAAGCTGATCTTATTGCGGTACGATAAAATTTCCCCTTAAGCTTAAGCGGTACTTTCTTATCACAAATAACACCTGATGCCTTCCTCCATTTCATCCATCCTGCTTGGATCCTATGGTTTACGTCTTCTTCTATTTCTCCATTATTTTGTATTATCGTTCCCAAATACTTAAAACTTAGCTTGTGACTTTCCGCATGGGGTGATCTCCAAGTTTCACCTCACTCCTAGAATCAGCGTCCCTACCACTAAATTTACATTTCATATACTCCGTTTTGCTTCGACTTATGCGAAATCCATATGTCTCCAAAGCTTGTCTCAATCTCTCTAATTTTTCATTTACTTGTTCTTTGGAATCTCCAACCAAGACTATATCGTCAGCAAAAAGCATACACCTTGGTACTGCCTCTTGTATATGTTCAGTGAGCACATCCAATACCAAATTGAAGAGGTAAGGGCTCAAAGCTGAACCTTGATATAGTCCTATGGTTATAGGAAAATCCTTCGTAACACTACCTTGTATTATATAAAATAATTGATTTAAAATAAATTATAAAAATAAAAAATTAATTTAAAATTTTAAAAAAATAAATCACTAATATAAAATTAATAAAAAAAAATAAGATGATATCAAAATAAGGATTTGACCGTGATTTATATGCAGTGGAGTCCACAAAATTAACGCTGTATTTATGTTTTGCACATGCAAATATAAGGCGTTGCCTCATATCAAAGACTTGTCTATGGTAACGGTCTACTTGTCTTTCTATTGCGAAGAAAATTATTGATTTTTTTTATAACAAAAATGATTGATTTTATTTAATTAAAATTATCAATAAATTTGTGATACATCATGGGGCCGCATTCACCGGTCGAAATGGATGTAGAATTTTAGAATTATGGAGGAATTGTATTAAATCACCGGTCACATAACATACTCTATAATTCAGCATTTAATTTACAAAATCATATTATTTTTTCGACAAAATAATGTTTGATAGTCCTAAATTTTAGGATTTTTGTCAATTATGCTTTCAAATATTGTTTGTAGTCAATTGTACCTTTAATCTATCAAATTTTGTATAAATAATTAATGGCACATGCGAATGTAAATGTAATTGTCGTTAATTATGTTTTGAGACCTGAAAAAGATCAGACAGTCTAATCGGTTGGATCGATAACCATCCAGGTTTCCATTTCATTCAACCAATTAGCCCAAATGATTGGTCAAATTAAGGACTCGATCAAAATCGAGTGACCCGAAGTTAACTCGAGAACTGGGACAAAACATAGAGAATCGACTAGATCAATTAAAGAGACAATTTTTTAAGTTTTGTTTTTCTTATTTTGGGTCTAAATGTCCGTAGAGTCCAAATAGACAATTTGTAAACCCAAAATCATTAAAAACCAAACCCAATATTATATACCACTCATTTGATTTACAAGAAAAATAAAATTAACCCAATTATCTTGCTTGTTGATTATAATTAAGGTGTTAATATGTATTGTATTATAGATTTGAGATTTTGGAGTTTTAAATGTTTGTTGGTAATATGATTTGATGGGAAATTTATGTAAAACCTGCATGGCAAGAAAATGAAAAATCATAAAAACACCCTCCCACAAAAAGTATAACTAATATGCCTTCTTTTTGTCATGTAGTAATAATAATAATATTTATGGGCTCCAAATGAACTATTGTTAGATGTCCGTCAAGCCCAGATGGATTATGTTGTATTTTTTAAAAACATATTTAGCTTACATGTAGGACCTTATCTTTCTGCACTTATAAAGAAATTATACATATTAATTTGAATTTTCCTATTTTCATTCCTACTCCCTCAAAGTAATTTTACAACCCAAACGTGCCTAAGTACTTATTAATGTACCAATAATTCCAAACTATGGTCAGTCAAACATAAATGATGATAACTTCTTTTTCATTAAATTAATGTTGATATGAAGCCATCTTTACAAAATTCTTAAGAAAATAAATTTTCAGCTTTTGTCTGTTTTGTAAGTTTTTGGTCAACTTCCTCCCCTCTTGTTCCCTGTAATATAAAGAAAAATAACACTGAAAGTAGACAAAAGAGCTTCACTAATAGTTTATAGTTCTTTTTTTTTGGACTAAACTGAGGTAAAGTTACTTAGGTGCTTGCTATAAAGTTCACCAATATAATCAAAACACGTGGCAAATATAACCAATCATGGTAGAGAGAGAAAATGAAAAGCAATAAATTACATAACCAATCAAATAGGAGAGAGAATATAAATAAGGTTTATGATTGGTGAACTTTATAACAAGCACCTAAGCAACTTTACCTTAGTTTTTTCCTTTTTTTTTAATAAAAAATTTAGTTCGTCAAATTTAATTTATTATCAATTTATTTCTTTTGATTAAATGTCATCTAAATAAGTTATTTTAAAAATGTTTGGATCGAGCCGCATCACTAAGACGCCATCTTAAGGAAATATTTTGTAACTCCTCACAAATTAGGAATTGTATTTTCTTATAGCTAGTTTTGTTTATATCTACAAGGTTCACCTTTCACTTGATCCATTTATATTCTCTATATCACAACTTATTATATATACACTTGAGTCTTCATTATTTTATCTAATGTCGGACTTTATTTAACATACATAAAGTTATTTACAACAGTAACAAGTAAAAAATTTAATAAAGTTTCCCCCAAAAAATTGACTTTATCGTGAAAAAGATGTAGTTATAGACATTTCATTGACAGAAGAAGGAATGTGATTGTTGGTAGACTGTCCAGAATTAGATTCAATGGTTACCACATTTGGGTCCATCCTACCATGCACATAAAATGCAGGTTCGTGAGGACGTGGCAATTCTACTGACAGATTACTTAAATATGAAACAACTCTTGACATATGAGGTCTATCTTCTGCATTCTCTTGAACACATAATAACGCAATTTGGATGCACTTACTAACTTCTGTTTCACAAAAAGATTCTCCTAAATTTGGATCCATTATTTCTAATGCTGTCTCATCTCTCCAATGTCTCCAAGCCTGCAAAACATTCACTTTATTAATATTCTCACACTTCACTGTATATTAAAATCATTAATACTTACATGAGTCAAGAGGCCATCAATATGGGGTGATTCATAAGAACTAGCATTCTTCTTTCCACTGATGATTTCTAAAATCATGACTCCAAAACTAAATATATCTGACTTTTCTGAGTACTTTCCTAAAATTGCATACTCTGGAGGCATGTAACCACTGCACAACAAATAAAATCAATATCAAGATAATTATATAATTAAAAGGTATAAATTCACTAGCTGTTTGAACATTCATTTGCTCACTATGTTCCAACAATTCTTCTTGTTCTTCCTTGGTCTTGATCGATTGACACCATTCTTGCCATCCCAAAATCTGAAAGTTTAGGATTCATGTTGTTGTCTAAGAGAACATTACTAGGTTTGAGATCTCGATGTATAATTTTGAGGCGCGAATGCTCGTGTAGATAAAGAATTGCTCGAGCAACCCCTTCTATAATTTTAAAACGATTTGACCAATTTAATAATTTCTGCTTTTGAGGATCTGCACATTTTAATTTTGCATGTCACATATAGTGGGGTGAAAAAATAAAGGCAATATTAAACTTAATTTAAAAGTGAAGATTAAATGCCAAACCGAAGAGAAAGTAGTCCAAGCTCTTGTTGGGCACAAATTCGTAGACAAGTATTTTCTCATGCTCTTGCAAGCAAAATCCTAACAATGTCACTAGGTTTCTGTGTTGCAGATTTGCTATCAGTAAAACTTCATTTTTGAATTCCATTGTTCCTTGCTCAGAACTCATAGATAGTCTTTTTACAGCTATTTCTTTTCCATCGGAAAGAGTACCCTAGAACCATGATTTAATTAGAAGTTATAAAGTAATGAAAAATCAGCATATATATACCATGCACACATTAATTTCTCACCTTGTAGACTTCTCCAAATCCTCCTTGGCCTATCCTGTTCTCATATGAAAACCTGTTTGTTGCAATTTCAATTGTAGCCAAATCGAATTGCAATGACTCCAATGTAGTACATTCAGTCCCAACTAAACCAATAATGTGTGCATTTTCAAATAATTAAACATCAAATTAAAAGAAAAAGAACTTAGATTGATTATATTTTCCTTTCTTTAAAAAGAAAAATTACGTACAATTTTCTTTGAGTATAGCATATCTCTTCCTTGCTTTTCTCCGTAACAAATAGATGACGAAATAGTAAAGAACCACTGTTACAACTGGGAAAATCGCCATGATAATGGTTCGTGAATATTTTACCATCTTTTCTCCTGCATAATCAGTTTAAATAATGCATATGTTCAAATAATTATTAATTATTATTATTTTTTTGTGTAGGCGGATTGGTTCGAGTGAAAGAAGAAAAAAATAGGATTAAATTAAAAATATTTTCTGGGATATATATTTTTATGGAGAGATTGATAAGATATCTCGACACAGTAGCATCTTGATACCACTAAAACTTTTATATTATAATGTCTAAAGTTGCTTAATTATGTTCAAATTTGATTTGAGCAATTCGTTTGGCTACTGTCCTTAAGTGAAAGCAAGCCATCTGATTCATGGGTCCAGAATTAAGTGACAACAACATGTAACATGCATCTTCTATTTTTACTTTTAAAATTAAATTATTAATAGTTAAATTTATTATAATAAATATAAGACACATATAAAAAAAACGTGTATACAAATGAATTAAAAATAGAGAAATAATATAAAATATTATATTTTACAAGAATAAAGTTAAAATAGCAGGAGTCCTTTTTCTTGATTTTTTTGCAAAAAGATTTTTTGTGAACTTTGTTGTGTGTGGAGACACCTTCAAAGATTTTTTTCATCAAATTATTTGATGATCGGAAGCCTTACCTTGTTCTCGAGCATAAGCGAAGGAAGGGGCAGGTGGTTCACGCGCGCGTGCATCCCCAACTTGTATGTAAAACTGTCGTGACCCAAACATCAAACTGCAACTTGGACTCAGAACCATTCCTCCATCCCTCACGAGGCAGCAATTCCGAATATCCCTAATCATATCCCCCAAACACTTCCTGCAATCTCCGCTCCTCAGATCCGGCGAGCACTGCACTAGACTATACACCTTCTCCTCCGATTCTCCCCACACCTTCGCCGCTCTCGTCGAGAATTTCTTCTCGCCGGCGGTCTTGCCGTCCGCCGCCTCCTCCACCGCCTCCTTCAGCGTGTTCGCCAGCACCCACCCTACGCTCCCCGACTCCGACGAGTTCGGAACCGCCGTTTCATACACGAGCCTCAGCCTCGGCGATTCCTCCACGGTGGAGAGGAACGAGTGGTTCGAGTATCGTACTAAGCACTCGTGGTACCAAACGATTGCTTCCTTGGAGTAGAAACAGCGCGACGCTATTTTCTGGATCGCCATCTCCAGGCAGGTTTTGCACATCTGAGGGGTGACGTCGCCGCGGCAGAGGAAGAGGCCGTGGATGGTGTCGCCGGCGCCGTCGTGGACGGTGGCATTGTAGAATTCGGCGGCGCCGGTGGCGTGGGAGGACAAGGAGGAGAGGAGAGTGTTGAGGTTGGAATGGTAGGGGCTATCGGAGGTGAAGGTTTTGGTGGTTGAACAGGTGTGGTTGAGATAATAAGCAGGAGGGGCTTGTGCTTGAATGTGTATGGCGGAATATTGGAGGAAGATGATGAGGTGGAGGATAGCTATAGTCATTTTGAGTTGAAACTGTTTGATTTTTTTTACCTATTCTAGAGTACATAGGTGTACACAGTTATTTAAAAGGAAAATATTTGATGATCATAGTCAGAAAAAGAGAAATGAAATTGCACGGAAATGGTGTTTTCTTGCTTCTTTGGTTTGTTCTCTAATATTCAATGACGCGGTTTGACGGGACGAAACACCACCGTATTGATTTTATTTGACAGGAGAATGTTATAGCGTTTTCGAGACTTCAAATTCATTATTTGTTGGGGTTTGATTTGTTTAAAAATTCATGTCAAAATATATATATATATATATATATATTAATTTAAAATGATCCAATTTTTAAGACATATCTAATGACTTACAACTGATAAATTTAAACTCTTGATAATTCCAAATATTCACCTTATTTGATATAAGATATGCCCACGTAGTATTGTTAATTTGATTTTGTAAAGGAATAATATAAAATAATTATTATAATTTAAAATAACAAATTAAATAATGAAAATTATTATTTCTCACTTCTTGAGTAACTGTCCATTATATATATATTCTATTCTTTCATCGTATAATTTTTTACATTTTTTATTTAAAAAATAACTATTTCATAACATTATGATAAAAAATTATTAATATATATGATTTTATTTAATAATATAATTAAGTGTAAGAGTTTAAATATTTATTAATATTTTTAGAATTTTAGTATAATAATTTATGATTAATTATTTAGTACAATACATAATAGGTTTGAAATTTTTAAAATTAAAATGTAAGATTATTAGCTTTAAATCATATAATTTTTTACATTTTTTATTTAAAAAATAACTATTTTATAACATTATGATAAAAAATTATTAATATATATGATTTTATTTAATAATATAATTAAGTGTAAGAGTTTAAATATTTATTAATATTTTTAGAATTTTAGTATAATAATTTATGATTAATTATTTAGTACAATACATAATAGGTTTGAAAATTTTAAAATTAAAATGTAAAATTATTAGCTTTAGATTATATATATAAATGCATAAAACTTGCATACAAATATTTTTTAGATTATATTTCTGTCACGGAGATTGATTTTAACGTATTATACTTATATATATTAAAATTAAATATTTTATAAATTTATTAAAATTTGAACAAAATGAAAATAAATTTGTTTGAACTTTTCAGAACTAATATTTAAAATTATTATTTTTTGAACTATATAAATACATTTTTGTATAAAAAAAAATATTTTTAAAAATTTTATCTTTCACACATCAAAGAAAGACTAGGGAACAACCTTCAGATATTTTCCAATAACAGTTACGTGGAATTATTGAATAAGTGAATTGCTCCTTTACTTGTTTTCTCATAACTCTTGGAGAGAATTTCTTCGTGAAATTATAGATATTTTAAAGGATGAAACAACTTATTCACAAATTTCAACTCATATTTGTTGCTCTCACTTCTATCACCTCAAATTAAACAGTTACGGTGAGGCTTCTTTTCCTTTCGTTGTCTGAGTATTCTTCCTCCAAATCTCTCCTCAGTCAATATCTCCTTCAAAACCAGATTCATTTCTTCTCACCAAAACTTCTCCTTCACAAGACTCAGCTCTCCTTGTATCAAGAACTCAAGCTCCCTTTTCTTTTCTCTCTCTAAAAAGCTTCACTCCTTACTTAAAAAATGCTCACATACAAGAGTTAAAAAATTGAGTCATGCCTCATGGGCAATGACATAAAAATGGACTCCAAAAAAGAGTGACTCAACCCAACACACATCTCTACTTTACGATTATGAAGGAGATTTTACCAAAACGGCTTTCCTATAACTACAACAAAACTGGTTTTTCAACTTTGGTTAACACATTTGTCATCATATATCCGAACCTTTGTCAAGCACATCTCAAATTCAATGATATCTCTCTATGTTACGACACAAAACAATAAATACCTCTCTTGTTTGAACCCAAGCTCCAACAAAAAATTCTTTATCCATGTTAAAACTCAAGTAGTTGGGAAACTCATCCTCAAAAGCTTACTCTTAAGAAGAAAGAATCAAGTTCTTTAATTACTCCAATAAATATCTCATCCTATCATACATGAGACTTAACTTATATCTCTAAATAATCCACAATAACTCCCTACAAGATATACAAATGACTCCTACGTATTCTATTTATTTTTGTTATTAAATTATTAATAGTTAAATTTATCTGAATAATTTTTATTAGTTTTTTTGGTCTTTTCCTATCTCACTGTCTCTAATTATTTGGACTATTATTTATCTAATTATCTCTTCGTGGAGGAGCCCTCAATGATCTCTTTTATATATACAACATAATCAAACCACCTAAAACATATTTTTAATCAATTTTTTTATGATATGTGATACTCTAAATATTATCTAATTAATGCAGTAATTTCTAAATATAACTATTTATCCGACATAATATTTTCATTTCATGCATTAATAAGCAGAAAATTTAAATAGGATTCCCCAAAAAAAAAACACTTTCAGATTATCGAGGAAAAGATATAGTTATAGACATTTCATTCACAGAAGAAGGAATGTGATTGTTGGCAGACTGTCCTAAATTAGATTCAATGGTTACCACATTTGGGTCCATCCTACCATGTACATAAATGCAGGTTCGTGAGGACATGGCAATTCTACTGACAGATTACTTAAATATGAAACAACTCTTAACATATGAGGCCTATCTTCTGCATTCTCTTGAACACATAATAACCCAATTTGGATGCACTTACTAACTTCTGTTTCACAATAAGATTCTCCTAAATTTGGATCCATTATTTCTAATGCTGTCTCATCTCTCCAATGTCTCCAAGCCTACAAAATATTAACTTCATTAATATTGTCACACTTGACGTTGTCTTTAATGAGTTACTCCAAAAAAGCTAACTCTCAATCTAACTCATGATCAATTCAAGATAACAATTATATATAATATCAAAGAGACTATCAAAATTATCAATACTTACATGAGTCAAGAGGCCATCAATATGTGGTGATTCATAAGAATTAGCATTCTTTCTCCCACTGATAATTTCTAAAATCATAACTCCAAAACTAAAAATATCTGATTTTTCTGAGAATTTTCCAAAAACTGCATACTCTGGAGGCATATAACCACTGCACAACAAGTAAAATCAATATCAAAATGATTATATAATAAAAGGTAAATTAAATATATCACTAGCTGTTTGAACATTGCTTACTATGTTCCAACAATTCTTCTTGTTCTTCCTTGATCTTGATCTATTGACACCATTCTTGCCAACCCAAAATCTGAAAGTTTGGGATTCATGTTGTTGTCTAATAGAACATTACTAGGTTTGAGATCTCGATGTATAATTTTGAGACGCGAATGCTCGTGTAGATAAAGAATTGCTCGACCAACTCCTTCAATAATTTTGAAGCGATTAGACCAATTTAACAGTCTCTGCTTTTGAGGATCTGTAAATGTTAGAAATGTAATTGAATGCCTTGACAAAATAAAGGCAATAATGAACTTAATTCAAAAGTAAAGATTAAATGCAAACCAAAGAGAAAGTAGTCCAGGCTCTTGTTGGGCACAAATTCATAGACAAGTATCTTTTCTTGTTCTTGCAAGCAAAATCCTAATAATGTCACGAGGTTTCTGTGTTGCAGCTTTGCTATTAGTAAAACTTCATTTTTGAATTCCATTGCTCCTTGCTCAGAACTCATAGACAGTCTTTTTACAGCTATTTCTCTTCCATCGGAAAGAATACCCTAAAATCATATGATTTAGAAGTTAAAGTAACTAAAATCAGCATATGCATCATATATTTTTTTTATGGGCACACGGCTATCCAAACCCTAGGGACCGACTAATCCAGTTCTAATCTTAGTCACAGTTAAAGCTTCTCACTCCTCTCTATAGGTGTGCTATGTGGGGACGAAGCTGAAAGCTCTTCCCACATACTTAGCTTGCGTTGCGTTGCGTTACCAACTTAGCCATATGCATTATATATATACTATGCACACATTAATTTCTCACCTTGTAGACTTCTCCAAATCCTCCTTGGCCTATCCTGTTCTCAATTGAGAACCCGTTTGTTGCAGCTTCAATTGTATCCAAATCAAATTGCAATGACTCCAATGTAGTACATTCAGTCCCAACTAAACCAAGTAATGCAATTTTCAAATAATTAAGCATCTCAATACTTAGCATAAAAAAAGGAAAAGAACATGGATTGATTATAATTTTCTTTCTTTTTCAAATTACGTACAATTTTCTTTGAGGATAGCATATCTTTTCCTTGCTTTTCTCCGTAACAAATAGATAACAAAATAGTAAAGCATCACTGATAGAACTGGTAAAATCGCCATTATAATGGTTCGAGAATATTTGACCTTCTTTTCTCCTGCATAAACAATTTAAATGCATATATTTAAGTACTTAATAATTAAAGATATATTTTGACTAAAAACTTTTAGATTATAATGTCTACAGTTGCTTAATTAGGTTCAAATTTGATTTGGGAAGTGAAAGCAAACCATCTAGTTCAGTGGTGGTCTAGTGGAGGATTCATAGACTAACGCAAAGGAATTAGCATAACTAGCTAGGATTAATTATATTTGATTTAAAAATTTAATTTATTCAGCCAATCACTGAATTAAAAATATGACCTAAGCATACCCATACCCGTTCGTTGTAAACAATTTATACTTGGTTGGAGGATGGTTTGAGAGTGGTGTGGGGTGATGTGGAGTGGTTTGAGTTTATAAATCCTAAGTTATAAGTTTAAGTGAATAATAGAGTGGGATAGTTTAGGATGATTTGAAAACTCCTCGAAACCATCCAACACCTCAATTTTCAAACCCATCTAAATTAGGCGGTTTAGGATGATTTGTGTCATTTATATATAATATTTAAATCCATTATTAACCCTTTTTTATTTTATTTTAATTCATTCATTACAAGAGTAATATTGTCCACAAACCTCTTTATTTTTTTAAACTCTCAATTAATAGAATGGTTTGTTTGAAATACTCCACCCACCCCTTTCCGCACCACTCCATTAATAACAACTTTGCTCCATTCTCTTCTAAACTCTCAAGCCTTAAGTAAATAAAGTTTTAAATTTATGTAAGTATGTTACTAGCAATTGCCTAAAGTGATGTAACTCTTGAATTGTATAGTTAATACAAAGAGAGAAAAAATTCACATTCAGCAATTAATCATTATTTTTTCAAGAACAACTTTTTATATTTTTTAAACATCAACATGTTACATATGCTGATATGCTATGCTTAACTTTCAAAAACACACTCAGAAGTCAAATTGCATAATATAAATAATTTTTTTAAAAATTCAAGATGAGACAGATATTAAAATAAATTCAATAATTAAACACTAATGAACTTTAATTCATTATGCTTCCAAAGTATTATTCTAAGATTGTGTTTGGTATTCTTATAATTTTAAAATTTGAAAAATGGAATTGGAATTACACAAATTTTAAACAATTATTGTTTGGTATTCTTAATATTCTTAGAATGGACATTCCAAGAATTATCCAACTACCACATTTTTTGTAATACCAATTTCATCATTTAGACTATGAAATTTTATACTTTTCATAGAATTAAATGTGTTTTTACCAAATTGTCCTTTTTATTACTTCCCAGTTCCCATCATGATCATCATTCTCACACTACCATAATCATCACGATGTGTTATATTTTTTAAATATAATATCAAAATTTTGAAATAAAAAAATATTTTTAAAAGTATTTTGATTTTTTGTAAAATTTTACTTTGCAAATCTTTTATCATATTTTAAAATAATATTGAATGCATTTTAGTCTTTTTTTTTTTATAGATTTTACCTATCAACTTTTCTATTATATTCTTTTACATCAAACATACTTTTTATCTTAAAAATTTCAGTTTCATTTTCTTTCCAATTCAATTTTAAAACTCAAAAAATGTAATATGCAGGCTAAAACTTATATGCAATGTATCCGTTTCTAATTAAAAAATTGTATGATAAAAATTATCCCCAATTTTTTTCCCATTCAAGATATGGTGAGAATTAAACTTTACCTTCTTCTCCTGCTTTATCAGCGTCAGCCAACAAAGGGTGAGGTGGTCCACGCGCGCGTACAGTCCCCACTTTTCTGTAAAACATTTGTGATCCAAACATCATACTGCAGCTCGGATTCAGAACCATTCCTCCATCCTTTCCGAGACAACACATCCGAATATCCTTCATCATATCCCCCAAACACTTCTTGCAATCTCCGCTCCTCAGATCCGGCGAGCACTGCACAAGAGTATACACCTTCTCGTTCGAATCTCCCCACACCTTCCCCGTTCTCGTCGCAAATTTCTTCTCCCCCGCCGCCACGCCGTCCGCCGCCTCCGCCATCGCCGCGTTCAGCGTGTTCGCCAGCACCCACCCTACGTTCCCCGGCTCCGACGAGTTCGGCACCGCCGTGTTATACACGTGCCACAGACTCGGCTATTCCTCCACGGTGGAGAAGAACGAGTGGTTCGAGTATCGTACTAAGCACTCGTGGTACCAAACGATTGCTTCCTTGGAGTAGAAACAGCGTGACGCTATTTTGTGGATCGCCATCTGGAGGCAGTTTTTACAGATCTGAGGGGTGACGTCGCCGCGGCAGAAGAAGAGCCCGTGGATGGTGTCGCCGGCGCCGCCGTGTACGGTGGCGTTGTAGAATTCATCGGCGCCGGTGGCGTGGGAAGATAAGGAGGAGAGTAGAGTTTTGAGGTTGGAATAGTAGGGGCTATCGGAGGTGAAGGTTTTGGTGGTTGAACAGCTATGGTTGAGATAATAAGCAGGAAGGGCTTGTGCTTGGATATCAATGGCGGAATATTGGAGGAAGAAGAGGAAGTGGAAGAAGAAGATGAGGTGGAGGGAAGCTAGAGTCATTTTGAGTTGTAACTGTTTGATGAATAATGAATGACTAATAAATGAGTGATGAGAGGGATGATCATGGTCAGAAAAAGAGAAATTGCACGGTAATGGTGTGATTTCTTGCTTTGTTATCTAATGACGTGGATTCTATATTGATCAGGAAAATGGTGAGTTTGATTTGTTGTTGCGGATTTATTGTGCGTATTAATCACGATTTCTAAAACATTAAAGAAGAATGTCCACTTCTACATCATTTCAACTAATGGACTGGTTAAAATTACTGGTGGTAAGCCTTTGAAAATTTCATGGTTCATAGCCACGTGAGTGTGGTTTGGTGGTTCCTTCGTCTTTGCCACTTTCTTAATCAAGTTGTGGAGATTCTTATCTTATTTTTTACATGGAAAAGTCTAACCGTATGGCATATCAAGCACGTGTCGGTGTTCGACACGACATCGACACACTGATTTTACATGTTCGACATATGTTCATACGTGCTCAATTTAAAAATAATTTGTTTGGGCTCGGACACGTGTCGAACACAACTCTGGCACGTCATGGATACTATTTAGACCCGACAATATAATTTTTTTTCTAGAAAAAAGAGGTTGAATGTGCAAGGTTAATCATTTTTGAAGTTTTGACATTTCTCTTCCATTTACTTAAAGAAAATGTGTGTTTCATCTCCTATACTTATTTTCTCTTCTATCTTTGTATATGTCTTCGATCTTGCCCTTTTCATCCACTCTTTCATCTTATTCAAGTTTCTTTTTTTTAACTCACTTCTTCCTTCGCATTCCTTCATTATTTCTAAAATTCTATTATTCTTGAAGATCATTAGAATTACAATATATATATATATGCCGTGTCATGCCCAATATTTTAAGAATTCAGTGTGTCCTTGTGTTCTCATATGAATAGGGCCCCACACAAAAATAGACTCCAAATAGGAGTGATTCAACCCAACACATCTCTCCTTCATGACTGTGAAGGAGATTCCACCAAACCGACTCCACTACAACTACAACAAAACTAGTATTTCAACTTTGGTAGCATTTTTGTCATCATATTTGAACCTATGCCAAAACCTTTGAGTTAGGGTATGTTTGGTAAGAAAGCCAAACAGTACAATCGTGGTGTTTCACGATTCTCAAATAAACTTTACATCATATTTTATATATACCAAACACTCTTTTTATCATACTTTTTCTCTTTCCTAATTTTTCTCTCTATCTCTCTCCTCACTTTTCTCTACAGTACTTTCTTTTATTCTACAACACTTTACTCTACAGTACTTTACATCCGTGGATCTATACCAAGCATACCCTAAGCATATCTTGAATCCAATGATCTCTCTATATGTTAAGACTTATAATGGAACGTAGGATCTTACCTAGAGATATAACACTCTAGTTGACACAAAACAACAAATACCTCTCTTGTTTGAACCCAAGCTCCAACAAAAAATTCTCCATCCGCGATAACTCCTTACAAGATATACAAATGACTCATTATTTTGGTCAAAATTTCATTTTGGTCCTTTATCTTTCACCCAAGTTCTATATTGATCATTTATCTTTCAGAAGTTCTATATTTGGTCCTTTATCTTTACCATAAGTTATATATTGGTCCTTTATGTTTCATTAAAGTTTTATATTGATTCTTTATGTTTCATTAAAATTCTATATTAGTCCTTTACGTTTCATTAAAGTTCTATATTAATCCTTTATGTTTCATTAAAGTTCCATATTGGTCTCTCAGCATTGTTCCATTTTTGGCTTAAACGACATCGTTTAGGTGTTTTTTGTGTCTAAAGCCACGTCAGCCTTCTATTATAAGTAGGAGAGATTATGTGTCCACCCTCGGCACACCACGTACGTCAGCAGTTAACGAAAGAAATGGACGAAATTGGACGGAAGGACCAATATAGAAATTCTGAGAAAGATAAAGGATCAATATAGAACTTGAGTGAAATATAGAAGACTAAAATGAAATTTTGACCTATTATTTATGTAGTTAAATTATTAATAGTTAAATCCATCCAAATAGTTTTTTCTATTGTTTTCTTTGACCTTTTCCTATTTCTAATTATTGGACTACTATTATCTTTCTCATTATCTCATCGTGGAGGAGCCTCTGTATATATATATAACCAATCCACCTAAGATATATTTCTAACCAATTCTTTTATGACATGTGACTCTAGATATTCTCTAATGCAGTAATTTCTTATCATATCCAACACAATATTTTCATTTCATGCATTAATAAGTAGAACATTAAATAAGATTCCCTCAAAAAAAAAATCACTTTCAAATTATCGTGGAAAAGATATAGTTATAGACATTTCATTGACAGAAGAAGGAATGTGAGTGTTGGTAGACTGTCCTGAATTAGATTCAATGGTTACCACATTTGGGTCCATCCTACCATGCACATAAAATGCAGGTTCGTGAGGACGTGGCAATTCTACTGACAGATTACTTAAATATGAAACAACTCTTGACATATGAGGTCTATCTTCTGCATTCTCTTGAACACATAATAACGCAATTTGGATGCACTTACTAACTTCTGTTTCACAAAAAGATTCTCCTAAATTTGGATCCATTATTTCTAATGCTTTCTCATCTCTCCAATGTCTCCAAGCCTGCAAAATATTCACTTTATTAATATTCTCACACTTCACATTGTCTTTTAATTAGTTTCTCCAAAAAAGCTAACTCTCAATCTAACTTATGATCAATTCAAGTTAACAATTATACATAATATCAAAGAGACTATCAAAATTACCAATACTTACATGAGTCAAGAGTCCATCAATATGGGGTGATTCATAAGAACTAGCGTTCTTTTTTCCACTGACGATTTCTAAAATCATAACTCCAAAACTAAATATATCTGATTTTTCCGAAAATTTTCCAAAAAGTGCATATTCTGGAGGCATATAACCACTGCACAACAAGTAAAATCAATATCAAAATAATTATATAATTAAAAGATATACATATCACTAGCCATTTGAACATTGATTTGCTTACTATGTTCCTACAATTCTTCTTGTTCTTCCTTGATCTTGATCTATGGACACCATTCTTGCCAACCCAAAATCTGAAAGTTTGGGATTCATGTTGTTGTCTAATAGAACATTACTAGGTTTAAGATCTCGATGTATAATTTTGAGACGTGAATGCTCGTGTAGATAAAGAATTGCTCGAGCAACTCCTTCAATAATTTTAAAACGCTTAGACCAACTTAACAATCTCTGCTTTTGAGGATCTGTAAATTTTAGAAATGTAACTGAGCAGTTTGACAAAATAAAGGCTATAATAAACTTAGTTTAAGATTAAAGATTAAATGCCAAACCGAAGAGAAAGTAGTCCAGGCTCTTGTTGGGCACAAATTCATAGACAAGTATCTTCTCATGCTCTTGCAAGCAAAATCCTAACAATGTCACTAGGTTTCTGTGTTGCAGCTTTGCTATTAGTAAAACTTCATTTTTGAATTCCATTGCTCCTTGTTCAGAACTCATAGACAGTCTTTTTACAGCTATTTCTTTTCCATCGGAAAGAGTACCCTAAAATCATATGATTTAGAAATTAAAGTAATTAAAAATCAACATATGCATCATATATGCAGTATATATATACTATGCACACATTAATTTCTGACCTTGTAGACTTCTCCAAATCCTCCTTGGCCTATCCTGTTCTCATATGAGAATCCGTTTGTTGCAGCTTCAATGGTAGCCAAATCGAATTGCAATGACTCCAATGTAGTACATTCAGTCCCAACTAAACCAATTTATGCAATTTTCAAATATTAAGCATCTCAATACTTGGCATCAAAAAAGGAAAAGAACATGTATTGATTATAATTTTCTTTCTTTTACAAATTACGTACAATTTTCTTTGAGGATAGCATATCTTTTCCTTGCTTTTCTCCGTAGCAAATAGATGGCAAAATAGTAAAGCATCACTGATACAACAACTGGGGAAATGACCATTATAATGGTTCGTGAATAGTTTACCTTCTTTTCTCCTGCATAAACAATTTAAATGCATATATTGAAGTACTTAATAATTAAAGATATGTTTTGATTAAAAACTTTTAGATTATAATGTCTAAAGTTGCTTAATTAGGTTCAAATTTGATTTGGGAATTCAGTTAAGTGAAAGCAAACCATCTAGTTCAGTAGTGGTCTAGTGGAGGATTCATAGACTAGGCAACGGAATGCTGGAATAAATTATATTTGATTTGAGAATTTGATTTATGTTAATAATATGTTTAGGTATGCTCAGTAATTCTTTGGGTTAGACCTTTATTAATCTCTTCAACATATCATTGGTGTCCTGCCCGATAGTATTTGAGTGTTACTTCCTTGACTATCATTTTCTTTACCTGAAAAATATGACTCACCCTAAGCATATGCATACCCCTACCCGTTTGTTTTAATTAATTTCTTCAGTAAATAAAGTTTTAAATTTATGCAAGTACATGTTACTAGTTATTCATATATCCGACTTCATGAAAAAAAGACTTTAATAGTTGTTTGTATATCTTATTTAGCTATCGCGGAAGTAATGTAACTCTTCAATTGTATAATTGATACAAAGACAAAAAAAATTCACCTTCAGATATTAATCATTATTTTTTCAAGAACAACTTTTTATATTTTTTAAATATCATCATGTCACACATGCTATGCTTAACTTTCAAAACCACACGCTGAAAAATTAAATTGTATAATATAAAAATTTAAATATAAAATGATTGGAAAACAAAATAATCCATTACAACAATAAAATATGAAGGTATTAAGCTCTCTACTCTACTTAGTACTTACTCACCCAAACGATCGTTAGTCAAAGTCAAAAAATAAATAATATATTAATTAGGCACTTGTTTAAAAATATTAAAAAAAAATTGAGACAATGTGGGCCCTGACATAAGTCATCATTCAACATAATCATTTTGATTAATAAAAATATAGTTTACCTGCTATTAGACAAATATTATGATTTTTTAATTAATTAAAAGAAAATATTTTTTTTAAAATAAGAGTCAATAAAAACAATTTTTTAAACTTTTTGATTGATTGAAAATAAACTTTAACAATGTTAGACATTAATTAGCAAAACTCCAAAAATATATATTGAAATTATATGCAAATTCTTTTAAATTAATAGTTTTGTTTTCCTAAATTCAAGACATAAAACAAAAATGGGTAAAAGTCTATTTTGGTCATCAATGTTTGTATGAAGTTTAATGTTGATCCTCAATGTTTTAAAAGTTAAATTTTGGTCCTCAAAGTTTTTTTTGGTCAATTTTGGTTCTCGAGCGTAACACCGTTAACTTTTTTCCATTAAATGATGACGTGACATGCTTATATGACACACTCTCTCTCCTACATGTCATATTTTAATGACGTGAAATGACACATCATTGTCATGTCACCCCAGATTGCCACATAATCATGTTCTCTCCTTCATCAGAATGATTATCACATCATCTGGGGTGACGTGGCAGTGATGTATCATGCCACGTCATTAAAATATGACATATAGAAGAGGGTGTGCCATATAAGCATGTCACGTTATCATTTAATGACAAAAAGTTAACGGTGTTACGCTCGAGGACCAAAATCGACAAAAAAAACTTTGAGGACCAACATTAAACTTTTAAAACGACCCACATTAAACTTCATGCAAACATTAAAGACCAAAATAATACTCTAAGAAACAAAAATTATCCCCAATTTTTTGGTGAGAGAAAACTTAACCTTCTTCTCCTGCTTTACCAGCGTCAGCCAACGAAGGGTGAGGTGGTCCACGCGCGCGTACAGTCCCAACATCTCTGTAAAACATTTGTGATCCAAACATCATACTGCAGCTCGGATTCAGAACCATTCCTCCATCCTTTCCGAGACAACACATCCGAATATCCTTCATCATATCCCCCAAACACTTCTTGCAATCTTCGCTCCTCAGATCCGGCGAGCACTGCACAAGAGTATACACCTTCTCGTTCGAATCTCCCCACACCTTCCCCGTTCTCGTCGCAAATTTCTTCTCCCCCGCCGCCACGCCGTCCGCCGCCTCCGCCATCGCCGCGTTCAGCGTGTTCGCCAGCACCCACCCTACGCTCCCCTGCTCCAACGAGTACGGCACCGACGTGTTATACACGCGCCACAGACTCGGCGATTCCTCCACGGTGGAGAAGAACGAGTGGTTCGAGTATCGTACTAAGCACTCGTGGTACCAGACGATTGCTTCCTTGGAGTAGAAACAGCGTGACGCTATTTTGTGGATCGCCATCTGGAGGCAGTTTTTACAGATCTGAGGGGTGACGTCGCCGCGGCAGAGGAAGAGGCCGTAGATTGTGTCGTCGGCGCCGCCGTGGACGGTGGCGTTGTAGAATTCATCGGCGCCGGTGGCGTGGGAAGATAAGGAGGAGAGGAGAGTTTTGAGGTTGGAATAGTAGGGGCTATCGGAGGTGAAGGTTTTGGTGGTTGAACAGCTATGGTTGAGATAATAATCAGGGGCTTGTGCTTGGATATCAGTGGCCGAATATTGGAGGAAGAGGAGGAAGTGGAAGAAGAAGATGAATTGGAGGGAAGCTAGAGTCATTTTGAGTTGTAAGATGAATAAGGAGAGGCATGATCAATTGATCATATTCAGAAAAAGAGAAATTGCACGGTAATGGTGTGATTTCTTGCTTTTATGGTTTATCTAATAAGAGGAAATCGTGCGTTACAATTCTGCCGTCCTATACTATTCATGATTTTCAGAATTGTGACAATAGAAAATTCATATTGTACATTCCAATATCTATCTCTATTTTTTTTTAGAATAGTTTGATTACGTGAATAATAAATATAATAAGAATGAGAATGAGAATACACGAAAAAATATAAATAAATGTAAAAGTTATGAAAATAAATTAAGTTAGTATGATATTTTTATTTCTTTGAACATTTTAATTTCATTTCCATATCATTTTACCTCCCAAACAAATATCTATAACACCAATCTCTCCAAAGAAAAATCACCATATTATGTATTATTCGTTTTTCATCACAATTTGATGGTTGAAGAATGTGGAGTTATATTAAAATTGGAAGGCTTTTTTTGTCTTTATTTGAATTTTTAATATAGATAGAAACATGTGCCTAATATAAGCCACCTAACCTTTATTTAAATAAAAAAAATCAATTTAAATAAGAGTATATTAATAAATTAGTGGTTTTCTTTTCAATAAATTAAAAAATTTTAAAAATTATTTTTGTTAATATTTTACTGATAGTCTGATTCTTCAACAAAAAAAACTCTCTCATTTTTTATCTTAGAGAAATTTTAATAGTCGCTTTCTCTTTTTATTCTCCGTTCGTTTTTTAACCAATTTCTTATAAATTTAATCGGATTTGGCAATCCCCTCCCTATTTTTCTTCTTCTTTTGTTATGGTCGTTACATTTTATAAATAAGGTAGATATTCGGTCCCCTAATTTTAGTGGTGCTTTTCTTCCAGATTTGCTTCTAAGTTTTTTAGTCCTCTCTTGTGAGAGTGTAGTCTCCCATTGTTAGATCGATTCAGATCTAGTAAGTGGAGCTTGTTTTATTTTTTTGTGTATTTTTTTTCTTTTGTGATTTTTTTTCCAATAAGGTGATTCTGAATTCAAAGTTTGTTATAATCATATCTAAAATATACGAATCATCTATGTTAAAAAAATTCCACTCGTTCACCATGTTGTTGGAAGAGTCTACAATAATTTCAACTTTGAAGAGTACTTCAGATCTAATATGCAAGAGGTATAAGAGTAACAACTCTGTTGACAATACCAGGGACGATGAGATTTTTCATCCTGAAAAAATATGATCAATTGAACTTTCACTTTGTTTAATTAGTTCAACAATTATTAGAATTTATTATTCATTATTATTATATTAGAGTTTTGTACCATTTGACTTTTTATACGATATAATTGAGATTTAATGCTTTTATAAAAAAAAAATCTCCCTCAAGTAATTAAAAAAGTCTTAATAAGTGCCTTGGCGTAATATTTTTAAAATAATATTATTTATTTCAACTACTTATTTATATTAATATATTATTGAATATTATACACTATAGGATATGTACGAATAATGTCTCAACTTTAAGAACTAATATAGAATCTTTCAAATTTTGTAATTTATATACAAAATTTTTTCTGTTAATTTTTTACAAGTCTGTTAATAAAATCAAACCATACCAAAGTGTTGAAATGTATAGATGATGTTTGGTTGTAGGAATGTTGTTTTGATGGGAATGGAATTAATTAGAGAGATGAAAGTGGAATAAGATTTTACAAAAACTGTATTTGATACGTAGGAAAATGAAATTAAATTATATTAAAGTTAAAATTTGAAATAACAATTTTATCCTTTACTTAATACATAAACTAATACATAAAAGGTAAAAGGAAACTTCCCTAAATTTAGTAACATGGATAAAATGATTATTTTTATCGTTTTATTAAGAACAAAACAGATATTTTATAAATATTTCCATCTTCTTTCATAGGTAATTAATCTTTCTTTTAAAGAGAAAATCAAAATTGACAAATTTTCTCTCCAATCAAACATGATAAGGTACCAAACTTCCCTACTACTTGTGTACCTTATCTTAATTGGCTTAAATGTCTCTTTGAATGGTTTTACAATGATGAAATGGAATGGTAGAAAAGAACTTTCTAAACCCTCTTTTAACCATCTAAAATTTCATTTTTATTGTCCCAAATTATGGGGTAAAGAATAGAATCAAACATGGTAATCAAGATCGCGATCTTGTATCGTACTTTTGATCTGGATTGTGATTAGGATCGAAAAATTCTATGATCGAGATAGGATTGCGATCTTGATCGTAAGAAAGGATCGTAAGATCGTAAAAAAAATCATAAGATCGTATAAGTTAATTTTAAAAAAAATAGAGGCCCAAAACGCAGCTTTAGTCCTTGATATTTATGACTAGGAATTTTGATCTTTTGTTTGTTGAATTGATGCATAGATATTGTCACTTTGGTGACTTATGAACTAATTTATGAAAATATCATGAAATTGTGATAATTTTATATATTTATTTAAAATATATATTATTAAATATATAGATTAATTATTTTTTAAAATTGATAAGATCTTACGATCCTCGATCCGATCTTACGATTCGATCTATCTTATGCCTCTCCCGATCCTACTTAAAATCTCGATCTTGATTACCTTGAAATCAAATAGTTTGTCATATTTGTCCTCCCTTCACATTTTGAATGAAAAAACTAACAGAAAGAATTCTATACATAAATTACAAAATTTAGAGGTATTTTTTTTTTGTCACTTTTTAAAGTTGAGAAAATTATATATATATGACTTATAATTTAAGAAACTTGAGAAAGTTATTTGTTTCACTTTTTAAAATAGAGAAAAATTGTTTGTGCACAATTTAGATAAAATTTTATGAGCTTTTAAGATCTCTGATATGTGATTTTCAATCAAATTGTTGCTCATATGAGAAATTTTGAAAAGATATTTTTTATTCTTATCTGGAGGCATATGACACTCACTGTTATATTTATTAATTTAAGAATAAATTTTTTATTGACAGTGGGAGGCACATTTTAATACATAGTTTTATTTGTGAATTACTATGAAAAATGTGTTTGAGTTACCACCTCTATGCCTTTTTGTAAATATATAATTTTGGTTAATTAATAAATTTGTGCTGAACCAAAATTTATATTGATTTGAAGGCCAAATAATGACCATAAAGTGCTTAATTTTATGACAAGGTTTTTTGGCATGTACTTTGATGGTCATATATTTTGAAATTATTTAAATGTCATGTGAAGTGATTTTAAGCTCATGTGAGATTAGAAAATGATTCTATTATTTATTGGGATATATTGTCATAAAAATTAAATTTTTTATGGACAATGAAATGAGAATATTCTAATTTTTCATTTTATGGAAATAGTTTTAGGCCATTATTTTATAAAGCCTATTGTGAGTTAATTAATATTTTATGGAATTTAAGAGATGTGATAAATTTTCATTAAAATGATAATGGCATGTGAAAAGCTTTTATAAGCTTAATTTATGTGATAAAGCATGAAAATGCTAGGGATATATTTATAGAATTTTTATTCTATAATATATGAGATTTTTTAATGATCATATTTTTGTGGGCTTTTAAGCCATATATGACAAAGCAAATTTGTCATGAGATTTGGTAATACCTCAATATTTATTTTGAAAAATATTTGAGGATATGTATGCATGCATAATTGTTGATTTTGTGATTTCTTCACAAAAATGAATTTCAAAATTCATATGTGATATTTTATAAGTGCCACAAGAATATTATTTTTTGGGTGAACATAAAAATTTGTGAAATTCTTGTAAAAGGCACAAAACCCATCAATAGTGGGGGTACATGATTTTGTGGATATATTCTAAATTGGAGTTCACCTTAATTTTGACGGTATATTTTTATTGTGAGAAATTGCTATGCAATTCATAATGTGAAATTACATTGTTCATTTTTGGAACTATTTTTATTGTGAATATGTGACCCAAATAATATTGTGAGATTAAGCATATATTTATTTGTGATCAATTTATAAATTGATACTATCTCAAAGAGATGAAGATATGCCTAACTAGTTTAAATTTGAGTAAGCCTAATTGGTGCTACTTCCTATAGTACAAAGTTGTACATATAGATGATACTAATTTTTGTCACATATAATTGAGTTTGAAAAGTTCCTTAAATGAATTAATGTTTTATTTTATTGGCTAGTATTATTATTTGGTGGAAGAATATATTAAAAATATATTTTGTGAATTTTGGGATACCCGCCAATAATAATTATGAGTTTTTTTTAAGCCAATAAATTGTGATCACTTATTGTGATGAATACCGTCATTACTAGATTCTTTGAATTGTGTGTTTTTCTGAAACTATAGCTATAGTCAAAGAATCTGGTGTGTGTACATCGAGGGGGATAAATCTATAAGCCCATAGATTAAAAACAACCTATGAGGATACCCTACCTTGTGATTAGAAGTCCTAAGAACTTGATTCAAAGGGACGAACGAATCATATAGTGGCTGTTGAAATGCACATTTAAAAGAGTTTTGACTCTTAATTTATCCCTATGATGTAAGTGCATTTTCCTGCAATGATATGTGAGGTTGAGTTTTCAAAAACTCTTAATGAAGTCTGTAGCTCTATAAGAGTGGGGTATCTTAATTGCAGGAATACCCTTGACAAAATTCACCTATTTGAATGTGACAGAGCGGTGCCGCTCCTATGAGAATATAAAAGGGCATATATTCTTGAAACACATTCAAAAAAACAAGGTGCGCACACGGTCGCATAATGTGCGGGCTATGGCTCATATATTGCACCTGGGTTATTATATGCAAGGTATATGTCTTGTCTCTCTTAAGCAGTTATGATTCAAGGCAAATACCACCATGGCTCTGGATCAAGATATATATTTTTGCTAAATATAGATTCAAGGCAATTTAGCTATCTATATTATGCATAATAGTCTGTCTCTACCCAAATGTAAAAACTAAAGTATAAAAATGTGTGTGTTAATTTATAATAATAAGTGGGGGATTGTTGGATATTATTATAAATTAATAAAATTAATTTATTAAATTAATTAATATAATAATATGTTATAAATAATTGAAATGAGAATGTTACAAATTGACTAGTTCAAAGCTTAGAATTAATGGTAGCATTAAAATACTTTAAGTAATAGTGCAAGTTTGTGACATATATATGTGTGTTGGTTAGAAGAGACACCACTAACAAAATAGGAGAACGTGCAATAAGAGATTTTCTTGTTTATAAAATTATAGTATACATATCATGTGTGTTATTTGGGTAGAGAAAGGTGTGGGAGACAGAGTCATGTCTACTTCCTCCGTGCAGAGGTTGTAGACATACAGGCGAGTACTGGGCTGTTGTATCCTGAAGGTAACTGAGTACCCCTGCACCGGGTGATATAGCAAAATAACCCGTGGGAGGCGTGAATTACCTTAAAAATAACAGATACCCGTGCCTCAGTTCGGTACCACGCGTATTATAATTTCTCTAACAAATTTATATTTTCCTATTTTTTAGTGTTTATTCTTATTTTCAGGTTGTTGCCCTAACAATTTATTGAAAAATTATGTTTGTGAAGTTGGAAATTAAAGTTTTTTTTTTGTTACATTTTAGTTGTGTAATACTAAAATTCTGTAAAGCCGTATTAATATAGGTAGATGTTTAAACTTATATTGTGTTAAGATTGTAAAGGGAAGAAAGTAGTGGGGAAAAACCCTCTCTAATGTTCTCTCTTTATCATTCATCTTTGCAGCGTATTTATACATGAAAATAAGAAATCCTAATCAAACTCCTAGAGTTATCCTTAAACATGGATAACGATCTTATCTACCAAAATTCAAAATATAATATTCCTAAAAACTTATCTAAAAATATTCTTTCGTAATCCTAACTATTTATAAAATATTTCAATTCAAATATACATATATCCAAATATATGTATATCCACATCAATTCAAATATACATATATCCAAATATATGTATATCTACATCAATTCAAATATACATATATCCAAATGTATGTATATTCACAACACCCCCCTCAAGTTGGAGCATTAAGATCTCGAATGCCCAACTTGCGAAGAAGGAAATCTAGTCGTTGTTTCCTAATCGAATAAGAAAATCAGGTCTTCAATTCAATTTCTTCCAACCAATCTAGTTGGAGTATCCACACAACCAATCTAGTTGTCCGTTATTGTTTCCCAATCGAAGAAGAAAATCAGGTCTACAATTCAATTTCTTCCAACCAATCTAGTTGGAGTATCCACACAACTAATCTAGTTGTCCGTTGTTGTTTCCCAATCGAAGAAGGGAATCATGTCTTCGATTCAATTTCTTCCAACCAATCTAGTTGTCCAAGCTCGAGAGCTTTTCTTCAATTCATATAAGGATTTTCGAAGTTCACATAGCTTCCCACACTCCTCTTGAGGTAGAAAACAATGGTCGAAGTACTGGATCGCCATTAATAACCCAGTACCAAAATCACCAGAAACCATCTTCAAACTTGGCATCTGACTTATCAATGTCCTTTAAAGCCTATCCTGATGGCTAGAAAACTTTCAAAATTTGACTCTCAAACCTCCAAACGTGCACTCGTTGCACTCTGAATGGAATAAATAGTAGATCTTTCAAATCAAGAAAAAACATGGCCTAGGGTTTACGATCTAGGGTCTAGGGTCTAGTGACCCTAGAGACCCTAAACAAAATTGCTTTCAATATATGTATATCTACATCAATTCAAATATACATATATCCAAATGTATGTATATCCACAAAAAAACAAAGTGTCGATCTGGGGGCAAATGATGAAGTGAAATCAGCTAAAAATGATTATTGGAAAATTTTCAGAATTATTTCTCAAGGAGTTGCATAGCGTTTAAAAAAAAAAGTGAAATTTCTCAATCATAATCATGTTCTTTCGGTTTTCTATTTTCTTCAATTGACTATCAAAACATATCTCCTAGACCTTTAGGTCTTCTATATAACAAAGGCATTAGAAATTACAAACTAGCTTTTTTTTTACTTGTTCAGTCTTCGAAAAAGTTTCAATTGAACTCGATATATGTTATACACTTGATTATAGTGAGAGAATCTTTTAATAAAAATAACAACATTCATTAAAATTTAAACCCATGACCTTATCTAAGGTTGGGAAACTCCCAACCTCTAATAAATATTAAAGTTGGCACAATTAAAAGAAAAGGGCAAGCCCAATATAAACTGTAGTGGCCCAAGGAAAAAATATAAAAGAAAAGCCCATTCAATTCAGTGGATATATAGGAGGCAAATTTATTTTGGTTAAAATGTATCAAGGCTTTCTTAGTTTTGGGTCATAAACACATATATCCCCTGAGACCTCCAACAGATATAATTTACATTGCTTCTTATCTTTTAACATTAACCAAACATTTTCACAAAACCATCATTAACTTGAACAAAAAATTAAAAAAATATGTTTTTGAAGACTAATTAACTTTGATCTTTTTCTAAACAAGAAAAGAAAAGTATTTTCAACTTGATCTTAATTTTAAATATTATATTTAAATGAAAATTTTCCAATTTAACCCCCTTAATTAGTTATTTCATAACAATCTTCTATGTCATGACTGGTGACCTAAACCTTTAGCCCAAACTAATACCAAGAGGTCTAAATGGGCCGGCTCACCAAGGCATGCACAACTTCAACATCGGAATATTGGAATGATAAACTGAGTTTTTGTTTGGATGAACCAGGCCATGTTTCTAATAATGGTAGAAAAGAAGGAGAATATTGTAAAAGACACCAATAATCCCTTCACTATCACTCTCCATTCAAACTCATAAAGTTGTAACCATTAAATACAAATATTTTAAATGTAAACCGCCGAAAATGTATTAGTGCTTGGCTCTTCTATGCATTAATATGTTAGGTCGATTTTATTTTATAGTTTTCTTAATTTTTTTTATTTAAATTTGAGAAATTATAAACTTTTTTTAAAGAATATCTAAAGTATGAAAGATATAGATACAAAAAAAATTAAAAACTCCACATAAGTCGAGATTTATATGTGTTTATTTGTGTGAAATTTTTTATTTTTGTGTGTCTATAACTTTTATTCTTTAGAAAAAATTTACAATTTTTTATATTTAAATAAAAAAGTGAAAAAAATTATAAAAAAAAGTCGGTCTAATAAACACTAAATCCATTCTCGTAAGCTTCGGAAAGAAATTACTGAGAGATATTTCATTAATAGAACACGGTTCAGAATCATTGGCAGCATGTTTTCCAGAACGTGATTCTATTCCTTTAGGATTGGTTGACTCCATTCGGCGACCATGCAAGACGAATGCAGGTTCTTGAGGAAATGGCAACTGAATTGAATCATTACTAAGATATTGAACAACTGTATTCATTGAAGTCCTCACATCTGGATTTTCTTGAACACATAACAACCCAATTTGGATGCATCTAATCATCACTTCACTATATGATTCAAGTTCTATCATATTTGAATCCAATAACTCTGACCAATTTCCACCACTCCATTGCTTCCAAACCTGCAACAATTATATATAAAATGAATTGTTCAAACTTCAAACAATTGTTGTTCTATACTTCTAATTAGATTTTGCAATGTTAATTTTGCTCTAGAAGTTGAGATGAGTATATATATATATATATATATATATATATATATATATATATATATATATATATGAACAATACTATTCATGAGAGAAACAAAGATAATCATCATAGTTGTACTTACATAACTTAATAGTCCACCGACATGTTGTGATGATCCTTGACAATTGGCATTTCGCTTTCCACTAACTATTTTAAGAACTATAACTCCAAAACTGGAAACATTTGACTTTTTTGAAAATTGTCCAAGCATTGCATATTCTGGAGACATATAACCACTAAAAACATATGTAAGAATTTCACCTAGCAAATACTATATACAAACATTTTGTTCATCAATCTAAACACATTAGAAATAGAAAATTTTCCTTATTTTAGATCAAGCATTACTCAAATAGCATTAGGTCCACACATCCATGATTCAAATATACTTATAGATAAATATAGAAGAATATATATAGAAAGAAATTAAAAATTTTTAACTTACTATGTTCCAACAATTCTATTTGTATTTCCTTCAATTTCACTTATAGCAACCATTTTTGTCAAGCCAAAATCTGAAATTTTTGGATTCATCTCATCATCTAATAAAATATTGCTAGGTTTGAGATCACGATGTATTACTTTAAGGCGAGAATGTACGTGAAGATAAAGAATTCCTTGGGCAATTCCTACTATGATTTTATAACGCTCCACCCAGTTCAATACTCTTGTTCTTTGAGAACCTGAATATAAATTAATGTGTTATGAGAAATTCAAATGAGATAATAAGTGAAAATAATCTTTAAACGATTTATATATTAAATAACATTATATATAGAATACTAAATAAATACATGCATGACATTAATTTGAAAATATGGGTAAAACTTAATAGCTAGGTTTAGAAGTGCCAAACCAAATAGGAAGTAGTCAAGGCTCTTGTTGGGAACAAATTCATAAACAAGTATTTTCTCTTGTTCTTCCAAGCAAAATCCTAATAATGCCACCAAATTTCTGTGTTGAAGTTTGGCAATTAATAAAATCTCATTTTTGAATTCTTTGACTCCTTGTCCAGAACTTCTTGAAAGTTTCTTAAGAGCTATTTTTCTATCATCCGGAAGAATGCCCTGAAATAATTGTTTTATATATATATATATATATATATATATATATATATATATATGCATTATTATATATATTGATTCTATTGTCTAAATGTTGATTGTTAACTTGTGGTTGTATATATGTATGCATGATAGCATTTGTCACCTTAAAAACTTCTCCAAATCCCCCTTTGCCTATTCTGTTTTCTTGGGAAAACCTATTTGTTGCTGCTTCAATTGTTGCCAAACTGAACTGCAAGGACTCTATAGTGGAGCTTTCACTTCCAACTAGACAAAACGTTCAAATTTTAAAGATTGTTAATACACACACATATACATATACACCTTTTTATTTGTTTTCTAATATTAGATGTATAAATTTATTATGAATATAATTGATTGAATTTTCAATCATTTTGATCATTACATAATACAGTTTTCCTCAAGAATAGCTTTGTATCTCTTACTCCTTTTTCTTTGCAAAATGTAGTATGCAAACCAAAAAAGTATGAGCGAAACAACTAGAAGGACCACAACTACAACAATAATAATGGTTCGTGATTGCCTCTTCCACCAATTTTTCCAATGTGGTTGCTAGTTGTTGATTGAAGTTGTCTGGCTGGTCCTCTACAATTTCCGAAGAGACTATGAATTTAGGGGTTGTGTCCAATCTAGAGAAGAAATAGTGATTGGAATAACGGAGCATGCACACATCGTACCAAACAATAGCCTCCTCCTTAGAGAATTGGCATTCAGAGGATAAGAATTGGGATGCGTTACCCACACATTGGTGGCAAAGGTGAGGGGATATATCGCCTTTACACATGAAAAGGCCATAGCCATACATTGTGTTTGATTGGCTTTTGCTAGATATTGTGGTGTTGTAGAATCCCATGTTGCCGGAAGATGAGACTAAGGAAGATAGTAGATTACGTAGGTTTATTTGGTAAGCACTGCCGGCAGTAAAGTTTTTGTTGCTGGAGCAGTTGTGGCTGGCATAAAATTGATCGTGCTCTTACCCAAAAAGAAAGAGACCAAAAAAAAAAAAAAATAGTGTCATTTTCTTTAATGCTGGAGTGGCTAAGTCACAATTGAGTAGCTTAATTATTAGTATGTACTACTACAGTACTACTATATAGCAAATCCGGCATGCACTGTGCAAGAGTATACAACGTAGAGGAATTTGAGAACCCCATTTCTAGTATGATGTGGCGAAGACAATTATGACAGTCTTGGGTGGACAAATCCGGCATGCACTGTGCAAGAGTGTACAACGTAGCATTATTATAAGTACTAAGGTTTGCTTCTTTGACTGCAAATTTGGACTTGGCTGCCTCCTCCACCACATCATTCAATCTCAATGTGTTTTCTAATACCCGCTTTTCCGTGTTTGGTACTTTAATATTGGGAGAATACAAGATGCCAGTATTAGGATGTTTTTGGAGGGTAGAGAAGAAAGAGCGGTCGGAATATCGAAGCATGCATTCCTCGTACCAAATGATGGCCTCTTTGTTGTTGGGACAAAGTCTTGCAATTCGATCGCGTCGGCACATGAAGAGGCCGTAAAGAGGGTCATACTCGTATGCTTCTGAATTGATCAACAAGGGAAGAAGAAGAAGAAGAAAATAGGCTAACTTGATACTCATCATCGTATTTTAATTTGTTGGTTTGATGATGATATCCAAGGTTTATGCTCAGAATTTTAGATATAATAATAATTATTATATGGTTCACGGAAGGAAATTAAACTCTATCAATCAAGTTGTCCGATTCGGATACTCTAAATTTAAGAAATTATATATATTTTAAAAATATGAGATAAAAAAATTGGTCCCTAATTATTTATGATATATTAGATATACAAAAGTCTCACATTTAATAGGATAAGATACTCAATAAAGTACTTAAGGAGCTTGTTCTTCCCCTTACGAGTGATGAATTAGCTTTTGAGGGAGGGTTTTATAAATTACTTGAGTTTTAACATAGTATCAGAGTGTAATAGCCTTATAACCCATGACGATCTAAAGTCTAAGATGTGAAAAATAAACTCCAGTAGATATATTGAAAAAAAATGTAGTCTCTAAAGTTTTAAAAAAGTGTACAAGCCAAAAAAAAAGTAGGCTAAAGTATTGTTTTGGTCCTCAATGTTTGCATGAAGTTTAATGATGGTCCTCAATGTTTCAAAAGTTTAATGTTGGTCCTCAATGTTTTTTTTTGTTGATTTTGGTCTTCGAACGTAACACCGTTAACTTTTGCCGTTAAGTGATGACGTGGCAGGCTGATGTGGCACACCCTCTCTCCTACGTGTCATATTTTAATGACGTGGCATGCCACATCATCATCTTCTTCATCTTCATCTTCTTCAATCCTCTTCCTCTTCCTCCTCCTTCTTCATCATCATCCCCACCACCACCACCCCACCGCCGGTACCACCACCACCGCTACCGTTGCCGCCGCCACTGTTGGAGAAGCCATTGCCGAGAAAAGGCAAGCTTTTTGCAGGCAGTGATGAAAGCTCTGCTTCTGGCAGGGCCACTCCCTCAATGGAGACACCCACCACCGCCACTTGACTCCTTCGAGATCCCTCCGGTCACCATCCCTTCAAGCTTTTGCAGGCAGTGATGAAAGCAGGTTCAACAAAGCTCCTCCCATGGCGTCCTTCGACCCTTCTCTCTCCTACACTTTCTCTGTCCTCCCTTGCACGCACGCAGCCTTGAGTGAAGAAGAAGGTGAAGGAGAGGAGGAGGAAGAAGAAGGAGGAGGAAGAGTGATGAAACAGATGAGGCGATTGGGGATGAAGGGTGCATGGTTTGGGGAAGTGGAGGGGATTGGGGATGAAGCCATTTTAGAGATGGTGGCGGCGGCAACAGCGACGGTGGCGGTGGTGGTGGTACCGGCGGTGGGGTGGTGGTGGTGGTTGGGATGATGATGAAGAAGACGAAGAAGAAGAAGAAGAAGAAGAAGAAGAAGGAGGAAGAGGAAGAGGATTGAAGAAGATGAAGAAGAAGAAGATGATGATGTGGCCAAGATGGATGATGTGGCATGCCACGTCATTAAAATATGACACGTAGGAAAGAGGGTGTGCCACATTAGCCTGCCACGTCATCACTTAATGGCAAAAGTTAACGGTGTTACGTTCGAGGACCAAAATCAACAAAAAAAAACATTGAGGACCAACATTAAACTTTTGAAACATTGAGGACCATCATTAAACTTCATGCAAACATTGAGGACCAAAACAATACTTTAGCCAAAAAAGTATTTGAGACTCAAAAACAATACAAGCCCAAATAATTTAAAAAGGTTAAGTCATAAATCCAAAAAAACCTAGTTAGACTTGAGGAGGAATATTGGACATACAAAGTCCCACATCTGATCTCGTAGGATAAAATACTCAATGAAATATTTAAGGAACTTGATTCTTCTTCCTTACAAATTAACTTTTGAGAAAAAGTTCTCAAGTAACTTGAGTTTCAACATGATAAATAGATTGTTTTGTTTCTATCTCTTTCTTTAAAAATTGTATCATTCCAGCAAAGTATGCTTAATTATTTGTGCTTAAGGTGTCCCACTCGTAAGTGGAATGGTCTACACTCCACAACAATAAAGAACCTTTTGGAATTTGCTTTATTAATCAGGCCAAAGCCAAATTTAAAGTGTCTCCACTAAGCTCGGTCTCTTTCACCAATATTATTTTATCTCATTTTCGGAAAAGAGAAAATGTAATTAATTAAGTCCAAATTGTATTATTTATCAGAATTTGGCGTCATGTATGTGATCGTGTGGATTAGAGTGGAAACACAACTTTATTAAACTAAGTAATGGGAATTTCAATTTGTTGCTGCCAACATGCATGCAGGATCCTGCATGTGATAAAAATTGCAGTTTTATATTCATTAAAAAATTGTAATATTTTCACTTACGGCACTACGTACGGAAACAGGCCATCCGAGTATGCAAGAACTGGGAGTGGGTGAACAAGCCACTTTCTTTACAATATTTGTAATGTAAAATTCTGCATCTAATAAATTTTATGTCATAATTTTATCTGCTAAATACGTTTTTTCTCATTTTTTTATTTTTAACACACTTTTTTTTTTATTCTACAGTACTTTACATCTCTTCACTTATTATTCGTGTATTTCTATTAAACATAGCCTATATATGACTCAGGTTGATTTAGACAAAAAATAAAAATTTTGATTAAAATTGGCTAAAGTTTTATTTTAGTCTTCTATGTTTCACCAAAGTTCTAAATCAATCATTTATGTTTCAAAAGTTCGAAATCAGTTATATATGTTTCCAAGTTGTTCAAATAATAAGCCCTTTAATTTTGCTTTTCACCGTTAGTATTTTTCGTTAAATGATGACAGATGATATAGACAAAGTCTCTCTTTTCTAAATGCCGTTTTAAACTAATATGGATAATATTGTTGAGCCATGTAAAATCTAAAATAAACTAAAATAAATACTAAATGTGTACGTACATTTACTAAAAATAAAGGCCAAATATACAAGAATTCAAAATAAACTAAAATACAGGCGCCACATAAGAGATATGTTTTGCCCACATTAGTTGTCCGCGTCATCGTTTAACGGAAAACACTAACGGTGTCACATAAAAGGTTAAAGGCTTATTTGAAAAGACTTTCAAACATATATAGAGGACTAATTTAAAATTTTTTATACATAAAGACTGATTTGAAATTTGGGTGAAATATAGAGGATTAAAATAAGGTTTTGGCCATTAAAAATTTGAAATTCATTAATGACACTATACTTAAAAATTTAGCTTAAAATAAATTATAATTAAATGATTATATATATAAATTAACATGTTTAATAATATTTACCAATTATTTTAATAAAATATATATATGAAAATTAATGTATTTACACAAAGTAAGGTTCTCCTAAAATGTTGAAAATAATTACTAGGACATTTAGATTTTCTTGAGCCAAAAAAGTTATACAAATTAATATGATTTCAGTAAAAATCTTATCACTTAATTTATTCTTCTATTTAGTAAAATTAAGATTAGTGTATTCTCAGCTTTTATTATATATACTATTTTATGAAGATTTGTATGTTGACCCATTATCGTGTAGTAGTTTCGAAATCAATCAATTCCATCGACCTAATTATAAGGAAACTGAATTCTCTGGAATGAAATTAGAAGTTGTGTAACCTACATTGCGACTTTTCATAAACAAAAATGGGAGTTAATTAATAAATAAAAATAAATCACATCTTATATCTTATATGTGTGGGTTAATTAATAATGCACTTGTGTAAACTAATTCGGAGAATGGTACTGACTTAATTATGAGTCACTTTATAGACCGACTGAATCATGAGTCACTTTTTTTAAAAAATCATTTTTTAATATTTTAAAACAATATTGTTAATTTTTTATTTTAAATTTATTTAAAAAATAAAAAACCTCTTAAAAAAATAAAAATCAATTAAATTTGTTATCATAAAATAAAATATCTAAATTAATGTATTTATTTTAATTTTTTCTATCATATTTAATTTTAAATGAACTTTTACTTAAACATTTTTATTAATAAAATTTTTATCCATATTATAAGAATAAAATATTAACCTAACACATAAATTATCATAAATTTATACACTTATATTAATTTTAAGTTAATTTAGATTAATTTATAATTTTTTTTAAAAAAAAATAGTGAGCTGGCCCGTAACTAAATGAACCAAACTAATTTTTAGCAACAGTTTGGACAATTATTTGTCAGTGACAATTATTCGTTTTTAAACAAACTAATTTTTCTCGTTCTAATCCTAACTATTCATTTAACTTGTAAACAAACTAATTAACTTGCTTTTATGTTTTGGGTCTAAACTAATTAACTTGCATATGATCTGTTTTGACAATCCTAGCCTGCAGTGAGCAAACAGCAAATAGAAGCAAATTTAAAGTGCATTCATGGACTTGTCCATATAAAGAAATTTTACAAATAGCTTTGTTTAAAGTGCTCCACTATATATGCTATGCTGCGTCTCTTTTCATCTTTTTATCTTTGTCGGAGGAGAAAAGAAAAAGAAAAAACTAAAATGTCCACTAAAACATTTTCGGATAACAACAAATGCCATTTCATATAATTCAGGGTCTCATGAAAAAAAATAATGAAAGTTTAATTTTTGTCATCCTTCTCATTATTTTATTGCACATGCATGCTTCTTTTCCTCCCTTGTTAAGGTGGTTATACATATTGAATGCAGATAGTTTCTTTTTTTTAAAAAAAATCTGGATCAAACTATATATATATATCCTTTCAAAACGATCGATATTAATGTAGAGCTATATACGTAGCTTAAAGAATTAGTACAGTAAATCATTCTTTCGGATATTATATTGATATTTTTCCCCTTAATTAGGTGCCACGGGCTGAAGTTTAATAGTACAGAATTTTAATACATGTCTCAAATCAATTAGTCCTTAATTTATTTAAAGTGAGTCATTATTAATATGAATTTATATTAATATGAACAAATGTTAGTGGAATATACTAAAATTCATTAATTCTGTAATATAGAACTTTTATTTGTCACAATTTTTTATAATGGAAATGGTAATGTGAGCCTCAAATTCTACATTAAAGAATTATTTAGTTGCGTCCTCTTATATTATTCAGTTTCCTTCAGTTTCTTTTGAGCTCAAATATATATAGCTAGCTCCAAATAATTTTCTTTATTCAATATATTTTAAAGTTCTAGCTCTAATTTAGAGTTTAGGAGTTACCGAAAGGTCGCCAAAAACAGAGCCTTAGCTTACATATATTTCCTCAATATTATAATTAATTGATCTTGTGACTTTTATTAAAGAATTGTGTGACCCCGATGATAATGATGATGATGAAGGAGAAAAGAAGATGAGGTGGCAATATGTGGTGACGTAGCAGTGATGTGTCATGCCACGTCATTAAAATATGACACGTAGGGAGAGAGAGTGTGCCACATAAACATATCACGTCATCATTTAACGGCAAAAGTTAACGGTGTTACGCTCGAGGACCAAAATTGATAAAAAAAACTTTGAGGACCAACATTCAACTTTTGAAACATTGAGGACTAACATTAAACTTCATGCAAACATTGAGGACCAAAATAGTACTTTAGCCATTCAAAAAATTTACAGTATTTTTAGTAGCAATTTCTGTGATTGTTACTAAATATCTGCTGCTAAAACCTAATTTTGTAGTAGTGTATATATATATATATATATATATATATATATATATATATATATATATATATATGGATATTCTCAGCCATCAATGAAGTTTTTATCCATATAGAAAAGGAGGAAAATACTGTAAAAGATACCAATCCCTTCTCAATACTGTAAGTGGTCTACTCACTACTGTGAACCTATATACAAATATTTTAACGAGTTAATAATAAGTAATGTCTTCCGAAACAAATGTATTGAACCTTTATATTCTTACAAAAAAAAAGGAAAAAAAAACGTAAGCTTCATATACTAACGAGGAAAGAAATTACTCATAGACATTTCATTAATAGAACATGGTTCAGAATCATTGGTAGCATGTTCTCGAGAATGTGATTCCATTCCTCTAATGGTTGGCTGATCCATTCGATCATGCAAGAAGAATGCAGGCTCTTGAGGAAATGGCAGCTGAATTGAATCATTGCTAAGATATTGAACAACTGTATTCATTGTAGGCCTCACATCTGGATTTTCTTGAACACATAACAACCCAATTTGGATGCATCTAATCACTTCACTATATGATTCAAGCTCTATCAGATTTGAATCCAATATCTCTGGCCAGTTTCCACCACTCCATTGCTTCCAAGCCTACAACAATTATGTGTAAAAATTGTTCAAATCAGTGTTGTTCTACCTCTAATAAATAGTTTTTTACAATGTTAGTTAATCTTGCTCTAAATGCTGAGATGAGTATATGAACAATATATTATTGATCAGAGAAACAAAGATTATCATATATTCTATTTTATTTTTAAATTATAAAATAACTTTTTGTGACACCAAAAAAGTGTTATACAAAAAAAAAACTCAACAATCATATTAATATAGATAGATATATACTTACATAACTTAAAAGTCCTGTGACATGTTGTGATCCATGACAACTGCTATTTCGCTTTCCACTAACTATTTCAAGAATTATAACTCCAAAACTGAAAACGTCCGACTTTTCTGAAAATTGTCCAAGCATTGCATATTCTGGAGACATATAACCACTGCAAAAAAAAAAAAAAAGAATAAGAGAATTTTAACCAAAAAATACTACCAACATTTTGTTCATCCATCTAATTAAAGACATTAGAAAGGGATTTTTTTCCTATTTTAGATCAAGTATTACTCAAATAGCATTAGGTCCACACATTCTACTAATAGTTAGATAAATGTAGAAGTGAAGAAAGAAATTAAAATTTTGTAACTTACTATGTTCCAACAATTCTATTTGTACTTCCTTCAGTTTCACTAATAGCAACCATTTTTGCCATGCCAAAATCTGAAATTTTTGGATTCATCTCATCATCTAACAAAATATTGCTAGGTTTGAGATCACGGTGTATTACTTTAAGGCGAGAATGTTCGTGAAGATAAAGAATTCCTCGAGCAATTCCTGCTATGATTTTATAACGATCTGACCAACTCAATACTCTTTGTCTTTGAGAACCTAGGCACATAAAATTGTCATGAGCAGGTCAAATGAGAGGATAAGTAAATATAATTTTTAAACAATTTATTAAGCAAACTATATATAGAATACTAGATAAAAACATGTATATATCACATTTATTTGAGAATGTGTGTAAAACTTAAGATATATAGCTAGGTTTAGAAGTGCCAAACCAAATAGGAAGTAGTCAAGACTCTTGTTGGAAACAAATTCATAAACAAGTATTTTCTCCTGTTCTTCCAAGCAAAATCCTAATAATGTCACCAAATTTCTGTGCTGAAGTTTGGCAATTAATAAGATCTCATTTTTAAATTCTGTTACTCCTTGTCCAGATCTTTTTGAAAGTCTCTTAACAGCTATTTCTTTACCATCCGAAAGAATACCCTGAAATTGTTAATTATTAATTAGATTTATATATATATAGAGAGAGAGAGGAGACATATACTAGAATGTAAGAGTTACTAATTACCATTATTGGATCACAAGTTAACAATCAACATTTTTGTATTAAAACAATCAACGTGCTTCTTGTGAGGATATATATATGTATATAATTAATGTGGCAATTGTCACCTTATAAACTTCTCCAAATCCACCTTTGCCAATTCTGTTTTCATGAGAAAACTTATTTGTTGCAGCTTCAACTGTTGCCAAACTAAATTGCAAGGACTCTAGAGTGGTGAATTCATTCCCAACTAGAAAAGCACACAAGAATGTCAAAGCACGTTATATATACCTAAATTTATTAAGAATTGATAGTTGTCTATGATTTTGATCATTACGTACAATTTTCCTCAAGCATAGCTTTGTATCTCATGCTTCTTTTTCTTCGTAAAATGTAGTATGTGAAACCAAAAAGCATGAGCGAAACAACTATAAGGACCACAACCACAACTATAATAATGATTCGTGATTGGCCTTCCTCTTTTCCTGTACACAAACATTAATAACATGTAGATACAAGGTACAATTGTTTACATGCCATTAAGAAATTTTTTTATAGGTGTATCCTTGAGTTTGGATTCTTTAAAGTTAAAATTTTATGAAGTTTCTGAAGTTGATTCAATACTCAATTCTGATTGGTCCAAAATTTAAGAAATTAAAAAAATTAAAAATTAAAAAAGAACATGCAAGAGACAACTTCAAGAACTTTAGAAAATTTCAACTCTAGAGGATCTGTTCTCGTAACATTACCTTTATCTGCTGAAGCAGAAAACATACGAGTAGGGGTAGATGTAGGCGCTTCTGCAACGGTATTGTTTTTGTTATAAAAAGGGTATAAATCAAACCTCATGTTGCAGCTAGGGTACATAAACTCGACGATTCGCTTTCCAAGACAACAGGACTTGATTTCTTCTACTATGCTTTTTAGACACGTGGCACAATCTTGTGTGGACAAATCTGGTGTGCATTGTGCAAGAGTGTACAATGTCTCCCAATCAGTATCAGTACTACTGGCTTCTTCTGTTGCAAAAAATTTCTTAGCTTTAGCAACGTTGAGCCCTGATTTCGTTGCCTCTTCCACCAATTTGTCCAATGTGGGTGCTAGTTGTTGATTGAAGTTGTCTTGCTTGTTTTCTATAGTCATCGTAGACTCATTGAATTTTGGGCTTGTGTCCAATTTAGAGAAGAAATAATGATTGGAATAACGGAGCATGCACACATTTAACCAAAGAATAGCCTCCTTAGAGAATTGGCAATCAGAGGGTAAGAATTGGGATGCGTTACCCACACATTGGTGGCAAACGTGAGGGGATATATCACCTCGACACATGAAAAGGCCATACACTGTGTTTGATGGGCTCTTGCTAGATACCGTGGTGTTGTAGAATCCCAGGTTGTCGGAAGATGAGACTAAGGAAGATAGTAGTTTACTTAGGTTTATTTGGTAAGCACTGCCGGCAGTAAAGTTTTTGTTGCTATTGCAGTTATGGCTGAGATGAATTTGAACGTCATCTTACATAAGAAAGAGACAAAAAAAAAAGTTTTATAATTAGTAATATATAAAAGGTCAAAACCTCAAATTGGTCCCTTATGTTGTCATCAAGTTTCATATTGGTCCTTTATGTTTCAAAAAGTTTAAATTGGTCCTTTACGTTTGCAAGAAGTTCTAAATTGGTCCTTCTGCCCAATTCCGTCTAGTTCTGCCGTTAAGTGATGAGGTGTCATGCTGAGTTGCCACACTCTCTCTCCTACATGTACTGTTTAGCTGATGTTAGTTAACAAAAAACTAAGGACTAAAATGAAATAAAATATTTTTTTATAAAACAAAAATATAATTTTTCCACTTTCTCATCTACTCCTTCTTCCTCATCGTGCTGCTGCTACTGCACTTGAGCCATCCATGGCTTCTTCCTCCTATGGTAATCTTATGATCGTCTTACCCCAATCTGAGGGTCCCTGCTCTCAATTCGAAAAAGTATGGCTCTCTTACACTACACTAGAGTTTCTTCTTCTTTTTTTTATCCTTCAAATTCTATTTTTCCTTTTTTTTTCAAAATCCAATTTCTCTCCTTCAATTTTCAATCACACAAAGCTGAATCATAATTTGTATATTCCAGTACGGTGTTTATATGGGTTTTATCGGTGATTTTGTTGTTTGTTTGCGAGTTCACAGTGTCAATTTGTCTCCTTCCGAAAGTGCGTTAATGGTGGAGTCGAATTTTCCGGAGCTGACGATCATGGCACCGTTGAAAGAAGAGGAGTTAACGAAGACGGAGCAGAGTTTAAACGAGTCTCTTCCTTTCATGGGCATTATCTAGGTGCCGTTGATGATGTCAACGCCGCCGACGACATAAGACGAGCAAGCACATCATCAATGGCGATGGGGAAGAAGATGAAGATGGAATAATGGAAAAATTACATTTTTATTTTGTGAAAAATTAATTTATTTTATTTTAGTCCCTGGTTTTAGGTTAACTAAGGCTACGTCAACTAAGCAGTACATGTAGGAGAGAGACTATGACACCTCAGCAGGACACGTCATCACTTAACGGGAAAACTAGACAGAATTGGACGGAAGGACCAATTTGGAACTTCTTGCAAACATAAAGGATCAATTTAAACTTTTTGAAACATAAAGGACTAATATGAAACTTGATGACAACATAAGGGACCAATTTGGGGTTTTGACCTATATAAAAATACTTTTTAATTAAGAAAAGAACATGTATTATAATTAGTATAAAAAAATATTAAATGATGATTTTACCTGTACTATCATCTCCACTACCAAAATATAAAGACGTGACTGGCTCCGCATTGTCCTTGTAATAAAATCGTTGCGATCCAAACATCAAGTTGCAGGTAGGATAAAAGATTTCCGCTCGCTCAAAACTAAGATTAAGTACAGCAACTTCTGGGGACCATAAACTACGTTGTATGATGTGACGAAGACAATCATGACAATCTTCGGTGGACAAATCCGGCGTGCACTGCGCAAGAGTGTACAACGTTTTCACCACCGTATTATTATTCCCACTACTAACGTTTGCTTCTTTAATTGCAAATTTAGCATGATCCCCAGAAGATTTGGCTGCCTCCTCCGCCACATCATTCACTGTGTTTCTTAATACCCGATCTTCCATGTCTGATTCTGATACAGGCCTTGAATATGTCACTGAAGTAGTTCTAGGATCTGTTTGGAGGGTAGAGAAGAAAGAACGGTCGGAATATCGAAGCATGCACTCCTCGTACCAGATGATGGCCTCCTTGTTGTAGGGACACTTGGCGACGATTCGTTTGGTTGCGTGTTGAACGCAGTCGTGGCAAAGTCGAGAGGGGACGTCGCCTCGGCACATGAAGAGAGCGTAAACGGCGTCGTTTGTACCGTAGGTGGTGTTATGGAAAGAGGTATTTGCGGTGGCTAATTGGGAGGATAAGGAAGAGAGAAGAGTGGCGAGATTGAATTGGTAGGGAGTGTTGGAAGTGAAGTTTCTGGTGATTGTGCAGTTGGAACCGAAATAAAAAGGCCCATTGTATGCTGCTTCAGTAAGAACAGCAAGAAGAAGGAGAAAATGGGCTAACAATAACACACTCTTCATCATCATATCATAATTTGTTGGTGAGATCCAAGGTTTAATTTGTGCTCAGAATTTTAGATATAAGTTTATATGAATCAACTAGCTAGGCACGCAAAAGTATGCTTAATTATTTGTGCTTTAAGGTGTCCCACTCCTACGTGGGAATTGGAATGGTCTACACTCTACCACAAACAATAAAGAAACTTTAGGAATTGCTTTATTTATTAGGCCAAAGCCAAAGTGCTCCACTAAGCTTTGTCTCTTTCATCGTTAGAAAATATACTTTGTGTCTTATAGATAGTTGGTTGGAGTAATAGATACTCTATTTAATATAACACATAAATTTATCAAAAAATTATATACTATTTATACTTTTTAAAATTAATTTATATTAATTTTTTTTTTTTTTGAAAAAACTAATGTGTCAGCCCGCCAAGTACAATTAAATGGATCAACCTGTGGGCCGGCCCAATCATAGTTCTTATAAACCCACTGTAAATCATAAAATTAAAGTTGTATTCTTAGGGGGTGTCTGGTATTACTGCCAGTTTTTAAATTTATGTTTTTTGAAAATTGAAATCTATGGTATGTTTTTTTGTGTTCTGTTTTCTATTTTCTGTTTTTCGTCATCATCATATCATAATTTGAACTTAATTCCAAAATATATTTAAAAGATGCATGAAGCATAAAGGAATCAAAGATACCTACTCTATATTCACCTTTAAGAGAAGGAAGACCATAGTTCATGAAGAAATCATAGCAAAGCTTAGACATGACAAGCTATGAATGACAATCTAACTGCTAACACACTATAACTAACTCAGAATCTTCTACATGCTCTTCTTACTCTATCAATAAATTTTAATGTCTCTTTGTAATTATAAGCTATGAATGACAAATTGACAATGTCAAAAGTTTTTGCAGGTGTTGGGACTTGGGAGAAATTAATCACGGCATATATATATGGATATTCTCAGCCATCAATATAATGAAGTTCCTCAGCCATCAATATGTAAGTTTTCCGAAACAAATGTACTGAAACCTTTATTGTTACAAAAGAAAGGAGAAAAAAAAAAAACGTAAGTTTTGTATGCTAACGAGGAAAGAAATTACTCAGAGACATTTCATTAATAGAACATGGTTCAGAATCATTGGTAGCATGTTCTTCAGGACGTGATTCCATTCCTCCAATGGTTGGCTGACCCATTCGACCGAAGAATGCAGGCTCTTGAGGAAATGGCAGCTGAATTGAATCATTACTAAGATATTGAACAATTGTATTCATTGAAGGCCTAGCGTCTGGATTTTCTTGAACACATAACAACCCAATTTGGATGCATCTATTCACTTCATTACTATATGATTCAACTTCTTTCATATCTGAATCAAATATATCTGACCAGTTTCCACCTCTCCATTGCTTCCAAGCCTACAACAACATAATTATGTAAAATTAAATGTCCAAATCATTGTTACTTTGTTCCAATTACAGTTTTTACAGTGTTAATTTTGCTCCGAAAGTTGAGATGAGTATATGAACAGAACAATATGATTAACAGGAGAAATAATGATAATCATAATTATACTTACATAACTTAAAAGCCCATCGATATGTTGTGATCCATGACAACTAGCATTCCGCTTTCCACTAATTATTTCAAGAACTATAACTCCAAAACTGAAAATATCTGACTTTTCTGAAAATTGTCCAAGCATTATATATTCTGGAGACATATAACCACTACAAAAAAAAAAATTAACTCAACAAAAACACCAACATTTTGTTCATCCATATTTAAACACATTAGAAAGGGATTTTTCTTTTTCACCTATTTTAGATCAAGCATTACTCAAATAGTATTAGGTCCACACATTCAACCGTAGTTAGATAAATGTAGAAGTAAAGAAGGAAATTAAAATTTTGTAACTTACTGTGTTCCAACAATTCTGTTTGTACTTCCTTCAGTTTCACTTATAGCAACCATTTTTGCCATTCCAAAATCTGAAATTTTTGGATTCATCTCATCATCTAACAAAATATTACTGGGTTTGAGATCACGATGTATTACTTTAAGGCTAGAATGTTCGTGAAGATAAAGAATTCCTCGAGCAATTCCTGCTATAATTTTGTAACGCTCTAACCAATTCAATACTCGTTTTCTTTGAGTACCTAAACATAAGTTTGTGCTCAAATGAGAGAATAATAAATATAATCTTTAAACAATTTATAAGAGCAAATTATATATAATACTAAATAAATACATGCATCACATTAATTTGAAAAATATGGCTAAAACTTAAAATAGCTAGGTTTAGAAGTGCCAAACCAAATAGAAAGTAGTCAAGATTTTTGTTGGGATCAAATTCATAAACAAGTATTTTCTCCTGCTCTTCCAAACAAAATCCTAATAATGCCACCAAATTTCTATGTTGAAGTTTGGCAATTAATAGAATTTCATTTTTGAATTCTATTACTCCTTGTCCAGAGCTTCTTGAAAGTCTCTTAACAGCTATTTCTCTACCATCCGGAAGAATGCCCTGAAATTGTTATTAATTAGATTTAAAATCTGCCTCTGTGTGTGTGTATATATATAGAGAGAGGGGGGGAGAGAGGAGACATATAGGGCATGTTCACTAGCAAGAAATTTCAAGGGAAAAGCCAATGGAAATGGTGGGGCCCAACTTTTTCATTTCCATGAACTTTAAAAAAAAAAGAAAAAAATACAAAATATCTATTATACACCTCTGATTTGACATTATTTTACAGAATTATAACCCTCTTTTCTTTTTATTATTTCAATATAAGGGGTAAAATGGTCATTTTAATACATTCCCTTTCCATTTCCATTACCAAACTTTTACTACTAACCACATAAAATGCTTTTCGTTTCCATTTTCGTTTTCATTTTTATTTATATTTCTGCCTAATGAACGTGCCCTAGTAGAAATGGAAATGGAAACGGAAACGAAATGCATTTGATGTGTTTAGTAGTAAAAGTTTGATAATGGAAATGGAATGAGAATGTATTAAAATGACCATTTTACCCCTTATATTAAAATAATAAAAAGAAAAGAATGTTATAATTGTGTCAAATCATGTCAAATCAAAGGGGTATAATAGTTATTTTGTATATATATATATTAAGCTGATGAAAATGAAAAAATAAAAAAATAAGTGACTCAGTGGGTCCCACTACTTTTGCATTCCATAAAATGAGCATTTCCATGTAATGAACGTACCCATACTAAAATAGAAGAGGAATTAATTAGTTATTACCATTATTGGATCACAAGTTTACAATATACATTTTTGTATTAAAACTTAATATTAATTTGTGATCTAAACGTAATTACCTATTTATCTCATGAATTGACGTGCTTCTTGTGAATATATATATATATATATATATATATATATATATATATATAATGTGTGTGTAGGAAAGTCGGAATTTGTCACCTTATAAACTTCGTCAAATCCACCTTTGCCGATTTTGTTTTCATGGTTAAACTTATTTGTTGCAGCTTCAATTGTCAACGCGGATCCTCTACTGTTATGTTGTTGTGCTGTTTGGTTTGCTACGGTTGCGTGACCGGTTAGCCACGGTTTTAACCGTGGCAAACCGAACAGTACAACAACACAACTGTAGAGGATCCGGACTCTTCAATTGTTACCAAACTGAACTGCAAGGACTCTAAAGTGGTGCATTCACTTCCAACTAGAAAAGCATAAGAATTTCAACTTGTGTTAATATATGTATATATATATACTTATATAAATTTATTAAGAATTGAAATTTGTCTATGATTACAATTTTCCTCAAGCATAGCCTTGTATCTCCTACTCTTTTTTCTTCGTAAGATCATGTAGTATGCGAAACAAAAAAGTATGACCGAAACAATTATAAGGACCACAACCACTACTTTAATAATGGTTCGTGATTGGCCTTCCTCTTTTCCTGCATAAACATTAACAAGTTATAGCTAATACAAGTGTTTACATGCCATTAAAAAAATTTTTCAGTGTATCGTTACCTTACCTTTATTTGTTGAACTAGAAAACATATCACTAGGGGTAGGTGTAGGTGTAGGGGCTTCTGCAACGGCATTATTGTCTTTGATGTTATAAAAAGGGTATGATTGAAACCTCATGTTGCAGCTAGGGTACATAAATATGACGCTTCGCATTCCAAGACAACAGGACTTGATTTCTTCCACTATGTTATTTAGACATGTGGCACAATCTTCCTTGGACAAATCTGGTGTGCATTGTGCAAGAGTATACAATCTTTCCCAATCAGTATCACTACTGCTGCCTACTTCTTCTGTTGCAAAAAATTTCCTATCTTTAGCAACGACATGCCCTGTTTTCGTTGCCTCTTCCACCAATTTGTCCAATGTGGGTGCTAGTTGTTGATTGAAGTTGTCTGGCTGGTTTTGTATAGTATTCATAGACTCATTGAATTTTGGGCTTGTGTCCAATTTAGAGAAGAAATAATGATTGGAATAACGGAGCATGCACACCTCGTACCAAACAATAGCTTCCTTAGAGATTGGGCACTTAGAGGATAACGATTGGGATGCGTTACCCACACATTGGTGGCAAAGCTAAGTGGATATATCACCTCGACACATGAAAAGGCCATACAATGTGTCAGAGGGGTTTTTGCTGGAAACCGTGGTGTTGTAGAATCCCATGTTGCTAGTGTTTTTGGAAGATGAGACTAAGGAAGATAGTAGATTTTTGAGCTTCAATTCATAGGCACTGTTGATAGTAAAATTTTTGTTGCCATAGCAGCTGTGGTTCAAATAATTTGGAGAGTCTTACCCAAAAAGAAACAGAAAAAAAAAATTAGTGTCATTTTCTTTAATGATGGCGAGCTCATTTAGATCAATCGAAATGATCATTGACAAAATTAAAATTTAAATAATCATTTGATATAATAGTTTGATTCTTGTCTTTCTTGTTCTCCGCAATTAAATAAATTATTTCAACTTAAAGTTAGGTATGAAGGTTGAATAAAGGCTACAATATACATGACTCCTTTAAACAATAAAAAGTGACATAGAATTTCCTAAAGTTTTCAATTTGTGCACATAACACTAATATGTTAAATTAAAGTTCAGAGGATTTTTTGTACAATATCTAAAGTTCATAGGGGTTTTATGTACATAGCTTAAAGTTCAAGGAGACTTTTAGCATTTTGGAATTTCTTGATTTGTTGACATATCATTGTTACGTGAGGGTTTTAACGAACAAGTTAACATAGGGGGTTTTGTGCATTTGAGCATTTTTAATTATAACTAATCCAACAATTATATTGTTCTAATTAATTAATTAATTTTGTTTGAACTTTTATACAAGTTTATTTATGGTGTAAATCTAGTAAAAATAATTCGTATGTTAACTTCATGTACCAAAAAAAAAACTGGTGTTAGTAATATATATAAGTAAATTTTAATTAAGAAAAGAAAAGTATTATAATTAGTAAACATAAAAAAATTAATATTAAATGATGATGTTACCTGGAGCTCCTTCACTAGGAAAATATATAGACGACAGTGGCACCATATTGTTGTTGTAATAAAATCGTTGCAATCCAAACATGAAGTTGCAGTTAGGATAAAAGATTTCTCCTCCCTGAAAACTATAACCATATACAGCGAGATCTGGGGACCATAATTTTAGTATGATGTCGTGAAGACAATCATGACAATCTTTGGTGGACAAATCCGGCGTGCACTGTGCAAGAGTGTACAACGTTTTATTCGTACTACTACTAACGAAGTATGCTTCTTTAATTGCAAATTTAGCAGAAGATTTGGTGGCCTCCTCCACCACACCATTCACTGTGTCTTCTAGTACTTGTTTTTCTGTGACGTTACTCTCAGGAAACACGAAGCCGGTATTAGGATCTTTTTGGAGGGTAGAGAAGAAAGGACGGTCGGAATATCGAAGCATGCACTCCTCGTACCATATGATGGCCTCTTTCTTGTAGGGACACTTGGCGACGATTCGTTGGCTGGCAATTTGGAGGCAATCATGGCAAATCTGGGAGGGGACATCGCCGCGGCACATGAAGAGAAGAGCGTAAACGGTGTCGTTTGTGGAATTGCTTTATTTATTAGGATCACAGCCAAAGTGCTCCACAAAGTTTCGTCTCTTTCATCATTTTAATCATCGATCTCCTTTTCGGCAAAGACAAAAAAGAACATATGTGAATCTAAATTAACTTCTAATTATTTATATATATTTGGTCATGTCATCGTAATTGGTATGGAATATTAGAGGAAACTAAATTGCATCAACTGCAATTTGCTTTCATGTAATCTTTGTGTTTTTTTTAAAAATACACATTTTTTAATTTCTTTAAAATAATAATAGGACTCACATTAATAAGAATTCACCATGAAAGAAATTATCAAAATTCTCAATTTAGTCCCTAAGAATCTTTTATGAATACCCCTTTTTTTTGGATAAAAAGATCTTGATGAGATGGACTAAATTGAGACAAATTATATTTGATATTTTTATCTTTTAATAATGTTTAAAAATCCATACTGCTCATCGAACCGGACAAGGATACGGGTTACTGAATCATTGGTTCAACCATTGGATATCGTTGGGTCAATAGCTGAACCGGACAAATTAAAAAATATATATATATATATACATATATATATATATACTACTAAATAAAAATAAATTTTAGATTAAATATTATAAATGAGAAAAATAAATAAATTATATTCCTAAATCAAAAGTTTAATTATTAAAATCATGAAAAACTTTAATATTAATTTGAAGTAAACATAGTTTAAATGGTAATTTAATTTATAATTGTATATTATATAATTGGTCAAAGGTTCATTTTGGTCCTCTATGTTTCACTCAAGTTTTAAATTAGTCCTTTATGTTTCAGAAGTTTTAAATTAGTCCTTTATGTTTCCCATAAGTTCTAAATTGGTCATTTTGTTCAAATCCGTCAATTTCTTAAGTTAACTGCTGACGTGGCGTGCCGAGATGGACACATAATCTCTCCTACGTGTATTAGATAGCTGACGTGGTCTTAGACACACCAAAAACACTCAAACGACGTCGTTTAAGCCAAAAATAAAATCATGCTGAGAGGACTAATATGAAACTCTAATGAAACATAAAGGACTAATATAAAACTTCAATGAAACATAAAGGACCGATATAGAACTTGAATAAAACATAAAGGGCCAATATAGAACTTGAATAAAACATAAAGGACCAATATAAAATTTTCATGAAACCTGAAGGACATTATTTTTGTTGGGTTTGAAAGTGTAAGTGTCTGTACATACATGTACGGTGTAAGTGGGAAGTGCTTCAATTGTGAAGCTCAGAAATAGTGGCAATAGAAAGGCAAGTACGAAGAAGGTTATAGAGAATATTATGAAGAAAGACATTATTTTTGTGTGAGCCATAGATATTTCTTTCTTGGGTTTAATGACGGAAATGGATCATTTACATTAATTCTTTATATTTTTGGTAGATTTATGAGAAAGATAGAGAGAAGAAAATGAAAAAAAATTTCTTTCTTAATTTTCTTTCTCTCTATCTCTCTCATAATTCCACAAAAAAATGTAAAAAATTATTTTAGAGGATCCACTTCCCTTAATTACCACCCTTACGGACTACAAAACTCTAGAGAATGAGATTGTGTTGTAAATTACCTGGCTTTTTCGTTAGCCAGTATATATTGAGAAGTCAACGGCCACGACAAATCAAGTCGAAAAACTTTGGTCATAATAAAAAAAAAATTGAATTACAATCTTGGTAAAAATAAAAGATCCATATATATATATACATATATTAATATGGCATTGCAGATATTTAATGTTACAAAAATAAAGTATAACAGTAAAAAAATAACTTTTCAAACTTTATAAGTAGTATTTTTCAATAAATAACTAAAAAAACATTTTCCTTTGCTATTTTTTAATATCACAAAAAAAGCCAAACAAATAATTTTTCAAATGTAACTTCACAATATATATATATATATATATATATATATATATATATATATATATATATATATCAATATCAGTCAGTTAAGTTAATTGGAATCATGTATGGCGTGTATGAAGGTTTGGTTCAGATTCAGAGTACCAATCGTATACTCAGCTCCAAAATTTCCACATCCATTATGAGTGCTTTCTCTTTTGGTGTGGAAGTATGACTTTATAAATAGGCATTTTAATATGGTCATTTTCTTTAATTTTTCCATTCATCTGAATTAACTCTTTATCTACCAACATCTCGTAGATTTCTAAAATTTCACGAATGACTATCAATAATAATACTAATTGTCGTTAAAATAGTGAGTTCAATTTAAAAATTACCCACTTAGTGATTCATTCAATCGGGCTTAATTATATTACAATTTGGAATAAAAACGTGTTTTAAACTCAATTACAAATTAACATTAAATACTACTTCCATGGACCAATGCTTTGACTTTCAAGCCATTCAGGAGAGTGAATGTGGGCCCGAGGACGTAGGAGATGTATCACTAAATAACAACTTTAAGTAGATAGATAGAGATTAAAGTTCTTAGGATTTCAATTTAATTAGTAAAATTTTATGATTTTATTCATAAATATATATTGATTTCAATCTTAAACACTATAGAAAAGTTTATTTTTAACTACGATTATTTAGTCACGGTTAAAGTAATTGTAGCTAGAGTTTAAAGGATCTAGTATGAGTAGTTAAATGACACATGTTTTTCCATCTCCCATCCTTTTCATTTTCTTCTCCTAAAATTCCTAAAATCATAATCCTCACAAGCTAGGGAAGGCAAAAGATTTGAGGAGTGTGCCGTCGACTCATCGCCACCGCTGCTGACAAACGCACACTTAGTCCTTCAATCCTCAAATTTGACATTAATAAAAACTCTATTTTGGTTCCTAATAATGTTAGCACCTTTCGCAATTCACTCCCTAACATTTAATTTGTTAAGTCTCAATTGGTCCCTCACATTTGCGGTACCCATTAACTTCTAACATTTGCTTAATTTTAATTTGATCCTTCAAATTTGCAATTGAAATGAATTTGGTCTCTCTATTATTTAAGTATTAAAATAATCTATATATCTATATATAATACTAAAGTAACATACATAGTCTCTTGTGCCACCTCATCACAATTTCAAGCATTACAATTTCACCACACCACACGTGTCCCTATTTCCAAAAGAGTATTCAATGCACTTCAAAATATGCTTGCCTAATGCATTCTATCATCCACCACCTTCCAGCTTGTCATACAGAGTCGGTTTCAAAAAAAAATTGATGGTTAATCAATTCAATCATGAAGGCGTGAAGGTGTGAATGAAGGAGTTGATATACCACTATTTTGACACCATAGTTGATGATTCATCACTATCTTAAATGTATTTATGTCTAATTATCAATCTATATCTATATAAATATATATTATAACATACTTGATCTTATTCTCTGTCACGTCTCACTCCAAAATCTTTCTCAATTCTTCTAATATCAGCTCAAATTGCATCCCACACTCATTGGCATACGTGTACTCCCATTGACAATATATCAATGATTGTTTTTAATGATATTAATTACCCTCTTGACCATTTTATAACTGCACACTCAATCTCACCCTCTGCTACAACGCCTCACTCACAATTAGCCATATATCATTGATTGTTTTAATTATATTAATTACTCCATATCCCATTTTTCAAATGTATCCCATTACAGGCTGAAAGCACTAATGGCAGCACCATATATATTTGTTTGTGATCAACATTGCAATCTCATTTAAAAAGCATTCCAATTCTCCTTGCCTTCTATATAAAGTTATAAACAGGTTTAAAAATGAAAATAAAATCTGAATTGATTAATTCCTTTAATTTCTCTAGCATTGATGAGGAATTAATTCATTTTAATTACAGAATCAATTTTTTAAAAAAATTCAAATCCTTTCAAAATTCAAGTCACAATCTTTCTTTCTTTCTTTAAAAGCTGCCATTCTGACTCAGAATTTCAAATTCAAGGTAATGTTATGATTCTTCCCATGATTTCACAAACCCTGCTTACATTTTGACTTTGTTCTTCCTTCTTTCCCCTTTCTTTCTTCATGTTTTGGTTAGTTACTCAAAGAATATCTATAACTATGCTGCAGAAAATCTCTGTGGGAATTTCGAAAACTTTGTTTTATGGGTAAAAACAAAGGTTATAATGTTCAAATTTGCCTTGATTTTCCAATGAGATTGTTTGATAAATTGGATTTTGGGTTAAATCTTCGGTTCTCTGCACATAGCGTCAAATTTTGTGCTCTTTGACTTTGTGTTTAATAATGTGATGAAGCTGTTGAATTGTTACACACAATTTTGTGATATGCTTTTTGTACTTCACTTTGTTTTCAACCAAATAAATTGTGCTTCATATTGTGATATAAGAGATTAGACTAAAATGTGCTGCTCTTTGTGTTTAGTGGAGTCCAAAGGGTAGGAAGGATTATGACTTAGCAGTGATTGACTACAAAGACTTGCACATATATAAATTTATGACTACATATGAAAGTTATGTTTTTTTCCCTTTCGTTTTACCTAAATCTGTAAGTGAGATGTAAACATAGAGTAGCTGTAAGTGATCTTTACGAGACTGTTCCACTTTATGAAACTTTTTACTTGTTTTAAATTATGTGTTTGGGATGGTCCAAAGAATGAAAATTTTATTCTTAAATAGTTAACATGTCAAATGTGTTGATTTTGATTCACAATAGGTTTGCAATGCTGTGGTTGTGGCATGCTTACTCAATTCAACATGGGTTATTCCCAAATTTATATACTGTAGTGTATTGAGAGATGTAAGGTGATACTCTATCTTCCTTTTTATTTTGAACTTCTTCCTTCTTGTCTTTCTTCTTACATGATAGAATAACCAAATATTTTATCCTTGTACTAGCTAATTGCTCAACTGGGACTTTGCTGATTATAGTTATATTATAATTTATAAGTTTGTTTTAGTTGCATGTATTCTTCTAACATATATTTGGATTTTTTTTAACTTATTTTGGGGAATCGGAATATTTTGGATAAGGACATAATTTAATATTTACAGCATCACTGGATGGTAACAAATGACTTAAAGATTTTTCTTCAACTTATGCTGCTCATAGATCATTATAGTTTTCTTTATGTTTAATTAAAATTAAATTTCTACTTTAGCTTTGTCATGGATCATTTTGATGCCAAAGTTTCAGTCCATAGCCCTTTTGATGTTGTGATTTTGTTTGTCAGTATTTTTACTTATCATGAATTTAGATGGAAAAATGAAAGTATTAAATTGTACAATTTCAGACAATTTCGGGAGGAGCATTTTTATTAACTACTTGAGTGGATAGTAAAGGAACTTCCTAAGAAATTGCAGCCTTTGGACTTAGAGGCAATTGGTAGTGATGGAAGTTACTCTCCTTCTTGAAAGGTAATTACAGTCACAGTCTCTACTAGCTGTACCAAACTATTGGGATTTGTTTTTCAAGTTTCATATGACATGAGATAAGAGGCCAATCTGAGTTTTTACTTGAAAAACATTCTACCTGTTCTACTTAATATATGTATTCATTATCTCCTTGCACCCTCCTCCCTCCAATCTGCCATTTTTCTTCTTAGTTATCGTGTCGTGTAAGGGGAACATGAAACAATTTGGGCATGGCTTCAGATAATAACCTTCCTTGACGATACACTTTTTCATTAATTCATATAAAGGACGTGTTTATATGTTTGCCTAATACGGTTTTAAGTGAATTTATATATAAAACCTGTATTTTCTTATTATTGAAATTTGGAATAGGTCTCTGCCTTTATTCCATCATATGATCAAATAGAAATTCATGTGTATGATATATTTGCCTTCCAAGATATATCCTTTCCAGACTTTTGAGTGTTCACTTAAAGGTAATATTATCTTTCTTGAGTAACGTCTATTTTTAATACTTTATGTAACAATTTTTTTCATATATCATGTTCATGTTTATTTAAGATTTTAAAGTAATATTGCTTTATATTTTCAAGAAATCCATCTACTGTAAGAAAAAATGTGATAGAAAATTTTGTTTTAATGAAAATAAATACTACTTTTGTTTCCTCTCTCTTTCTAGGTTGGGATGTCGGATTATTATTAGTAAATTGTGGGTTATTTGTAACATAGATAACCACCTATTTGGTCGTGAAATTAGGAGTTTTCAAGAAGGATTCTGAGGTGTATAAACTTACAAATTACAAATTTAAGGCTATCTTTGATAACTTATTATTGTCATTGATTGAATACTGTAGTAGTAGTAAAGACAAAATGTTTGGTTGTCTTGAGAATTTTGTTGTCATGTAAAAAGAATTTCATTATTCATCCTAAGGCATTTGGTTGAGTGTAGAGAATGAGTATTTGTAGATACCGTGTTCTGTGTTTGTTCATAAAAATAAAATAAGTTCACTTTGAGACAATAGTAAACATTAATAAAATGAGCTGATTTGTGAATTAGAAAATGACAAATAATCTACTTTGATTTGTGAATTAGAAAACGACAAATAATCTGTGTTGGTAAGGGTTGATTTATGGATTAGGAAATGACAAATAATTTGTGCTGTTGAGGTAATATGTAAATCTTATGTACTTTCACATGCAATTATTTATTTTTGAATCTTGAGGAATTTGGAAGTGGTATTCCTTCTCTTCTTGAGGATGGAATCAAGGTGCTTGTGTATGTTGGGAAAGATGATGATCTCATACGTAATGGACTAGGTAATTAACACCATTATTATATTAACTTTATTCACTGTCACTTAACTTTATGATTTAATGTGCCTCTAATTGAACAGGGAATTTAAGGTGGGTTCATGCTAAGCAATGGTCAGGTAAAAAAGAATTCGAGTCAGCCCCCACTCGCTATGGATCAACCAAAAGCATTTCAGATGTTGAGAAGTTGGATGCAAGGAAAACTAACTACAACACATAAGGGATACAATATTTCTCCAATGATGGCCTCTCAAAACTCTATCTTTAGATTGGAGATTAAGGATGGAAAGAGTGGGAAGAGGAGAGAAGTAACATGATAATAAATTTTTCTTTATTCCAATACCCAATACTCTCCCTTAGAAATTCCTTGCAATTTTATTGAAGCTGAAAAAAAGCAAAAGATAATACCTTTTGAAAGCTATGGTCAGTATATAGACTATAAATAACTAAAAACTAGATTTGCTTATATTTTGATTAAAATTTTGATAATTATTTTCATTAAAAAAACTTGACAATTAATAATATCTAAATTTATCTTTTCTGTAAGATTAAAATTCATAATAATTATTGAGTTTTGGGTAAAATAAAGTTTGATTTACTGGTAATATTAAAATTAAATCAAGCCAAACTCACTTTGGAATCGTCCAATCAACTATTTAATGTAGTTAACTATCTTGACAAAAATTTCAACAGAATGAATATTTCATTAAAAATGACTTAAATACTATTAAGTAGGGACAAATTGTTAGGGAAATAATAAAAAATATTATATAGATTAAAGTGAAACTATAAATATGAGAACAAAAGTCGAAATCTCAAGTATGTGTGGGCTAGCTAGGTAAATGACAGATTTATTAATATGCATATCATTATGTTTCTTTTGTGAGCATGTCTTCATTTTTCTTTAATCCATCGATTACTTAAGAAAAATAGTAAACTGAAAAGAAGGAAGAATGAGAGCGAGAAGGAGTGAGAAGAAGAGAAAGATGCATAATGAGAGAAGGAAAACTTGATGTATGAGAAAAAAATGAGAAAAGAGAATAAAAAAATACAAAATGATTTGAAAAAGAGGAAGAAAATATACATAATGGTGTGAGAAAGAAATGGTGGCAAGAGGATAGAAGAAGAAATGTGAGTGAGAAAGAAAAAGAAAGGGAGGGAAGGATGGAAGAAGATAAACATGGAAACAATAAAATAAATGGAGAAATACATAAAGAGAAGAAAAAAAATTAATAAATAGAAGTAGGTTTGAAAAATATAAAAAAAAGGTAAATAAATATGTGTGGGAAAAATAAAAAGTATGTAAGTAGAGATAGGTGTGGAAAGAATAAAAAGTAGACAAATTAATAGTGGGTGGAAAGAAGAGAAAAAAAGTAATAATATATATATATATATATATATATATATATATGAATAATTTATTTGATTAAAAAGAATATAAAGATATTCTATAATATTTTAATTTATATGTATTCTTTTATTTATAATCGTATCTTTATGTTTTTTTTTGTGAGCATGTCTCTATATTTTTTTAATCAAATGATTGGTCAAGAAAAATAATAACAAAGATGGCAATTATTCGGTTTTGTTTAAATATACGTTAGAGTGATCAATTATATATATTTATACATATAAAATGACGACTTTATTATTTTTGGATCAAATGATAAATTAAATCTTACCAATCCTGAATTTATCATTCATACATCAAATTGATAAAAAAAAAAGTAAACTGAAAAGAAGGATAAGATTCAGAGGGATAAGAAGAAAAAGAAGCAGAATGAGATAAGAAAAATATAATGTGTGAAAGAAAGATGAAAAAAAAGATACATAACGGTTTGAGAAAGAGGAAGAAAAAAACACATAGAAAAAATAAACTCAAAAAAAAAGGAGGAAGATTAAGAAATGTGAGTAAGAAAGAAAAATAAATTGTATGAAAAAGATAAACATAGAAACAATAAAGTAAATAAAGAAAGACATTAGGAGAATAAAAAAGTTAGTAAATTGATGTAGGTTTTGAAAATATAAAAAATAGATAAAGAAATATGTATGGAAAAAATAAAAAGTAGGTAAATAGAGCTAGGTGTGGGAAGAATAAAAAGTAGATATGTGAAGAATGAGTAGATGTGAGATAAGAAAGTAATTAATTATTTATAAAAAATTATGAAGAGATAATAATGGACCCGTTTGGTACAAGATGTTTATACCTCGATATTTCTTAACACCATTTTTAGTTTCGGACTTCCATATCATGAGCTGAAACTAAAAGCTGGTGCACCTGTTATGTTATTTCATAATAATGATAAATCAATGGTTTACTGTAATGAAACAAATTTTGATTGTGATAAGATTGTGCAAATATGTTATTGAAGCTATGATTATTTCTGGTAAGTTTGCTGCACATATGGTGATTACTTCATCGTATTCGATGTTACAATTTAGATTGTTTTTTTGTCGAAACAATTTAGATTCCAACGTCGACAATTTTCAATTGTCTTGTATTTTGCAATAACTATCAATTAGAGCTAAATACAGATATGATCTAATGTAAGTTTATACTTACCACGTTTTGTGTTTACCGATAGTCAACTATATGCAGTAATTTCATGTGTTCGTTCAAGATATGGACTGAAAGTACTTAAGTATATTTAACAACAACATTAGTATTTGTACAGGAGAGTATCACCATTATTAGATCTGATTTTTGTAGTGTTCTGTCATTATAGGATACAAAGTATTTAACAACAACATTATTATTTGTATAAAATTATTGACAAATAAACAATTGACTCTATTTGTTTACGAAAACACCAAAACACTCTTATACTCCAGATTATATATGTCTATTTTTTCAGGTTACAAAATAATTTAAATTAATATAAAAAATAATCTATATACATATTCCGTGCATCGCACGGGTTCTATACTAGTTACTTAACAAAATCAATGGGTAAACAAAGAAATGTTAAGAACCAAATTGAAACTGAAACAAATATATATTAAGAACAAATTGATACCAATGATAAATATGAGAGACTAAATTAAAACTAAACAAACATTAGAGCTCAAATTAAAAAACTACTAAGGGTGCGTTTGGTTAGTGGGGTGGAGGATGTAATGTGAATGGTAATGGGAATGGAAATGAGAATGGGAATGAGAATGAGAATGCTAGATGTAATGAAAATGTCAATGTGATGTGAATAGAATAAAAGTGGGTAAAATGATCATTTTACTCTTATATTAAAAGTGAGAATGGAATAAAAGTGGATAAAAAAGTAAGAGCAAAAATATAATTTCACCATATTGCAAAAAATAAGGTATGTTTGGTGGAAAGAATGTTGGATATCCAACATTACAGCCTCAAAACAACATACCAAACACACCCTAAGGAGAAAAGAGGAGAGAATAAAAATGTGAATGAGAATATTGGAGATAATGAAAATGTCATGTCATTGTGATATGAATGAAAGTGAATAAAAAGACCATTTTACCCTTACATTAAAAGTGAAAATAGAATAAAAATGAGTAAAAAATAAAGACAAAAACATAATTTTTTTACATTACAAAAAAATAAGGTTTATTTGATAGGAATAAAAGAGATGAGAGAAGTATTTTCCATGCTTTTTGTTATCTCCCTTTATTAATTCTAAACATAGATTAAATGTTAAGAATAAAATAAGATATTTGCCATTTTTCATTTGTCATTACTTTGATTGTGACGGTTTTCTAAAAATTGAGTAGGAAATGAATGCCTTATCCCCAACGTAAGTTGGAGATGTCTCGACTCATAAAGTAATGGAAAATTGGAAATAGTATTGGCTATACCTTTCATTTTCAAAGAATCATATGCTAGCATAGGTTAAACGCGGTATATACCTTTCAAATTGTTGCTTTACATCGCAACAATTTCGTAAATTCCCAATTGCTCCTTCCACGAATCTATCGCACCTCATCCCACAAATCCCGCGTTCATTGCGTCACCGTGTACAACGTCATTTTTTTATGATTATAGTTGATAAACATATTATCAAAAATAAAATTATTAAAATTATTAATAATTGTTTAGCCGTCTAAAATATTATCATTAAATATTTTAAACAACTTATTTTAAAAAATAAAATTTAATTGTTAATAAAAAATATTTATTTTTCTAATTGCGAAGAACCTATAATAATAATTGGTTAAAATATATATGATAATTAATAATTATAAATGGAGATAATTATTAATTTTTTAAAATTATTTAAAAAAATAAATTAATTAAATAAGTTTATTTATTTTTATTTTTTTAAAACTTGTTTTAGAAAATGTGAAATAAAAACGATTGGGAAATAAGGTTTGGGTTAAAGAAGAAATATAGTGACTTTTAAGCAAATCTTCCCACGAGTCAGTCAACAGCAAAAGTGAACTTGTATCTGCGAATTACGAATAAGCATAGCATTCTTATTATATCTGAAATGATAAGCACAAACCTTCACCAACAAACTATGAAGAGTATTATTATGGTATCCTATTTTCTCCTTCTCGTCTTGTTCATTAATATTTTTGTTGTTGCTACTGATGATGATTATGTTCCTGTTTACTTCGATTCGAACTGCACAATCAGCAGAAACTTTACTTCCAACAGTCCCTACCAATTCACTCTTGCCAGTCTTTTCGTTTCCTTATCCTCCCACCTTGATGCCAATACCTATTTCTACAACACCACCCAACCCATCCAAAACACAAACGACACCGTATTTGTGCTCTTCATGTGCCGACGTGATGTCCCCTCTCATGTTTGCCACGACTGCGTTCAACGTGCAGCCACGCGAATTGCAAGACTTTGTCCCAACAACAAAGAGGCCATCATTTGGTACGAGGAATGCATGCTCCGATATTCCGACCGTTCTTTCTTCTCCACCCTCCAAAAACATCCTAATACCGGCATCTTGTTTCCTTTTAATGTATCAAACATGGACAAACAAGTATTAGAAGACACAGTGAATGATTTGGTGGAGGAGGCAGCCAAGTCCAAGTTTGCAATCAAAGAAGCAAACCTTACGGAGACAACGTTGTACAGTCTTGCACAGTGCACGCAGGATTTGTCCACCCAAGACTGTCATATTTGTCTTCGCCACATCATACGACGTTTGTGGTCCCGAAATGCAACTGTATATGGTAATCGTTCTGGTAATAGTTTTATATTAGGACTACTCTTTAATCCTACCTGCAACTTCATGTTTGGACCCCAACGATTTTATTACAAGCACAATGTCATCCCAATTACGCCTCTTCGTGATGTACAAGGACTTGAAGGTCAGTAAAGTCACGATTTAAATATCTTTAGCTAAAATGCACATACACCTCTTAAGTTTTGGGTCAGGGGCACATACATCCCCTGAGTTTTAAAACGTTGCACATTGGCCCCTTGAGTTTTTACTTTGGGGCAGAGACACCCCTTCTGTTAGGGTTCCGTGAAAACTAAGCGTTAAGTGCCACGTATGTAAGCATATGTGAGGGGTGTCTCTGTCCCAAAGTAAAAACTCAAAGAATGTATATACCGCTAAAGTAAAAACTCAGGGGATTTGAAAATAGTAAATTGGCCTCGGACAAAGTTTAGCCACCACTGAAGCAATTGACACTACCTTGTTTCTTTTTGTATTTTTGGTAAGACGATCGTCAATATTTGTACAAATACAGCTGCCCGAGCAACAAAAGCTTTACTGCCAACAGTGACTATCAATCGAATCAAAGAAAGGTACTATATACTTTAGTCTCATATTCCAATGCCACCGGCAACATGGGATTCTACAACACCACAGTTTCTGGCAGAAATCCTTCTGACACAGTGTATGGCCTTTTCATGTGTCGAGGTGATGTATCCCCTCAAATATGCCACCAATGTGTCAGTAACGCATCCGAACTATTATCCTCTGAGTGCCAATTCTCTAAGGAGGCTATTGTTTGGTATCTTTCATGCTTGCTCCGTTATTCCAATCACTCTTTCTTCTCTATATTGGAGTTGGACTTGGACCCAAGCCTTAAATACATATACACTTGGGATTTTATACATAAGGAGCAGAATGACTTCAATCAACAATTAGCAACAACTCTGTCAAAACTAGTGGAAGAGGCAACGGATTCTGGGCTCGCTGTTGAAGGAGCTAAAAAATTCGCAATGGAAGATGTAAGCAGTGATACTATGTGGGGAATGTTTTATACTCTTGCACAGTGCACACCTGATTTGTCTACACAAGACTGTCGAAAGTGTCTAACTAACATAGTGGAGGAAATCAAGTTATGTTGCCTTGGAAAGCAATCGGGAATTTTTATGTATCCTAGTTGCAACATGTTGTTTTCCTCATCTTACCGATTTTACTACAAAAACAATACCATTTCAGAAACCCCTGCACCTACCCCAACTCATAATGTTTCTGGTTTAGCAACTAAAGGTAAATTAATTATAAGTAACGATATATCCTTCTATCAATTTTTTCTTAATGTGGCATGGAAACACTTCAATATACAAGTGTATGTTTTTTTGCAGGAAAAGAGAAAGGCCAATCACGAACCATTATTATAGTTGTGGTTGTGGTCCTCATAGTTTTGCTCACACTTTTTGGTTCTGCATACTACATTTTACGAAGAAAAAGGAGCAAGAGATACAAGGCTTTGCTTGAGGAAAATTGTACGTAATGATCAAAATCATAGACACATTAATCAATCATTTTGAATAAATTTAAAAATCTAATATGTAGAAAAGCATGTGCAGTAAGGGATGTGTGTGTGTGTGTATATATATTTAACATGCTTTTAAAATTCATATGTTTGTCTAGTTGGAAGTGAAAGCGCCAGTTTGGAGTCCCTGCAGTTTAGTTTGGATACAATTGAAGCTGCAACAAATAAGTTTTCCCATGAAAACAGAATAGGCAAAGGAGGATTTGGAGAAGTCTACAAGGTGACGATTATGCCATCATACATACATACATATATATTATGTATTTAAATCTCTAATTAATAACATACAATTTCAGGGTGTTCTTTCCGATGGTAGAGAAATAGCTGTTAAAAGACTTTCAAAAAGCTCTGGACAAGGTGTAATAGAATTCAAAAATGAGATTTTATTCATTGCCAAACTTCAACACAGAAATTTGGTGGCGCTATTAGGATTTTGTCTGGAAGAGCAAGAGAAAATACTTGTTTATGAATTTGTTCCCAACAAGAGCCTCGACTACTTTCTATTTGGTATGGTACTTCTAAACCTATTTAAAGTTTTACTCAAATTTTCAAATGAATGTGATGCATGTATATGTGTTTAAGTAATTACTTTATTAAATTAAGGTTTAATTATAGATTATATTTACGTATTCTCTCATTTGAGACGACGCTCATGACAAATTTATGTTTTAGGTTCTCAAAAAAATAGAGTATTGCACTGGTTAGAGCGTTCTAAAATTATAGGAGGAATTGCTCGAGGAGTTCTTTATATCCACGAACATTCTCGCCTCAAAGTAATACATCGTGATCTCAAACCTAGCAACATTTTGTTAGATGATGAGATGAATCCAAAAATTTCAGATTTTGGCTTGGCAAAAATGATTGCTATTAGTGAGACGGAAGGAAATACAAATAGAATTGTTGGAACATAGTAAGTTACGAACTTTTAATTTCTTTCAATACTTTATTCATTTATCTTAATATAGTTGAATTAATGTGTTGACTTATTGCTATTATTTGTGTCATGCTTATCTAAAATAACAAAAAAAAAAATCCCTTTATAATGTGTTTAGAACTATCAACAAAATGTTCGCAATACCTTTTGAGTAAATTTCTTTTCATTTTTTTTTTTGTAGTGGTTATATGTCTCCAGAATATGCAATGCTCGGACAATTTTCAGAAAAGTTGGATGTTTTCAGTTTTGGAGTTATAGTTCTTGAAATAGTTAGCGGAAAGCGAAATGCAAATTGTCATCATGGATCGCAACATATCCATGGACTTTTAAGTTATGTAAGTATACTTATGATTATCTTTGTTTCTCTTGTTGTCCATATACTCATCTCAACTTTAAGAGCAAAATTAGCATTGTAAAAACTGTAACTGGAACAACGTAACAAAGTTTTGAACATTTAATTTTACATAAATATGTTGTTGTAGGCTTGGAAGCAATGGAGAGGTGGAAATTGGTCAGATATATTGGATTCAGATCTGATAGAACTTGAATCATATAATAATGAAGTGGTTAGATGCATCCAAATTGGGTTGTTGTGTGTTCAAGAAAATCCAGTTGCTAGGCCTTCAATGAATACAGTTGTTCAATATCTTAGTAATGATTCAATTCAGCTGCCATCCCCTCAAAAGCCTGCGTTCTTCTTGCATGGTCAAATGGAGCCAACCAATGGAGAATGTGCAGCCAATGATTGTTCTGGATCATGTTCTATTAATGAAATGTCTATGAGTAACTACTTTTTTCCTCGTTAGTGTATAGAGGAGAGTTAGTTTAAGAACTTTAACTAAGTTTGTTTGTATCTTTATGTAATGAGAGCTAGCATGGGTAACTCTCCCTGATCATGTTTTGTGTCTATGTTTTAATCCAATTTATAATGCTCTGTTAAATCATTGTTAAAGGTAATGAAGTTTTTGTAATTTCACAATTTAATATTTTTTTTAACTGAAATATTGACTCTCTTGTACAATTTTTTCACCCATCATCCTTCTTCTTCAACTCTGTTCTTCTCCAACTCAAACAACTCTGTTTTTCAGATGCCGGGACTAGAAGGAGGACCAAACAAGCTTTGGCAATTAGGAAGAACATATCAAAATTCATCCTTATAAAATATAAAAATATATATCTACTATTTTGTCCTTATGGGGTGTCTCGAAATTCAGATCCATCTTCTTCCTCATTGCAATTAACCCATTTGAAAGCACCGTCCCCACGAGCCCCGCCGCAAACCCCATTGCAGCAAAAATCGTTCCTCTCGTTATTCTCTCTAACTTTTTATATTTTTTATAAATGTAAGGCAGAGAACTTGATATTAGCACGAGAGTACGATTATTATAGGTTAAATGATTTGTGCACATCTAAGTCAACTAATCTGATAAATGCAAAATATCTTGAGGAAGGATCGGAAAGGAATATTTGGAGCAATATATATTTGTTCAACAAAATGAAATGACTAATGATTTTTAAATCAAGATTCAAGAATTAGGGCCCCATCAACTCTAAAAATAATTTTGGCCATACTAAAATAAAAAATTAATTTTGGGATTTAAGTCTTCATTTTAGTAATATATTATGGCTTTGAGATCATCTATTATAATTTTGAATAATGACAATGTTCGTGAAGATAAAAGATCCATCTTGCCAGTTGCCATATAATATCATATCAGTCGATCAAGTTAATTGGAATATTGTATGCCGTGTATGATAAGTTTGACAACTACAACATAACGTTTAGAAGGTTTTATTCAGATTACCAATAGGGTTTACCATTTGAAAAAAAAAAAAACAGAAATTTGGGGCTTATTTTTGGTTTTTTAGTATGGCAAGAAAAATATTTTTGTTTTTTTTTACAACAAAAATTATCATAACGTTTGGAATTTATTCGGCAACAACCTTTAAAAAATATTTTTTTCAAAAAATAGTGTTGTACAATTTATTTTTCTATAATTGTTCTTGAAAACTGAAAAACATATTTGTATTTTTAAAAATTAAAAATCAAAAATCAAAATAAGTAAAAGTTGTTTCGTAATATTTTTTTACTTTTTCTTTAAAAAAAACAAAAATAATGAAATTGATAAGAACCTATAGTATTAATTGGCTAAAATATATATATAATAATAATAATTAATAATTATATACAGAGATAATTATTAAATTTTTTAATTATTTCTGAAATAAATTAATCAAACAAATTCATTTATTTAAACTTTTAAAACTTACTTTTAAAAACACTAAAAATAAACAATTGCGAAAATTTCTACTTCCTTTCACGGAAAAAAAATGGAAAAAACTTAGGTCCATTTCCTTATGTCCATTTCATCCAATTCCCCAATATAATTATGACACGTGGCAAAAAGTGTTTAAATGACTAATCACAGTAGAGAGAGAATATAGAAGACCACATTTTATATGACCAATCATAGAAGAAAGAGAGTGTAAATACAATATATAATTGGTGAAATTGGATAAAATGGACATAAGAAAATAGACCTAAGTTTTTTCCAAAAAAAAATCTACTTCCATGGACCAATGCTTTGACTTTTCTAGCTCTTTTAGGAGGGGTGTATGTGGGCCCGCCGGAGGACGTAGGAGATGTATATACTAAGTTACTAACCACACTATATTACTTAAGCAAGTCTTCCATGAGTCAGTCAATACGTAAGTCAATTTGTATCTTGCATGAGTGGATGTAGTCTTCAATTATCCATTATATCTTAAATGATAATTAACCACAAACCTTCACCAACAAATTATGAAGAGTATTATTATTATGGTATCCTATTTTCTCCTTCTCGTCTTGTTCATTAATATTTTTGTTGTTGCTACTGATGATGATTATGTTCCTGTTTACTTCGATTCGAACTGCACAATCACCAGAAACTTCACTTCCAACAGTCCCTACCAATTCACTCTCGCCACTCTTTTCGTTTCCTTATCCTCCCACCTTGATGCCAATACATATTTCTACAACACCACCCAAGGCATCCAAAACACAAACGACACCGTATTTGTGCTCTTCATGTGCCGACGTGATGTCCCCTCCCAACTTTGCCATGACTGCGTTCAACTTGCAGCCACACGAATTGGGAGACTTTGTCCCAACAACAAAGAGGCCATCATTTGGTACGAGGAATGCATGCTTCGATATTCCGACCGTCATTTCTTCTCCACCCTCCAGAAAGATCCTAATACGGGCTTCTTGTTTCCTAAGATCAATGCATCAAACGTGGAAAAACAAGTATTAGAAGGCACAGTGAAGGATGTGGTGGAGGAGGCTGCCAAGTCCAAATTTGCAGTCAAAGAATCAAACCTTACGGAGACAACGTTGTACAGTCTTGCACAGTGCACGCAGGATTTGTCCACCCAAGATTGTCATGATTGTCTTCGCGACATCATACGACGTTTGTGGTCCCGAAATGCAACTGTATATGGTAATATTTCTGGTAATAGTTTTATACTAGGAGTACTCTTTTATCCTACCTGCAACTTGATGTTTGGGCCCCAACGATTTTATTACAAGCGTAATGTCACGCCAGTTGCGCCTATTCGTGATGTACAAGGACTTAGAGGTAAGTAAATTCATGATTTAAATATCTTTATTGACATTTATAAATATATTTTAATTTTAAAATTAAAACAATAATAATCGGTTTTTGCTCAAAAACACTCATACCAACTTAATTACTAATAAGTTGATTGTCATGATCTTTCAATGATCAAAATGTGTATTATGATCTTCACTACGAGATAAATAAATATTTTTAACAATGTATATTGACAGTCACTTAATTGTTGAAACATGACCTTTTTTTCAACAATCAAATTTTGGCCGTCGAAAATACTCATTTTTCTTGTTGTGTTTCTAAGAACTAATCGTTAGATTGTTAATACTTATAAAAAATGTTCTCAGTCAAGTACTTCTAATTTTATATGAATTATGTTAATAGTTAACTAAATAAAATTAAAAACAATATATATTTTTTTAAAGAAAATAGTATAATATGACTTAGAGTTCACTATCAACATTCTTTATTTATGCATTAATCAATAATATTTTACTAACTCTTCTTACGTACTTTTCATATAATTATGTGGACTTACTGTTGTAAACTAAAAGTTAAAAAATAATTGAATCTTATTGACTGAATAAAAAAAACAATTGTGCCACAAAGTACAAAATAAGAGTTATGTAATAAATAAGAGCCACCACAGAAGCAATAACATTGACTTATTTCATTTTGTATTTTTGGTAAGACGACCGTCAATATCTGCTCAATTACAGCTGCTCTAGCAACAAAAGCTTTATTGCCAACAGTTCTTATCAATCAAACCTAAGAAATATACTCCATACTTTGGTCTCATTTTCCAATGCCACCGGCAACATGGGATTCTACAACACCACAGTTTCTGGCAGAAATCCTTCTGACACAGTGTATGGCCTTTTCATGTGTCGAGGTGATGTATCCCCTCAAATATGCCACCAATGTGTCAGTAACGCATCCAAACTATTATCCTCTGAGTGCCAATTGTCTAAGGAGGCTATTGTTTGGTATCTTTCATGCTTGCTCCGTTATTCCAATAATCACTCTTTCTTCTCTACATCGGACACAAGCCTTAAATACATATACACTGCCAATTTTATACATAAGGAGCAGAACGACTTCAATCAACAATTAGCAACAACTCTATCAAAACTAGTGGAAGAGGCAACGGATTCTGGGCTCGCTGTTGAAGGAGCTAAGAAATTCGCAACAGAAGATGTAAGCAGTGATACTATGTGGGGAATGTTTTATACTCTTGCACAGTGCACACCTGACTTGTCTACACAAGATTGCCGTAAGTGTCTAAGTAACATTGTGGACGAAATCAAGTTGTGTTGTCTTGGAAAGCAAGCGGGAGGTTTTATGTATCCTAGTTGCAACATGATCTTTGCCTCATCTTACCGATTTTACTACAAAAACAATACCATTTCAGAAACCCCGCCTGCGCCTACCCCAACTCATAAGGTTTCTGGTTTGGCAACTAAAGGTAAATCATAAGTAACAATCCTTCTTTCAATTTTTTCTTAATGTGGCAGGGAAGCACTTCTATACATAATTATATTTTTTTTGCAGGAAAAAAGGAAGGCCAATCACGAACCATAATTATAGTTGCGGTTGTGGTCCTTATAGTTGTTTCGCTCATACTTTTATGTTTTGCATACTACATTTTAGGAAGAAAAAGGAGCAAGAGAAACAAGGCTATTCTCAAGGAAAATTGTACGTAATGATCAAAATCATTGACACATTAATCTGTATATAAATTTAAAAATCTAATATGAAGAACAGCATATGCAACAAGGGATGTATATATATAACATGCTTTTAAAATTCGTATGTTTGTCTAGTTGGAAGTGAAAGTGCCAGTTTGGAGTCCTTGCAGTTTAGTTTGGATACAATTGAAGCTGCAACAAATCATTTTTCCTACGAAAACAGAATAGGCAAAGGAGGATTTGGAGAAGTCTATAAGGTGACGAATATATGCCATCATACATATATATTACAAACTAATATTAAGGTTCTGTAGAAAAATTAAATATATATTATATATTTATGATAATTTTTTATTACTTTATCAGTTACTTAACTAGTGAGATCAATTGATAACTAGGTACTCTTTTCTGTAGACATGTCTTCTCTCTCTCTCTATATATATATATTATCTATTTAAATATCTAATTAATAACGTACAATTTCAGGGTGTTTTTTCGGACGGTAGAGAAATAGCTGTTAAGCGACTTTCAAGAAGCTCTGGACAAGGTGTAATAGAATTCATAAACGAGATTTTATTAATTGTCAAACTTCAACACAGAAATTTGGTGACGCTATTAGGATTTTGTTTGGAAGGGCAAGAGAAAATACTTGTTTATGAATTTGTTCCCAACAAGAGCCTCGACTACTTTCTATTTGGTTTGGCACTTCATAACCTATTTAAAGGTTTAAATATTACATTTACTTATTCTCTCATTTGAGACGCTCATGACAAAGTTATGTTTTAGGTTCTCAGAGAAAAAGAGTATTGCACTGGTTAGAGCGTTACAAAATTATCGGAGGAATTGCTCGAGGAATTCTTTATATCCATGAACATTCTCGCCTCAAAGTAATACATCGTGATCTCAAACCTAGCAACATTTTGTTAGATAATGAGATGAATCCAAAAATTTCAGATTTTGGCATGGCAAAAATGGTTGCAATTAGTGAGACTGAAGGAAATACGAATAGAATTGTTGGAACATAGTAAGCTACAAACTTTTAATTTCTTTCAATATTTCTACTTTATTTATCTTAATATAGTTGAATTAATGTGTTTAGAACGATGAAAAAATTGTTCGCAATATGTTTCGGGTAAATTTTTTACATTTTCTTTTTGGGTAGTGGTTATATGTCTCCAGAATATGCAATGCTCGGACAATTTTCAGAAAAGTTGGATGTTTTCAGTTTTGGAGTTATAGTTCTTGAAATAATTAGTGGAAAGCGGAATGCTAGTTGTCATGGATCACAACATATGGATGGGCTTTTAAGTTATGTAAGTATAATTATGATTATTTTTTTTTTCTCTTGTTGTTACGTTCATATACTCATCTTAACTCTAAGAGCAAAATTAACATTGTAAAAACTGTAACTGGAACAACTTAACAATGTTTTGAACATTTAATTTTACATAAATATGTTGTTGTAGGCTTGGAAGCAATGGAGAGGTGGAAATTGGTCCGATATATTGGATTCAGATCTGATAGAACTTGAATCATATAATAATGAAGTGGTTAGATGCATCCAAATTGGGTTGTTATGTGTTCAAGAAAATCCAGACGCTAGGCCTTCAATGAATACAATTGTTCAATATCTTAGTAATGATTCGATTCAATTACCACTTCCTCAAGAGCCTGCGTTCTTCTTGCATGGCCGAATGGAGCCAACCAATGGAGGAATAGAATCACGTTTTGCAGAATGTGCAGCCAATAACTGTTCTGTTAATGAAATGTCTATGAGTAACTACTTTTCTCCTCGTTAGTGTATAGAGGAGAGTTAGTTGAAGAACTTTAACTAAGTTTGTTTGTATATATGAAGCATTTATCCTATTATATTGATAGATTCCAGTACTTTGCATATTTGGTTCTTCTCCTTTCCTTGTTATCATTGTCTATCATTGATATACGGTTATAATTTGGTGGGTCAAAACTCTAAATTGGTCCTTTATATTTGTACGAAGTTTCATATTGGTCATTTATGTTTTAAAAAGTCTAAATTGGTCCTTTATGTTTGCAAGAAGTTTCAATTTGGTCCTTCCGTCCAAGTCCGTTTATTTTTTCCGTTAAGCGCTGACGTGGCGTGCTAATATGGACATTTCATCTCTCCTACGTGTTCATTTAAGCTGACGTGTCATGTCACATCATCGCCACGTCATTGACACGTCATCATCTAATATCATATGTGATGACGTGGCACTGATGTGGCAATGACGTGGCATGACACGTCAGCACGTCACGTCAACACTTAACTTAAAAAATTGACGGAAGTGGACGGAAGGACCAATTTGGAACTTCTTGCAAACATAAATGACCAATTTAGACTTTTTTAAATATAAAGGACCAATATGAAACTTCGTGCAAACATAAATGACCAATTTGAAGTTTTGACCTAATTTGGTGCTGATTCTTATGGTTAAGAATACCAAATGGAAGAAAATGATTCTTATGGGTCCGTCCTGACCGTCTTAGATAATACAAACAACTCATCAAATATCGACAATACACCTTATAAGAACCTCATTAGTTGAATTTGACCTATTTGAATTTGATTATTTTATTTCCTCAGATATCAAATTGAGAATACAAATTTGTAAGGGAGTAAATTAAAAAAAAAAATTGTATAGATGAGAGACTAAACTAAAAATGATGTCTTAAACTCTAATTAATTAGTCCACATGATTTTGATAGACTGCTTGCTATGGGACCAAATTGAGATGGGTCTTGCCAACGGCCCATTATATCAAAAGCGAAGGTTATCGACTTATCGGTGACCCGCTTCATCGATCGCAGCGCCGCCGTGCACGGCTAGAAGGGTAATGTTGTTTACTTTAATGAAATGCCGATTTCGTTGTGGCCATCGCTATGGCAGCCACGGCTAGAAGGGTAGCTACCACCTCATTTCTTCATCTCAATCCCAATAAAAACCCACAATTTCTAAAATCGCGCGCTTTCCTCCAATATCACTCTCGTACTCGTCGTTATTCTTCCGTTTCTTCTCCCGATCATTCTGGGCCTTTTCAGTCAGGTAAATTTCCACCGATCCAATTCATTTACTTCCTTAAAAAAAAAATCAGAAGTAAAAGAAAGGGCTTAGCTGTGAATTCTCGTCGATTATAGAACTAACTAAATTTTCTGGCGCTTCAAGTGATTTTGCATCTATATTATTAATTCCCTTTTGCGATTGTCTTGCTTTCAAGATTAGAGTATGGCTCCGGACAATGTTGTGAGAAATTTCAGAAATGGAATAATGGAGGTGGTACGTTTCATGAATCGGCTTATATAGACTCATCTGCGCTTGTAGAGACTGGCGCTATAGTTCATTCTAAAGCTGTTGTAGGTGCAAATGCTCATATAGGCTCTGGAACAATTGTTGGACCCTCTGTTAAAATTGGCCATTCAACAAACATAGGGTATGATAATGCTTCTTCTGATATTAAAGTTTTGAACTTCAAAAACTTTTTACAGTAAGGGAATCACCTTCTAAAGGTTGTTGGACTGGAGGTAGATTATGTTGTACAAGTGTATGGAGAGGGTATCGTGGCCAGCGCTAAATCTCTTTACTAGCTAATCTTGTGGCTATTAATGAAGGACTATTAGAAAGTAATCTAACTTGCTATTGGTATTAATCTTGCTCTTTTTGTATGCTTAGGATTTTATGCTATATTTATAGTTATGGGCAGCTCATTAACTTAAACTTATGCCTAATGTCAAAGATTTGTATTTACGCTAATGTAGTGTTAATTCAACTACTGTTCTTTTCCAGGTACAATGTTGCTCTCAGTAATTGCCAGGTAGGCGACTTGTGTCTAATCCACAATGGAGTCTGCATTGGTCAAGATGGTAAAGCTAGACATCTCTACTTCCCTGTTTTAGAGCTGTATAGGCTTTAAGAAATACCAGATGGAATTCCTGTTATGAGACTCACTTTATAGCATGAAGCAATTACAATACTTGTAAGGCAGAGAACTTAATTTTAGCACCAGAGTATGATTATTATAGATTTGTTGATCTGTGCACATATAAGTCAACTAATTTGATAATGGAAATGTCTTGAGGAAGGATGGGAAAATAATATTTGGTGCAATAGGGTCAATAAAATGAAATGAGTTTTTCTCCCTATTCCCTCTTGGTCTTCCCCTTTCTCTCTCTTATCTCCTTATTTACCCCTTTTCATACAATGGTCTTACATTATGTCTTTTGTATAATTTGTTCTTTTCTGATGAGCTTAATTTAATTTACCGCAGGGTTTGGATTTTATGTGGATGGTGATGGTAATATGATAAAGAAGCCTCAGGTTGGTAATATTTCAAATTTTAGTTAGATTTCAAACTCTGCATTATTTTTGTCTGTCTTTTTTTTTTTTGGTCTGTCTGCTATATATGCTTAAGTTTTGGATGCCTTAATAGTCAATACACTGTACACTTCTAACCTCTTAGTTACCAATTTTCTAATTTGAAGATTTCTTCACTTCTATACCTTTTGAAAACATTTGATCAATCCTGTCCTACATTATCATTCGTTTATGTTTTTCATTTCGTTTCGTTTCGTTTCATTTCTATTTTTCTTTTAAATGATAATTATCTCTTTTCATTGGTGGACCTTTTCACGGTAGACTTTTTTATTTCATTTACAATTCATGTGTTTGGAAAATACTTAATCCTTTTTTCTTTAAATATTTTAGCATTGAAGAGTTCAGATTGTGCTCTTAATCATGATATAGAGCTTTCATATTTTTCCTCAACAAGGTAGCTAAATTTCCAGCAAATTTCATATCCTTGAGCTATTACATAGATCTGTCTTTGGATTTTTTCCCTGACAATCTTTTGCCTGCAAAACCGCATACGTTTGTAAAAATATATAGAAATAAGAAGAGTGCTTAGTTGTTGCACATAAATAAAGAAAACATCTCAAGTATCTTTATATGCTGTTGTCAGGTGCCTTCGTGTCATAATTATATTTGCATTTGTACTCTTAACATTGAATATTATTGGATTAACCATAATTGCATTTCTTGCTTAAATCTATCAGATGTTGAATGTAATAATAGGGAATCATGTGGAGATTGGTGCAAACACGTGTATAGATCGGGGCAGGTAAAAGATTTGCTTTATTTCTTTCTTTCACCTTCATTTGTTTTCTAATATGTATTTCTTCCAGTTTGATTGTGATTTATGTGAGCTTTAATAGATTTAATATTAATGCTACTGACTTTTTAATTATGTAGTTGGAGAGATACAGCCATTGGGGATTATTCAAAGTTAGATAATTTGGTCCAGGTTAACATTTAGCTTTTTGTGTAATAACTTATAATTTTATTGGTATTTGTTCTTTCCATTCTAAATGTTACTGCAGATTGGTCATAATGTAGTTATTGGGAAGAATTGTATGATTTGTGGGCAAGTAGGGATTGCAGGTTCAGCAACGTATGTTATCTTTACTCTTCTTTTTTTAAATCATTATTTATCTGGTCAAATTCATATTGAAAATTTTTCAAGCTGAAGCAAGAGTTACAAATTACAACCTCCTTTGGTATGCAATCTTTCAGCATAGGTGATTATGTGACGATGGGGGGTAGAGTAGCTGTGCGAGATCATGTCTCCATCGTATCAAAGGTATTATTCGCTTTCCTGGTCTTACAAAGTTATCCTCTTATATCCTCGGTGCCTTGAGGAAAGCTAGTAAATGAATAATAAAGGAATTTGCGGTGCATATTACAACAGAAACAATACTCGACAATAATTCCTTAGAAAGGCTTCATGTGTCAGTTGTACAAAATTAATAAAAGGCTTGAAAAATATTGGAAATGATATTAGTTAATATGACGTTTTAAATCCCTTCATATATATCCATTATCTTTGGGAAGTTAGGGTGGGATTATATGCAGCCTAAGTATTGACTATTGATGAATAGTGAATGCTGTTTAATGTGGTTTTCTATTATCCTGCTTTTACTTTGCTTTAAAATTGGAGCATGGGGTCAAGAAAATCTTATATTTGATCTCATTGCATTTGCAGGTTCGGCTTGCTGCGACTAGTTGTGTCACCAAGGACATAAAAGAGCCTGGGGATTACGGTGGCTTCCCAGCTGTAATGTTTCTGTTTTATCCTTGTGCTTTATCCTTATAACATTTCATCACACCTTGGTCCAAATCTTATCATTGGCCATTCACATGTAGTCATGCATTGTGTTTACATAGACCTCCTTTGTGCTGCGTTGCAGGTTTCGATTCACAAATGGCGGCGACAAGTTGCTAGCAGTATTAGGACTCCAAGGAAAAGGAATCCTTGAAGACTTCAAGTCAGCCAACCATATTACGGTATGCATTTTGCAGTAGTTAGTAGAGTCCAAGCTTTTAGGAGGCATCATTGGTGCTGTAATTTCTGATAGATATTGTAGAAGTAGAGAACTATTTAATCAAAGAATTCATCTAAAGTATTTGAGATTTCTTCCTGGTATGCTGTGATGTTGGTTTAAATTGAATTAGCCTTGTTAGGTGCTTGTCAACTTTCATTACCTATTGTTCTGTTCATGTGATTTTCAGAAGGCAAGTGCTCGTTTGAAGACTTTGATTTTTCATGGTTTTGCAAATTTCATATCAACTTTTGAGTACATTACTTTTTTTGTCTCTAAATCATGAAAATATCAAATTTAGATGAAATTGCAATACAAAAATATTAAATGTAGGGATAAAATTGCAATACAAGGTATCTTTTAGGAACTAAAATTGAGATAACTGGAATTTTCCAGGGACCAAAACAATAATTTATTCTCAACTTTTTGAGCTTATTAACATGACTAATTGACATTGCAAAAATATTTAATTCTTCAAGCTTACATGAATTCTAGTCAGTAATCACAATTCACAAGAAAAACACATAATAAAGTTTGTCTTTTCTATCTAAAAATACTAAGAACAAGAGGATATATGCACACATTATGGAATATGTCTTCATGTGTTATAAGAACAGAATGAGAAATAAAAACAGAGAAATGGGATCAATGCCTCCTTGCTTTGGCCCGAAGCAAGCTCTTCTTGGAAGGATTCTTAATGGGATACTTTTTCTTCTTACCTGCAAGCTTCCCATCTGAACCAATAGGCAAAGTACCTTGTAAGTTCACCCCATGGAACTTGCTCTTAATCCCCCATGTCTTATACCGAAACCTTGTCATCAAAGCCACCTTTAACTCAGCTGTGGCATTAGAAATAGCATTTGCTATTGGCTTAAAAGCTCCATGGTTGGCTTCAACAGTCTGTAAGAAATTGTGGGTTTTTCCAGTACCTTCATGAAATGAGCCTATGTTTGATTCTCCCACCTTATCATTCCCATACAAGAAACTCAGCACTATGTCATCAAAGTAAATGCTGGAGTCCTTGTTTGGATTTTCAATCTCAATGCTATAGACGATGCTGCTGCCATTTTGACCAGACTGTGGGATGGAGATGTAGGCAATGGAGTAGGAGGGAGATTTGGGTCTCAAGGCTAGCCATAGGCACAGAGCAAGTAGACCCAAGAGGGCTATGAATTGGAGTAGCCAAATGTAGAAGTTCTTGGGTTGGCACATTGTTTGGAGCTCAATCTTTTGAGTGCAATGGAGGAAGGCAAAGTTGAGAGGAATGATTAGTTTATTATAAAGTGATGAGGAATATTTCAAAACCCAAAACAATGTGTGTGCTTTTCTTGTGAACAAGGCATTCCCTCTGTGAGTAACATGAGGGGGTTAGTTAAAGGATTTTACAGAAAGGAACCTTCTTCTTGGATATAACCACCAAACAGAAAGTATAAAGCAAATTTTATTATAATGGACTTTAGGTTTTTTTGTTTTTTGTTTTTTGTTTTTTTTGGTTTTTGGCTTGTGGACTTTAGGTTCAAATATGTCAAAAAAATAAGCTAAAACTAATTAGGCAATTGATAGTTTCATTTATAAATTAGAGATTATTAGAAATGTTTGCGAGACTGTATAAAATTTTCTCAACATAAGTTTTATTATTTTATAATCAAGTTTTTTTTGTCAATAGTACAGGTTCAGTTTTTCATGTTCACTTGAATATTTAATATATTTTTTTGGTAAGGTGAATATTTAATATTTTACTCTCAAAATGATTGAACTTAATAAAATGTTTTAAGATGAATCAAACTTGGGTTATTATCGGGATTGGATATTTTACAATAATTCCCTGCAATAACAAAAAGATAGACCCTAATGGATACATGTGATTTTCTTTTTTTTAGATAAATATTTATTTTTATCTTCGTATCTCTCTCCTATTCAATTGTAGAGATCCTAGAGAATGTAAAGGCTTTTTTTTTATTAATGTAAAGGCTATATTATCTTGCTAACTTATTCTGTTATTTTTTTAATTAAAATAACAATTTGTGGAACCCAATAAAGATATACTTTATTTTAATTTAGTTATTAAATATAAAAATATCAAATTTAATTCTTAAAAATACAATTAATCTTAATTTCCAATAAAAAATTAATCTTAACTCAATTTCAAAAATGAAAGAAATGTCAAAAAAAATTATTAAAATATGTTCCATAAAAAAATTATTAAAATATGCAATTTATTAAATTTAGTTCCTAAAAACAAAAATGTCAAATTTAAGTCTTATAACATAATATTTGTATCAATTTAAATCATGAAACAAAAAAATAAAATTTTGTCAATTATGTTATCTTTCATACTTAATTGACAAGTAAATTCTAGTATCAAAAAAAATTGACAACTAAATTCAATATTTTTATTTCATTGTGTTAAATGTTATTCTTAATAGATAGAGAAACTCACCACCCGAACCAACGCTATAACAATGTGCAACGTTCATGAAGAATGAAAACAATACAATAGACTTATGACGATTTTTCATTTAATCATTCCCAAAAATATTAAAATCAGAGAGGTTAAACAGAACAAAATAGAGAAAATTACTAATATAATTTTTGAAAGATACAAATTATTCTAATTTAATCTTTAAAAGATAAAAGTGTATATTTTAATCCTTAAAAGATATTTTTTATCCTAATCTAATCTTTTTAATTTTTTCTGTCGTGTAATTTTTTTTAAAGATTAAATTAAAATATAATATATCTTTTAAAAATTAAATTAAATAATTTTATAAATTATACTAAAATAATTCATGTCTCTCGGTGATTAAATTAGTGAAAAAAATACAAGAAACAAATGAATCTGAGCGCGCCATTCCACTTTGAACGACGTCGTCAAAAGAAATAAACGGGGCATCTCTTATCTCTATAAGCATCCAATATAGAACCATCGGGGCCCACACCCACATCACATTGGGCGTGAATCCGTTGGCGCTTACTCTCCCACGACGAAATCTTGAATCTCGTCAACGCCGTCAAATCCAAACGGAACACCACTCTCCCTTCCGCCTTATCGCTCAAAAACTCCGTCCAACGCTGGCTACTCACCGTTAACGTGGCCCCACTCAAAACGCCGTCCACCGCCGTCGTGTTCTTCGGCCCCTGATAAGACGGAAACTGTAACGGCGTCGACCCGATTTTCTGATCCCTATAATAAACCGACCCGTTCATGTCCTCGTAGTAAATCCCAATGTTCTGGTTCGCGTTTCTCACGGCTACCCTGAAGGATATCCTCGCGTTTTCGAACCCGGATTCCTGACCCAGACCCGGAACCGAAAATCCGTGGATGTGGATCCTGGGCCGGTGCGGGCGGAGGCTGAGCCAGAGAATGAAGGTGATGAGGCCCAAGATTGCGAGGAGACTCAAGAATGTGGCGCATACGAGTTTGGAGAGTCGGGTCGTGAGGCTATTGTGGACCCGATGGGCGAAGTATCGGGCGGTGTGGTGGTGTTGGTGGCGCTTGACGGGTTTCGGGTCGGGCGCGAAGTGGATCGGGATGTGGTCGTGGTCGGGCATGGTGTGATTTTAGGTTTTTGAATAGAAACAGAGGCATTATGATGTGGAAGAGGTTTTTATGGTGTGAAGATATCGAGGAAGAAGAAGAAGGGAGAATTAGAATATAATGTTTTATGGAGAAAGAAAAGAATATTCAGTTCTGGTCTTGTTTTTTTCTTGGATCGCAAGCTTTAATTTTTCTCTGTACAAATTATTCCATATTGGAAGCTTTGTGTATAGTGTTTATACATACAAATTAAATTCAAAACTCTCGTACTTTCCCATATATGTATCTATATAACTTGTGTGAATTTATTTTTTTGAGTTTGATCAGATTGGGTCGCTTTATATATAATGAAGTATAAATGTGAAGCAAGTAAACCGAAACCTTTCTCAGATCAGTACAACGTACGATCACATGATCAGAATAGATGGATTACATGTGCCATATATATCAAGATAAATCAACTTGAATAAATTCACTTTTATTAGAAGAATTCCTAAATTACAGCTACTGTAATTATTGTTAGAAGGACCCCAGATTACAGGAGACAAGGTCATTTTCGAAGGTACACACACACATGTGTAATATTCTGATGTGGACACACATGTCATTTTCCTTAAATTTTATCGTCAATCACACACACACATATTATATATATGTGTGTGGTTCTTAATTATATTATACCAAAGAATCAAAGAATGAAAAGAAGAGAAGAAAAAGGCTGATGGACAGGCGAAGGGGGTCGGAATATATATATATATAGATGGTTTAAATGTTAGTTTTGGTAACTCACAAAAGTATATATATATATATATTGCTTTTAATTAATTATATAAAACCACTTGACCTGGAAGAAATGGAAATATTGACATATAGCATGCATCCATTGTATATAGAAATTTCCTCATAAAAAATCAGCTTCAAATTTATGAAAACTCAAAGGGGAAAGAAAAAAAGAATCCCTCAGACATGTCCACACCACACATCCCCTGTCTGATGAGAACAATGAATGAAAATTTCTTAGGTGTCCCTCATCTATATACGTCCTTCTCCAAGTGTCCGTACAAATCCCAAACACCTACCACATATATATATATATATATATATATGTGTGATTCTGTGTGTGTGTGTGTGTATATAATAGGTAGATTTATAATTATATATGCATGGAAGCCCACCTGCCTGAGTTACTGAAGTGAAGTTTCATAATTAATACGTTATGGCATGCAGGAATATATATTACTCAGTCTTCACAAAGTGACTATAAGTGCTGCAATGCCAGCCACTGCATGCAACATAATCAATGAAGCAGATGATCCATCCCTCCATGCATCCCAAACTGAAAGGAATAACGGTAATTTAATTATATAGAGAAGTAGCTAGGTAAATAATATTCTCTGGGATGGACAATTTATATTGCTAAAAAACTAAAAATTAATTTTTTTTCCTTATTTTTTATGGATTTTAAATTTCGTATCTTATTTTTACTAATTAATATGCAATGCACTTTTTTTCTTAATTAGGCTAGATGTAATTGATTTGTCTGTGTGTATATATATGTATATTAATGTTACAACTCTATATATATAAGACTTGACCTTATTAGTTGAATTCTTACATCTTTAATTTCACACCTTATCAAAAAATAAAAAATTCACACAAAAAAAAAATTACAACATGAGTTAATATCATTTGTTAATAACTAACATTATTATAGACAATTATAACATTTGTCAATAAGTAATAACATTATTTATTAATTAATTTGATTGTTATAACTCACGTGTAAATGTTGACAAGCCAATTTGTAGTATTAGTTGTGGATATTGGCTAAACCCTTTAACTGTTAGTATAAGTTTTGACCCCAAAAAAAAATATTAGTATAGTGATATTTTTTTTTAGTGTAATTTACTATCATCTTCTTTAATAAAAATAAAGTATATAATAATTAAAAAAAATATCTTAAAAAGAACTACGTACTTGCATGAGAAAAAAAATTTGAAAATTTATATACGTGTCAATTTTTATTAAATAACTTAATGACAAAATATATAACGTCACCTATATATATATATATATATATATGGCTCTACTTTCTTCCATATATATATATCCTCGATCATGTGAGGAAATTATCATTTCACAAGAATAAAAATTGCTTGAATGAGCTATATGTACAAACAAACACATTCCTTTCGGTGCAGAATCTAAATGAGCTTGTGACAAAATATGGCGATAAATACTTTTGTTTATTTCTGATATTTCACAATCAATACATCAATGCATAATATGGAAGCTTATATCATTTATATGTGTAGAGTGACAATTCAACTTCATGCATGGTAGTTAGGGTTTGATGTTTTAGCTCCCAAGATGATATGCATGTGTTGATGAGGATAAGATTAAGCATCGAATGGTTGGCTCAAACTTTTAAAACAAGAAACTTCTATTCTATCTCATGAGTTCATGATATTTTGTGCTCATCTTCTTCCACCATATAGATATCTACTTGTAGTTTGGATTTTTGTTACACTTTATTATACTTTAATTTAATTTATACGCACAGACAAATCATGACGAGAAAACTATATGGGCAAATGATCAGAGAAAGTCTGTTCAGATTTTGTCTCGATTTAATTTTGGAAAAATTAAAATTCTTCATTTAATTTGTCAAATTTAGTGCAGATTTGTTGTTTGTGATTGTTTAGTTAAAGTTTCGGGTTGCTTTAATTTTGTTTGAACATCTAAATATGTAATTAATATGTTGTATAGGAACTAATTAAATTTTTTCAAAAGTATTTTTTAAAGGATGAAAAGTTGAGAATTTTAATGTTTGGGAAACTAATTAATCTTAAAACAAAATAATTTTTTTGATATATTTATAATATTAATATCAATTATAAATTACTTTTAGTGTCATTGTAATTAATGTCAGTTCCGGTACAACCAACATTAACTAGAGACAATATTTAACTAAAATGTTTTAATATCAATTAAAACAATTAAATTAACAAATAACCTAATTAATTACTAACGTCAAATTTGATTTTTCTTTTCTGTGTTTATAGCTAAAGCAATAATTTCAAATATATATATATCAACGTGGTGTAATAAAGATGATAAGGTATTTATGTTCTTTTAATTGTCGTTTCCCGTATTCAATTTCTGGAGTGATGGAAATGAATTAAAGCATCTTTTGTTGAGAGGGCCGCTGCTCCTAATAATAAATTCTGCAATATTCAAGGAATTAATTATTATATCCGCTTTGATAAATATCTAATCATAAACCAATATATATATGGGCGCGTCCACTGATGGGTGCCTTTAATTTGCTTTCATCTTTTAATTTGTTTCAATTATTACTTTTGAGTTTGGAAGCTCCCCCAACCTTATGATTAGACGAATATTCTTTCTTTCACTTATATATATGTCTTTAATTTGGCGTCACACACACACATACATACATATATATATATATATATATATATGGCCAATAGTATTAAACCTTGTGTCAAATCTTATGCGTCCTCTTCTTCTCCTTTTCCTTCTCCTCCTTATTATGTTCAACCAAAGAAAAATAATGCAATCAAGAAAAAGAAAAATTGGGGATTGTCTAATTTGATTATATATATATAAAATATAATATAATGAAGCTTTCACTATCTTGATTAATTAAGCTGATATTACAATATATATTAATTGTGTACCCCACTTCTAAATGACGCCTCTTGTTACAACCTATCCATGCCACCAAACACTTATTTTCAAACCAACAAGCACGTCTCTTGTTATAGTGGGATGGTGGTGAATCTATTGAAACTCTAAAAGCTTGAGAAGCTATCATTACCTCCACCCACTTCTTTCTTTAATTTTTTTTCTAAGCCTCCGATCCTTTCTGTGCAATATTACATTTCATGATCACAAACGTTGGATGTTCGTTGATGTACTTGTTTTTGTTTTCTCTTCCTTTTACGAGCAAGAGTGAAGAAGGACCATGGTTTAGACATTTTAAAGTTTTTGGAACGCGTTTAATATTGTATGGGTGTTATTAGTTTTCATCTTATATCATGAGTTGACTTGAGTCAAGTTAAGTCTTAACATGATTAAGGGCATGTTTGCCTGTAAGAAAGGGAGAGGGAGAGGGAATGGTTTTGATGTGTTTGGTAGTAAAAATTTGGAATGGAAATGGAATGAGAATGTATTAAAATTACCACTTTGCCCCTTATATTAAAATAATAAAAAAAGAAAGTTGAGATTGTGTCAAATCAAAAGGTATAATAGACATTTTATATTTTTTTTAAAATAAAAATTGTCAGAGGAAAGGACCATTCCTTTCCATCCTTCTTCCTCCAAACCGAACGGGCTCTAAGTTTGATTTGTTTAAAATAAAGTAAGTTCAAACTTAAGCTTAAATTTTTAAAACAAACAAAAGTTATATGATCAAGCCGACTCATTTAATTAACTGAGCTATTCATAAACTTAATGAGTCAAACCAAATAGTTTCTAAACAATGCTATAAAAAATAATATATGTTTGTGTACAAATAAAAGTTAAAAGCTAAATGAATTTTATCTTTTCATGTTACATTAGTTTATGAATTTTATCTTTTCATATATTTTTAATTTTATTGATTAAAGGATATTTGTATTAAAAAAATAACAAATTCATATATATAAAAGGAGTATTCTTTATATATTTGAATACATCATTTAATTTAAATATGATAATATATAACTAATATAAAAAAATATTTTTATATTATTTTATTCATAAATGAACTGTTTATGAACTAAAACGGATCATATCTTAGATAATGTTTAAACTTAACTTTAGCTAAACACTTACTTTTATCTTTAGGATGGTTGGTTTAATAAACTAAATTCGAACAAACTCTTATACTAGTTGAACCAGAACTTTTCATAAACATATTGTTTCACTTATACCACTAAATAAGCGGTGACATCTAATTATAATAAAGTAGTATATATTATATATGGATCCGTCTATTTGAGTCCACAGTACTTAGGTAAGCTTAATCTTGTGTATGTTATCATGTTACCTCATATATTAATTATATTTAAAGTGATGGAGGTATAAAATATTGAAAGTATCATGTACTTGTAAAGTAGCTAGGTAGGAAAACAAAATTGGTAGTGGGTATATATATATATATATATATATATATATATATATATATATATATATATATATATATATATATATATATATGAGTGAGTGAGAAATGAGAATATAAGAAAGTGGGCACAATAATATTAATAATGTAAAATTGTGGTGGAATTTGAACCGACCAAATTGTGAAGCAAAGATAAAACATGACCTCAACTTCATTGCCGTCCATAATGTTCATTGAACGAAATATATATATAGGGAAGTGATATTGAATTGTTTATATATATAAAAAAAATTCACATGCAAAGCATATACGGTTGAGAAGTTTTATATATATATATATATGAAGCTTGTGGATGTGAAGTACAAGACAAAAGTAAGTGGATTATTGTGAAAACCATCAAACGCATAAGTTTAATATAATTCTATTTTTTTTAATTAATTATATATATATATATATATATATATGTGTGTGTGTGTCACTTTTTGTTTCCATGCTGTAATAAAATATTAACGAAGGCGTGGCTATACTGGCTATTATCTCTTGGCCCTTTCCAGAAAAGGTCTATTTATTTATGGAAAATTAATGAAGCTAAACATAATGGCACCAAAATGGAGATTAAATTAATTAAAGTATTGAGCCTTTAATTACCTAAAAAGAGGGAGGTGTTTTATTTACAAAAGAAAAATGTCTATCCTTTTAATTTATTAGAGCAAAAAAAGGAAGAGTGTGAAGTTGCAGCTTGCAGAAGTGGTATATATTGTGTGTGTCTGTATTATATATATATATTTTTTTAAAGTTGGTCTATAATGTAACTTGTTGCATGCAATGTGATTTCGGCCGATAGAATTGTGACACATGAAAAATTGCATTGCATCTCAAGTCATCATATCCACATGTCACAATCATATTCATGTGTACTTTTTTAGTTTTTTATATACTGCAAAACAGCTGTTTCAAAGCGCAAATTAAAGAAAAGGCAAAGGTGAACATTCAAGGTGCGTTTGGTTTTATTTTTATTGAAAACAAAAAAAATTAATGAAAATGTATTTGGTATAAAAAGTTTAATAACAAATATTTAAAAAAAAAAAGACTAAAGACAAGAAACATCTAAATAACGTTTTTGTGTTGGTCTTTTCAATATATATATATATATAATCAAAGTATGAATTAGGGTGAATAATATAATGTTAAGTTATTGTGATATTTAATTGGAAAAAACTTAGGTCCATTTCCTTATGTCTATTTCATCCAATTCTCCAATATAATTATGACACGTGGCAAAAAGTGTTTAAATGACCAATCACAGTAGAAAGAGAATATAGAAGACCACCTTTTATATGACCAATCATAGAAGAGAGAATGTGTAAATACAATATATGATTGGTAGAATTGGATGAAATGGACATAAAGAAATGGACCTAAGTTTTTTCCTATTTAATTTGCATGTTTGGGCAAATGTGATCTATATGTGTTAGTGTTAGTGAACCACTTTTCTTTTTCCATGATCAAGTATTCATCAGAGCGATTCGATGACTAATCTTTTGGATATGATTTTGTTATGTAATTAATATTTCACATGAGAGTTTAATTAATATTTCATTTTGATGGTTTATAATATAATCATAATTGCCTTAGTAAACTATTAAAATTTATACTGAAAACTCTATACATCGCACAAGAACACCGTTATTCAATATGTATTCTCGTATGTCGTATCTTAATTAAATACTTAATTCATAAAATGATTGTGCTTGCAATTTCAATAACATTCTTCTTTAATGATTAATTTTTATCAATAACATTCTTCTTTAACACTTTTTTTTATATAATTATGTTACCATGTAATATAATTTTTTAGAAGAAAAAAATTAATTGTAATAAAAAATGAATTGACCTAAGCATATATAAAACGAAAAGAGACACAGAACCATGATTTGGTTTCCATCACGTGCTGAATATAGATCCTATTTGTTAAAAAAAAAAAATGAAAGCTGTAATTTGTCTTTGTTAATGGATAATTGCAAGTTGGCATAAAAATTAAAGGAATTAATATTTGAGAGACAAAAAAATGAAAGCGCCATGGGATGCTTATTATGACGTTAGTCACGTTACCCCTAACCCAGGGGACCAACATGTGCCAAAATAAAGAATGTGCTTGATTTTGATATTTTATTTTTTATTAAAAACAAATAGTATTAATATAAATATATAATATGTTTGATACATATTAAAAGAAGTTTTCTTTTTTTGGAAAATCTCTCCTAAATCTATGGGGAGTTCGAGTTTATTTTCTAAGCTTGATATTTATTTATTTTATAATGAGAAATGTGTTTTGATTTATGATGAGTTTTGATTTATCACTTTTTTAACTATTAGATATATTTTGAATTATGTATTATATTAAATTTAAAAGAAATGAACTTTTTGACACAAATTTTAAAAAAATGGTGAAATAAAACTTAAATACTATAGATTACCCTTTCATAATTGACAGGGAAGTCAAGTCATCATAAATAATGAACTATAATTAATCATATCATTTGATTTAATCAGTTTGATTAAAATAATCATATATATATATATATGTTCGAAAGAGAAAATGAATTTTTAATAAACATTTTAATTATACAAATATTATGCTTTATTAGTAGTCAAAATAAAAATAAAATAAAATTTACAATATAATTAATTTATCATTTGAAATAGTTTGATTAAAAATCTTGAATGTGTTTGATTTTGTTGTTTTGTGTATTCATTTTTCATTTTAACTAGAAAAAGAGAATACGGTGTAATATAATATATATATATATATATATATATATATATATATATATATATATATATTTATATGGGTGTGGATCCTTTCCGTCTCCCAAAATAAATATTTACTCATTTATTAAATATAAAAAAAAATGATGGGAGAATGTGGGAGTGGGAGTGGGGGGGAGAGAGAAAGTAAAAATAGTGGGTAGTTAGTGTTGAAACAAATAATTTTCATAATTCAATTTATTATTTTAAAATATAATAATAATGATTTTAGTTTATAAATTTAAAAATTATCAAATATTTAATGTTTTATTATTTTAAAAAATAATAATAATTTTATATTAAATTAAAAAAATTACATGCACGGCACGTGCATGCGAAGCCTCTAATATATATATATATGAGTGTGTCTGAAAGAGAAAATGAATTTATTAATAGGTAGTTGGTTGGAGTAGTAGATACTTCATTTTTTTTAGGGTAAATTACACTTTAGTGTCCTGTGGTTTTGCTTGATTTCACTTTGGTGCCCTGTAATTTCATTTTTGTCAATTTGGTGCCCTGAGGTCATTAATTTTAAAAACAATGCCTTAACCACTAGGCCACAAAGTTCTAATTGACTATTATTTTCCTTTCAATATATATATATATATATATATATATATATATATATATAATCATTGCACTATTAATCCTCTCTACTTTCTCTATTTTCAAATCTCAATATCATTTCATCTATAGTATTTTTTTAATTTTATATTTTAAACCAATTAAATAAAAAGTATAAATAAAATTAAAAATTATTTTAAAATTTATATCATTTAATTATATAAAACTGTTTTAAATATTAATATTATTTAATTATCCAATAAAATACTATTATTTAATTAAAAATATTATTTTAAATTACATATTATTTCATTAATTTTAAATAACATAATTATTTAATATAAAAATTTAACTTGGTCAAAAAAATATAACATTTTAACTATTAGTATTATTTCCACAAAAAACTATTATAATTATTTAATAACATAAAATTATTTTAAAATATGTATTAGTTAATTAATTTTAAATGACATAACTATTAATTATAATAATATGTATAAATTTCATGTTTATAATATTCACTGTAACATAATTTATTGTATTTATTTTAATTAATTATAATTTATTGTCATTTAATAGAATAACTAAATTTAAAATAAAAATAAAAAATTTATTTTTTTTATTAGTTCAACAAATTTTTAAGTGAATTGAATCAATGACTCGGGGTACTAAACTGACAAAAATAAAATCACAGGGCATCAAAGTGAAATCAAGCAAAACCGCAGGACACTAAAGTGTAATTTACTCTTTTTTTAAATAAAATCTTCAATATATAAAAAGATACCTATAAGAAACTTTTTTTTAAAAAAAAAAAGAGAAAATAATTTTTTAATAAATATTTTAATTATATATATATATATATATATATATATTTGGTGATGAACACTAAAATCTCATTTCGAAAAATCTAGAATGTGAGAGGATTAATCACTAATATTGATAGGGATATTCTGCTCACAAAAATAGACGTTTTAATAATATAAATATTATGCTTTATTAGTAATCAAAATAAAAAATTAAATTAAAATCATTTAAGTCAATTTATTTCATGAACAAATTAAATATGCATATATTTTTACCTACAAATTACAAACATGTATATATTAATTAATACATTTAGTATATAATTACACACAATGACCTTAATTACAAAGTTGAGGGAAAGATCTCGATTAGTTGTAATCAAACATCATTAGGGATTGCTTACTTGACTAAGCATGCTTTGACTTAATTAATTAATTAAAATAGTACTGTTGTATCACGAGAAAACTAAATATTAAATATTATTTTATAGCTAGCTAATATCTTGATAGCATTCAAGAAGTGGGATAAAAGTTAATACTGAATTTCGATAGATTTTTGTAATTGTATAGTTAATATTATTTATTAATATTAATAGAAACTTACATTAACAAAGACTTACTTTAAATAGATTTGAATGATTTAATAGATGTATTAAAATTTAATATTATAAACATCCTTTTCAAGAAGTGGCACTCCGCGTCCGCGGCATGTTTGTACTTAATGGCTGCTTTACAGGCATATTTTAGTAGTTAATTAATTGATTAAATTAATTAAAGTTTGGGATTAATTAAGATTCAAAGAGGTAAAAGAATATGAAGCCTCCACCAAAAAAAATAAAGAAGCCGATTCGACATAGGAAGCTCAGGAGGAAATCAAGTTAGGTATTTTATTTCTGTAAACAAAAGTGTTATTTTTAAAATTTAAATTTAGGGTCCGTTTGTGCATGCTTATGAAAACTGTTGATTTTCAAATAACTTTTTTTTAAATGGAGTTTCTTTAAAAGTGCTGTGTGTGAAGGAGTAGCAGTTTGTGTTTGGCAAATTGAGTTGAGAAGTAATTTTATCAATAGCTGGAAAACAATTTGTGTTTGGCAAAATTGTATAAATAAGTGCTTTTGACTGTAAAATTACCAAAAAGGGCATATATAGATTATGATGTTGTTAATGCTGTTAAATAGATAAATGGATATCAATATTTAATTTGTTAATTATTATTAAATAAATAAAAATAAAATCTTTATTTATTTATTAATATATTAAAATGTTAATTAAGTAATTATTGATTTTACTTAATGTAATTTTTTTATCTATGATTATTTTTTATTAATTAATATTTATTAATATATTAAATTGTTATTTAATATCTATTATTAGTGAGACGGTGAAGGAAGAAGATGAAGACATAAAGTGAGATGGTGAAGGAAGAGGAGGAGCAACGTTGAAGAGACTGATTATAAATTGTAGTTGTATAGGTCAAAATTAGGTTTAAAAAAATAAAGGGTATAATGAAAATATTAAATTTTATTGAGGGTATTTTTGTCATAAATTATTTAAATTTTAGCTTCTGCTACTATCTAGAAAAAGAAGCTCTAATTTCTAGCTTCTGCTTACAGCTAAAAAAGTGCATTCTGCTACAACTAAGAATCACTTATTTTATGAAATAAGCATGCACAAACAGAATATTTTTTTAAAATAAGTAATTATTAAAAAAATAAGTGCTTCTTTTCTGAAAATAAGCATGCACAAACATGCTCTTAGAACCTTCATGTCACATAATAACAATTCTACCATTACTTCAATACTTAGCTTATTCAAAATTAGTCCTCTCTTGAGACACACACATATATATAGGAAATTAATGTATTTATGATTGAAAAAGTTATAACAAAAAGTTTAGAGAAGGCAGTAAAAAAATTTTTATGATTAAGTGAAAGTATTTAATAATTTAAAGTTAGTAAAGAGCCAATTAGAAAAATCTTAAATATTCTCTCAATATATAAAAAAAATTAATTAGTTGATTAGCAAAAGCCTAAAACTAATTATTATAAGAGTTCAACTCATTCACTAATTAGACCCAAGAACAATAGCCAAGAGCTATAAGTGGTGGTATCTATAAGCTTCTAGAAGACATCTATTTTGTTACACATCACAATGATATATGGGTTTTTTTTTTCATTTCCAATAATCTCTCCTGTTACGTTGAACTATATATATATATATATATATATACACACGAGAATAGATTCAGTGTTTGGCTCTTTTATATATTAGTATGCTAGATCAACTTTTTTTCATAGTTTTCTTCATTTCTTTTATTTAAACTTGAAAATTTATAAACTTTTTATAAAGAATAAGAGTTATAGATACAAAAACAATAAAAAATTTCACAAAATAAGGACATACTGTGAATGGTTTAGGAACCACCTTTGTTAGGAACTAAAAAATTACTCCCTAATTCACTCATAGTAAATCTCGATTTATGTATAATTTTTATTTTTTTTTTGTATCTATGATCTTTCATACTTTAAATATTCTTTAAAAAAATTTATAATTGTTCAAATTTAAATAAAAAATACGAAAAAAAGTCGGCCTAGCATATTAATGTATAGAAGAGCCAAGCACTTAATCCATTCTCATATATATATATATATATATATATATATATATATATATATATATATATATATTATGAAATTTTTTGAAATATAAACTTTATTTATACTCTCTTTTATATGATTGATCATATAAAATATAATCTTTTATATCTTTCTTTAATCGTAATTGGCCAGGCATGAATTTTTTTTAATCACATATCTTATTTATATTAAATAACCTCGTAACAATCATATTATAAAGTTTAATCCTTAAAAAAAATCCCTTAAGATTTAGATGGCGGAGTTATGTTGTATATATATATATATATATATATTTGAGAAAGTTATGTTGTTTATATTAATCCAATTAACTGTAAATTTTAATTTTATTTGGATAATTTTTTTATTTTGTTTACATGTTTAAGATTCTTAATTTTATCAAAAATTAAAATAAATTATTATATGTCAAAATTTAAAGGGTAAACTACAGTTTATCCCCTGTAATTTGGCTTAAATTCAGTTTGCCCCCTTGTAGTTTAAAATGCGATACTTAACTACCATGTGGTTTGGCTTAAAATTAATGTGCCCCCTTGTGGTTTAGAGTGTGACACTTGAGCCCCATGTGGTTTGTTAGGTTATCACTTAACTATCATATATTATTTTTTCTCAAAATTTAATATTTAATATAACTTATAAAAGAAATTACCTAAAAATAATTGAATTAATTAATTTATTAAATATTTAGTTTATCTCTAAAATAATAATAATGAACTCTAATCTTCTACTTTCAACTTTTTTTAGGATTTCCTTCAAACTCTTTCTTTCATCTAATCTTTCCACTATATCCAAGAGTACTGTTATGCTCCTAGTCTAAGGATATTTTTCTAAGAAAATTATTGTTTAATTAGAGTTTCTAAGCTCAATAATGTTAACATTCAATCCAGGTATGTATGTTATGAACTTGAACAATAAAAAAAAACTTAAATTTAGTTATATATTTGTATTATATTATTCTTTTACAATTTTATTTTGATTGATTTAATAATTCTAAAATATTAAAGATAAAAAATAACAATAAACTGAATAAATAACTAAATATAAATAATCAACGGAGTAAACAATAAATATTAAATTATTTTATTATTTTTTAAAATTATAATTTTATTTTTATATTAATTATAATTTATTTGAATCATTTTATAGTTCTAGAGTGTTGAATGACAAATTTTAAACATTAAAAGTATTAAATGATGATTAATTTGACTAAAATTTGGATAGAAGATAGGTGAAGGTAGTTAAGTGATAACATAACAAACCACATGGGGGTCAAGTGTCACACTCTAAATCACAGGGGGCACGTTAATTTTAAGCCAAACCACAGGGTGGATAAGTGTTGAATTTTAAACCACAAGGAGCAAACTGAATTTAGGCCAAACCACAGGGGGCAAACTGTAGTTTACCCAAATTTAAATAATAAAAATATAAAAAAAATTAATTCTATTAAAATACTAAAACTGTTTCTGAAAAGCATGAGGTTTTCACGCATATTCTACCTTTATTTGTGCCCATTCCATCTCTCAAATGCATTCATATATACTAACAAAAAGTATGTGAATCTCAAGCACAAATAAATAAATAAATAAATAAATAAAAGACAATATTTTATGGCATCTTGACCATATTCTCCTATAATGCTCTCAAAAGATGTTCAAAAATTTATCCTACATATTTAATATAAGCATCATCATTATTATTATTAAGAGTTAATCATTGGCTTATGAGGATTTATATAAATCTACATTCAAAAAGAGAGATAAAGGCAAAATAGAGATAAGATTGATAAGTCGTAAAGATTACGATTAGTTGGAAAAATCTGTAGGACCTCATGTTATACTTGACGTCTAGACTAATTATACTTTATTAATTATTTAATTTTATCCCAAAAAAGAAAAAAAAAACAAAGTGCTACATCCCCTCAAAAAAATTTCCAGAAAAAATAAAAATTTAAATCAATTTGTTTTTCTATTTTTGACATGCAATTATGGAAGAGCATCCATATGTCTACTAGGATTTTGGATTGAGTTAAGAAAACATAAAATAAAAATCTATACTAATTATTGATTAATCAAATTGGATAATTCCTCTTTGCTATCATTACCCCAAAATTATTAATTAAGTATAACATTAATTGTCAATTTTTCAATCAGATTGTAATTTTTTTTATTAGTTTTAATCTTAAAAATTCTAGTTGTTTCAATTTAACTATTAAAAAAATATTTTGTGTCGCAATTTAGTTTCGTGCTTCTTTTACTTTTGTTTTTCTGGCCTATTTCTATACATGTGTTTTTTTTAAATTTTACTCATGACATGAAAATTAATAGCCATGTGTTCTTTAGAAAATGTCTCGTCTACAAATTAAATATGATACAATTGGCTAATAATCAATAAAGCAAGGGAGAAATTGGTGTAATGAATTTGTTCATGAAATGAGATCCACGAAAGAGATAGTGAAAAAATTGGTGATTTGTCTATAATAATTGGTTGATGTAATGTATGTAAGAATTTTTCTAAAGCAAGGGCAAAAGTATTTTTTTAGGACTTAATTTAATATTTTTATGATTTAATGATTAAATTGAAATGAGTAAATTTTTTTTATAGATTAAATTGAGACAAATAAAATGTTTTAATGACTAAATTTGATATTTTAATTTTTATTAATCAAAGAATAAATTGAGGCAAATAAAATTTTGTAGGATTAAAACAATAATATACTCTTTTTTTAAAAAAATCCAATTTTGTTATAAAAATTCAAATAATATAATTGATCATGCAATTATAACATAATAATTACCCACACTAATAATTGAAGAAAGTTTAAACGACTTTAATAGTTTTCTAATATTTTCAGGCATTATTTAGTAATTTTTTTGTGAAACTACGAAATTGTTCATTTTTTTTCACATGACGCGATAAACTCGAGTTTGAATCTTTGTTGAGAGAATGATAAAAATTTAGTATTACGATAATATTAAATTTCAGTACATCTCTCTAATTATTTTTAGTGTTTTTTAATATTAATAGAGACTCACACTAATAAAAACTCACCTTAAATGAAATAAGGACCAAATAATTTAACAGATGTATTATCGAGTTATTGAATATTATCTCCTAAAAAATACCCATATTAATATCCGATATACCTCGAATAATATTATTTTTAATAAAAAAAAAAAAGCTATGCTCCATGAGAAACCAAGAAAATTTTCACAATCTAATAATTATGAATTGAATTAACCATTTTAATGGTGCACTTGTTGTAAGAGTAATGACTGAAAGTGGGGGTTTAGGGTCATTATTAATTACTAGTGGACCCTTATGTGATAAATCCTCATAAGTTTGAAACATTAATTGCATAGAGAGAGAGACACATAGACATAGTTATCTGCTAAATGTTAGAGTGAATGCACAGAGAGAAAGAAATCTCAAAAAATTAGATCATTCTCTATATATAAAAGGAAGCCCACATAAACACCTTCTCAAATTTCCAATTTCTTATACTTATTTTCTCTCTCTCTCACTCTCTCTCCCTCTGTGTGTCTCTTCTTCCTCCTCACCTTCCTCATCGTACCTCTTCTTCCTTCCAAGAAAATTAGCCCCTTAATCCGACAAAAAACAGAGTAGTTATTATACATATGTCAGTTCATTCCTGATTTTATTATTTTCTCGAGAAACAAACAGCCTCCTCATTCCTCACTGGTTTTGCTCGTTCTCGTTGAACCCAGCTTCCGGAAGATAGGAAAACGAAGGCCCAAGTGTTAAAGAAAGAAACTTTACCATCTGCAATTGCTGGGTTTTGCAGGAAAAAGGAAGAATTTTTCTGGGTTTTGGTTAATTTTACATCAATTTGACTTCTTCTTCTTTTTTCCCTGGTTTTGTTCTCCTCTGATTGCGTCGGAAATGGCGGAAATTCCAAAGTTGGTGAGAATTCGGTTTCTGGGTCGTCTCTAAATTTCTTTACCGTAACTGTTCCATTGAATTTCTTGGTCTTTCTTTCGTGACTCTGTTTTCCTCTGTTTTTTTTTTAGGATTCATCTTCTTCTTCAAGAGAGGCTTTTGATTCAGAACAGACACAGAAAATCTCAGTTTCAGATCACATAAACGCATTTCAATACACAAACGAGAAATCTGATAGCTTTGTGATTGATATGAACTCCTTCAAAGATACCAATTCCAATTCAAGAATTACAGTAAGTTTTCTTCTTTTCAAATAATTTAAATAATTTGACCCGAATTTCAGGGACTGCTCTGTTTCTTTACTCTGTTTCTTGGAATTAATTAATTAATTATATAATTTAAAGCACTGAAAGTTTATATTTTTCTTTTGAAATAAAATAAATAAATTGTAGTTTTTGCAATAAATCAAAACATGACTGATATAACACGTTATTATCAACTTCCATTAAACTTTGCGGCCATTGGAATCGAATGTCTTTCTCAAACATTATTATCTCCTAACTCCTATTCTACTCTTTCGCCTTTTACCATTATTTTAAATTAATGAAACGTTGAAATTAGAGTGGCCATTTAATTTAATTAATTAAATCTTCTCTTAACTTTGTGTAACTTTTACTTAACCCCCACCTACTTGCTAGCTTCATTTTTTCCTTTGGCTATGACTATGAATTTAGTTGAACATTCAAAGCAATTAAATTGAATTACAAATAAAATTTATCTGCCTTTTCTTATAGGGAAAACTTTATGTACAAATCTTATATTCCTTTTGCTTATTAAATACTTATAGAAAGAGATTTTATTTTAATTTTCTTTTTTCACGTATCATATTTTTATTAAAAAAAACCTAATAATATCTTAGTTTTACTTTTCTAGACATAAAATTGGTAGGTAGAATTATTATGTGTAGGTTTTTTTTCTTCTTTTATTTTTTGGGTAGAAGTGAATGAAATAATACTAAGCTATTTTAGTTTTTCATTATTTATTAATTTAAATATAACTTCTTAATCTTTTTTATAACAAATTGAAAATAATTTTTCTTTGAATATTGTATCATAGTTTAATTTCTCACTATTTAATCATATAATTTGTTAAATTTAGATTTGAATTTTAAGAAATTTGTACAGAGTGAATATTGGTTTGGTAAGAGTCTTTGAAGTTGACGCTAGAACCACAACATCACTTTTTCAAGACACTTTTTAAATTTCTTAATATTTTTTTATTTTTTATTTTTTATTTTAAAAAAAATAAAGTTGCAGAGGAGCCTTTCCAGGAAAGGATCTCAGCGTGGGGGCGACAAGAAGATTAATGGCCATACTACACTTCATGATAGGGATGCTGTCCCTATAATAGGCTCACCTAAAGGTACCATTACCCTTACAAAAATACAAATCTCATTCTTTGTCTTCTTCCTAATTTTTTTTTAAATTTTTTATGTAATCCCATCTTACAGATGGTGATAAAATTATAATCTGACCATACTTTTAGTTTATATGCCTAAGCATGGTGTTATATAATATATATATAACAACCTGTATTTGTGTCAGACCAAGGTGGGTGTCTCCTGTGAGTGTTAGGTCTAATCTTGCTGTATGATGATTTTATTTTATTATTATAATTCTAATTATTATAATCATCTTCTTCTTCATCATCATCACAGATCCATTATAGTTTTTGGAATGACATTCAAACGTGGTTGGTAATCAACTGAGATAATGAAATTTGTCAGGAGGGTGAAAGAAAATGTAGGCCATGGTAGTTGAAGATTAGTTAAGGGAGATGAAGGCAAAAATTTTCTTCTATTTCTAGTTTAACTTCTTTCAACCAAAAATTATAAATCTTATACATCACTATCATTGAGGTCAAAGAGGCTTACATTATAAGAATAAAGTTTAGATAAAGCATCCTGAATGTACATTTAGTGAATTTACTTGTTTATCCTTAAAAGATGTCACTTATACATCATTTTGGTTTTTTTAGTAAATTTTGCATCACCTGTCATTTTTAAGATTAATCATTCCTTTCATTATTTTGTTTTGTTGAATTAGATTAAATATGTTGTCCTAATCATGAAACGGCTGGTTTGATGTAATTTAAACAGCCAAATAATTCAGGAAATAATTGAATGATGAGATAGATATGTAGTCCATTTTTTAAGAGTTAATTCATTTTATAATTAACTTAGCTTGCTTATCTCTTCTGAATTGAAGCTGTGTCAATTATGTCGTACAAAAGAAAATTGATCTGGGAAAGTACATATTACAAGGAAATGGATCACATAGATACTTCATGTGATGGATCTGAATCATTCATCAATTACAATAAAATTACATTTTAATCGATTAATAGATGAACTAACTCCACATCAAGGTATACTTCATGTGATTGGAACCCCATATTATAAGGTTATCTTGAACAAGCTTTCGAATTAACAAATATTGTTATATTCATATTCTATTATGGTATCATTGAACTGCAGCTACTTTTGTAGGGTCTTGCACGCCTGAAAAGCCGGGGATGGTGGCAGTAGGGTCCACTGATCATTCCACAAACTCACAGGTCCATCATCAGATTACTATCACGGCAGGCAATATCGCCGGCACCACCGAAAGCAAATGCGTGTTGCGGAAAAGCAGTTTTCGGAGGCCTTCTTTTCGGCTTCTTGATCCTAAAAGAGTTCTTCTTTTCTTTGCCACCTTGTAAGATTCAGCTGTGATAATTGATGGCCTCTTCTATAATATTCACTTCTCTTCAGAGTCCTTCACCTAATAATGTCTTTTTTTTTCTGCTGAAAAAAAAAATAGGTCAAGCATGGGAACAATGTTACTCATATACTTCACTCTTACCCTTAGCAAGCAAAATGCTGATGAATATGGAGGTGATTGGCAGCAATGAGAGAAGAAGCAAAAGAAGATGCACTATGGAGTGATTGGCTACTAAGAAAACAGTTTTCTCAGAAGAGAAAATTTTAAGTGTGTCATCAATTGGTGCAATGAGCTTAATAGAAACTTGTTAAGATAAATGTGTTCGTGGAATCACCACTGATGCATCTATTTTAATGAATTTCTATTAGTGCACTGTACAGCCAAAGACAAAAAAAAAAATCTACATGGAGCTTTAAAACAGCTTCAGAATCACTTATACAGTTATACAGTACTCTGCTGCTCTTGGGGCCAACTATTTGGAAATTTCAAGAGATAAATACAAAGACATATTGCAACCGCACTACTGACAGAAAGAAGGAATCTTTCTTATATAGGAATGAAAACAACAGATGACATGTAACAGATTACCCTTTAGAAACATTTCGTGTCTGTTAGTATTTTGATGAGATAACAAAGTCACTTTTTGCTCTTTCTGGCTCTTTTTAGCCTCATCTTTCCTCCCCTGTATCTTTAAGTTTTGTTCGGTTTAGCTTTTAGATGCAATCCTAACAGCAAGTGGAACTTTTTAGTGTGTGGCTTTCATGTGTGGAAGCAAAAGTTAAAGGGAAAAACAAAACCATGATTGTGAGAGCTACAAGCTATAAAATGTTTGCGTTAGCTGTAGTTATTAATGCGTGGGTGCTTGAAAGCTTTTAGCTTTTTGTAAGAAATAGTGCAGTTCACGAAAGCTTTTTCAGGGACAAGGAATGTTCATTTGTCTTATGGAAGCTTTTAGTTTTGGGAATAGATTAGGTATGAAAGATCAAGGTTACTTTGACCAATTTCATACGCAATTGTTAAAACTCCATACAAGCAAATCCACGTGCATTAATACCATCCATAAACATGTCTACCACCTACCAACAATGATTGAGTCTAGTATAAGGAATTAGTCTTTCGCAATATGATGAATCCAAGTTTGAATTCTCGCCGGGAGAACTGCCTAATTCAATGCCTGATAGTGCCTCAAGCAAGATTGTCTCAAAAAGAAGGATACTTTGTGGGAAAAAAAACAGTCCACCAAGAATCCCTCTGAAACACCTCAGAACAAAAATGATAGCCAATAAGAAGGACAATGATAAAACCATCCATGGACCAAAACTTCTTATCCTTGCAATGTCACGAGGCTGATGTTTCAATAGTTGAAAAATGAACCCATGTTGCAATTTTCATCCATTTGAGAAAAAACAGAACTTCCTTTCACTTGATGGGAAATAAAGGCACATGACTCTGAAAATTTTCACTGATAAAGAAATGCCACCAACATACCAAATGTATTGATTTGCAGTTTTACAAATGGCACTAGCTTCATCAAAGCAATCACCTTTTTGCAGATGGGCGGTATCTGGTCATTTTCAGATAATAATCAACTTTCGATGTGGTAGATTAATAATAAGCATGATTTGTTAGATTAAGTATTTATGAATCAACCGTTTAAAATTGATATTAACATTTTTACACTCTAATGTAGATTGTAATATTAAAGTTAAAAAAAGGCAGGCCAGTTAGCAAAAATCTGTAGGTAGCACTATACAATTTGCGACTGTATACAACTTGAAGCTTAACATTGTGTAAAGTTGTCACCTCTCTAATAGCGTTTTGAAATCCTTGGCATTGTGCACTTCTGCTTTCTGTCATGGTAGAGCCTCAATACAACTGCTGCAGTTTCTTCTATTGCTTTTCCAGTCACATCTGAAGTTGGAGTGACAGAAAAAGGTTTTCATTAGCAAGCAGTTGAATGATAGAGCTTATAACTCTCTCTTATGAATTATTTTAGAGGAAACCTATTTTTTAGTGCCTGAAAGATAAGCAATGTTACAATTACTCCCTAGAAGATCACATCAGTCAACTTGTTAGTCCCCAATCAGTAAGACGCTAACGGCACAGTCGATATGGGCATGTTAAATGCTTTGTTGGATGCCCAATCAAAAAATGACAGCATTAACGTGCAGAAGAGGATTATTCCCCCCCCCCCCCCCCAACAAATTATGAGTCCACATGTATCATGAGTAGGCCATTTTCCACGCAAGCAATTGATTGGGCATCGAGAAAAGCAATAAACCTCGGCACGTCAGCATTTAACGAGTCACATTACCTGGGCTACTAACGGCCAAGGACTAATGAGTTAACTGTGTGATCTTTCGGGACTAATAACTGTATTATGATCTTCCACGAACTAAAAAGTAGGTTTTCTTATATTATTTTGCAAAATCAAAATTTACAGGAATGTCAAAAGATTGAAAAGACACAAAAATGTAAACACGCTTACCGATCACTGGCCAGACAGGGTTTTCTGCAAAGAGTCTGCCTGCAAATTCAAGTTCCTCTCTAACATAATCCATCTCTGAGTAATTACTCCTTGATTCTGGACCGAATCCCAGAGTTCTAGCCCTTGCTTTTCTAATGTTCTGTAAGATTACAGGATTTATAGTTAAGCCAAAAACCTTATGGATGTCTACCTCAAAAAGACTCCTTGGCATTTGCACACCCTTCACAATGGGTACATTTGCCACCTTGTAACCCTTCTGAGCTAGATAAATGGATAATGGTGTCTTTCCAGTTCGTGATACACCAGTAAGAACAATATCAGCCTTGGCCAAATTCTGGGGACATGCCCCATCATCTTGCTTGATGGTGAACTCAACAGCTTCTATACGACGAAAGTATTCGTCAGAGAGAGGAACGTTCCGGCCAAAAGCTCCACGGGGAAGGCCAGATGGTGAAACCCCAAGATGAGAAGCAATGGCCTCTGTGATTGGACCTAATACATCAGTGGACGAAACGCCCCATACCTTGCACGCCTGCTTAGCAGATGCAGCCATTGAAGGGTCAGCTAAAGTATAAACTAGCAGAGCACCTTCCTTGGCTGCTTGCTTTATGATCTCCAACAATTTCTCTGCATCATCAATCTGATCAATGAACGATAATTGAATAACATTAGCATGATGCATCAATATAAATCCCAAATAATAAAATATCAGCATAATTGACTTAGTACCTTTTTCTAATCTATTCTTAATCCTAATTTTCTTTCCTGTTACTCAAGTGCACAAACTATTAACTAAATGACACAATTTACAAATACACACACAAAAAACTTATATTAGAAATGCACTATATACTCTAAATGACTCAATTTCTTAACATTAACATCAAATAGTATTTTTGAGCGATTGAATTTAATATTTATATCTTTACTAAACTTAGATAAACAATTAAACATCTTTCAAAACAAATGAGAATTGTCAATGCTATACCACTACCACTCATCGAAATGATTAGAAAGAAAGAGTAAAGGGGAAGCAAAGTGAAAAGACACATTACCCCAGAAAACATATGGGAATTGACAGGGCAGCCATGATCGACCAAGCAATAATCGAACTGACCCAAGGCAGCGGTAACGCAGTGCTCGGCAGTCCAACCGGTTCCATCGGAGACAATATAAATGGACTTCACCACCCTCACCTCCACCCCTTCTACGCGGTCGTTTTCGTCGGAATCCGGGTCAGGCGAGAGAGAAAGTGAAGGCAACGAAGGATCTGATGGGAGGGTCTGAATTGGGGGGTTAGGGCGGTCCAATTTGCGACCGGACCGTATTGCGCGAGCCCTAGACCAGCGGTTCAGCTGAGGGCTACCTTTTAGCCTCCGATTGGGTGGCTCCGAAACGGAATCTTGTTGGGGTTGATTGCTTCCGCTACATCCTCTGACGTTAAGTACGGCGCCGATTTTGGGAGATAATTGCGAAATCAGCATGGCTACGTTTCTAAGGTTTGTGAGAGATGCAACGTCGTTGCTGGCGCAATGTGCTTAGCGAAGAAGATGAAAAATATCTTATCCTAAGGAGATATTCTAACTTCTAACATGCTTTAATATTAGTTAGAAAAAAATAAGATTGATTTCATCGTAATTAAGTCTAAATTTTTTGTATGGAATCTAAAATCAATTCAATTATAAAAAGAAGGATTCCACCGGTGATTTGATTTTAGTTTTTTTTTTTTAAGATTAATGGTAGGAAGGCATTTTTAAGTATCACTGAGGAAGAAGTTATTGAAGTCAAAAGTTTATCAAATGAATGTTTAAATAAATTCATGTGAATTCAAACTCTCCTCTATAAATAATGCAAAAATTTAACCAAGTTTGATTGGTCTAGTGGTTAGCAAGTGTTGGGGGTTCGAATCCCACCTTGTGTATGCAGCAACCAATTGGCCAGCGACAAACCCTTAAATGGAGCTCAGATCCGTGAAAGATTAATCATTGGCCTGTTGGGTTGAGGAATACCTTGAGAAACCAAAAAAAAAATAATGCAAAAATTTTACTTTAAATTTTTAACTATTTGTGTGAATCCAAGTTTACTCTCATTCGCTTAATTTTGTATGAACTCTTATGAAGAACTGAGAGGTTGAATTTAAAGTAAATCTCAGCAATGGCTTACAATTTTATTGGCTTAAATACGTGAAAAAAATTGAAGAAAATCTCAAAAGTGTAGGAAGCTTCACATTAATTTCTTATAAATAAACATAAACAATGTGGAAGTCAACAAATTATTTAATTTGGCGCTAAATTTTGAATGAATGAAGTGATTAAATTAAGACTTACAAACTAGAGGAATGAAAAATATATTAAAATTTTCATTTCTGTTCATAAGCAGGTTGGGCTACTCTGGACGTCAACAATTTAAGTTAAAATGTCAACTAGAATCCAACATGTATATGTGGGCTGGGCTACAATTTAAGTGAACAACATTATCTCTCTATTCAATATCACACTTGTTTCTGACCAAAAAAAAAATATCACACTTGTTTCTTTTAAACCATATTTCCAGCTTAAGTTTTGTAGCGTCATTCTTTTTTCACCCCTTTTTCTTGCTCTTGCCTCATCTGTGACGGTGATTTATCCTGTTTTTGCTACATATTTTTCCATTCTAGTATGGAGAAACTATATATCTATGCTTGCAATTATTCTATATATATATTCCACATACTACTAATTAATTGTAGTTTATAAACAGCTAGCAGATCAAGATCAAAATTAATGAGACAGCACCAAAAATGGATTCCCATCCGTCTCGATCTCTCACTCCTGTGGCGTTTGTTATCCGGTGAGTGTTTTAGTGGGAAGTACAAGCGGAAATGGAAGTGGAAGTAAGTGATAAAAAATATGTTTGGTATGCAGGGAAATGGGAGTGGAATGTAAAAATAATATTGTTTGGTATGATGGGAAGAAGATAGGAAAATAGAAGATAAAAGTATGAAATACCTTTTTTTGCCCTTACTTTTTTAAAAGCCACAAATTTTTAAGGGCATTTTGGTCTTTAAACCAAACCTCACACCACCTTCCCTCCACTTCCCTCTCAATTTTCATGGCAACAAGCTTCCTTCTTAACTAAGAAGCTCAACCTCACTTCCCCACTTCTCAAAGCATACCAAACATACTTCAACCTTTTACTTCCCTCTCACCTTCCCTTTGGAAGTATGGCCTAAATCAAACCCAAATCAATATGAGACATACACAACCTACCTATTATATTAAAAATGAATCTAACTAATGATTGTAATGTTGTGTGGTGGGGTTATTATGGGGAGTTTGAATGAGAAATCTTGGAAGGCCAATTTTAGAACCCAAGTTCTGGACGTCTTGTCTGACTTGTTGCCTGTATTGCATGAAGCTGAATTTCCTGTACATTGGGGGCTCTATGCAGCTCTCTATTACTGTGTCGTTGGAAGGACAGAAGAAGTAAGCAGTAGAGAATCTTTCCACTCGAGGGTTCGTCATTACTCTGTGCTCAACACTCTTATATACCCCATTACTCCATGCCTGCATCCATATATCCATCACATGCACCAATATTAATACTAGTCTGATCTCTCCAATTAGTAAAATTTTAATGAAGGTACCTGGAATAAGTCACCAATGTTGATAATAAGAGCGTGAGGATTGGGTTTAACCGCAATCCACTTGCCATCTTTGACCAATTGCAACCCTCCAACTTGATCTTGGTGCAATATGGTGAGGAAATCACTGTCTGTGTGTGGCATCAGCCCATGAACTTGGGAAGCCATAGGACATGGTGGATATCGATTCAGTCGAAGGTAACATGTGCTTGGCAAGCAGTTTTCCTCAAAGAATGTCGACTTGTGTCCCATGTTCTCTGCCAGAATACTAGCTAATGTTTGTGCTAGATTTGACACTGTGCTAGCAAACTGCTCTATTGTTGAACTGCAAATTATATATATATACATACACCCAATGGCCAAATTTTTATTAATATTAACAAATACGTAGAGGAAGTATTAAATTTTTAGTACTACTCCTATAGATCGATGAGCCTGATATATAAACCATGTTAACACATATCATTAATTAGCATGCTCAATAAACTAACCAACAACTAATTAAGTGTTTCCATACTTGTTTTCGAATTGAGGATATTTACATGCATAATGCATGCCCTTAGACATTCCTATAAGTTTTGCTATTTAGTTGATAGAGAATTTAATTAATGATTTGAAATGTGCAAAAAATCAACAAAATAATAGTTCTTATTTCTTTTTAAAAATATTTAGACGAGAGGATAACGTTCAAGATCAAGGTAAGCCTCAGGAGTACCATCTAACAACTTATGAAACGCTCATAGGACACTTAAAAATAACCCACTACAATGAAATTAAAAATCATTCATGTGATCATCATGAACAAAAAAACTTTATCAGATAACGTCTTAACTAGTAGTGTCCTAATTCAAAGTGATGATTCTAAGGTTTTACAGTTTTAGTTATATATATAATGTGAAGGTGGTGGGTGGGATTTGTTATTAGTCTGTGGACAAGCCAGCGTGAGTGATCAGGTAGAGCAGCATTTAAGCAGCTTGGAAGGTTCACGTGAGACACAGTGAGATACTAAGGATACCGATACATATACATATAGAAGGAAGAGGTCAAAAGGAATAATGCAAATTAAACTGCAAGCCCATGTGCATATATTTACAGAATTTGCATTTTGTGACTATATATGCAAGTGTGAACGAAGAAGAGAAAAGAAAAGCAACACTACTGTGTATATATATAGTGTCAACTGTCACGTGGGTTTAATATAATTAGAGTGTGAATATGGGTTTAGAAGCAATAAAATGAAATGTGTTGTGTGTGTGGGGCGGTGGCAGAAGAAGTTGACTATACATATACATATAGATTCGATCGAGCTTTCTAGAGATGAAGACCAGACATGGCCCTGTGAAGAAAAGCAGAAAGGCTCTCTCTCTCTCTCTCATGCTTTCTTGTCATGAGAATGACACTTGAGGTTAATATGTGAGTGAATGAACAAGTAGAAGAGGATAAGGCTGCATGTGTTTTGTGTCCGTCCCAAAAAGAAAAGGAAAACGACCTCACATTACTTGTCTGAGCCCGGGTTCGAACCGGGGACCTCTAGTGTGTGAGACTAGCGTGATAACCGACTACACCACCCAAACAAGCTTGTCACATAACTGTTCATAGTTTTTAAGGTTACCTTCAAATTATAATAAAATGATTCTGCCCCAGTCAAAGAATTCTAATTACACATTTTTTTTATATATATTTCTACTGACTTACTGAGTGTTCTTATTTATAGAATGAAAGAAAAGAGGTAGTAGTAAAATAACAGAGGGGCCTTTTTTTAATATTTGAACTAGACTTTTCTAGATCAGTAGAGTAATCTTTTTTTTTTTTTAACTAAAGTATCCACCAGAACGATTATGATAATTAATTCCTCAGATAATACAAGACCTATTACTAAGAACGACCCTTTGAATAAATGATGCATTGATACAATAATTAATAACCTACTATTGTCCTTTTTTGTCTTGAATTAGGATATTCATCAAAGCAGGTCTGATGAGTGATGAATGATCTCTCATTAATTTATTACAAGAGTCTAATATTATATTACTAAAGACGACCCTCCCAACAAATAAAGCTACGTTCTTATTCTTATTTTCAAGCCAAAAGATAATGGTTAAAGAAACATAAATCTTTTACAATTGTGATACATCACATTAATAAGTAATATATAACTTTAATTTAGTATTGCTCTAAGATTGACGAGTTGATAAGAAATGTGCATGAGTAATGTAATTGGAGATGATTGAAGTGTGATATATAATACGCATACCTGAGAGTAGTAGCAGTATCAGTATCAGTATGGGAAGATCCAATTGGAGTAGGAGAAGAAAGAATATGAGTGAGAGGAATGTGAAAGGCTTCAGACCAAGACAATTGACGAATGGAGGTAGCAGAAGGAGTCCCCCAACGGTAAGTACCAGCAGAGAAGTTGTTGAAGAAATTGTCATCCTTCACCTTCTTATCAAAAGGCTGCTTGAACACCTTCTCTTGTTCCTCCCTCAGCTTCCTCAGGATCTCACTTGATATCCCATGCTTCACCACCTGGAAAAACCCCCACTCTTCCGAAGCCCTAGCTATCTCCCTCTTGCACTCCTCCCGGGCCCCGCCCGTGAGCCGGCTCAGGTCGATCACCGGAAGCTCCCGTTCCTCCACGTCATCGCCGCCGCCGGCCTCCTTACCACCTTGGTGGGTCTTGTCCAAGAGGATCTTGTAGGCCTCGTGGAAGGGTGGGTCCGAAAGGTTGGAGTCCATGTTTGTTAGAGGCTGCATATAGATATTAGATATAGAGAGAAATTAAAAAGAGATCTAAGGAAAAGAATGGTGAGGGGGATCGGAGGGTATATATTGGAGAATATTATAATAATGTAAATTATAAATTTATATATATTAAAAAAAACTTTTAGGGGGGACAAGAAGAAGGGGACAAGGAATTTTTTTGGTTGTCTATTTATTTCGCCTTTGATGAAAACGTTTCCGACTTTGGAGAATAAGGCAGTTTACATGTCTTTTTGTTCAGACAAATAAACCATTTATTTGTTAGTCTTCGATCACATTCTCAATATTCACCATCTTTCTTTCTTTAAGTGCCATATATATATATATATATATATATATATATATATATATATATATATATATATATGCATAAAATTTTAGTAAAGCATGGTGGTGTGTTTGTTAGTGAATTTTCTAATGAAAATACAAAAATATTAACATGTTGATATATAAAACGATTTCATAATACATATATATAAAATGAGTACATTACAGTTTTGGTCATGAAAAATTCTGATTGTTTCAAAATTGTGACATAAGGTATTTTTGAATAATTTTAAATTTAATATTTTTATGATTTAGGACTAATTTGAAATAAATAAATATTTTAGGGATTAAATTTGATATATATATAATTCAATGACTAAATTAAAATAATTGAAATCTTTCTGCACACAAACAATAATTACTTTATATAAAATTACATCTAAAATTAGAAATGGGAATTAACACACCTAGCTAGAATTTAGAACACTATTTTCACTAAAAAAAATATTTTTAATAATTATTTATATTTTAACGATCACTACTAATTGATAAAAAAATTATTTTTTGAATAATTAAATCATATTTTTATTGTTTCCTTTCATTCTCAAAATTACTAAACAGTGTAATATATATAATTATCTATTAATTTTTTTAATTAATTATTGTATATAGGTGACTGATTAACATGAGTCAAACTATAGTTTCATATTTATACAGATACGTAAACTTTATATATAAAAAATTCATTATGAAAAGTAAAATTAAACGAAGTAAGTATCCCTAAATTAAAAAAAAATTGAAAAAAGTCAAGAGACATCCTCAAATACAAAGGATACATCCCATAATTAAAAATCAGTTTTCTCATGTTGAGAGATAACTTCTACGGATTAATTAGGTGATGTGGGATTCAAGTAGAGGTTACCTACACATGAGGGAAAAGTGGAGCCCACCTGAGTTATAAGACTAGTAATTAATTATATATGACATGAAAATAATTCACACACTTACACCAACAGAATACTTATTTTACTTGCTAAAAAAATAACCTTTTGATTTATAACTATATATTCTATTCCAACAACATTATTTCTTAATATTATCATGATGCCTATTTGAGGCTGTCAACCCTATCTGCGATCCATATATATGTATATGTATATATATATATCAAAGACACTCAAATTGACAAAACAAAGTTTCATAATTTAACAAATTAAAATCATAGGGAAAAAGTAACCACTTTTCTTTCAATGACTTGGAGATCTAAACTACGAGTGGGTCTATGATACAATTTGTTGCATGCATGCAATGCAATTTCGGCCGATAGAATTGTGACAAGTTACATTATAGACTCACGCCTAAACTATAGTGACAATTTTGAATGAATCCCAATTCCACAAGGAGTTTCAAAGAGACAAACATATAGTATATGCTGGCTATATATATATATATATCATAATCTAAGTATGTGTAAATATGTGAAGGAAAGAGAGAGAAGATTTGTCACACATAGTTGCAAACGTTATCAAGAAACTTGGACAAGGCACGGTAACATTAAAGCTGCGTCTTTGTTGGTGTGTGAGAACTTACGTAGAGGCTGGAAATTCGGATATTTCTGTTTTTTTATTGGAAGCAATCATGTTTGAAGATTAAGACACAACCGGACACTAAATTTGGAGACATCTCACAACGGAAATTTGAACATAAGATCATCATGTTGTCAGAGACTAATTTCTTGTATTAGATCCAATCCCGTTGGTGAGATTTGGATAATTAATTTCTATCTTAAGTACCATTCATGTCAAAATCAGTGGCTGTTTTTGGAACACTCTAGATAATCCTTTTGAGTATCTTGTTTTCTTAATTACTCAACATGGATATGTAAGAATATCGATATCAAGCTTTGGCATATAATTAATTATATATCGTCTTCTGATATGGTGTATATATATATATATTAATCCTATTTCATCATCAAATCAAGACCAAGAAAATTGATGCAAACAAAGATAGCAATATATATATAGCTGGAGAGATTTTAAAAATTATATATCTAAATACAAGATTTAAGGTTTGTTTCGGAGATGGAATTGAAAGAGAAGTACAAATTTTCTTTAATTTAGAATGAGATGTTATATTTTCTTTCTTTTATAATATGTTTATAAGATGGAAGAAATATACAAGAATGAAAGGGGGGGTTAAATTTAAATAAAAAGTGACAAAAAAAAATCATCATTATTTACCTTCACTAGCCATGTTCTCTCTCGATCCCAAACAAACTATTAATTACAATTTCTAAATAGTGATATAAAATTATTCATCAAAGTATACTAATTAGAAATTGAATATCTTTTTATATAGTTCAGTATTACCATATGATTACAAACAGAAAACTTGAAAATAAAACAATATACATATAAAAAAAATGTATCCATATTTTATATCTAATTAATATACATTATGAATAAATAAATAAATAAGAATATTAATTAAAAAAGTATGTCAGAAATTGTTACATGCATATTGTCTATTTGTCTATCTATATTTGCTTAATTAATATACCCACATTTTTCCCCATAATAGTGAATTTATGTTTAATTAGACGGCGCTCCACTAACCAAAGCAATTATTAATTATAAATAATTCATGGGGTGGAAAGTCTTAGTCAAATGAAGAATTAATGAACATAAATAAAAAGTTTATTTTCTCTCTAGGAATATCATCATGTGGTAGCAAACTATAGTTGTTTTGGAATTTAAGAGAATGATTAGTGCAGCAGCAACTATTAATTATTGTTGATGGGAATTTTATATATAATATAAAGTAGCTATTTTAAATCTCTACTATGACTGACATTCACATGGCAGTCACAACTCTAGAATCGGATCACATATATAGTCAAACCTACTGTCTCAATCTGTTGACTTTTTAATGACTTTAAAAACATCATTTATTATATATATGGATTTATATGAACGTGATATTAATTCAAATAGTAAATAGTTTAGTATCGTTTAAATAATGTTTGAATTTAAAATTTTATAAATGTAATTATTTTTATTAGGAGAGACAGACAATCAATATATATATATATAACATATGTATTAAATTTGATTAAAAATAATTTTATTCTTATTTGATTTTTCATGAAATTAAAAACTAAAAAAAAACTCTAAAGAAAGCCTTAAATATATACCCTCTATATATATATATATATATTCATAGCTTACTAGGTGGTAGACATAAGTTTTGAAACATATAACTAAAATGTCCAAAATATAGTTATTAGTTTGTTAATTAATTACCTGATTGTCAGACTCCATTGTGCTTCCTTTAACTTGCAAACAGATGGACTGCATATTGCAATTTCTGTCCTGAAAAAGAAAATCTAAAAAAGCAGCACACACACACACACATATATATAGATAAATATAAGTAATCAAAATCTGAATTGAACCCATAAACATATATAAATTATAAACACTAGAATCATGAAATAAACAAAGTTTAGTTACGTGCATTTGAATGTTATTTACATCATGTCCTTGAAATCTTTGAAAGGAGAAGATGAAAATATATAAAAGCAGAAGAATTAGAAATAGTAGTATACTCACATGTAATATATAATAAGGAAGTGACAATTAGCTAAGAGAAGAATATGAAGTTGGGCTTTAATTTGAGCCTATATGAAATGAAGAGTACTGAGAGAAGAATATAATTTATAGGCAGAAAAATTAGCCCATTCAATTATTGTCATCACACATGAATGGATGTACCAAAGGACATTTTCGTGAAAATTAAAACTTCTGCTGAAGAGAAGACCACGCGGCTCATGGTGCTATCAGAGAAAATATATATTGCAGATTCATACATTTTATATTTCTTTTTTTATTTATTTATATATATATCTATAAAGCATCAATGATATGGTTCTATATAAATTATATATGCTTATACACTTTCTTTTTGCTTTGATTTGGAGATATATAAGAGGCTCGTCGACAGAGGAAGAGATGGAGAAAGCGAGACTTGGAGAAATGAGAACCATACTCCATAATAGTAGTTCTTCTCTATTATTTGACTTTGGTTTAATTATATAATTAAGTTTCTCAAGTCAATTACATATTTGACACTTACTATACATTACTTAATTACTTAGCCAAAATTAATAAATATCGATATTTTTTTGTCAAATAGATTCAAGGGAATAGAAATTTACTTAGATGCTTGCGTACCCTGATAAAAAAGATGCGTCATTTATGACGTTGGTGATGGTGAGTGAATTTTCGGAGATGAAATTGTTGGAGGTTCAAAGACAATGGTGGTACCATAACGATAGGAAGCATTCATAGAGAGTAATTCGAGAAATTATTATGAGTCGAAGAGTCAACTCTAAGATAACACGTATAGTAAGATCCATCCATTAAGTAATAAATCTAAGAGGCATGAAAGAGTAATATGTATATTCTAAAAAAGGCGATGGATCAATTTTAGTAGAATTATTCTTTTGGTCCTCAACGTTTTTTCTTCGGTCAAAATTGGTCTTCTAGCGTAATATCCGTCTGATTTTGTCATTAAATACTGACGTTGAAGACTTATGTGGTACACCCTCTCTCCTAGGTGTCATATTTAAATAACATGCTGGCATCCACTCTTACTCCAACTCAGCAAAATAACGCCGTTTTGATTCAAGTCTTGTTGAGTTTAAATGGCAAAACGGCATCGTTTTGCTGAATTTGAATGAGAGAAAGTGTCATGTCATTTAAATATGACACGTAAGAGAGAGAGTGTGCCACGTAAACCTTCCACGTCAGCATTTAATGGCAAAACCAAATAGATGTTACGCTAGAGGACCAATTTTGACCGAAAAAAATGTTGAGAATCTAAAATAACTTTTTAAAATGTTAAAGATTAATATTAAATTTCGTTGGTTGACGACAAAAAAATAATTTGAGTATTATGAAATATTATAAGGAAAAGTGAGAAAACAAAAGCACATGGGAAGAGATATTTGATTAGTTAGTACCCTGCAAAACATCAGACCCCTAAACCGTATTTCTCTCACTCCATGTCGGCACACCCAAACGTGCCTCCATCTTGGGGCTCACATCCACGTTACTTAACATTTATAAATCTGACAACAAAATTTACGTGCAGTTTAAATTTTTTTATTTTAATTTAATCTTTAAATTATAAATATATTAATTTAATACATAAAAAATATTATTTGTCTCACTTTAATTATTAAATTATAAAAATATTAAATTTAGTTTCTATTATTTTATATCACAAATTTATTCATGGAAGTATTTATAATTTAATATTTTAATTATTAAAAGATTGGTTTCAAAATAATAAAAATATCATATTGAGGCATTTCATCAAACACCATTAATTCCTTCTTCTTCTTCTTCACTTTATATCGACAGTGACTGAGCCTGTTTAATTAATTTCTCCGAAGAAAAAAAATTAAAACTTTCCCTATTCGTACGCATCGTGACTGTCTTCCTGAAAATGGGTCATCTCGTTTTCTCGGGAAAATAATTAAAAATCAAAATATGGTAATCTTCCAAAATGGTTAAGTTTCAGTTGGCACTGTAATTTCTTGTGCTGGGGCTATAGATAACATAATAGAGATGTAAAGGACCAATAATGACTAGCTAATGTAGGATTAACTGAGTTTAAAAAGCTTGAAATTTTCTTTAAAGAATAGAGTACATTACACTGTCATTCCTACTGAAATTATATTGTCCTCCTGTGAGAGATGCTGAAATATTTATTATGTAATCATTGTACAGAAATGCCAAATACTTATTATGCACAGTACTTTTTTTTATTGGGCATTCGATCATTTTAACAGGTCGAATAATCTTTTAAATATTATTAAATTTATTTTATTAAAAATAATTCTTTTAACAAATAACATTACATTCTCTGTATTAATTAAAAAAATATAAATTATTTAGCATCTATGTGATATATCATTTTGATAGAAATGTACTATAATTTTGAATGGTAACACAAAGGGGGTGGCATTGGCAATGATTAATGAATGAATAGGTATAGGGAAGGCTAATAATGGAGTATATGATTATAATGCTAATCTTTCTAAATCAAGGAGGTAGTAAATCTACACTACAAACAACTGTGTTTATGATGTATTCCCTAGCCACCAAAATTTCCATTCACATATTTATCTTGTTTTATTGATAAAATAAAACACATATCAATTTAATTATAAAAATATAATTTATTTAAAAGAAAAGAAAAAGTCAAATATAATTCTTAAGAAACGTAATTTATTTTAGATTAATTATTAAAAAATTAAACAGAAATTTTTATCATTAAATTAAAATAGATTATATTTTTAATTTAAAATAATAATATACTCTAAGCAAGTTCAATCCATATATAAGGCACGTTTGGTAGCTAGAAAGGGAAAAGGAATAGGTTTGATGTGTCTGGTAGTAAAAATTTGGAATGGAAATGGAATGGAAATATATTAAAATGACTACTTTACTCCTTATATTAAAATAATAAAAAGAAAAGATGGTTATAATTATGTCAAATCAAAAGGTATAATAGATATTTTGTATTTTCTTTTTTCTTTTTTTAATTATACACATTTTTCAAGATAAAAATAAAAAAGTAAGTAACATATGAAACTTATATATTTTTTTTTCATCCTTTTCTCTCTACTTATTTCATCCCATCCGAACATGTCCATAATATCATCGACAATGACTAAGATTTGATATGTGAGATGACACTACAAATAACAAGAAAAGTGGAAATAATCCAATGGAAAAGTGTGATGGGGTTGCTACAAAATTGACATTAATGGTTATCAGCTTATTTTGCATTGTTGGATGAAGTTCTTAAATTTTTTTTATTTTAAAATATTGTTAATCGAAATTTATTAAAAAAAACTAGTGACAGAAGACTAATTTATTTAGTCCAAAAGTATTGTTATTAAAATTTGACTATTTGAAAAACAATTCATATTTGATCCATTTGTATAAAAAAAAAAACTTTTTCTGTCAAATTACCAAAAAGATTAAAGTATAAAAATACTTAAAAATAACATCATGTAATTTCTATGCAATTTCTTTTAAATATATATTTTTGTTTTATTTAGAAAGTAATAATAGAGGCTTACACTAATAATAACCTGCCATGAATGAATTAAGAACTAAATTATTATTAATATTGATTAATAACATCATCAAATAACCTTGTGAGACTATTTGTTAATATTAATAACATAACAATTTAGTCTCTCATCTATTCAAGATAATACCATTTGTCAATATTATTAATAATTGGGTCCTTAATCCATTTATGGTAGGCCTTTTATTACTGTGAGTCCCTATTATTACTTCACAAATGAAGCAAAAATGTACATTTTGAAGGAATTGTATAGAAATGACAAGAAAATGAATTGTATTGAATTAAATGTCTTTTTTGAGGGAGATCTCTAATTGTTATGAATCACACATCAAGGAGGCTAACTTCAATGGAACTTATAGGGTGTGTTTGGGAATTGAGAGGGAAGGGAAGGGGAGAGATTAGAGGAGGAAGGAGGGGAAGGGAAGGTTAAGCTTTCATATGTTCTCCATTTGTTTGGGTGTTGATACCTCATCCAAAATACTTCAATTTGGAGTATCTTGAATTTGTGAAGGGAGGGATAATGGATTGATCTTCCATTATCTTCCCCTCCAATTTTCATCTTTCCAAATAAGGAGAAGATATCTTAATAGTCTCCTCTTCCCTTCCCTTCTTCTCCTTAATCCCCAATCCAAACATACCCATAGAGTTCTCCAATTTTAACAACTTGCTTTTGGGGTGTATTCTCCCATGAATTTGTGTTTGTATCATCATTGGTACTTTCATTGATGAGAGCCTTCCAATACGGAAGGAGCGACCTACTGTATGTGAGACTGTGAGTGTGAGGAGTAAATGTTCAGTGTTATAGTGGGAATGAACTTCAGTATATCTTTTTCATCAGCTGGTTCTTAAACTATATTTGAGGTGCGTATTTATTAATATGAATTTTTATTAATATTAATAAATGACTTTGCACAATTAAAAGAATGTACTAAATTTCAGTAATATAATACCGCTAAACTTTTATCCGAGTGTGTGAGCGGTAGCTGAAGAGGGGTCCCACACAAATTGATTCTTTGAATCAGACCAAAAAGGCTTTGTTGAGACTATACGGATGTACATATTTCAATGAGCAAATTGGCCTCAGAAATTATTAATAATTAAATATTGAAAGTTTCGCGAACTGCATAGAATTTGAAAGCATGTGATGCTCTTCCACACATCCAACACTTCCTAGTTGTAAATGGGCCTAGGATGTTTTCTTGTCCTTCCTCCACCTTCCACTACCATACCCACTACTTTTCTCTTTTCCATTTCTACCCTCCGTCGACGCTTCAATATCCCTTTCTTTTTATTTAATTATTCTAGATATTTGTTTATATATCATACTTGTCTTTTATTTTTAAGTTTCATTTTTGTGTTTCACATGCATACATAGATACCTACAAATGAAATAGATACATGTAGAATAATGCTTCTTTTTTACATCTATATATTTTAGTTGTATATTCAAAATCCTTATATATACTATTATAAAAATTAGACATTTAAATATCCAAAAACACAAGTCCATTCAAGTGAGGTTTTATCTCGGAGAATGAAACTTTTTTATATTAACTGGTTGATTGGTTAATATATATATAAACAAGTTTTATGTAAGAGATCGGATCATATAAATTGTTGAAGTGTGTATATATATTAATTCATTGATTTGTTAATATATAAATAATAATTTAGTTTTGTTTATTAACCAACTAGCTGGCCAGTTAATGCATACAACTTTATTTTTTATGTAAATCCCTCTCCTTGTATATTATCTTATAAACTTCACCTTGAGTTTCCCCATCTTAAACTCTTTATCTAGATCCCTACTTGAGTCTTATCTAAACTTCTCCTTTTTCTTTTTTATAACTTATCTAAAATTCTTCTAAAGTATATATATATATCTCACGAAATACTTTACATTATCTAAATCTATTGAATGCTAAAATAAAATAGATAATACATAGATTTGAAGAATATGCAATTTTTTATACGTTAGTCATTACATTTTTTTATTTAAAAAATATGTAAAAAGATTTAAAATATTTAAATAAGTTGTCAAAATACTATATATATATATCTATATATATATGGCTTTGAATTTTTTGGTGTCACACAACCAAAGTGTGACACCAAAAAAATAACTTCCCCCTCAACTTCTCAATAAATAACCAAGTATAATAGGTGGTTACTAAAAAAATGGAGAAGTGCATAACTTCTCATTTTTAAATTTTTTTATTTTAAATTATGATAAAAAATATATTTAAAATTTTTAATTTTTAATGATTTTAAAATATAATAACTATTTTATATTATATTTTAAAAAAATTTAAGAATAAATTTAAGAGGTTTCGCATGCACGTAAAAAAAAATGATAGGTGGTTACTATAGATTTAATTTACATATATAAAACTAGAGGCTTCGCATACACCTACGTGCATACATGTAATTTATTCTTAAATTTTTTAAAAATATAATATAAAATAGTTATTATATTTTAAAATTTTTAAATAGAATTTTTATTATAATTTAAAATAAAAAAATTTAAACAAAAAGAAGAGAAGTTATGCACTTTTCTATTTTTTTAGTAACCACCTATCATACTTGGTTATTTATTGGAAAGTTGAGGGAAAAGTTATTTTTTTGATGTCACATTTTAGTTGTGTGACACCAAAAACTCCAAAGTCATATATATATAGATAATGCACGTAGAATATATTTTAAATAAATTTAGAATAATGCACGTAGGTTTCGCAATTTATTATAAATTTTTAGTTTATAATAACTTCTCATTTTGTATTCTAGTAATACATGTAATTTATTCTTAAATTTTTTTTAAAAAAATATAATATAAAATAGTTATTATAGAATTTTTTAAAAATTAAATATTTTAAAATTAAATAGAATTTTTATCATAATTTAAAATAAAAAAATTAAAAAATGAGAAGTTATGCACTTCTCATTTTTTTAGTAACCACCTATCATACTTGGTTATTTATTGGGAAGTTGAGGGGGAAGTTATTTTTTTGGTGTCACACTTTGGTTGTGTGACACCAAAAAATTCAAAGCCATATATGTAGACTAAAGGCTTCGCATGCACTACGTGCATACATGTAATTTATTTTTAAATTTTTTAAAAATATAATATAAAATAGTTATTATATTTTAAAATCATTAAAAATTAAATATTTTAAAATTTTAAAATAAAATTTTTATCATAATTTTAAATAAAAAATTAAAAAAATGAGAAGTTATGCACTTCTCCATTTTATTAATAACCACCTATCATATTTATTTTCTCTCTCCCACATTCTCTAATCATATTTTTTTTGTATTTTTTAATTACAAAATATAGCTATTTTGTGAAAAGTTAGTTATTTATTGAGAAGTTGAGAGGGAAGTTATTTTTTTGGTGTCACACTTTGCTTGTGTGACACCAAAAACTTCAAAACCATATATATATATATAGATATGGAGGTGGGGACCGGTGGGGTCCGTGAAATTGAGTGGAGAGTAAAACGACGTGTCGAGCGATTGTCGTGTAGATGGGTCCTTTTGCGGCAGATCAATGATTATGAGATTCTCACTTTTCTATTTTAATATCCAACCAAAACGGCAAAACGTGTCGACACGTGGCATTTCGCCAGCCCCATTCCTTTTTGCTATTTGTTTCCATGTGCTTTGCTGCAATTTTGTTACCTCTTTCCCCTTCTTTTTAAGAAAAAAAAAAATTAGTACAATTTTTATATTTTCATCATTCGATTTTTTAATAAAATAAATAATATGTGTATACTCATTTCGAGGTTTTTTAAGTAATTTTATTCTTTATTTTAATTAAAAAGTTTGATGATAAAAAATAAAATAGTACCTATAGATCTATTATTCTTTTAATATTTATATTTCCCATTTATAAAATATAATTCTTTAATCAAATCATGTCGATGAATATTGTCAATTTTCATGTCGGAGTTATATGCCAATGATATCCTAACACTTTGATTAATTGGAAAGAGGTTATAAAGAATAAGAAATTATTCTTTTAGATTGCGTTTGGCTGAAAAAATATGTGAAATTGAAATTTGAATTGGATTATTTGAATTAAAAGATGTGTTTGGTATGAAAACATAAAAGTGAAAGTTGGTAAAAGAGTATGAGGTAAAGAGACTAATTTACTCTTAGATAAATATTAAAAAATCTTCATAAAAATATATTAGAAAAATCATAATATTCCAATTCCAAAAATTGAGCCCAATTCCATGTAAAAAACTTGGAATTGAAATAATAATGAGCATGGAATTGGACTATTTATTGGAATTGAATTTCAAGTACAAAAAATTGGACCAAACTTTACAATTTTTTGGGTTTTGTGCAATTTTATGTATAAATTTAATTTTTCTTGAACCAAACATAGCTTTAGTTCAACAATTATTAAAGTTTATTTTTCAATATTATTGGATTGAAATTTTTTAAATTATTGTAAGTATCAGATCATTTGATTTTTTTACAATATAATTGAGGTTTAATGTTTTTTATCTAAAAAATATTATACTTGATGCTCTTGAGGTGTCTTATAAACATTTCTTATATAATTTATTTTCTATCAATAGAGTTAATATTTTGCATAGTATGTATTTATTCTAAAACAATAAAATTAACTGTTGCATGGAAAATTGTATATAGAATCATGATATATTTATTGGAGCAATGATTATTGTTTTATATAATTCATTATTCTCATGATTGCTTTTAAAATTTTTCTCATTTTTTATTTTCATTGAAAGTTCTGATAGCGAAAAAAAAAATTGAATATAATAATTTTTAAAAAAATAATAAATAAATTTTTCCTATTTACAAAAGACATACTTTAATTAATCATTAATTTGCTCGTTGCTTTCAATCACGCTTATGAATATTATCAAGTGGGAGAATGAATTCAGTGCTTGGCTCTTCTATGCATTAGTATGCTATGTCGACTTTTTTCATAGTTTTCTTCACTTTTTTTTATTTAAACTTGAAAAATTGTAAACTTTTTCTAAATAATAAGAGTTATAAACACAAAAAAGTAAAAAATTTCATATAAATAAGGACATACCGTGAATGATTTAGGGACCACCTTTATTAGGGACTAAAAAGTTAGTCCCTAATCCACTCATAGTAAATCTCGATTTTTGTGGAATTTTTGTTGGTATCTATATCTTTCATACTTTAGATATTCTTTAGAAAAAATTTACAATTTCTCAAATTTAAATAAAAAAGTGAAGGAAATTATAAAAAAAGTTGGCCTAGCATACTAATACATAGAAGAGCCCACTGGTTCCATTCTCATCATCAAGTGGTAGTTATATGCATCCTTTGTATTTTATGCCAATTATTATATCCTAACACTTTGATTAATGGGAAAGAGGATATAAATAATTAAAAATATTTTTCATTGCTTTTCCAACTCTTTTTTAAACTATGATGGTCTATTTATTGGACAAAAGACTATATATATATATATATATATATATATATATATATATATGAGTACATATTCAACAGTACGATAGTTCTGAACTTCAGTACATCCCTGTAATCAATTGATCTTTAACACATTGATCAATATAGATCTTTATTAATGTATGTGAGTTTATATTAATATTAATAAATTATACTATATAATTGGAATGATATATTGAAATTCAGTCTACTACTGTAACTTTTATTCATATAAATATATAGATGCAATTCATTATATTCCTTTGGTTGATATATATCAATAACAAATGAATCAAATATAAAGTCCATGTGAAATTACAGAGCATATATAGTTAAGTAGGTATGATAATTCATATGAAACTAATAAAACAATCATTAATTTATTCTCTATATAACTTTTTGAAATTTTTTTAATTAATATTCTTAATTAATTTTTGGATTTCAAATACCCAAATGAAAAATACTAAAAAAAATTATCTAAAATTTTGACCTCATCTAATTAGCTTTAATCATACTTCGACCAAATTAATTTATTTTGACTTTCACATACAAACTAAAAGTATTTGGTAGACGAATAAATTGTAAAGTAAAGTACCCTTACTTTATAATTAATGTGTTTCTTTGTAGGTGGAAAAGTAAAGAGAGAATAATTAAGAAAGACATTTTTTATATTTCTCCTTCGGTCAAATTCAAATGAAAAGTAAAAAAGTGAATAGTATTTTACATCTAAAATATACGAAATAATATAAATTTTTGGAATCCATAATTTTTCTTCCCTTCATTTGTGTTTATACCAAACACAACCTTATGTATTGTTGAGCCCATATTGTTGGGTGTGATTACTTTAATAGATGACGTTCTATTCTCGTCCCTCAAAAGATCAAATTCAAGATCGCCGATAGTTAAAAAAACACAAATATCTTATTATTTGTATTATATCGTGTTGATATATCCTTGAGGTATGATACAGTGTTACATAAACATTTATTCTAATTATTTTTATCAATAAAGTTAATATTCTACATAATATGTATTCATTCTAAAATAATAAAATATATAACTTAATGTCTTAATTAAATCTTAATTCACTGTTGCATTACAAATTTTATATTAACTCTTAGGAAGAGGATCTATTGAAGTGCAAAATGTGTAAAGTGTATGAAGTGCATCATCCATACTGTTAAATAAAAATTGAGATTCGTGTCCGTATCGTAACTGTTTCATCTCACAGTTTATATTGTGCACTTTATGTACTTTAGCAGATTCGGATCTTAAATCTTAATACATTAATCGGAGCAATGGTACATACTACATAGAAAACAGGTAAGGAAGCACAAAGCAGAAAGGGAGCCCCCTCTATTATGAAAGCCAATTTTGGAAAATTTTACCAATATTATCAAATAATTTCCCACGAGTAAGCAATATGGGCCCTTCATATGCTTCCAAAAATATGCAAAAAAATTGTAATATACACAATCACATAGCTAAGATCATAAGGCCTTGTTTGTTTCATTCAAATAATATTGCAGAAGCAAGATCCATTAATTTTCATCCCCAAAAGAACACACAAGTGGGCCTTTCTCAGAAATTTGATTTGCTCTATTTTGTTAAAGAGGCTACACGTATATTTTTTATATACATGCAGGTCCTGCAATTTTAGTCCCAAATCCATGCTTCTTGTTTCTAAAGTCTAAACAATGAACTGAAACTACAATCTCAAAATCAAGTAAGCTTCCATTTTCGGACCAAAACTAACTTTCAAAATTGAAAAATATGTTTCATTTTGATCTCATAATAATACAAGTTTTCAAGGGGAAAGGTACGCAAGGACCCCCTTGTCCTTTAAGAACCATGGGACCTATGCATAAATAACAGTCTCTTCTGGAGGTGACAATATTACATATGCATTGGGGGTGTGGAATTGGGTATGAAATTAGATTCTATGTGGAATTATACATTTTTTTAAAGAATTTTTTAGTTTGGTTAGGTTATGTGGAATTAGAATTGGAATTGAAATTGGATCATGTGGAATTGATTTTGTGAAATTGGATTGTACGGTATTTTTTGAGGAATTGGGATAAATTTTGTAGAATTGGGTTTAAAAGACACTTTTGCCCCTACTCTTTTTCTCTCTCACTATTTTTTATTTTTCATTTTTTATAATTATTTATTCATGTTTTTTTATAATTATTAAATTAATATTAAATAATTAATTTTTTTATAGTGAATATAAAAAAATAATTATACACCAAAAAATAAAATAAAAATAAAAATAATTATTTAATATTTATTGAGGGGCAAATTAGTCTTTTTATCCCACATTCTTTTACAAACTTTCAATTCTATTTTTTTATATCAAACACGCTTTTCAATTCAAATAATTCAATTCCAATTTCAGCACACCAATTTCAATTCCAATTCTACAATTTTTTTTGAACCAAAGGCAGAATGTCCTACAAATCTTGAATGAATTGTTTTTTAACTCAAAATTACTAAATTGGTATTTTATGTAGCTGCATCTAAAATGTATTTTTTAAAAAGAAAAATGATAGTAAAGAGAGGCACCCTGTACCCGATACGGTAGAATGTGAGTGATATAGTAGGGTTTGTTTAGTTGTCAAAAATAATTCTATGAGAATGAAAATATTATTTTCATGTTTGGTTAGCGAGAGAAAGGAAGATAGGAATATTACTTTTGCAACATTTGATTACAGAACAACGGTAGAAAATGAAAGGTAATAATATAAAATGATCAAAATACCTTTTTGAATAAAAAGTTTATTAGAATTAAAAAAAAATCTCATTTCTTCTCTAATAATTTTTTAATAAGTTTAATATAAATTTAATTATATTATTTTTTATTGTAAAGATAGAATACTTATATGTGGGGCAAATAGATTTTTAAATCAAGTTGCACCTATCAATTAAAGAAGCAGACTTATTGGTTTGTATTTACCTTATCAACTCAAATCAAATGAAATCATATATAATCAATCTTAAGTATGAAAAAAAAAACTCTACCCCTGTTATTGAAATTAACTAGTTGGAGTCAAATAAGTATTTATATGCATCAGTAACAAATAAAAACTCTTTTCAGCATATAAACATGAATAGGTAATGTTGTCAATAGTCAGAATTAAGATGAGAGAGCTTTTCCGGAAGGAGGTTGATGGAGAATAGATTCGAGTTGAGAATGATTCCAACGCCTACGTACGTATCCTTAGATGGAATCAGAATACACGTAGCTTGGTGCAGCTAGCTTCATGATGATGGAGATTGAGAGAGTATGTCCCTTGAGAAGGCTTAGAGCCCGCTTATATAGGTTGTGTGACCAAGGTTTGTTAAGCGCTTAGGCGAAAAAGTCAGTTAAGAGGATTAGTTTTCTAGAAGACAATGAGTGAGGTAAAAGCATGTAGCGCCAACCGGGTTAGACGGGTGTCATGCGCCGAATTCCGATATATCAAGTAACAAGGAATACAACATTTTATTGATAACAAGATAAAATCTTAATTATTATTTACTAATCAATAAACAAATAACAAATATATAACAAAATAACATCAATTAACAAATCAAGATTCATAGAGAACAACCATGTTGTTATTTCAAATATTCAAGTAGTACTAAAAGTAACGTAGTTTTTTGTAAATCAAATAACTAAGAAAAATAAAATATAAACTCGTAAATCTAATAATTAGAATGCAAATTTGTAATAATTAGTATATAATATATATATATATATATATATATATAGTTTGGTCCAGTTTATTGATAGTTAAACAAAAAAATTAACCATAGTACTATCCAAAAATCATGAATAATAACTAAATTAAAAAAAAAACCAAAATAAAAGTATACTATACGATTTGGTTTGATTCATGGAATCACGAAGAAGGAATCGGAATTCAGAGTGGGTAGAGTCCAAATACTTATCTAATTTGTTCTTTAAATTTTAAAAAAATATTTTTATTACGAACTTATTCCCAAATTATGTAGTAATAGCATTCTTTGATAAAAAGAAAGTTTTGGCCCAATCCTATGGAAAGGGACTATTTTCTCTCCACTGCCACCATCATCACTATTATCATCCACCATCACCTACCATCATCCAATGTCACCACCATCACCCACTATGGTCACCACTATCCACCGTCACTTACCATCACTCACCACCATGTCCACCGCTACCTTCACCAAATTTAATTACACCATAGTAAATTGGTTATTATATTTCATTCATATTTCTATTCTCAACCACAATTCTGTTTTTTTTATGTAATACTAAAGGTAGTCATATAAATTTTTTTTTACTTGTCAAAATAAATCTATAAACCAAACAAATTAAAAAAGCATAAATAAACTATAGCAAACAAAATACAAATTCTTTTTCCAAAAAAAAAAACTCAATTAAATATAAAAATTGATCGAATTTCTTCAAATTTTATTTAGTTTAATTTGATTCCAGGAGATTAATTTTGAACATTCCTACAAAATTATTTTATTTATAAATTTTCATGTTATAAAACTAGATTGCAAATGAGAGACAACCTTTTTTATGGAATGAGGTATCACTTTGACATAAAAAAAAGTGATTAGACAAAACAAAAGCCGGTAAACGATGTCGTTTAGGTTAATTAAGAGACAGTATGCATTATGCAAGTACAACTGCAAGATTTGAAGCTTGCGATGGATCCGAATTACGATCAGTGATTATTTTTCCATCAGCCGACGAATTAGATAGAAGCCAAAATCGCCAAGGCGCCATCTTCCGGCGAGATACAGATTGCGTCGACGATGAAGGCGCCACCGGCACCGATTCGGTGGCCGGCATTTATATTAATTGTGGTTTTTTCTGTTGTTATTTCTCCCTCAGTGGCGATCTATTGCGATGAAGATGATTGTTATGATCTACTAGGGTCAGCTCCTCTGCTTCCCCAATCATATATATTCACTTCTTTTTACGTCTTGTTGGTTTGCTCTGACGCGCGACTTTAATGTAGGGTTTCTCAGAGTGCTAATGCTTCGGAAATCAAGAAGGCTTACTATAAGCTCTCGTTGAAACAGTGAGTTATTTTCAATAATACGTTGCTGTTTAGATTTTGGTCAACGTTTTCTAACTCGGTTTTTGTTTTTGTTTTTGTTTATGTTTAATTAATGCTAATTTCAGTCACCCGGATAAAAACCCTGATCCAGAATCGAAAAAACTGTTTGTTAAAATTGCCAATGCTTATGAGGTGCGTTAGTTTCAATGCTTTACTAGTCGTCAATTTTGGAAATCTGAATAGGCCAATGAATATACTTTTAGAAATATAGAAGTGCATCTTCAATAAAGTTCCTCTAGACGCAGACTAATTTAAACTTCTATATAAAATTTGAGGTTTATTAGAAAATGCTCTTAATGATGGAAATGGAACTTGTTTTCAGATTTTGAAGGATGAGGCCACAAGGGAACAGTACGATTATGCAATTGCACATCCAGAGGAGGTAATTATATCTAAGTTTTCCGAAGGCTTTCAGTAAGTAGGAGAAAATGAATGGAATTGTTTAAGGAGCATTGGCGTGCCAATATAGTTCATACATAGGATAATAGCTTGCTTAATAATGGATTATGATCATGTTTGTGAAGTACTGGTTCATTTACATGTATGCTTTACTGCAAACTATATTCGTTTGGATGGACTTATCTAGGATAAGAAAGAAAAATGATCTCTTAGGTTTCAAAGGGCTGACTGAGGTAAAATAGATATTTGAATTACGGTGATCATAAGTTATCCGCATGTAATTCCCTTACCACATCTTAAATGACTGAAATTTTGATTGTATTAGAGTTCTGTAGCATTGCATGTATAGGAAGTGAATGATGGCACAGGAAACACTAATATCAGAAGTTTATGTTCTATATATTCAATAATTTCTCTGCTTACTCTTCTGTTCACCTGGTTTCTCAAATGCAAGTATGTGAGGTACAAATAGTCTTAAACATTGATGTCAAATGTGAATCGTGAGATGTTGAGTTGCTCTATGCCCACCCTTCTTCTCCTGCCATTGGCACCCTGGTACCACCCATATCTTATTTTTCTTGCTTTGTTTGTGATTTGTGCAAACAAGCTGCAAGAAGGGACAAAAAAAACTCACTACAGATAATGCAATAGTCACAACTCACAAACAAGATATTGGGTTCTCCTACAATAATTGCTTATTAGGGGCCTGAAAGAAATGCAATATTAGATTTCTTGGGTCTTAACTATTTATGAAACTTGAATTGCCGTGTGTAATTGACAAGGGAAGGATTGAACTTGTGACCCTTTACCCAAACCCCCACCCTCCCCACCACTTGAGGTAGCCTCAGGTGCCTTATGAAACTTGAATTGAAAATCTATTTTCCTTTTTTATGACAGGTGTTTTATAATACTGCTCAATACTATCGTGCATATTATGGTCACAAAACGGTGAGATTTATTTTTCATTTTCAGTGATAACCATTAACAAATTCTGGTTTAAATGTGCATCGGATTGTTGAGTGATTGAACTTGACATGATTCTGACTTTGTATGATTGTCTACTTTTAACCGCTAGGATCCTCGTGCTGTGTTGGTTGGCCTTCTTCTTATTCTTTCAGGTTTCCAGTATCTAAATCGATGGACAAGGTATAATCAGGTACCATGATATATTAGCTATCAGTTTAACTATTATTTCATTTTCCTGATTTGAATTTAAGTTAGATATACGAATTGTTGATACAACTATATGGCCAAGGAAGCTTACATTTTGCAATCTTATATCTCCCTGTATTCTCTAATCTGCCAGCTAGAGGCTGAGGATCATGCCTACAATACTGGATATTATATTTCACCTATCTCTGCCAGTGTAATATTGTGACAAATCATTTTTAGATTTTTATAAAATAATTCATGTAAATCTTGGGCTATGAATGAATCAAATTGTCTGTTAGTAGAACCTACTTTATAGGTTTCTAAGTAAAGTTGGGCTGTGTTGTCACTTGTCACAACCCCAGTCCGACATTGGGAGTCCATTGGTGATAAGATTTCTGCATCATGCATGTTGAAGGTATCCATGTGGCAATACCAACAAAAAAAATTTAATGTGAATTCATGTGTTTGATGCATAGTGAAGGTCTGAAATAGTTCAGATACATACATTCACTTGTGTTTCCTTTCAAAGACATCTGCAGCACCTATTCAAGGCAAATTGCTGTATTTGTTGAAGAAAATATTTCTGAATTAAAAACATTCAAAATTGATTGCACTATCATATTTAATGTGTTTTAGGCCATAGATATGGTAAAGAAGACACCGGCATACAAAAATAGACTAAAAGCATTGGAACTTGAACGCAGTGGAGGAATTTCAAGCAAGAAGAAGACTCAGAAGAATATGGATAAGTATGGTTATTAACTTATCATCTTGATTCTTGCATGTAATTTTCTTATGTCAACTGAAAAGTTTGCTGCTGTTGAGTCATCCTTGCAAAACTTACTTTCTCATCTGCCACTAACGCAGTGTGACTAATCTGTGTATGCAGGAAAGTGCAGGAAGACCTTGGCAAAGAACTTGAATTGCAGATAAAGGGGGCTGAAATGCCCTCTGTATGGGAACTTGTTGGTGTCCGCCTTGTTCTCTTACCTTATACTTTAGGCAAGGTTGAGCTCAAATCCTGCATATGGAAACCAAAATTGAAACATAACTTACGCAGAAATTCATATTGCTCTAGTTTAATATCACCTTAATATATGTGCAAATGCAATCCTTCCGGCAACTAGTGCTGATCCTTAAAATATTATGCGCAAATATTAATTAGTTTTGTCCTCTATCCAGTTGTTGTTGTGGTATGGCTGTTGGTTCTGGAGATACAAGGTTAAACATCACCCGTATTCTTGGGAAGATGCCTCTTATCTGACACGAACATCCCTTCATATACCTCAGGATGCATGGAGAAGCATGGGTGAGTGCAATTTATTCCCAGAGCTTTCTTCTTTGAGGTACTATGCAAATAGATGAATGATCTGTTTGTTTTCATTTAATAGATGAAGGGACGAAGGAAGACCTTGTGCTAAGGCGTTTATGGGAGAAACCAAACCTGGAGAGCTACCTGACAGATATGCGGAAAGAATCAAAGCGTAGAAGATAACTGCTTTTTATTGATTTTAAAGTGCTAATATTTACTTGAGAAGTTTTCGACAGTGTATTAACATGCAAGCAAATTGAAAATTGGAATTCTACTAAATTATTTGCTTTATGTTGGGTGGGGGTACTGGGTAGAGTAGGTTTTCTTCTTATCAAGTGTCAAACATTTTATGCACAGTTTCACTTCACAGTTCACACACGCCGTTTATAAAAGGATGCCTTTATATGGCAATCACTGTGTAAACACACAAGGCTATGGATTCTGTTGTATTTTACTTGTGACATACGGATCAAGAGAATGATACAATTTGGTTACTCAGATGAAGTCTTAGAGCAATTGATTGTATGTTTGTTATAGTAATGCCTGTAATGGTGGTGGATTAATTTGAGCCTTCGAGGTACTAGTTAGTCGAGAATTTCGGTAGAAAATGATATTGAGTAGAAAACCTTTTCTGTGATTTTTTTTTTGAGAATCTTTCCTGTGATTTTAATTTTGAAGAAAAATAAAATTGAATAAGACGTATTATGAAATTTGATTTGATGTCTATTTTAGAAATATATTATTAATGTTAAATTTTCGAATATATTATTTATGAAAATCTCTTTTACAAATGAGCTGAAATTGGAAAACAAATTATTTTGGGAAAGACAAATTTTATTTTGGTCTTTTAAGGTTTAGCTATTTTTTCAATTTCAATTTGGTTCCTCATGTTTGATGTTTATGATTGATGTCAATTTGATCTTTAATATTTGTTCAGTTTCAATTTGGTTCTTCAAGTTTGTTAGTACTGATTTGGTCACTCACATTTTCTTTTTACCCTTTAATTTTGTTAAGTAACTTTAATTTTTGAATAATGAAAAGATCAAATTGGTATCAATTACAAATATGAAGGACTAAATTAAAACTAAACACATTAGGAATCCAATTGGTATTAATGATTAAAGTGAGACTAACCAAATGTTAGTAGGGATGATCAAAATACCCATACCCAATGGGTACCTTGAAAATATACCCTGTGGGTTTGGGTATGGGTCTGGGTACAAAGTCAACGAGTCTGGGTCCGGGTAAGGAGGTACTTTACCAGTAATAGTAATTATTTATTTTTATATATATAAAATATTATTTTTAAATTTTTTTGTGTTGAGAAAATATATAATTCTAAAAAAAAATGTTAAATATCTTATAGATATTAAAGTAATTTAATTGTACATTTATATTTATGATTTAATTTTTTTATTTTTTGTGATTATAGATAAAAAATTGATAAAAATAAATTTTATATTAATAAAATAATAATTTATTTCAAGTTTTTATGGGTCTGGGTCCGGATATGGGGATTTAACTACCCGTAGGGTCCGGGGATGGGGATTGATTTTGATACCCGTTCAAGTCCGGGTCCGGGTCTGGGGATTATAGTACCCTACCCATACCCTACCCATGATCATCCCTAAGTGTTAGGGACCAAATTGTAAACGATGCTAATCATTAGTGACCAAAATAAAATTTTTGTCTTTTGGGAAACGGCAATGCTATCAGTGGACGACGAATGCAGAATGGTTGTTTGAGTGTCGTTTCACTTGACGCGAGGTTTAATACGACAGAACGACGAATCGTAGAAGGATCAGAATCCACGAAAGCAACCGATTTGCCATTAGGGGTTTATGCATCAGAACCATTCCCGGCAAAACCCCTTCGGACGTTTCTCAGTGCAACTCAGACTCTGCTCTGTGGTCTCGTCTCATGCAACCATAGCTTCATTCATGTCTTTATCAGAGGTCTATTTTCATAATGTCTTTATTTCGCATATTGATCTTCTTCTTTTCTTTCTTTTCTTTCTTTTTTTTTTTTTTGGGTGGTAACGGTGGCAGTGTCATTTCAATGTACTCCTTTGATTGATTTGGAGGAAGGTTGGGTATTTGGTTCCACTGAATCAAAATTTGGAGGAAGACGCTTCGGTGCCAAAGCTACCTGTCACAGATGGGACAAACATCATCGGGCGGAACAATATTCCTGTATTGGACAAGAGACTTAGCCGCAAGCATCTCAGTCTAACTGCTTCAGCTGATGGGTCTGCTAATGTGCTTGTGGTAGTAATTCAATTTTAGGTTTCAACCCTGCTTATTGGAATTCGTTTTCCGTCATTTCGTTTTTTTTTAATAGTACGACTGCTGGCTGCAAATGTAGGAGGGAACGAATCCGATTGTTGTTAATTCGGGGAATAAAAGAAAGAAGTTGAATTCTCGAGAAAAAGCTTCCATTTCTAATGGTGATATTATCGAGCTGATTCCGGGGCACCATCTTTTTAAATATGAAGCGTTGGGTGGGGAGAAAAAAGTTTCTTCAGTTAATAACCGTAAAAGATCTTCAGGTGATGGAAGGGAGTGTACTCAAGTCTCATCTGGAAATAAAGCTTCAGGCAGGAATTGCGAGGTTTTTCTTTTGTTCTTTTTTTCTTGCTATGTTCATACATGTGAATGTATTGGTTATCTCTTCATTTCCAGGCTTTGGTGTTCGTTTAATAAATTTAATTCATTCTAATTAAAAATTAAAATCACACTGTTCCTCACATTTTAATGTTCAAAATTAATCTGTTTATTTTGGAGTGAAATTTGCAGGTCAAAATTGAGACATGCAACCAAGAACGAGGAAGAAATTTAGTGACACATACTAGTCGCTCCCAATCTAGCGAAGATACTAGTGCAGAGGCCATTCGCCATTTCCATGTCCCTAATTATAAAATACCTTCAACTTTTCGACTCTTACATGTAAAGGGGCTACCACCTTGGGCAAATACATCTTGTGTCTCAATAAATGACGTTATTCAGGTAATGACCATGATATTTTGATTTCAAGTTCTCCCCTTGTTGTACCCTCAATGATCATTATTTGGTGGTGGTTTAGTTTCTAAGTGATAAATCTGCTGTTGTTTCCTTCAGCAGGAGCTTCTGGTTTTCTTAATTATTGGTTCTAGACTTCTAGAATATTTTGCATGATAAGATACATTATGTTCTATTTGAGCTATTAAACTTGTTTTTTTATTTGGAACTGCTTGGCTATTTTTTTAAAAATAATCTTATAATTGGCAGGGAGATATTCTTGTTGCTGTCCTTTCAAATTACATGGTGGATATGGACTGGTTGATACCTGGTGAGCTATTCTTTCAAATTGTCCTGTTTTGCTCTTTTGTTTTTTCTTTCGCTTTCTCTCTCTAATTTCTCTTCATTTTTGGTTTGACTTCCATTCTTGTACTATATTGTTCTGAGATGCCAGTATGTTGAGTTTGAAGGTCCAGCGTGGATCATCATTCTATTTCTTTCCCTCCTGTGTCTTTCTTCTTTCTATCATTCCATTACTTGAAACCGATTTCTGTCTCTTTTTGTAGTGCATGCAGCTAAGTATAGTGCATTGTTTAGTCACTTTAAGAAACATATAATAATATGCAGATAGCCCATAACTGCATCTGCATTTTGTTCCTTGTTGGGTATTTTTATTACATCTTAGAGACCCAAACAGGGAAACATCATGATCAATTTCTCCATTACAGAATCAGCATGATGCTTTCATTGTACTTCAAGAGGCAGGTATAATGTTCTAAAATTTGTACACTTATCAGTACCAGCTTTAGTCTTATGCAGTTATACAAGGTCTTCAGTTGTGTGTTGCAGTAATTTATTTTATGACATCATTTTGATTGAATCCTTTAATTGATAATCTCATTCCACCGAGCTTCACTGTGCTCTTTACTGTATTTTTTTGGTGTAGCATGTCCAACACTTTCAAAAATCCCCCACGTGCTTGTTGTTCATGGAGAGAGTGATGGCAGAGAGGATTATATGAAGGTTTTTCTCAGATTTAATAAACCCTATCACTCATTTGTAAAATTTAATATTTTTTGAATGGCTAAATGACCTCTTTCTTCACTCCAATTATTATCAGAGAAACAAACCTGCAAGCTGGGTTCTGCATAAACCACCATTGCCAATTTCATTTGGGACACACCACTCGAAGGCCATGCTTCTTGTCTATCCTCGTGGAGTCAGAGTTATTGTACATACAGCAAATTTAATTTCTGTCGACTGGAATAATAAGAGCCAAGGTTTATGGATGCAAGATTTTCCATGGAAAGATCAAAATAATCCAAGCAAAGGATCTGAATTTGAAACTGACTTGGTTGAATACCTCAATACATTGAAGGTATGGAGTAGTGTCTTACATGATTCGTTTCTTCTACAACAGTATAGAATGTCTCAAGAAAAAAATTATCATGTAATCAGATACATGTAAGCAAATTATCACCTGTATGTTTAAACTTTAAAGTAAAGACCCTAGTAATTCTTTACTGGTTGGATTAAATCCTGTTCTATTCTGGAACAATCCATCATGCCATATACCTTTCACTGGACAAACCTTTCTGTTTGAGCACTTTAAGTTATTGTGTTTCTTTCTTCTAAGATTTCACCTTTTTATAGATTCAACTTAGTTTTTGGCCATAACATGTTTCCTATCAGTAGTGGCCTGGATTTTAAATTTAGATAATTTTAAAAAGAATGCAGCATAGATCTGGTTGATCATTTAGGTGGGGCCATTAGTAATTTGTTGCTACTATGGTACTGTTTGAATTGTGCATAATATGGTTTATTTTGTAATGCAGTGGCCTGAATTCTCGGTGAAACTACCATCCCTTGGAAACTTCAGTATTAGTCCATCGTTCTTCAAGAAATTTGATTATAGCAATGCAATGGTATGTATTTAATTACTGTTCTGGAACTTCTTTCATTGGCTGTAGAGGATTTATGTAATATTCCATACATTTTTACATATTCCTGTACTTGAGCATTTGACAAACTTTTTTTCTCAGGTCAGATTAATTGCGTCTGTACCTGGATATCATACTGGTGCCAGCCTGAAAAGGTGGGGCCATATGAAACTGCGTTGTCTACTTCAGGAGTGTACCTTTGATGAAGAGTTTAAGAACTCTCCTCTTGTTTACCAGGTGAGACATGTTGTATCTATCTGTACTCGAAGTCCTTACCACGTTTAAATGCAGAAGCCACTGATAAAGTGCATACTATTTTGGTATTTCTTGTGATTGCATTAAGCTTGTGGCATGTTGATTGTTATGAATATATAGCTTGTCGTTTGTTGACACTGTTATTCTGGTGGTTAACTGCTTATGTCAACTTTTAAAGTGTTCTGGAAACTGGAGTGTAATTTTTTGTGGAAGATTTTTAAATATGGTATCTCTTTTTGATATAGTTAGCCTTTCTCACTGCAGTTTTCCTCCCTTGGCTCTCTAGATGAAAAGTGGATGGCTGAGCTGGCATCCTCTATGTCAGCAGGTATTTCAGAAGATAAAACACCACTTGGCATTGGGAAGCCTCAAATAGTATGGCCCACTGTTGAAGATGTTAGATGCTCTTTGGAGGTTAGAATCAATACCTTGAGAATTGGACTTTTCCTCTCTTTTATTTTATTTTATTTTTCTTTTGAACTTTCACTTAGATTTTATGGTATTATGCATATTTTGTCTCTTTTTTTTTGCCGAAAATCATATTTTGTCTTTAATGCAAGGTTAAATCTGAAAGTTTTCTGTAGACTGTATTTTTCACTCACTAAGTTTTGATTGGTTTGTTTTTTTGTTGAACATTCATATATGAATACTTAACTGTGCAAGACAATATTTAAACCACCTCGATTTCTTCCATAGGGTTATGCAGCTGGAAGTGCAATCCCTAGTCCTCTAAAGAATGTAGAGAAAGACTTCTTGAAGAAATATTGGGCAAAATGGAAAGCAGATCATACTGGCCGCAGGTGTGGATTTAACTAAGCAACAGAAATTATTCCTTGAAAATTTTCTCTCAATTGAGATTCATTTAGCATACAGATTTAATTGCACTTCCAAAATTCAAATTTCTTATCTTCTTAGTAATTATGATCTAGTGCTTGATTACAGATTTAAAATTCTAGAGTGAAGAAGTTAATTTGTTTATTGAGCAGTAAGCATTTGCTTTATCCCTTGCGGTATGGCCTGGTTTGCATCCATTATATGGAAGGTTGAACCCTGGAAAGGAATGACACACGTTATGGCTGCAGCTTGAGAGTGTGATGCATCTATAGTAGTAAAATCATCAGAATTCATAGTAACTCGTGAAAACAAATTGATGAGCCTGAAATAAGCAATGTTTCCTGCCTTGTTTTATGGACTCTTGAGTTGCTCTAGTATACAACAACTTCAACTTGAAGACCTACTTAATTATAAGGGAATAAAATAGCATTATGAAGCTTTTCCGGCCCTAATCGATATCACTGTACTTTCCTTGTTTCAGCCGTGCCATGCCACATATAAAGACCTACACTCGATACAATGGCCAGAAGCTGGCGTAAGTGTTCCATCACACCATTTTTATGCTTCTTGAAATTTTTGGTTAGTTACTGCTTTAGATAGTTGACCTTGACATTGCTCTTCTCCGAAACAGTTGGTTTGTGTTAACTTCAGCAAATCTCAGCAAGGCAGCCTGGGGAGCTCTCCAGAAGAACAATTCTCAGTTGATGATCCGTTCGTACGAGGTATCAAAGCAATGGATGGCAAGACTCACATTAGTCAACTACATTCTGTTCTTCATTCCTTTTGTAGCACTAACACACTACATACATATTTCCTCAGCTAGGGGTGCTGTTTGTACCTTCATTAATCAAAAGACATGGTTGTGATTTTTCCTGCACAAGTCATGCTAGCCTATCACAGGTAATAAAAGTAAACATGTCCTTTCTTTCTGGGGCTGTTTCATACTCAATAATTAAGATAACTACATTTCAAGTATTGACAGAGGGGGAAGAACTTTCTAGTTAAAACTTAAAAGACTCTGACTCTTTAAAAATTACAGGACAAACGCAGAGAACAAGAAACTTCCCAGATGCAAAGAACAGAATTTATGACTCTGGCAGGGATGACAAGGGGGCGCGAAGATCCATTGTCGAATGTGATTCCATTACCGGTGCCTTACGAGCTCCCTCCTCAGCCTTACAGTTCCCAAGGTTTGCTCTATTTCTCTTCATAATTTTTTCATATCCAATATTTTAGGCATTATACAAATTCCACCACCTTTTTGTACCCAAGAATTTCCCACGCTTGATATGATTTGTAGCTGTCTTGTAAATGATGTTTTTGTTACTGCAGATGTCCCTTGGTCTTGGGATCGGCCATATAGTAAGAAGGACGTCTATGGCCAAGTTTGGCCACGGTAGGTTTAATTATGTGTATCTCAAGATTGATGACATTAATCCTGCAGCTTATTAGAAAAAATGCATTTTCGTACCTGATTATTTGATTACTTCATAGTTCATATCTTACATATATATATAAAGAAAGTAGATGACGGATTCAAACCAAACCAGTTTGACTAAGATATATAACTAAATAAACCTTTCAACTGAATCTCATCTAAGACGAATGGATTAAATTGTTATGGATATAATATATATATATAAGCATGCTAAATAAACAAATGGAAACCTTACCACATCTCAGACCATTCTCGAGAACTTAAGCCGCGAACTCTTATTCTAAGGTATGTTCACAGAATCATCAATGGAAAACTCAATGGTGGGTTTTATTTATTTTTTCACTTTTTCATTTCTATCAATTTTTTTTAAAAAAAAAATATAAAATATTTATTATATTCCTCAGATTTGATGTGATTTGACATAATTATAACTTTTTTTATTATTTTAATATAAGGGGTAAAATGGTCATTTTAATACATTCTATTTCCATTATCAAATTTTTACTACTAAACACATTAAATACATTCTATTTCCGTTTTTATTTCTATTTCTGCCTAATGTACGTGTCCTAAGTGTTGGTTTTTAATCATCTATTATCTCAATTCTTTAAAATTTTAAAATGTCTCAATTTGAGATATTTTGAAGGACTCCAAACAAAGTGGAGATTAATCTTCCATTCTTTTTATTTTTCTCACCCTTTCAAAAAGAAAACTATTAATTTTTTTATTTTATTTTTAATACCCAATCTAAATATAACATAGACACATACTTTATAATGACAAACATTAAAACTGATACCCAATAAATTCAGAATTCAGATCGAATCATTCATGGGCCAAACGAATCTGCTGGAGACTACGGAAGTCCATTGTATACTCTCTATACGAGATACTGGGTGTGGAAGCAATTAGCGATTTCTACTCTCACTAAATTAATTATTTTTATTAGAACGTAATACAGATAAGGTAGATTATTTATTTTTTTAAAAAAATGATATTAAAATTACACGGTTCTTCCTTCTATTGTGGAAATGGACACAATTTTTGAAACAAAAATCAAAAGAGTACCAAAATGTTTCAAAGGAAATTATTAGTTTTGTTTTATTAAAATTATCACTTATTAGATTTTTTTTAATCTTTTGTTTCCATTTTACTTACTCTAAGATTTAACTAAATTTATAAGTATATTATTGTTGGAATTAAAAATTATTAATCATTCACTTTTGACTTGGTTAATTAATTAAGAGATTTGTTTTTTTTTAATATTTTTATTTTTAATAGTTTTTATGAATTATTATTTTAATAGTTGTAAACAAATCATTTTCACAATTTTAAAAATTTTGAAAAGTAACTCCTTTATATATTTAATACTCATTAAATTATATAAGTAATATATATAAAGATATTTTGATAAAAATAAGTGCAATCTTAACTTATCTAAGGTTAAAAATAAATTTAGACTATTTCTTACTGTTAAAAGAAAAAAAGAGACAAAATACTATTTAGTCTTTGAATTGTTGGTCAAACTACTATTTAGTCCTTGAATTTATCAAAAATATTATTTAGTCCCTGAAATTTGTAACTATGTCAATTATTTAGTTCCTGAATTTGACAAAAATACTATTTAGTCCCCGAATTTATAACTATGTCAACTATTTAATCCCCGAATTTATAACTATATCAACTATTTAGTCTCCAAACTTGGCAAAAATACTATTTAATCTCCGAATTTGCAACTCTGTCAACTCTAATAATAGTCAGGAGACTAAATGGTTGACAGAGTTGCAAATTCGGCGATTAAATAGTATTTTTGCCAAGTTTGGGGACTAAATAGTTAACATAGTTACAAATTCGGGGACTAGATAGTATTTTTGTCAAATTCAGGGACTAAATAGTTGAATAGTTACAAATTTCGAGGACTAAATAGTATTTTTGATAAATTCGGGAACTAAATAATAATTTGACCAACAATTCAGAGACTAAATAGTATTTTGCCTAAAAAAAAGTTGTAATGTTTGAAATAGAAATAAGATTCAAACTCTAAGAGAGTGTAATTTACCTCATCAATATATGTACTCTCCAGTCAACAAAGTAATTTTGCTAAATTATTTTCATTCTTTTCATCATAACAAATATAAGAATATTCATAAAATTAAGAATTAATACGGCGCAAGGAAATTATTTAAATACCAGCTGGCATTGAATATTCATGATATTAATAGTACATTAAGAAGATCTCTAATTAATAGCGTAGGTAATTAATATACTAATTAGCCATTAAGAAGATCTCTAATTACAATTTCTTAATTAATATGGGTGTATGGGGTTGAAGACGTGGATGATTTATTACACGTCAACTTTTAGCTCGAGTTGGCAACACAAAATCCGCATGCAGATACAGCATTAAAAATATGTGACATCCATATCACTATTTAATGCAAAAACTAAATGCAAAATCATTAATCCACCTTTTATTTCGCTTTTTAAAGTTACACAATATCGCATACTGTTACAACTTACAACTATATATTCTTTTGGTGCGGCCAACAATATATTCTTTAATTTCTTTTTCTTTCTTTCTTTCTTTGATTTTTTTTCTATATATATATATTTATAAAACTTGATTATATTAATTACCATTTTAATACTATTATCATATTGTGCACACATGGATGTGATCTTCGAGCCCCAAAGAGGAAGGCCTTTCTCCATCGAAGTCGGATTCTTCGACACAATTCTAGAAATCAAAGAGAAAGTACAGAAATACCAAGGCATTCCAATCTCCGAACAAACCCTAATTTTCAACGGCCAGCCTCTTCGCGACGACGCCGACATCGACAAATGCCAAATCCTCCACAACTCCCGCATCCACCTCCAAATCGCCTCCGCCAAGCCGCCGCCTCCGCCGTCGTCCAAGGCGGAGGAGTTATCTCCGGCGCAGTCGCCGCCGCTCAAGAAGAAACCACTGCGGCTCAATGTGAAATCCCCTTCGTCCAAAGCCCCCTCTCCTCTGGAAATGGACCCGAACGACACCGTTTCGAAGCTCAAGGAAAGAATCCAAAAAATGGAGGCCGTGCCGAATAACAGCAAGCTAGTGTTACATCTAGGCGGGACGGAATTGAACGACAACCAGGTATTGCGAGATTGTAAGGTTTCGGAGAGTAATTGTGAGATCGATGTGAGTTTCCGGCCGCTGCCTGGTGCGGCGGCGAGCGGCGGCGGCGGAGGAGGAGGAGGGGCGAAGAAGCTGAAGGTGATGGTATTGGCGAAATGTGGGACGAGGAAGATAGCGGTGGAAGTGAATGCGAATGATAATGTGGGGGAATTGAGGAAGGAGCTTCAGAAATTGAATCAGAGGGTTCAATTTCATCTTCCTGCGGAAGGTTATTTCTTCATTTACAAGCAGAATGTGATGGATGATGATATGTCTTTTAGGTGGCACCAAGTTCGGGAGGGAGATACCATTGAAATTTTCAATGGAAGCGTTACGGGTGGTGGATCTTGAAATTCATGACTTCTAATTTTCACTTCTTCTTTTTTTCCCTTTCTTTCTTTCTTTCTTTCTTTCTAGTTTATGTGTAACCAATTCATTCATTAGCTACGGATGAAAAGATTATTCTGAAATTTTGATTAAAAACAGAGTCATGCAAGTTTTTAATTAAGGAAACCTTTCACAATACTTTGGATAGAATGGAATTGGGTGATGTGAAATTCTTTAAATTTGATTAGTATGCATGCATGCGTTTTATATTAAGGACAAGAGATTAAAACTTGCTCCGTTTTACGATGATCAGTGTGATGCTGTGATTTATAGATTGCTCTTGTGTGGTAGAATTATAGAAGATATTGTATTTTTTTATGTACGAAACCAGACAAAAAAAAAAAACAAATCTTGATTTATATATAAGTGCATATTATTAATCAGTTGGAACATTACGTTACGTGGGAAATTTGATTGAATTTTTCCATGGTACGTTTATAAAGATATTTGTAATCATTATTAATTTGGCACGAATATTTTAACAATTTTTTCTCTCACAAATCTCATATAACATTTTTAAAGGTTTTTTTCTTAATCGAAAGAGAATTAAATTTTAATACATAAAACCTATCTTATTGATTTTTTTTTTGTTGGTTTGGTTTTCGAGACTTTGTCTAGATTAATCTAGACTTGACTTGGGTTGCGCACTTGGTTATGTTGAGTGAGTCTCCCAACGCGTATAGCTTTATTCACAATGTCTCAAATTCGAAACCTTATTTAAGCGATAACAAGCTGCTGCTTATCACTTGGACTAACCCCTCGTTAGTACTTATCTAATTGATTGAAAATTTGAAATGAATCCAAAATCAATTTTTTTCATAGACTAGTTAGATTAAAGAGGAGCTTCTCTATTGTCTCGCATAGACAATAAGTGAAGAGAAATAGGTACATGAGTGACACTTACATCAAGTAGACTCCACATATGGGTTCCACCTGTGTATATGTCTTTCTTAACTCAGCATACCCTCTTTATTAATTTTTTTTCGTGAAAAGAGGTGCATATAATGATATAAACTAAAATAAGAGGGTTTTTTACAAAAAAGCTTTTAGGAGAAAACCCCCAAAAACTAAAGGCCACACTCAAAACAACTAGCTTGAAATAAAAGGACCCATACTAGGTCCTATAGCAACATAACTTAAATACATAATTTGATAAAAGTCAACTAAACCATAAAGGCCTAACTGTAGACGCCAAACAACATTAAATGCAAAATTCAAAAAATTTTAAATTTTGAATTCATGGAAACGGCGGTAACTTTGCAGCACCATTGTGGCTTGAGTTCCGGCCAGAGGATGGTGGTCCGGCAAGGGAAGCCAAGAGAGGCTTGCATTAACACAAGTTTTGGAAAGTCGCCGGTTGAAAACCTTAGTCAGCAGAAGACATCGACCGAGAGACTTGGCCAGCTCACACTCCAGTGATGTCGTTTGAAGGTTTGAAAACTATTGCTATGGCATGGAGGTAGTAGATCTGACCCCCAACAAAAGAAACCATTACCATGTTGCTAAGCTCGTCAAATGGCGAAGAGGAAGCTATGATCGATAATAGAGATTTTTTGACTACCATCAGTGGCAGTAACATTGGTAAATGCCACACAAAGACGTCTACCGATGGACACAACATGTAGTAGTGTCAAAATGGGCCGGCCCATCACGGGCCGGCATTAAACGAGGTGGGGCAGGCCAATCCATTTACTTGGCGGGCTTGGGAAGTGATGCCCAAGCCCGCCCGTATTAGCCTGCGGGCCACTTTTTTTTAAAATATATTTTTTTAAAAAATAATTATAAAATTATATATTTACTTAAAAATTAATATTTTTATTATTTTAAATTAATATTTTATTAATTTTAATTGTTGTTTAAATTATTTATACACATTATTAGAATAAAATTATTATTTAACACATAAAATTACATAAAACATATATATTTATACATATTTTAAACAAATAAATACTAATTTTTCATTTTTTTTAAAATTTTTAATGGGCTAGCCCTCGGGCTTAAACGAGCCTATTTTTCAATGTCCAAGCCCGCCCATTTAGCGGGCGGGCCGAGCTAGCCCGCGGGCTTGGGCCCGTTTTGACAGTACTAACAACATAAGGTGTTGAGAAGAAGCTATGGCCACGACACTAATGTTTATAGGGAGGAGAAGGAAACGACATTTCTGGCAACCAACGTGATGAGCGAGAGGAAGGGACGGCCTTTGGTTAGAGAGAAGGCAGCCTTCTCTCTCTACGTGTAAGGAACAAACACAAGTTGAGCGATGAGAAAAGATTATCTATATTTTTACGGTTTTACCCTTTTCTTGGTATTCCTCCATTGAAAATTGCAAATCCCCTCTCAAACATTTAAGGTCAAATGTCCATTTTGGTCCTCTATATTTCACACAAGTTTTAAATTGGTCCTTTATCTTTCAAAAGTTCTATATTGGTCCTTTATGTTTCCCAAAAGTTTTATATTTGTCCTCCAAGTTTCATTGAAGTTCTATATTGGTCCTTTATGTTTCATTAAAGTTTTATATTAGTCCTTTATGTTTCATTAAAGTTTCATATTGGTCCTCTCAGCATGATTTTATTTTTGGCTTAAACGACGTTGTTTGAGTGTTTTTAGTGTATCTAAGGCTACGTTAGCTATCTGATACATGTAGGAGAGATTAAGTGTCCATCTCGACACGCCAAGTCAGTAGTTAACTTAAGAAATTGACGGAAGTGGACGGAAGGACCAATTTGAAACTTCTTGCAAACATAAATGATCAATTTAAACTTTTTAAAACATAAAGGACCAATATGAAACTTCGTGCAAACATAAAGGACCAATTTGAAGTTTTGACCAACATTTAAAATTTGTTTTACGAATAGAAGAAACATTATATTCCTATTTGTACCAAGTCAGCATAACTTATCATTACTTCGTCTAGTTAGGAAAATAACTTTTTTGATTTTGATTCCTTTATATACAAATAGATGATTTCCTCCGGATCAATATAGACCAACCATCTGGAGGAATATTTATTAAATGAGAGGCTAAAGGAAAATTGAAAGGAACCTAAAGATAAATTTTCAAGAAATTTTGTATCCACTGGAAATTTTCTTTTTAAATAAGAATATAGGCTACCCAAGGAGAGTGGTAGAATTTTAATTAATGTGATCCAGTATTGTATCTTGATCTCTTAGAAAGAACAATACATTTGTGAGTTGGGCGAAATACTTTTTAAAATTGAATGTGGCAGCCCAAAATGATTTTTTGGGAGCAAATATAATTATTTAAGAACCCATTAAATTTGACCAAAAACAAAATAACCCATTAAATTTCAGACAAAAACTATTGAAACAAAATAATAATAACCCATTAAACGCTTATACAAAAAGAAAAGAGAACCCATTGAATACCAAATTCTGACAAAAAAGGAAGAAGTAAACACCAATAGCATGCTATTTGGTCGGGAGTGATAATAGGTGAAGTAACGTGAGGGTTTGATATATTTGGTAGGTGGTGAGGTGAGTGAGAAAGGAAAGCAACTTTCTTTATAGTTTATAAGAGGTGAATAAGGTTGCTTGTGTGTGAGGAGGGAAGTTGTGGTGAGGTGAGGTGATGTTTAATGATCAAAATGCCCTTAAAAAAATTTGTGGCTTTTAGAAAAGTATGGGCAAAAAAGGTATTTCATACTTTTATCTTCTATTTTCTTATCTTCTTCCCATATACCAAACAATATTACTTTTACATTCCACTTTCATTTTCCTGCATACCAAACATACTTTTTATCACTTACTTCCACTTCCACTTCCATTTTCACTTTCCACTAAAATACTCACCGAATACCAAAAGCCACCCAAATGATTTTCTGTAACACCAAATGATTTTTTTGGCCAATAAACACCAAATGATTGAATGTTCAAAATCTATTATATTTTGTTAAATTATTTTAGTACTTTTTCTATCTTTAAGAACCCTCTTATTTTGATAAGATATTTTCGACGGCCATAAATAGATTAAACAGATTCGGAAGTCATTGCCTTTCCTATTTTTGCTTTTTTTGTTAAGTAATTTCAAATCTAATGGACAATCATGTACCATATTTCAGGGTGTTTAAACGTGACCAAAACGAATATATTAATATTATACATTATCTATCACCAAATCATTAATATTATGGAGATTAATAATATTTTCAGTTGGCAACTAACAGTCATAATCTAATTTATAGTAATTATTTAATTAGTCTTACATTAAAATGTTATCTATTAATCCATTTTAAAAAAAGTTCAATACTCAACAATACATTTTTAAAAAAATACTTATCAAGATTTTTAAAAAAAAATTGAAGTTTGATTAACCATATTTTTAGTTAACAACTAACAGTCATAATGCCAATAATGAGAATTTGTTTTTTAAAAGTCAGATATAATAGACAATGGAATGCATCCGATCAGCCCACTTGCAATAAGAAAGCAGTTTCCGCCGGCCCAAAAATAGTCACTGGGGCCCAGTGAAAAACAAAATATCGCTCTTTAATATCTAACGTCGTTATCACGGTCATCAAAAGAGAGAAACTAAACAAGGCAATTTGCGTATCGTTTCGGTCACTCCGTCATAACGATCACCTAACAACCTGACCCTCTAATAATCAATAGATTCCAAACTTTGACGTCAATGCTTAGTTCTTATCACCAAACGTTGCCGTGTCAAAATCGTAAAACGCCATCTCATTCGTACACGCGTCACTATGTTATTGGCAAAGTTGTTTCTTGCCGTTCAATGCGGCAACCAAGTCGGTCTATTGTTTGGTTATAAAAGAAGCCCCAATTAGCCCATTGTTTCACCAATTTCATTTCATTTCATTCGATTCTTCTCGTTTCGTTGTAGACAAAGCCTTCCCAAGTTATTACCGATCAAGGTATTTTTCTGTTTCGATCTGTTCTTTGATTTTCTCGATCAATTGTGTGATTATCGTTGAGGCATGTGTTTTCTTCTTTTCTTTTTCTTTTTCTTCGGTTTTGTAGAGTTGAGAATGGTTTGAAATGCGCGTATGTTAGTCTTTGGCTTCGATCTATAGTTTTTTTTTTAAATGAAATAGAAGAATAAACTGAGATGCCTATGAAATTCTTTAAGTGAAATTCTCTGGTTCAACGATCTTCAGATCGGCTCATGAATGCCCTTGTTATTGAGAAAATTTCTGTTCTGACGATGGTCAGATCTATTCGTGAAAGGCTCTTATTTATATTTTCGTTCGAATTCTGTTTAAGTTGAGACATTTTTTGGGTTTGTGATAGTTTAGATGGTATGTCATTTTAGAAATATCTACGGATCTTTTCATTTGGTCTGATTTTATGTTTGTTGCGCTGTAGATGCAAATCTTCGTCAAGACCCTCACAGGCAAGACCATCACTCTCGAAGTCGAGAGCTCGGATACCATAGACAACGTCAAGGCTAAGATTCAAGACAAGGAAGGGATCCCCCCAGACCAGCAGCGTCTGATCTTCGCCGGTAAGCAACTCGAGGACGGTCGCACCCTTGCCGATTACAACATCCAAAAGGAATCAACCCTCCATCTCGTCCTCCGTCTCCGTGGAGGTATGCAGATATTTGTCAAGACTCTCACCGGAAAGACCATCACCCTTGAGGTGGAGAGCTCCGACACCATTGACAATGTCAAGGCTAAGATTCAAGACAAGGAAGGCATTCCCCCAGACCAGCAAAGGCTGATCTTCGCCGGAAAGCAGCTTGAGGATGGCCGTACCTTGGCTGACTACAACATCCAGAAGGAGTCCACCCTTCACCTTGTTCTCCGTCTCCGTGGAGGTATGCAGATCTTCGTCAAGACCCTCACCGGCAAGACCATCACCCTTGAGGTTGAGAGCTCCGACACCATTGACAATGTCAAGGCTAAGATTCAGGACAAGGAGGGCATTCCCCCAGACCAGCAGAGGCTCATTTTTGCCGGAAAGCAGCTTGAAGATGGCCGTACTTTGGCTGATTACAACATCCAGAAGGAATCCACCCTTCACCTTGTTCTCCGTCTCCGTGGAGGCATGCAAATTTTTGTCAAGACCCTCACAGGAAAGACCATAACCCTTGAGGTGGAGAGCTCTGACACTATTGACAATGTGAAGGCGAAGATTCAAGACAAAGAGGGTATCCCACCAGACCAACAGAGGCTTATTTTCGCTGGTAAGCAGCTTGAGGATGGCCGCACCTTGGCTGACTATAACATTCAGAAGGAGTCAACTCTCCACCTTGTGCTTCGTCTCCGAGGAGGAATGCAGATTTTTGTGAAGACCCTGACCGGCAAAACTATCACTTTGGAGGTGGAGAGCTCAGACACGATTGACAACGTGAAAGCCAAGATTCAGGATAAGGAGGGTATCCCACCAGACCAGCAGAGGTTGATTTTCGCTGGAAAGCAACTTGAGGATGGACGTACTTTGGCAGACTACAACATTCAGAAGGAGTCCACCCTTCACCTTGTGCTTCGTCTGAGGGGAGGTATGCAGATCTTCGTGAAGACCTTGACAGGCAAAACCATTACTTTGGAGGTTGAGAGTTCGGACACCATTGACAATGTGAAGGCAAAAATTCAGGACAAGGAAGGAATCCCTCCAGACCAGCAGAGGTTGATCTTTGCAGGAAAGCAGTTGGAGGATGGAAGGACCCTTGCTGACTACAACATCCAAAAGGAGTCCACCCTTCACCTTGTGCTGCGTCTTCGTGGTGGATTCTAAGCAGTGGCAGTATGTTGATTGTTCTTGTCTCATTTAAGTAATTGCTGGTATTATCGGTCTATGACCATTAGAGTAACCAGTTAATGAATAATTTCGTGGAAGCTTTTTAAATTTGTGATTTCGATTATCTAGCGTGTGAATATTCTGTACTTTATTTTCTATCGTCAGCACTCTATGTGCTCCTATTATAAATATATAAATATATTATGTCACTCTACTCTGTGTAATTTAGTTTGAAGTTGTATTGCCCAATGTTTTATGGTATGCTGGTTTTAAAGGAGTGGGGATGTTTTATGGTATCCTGGTTTTAAAGGAGTGGGGATGACCTTTGTTGAATCAGAATATATGGGTTTTGGTAGTGTCCTAGCATGCATTAAACAGAAATGTGTGTTTCATGTTGCTCTCGGTGTGTTGTAGCAATTTTTAGTGTAACTTCATAGCTAGCTCTGGTCTAAAGTGGGCACAGGAATAGCATTTTAGAATCCAGATTGGTCAATGTTAATACTGATCCTCCCTTTGTTTATTTATCCGCGCCAGAATTCTCGACCAGGGGCATATTGGACATGTGGCTTCCACTAGTGCATTGCTATATCCTTCTGCTCCTACTGGTCTTTCTTTTGTTTTAGCAGATTCTGCTTAAGTGCTTGTGTTTTCCTAAAGGCTAGTTTGAACTCTTGTTCTCTTATTCTCTGCTGCATTACAAGTAAAAAAAGAAATGCTCGAGGTCTTTTTTTTTTTTTACAAGGACAGTTTTGTGTGTCTGGGCTGTATTATACTAGCTGAACCTAAGCTTGGATATAATTGCATCTAGCACCACAGGAATTGCTTAATAATCCTTCATCGGGTTTTTAGTCTTCTTTGTCCCGAAATTGAGTTTTAGGTCCAAAACAGTCAGCATCAAACATCCTGACATTGTGAATCAAGTTAATAGGTCCAGAAATTTCAATTTTACCTCTTTTTGTTTTAATTTTAATTTTATCCCTTATCTTTATTAATTATTAGGTCCTCTTTCCAAATGCCATTAATTATATTTGTAGTTTAAGTCAAATTACTTTACAAAAGTCAAAATACTTAGCACTTTGAAATTTTTTTTGAAACTATACAATGATCATTTTACTCTTATTAAATTCTTTAAGCAACTCAATTATGTTTTAGGGGAATAATTTCACATACCTTTGGTATATCAAACCGCCTTATGATACAAGCAAAACATTGCAAAGCCAATGAGCTAGTTCACTTGTATATATATATATGAGCATCAAGTAATTAATCACGGATTATTATTATGATCATTATGATTGTGATTATGTTGTTTTTTGAGTGCTTGAATCTGCTCCAATGTAGCTAGAACTTGAGTCATAGAAGGTCTAGCTTTGGCTTCAGTATTGAGGCAGAGAAGAGCTAGATCAGCAGCCATGTAGGCTGCTTGCTGAGGGTATCGACCACCCAATTTTGTATCCATAATTCTAAACAATCTTCGTTTGTCGCCTAAGTATGGTTTTGCCCAATCAACCAGGTTCTGTTCTATCACTGCTCTTTCCTTATCAACGGCTGCTCTTCCACACATAAGTTCCAACAACACTACCCCAAAGCTGTACACGTCACTCTTTGCTGTAAGCCTACCTGTTCATTTTTAAAATTTCTTTGCCATAAATTTTTTTAATACAAATAAAATACCAAGTTTTTGTATATATATATATATGGGTGAATCTATGATGCAATTTGTTGCATGCATGTAATATAATTTTGGCCGATAGGATCGTGACATGTGGGTAGAATGACTTGAGATGCACTGCAATTTCTCACATGTCACAATTCTATCGGCCAAAATTATATTACATGCATGCAACAAATTGCATACCCAGCGTGTGTGTATATATATATATATATAATAAGAATAGAGAGACCTGTGGCAACATATTCGGGTGCTGCGTAGCCTTGAGTACCTACAACTTGAGTGGAGACGTGAGTATTATCCCCTGTGGGACCCTCCTTCGCTAACCCAAAATCAGAGAGTTTAGCATTGAAATCCTGTCATACCAACATATATACACAAATCATGTTTAATTAATGCAATTTTGATACCTTAAGTAAAATAAATCAATAAAAAAGTAAATAAAAATAATGTAGTACGGTACGGCATCAAGTAGGATATTAGAAGCTTTGAAATCGCGGTATATGACTTGAGACTCCGCATTGTGAAGAAAAGAGAGACCCCTTGCTGCATCTATCGCCACTTTCATTCTCAACCACCACCCAAGCCTCTTAGGTCCTCCTGTTCATTAATTAATTACTCTTATATTACTCCCATCATATCAACTTCATTTATATTTATAAAATGAAATGTTTATATATATATATATATGCTAGTACCAAATAGATGATTGGCTAAGCTTCCTTTTGGCATGAACTCATATACCAAAAGCTGGTCCTCTCCCTCCAAGCAGTATCCAATCAATTTAACCAGATTACCATGGTGCAGTTGCCCAAGATAGTTCACTTCTGTCTGAAAAATTCCCTTCATCAATACACTACTGACGTATTGGAGAGATCAACAGAGACCCAACTTAAAATATTACTGTAGAGGCTATAATATCACACAGGAGTACTAAATTTCTATATATATATATATACCTACCAGCCACTGCTTATGACCTCGAAAGACTTCAGGCTTAAGCTTCTTTATAGCAACAACCATACCAGAACCTGGCTTGGAAGCTGTGCACGTGTGTAAATCAATCCATCCCTTGTAAACATACCCAAATCCTCCTTCTCCCAGAAGATTTTCTGTGCAGAATTTCTTGGTGGCATTCTTGAGCTCATTGAACATGAAGACTTTCAAATTTGGTGAAGCCACTATCTCATCCTCCTCCCACCTTGGCGTGGGAAGAACAACACTTAATGTATTCCTTTTTTCTCTGTATGATGGAACAGGTAATAGGGAAGGAGCCGATGATGATCCACTAGTTTTTGATATTTCTGATATTCATATTTGATTTATCATACATCAATATAATTTAAAGTATAGTAGGCACAATTAATCACAAGAAATAGAGGTGACCACTTACTTACCACATTTGGTTGGGGTGTTTTGGGATTTATCATCAAATCTTGTAGAATAGAAAGGATATAAACAATTACCCATTGTCTATCCTCCTCAAACTATATGCTCCTTCTCTGCTTCTTAAGAGACGGCCATGAAGTGTTTTGGGAATTCCGCACAAAAGGTGTATAAATTCATAGGAGGGATCGAGTAAGTCAAACAAGAAGAATAGCCAGCTAGCTAATAACAGCATTGGCTTAGTATTCGAGGAAGGAAACATAGAAGAAATAGTTTAGGAAAGATAAATAATTTTATATATATATATATATATATATATATATATATATATATATATATATATATATATATATATGTAAGAGGAGGAAGAATGCAGGAAGACATCTCTAGAAAAAGAAGACGAAAATGAGGAGGTTATTTAGTGACCCAGTGGTTGAATTAGGAATTTAAATGACCAAAATCCTGTTGGGTCTAAAGATAATAACTATTCTTACCAATTACCATTAGCCATTACAGGTAAATTCACACTATCACTGGGCCAAAAATTATAATGGTTAGTCTGGGCGCTACATGGTTGGACTAGATTTTAGATACACCAATATGTGTGGGGTCTATCCCCTATTTCTTATTTTTTTTTGTGTTGTACCATGAGGTATAACATTGAATCTGATCTCAGTTGGACTATGATTTAGTCCCTATCGAGCCTTTGCCATGAGACAATTGTTGTCACATCTTGGTAAAAAATCACCTCCTCAGCAATTGTTTTGTTGGGAATCGAACCCATGACCTTGACTCTAATACCAATTGTTTGATCGAGTTCTTATCATTAGGCTAAAAGTTATAGCTATTAGTCAAGGCATAACTCTTTTTGTTTAACTCGACCTAGCAAAAATATCATGTAGTTCAACTATGACTTAGTCCCTACCTAACCTCTGCCCATGAAAAAATTACTGTCACACTTTGGCCGGAAAAAGCAGGAGATACAAGTTCAATTCTGCCCACATCCGGTAAAACTATTCCCTCTGGAGTCACAGTTGCAACATATGCAATATGGACACTAAAATACTTGCAATAGATACCAAATTTGCAGTCAATGTTACATAATGATACGCTTTATGATGTGGTCTATCCACTAGGAGTTATTGTTTTTTTCACAACTCTCTTAAGTCTTAACAGAGTACCTGTAATTAGAGCAAGTACATTGTAATTTTTTTTTCTTTGCCACTTTTCATATGGTCTGATTTTGTGTTTGAGATGTTGTGCAAATTTTAGTGAAGATTATCATTGGGATAGGGACTACACGTCATAATTTAAATGTGGTCCTCAATTCGTTAGATACACCATAATAATAACAGTAGAAATATCAAAATAAACTAATTCAACACTAGTTAACTTTTACCCTAATTAAATATACACTGACTCAATCCTATTAGTTAATATAAATTATTTATATGATTTCATAACACCCTAAAATAAAAATTAGAATAATACACATGATTCATTTGTCTCTATCTTCAATCTTCATCCACCATCATAATATCGTTTCCTCTTATTAAGTCTTTTCCCCCACCCTGCGGCTAGTATCATTAGGATCTAATATTGTTTCCTCTTATTAAGTCTTTTTACTTTGATACACTTTTTTGGACTAATGATGTGTGGCCAAACTATATGCTTAAATCTGTGAGCCTTATAGTGAACATTTCCATCTATATCTTACTAATTTATGGCTGTTTGTGCCATTTCAGACGAGATTATAGAAGCAGCAGAGCTAGGATACGTTTTATATATATTTGTTCTTTTTGTATTTTCATAACTATTTCGTATGCAAGTTTTTTTTTTGGTAAACGACGGGGGGCAAGGCATGGCCCATTTCTTATGTAAGTTAGATTGTAAATTTTCTTACTTCTAGAAATTTGCTGATGTTGTCGACTTTATTTGTATTTTTAATTACACTTATTTGGAAAAGAATGAACTTGATCTAATTTGTTAAAGGTTTTATTCTTATGCATATGTTGGTTTTGCATCAATGAAATATCTTTCCTCCTCAAAAAATAGATAAATCTTTGCCTGTATTCAGATATTGCCTCTTCAGTCCATTTCAAATATGAAGAACAATGCTACTACTTAAATTACATTCTAACAAATCAAATTTTTACTTTACTGTGTCGACATAGCATGCTACTCACGCTAGTAAACTTCATGACCTGATTTTCGATCAATATGTTCAAAAGATTGAATTACACCACCATATCCATATGCGATCTATATGTTGTATTGGAAATTTATCATGTGGATATTGCTAATCATCTGGTCATAATGGTAAAACATAACATAGCATCTTTGGTATAATTCTTGGTTTAATGCAAAATGGATGAATAGGTGGAAATGGTAAAAGGAAACACATCCAATCTTCAAAGGAAGAAAAAAAGGGACTAAAGAAGCCATATGCTATGGCCTTGTGGGTAACAGAGAAAGCATTCAACGTAAAATTACAATGGACAGATGGCTGCATTAGTTCTTTACAGCTCCAGTTAATGAGATATTACTATCAACTAGAAAACTTTCCAGAAAGATAAATCTGTTATGTGCCTAAACGGGGATGTGGCGTCTTGCACGCACCGGGCGTCCACTATACATTGCTTTGCTTGTATAACTTGGTGTCAAGAACTTGCTTACCACACATTGCACAAACCCCTGCAACAGAACAAACAAAATGTTTCTATGTTACTACAATGCAAAACGTATGGTTGCAGAACATCTCAAAATATCAAATAGTACCTTTAGAGTAAGCACAGGTGTGACAATACTTGGCATCCTGGTGCACCTGCTGCTTGCAAATAATGCACTTAGTGTTGCCATAAGGGGTCCATCTGCCAGCAAATCAATTTGAAAATAAGTTGACAATGTTCATGACCAAAAATGCCTGCTTAACCAATACAAAACCAAAATGAGAGAATTCCACCACCTCACCAGCACGGTAATGTGTACTAATGCAAACAGATTTACAGAAAGAAACTGCAATGCTCTCATTCTAGTATATTTGCAAATATGTTCATCACCCCATGCCCAGACTTCAACAATGATTCACGATTTTAATAAATAATAAGCCCAGAATAATAAACAAGAACTATGAAGCATGGGCACTTCAAAAAGGGGCACCTGTCCACAAACTGTGTGTCGAACACTCATACTAGACATGACAGTGATGACACAATACTACAAATAGCACATAAAAGTAAAACACTTTATGTTTTGACATGTCACTTTAATCACGAACGTCCATGCTTTTTAGACAATAACTTATAATTGCCAAAAACAAATATAACTATTGAATTATTGACTACTAAACAATATATGGAATATAAGAAGCTAAAATTGGTAAGAATCTAAAATATTTTGGACTATCAAGCTAGTTTCAAAATATTCTGGTCATCTCATCCATGTCCTGTGTCCATACTTAATAGGCAATAACTATGCTTGCAAGTTATAATTATCTTAAACTAATATAACTAGTAACCTATTGACTTCAAAACATGAGATGGAACTATAAGCAGCTACAATTGGTCACTTTAACAGTCCTAAAATATTTTTAATCACTGCGCTACATCCACAATATTAGTATCATTATCTCCACTCTTTTAGACAATAACTATGCTTATAATTACAATCAACCAATATAGAGTTATAAACTAGCAAACTAATGACATCTAAACATGAGATTGAATATAAGCACTACAACAACAATCAAAGCCTTTTCCCACTAGGTGAGGTTGGCTATATGAATCAAGTGACTCCAACATGCTCTGTCTTTACACATTTCTATGGGATGGAATATAAGCACTAAGCAGGTAAAATAGGTCAGTCTGTAAGTCTTAAAAATTGTATAGAACGAGTAAGCTATATTCAAAATATTTCAATAGACCACATAAAAAACTGCTCATATTCACAAATCAGAGAAACTTGTTATAAGATAAAACTTAATTAAGGAGTGGGGGAGTGTGGGACTAATTAAGTTTCTTGTTATAAGATAAAACTTAATGGAATTGCAAGTTAGTCCTTCAACCAGTAGGTAATATCAGAAATCCTTATGGTCTCTTATCAATTTGTGCCTTGGAGCCACTACAAGCGTATCATCCCAATTCCCAAAAGAAAATGAGGGAATAAAGAAGCAGGGGTTCCAAGTTCAATTCTGCCCACAGCTTAGAAAGTCGTTGTTAGCTCTCTAGGAATCACAATCATAAGCAATATGGGTTTTAAAAAAAAGTACAATTGAATGGAACAACTACCAAATAGTCCAAAACACAATCGACTGATCATGTTACATAGCAAAAACGATTGAGCTATCCTAATCACAAAAATAAATACTGGTCATGGAGCCAATGTATGCTTCTAAAATCCATAAAACCTAACCAAAGAAAAGAAACATAAAAAAAAAAAAACAATTTATACTTGAATCTCAAAAACGAACCTGTTTTTCTTAGAGAGAAGCTTGTTCTCGTTGATCTTGCGGCCACCACCCTCAGTAGTATTGCTAGCACCTTCTTTCCACTTATCTGGCACTATCACCTTCGTTAATTTCTTCTCACCTGAAACCAAAGGAACAATCAGAAAACGAAAACTGAAAAATATAGAAAGGGATGAGATACTTACACTTCTCGCAGACCATTGTCGTTAATTTCGCGACTCTATGATCGAATCCCTAATCAGAACCCTATCGGACCTTCGTCTGGATCGTGTCGTTTTTGTTTTACGGTAGCGGTGCGAGTCTTAATAGCACCCTAAAACGACAGATTCCGAGTCCTTTAATTTAATACTAAAATAATAATTTATCAAACAATTTTAAAATGATAAAATAAATTAATAAAATTTAAATTGAAATAATTAGATAAATCAAATAAAAAGTTAAAATAATTAATATAATTCATTATATAAATATTTAAAAATGAAATAAATCTTTTAGAAAAAATTATGAACCATGACTCAAACGTAAAAGGGCCAAATAACGAATTCGTTCTCGTCTTACACAGATTAATAATGCATTGCTCGCTTTAAATATTATTATTTTTCATATTAATCATAAATGGCTTTGTAACATGATAAATTAAAACCTATCTTAGGCTATGCCAAAAAAAAAACATAAGGTGTATGATGAAATTTTGTTTTAATTTGGTGGATCTCAAATAATATAACAAATATTAATTTTTTTTTATTTTGTTAGAAGTTTAAGAAGTTGTTTAGGAAAAGGCCAAAAAAAAAGTTGTTTAGGAGATAAGAAAGTGTACTCTTTGCTTGAATTTTAACTTTTTATTATCGAAATTATTAATACTTAAAGGTTTACTTGAGACTAAAATTAGTTGAAACTAATATATATTCTATAATAAGATATAGCTTTCTTTTTTTTTTAGGGATAAGATATAGTTTTCTTAACAAAATTTTTTTCATACACAAGATTTAAACATAAAATTTTGCTTAAGAAAAATAAAATAGCTAATCGCTCTAAATAGCTACTTGTTGATGCTTGCAATTTAAACTTTTTCTTATAACTTCTTGCAATTTAAACTTTGAATCCACCATTTAAAGTAATTTATTCTTTTAAATATATCGGATCAATATTTAAAATTCTTCGAAAGACATAGTCAGGATATACTTTTGTGAGAAGTTGTAATATTACTTGAAAACAAGGAGTTGAAAATGAACCAATTTAATTAAAATATTAGACAAACTTGATAAAATGACATGTAAATAATATAATAATGATAAAAGGTTCAATTATTTATCTAAATATTACAAAAAAATATATCAATGATAACACTAACTTAAATACCGGCTAAAACAGAGGAAGAATTCTGGAGTAGCTAAAATGAATTGAATAATAAATGAAATAGATTTTACATAAATCACCCAACAATAATGGCATACAAATTACTGATGCCATATTATGAGAAGACAAGAAGTATTCTTTTGTCCTTCAAAGTTGAAAGTTGAAACTTCAATCCCAAGGACTCAAAGAGCACTCCTCAGGCAACGTAGGATATCTTTCAGAGTCATCACAATAATCATAGATGACAAGGTTTCTCTTGACCCAAGCATAGTCCTTGTTCTGGTCATCAGAGAGATGCCAAGCATCATACTGATCCCACCAATTCTTGGTAGTGGTGGACACACATGCAGGGAATGGGTCTTCCCATAGGCACCCATCCACACTGAAGTCCTTGTAGGATGACACAAATGGGCCTAACTTCCAATTGGTTTTCTCAAGCCCACCTCTTGTGGCCCAATCATCTGCATTCCATATGCTTGAAAATAAGTACATTGGCTTCTCATTGGGGAAGAAGTTGTTGGCCTTCCCATTGTTCTTGAACACCCTTATGGGAACCTTGTCCACAAAAAACCTGTTTTCCCAACATATAATCAAGAGTGTCAACCAATGAGTAATTGATTTTGTTTTGGGGTAAATTGTTATTTTAACCTTGAGATAAAGAGTAAATTGACAATTTGGTTCGTGGAAGATATAATTTGTGTCAATTTAGTCATTTAAAAATGAAAATGTCAAATTTAACTCGTGAAAAGATGTAATTTATTTCAGTTTAGTTCTTACGGAGTGAAAATCTCCATTAGCATAATTGATATGAAATTTCACAAGGACTATATTGGGATAAAGTGCATCTTTCAGAGGCCAAATTTAATATTTTCATCTTCTAGAGACTAAATTGGTACAAATTGCATCTTTCAGTGACTAATTAAATTAAAGACCAAATTTTTAATTTAGTTTAAACCATAAATGAGGAAAAAAAAGATTCAAGGACTAAATTGTGACCAATTTTATTTTTCATGGACTAAATTTGACATACTAAATTTAATATTTCTATCTTCCAAAAGCTTAACAGAGACATATTATATCTTTGGCCAAAATCCAATTTTGATCTCCTATGTTGTTTACTTGTTCTACACTAGTATTCTATTTTTCAAAAAAATTAAATCAATCTTTTATCTTTGTATCTTATTTCAAATTAGTCCTTGTGTGTATCAATGTAATGATGTATATTTAGTCATGATAAAAATTTTTGACAAATTATACTTTTACCGGTCTTCACCCCCCAAAACTTTCATTTCAATCCCTCCAATCTATATCTTTTTTTTTTTTTCTCAATCTCCACACCCACTCAATCTCCCTCTAATATGTTGTATCTTCATTAAAAAAAAAAAAAACACAAGTGAGAAGTTGTTAGAGTTACACTATTTGGTGTTCGTTCCAGAGAATAGAGTAGGAGTGGTAATCTTGAGTGGGATCGAACCAAAGGACATGTCTCATCTCACGCCCACCCGTCCCATTCTTGTACACATTTGTCTGTATTAAGTAAGGCTCCCCTGTTCTGTTCCCCAAGAACTCAAAATCAAGCTCGTCTCTTTCTGGTCCCGCTCCATTTTCTGTGCACATCTATATATATCCGAAATTTCCCCAAGAATCATAATAATTAAGAATCTGTTTTAATTAATAGACATGAACAATACTAGATGCTAATAATTAATTAATAGTAATACTTACATAGTAAGCTGTGACAACACCAGCAGAATCACCTCCTACCAGCTTCAGCTTCATGCTGAACCATCCAAATCTATATCGTTGTTTAGTTTGGAACCCACATCCTAATAATATATTTAGTTAATTAATGACAAATATATATATATATAATTAATGTTGGTTTAATTTGATTTTGCATTATTATTACCTGTTTCTTTGTCGAGAGATAGGAACCAGGTCTGGCCATCCTGGGAGGTAGTGAAATGATTCTCCGACCACATGATACTGAAGTTGTCTTCAAAGGATCCTTTGGAAACAGCTGCTGCTTCACATGAATGAAAGGAAGAAGCAGCCGCCATGAGAGCTGCTATGACAAGATGAAGATGAAGAAGAAGAATGTGATCCATTGTGATTGCGTGTGAGTGATCAGAGAGAATGAGGATGGATGGAGAAGTTGATTAAATGATGGGGAATTTTGAAATTGAAATGATTTTAGAGTTAGAGCATGAGCGTCCAGTTGTAATATCATATGCATTATTGTTCCCTTTTCCCGACCCGATTCCCAGATTTACTTGTTTTTAATTTTTATTTATTTCCATTTGTCCCCTTTTGGATCTAAATTATTCGCATGTGAGGAATGTACAAATTTACCCATTCATGGAAATTTTCCTTGATACTAGGGTAGAGACTTGAGAAGAAGAACCGACAAGGGGCATTATAGGAAGAGAGGGTGTTTGAACTGGAGAGAATGGAGGTGGGGTCCACAGATTACATGGAGGAACGTGAGAGTGCTGATTGGTCGTTTCTATAATCGAAAGTTCTTGGATTTCACAACTGGATTCAGCTGTTGCCACCTCCTCCTCACTCCTCATTTCATTTCTCTCTCTCTCTCTTTTTATTTAATCTGACAAGTATGTAATGTAATTTTAAGCTTTTTTTAATAAATTAAAAGAGGATTTATTATTTTAAAATTTAGATTTGATAAAAAAAAATCAACAATAATAATTAAGCGTCACTTGCTTTAATTATAGTCAAAAAAGTGAAAGGAGAGAATTCATAAAGGATGGGTTAAGTTGCTTTTATGGGATATCTAACTTAATCAATGCATTTAGGCATTTACCAACGGTTATTACGGAAGCAAAGTAATTAAGCTTTGCTTTTGTTAATTGATCAAAATTAAAAGATGACCAACATGCCAACACTATATCCCAAGCCCAATATAAAATAATCCATATGGGGAATCAGCGTTCTATTACCTCTATTAACGACACTATCCATGTGCCAACCACCACTTGTTATCCACATTTTAATACTAACTTAAGAAAACACCAATTTGCATGTCAAAAAATACAAAAGAATTTCATCTAATTGAAAAGATTAATCCTTTACAACGTAATAAATTTGAGTTTGAATCTTCATTGAAATAAATGTTCACATTTAATATCCCATAATACATCAAACAAAATTATCTTCAATAAAAAAAAACATATTCCAAACAAAATGATCACTCTATTATTTGAAGATTGCACAAGGAAGCAGAAAACTTATCACATGGGGACATGTGGACAGCATATAAATGTTTAAATTAAATATTTGATCAAGTTCACAAAATTAACGTAATCCTTAATATATATATATATCATTAGTATGTTTTTTTATAGAATATACCATTAGTATGTTTGTTGTCAAGTTATTTTAATTTGCTGAAATGCACCAAGTATTGCTTAGTTGGTGTATCAAATTTTTTTGATTACTGTCTCGACTAATTTGGATTCAACCCGTGTCGTGTACCTGACTATAGTGAGAGAGTCTCAACAAAGATAACTGTATTCAAAATGTCTCGAAAATGAACCAAATTCATGAACAAAATTCAACTTATTAATAAGGGATATCAATTTAGTATCACTAAAAATTGCAAACTAAATTCAAGAATAGGAGAATCTCTCCACACTTTCTCAGTTTTCTTATAATTATGGGATGAAAGTGAACCTTTCTTCCAAAGCATAACCAAAACGCTCTAGTGGACCACAACAAAAGGGAAGAAAGTGGGCCGAGGGATCACTTTCAGGCTTCAGATATTTAATCTTATTGGGCTTCAAATCAATAATGAATATACACTGTTCCTTGAACCCTAAATGATCACATAAATCAGAAGGTTGGACTTGAATGTCTGCTTTTCATCTGATTCTTATGGACTTAAATCCATATAAATCATATATAAATCCTCAGGACGCGCTTGGTATAAATACATAGATATAAAATATTGTAAATAAAATAATGTAGAGAAAAGTGAGGAGAGAGATAGAGAGAAAGATTAGGAGAGAGAACAAGTGTGATAAAAAGTGTGTTTGGTATGTATAAAATATGATGTAAATTTTTTTTGAGAATCGTGAGATTACATGTAATGCACTGTTTGGTAAGTATACCAAACGTGCCCTCAGTGTTTAAAGAATTTAATGAAGGAAACGAAAAAAACATGTGATATTTTAAATTATTTTATTTTTTATTTTAGTTATTTAACTGTTAACAAACAGTATATTCAAATAATATTAGATGGACTCGATCTAGATAAATAATTTAATTGAATCTTGTCACACTAATAAATATCTTTGTTTTACGTGGATGTGGATCACATTTTATATATATATATATATGGGGTGAGGCTATGATTCAACTTATTGCATCATGTAATGGGTTTATGTAGTGCAATTGTAGTCATTAATATAATACAATTGCATTGATGCAACAAAATAACAAGTGTCACAATCTTATTAACTAAAATTACATTACATTATGCAACAAGTTGCATCATAGACTCACTCATATACATGACATATTGTTGAGGTAAAATCAATGATAATATGTTCATAATACTATAAGAGTACTACAGTCATGTATTGTAACATTGTCACATTATTTTGACGAGGAACTTTTTTAAAAAAGAGAAATAAAATACAAATTGAACAAAAATGTTATTTTTAAATTAAGGTTAATATACAAATTTTCCTCTTTTTTTTAAAATGACGTGACAATAAGACATGAGTGATAAGTTAACAGTGATACGTTAGTATTTAATGACAAAGACATCTAATTAAATAATGATTAACATATTAAATAGTTGATGTATATGAAAATTCAAGAACTAAAGAATTAATAGAGTTATAAATTTAAGAACCAAATAATTTATTTCTATTATTCAAAGATTAAATAATGACAAAAAAAAAAATAAATTTCTTCCTTACCTAATTTGAAAGAACTGAAGAAAGCCCATTTAGCTATCCAGTAATGTAGGCCTTCAATGTTTTTTATTCATTATTCGCTGGGCTACGATGTGTCCGAAGTCCGAACACCTTCGTCATGCACTTGCAAGTGCAATGTTAATGTCATAGAGACGGAAGAAGAGTACATCATCACCGTGCTTGTCTCAAATGCTTCTTCCAAAATCTCATCACAGTTTCATCAAATCCTTCGCAACTTCCACATCTTCTTCCTCCAATTGGAGAACCCAACTCCACCAAAATCAGCTCGCTTCCCAAATCTCCTCCACCCTCTTGCAACGACGCAACTGGGGCTCCCTCCTTCCAAATCTCAATCTCTCCTCCAACCTAACCCCATCCCTTTTCCTCCAAATACTCCGCAGAATCGAATCCCACCCCCAAATCTCTCTGTGTTTCTTCAATTGGGCCAAATCCAATCTTGGGTTTCATCCCGACCTCAAATCCCACTCTCATATCATTCAACTCGCGATTGGTTCTCGTCTTTATCGACCCGCGAAACCCCTCTTGGATTCTCTGATTCGGGAACACCCTGCTTCTTCTCTTGCGGCGAGTTTGATCAGAGCATGCGAAGGTAAAACCAGAGATTTATTGTCAATTGTGTTAAGCTTTGTTGTTGAACGGTATTCACAAAAGGGGTTGTTTTTAGAGGGTTTAGAAGTTTTCAGATTGATGAGACTTCATGGTTGTACTCCCACAGTTCGATCCTGCAATGAGCTTCTTGATGCTTTGCAGAGAGAGAACAAGATTCAACTTGCTTGGTGTCTATATGGTGCATTAGTTCGGTTTGGGTATAGACTTGGTCGGTCTACGTTGTCAATTGTGGCTCAAATTTTGAGTAAAAATGGAAAGTTTGACAAAATTGTAAGATTGTTAGATTCTGGGATTCATGAGTTGGGGATTTATAATCTTGTCATTGGTGGTTATAGCGAAAAGGGGGACTTCAAGTCTGCATTTGATGCCTTGAATGAAATGAGTGATAGAAAACTTTCCCCTGATTTTGTTACCTACAGCTCAATCCTTGATGGAGCTTGTAAACATGGAGATAATGAAGTTATAGAGAGGATAATCAATATAATGGTAGAGAAGAAACTTCTTCCTGAGTGCTTTTCGATTTCATCATCCAACTATGATTTAGTACTTCAAAAATTGAGTGAAATGGGCAAGACATATGCAGCAGAAATGTTCTTTAGAAGAGCTTGTGAGGAGAATATTAACTTGCAGGATGTTACTTATGGGTGTCTTCTAAGGGCATTATCTAAAGGAAGGAGAATCAGAGAAGCAGTTTATGTATATAGTATAGTTTCTCAAAGGGGTATTGCTTTGGATGATAGTAATTATCAAGCATTTGTTGATTTTCTCTGTGAAGAAAATCTGTATGTGGAGGAGAAAAGTTGTGAATTGTTGAAGGACATTATAAGAAGAGGATTTGATCCTTCTGCATCAGAATTGTCCAAATTTATGGCATCCTTGTGCAATGAAGGTAGATGGAAAGAAGCAGAGGATTTACTAGATGCTCTTGTAGAGAGAGGCCTAGTGCCGGATTCGGGGTTTTGCAGCTTACTGATGAAGCATTACTGTAAATGCAGACAGATTGGTTCAGCCATTGAGCTGCATGATAAGATGGAGAAAGTGAATGGCAAGATGGAAATAACAGCTTATAATGTATTTCTGAATAGACTTTTTGTGGTGAGGAAGATTGAAGAAGCTATGAAAGTGTTTGAATACATGAGAAGACAGGATTTACTTAGCAGTGAAAGCTTCAGAATTATGATTTGTGAACTATGTAAAGTGAAGGAACTCAGGAAAGCCATGAAACTACATGATGAAATGTTGAAGATGGGTCTTAAACCAGATAAACCTACATATAGACGTTTAATTGCTGGTTTTGTATAATCAGCTTATAGCATAAAGTCTAGATCAGAAATGTTGCTGTAAATGTAATCTTTGGTATAGTGGGGAAATTTTAGAAAGATTGTGGTGTAGGTTTTGAACATAAGCATCAAAGATGTGCAGGATCAACTTCCTCATTTTTTTCAGAATTTTTGTCATGGGCGTTAGTTACTACTATCTTTGCATTATTTTTGGGTGTTGCTACAAAACACTTGAGTTTAGGAGACATCGAAAATTTTTACAATTGGATTTTTATAAGCACAAATACTCAAATAGGTCAATATTTTCATGTGAACACTTTTTAAATTAAAAAATATATATATATTTTTTAGATTTTTAAATGTCTCTTTATAATTAATTTATTTTTTATACATGAATTTTATATAATACATAACATTAGCATTTAATCTATATTTTAGTGTTGGGTCCTGTGGAATGGATCGATTTTTCACAATGTGATAAATTTAAGTTTAAATTATCTTTAAAAAAAGTGTTCATATTTAGTGTTCGATTAAATTTTCTCATAGGATACTTATGAAAAAAAAAACTCTAGTTTTAAGGTATCTTGATATTTAACTCTTAAAATCATTAAAAATTAGTAAATAAAAAATATTAAGTATAATTGAAATTTAAAAAGTAATTATTAATTTATAAATACAAATGAACTTTTGCTCTTTCATTTTCCATTTTAATATTACGAAAAATTAATTTATATACTTCAATTTCCATGAGGAGAAAGTTGTTTACGAGTTAACCATAAACCATTCTCAGTTCTCCCCTTGCTGTAGAGGTGGGAGTTACATAAAAAGGGTATGAAGCCACTAATCTTTTATTTTATAATATATATAAGTTCAAAGGTTTGTTGTTTTTTATTTTCAAACTTTAAAATAAACATAAATATAAACTATAAAGATAGTAATCAATTATTTAATATTTAAATATTGTTTTTTAATACAATATATAATATTAATAATGTACATAATTTGATAGCCTATTATAAATAATATATTAAAATAAAAAAAATTAGGCATTATTTCCTTCAAAATGGCAAGCCAAAATTGTGAGAAAGGGACACAAAAAGAATTGGAAAGTTTTGTAAGTCCTACGTGGCTAAGGAGGATTGGCCAGCTGAGATGCATAGGTGTCACTTACTCATCGTTATGGAAGTGGAATTCTTGCATGCAATGCAATATGATCTGATGTTTTCCAGTTTCCACCATTCTCTTCTGCACTACCATTTCCATTGCATGCAACACAAACTTCGCATTTCTCTATACACTCTCTTCTTTCTCTGAAAACCCAAAAACCATATATATAAATCCCAACCATGATAACCCCATTTCCCAAATTCCCATCTTTCTTCTTCTTCTTCTTCGCTATCTCTTCCCTCATCGCCTTCAACACCGCCTCCTACGACGACCCCGTTCGTGACCTTCTCGCCCTTCAATCCAAATCCAAATCCGGCGTAATCCACCTCAACGACCAATCCGTCTCCAAATTCCTCACCTCCGTCCAAACCCCAAGACCCTACTCCATCCTCCTCTTCTTCGACGCCCTCCATCTCCACCACAAACCCGACCTCCACCTCCGAGAAATCCTCCGCGAATTCTCAATCCTCGCCTCCTCCTACATCGCCAACAATCAAAACCCCTCTTCCCCTCACCACGCGAAACTCTTCTTCTGCCGGATCGAATTCAAAGAATCCTCCTCCACCTTCTCCCTCTTCGGCGTCGATGCCCTCCCTCACCTCCGCCTAATCGCCCCCAATCAACAAATTAGGGCTTCCCACCAGATGAATCAAGGGGATTTGACCAATCTCGCCGAATCCATCGCCCAATTCATCGAATCCAAGTCCGATCTCGTGGTGGGTCCCATCCGTCGACCCCCGCGACTCTCCAGAAACAGAGTGGCTCTGTTTTCGATCGTGCTCACCATCTGGTTCGCCTATTTCGTGAAGAGGATCATTGCGGGTGACACAATATTTCATGACCAGAGGGTGTGGTTAGCGGGTGCTGTGTTTGTGTACTTCTTTAGTGTTTCGGGTACGATGCATAATATCATAAGGAAGGTTCCGATGTATTTGGTGGATCCAAACAATCCGAGGAGCTTCATAGTGTACTATCAGGGGTCGGGGACACAGCTTGGGCTTGAAGGTTTCTTTGTGGGGTTTTTGTTTACTATTGTGGGTTTGTTGATGGGGTTTGTGACACATGGTGTTGTGAAGATGAGGAATGTGGCGAGGCTAAGGGTGGTTGTGATTTTGGCACTTTTTGTTTGCTTTTGGGCAGTGAAGAGAGTTGTGCAATTGAAGAATTGGAAGACGGGTTATTCTGTTCATGGATATTGGCCTTCAAGATGGCGTTGAGACTATATATATATATATATATATATATATATATATTGCAATTGAGTTCACTCTGTATTGTCTTGAAGATGGGTGATTTTTTGGGATGCTCTTTGAATAACCATTTTTGTCAGCAAGTGTATATGTGATTGTTCATGTTGTTACTGCATGCAATTCATATTAGGGACAAGTTTAGCTGAAATTTTTGTACCACAGATTTTCATAAAGGGCGACTTTGAGTTTTGATTGCTGTTTGGAGTTCCATGGACATGTAGGCAAAAAGTGAATGTTGTGGCATATGTTTCACTTCTATTCCAGAACCTTTGGTAATTCTGTCTGGTTTTAGTCACGGTTATAATTGTGGCTAACCGTACAGCATGATCGAACAACGACAGAAAATTCAATCTCGTTTCACTTTGGATCATATGCTAATTAGCGTAAAAATGCATGAAAAGAGTGACATATGAATGTGCTCCACGACTTTTACAAATCTCTCCTTAACTCGAAACCCTACACAAACTTCTTGGAAAAATTTTCATGACATTTCAGTTTTTACAAACTTGATTTGTTTGACGGGTGGGGAGGGAAATACACGCCTGTGTAAAATCAAATGAAGGAAGGATTACGTAAGAATAAGATCTAGAAACTTAATAATTAAATAATGTATCTTTGATAGATGAAAAATTACATTTGAAAAAAAATTGAAAAATTCAAATCCATACACTATAGTATAGATTATCGTCTACTTAAAATGTGGAAAGTAGAACTGTTTGTTCATTTCATTATCAAAGGCTACAAGACAATCATTTAGGTGATCCTAGTGTAGGTGATCCTAGTGTGGACAAATATTAATAAATAGCAAGATAGAGCTAAAAAGAGATCCAATATATATATATATATATATATTGTGTATAATTATGCTTAATCCTCATTTCATTCTGCTCTGAAGATGAGGATTCAACATTAAGTTGGGCATAAGATGTAAGAACAGAGCGGTGATTCTCCTCTGTTTCAGCTCAACATATCAAATATTCCAATTATTCAAACTCAGTTTATTAATTTCTTTATAGTATCAACGTTTCATTAAAGTATCGAGACAGAGCATATTCCTCCACTACACCACATTGCGGAGGGAAAACATATATCAAACTTCTTCCCAGAATTACTTGCAGCTTAGGAAAGTTCAAGCTATGAATTTTCGAGCTTCTTTCTTTCTTTCTTTCTTTCAAAGTGTTACTCTCATTTCACTTTTTGTCAGGAAAAAAAGAAAGAAGAAGAAAGAAGAATATATTCCATACTTTCGGTCGTAAGAAATGGAAGAAGCAGCGTTTCCTTCACGCCCACCTCAATTCTTAACAAATCTCTTTCCCCCGTTAGTTTAATAAAACTTATTCCATATAATAATTAATTACCCATTTACCTTAATGCTCTTACTTTTGATGCTAATTAGACTTCGTTAAGTAAAGGCCAACTTTGCGTATAGACACAGCAGATTGGATTCCCCTACCTTTGCACCACTCAAATTACCCTTTTACCCTCTTCATGACTCCATCCATAAAACCCAAACTCTGCTTATAATGGTGGCAAATTGGTCAAATTATGGTAGACCATTACAGTTGCTGCGTCATGTTTTACACTTTCTGATGAGCTTAGCTTCCCATATAAATTTGTGGGATTGGGATAGAGAGGATGAAGAAGAAGAAGAAGAAGAAGAAGGATAAGTATTGATGGAGATGGAGGACACAAGTGAAATGGTGGGAAGGGCATTTGTGGATCATTACTACCACATGTTCGATAATGAGAGGGCTTCACTATGTTCTGTATATAGGGAGACCTCTATGTTGAGTTTTGAGGGACAGAAAATAGTTGGAGATCGTGATATCTCTTCCAAGCTTCTCCAGCTACCGTTTGATCAATGCCGCCACGTCATCAGCACCGTCGATTCTCAGCCGTCGTCCCCCGGCGCCGGAGGCGGCATTGTTGTCTTTGTTAGTGGCAGCCTCCACTTGCCAGGGGAGGAGCACCACCTCAGGTTTAGCCAGGTTAGTTATACTTATATATCTTCCTCATCCTCCCTCTCTCTCTCTCTCTCTCTCTCTCTCTCTCTCTCTCTCTCTCACTCACTTTTTTTTTTTTTCAAATTGTCTAAATTGTGAATGATTTTATTTAATAATTTGTATAGAAGAAGACACTTTAAATTGTACTAAAACATTATATGTATTTTCATGTTATAGTATCTCTATCTAGTATTTCACAATTATGTCACGACAAGTGCTTGTTAAGCTTTGATGTGAGTTATGAAAGTATGCTTAGTTTTTTATAATTGTTTTTATAAAAACACACCAATAAAACTTGATGACTTGTTTTATAGATTTTTTTTATGTTTGGAATGGATAATGAGAAAGATTAATGTTGTTGGGAAATTGTAATGGTGCAGATGTTTCACTTGATTCCAACAACGCCAGGATGCTTCTACGTTCACAATGACATATTTCGTCTCAATTATGGTTAATTAATTCTCGCAATTTCTTGCTTCATCAAAATTTAACTCTTCAATATTGTTGCTTTTAAGTTTAGCGACCTTTGTACTTTAGGGTATGGATCTTTTAAAGTACTTCACAAGATAGAGTATAAGAGAGATAAAAATAAACTCATACATTTAATTGTTTGTGTGTAAAGTTTTTTTCTTTATTTATTCTTAGTTTCTTATCTCTCTCATACAGTACTTTAGAACCCATTTTGTGTACTTTATCTTCTTTCATAATTTTTCTATGATGCCTTTGTAAGAATGTGAAAGTGCATATATAGTGCTTTCTTTCCATTATTGGGCCTTTTCCTTCTTTTAGTGACCCATTATATTTCCCCAGCAATGTTATTTGGGCCGGGATACCCAATCAATCCAAGGCTCCATTCAAATTCATTAATCAATTCCCCTTCGGTTGTTTCTATATTATTATTATATAATGTAATGATGTACTTTGGGACGAAATTGGATCCAATGTAATTCATTTTCGTGTAATTTTGGTGTAATTCTTTTAAAATGTACATTTTTACTTCATTTTTGAAGCACTAATACGGACTTACTCTAACAATAACCCACTATGAATGGATTAGGGACAAAATTATTATCAATTTTGACAAATATCATCACTAAATAGCCTTGTGAGACTATTTTTCAATATCAATAATAATTTGTTCCCTAATTCATTTAAGGTGATGATATTTGCTAATATTGATAATAATTTGATCTCTAATCTATTCATGGTAGATTATTGTTAGTATGAGCCCATATTAGTACTTCAAAAATGAAGTAAAAATGTGCATTTTAAAAGAATTACACCAAAATTACACGTAAACGAATTGCACCGGATCCAATCTCGGGCGACATTTCTTCCTTACAAATACAAAGTCTTCAAATTGATTTAAAATATGTCATAAAATTACACTGGACAAAATTATAATAATAACGTACTGATGAAGTGTACAAACATGAACAAATTTAAATATTTATATATTATATCAGCACGTGGAAAGAAATATATATTATTTTAATCACTGCTTTAATTTCCTCTTTTCATGTGGAGTATAACGTAGTGGGCACTTTAATTAATATAAATCTATTACAAGTTGGAGATTCGGATAAGGAATGTAATTGTTTTAGTTGCATGTTCATGAATGTGTTAGGCCTCATGGGTTTAAAAATTATTTGTTCGATCTTTTCAAAAAAATTTAGGTAGATTTAATTTATTTAAAAAATAAAATAAGTATATATTTATTTGTTGGTAGTCTTTTTCTAATATTATTATTTTTATCTTCTCTATTCCATCTAATCAACGGCTATGTCTAGAAAAAGGGAAACAATATTGATGGTGAAAGCCAAAGGTAGCATATTTTTATAGAGAAGAAAGCAAAATTATTTCTCAAGTTGGCATAGAAATTTAACATATATATATATTTATAATAATTAGAAAAGACCCTTTTTCTTTTTCTTATTTTGAAAAGGAAAAGACCCTTTTTCCAAACAAAAATATCCAGTGTTAAACTTATTTCATTTGAAAAATATAACATACGTAGCTAAATGACGCTGGAAGGATATATTATCCTTTTAATGTTTTAATATATCTTATAAAATAAAATTGGTTGCAATTTAGTTTTATGCCATAATAATTTGAGTTGAACTTATGTTAGTCTTTGAGAGTGTTTTTCCTTATTACTATTTTCTTCACGCAAAAAAGAAACTTATGATTCATATATATATATATATATATATATATATATATATAAAAGTATTTCTCAAGCATATATACTTAGTTTTAGTCACGGTTTGATTTCTAATCATGTGTATAGATTAGAGAGTTTCATGATTAATACTGAATTTTTTTAAAAAGCACACGATGTGAGATGATTATTTATTACTCTCGTCAGTAGAAACTCTGAGCTCACGCAAAAAAAAAAAAATTAATATATTTATATATATATATATATATATATGGCTTTGGAGTTTTTGGTGTCACACAACCAAAGTGTGACACCAAAAAAATAACTTCCTTCTCAACTTCCCAATAAATAATCAACTTCTCACAAAATAGTTATATTTAAAATTAAAAAATACAAAAAAAAATAATATGATTGGAGGATGTGGGAGAGGGAAAACAAGAATGATAGGTGGTTAATTTTTTTTATTTTAAATTATGATAAAAATTCTATTTCAAAATTTCAAAATATTTAATTTTTAATGATTTTAAAATATAATAAATATTTTATATTATATTTTTAAAAATTTTAAGAATAAATTACATGTATGCACGTAGGTGCATGCGAAGCCTCTATATATATATATATATGGCTTTGGAGTTTTTGGTGTCACAAACCAAAGTGTGACACCAAAAAAATAACTACCCTAACCCCACTTTCTTATACTAAAATAAAAAATTTTAAAAAATATGATTGGAGGAGATATGAGAGAAAAGGAGATCATGGGTAAGGTAGTTAATAAAAATGGTTAAAGAGAAATATAAATATAAGTAGTAATTTAATTAATTATTATATTTAAAAATAATAATAATAAAAATATTTTTATAGCGAATTTTAAAAAAAATGATTGTATGCACCTTGGTGCATGCGAAACCTCTAGTATATATATATGGCGTTGGAGTTTTTGGTGTCACACAATCAAAGTGTGACACCAAAAAAATAACTTCCCTCTCAATATATTTTATAATTAAAAAATACAAAAAAATAATATGATTAGAGGATGTGGGAGAGAGAAAATAAGTATGATAGGTGGTTACTAATAAAATGGAGAAGTGCATAACTTCTCATTTTTTAAAATTATCAAATATTTAATTTTTAATGATTTTAAAATATAATAATTATTTTATATTATATTTTTAAAAATTTAAGAATAAATTATATGTATGCACGTAGGTGCATGCGAAGCCTCTAGTATATATATATATATATTGTATTCCATTAGAATTATGATTTCTTTTTATTTTTATTATTTTATTACTTAAGAGGACAAGTCTTATTATTTACTTAGAGGTGAAAGATTTTTTTTAAAAAAAAAATTGTGCTCATGTATGATCTATAAATATTTGATGTAATTGCCTCTCATGTACAACAACAATTCAGAAAGAATAAATACTATTGAATTTTCATAAATTATGTGTTGAGTTTTTACTCATGACAAAAAACCAAAAAAAAAACGTTGGAACCATAAAACGTTTTTTTTTCCAACGTTTCGTAGTTCAAGGATAAAGTGGTGTGCTCAAGCACGTTGGTATAAATGCGCAGATGTAAAGTATTGTAAAGAAAGTACTGTAAAGTAAAATAATGTAGAATAAAGAAAAGTACTGTAGAGAAAAGTGAGGAGAGAGATAGAGAGAACAATTAGGAGAGAGAAAAAGTATGAAAAAAAGTATGTTTGGTATGTATAAAATATGATATAAAATTTTTTTAAAAATCGTAAAATTACATGTAATGTATTGTTTGTTAATCATACTAAACCCTCACCATTTCATATGCTAATTGGGCCCGGAAACCATGGGAACACCAAAATTGACCCATATGGCCTTCTTCGTATGATCGTCTTATAAAAAGACAAGCACATTTAATTAAGAGACCTACATGATGAACATATAATATAATAGAGTTAAAACTTGGTGTAGAACATAATTAACTGAGACCATGTGCTTGCATCAACATTATTATGTTTAATTACCAAGACAATATATATAAAACATGCGTCAAGGGCTATTATTGAGCTTAAATTAATAAAATATGACCATACATTGACAAAAGTGGGTTGTAATCTAAAGTATATGCAAGTGGAGGGATAGTGAGTGACAATAATCATGAAACAAAAATGGCCTTCCGGTCCCATCCTTGAAAGGGTTGAAATTAAGTGTTATTTATTAGAAGAGTTGTCTTTAATAATGAGCTCTACTATATTCAAAAGATTAATCATTAAATATACTATAATATATATATATATATATATATATATAAGGTTGTGTGTCCATTGGTTCTTTCAATTAGAGTCAAGGTTGGGGTGCAATAATGTCTTCTACTTAATTTAATATCTGCTTGGTCCATGCTTAATTATATTATTCATAAAATTAATCATAAATTAACGGCGGCCAATACATTAGTGTCCACCTCCACCATTTGCCATCTCATGAAGGAATACTTAGATGTGAAATTTATTTATCTTTGTACATAGGAGATATTTATCGTTGAAATGATGATTAATCCTTTTATTAATTTGTAGGTGTAAACAATTTAAAGAACAAGACAATTACTCAGACAATTTAAAGTTGTTCCACTTTATTAATTAAAGTTAGTATTTTAATTTTACCATATAGCCTCTGCATATTGTGTAAGGTAAACTTTAAATTTAATATAACTTAAAAAAATTCTAAACTATTATAAATGTGTAATATGCATGTGCACATGATCATAATTTACAAACTGTCTCAACTACTAATTAAACTAATTAAATGCCTGTATACCAAAAAAAACTAATTAAATGCCTTGTGAATTTAGTTATTTTTTATTTTTCGTTGGGAGACTTTCCTACTATGGCCAAGTGTGCGATACGGATCGAGTTTGAATTAGTCGAGGCAGTGTCTCAGAGACCGAGTAAAAAAATAATAATTATTTTTTCAATATTTGTTCCAATGACGAATGGAGTATATATTCTTTTTATTTTTTGTAGCTCCATGCTTTTATGGTCAATTATTTGATTTTATATATATAATATTTTAATGATATAATATTATATTATTGCTCTTTTTATTAGCTGCCAAAATGTGTGTGTGCATGTGTATATATATATCACATTGAAATTTTACTTGACACTAGCAAACACAATAACTTTAATTTAGATGGGAAATGAGTCCACAATGAATAAACTGGAATTTCTTTTTCCATGTATACAAAACAAAAGAAAAACAGATAGATTCATGAATGACATCAACAATATAACATGTTAGGTACGTCGTATTATCCAACCCAAGTATATTATTTCTCAATTAATTTTTTTAAGTAGACAATAATATCCTTCACATTATCTGTCAATAATAAAATATTAACCTTTACACTGTCTTTTCAAAAGAAAAAACGAAAACCTCTTTACCAATTGTTGGCCTTCTCCCATGTTTCCTACATTGTCCTAACCTTCATGCTTTCTTCTCTCTCTATATAAACCAAGCAAAACTCATATCAATATCATCCAAATATTCATCACTATGGCTTCTCCTTATTACCAATATTCTCTTCTTGACAAGCCCAAAAAGCCCATTTCCAAAACCATCTTCCTCCTCCTTTCTCTTGTTGCCATCATAGGCTCCTCTGCTCTTATTTCTTCCTACATCTTCAAACCCACCTCCTTCTTCACCCTCTCATCCTCCAACCATGTGTGTGACCATGCCCTTCACAAATCCTCATGCCTAGCCCATGTCTCAGAATTGGCCAAAGTTTCAACCTTTACCACACAACACCAAAAACTCAACCTCCTCCACTCCCTCCTAATCAAATCCACCTCCCAAATCCAGAATGTTTTGGACACTACCAAAGCCATCAAATTCAGACTCAACACAACTCCAAAGGAGCAAGAATCCTTGCTTGTTTGTGAGGAGCTTCTAGAATTGTCAAAGGATAGAATTTGGGACTCAATGGTGGCTCTCACAAGAAAGACCACACAATCCCAACAAGATGCTCACACATGGCTAAGTGGTGTGCTCACTAACCATTTCACTTGCTTGAAAGGCTTAGAAGGGTCAGCCAGATCCCTCATGGAGGGTGAGCTCAATGACTTGGTGTCTAGAGCCAGAACCACTCTAGCTGTACTTGTTCATGTTTTGCCTTATGATTTTAATGAAGCTAGTGAGGAATCTCTTAATGGGGGATTTCCATCATGGGTGACAAGTAAGGATAGGAGGCTTTTGGAGGCTAATTCAGCCAACATAAATGCTAATGTTGTGGTGGCTCAGGATGGGAGTGGGAAGTTTAGGACAGTGAAAGAGGCAGTGGCTTCAGCTCCTGATAATGGTAAGAGTAGGTATGTTATATATGTGAAGAAGGGAACTTATAAAGAGAATGTGGAAATTGGATCCACTAAGAAGAATGTGATGCTTGTGGGTGATGGTATGGATGCAACTATCATCACTGGAAGCTTGAATTTTGTGGATGGAACTACCACCTTCAAGACTGCCACAGTTGGTATGTATCTAACTAACTTAATTATAATATCTATCTATATATAGTTGTACACACACACATGCTTTATTGTCTTTCTTTTGTTTTTTCTTAGTGAAGAAAACTATAACTTTGTAATTTGTGTCTTAACTAGTATATATTACAATTGGTGAAAGAATAACACAACTGTGTCTCTTCAAGAAAGAGATAAACATAAATGGCATACCTTTTAACCATAGTGTCCATTATATAAATCAATGAGATTCATCACTTGATTAATTTTGTATATATAGCCATCTTTACTTGACAACGTCATGTTATTTTTTTTACACAAGAGAATTAAATTCAATGATGAAAATCCAGATCTACTTGGACTACTTGGGCCATTTTTGTTTTGGATCAAATCACTTTCATTCCAAAGATGACAAATAATACCAAGCATAAAGAAATCTATAATTTCATTATGTCTAAAATAATGGGCTTGTGGGCCTAGTTCTTTATTCCTACTTCCTCAACATTGACCTCATATAATGATTTCACAATGCAGCTGCTGTTGGAGATGGATTCATAGCCCAAGACATATGGTTCCAAAACACAGCAGGCCCGTCGAAGCACCAAGCCGTGGCTCTCCGTGTCGGCGCCGACCAATCCGTCATAAACCGCTGCCGTATCGACGCCTACCAAGACACTCTCTACGCCCACACCAACAGGCAATTCTACCGTGACTCCTTCATCACAGGCACAGTTGACTTCATCTTTGGTAATGCCCAAGTTGTGCTCCAAAAGTGCAACATTGTGGCCCGAAAGCCCTTGAATAACCAGAACAACATGCTTACGGCCCAAGGACGTGAGGACCCAAACCAACTCGGCGCTACATCCATTCAACAATGTAACTTAACACCAAGCTCGGATCTCAAGCCCGTGGTGGGCTCAATCAAAACCTACTTGGGCCGCCCATGGAAGGAGTACTCCAGGACTGTAATCATGCAGTCTTACATAGATAGCCATATTGACCCAACAGGATGGGCCCCATGGGATGATAAGCAATCTACATTGTCAAATTTGTACTATGGAGAGTACATGAACAATGGGCCTGGTGCTGGTACTAGCAAGAGAGTGAAATGGGCCGGGTACCATGTGATTACAAATGCTGCAGAGGCCAGTAAGTTCACTGTGGCCCAACTCATTCAAGGTGGGGTTTGGTTGAAGAACACTGGGGTGGCCTACATTGAGGGGCTCTAGATTATGGGCCTTTGGGCTTATTTGTATTTTGGGCTTTTGCAAGGTTGTCTGTACGGTTCTAAAAGAACGGGCTTTTGTAAGGTTTTAGAATCATGTGAATGTGAGGGAAGGATTAATAATGAAAAATTCAATGATGACGACGTTGTGTATGAAAAATTATGTATTGAAATAAAATTCATCTAACTTAAACAAAACCAGTTGGTGTGTGTTTAATTGACTTGCTTCATTTAATTATCATTGCTTTCATAATTTTCATTTTTCACTCATCAATTTATCGTTCAAAATAAAGTGCATTATATTAATTTCTAAAATCTAAACATATGATATAATTCTAATTATTTTAGGTAAAAGGAACTGTGCGTCTTACTTCTAGTGGCTATCAAATTATATCTTTTTGGGGATTATTTTGTTACAGTTTATAATTTGATTATAGATCTATATATATGACTTTGGACTTTTTGGTGTTACAAAAACAAAATGTGACAAATATGATAGCTATATTCCCCCTCAACTTTCCGATAAATAACCAACTTCTCAATAAATCTATATTAAAATTATAATTCTTTGGATTTTTTTATTTTAAATTATGATAAAAATTCTATTTTAAAATTTTAAAATTATCAAATATTTAATTTTTAATATTTTTAAAATATAATAATTATTTTATATTATATTTAAAAAATTTTAAAATTAAATTACATATATATACTTCTAATAGGTGCATGCAAAGCCATAGTATATATTATATTTTTAACTAAACAATCGAGAATTAACATATTTTAGAGGTAGCCAAAGTTTTTCCCTTGGCATTAGAGTTAGGAATGATGAATATATTTTGAATTGATTCCGATATGTTTAAATATAGAAAAAACGTTTCAGACTTTAATATATCCTCTGGAAAGTAATATTATTCTCTTACTCAAACGGTAGCGTACTAATTAATTGCCACAATGTGTACCATGGGATACTCAATCAAAGATTTTGACTTCAGACTTGAGATCTGGTGCACTCCAATAATTTTTGCTTTGTTGCCCGATGGTATTTGAAACATTGTTTTCATTAATTTAAACTCGATTTGAGTCGCGCACCTGACTGTAAAGAAAAAGTTTTTCAATAGAAATAACTGCACTCGCAAGATCTCAAATCTGAGACCTTGTTTAAATAATAACAAGCTGCTTACCACTTAAACTAAATCTTCGTTGGTGCACTCCAATATGTTTGAAGTAGGAAATTGTGGGCTTTTTCAAATTTGTAGATTAATCTGGTCTTTTTAATTTAATAAAAAAATTGATATAATCATCCAAGTTTAAAACTAAATAATTGTTTTTAATTTTTTTTTTGTTTTCCACATGCGTCTTCCTATTGGAAGCAATCCGGTTCGAGTTAGCTAAAGTCTCATAACGGAAATAGAACTCTCTTAGCAGAGATTTTTTTATACATAAAATTCGAACTCGAAATCTTACTTAAGAGAAATTAAATATAACTCCAACCAACCACGTGTCGTAATGTTTTTAACTTAAAACACGGATTATTCACACTTTGGTCTATTATTAAATTTCGAATGGTCACGAAACAAAGGGATAAAGTCGGGATCGGAAGGTAACTTATTTGGTTCAAAACTAGTCAAATTACTTTCTTTTTTTTATAAAAACTAAATGGCAAAATATATTTAAACATAATAAGTCAAATAGATTAATATAAATCATTCGTTGGTTAATCCAATTAATTGTTTAAGTAAAGTTTTAAGTTCAAGACCTTGTAAATGCAGCTATCCTCAATTAGTTAAGACAATATCTTAGAGACCGGATTGACAACAAAATAAGATTGATATAATAGTTTTCTAATTAAACCTGTCAATTAACCTATTGGGGATGGGAACATAATGCAATGAAATCATCAATAGGTTGAAATTTTGTAGGGAAAAAAAAATATTCAACCTGTTAAGAGAAGTTAAACTTTTGATAATTATTCCCTAACACAATTATTGTGACTTTTTTAACTTGCTAATCTGCCCTAGCCGTGCGAGTGTCATCTCCAACCAACGTACCATTTGGGAGAGATATTTTGAGGTTTTTAAATCGTACCAACACAGTAATAAATCTTTTGATAACGTACAACAAATCTTCAGCAGCAACAAATAATAAATCACGGGTGTGACCTAATATAGGTATATAAAAGGCTAAAATACTATTTTGGTCTTCAATATTTGCATGAAGTTTAATGTTGGTCTTTAAAGTTTTTTTTTTGTCGATTTTGATCCTCGAGCGTAACAACGTCAACTTTTTGCCGTTAAATGATGACGTAGCATTCTTATGTGACACACTCTCTCTCCTACGTATCATATTTTAATGACATGGCATGACACATCACTGACACGTCACCCCACATTGCCACATCATCATCTTCTCTACTTCATCATCATCATCTGGGGTGACGTGGCAGTGAGTGTCATGCCATGTCATTAAAATATGACAAGTACGTAGGAGAGAGGGTGTGCCAGATAAATATGCCATGATGTCATCATTTAACGGCAAAAAGTTAAACGTGTTATGCTCGAGGACCAAAATCAACCAAAAAAAAAACTTTGAGGACCAACATTAAACTTTATACGAACATTAAGGACCAAAATAGTACTTTAGCCAATATAAAATAGCTTGTTATATACTAGAAAATAAAGAGGTTATTGGTACAAAAGTTAATACAACAGTGCCAAGATTATGAACTCTAATATCTTATAATTCCACTTTTGATATACTGATTAAAAAAATAAACTCAAAGATCTTACCATCTCATTAGTAATCCTAGTCTCCATATATAGATGAAATTCGCAACTTTTTTAAGGGGTGGCATGATTCTTATCCCAAGAGATAAAATTATTATCAACTATAAACTTGAGAATGTAACTTTCAAAAATAAAAAATCAATCCATATCCCCACACACTTTAAGGGTGCGTTTAGTACAAAAGTTAAATTTTTAATCACGGGAATCACATTTTCGGAATTAGGATTTCCGAAATTATTAGAATAACTATTTGGTTCAACTTTTATAATCATGTATGTGATTATTTTATAAAATTCTTAGGAATGTTATATTAGCTGTTTGGTTCAATTTTCATAATTTCGGGAATGTTTGATAAATTTTCAATTATGTCCTTATAACTTATATTCTAAATAGTAACTTATCATTCAATAAATAATTTGTAAAATTATTTTTACTATATCAATTAACATCAAAAATTATATTATTATATAATACTTATATTTTTTAATTTAAAAAATATTTTAGGTTTTAAAATTGTTATATTATATTATAAATAATGAACTCAATCGGACGGTATAGCCATGTGAGAAATTACAAGTACACTTCATAGATTCAAACAATAAAATAAATAAAAAGAAATTTAAAAGCAAATCCAAATACACTTAAAAATAAAGAAGTGAAGAAGAAGAAGGTATTCAACAAGAGGACATGGGTAATTTAGTAAAAGTAGGTATTGAAAGTTAATGGTTAATAAATAGGGTAGAGGTAATTTAGTAAAAGTAGGTATTAAAAAATAATCATATCCTATGGGATTATTATAATACCACCCTCTTAGGTGAGATTAAAAACATGAAGAAACATAAGATAAAAATAATTCCGAAAATGTAAGATTTTTGAAATTAATTTTTTAAATCTTGTATATATATGTGTGTGTACGCGCGCGCGAAGGAGGACCAACTCTCTTCAACGGGAAAATTAAACACAAGCTCAGTCTTTAATTCTGGTTCATTATCAAAAAGTTTTCAAAATTGAAATGAGATCCCTCAATTTTGACACTTCAGATTTTGTCTATTTTCTTTCAATAGATAGTGTTAACTTAAATGTCAAATGAGACTCCGTAAATGGATTCAAATTACTAATGGGAGTTGGATCTAAGTAATCTAACAAAAGGTGTTAGTTTCTCATGAGATGATGGACTCAAATTTCATATAAACTCAAACATAAAATTCTTATTAAAATGTTATCAAAAGAAAAATTCTTAATAAAATAATTAAGTAATTTTATTATTTTATCTTCATCTAAACTAAATTAGAATGAAGGATAATATCAGCATATAGCTAGACATTAAAAAAATAATTTTCTATTGAATTTTCATAATTTTCAAGTCATTAAATTATTTTATTATTTAATAAAAAATCTTAACAAGCTAAGTGTTAATTATAAGGTGTTGTTAACAAATGAATCCAAAACCCATTAAAATAAATATGACATAAGTTCGAATCCCCGACAAACACACTTTTGGGAGGAGAAATTTTGCGACAATGTCCCAATAAATTAGATTAATCCTAAATTTAATGTACATTGTTGAGTTTTCACAAGAAGAATAATAATAATAATACTCTTAACAAAATCTAAACAATATATATTACATAAAAAATAAAGACATACTTAACCACAATTTTAAAATAACAGATTCCCTTGTTCAACCCAAAAAATTAAAAAAAAAAAAAGATTCTTTTTCTAAGTGAAATAGGGAGGGTTAATAATTGAGATCTGAGAACCCAAAATGCAAAGCAAATGGTGGCCACTTGGGCGATGAACAAAGTCAATATAAAATGCATGCATCAACTTCCATACATACATACAGCTGCCCACCAAAAAAAACGTGACATTAATAACATAAATAATATATATATATATATATATATATATATATATATATATATATATATAACTATGCATGCTTCCTTTTTTCACATGTAGTACAATCAGTAATAGTGATTGTTGTCCCTCAATATTATATTTTTTTTTTAAATTATCGTTTGCCCCCTAAAGTTTAATTTAAATTCAATTTGTTCCTCTATGGTTTAAAATTCGACACTTAACCATCTTGTGATTTGGCTTAAAATTAATGTGTCCCCTGTGATTTAGAATGTGACACTTGACCCCCCGTGGTTTGTTATGTTATCACTTAACTACCTTCACCTATCTTCTATTCAAATTTTAGTCAAATTAATCATCATTTAATACTTTTAATGTTTAAAATTTGTCATTCAACACTCTATAATTATAAAATGATTCAAAAAAAGTATAATTAATATAAAAATAAAATTATAATTTTAAAAAATAATAAAATAATTTAATATTTATTGTTTACTCCATTGATTATATATATTTAGTTATTTATTCATTTTATTGTTATTTTTTATCTTTAATGTTTTAGAATTATTAAATCAATCCAAATAAAGTTGTAAAAGAATAATATAATACAAATATATAACTAAATTTAAGTTTTTTTATTGTTCAAGTTCATAACATACATACCTGGATTGAATGTTAACATTATTGAGTTTAGAAACTCTAACATTAAACAATAAATTTTTTAGAAAAGTATCCTTAGACTAGGAGCATAACAGTACTCTTGGATATAATAGAGAGATTAGAGGAAAGAAAGAGTTTGAAGAAAACGCTAAAAAGAGTTGAAAGTAGAAGATTAGAGTTTATTATTATTTTAGAGATAAAATAAATATTTAATAAAATAATTAATTAATTCAATTATTTTTAGGTAATTTCTTTTATAAGTTATATTAAATATCAAATTTTGAGAAAAAAAAATAGGATAGTTAAGTGATAATATAACAAACCACAGGGGGATTAAGTGTCACACTTTAAATCACAGAGGGCACATTAATTTTAAGCCAAACCACAAGGTAGTTAAGTATCGCATTTTAAACCACAAGGAGACAAAATAAATTTTAGCCAAACCAAAGAGGGCAAACTATAATTTACCTTCTACCGCCTTCATAATTTTGTTTCCCTTACTTTTTTTTTTGAAAAAAAAATTATTATTAAAGTTAATTTTAGTGTACTTTTAAAATACTTTTTATTAAAGTTTTAATAAAATATATAATTTGTCAATACTTTTTTTAGTCGGTGATGATCATGATGTAGATTGTAGACGGAATTTAGAGAATATGCCAAATACTATTTAGTCCTTGAATTATTGGTCAAATTATTATTTAGTCCTCGAATTTATTAAAAATACTATTTAGTCTCCAAAATTTGTAGTTATATATCAATTATTTACTCCCCGAATTTGACAAAAATACTATTTAGTTATGTCAACTATTTAGTCCCCAAACTTGACAAAAATACTATTTAATCCGAATTTGCAACTCTGTCAACTATTTAGTTTCTTGACTGTTACCCGTTAGAGTTGACAAAGTTACAAATTCGAGGATTAAATAGAATTTTTGCCAAGTTTAAGGACTAAATAGTTGACATAATTACAAATTCGAGAACTAAATAGTATTTTTGTCAAATTCGGAGACTAAATAGTTGACATAGTTATAAATTTCGGGGACTAAATAATATTTTTAATAAATTTAGAGACTAAATAGCAACTTGACCAACAATTTAGAGACTAAATAATATTTTGCCTCTTTAAAAAAATATCAGCACGAAACAAGGGAAAAAGCAATAGATAAACAATATATTTATATATAGTTATATATTATCACTATAGATGAATTCAACAGTACTAAATTAATAGTTTTATTTTTTATAAGTTATATAGATATTTTTTAATTTGGTCTAGAGAAAATATATCAAGGTGATTTCAGAAAAATGAAATTTCAATCAATTTAGATTTAGTCATTCAATTGATTGGTTGAATAAAAAGTTGATTGAAAGTGATAATTTTAATAGATGCTATGCTAATTTATATTGTTAAGAGATGAATTAGATCATATTCAGTAATAAAAAAAATAAAACATCATATATTTACAAATTATATAGTGTCAAAACGCATTAACTATATATAGCATTTTATGTATAATTTATAAATATGATTTGTTTTATTGTCAAATGTGATTAAATGCATCATTAACAATTAAATCAATATGTGTTAATGATACGTTAGTCGATCTGTTAATTAACTTTTCATCAATTTCATAAATTGAAAAAATTAATTAATTGAGGTTGGATCTTTCAAAATCTAAAATGAAAATTAATTTTGTTTCAACGTAACATATTTTAATGTTTGTATTTTGTTTTTATTCTTACACATCAAATACCAAAATGTTCTTTGGAACTTCAAAGTGCAGGGGTCAGATAAAAGTATATAAGGGTAAAGATATTGGATAATTAAGGATTCATTTTAATTTATAAGAGAGCTTATTCAACTTATAAAATTATTCTTGTTAATTTTTTTTATAAAATTTAAAATAATACAAATTCTATATCAACCCGTCAAAGAAAAATAATAAACTATATGTGGTTATTTCAGTAATTTTAGCAACTTGAGTAGTGTTAAAATAATAAATAATTTTGTATTAGAAGAATAATTTTTTTATGATAAAATTTTTATTAAAAAAAATGAGAGAAGAGAGAAATGGAAAACAAAAAGTTAAAGTATTAAAGAGGCTGAATTTTCTATAATTTGATCCTTTATTTTAATTTTTAATTTTGTCTTTATTAATTTAAATTGTTATTAATATTAATAAATATAATTAAATAAATTAAAATTTTATAGTACTGAATTTTTATCACTTCAAACCAGATAAGCTAAGTGCATACATCATGAAACGAACTGCAGGTTTTGGAAATTTCTTAATTAGGATCTAACTCGAAAAATATAGAGCAATAATTAAAATATAATAATAAAAGAGAAAATATATCTTTGTATATGCTACAATTAAATTAAGAAAAAAGAAATGTAGTGAGACAAGATGAATTGTTGAATATTTAGAAAAAGCATGTGCAAGTGGGGATAGCTATTGACAACAATCAATCACTGAATAAGGCCATCATGAACCTAAGAGCATCACCATGTGTGTCCCAATGCTTCATCACATTCATTAAAGTCAAGCTTCTAGTTTTCGCGTTTATAGTTTGACTTTATAAACATCTTTATTAAGAACAATTTTTTTATTAAAGTTTTAGAAAAACGTTCTCACTGACTACGTTTTTAATTTGTTCGTTCACAATAAAAATGATATATATCTGTAAATAATTTTTAAAAGTGATTAAATTTATGTATATATTTTTTTAATGTGAATATACATGTGCAAAAGCCAAAGTTGAGGTGCATTATATAATTATATTATTATATGTAAATTACTTTTTCTTTTCTTTTCAATATTTATGCAGAAAAGGATAGTCCTAAATAATGCATCAAACAAATTAAAAGGTAAAAAAAAAAAAATCCAGGTCCCACTATTGTAGTATTGTTCCCCCCTGACAAATAAAATAGTCCCTATCATGTACCATTTTGAATTCTACGGAATAAAGAATTTGAAGGGTAATTTATTTTATTAATATAAAGTGGCATTTTATATATATTAAGCATAACTAGATTATGAGTCGTGCAATATGTGGGTATTAGTTTTTTTAATATGTTTTATTTAATAATATATTAATTATGAATATAAATTATATTTTGTATTCAAATAACTTAAATTATAATATGTCAGAATATTTTATATAGTATAATTTTTTATGTATTTACTTTTGACATCGCAAAACTAATGCATATAATTTTTTTTAATAATACATTTCATTTTTTGGATTTAAATTAGGATTCAATTTATTGAGTTCATTAATTTTGGTGGTAAAATATTATTTAGTTCCTGAATTGTTGGTCAAACTATTATTTAATCCCCGAAATTTATAACTATGTCAACTTTTTAGTCCCTAAATTTGATAAAAATACTATTTAGTCCCCGAATTTATAACTATGTCAACTATTTAGTCCCCTAACTGAACAAAAATATTATTTAATTTCCGAATTTACAACTTTATCAACTCAAATAACTAACCGTTAGAAGACTAAATCTTACAATTATTTTAAATTTTATTTGTTTTTTTATTTTAATTGGTAGGAAAAAAAATTGTAGCTGAAGTGACATTTGGAATAGTAAAAGCAGAGTGAATGAATAATAAATGTGTTATAGGTTTTAACGTTTTATATATATATATCGATTCTCTATACTATTATTGTGTACCACCCAAGAATAATATTGTCGTCTTGGTCTTTTCAAATATTTATTAAAATGGACTTAGTAACTAATTTGTAAATTTCTTAGTGGATGATAATTTATTTTTATCCCTTCATATATTAAATGAGAGAACCGATAATTAAAAGAACATAAAATCTTTACCATTTGGGTCACATCTCTTTAAGAATTATAATTTTATTTTTATTATTTTTAATTAAAAAATGACATGTATAATTTCTTTCCGGTACGATTAGCTTTTGTGTAACTACGGTGCAATTACTTCAAAATACACATTTTTACTTCATTTGTGAAGTAATTTTAGGAACTGACACTAATAAGGATCTACCATGAATGGATTAGAGACAAAATTTTTAGAGTAAATTACACTGCCCTCCCTTGAGAGATGCTGAAATTACACTGCCCTCCCTTGAGAGATCAAAAGTCATTACACTTTGATCCAAAACACTATTCTCCAATAAAAAAAAAGTCTAAAAGATCAAATTTTTTTAACTTCCAATACAATAAATATTCATGACTAAATTACCCCTCACAAAAGAATAAAACTCTATAAAATGTGACCTATACATACTTTCATCCTCTTATAATAACATTATTTCATTTTTTTATTGTCTTTTATTATTTTAGTATTTATAGTAATTATTATTGTTAACAAAATAAAATTCTAAAAAAATCTGTAACTTAAAATAGTTTATAGATTTTTATATTAATAATGTAATGTAATATAAAACATCTATTATTTTACTTAATTTTCGATAATTAAGTTTAATATATATATATATATATATATTAATATATAATAATAAAATATATCAAAAAAATTTTGTTAGGTGTACTAGAATTCAGTTTTATAATTTTTTTTTTGTAAAGATTCAGTTTTATAAATTTCGATGAAGCATAACGTTAAACATTTTTTATCTTGTGTGAGGGTCAATTTAATCATGAATATTTATTAGTCATTAATATTTATTATATTGACTTTTTAAACCTTTTTTTTAGTGGGAGAATAGTGTTTTGGATCAAAGTGTAATGACTTTTGATCTCTCAAGGGAGGGCAGTGTAATTTTACAAACGAGAGGGGAGAGCAGTGTAATTTTAGCATCTCTCAGGGGAGGGCAGTGTAATTTACTCAAATTTTTATCAATATTGACAAATATCATCACTAAATAGCCTTGTGAGACTATTTATCAATATTAATAACAATTTAGTCCCTAATCCATTTAAGACGATGATATTTGTCAATATTGATAAAAATTTAGTCCCTAATTCATTCATGGTAGGTTCTTATTAGTGACAGTCACTATTAGTACTTCAAAAATAAAGTAAAAATGTGTGTTTTGAAGTAATTACACCGTAATTACACGAAAGATAATTACACTGAATCCAAATTCATATAATTGGTTCTAAAAAACTCACGTTTTATTATGATTAAATATTCTAATATAAAAATGATTTATCTAATATATGACATACATGTGTCATAAGAACACATGTTAATATTTCAATTCATTTGATTATCTAGCTAAACATTTAATAACTTAAAATCTATAAAATATATTAACCAAAAAATAATTTTTAATGTTTAAAAACTACTTTAATATGTGCTTTAAAAATAAAATATGAAAAAGAACTTAGGTAAAATGTGATATTCTATATCTTTCATTTACACTCTTTTAATCTTTTTTTTTATAACTGGTTATGTGGTATTTATATTTTCTCTCTATTGTAATTGATCCATTCCAACACTTTTTGCTACATGTCTTATTTATATTAAAAAAAATTTATCTAAATTTGATAAGCCTTCAACCTTATCTAAATTTAGTCAATAAAATATTAGTATATTTCTTTTATATTAACCATCATTCTCTATAGTACTGTATGGCCACAAGAAAATCATGTTTCTATTGGCCTTCCTCTATTTTTTTTTTTCTGCATTCTCTCCCCCTAACCTCCACATTTGCTTCTCTATATAAAGCAAGTAATTCTCAGCAAAATCAAGCAAGCACAACTTAGTACATACACTATGGCTTCCCCTCATCAATCTCTTCTTGACAAGCCCAGAAAGCCCATTTCCAAAACCATCTTCCTCCTCCTTTCTTTTGTTGCCATCATAGGCTCCTCTGCCCTTATTTCTTCCTACATCTTCGAACCCACCTCCTTCTTCACCCTCTCATCCTCCAACCATGTGTGTGACCATGCCCTTCACAAATCCTCATGCCAAGCCCATGTCTCAGAATTGGCCAAAGTTTCAACCTTTACCACACAACACCAAAAACTCAACCTCCTCCACTCCCTCCTAATCAAATCCACCTCCCAAATCCAGAATGTTATGGACACTACCAAAGCCATCAAATACAGAATCAACACTCCAAAACAGCAAGAAGCCTTGAAAGGATGTGAGACCCTCCTAGACTTGTCACTTGACAGAGTTTGGGACTCAATGGTGGCTCTGTCTAACAACCAAGCCACCCAATCCTTGCAAGATGCTCACACATGGCTAAGTGGTGTGCTCACTAACCACATCACTTGCTTGGATGGGCTAGAAGGCTCAGCCAGAACCCTCATGGAGCCTGAGCTCAATGACTTGGTCTCTAGAGCCAGAACCACACTAGCCATACTTGTTCATGTCTTGCCTTATGATTTTAATGAATCTATTGAGGAATCACTTAATGGGGGATTTCCATCATGGGTGACAAGTAAGGATAGGAGGCTTTTGGAGGGTAATTCAGCTAACATAAATGCTAATGTTGTGGTGGCTAAGGATGGAAGTGGGAAGTTTAGGACAGTGAAAGAGGCAGTGGCTTCAGCTCCTGATAATGGTAAGAGTAGGTATGTTATATATGTGAAGAAAGGAGTGTATAAGGAGAATGTAGAAATTGGGAAGAAGAAGAAGAATGTGATGCTTGTGGGTGATGGTAAGGATGCAACTATCATCACTGGAAGCTTGAATTTTGTGGATGGAGTACCTACCATGAGCACCGCCACTGTTGGTATGGATCTATAATCACTAACTCAGATATATATTTTTTTAATTGACACTTGTATACAAGTTATAGATATTCATTAGAGATTTATATTTAATTGTGTAAATCATGTTTTTTTAAACAGAAAAAAGTTAAGTGGGAGTAGTTGAAGTCACTTTATAAAAGCTGCTTTTAAGGTTATATTATATACTAGGTATTACGAATCTGGAAGCTATATATTAAAAAAATAATAATAATATTTTAATTATTAAAATATAAAAATATTAAATTTAGTCTTGATTTAATTTTTGAAAATCTGTAAAAACTTATCTTTTAGGAATTAAATTTAAATTACTTTTCTAAGGGCTTAAATTTTATATTTCTATATTTCAGAGACTAAATTAAGTTAAATTATATTTTTCAGTACCAAAATGTTAATTTATTTAAATAAAAAAAAAAGGTAATTAATGAGCTTTTGAACACATTGTTCCTAAACATTGACCACTAACAATATATATTCAAATGTCACTTGCAGCTGCATTAGGAGATGGCTTCATAGCTCAAGACATAGGGTTCCAAAACACAGCAGGCCCTCAGAAGCACCAAGCGGTGGCTCTCCGTGTCGGCGCCGACCTCTCCGTCATAAACCGCTGCCGCGTCGACGCCTTCCAAGACAGTCTCTACGCCCACACCAACAGGCAGTTCTATCGTGACTCCTTCATCACGGGCACAGTTGACTTCATCTTTGGTAACGCGGCAGTTGTGTTCCAAAAGTGTGACATTGTGGCCCGAAAGCCCATGGATAACCAGAAGAACATGCTCACGGCCCAAGGACGTGCAGACCCAAACCAGAACACTGCAACATCCATTCAGCAATGTAACTTAACACCAAGCTCAGATCTCAAGCCCGTAGTGAGCAAAATCAAAACCTACTTGGGCCGCCCATGGAAGGAGTACTCTCGGACTGTAATCTTGCAGTCTTTCATAGATAGCCATATTGACCCAGTAGGATGGTACCCTTGGGATGATAAGCAATCCACATTGAAAAACTTGTACTATGGAGAGTATATGAACAATGGGCCTGGGGCTGGAACTAGCAAGAGAGTGAATTGGGCCGGGTTCCATGTGATTAAAACTGATGCTGAGGCCAGTAAGTTCACTGTGGCCCAACTCATTCAAGGTGGGAGTTGGTTGAAGAACACTGGTGTGGCCTACATTGAGGGGCTTTAAATCATGGGCTTTTTTAGTATGCCTTTGGGCTTATGTGTGTCTTGGGCTTTTGCAAGTTTTTTAACCATGTGTTGTATGGCATGGCAGTGAGGGATGAATAGTGGTAATAAAATCCAATGCAGACCTGAGTATTTTTGTTTGATGTATGAGTCTTACTAATTAATGTTTGTATGGATCTAATGCTCCTTTATCATGCATGAAATCTCATTTTCTGACAAATAAAAAAAAAATGGATAAGACAGAAAACTTATTCTGTTCATTAAAGATAAAATGCTGAGATCAATTTTAAAATACTTACAATGTTATATAATTATTATAATTTTGTTAGGTACAGAAGGCCTTTATTATTATAACCAAGCTTGGTTGGTCTAGTGGTTAGCTCACTAGGTCGCCTAAGCAAGTGTTGGAGGTTCAAATCTCATCTTGTGTATGCAGCAACCAATTAGCCAGCGACAAACCCTTAAATGGTACTCAAATCCGCGGATGATTAATCCTTAACCTGTCGAGCTGGGAGATACCTTGAAAAATCAAGAAGGCCTTTATTATTTTTAGTGCAGGATCAAATTATTGATGGCACTTTTGTGGCAATGTTGGCATTAGCTGTGTTTCATCTTTCCTTAATTTCTTTAATACAAGGTTGTTCTTGTTGACTTAGAGATAGTGTTGTTTATTTTCTCTAAGTAGGATGACAATTCAAGATTCCTAATTGTCTTTCATAGAAAAATTTACTTATTAGCACTGTTTTCGTCTTCGATGAATCCATTTTTGAGGGATGAATACAGAAATTAGGTGTGCACTTCAATTTTCAGGGCATTCATTCGAAGTTTTCTTTTGGTTTTAGTTTATGACATATTATTCTTGGTAATGTACTACTGTCTTGTAACAAACCTCTTCATCACTTTTTTTTTTTTTTTAATTAGTACTCACATATTTAAAAAAACTTAATATAAGAAAAAAAACTCACCAACCACCTAAGTACCTAACCCCTTCTCCTCATTATTATTATTATTAATAATTTATTATTAAATCCAGAAGTATTGACTAATACGTGCATTCAATTATAGAAGTTTGTATTATATAGCATGAAATTTAATTGATTTTTTAGAATGTTAAAAACTATTTTCGTATAACAGAAACAATCTTATTCAAATAGCTCATCTATATAAAAGTCAATCCAAATAAAATATCTAGAAATAGCCCAGATTGGTTTGGAGAAATGAATGGAAGGAATGGGAATTAAGATTGAAAGATTATATGAAAAATTAATTTTATCCTCTTTTTATATAATTTTATCTTTTATTTATAAATTATTAATATTTAAAAAAGAAGATAAAATTGATATTTTAAACTTTACTTAATCCCAATTTATATTCCTTCACCCAAATTCCACAAACCAAAATGGCTAAGTGTATAGAGACCAATATGTTAGTTTGGATTTTTTTAATCGCCACGTTGCTTGAGAAAATTTTTGATTTATCGATTATAATATATATTTAATAGATACAAATTTAAGTTTTTCTTGACTTTTTAACAACTTAAAAATATTAAATATTTTATGAGTAAATGAATGGTTTTGTCACTAATTAAACAATGTATCTTGTCTCCATTTGATAATTGAATGATATAAGATATGTCAATTTGATACTTAAAAATTAATTCACAGTCAACTTTTTTTTATAAATATAATTCTCTTATTATAAAAAATTATATTTAAAATGTTGTCACTTTGTCACAGTGGATTTCTCTTTTAGCACGTCAAATCCTCACTTGACTATTTAATGAATTAATGGTAAATTTGATTTTATACATTAATAAAAAAAAAGTCAAAACTCCAAATTGATCCTTTATGTTTACACGAAGTTTTATATTGGTTCTTAATGTTTTAAAAAGTTTAAATTGATCATTTATGTTTACAAGAAGTTCCAAATTGGTCCTTCTGTCCACTTCCGTCAATTTCTTAAGTTAAGTGCTGACGTGGCGTGATGATGTGTCCATCTAAGCTGACATGTCATGCCACGTCAGCACATATGATAATATATATGATGATGTGGCATGACATGTTAATTTAAATGGACATGTTGGAAATATGTCCACCTCAGCATGCCACGTATGACGTGCCATGTCATGTCAGCTTAAATGAGCACGTAGGAGAGATAATATGTCCACCTCAGCACGCCACGTCAGCACTTAACGGAGGAAATAAACAGACTTGGATGGAATAACCAATTTTGAACTTCTTGTAAACATAAAGGACCAATTTAAACTTTTTGAAACACAAAAAATCAATATGAAACTTCGTGCAAACATAAGGGACCAATTTAGAGTTTTGACCTAAAAAAAATAATATTTATATTTATTAAACATTGTAATAAAATCACAGTTTACATTTTTTTTCTATGTAGATATATATAAATTCAAGTACAATTATGAATTTGATGTATCTTGTTTTATAAATTATACTTCGTCAAAACACCTTGTTTTTTTAATTACGATTTAATTTACATATACCATCCAATAACGTTGTTGCAGTTAATTTTTTTTATAAGCTCTATTAATTAAATAAACAAATTGATCCCTAAAACTTAAATTGAGATATTTCATCTTTCAAAAATTAAATAAAAAATTTATTCATATTTTATCAACTAATCAAATGTTTTTAAGACGGTTGATCCTTTCCAATATAATCAAATTCCTTCTTTACCACATAAGATATATATATATATATATAGCATGCAGGCTGAGCCTGTAATAGAACAAAATAATCCCTTATTCCACTTTTGCTCCTTTTTCCATCCATTATTTAATGTTTTTCTTAATACAAATTCAAATCATGATTCATTACACTGCAAAATACTAAATATTTTTTGTTAGACTTAATAATCCGTTGATCTCTTCATCTATCATTTATGTCCAAAAAAAAACCATTAGATAAATTAAATCATAGTGGACCAAATGATGCATGCTTTAACCGGCCCATATATATATAGTTATATACATATCTATATTTTTGGAATTTGGACCATTTCCAATTTTCCATATATTGACTTTTCTTGCTCTTTTGACTCAACCACCATTTCCAGTAATAGAACAAATTAACTCATTGATTCATTCATTTTATTTTTATTTTATTTATCATATATGTTTTTAACCTTAAAAAATTAAATAAATATTGTTGATGAATACAATACACCTAATTTCTCATGTCTCCTCCATGAATTTAGACTCCTTGTAATTTTGTGAAGAGAAAAATATCTGTAAGATTCCTAACATTTGAAATCATTATTGATTATGCTCACAAAATTTGTTAGTGGTCAATTATACACTCAATTTTTTTATGTTTTTTCACCGATATTGCTCTTCTAAGTAAGATGGAAAAAAAATATATGATTAGGATTTTCAAAAGATTTAAGCGTGTTTATGAGATAAAAAAAATGAAGAAAATAGGATTGTGGAAAAAATATGATTTTGCATAAATTAATATTGATCAATTTTTTTTAGATGGGTGACGTAAGTCCGACAATTGACTATTTTAAGAGTGTTCATGAAAAAGAAAGTATTGATAAGAAAATAAAAAATTGAAGGTACAAAACAATTGATAATAAATAAATTTTAAGAATATAATTAACAACAATCTCAAAAATTAAGGGCCGTTTTATTCACAGTTTTGTGGACGTTATGTGATGTAATCCAATATTATTTCACTTAAATATATTTTACTTTTTGCAATGTAATGAAATTATATTTTTGTCCTTATCTTTTTTATCCATTTTTATTTCATTCTCACTTTAAATATAAAAATAAAATTGACATGACATTTCTATTCCCTCCAATATTATTACCATTCCCATTATATCCAACATTCTACTAATCAAATATAGGGTAAACATTCCAAAATTAGAATAATTGGTCCATTGTAACTTGTGCTCTAATTATCAATCAACTCTTCATTCTTGGTACTTTCTTCTGGATCTTTCATTTACTCTATTTGAATCCATTTGGTTGGTACGGTTAAAAAGGAGAAAAATAAAAGAGAGAGGGGAAAAGAAATAAAAGGAGGCGATTGGGTCCCTCTCCCTCTCCCTCTCCCTCATGTAGTGATCATTACCAACTAGTAGTAATAGTATATATATATTGTAGGCGAAACCAAAGCCCTTCCAAGTTGGAAGCTTCTGAGTTATCCCAGAAACATATATCGATCGATCCGAGTGGAACAGGGGCGACCTGAAACACAAGCATGGGTGGGTTGAAGTTACCTAATCTCACCATTCTTGTGGTAGCTTCTGCCTTAGCCCTTTACTCCATAGAAGCTGCAGATGTGACTGTGGGAGGTAACACCGGTTGGACCAATGCTCTTCCTAATGCTTCTTTCTACTCCGACTGGGCTTCCACTCTCTCTTTCACAACTAATGACACTCTCGGTAATCTTTTTCTATTTTATTCATTCATTCAAACCCAAAACATCATCATCATCATCTCCATCTCGAATTCCCCTGTTTTATGTTTGACTAATACAGTCTACTCCGACCAATTTTTTTCATTAGATGCTAAAATTGGTATTTTTATTTAGAGATTAAATTGAGACAAATTTTTTTAAAAGATATAATCTGTCTCAATTTAGTCCCTAAAATTATCTGTTAATATAAATGATAAAAAAATTTATGGACTAAATTGTGATAAATTATAATTTTAAGAGACTAAAATTGATATATTTATCTTTAACTTTCAGAGATTAAATTGACACAAATTTATATGAAAGATGCAATCTGTCTCAATTTAGTTCCTAAAAATGTCTATTAATATGATTAATAAAAAGATTTTCATTGGTGACAAATTATATTCTTTAAGAATTAAATTGAGATAAATATTTTTGAAAGATATAGTGGGTCTCAATTTAATTCCTAATAATGTCTGGTATCATAATTTAAGAGAGTAAAATTGATATTTATGTCTTGACTTTTACTGCATTAAAGATTAAAATGAAATAAATTGTAATTTTTTAAAGACTAATTTAATATTTCTATTTTTTGATAAAATCTTCATTATTAAAAATAAAATGTTTATTTTTGACAGTGTTCAACTTCGTGGCTGGAGGACACGACGTGGCGATACTGAGCACTAAGGCTGACTATGATAACTGCAGCGTGGATTCTGCTATTCAGACCATAAGCACATCACCGGCTAGAGTGCCTCTAAATCGCACCGGCGCCTTCTATTTTGCGTGTGCCTTCCCTGGTCACTGCAATGGCGGCCAAAAGCTAACTGTTAACGTCACCTCATCCTCAGGGGGCTCTCCTCCTTCTGGATCACCCACCACACCACCCTCCGGCGAGGTCGCTCCGACGTCCCCCACGGAGCCCGGCGCCACCGCTCCTCCGCCGCAGAACTCGGCCACCTCTCTCGCCGCTACTCTGTCTCTTCTTCTGGCCACCGTAGCTGTTAATTTGATGTTTTGATTTCTAGAACACTTGCTTGTTTATATATTCCGTTTTAGTGTTATATAATTTCCGATGTGGGGATTTCATTTTGTGATGTATACTTTGAATAAGATTGTTTGATTTGATCAGTGTTAGCTGCTGCGATAGCTGAGTATTTGTTTCTTTGGTATATAATAATATAGCGGTACATGAATAAAATGATTTGATTATATTTATATATTCTGTTTGTGGACTATGTCTATTTTCAATATTATTATATTAATTGTTGATTAATCGTTAGAAACGTAATGGTTGATCTAATTAAATTATTGAAGGATGGTTGAATTCTAGGGATTAGGTATAACTGCCATGTTCGTTTGTTCTCTCGAATATCTGACTCTTTCCGGCCATTGAGTTGCTTCCACGTTTTGCAATATTTGTAAAATATATATGATTGACGTAAAATATATATTTTAAGAAATCATAGAATGCTAGACCAAGCAAATAAAGCCACCTATCTATGACTTATAATTAGAATCTTTCAGAGTCGTCGTCGAAAGAGTGCATAAATTGTTTACTACAAAATTTACAATAATATGGATATTTATGTTACCAACTAGACAAGTGGCTTCATATCTTTATCTTAATTGCACTTTACGACATGACATGGTGGGCTCACTCAAAATTCGTTTTGTGTTGTGGTTTTGTGGAGAGTATATGAAGAGTGGGCCTGGCAAGAGAGTAAATTGGGCTGGGTTTGGTCGAAGAACAGTGTTTAGGCCCAGATTGAGCACGTGAGTTGTCTGATAATTATAATGCATATTGAGACAAGTTAGCACCTCAAGTGCTGTTCATCTTAAAGTAATGGTTTAAAAATAGCATGTAGTGACAAAAGCTTAGAGATGGGTATTCACCTTATTAAGTGCGTTTGGAAGTCGTGACAATTTACACGTAACGAGGCTAGCAAAGGTATCCTACAGTTTCTTCACGTGTCTACTCTTGACTTTTGCCAAATCAAGAGAAATCAATAAGGCTTCTAAATTGATTAAGGTGTACATTGAGACAAATTTGACGCGTTTGTATTGGTCCAGTTGTAAAAATATTTTATTGACAAAATATTATTTCTGTAACTAAACTAATACAAACATACTACGTAAGCGTTTGCATGAATTTGCACCCTAAACAATTTACATTCTATAAAAGTCCAATCAATAATCATATCAATGGCAAGATAGTGAACTGATTAATTGGAATGTAGGTATTTTAATTTTTTTTAAACTAAGTTTTGAGTTCAAATCTTGATATATAAAAATTTTTATTGAGAGAGTTCTATTTTTATTATAAAATATTAGTTAACTCGAATAAGATTATTTTTAATAGAAAAATACATGTAAAAAAAATTAATTATACCATTGCATCTTCCTATTTTTTTTTAATAATATTAATTGATAGTCGGTGATATATCACAAATTTGATAATAGTATAACAATTTATAAATATTTAAATATAACAACTACTTTTTAACAAAAGTAGTATATAATATAGGTATCATTCTTAAAAAACACCTACTTAATTGATGTATTGGATTAACATTTTTATCTATTTTACTATTTGTTATTATAAAAATAAAAAATTTGTTTGTCTAATGGGTGAAATGAACTAATCTGTTTAATTAATAATATGAACTAGATTAAATGTTTTTCAACTCATTTAAAATTAAATATGTTTAACTTAACTCATTTAACCATAAAACTTATTAGGGAGCTCAGCACTTGATAGCTCTAATAGTACAATATTTATAATTTTTTAAGCAATTCAAATGAGATAGCATCCTCTAAAGTAATTCTCTATATTTTTTAGTGGATTGGAGTTATGAGAGAGATAGAGAGAAGAAAAATTGGGAGAGAAAAAAATCAAGAAAAAAAAAATATTTTCCTTATCTCTATCTCTCTCATAACTCCAACAAAAAATGTAGAGAATTATTTTAGAGAATCCAATCTCAATTCAAATCACCCGCCATTTTTGTCCCACCAGAATATTTACAAAAAATTTTAATTTGGCACAGCAATTAATGAGATATGAACATGGAAAGTGTGAGTAGTCTGCTTCAACACATACCCATCACGTTTCCTTGTCCATACCCCACATAATTTAAGCACTATAAAGCAAGGCAAAAAACTAAGCAATACCTTTGTACATTATTATTGCCTCATTCACTATGGCTTCCACCCAACCTCTTCTACCCAAACCCAAATCCTCCATTTCCAAAACTTTCCTCCCAACTCTTTCTCTAATTGCTATCATAAGCTCTTCAGCTCTTTTTGCATCTTATCTCATCAAACCCAAACCCACCATCTCTTTCTCCAACCATATTTGTGACCATGCCCTTCACAAGCCCTCATGCCTAGCCCATGTCCTAGAAGTAACCAATGGTTCGGTGGTCTTGACCACACAAGACCAAAAAGTTCACTTACTCCGATCCATCCTTATGAACTCAAACTCACACATCCGCAAAGCTATGCACACAGCGAGAGCCATAAAAAACAGAATAACCAACGGTCCAATTATGGAGCAAAAGGCTTTGAGAGAATGTGAGAAGCTTCTAGACTTGTCAATAGACAATGTCTTTGACTCATTGGTGGCTCTAACCAAAAACACCACCAAATCCCACCAAGATGCTCACACATGGCTAAGTTCCGTGCTCACTAACCACTTCACTTGCTTGGATGGCTTACAAGGCCCGGCTCGAGCCCTCATGGAGCCCCAGCTCAATGGCTTGATTTCTCGAGCTAGGACCACACTGGCCATTCTGGTTCACACTCTCCCTTCTAATTCAAACCTCAATTATAATTCCATTGATGAGGCACTAAGTGGGGAATTTCCCTCTTGGGTGTCAAGGAAGGATAGGAAGGTTCTGGAGGCTTCTTCGGTGAAGGACATTGAGGTGAATGTTGTGGTGGCAAAGGATGGAAGTGGTAGTTATGAGACTTTGGGTGAGGCTGTGGCAGCGGCACCTAATAAAAGTAGTACAAGATTTATTATATATGTGAAAGAGGGAACATATAAAGAGAATGTTGAAATTGGTAAAGAGAAGAAGAACATAATGATAGTGGGTGATGGTATGGATCAAACTATAATCACAGGCAACTTGAGTTATATGGACCAAATACCTACCTCTTTGACTGGCACAGTCAGTAAGTATCCTAAATCTCATGCTCTTTATTATTTCTCTTTAATTTACATTTTTGTCTTTTTTTTTCACAGAAATATATAATGTACATATGTATAATGTATATATCTATATAAAAGCCATACCTAGATCTGAGGCCGTTTTTGAAGTTTGGTAGATGTTGTGTATATCTGTGATGAGGTTTTAGTATATTTAGTAAATGATGAGGTGAGATGGAGAGTAAAGTAGTTTTTTTCACGAGAGAAGAGTAAGCTCCTTGTATGAGAAGGAAGAGGGGAATAATTTTTTAGGAGCAAAATATTTTTAAAAAATTTGTGACAAATAACAAAAATAAGAGTAAAAATTGTATTTCATACTTTTATCTTCATTTAATTATCTTTTTCTCATCATATAAAATAATTTTATTCTTACGTCCCACTTTCATTTTTCAGTATAACAAACATAATTTTTATTACTTACTTCCACTTTTTACCAAATCATTTTCATCCTACCAAATGCCACATGAAATATCTAAATATACAATCATGTATAACAGCCTAGCTAGCAACACTTAGTTTTATCAATTTTTTTTTGTTTTTAAATTAATTTTTTAATACAAATAAAAAAAGTAATGTCATGTTTTTTTTTACTTAAAAAATAGAAGCTAATTAAAATTTATTAGGATAAAAATATTATATGTAAATTAATGTATTTATTTTAAAATTAGTATTATGATATTATCTATAGTTAAATTAAATTTTTTTATTTACATCATATGAATAAAATAGCTAAGTAACACGTTACATTTTCTTAAAATTATATATTTATAATTATTTCTATTTATTTATTTATTTTGTTGAAACTTGTTTAACTCACCAGTTAAAAAGGCCTCTTTTTTTATTCAAATCCGTCTATTTGATGGGTTAAATAGGTTATTCCATGATTTATTTTGACAATACTATCTACTATTTAATCATTTCAGTGTCTATCTTTATTCTTGTATAATAAAGAATCTTATATATATGTAATTAAAATATTAAATATGTTATGGGGGTATGTATATATGAAAATACAGTTGCTCTTGGGAGTGGATTCATAGCTCAAGACATATGGTTCCAAAACACAGCAGGACCTGAGAATCACCAAGCCGTGGCTCTTCGTGTAGGAGGTGACCTATCCGTCATAAATCGGTGTCGTATTGACGCCTTCCAAGACTCTCTCTATGCTCACACCAACAGGCAATTCTACCGTGATTGCTTCATCACAGGCACCATCGACTTCATCTTCGGTAACGCAGCAGTTGTGCTCCAAAAGTGCAACATCGTGGCTCGAAGGCCCATGGCCCACCAAAAAAACATGCTCACAGCCCAAGGACGCACCGACCCAAACCAGAACACAGGTACTTCCATTCAACAATGTTACATAACACCAAGCCCAGATCTTGAGCCCGCTACCAAAACCTACTTGGGCCGCCCATGGAAAGCCTTCTCTAGAACTGTTGTGATGCAGTCGTTGTTGGATAGCCATATTGACCCAGCAGGATGGCACCCTTGGGATGACAACAAAACGACGTTGGAGACTTTGTATTATGGAGAGTATATGAATTATGGGCTTGGTGCGGGTACCAGTGGGAGAGTGGACTGGCCCGGTTATCATGTAATTACGAGTGCTGATGAGGCCCGTAAATTCACAGTGGCCGAGCTCATTCAAGGTGATGTTTGGTTGAAGAATACTGGAGTGGATTACATTGAGGGGCTGTAGATTATGGGATTTGGCCCATTTTTGTTGGGCCAGTTTAGGAGTGTCTCTTTCTTGGGTTCTTTGTGAAGGTAATAAAGCATGTAAGGATAATTGGGTACAGTAGAGTTTAGGTAAGCGGCCCATGGACCCTTATGTACTTGTTTGAAATCTTGTCATGATCATCTACATGTTTCAAGAATCTTAAATCGCTAGATTTCAAGAAATTATATAACCAAAAATAAAATGAAAATATTGAAAATTTGCATCCATACAATAATTAATTATATATACGAAATCAGACACATGTTTCCTCCATTTGATAAATAGATCTTGATGCAGACACAAAAAGAGCGAAATGGTTTCCTTTATATATATTTTTTTTTTGCCAAAAAATGGTTTCCTTTATATAATGTCAACTATAGATCCTATTGACTTCAACAATAATTTAAAACCATATTTAGTGATCATCACCCCATTTAAAATGGAAAATAGTACAATTGAGTTTTGTTTTATATATGGCCAAATTTTGGATAAATTTTAAGATAAAAGATAATATTTAAGTTACAAGCTAAGGAATATCTAACAAGTTAGTTTTGGGGCATAAATACTCATTATGAGTTAAGACGCACTTAATAGAGTAAAAATTCAGAGATTAAATAGTTTATTTTTATTATTTAAAGATAAATAATAAGTTGACCACCAATTCATCAACTAAAATGTAATTTTTCTCTATTAGTATTCAAACTGTGTATCATGGTAAAATGTTTATAATTAAGATTTGGATAAGACATGCATCATTCTCTGATTTGTTTAAATTGTATAGTATTTCTTTAAAATAAATCTCCAATAGAGAATTATATAAGTAGATCTGTTGATGATTTTAGTGTGAATTCCATATTGGGTAATAAAGATGAAGAAACATTAGAGGTGTATGTGTGTGTTTGCTTCAAAGAAACAACTGGAATAGAATACAAACGTGCATGCAGCAACCATTTTTTGTGAGATATGCCAACAAAGCAAAACAAATGTTAACATTAATTATTTCTTATTCATTTGAAGTAATATTACTGAATTTATATAAAAATCATCAATCTTAATATATAAAAACAGCACTTGTAATGTCAACCATTTTTTTTGTTGGGCAGTTATACGGTTTATCATGTCTTAACTGAGAGAAGAAAAAAATTAATTTGCTTAATTAACAAAGTGCCTCAAATTATACATGACAAATATTATTGATTGACAATTTTAAATAAATTTAATTTAACCAAGAAGCACAATAAAAAAAAAATTTATTTTCAATAACTTATATTTCGACGGTCACTATCAATTGTTGAAAAAAAATATTTCTTTTAATAATTAAATTTTGACCGTCGAAATAAATTGTTGGCAAAAGTATATTTTCTGCCCCCAACGTTTGGGGTCCTGTCAGTTTTGTCCCTAACGTTTCTTCGCTGTCAATTGTACCCTTAACGTTTTACGTTTCTGCGTGCCAATGTCACCCTTTTCACTAACACCGTCAAATATTTAACATTTTTTACTGACGTGGCATCCTATTTAGCAAAAATATCTGACTGGGCATATTTTTTTTCCACATCAGATTTCTAACATTTTTGTTTCTGTCAATTGTACCCGTAACGTTTTACATTTCTGCTAATGCCACCCTTTTCACTAGCACAATCAAATAATTATTGATATTTGTCAATAATATCAATTTTCACTATACATTTGTCGACAACAACCGTAAAAAAAGTACTATTAAAGAAAGTATTGTCAAAAAAGTATTATCACAATATCTTCACCCTTCCAATCTCTCTCATTCCCTCCCCTTTTATTTCAAAACATACCCTTAGAAACAATTTTTCACTTATATTTTTTTTCTTATATTTTTTATTGAAGATGATTATTATATTTGTAATACTATCGAATATTAAATATAAATATCTCTGAACGAGAATTCCGACATTAACTCGTCTACTAACGCCTTTAACTAAATCTAACTATTCGTCAGTTATCTTTTACTTGTATTTGATACAAAATAACTAATTAACATAAAAGGCATGTGGTTTACTATTTTCTCACCAACCAATCACCACATTCCATGACATATTGGTATCCCTTAAATAAACCAATTAATTCATTAGGGCGTTAAATTTGGTTTCCATTTCCCAAATCATTGTTCTATTATTTTCGAAGCCTTTTCTCACCCTCCATTCCTTAATAAGAAGTTTTTAATGGATACCCACCATCCTCTCTTTTTCCATCACTCCTCTATTTCATCTCACATTCCCTCCTCCCTCTCTCTAACCCATCAATAAAAATCTCAACTTTTTTCCAAAACCCATTTGTTCTCTTTTCTTCTTTCAGAGGTACATTTTCTCCAAGTCTCTCACAATGATGATGATGATGACCAATGAAGAAGAAGCCCAGAGATTTTGAATGCGTTTCTTCTCACACCTTCCATAAAAACCCTCCTCAGGTAATTAATTAATTAATTAATGGCTTAATTTTCTAGAGCATTGGAGAGTAATTAAAAGACATACTAGAAAGTTAAATCTTTCACATTATTGATGCTCTGTGTGTAGATACCAATCTTGATTCATAGGGAAAAAAAGAGGTTCCTAAATCACATGCTGTAGTGAAAACCTTGGCTCATACTCTATCAACTCCTTTTTTTCTTTTTTCACAACATTGTATATATATATATATATATATATATATAACTCACAATCTTATTCTTATCTCAGTACATTCATTTTCTCTCACAGGAAAAATCTCTCTGTTCTTAAAAATTTTCTGGTCTCTGCTTTCCCATTGTGTGTGATTTAATTCCCACCATGTCAACCATAAAAGGGATCTACAAAAGTTTCAAATTCATAAGCCAAATATTTGGTAAATTTTCTTTTTCATGTATTGTATTTCTTTCTTACTGGGTTCTGCTTCAACTTCTTAATTAATCATGATCATAATAATTAATTTGGGAAATTGGTCTTCTTCTTCTTCTTCTTCTTCTTCTTCTTTGTAGTTGTGAAGGATCGCGAGATGGATATAGGGTACCCTACAGATGTTAAACATGTGGCTCACATCGGATGGGATGGCCCTCCTGGTTCTGGACCTAGTTGGGTATGTCATTCGTCAATAAGAAAATATAAATTAATTGCATTAATTATGAATAAATTAAACATGTAAATATATCTTTTGCCTGTATTTAGTAGACGAGTTTATCAAAAAAATCTCTTTGTCTTAGAACTATGCATGGGTTGATTTACCTTAATTACAAAAATTTGAAGGTAGACCCAATGTATTGAAGTGTTTGTTCCTTGAATTAATTATTATGTGTGCAGATGAATGAATTTAAACCAGCACCTAACTTCTCAACGTCCCTTGGTAACATTGGGACAAGAAGAGAAGCCAATCCTACTACCCCTCAAACCTCCTGGTCCACCCAAGGTATGCTTTCCTTCTCCAATACCAATACGCTTTATAGTACTCGAAAAATTAATCATCAGACATAATCTGATGGATATATACCTTCGTTCAGAACATGGAAACATTAATTACCTTGTGGGTTTTTCTTACTAATATTTAGGACGCTCATTAAGTTTTTATCTAACTACTGGTTAATGAATTTTTTTAAAACTCTTAAATATTTTATTAACTAATCAAAAGAAATATTAAAGAACAAGGGTATTAGTGAACAAAATTTTATTAAAAAAATTTATTATGTATTAATGTGGAGAAGTGTGGAGTCTTCTCCCTATACTAATACTAGAACCTTAATAATACAAACAAGGGCCTTTCACCTTCACGGGTGAAGTAGGAGCAGAAATTAAAGGAGAAATTGATTTATTGGATTAATAATGTGAATTTATGTGATATAAATTTGTGAGGTTAGGAATAAAGGCATATAGATTCTTTGCCTCCAACATTGGGAATATAGTTTGGCTGTTGTGTCACGAGAAACACACATTCCCAAGAATCTATTGGCTCCTCTCATCACTGTTAATAGGAACATGGGGTGTGTTGGTGTTTAGGTTGTCCATGTGACAACTCTCATCAAACTGATTTGGAGATTCTCGAAATGAAGCTCTTAACACTAAAACCATACCAAATCTTCTGTTTAAGACTTGAGAATTCCATACTAATGATTTGATTTGTCCTATTTGTGTGACATTTGAGGAAAGATGGAACCATCATCATCCTATATATATATATATATATATATATATATAATTTTACTTTACTTATCTACATATCTAATCTAATTTATTTGAGGAGAGAGATAGACACAAAGTAATAATATACTATACATTTATAGTTTTTTATATGTAAAAGATGGCCACCATTCAATAAATAATTTTGTATTTATCTATCTTCTCACAAGACACAAACATGCTATGTTTTTTGAAAGGATTCAAGTTCATTAGCCTTCCATGTAGGGTAGATAATTTATATATTAAATTCTACTTTTCTCCCTTGAGAGATAAATAAATTTATAATTTCACTCATTTTGATAAAAATATCTTTATATTTATTTTTTATATAAATAAACATGTATTTTACTAATATAAAAATTTTTTCTTTCTCAAATCTTTCTCCTTCTTAATTTTCTTTCTCTAATAAAAATGTAGATAATTACTTTAGATGGTCTATTTTCAGCTTAATAGTTTCATGTTTGTAGTGCACTCCTTTGTGGGCCGGTCCAAGAGAGCCTAAGCTTAATGGGTTTTTAGGTTTTGGGCCTAATCTCTTGTTTGGATCCAATTTTATTCTAGCCCATCATTATTGTACACTCTTGAACTCTAAAATTGGATGGGTGTGGACAGATTTTGATGAGCCCAAAAGAAGCGAACCAACATCCAGCAACAACAGTATTTCATCGTCATCAGAGATTCCTCATAGTCATACTACTAAGAAGAGCAGGAGGAAAAAGACAAAATTAACCTCGTCTCCCACGTCATCTTCTTCTTCTTCAGCGCCAAGACATTCAAGAACACCAAAGGCCAAGGCTAAGGCTACTTTGAGTGAGCCAGAATTAAGACCAACAGTACAAGTCTAGCAGTACGATCCAGAGAAAAAAAGATTTGGTACTATGTGAAAATCTTCCATTATTAACTACTTCATAGTAATATATTTTTTGTTAGGAGAAACCAAAGAGAGGCAAAAACACAAATTCTGTGAAAATCATAAGGTTGTTGTTAATATAGTAGATGGATGGATGGGATGTGCGAGTGTTTGGTGTTACTGCTGTGAATAATATATATATATGCATGCAGAACTTGGATTAATACTCAATTATATATATTGCCAAGTTTTTGCTGATTAAATAATTAAGTTGAATAGTTTTGGGAGAGATATGGTAATTGATATATATGTATGTATATAGATGATCATTTTAAATGGATGTGTGTGTTTGTAAATTATGTTATCTGCAAACAAGAGACGCAAATATAATAATTCATTTTCAATTTGTTAGTAGAAGGTCTAGCATTTTAATTATTTTTTTAACATGACTGGCATCTTGAAAAAGTATTATATATACTAGAGACTTTACATATATCTACTGTGTGTATATGTTATTTTTAAATAATAATAAAAAAAAATTTCTACTTTTATAATAACAACTCGTCATATCTACTCATTTTCTCCTATACTTTTTCATCATATAATTTTATTATAAAATAATTATTTTGTGAAACATGAAAAACTCGATATATATATATTAATATAGATATATACACTAGAGCAAGGCACAAAAAAAAAAGGATATATACACAGAGGCTTGGCTTGTGGCTGTCCAAATGGGCTGGGCTTATATAATTACAAGGGATGCATGGGCTTTTAGCCAAATTCATTTTGGGCCATGGCCACAATTGGGCTGGCCCATGTGAGATTTTTTTTAAAAAATTTTAATTATTTTATGTTTATAGCCCATGGCCACATAAAATAAATAACATGTTTATTAGTTAATTTGCAATATTAATTCATAATGTGTTAATTTATGAAGTAAACTACACCAAATAATTTTTTCATTATTATTTTTGTAAGACAATTTATAATATTTATTACTAATATGTTGGTATCTCATCAAATAAAATAACTTTTCCTTAAAAAAATTTATGGGTTGGCTCAATCTACCATTACGGGTTGGGCTATGCCAATATTTTAGGTTCGTCATCTTAAGCGCACGAAACTCATCATAGTTACCCATCATAACAAAAGTCTTTATGGATCGAATCGATATATTTTAACGCTCTTACTTGACACCATACACACATACATATATATTTTCTTTAAGTTTTTTAAAAAATATAATACAAAATAATAATTATATTTTAAAATAATAAAAATTATATATTTAATTTTTTAATGGGTAATATTTAATAGTTTTTTTTAACTTTTCACTATTGTAACTTATCACTCACTATCTTCTCTACAATTCACAATTAATTTACTATAAATTATAAATAAATGTATTATCATATTAAATATTTTATACAATATTTATTTATACGTATGTAATTTTACAAAATATACAATATTAATTAAAATAAAAATAAAAATTACAAAAGAAATAACTTAAAATAAAACCCTTCGCCAAGAGTAAGAGAAGGTTTGAGAGGACAAATATATCCAATCAATTTTATTTTATTTTTTCAAATGGATTATAAGCCCTTTGTATTTAAAAAGCCTAAAAAAAACTCCAACACAGCTATACAAGTCAAGAGCCATCTTCATTGCAATTTAATTGAGAGAGGGAGAAGGTCAAAATATGAGACATATACAAGGCCATATTTACTATTTTGTTAATATATATATATATATATATATATATATTATTTAAATGAAAATCTTGATCGACATTTATTAGTGTTAATCCGATAATTAATTTCAGAGATATTACAAAATTCATTGTTAATAACGACTCCCGCACTATAGTATATAATTTATTCTCATTTTCCTTATTAACATCAAACATGAGATAGAATGATTAAATGAAGAATATTTTTTTTTTTTGGTTTCTCAAGGTATCCCCCAACCCGATAGGCCAAGTACTATTAAATGAAGAACATTTGTGTCGTTGCAATAGTAACATATATTCTTTCTCATTGTTCATAACTTCATATAGCATATCTTGGACCTTTTGACTATATGTATATATGTTCAACAAATTAAGGTAATGTACGACTTCTCTCCACGTGAAGTGTAATATAACATATCAACATAAAAATCAAACATGCACCCAAAAACTATATTCACAAATGTTATCTTTTGTGAACAAATTTGAGTTGTGTGAATATTGTCTTGTGTACAACAGAAACGTCGTAATCTATCAAGGAAAAGTGAAAAACCATATATTGATGATGTGACATATATATGAAATGTTAAATTTAAATAGATGGGTCGTTGTAATTAATGTCAACTCTACAAAAGTTTCAAATTATGTTGCGATATATACACCTAAATTATAAAATATTTTAATTTCAACAATACATTGATAGATAAAGAATTGTTTTCACAGATAATTTTTTTAACAATATTTTTTTAACGGACGTTATGCATGTATTATAAAAAATAATATTGATATATTAAGTCAACAATTGTACGTTGACTGTCGAAAATATTATTATTGATTTTTTTTAACAATTTGTTTTGAGGGCCAAAATTTAATAGTGATTGTCGAAAACACTATCATTAATTTTTTTTCAACAACTTATTTCTTTAATTTGTCCAAATCTCTCTCAATCCTTTGATTCTGTTTTCAATATTGAATCTGCATGGGCCATATTGCAGTAATAACAATCACAGATTCGCAGGGACGGAAGAATGCCCTCAGAAAAGCTATATATCATCATTCCCCCGTCACCCCAAATAATTTTTTTTTTTTGAAAAAAAGAGTCATATTTACACTATAATTAATAATTGACAAATTCAACTATTCATACAATAATGAAATACACCAAAAGATTTTTTATATATTATATTATTCAATAACTATCGATTTCATAGGATTCCTGCATGCAGATTAATTATATATATATATATATATTATATGCATGTCCATATGCATGTTATATATTCCGAAATTAATGAAGCTCGTTCTGATGAGTTGCTTTTACTTTCTGATATAATATCTGCATGAAAATTAATGAGGAAAAAAAGAGAAGGGTGTAAAATTTATTTTGAAGCACCTACTCAACTTACAAAGTTGGTCCAGTCGATTATTTCCATATTCAAGAGCTTTTGTATACCAATTTAATTTACATAAGTCTTAAATTTGAATGGCAGAGGATAGTTCAATGGAACTTGATAAAATGGACATAAAGAAATTGACCTAAATTTTTTCCTAGCGCTTATTACATAAGAAGTGTTATTTGTGCAACTTCATATTTGTATTTTTATTTATACTATTAAATGTGATTTTTAGGCTTTTTAATTAGCCATTGGATTTCAAATTCATATATTAACACATATAAAAAGAAATATATGATGAAAATAGAGAAAGTGGAGAGATCAAATATATGTAGAAGATAAATAACTTTTTTTTTTATTATTATTATTATTATTATTTTAAAATAAAATAATTGTTTTCTCTTTTTTTAAAAAATAATATTGTTACATATAACTTGCCAAGCCTAACATATATATCTATAAGGTAACCAAATTGAAGAAATAACACACAAAATAAACATTGAGAACTTTAAAGCAGACATTCTATAATAAAAAGGCTAAGATATTTCATATGTTTTTTAAAATCTTATATTTTATAAAATATAAAAATAAGAATAATTAAAACTTTGAAGCATATGTCAGATGATTATTTTGTTTTTTAAAAAATATCAACGTCTTGATATATGTATACATATCTCTCTATATATATATATATAATATCAAATTTTTTGAATTTACTAGGCTCGAATGAATAAACCAAAAAAATTTATGAAATTTATTGTCTTTTATACTTTTTTTCTATTATAATTTATTATACAAAAAATTTTGTCACGTGTCTAATTTGCATTAAAAAATTTTATAATAAATACTTAAAGAACTTTATCTTAATATTATTATAAGGTTTATTGACACACACCAATTTTAACTTCCCCTTTTTGTGTTCTCGGTCGTGTAAAACGTTTAAATTTTTTTTTTTAGAGCAAAATGAAAAGCTGATGAGCTACGATCGCTTCACCACCCCACACAGCAAATTTATAACACACATACACATGCATGTACATATACATGTATCTATTGAAACCACCGTATCTAGAAGGTGTATTATACTTTGGCAAAAACAAAACTTAAAAAACTCTATTTTCGTTATAAAATTTCTGTTAGCTCGAATATGATAACTGTTAATAGAATGATACCTCTAAAGAAAACTTTAAATAGCATAGATCTCATAAATGTAGTATAATTTTCACAGCATAAATTATTAAAAAAAATTAAGTAAAATTTTTTATATTTTTGCCATAAATTTCAATTACATTTACATATAGGTTTTATCTACACACTATACTCTCTCTTTTATAATTGATAAAGTAAAAAATGATCTTCTATATTCTTTTTCTATCGTTATTGACCATAAAAATATATTTTTATAACAAATGTATAAAGAAGTCTACCTAAGTTTAATCCAAAATTTTTTTATACACAACACTCGAACAAATATCTTATACAAAGAGAATAAGACACCTATCATTCTTAAAAAAAACACATTATAGAATATATATATATATATATATATATATATATATATATATATATATATATGATCATTTCTCTCTCTCTCTCTCTTAAGGTAGCATTTATACCAATTCGTGCCTCCATAAATGCCATTACACCTTCTGCAATAACTCCTCACTACCCCATTCCTCTTCCACCTCTTGTTTCTTTTTCTTCTATCCGTCCCTTTCTTCCTCCCTCTCTCTCTCTCCAGCTAGCTAGCTTCCATTGAAACCCATATTATAACTCTCCTCTCATCTGATCTGATCTAGCTTAGTTTCCGGTGACCATATATATGAGTTGACCCACAAAATTACATTCACATCATCAGTTCACAAGTCTCTTCCCACTCCTTCTTCTTCGATCTTCTTTTGACTTCCTTTGTGCGTCCGTTACTTGTAGGGTGGGATTAATTGTGAGTGTCCCTAGAAACTGGAGATAGAGCGTTACAATCCCCTCTTATTAGGTATATTGTGTCAACCATTTCACACTATTATTATGTCAATTGTCAACCTTAGCTTATTTCGGTTTTGTCTTTTCTGATTTTGTGCTTCTCTCCTCTCTCTTGAGTTTTGGGGTCTTCAAGTCTTGCACGTAATAAGGAGAGAGATTAGTTCTTAGTATTAAGGGCTAATGGACAAATCCAAAAAGTCTTTTTTGCCCCTTTTTACAAACTAAGAACTCATCTAGCTACCTATATTCACAATACTGATCTCTCTAGCTCCCTCTCTCTCTCTTATATTTCTCTCAACTCAGAAATAATTATGCATCCAAATTACAGTTGCATGCCACAGAATTTCAAGCAACGAAAGCGGATGCTTCTGTATTGTAAGTGAGAGTAGTGAGATGAGATCATTCTTCTTCTTCTTCTTCAAGGGCTTCATGGTTTAATTAATTTGATAGTGTAATATTATATCATCCATCAATATCTGCAGGTGAGCTCTTCCTTTCTTTCTTGCCTTTTTTCCCCACCAAAGTACATTCTTGTACGGAGATTTTAAGCTTTGCAAAGTTAGAAAACCAGAAATTAAATTTTTGAATGGACACTAAAACTATTATTCCCCCATCTCATCTCTCAACAATTGCAATAAGATTTTTTTTTTTTTTTTTTGGTTTTGGATGAAATTTTTAATCTCTTCTTCCAACAATGCCTCTCGCTGATGAAATTGTTGAGAGCACGTTAATTACTTTATTATCAAATAATTGTAGAAACCAAAATTAAAGGTTAAATAAAGAAAAAGTGAGGGTTTTCTTTTGGGGAAGAAAAGTTGAGCTTCCTATAAATGGGGTTCACTTACAGTACAAGCTTTATTTTCCAGTCCAAAAACAATTTAAAAAAAAATAAATTTAATCTTGCTATGCTTTAATTAGATTTCATTTTCTCCTTCATTTTATTTCTCTTCTGCTTCTTCGATTCTATATATCTATGTAGTGTGTTTTTGACTAATTAATTGGTGTGTGGTGGTTTTGGCAGAGATTAATCGGAAGAAAAGTAGCTAGCTAGATAGATAGAGAGAATTTAGGGATTTAGAATTGACGTAGGATTGGAATAATGTTTCACCAACCAAACATGTTTGATTCTTCTCAACTGCTGGATATGTCCCACAAGAGCTTGTCGGACAGTGATTTGGTAGGGAAAGGGAAGGACGATGATTTTGAGACCAAATCCATGACTGAGACAACCATGGATGCTCCTAATTCTGGCGATGAGGACCAAGAAGACCCTAACCAACGTCCCAAAAAGAAGCGTTACCACCGCCACACCCAACGCCAAATTCAAGAAATGGAAGCGTACTAATTTTTTTTTTCTTTCTAATTTCTTCTTAATTTAATTAACTCACATCGATGTCCTTTAATTACACCACTTTTCAATCATCTTTTTATATAATTAATTAATTAATTGCTTATATTGTGTGTGTGTGTGTTTTTTTTTAATCAGATTCTTCAAGGAGTGTCCTCACCCAGATGACAAGCAAAGAAAAGAGCTGAGCCGTGAGTTGGGGTTAGAGCCTTTGCAAGTCAAGTTTTGGTTCCAAAACAAACGCACCCAAATGAAGGTAAAGTCTCTACCTTTACCAATAAGTAAGGGTTAGTGATCTCTTATTTGAGAGGCAAGAGTTTACCCTTACCCTTACTCCGAGGCCTCATCTCTCACCTAAATTTCTATTTACATTCAAGTTTTCATTTTTATTATGAAAAGCTCCACCTTTTAAGAAGCAGATATCTAATAGTAATTGTTTTTGGTGGTGGTCTCATATATATATATATATATATATATACACATAGGCTCAACATGAACGGCATGAGAATGCTATTCTGAAGGCTGAGAATGAAAAGCTGCGAGCTGAGAACCATAGGTACAAAGAAGCCCTAACCAACGCCTCATGCCCTAACTGTGGAGGCCCAGCTGCCCTTGGTGAAATGTCCTTTGACGAGCAGCACCTCAGGATTGAGAATGCTCGCTTAAGAGAAGAGGTATCAAATTCTCCAATCAAAAACCAACCAACATGTGTATATATATATATGTTACTATGTTTATATAAGAAATTGCATATAGGCTAATTATATAATGATGAGCTCCAACAATATTGTTTCAAAAATTTTGTAAATTGTGTGTGTTTGGGCCGCAGATAGATAGGATATCAGGGATAGCAGCGAAGTACGTAGGAAAGCCCGTGACATCATTGTCTCACCATCACGTGGCATCATCACGGTCTCTTCAGGAAGAGCTTGGAGTAGGAAGTAACTTTGGGTCACAATCAGGGATGGTAGGGGAAATGTACTGTGGGAATAACAGTGAGCTACTTAGGTCTCTCCCATTGCCTTCTGAAGCTGATAAGCCCATGATTGTGGAGCTTGCTGTTGCAGCAATGGAGGAACTCACCAGATTGGCCCAGGCCCAGCCTGGAGATCCCTTGTGGATTCATGTTTCTAATAATAATAACAACAACAACTCCTCTTCTTCTTCTTGTTCTTCTTCTTCTTCTAATAATACTCATAATGCTGAGATTCTGAATGAAGAAGAGTACTTTAGGAGTTTTCCTCGAGGCATTGGGCCTAAGCCCTTGGGCTTTAGATCTGAAGCCTCCAGGGAATCCGCTGTGGTCATCATGAGCCATACTCACCTTGTTGAGATTCTCATGGACGTGGTACGTATTTATTCAACTCAACCCCTTTCATTTCTCATTCTATTTACAAGTCACATTATATATTGATTTGCAAATTCTCTCACAAAATGTGCACTTTTAAGTAATTTAATTAAAATAAAATATGTGATTTTTTTAAAATGTTCTATTAGTTGAGTAGTTGATCTTTGAGTTGGACCTTTGTTGATCTCTCCAACATGCCACTAGTACCTGCCCGGTAATATTTAGAAGTGACTTCTCTTACTACCATTTTATCCACACAAAAAAAGTGTATTTAATTTCTTTGAAAATATATGATCTTATATGCATCCTATATATAGATTGAGCTATATATAAGTATATGATCTGTTTGACTTGATTTATGGGTTTCAGAATCAATGGTCAACTGTGTTCAGCGGAATTGTTTCAAGAGCAATGACACTTGAAGTACTATCAACTGGAGTCGCAGGAAACTACAACGGTGCTCTGCAAGTGGTAATTAATCAACAATTTCTATTTTCTGAAGTGGGTTTGTTCTATATATTAATTAGTTCATTATAATTTTTTTTTTTTACTAATTGATGTACAAAAACAATGCAATACATTACTCAACAAAATTTGAAGTGTTGAAAAGTTGCTTAACACATTAATCAACCAGTTGTTTAATGTATAAAAAAGATTATTTATTTTTGTATTAATATAAAAAAAAAGTACAATTCAACATTTCATAGAATTTACACTTAAGAGGATAAACAATAATTAATATAAATTAATTCAAACGATGAACTTCTAATTGATATATACATATATATTATATAGATGTCAGCTGAATTCCAAGTGCCTTCACCACTTGTTCCGACAAGAGAGAACTACTTCGTGAGGTACTGTAAGCAGCACCCAGACGGGACATGGGCAGTAGTAGATGTTTCCTTAGACAACCTTCGACCCACTGCTTTCTCAAGAAGCCGAAGAAGGCCTTCTGGTTGTATCATCCAAGAATTGCCAAATGGCTACTCTAAGGTCCCACCACATTCATTCATTTCAATTCCAAAATCCTACATACATACATACATATATTTAACTTTAATAATTATTTAAATTTGTGATAGGTTACTTGGGTTGAACATGTAGAAGTGGATGACAGATCCGTACACAACATATACAGAAGTCTAGTAAACTCTGGGCTTGCCTTTGGAGCCAAACGTTGGGTTGCCACATTAGATAGACAATGTGAACGTCTTGCTAGTTCCATGGCCAGCAACATTCCTGCAGGAGACCTCTGTGGTATATATATATTAATTTGTTTCAGCCTCTCTGCTTGCAGGGTTAAGACTGCATGTCATACACAGTGCACCTGACCCCTGATCTGGAGGTCACGGGTTCAGAATCTGGATAAACAGGTCTCTCAATATAATGATGATATGTATATATATATATGCAGTGATAACGAGTGCTGAGGGGAGGAAGAGTATGCTGAAGCTGGCAGAGAGGATGGTGATGAGCTTCTGTACAGGAGTGGGGGCATCAACAGCACATGCATGGACGACACTATCAGGTAATAGTGATGATGTGAGAGTGATGACCAGAAAGAGTATGGATGATCCAGGAAGGCCTCCTGGTATTGTTCTCAGTGCTGCTACTTCCTTCTGGCTCCCTGTTCATCCTAAGAGGGTTTTCAATTTCCTCAGAGATGAGAACTCTAGAAGTGAGGTAATTCATTCATTTATTTATCAATTTCATACATATATATTTCTTACAATTAAATTGATCAATTGGAGACATTTAATTTAATTTAATTTGTTGAGTTTCAATTACATATGTACAGTGGGATATTCTATCTAATGGGGGTCTAGTTCAAGAAATGGCACACATTGCTAATGGTCGTGATCCTGGCAACTGTGTCTCTTTACTTCGCGTTAATGTAAGTATATACGACATGTTTACTTACAAGATACTAATTTCATAGAAATCAAAAAGTAAGTGGGACTCATTGGGTCCCACTTACTTTTTCAATTCCATCAACTTTAAAAAAAAAGAAAAAGAAAATATAAAATATCTATTATATCCCTTTGGTTTGACATAATTTGACACAATTATAACCTTTTTTTCTTTTTATTATTTTAATATAAGGGGTAAAATGGTCATTTTAATACATTCCCATTCCATTTCCATTACCATAAACTTTTACTACTAAACACATCAAATGCACTCCGTTTCCGTTTCCATTTCCATTTCTATTTCTACCTAACGAACGTAGCCTACAAAGCTATGCTTCAGATTGTGCTAAAATGTGAAATGTGAATGATATTGTTGGATGAAATAATTGTAGAGTGGAAATTCAAGCCAAAGCAACATGCTGATACTGCAAGAGAGCTGCACAGACAGTACAGGATCATATGTAATATATGCACCTGTTGATATAGTTGCAATGAATGTGGTGCTAGGAGGTGGTGACCCTGACTATGTTGCCCTCTTGCCTTCTGGTTTTGCCATTCTCCCTGATGCCTCTTCTTCATCTTCATCACTTCTGAACAATAACAATATCATCAATAATAATGGAGAAGCTGGAGGAGGAGGAGGAGGAGGTTCTCTTCTCACTGTTGCATTTCAGATCTTGGTTGACTCTGTCCCCACAGCTAAGTTGTCTCTGGGCTCTGTGGCTACTGTTAACAGCTTGATTAAGTGCACTGTTGAAAGGATCAAAGCTGCTGTCATGTCTGACACCACTTAACTATATTTGGTAAGCTGATTAACCAATCTTCATCACATGCATGGAATTTTTTGTTAGCGAAAGATATATTATAGCGAAATTGGATCCGGTGCAATTCGCTTCCGTGCAATTCCTTTGAAATGCACATTTTTACTTCATTTTTTAAGTATTAATACGGACTTATACTAACAACAATCTACCATGAATAGATTAGAGACCAAATTATTATCAATATTGACAAATATCATCACCTTAAATGGATTAGGGACCAAATTGTTATTGATATTGAAAAATAGTCTCACAAGGCCATTTAATGATGATATTTGTCAAAATTGATAATAATTTCATCCCTAATCAATTCATAGTGGGTTATTGTTAGAGTAAGTCCGTATTACTGTTTAAAAAAAATAAACTAAAAATGTACATTTCAAAGGAATTGTACCGGAATTGCACGGAAGCAAATTGCACCAGATCCAATTTCATATTATAGGAGGTGCGGCTCGTAAGATTCTCCAATAAAAAATTGACATGTATATATATGATTTGTACAATTTGATGGAATATGCCCTAAAAGTAATACCTATCAGTCAATAGTCAATGACTCATCACGACTCATTTGATTGATTTTTTTTTTTAATGAAATAAAATTTTATGTTTTATTTTGATTGAAGAATAATTACTTGAGATATATTGCAAAGATACAAGAGAGTGGTAGTACTAATAATGTATAATATTTGTGTTGGTTGAAACAGTTAGGGCTAAGATAAGAGAGGGAAGAAGTCAATGAACGCACCTTGGAGTATATATTCTTGGAAGGTTAGTGATGATGAAGAAGAAGAAGAAGAATCATTAGCAGCTTGGAAAAGGATATAATCTGGGTTCGGGTATTGACTTTCCTGAATGAAGAGATCTCAGGAAGGAGATTAGTTTATTAATTAACTATTTTAGGCCTTAATATGTAACTTAATTAGAAGTAACTCTCCAAATTTCACCTTCTTAATTAATTAGCCTGTGTCTTTAATTTTTAAATTAGCCTTAGACTTCTCCTACTTAATTTGTACTGTAAACTTTTGGCAAAAACCTTGTTCTTTTCTTAGTGTTTTCTGTTGTTGACTTCTTTTGGTAGCTCAATCCGACTTTTGTCAATTCTTTCATCAACAAAAGTAAAATTAGTTTGCAAGATTTAACTTTTATGTGTTTTATTTATAAACAAACTTAATTTTAAATATATAATGTGATTGGTTTGTATCTCAATTATCATTTTTTGTATTATATTTCCATCATTTAAGGAAAAAAAAAAGGTAAAAAAGTTGACATAGTGTTAGATGTACAGAACATACGGGTCGATTTTTAGAAAATTCGACCCTAATCCAATTACTTAATTCGATCAATTCATTTGAATTTGTCCTATGGTCACCCCTAATAATGTAAATTGCATGTTGTCCTATATATTTACAGTACTCTTCAAAACAAGTAATTAATTACACTTTATATTCTGGGCGGGAAAAAAACATCACATGCTACTCTAGCATGTTTTTTTTTCCTGTCACTTTCTTATTTTTATTTCTTTTATTTAAATTTTTTATTAAAGTAATAGTGAGAGAAAATTTTGAAATTAAATACTTAATGACAAAATTATAAAGATTTTATCTAACATTTTCTTTTCTTTTCTTGTATATACTTGACACTCACTACTTCAATTTTATAATCAAGCCACTTGGACATTATTTTCAATATATATTAAAGAAATGGTGTTTCAAACACATCCCTCTCATAAGCATAAAATTACGTATGCATACTAGAAACTCAATTTTCAAAGTGAAAACCTTCTAATATTCCACTAAGCTTAGATTATATATCCTTACACCTATAATTAAGTATAACTTTGAAAGCAAATAAAAAGTTATCACCATTTAATTTGAGTTTGGTTTAATTTTGGATCTAAAAAATTCATCATTTTTAATTTATTAAAGAAAATTGTTTTAGTAAACACACAATCAGTTAAAAATAGGTAAAAAAACCAACTAAAAACGACTTGGTGGGCACATGTAAAAAATAATACTCAAATTAAAGAACAATATATCTATATTAATATAATTATATAATAGTTATTTTGTGACACAAAAAAAGTGAAATCCACACCAAAAATCTCCAAAACCATATTAATATACTAGATGTGCATGCAATTTTTTTGTAAGAATAAAATATAAAGTGAAAGTGGGGCTAAGGTAATTATTTTTTTGGTGTCACACTAAAAAGTCCAAAGATATATATATATATATATATATATATATATATATATACACACTAGAGGCTTCACATGCACCAAAGTGCATGCAATCATTTTTTTTATATTTAGTATAAAAATATTATTATTTTTTAAATATAATAAATAATTCAATAACTACTTATATCTTTAATTTCTCTCTCACAACTTTTATTAATTACCTTACCCATGATCTCTTTGGCAAAAATATTATTTACAAATTCGGGGACTAAATAATTGACAGAGTTACAAATTTGAGGACTAAATAATATTTTTGCCAACTTAAAAACCTAAATAATAATTTAATCAATAATTTACCTCTTCAATTAAAAATCTAATAACAAATGATGAATGTACCATTTTAAAAAAGAGAAGAAGCGTAATTCAAAATTTTCTCAGTAGAGAAGCTTAATATTAAAATACACACTCATTTTGTACAATAGTACAAGTCTTTAGATTCCTACACTAGGGTGTGTTTGGTTAGTAGGATGGAAGATGTAATTCAATATTATATTTACTATTTTTTTTATCAAATATACTTTATTTTTTGTAATGTGATAAAATTATATTTTCGCCCTTACTTTTTTATTCAATATTATTCTGTTCCCACTTTTAATATAAGGGTAAAATAATCATTTTAGTCAATTTTATTTCATTCACATCACATTACATTGATATAACATATTTATTCATTTCAACATTTTTATTCCCATTCTCATTATCATTCTTAATACAAATGTAATTTTATATTGGATCCAATGAACAATATATTGACTGACCTCCTCCTGATCAAGTACGCATTTAAAATAAAAAATAGGACAAGATTTATAATTACTATCAAATTGTTGAACAAAAAATTATATAAGAAAACTTTTTTAAAAATAAATTATATAAAAATAAAAAATTTAATAATAAAATTTAGACTTACAATTTTGTTTTCATTAATCTTTCTTCACTCCAACTCAATTGTTTGAGTTGGTGAAACCATTGAATGTGTGTAATGGCAATATGACACAGATATAGAGGGGCTCATAAGTCATATCTGCCATAGTACCCTATCGCCTATGAGAATTTACGCCTTCAAATGCTACATCTTCACGGTAGATATTCAGTGGTACGGTAGTACTGAACTTCAGTACATCCCTCCAATCAGTTGGTCCTTAAACCATTCAAGGTGAGCCTTAATTAATGTGGATTTTTATTAATGTTAACAAATGGCACTACATGATTGGAGGGATGCACTGAAGTTCAGTGGTACAGTACCATTGACCCTAATTTACGCCTTCAAATGGTACATCTTCACTGCCGACACTTGCTAGCTACTTGTACCATCTTTTACTCTAATTTCATATTTTAACAATAAATAGTACCATACTTTTCGCCATATTAAATTAGGACCACCTATCATTAAATCTGTATATTTGTGAACTATTATATGTGAATCATTAAATCTGTTCACATAATCATTTAAGAAAACATTAATGATGTCAAGCAAAAAAATTTATTTAAAACAACTTATAAATATAAAGGACTTATGAAAGACCAAAATAAGGTTATGATTTTTTCTTTTAATAAACATTTATTACTCTTGAATAATTCAATACCGATTAGCAATATTCTTCTCTTCTCTCAATAGTGAATATACTGAATTAGTCATCAAACATGACCCACATGAATATGATCATAATTCATTCATGAAGCTGCAACCTTTTTTTCCAGTGTGATTTGAAGCAACCAAAACCTTAAATCCCCCCAAATCTCTTAGGGTATGTTTGGATTGGGGATTAAGGAGGAGAAGGGGAGGAAAGACGACACTATTAAGATATCTTTCCCCTTCACAAATTCAAGATACTTCAAATTGAAATATTTTGAAGGGAATATCAACACCCAAACAAGGGGATGACATATGGAAGCTTAACCTTCCCCTCCCCTCACTTCTCTTCTAATCTCTCTCCTTCCCTTCCCCTCTTAATTTCCAAACACAGCCTTAACAACTTGGCTTCTGAGTTTTGATGATTGAAATTGAAACCCAATAATTGTGAAGAAATATCCACAAAACAAAAGTATGCAAGCATACATACATACATAAAGCTGAAACAAAAAAGCTTTTTTCTGGGAACTTACCGTTTTTCATTATGTTACCAATATCTATGCTTATGAATGATTAATTCCGAATCACACTGTTCATCTAGAGTACAGCAATAAGTTACCAACATGACCTCATCGTACTCTGTTTTTACCTGCAACTTCAGTGTGATTTCACTCTATACGGTAACTTTTTTAATGCTATGTTTAAGATAAAATCAGATCAATCAATTTGTGCACGAAAGTAGAGGCCAATTATTTTCACATGACGCTTTCTTTCGAACAAGTAGTAGTAGGAGAAAACAGAGTACCTTGTGTAAGACATGAAATTAGGCATGCATGGCAGAGAGAAAAAGAAGAAGAAGAAGAAGAAGAAGAAGAAGAGGACAAGATGAGCTCGAGAATTGAGATAGTAATTACCTTATTAATGATGGTAGCCTGAAGGAATTAACAACATTGGGCGTGCCAGGTCAGCTTCATCTTCTTTTGAGTTCTTCATTTTTTGTTGTTGTTGTTGTGCAGAAGACAGAGGTAGATGAAGGTTTCAGAGACCGTTGGGTTTTTATTTAATTCATATAAATAAGAGGAATGAAGATGCTTATGGCCTTAGCCCTTAGGGGATCTATTTTGTTTTTGCCAGACATTAATTCAGAAAATAAATGAGATCAAATTTAATATTTACCTCCCAAAGATGTATCTCCTTTCATCATACATTTTTAATCAACACCTACCCTCATTTAAGGCCTCGTTTGGTATGCCTTCCTTGTAGGTAAAGTGAGGTGAGGTGAATTTGTTGTATGTTTGGTATGCCTCCAATACATTCCAATACAGGGAAGGTGAGGTGTGCAGAGGGAACCTTCCTTCCCTCATGATGTGGAGGGAATGTGAGATGAGGTTTGGTTTAAAGACCAAAATGCCCTTAAAAATTGGTGACTTTTAAAAAGTAAGGACAAAAAAGGTATTTAATACTTTTATTTTCTATTTACCTATCTTCTTCCTACCATACCAAATAATATTACTTTTATATTTCACTTCTATTTCCCTGCATACCAAATATACTTGTTATCACTTACTTCCACTTCCACTTCCCACTAAAACACTCACCAGATACCAAACGCCACCTAAGAAACCAACCTTCATAAAGGTGTATCAAGTGTATAATCTTAGTCGTTAGATAGTGTTGCAGTATTTGACAATTAAATCGTGTACTTCATGCCTAATACATCTTAATAAATTCAAGTGTGAGATTTCTGAATTTGAATTCGATAAAGTGTAAGTATATAAAATGTACTATCTAAATCGTGGAACAAAAACTAATATTTATACCTGCATTACAATACTCACATATAATGACTTAGATTATATACTTCATGCTATTTACTTTAATTATTCTAGAACGGATCCAAGTCTTTTGTGAGACCTTAGTTGCAAGTATAATTGGACTGAGAACTCCAAGAGAAAGAAGATTAGTCTATACTTATTTATTATTTTAAAAATTATACTAATATATATATTTTTAATTTAATTATCTGTCTTTAATATAGGTTTAGGCTCATGTGTAACTTGTTCGTTCAACTTAATTGTTTATTAGTCCGAAATTGGTTAAAATTAAAGCAACTTAAAAGACGTATACTTTTATTTATTTTAATTAAAATATTGTTATATTTATTATTTATATAATTAAATAGATTTTTACAAATATAAAAAATAATTTTTCAAAAATTAAAATGAAATGTTTTTATTATTTTTAACTCAATAAATAATGATCAAATAATAATTTTAAAATATTTTTTTAATAAATTGTAATTTTAAAAAAATTAATGATGCCATTAAGGATATTTTCATCAAATTTTGAATAAAATTATAGATTTTTTAATTCTTTAAAGAGAGTTGTGTTTTTAAAATAGAGAAAAAATGAGTGTAATTTTAACATTTTTAATAGAAAAATTCGTGTAATTTTTTAAGGATTTGAGAAGGACAAACACAAGCAGATCTAACGAAAAAAAAGGGCCAAACTTAGTTATAAACAGATATACAGCTCACATAATTAAAAAGTTAAAATATTTTATTTTATTTTTGATGTGGAATTTAAAATATTTTATTAGATAAACTAAAACCTTAATATTTTAGATAAACTAAAATCTTAATATTTAAAAAATTATTTTTCTCTAAATTTAGTTTTTTTTCTCAAGACTTGGACTAATGGCTCAACCCACCCCTAAACCTTGTAAATAAGATAAGATGGACAAATGCTTCAATAGCCCATCTTGATTCTAGTAAAAGCCCATGTATAAATTGAAAATTCACTCATTTTGTTTTGATTTTTTTCTTCTGATATTCAAATTATTATCTTCTCCTGAGACCAAAAAAAAAAATTATCTTCACCCATAGCTCTTTTATTTGTTTAGAACAAGAATATAAACCTTCAACGATATTATTTCTTATTAAAAGAAATCATAAAATTAATTCATTCTTCATATAAAAAAAGTGATTTTAATTGTTAAACATGTATATTGAAGAAAATTACACCAATATCATTTGAGGTTGACTGAAATTATAATTATCAACCCTCGCTTGATATAATATTACAAAATATATATTTATTTCAAAATATTAAAATTACTTACCTATCTTTATTCTTTACTCTTACATTAAAAAATTCATGTTGAAATTTAGTACACCTTTAGGCTTTAACTGCATTTATATTGTTATATTAAAAATAAAAGTACAGTTTTATTACATAGAAAGTTACTATCTTCATTCATAAAAAATAAATTAGAAGAAAGATAAAAATGTAATTTTTGAAATAGAGAGATGATAGGTCTAATTTAAAAAAAAAAAAAAAACTTCACTCCTTGCATTAGGGGTGTGCAGAACCGATCCAAACCGAACCAACCGATCCGATCCGATCCAAACCAATCAAAACCGATCAAAACCGATTACCTAATCGGATGGATTGGATAATTTTTTTCACAACCGATTTGGTTCGGTTCGGTTGTTGGATGAGACATAATTCCAACCGAACCAAACCGAACCAACCGACTATACATTTTTTAAAATATTAAAAATATTTTATAATGTTGATTTTTATGATTTTATGATGTTGAATTGTAATTTTAAGTTTGTAATGTTGAAATATTGTACTAATAACTTTAATTTGTTGGTTTTCATGGTTAGGAATAGCTATTTTTATTTTTTATGGTTTAAATTGAAGAGAAAAAAATAGTAAATTTTTTTAAAAAATTTTGTCAAAAAACCGATCAAACCGAACCGAACCAAACCGACTATAATCGGTTTGGTTTGGTTCGGTTGATGTCCAAGAGCAGATTGGATTGGATGACTTTTTTAGTCATTGGATTGGATTGGTTCGGTTATCTAAATCGTCAAAACCGAACCAATCCGCAGTTTGCTCACCCCTACCTTGCATATTTGTCATAAAGTAATTTTAATTTTTTCTTATCATAATTGGTTTGTTATCTCTCTTATTTATATTTAAAAACTTTATAGTAATTATATAAAGAACTTTATTTGAGTTTAGTCATTTAATATAACTCTTTTGTATTTAGCATTTGTATATAACTAATAAATAAAATTGGATCCTATCAATAAATAAATAAAATTGGATTAAAATAAGTAAGTATCCACAATGAGACTCTTAATTGTGATTTTATACCTTTAATCAAAGATTAAGAACTTGTTTGATAATTATTTTTAAGAACACTTTTTTGTTTTCAAAAACAATATAAACAAAAAATGTGTTTGATAACCTTGTTTTAAATCTTTGTTTTTTTATTTTTATTCTTCAAAATTTGTTTTTAAAAATTATTTCAAAAATTATTTTTAAAAACACAAAACAAAAATAATTATCAAAGAAGCCCTTAACATATTAACATATTCAAGTCCTTTTGAATTTTAAGTCACTTTGTCTTCTTTCAAACTCATGAGTTACATTTCCGGCCACAATTAAGATAAATTTGGGCTATTTCTTAGAATGAGAAGATGAGTTTAGTTAGAAGACAATCTGATGAACTCAAATTTGGATTCTTAGGAGATATAGCCACAATTAATGGATAGTATTACTCATTTACTATTACTCCAATATGAAGAAAAGAGTGCATTGCCGGAAGAACTATTTTGAAATGTCAGACTGAGATTGAAGAACAGAGTATCTCACTAAATGGTGACCAATGTTTCCCTTCCTTCTCTTCCACCCTCACTCCTCCCACAAATCTCACGCTGCAACACCATACGAGAATTGAAGCAATTCCATGCCCTTTTCATCAAAACAGGTCAAATCCACCACCTTCCAGTGGCCACAGAGCTTCTTAAGCTCTGCGCTACCTCGGATTATCGCGACACTCACTACGCCCTCTCTGTGTTTGCTCAATTGCGTGAACCCAATTGCTTTTCTTGGAACACTGTAATTAGGGCATTTGCTGAAACTGACGATGACGATGACGATGATGATGGGTCATTAATATTGCGCGCCTTCTTGTTGTTCTGTCAAATGCTTTCTGAAGGAATGGTTCAACCTAATCGCTTTACATTCCCCTCCGTCTTAAAAGCTTGCTCTAGAATGGCCGGACTGGAAGAAGGGAAGCAAGTTCATGGTTTAGTCATCAAGTTTGGAATGAATAGCGATGAGTTCATAGTTAGCAATTTGTTGAGGATGTATGTGATGTGTGGGAATATGGAGGATGCACAGATTTTGTTCTATAGGAATATTGATATGGTGAGACTGATAGATGATAAAAGGAAGCAAGACGGTAATGTGGTTCTGTGGAATGTGATGATTGATGGGTACGTCAGACTTGGGGACCTTAAAGCTGCAAACAAACTGTTTGATAAAATGCCTCAAAGAAGTGTGGTTTCATGGAATGTCATGATTTCTGCATTTGCACAAAATGGGATTTTCATGAAGTCCATAGAAATTTTTCACAAGATGCAAATGGAAGATGTAGCTCCAAACCGTGTGACTTTGGTCAGTGTGCTGCCTGCAATTTCTCGTCTTGGAGCACTTGAGTTAGGGAAATGGGTTCATTTATATGCAGAGAAGAACAAGATTCCACTTGATGATGTGCTTGGCTCTGCTTTAGTAGATATGTATGCTAAGTGTGGGAGCATTGAGAAGGCAATTCAGGTATTCCAGAAGCTACCTAAACACAATGTCATAACTTGGAATGCTATCATTTGTGGTCTTGCTATGCATGGTAGAGCCAATGATGTGTTCAATTACTTTTCACAAATGGAAAGAAGTGGAGTGTCCCCTAGTGATGTCACATACATAGGAATCTTGAGTGCTTGTAGCCATGCAGGTTTAGTTCACAAGGGTAAATCGTTTTTCAATCATATGGTTGATGTGGCTAGATTAGAGCCTAGAATAGAACACTACGGATGCATGGTTGATCTTCTGGGTAGAGCAGGTCTTTTAGAAGAAGCTGAAGAGCTTATATTGAACATACCCATAAGATCAGATGATGTCATATGGAAGGCCTTGCTTGGTGCTTGTAAGATGCATAAAAACATGGAGATCGGAAGGCGAGCAGCCGAGGTTTTAATGCGATTGGTTCGTCATGACAGCGGCGCCTACGTGGCGCTCTCGAACATGTATGCCTCAGTAGGAGATTGGGATGCAGTTGCAGAGGTGAGGATGATGATGAAAGACTTGGACATAAGGAAAGACCCAGGATGTAGTTGGATTGAGATTGATGGAGCTATTCATGAGTTTCTTGTTGAAGATGATTCCAAACCTAGAGCCAAAGAGATACACTCAATGCTGGAGGAGATTTCATACAAGTTGAGTTTAGAAGGTTATAGGGCAGATACTTCACAAGTTTTGCTTAATATGGGTGAAGAACAAAAAGAGAGTTTGCTTCACTATCATAGTGAGAAGATTGCAGTGGCCTTTGGGTTAATTAGTACATCGCCAAAAACACCACTTAAGATTGTGAAGAATTTGCGTATTTGTGAAGATTGTCATTCTTCAATGAAGTTGATCTCAAAAATTTATGAGCGTAAGATAACTATTAGGGATAGGAAGCGTTTTCACCATTTTGAGCATGGTTTGTGCTCTTGTATGGACTATTGGTAGTTTACAGATAGGCTAAATTTAGCTAAAGTTTACATGTTTGTTATAAGGGTTTCAATATAAATAAGATTGGGGCCTAAATTTTTGCATGACCAATAGATGTATTTCAAAATTGTATTGTTATCTGATTTCAAAAATTGTATTTATACACATTGCAAAACATCCTCTTAATTAATTTTTATTTCAAAAAACAAAACAACTTAACTTTCTTCCTTATCAAATTTTTTTAAAAAAACTTATATTAAAGTTAAACGTCAATTCCTATAAAAAAAAGTTAAACGGCAATTTAATTGTATTTATTGTTATATTGAAAAATAAAATTATATTTCTGTGTTATAAAAATTAATTTGATTAACAAATATAATTATGTCAAATATTTGGAAAATAAAAAAGAATATAAACAAATTAAAAAAAATCAACATAATTTAGTTTCAAACCTTTTATTATGTTACTAAAAGTTAAAACTAGGATTGAATAAACCAAAAGTCAAAAAAGAAATGTAAAATCTTAAAATTGGGAGGATATAGATAATTTGGTCCTTAAAGGATTCAGATGTTGACAATTTGGTCCCTGAAAGATCATAATTATACAATTTGGTCCCTGAAAGATTGTATCGTTTAACAAATTGGTCCTTCCGTCATCTTCAGTTAAATTCTCTTAACGGACTTGCTGACGTGGCGGGTTAATTGCACACATGGACCGTTAATTGCTAAGTAGGACATGCTTACATGGCACAAACTAAATACTGCACAAAATAGTCCCTAAAAGATTTTAAATACTATACAAAATAGTCCCTAAAAGATTTGTACGATGTACAATTTAGTCCTTAAAAGTCTTACGTTGTACAATATTTAAGTATACTACACAGAACACAAATTTCAAGTGAAACGTATGAAGATATACACATACATTATCATTATCACTTTATTCCAAATTTCTATCTACACATAACATAGTATACACATACATAAATTGATTTTGTAAGGAACTTTGGCAGTAATTTAGTGTTTTGCTAGTTTGTTTTATTACATAATATTACTTATAAAATAAAATATGTAATGTAAAGAGAACAGAGAAGCGTACAGAAAGAAAACATAGATAAGGTATAATAAAATGATAGTGTTAAATAACTTTTATTATTTAATTTATTCTTTTATTTTATATTTTAAATATCAATAAAAATTAATCTTCTTGCATTCTATATATCTATATGTATATTTTATGAATATGAATATTTCTATATGTATATAAAAGTTTCATTTTGATATAATTACAGTATTAGTAAGGAAAAAAAGTGTATTTCTCCGAAATATCTCAATGAAGTGATGAACAGAACTTTCATAAATAAATAATTAAATATAGAAGAAAACTCTCATAAAGAAGAAAAACTCCAAAACCGTTTCTTTCTGCTTTCTTTTTTCGGTCTACATTTCTTTCTGCTTTCTAACATAACCAAAGAAAGACTCGCAACGCTTCTTGGCTTCTTCCATCTTCATTGACTCCCTCCAGCTGCCATCAGAACAGGTTTTCCATCTTCATTCTTCTCTACATTTCAATTTGTTTCTCTTTCATTTTTGTTTTCCTCTGTTGAAACTTGACGTTTCGAAAGAAATTCTAGTTTCGAGTTCGACCTAGGCTTTTTAGCTCTTCTAGTTTCTATCTAATTTATATTGCAACCAATCACTTCATTATCTAAAATGTCCTATTTTCTTGGATAAAATGGGAGGTAGACGGAACATATTATTCCACAGTTGTGGGTTGTTATGATTATATCGCATATTGATAGTTTGAGGCAGAAGCATCACTGATTCAATTCAATTAATGGTATCTTATAGGGACTTATTTTCCGCTAATCTTGCTTTGAGTTATGTCATTTTCCTCTATTGTTCTTGATTCTTGAGTGTTTTCTGTATCTGTTTTGAGATTTGATGTTCTGTGTCAGGATTGCTTTACCGCATAGATCATGGATGCAAGTTCTTTGACAAGGAATTCTCAAGGACAGAACCAGAATAATGAGCAAGATATTTATTGTAGTGGTAGAACCTTGAGTGAATTACCCGATCATGTTCTTTCTCACATTCTTTCCTTTCTTCAAACAGAAGAAGCTGTTCGAACATGTATATTGGCCAAAAGGTGGGAATACATATGGACTGGCATTCCTAGGTTTTCTATTGTACAATGGCGTGGAAAGGCAGCGAACTTCATTAATTTTGTTGAAAGAGCATTTCTACTTTGTGGATCTTCTAAAGATATCAATCTTGTAGGAAAGGTGGATGGTATAAGTCGTGTTGAAGCATGGATGTCTGCTGCTGTGAGGTGTAATGTTCAAAGCTTTGCACTCCACCTTGATGTTGGTGATGTTGTAGAACCTCTATCTTGGCCTCTTAGCTTCGTTAATTGTAGAACACTGAGTTTTTTGTGTATTGATATAGAGATCATGCTTAAACTTCCTTCTCCGGTTTGCTTATCTAGTTTAAAGAAATTGGTACTTATTCAAGTTGGATTCACTGATGATCATTCAGTTCAGCAGCTATTTTCTGGCTGTCCCATCCTTGAGTGGTTAGTGCTACATGGGTGCAATTGGGAGAATGTAAAAGTTGCAAATATAAACTTTCCCAAGCTTCGGACTCTGGACATAAGAGAAATTGACTGGGAAGCCTATGATGACCCAACGAGTTCAGATAGCTGTGAGTTTGTAATTCATGCAAATGAACTCACATTGAATTATTTGGGTGAATTTTGGTATGATTTCTGCATTCTCAATTCTTCCTCTCTAGAAGAAGTGTCCATTGATACCTCTTCATATGCTAAGAGCTTACCAGGTGCTTCCTATCGAATTTATAAACTTCTAAGTAGTATCGCTAAAGTTCCATGTTTAAAGTTGTCAGGCTGTAGTACCATGGTACGTTTGCTTATGTTTACTTTTTCCAGTTTCTCTTGCAGCAAGTTGTATTGTACATCACCAAAATTTTCTGTGCTGCATTATTTATTATTATTTTTCTTACAAAGTTCACATTTTTTATTGACATTTTGTATGTTATTTTCAGCTTCTTGCTGATGCACCTAATGAACTCCTGGATAATATGCCCACATTCACTAATCTATCGCGTTTGGAGTTGCTGGATGAATCCTCAGATCTTAGGTGTGCAGGCTTGTGGAAGATACTTGAAAGCACGTCTTTCCTTAAATGTCTCGTGTTCCAACAGGTAATTTAACATTTGAAGTAGTCATTTTTATTTTATTGCTCTTTACATTGCTACGAGCAGCAGCATCTAACATTGGAATTAATGGTTTATAGGGATTTTTCATGTCTTCGGCTATTGCAATGAAGTTGGACCCTGTGCCTTCATGTTTTCTCAACCACCTGGACCGCATTTATGTAGGTGGTTTAGAAGATGCAAATGAGGTAGAGTTGAGCGCAATAAAGATTTTGCTCGATAATGCTATGGTCTTAACAAAGATGGTAATTGAGTTTGGATTCCTAGAAGAAGAAGACAACAAAAAGAAGTTTTGTATAGAGTTGTTGAAGCTGCATAGAGGTTCAAGTAGTTGCTCCATACACATAGGGGGGTCGTAATGCAAACATTCCTTGCTAATTTTCTCAAAAGTCCCTATATAGCGATTACCATGTAAGGCATCATGATCAACTATTATGTTCTTAGTGTAGACTGTAGAGAGTAGAAAAGTGAAATGTAAAAAGACTTCAGGACATTGGAAATAGTATGTGTACGAAAAGAAAAACTTGTAAATATTTTTCTGTCATCTACTATTTTAGAAGACATCTCAATTTCTTTTATTTTTCTTTTTAAATATAGGTGGTGAAGAGATTTTGTTCATCAATCATCAAGGTACTGCTGGCACTATATATATACATATATAGGTTGAATGAATATTCTAAGCAATCAAGAAACAAACTGATTTTACTAGGAAACTTGGTCAGGCATTATGAGTGTTTAGCTAGATTGTAATGTCTACTAGTTAAATATGCGAGTTTTCTTGTGTATATCTATATTAATGTAATTGTTGTTGGTGTCACAAAATATTTATTTTATAATTTAAAAATAAAATATATGATGTTACGAGATGAGATGGAAAAAAAATAAGGATCATGGACAAATTAATTGTAAGAAGAATTAAGAAGTAAATAATTTTTTTTAATTATTTTTTAAAAATATTAGAATAAGAATATTATATTATATTTTTAAATTAAAAGAAAAATATAACAGTCACGTATACTTCAAACCAAACCTCTGCATATATATATATATATATATGAAAGTAACATTTTGATTAAAATAATTATACATAAAAATGATTGTTTCTACATAAGCTTAAAGTATAAAAATTTGTTGAATCTTGTAAATATAATTATTCTCGTTAAAGGATTCTCTTATTATAATTAGTGTGTGACGCGTGTGGAATCTGTCACTTTGAATTAGTCGAGATAATAACAAAAGGACAAAAAAAAAGTACAAAAATTTGTTTTAAACTTCTATGACTCCTAAGTTTCAAATAAACACTAGATCCCAAGTTCTTAAAATTTATTTATTTTAAATAATTTGTAATTTTTTTGACAAGTGCTCCCGTGAATGGATTGGCCATGTAGTAAAATCAATATTTTCCTTTCAAAATCCACCTATTTAACCAGTTGAATGGATTAACCCAAGAACCATATAATCTGTTTTAAAAGTACTTCTCGAGACTGTTAAATTTTATAAGAACCAACCAACTGTATAATGAATCGAATTTAAAATAGAAAGGTTTAAAAATATTTTAATAAAATCTAATTTTTTTTAGTAATTATTAATTTTAACCATATCTATATTTTCTTCACTAAATTATACGGATTCGAGATCAAAACTTAAAAAATGTTAAATCTTAAAATCGGATGAGGTTTTCTACTTCCAACTTTTTAATTAGGGCTGTAAATAGGATGAGGTTTAGATGTTCAAGTTCGGTTCGTTTAAAATAAGGTGAGTTCAAATTTGAACTCGAACTTTTAAACGAACAAAAAATCGTGATCAAGCTCAGCTCGTTTAATTAACTGAGTTGTTCACGAGCTTAACGAGCCTAGCTCAGTAATTATTAACTTTCATAGAATATACATACAAATAAGAAAATTAACTTATATTTTATATTAATTTATATATTTTATCATTTTATATGTTTTATTGATTATAGCCGACTCTACGTAGTAGGAAAAAAGCTTTGATTGTTATTGTTGTTATATATGTTTTATTGATTAAAATATATTTGAACAAAATAACATAACAAATTCAATATATATGTGTAGAATGAGTGTTCATTATATATTTAAATATTAATACATGTAAGATAGAAAAAATATTTTTATATTAGGTCAAATGCTCATTTTGGTCCTCTATGTTTCACCCAAGTTCTAAATTGGTTCTGTATTTTTTAATAGTTCTATATTGTCCTTTTATGTTTCTCAAAAGTTTTATACTTGTCCTTCAGGTTTCATTAAAGTTTTATATTGGTCATTTATGTTTCATTGAAGTCTATATTGGTTCTTTATGTTTCATTGAAGTTCTATATTGATCATTTATATTTCATTAAAGTGCTATATTAATCCTTTATGTTTCATTAGAGTTTTATATTGGTCATCTCAGTATGATTTTATTTTTGGCTTAAATGACGTCGTTTGGGTGTTTTTAGTGTGTTTATGGCCACGTTAGCTATCTAATACACGTAGGAGAGATTATGTGTCCACCTTAGCATGCCACATCAACAGTTAACTTAAGAAATTGACGGACTTGAATGAAAGGACCAATTTAAAACTTCTGGGAAAGATAAAAGACTTTTAAAACTTTTAAAACATAAAAGACTAATTTAAAACTTGAGTAAAATATATAGGACCAAAATAAATATTTGACAAAACCAAGACTCAAATGTTCAAACTCGAATCATTTAATTAAACCAAGTTTTATGTTCAAATTTAACTTGTGTGATAAACAAATCGAGCTCCAATACAAACCGAGGACGAACCTTTCACAGTGATGGTTTCATTTACAACCCTATTTCTAATATAACCAAAGAGAGCAGCGCGCGCAATACCAATACTTCCATTTCTTCGCAGCTCGAAGTCCTTCCATCGTCACTTCAACAGCTGGTGCCATCATAAAAGGTTTTCTTCCTTTCATCCTTCAATTTTCCATCTTCTTTCTTCTTTACATTTCGTAAATCTCAATTTGTTTCCCTTCCATTGTTGTTTTCCTCTGTTGAAATTCTAATTTCGAGTACGACCTAGGCCTTTAAATATTCTTGTTTCTGTCTAATTCATATTTTATTGCAAGCAATCACTTGATTTCTGGAGAATGTTTACGAAGCAAGCTCAACGCTTATATAAACAAAAACTAGAGAACAATGATATGCCCTTGTTTTTTGTATTTCTACTTACAAATCCTCAGTTTTCTCTCTGATTGGTCTGTTTCGTAGCCAAAAGTTAATATTCATCCACTATAATCGAATAGAAGCTGTATTGCTTGTATTGATCCCTGGTAACATGTGTTTTCTTGTTGTTTCTTGTGGATTTTCCGTTGATTTTATGCATTTTCTACAATCATAATCTGTATTGCTTGTGTGGTTCAGTGGTTCCATTCCTAGGGAGTGAAAATTGGAAATGTTTAGGGGTTATAATGCTTCAAGGTCGAGATTAATTGGAGTATTTTTTATATTTAGAGTTTTTAAAAATGTAACGAAGGATTTAATCTACGGGGAGCAGGTTTCAAAGAGTAATGGTTGATCACTGAGGAGATTACATTCCTTTAACTGTTTGCTCATTTGGATGTATATCTATCCTTTTCTATGAAATTCTTTTTTCATTCACATATGTTTTTTAGAACAATAGTTAAAAGTATTATCTAAAATGTTATATTTTATTGGATAAAAATTTTCACTAAATCTTGTAGTGAAAAAAATGGAGGTACAATGAACATATTATTCAACAGTTATGGGTTTTTATGTTCAAATGAGGGGGGAAATTTGCAGTAGTCCATATTCATGACGATTGGTCATTGATATAACCATTATAATTAGATTATATGTTGATAGTTTGAGGGTTGAGGCAGAAGCACCACTTGATTCAATGCAATAAATGGTATCTTATAGGTACTTATTTTAGACTAAGCTTGCTTAGTGTTATGCCATTTTCCTCTATTGTTCCTGAGTGTTTTCTTTATTTTTGTTTAGTTTGGATGTTCTGTATGTCAAGCTTGCCTTACCACTTAGATCGTCATGGATGCTAGTTCGTTGGAAAGGAATTCCCAAAGGCAGAACCAAAACAACGAGCAAGATATTTATTGTAGTGGTAGGACCTTGTGTGAATTACCGGATAATGTTCTTTCCCTTATAGTTTCCTTTCTTCGAACTGAAGAAGCTGTCCGAACAAGTATATTGTCCAAAAGGTGGGAATCCATATGGACATCCATTCCTCGATTTTATATTGAACAAGGGAGTGCAAAGACCGTGGATTTCATTAATTTTGTTGATAGAGCATTTCTACTTTGTGGGTCATCTACAGATATCCATCTTGAAGGAACGGTAAATGGTTTAAGTCGTGTTGAAGCATGGTTTTCTGCTGCTGTGAAGTGTAATGTTCAAAGCTTAACACTCTACCTTGATATTGGTGATGTTGTCGAACCTCTATCTTTGCCCCTTAGCTTGGCTAATTGTGGAACACTGACTTGTTTGCGTATTGATATCTGTGTCATGCTTAAACTTCCTTCTCCAATTTGTTTTTCTAGTCTAAAGACATTGGTACTTAATCATGTGGAATTCACAGATGACCATTCAGTTCAGCAGCTATTTTCTGGATCTCCTGTCCTTCAGCACTTAGCACTACGTGAGTGCAGTTGGGTGAATGTAACAGTTGCAAATATATTTTCTCCCAACCTTCTAACTTTGTTCATAGAAGAAATTGATTGGGAAGTGTATGAGGGCCCAAAGAGTTCTGATAGTTGTGAGTTTGTAATACTTGCAAATATCCTCTCATTAAAGTATAGAGGTGGGTTTTGCTATGATTTTTGCATTCTTGATACTTCCTCACTAGAAGAGGTGTCCATTGATATCTCTTCATATGCCAATAGCTTAGGAGGTGCTTCCAATCGATTCTTTAAACTTCTAAGTAGCATCGCTGAAGAAGTCCCATGTCTAAAGCTGTCAGGCGAAAGTACCATGGTACGTTTGCTTCTGTTTACCTTTTCCACTTCCCCCTGCAGCAAGTTGTTTTGTGCATCACCGAAATTTTCTATGCTGATTTATTTATTATTATTTCCCTTAAAATGTTTGCAATTTTAGACTTTTAGTGATAATTTTTGTTGCTTTCAGCTTCTTGTTGATGCTCCTTTAGAACTCTTGAATAATATGCCCACATTCACTAATCTGTCGTATTTGGAGCTGTTGGATGAATCCACAGATCTTAGGAATGTAGTCTTGTGGAAGATACTTGAAAGCATGCCTTTCCTTGAAAACCTCAAGTTTAAGGAGGTAGTTTCACATCCGAAGCAGCCATTTTTGTTTTATTCCTCCTTATATTTCATGAGCATAGCTCTAACATATGAATTAATGGCTGATAGGGATTTTTCATGTTTTCGGCTATTGAAAGCGAAGATGAGATATTGGACCCTGTGCCTTCATGTTTCCTCGACAACCTGGACTGCATTCATATAGGTATAGAAGAAGCTAATGAAGTAGAGTTAAGTGTAATAAAGATTTTGCTAAAAAAGGCTAAGGTCTTAACAAAGATGGTGATTGATTTTGGAGCCCAAAAAGAAGATGAGAAAAAGGAATTTTGTGAAGAGTTGTTGAAGCTGCCCAGAAGTTCAAGCAATTGTGCCGTACACATACAGGGATGGTAATCCAAACATTACTTGGTGATTTTATCAAGTCGCTATATAGCCATTAACATGTAAGGCATCATGTTAAACTATTATGTTCTTGGTGTAAACTGAGTAGAAGTGGAGGATATTGGAATCCATGAATTGTGGTGTGTTTTTATAACAAAAAATAGTATGATTTCCATACATATATTGGAGAAAATGTGACTAGGCTTACAAACTTTTCATTCATATAGATTAAGAACTAATTATTTTTTGCTTTCATACATTATTTCAAAAGACATTTCAATTTTTTAAAAAAAGGTCAATGGATTTCATTCATCAGTGTAACGTGCATAATTATATGTAGAATCTTATCAGTTTTTTTGTTCTTAAGAAAATCAACAGTCTTAGTGCATTAAGGTGCTGGTAAGTGGTGGCACCATGTCATATCGGAGTTGAATGAAACATCAAAACTCAAAAGCAATAAAGAAATTCAGATTAAAAAAAAAAGCAATAAAGAAATAAACTGGTTTTATAAGAAATTCATTTTTTTTTTGGCTCTATAGTTTGCAAATTGTAAATAATTCTTGTCTACAAAATAGTTTATGTCTATAAGAAAGGCTAAAATTAACATTTTTATCTTTTAATCCTATATGAGATTGCAATTTTTTCCTTTTATGTGTGTTTTTTTTTACGATTTTTGCTTTACTAGTTGATATAATAATTTAATAAATAAAAAAAATTCATGTAAAGTTAGGGACAAAAAATATTTTTTGCATTAAAAGATTGACTTATTTGTCATTAATTTTCTTTTTAAAAAGTACGTATATAATAAAAAAAAATTACCACACATAAAGATTTTTTTTTATATGAATTCTGATATAGCTTGAGGACAAATTAGTAAGTTCACTAGTGTACCTAGAAAACCTATTGTAATTAACTAGGAAGGTTTGATAATTTTCAGTCGAAATCTCCAAAGTTTATCGTCACCAACGATGTTGTTGTCAGCCTCATACACTTTACGTTGAAATGATACTTTTGGGAATTATATTTTTGTTTTTGTGGGCAACACTAATATTTGGATATCCTATTATTAAGGATTGACTAATTCGATTCGGAACTTAATCACGTCACTTTGTTTTACAAGTGTGTTATGTGAGAATCGAATCCGAGAATTCTTATTCTCATATACTTTGTTTGCATTGTAAACTGAGTCATTATATATACTTGAGAATTATATAACACATAATCAACTAACATAATTCATATCAATATTTTACATTTTTATTTTTTTCATTTTTAATTATATAATATAGACTAGTACGATATAATTAAAAAATATTTATAAAAAGTAAATATGAAATGAAATGGATTGACCAGGGGTTGAATTTAATGGGATAAATTAGTTCCTCACAAATTCATGTTGAATCTTTGTTAAGAGAAATATTCACATTTAGTATTTGAAAGTGCCTTGAATAATATTTGATAGAAATGCACAGATAAAAAAGAAATTGATATAAAGTACTGTAGACTGTAGAGTAAAAAAAAGCACTATAAAAAAATGTGATGAGAATGTAAAACATATTATAAAAATTGTGTTTGATATGTAAAAAATATAATGTAAAATTTACTAAAATGAGCAATTTCACTTTGTAATTTTACAATATAAAAACTACCAATTGTTTTCAATATAAAGATAATACTTGCGGACCATGGGAAATAAAAAAAATGTTAATATAATATATGTATATAAACTATTATTATTAATATCATAACCCTGAATTCACAAATTTTATGTGAATTTTATATTTAAATGTATGCAATGGTTAAATGTAATTTGCGCAACTCATACGTTAACTTCATATGTGTATATAAGAAAACAAATCATCATGCTTTCAAAGGATGGAGCTTCCCTTCTCTATTTACAATACTTTTAAACAAATCATCGTAACTTGAAGAATTCACTTTTAAAAATTAGCTCGTAAAAGAAAAAAATTAAACTCCTTAAATACTCAATTGAGTATCTCATCTTATTATATGTGGACTTTAATGTTTATCTCTAATAAACACCATCAAAATTAAATTTGAAGTTTTACAAGGATGAAAAATAGTTAAGCATGTGTTCTGCTATTATTTTTACATTAATTAATAATCTTTATTTAATATGATTATTTTATTATGTAAGTTCTTTAATTAAAAAAATCAAATACATATTATTAATCAATACGTAAATAATACAGGGCAAGTGATACACACATAACCATTTTTCTTGAAAGGATGGCCATTTGCGGGAAGGTGGATGGGTGCTGTCACCTGTGGGACTGGGACATCAGTGGAAATATATTTCTGCTGCCAAATATGGGCACAAAAGAGGGGACCATGTTTTATTGTTTTTTTTACTTTGTGTGACCTTACTGTAATATTTAAATTACTTTTTTTTTTTTTGAAAGAATGACTATATATTTTAAGTTTAATTTTTAAAATGTTTTAAATTTAATTAGTCTAATATATAATAACAATTTACACTTATTGTTTTTAAAAAATTTGCATATATATCTGTTTAAGGATTTATATAATAAATTTAAAATTAAATTCTTTTAAATTTGCAAAGTTTTACTTTAGCTTTTATAAAATTAAAATTTTGCACATATAAACTTCTCATTTATTAAAAGATAAAATGCATTAGGACATACATCTTTTGAGTTATAAAATCTTATATATAGATCATCTGACCTTTTAATTTAGGAGACCCAACACTTTTATGTCTATATCCAACTGTTATCTATCACGTAAGTATATTTTGGAAAAATATTTTAAGTCATTTCACATTTTAGCAATCCCAAATTAAACAACTAAAATGACTAAAATAATATTATAATAATTAAAATATTCTCATAAATATACTTATAAGGCAGATAATGACTAAAATGACAAGAATTTTGTATTCTATTAACTATTAATTCTTGAGTTTCATGAATGAAAATAGAACATGTTGAGAGGATTGATTATCTCAATAATAAATTTTATCATACTCAAAAGAAGTCACCGATCTAATAAATATTCTAATTTGATATCAAAATCATGAAAAGATCCAAATTTAAATGACAATTTAATCATACTTACAAATTATTATTGTTTTATTTTGAGTTAAAATAATTATTTTATTTTTAAAAAGAGTTTTTTATATTAATCAAATAATATTTAATTATATAAACAGTAAGGTATTTTGATAAAAATATAATTTTTCAAAAAAAAAGGGACAGTTTAATTTTAAAATATTACAGAAGAGGAAGAAGAGATTATAAAAATTCACCTATTGTAATTATTCACTCTTTACATTTTTACATATATATTTTTGTCATATATATGCGCCCACCAATATTTCGGGGTCCACCCATCCAATGTACAGTACATTCCCTCTCTACCGCCATCCCCATAGGAAAAGCCGTTTCCTACTTCTCTGCTTCCTCTCTTTCTCTTCGATTTTCTCACCCTCCCTTCTTCCCAATGCTTACCAACAAACCCCATCTTTTGAACTTTTCCACATCCTCGCCTACCAACCCTCCTTCCCTACCCTCGCAATAATCGCCCTATAAATCCATCCTCCGCATTCTCATTCATACTTTAACCTTCAAAACCCAAGCACACTCACTCCTCTACAATACCCATTTCTTCAATTCTCATTTCTCTTCAAGCATCATGATCTCTTCAATCAAGTCCTCCTCACCATCTTTGTCCCTGACCCGCTCTGCTTTTTCAACAAACAGGAGGATTTCTGTTCAAACTCCTCAATTTCACCCATTACCCACTGGTCAGAATGTTCAATCCCAGAAACCCCTTTACATTTCATACACAGAGAATTTCAGATTGGTGGGGAAGCCCAGAAAGAGGGTTGTAGAGTGTGAGGCCTATGAGGCTGATAAGTCACGGCCTATAGAGATTAATGTTGACGAAAAGGCGGGGGTAGAGGCAGCTCAGAGGGTCAAAATTGGTTTGTATTTTGCTACTTGGTGGGCTTTGAATGTGGTTTTCAACATTTACAACAAGAAGGTTTTGAATGCTTTTCCTTATCCATGGCTTACTTCCACTTTGTCACTGGCTGCTGGCTCCCTCATGATGTTAATCTCATGGGCCATCAGAATTGCTGATACCCCAAAAGTCAGTTTGGAGTTTTGGAAGGCCCTCCTACCAGTGAGTAAATCTTGCCTCAATTGTATTACTTTCTTAGTTTACACTACATGACATGATAGATTGGAGACGTAGTAATATGACAAATTTAGTGCTTAAGTGTAATTTGATGTGGTGTCATGTCTGATAGGAGTGCTGGATATGTATTGGATATAACATAGTTCTGTTTTTGAAGTATATATGCTTAATAGCATAGCATGTAGTCAAACAAAATTAAAATAACACAATTTTGTATTAGGTAAGTAAGGACAAAGAAACTATGAACTGGGGATGGATTTTTCTTGTGTATGTTGAGTCTACTATTTATGAGTTCAAATCTTGAAAATAACCTCTCTGCGTAAGGGAAAGGCTGTGTACATATGAGACCCTACTTAGTGGGAGCCTTGTGCAATTGGCCGCCCTTTTTTTATGTTGAGTTTACTACGTCTTTTATTGACTCTACTAACATATGAGTGAGAGTTGAACAATGAAAATAACAACTTTAGTATGGTAGAATAAGGCCTTGGTGTGCCTATGTTGCCTGAGCTTATACAAGAATGTCTTGCTTAGGACAAATCAGTGAAATGATAAAAAAGACAAGGAGTGGAATTGGTTTTGAAGTATATTTCGTACTGTGATTAGTGATTTTACTGAGACAATGGGGGGTTTTGTAGGTTGCTGTAGCACACACGATCGGGCATGTTGCAGCGACCGTGAGTATGTCGAAAGTTGCAGTTTCATTCACCCACATCATCAAGAGTGGAGAGCCTGCTTTTAGTGTCCTGGTTTCAAGGTTCTTGCTTGGAGATACATTCCCTATTCCAGTTTACCTATCACTTCTCCCAATTATTGGTGGTTGTGCTCTTGCTGCTGTGACAGAGCTCAATTTCAATATGACTGGTAAGACCATACTAAGATAAAATTCACATTTCAACACTTCAAATTGCACTTGGACTAAATTGCATGTTTTGTCATGTAATAGACAGTTTTATTAGGATGTTGGAAAATGTAATCTAAACTTTAATTATATGACTATTATCTGTGTTTCAGGGTTTATGGGGGCTATGATATCGAATTTGGCATTTGTCTTCCGGAACATATTCTCAAAGAAGGGAATGAAGGGGATGTCTGTTAGCGGAATGAACTACTATGCTTGTCTTTCCATGTTGTCTTTGGTACTTCTCACTCCATTTGCCATTGCTGTGGAGGGTCCCCAGATGTGGGCTGCTGGCTGGCAAACTGCTATGTCTCAGATTGGTCCCAATTTTGTATGGTAAGTCCAATTTTCAAATCTTTGTATGTATGTAGATTTGCTATCTTCTTTATCTCAGTGATTTTGGCTATTGTATAGTTATTTTTATATGGATGACTTGATGGAACCTACATCAGCATTAACGGATACAATTTATTGCATTTCCGAAGAGCTTCGTAGATTTCTTCATCTAATGTTTATGATTAACAAGTGTGTCCTGCAAAATTTTGTAGGTGGATAGCTGCCCAGAGTATCTTCTACCACTTGTACAACCAAGTATCTTACATGTCTCTTGATCAGATTTCGCCGCTAACATTTAGCGTAGGTAACACAATGAAGAGAATTTCAGTTATTGTCTCTTCAATTATCATCTTCCACACGCCAGTTCAACCCGTCAATGCCCTTGGTGCTGCCATTGCAATTCTTGGAACCTTCATCTATTCACAGGTGCATTTTTGTCCTCTTTCTATATTAAGCTTGCTTCTTACATGTCTCTTGATCAGATTTCACCCGTGCAAAAAGAATGTGTTAAATGTGAATTCAGAAGCATGTAAGCTGTACAATGAACAATCAAAGTTTTAATTGAGCGAGCAAGAGCCCTAACAATAAGTTGTGTATTATGATAGTTTTACTTATAACCATGCTCTTTGCATGAGGGGTTGTTCTATGTTGCCATAACATGCATAAATACTGTTAAACATTACCAATCAAGTCAGACATTGACACAAAGACTTGCAACTTCCTGTGCCACCAAGAAAACCTCCTAAAACCGGTCATAAGTCGTCTGTAATCACGTTGTCCTTTTCGATCATTTTTCTATGTTCAAGTTCTTAACCTATTGGTACTAACAACTACCCTTGCATGAGTGCCATGCTTATTTTTTTGGATGGATTTATCTTAGTGACTGTGAGGGTGAGCTTTTGACCAACTATAACTGTCTATAAGGTAGCGCTATGTGACTTGGAGGTCACAAGTTCATATTCTGAAAACAGTCTCTCGACTTACACAGGTAAGGCTTCCTACATCTGACCCTCCCCAGACCTTACCTGGTGTGAGTCTCGTGCATTGAGCCGCTGCCCTTTGTTATCTTAGTGGTTGTAGGAGTGTTTGAATTAGAAGTTACTATTTTGCAGAAATTTTCTGTCTTATACTATGCTCTTCTGTTTTTGAACTAGTCTATTTCTCAGTTAGTGTTGCTTGCATTATAACTGGGAATCTGGGACATAACTAACAATTTCTTCTCTATTCCACATGCAGGCTAAACAGTAAGGCGATAATTCCGCTCAATCCATAAAAGATAAACTAAACTGTTTATGGAGACATGTAAACAAACCAGATTTGAGTCCCATTGAGAAGTTTATGTGACTATCTTACAAGTATCTTTATGATTAGTTTGGTCTATCTATTTTGAGTAGATTGAGTTTACTTAAGAAGTTTTCATTTGAAGTTATGTGGCACAAGTGATATGAAGAATGAAGTATGGATGACTCATGATTGGAGCTGGAAGTTCATTGATGACAATTTGATGTTACAGAGAAAAGCTATGCATTGTGTTCAATGGGACTTCTAGTTTAGTTTCTTTGAGGCCATAAGCCATTGTTATGGAATTTGTAATCAAGTTTTGATAGGTTTAATTGTGTAGAAGAGGTTTTAGTTCCCTTACTGTAATCTGAGGCCAAGAACAATGACTATTCAGAGTTGTTACAATTTTGAGGCTGGAAATAAACTCATGTTGTGTAAGTAGTAGTGTTTTTTTTTATAAATAGTAGTAATCTTTTGAATAAATTAATAATTTGGTCTTTAAAAGATGAAAATGTTAAATTTAGTCCATGAAAGATCTAATTTGTCTGAATTTAGTCCCTGAAAGATGGAAATATCAAATTTATACCCTAAAAGATACAATTTCTATCAATTTAGTTATAGAAAATTTGTTTGTCATATATGTTTACAGAGATTCTCAAAGACTAAATAGGATCTTTTAGTGATTAAATTTGACTTTTTCATCCGTTAGGAACTAAATACAAATTGTATCTTTCTTAATTTGAAATTTTCATATTTAATTGACTAAATTGAGATAAATTGTATCTTTCAGAAACTAAATTATTAATTTACTCTAATCTTTTTCAGGCTTTTAGTTATCTCAATTTAAAAGTATCCCTAACGTTTAAGCTTTCGATCAAATATGTCTCTAACATTTAATTGCGATCAATTATGCTCCTAATGTTTCATTTTTTAAACAATCTTACTATTTTCACTAATACTATTAAAATATATAACGGTTGTGGCTTATGTGGCGTGATACCGTTAGAGACAAATTTTCCTTATTGTTAAAGATGCGTCAATTCACCAAATCTTAAAGCAAAACAATGGCAAAAATGGCGCGCCTAATGTGATTTTTACAAATTTTGAGAGATGAAGGGTTAAGTGTGCTATTTTTGCTATCATTTTGCTCTAAAATTTAACGAATCGACACATCTTCAATAACGAAAAAAGTTCCTCTCCCACAATGTCACGCCATGTAAGTCAAAAACATTATATATTTTAACGATATTAGTGAAAAGAATAAAATTACTCAAAAAATAAATTATTGAAGACATAATTGATCGCATTTAAACATTAGAAATATATTTAATCAAATGCTCAAACGTTAAAAATATCAAGAGTAATTTAGCCTACTTTTAATTTTGTGCAACATAATTTCTATTAATATGTTTATTAGTGTCCATAGAATTGTACAATCTACTTTCCTTAGCAATATTGCATACACTTCATATCCAGGATTTTTATTAGAATTTGCGTAATAATTTTTAACTAACAAGATACTAAAAATAATTGCCTACACCTACTTAATTGTAAAATCATTAAATTAATCAAATCTATTACACACCACTCACATCACATGCTCCACTTTTATTTTCTTTTAAATTTTTTAAATGTGTTTTTTGTTTTTTTCTTCCTTTTTTTTATTTGTGGTCAATTCCTGCCTCCCTCTGTGTCCCCACACCATTACTTGAGAACAAAGCTCGCAATTTTGCAAATATAGTAACCTTTTTTTTTTGTGTGGCCAATATCAAATATAGTAACCTGACTAGTAAGAAATTAAGGCGCATTTCACAATTATTTTTATTTTATATTCTTAAAATGGTTTTTTAAAAAAATTTTGAAAAAAATTTGATTAAATTATTTAAAAATAATTTTTAAAAATTAATAATAATCTCCGTGTATAATTCTAAATATTACATATGTATTTTAGCATGTCAACTCCTTGTCTGGTGTCTTATAAAAAAAAAACTCCTTGTCTGGTGTTTTTTTAAAATAAACTAAAAATACAAATACAAAAAGAAAACATCTTTTTATTTCTCTTTTTATTTTTAGAAATATAAATAAGTTTTAAAATTTTTAAGAACAATTATAAAAAATAAATTACCAAACAAATTTTTGTATTCTTTTAATTTTAGAAATAGAAAATAACTTTTAAAAACTACTGTTAAACAAGCACTAATTTTCTTCCTTTTCCTCTTTCATCTATCTTTAGTTCTTTACGAAATATAAGTTTTTTAATAATTTAAAATTAAAAAATATCTTTTTGATGAAAGAGCCTATAAATTTTCGGTTAAAAAAATGTTTATTAGAACTGTTGTGTCATATGTGGACTGTGGAATAAGTTTTTGTTAAGGGTAGATCATGATATCTTAGTTTATTTATTTTTTGGTAAGTGAAATGGTAGCAAGGGAAAGAACTCTCAAGTACTATCGCGCAGGACACAAGTAGCATGTTGAGGAGACTAACAGACACCTAACCCAAAAAATATTTCAGTTTATTTGAAATTGTTTTAACCTATGACATAAATTTATGATGTTGTTTAACAATATAATAATTGATATATCAAGGCTCATCCAGCTATAATATTACTAATCGAATTTATAAATATACATATTAGTAATTTACTAAAAATTTTAAAAGTAAAATTAGCCCTTCAAAACTAACATCAAATCAACACAGTTGTTTGATTAATATGATCAATAAAAAAATGAATTAAAATTAAAAATTATCAAACATAAACTTCATTGATCTTATCCAGAAATTAAAATAACACATCATATTTACAATCTATTGAAAGAATTGGTCTATGATACAATTTGTTGAATGTATGCAATGCAATTTCGGCCGATAAGATTGTGACACGTGGAAAATTGTATTGCATCTCAAGTCATCTTACCCACATGTCATAATCCTATCGACCGAAATTATATTGCATGCATGCAACAAGTTGCATCATATATAGAGTCACCCTGATTGAAAATGCACTATATTATTAATTTATTGTTAATTTTTTTAAAAAGGACAAAAATAATTGAGTGATGGTACAGAAAATTGACAAAAACTCCATTTTGATCCCTAATATTTAGTATTTTTTTCAATTTAATCCCTGATATTTACTCGGTCTCAATTTGATCCATAACGTTTGTTTAGTTTTGAATTTGATCCCTTACCTTTGTAATTGATGCCATTTTGGTCCTTTCATTATCTAAGTAATAAAATGGGTAAAGAAGGAAATGTGACTATGTGAGAGATCAAATTGATATTAATTACAAACGCGAAGGACCAAATTGACAGCAATCATAAACGTGAGGAGTTAGATTGAGACTATCAATGTTAGAAACCAAATTGAAAAAAGTGCTAAATATTAAAGATCAAAATAGAGTTTTTGTCGTAAAAATTCAATCCCTTTCAAAATTCCTTAATAGAAAAAATCAAAATGAGGTGAGAAAAGAAAGAGAAAAAAAAATGGACGTCTCAACAGAAAAGAGTAAATTAATAAAATATATTACTCCTGAAAAGAAGCTAGATGGACAATTATTGGGCCATTGTGCCTCCCTTTTGCTCACTAGCCATTACATATATACTGAAAAGAAGTTTGAAGAGTGTAAGGATAAAGCAAAAGCATTAAAAAAATATTAATGGAGTTCTTCTTCTCTTCATCATTTCACATCTCTCTGCTTTTCCATATCCTCTTTCTTCATCTCTTATTCTTCTTCTTCTTCTTCACTTCATCTTCTCTTTCAAAATCTTCACACCAATCTCTCTTTCCCTCTAATTTCATCTTCGGTACAGCTTCTTCTGCTTACCAGGTTCTTCTTTCTTCTTCTTCTTCACATATATTAAAGATATTATTAAATAAAAAATTATTTATTTATTTAGTGTGTTATTTGGTTTGATTTGATTCTCGTAGTATGAAGGTGCTTATTTGAGTGATGGAAAAGGATTGAACAATTGGGATGTGTTCGCCCACGAACCAGGTGAAAAGCTACATATAGATATGTTTTTTCTTTTCTTTTATATTTAATTTATCTTTTCTTTTGGCCTGAATTTAACTTGTTCATCTTCATACTTATTCATTTTAATTTTTGATCTAGTTTCTTTATTTTCAAGTCTTTTTGTTTTTTGTATACCATATTTGAGAGTAGTCTTGAATAGGTTGGTCTTGGAATGCACTTTTTGAAAAAAAAAAAAATTTTTAAAAATATGTTTGAATTAATATATATTTTGGCTTTAGGAATTTAAACCACATAGAGCAATTCTCAATTTTAAATTTGTAAAACAAAAAGGTAAAAAAAATGAATAATGTTATTAACAGCACGCATATAAATATATAATATTCCCAAATATTTTTTGTAATAATATTGATATATTATTTCATGAGAAGTATAGCTTAATATGAAATTTCATTTTATTATTACTTATTTTTTCTAAAAAAAGTATTATAAATTTAATTTACTTTTAATTTTTTTTAAAATGGAATTAAGCCAATCTCTCCAACATCTAGTACAAAAAAATTGTGGTCCTTTTCAAGACATATGTATTGTAAATAATTTGAACTTTCTCTCTCATAATCTTTTTGAGGATGAGAAGCTTCTAGTTTTATTAATTAAAATAAATGTGCGTGCACTATTTTAGGTACTATAGAGGATGGAAGCAATGGTGATGTATCTGCTGATCAATATCATCTCTATCTGGTAACTAATACATTACAACACAACATATAATGATTAGTTGTAGATTCTTGTAGTTGATGTTACTCTTACCAACTACTCAATCAATTTTCCTTATATTATTATATATATTTGTTAGATAAAGTATATATATATATATATATATATATATATATATATATATGGATAATATAGAGTTTTTTAATTTATTAATAATTAATTTCTTAAAATTTTGAAAATTGTACACTATATTTTTTTTAAAAAAAAAAGTTAGATGATATTACATTTATCAATCACCTATCTTATTTTAAAAATTATATTTCATACAATTGATGTTTGATACAATGATAAACAAACATCTAGCTCTTAAGCTTCTAGTCTATTTTCTATCAATAAAGTATTAAGGGTATTTTCACTAGTAAGAAAAGTCAATAGAAATGGTGACTCCACTTATTTTTTTATTTTTTTCATTTCTGTTAATTTTTAAAAAAAATAAGAAAAAAATACAAAATATTTATTATATCCCTCTAATTTGATATAATTTGACATAATTATAACTCTCTTTTCTTTTTATTATTTTAATATAAGGGGTAAAATGGTCATTTTAATACATTTCCTTTCTATTTTCGTTATCAAACTTTTACTACTAAACACATCAAATGCATTCTGTTTCTATTTCCATTTCTATTTCTGCCAGATGAACGTGTTCTAAAGCGTTTATTTTATGCAATATATATTTATTTTGAAACAATAAGTTATGTTATTAATCATCTTTAGTTCTTTACTGCTCACGTTGAAACCTAATAATTAGTATAAATTTAATTAAACTTATTATATATATTAAAAATAAAAATGTCATTTTCTTTTGTATAAAAAATAAATTAATTAAAAAATTTTCATTTGATGAAAGATTTTGCCACGTTTACATTTTACCACACTTGGGACGAATTGACACTTGACAGCGCAATTCGAACTACCTAGCCAGATTATAATAATTTCAATTAGAAAAGACAAAAATATATTTTGGTCCCCAAACTATTGAGTTTTTATCATTTTTCCCTAAAATTTTGTTTATTATCAATTAGATCCTTTTTTTAAAACAATTATCAATTATATCCTTAAACTTTCAATTTACAAGCAATTTTACACTTTACTCTAACTCCATCTAAATAATCAACAACAAATATAAATGGGATTATCAATGTAGCCTTCAATGATAACTGTATTGTCAATTTAAAAAAAAAATTACATTATATTTTATATATATCAAATATATTTTTTATCATACTTTTTAACTCTCCTAATTTTCTACTCACTTTTCTCTACAGTACTTTCCTTTATTTTAATTTTCTCTATTGTACAGTACTTTATTCTATAATACTTTCTTTACAATATTTTATATTTGTGCATTTATACCAAGCGTACCTTAATTAATTCTATGTAATAAAATAAAATTTTTTAAATATACAATAAAATAAAGTAATTGAATAATTTAATCAAACGAATCAAACACTATCTATCTATATGGGCCCGTGTCATATCTTTTTTGTTTTTTCTTCTTTTTTTTAATTTTATACAATAAAAAATAGTTAGGTGTTTGGTTGTGCAGATGTTGAGCACAATTTTAACTGTAATTTAATGTTCTCCTACAATATTCTTTATACTAAATATATCTTGCTTTTTGTAATGTAATAAAATTATATTTTGTCCTTATTATTTTACTTACTTTTATTTTATTTTCACTTGATAAATTTATTTTACCTACTTATATTTTATTTTTATTTACATTCTCAATCCCTCTCATATTCAAGTAGGATAACTAATGGAGGCCATAATGTATAGTTTCCATTAACATTTTAAGTTATGGCCGAAAAATAGACATTTTAAATAAAAATACCATAAGTAATATTTTTCTTATCTTTTTTTTTTCATGGATATAAAAACAGGAGGATATAGATTTGATGGAAGCTATCAAAATCGATAGCTATCGTTTTTCCATTTCATGGGCAAGAATATTACCAAGTACGTATGCTTCTCCATCTCTTTTAAGTTTTAACAAACTCATCAACGTTATATTCCAATTATTCATGTATAAATAAAATTTTCTATTAAATGAGGTTTGTTCAAGTGGTAAGTGATTTTGTATATTTTAAAATAAAATTTTAAATTCTAGATTTTGTAAATGCAAAGCCTCTCTCCTCATAATCAAGTGTGCAACGTGAATCAAATACAAATTAGTCGAGATAGTTCCTCAGCAACTAGATGGACAACTAAAAAATATTATTTTAATACAAAACTCAGAATAACTTTTAAAAGTAAATTATGGGGTTTTTGCACCGTTATATACCAACAAAAAAATTTATACACAAATTCAGCAACATTTTAAAATTATCTACAGATCTATACTATTTTCATTGTGCACCTTCAAAAACGTCATCATTGAGGGTATTTTGTTGAATTTTTGGGACGAAAAAGCCCTCAGTGAGGGCGTTTATAGAGTCAAATGGTCAACCCTATAAATGCCCTCAGTGGGGACATTTTTAACACTAATATTTACATGAAAATAAGTGTGATAAAATTGTAAAAAAAGCCCTCAATAAGGGCGTTTATAGGGTTGACCATTGACTCTATAAACATCCTTACTGAGGGCGTTTTTCTTGTCAAAAATTAAGAAGAACGCCCTCAATGCACAGTAAAAGTGGTATATATCTGTAGATAGTTTTTAAAGGTGGTTAAATTTGTGTATATGTTTTTTATTTGGTATATATCCGTTCAAAAGCCTAAATTATGAACATCAAATAAAAGATTTAATGGGTCTTATTTTAGTCTTTAAAATATTAAATTTAGTATTTGATTTTTTTGTCAAAAATTTTTAATGATTAAATTGAGATAAATTATATCTTTCAAGAATTAAATTTGATATTTTTATTTTTTAAAGACTACAGTAAAACAAATTATATTTTTATTGGACTAAATTTAATATTTCAATTTTTTATAAACTGACATATTACATCTTTTAAGAACTAAGATAATCATTTATTCATTTTCATAAAAAAAAATTATTGGAGTTGTTTGTAATAAACTCACAATGCAGGTTTTTTCTGTTTTTATGAACAGAAGGAAGATTTGGGGAAGTGAACTTAGCTGGTATTAACTATTATAGCAACCTCATAGATGCTTTGCTACTCAAAGGTTTGAGTTTTATTCTTATTCTAATTTTCATCTCAAATTTCTATTCTTCTTTTATTAAGAGAAATAATACTTTGAAATTTGCTTACTATTATTAATAATTTATTTCCTAAAAAATTATATCTCTCTTATTTATTCTAAAACTATCAAACCAGTTAGACATGCCAGTCACGACCCGGATTTGAATCAAGTAAAGTTATTTTACTTAAATTTTACGATTTAAACCATTGATCGATTACAACACAATTTTATCTTAATTGATCAACAGTTCAATTTAACTACATCAAGTAATTTTATATAAACTAACTTTATGTGATTTGCTTCTGTCATGACCCAGCTATCATTATATCAAACGTGGCGGGCTTTTTTTTTTTTTTTTTACTTTTATTGAGTATTTTTAGTTATATTAAACTACTTAATTAGATTGTGTGACATTAAATCAATTTATTTCCTTATTGTTTGCTTTGCTACTCACAGGTATCCAACCATTTATAACATTGTCACACTTTGACATCCCTCAAGAACTTGAGGATAGATATGGAGGTTGGCTTAGTCCCCAATCACAGTAAGCAATTAGTTTAATTTATCTCTTAATTAATCTTCATTAATCATCAAAATTTCAAAAATTCAAGTTTTAATATTGTATATTGTTTCAAAATTCACACATATCAGTCACCACTTTAATTACTATAATAATGGTCACTTGATTTTTCCATGAGTTTGAGTAAGTTTTTCAACATGTAGTTCTTTATATATTTGTTGTGAAGTTCTATGATCAAAATAAATTGAAGCAAGTGAGAAAAGAATTTTTTTAAAAAAATTAATTATGAAAAATTAAAGAATTTAATGACAAAGATATAAAAATTGTACATAATTTTCTTTACAAAATTAGTATTTCTTGAAAGATTAAATATATCTCAATTTAGTCCCTAAAAGATGAAAATATCAAATTCAGTCTCTGAAAAGAACAATTTATCTCGATTTGGCCCATAAAAAATACAATTTGTCTCAATTTAATAATTAGAAAGCTTTTTTGTTAGTTATATTAATAGAAATTTCGAAGGTGCAGTTTATTTTAATTTAATCCCTGAAAGATGTAATTTATCTCAATTTAGTCCCAAAAAATATTTTTTGTCATTTATGTTCATAGAAATTCCTAAGGACTAAATTGAGGCAAATTGTATCTTTTATGGACTAAATTTAACTTTTTTATCTTTCAGAGACTAATTAAATTGAGAGAAATTGCATCTTTCAAAGACCAAAATGCTGATTTACTCTAAATTTGTTTGAAATTTGAATTGATTATGCAGGGAAGACTTTGAATATTTTGCAGAGGTGTGTTTTAAATACTTTGGTGATAGAGTAAAGTATTGGGTGACCTTCAATGAACCAAATTATTTAGTTATATTTGGTTACCGTACTGGTATCTACCCACCATCTCGTTGCTCTCACCCTTTTGGAAATTGCAGCCATGGAAATTCAGAGTCTGAGCCCTTTCTAGCTGCTCATAATATTATCCTCTCACATGCAGCTGCTGTTAATCTATATAGAACTAAATTTCAGGTAATTTTATTTAGACACAGAAAAAGAACTTACATATTGGGTAAGAAACTCCAAGGTTTTTAATTCTTAATCTTTGAAGAATTCAAAACAAAGGAAAATGAACTGTAATTTTGACATCTCTACATAAAAAAGAGAGTGTAATTTAGTGTTCATTTTGAAGATTAGAATCAAACCCCTTAATCCATCAAATGTTTTGAATATTAGTCAATCAAATAATTAATAATATTTTGAAGACTAAGATTTGAATCTAAGGTGTGTTTGGCTGGAGGTAAAGGAAAAACAAGGTAATTTAGAAACCTTTTCCTTGTTTTCCGCAATCTGGAACACACATTTCGACCATAAATCTGCAATTTGTCAAGATTGATGATGGAGATCCCTTAAAGTACTTTTTGTTTGGAATTCTAAATTTTGAAAGGGGAAAAATGAGAGATTTTGCACTAAGTATATTGACAGGTTATTTGTAAATCTTTCAAGCTCAATCAAAGACCAGTTCTAACTTCTAACGCTAAACTAAGACATCATTTCCTCATTTAAATTTTCATTCAGAAAAATAAATACAAACATCTTGAATGGCTTTTTAACATTTAAAAAAACTAGAATCAAAATGACATCTTGAATAATGGCGCATTAATCCAGAAAGAACAAGGAGGGAAGATAGGCTTTGTGTTGCACTTTGACTGGTTTGAGCCCTACAGCAATTCTACAGCAGACAAATTGGCTGCTGAAAGAGCACTATCATTCACAATAAGTTGGTAAGTTCCCCACAACTTATTATTTTCGTTTATTCCCAGATAAAAGTTTAGTACTACGACTCTCTATTCATTTAACGTCATTTGTTAATATTAATAGGAATCCACGCTGATGATAAGGATTCACCCTAAATAGAATAGAAACCAAATTTTTATTAATATTGACAAATGACAAGTAATAAATGGTGAGAGTATCAAATTTTCATACCATCCTCAACTAAAAAAGGCACAATGTTTGGTTCCTCAAAAGTACAATTAATAATGCAGGTTCTTGGATCCAATTCTTTTTGGAAGATACCCAGAAGTTATGGAGAAGACTCTAGGAACCATCTTGCCCAAATTTTCCAGCAAAGACAAAGAGAAATTGAAGAGTGGATTGGATTTCATTGGCATCAATCACTATGCAAGTTATTATGCTAGAGACTGCCTCTCTTCAGTTTGTGAACCTGGGGTTGGGGTCACAACAACAGAAGGTTCATATTCAAGATCTCAACAAAAAAATGGTGTCCCAATAGGAGAACTTGTAAGTATATATATATATATATTCTTCACCCAAAAATTTACATCATGATAAGCATAACAAGTATATAAGCTTTTATGTTCATTTATGATTACGGGTGAGCGTGGGAGTTGTTGTAAGGTTGTTGTCATCTGACATGGAAGTCATGTATTCAAATATTTGGAAACAACGTAACCTCTAAATTTGTATGGGTAAAGTCAAACAATCTCTCTGCTTGTACAAGTCTAAGGGTAAGGTCGTCAGGTGCGTACATCTGACCTTTTCTAGGCCTCACCTGGTGGGAGCCTTGTGTATTGGGCTGTCCTTTTTGGTGTGAGCTTTGAAGCAACAGTAAGGTTACTGTTATGTGACTTAGATTCAAATTTGGGAAACAGTCTTTCTGCTTGTAAGGTAAGGCCGTGTATATTTGACCCTCCTTAGATTCTACCTTATGGGAACCTCGTGCGGTGGGCCGCATTTTTTGTTGTTGAAGAATTTGGAATCATCCTAATTTATTTTTTTTTATATTGACAAAGTTGGTTCTGAAGCTTCTGAAATTATAATGCAGACGCCGTTTGAATGGCTAAATTTTTATCCAGCAGGCATGGAGAAAACCATCACCTATGTGAAAGACAAATACAATAGCACTCCAATGTTCATTACTGAAAATGGTAAGTACTAAGGCAGTAAGGCACAACCTAGTAAGCCATTTTATCAAATTTATGTGTATTTCTGAGAGTCCATACAATTTGTAGGGTATGGAGAATTGAAACATCCAAATTACACTCATGAAGAACAACTTAATGATATTAAGAGAACTACATACATGGAGGGTCACTTAGACAGTGTTCTGGCAGCAATAAGGTAAAGGAAAAATTGTTAGGCTATATATATCATTTGTGTACTGACCAATAATATTTATCTATTTATTTTTATTTTTTTTAACATGTCGACCATCAAGTTTGAAAAGTAAAAAAATTCAGATGAATATTATTATTCAATGCACAAATGACATGGCGCTAAACCTGCACTTTAAAATTTCTTTAAAGTAAGAATATAGGTAAAAGTATATTTTTAGTTCTTAATACTATAGGATGTCAGTCAATTTGGTACATAAAATTTGTTTACTATAGTATATTTTTAATTTGTAAGCAATTTTGCTCTCTACTCTAACTCTATCTAAATAATTAACAATTGATACATATATGAGTGTCCACGTAGCTTCCAATGTAAGAATATAATGTTAAATAAAAAATTTAGCTACAACGAGTTTTGTCATTTAAATTGACAAAATAATGTAGCTAAATATATGACTTAGCATCACAGTCAATATTGGAGGCCTCATGGACCCCCCACATCTGCATCGATTGTTAATTATTTAGACGAAATTGATTTGAAATGCAAAATTACTTGCAAAGTAAAAGTTTAAGAATAGAATTGACATAAACCCTATATATATAGTTTAGGTAATAAAAAGATACTTTTGCCTAAGAATATATAAAGGCAATAAAATCATACAATAAACAAAGCCTTTTTCCTATCATGGGGGTCGACAATATGAATCAAGCTATATATACCAACACGTTCTATGACTGATTAACATGTTTATATCGCTAATTCATATCGTTAAAGATTTGACAAAGTTTTACGGAATAAAAAAAACAAGTGCCTTATATTGTTGTGTATGTTTGAACCATTTGACAGGAAAGGAGCAGATATGAGGGGGTATTTTGTGTGGTCCTTGCTTGACAACTTCGAGTGGAGATATGGATTTGGAGTAAAATTTGGATTATATCATGTCGATTTTGGCACACAGAAGAGAACTCCAAGGTTATCAGCAAGTTGGTACAAGCAATTCATTTCAAAGCATAGAGTTAATAGCATGGAAAACAGAATTTGGAAGAAGCAATTCAAGGCAAACACTATGCTCAGAACGCTAAAACCAGAGCTTCACAACCAAAACTACCAGTCATTGTCATATGGATAAATTCTATTTACCTCTATTTATGTTGTTTAAATTGAATATATATCTGTTTGATTTGGGTCGGGTGAAGATGAACTTGAATCGTAAAATCGCAAAAGTTAATAAATTCAAATATTTAAAATACTTCATATAAATCTGCTTAAATTATAAATTTTCATACATACTTATGAGAAATGACCGATCAATCCAACCCATACTGAACGGGCCCTCGACCGTCCAGCTATCTAGCAGTTAAATTTCAAGTGTACCTTCACGCTACCGCTTGACACTGTAGATTTCCCAATAACATTGTATACTTCTGATAGTTCCTAATCATAATTGATTAATTTCCATGTTTGAGCCCTTATATATTTTCAAAAATTGAGAGTTGCATAAGCATTAAGAAACACAAATTCCAGCAACACATAACACGTTCGTTGTTTTCTTGTAGTAACTACCCAGAGCTCAATTTCTATGCATATATAATTAGATTTTAAGAAAACCCATACCCAAAAATCCTATTATAAAGCATACATTTGTACACGATAGAATCTTACCATCTCACACTATTTATTTATTAAATTCTTAATTAAAGGTGAAATGCTCTAAATTATTCAACTCGACCCCACATTACTCTTAAATTATCTTCCCAACCAAATCCTTAATAATACTGAACGGGCTTATGCTTGATATTTTAGGCAAATAGATGAGATTTCATTTGGGTTGGACTGGGTTAATAAGTTTGATTAGATACAAATTTTAAATCTTAGTTAAAATAGGTGAGGCAACATAAATTACACGAGTTGATTAATATTACACTTATGGAGAGAAGAACTATCCTTATCTTTCTCATTACTAATCAATAAAATTCAACATCACACAGGTCACTGTCAGTCTGTCACCTCATCCTTATCTTTCTCATTTTCCTTATCTCCCTCCTTTCCATTTTTTTCATTTTTTTTCTTCCTTTCCGATCACTTTTAATTTCATGCTTGATTCTAGTATAAAATGTGTTGTGATTCCTTCTAGATGACAATATTTTAATTTGGTCTCTCTAAAATTTAGTTCCTGTTAATTTTTTTTATTATTAATTTAGTCTTTATTACATTTTTCTTTTTAATTTGATTCTTCTTAAATGTTTTTATTATCAGTTTGATCTCCCTAATATGCAATATAATATTGCCATTATTCTTATATTATTTTACTTATTAACAGTTGTGATACAAATTATTAATACATAAATAAAGTAAAAAATATATACCTTTCTATCATTAAATTGGCTAACTAAAAAAAATATTATTTATTGATATACATCAATCTTTAGATATTTGGACTTATTAAAAACTATATATTTAGTTTAAATTGATAGATATCATAATATATATATATATATAGGAGACCATCAAATTTAGTAGTTTTATAGAAATTTAAATGTATTGACTTTCTTGAGGTTGATGCCAAGGGCTTTGGCCTCGGCGGTTGTAGCTTGCTAGCGTTTTGCTGGTTCCTTTTATAAATATTTTTATTAATGATAAATGTATAATTACATAAAAGATAATATTCAAATATACAAATTCCTGAAGTAGTTTGAGTCAATTTTTATAGTTTACTGGATTATTTACACATTATCTATAATTTAAAAGGTTATGTGCATTTTAATTAATTTTTAAAAAATAATATATTAAAAAGAAAAAGAGTAAACTTAATTAAAGAAAATCTAAATTTTAGAAAAAAATATTTATAATAATTTTTTTTATGAATATTTATAATAATTTTCAAATAAAAGTCAATGTTATTTTTTTTTTAATTTTTGGGAATGACAATTATTTTATCATATGATATTATAATTTAACCATAGTCAAAACAAAATATTATAATGATTTAAGCTATTTAATTTAGAATAAATACAAATAAAATTTTAACTTCAAATAAGAAACCTATTTTAAAATATTAAACAAACGAGATTCTCTTTTTTTTTAAGAAGAAAAAAGTGACCTGACGTCGTCCTTAGAAATTAAGAATCACATGCCAATTGGTCCCTCAAACAAAACATTAAAATTTTTGAAATTGGATCCAGTGTAATTCCCTTACATGTAATTTTGGTGCAATTCCTTCAAAATATACATTTTTATTTCATTTTTGAAGCACTAATACGGACTTACTCTAACAATAACTCACTATAAATGGATTTTGGACGAAATTATTATTAATTTTGACAAATATCATCACTAAATAGTCTTGTGAGACTATTTTTCAATATCAATATCAATTTAGTCCCTAATTCATTTAAGGTGATGATATTTGTCAATATTAATAATAATTTGGTCTCTAATATATTCATGGTGGATTATTGTTAGTATGAGCTCATATTAGTACTTAAAAAATGAAGTAAAAATTTACATTTTAAAGGAATTGCGTCGGAATTGCACGGAAGGGAATTGCACCGGATCCAATCTCAAAATTTTCTGATTCTCTGTGTTTTTATAAGAGAGAAAGAGAAAAGGAAAAAAAAAATTTAATTTTTTTCTCTCTCATTTTTCTTCTTTCTATTTCTCTCATAACTCCACAAAAAAATATAGAGAATTATTTTAAAAAATACACTCTCAATTTATGTACTAGAAAGAGGTTATTACCAAAAGGGTTGGTCCAGTGGTGGCCGGTGGGAAACCAAAATAAGGAAAGATGATGTAATCGATTGAGAAAATTAACATTTCGACCCAGTATAATTTATTTCAATTTAATCATTAAAAGATAAAAATATTTAATTTAATTTTTTAAAAACACACTTTTTTTTATTTAATTCATAAAAGATAAAACTATCAAATTTAGTCCTAAAAAAATACAATTTATTTTAATTTAAATTTTTATAAGGGCTAAATTTAGACAAATTTTAATTTTTAGAGACTAAATATAACATTTCTATTTTTCAAAAATTAAATTAAGACAAACTATATTGGAACTATATTTTACATTGTCATCATCTTTCAATGATTGATCTAAGCTCCGAAAATCTTGGGAAAAAATTTCATAAAAACTAATTGAGACAAATTTTATCTTTTAAAAATTAAATTTAGTATTTATATATTTTTATGGACTAAATTATAGATTAATTTACATTTTCATGGATATTAAACTATCAATTTAGCTGGTTGTTACTAAATATCACACTCACACGTCAACATTGAGCACAGAGGTATATGTTTTAGTAAAAGGCGTTAGAGTTTTTTGGCTTTTTGCTCACCGAACGACTTTGACAGATATTTTGCATATCTCTCCCGATATTGAGTAAAAGTGTAATTAACACTTTTTTATAAGCACACACAAGCATAGACACGAATCACACACAAATGCAAATAATGAAGCTTCTTCTTCTTCTCTGCTTTCTTCTTCTTCACACAGCTTTCTCATCAAATCTCTTGGATCAATCTTCTTTTCCCAATGATTTCCTCTTTGGGACTTCCTCTTCTGCTTATCAGGTTCATATCATCATCATGAAAATTCTATGTATTTTGCTTTGTATAATTATATTTTGGAATATTTGAACAGTATGAAGGTGCTTACTTGGCCGATGGAAAAGGACTAAGCAATTGGGATGTCTTCACTCACAAACCAGGTCACAAAAATTTTATATATCTCTGCTCTGATTTTTTATTTTTAGTTAAAATCAGAGTGCGTAAGAAATCGCCTATAAATTGAACAATTTCAAATCTGAAAGCTTCACTTCTGGAAAAAGACTCGAGCAACTGAAAGATCTCACTTTTCCTGCGTGAAAAGGAAAGGAAAAATAAAAGTAGCAATTTGTTTCGATGGATTGAATTGAACCTTCTTAGCAAATACTAAGGTACAAATATCTCTAGGCATAGGCATATATATATATTTAGTTCTATAAAATTTCAAGCAAATTTTGGAAGAGATCGGATCTCTACGTTAGACGATAAAGGAGTATATGGATGACCCCAAGAGAGAGAAACAGAGCAGAAATGGCGTGACTCACCTAATCACCTTAACAAACAAAAAAAGTAGCTAATTTTTTTTTTCTCCCTTTCTCTCTCTTTCTTTTGACTGATGGATTTCTCATTTTCTCTCCTTACTCCACCTCATTGTTAATACGTATGTTCATATAAATTATATATTTAAAATAATATTCTTGCAGACTATAAATAAAAAATTAATGAAGTGGGTAAAATATAAAATATATAATTTAAATTGGCAAGTCCATGTTTAAAAAGAAAAAATAATAGTAAGATATACATATACGACCTCACGTTGATAGGAATGGACAGGGCGCACTATCTATCTTCTTTCTTTAAATTCGTAAAGGATTAGTCCTTAATCTATTAGGTTAGGATATCTTAAAAAACCAAAAAAAAAAAAAAACTCTATCTTCTTTTCTTATAAGAGTACCTCTCTTCATTATTTTTCTTTATCTTCATCATTTTCTCCTCTTCATCACTTCTATTCTTATTTTCTTCACATCACGTTTCTCTCAGGGCTTTGAGAGGGTAGTTTGAGAGTGATATGGAGTCATATGGGATGGTTTAGAATCATAAACTTTTAATTGGATGTTTAAGCTAAGTGAGTAATACAAAGAGACGGTTTAAGATGATTTGAAAATCTTTTTAAATCATCCAACATCTTAATTTTCAAACTCCTAAGCGTTTGGGGTATGTTTGGTGTAAAATCCAAACAGTACAATCTTGGTGTTTCACGATTCCTAAAAAAACTTTACATAATATTTTATACATACCAAACACACTTTTTATCATACTTTTTCTTTCTCCTAATTTTTCTCTCTATCTCTCTCCTCACTTTTCTCTACAGTACTTTCTTTTATTCTACAGTACTTTACTCTACAGTACTTTCTTTACAGTACTTTACATATGTGCATTTATACCAAGCGTACCCTTGGTACAAGGTTTAGAAAAATAATCCTCCAAGGATTATTTCTTTAGATTCCGTGTTTGATACAAGATTTAAAAAATTAATCCCGAGAATCTTACATTCCCAAATTATTCTTATCCTATGTTTCTTCATGTTTTTAATCTCATTCCCGGGATTAAGATTCCTAAGATTAAAAATCTAACTCTTGTACAAAATGCAGCCGGGTTTAGAATAGTCTACAAAGTTTATAATATTTAATTTCATTATTAACTCTATTTTTGTCTACTTTTATTCATTTATTATAAGGGTAAAATTATCTACTACTTTCTTCATTTTTTTAAAACTCTCTATCAATAGAATGATTTGTTTAAACCATTCCATCCCGCATCACTCCGTCTTCTTCCTCTTTTATTCCTCCACCTCCGACCCATACCTTTTTTCTTTTCTTTTTTTTCAGCCCCGACGACTTTTCTGAAACCAATTTGGACCGTTAAATTACCCGTTTTTATCGGTTATTGGACTTTTTTTTAATCGTTGACTAGTTTTCCTTAACTTCAGTTTTGAGGTTATTACGAACAGCTCCCATAACTGGTTCACGAGTTTCCCGATCGCACCAGCCAGTCCGGTCAATTTTTAAAACCATGGTTGGATATAACTTAATTAGCTCATTCTAAACAGATATTAGATTTAGGATTTAACATTAATTACTATTAATTTTGACGCCTCCTTTTTTAGGAATTTAAGGTAATATTGGGAAATGATTTTTTTGTAGGTCGAGTGGTTGATGAAAGTAATGGCGATATTGCCAATGATCAATACCATCGCTATCTGGTATCTCATCCAATTCCCATGAGATTCTTTTTTAATATTATAATGAGCCAAAACCATTATACTGAAAATTTTGAATGTGGACTAATTAAAACAGGAGGATATACATATAATGGAATCTCTTAATGTCAACAGCTACAGATTCTCAATCTCATGGGCTAGAGTTCTACCAAGTATGCTTCTCTCTCTCTCTCTCTTTCTAACACTAAACATTTCAACTTCCCTAGAGTTTTTTTTTTTTTTTGTTTATTAATTAATTTAGATTTTGAATTTGATTTGATGATGAACAGAAGGGAGATTTGGAGAAGTGAACATGGGTGGAATCAATTACTATAACAACCTAATTGATGCTCTCCTACTCAAAGGTTTGATTTTTAAGCTTTGCTATCATCTTTATTAGATGAGACAAGGGAATTGGAAAGAGAATAAAGGGCAATGGAAATGAGAGGAAGGATATATATATGCCAAAATTCACAAAATCTCTCACGGGCACAGAATTCAAACTTCGCTCGCAACTTCCTGAATTTTTAATTTTGGGCACAGATTCTATATTTGTTAAGAACTCTGTCTCATTAACAAACACTTTTTCACTTTAGTATTTTTTTTAGTTAATTGAAAACTATTTTAATCAAGTATTTGGATATTGGACTAATGGGTAACGGGGAGAGTGAATCTTTTACATTAAACAAGTTGATAAATTGTTAAAGTGAGGAGAAAGAATGAAAGAGAAAATTGATAGAGTAGAAGCCACACGGCCACAACTTTTTTCTCTCTCTTCACTTTAGCAATATAATTTATCAACTTACTTAATATAAAAGATTTACTCTCGATAATGGGTGGTTGATTGAGAATTTTTATAAAATGACCAAAATATTCTTAGATTCAATTAGCTTAAAGTAAAATAAAATGGAGCGTAAATGAAAAGTGATTTACTGAATTATAGAAGTGATCATTTCTAAAACACCAATTACTAGAAAAATAGAACTTAAATTGTTAATTTCTGCGTGACACACAGGAATCCAACCATTTGTTACACTGTGGCACCGTGACATCCCTCAAGAAATTGAAGAGAGATATGGAAGTTGGCTAAGTCCTGAGTCACAGTAAGCCAATTATCATCCATAATCTCCATTGATTATTAATTCTTTAATTAATAATATATATATATATATAAATATCTTCATATATATGTTAAGAAATTTGAGTGATGTGTGTATTGTGGATGCAGGAAAGATTTTATGCATTATGCAGAAACATGTTTTAAATACTTTGGAGACAGAGTAAAATATTGGGCTACTTTGAATGAGCCAGATATGTATGTGACAAATGCTTACCGTTTTGGTGTTTATCCTCCAGCACGTTGTTCTGCCTATTTTGGTAATTGCACAAAAGGAGATTCACAGAAAGAGCCATATGTGGTTGCCCATAATATGATCCTTTCACATGCAGCTGCTGTTCATATTTACAGAACCAAATATCAGGTAAACTCTAACGACTTCGGATCTTCTGTTGTTCATGGTTGTACTGTTTGGAATTGTGGCTAACCGGACAACAACATTCAGAAAGAGCAAGGTGGCAAAATTGGCATTTCATTGCATGTTGATTGGTATGAACCCTACAGAGATTGCATTGCAGACAAATTGGCTGTCCAAAGAGCACAAGCATTCACTGTATTTTGGTAACTTTCACTTAACCAAATGACTTTTTTATCCCCTATTCAACTTCCATACAAAGAAAATAGACTAAACTATCATTTTGATCCCTGAAACATATAATCTATTTCAATTTAGTCCTCAAACGTAGTCCCTCTGAGACAATTTGTATCTCTTTTAAGAACTAAATTTGATATTTTGATCGTCTAAGACAAATATTATACTTTTGAAGGAGTAAAATGATAATTTAGTCAAGAAAATACGAGAATTGTCACTAAGATTATATTAATGCAGGTTTACGGACCCAATCATATTAGGAAAATACCCTAAAGAGATGGAGGAGAGTCTAGGAAATATCTTACCCAAATTTTCCAGTAATGAGAAAAAGAAACTGAAGCAAGCAGGTTTGGACTTCATTGGCATAAACTATTATTCAACATACTATATCAAGGACTGCCTCCACTCAAAGTGTGAACCAGGACCTGGAATCACAAGAACAGAGGGTTCAATTCAATCTGGGACAGAAAAAAATGGAATCCCACTTGGAAAACGAGTACGAACTCTTTTTTTTCTACATGTTTCTTTCTGTCTCCAAATTTTAATTGCGGTCTATTGTACTATTAATCTTTTATTTTTCGAGTAGTGATGTCCTTTTCACTTATACTATCTAAATAGATAACTGTGGTGCAGATGCAGCGTTACACGTGACAAAAAAAGATTACACTTTGGCCCTTCTTTAAGACTTTAACCTTAAAAAATTCAATTTAGTCCCTTTTTCGTTTTATTCCCTTAAGGTTGAATAAGGGACTAAACTGAATTTTATAATGTTGAAGAAGTGGCCAAAATGTAACTTTTGCCATGTGTAACTCCACATCATCATCCACCCTTATCTATTTAGAAGGTGTTAGTGAAAAGGCCAACATTGCTCAAAAAATAAAAGATTAAGAGTACAGTTGACCGCAATCAAAATTTAGAAGCATAATCAACCGAAGCCTCAAAATTTAGGATACCAAAGATATTTTTATCTTTTCAAAGTAAAAATATAAAAGAAAATTGCATCCAAGTCTAATTCTTATATTTTTACTTGACATTTTTATCTTCATTTTGACTTCTAAAGCTCTCACAATATCTTGCAGACTTCGATTAATTGGCTAACTGATTATCCCATTGGCTTTAACAAAATTCTGAACTATTTAAAGGACAAATACAGCAACACTCCAATGATTATTACTGAAAATGGTAAGCTCCCGAGTGCCTTAATTTTACATATTAATCACTTTAGTAATCATATTGTTGTTTTACACATTATTCAGTTAGCCGGTTAATATACAACATTAATGCACTTTATACAGCACTTTAGAGAATTCACTCTTAACCAAATGTTATCAAATCCTTTGAAGTGCTTACAAATCAACGAAAGAATTAATCACCATATTTGACGGTGGATTGACACAAAAAAAGAGAATTTGCACCATAAATTAGAATCTGTTCTCTAAACATTCTTTTATGTATGGATTATATATTTGTATTTGTTCTTTTTTTTTTTCTTTGTTAAACAAGGCAAAGAAATGTTGATGCAGGGTACGGTGATATAGCTGAACTAAATTCAAATGAGGACTTAAATCTGAATGATTCCAATAGGATTCATTACATGGAAGGTCATTTAGACGCCCTCAAGGAAGCAATAAGGTAAAATAAATAAATAAATATCAATATTATGAATAGAGTAATTTCCCACCAATTAATATCAAATCTATGCACATTCACATTTTAATTAATGAAAATAATCACATGAATATTGTTAAATTAAAATGATGAACATTATTAATTAATAATTTTTATTTGATTTTCAGGAATGGAACAGATGTGAGAGGGTACTTTGTTTGGTCCTTGCTTGATAACTTTGAGTGGATTTCTGGTTTTACAAATAATTTTGGATTGTGCTATGTTGATCGTACCACAATGAAGAGAATTCCAAGATTATCTGCCAGTTGGTACAAGAATTTCATTCAAACGAACACCAAAAAGGAGAAATTGCAACTACTGAACGTAGAGAAAGGTTTTAATACGAAGAAAAGATCAGTCTCTTAAGAGATCGAGTTTTTCTAAGGTTGAAATCACTTTAAAATTAATTTGTTCATTTTATACGAATCTCGAAAAATAAAGTAGCTCGACCATAGCCTTACTACTGTATGTACCGAATAAATAAACTTGTCTTCAAATATTATTACCATATAAAATCTATATTATAAGTTGGTGTATTGAATGTATATTATGTACTTCTTTTATTAGAGAATGTCTATTATCTATTTATGTATCAATTAAAAATTTATAATATAATAAGTTTATTCATATGAGTTGAGTGCTATTCATGTGCCTTTGGTACAATGTAATCTTAATTTTATCATCTATCATCTAACATACTATTATAGGGCATGTAACAACATCTCAAATAAAAATTAGGATAAACTACATACTATAGTATCTTATACCATAATATTATCTATATATATATGGCTTTGGATTTTTTGGTGTCACACAAGCAAAGTGTGACACCAAAAAAATAACTTCCCCCTCAACTTCCTAATAAATAACCAACTTCTCACAAAATACCTATATTTTATAATTAAAAAATTAAAAAAAAATAATTTGAGGATGTGGGAGAGAGAAAACAAGTATGATATGTGGTTATTAATAAAATGGAGAAGTGCATAACTTCTCTTTTTTAATTTTTTTATTTTAAATTATGATAACAATTTTATTTTAAAATTTTAAAATTTTAAAATATTTAATTTTTAACGATTTTAAAATATAATAACTATTTTATATTATATTTTTACAAAATTTAAGAATAAATTACATGTATGCACGTAGGTGCATGCGAAGGCTCTAGTATTTTATATTGATATTGTACATACTATAATATTATTTTTCATATTATTTAAGATGTTACCATGTGTGAGATTATAAAAACTAAATGCACCCCAAATGTTTTGAATATTAATGAATCACAATCATTCACCGTAAATTAGTCAAGTTTCTCATAATTCTTCTTAGATACGAACAATAATTTCGTTAATAATTAATATTATCGATGTATATACATCAATAATATTTAGATTTATTAAAAACTATATATTTAGTATAAATTACTACAATAAAAATTACTACAAGCGCATGTAAATTTTGATTTATTAAAAACTATATCTTTAGGTATTTTGATTTATTAAAAACTATATATTTAGTATAAATTGATAAATATTTAGATATCATAATTAATAATTAATATAGGAGACCATTAAATTTATTAGTTTTATAGAAATTTAAATCTAGGTTTCCAGTCTCCTCTTTATTATAAATCTTTTGTAAATTTTGATGAATTTGAGACTACTCTGACTTGTTTCACTTTCAACAGAAGCTTGAAATTGTTTAAAAATAATAATGACTTGATTTTTTTATTTCAAGGCTTAAATTCAAAATTTTCTTGAACAATCATCAATAAAAATCGTAAAATAAAGTGCACCACCAAAAGTCTTTATCCTCATAGGACCATAAAGATCAAAATGTACTAGCTCAAGCAACTCTAATTTTCTTGAAGGAGGATGACATTGAAAGAAACTCTATTCTGCTTCCTAACCAAGCAATGAGTACATTTTTCTAACTTTGCACCCTTCAAATTTGAAAGAACACTCTTCTTGGCTAAACAGTTAAGTCCATTTTCTTTCGAATCCCTTTCGTGGCTTCTCCCCTGATTTTTAGTAACTAGTATCTCAGAATGTGAAGTTGATGTCTCTTGTATTCTTCTTCTTACTTCTTCATTCAAAACAACACTCTTCACAAAATCCATAGATGCAATACCACTAAAAGCAGAACTAGCTAGTACACACGAAGATTTTTTCATGAATAAGGTAAAGTATTAACTAACCAAAGTCCCAAAATTTCATCTTCAAATTTTACATCCATGTCAGACAACTGATCAAAGTACCCTGGAAACTCATTCAAGTGATCAGAAATTGAACTACCCTCTTTGTACCTCAAATTTATAACTTGTTTAAGCAAAAACAATTTATTGTTATCAAATTTAGAAGTATACAAAGATTCAAGCTTATCCCACAAAGTTCTAGCATGTGAAACATTTGAAATGTGATTTAAGACATTATTATCTACCCGTTGTCTAATAAAATCACAAACCATCTCATGCATGTTCAAAACCAATCTTCATCAGATTTTGACTTTGACTTCTGAGTAGAAAATACTGGTAGATGCAATCTTTTCACAAATAATAAATTTTTCATCTTTTTCTTTCACTTGTTATAATTAGTGTCATTCAAACTGATTATTCTAATGTAATTAGGCTCCATATTCAATCAAGCAAACATATCCACAAATCAACAACCAAAGCTCTGATGCCCCTTATTAGGAAAAGGGGTGCAACTTGAAAGGATATAATTATTCAAAATTAAATTATTTTCCTACTTGAAAGAAATCAGAAACAGCCAATTCACAAGCAAATAATTTCCAACAACAAATGATTTAACAAATACAAGAAAATAACAATAATAAGGACACCAAATTTTAATGTGAAAAACCTCCTCAATATGAAAAGAAAAAATCACAGGACCTTATATAAAAAAAAATTACTATCACAAATAAATAAATATAACAAAAAGAGTCCACCACAAATTCCAAAACTCCAACCAAGGCTTGCTCACTATCAACAAAATAAAATATTGATAAAATACTCAAACTGTCAAGAACAATGTACTAAAATTTTACGAGGAATGAAAAACAAATAAACCTAAATCAAAGTGAGCAAATTTTCTTCTTCTTTTGGCGCTGCACTCTGCTTCTGAAACGAAGAAACCCCAAAATTTTGGAAGCAGATCCCCTGGAGTTTACAAATTGTGGAGTTCGTAGATTTCTCTAAATCTGAGCCACTAATTGAATCAAAGGAGATCATAATGCCACGTCACTGCATATATCAAAACCCAGCCCTTTCTCTTTTGCCTTCTCTCAGTTCTCTGCGTCTGCACTTATAACATATGTACAACATTCACCTAAGTTTTTCTTGTAAATTTCAGATTAATATATATATAAATTTATTCTAAAAGTTTTACCGTTTTACATGTATAAAGATGCATGCTATTTTTTGATTTTTTATAATAAATTACAAATTAATTATTTTTATATTTTAAAATAAGAAATTAAATCATAAAAAATTATTTCATTACGAAAAAAATGAATATTTTCAATAATTCATATTTTAATAGTCCCTTAATGGTTAAAAAGTGTACTTTTTTCAACAATTAAAAAAATATAGTTGACCAATGAGAAGTTGGTTTAAGTGGTAAGTGACTTAGTATATCTTAAGTAAAATTTTGGGTCTGAGACTTTGTGAATGCAACTATTCTTATTGGGATACTCTCTCACCATAGTTAGTGCGCGATACTGGACGAATCCAAATTAATTGAAAAAATGTATCAACGATTGGACTGGAACAAAAAAAAAGTTGAGAAAAATATTGTTAAAAAGTATGTTCGACAATTTTTTAACAATTTATTATTTTTTTAAAAAATATTATTATATTCTTCTGTTAATAACTTATTTTGATGGTCAAAATTTAATTGTTGAAAAAAATTAATAATTTTTTTCAACAATTAAGTTTGTAGTTTTGGACCGTACAATAATCTTTTGAGTTATCACTCTATTAGTTTCCCCAACAAGCTACTAACACCCTAGATATATCATTTGGGTGAATATAAATTTTTTTTAATTGTTAAAAAAAAGTACATTTTTTTAATAATTAAGAGACTGTTAAAATATTCTTTTGTAATGACATAATATTTTATGATTTAATTTCTTATTTTAAAATATAAAATAATTATTTTATAATTTATTTTAAAAATCAATAAATAACATGCATCTTCGTGTGTATATATATATATATATATGTGAAAGTTACTTAAATATATTTGAAAGAAAATTTTAGGTGACTGTTAGTACTTAGTATGTTATAATAAGTGCAGACGGAGAGAATGCTAAAGATATAAAGGGCTGGGTTTTGATATATAAAGTGACGTGGCATCATGATCTCTCTTGATTCAATTGGTGGTTCAGATTTAGAGAAATCCACGAACTCCACAATTTGTGAACTCCAGGGGATCTGCTTCCCAAAATTTTTGTTTTTGGCTTCTCTGCTTCCCGTAAGGCGTGCACAACACAATATAAAAGCCACACTTTTCAACTTTGGCCACGTGACTAGCTTGCCTCTTTCTTTCTTTCTTTTTTTTTTTCATTTTGTTATTTAAAAATTGAAAAGGCATCTTTCACATGAGAGACCCACAATATTTTGCATACCTGTCCCGATATTGAGTAAAACTGTACAAGTGTAATTAACACTTTTTATAAGCAAACAAGCATAGACACGAATCATAAATGCAAATAATGAAGCTTCTTCTTCTCTGCTTTCTTCTTCTTCTTCACACAGCTTTCTCATCAAATCTCTTGGATCAATCTTCTTTTCCCAATGATTTCCTCTTTGGGACTTCCTCTTCTGCTTACCAGGTTCATACCCTCATCATCATCATCATGAAAATTCTATGTATTTCCCTTTGTGTAATTATTTTGGAATATTTGAACAGTATGAAGGTGCTTACTTGGCCGATGGAAAAGGGCTAAGCAATTGGGATGTCTTCACTCACAAACCAGGTCACAAAAGTTTTTTTTTTTTTTTAATTTGTTTGGGGAGGACTCTGTTTCAGATTTATCTCTGCTCTGATTTTTATTTTGATTTTGATCAAAAAACAATTTTTGAAAGTGTTTTCTAGGAATTTAAGGTAATATTGGGAAATGATTTTTTTGTAGGTCGAGTGGTTGATGAAAGTAATGGGGATATTGCTAATGATCAATATCATCGCTATCTGGTATCTCAATGAGATTTTTTATTTTTAACATTATAATGAGCCAAAACCATTATACTGAAATTTTGAATGTGGACTAATTAAAACAGGAGGATATAGATATCATGGAATCTCTTAATGTCAACAGCTACAGATTCTCAATCTCATGGGCTAGAGTTCTACCAAGTATGCTTCTCTCTCTCTCTCTCTTTCTAACACTAAACATTTCAACTTCCCTAGAGTTTTTTTTTTTTTTTTGTTTATTAATTAATTTAGATTTTGAATTTGATTTGATGATGAACAGAAGGGAGATTTGGAGAAGTGAACATGGGTGGAATCAATTACTATAACAACCTAATTGATGCTCTCCTACTCAAAGGTTTGATTTTGAAGCTTTGGTAATAGATGAGAGAAGGGAATTAGAAAGAGAATAAAGGATAAGGGAAATGGGAGGAAGGAGATATATAGTCCAAAATGCACATAAACTTGTATACTTGTCCCGAGGGTATATACGTAAAAGACTACTATAATTAAGGGCATTAAAGTAAAATACAACTGCAGGTAATTTTTTATACAACCAGAAAGATAAATATTCTGTACAAACACTCCTAGCCACAACTCCTGTACTTTAATTTCTTTTTAGCTAATTAAAGAGCATTTTTGTTAAATATTTGGGTATTGGACTGATAGGTAAAGTGTGGTTGATTGATAGTTTTTGAGAAATGACTAAAATGTCCTTAAATTCAATTAGCTTAAAGTAAAATAAAATGGAGCATAAATGAAAAGTGATCATTTGTAAATTATGGTATATTTCTAGAGCACCAATTACTAGAAAAGTAAAACAAAATAGAGCTTAAATGGTTAATTTCTATTTGACACACAGGAATCCAACCATTTGTAACACTGTGGCACCGTGACATCCCTCAAGAAATTGAAGAGAGATATGGAAGTTGGCTAAGTCCTGAGTCACAGTAAGCCAATTACCCATATATCCATTAATTATTAATTAATTTGAAATTTTGATTGATGTGTGTACTGTGGATGCAGGAAAGATTTTATGCATTATGCAGAAACATGTTTTAAATACTTTGGTGACAGAGTAAAATATTGGGCTACTTTGAATGAGCCAGATATTTTTGTGATAAATGCTTACCGTTTTGGTATTTATCCACCAGCACGTTGTTCTGCCTATTTTGGTAATTGCACAAAAGGAGATTCACAGAAAGAGCCGTATGTGGTTGCCCACAATATGATCCTTTCACATGCAGCTGCTGTTCATATTTACAGAACCAAATATCAGGTAAACTCTAACAACTTCAAATCCTTGAGATTGTGTTGTTCGAAATTGTGGTTAACAAATTAATAATTATGATTAAAAATTTTGTTAACCGGATAGTATGATCGAACAACAGCATAGAATCCGGATTCAAACTCTAACATTAAGGGTACGTTCTTTATGTAGAAAGTGAAAGAAAAATGATTCGTAGTAAGAATTTGAGAAAGGAAATAGAATGAAAATGTATTGAAATTACCATTTTATCCCTTATATTAAAATAATAAAAAAAGTTATGATTATGTTTTTTTTTTATGAAAAGTTATGATTATATTAAATTAAAGGGTATAATGAATATTTTATATATTTTTTAAAATATTCACAATTTCCAAGATAAAAATCTTATTTCCATTAATGGTAGGCCTAAAATGGACCCCACTACCTTTTTTGTTCCTACAATACTTTAACTTCGTTTGAATAATTTGTGACAAATGCAAATAGGACTATTCATATCATCTTTAATGTTAAATTTGATGTCAAAGTCATACTTAACTATAATATTTTATCAACTTAATTATGGTGTAGTGCATATGTGATTATTGTAACTAAATTTGATGAAAATAGCGTAGTTAAATATATATAATTTGACATAACGGTAAGTATTAAAGGCTATATAAATAGTTAAACTTACATATGACATTAATTATTTAGATGAAGTTTTTAGGATTTAGAGCAAAATTACTTACAAATTAAAAGTTTAATAATACAATTGACATAAAAAAAATTTAAGAATAAAATTGACAAAAATCTTATAATTTAAAAGGGAAAAAAAAAATAGAGGAGACCTAACCTTTTAAATTGACTGTGTTATTGGGCCCTCCAAGCATCAGTAGCACTGATGACTTACAATACTGTTCTTAACTAAACTTTTAATATAATATGTGTTATATTTTAATAGAGATTGCTTTATACTAAATTTTTATTTTATTGGACCATTTCTAAACCTGATTATTTTAAAAAAACCCAAATAAGACAGTTCAAACAATTAGTGTGAGACTGTGAGCCTGAAAACATTTTTCTAATAGTTAAATCTTAAATTGACAAAAAAGTATTTTTTCAGTCCCCAAACATTTGGGTCCTGTCACTTTCGCTCTTAATATTTTTTTCGCTGTCAATTGTACCCTTAATGTTTTGTGTTTCTTCTAATGTCAAGCTTTTGGCTAACACTGTCAATTTTTGGACAACTTTTTATGACATACCGTACTTTATTTTTCACATCAGCAATATATTTTAGGGGTACAATGGACCTCAAAAACTCAGTACATTAGTAAATTTAATACACCAAAATACTCATTACATCAGTAAAATGGACCCCAAAAACTCAGTACTATTGACTGCTGATGTGGAAAAAATTAAGTCCAGTCAGAATTGTTGGCCACATAAGATGTCACGTCATAAAAAATTGTTCAAAAATTGACGGTGTTAGCCAAAAGCCTGACATTGGGAGAAACACAAAACGTTAGGCATACAATTAACAGCGAAAATACGTTAGGGGCAAAAGTGACAGGACTCTCAAACGTTGGGGGTAAGAAAGGTACTTTTGCTAGGGATGGCAATGAGTAGGGTCTGGGTAGGATACTGCAATTCCCGTCCCCGGCCCCGGTAATTAATATTTTCCCCATCCCCGGACCCGTTCCCGCCGGGTATGAAATTTGATACCCGTCCTCGGACCCATCGAATACTTAGATCCCCAGACTCGGCCCTGGAAAATTTACTATTTTTTCTACAAAATTTGCTACTTTCATCACAAGTACTTTAATCACAAGTATTGAACACACATTCATAAATTTAATTAATTTCAAGTTTAAGAAAAACAAACTTAAAACACACAATTTGATATGATATATAATATATTTTTATATAAAATTTTTATATATAAAATATTTTTATATATAATATATCACCGAGTCCGGGTACGGGATGAATACACCCGTACCCGGACCCGGACCCGAACTTTTACCCGTTAAAATTCTCAGACCCAGATCCAGACCCATTTTTTTAATACCCGGACCCAATAGATAAATTTTCAGGGTACTCGTTGGGTCCGGGTAAAATTGCCATCCCTAACTTTTGCCTCTTAAATTTTAGGCGACAAAATATTTTTTTATCAGATTTCTATATGGGAATAGTACGAAATTTTCAATTAATACTAGAATTCTAGAAATTTATCGGAATATTTTAGCGTGGAGATCGTGACGTATCTAATAACATGTTTGGATAGAATGGAATAGAAGGAAAAAAATAATAATAAATTTTTAATTTGAATTTTTTTTATTAAAATTAAAATCTAGTATTTCTTTTTTTTGGGGATCTTATCCATCCTCTTTAACACATTCAGAAAGAGCAAGGTGGCAAAATTGGCATTTCATTGCATGTTGATTGGTATGAACCCTACAGAGATTGCATTGCAGACAAATTGGCTGTCCAAAGAGCACAAGCATTCACTGTATTTTGGTAACTTTCACTTAACCAAATGACTTTTTTATCCCCTATTCAACTTCCATACAAAGAAAATAGACTAAACTATCATTTTGGTCCTGAAATATATAATCTATTTCAATTTAGTCCCTGAAAAATTTTCCGTCAATTATGTCGATGTAAATTCTCAGAAACTACATTGAGACAATTTGTATCTCTTTTAAGAATTAAATTTAATATTTTGATCGTCTAAGACAAATATTATACTTTTGAAGGACTAAAATAATAATTTAGTCAATAAAATAGGAGAATTGTCACTAAGATTATATTAATGCAGGTTTACGGACCCAATCATATTAGGAAAATACCCTAAAGAGATGGAGGAGACTCTAGGAAATATCTTACCCAAATTTTCCAGTAATGAGAAAGAGAAACTGAAGCAAGCAGGTTTGGACTTCATTGGCATAAACTATTATTCAGCATACTATATCAAGGACTGCCTCTACTCAAAGTGTGAACCAGGACCTGGGATTACATTAACAGAGGGTTCAATTCAATCTAGTACAGAAAAAAATGGAGTCCCACTTGGAAAACGAGTACGTGCTCTTAGTTATTTTTTTCTACATATTTAGGTAAAAGTACTTTGATACCTCTAAATCGATTTAATTTTGATCGCGATCAATTTATGTACTGTCAATCTTTTATTTTTCGAGTAATGTTGTCTTCTTCATTAATACTATCTAAATAGATCACTATGGTGTTGATGCGCCGTTACACGTGACAAAAAAGAAAATTACACTTTGACCCTTCTTTAAGACTTTAACGTTAAAATATTCAATTTAGTCCCTTTTTTGTTTTATTCCCTTAAGGTTGACGCAGGGACTAAACTGAATTTTTTTAATGTTGAAGAAGTGGCCAAAATGTAATTTTTGCAGCATGTAATGCCACATCATCATCCATTGTTTTTATATGGTATTAGTGAAAATGGCAACGTTGCTTGAAAAATAAAAGATTAAGACTACAATTGATCGCAGTCAAAATTTAGGAACATAATTAACAAAAATTTCAAAATTTAGGATAACAAAGATATTTTTGTTTTTTTATTACGAAACATAATAGTAAAAGTATAAAAGAAAATTAGCATCTAAGTCTAATCCTTATATTTTTATCTTTGTTTTAACTTCTAAAGCTCTCACAATATATCTTGCAGACTTCGCTTGATTGGCTAATTGATTATCCCATTGGCTTTAACAAAATTCTGACCTATTTAAAGGACAAATACAACAACACTCCAATGATTATTACTGAAAATGGTAAGCTGCAAGTGCGTTAATTTTACATATTAATTAGTTTAGTAATCAGTAAAAATAAATTATTGTTTTACACATTATTCAGTGAGCTTACCATTTTATACAGCACTTCAGAGAATTTGCACGAACAACTTTTAGGGTGTAGTTAAGTAGAAAAGATTCATCCACTCTTAATCAAATATCAAGGGTTCGATTCTTAATTTTGGACGAAATAACTTTAAATTCTTAAGCCAATTGTCATACTCTTCAAAGTGCTTACAAGTCAACGAAGAAATTAATCAACTGTGGATGCCTGATTTAAACCCAAGACAGAGAATTTTCTGTTGTCTAAACATTCTTTTATGGGATTATATATATGCATTTGTTTTTGTTGTTGAACAAGGCAAAGAAATGTTGATGCAGGGTATGGTGATATAGCTGAACCAAATTCAACTGAGGACTTACAACTGAATGATTCCAATAGGATTCATTACATGGAAGGTCATTTAGACGCCCTCAAGGAAGCAATAAGGTAAAATAAATAAATAAATATCAATATTATGAATAGAGTAATTTCCCACCAATTAATATCAAATGTATGCATATTCACATTTTAATTAATGAAAATAATCACATGAATAATATTGTTAAATTAAAACGATGAACATTATTAAATAATAATTTCAATTTGATTTTCATTTTCAGGAATGGAACAGATGTGAGAGGGTACTTTGTATGGTCCTTGCTTGATAGCTTTGAGTGGATTTATGGATATACAAATAATTTTGGATTGTGCTATGTTGATCGTACCACAATGAAGAGAATTCCAAGATTATCTGCCAGTTGGTACAAGAATTTCATTCAAACGAACACCAAAAAGGAGAAATTACAACTACTGAACGTAGAGAAAGGTTTTAATACGAAGAAAAGATCAGTCTCTTAAGAGATCGAGTTTTTCTAAGGTTGAAATCACTCTAAGATCTGTGCGTCCATTTTATATAGTTCGACCTTACCATTACTATATGTACCGAATAAATAAACTTCTCTTCAAATATTATTACCATATAAAATTTATATTATAAATTGATGTATTGAATGTATATTATGTACTTTTTTTATTAGAGAATGTCTATCATGTTTTTATGTATATACCAATTAAAAGTCTAGCAAATTTACAATATAGTAAGTTTAATTATCATATCATATGTCGTTAGATGCTATATATCTAGGGTGCGTTTGGTAGTTGGTACAATGTAATCCTAATTTCATCATCTAACATACTATAATAGTATGTCATGTTTGGTAGATATCATTACTTCACAATATCTCAAATAAAATTAGGATAAACTATACCATAATATTATATTTTATATTAATATCGTACATAATATAATATCTTATACCATAATATTATATTCTACATTAGTTAAGATGTTACCATATATGTGAGATCACAGTATATACTATATATGCATCCCAAATGCTTTGAATGTTAATGAATCACAATCATTCGCCATAAACTAATCAAGTTTCTCATAATTCTTCTTAGATACCAACAAAAATTTTGTTAGCAATGATAAAAATTTAGATCAAATGTATAAATATTAAATCTTTGGAGGTGTGATTGAGGGAGAAAGCATTCATTTATTTTTAATTAAATGTTAAAAATTTGATATCTAACATTAATTGTGGAATAACTTTGAATTTTCGAACCAGTGTTATCACCCTTTTTTTTTTTAGATTAGATTATCTATCGTCGAACACAGTGATTAATCACTTCGTTGAATAATAGACACCTTGAAGGGTGAAACAGTTGGCCCAAAGATTTAAAGTTGCATCATGTTCAAGTCTAGAGTTAAAAAAAATTGGGTTAAAATATTATTTTGGTCATCAATGTTTGCATGAAGTTTAATGTTGATGATCAAAGTTTTTTTTTTGTCGATTTTGGTCCTTGAGCGTAACACCGTTAACTTTTACCGTTAAATGATGATGTGGCATGCTTATGTGGGCACACTCTCTCTCCTACGTGTCATATTTTAATTCCACCATGGCAAACTTTTTTCTTTGAAGAATAAGAAGATGATGATGTGGCCATGGTGGAGTGACATGGCGTATCATATTATTAAAATATGACACGTAGGAGAGAGAGTGTGCCACATAAACGTATCACGTCATCATTTAACGGTAAAAGTTAACGGTGTAACGCTCAAGGACCAAAATCAACTGAAAAAACTTTAAAGACCAACATTAAATTTCATACAAACATTAAGGACCAAAATAATTCTTTAGCCAAAAAATTGATATGAAGCCTTTTTCTCTCTATCACTTTCTGAATCCCACCAACAATTATAAGAAATTATTTCCATTTGGATTCTTTTAGAGAGGGACCACTCTTTGGCTGTCAGCATGGCACTTCATAAATCATAATAAATCCTTGAAACTAACACACAGCTCACATGATTCTTGCGGTTGCGGGACTGTCTGTGACTGGCTTGTGGGCGACTTTACAAATAGTAAAACAAAATAATTAAATTAAAATCCATTCAAAATTCATGATTTTATCTCTGGCAATGTTGTAAGAACCGGACCGGACCGGACGGTCCGACCGGTTCAACCATCAACCAAATATAAAGGCGAGTCGGTTGGATCAAAAAACTGTTTTTGCAGTTTGACCGGATTTAACCGGAGTTGGACCGGTCAATCGGTGGTCCAACCGGTCCAATTTTATTTTTTAAAAAATTTAAAATATTAAAAAATAAAAAGGAAAAATAACAAAAAAAGAAATTAGAGAAATTAAAAAATTAAAATTAAAAAAGTTTTAAAAATTAAAATTTAAAAGTTATGATTATCAATAATTTAATATTTAGTTTGATTAAGTTCTTTCAAAGCTTGACAAGTCTTAAAAATTAAAACTTTGACAAGTTATGTAATTTAAAACTTCAAAATTATGTATATTGAAACCTAAAATTTGAGTGATGTCATTTTATATATTAAGAATATTTATTATTTGTTATTTATTGCGTTATCCGGTTCGACCAACGGTTCGACCGGTTAAACCGATCAAACCATAAACCGAATACTTGTCCGAGTCTTTGTCCGGTTCGATTCTTACAACATTGATCTCTGGAATAGTTTTTTCCTTTAGATCGTGGACTATAAGGATTAAATTTTATTTTATTATATGTTAAGAGTAATAAAAAAAAAAGCAAATGCAGTTATAGTTGACGGTTATAAAAAAATATGCTTAATTATTTTTAACTAATATTATTATTAATTTTAACTATTTGACTGTGAACATTGGTGGGTTCACCTTATAACTATTTAACTAATATTATTTTTAATTTTAACTATTTTAAAATAACTTTTATATTTATTAAATACAATTTTTGTAAAAAATCGTAAATACATATTTAACATAATATTTTTTTTCTGGAAAGTGGAAAGCAATCAATGTCAATAGCAATAAATGCAAGATATTTTATAAATAGTATGTTTTCCTTATCATTATCTCTTAAAGATATTTATAAATAAATAGTATTTCTTCTGATTCACAATATCTGTTTTGTTGAGTAAGTGTGCACATATTAAAATAAAATAATTATTTCAAATTAAAATTAAAAAAATATAAGATAAAAAGATTGAATTATCGTGATTTATTCTTTTCTATTTTCAAAGGATACTTATTCTTTATAATTTTATCTCTTTTATCAATAATAATAATAAGCAAATCTGATTAAGCATATACTGAGAATAACAATATACTTAAAAAATGTATTGACTCCATCCACTAATTAATTTAGAGGAACCTAAGAGAGAATAAGTAAGAAAAAAATTATAAAAAAATAATTAATATTATCTTAATTTTATAAAATAACAGATATTTTAAAACATTAAAATTGTCAGGCTCATACATACAGATATGATAAATAAGAGGGAGTAGATAGTTTATTACGCTAACAAAATTCACGTAAACGACAATCCACAAGAAATTCATGGTGATATGTCAAATGGACACTTGTAAAGTTTATGAAATTGATTGACTAAGCAATTTAATTATAGATGAAATTAATAATGACGAACAGAAGAAGAAAAAAAGTAGTACTAAAAGTTAACACTAACCGAAAGAGCTTTCGGTACTCCAGCAATTTTAGACACATATATGGACCTATTCTCTTTGAAAATGAAAGGTGTACTATTGACATCATTTATATAATTATATATCCATTGATGGTTTGATTCTATATGAATCATCGTCCTCAAATTTACACGCATCTTATTTAATATAAAATAATTCCCATCCTCATCTATTAAGTATACAAAGTTTCAAATCTTAAACATTATTAAATTAAAGAAGAAAATTAATGACTCATGATTCCACTTATTAAATAAATTTAAAATGATAAATTTTATCGTTGTGATCTATTTGTTGTTGAACTTTTTATAATTTGATACGATATATTTTCTTTAAAAAAAATACAAGTTTTTTAGGAATTTAAATTAATTATTCCTATTTTTAACCGTCTATCATAACTAGTAAATAGTTAAGAAAGACTACTGAAATGCACACTATTGGTTGAAGTATTTCAAACAATATAATTTTGTAAGATTATGAATAGATTGGAAATCTAGTTAGTCAATTTTGGTTTTTGAAGTTTGATCTTATCATCAATTTTATCCATAAAGCTTTTTTTCCATTTCGGTTTCAGTAACATATCATAACTTTACAATTGCAATGAATTTCATCCAAAATTCTAATGCTAACCTACCATTAATTGCTGTGTATGGAATAATATATATTTTAAGTAGATTTTGTTACTTTAGTAGATAGAGTTAAAATTTAGGACAAAAGAGTCAATAATTATAATGTTTGTTGATCCCCTTTTTTGGTGATAGAAAGATTTTGGATGCAATGGGATAAAAGTTTAGTAGTACCGTATTACTGAACTTCAGTGCATCCGTCCAATCATGTAATGTCATTTGTTAATATTAATAAAAGGAAAAAACTTATGTCCATTTTCTTATGTCAATTTCCTCCAATTCCACCAATCATATATTGTATTTACACTCTCTTTCTTCTATGATTGGTCATATAAAAGGTGGTCTTCTATATTCTCTCTCTACTGTGATTGGTCATTTAAACACTTTTTGTCACGTGTCATAATTATATTGGAGAATTGGAGGAAATGGACATAAGGAAATGGACATAAGTTTTTTCCTTAATAAAAACTCACATTATTTAGGACCCACCTTTTTTTTGCCTTGATTTAGGACCCACCTTGAATGGATTGAGAATCAACTGATTAGGGAAAAGTACTGAAATTTAATACTATCATACTACTAAACATCTACTCCCATTTATGAATATACTCTTTTTTGTTTTAGTCAATTAAACATTTAATACTTATTATATTTTATAGTATATATAATAAATATAAATGTATTTTGGTTAAATCTTAAATAGTATAAATTATAATTTTTTTATTAGAATGATGTAATTTATCTTTTTTTTTTAAATTGAATATAGAAGTTAAATTGTAAAAATTATCAATTATGAAAGCAATTTTTCTAATTCGTGTAAAAACAAAGAGTTTGAGCTAAATATCTCTAGAGACCCCATTTAATTTGATTCACTTCAAATCACTAAAAAAAAATTTGTATTTTCAATAACTTATAATTTCATGGCTACTTAAATTTTAAAAAAAACTTAAATGTACCAAGACTCCTTGAGTAAAGGCTCGAGGAATATACACCCCATAAGTTTCAAAGTCTTAAAGACAAACTCCCTGAACTTTTAATTTGGAGCACAACCTTTCGTCTACGTTCAACTAAATTAACCGTCGAAAATATTATCATTAACTGTTTTTAATAATTTATTTCGATGTCAAAATTTAATTATTGAAGACACATACTTATTTGACGATTAAAATTTACTTGTTGAAAAAAAGTTTTATTTTTTTATAATTAATGGTAATTATTAAAATATAAATTGTTGAAAATATTAATTTTTTTTTTATGAATTATTGGAAAGGATATAAATAATAAATGAATTGAAAATAATTTTTATCTGCTTCGTAAACAATTGGATTGCTTGTTGTTTCACTTTCAAGGGTTCCCATATTTCCAAATTAAATGTTCAACCTATAAATATTAATTAAAAGTGATATCCAAATATCCGATCACAATAAAAATATGAAAAGTGAAAATTAACCAACATTCTTAACTAGTTCCAAAATTGGACTATCCAAGAATGGAAATAATATATATGAAATCCTACTTTAATTACAAGTGTATATTAATACGATGAATGAGGTGTTTTCACACTATTTAGCCACCTCATGCAAACGTGTCTTGATAGCTTAAGTTACACCTCATTAAGTGAAGGTGGAGAATAATTATTTGGATAAATCACATTAATTCTCCTTAATTCATTAAGAGCTTCTTTAATTATATTTTCTTTTATTATAAAAATTTACATTCATCTCCCGTAAAATATTTAAGAGCTTACAATTTTATCTTTTTCGATTAAAATATCCTTAATATCTTTAATAAAATTGTAGATTAATCATATTTTATTCTAAAAAATATTTTGTCACAATTATTTATTTTGAGTAAAAAATATGTTTTTTTTAAATTATGTTTATTAAATATATATTTAATTATATAAATAATAAATATTTTGATTAAAATGGATGGAATTAATAAATTTAGTATAACTTATAGATGTTTCAAAAAAAAATATTTATATTACTATGGATGAGTTGGGGTGAACATTAATGTTGTTGTACTAGAATATTTCCCACCAGATTATATTTTTCCCCTATCCTTCTTAATTATTAACTTAATTACCTTCAATTTTGTTGCATTAATTATTAATTTATATATCTTGTAGATGTTTAATCTCAGTACATCTCTTTAATCAGTTGGCTCCTAACCCATTCAAAGTGGGTCATAATTAATGTGAATTTTTATTAATATTAACAAATGGCACTACATGATTGGAAGGATGCATTGAAGTTCAGTAGTACGGTACTATTAAACTTTTATCCCCTATTTGCTCACGAATTTGTAAGGCTACGTTTGGTAGTTTTTACATTGTAAAATTACAATATAAAATTACGCATCCCAATAATTTTTCATAATATTTTTTACATATTAAACACAAATCTCATAATATTTTTTACATTCCCAACACCTACCAAATATAGCCTAAAGTTTTACTCCCAAATGGCTCCTCTTGTGAGTAGTTAGTTGCCCATTTAGCCGGTCAAATAAATAATTTTGGATTAGATACGTTAAAATCACTTACACAGTTTAATCTCGTTTAGCTCACGAGTTACGAATGAACGAGCTGCGATGGTTTGGCCCGCAAAAAAAAAAATTTACTAAAAAATGTAAATATTAATATAAATTATTTAAAATAAATTTAAATATATTTTTTAGGATGATTTTATATTTTATGTAACTATTTTATTATTATAATATAAATATAAAAAATTAACAATGAAATAATAAAAAAAATTAAGTTAAAGTGAAGATGATACTAATTTTAAAATAATCCATTAATTTAACCATATTATTTTTATCTTCCAAAAAAAACAAACTATTTTTATTAAAAAACCATTTTAAATATTTTTTTTAAAAAAAGTCACGTAAATAACATGCACCATTTTGCAAAATTTCTAGTTTATATATATAGTATTTATTTTTCTAAAAAACCCAGCAACCAAACAGTCCTCATCGAAGTGAATGGGTTTCTCCATTTTGGCTGTGAAAATGAAATCTGCATTCCTTCAGCTTCTCATCTCTTTCTCTCTTCTGCTTTCGCCATGTCAATCTCTCTCTCCCCAAACCTTTCTCTTCGGGACCGCTTCTTCTTCTTACCAGGTAATTCATAATTCCTCTTCTATTCCAATTTCTACACATTATATAATCCACTTTCCCACGCTTTCTTTTCGATCCTTTCACAGTTCGAAGGTGCTCCTTTGGCCGATGGTAAAGGATTGAGCAATTGGGACGTTTTCACGCACAGATCTGGTGAGAATCGTAATTACTTGATAGTGATAATGTGTTTTGAGATCTGCTCGTAATTTCTGGTGAATGATTTTGAATCTTCGTTCTCGAAGGCATCAATGTGTATGAATAGTAATCGCAAATCTGTAAATTGTTTGATTGCAGGTGGAATTACTGATGGGAGCAATGCGGATATTGCTGTCGATCAGTATCATCGCTATTTGGTAAAGTAAAGAAGTTTGTTTCTTTTATAGTAAATTACTCTTTTGTCCCTAAAAGAGGTAGTCAGTTTCAACTTAGGTTCTAAAAAGTAAAAATGTTAAATTTGGTCTCTAAAATATACAATTTATTTTAATTGAGTCCTAAAAATATAATTTGTGTAGTCTCATAAACGAAAGATAATATACTCTCAAGAACTATGGAACAGAACATAAAAGGAACTCAAAAAATTACTGCACAAGCTTAAATTGTAAATAGTTTTATACCCAGTCACATTAAGGTAATGTTCTTTATATGAAAAGGATGAAGGAAATGAGGGAATGGGTGGGTCCATTGAGTCCCACCTACTTTTTTACTTTTTCATTTATATTAACTTTAAAAAAAAAGAAAATATAAAATATAAAATATCTATTATACTATTTGATTTGACGCAATCATAACTTTTTTCTTTTTATTATTTTAAAGGGCAAAGTAGTAATTTTAATACATTCTCATTCCATTTTCATTCTCAATTTTTACTACCAAACATAACAAATGCATTCACATTCCCTTTCTATTTCTGCGTAAAGAACGTGCCCTAATTCAATTCGCTTTGGATGTTAAGAGATCTCTTTGGAGAACAAGGGAGAAGTGTCCATTAAGTGGGATTTTGATTGGCTTCACGAGATGATTCGAACCTTTGTCCATGAGTAGAGTGAAATTTTTTTTTTAATCATTGATCATTTGTGTCAATTCACATGGACACAAATGATATTTTTTAGAGATTAATTGGTAAAAATTATATTAAACATTTTTAACTATGAAGGACCAAAACGAAATCAATTGTATTTTTTGTAGGACCAAAATATTAATTTACTTTGAACAGCTGGCGAAGAAGACACAAACAAACAGTAAAATAGTCTTAAAGAGATATTTTAATGGTGGTCCAAAGAAAAGAAGAGATATTTTAATGAATAGTCAGTATTTAGTAGTTAGTACGATGAGTTGTCTCAACCACTTCTCCAACTATAGCGGGTCCGGATCCTTAAGTCCCAAATTCCAAAGTGAATAAAGTCCCTTTACATCTCAGCCGTTCAATTACTTCAACACTTTAGATGTAACCACGTGGTCCAAATATGCTATATACAACGTTTTTGCCTTTGTTGGAACATTTTGATTTTTTGGCTCTATACCCAATGTGTTATCTAACCCAATATAACGTCATATCTCTATTTTCCATCCCTTAAAAAAGTGAAAATTACACTAATTACCTTTAGGTTTTAAAAAATTAAATTTAGTACTTTTCATTTTAAAAATTATATTTAATAAACTTAATATTTTATACAAATATGTGTAAAAACTCGCATTTAACATTTTATAGACAATAAGAATAACTTTCTTTATACAAATATTTTGAGTTCAAAAAATAAAGTGAATTCATTTTAAATTTAAAAATTTTTTTTTTTTTTGCATCGGTCAACTACCTATATAATTATATAAATATTCAATATAAAAATATTTTGATTTAGATAAGTGAAATATTATTTTTATCTCAGAGGAAAATCCAATTTACTCTTATTAATAGTAATTTTTTTATTTTTACTAAATTTTAATATAATATTCTTAACAAAAATTTGAATGTGGATTGAAACAGGAGGATGTAGATTTAATGGAAGATCTTAACGTCAACAGCTACCGATTCTCAATTTCATGGGCAAGGGTTCTACCAAGTATGATTCTCTCTTTTCTTTTCTTTTTTTTCAACTTAATATTTAGACAAAAGTATATTTTATGTCTATTTCATTAAACTATTTTTTCGGTAAATTTTATCTAAAAATTTTTGAATTGCAATCGATTTCGTTCCCAAAGTTTTAAATATCATCGTAACATCTAAAATCGTTCAAATTACTAATGACAAATGATTTGTAACATGATATCATATATATATATATATATATATAATATTAATGTTAATATACCACTCTAAACAATGTCTACATTTCTTTATATTCTTTTTCTTTATACGAAGAAGTGACGTGTTAAATGATGAGTTATTCATTTAGATTTTGTTTTAATTATGGACAGAAGGGAGATTTGGAGAAGTGAACATGGGTGGAATCAACTACTATAACAACCTAATTGATGCTCTCCTACTCAAAGGTTAGGTCTAATTTTAACCTTTTATTATATTATTTTGATTATGGTGTGATTGTGAACTACGTTTTAGATAGGAGTGTCAAAATAGGCCAGAGCGGTAAACAGGCCCACAATGTTAGATGGATCGGGCCGGGCTGATTTTACGGCTGAACTTTATGACATTGGAAAAAACATGTACAAAATAACATTTAAATGAACGTTTCATTTATAAATGTGAATCTTCTGCTGTTTAAGGTTATGTTGTCGGCTAGCTAAGAAATAATTTTTTTCAGTTAGCTGCGGTTATATTCGTGACTAACACCAATAGCATAAACTGTCGACAAGATAGGATCCGGACTCTTCATTTATATGTATATTCCTGTGCTTTTCTGAAAGGACATTTTGGGTACAGGGATCCAACCATTTGTAACACTGTGCCATTATGACATTCCTCAAGAACTTGAGGACAGATATGGAAGTTTTGTTAGTCATGAGTTTCAGTAAGCAACTATCTCTCCCCTTCTTTTTCTCCTTTGATTGTGCATTTTTTTATTACTTTAGATTTTTTTTTTTAATTTTGAAATTATTTGATAGATACTTTTGAATAAATACTTCATGCTATGATTCACACGTTTTAAGATAATAAATATTAAACATTTTACATAATTTTAATACGATAAATTATATGTATCAAAATACATCATATATAATTCACTGAAGATTGCTAAATTTTAGGACTAAATAGAGACAGTTTTTTTTTTCACGGACTAAATTGAGATTAATATCTTTTAGAGACTAAACAACATTTATATTTATAAAGATTCGACAAAGTTTTTTCGTTAGATGTTGACTACTATAAAAAAAAAAGTATTTTTAACAATTTATATTTTAACAGTCACTTAATTGTAGGAAAAAAAACCTTTTTTCCAACAATTAAATTTTGGCCGTCAAAATAAGTTGAAAAAATAATAATAATAGTATTTTTGATAGTTAATAATTGTCAATAATGTTTTTTTTGCAATACATTTCTCAAGTGTATTTTTTTCAGCGACTATTATTCAAAAATATATTGTCGAAAATAATATTTTCGATAATTATTGACTGTTGAAAATACTATTATATATTATTTTTTTTAATAATTTATTTCGACTACCAAAATTTAATTGTTGAAAAGAATTACTTATTTTTTTCAATAATTACTTATTTTAACAATTAATAGTGCCCTTCTAAATGTTGAAAATATATATATATATAATTTTTTTTGTAGTGTAGCTAGCATAATCTTCTTTTATTCGAGTTTACATATATAATTCACACCACATATTGATAATTCCATATATATGTTAAAAAATTGAAGAATTATTTATATTGTGCAGGATAGATTTTGCACATTATGCAGACACATGTTTCAAACACTTTGGTGATAGAGTAAAATATTGGATTACCTTCAATGAAGCTAATGTGCAAGTCCCAGACAGTTACTATACAGGTTCAAGGCCACCATGCCATTGTTTTGGACCCTATCAAAGTTGCAAGAAAGTAGTTCATGAAAGAGAGCTCTATTTGGCAGCACATAATATTATCCTATCACATGCTGCTGCAGTTGATATTTATAGAACCAAATATCAGGTAATTCATTTAATTAATTAATTAAGTTTCTATATATAATACTAGCTAGAACTGAGATTAATTAATTCCTTCATCATATATATAGAGGAAACAAACGTTAAGTTTAATTTAACCCATGTGTTAATTGCATGGTTTAGTCTTTGAGAAATATAATTTGTCCTAATTTAATTTTGAAAAGATAAAATATAAGCATATAAATATAATTAATGGAAAATTTTATGGATTAAATTAAGATGAATTGCATCTTTCATGGATTGAATTGGGACAAATTACATTTTTCAGGGGTTAAATTGAGATAGATTGTATCTTTTAAGGACCAAAATGATAAATTACTCTAATTAAGGGGAAAACTAAAATATAATTGTGTAATATTTGCTGTATGAGTTGGTTTGTTAAATTGTTACAAATAAAAGTTTGGAAGGGTGAAGTAGTGTTATTTAATTTGAGAAGAATAAAATGTTTTTGTTTTTTTCTTATTTGTTTTATACTACTTTCTCTTCCATCCAAACTTTTTGAGAGAATGGGACAGGAAATGTTAGATTTGTATCTAAATTAAAAAAATAACTAAATCAAGTTTAAAATTTAACCCCCCCCCCTTTTATTCTCCTCTATTTGAACATATACATAGTTACTAATATTTTTATATTACAATTATATATATATATATATATAGGGTGGGCATGGTGGTAAAATTGGCATGGTCATGAGTTCTCCATGGTATGAACCTGTGAGCAATTCCAAAGAAGACATTTTGGCATCCAAAAGAGCACTAGCATGGAATATGGATTGGTAACCTTCACTTCACCAAACCTCATTTAATTTTCGGACCAGATTTATATGCAATTTTTTATATGTTTGTTATCAGGTTCTTCAATAAGAAATTGGCACGTATATGGTTTACACAATTTATTTCTCATGATTGGCTATTTTTAAAATTTTTTTCTACATATGTTATTCTAAATGGAGGACCTGATTGCAAACATACAAGAATTGCATGTAAATATGCTCTTTAATTGATTTTAATGCTTTTCCATTTTTTTTTTGTTGGGTCTGAAAAGTGCATTCATTGGTCTGAAAAATGCATTCATTGGTCTGAAAAATGCTTTTCCATCAACTTCCACACAAAGCAAAAATGGTCATGATAATTATCAACAAAGGTTAAGTCTAATAGAAGGTAAAATCATCAAAATGGGCTCAACCCATTGAGCCGGCCCATTCAACCCACCATTTTTAGTTAAGCCCACTTAACTCACTAGTTAATTTGATGGTCTAACTTGTTTAACCCATCAATTTTAAAAAAAAAAATTAAAAAACTTGAAGAACCTACTTATTGTATTTGTAATTTGTGATTTTAAATTTACGATATTATTTATTTATTTATTTGATGTGTTGGATTAATATTTTTATTCATTTGACTATCCATTTATAGCTAGAAAAATTGAAAGTTTGATTTTTTATTTTAAAAACTGTCTATTGGGTTGATAAAATGGGCCTTGTTGAGTATTTTTTGACCTGTTCACATCTGAGCCCGTTTAACCCTGGACTCATGGTGCGTCGGGCTGGTCCACCTTTATAGTACCTTGAACAAGATTGCCTCCGGGATACCAGTGTGTAAAAAAAAAAAAACATGGTCATATTAATTCCTTAGATGAGTATCTACAATACAGGTTTTTGGAGCCACTCATATTTGGAAGATACCCTAGAGTGATGGAGGAACATGTAGGAAATATGTTGCCCAAATTTTCTAGCAATGAGAAAGTGAAACTGAAGAGAAGTTTGGATTTCATTGGCATAAACCATTATGCAAGTTATTATGTGAAAGACTGCATTTCCTCCTATTGTGCTCCAGGACAATGGGTCTTTAGATCACATGGTACATTCGATTTGAGAGATGATAAAGATGGAGTCCCACTTGGAGAAACTGTACGTACCCTTCACTTAATATTAATTACTAAATTCATTACACTTTTTTCTCATCATTTTTTTTAAAATAAATTATACTTCACTCTCCTTTAGGTATGTTTGGTAAGAAAATCAAACAGTAAAATCGTGGTGTTTCACGATTTTCAAAAATACTTTACATCATATTTTATATATACCAAACACACTTTTTATCATACTTTTCCTCTTTCCTAATTTTTCTCTCTATCTCTCTCCTCACTTTTCTCTACAATACTTTCTATTATTCTACAGTACTTTACTCTACAGTACTTTCTTTACAGTACTTTACATCCGTGCATCTATACCAAGCGTACCCTTATTTTGACTGAATTGTTTTTATATTTTTTTAAAAAATAATAAACATTAAAATTAAACATTTCTTGATCAAAATAAGTGGAAATTATAAACTTATTTAATTTCTAAAAAAAAGGAGAATTATAAAGAGTGTTATTTAATTTAGTAATGTTGTGAAATTTATATGACCTTGCAGACTTCACTTGTCTGGCTAAATGTGTATCCCCTAGGGATGATTAATGTTATCAACTATTTGAGAGACAGATACAATAACACTCCAATGTATATTACTGAAAACGGTAAGCACTTCTAATCATGGATGGATTTAATTTCTCTACATTTAATTTGTGTGTTTTTATATGAAATTAATGATTTGATGGTTGAAAGATAAAAAACTTTTAATTTAGTTCTAGGTTAACTTATAATTAATTTGGTCTTTAAATTAATGGAACAGATAGAAGGTCATAATGCGGCAGAATATCTATAAGTTTTAAGTTATGGATATAATTCTATTGAATTTTTAAATCTTGCATTTAATCTCTCAATCCTTTCAACTTCAGGTACAAAATCTCTTTTCGTCAAGTTTTGTAACTTTCTTCCGTCACATCTACTTTTTTTTTAAATAAGTGAAGGGTATTTATGTAATTTCACAAAAATGTCAAAAAATCTACCAAGGACCCATCTTCCCATAACACAAAGATGGGTTGGATAGTTGGATAATGGCTTTATGGGTCATGGACTCATGGGTGGGTATCTGGACATTTTCGTGAAATGATCGAAATGTTCTTTATTAATCTGAACAAAAATGTTGATGCGGCGGCTAAAAAATGGAAAGATACTTGACAAAAGGTTACGTGTCCAAAGTTAAAAGGTCATGATCTCCGGTATTATATGTAAGATCTGAAAATTCAAGGAGATTATGGGCCCCTAACATAAAACTTAAAGGTACTATATGTATGTTTGCCTAGATAGAAAGTTAATTAACAATAATATTATCATACATGAACTATTAGAAAGATAAATAGAATTTTATTTAACAATGAAAAAGAGAAAGCACAAGAGATTTATAAATTATACATAGTCATAATGCATTTTGTTTTCTATGTATAATTTATAAATATGATATCCTTCTTTTTTTTAAAAAATTGTTAAATAAGACATAATTCATCATTATTTAACAATTAAGTCAACGTCTATTAATGTTACATTGGTGTGCCACTTAATTTTTTAGTTAACTTTAAATTCATCTCATTAAACGAAGGCGAAATGATATTAAGATGTTTCATTATTGAAAGATTAAATCATAATAACTTCATTTTTCATTATCAAATCACTAATCTAGTTATTTTTAATTGTTAAACCAAATATGTACTTTGCAGGATTTGGTGACGGGGTTGGACAAAATACCACTAACGAATTAAATTACTATGATTTCAAGAGAATAGATTACATGGATGCTCATTTGAACGCAGTACTCCAAACAATAAGGTACGAAAATTATCAATATGAAAAGAAAAGTTTCCACAAGGTATTTTAGTATTTTACATTCAAATTTTTTAATGAAAATAATCATATGAATGTTAAAATGATGAACATTTTTATTTTGGAAAGCTTGTTTGAGTTAAAATTTGAGCAGTTTCATAGTATTCTAAAATAGTTGGTGGGAATATTAAATGAACAATTTTCAATTTAATTTCCACTGTTTGACACATAAAGTGGGATCTACATGTGAGATTCATTATGTGTCACTTTCTCTCCATACTTTTTTATGTTGTACAGCATATGATCCATTCTCGTCTTTGGATCCTCTAAAATCTCTTAATTTTGGATAATTAAACAAAATAAACAGGAATGGGGCAGATGTAAGAGGGTATTTTGTATGGTCGTTGATGGACAACTTTGAGTGGAATGATGGATATACAGTGAAATTTGGACTGTACCATGTTAATTTTACCACACAGAAGAGAAGTCCAAGATCATCAGCATCTTGGTACAAGAATTTCATCCAAAAGAACTCACACAACATTAACAAATTAGCCAAATTGCATCAAGCAGCCTAGCTAGCCTTCTGAATTAGTTATATATATTTATATACTAGAGTATATATTGTGTATGTAATTTTTTTCTTTAATATTTAAAATATTTATTGTTATTATTATTATCATTATTATAGTGTAAAATATAAATTAAATAAATGTGCATTATCTCTACATTCTCTTTAGTTTTGTATTTTATTTTATATAATTTTTTAATTATTGACACCAAAGCCTAACTAGCTTCACTTAAATAATTTGTGAATATTTCTGTGTTTCCATCTTTCCAAAAAGAATCTTCACCAAAAGAAAAATCTTTCCAAAAAGAATCAGTAAGCTTAATTCAACCTTTGTAAAGGTGTGTGTTAAAGGGTGAGGATTAAATGAAGTGTAAAATGTGTAAAGTGTATGAAGTGTATCATCTAAACCGTTAAATAAAAATCGAGAATCGTATCCATACTATAATAGTTTCATCCAACGGTTCATGTTGTGCACTTTATGCACTTTACCAGATCTGCATTTTAACAGATTCGGATCCGTGTTTTAAATTCAGGCCCTTCTCCTTTTAATTTTTTCTTTTTGTTTATTTGTTCCACTCTTGGGAAAATTTCCCCAAATATGTAAAATTAAAAATTAACCCAAAACTATGTTAAATTATCAAGTAAAAAGATCTAGATGGAGAAGCGCACTTGAATCTATAATAGCTCTTTTATGGCGTCTAATTTGTAAACATGATTTTAAAATAACAGGGTCTCTCACTTATTCGGTAATGAAATTTTAGAAAAAAAAATCATACTTATAATTTGGAGACCATAATATATAGACTTATGTTTTACCACATAACTTAGACCTATTAATACTTAACCAAATTATATCACTTTTAATTTGGGTTAAACTTTTTTCTTATGAAAGTATTTGGCATACAATGTTTTATTTAATATATATAAGTAAACAAAATTCTTTACAAGAACCTCACTTTACACCAACCTTGAAGAATTCTTGTGTCCTTACTTCATAGGATGAGAAACTCTTTCAACTAGAATGATGCCAAACTCACATAACCAGGAGGCAAAAGAGAAAGGAATTTGCAGTTGATTCATGTCATTAAGCACATACTCTAAGCATTTTCTTCCCACCTCCACCAGGGAGATCCAGCTTTGTAAAAGTGTTCACCATCATCCCATGAAATTTCACAAGCTTGAAGGCCAATTGCTACACTTGGTTCTTTTCCATGTTGAGCAATCCAATTTAAAATAGCCATTTCCTTTTCACTCTCACTACTAAAATCTTTCTTGTATTTTCCAAATGGATTGAGTCCAGGGTTAGCTATCTCTGCAAGTGAAACTGGCATGTACATAGAATCACCAATTAGCGGTGCCTTACACGCAGCAAATTGGGCTCGAATCTGCATAAAAGATGATGTTCTGTTTTGTATAAAATTTGGCTTCGTATTTCTGTAAGGAAAAATATAAGAGCAAATTCTACACTCTACAATGAACAAGGTAACTTTGGAAGCCCTTGCTCAAAAATTAGTAAAATACCAATTGATTCATAGTATACAAGAAAGGCAAAATCGCATTTTATGTACCCAAATTTTACACTAATTTTCAATTTCGTCCCTGAACATTTTTGCAGTCGATTTAGTCCCAAGAGCTTCGAATTGCAATCGATTTTGTCTCAATATTTAACACCGTCTGAATTATTAACGGCAAATGATGCCGTGGAATCACACGTGTAATATTAATTGCTAATGCATCACTCAAAATGACATCATTTCTTCATATTAATTAATGTTGATTCATCACTTAAAACATCACTTCTTCATATTAAGAAAAAAATGACATCCTTGGTGTGTCCTAGAGATTATGTTGGCATCATTTTCCGTAAATAATTTGCACGAAGTTAAGGATTGGGATGAAATCGAATGCAATTCGTAACTTTTGGAACAAAAGTGACGGTAAAAAAAAGTTCAGAGATATAAAAGGTACTTTTGCCTACAAGTAAAAACAAACATTCAAGTAATTTTTACCAAATTCTGACATATTAAATATTTAGAGAATCAAACAAGAAAAAAATTTGCAAGCAATTCATGAAAGTGCAGATGACAAACCTGATGAGTTTTACCAGTAATAAGGTCGAGTTTACACTCATACGCATAATCTTGGGAAGGCCATCCACACTCTTCAATACAATACTTGTCTTGAATTACAGTGCTTGGCCAGGGAACCTTTCTGCACTCCATGACCTCGAGTTGACACAAGTGCCATCCCTCAATATAATCTGCATCACTTAAACCATTGGGGTTCTATCCTCATTACTTGACCCTTTTATATGACTTCTTAGATATAGATCAAAATCTCAAACAAATGTTTCAAAACTCAACTTCGCAAAGACAATGCCTTTGCTTTTGAACTTGTATTTATCAGTTGTAGGGTATAAATGTATAAATACTCATACATGCTAGTGGAGTAGCTGAAGTCTATCCTTGTTAACGCACAAACATAAAAGTTTATGGATAAGATTTAAAATATGCCAATTTTTACCCAAAATATAAAATTTCAACTTATTATTCTCAAGTTTGGATTGAAAAATCTTGAGTACTAATTTTATATGTATTTAAGAACATTGCTTTATCTTCCACTCTTAAATCTAAGTAAAGATTGCCACTCAAGTTATGCTAATGAAACAGCCTGCTAGGAATGACCTTGCCTTCTCCGGTGGGTGCTTTTACCAGGTGAATAAATGAAAGCATACTCAACTTTAAGAAATTAGCTATTTCAAGGTTCTCAAACACTGTTGTTCTATCACCAATGTGCATGATTTACCTTCAGAAATAAGACGAGGAGCCCTGTTAGTTGGACGCATATAGTGTGTAATAATTCCAGATGGCAAACGAGCAGCTGCCAGAGCAAGATAGAGCTTCTTCACCTTTTTATCCTGGAAAAGAATGGACACCCAAAAACTTAAGGGATACAATTTGTAATCCACTTTCTGAAGAACGATCTATTCCAGATGGGAAATCCCTTTTACAAAATGAAGATCCTGCAGTTTATGTGGCTATAGTAGTAGGTGTAAAAGTCTTTTTTTTTTCCGTGCTGTACAAGTTATTCTTGAATGAGGTGAGATATTATATCATAAAAGTAAATTATCATTGTAGTCTCCAAAAGATACAATTCATCTCAATTTAGTCCCTAAAAGATGGCAACGTCAAATTCAGTCTCTAAAAAGATGTCATTTGTCTCAATTTAGTCTTTGAAAATCTTCATTAACATAACTGACGAAAAAAAATTTTGGGACTAAATAAACAAATTGTATTTTTTAGGGACTAAATTGAGACAGACTACATTTTTTTATGGACTAAAATAATAATTTATCATAAACTTACCCTGATTTTACCATGAAACACGGAGCAATATTCTTTAGTCCTAGCAAGCACAACACTGCACGTAAATTACAGTCCATCACAATCTATGGCTGTTAGACACTTAGACTGACAATGAGCTACAAAGAAAAATTAACAAAATAAACTACCAGCCTTCCGTGCAATTATCAATCTGATGTGTAGTCATCAACGGAGTTGTAAGTCCCAAGGCACGAGCTGCAAAGGTTGCACAAGTTTCTTCAATGTTGTTAGTAGTGCCACCTACCTAACAAAAATTGACAAAGTGCCAGCAAAACTTAAAGAATTTAACAAACTAATCATATAGAGATATGAAATACACCAATAAATTTCCAAACATATCAGCTTTATAATGCTACACTCCTTTTAAAAGCTAGCAGTGAACCTAACAAAGTAAACACTCTGAAACAAAGGATGACGCTAAAATCTGCATGACTCTCCCCACTTCAGACCATTGATCTTTGAAGAGGACTTGGTGAAACAGCTTTGGAGCTTGTTATGATAGAAGTTTTAATTGTCAAGTCTTACCTATTCTGGAGGGAGAAACTGAAAGAATCATGTAGAATGATAGTGGCAGAATGACTTATAAGATGTGTGTGAAAGCCAGTTCTTATGTCTTAAGCATTGGTTTAGCACTTACCTCAGCCCTCAGGTTATATTTTGACCTTGAATTTGTGCTAAAGATTATTTTGATGTTTAAATGCTCCTTATTGTGTTAGGAAGTCTTAAACCTCATAGAGTCATAGGACTAGTCCCTTATTAAACCTCACTGCTTAGTTTTACAAGTTACTCAGCAAATCGTTAACTTTTTTATAATTAAATGCTTACAAAGGCATGAAACCTATATTAATTTTCTTGTTATTCTCAACTATTCTGATGTCCCCTATTGACATAATTGAGATATTGCAGAATTGAATACATACTGATGTACCAGCAGGTTTGTCCAAAACCACATATGACTCAGCCACAGCTATTATTCTTGATCTCCAATGGATCTCATAGCACCTAAAAAGAGACTAAACATCATACATGTTATCTTTTTACAAAATAAACTGACAATTCTGACAAGCATTCTGTAGTACCTTGGAAAGCGTTTGGGGTGTACATACACTCGTAAATAGGTTCCAGGTTCCACGAACTGATCCACATGAGTTATACGAAGAGTCTTCTGTGCCTCTTGTATAGTCTTACCTTTGATAGAAGACCTTTCTCTCAAAATTGAAGGATTTGTTGCTTCTTTGAATATCCTAATTTCCTCTTGAGTAGCACTAGGAGGAGGCTTTGGATGGACAAGAGCATAGTATACAGCTCCAAATTGGATAAGATCTGCAACAAACCTTCAAAGAATGAAACTTTCCATTTATCATGCCACGCAAGAAGAGTGTCACACATGGTTCAGTGTGAAGAGATAAAGAGTAGCACTTACAAAGGAGGAAAATCCAGAGCTTTGCAAATATACTCTAAAACAGGTCCTCCTTCTGAAACAACTAAGTGTTCAACTCTTGGAGGTGCAGAATGTTGTGATGGACATGGAAGCAAGCGATCATACGAGGGGTAACTTAAAACAAAATTAATTCTCAGTAACATACAATAAGTGTAAGCAATGGAAAGTAACTTCCAGAAACCACAAATAAAAGACACGCCAAGTAAACAAAAAATGGATAAGCATGCGTCTACTTATGTAGGAACATGAAACAACTAGACTTATATCTTTATTATCAAGTTCTCTAAACTATACATGTATCGATTTCTGATTGTAGAACAAACAGTACCTGAGTCTTTTCCAACATGAAATTGACATTATCTAACAAAACTGTAAAGCAAATAAGTGATAAGCACATGCTTGAAGAATCGACATAGAAGCCTTATAACTCAAACAGTCACCGAAAAGGTCCTAAATGATTGCTATTATGCCAAATGGCAAATTCTAGTAGGAATTTCTCTAAATTTTACCATAACAGGTAGTTGATAACAGGCGACCAGTGGCCAGGGGAATAATAAATACCACTGGAATTCCATTTCTTCACTCAGGTTTCTCGCGCAGAGCCTTTTAGGCGAATAGCTCTTCCAAACGAAAAATCAATACAAATTATAGCAGAAAAAGAAGAAGATAGGTATAGCAAAGGTGGAAATTACCGATTGGAAGAAGAGGCAGTGGTGGAATCTATTGATGAGGATTCGGTGGCAAGTGCGATGCTATGAGACCTCGCGGGAGAACAACATTTCAGAGAATGCTTGTTAAGAGATGAATGAGAGGTTTCAAGTGTCGGCGCCATAGCCATAGCCAACGGCTCACCGAAGCTCCAGCGGCTACTGGCCAACGTCGAAGCCAGAGTGAGAGTCAGTGTAGACCCCATCCTCTATTCCTCTATCCCGTTTGGATGTTCTGTTATGTAATAAGTAATAACGGAATGTAAAGCCAATAAAAGGGAAAGCAAAAAAACAACTACAGTTTCATCAATTTAAACCATAATTTATTTTAAATTTAATATTTTTCATCAACATTTTTAAATTTAACTTTTTTAGAACGATCAACATTTTTAATTTTGTAAATAATAAATATAAAGATATTTTAATTAAAATAAGTAATCTGTATATTTTTATTATCTCTAAAAAAATGAAGTGTATAATGTTGGCAAATTCACTCCTAGTATTCACTACTCAATTTTGTATATATATTTTTTTTGTAAATGACAGTGTCATGCTAAGAATTAATCGTATATGCAATTTTTTATACCCTTGTTATATAATTTTTTAATTAAAATAAAACATATTTGAAAAACTTTTAAAGGAATTGATTATAGAAAAAAAAATTGCACGTTTAGGATGGCGAATGTATATAAATATGCACTTGAAATTTTTCCTTTGTGTTAATTCTTCAAAAACTAGAGCAGGAAAGAAATTCAATATAAAAATTTAAGTTACCTACTACTTAAAAAGTAAACATTTTTAGGAATATAATTAAAATAGAGAGAAAATTTGATTTTATTTAAACTACAAAAATAAATTGTTGTAAATTTTGAAGAATAAAAAATCTCCATTTATTACTCAAATTTGACTTTTCTTCTCTTTAACCCCCAATTTGAAAAGAAACAAATATTAGTGTTATGACATATGGAAGAAAAGATGGAAAGACTTTCTCTTATTTTTGGCTTACTTCATTCACATAAAATTCTAAATAGGAAGAAACGTTATCCTATGCAAACAATTTTCAAGGCAAGCCTAATCACTAATCAGCTAGTGTGACTTTTGCTCAGTGCTTCCATCTCCAAGCAGAATCCAAAAACTTGAAAAATTCAGGAATTGCCTATTTTCTGCTTCACTCGCTTGAGTTGATTCATATGGAATGGATCTTTCAAGGTACACAACAACAAATAAATCCTTTCTTCCACTAGATGAGGTAGGCTTCCAAAGGTACACAACCCTATGGTAATATAATTTAAGATCCTCTAAAGGTCTCCTAGTCTGCTTTCTTTCTTTGCTTTTTTCCCTATAATCATTTGGACCTAACAACAGCCTCACTGTCTAGCTTTACCAAAACCTTAAGGAATTCTTGTGTCCTTCAACTAGAATGACAGTACACTCACAAAACCCAGAGGAAAAAGATACAGGAATTTACAGTTGACTTATCAAGTTATCATAAAGCACACTCTCTAAGCATTTTCACACCTCCACCAAGGAGATCCAGCTGTGTAAAAACGTTCCCCATCATCCCATGAAATTTGAGAAGCTTGAAGGCCAATTGCAACACTCGGTTCCTTTCCATGTTGTGCAACCCAATTTAAAACAGCCATTTCCTTTTCACCCTCATTACTAAAATCCTTCTTGTGCTTTCCGAATGGATTAAGTCCAGGATTAGCCATCTCTGCAAGGGCAACTGGCATGTACATAGAATCACCTACTAATGGTGCCTTACATGCAGCAAATTGGGCTCGAATCTGCATAGAATGTTAAGTTTAGTATTAATGTACAGAATTCAGCTTCATCCTTCTGTCAGAGGTAAACCTGGAAAAACTAACTGAACAATACCAATTGATTCATCATAGACAAAAACATCATACATTCAAGAAATTTATACCAAATTCTGATATTTTAAACATTTGAATAATCAAACAAGAAATAACTAGCTAGTTTTTATGTTGGAGTTCATTTAAAATTTGTAACCGTTTTGAGTTCTGACAATAATTATATTCTCACTAGTATTGCTTAACTATCAAATGCAGTTGTTCAACACTAAACAGCCTAAGACTCATAAAGGCTTATTAACACTCAACAAGGGAGATGAGACCTAAACCATAAAAGAGTATATAACAGACCTGGTGTGTTTTACCAGTAAGAAGGTTGATTTTACACTCATATGCAAAATCTTGGGAAGGCCAACCACAGTCTTCAATACAATACTTGTCTTGAATAGCAGTGGTTGGCCAAGGGACCTGTTTGCATTCCATGACCTCAAGTTGACACAAGTGCCATCTCTCAATATAATCTGCAAAACTCAAACCAATAAGTTTCAATCCACACTACTGGATCTCTCTCTTAAAATTATTCTGAACAGAACAATCATATGATTAAAATTCAACTTAAGAAAGAAAATGTCACTGTCAATTTACAATCATGTTTCTATTGGAAATACAAAATATATCTGTCTAACAGACTAGTACAAGTTCCAAAGCATTCAAATTATTATTCAATCATAAATATACCAATCATACATGCGCCTAAGGGCTTGGTTGGGAGTTTTGAAGAGAGTGGGGTGGTTATTAATGGAGTGGTGCGGAGTGAGGCGGGGTTGAATGGTTCAAACAAACCATTCCATTGATTGAGAGTTTAAAAATAATAATGAGGGTGGTAGACAATGTTACCCTTATAATGAATGAACAAAAGTAGAATAAAAGAGGGTTAATAAAGGAATTAAATATTATAAATAATGTAAACCATCCTAAACCCCCCAAGTTGGAGGGGTTTGAAAATTGAGGTGTTTGATGGTTTGGAAGAGTTTTCAAACCATTCTAAACCATCCCACTCCATTACTCACTTGAACACCCAACCAAGGGACCCAAACCACTCCACACCACTCTCAAACCATCCTCCCAACCAAGCCCTAAAAAAAAGCTCATGGATAAGAATGTTACATATTCCAATTTTTACCAAAAATTTCCAAATTCAACTTATTAGGTTTTCATTAAACATCTTTGGTACCATTTTATATATTTAAGAACATTGCTGTATGTTCTGCTGTTAACTCTGAGGAAAGATCACCACACAAGTTATGCTTATGGGACAGGCTGACAAGCATGGCCAGATAGCCTTACCATCTGTATTGGATGCTTTCCAATGATGCCGATAAATAAAAGAAAATTTAACTATTAAGTATTTATCTATTCCAAGGTTCTCAGACACTTTTCCAATCACACTCCACTACAATTCGCATGATTACCTTCTGAAATAAGACGAGGAGCCCTGTTAACTGGACGCATATAATGGGTAATAATTCCACATGGCACAGGAGCAGCTGCAAGAGCAAGATAGACCTTCTTCACTGATTTATCCTGGAAAATAATAAACACCCAAAAATTTAGGACAAATGTAATAACAGATGCACTTAATTGGTACATTCACTTTGTGAACAAGACACTATTCCAGACAGGAAAGCTCTTTTACAAAATGAACATCCTGCAGCTTACAGGAGTAGGAGTGTCATTTTCCATGAAGTACAAGTTATTCTAGCAAGAAATATGAAACTAGATCGTAAACTTACCCTCATTTTACCATGAAAGACAGAGCAATATTCTTTAGTCCTAGCGAATACCACACTGCACATAAATTCAAGTCCATTACAATCTAGGACAGCCAGAATGACAATGAGCCACAAGAAATATATAAATAAACAAAATAAACTACCAGCCTTCCGTGCAATTATCAATCTGATGGGTAGTCATCAAAGGTGTAGTAAGTCCCAATGCACGAGTTGCAAAGGTTGCACAGGTTTCTTCAATGTTGTCAGTAGTGCCCCCTACCTAACCACAATTGACAGGGAGCCAGCAAAACTTAAAGCAATTAACAAAATGGTCATATAGATATGAAATGCACCAACAAAATTCTAAACATATCATGAAAAATATTGAGTTTCCATATGACATTTATAATGCTACACGCTCACAATGATCCTAACTCCTAACAAAAGTAGGCACACTCCAAAACAAAGGATGATCCTAAATTCTGTCAGAGTTCTTCCCACTCAGACCATTGTTCCTTGAAAAGGACTGCAGTGAACCAGCTTTGCAGCCTGTTAGGATAACCATTTTAACTCTCACCTATTTGAGAGGGTGAAACCAAGAGAATGATGCAGAACTATAGCAATAGAATGACTTATGAAAGGTGTGCAACAGCCAATTCTTACTCTAAATCATTTGGCACATATCTCAGCCTTCAGGTTATATTTGGCCTTGAATTTGTGCTAAAAAAGTTTTTTTAATGTTCCTTATTAGTTATTTCGTGAGGAAGACAAAATTCTCATAGGATAAGTACTTTATTAACTAGGGTTGTATATTATGTTATGGGAAATCTATTTAGACACTTGTGACATGTTTCCCATTCAATGTCAGTTTCACGAGTTATGCAGCAAGTGGAAAATTTCTCGATAATGCAATGTCTACAAAGGCATAAAGCTAAAATTAATTTTCTTCTTTTCAATTTCCACTATGTTTTCTTCACTTTTATTAACTGTATAGACCTTATTTCCTATGAAAGAAAGCATCAAACACCCTTTCCTTCAAAATCCGATTGTTGCTTTCTTGAATATTCACCAAAACCCATCAAATCAAAAACTATTCCAAAATTACTTTAAACAAAAACAGCATCCAAAAAGTTTTTAATTCAGTAATCGCTCTACACCCTTTGCCTCACTAGAAATACAAAGATGACCAATATGAGTCAGCGCCTCAAATCCCTATTTCCTCTCTCACTTTCTGCAGGGTATTTGTTATTCTGTTAAAAAGATAACATTGTAATAACGCATTACCATAATCTATGTAACATTTTTTACCCACTTTTGTGAACTTGATTATTAATAATAACAATTACAGAACTCTGCACAGTATCTAGCAACCAAAATTGTGGGGTTGATAACTTTTCTGGTGTCACCCATCAACAGAATTGAGATATCACGGGATTGAATACATACTGATGTACCAGCAGGTTTGTCCAAAACCACATATGACTCTTCCACAGCAATGATTCTTGATCTCCAGTCAATCTCATAACACCTAAAAAGAGACTAAATATCAACATGATCTTTTTTGACAAAAATAAACAGATAATGATAATTCCAACCTGCATTCTGTAGTACCTTGGAAAGCGTTTGGGGTGTACATGCACTCGTAAATAGGTTCCTGCTTCTACAAACTGATCCACATGAGTTATTCGGAAGGTCTTTTGTGCCTCTCGTACAGTTTTCCCTTTAATGGAAGATCTTTTTTTCAAAACTGATGGTTCTGTTGCTTCTTTGAATATCCTAATTTCCTCTTCAGTAGCAGTAGGAGGAGGTTGTGGACAGACAAGAGCATAATATACAGCCCCAAATTGGATTAGATCTGCAACAAACCTTCAAAGAATGAAATTCCCATTTAACATGCCACACAAGGAGAGTCATAACTAGGTAAACTTGAAGAAGTAAAGAATAGAACTTACAAAGGAGGAAAATTCAGAGCTTTGCAAATATATTCTGAGACAGGTCCCCCTTCTGAAACAACTAAGTGTTCAACTCTTGGCGCACAATTTTGTGATGGACATGGAAGCAAGCGATCATACTTTGGATAACTTAAAACAATATTAAATATCAGTAACAAGCAAAAGAAGTAAGCAAAGGAAAGTTACTTCCACAAACCATGAATAAAAGTCATGCCCGGTAAACAAATATATAAAAAAGATAAACATGTGCCATGGAATTAACACGGTCAAACTATTAAGAGATAAACACATGCTTGAGCTTGAAGAATTAACAGATATGCCTTATAACTCAAACGGTAACCAAAAAAAAAACTGTCCTAAATGATTTTTATCATGTAAAAGGGCCAATTCTAGTTCTAAGTTCTCCACATTTGACCCATTATAGGCAGTTTGGATTACAGAGGAATAACAAATACTACTTCAGTTCCATTTTTTCACTCAGCTTTCTCGTGGAGAATGCAAAAGTTTAAACTAAAGCAGAAAAGGGGGGGGGGGGGGTGGTGGAAGTATTGTAATGATTGTGTTGGTGGAGTACTGGAGTGGCAGGAGATAAAATAACAAGCGAAAAGCAAAATTTCCACAATAAGAAAAGCATGAAAAGGAGTTTTAATTAGAGCTGCTTCATCTCCCTCTTTCAGAATGCATGGGCTTTCAGGTGAAATGAGCTGTTTCAAACGAACCACCCATACCAATTGAATCAGAAAAAAAAGAAAACAAGTGAAGTACATTAAAAGTACCCATTAGAAGAAGGAATCGTCGAGTCTATTCTTGAGGATTCACTAGCTAGCGCAGTACTATGAGAACTCCTCGGAGAACTCCATCTCACAGCATGCTTATTATAGTGTTTGGTAAGAGAAGAATGCGAGATTTCACGCATTCGCACCAAAGCCATAGGCACACCGAAGCTCCGGCAGCCACTGGCCAACATTGAAGCCATTGTCGCCGATACAATCCTCATCGGAAGCACCTCGGCTATCTTCTTTCAATATCCCTGAGCTGCATTAAGGTATTATCAAAGATGAATTGGGTTTTAGAAGTCACATAGGCCCATTAGTCCTTGGATATATGGGCTTATATTGTGGATTGGGCTTTTCTTGAGTCATCCAAGAGGATTTGTTTATTCTACAAAATAGAAAAAATATGATAGCATGTATATTATGTTTGAAAAACCCATACAAATAATTAAAAGATATTCAGAGGTTTAGTTTTTTTGATAAAAATAATATAAGAAACTTCGCCAAAAAAAAAAATAATAATATAAGAAATAAGTATATTTATTTGGTCACTTTGATTCTCTCTAATTAACTAACAACAAATACAAATATTATTCTCCATGTTGTCTTTTAATATGATGTCAATTTATGATGATAAATTATTTACTTATAATATGATGTCAATCTATAATGACATTTAGCTTTTAGTGACACATTATAAAATAATATAATTAAATATATATTTGACATCACGGTATGCAAGGATGGAGGAGGATCAATGGGAGGTCTGGTGAGAGACGAAACAGGGGTATGCTTGGGGGCGTTCATGTGCTCTGTTCTGTTCCCGAATGAACCCGTGCTCCTGGAGGCTATGGCTATTAAAAATGGATTGAAGTTGGCAAGAGACATTGGCTGCACGCACGTGATGGTTGAAAGTGATGCAAAACTTGCCATTGAGATGTTAAAAACACCATGTGATCACGCCTCAACACTAAATGCTATTTGCAGGGATATTTTGCGTTTTTGTGTTAGTTTTCAATATGTTAGTTTTAATTGGGTTTCAAGAGTTTGTAATTCAGTAGCGGATTTTATTTCTAGAAAAGCTAGAGTAGAACGTAAAAACGCTGTTTAGACTGATTCGGTCCCTTTGTTCCTTTCTGAGATTTATTTTGCTGATCAATAAATTCTCCCAAGTACCGCCCTGGTTCCTCAAAAAAAAAATATTTGAATTCACGTGAACATTTATATTTATATCAGTGATTAAATATTTAGATAGAATTAAAGTGAAAAATAAGATTGTTTAGAAATTAAAAATTTTAAAATCCAATAGATAACAAACAAAGGCTATGACAAAATTAACCGAGATTCTAAAATATTAAAAATAAATACCAAAAGAAAATAACATAACTTGTCCATTATCATTCCAACGTTGAAGTTAAAAGAAGATATGACTTGTGAGGAGTGTCATAAATTCTAATAAACATTAATATCCATTCTGAAGATACGAGGGCTATCATCATCTTTCATCAATTCTAACAAACCTTGAGAATTTTATCCCAAACAAAAAACAAACATTGAAAATTTACGATCCAATTTGATCCTTTACCCCGAACAATCCCACTACCTCTTGGCACACTTGGTATAAATGTACAGATGTAAAATATTGATAGATCAAATTAACAGCATTACATAAAATAGCTAATTTAAAATAAATTAAAAATATATATGACATTGGGCCTTGGGCCCTTTCCTCACAAAAAAATTTAAAAATATAAATAACTGATTTAAAATTTTTAAAAGATAAAAAGCCAATATAAAATAAGTAAAAATTGAAATATAGGAGATCAAAATAGAGTTTTGAAACCCTTTGATACAAGTGTTTGCAAAATTAGTCCCAAAAAAAACAAAAAATAAAAGCCAAACATCACTACAATCTCAAAAATGTAGGCATCAACGTTGTTGGCTATACCTTATAAATTGCCCCACTACTCAAATAATAATCAACAAATTAAATAAAAGAGATGGTGGCTGCCAAAACTCCAAAAGTAGCCACCTTTTTGCCGTTGGTTTAATTGTTTATAAACGCAAGCACATGTTTGTTGAATTATATTAATTATTTTGTCAATCTTTTTTCTCTATTTGTTTAAAAGATTATTTGAAATATTTTTTCATTGTTATTATTATTATTATTATTATTTTGATGGAATTGTTATTATTATTATTATTATTATTATTAATATTATTATTATTATTATATTCATAGATCTTAAAATAATTTAAGAATTAAAAGATTCATTTTTTGTTAAAAGAAAGACCAATCCCAAAAGAAAATGAAATATAGTGGAAAAAAAGAAAGGACAATCCCAAAATAAGATAAAAATTATTTTATTAAAATATGCTAGTAAATAATATTTAGAGATATTTTTCTTAAACTTATGAATGAATTACACTTGTTCTCTGAAGTTTGATTAAATTATATTTACTTAGTATAAATCTTTAGTTTTAAAAAATTACATTTAATTCCTTCTAATTTCTTTTCTATCAAATTTAACTTTCTACATGTAGAATAAGACTAATCTCATTTTTAATATAACAAAAGTTCAGTTAAATTCATATTCAGATTCAATTCTACTATTTTTAATATTAAAACAATAAGATAATTAACTAATTTTATTGTTTTTAAAAATAAAATAAAAAAAGTAAATTTATTTTTTGGTTCTTTAAATATTAGTAATCTAATTATTTAGTCCTTAAAAATCATGATTAACTCATTAATTCACGAGCCGTTACTGTTCAAAACATGTGGCATAGCTCGTTAAATAATAACTTGCATAGTTTATATATGTACTTGTTTTATTGGACGTGAAATAAAGTTTGTCTTATATGAAAAAAATGCAATTGCTATGTCACTTCATCAACCCGCCTCGGATTTATAAAATTCAATACAATAAAACACTTAACATGATGTGGAGATGGTTTATGAAATTCAATACAATAAAACACTTAATAGGAAAGCTTATTTGACATCCAACCAATCACTTAATGACCTAATGTCATCATTTAATGAGTCACGTCACTTATTCTGTTGATAACTAGTGAGGCGTTTGGTACAGGGATTGATTTTTATTCTTAAGAATCATAGTCCCGAGAATAATAGAAAAGTTGTTTGTTTTAAGATTCACATTTCTAGGACTATTTTACAATATTCTCATTTTTTAGTTGTAAATAATTACATCCTATAGAATTACAATAATATCAATTCCTTAAATGGGATTAAAAAAAATAGAGTAAGATATGACTCAATTAAAAGTGATTTTAGTTTTATCTGTTACACATGTTATAAAAAGGTGAACGAAAAAAAAAGTTGTGTTTTCAATAATAGGGTAGTTTTGTTGAAGAATCTCATTAATTATTTTTTACATATTTTGGAGTAAAAAGTAGCATTTATTACTTCCTTAGCCATGTCCTTAGAACAATAATCAGCAAAACCTTTAACAAAAATGTAATGTATTTTTTTGAGTTAATAAATGAATAAAGATATATGTAATTTAAAGTGAAAATGAGAGTTGTTGATTGGTTAGAATTAAGTGGCACAGGAATATTTAATGCAATCCGTGACAGGATAGTGTCAGACAACACTATTCTACTGCCCAACGCTCACCTGCCACATAACCTTCACACATTAATGATCTAATTTATAAATTATACTTAACACGAAATTATGGAATAAAAATTCAATGGTATCGTACCACTGAATTTTAGTATATTTTTTTTAATTATGCAGTATCATTTGTTAATATTAATAAAAACTCACATTAATTAGAGTCCACCTTGAATGATTTATAGACCAACTGATTAGAAGGATGTACTGAAATTCAATACTACCATACCACTAAACATCTACTCGAAATTATGTTAATCTCATCAGCGCAAATTAATAAATTAACTACAACTTGCATATTGGTTAAAAAAAACTACAACTTGCATAAATTCACAAATTAATAAGTATGGCTACAGCCACCGGATATAAAATATATTTAAATTTATAAATTTAAAATATACGTTATTAAATTTTATAGATTTAAATAATTTTTAAAATGTTTAAAATTGCATCAACTACCTTAAAATTTTAATTAAATTGGACAAAGAATGCTTTCTGTTAAAAGTTTTGTTCATTGTTTAATAAAGTTTCATTAACAAATATTTTATCACACTAACATTTTTTAGTTGATGAAAGGGCATTATTTCGATAAGCATAATGTAAAATATAAAATTACATGTTACGCTAATTAACTTTATTATCATAATGTAGGTTGGAGCTAATAATATACGTCAAATATATAATAAATGCTTGGATGATATTTAAAATAAGATAAGAGACAATTTCATTTATTATTAAATTATAACACTAATTAATTTAACTTATTCTAAAATTAAGCTTAAATTCTTCCTCAGTTTCTTCCAAACAAAATTAACAAGAATTTTCTCTATAAAATTCACTACAAAAAAATAATTTTAACATTAATTAAAAATTACCTTTAACATCAGCTTTAATTGACATTAGAAAGATTAAAAGTTTCACAATTCACATTAGCCATCGTGTAAAAAAGCATCTTAATATCATTTATAATAATAAAATTAAGGGTAAAGTACCCTTGCCGCCCCCAAACTTTGCTGTAATGTTCATTCTTGCCCCTAAACTTTTTTTTGGTTCATGCCTACCCCAAACTTTCAATTTTGTTCATGCCTACCCTTTTTGCTAACACCGTTAACTTTTTTGACGGAATTTGCTGACGTGGACGATGAATGTGTATCTCTTTTACCATCTCACTGTTCACCTATTTTCCACCTCACATTTAACTTTTTACTTTTATTAAAAAAAAAATTAACCTAATCCAAATTTAAAAAAATAAACCAAACTTTTACCCTAAAATATTTTTTATTTGAATTAAAATTAATTTTTTTTAATAAAAGTAAAATGTTAAATGTGAGGTGGACAATGATGTGGCAAAAGAAATACACATTCATCGTCCACGTCAGCAAATTCCGTCAAGAAAATTAACGGTGTTAGCAAAAAGGATAGACATGAACAAAATTGAAAGTTTGGGGGTAGGCATGAACCAAAAAAAAGTTTTGGGGCAGGAATGAACATTCCAGCAAAATTTGGGAGCAGCAAGGATAATTTACCCTAAAATTAACAAATAGTGTTAATGACGCTTTTAATATAACGTCAATCGTTAGTAAATGACAATAAATAACTAATGATAAACTGGATTTTTTTTTTTGCAGTGAAAGAATCTCATGTATGTCATATCATGCACATTTTACCCTCTCTAAACTTTCTTTCTGAATACTTCCAACCATCTTTAATGTTTCGTGGCTCTTCTTCAAAAGATCTTATTTAGCTATAAACGTTTCAAAAATAAAACTATTGACCAAATCAAAAATTGGAAAAGTTAAGTTTGAACATCCATACAATTATCTTGATATATAGCAGTATACATGTATCTATAAATCATGATAGTAAAAGAAAATAATGCCACACCTAAATGTATTGACTACAAGTTAATTAAGTTGGAACATCGATCCATACAACTATATCTATCAAATTAATTAAATGTTGTTATATATATATATATCGCAATCAATATTTGATTGTGTGGAATTTATATATTGCACGTATAGAATAGAATGGAATAATATAATTAAAGAGAAGCGTTATAATTAGTTGAACACCATCTTTCACAATATGCATAGTCTCTCTCGCACCATTAATTCATATTTAGCTTAATTTGTTCACTTGTGTGACTTGTCCATCCATCATCCATCTCCTATTTGCTTTTCATGTTCTAATAGGCACATGTATGCAAGTGTTCTTCTAAACAAGTTCCTTAAAAAGAAAAACAAGCTTAAAAGTCATGTGTTGAAACTCAAGCAACTTAATTGATAAACTTTTATTTAAAAGCTAGTTGTTAAAGGAGTGAAGAATTAAATTTCTTGAGTATTTCATTGAGTATCTTATCTTATTAAATGTGAGACTTTGTATATATCCCGTATCACGAGAGATCTAATTAATTACTTTGAGAGTTAGCTTCGTCTATATGTATATTCTGTATAATAATTTTAAGAGTCCTTGCTTATGGATTAAGTTTAAAAGTCCATTATCTCTTGATTAATTAGGAGTGATCATATATATAATGCATATTCTATTAATACCTGGACCACAATTTAGGAATTAGAGATGATAATGGGTAGGGTCTGGGTAGGATACTGCATTCTCGTCTCTGGTCAATATTTTCCCCATCCTCGGACTTGTCCTTGACCGGGTATGAAATTTGATACCCGTCCCCGGACCCATCGAATACTTAGATTCCCATACCCGGACGGCCGGACCCGGAAAATTTACTATGTTTTCTACAAAAATTGCTACTTTCATCACAAGTACTTTAATCACAAATATTGAACACACATTCATAAATTTAATTATTTTTAAATTTAAGAAAAACAAACTTTAAACACACAATTTGATATGATATATAATAATTTTTATATAAAATATTTTTATATATATTATATCACCGGGTCTTGGTCCGGGGTGAATACACCCTTACCCGTCCTCGGACCCGGACTTTTACCCGTTAAAATCTCCAGACCCATTTTTTCAATACCCTGACCCGGACTCAACGGGTAAATTTTCCGAGTACTCGTTGGGTCCGGGTAAGATTGCCATCCCTATTAGGAATGGACTAAAATGGAATGGAATGGAGTTTTAGAGGTAAAAAAATTAATCTAGAATGCAAAAGAATAGAATGTCATGAAAAATAAAATGTTAAGTTTTGTATGCATGAGTTTAGAAAGTAAAGTGTGATTAATTAGTGTCTAAAATTATGTCCTTAATATAACACAAATAAAAATAAATCAAGAAATTAAAAAAAAAAAAGAATTTAAAGTCACTGAAATATCTCCCATTTAGGCTTCAGAATTTTATGTTTAGGATTGAAGCTAAGGTTTAAGATTTCACTAAAAGATTTCCCATTTTCATCTTAAAAGTATTGATTATCTTAAAAGGTCTCTTGATAAGGAATGTAATTAGGATTCCATTGATTAAAGTAATTTAGCCTTTCAATGATCATATTATTTTTAACACACTGCCCTCCCCCGAGAGATGTTGAAATTACACTGCCCTCCCCTCTAGTTTCCAAAATTACACCCTCCCTTGAGAGATCAAAAGTCATTACACTTTGATCCAAAACACTATTCTCCCACTAAAAAAAAGATCTAAAAAGTCAATATAATAAATATTAATGACTAATAAATATTCATGACTAAATTGACCCTCACACAAGATAAAAAATGTTTAACGTTATGCTTCATCGAAATTTATAAAACTGAATCTTTACCAAAAAAAATTTATAAAACTGAATTCTATTACACTTAACAAAATTTTTTTGATATATTTTATTATTATATATTAATATATATATATATATATATTAAAATTAATTATCGAAAATTAAGTAAAATAATAAATGTTTTATATTACATTACATTATTAATATAAAAATTTATAAAGTATTTTAAGTTACAACTTTTTTTTTTAGAATTTTATTTTGTTAACAATAATAATTACTATAAATACTAATAAAATAATAAAAGACAATAAAAAAATGAAACAATGTTATTATAAGAGGATGAAAGTATACGGTCACATTTTATAGAGTTTCATTCTTTTGTGAGGGGTAATTTAGTCATGAATATTTATTGTATTGGAAGTTGAAAAAATTTGACCTTTTAGACTTTTTTTTATTGGAGAATGGTGTTTTGGATCAAAGTGTAATGACTCTTGATCTCTCAAGAAAAGACAGTGTAATTTTACAAACGAGAGGGGAGGACAGTGTAATTTACTCTATTTTTAATTCTTACCCTTAACGTCTTATTTAATATAATCTATCTCCAATTCCACTTTCGTTAATTAGCAGAGCGTACCAAACTACTTGGCCTTAATTGTTTTGAGCTTTTAGAACCAAGTAGATGTTAAGTAGTACTTTAATATATATTGAACTTCAGTATATTTCTTCAATGAATTGGTTCCTTATCCATTCAAGGCGGGTCTTTATTAATGGGAATTTTTATTAATATTAACAAATGACACTAAATTATTGAAGGGATGCAATGATGCACCGAAATTCAGTAGTACGACAGTACTGAATTTTTATCCTTTAGAACCTCGATGGAAATTTTGTTCAGTTCTCTAATCTATTAATTATCATTAAGTCCATAACTACTCCAGTAATTAATTAGAAACATATTGTTTTGCATGTGAATATATATATATATATAGGTACTTGTTGGGAGCACAGAATTATTTATGACAGTTGTTTTGCATTACCACTTGAAAAGTTGAGACTGAGACCAGCTAGTTGGTTGAATATTTTTAAAACATAATAATAGTAATAATAAATATATAAAAACAGGATACTAATTAAAACAACAAATAAAAATAAACAAATAAAGAAATTTTATTATATTTGTTATTGATATTTTATTTACGGGAAGCAAAAGACATGGTTCCAGGTTCCCTTTAAACCCGGATCGATCAAGGACTCGGGTTATATTTAAAGCTTGCATCTCCGATACAGTGATTTAGTAACTCGAGTCTTTGATTGGCTCGAATTTTTAAACATTAAATTTTTTAAGGCGCTCTTAGTACGGAGAGTTTCTAAGCCACATTTGGTTTTGAAAAATAAGAGAAGGGAATGGTAATATATAGTGGTAGGTGAGTTCTCTCATTTGTGTTTTGGTTTAACAAAAAATCATGGTACATAGATTGTCTAGTCAAAATTATACAAATGGAGCAAAAGAAATGGTTACGTTATTTAATAACATTTTTTATAATAAAAGGTAAAATAGTCTCTCTCTTTTTCTCAACCTCAATTTTATTTTCATTCTTAATTTTTATCATATCAAATATAATCATATCATTCTCTTTTCTATTCTCATTTCCACTTCCTCGATTTATTTTTACAAATCAAACAAGCTCTAATCTATCTCTAACTTCTCACCTTTTTTTAAAAAAATAAAAAACTTAACAAAGAGACAAAAATTAGAAAAATAATAACTCAACCTTTCAAGAGAATCTCTTTTTCATAATGTATGTCACTCAAATTTTCAAGCAAAATTTAGATTATGTTTATGTTTCTGTATTAGACAAAAATACTGTTTTGGTCCTTAACGTTTGTTCTCTGTTTCAATTTGATCCCTTACGTTTGGTCCGTCTCAATTTAGTCCTTCACGTTTGTAATTAGAGTCAATTTAATCCTTCCATTATCTAAGTGTTAAATAATTAACGGATTGCTGACGTGGACAATTAAATATTTAGTGACATGGCATTTTTTGAGTTTCATATTTATTAAAATTAGTTTTTAAATAAAAAATTAATTAGAACTTTTATTCAATAAAAATAAATTAAAATTTGAATCCTTAAAAACTCTTCACTTTCACCTTTGTACAATAAACTTCCAAATCTAAGAGACCTTTCAGAAACAGGTGTATCCTCTTCCAAACTCCACGTTCCAAGAGTTTTTTCTTTTAGATTTTGGCTTCTCAAGCTGCTAATTTTGGTTGAAAGGCCAAAAAAAAAAGCTGCTAATTTTGATTTACTCCGTAGATCCGCAAGTCTATTGACCCGTTTGTAGTTTCGATGGGGTTGTGCTATCTTTGCTAAGTTAGGGTTTATTTTTTTGGGTCTTATCTCAGCAGATAGGTGTTAGAACCTTGACCTCTCATTTGAATCTTTGGATCGATTCGTTGGAATCTTGATTTCTCAGTTGAATCCTTAGATTGAATGTTCTTTTGAGAGAACATGATTTTTTGCCCAGAGATGAAGGTGAAGGTGAAGATTTTTAAAAGATTCAAGTTTTAATTACATTTTTATTGAATAAAAGTTCTAATTTAATTTTCATTTAAAAACTAATTTTAATAAATATGAAACTCAAAAAATGCCATGTCACTAAATATCTAACTGTTCACGTCAGCAATCCGTTAATTATTTAACACTTAGATAACGGAAGGACTAAATTGACTCTAATTACAAACGTGAAGGACTAAATTGAGACGGACCAAACGTAAGGGATCAAATTGAAACGAAGAGCAAACATTAAAGATCAAAATAATATTTTTGTCTTTCTGTATTATAATAATTAATATATATACAATTATCGAATAAAAGATTAGTACATAAGTATTAAATTTTAATATATATTTTCAATTATTCAATATTATTTTTTAACATTAATAGAAACACATATTAATTAATTAATAAAAATCCACCAATACTTTAAATAAATTAAAAATCAAATAATTTAAAATGTGTAATGAACATCATCTCGTAATTGTCCCATGCCATTGGGAGTTGGGACAACTAGATATGATATGATGATATAAAAAATATTATATTAATTAATTACTAATTGTTTTTCAAACAATTTGATCAATGGTTAGTTGGAGTGGTAGGTACTCCATTCTCCTTAAGCAAGGTGTTCGAGTCTTGTGTATAAAAAATGAGAATGGATCCAGTGCTTGGCTCTTCTATGCATTAGTATGCTAGGCGAACTTTTTTTCATAGTTTTCTTCACCTTTTTTTATTGAAACTTGAAAAATTGTAAACTTTTTCTAAAGAATAATAATTATAGACACAAAAAAATTTAAAAAAATCCACACAAATAAGGACCTACCGTGAATGGTTTAGGGACCACCTTTATTAGGGACTAAAAAGTTAGTCCCTAATTCACTCATAGTAAATCTCGATTTACATGAAGTTTTTAATTTTTTTTTTGTATCTATATCTTTCATACTTTAGATATTCTTTAAAAAAATTTACAATTTCTCAAATTTAAATAAAAAATGTGAAGAAAACTATGAAAAAAAGTCGACCTAGCATACTAATGCATAAAAGAGACAAGCACTGGATCCATTCTTATGAAAAACCTCTATTGAGCTCTACCCCCATTGTGGAACCTCAGCTAGCTCGAACAGGATTGCCTCCAATAGGAAGATACCTGTGGAAAACCAAAAAAAAAAATCAATGGGATGGGAGAAGATGTTCAGTAGTACAGTAATACTAAATTTCAGTACATCTTTTCAATCAGTTAGTTCTTAAACTATTCAAAGTGAATCTTTGTAATATTAATTTATATATATTGATATTAATAAATGACTTAACATATTTGAAAGAATATACCAAATTTCAATAATTAAAAAATACTAAACTTTTAGGACAAAACTTAGGTCCATTTCTTTATGTCAATTTCATCCAATTCTTCAATATAATTATGACATATGGCAAAAAGTGTTTAAATGACCAATCACAGTAGAGAGATAATATAGAAGATCACATTTTATATGACCAATCATAGAAAAAAGAGAGTGTAAATACAATATATAATTGGTAGAATTGGACGAAATGGACATAAGAAAATTAACCTAAGTTTTTTCCAAACTTTTATTCACCAATGGATGTGTGGATGTAAAATATGGGCTTCCTTTAAATTCAGATGAATAAATGCACTCGCATGATATCTCACTAACTTTCTTAAGTTAACATAGAAAGTTACACAAACCAGAATCTTTTGTCTGATCTATCTTTCTTTTTCAATTTAACTTTGAAATATTATAATATAAAAAATTATTATTATATTTTTAAAATAATAAATTAAATAATAAAAATTCTTGTATGAAATATTTTTTATTAATAATCCTTCAAATATTTTTTCGTGGGTCCCAATATCTACCATATATATACCACAGTTATTCATCATATTATACAACTGTAGATTTTCAAAAGGTTTAATATTGATTTGAATATTTAAAGTTGTTTTATATTTAATATTAAAAATTAAACTCTTAATATTTGTTAAAAAATGAATGAATATTTTTACTCAATCATACTTCTAGAGTTTAATCATAATATTTTAAGTGGTATTATTGCTTATAAATAATAGATTAATCTCTTTAGACAAATCTCCTTAATTACTACACGTAGGGCTAACAATTAACCTCAATATTTGAAAAGAGTCCGATGTTAACTGGTAAAGAATCTTCTTTAAATAGAAAGGTAGGCTTTAAGCTTTATTTATGGCCTTCCTCCCCAAAAAAGAAATTATATCCAAACTAACTAATAATACTCAACCAAACATCATAATGACATATATACAAATTAACATTTAATTTAGACATTTCAAACATACTTATCAAGATACTAAATCAAGCAAAACAAGAATTAGGTCACTAAAATCTAATTAACTTATGCACTTTTATGGGTTTTTTGACAACCTTTTAGTTTTACGTTTAAAAAATATATAATTTTAAAAATTGTTTTTAAAAACAAGTTAAAATTTTAAAAACTTGTTTGATTAAACTTTTTGAAAACAGTTATCTCAAAGTTACTATTAATGATACAAAACAGAATAAATAAAATTACATATATATAATTACTATTAATGAAAACAATTATTTCAAAGTTATTCAATGCTTTTTTTAATAGTCTAAAACAAGTTTCACTTATTCTGATTTTTTGGTTTGTAGAAACATATGCACAATATGTTTTTGCTTTTAAAAACAAATTCACAAACAATTTTTGAATTTTTTTTGGTTTTTTTATAATTATTGTCAAAACAAGTTTTACATGTCTTTACCATCAATTTCTTTAATTAAATCCAGACATGTATGATTTATATAACTTATCATTTCTATAACTAGTTTTTTATTTTTCAAAAAACAATTACATACTTTATTTTCATTCAATAATTTTTTTTTAAATGGATCTAACAATATTACCACTTATTTGTAACCACTAACCAACCAATAGCCTCAGTTATGATGCCTATCCACAAATAAAGTATAAACAACTGTAAGTTGTTTATAAAAATAAGGTTCTATATATATTGTCACAGAAATGTTCATCATCTGTGCAATAAATGTTATAGCCTAACCAAACAAAATATATATAGTGGCGAAAATGAGCCAGGATGGAAGAATCCATTTATAATAATTTGCATCTTTTTTCAATTTGCTTGCAAATAAATGCAGTTCATCTCCTCTTCCCCTACTATAATACCTAACTAGCTGTATATTCCAAAAAATAGATATATATCTATATATATATAGACATGATAATACTTAATATTTAATTTTAACTAGACGGTTTCCAAAAAAAATTTAACAAGACAGTTTCTTTTTGTGGAGAGGTCAAGCTAATTAATTAGTTTTCTATCTTCTCAAAATTTAAGTAGTCATATCAAACTTTTAGACGTCTCAAAACGTAATTAATTAGTGATTAAGCTTGATGTTATTGGAAGTTAGACTCTTCTTATGTATCCTCACTCTAACATATATATATATATATATATATATATATATATATATATATATATATATATAATGGAAAAAACTTATGTCCATTTTTTTATGTCCATTTTCTTCAATTCCACCAATCATATATTATATTTACACTCTCTTTCTTCTATGATTGGTCATATAAAAGGTGGTCTTCTATATTCTCTCTCTACTGTGATTGGTCATTTAAACACTTTTTACCACGTGTCATAATTATATTGGGGAATTGGATGAAATGTACATAAGAAAATGGAAATAAGTTTTATCCATATATAATACCCAATAAGGCAGAGTTCACAAGAATTTGTGATTATTAGAGATTATTATTATTTTTGTTATAGAAAGAGTTTAAGCTCATGATCTTTTAGGTTGGATCTGTTTGGAGATTTGTATCAAAATATTTTGTTCTTTTTAAAATATAAGATGACACATATCTTAAAACAGATCCAACAGTTTGCAACTAGTGAGTTTGAGCTATTAATAGCTCCAAATGCTTAGGGTGTGTTCTTTTACTAGATTTTATAATAGAAAGGGAAAGGGAGAAGTCATCTCCCTCTTCTTTTCTTCCTAACAAACAAACTTCACTTTTTTCAATGTGATGAAATTATGTTTTTGCCCTTATTTTGTTATCTACTTTTATTCTATTATCACTTTTAAAGTAAGGACAAAATGATCATTTTACCCATTTATATTCCATTTACATCACATAACATTATATTGACATGACATTTTCATTCTCTCTTCTTTTCCCATTTCCATTCTCTCATCTTTTCAACCAAAAGAAAATGCCTTACTTTTGTTAAATATGAGGTGCTTGACGTCTAAACTTTTTTAGTATTAAATATTTAAATTACTTACTATATTTATTGAAAAAAATTAAATATGATTACCAAACGCAAAGGTGAATGCTAATTATTTACTGAGCAATTGAACATTCCGTACTTAAAATAATTATATCTCTGCACATATACTTTAATTCGCACCATTTTCTGGTGGACCAAAGAACCCCATCAATATTATTAATATTCACTCACATCCTCACCCTCCCACTCGATCTCTTAATCTGATATTTTCCTTTTTGGTGAACAAATTTAAGAGTTTTATAAAAGTTGGAAACTAACTTCCCAAAAATATTTTCTTCTTATTTTTCAAAATTTACAAAGAAAAACATATAAAAAATTAAACATGTTGTTTTTAATTAATTATGTACATAAATAGTACATAAAGTAATTTAGTGTTTTATCACTTGTTCTTAATAATGCATTTTTGTTTGTATGTTTCAATATTTTCTTACACTAACCCAAGTAAATATGAAAATGGATCATAAATTGCTTAGTATAGAAAAGTAAGGACAAAAAGTGACACATAAGTGAGTCATGTGCGACTCATTATGTGTGGGTGGGATTCACTTATGTGTCACACTCTCTCCTTTATTTTTTATGCTGAGCAGCATAGAATCCAATCTTATTAAATATAAGGCGGATTCTCTCTTGTCGACAATTAATATTATTGATCGATTAATCATTAATCGATGAATAATTGCAATAAAAATTTTGTCACAATTTCTTGAGGATCCGAGCTAAAGTAAACGCTTCTCACTATTGAATTAAACCCTTCATTTTGTTATAAAAACTATTGGTCCCCTTACCACCTTATATCAATCATTCACTTTCCATCATCAATCCTAGTTAGCTAACTCTCTCTTTGCAACAATGGAGCTAATAGACGTCCTTCTTCTCATCTTCGCCTTCTTCTTCCTCCGATTCTGGTGGCGCCGCTGGTCCACCACCGGAAGCGGCCCCAAGAACCTCCCGCCGGGACCACCGGGGTGGCCGATCGTCGGAAACCTCTTCCAAGTCATCCTCCAACGCCGCCACTTCATCTACGTGGTCCGTGATTTGCGTGAAAAATACGGCCCAATCTTCACCATGCAAATGGGCCAACGCACGTTGGTCATCGTCACCAGCGCCGACCTCATCCACGAAGCCCTCATCCAACGCGGCCCACTCTTCGCGAGCCGGCCCGCCGACTCGCCGATCCGTCTCATCTTCAGCATGGGCAAATGTGCCATCAACTCCGCCGTGTACGGCCCGCTGTGGCGGTCGCTGCGGCGGAACTTCGTGTCGGAGATGATATCGCCGCTGAGGATCAAGCAGTGCGCGTGGATACGCAAATGGGCCGTCGAGGCCCACATGAAAAGGATCCAGATGGAGGCCCACGAAAACGGTTTCGTGGAAGTGATGAGTAATTGTAGACTCACGATTTGCAGCATCCTTATCTGTCTCTGTTTCGGAGCGAAGATCACGGAGATGCGAATCAAAACCATCGAGAGCATTTTGAAGGACGTTATGATCATCACTCTCCCGAAGCTTCCAGATTTCTTGCCGATTCTCACACCGTTGTTCCGTCGAGAAGTGAGAGAAGCGAGGAAGCTGAGGAAATCGCAGGTGGAGCTCATAGCGCCATTGATACGAAGCAGAAAAGCTTACGTACAGAGCAACGGAAGAATCAACGAGAATTCCGAGATGGTGAGTGCGATAGGTGCTGCTTACGTGGACTCGCTGTTCGAGCTCGATGTTCCTGGACGAGGCAAGCTCGGGGAGGAGGAGCTGGTGACGCTGGTGTCGGAGGTCATCTCCGCCGGGACCGACACCAGCGCGACGGCGTTGGAGTGGGCTCTGCTCCACCTCGTGATGGACCAAGCGATTCAAGACAGGTTATACAAGGAGATCGTGGACTGCGTGGGGGAAAACGGCGTCGTGTCGGAAACCGACGTGGAGAAGATGCCGTACCTCGGCGCGGTGGTGAAGGAGACGTTCCGGCGGCATCCGCCGAGCCACTTCGTGTTGTCGCACGCGGCGACGGCGGAGACGGAGCTCGGCGGGTACACCATCCCGGCGGACGCCAGCGTGGAGTTTTACACGGCGTGGTTGACGGAGGATCCGAGTATGTGGGAGGATCCGAATGAGTTCCGACCCGAGAGGTTCTTAACGGGGGATGGGGTCGACGTTGACGTGACAGGTACAAAAGGCGTGAGAATGATGCCGTTTGGAATTGGAAGGAGGATTTGTCCAGCGTGGACGCTGGGGACCTTGCACATAAATTTGTTGCTGGCGAAAATGGTGCAGGCTTTCAGGTGGGTACCCGCTCCGAATTACCCACCCGACCCGACTGAGACATTTGCTTTCACCGTCGTCATGAAGAACCCTCTCAAGGCAATGATTTTGCCTAGGTCAATCAAGGGTTAAGTAAAATTAAGTTCTTCAATTAATAATGATCTCTCTATATATAGAAATAGATATATCATATATATGTTCACTTTATAATTAATTAGCTTAATTTAGTTAAATGAAATTAATGAGGTTACACGTATAAAGAAGCAGAAAAACAAGTAGGGCCTTCATTAGTAGGCTGGTTTGGGAATTTGGTCTACCTATTTGTGTGTATGAAGTTGTTGTGTGTGTAAGTTTATTGGAAGTGATTACATATTTAAATTTATATACTATAATAGTATAATATTCAAATTTTGAAATATATAGGGCTTCCTCGGTTCGTGGTGTGTTTCTATTTTTCTTTTGAGAAAAATGAAATAGAAATTTGTTACTAAAATATTGTTGGCTACAATATTATTAGGTAAAGTATATGCGAGATACTTTTATTTCTCTTTTTTTTTTAAAAAAAATTATAGTCATCTGCTAAAGGGGAATGATATGAGGTCGACGTATGCCTCACCTTTTATGTTTATTTTTAATCTTAAAATAATTTTTAAAAACACACAAAAGGGGTTATAAGAAACCAATTAATTAGATTATAAAGTAGGTCTATTAAATTAAAGGAGACAAGTATCTCTTTGAAAATGATGGACTACCGGATAAGCTTTCTAATGTATGTATATACATATATTAAGTCCTATTTGGTTATTAGATTGTTAGAAAGAATGAGAATAGAAATATTAAAGAGAATGAAAATATGATGTGTGATATGAATAGAATAAAAATTGATAAAAAAGTAATAATAAAAACACAATTTTATCAAATTATAAAAATAAATTTTGTTTGGTATGAAGAATGTTGGAGAAAATATTAAATTACAACTAAGATTACGTCTTCATTTCTTGTAACCAAACGAGACCTAATAACTATGTATATTTTTCGCTCTAGTTGAAGACTAATTTTTTTAAGGGTCAGTCTATGATACAATTTGTGTTGCATGCATGCAATGTAATTTCTGCTGATAAGATTGTGACATGTGAGTAGGATGACTTGAGATGCAATACAATTTTTCACGTGTCACAATCCTATCGGCCAAAATTACATTGCATGCATGCAACAAATTGCATCATAGACCAACCCTTCTTTTAAATTAAAAAGGATCACAAAGGAAATAATACTTCACAGTTCACTAAGTATGAAAATTCACTCATTAATTCTCAAAACAAAAAATTCACACATTATCCACTTCGCATATCTATATTTTAAATTGGGGGAAATGCAAATATCGCTTCCTCTGACTATCACTCACATGTAAGTCTCCCTTCAATTGTGAGTTGAGGCAAATATGTCTTTGTACTTTAACATACTTAAAACTAATTTTATTTAATATTTTTTATTAATATTGTTAAATATTTCTTATATATATATATATATATATATTTCCTTCAACTATTAGTTAATTTCTTTCATTAAAAAACTAAACTACAAAATGTGGTAACTATACATTTATACTTTTTCATAATTAAATTTAATTTCAATCCTATACCTATGAATTTTAATTTTCTTAAAAAAATATTTTTCCCTAAATTATTTTAATAAAAACTTCAAATACACTGTAATTTTTTTTATTCTCCAGTTTCTTTCCAATATACACACATACCAATACCAAGAATTAACTAAATTTAATATATATAACACATAAATTCACCTTATAATTAATAATCCACAAAACGCAGTGCACTACATATATGGCAAATGATATCCAAGTGTATATATAAACATGAGTATGAATCTTTAATTTTGGATACCATGCATATTCTTCAAATCTCTATATATAAATTTTGAGCTAGGGAAACACTATTCATCTACTCTACAGTTAATGTTTAGTCACTTACAACGTGATGAATTAAATTAAAATTTTTATTAAGAGAGATATTAATATTTAATATCTAATAATATTTAAATAAAATTACGTTCAATAAAAAGATAAATATATGGAAAACTAAAAAATTTCACCATTATGTAAAACAATGTCATAGTACTGACGTGAAAGCTACAATAATTCCGTAATTTTTTTTCCTCAGTTTCATAATTAATTTCATCTTTGACAAACTCTCCAACAAGTTCATATATGATATATGTAAGAATGTAATAGTATTCATGGAGGGACCACCCAGAAATGAATGAACATTGAACAACACTCCAAGTCATAAGTTCAAGAACACTTCTATATAAATTAATTTGATTTTGATGGATTTTGTGAATTTTGTATCATGCATGATGCAATTAAAGAAAAAGGTATTTAATATTCAATATATTTTTAATTTTTATTAATCAATGTGGACACTATTATTTATTTGCCAATAATTAAATTTAAATATTATTCTTATTTAGTGAACAATATGTATAATAAAGCTATATTTGGTTCACAATTAAATTGAGATAAGAATTGAAATTACACGCTTATAAAAAATTTCTTTGGTTTGATTCAGTTATTAGATCATAGAATTAAATTTTTTGTAATTGGTTGAATTCCAACCTTCTTTGTATCTTGCTTGTAATGAATTCTATTTGCATGGAATTGAGGGGAAAGGTCAATTTTACCCTCTTCTCAACATCCTCTTATATAAAAAAAAATCTTTGGTTTGGTTCAATAATTTTTTTAAATAAATATTTAATGAATATTAAATTATTCTGGAAAAAAAAGGAAGATAGTCTACCAATGTGTTATCCCTTGAGGTGCAGCCATGTAAAACATGTCTTGTGAAGAAAGTGCCTTATAACACGAGTAGAGGAAATAATGTATGGGGTCAAGTGAATTGACCCAAACAATATGGGACACAAACCCTTCAGATAAGGTAAATTCAGCTAAGGCTCCGTTAAGTTGTAATTGGAGCAATGTAATTATAATTCTACAAATTTTAAGAGATTATAATGTTTGGTATGTATTTAATGATGATAATTTAGATTTTATATAATTTGAATTTATCTTTTATGTTGTAATCTCAATTTTTTTTGTTATTGAAATTTATTAGGTGGGGTAAGCATTGCTATCTCACCAGAGTCAAAAATATTTTAACTAAAATGTTATATCACCACCTTCAGTACCACGCCACCATCACGCCACCGCCATCACTGCCACAATTATCACCACCACTTTAGACATTAAAATTATTTTACTTTTCGACTCTTATATTTCATTTATTTGCATATATTTCATTTATTTGCATATGAGACATATTTTTTGCCTCTAAGATTCCATTACATTTCTTTACATCTCCATATATTATTTATAGGTAAGTAGACACAAAGCGTCTTCAATGTTGACAATTCCTGTAAGACAACAAAATTGCTATGATTGATAAAAATGTTCACTTACATTCGGCGTACCATGTATCTTATGTTATGGGTCTTCCTTTTGACCGTTGCAATAAATTGACCTTATAAAAGCGATTTATAAGTTAACTTGTTTGATCGATAAATCATTTTTATTAATGTAATTTTTTACAAGACTTTTTAGTAAATCGCCATTAATGATGATACTTTTGTGATGTTATAAAAAATTAATATATTTTATAAAAAAATAATAAAAAATTGATACATATCTTTAGATACTTTTTAAAAGGTGAAAAATATGTGGTTAATTTTTTTTATGTGTATATATGTGCAAGAATCCCCATATATGTGTGAGCTTTGAAAAACATTTATTTCCCCCAAATAAAGTGTAACTTTTTGGAAAACTTGGAGGTTGGGTTTCTCAAATTGTTATTGGTTCATTAACTTCCCTTTTTTTTTGAATATTTTTTAGTGATAAAGAAAGATAAGGATGAGATTGAGTCTTTTATTTATTATTAACTAAGTGTTAGATATTTAATCTTTAGTTTTGAGTATAAAGCAATTATAAATATTTGAGCCAGTTATTTTACTCTTTAATGTGTCTATAATTCAACGAAAAAATTAATCACTTTACTTGATCGTAAATATTTTTGCATAAACTAAAAAAAAATCTTTTTCCTATAGAAAGAAAGCCTTGAGGATCCCATCCAAGAATAGTTGGAAAAATTAAATGGGAAAGAAAAAAGTCACAAGGGTAGTAGTTGGGGATGAAATGAATGCTCACCTGTAAGAGTAAAGAGGTAGTTTAAACTTTAAAGGTCTATTTAGCTGTCTTCAATTTTTTAGCAAGGGTTTGTACACTATTTTCAGTACACGAGCTAAGCAGCTAGCATTTCTATATATTTTTTTAATTTTAAAAAATATTAATATTTGAGATGTGTCTTATGTTATGTGCATATTTGAATGCAATTGTTAAAAATTATGTTTGGCTTTTAAAAAGGAAAAATAAAAAACTTATTTGGATTAATGTTTTGGATAGAAATATATATTTTGGGAACAAAACACACAGAACAATTGTCTGAACTCCAGTTTTTTAAAACATAAAACAAATTTACTGGCATGAACAAACTATTTATCAGAAATATAATGACAAAAAAACTTGTGAAATCCACAATGTGGCTGTTCATACCAAAAATTGAATTTTTTGTGAAGACATGTGATCTTCCTGCTTTAAGCTAAAATTTTAAGGGCACATTTGGTCGACGTAATCGTAGACATAATCTCTTTACATCATTTCAACTAAACATACTATAGTTTTTGTAATGTGATAAAAATTATTTTTTTGCCCTTATTTTTTTACCCACTTTATTCCATTCTCACTTTTAATATAAGAATAAAATAATTATTTTATCCACTTTTATTCCATTCATATCACTTTCATATTACTTTTTTCATTCCCTTCTGCAATTCCATTACATCCTCCTTTCCCATTACCATTCCTATTACATCCTCCACCCCCACTAACCAAACACATCCTTAACAAAAGAAGTGTGGCATTTAAAATGGGGTAATGCTATAGAGTTATCAATAACTCAAACTCATCAATTTCAAGCCATTGGATCTGTGTTGAAATCTATGCCATTTTATATTTTAAAAAGAAAAACTATTTTGACACAGATCTTTAGACAGATCCAACAATTTATAATTGATGAGCTTGAGTTATTGATAGCTCTAAATACTCGGACTTTAAAATGTTAGTCACCAACAACTATACATCAGCAACAACCACAATCCTTTTTTACTACGGTATTAATTATATAGATTAAGTAACATCACGCTGTTTTATTTTTATTCATTTATATGATTTTTCACATGAAATTCTTTTAATTTGAGGTTATATACACCTAACTATTATCACACACTATCACAAAGTAAAAAAAATATCTGCGCTTATAAATTTTGTGGCCCTTATATTATATACAAGGGCCACAAAAATAATTTATGACGCTTATTAGCATTTTGTGTCAGGTTAACGTCCTAAAATGATAAATTATTATTTTATATTTTATATTTTATGCAACTTTTAGATCACTTTCAAACCGTCACAAAATGAATACTTTCTCATTAAAATGTATATATGTCGATTAATTTTGGCTTGAAGCATTGAAATGTTGTACTTTTTGATCTTACCAATTTGTAAAGTCATGAGTTTGTTTAGAAATGCAGAATACACCATTTTTTGTCTTTAGAAATCAACTTGGATAATTAGCAATGTGTTATGTATTATGTATATCTTATTATTTTGTTTATCATTTATGCATGAAAAGTTGTTCTAGAATTGATTGAATACAATATATTCTTAGAGGTGTGGCAAATTTAATTTCAGTATATTATTATTTTTAAATAAATTGCAATTTAGTCACGGTAATTACAGTGATGAACATACTTTTTTAGGAAAAAAAATTATCTCCTCTATTTAGTAATGGGTACTCTGTGCCTATTATAAAAAAAATTTTGTTCTCGTGAACAAATCAGTAAAACATTCGCCACCATAATTAATGTGACAAACACAAAATTAACCCAGATATAAACAGTAACAAACAAAATATTATATCATGGTTCATTTTATCGTAATTAAATATGATTATATGAATATCATAGCCTATATTCAGCCGTGGTTAAAATAAACTGTGGCAAAAAGTGATTGATTGACTATATATGACGACAGTTTTTATTAGCTAAAGTGTAGCTAAGTAACAATTTTTTAAGGGATAAATAACAATTATTTTGTGGTGAACAATATTTTCATATATATAATTAAAGAAATGTTGATATGATTAAGGAAAACTGAATACATATATACTTAATATTTTAACTAAATATTCCTTTATTACTAATAGCATTTGTGGCACTTTCTTGATAGGTTCATCTTAATATATATATAGGGTTGGATTTATTAGTAGAAAAGACTTAGTCCCACACAAGTCACAAAATAATGAATCCGAGTTTATATCTCCGTTGAGAATAGTACTCACATTTATGCTTAATAGTATCTCAAATAGAATTGTCTGAAAAAATATTTATAAAAAATCACACACACATATACATATATATATATATATATATATATATATATATGTATGTATATGTATGTATACATACATATATATATATATGTATATATACATATATGTATATATACATATATGTATATATATATATATATATATATAATATTCAAAATCACTGACTTAAAAATTGGGCTCCTTAAATTTTCCACGAAACATAACAACTACCTTCTTTAAGATTTTGAGTATATATGTTAAATTAATTAATTAATTTAGAGGTGACGCCATCTTTAATTTGGATGTACAATATCAGACAAAAAATTTATTTGATTTGAATTGCTTTGACGTATATATATTCAAGTCGTTGAATTCAGGCACCTTTCATCTTATTTATTTCATTATTGACCATATATAACGGATTGTACAAATTAGGTACAAATTAGTAAGAGACTCGATAATTTTGTGAGGAGATGTAGCTAGATATATTTTATATGATTTTTAATATTGAAAAATATATATGATTTACTTATATCCAAAAAGTGTATTAGAAATCAACTATTTTCTTCTTATTAAAAAGAATAATATAAAAAAATAATGTAATAATTTTGAGTGATAAATTAAAATTAATATTATAAGTTTGAAGTCACGTAATTATTTGATATTAGGTTATAAAAAAAAGTTTGACTTCAGTCATTTGGACGTGTTTTTTGTTTTTTTGCCTAAAGTCATTTGGACGTGTTAGATATTAGATATTATGACAAAATTTAAAATTTTGAGATCAAAATTAATTGATATTCACAATTTTAAAACGAAATTGAGTTCAAACAGAGTTTATGAAAATTTGAAGACATAAAAAATACTTATATCTATATATGTATATATAAAATGGGAAGTCGAAAATAATCAAAATTGCTACCCAAATAATCAATAAGTTGAAAAATTATTCAAGGTGAACCAATCTAATTATCCAATACCACGGGTGCATCTAAGGTTGCTAAAACGTAACTAATAACTTCAAAATTTAAATATGGCATTACAATATGTAATAAACATTAAACGACAATGAAAATCTTGGTCCAGTGAGATAGTACTAAGATGTGAGAGGACAATTAATGGAGTAGGTGGAATCATTAAAACCTCAAATTTGAAGCCTTTTCGTTAATCTTTCAGATGTGTTCTTGAAAATCTTGACCTTAATTAGCTATATATATAATTTTGTTATCTATATTATAAATTTATGATGGAAAGTTTAGAAAAATGGAAATTTAATATTATTTTAAAATATAATAATAATTATTTTATATTTTTTTTTTCTAAAAATGACATACGTGTTTGTAATTATTTTTTATGCATGATTAAAACGGGTCATGGATCACTACAAAAATATTTAATTTTATCAATGGTTTTATTGGCCTATAATGACAGTTTTAACAAACTTTTATGATGGTTATGCAAGCCGTGGTTAAAGTTGTCATTGGAAAAACATTAACAACGGTTGGTAGTTACCGTCGAAAGACTTAGCAACGGTTAAAACCGTCGCTAAAATCTGTTTTGCTGTGATCTTGTCAAAGAATTTAACAACGGTTTTGACCGCCGTAAGATACATGGAGTTACAATGTCAAGTGGGGGGACAGTTTCAACTGTCGTCATTATTGTGTGTAATTTGGCAACAATTTAAACCGTTGCTGGATGAGTTGGCTTAAAAAAAGTCATTTAAAATGAACATAAAATAATTGATTTGTTTAAACTACAGGTCAAGTTCCAAAAGATTATTGGCAAAAAATTGAATTTGATATAAATTAAATTAATTCTAATAGATAGATTCACAACAACTCTGTGACAACATAATGAGAAAAAATTGAATTTGATATAAATTAAAAACTAGTTTGTAATTTAGTCATATATTATTTATCATAATAAATTTAATTCTCTTTTATTTATTTAAAAAAATATAGAACTATTTAGCAATGCTTTTTTTTTTTTGTGAGAGTTGCTATTTTAATTAAAATGTAGTTTAAAAACATTTAAAACAAACATTTGACTTGCATTGCATGCATGGCTAACTTATTTAGCCCTTGCTTCAAGGTTAGAGAGAATGAAAATAAAATGTTGAAGGGAATGGGAAAGTGATGTGATAATGAGATGATCTGAATGAAATAAAAGTGGATAAAATGATTATTTTATCCTTATATTAAAAGTGATAGTGGAATAAAAGTGGGTAAAAAAGTAAGGACAAAAACATAATTTTATCATATTACAAAAAAATTAAGTATGTTTGGTATAAAGAATATTGAATGGAATGTTAGATTACAGCTAAGATTACGCTAAATATTCACGCAAGCAAACGAGATTGTAATTCATAAGTCAAATTATAAACACGAACTTAATTAGATTTTAAAGTCTAAACATGTTTAATAAACAAGCTGGAACTTTGATAAAGATATTTAGGTGTTTGTTATAAGGTTCTCTAATAAAAATAAGATATGGCAAGAAGTACTTGACCAATCATGGAAGGCGAGAAAATATAGAAGACTTAGTGCATGACCAATCATTGAAGAAAGAGAGTATAAATAAAACTTATGATTAATGAAACTTCATAGTAAATACCTAAGGCTGTGTTTTGTTTACAAGAAAAAAAAAGGAGAAAATGAGAATGTTGAAGGGAATGAAAATGCTATATCAATATGATGTGATGTGATATGAATGGAATAAAAATGGATAAAATGACTATTTTTTTTGTTTCTCACAGGTATTCTCCTATTGGAGACAATTTTGTTCAAGCCAACGGATGTCTCATAACGGGGTAGAGCTCTCCCAAGTCCCAACAAATGTTTTTTTATACGCAAATCTCAAACCCGAGACCTTACTTAAGGGGAATAGAGTACCTACCACTCCAATCAACAAATGTTTTTTTATAAAATTTCAATACTACAAGAGTATTGAACTTCAATGCATCTCTTCAATCATTTAGTATTATTTTTGAATATTAATAGGTACTCATACTAATAAGGATTCACCTTAAATAAATTAGGGACCAATTCATACCGTATCTGATATTGAACATAGAAATCAATTTTAAGTTTGGACCCACACTTAAGTATAAGAGTAACGTTGAACATAGAAATCGAAACAATTTTGTTGGGCTTATGCCATAACATTAGATTGCCTCAAATTGGGCTTTTGACCTTTTTAGACGGTTGTCGTTCTTTTTTTTTTGTATATTTATTTTAATTCAATCTATGGGCTTCATGAGGCCCAGTAATTTATCAGCTCGTCCAAACCAGCCAGATTGAGCCCACGTCTCTTCACTCTCCAATTAATTATGAAAAATAATAAGGACACAGTCCAAAAAAAAAGAATTTTAAAAGGACTAAACTAATGACAAAAAAGATGTAATATATAAAAAGTAAACTGAAACGCAAATTATAACTATTATTATGAAATTCTTCGATTAAAATAAAAATGATTTTCTTGAAAGACTCAATCATGTAATCATTAACTATAAAAATAACAATTACGTCTAGCTTTTTTTTTTCATTGGAATAGTCTCATTTTATTTAAAAAAAATTAACGGTAATTCAAGAGAAGGGAAAGAATCCTACTTTCTGTTTTTTTTTTTTTTTCGTGAATCATACTTTTCATCAAATGAGGATGAACTCATTTATTCATAAACATGATGAAATGGAAAACGTTCCATGGAAATCATATATTTTGGACAAAAATGTCCTAATTAGACATTATTTATCGGCTAAAATGCATATAATATTCTTGAGTTTCAGGCTATGGCTATATATATATATATATATATATATATATATATATATATAACATTTTTGAGTTTTCAAATTTTGCATCCAACTTTTATGAACTTTCAATTTAGATAAAGAATCCTATCCGTTGAGAAATTAACATTTTTTTTAATTAATTGAAAGGAATTTCAATCGATTCACTATTAATTGAATAAACCTAAAAATGCTTTTGATTTTTTTTTGGTGAAATAACCAAAATATACTTTAATTAGTTAAAAAAATTTGGACGTGACAAAATATTGTTTAACATAACAAAATTATGTTAAAAAATAACTAAATTCTTCACAGATGAAGTTTTGTGTCCAAAATTAAAAATTCAAAAAAATTGAGTGTAATTTTAAAAACTCAAGGTGTTATGTTTCCATCATGGTTGTTAAAATCTAGATTTAAATCTTAAAATCTTACGATTTTACGATTTTACATTCTCAAATCTTGTCAAATCTTGTACAAAATCGTGTTGGTGCAAAATCGCAGTAGAATCGGTGAAATCAGGTAAAATCACATGAAATCTCGATTTTACTAGCGGTTCTACGATTTCACCGCAACCCAAAAAAAGGTTCATATGAATTTATTGTTTTTAGAAAAAATTGGTATGTTTGTGTAGATATTTCTTAACTTGTCCCAACTAAAAAAAAACCTACCTATTTTCTTAAAACCTAATGTCCAGATTCAGACTCCCCTACCCCGCATAACTCATTCCCTTCCCATTCTTTCTAGATTTTAATGTTGATGATGTCTTAGTTAATAGTACTTCAAATCATGTATGTGTTTGAGTTTACATAACATTAGGAATGAAGTACCAAGTGGTGATCGATGATGGTGGTAGTAATTGTAGTGGTGAAAATTAATCAAATGAATTTGACGAGCTTAGTTGAAAATGTAATAATTGTGGATATTGAATTATATATGTTTAATTTTTTTATGTAACTAAGATATAATAGTTAGGTGTGTGTATATATATTGGTAAATTCATACGATTTTTTCATAGGTAAACTCTTACGATTTTACGATACGTTTTCACGATACGATTTTACCCTCCTTTCTCCGATTTTACCTAAAATCTAGATTTTAACAACCTTAATTTCCATGACTTAAATGGATTTTGTGCATATTAACCTTGTTTATTCTAATGCATTGTTTATTCAAAGGAGTATTTTGATCATCTTGCATTAATATCACTCATAGTCATTTTATATTATTTTTCTAACAACCAAACATTGTAAAAATAGTTTTATTTTTTATGGTTAACTAATATAACAATGACACTTCCTATATTACACTCCCCTCACGTTCCTTCAAAAAAAAAAAAAATTCTTTCTGTTCCCTCAAGATTACATTTGATTCCTTACTTCTTTTTCTATTCCTAACGTATGATATGATTAACTTATTTTAAGTATTCATAACAAAATATACTTATCATAAGTAAGACAAAAATGAGTTAGGTAGGGTTGAAGTCTTGAAGATAAGCCAACATATAGTTCACATGATTTTTTTTTTCATAAATCATTTTTTTCATACAATTTTCCATAAATAATTGGATGAAATGCATATACGTTAAGAAATAAATTAAATATTAAAATTTCAACGATATACATGTGGATCAAACCTCCATTGCAATCTTGCGTATACGTTAACATATTGCAATATTAAAATTGAGGCAAAATACTATTTAGTCTTTAAATTATTGGTTAAATTATTATTTAGTTTCTGAATTTATCAAAAATATTATTTAGTCTCCGAAATGTTTAACTATATCAACTATTTAGTCCTCGAATTTGACAAAATACTATTTAGTCCCCGAATTTGTAACTATGTCAATTATTTAGTCATAAAACTTGACAAAAGTGCTATTTAATCATCAAATTTGCAACTCTGTCAACTATTGAGTCTCCTGACTGTTACACATTATAGTTGACAGAGTTGTAAATTCGATGATTAAATAGTATTTTTGTCAAGTTTAGGGACTAAATAGTTGATATAGTTATAAATTCGGGGACTAAATAGTATTTTGTCAAATTCGGAAACTAAATAGTTGACATAGTTAAACATTTTGGGAATTAAATAGTATTTTTAATAAATTCATGGACTAAATAATAATTTGACTAATAATTCGAAGACTAAATAGTATTTTGCCTCATTAATATTTTTATCACCATCTTCACCTCCTTCCTCTGGTTCGTTCCTAATCGTGATAGATAGGATTGCGTTAGGGGGGTCTAGAGAATTTATTTTGGGTAATTTAATAATGATAAGTCATTTTTTAATAACAATAATGACGATAATTAATAAACACATTGACTAATTCATCAAATGCGGCAGTAGTATATTGACTATTTTTTTTAAAAAAATTGGACAGTCCAAAAGGACTAACAAACGCACAGGTGAGGGAACAACGGACCATTCAGGTCAGAGCATGAGTACACATCTCCAGTAAATTGGTTATTAATCTATTTAAGGTGAGTCTTTATTAATATTAATAAAATGACATTTTGTGATTAGAGTAATGTAACGAAGTTCAGTACCAATGTGATATTGAAATTTTATTCTTTTTTTTGTTTAGATCAGGGTATCCACCGTCGAGCACAATGACTAATTCCCTCGCTGAATTGTAGACACCTCAAAAGGTGGGAGCTGGCCCAAGAATTTAAAGCTACTCCATACCCAAGGCATAGGGATGGCAATCTTACTCGGATCCAACGGGTATCCAGAAAATTTACCCATTTGATCCGAGTCTAGGTATTGAAAAAATGGGTCTAGGTTTGAGTTTGGGGATTTTAATGGGTAAAAGTTTGGGTTCGAGGACGGGTAAGGGTGTATTCACCCGGGACCCAAACCCGGTGATATAATATATATAAAAATATTTTTTATATAAATATTTTATATAAAAATATTTTATATATCATATCAAATTGTGTGTTTGAAGTTTGTTTTTCTTAAATTTGGAAATAATTAAATTTATGAATGTGTGATCAATACCTGTGATTAAAGTGCTTGTGATGAAAGTAGCAAATTTTGTAGAAAAAATAATAAATTTTCCGGGTCCGGGTCTGGGGATCTAAGTATTCGATGGGTCCGGAGACGGGTATCAAATTTTATACCCGGTCAGGGACGAGTCCGGGGATGGGGAAAATATTGACTAACGGGGTCGGGGACAGGAAATGCAGTATCTTACCCAGACCCTACCCATTGCTATCCCTACCAAGGCAGGAATCGAATCTCTGACACTTGATTAAGGATAGATGAGTCCATTCTACTCAACCATATCTCTTGGGTTATTGAATTTTTATTCTAAAGATAACACTCTATTCCTATTTTTTTAAAGATTAAATTTGAAGCTATTGGTTAAGAAAATACAAATTAGACACTTTACTATCTACATCATATTTCTTCAATTTTGTATTATGTTATTTGTACATTGACAAAAAAATATATTTATTAAATTATTTATATTTTTAAAAAAATTCCCACATAATAAATAAAATAAGAACCAATTATTATTTTAATTTTATTGACCAACTCAATAATTTTGTGCAAACTTGTAGCTTTTTTGAAAAAAAAAAGTTAACTTTGCTATGAAGGTTTTTTTTTTTGGCTCGAAGGTTTTAAGGCCCGAATATACTGTAAAATTTACTAATATAATTTTTTTTATGAATCACCAATATTTATTAAAATAAATTTTCATGGTGATTTTTTTTACTAAAATAAATTTTTATCTGATTAATTTGCATATTTCATAATTTCAGCACTCAAAATTCAAAAATTAAGAACATAAAAAAGAAAATTAAAATTGCACAACGAAACTAATGATTATTTACAAGAGTCGTTATGATAAAAGGTTTTGCTAACAATATTTTAAGGGTGTTATTTAAGAATTTATATTTTAATCAATGAAAGAGTTTAAAATTATTTTTTTTATTTTTTATCAAATTTAAAATAATATATTCTTTTTTAACTAATAAACAAAATTTTAACAAGTATTATAAAATACTTTTTAAATAAATCGTATGATAAATAAAATACCTTAAAAATATCCAATTCCATGTGAGAGTCAAAATCCAAAGAGATTGGGAATGTAGCCACGTAGTAGTGAGGTGGTGACCCAAAAGATAAGAGAGTGAATTTGATTGAGAATGATGAGAAAGGAAATTGTGGATTTGATATCACCAAAAGAAGAAGAATAATTGTAATATTGAGTGACATGATATTGATGTGTCCAATTTTCTTGCTTGTCATTTGGGAGAAACTTCTAAGCCTATGATTTGTCTCAGTCCAATTCCGAATCCATGCAAGATCTACAAGATCTTCATTCCCATGTGTTGTGTTTTCTTAGTGTTCTCAAATTTTGAATCACATACCAAACAATCTATTACCACTTTCAGGGCCCTCCGGTCACATTGAATTAAATGAATAGGATTAAGAATGATTGTATTAGAGAGAAAATTTGGATAATACCTGATAAACCTTCAAGCTTCCCTTAATTTTCCGATGGCCTGCAATGTAAGAATTACGGTGGGAAAAGATCCCTGGTTGGATTCCAACGCTCAAGTCAGTGATAATATATAAGAATATAAGGAAAACCAAGTAAGATTCAGTGGTTATACCTATGACTTGAGTCGGGTATATATTGTAGTTAGGTCATTTGGACTGGGGTTGGCCCACGTGCGTAACCGTATTCTGTTAGGGGTAATGATTGGTTATTATTGACAACTATGACCGACCCATATGGATGATCCCTCGGTCGGTACCAGTGGTACCGTATAAGCACCTATTATAAAAAAAATAGTTGAAACACGTCATATGTGGTTTGGTCATGTATAAATAAGGCCGTTAGAGGCTCTTGTATGTAAAATTGACCAGGTGGAAGATAGCTCAATATTTAGAGAAAAAGGAAGACTAAAGAAAACAATACGAAAAACTATTAGGAGGAAATTAGTTATTAATAACTTAACCATAGAAATGAGTAAAGACTAAAAACATAACACATTGGTGTCGCTTGATCCATATAACCTATCCCACCTAATAAAAAATGTTTTGGTTGTTGTTGTTGTTGTTAATTTTTTGCAATTTCTCCCTCCCAAAAATCAACAATTTTAAAATATAATTTAGATAGATTATATTAAAAATGTAATCAATAAATTTCCTTCTTTTTTCTTATTTAGTTTTTTAAAAATTTGATATTGTATAGTTTGGTTTTTAATTTGAAGATATTTTTATTCTCATGTTTAGTTTCTGAAGGATTAACCTTATACAATTTAATCTTTACAAATTTTAATGAAAAAATTTAGGTACAGTTTTTATATCTTTGTTACTTTTTTCTCCACACTTGTCCTGTATAATTTATATAACTTGTATTTTTTATTATTTATTTTAACAAATTATTTATATATTTTATTTTAATTGAAAAACTTTATAACAAAAATATAAATAACTGCATATAAATTTAATTCAAAATTACATTAATCCTTATAATTTAACGTTGATAAATAGCAAAAGGTATATAGCGTATAGAGTTTAAAATTTCTAGGCACTAATAATGTCATAGGATTTAGTGATTTATAAGGACTAATGCGTACAATAATGTTAATCTTTAAACAGGGAAAATAATAATATTTTAAGAATTAAATGGTATAATATCAATTTTTAGGGACTAAGTATTTTTTTTCTCAAATAAAAAATAAATTATTGAATTGATTTTTTAAAGTAATATATTATATACTTTGTATTGTTATTAAAACATTTTTAAAGAAATAAATATCTCATTTTTCTCATTTCTAATTCTACAATCGAATCTTTTTTTCATTTATCATAGTCAAAACATGAAACATCTGTGTTTTGTTCTTATGTAATATATGGGTTGGGTACTTGCCCAACAAAAAGAGTAGTGGGTTGGGTAAAATCCCATACACAACTAAGGCAAATATTTTTCTTCAAAAAATGAAATTTAGGTTTTATTTGAATGAAATGGACTTATCTATCTTTAATTAAATGTCTGGAGTTCGATCTTTAGCATTGGACATAGAGTAGTTTTAGGTGCCTACAATTTAACGAGATAATTAATTATTGTGTTTAACGGTGAATACCTTAGTCTAGACAAAAAGTTTAACAAAAATATACTTTTTGAAAATACTTTTAAAAAGTAAACTAATAACTAAAAAAAATTCTCAAAAACTATTTTTTAAAATTTTCAAATAGTATTAGTGTTAGTTTTTTGAAAAAATCCGGGGGAAGCAAATCCTTTTATCAAATAAATACGATCATCTTTTGGCCCTAGGGCCCCTTTATTGTAAAAAGAAAACGATCATTTAATTATAGTAAAATTTTTTAAAAATAAATATAAACAAACATTTAACTTTATATAACAAACATGTTTTAAAAATAGAAAATTAAATCCCACATACATCAGGGTGTGTTTGGTAGGTGGAATAAACGAGGAAATGAGAATAGTAATGAGAATGAAAATGCTGGAGGGAATAAATATGTCATGTCAATGTGATGTAAATAAAATATTTTTGCTCAACAGTATTTTTCTCGACGGCTAACGTTAACAAATATATTATTAAAATAATATTATTAACAGAGGGTAAAGTATCCTTACTGCCCCCAAACTTTACTGTAATGTTCATTCCTGCCCCCAAACTTTTTTTTGGTTCATGCCTACTCCCAAACTTTCAGTTTTGTTCATGTCTACCCCCAAACTTTCAGTTTTGTTCATGTCTGCCCTTTTGCTAACACCGTTAACTTAGTTGACGGAATTTGCTGACATGGTTGATGAATGTGTTTTTTTTTGCCACGTCATTGTCCACCTCACCTTCAACTTTTTACTTTAATTAAAAAAATTAACCTAATCTAAATAAAAAAATATTTTAGGATAAAAGTTTGATTTTTTTTAATTTGGATTAGGTTAATTTTTTTTAAATTAAAGTAAAAAGTTAAATATGAGATGTAAAATAAGGTGGACAATGAGGTGGCAAAAGAGATACACATTCATAGTCCACGTCAGCAAATTCCGTCAAACAAGTTAACGGTGTTAACAAAAAGAGCAGGCATGAACAAAATTGAAAGTTTGGGGGTATGCATGAACCAAAAAAAAGTTTGGGGGCAGAAATGAACATTGCAGTAAAGTTTGAGGACGGCAAGAGTACTTACCCTATTAACAGATATCGACAATGGTTACTTGTCGAATATACTATCATTAATTTTTTCAACAACGTATTTCTTTGTCTAAAATTTAATTATTGAAAATGTACATTTTCCAACAAATAATAGTGATTGTAGTCGAAATGTAAGTTGTTCAAAAAAATACTCATTTTTTGTCTGTATTCACATATTTAGTTTATAAAAAAAAATTGCAATATACTTTTATGTTATAATTGATTAAGAATTAAATCTTAACTATAAATATCCACTTAAAACAAAAGTTTTTGAGGCAAACACTTATTTTACTCATTTTTTGTGTGTATTCACATATTTAGTTTATAAAAAAAATTGCAATATACTTTTATGTTTATAATTGATTAATAATTAAAGCTTAACTATAAATATCCACTTAAAACAAAAGTTTTTGAGGCAAACACTTATTTTTGTCAAGAGAGAAGGATGTGAAGAAAAAGTGTAAAAAAAAAGAAAAAAAGTTATGAGTGACGTTGGAAGTAATTTCTAAAGTGTTTTGGGAGACATGTGGGTTGTGGGGGTCCATTCCATAGGGGACAACATGATGGAGAAGAAAGCACATAAATAGAAGATGCAATAAATTAAAAAGTATTATTGTACAATCAACTATTAATATACTTTAGTTTAAAGAGTGCACTTCAACTTGTAATATATGGACAAAACTTTGGCTTCAAAAGTATTATATATGTCACATCCACAAGTCATTCCTCAAAAGAGGGTTATTTTTATAGTTATTTTTAGTATTTTTTTTAAATTTTTTATAATTTAAATGAGTGAATAAGTTTTTATAATTAAAAATAATAATTTGGGTTAAAAAAATTGGCCCTATTAATAAATTGTTGTTAATATTTTATTATTGTAATTATTTTTTTATACTACTTTCACGTTCTGAACATGTATGATTTATATTAAGAGTTTAATAGATTTTTTTTTTAAAAATACATATAATTTAAACTGATAATTATAAAATAAATTTGTATTATATTAAATTAATTTTTTTTATGGATATAGTAAATTAATTGAAAGTCATATAATTTTTAATTTTATTCATACAACTTAACATGTAGCAAGCAAGTTTATGTGTGATTTGATGCAGTTGAGTCCATAAAAATGGCTCATAGCTTATATATAATGAGAGTAGTTTCTTTTTCTTTTTTGTTGAAGTAGTAAAGTAGTTTCTAGTTAATAATTTTTTTTTTGATGAACAGTTAATAAATTTATTAGGATACCAAAAGAAGTTGAATAAATTTTGTAAACTAAAAAGTAAAAAGGTTACAAATTTTTGAATTATAAAAACAAATTAATTAAACTGCATGATATTTTTTTTTTACCTGGAAAGAATAATTTATTTATTTATTTTTTGGTAAGAATAATTTAACATATATGTATAACATATATCATAATTTAATAAATTGTTTGTGAGATAAGAAAATTAGAACTAATTTGTACTTTCTTGCTAAAATACAGAAAAAAGGCAATTGCTACTTATTGTACTTTTTTTTTCGTAAATGGAAAATTTATTAAACAAAGAAGTCAGTACAAGCAAGAAAGGGTACTTTTGAGTTGTAAATTCAAGAAAATACAGTTTTATAGTAATTTTTTGTATCGGCATTTAAATTGTACTTTTGAATTTTTGTAGGTTACGTTCAAAACTTAAAGCAAGTGTTATGGAGTTTTTAAAGTAAAATTTGGAGAGGCCTTTTAATAATGAAACTAATACCAAAGAAATATAGTAAATTTTATTTTTAATATTATTTCATTTGTTTAATCATATTCTAATTTTTAGAATGGTGAGAATATGAGCATCATTTAATAAAAGGTCACACAATACATAAGAGTTAATAAAGAAGTTGGTTTCAATGAATATCTTTATGGGCAGAGTACTGACCTTTTGGTCAAATATGTTTTAAAGTTTGATTGTTGTCTCCTCCAAACTTTCTTTCTTGGTTATTGGATTTGGGGCTGTAATTTGAGATGTAATTCAATATTCCCTCAAATATTCTTTTGACCAAACATAATTTTGTAATGTGATGAAATTATATTTTTACTTTTACTTTTTTACCCATTTTTATTCCATTCTCACTTCTAACATAAGGTAAAATGGTCATTTTATCCACATTTATTCCATTCACATCACATTCTCATTCCCTCCAACATTTTACTAACCAAACGAGCTCTCATTTTTCGAGCAATCTTACATTTTTCACTGATGCCGTTAAAATAGATAACTATTGTGACTTATGTGACGTGACAAGTGATAAAACTGGATTGGTGTATGCCAAGTCAACAGTAGCACATACCGGAAATATTAGTAGATCCGATTTGTCTGGTTGCATAAACTCCAAAAGTGTTACCAATTTTAGTGGTGTTAGTAAAAATGACAAAATTGTTTGAAAAATAAAACTTTGGGGGGCATAATTGACCAGTCAAATTTTAGAAATATATAACGAGGGGTTAGTTTAAGTGGTAAGCGGTTTGGTATTATTTAAGCAAAGTTTCGAAGGGTTCGAGACCTTGTAAATGCAGCTATGTCCGAATTAGTTGAGATAGTACCTAAAAAATCGGGTGAACAACAATTTTTTTTAAAAAAATATATTTGACCGAATGCTCAAGTATGAAAGGTACTTTATTTGTATCTTTATCTATAACTAAAAATGTAATTTTTTTTAAAAAATATTAAATAAAATTTTGCCTTCTTCCATAAAGTAGGACAAAATTAAGGGAAAAAAAAATCATTTTCCAAGAGAAATTGCGCTTTGGGAAGAAAGTCTTTTTTGTCTTTCGTCTTTCCGATTGCGTGACCCCTATACATAAGCAAAACCAAATCCATCCTCTAGCGGCCATTCTCAAGTCTCAAGGTCAGCAGCACAAGATATATCAGAGTGAGAGTCTACTCAGAGAAGAAGAAGAAGAAGAAGCTAAGAGAGAATAGATGGAGTGGTGGGTCTCATTGCCAAAGGTGGAACTGCATGCTCACCTCAATGGATCCATCAGGCACTCCACACTTCTGTAAGTGTCTTTCTTTTTTTTTTTTTCCTACCAATTTCTCAATAATTTATTTATTTTATTGTGTTCGTTAATTTTTCCTTCTTTTTGATTTTACAGAGAACTTGCTCAAGCTTTGGGCGAGAAGGGTGTCATAGATTTCTCCGAAGTGGAACATGTTATCCTCAAAAGTATGTATGCCCAACCATTATTCCTCCCTTGTTTGCTTCATTCGTTGAAATTTGATTCCCAGATTGTTTGGCTGATTTAGATTTAGTTTTTGAAATTTTAAGAGTGCACTAGTTACTCCTTGAAACTAAATGTTAGTCATTCTCTCAAGCTACTTAAGAATACTGGAAGGACTAATGTGCTAGTTTGTTCTTTTTGGGATTCATTAATGAGTTCACTGGTTTAGGTTGATCTTGATTTGGGAATTGATAGTTATGTTTGATTGTTTTATATTTTTTCCATTGTGCTCAAACTAATCTGTCTCGAGTCAGCGGACCTCCCATAATGGAGGTCTCATACACAATATTCGAACCCGAGAGCTTAGGGGAACGGAGTACCTATTACTCCAATGAAGAGCTTGTGTTTTTTATTGTTTTATATGAGCAAGAGTTTGTGTGCCGCCATGTAGTTTGCACCCAACAGAAGACTGTTAAGAAGATAATTGAACAAAAGAACAGGGAAAGGCAAAGGCATATGACTACACAAAATTTCAAACTTGGTTATTAGGCTGATTTTCTGAAAAGAAGCTGGATATTAGAAGACATGAAGAATTTGCTATTCAGTTTTCTTAATTTCATTGCCAGAGAAAATTGACTTGTGAGAATAAGTTGTTTCTAAAAGTCAAATTTCTTAGATCTTCTGCCAAGAAACCTTAGTGTTGCTGTTTATTTGTTCTCTGACTTCACTTTTGATGATCCATACAGATGATCGTTCATTCCGGGAAGTATTCAAGTTGTTTGACCTTATCCACATCATCACAACTGATCACGCTACAGTTACAAGAATCACAAAAGAAGTATGGCTGCTTGTTTATCGTATGAAGTATTATACCAACTTTTTTGCCTTTGCATTTATATAAGTAACATCCATAAGCAGGTTATTGAAGATTTTGCATCAGAGAATGTTGTGTATCTAGAGTTGAGAACTACTCCAAAGGTAATTTTCAGAGCTCCTTTGTGAATTTGGAGTGTTCTTATTTCTATTGCGTTGATTTGATGAAGATAATATTTAGTTAATTCCATGCAGAGAAATGATTCCATAGGAATGAGCAAACGTTCTTATGTTGAAGCTGTAATAAAAGGTCTAAGAGCTGTCAGTTCAGTAGATGTGGCTTTCATGCCTGACAATGAGAATTCAATAAATCTTGTAAATTCTCTACCAACAACAAATGATAAATGTAATGTAAATACAAGAAAAAGAATCTTTGTTAGGCTTCTCTTGAGCATTGACCGTCGGGAGACAACAGCAGCAGCAATGGAAACTGTAAGCTAAAACTTTGCAAGTAATCTGAGCCATCATTCATTCTTTTGGGAAATGCTTTTGATAAACTTCATTTCTTTACTACAGGTCATGCTTGCACTGGAAATGAGGCATTTAGGGGTAGTTGGAATTGACCTCTCTGGAAATCCAGTTGTTGGCGAATGGTACACCAGACTGATCTATGACACTATAGGAGCATCCTTATCTTTTGTAATGATGGTTAATCTCAATATCAATATTTTTTTGTAAATTTCTTGTAGGACTACGTATTTGCCAGCATTGAAATTTGCTCGAGAACAAGGTCTCTACATAACCCTCCATTGTGGAGAGGTGCGTTCATCCATAGCTGTTACCTATTACCATTGGAGTTTTCCCCTGACTGTCTTTATTTTTCTGACTTAGTGTTTTTAGGTACCTAATTCATTGGAGATACAAAATATGCTTGACTTTCTTCCCCAAAGGATTGGTCATGCTATTTTCTTGGACGAGCAAGACTGGAGAAAGCTAAAATCCGACAAGATTCCGGTTAGATATTGCAATAACTTTGACTAAGGTTGCTTAAAAAGTCGAATGATGATATGATATGATTAGTGTGCAGCATAGAAAAATATTTCCATATATAAACTGTCACGCATCAGAAGTTTCTTGCAGAAAATCCATTTGAAGGTTTTGCTGACTCTTCATGATTTATCTGTGAAATTGAAAGCTTGTGTTTTATCTGGAAGTAATGGCAACCTATGACTGCTTGTTTTTACTGATCATCGAATCAGGGGTTCTAATCATTTCTAATTTCTAATGCCTTAAATAATATTGTCACATTGTGATGTGCTATCCAACTGACCAAGTTACAAATTGTTTTGCATAATTTCTGTTTTCAGGTTGAAATTTGTTTGACATCAAACTTAAGGACAATGTCCGTTCCATCAATAGATGTTCACCATTTTGGTAGGTTCCTTTATTTTGGAAGATGATGATCATTAATTTGTAATGTGTTTGTATTTTCGTGAGATCTTGCTTTGGCAAGAATTATCTTATGCAAGAATTGATTTTGGAAGAATCCATTGAAGATTTTACTTTGGAAATGTTACGTAAAACTGTGGAGCTTGTTAGAAAAAATCACTTTTCTATGCCATATTACAAAAGGGTATAGAAATGATGCACTTCTGTAACTGAACTTAAAACTAATAGTAACATTATGTGTTATTAATGGCAAAATTGATCTCCCCACTCCCCAGAATAAATCTGACAACTTCTCTCAAATTGGATTTTGATGGATGAAAAGAGGTTTCAGGCGTCCAAAATCTAAGCTAAGCCAAGCCAAACATAAGAATTCTTGTAGGCCCAAAAAATGATCTTCAAATTCTGTAAAACACATAATTAGCTTTTTTTTTTCGTGTAAAAGAAAATTACATTTCTCATTAAAAGCCCAAAAAGAAAAAAAAGGAAAGAAAGAAAGAAAAGAACTGATGTCCCTAGAGCTTCAGCTAGAAAAAGAACATAAAAGGCATTTTCCCCTCTTTTTAAACCTAACATGTTCCTTCTGACCAAAAAAAAAAAACCTAACATGTTCCTGGAGAAGCTTATCTTCTGTAAAGTCTTTTCTTTCAGTTGGGACTTAAAGGTTTTCTTATGGATCAACTCTAAATAGCTTCTTCTCTTAACATGATGCTCTTGCTGATGCAGTTGATTTGTACAATGCAAAACATCCTCTAGTCCTGTGTACTGATGACTCTGGTGTCTTCTCTACCAGTCTCTCCAATGAATACAAAATCGCCGCTACTTCATTGGGTATGTTATACTTTACTCTTGCAGCCAATGGAATTCAAACACAATGAATGGCCTTGCTGATTGCTTGTTTGGTTTGGCTATTACCTAGGGCTTGGAAAAAAGGAAGTGTTTGAGCTGTCAAAGAATTCTATTGAGTTTGTATTTGCAGATAGTGGAGTAAAGGAAGAGTTAAGAAAAAATTTCGATTCAGCCGCGAAAAGTCTCGATTTATAAGTACAATTTCATCTAGGAGGGGATCTGTATCCAGGTCATATGACTCTTGTTATTTATCACTGATGTGGACAAAATTTTAGCTGTAAAGTTACCTGCTTGTAGCTGTTATATTGAAGAATGGCACTGGTCCTTGATACATATGTTGTTTATTTATGGCTGTGAAATTGGAGATAGTCATTTCGTTAATCATTAGTTATAGGATTAAATTATTGTATTGGTCCCTGAAAGATATTACGGTGTCTCTTAATCATGAAAATATCAGATTTAATCTCTGAAATATATAAGTTGTTTCATTTTAGTCCTTAAATCATGAAAATATCAAATTTAGTTTTTGAAAGATTATATCTACCTCAATTTAGTTCCTAAACCTTAAACCCTAAACTCTAAATATAGGGATGAAATTGTGACACAAGTTATCTTTAGGAATTAAACTTCATATTTTCATGATTCAAGGATTAAATTGAAACATGTGAAATCTTTGACGGGTCAAAACAATAATTTACTCTAGATATAATGTTGATTTCATTGCATTTTTTGGCAATAATTCTGCGTTTGACATATTTTGTATTTGACCAAATCTGGGTTGGACATAGATGGGTAGCTATGAACTTCCAATATGCCATTTAAGACTTTTCTTGAGGCTCCAATATAGCACTGAGTAGGCTTAGGTTAGCTCTTGTGGGGACTTCTTTTGTATTTGCCTAGGCAGTCAATCATTTGGTTCAACCATGACTTAGACTTTGGCTTTGTGAAGACTTGGACATTTCTTATTGAAGTTTTCTTAAAATCATATTGGAATCTACTTGAAATTATATGGAGATCTTTTAAAAACTAGATCTAGCCTCCGAAAAATAAATACAAAGGCTATGTTTGGTATGCATTACATTTTATAATTGTAATGTAATTTTACGAATTCTAAGAAATTATATTGTTTGGTATGCAATTGTTTTACATCAAATGAATGAAAATGGATTGCATCAAAATTATTATGTAAAACATGTTTACTTATGTAATTAAATTTTTTTGACAAAATTATCCCTTCCATTTTTTCACCACCACCACCACTTTTTTTTTTTAAATATAATATTAATGATACTTTGCTCATTTGGCAGATTTTACTTTATAAACTTCCCTTTCTATTTGTTACATACCAAATATCTTTTTAATCTTTATAATTATTTTAGATTACTTTCCTTTATCACCATTTTTTTACATCTCTTCCAATGTATCAAATATAGTCCAAGTTTATACCAACTTCCCCTAAAGTTTGGTAAAATTACACTTGCTACCCTTCTAGTTTCAAGAAGTTAGGCCCAGTTTAGTTTATGAAAAAGAGGATGTAATCTGCAATGTAATCTAACATTCTTCTTGTCAAATTTATTTTACTTTTTATAATGTGATGAAATTATGTTTTTGTCCTTATTTTTTTATTCACTTTTATTTTATTTACACTTTTAATATAAGGATAAAATTATTATTTTAGTACTTTTATTTCATTCACATCACAATTACATTCCATTCTCATTCCCTATGATATTCCATTGACCACCTTAGCATTTTGCTTTGTATTTCAATAATGACAACTTTTTGGTGACTTTCAGGTGAAATAACAAAATATAAGCAATCTCTGACCAACATAATTGTAATTAGAGGGAAGATTACATAAATAAGGTCAAAGCATTCGCTTGCAATATAATATGTTTTGGAATCTAAAAGCAAACCAATCTCATTTATTAAAATTCAAAACAAATGCAGATTTCTAAAGGAAAATTGAGTGTATGGAAAGGAGTAATTAGTTTTCATATAAGGCGAGGTGACCAACCCAAATTCAAATCTTTTATTGAAAAACGTATTTTTTTAGGATACTTAATAAAAAACAAAAACAAATGTGCTAAACTTGGTCTGACTACAAACAAAAAATAATAAATAAATCTTTTAAGAAATATAAAAAATCTCAACAAAATCTATAATTCATGCATAATCATTAATAAATTAAGTAGGAGGATGGCCGGCCAAGGATTCTCCTTCTTCCTTCAAATGCAATTAAAAGTACATTAAATTATGTAAATTCAATATATTCGGCTTGTTAGGCTACAAAATATCACAATTAAAATCTATAAATAGTGTTATGTATTTAAATAGAAAATTAATGTTTTTTTTTAATAAAAGAAAATGAATGTTTTAGTTACAAGGTGTAGAATCCTTATACTTACTAGAGAACAAGTAGTATCCTATGATTATTTTCTTATGAAATAAAAATGATTATAACATTGGATAATTTTTTTAGTAATATATTTTTAATAATTCAACCTTATATGCTTAATTATTTTAAATATCTTTTATTATATATATTTTGATTGAACAGCCTCATAGTATATATTTCAAAATTGTTATTTAAATTTTAGAATATGAAAAGAGAAATGAAAAAAATCAATAAAATCATAACTGTGTTTGGTTGCACTAAAGTTTGGAATTGAAATTGAAATTAGTGAGAATTGATGAGAATTGAAATTGATTTTTTAGAATTAGAATTGAAATTGGAATTAGAATTGGTGAGAATTGAATTGAATTGATTTTTTGAAATTAAAAAATATGTTTGATATATAAAAGTAAAATTGAAAGTGAGGTAAAAAAAAATGTCCTTCATTAAATATTTATTTTTTTAAAATGCCCGGGAAAATGACATTTTTTTAAAAAATAAATATTTAATGAAGGAAATTAAATATTAAAAAAATTATAAAAATGAGACAGACAAGAGAGAGGTGCAGAACAAGCGAGGGCAAAATAGTCTTTTTATTCAAATTCCATAAAACCCAATCATTTTTCATGAAAAATACATGGAATCCAATTCTAAAGACACTTCATTAAGTGCAATTCAAAAGCCAATTTCAAGAATTGTAATTCTAAGCTACAGTAATCGAACAAAACATCAGAATTTATAAAAAAACGTACAATTCTAATTTTAAATTCAATTTTAAAGTCAACCAAATATTGAAATTCCTTGATTTTTCGTGTAATTCGAATTTCAAATCCAATTCTAAAGTCAACAAAACATTGTAATTTCTCTATTTTCATGCAATTCTAATTTCAAATACAAAGGAGTTGAACCAAACATTGGAATTAATTGAAAAATATGCAATTTCAATTTCAATTCTAATTCCAAGTTGAACCAAACATAACGGAACCAAATTAATCAAATCAGGGAAATTACAAGTTACAACATCATAATTATGTTTAAATTGACATTACCAAAATAACCAAAAACAAATCTTAATAACGAGGACTTTAAAAGTCTCTTATATGTACCAATAAGATTTATTTAATTATTCTTATTTCAAACTTAAAAATCCACATAGTATATAATATAAAAATTTGTAATAACTCATCTGATCACCTTCTGGCCATGTCAACTGTATAAATTTGATTCGATTCTAGATAATTTTTCATTTTGGTGAATTATTTATCTGTAAACACCCCTGTAAATGTTCCATAAACTCGAAACGGAATCATGTCCTGATTTTGAATTGAGATGTTATCTCTTTATCTAAATTTTAAAGAATCATCAAAATAAAAAAGAAATTAATTAAATTTTATTAATCAAAGACACACCTCAAAGATTTTTCCGCCCTTTCCAATCCAGGTCATTGGTGTAGACGACAGTAATGTAATAACTAATAAGTAATAACAAAACGTTTTGGTTCCTCCCCAATTTGTTATCAAGTAATTAAATACGACGCTGCCGTCGGCTTCATGCAAACGACATCGCGTTCAACTACCTTTTCCTTCCACCGAAATATGATTCATTCACAAATCACTATTGCTTGGAAAAATACTTCCTTACCAACTCCATTTAAAAGAAGAAAGAAATTAAAAAGAAAAAAAAGAGAAGAATTTTGAATAAAAAAATGGAAAACAACTTCGGTTTGTTTCGGCAGTTTCAGTCTCTCTCCTTTCCAGTTCATCTTCCAACTTCAAAGCTTCTACACGTTTCTCTGTAATATCTACATTCACCATTGAATTCCCAATCTTCAATTTCTAAACCCTAATTTCACAATTTCTCTGATTTTTCTTTTTTGTAATATTTTTTCATCTTTCAATTTCAAATTTGTCCTGTGAGTAATGGTCAGATCCTCGTAGAATCCGAATGCTACTTCCAGGTCAATTCCCAACCTTCTGTTCGTATTGCAGCTGATCCTTGATCACAATGTCTTGGGGATTGGGCTGGAAGAGGCCCTCGGAGATCTTCCGTCTAACGCTCAGCTATGGCACCGAGGAACCTGCGGAAGTTCTTGGCCGCCCCTCCTACTCGTCATCGTCGTCGTCGTCTTCGCGTTCTTCCTCTGTCTCAATGCTCCCGCAGGAACAGGAGCTTGGGTTTCGTATTGACTTGGATTGGTCTGCATCGGAGGATGACGATCAGGTGGCTTTGAAGCTTCAATCGCAGCTCATGGTGACTCTGCCGTTGCCGCAGGATTCCGTGCTGGTTGAATTGAAGCCTGGTGATGATGAGAATGTGGATTTGGATATGAAGGTGGTAAAGAGACGGGAGCCTCTCAAGGCTATCACAATGACCAAGGCTGTTGGCTCTGGGCAACAGAGCGATGGGATTGGGGTTTTGACGCGCTTGATAGGCTCCGATTTGTCTTCCTCAATACCCACGGTTGGAGAGGGGGTTACAGGTTTCGGTGACCATTGGATGAGTGTTGTTGTGCTCAATATTTGTGGCTGTAACTTGTCGGTGAGTGTTATTAGCTTGATGGAAGTTGGGTTTTCATGTTAATGTTTTCGGCCTTATTGATCTAGTCATTTTATTTTACTTCGCTTTATACTTCTGGGATGATATCAAGTGGTAGATTTTAATTTGTGTGAGTTTAAGCTTTACATTGTAGACAACGAAAATAGCAACCTTTGCAATCTTCAGGGGGGAAAAATCTGTTTTCTTGTGCTAAGGCGCCAATGACTCCAGGATTTTTGGGTTTTCTGTATATGTTTTATTAAGGAATTGGTGCTCCAGGGTGGACGACTGCTTAATAGCGTTCCAACTTCTGGCAATTGAATTTTATAACTCAGCTGATTATGAATGTGTAATGAAGTGTAATGTCTAAAATCAAAAGAACTTTTTGCTGCTTTTGTTTTCTTCTTTCCTAACGTTTCTGGGCTAACAATAAATTGTCTGGTTTTCTGTCGTCCCTTCCAGTAAAAAGTTCAGGAAGCACCCTGATTCTATTTTTAGCTGAAAGTGAGAATTAACTGAGTTGTTTCAGGGATATATTTTTAAATGTATTAATGTTGTACAGGTATTTCCAGTAGAGCTTACTCAATTGCCTCAACTTGAGAAACTTTATCTTGATAACAACAAGCTAACACTTTTGCCACCTGAGCTTGGTGATCTGAGAAGATTAAAAGTGCTCAGTGTTGACAACAACATGCTTGTCTCAGTACCTGGTAAGATTTTCATGTCTGAATTATTACCTTGTAACAATGGTAGTAACTTCCCTGTCCCTGGAGACAGTGTATTTCATACGTTTTCTAATAAATACACTGAGTACACATGGACAAATAGATCAACCTTGAAGTAACTGGTGTCATAAGATTAATGTTTCTTGCAAATGTTCCCATTTATCTGATTTTTGTAATATTTTTGGCAGTGGAACTGAGACAGTGTGTTCAGTTGGTGGAATTATCATTGGAACATAACAGGCTTGTTCGACCTCTTCTTGACTTCAGGTTATTTTATTAGAAAAACTCTATTGATTAGTTTAGACTCCATGTATTCTTTTGTTCTTATTGTTATCCATATTTATGGCAGGGCTATGGCTGAATTAGAAGTCCTTAGGCTATTTGGAAATCCTCTCGAGTTTCTTCCTGAAATTTTACCCCTCCACAAACTTCGCCACCTTTCTCTTGCAAATATTAGGATTGTGGCAGATGAAAATTTAAGATCAGTAAATGTGCAAATAGAGGTAGTGTATGCGAAACTAACATGAACAGCTATTGGCTTTATTCTTTGAATACATTAAATATTCAATGAAATGTATTTTTTCTGGCAATTGCAGATGGAAAACAGTTCTTATTTTGTTGCCTCTAGGCATAAGCTGAGTGCCTTCTTCTCCCTTATATTCCGTTTTTCTTCTTGTCATCATCCTTTACTTGCCTCTGCACTTGCAAAGATAATGCAAGACCAAGGAAACAGAGTAGTTGTTGGTAAAGATGAGAATGCAGTGCGGCAGCTTATAAGTATGATAAGCAGTGAAGACCGTCATGTGGTATGTTTTTCTAGATATTGTAAGGTATTTAACTAAATCTCCAACCTTTGGTAATTGTGATTCTTCTTTAATTTTTACAGGTTGAACAAGCTTGCTCTGGTCTTTCTGCTCTTGCTTCAGATGTTTCTGTTGCACTGCAACTGATAAAAGCCGATGTCATGCAACCTATAGAAACAGTTCTCAAATCTGTGGGTCGGGATGAGGTAATGTCTGTATTGCAAGTTGTGGTGAAGTTGGCATTTACATCTGATACTGTGGCTGAGAAGATGTTGACCAAAGATGTATTGAAATCATTAAAATTCTTATGTGCCCAAAAAGATCCGGAGGCAAGTTGGTTATTTTCTTTTTTATGTAGTCATTTGATTTGATTGCTTGCTTTGTATTATATGGACCTTTAATCTGAGGATTATCCTTCTATAATCTATAGGTGCAAAGGCTAGCTCTATTGGCTGTTGGGAATTTGGCTTTCTGTTTGGAGAATCGTCGTATTCTTGTCACTTCTGAAAGCTTGCGAGAACTTCTCTTGCGTCTGACTGTTGCATCTGATCAACGGGTGAATAAGGCTGCTGCTCGTGCTTTGGCAATTCTTGGTTAGTCTTTGGATATGAGTTATTTCTTGTTGCGGTTTTTCTTATCATATATTAACTTTTAACCTGATTAATGAATGTTGGTTAAATTAAAAAAAAACCTGATTAATGAACAGGTTTCTTCGTTCTGTTCATTTTTAGGAGAAAATGAAAACCTTCGGCGTGCAATAAAAGGGAGACAAGTGGCTAAGCAAGGACTTCGAATACTCTCAATGGATGGAGGTGGGATGAAAGGTCTAGCAACTGTGCAAATTTTAAAGGAAATTGAAAAGGGAACTGGAAAGCGGATACATGAGCTGTTTGATTTAATATGTGGCACATCAACGGGTGGGATGCTAGCTGTAGCCCTTGGGATCAAGTTAATGACTTTGGAAGAATGTGAAGATATATACAAAAATCTTGGTGAGGGATCTGCCAAGAAATGGCATGTTCTTTTTTTTTAATCAAACTGTTTATTTTCCCAGAAATTGAAGATAAAATGTTTGTATGACTTTTTGAATCAGGGAAGCTTGTTTTTGCTGAACCTGTACCCAAGGATGAAGCTGCAACTTGGAGAGAGAAGTTAGATCAACTTTATAAGACTTCATCGCAGAGTTTTAGAGTTGTTGTTCATGGATCAAAAGTATGTACCTCTTTCTTTTATGTTGCTGTATTTCACAACGTCTGTTCCTATCAAAGTTTTTATTATTTGATGCTTTTCTCAGGAGCTTTTAGTAGGAATTCTGAGAGGAAATTAGATACATTACAAAATGAAATTTCATTTTTGGCAAGCGAGCTTATGCCTTGAAACATAGAACATGTTTTCATTATTATTTTAAAATCTAGGAGCTATTTATACAGTGATGTCCATGTAATTCCATGCTCTAAAAAGGAGACATTGACTTATTGTCTTGCAGCACAGTGCAGATCAGTTTGAGAGGCTGTTAAAGGAAATGTGTGCTGATGAGGATGGGGATCTATTGATCGACTCTGCTGTAAAAAATGTACCTAAAGTTTTTGTGGTATCAACATTAGTGAGTGTGATGCCAGCACAACCTTTTATATTCCGCAATTATCAGGTGTGATTAGTTTCCTATTGGTGTATGTATGTATTTATAATGTTGATTTGCTGAATCATGAATGGATGTAAAATCTCCTTGGCCTCCAAAAATGAAAAAGAGTGGTCTATCATATTTCTTCGTAGTTATTGTATTTTTGTTATGGTTACATTCTCATTCTCTTTCTCCCTTGGATTTGCTATATAAAAAGCAGTATCCTGCTGGAACACCAGAGGTGCCCCTTGCAGCTGCAGAAAGTTCAGGGACCACTGCAATAGGATCACCAACAGGAGCACAATTAGGCTACAAGCGGACTGCTTTTATTGGAAGTTGTAAGCATCAAGTATGGCAGGCTATCAGAGCCTCATCTGCTGCTCCTTATTATCTTGATGATTTCTCAGATGGTACTAATTAATTGCTTTGCCATTCTTAGCATTGAATTTCTTGTATTTGAGTTTTAATTTGTTCGTTTTCTTTAACATCTTTGACGTGTATATCTTTCCATCTTGCAATATTCTTAAGATGTCAATCGCTGGCAAGACGGTGCAATAGTGGCAAACAATCCTACAATCTTTGCCATAAGAGAAGCACAACTTCTATGGCCTGACACACAAATAGACTGTTTAGTTTCAATAGGGTGTGGTTCTGTTCGAACAAAGGTAATTGCTCTTCTCTGTGTAAGTTCTGCAAAGAAATTTCAGAGTGAGATTTTTTTTTTTGTTTGGATATAATCATCTTGAAAACATTCACCTTATATTTTGTATTTGGATAAAGATCAAAGTCTTAGATGGTAACCCTAACATTTTGCACCAGACTTCCTTTTGTAGTTCTCTCAGTATGTGAAATTAATAATAATTGAATCAGTAATTTTGATTTCCGGATTTATGTTGTTGGCTGGTGAGGCTCTCATGTTACTACACAGTTTAATATTATATTTATATTGTTGTAGTTGCGCAAAGGTGGTTGGCGGTATTTAGATACAGGGCAGGTGTTGATTGAGAGTGCGTGCTCTGTTGATCGGGTGGAGGAAGCCTTAAACACATTGCTACCTATGGTTCCTCAGATACAGTATTTTCGCTTTAATCCAGGTATAATTTGAGTTCTACAGTGTGAGAAAGAATTTTTTTTTTTTTTTTACATTTTAATTGAATCAAGTTTAAGCAATTTGCTTTTCACTTTTTCAATTTCTACTTCCTTTCTTTTCCTTGCATTATAGGGAAGTATCCTTATATAGTAGCTAGCTATTATTGGAAAGAACTTTAATTCTTAATAGGTGTACTTTGTTGTTTGGCTTGCAGTTGATGAGCGTTGTGATATGGAACTAGATGAGACAGATCCAACTGTTTGGCAGAAGTTAGAAGCTGCAGTTGATGAATATGTTCTAAAGAATAATCAGGAATTTGGAAATGCATGTGAGAGATTGCTTCTGCCTTTCCAGCAAGAAGAGAAGTGGTCTGCAAATCTAAGATCTAAATTGAATACAACAGAGTCAAATGAGGGTATTGCTGCTGATAAGTTGTCTGTTTGCTTGTAATATTTTATTTCTGGTGATCCGTATTTAAAACTTGAGATCTTTTCTATTCTCCTTTTCCAGGTGTGAATGGCCCCACTTTAGGATGGCGACGTAATGTACTACTTGTTGAAGCTTCACAAAGTCCAGATTCTGGAAGAGTGATGCACCATGCCCGGTCTCTTGAATCATTTTGTGCTCGTAATGCAATACGATTATCCCTTATGCAGAGTTTGTCTGGAAATGTAAAGCCAATGCCAGGAACAACATCGCAAACTCCATTTGCATCACCTCTGTTTACAGGAAGCTTCCCTTCAAGTCCACGTATATATAGTCCTGATATTGGTCAGAGGATTGGACGGATTGATCTTGTCCCGCCTTTAAGTTTAGATGGTCAACTGGGGAAGACAGTTGCTTCACCTCCAATGTCTCCTCGAGGACTTCGACAGCTCTCTCTGCCAGTCCGATTGTTGCATGAGAAATTACAGAACTCACCACAAGTGGGTGTTATACATTTGGCTCTTCAGAATAGTTCAGAGGGTTTAATTACAAGGTACTTGCTCCTATATATTCTTAATTTCTTTTTTTGGCCCCTGTTCTTTTTCTCTATGTGGATGGATGCATGACATTGGTGGCTATTTATTTAGTTGGCAAAATGATGTATTTGTGGTAGCTGAACCTGGAGAGCTTGCCGAAAAATTTCTTCAAAGTGTTAAATACAGTTTATTGTCAACAATGAGGAGCCATCGCAGAAAGGGTGCATCTCTGCTTGCTGATATCTGTAGTGTTTCTGATTTAGTTGCTTTCAAACCTTATTTCCAAATTGGAGGCATTGTCCATCGGTATCTAGGCCGTCAAACCATAGTATGCCTCCTTTCCCTTACACTTTACAACCTTTTCCTAATCAAATTAATACATTTTTGTGAAATTGACTCAATTTTTTCTTTTGAAGGTTATGGAAGATGATGAAGAAATTGGGTCATACATGTTCCGCAGGACAGTCCCTTCTATGCACATAACACCTGATGATGTTCGATTGATGGTATATCCTTTGCTACTACGTGATATACTTACTCTATTAGTAAATTTTTTCGAGCTTTTCTCAAACTATTATCCATATTTTTCTTATTTGTTGGTATCCAATTTTCACTTTCATTGTCTGGTCTCAAGATCTGAAAATTTCAAAAAAGTATGGGAACAAAATCCATCAAAGTTTATTGCACTGTATTGCATCAGGTCCACTAATTCATGGCTTAATTTGTCTCTGCTAACTTCACTCTTTCTTGAGGGATTATTTTGATTCCTTGCTTAGAATAATGCCTTACATATGGGGGATGGTATACGAAGCTCAATGACTATTGACAGATTTTTTTTTTTCTTTTTAAGAAAAAAATATTTTTTAAAATTATCAGGATTTGAGCAATTCCACCAATCAGAACTACAATTCTATTGTGATCCTAGCTCTGGCTGATTTTGTAAAGCTTCTGGGTGTAGTAAAAATTTTGAACTCAGTATCATTAACAATTACAATTGAAATTATTGTAACAATTATGGGGAGAAACTTTGATGTCTCATGTCTAATGATATTATTATATCTAATTAAGAGAATTATGATCTTTCCTTTGAAGAAGAGCAATAGCTATACTTCCATTCATTGTGGTTCTCAAAGTCATTCAGAATCGTGCTTTCCTTTATGGTGTTAATAAAAGTGTATTGTGGCTTACTTGTATAAGATATAACACGACATTTCAAATTGTACCAAACCACTACATATGGTGTTATATTGCAGTATCTATATCGTGTCACTTATCTGTATTTCTTAGCAAGAAGTTTGAATCTGAGATGTGTCATATACATGGAATATTTGGTCTCATTTCAGTTTATCCTTTTATTGATGTTCTTGATTAACCTAGGTTGGAGCTTGGAGAGATAGGATCATAATATGCAGTGGCACGCATGGACCTACTCCAGCTCTTATTAAGGCCTTTCTTGACAATGGAGCCAAAGCGGTTATATGTCCCTCAAGTGAACCCCCGGAGTCTCAGTTGACGTCCTTCCATGGATCTGGGTGCGAGTTGAATGCATTGGAAAATGGAAAGTTCGAAATTGGAGAGGAAGAAGCAGAAGATGAGAGCGATGAACCTGCCAGTCCTGTAAGTGATTGGGAAGACATGGATGCGGAGAAAAATTTGGAGCGTAATTTGAGCTTTTGGGAGGATGATGAGGAAGAACTGTCACAATTTGTGTGTCAGTTGTATGATTCCTTGTACCGGGAGGGTGCTAGTGTCAACGTTGCTTTGCAACATGCTCTTGCCTCACATAGAAGAATGGGGTATGTGTGCCATCTCCCCACCATACAATAGTTTGTTCACTAAATCTTTACACATACACAACCAAAGGAAAAAAAACAAAAAAAAAAAGGAAAAAGAAAAAGAAAAGAGAGAAAGAGAGAGAGAGAAAGAAAGATAGGAAGCAGAAAGAGAACATGTTTGTAGAGAATTTCAGTGGACACCCAATTTTGAGGCTGACAAAGATGTTACTATTGTGTTCATTGATTTGTGAAATAGAAATTGAAGGTTGTCCTTTTATTTTTTTTTTCTATGGGAAAAAAATAGTTGCAATTTTAAAGTAGTTATTAGTTACTACTTTATAGCACCATTGCAATTTGCCAAATAACACGTTGGCGCACTTGATTCAGGATTCGATAGGTAAGGATGCAGCACAGTACAGTAAATTATGGTGTTTCACGATTCTTAAAATTTTTACATATTTTATAAATATCAAATACTTTTTATCATACTTTTTTTCTTTTCTAATTTTTCTCTCTATCTCTTTCCTCACTTTTTTCTATAGTACTTTTCTTTATTCTACAATATTTTATTTCACAGTACTTTACATCCGTATATTTATACCAGAAAAAATGTTTTCATTGTTATTGTACTAGTTACTACTTACTAATATTTTCCAATGAAATTAGAACATGTGAAACAGTCCTTTCTAAGGAGTCTTCTGCATATTATAATTTTGTTTAAAGAATTGTTATGGAATCTTTAAAGAATATTAGCTAAAGTTCTATCTTTTCTTTTTCCTGTTCCTATTTTACAGTCATATCACCTTTTCAATTACGTGCCGCTAAAATTGAGTATGTGTATGTATTTATGAATTTATCCTTATTCACTCTTCGGATAATCTCAGCTAAACTTTTGTGAATTTTGTCAAAAGAATTATAGTTTACAACACTCAATACATTGATAGTTGGTGTGCACCAATCGGCTCGTCCTTTCTACCAGCCATGCGCTCAAGTCGTGCTTCCGGTGCTGTCCTTTGAAAAAATACATTGAATAATAACAAGTGAGGAGCCTATGTTAAATTATGCTCATCCTTTGACTAATAGAAATGTGTATTTTCTTATAATCAATTAATAAGAATTAGGAAAAACTACATTTTTCCATAAAAGTGTAGTGTTGAGCTTTCAATTTTTAAACAGTTTTATTTTTTATTTAAATTTTATCTAAATAATTAATCACATATGTAAATATTATTGTCCTTGTAGTTGTAGCCTCAAACACTAACTGTGATGTCAGTTATATATTTAACAACGTTATTTTGTCAATTTAGTCACAATAACATTGTGGCACTACAAAATAAATTGTGTTATTGTGACTAATTTGAAAAAAAAATTATAGCTAAATATATGATTTGGTCATTAATTATTTAGATGGAATTTGAGTGAAGGGTAAAATTGGTTGTGAATTAAAAATTTAGGGGTAATTGACATCAAACAAAATTTAGGGGCAAATTTGACGGGAACCATATAGTTTAGGGACTAAAAAGATACTTTTGCCTAAGAAGAAGTAGTCATATTTTTTTATCTTGAATCAAAGTATTTGTTCTTGATTGAATCCATGAGACAATTATTAAGGGAATATATATATATATATACCTGTCAAATATGGCTAAATATATATTTTTATAAGCCTTAGCACGGTATTTTTTAATAAGGAAAAAGAAAACAAAGGATAATATTATGTGAGACACAGAGATCAGAGATTTAAATTGAGAAAGTGTTGTATTGTGTGCGAGTTAAAAAAAGAGGAAGGAAAGCTCATGAGAGGAAACTGAGTACAACTAATAAGATCTAAAATGAGAAAGTTTTATGAGTGTGTTGTGAATAATAAAGGGAATTAAAATAAGAAAATTTAAAACTGTATATATATATATGCACCCATAATTTATTTTTGTTCAGATTGGGATCCCAATAAAAAAAGTTGTGTGATGTAGAATATTATGAGCCTACCCCTTACATAATTTTTTTACTAGATAGACAAAGTTTTTTCCCTTTCTTTTCCTCCCAATTTAATAATTGAATATTTCTTGTCTACCCTGAATAAAGTAATTCAATATTTATAACCTGAACCCCTATGGAAAGTGAGCCATCCAGATATTTTTTGATAAAATTATGAGAGAGATAAAATTTAAAAAAATTATTATTTTTTTAAAATTTTTTATCTCTATCTCTCTCACAACTTTATTAAAAAATATATATAAAAAATTATTCTAAAGAATCCACTCTCTTCTCGGCTCTCCTTCCCTCTTACTTTTTACTGTAAATTACATAGCAATTTACTTGAATTCCCATATAACTATTGTATTCCCTGCCTTTATTCTGAGTATCCTATTCCATTACCAGCTTATCAACATGATTTAAGTCACTAGGTTGAATGAATGTGCATGAAGTTGGTCTTCATGTTAAATAATGCATCTTCCCACTTTCAATTTTCAAATAAACAAAAAAGGGCAATAATTTAAAAGTAAAATAATCATATTACATAATATATCAGCAAGAAAAAAACAATAGGACCCCATAACCCCAAAAGCACCCAACCCCAGACAAGAAAAGACCACCTCTCTTTCCTTTAGCCTAGGCATGAATGGTGGACACTAAATTTGACCCAACATTGATCATAAAAGGGAAAAAAAAATTTAAAGGATTTGTAATTATTGTAATTGCAAAATTATTTCTGTTAAAAAACCCATTTTGTACATGGATTATATTTGAGTACTTTTTTTAATTATATAATAGCAATTTATGAAATATTTATTTATTATATTTTTATCAACATAATTGATGATAAATACTTGAAAAAATCTTCTACAAATTGTGCATTTTATGTGATATGAATCTATGATCAATCAATTTACTTGTGTGCAAAATAAGCAAACCATTATATTTGGCTGAGAAGTCAAAAGTGTAAATGAAATGAACAAGGTTTCATTTCAGAAACTGGGGGAATTTGATAATCACCCATGTTTCTTTTTTAAAAAGTTCCAATCATGGTTGGAAATTTCATAATGTCCATATAAAGCATTTTAATATATAGCCTTATTTAATTAATAATAAAAGTTGAAAAGGGTGAGATGCTCCAAATTGGAAATTTATGCTTGATCACCACATTCTTTTTTCTCTTTCCCCTTTCTTTCTCTAGAAGCCTCCTTCATGAATCACTATCAATTTTTAGTTTTCAAGTATTTATCATCATATCATTTAAAAAAAAAACATAACAGTTTTTTTTCTATCTTTATCAAAGGCAATTTTATTCAAGATGTTATTGGATCCTAACTTTTATTCAAATTATAGTTCATCATGTTGTTAAAAAAACATAATAATTTAGCATTACATAATTAAGTCATTCTTCATCCAAAAAATTCAAAATGAAAATTCTTCCACCTATCATACTTTTATCAAATAATCTAGAGTAAATTATTATTCCAATTTACTTATTTTAATTTAATTTTTAAATCATAAAAATATTAAATTTCATCTTAAAAAATTTTTAATTCTCTTAATTTAATCTTATACTTTATATTGTAATTTTGTTCTTGTGTTTCATATTTTATATTTTTTTAACAAGGACAAAATTGTAAGAAAACTAGGCCTGATGACTAATCCCTCGAATACTGCAAGGTCTATTATTAGGGACGACCCTCTCAACTGATGACCCTCCATTTCTATCCTTCCAAAGATCAAACCCAAGAAATAATAATTAAGGGAGTACAGACACTTATCAGTACACTATTAATTTACACAATAATCTAATAAGAGAAAAAGAATCATACCTAATAAAACACAAGAATGCACTATATAAAAGCAGTGAACATAAGTAAGCACCAAAATTGAATAGAGAGAATAATAATTAATTATGGGTGCTCCTCCTCCGGTGGCCATAGGCACAAGAGGCACAGTGGGATCTCTTGTGAGGAAGGAGATTGACTACTTCACCTTCTTCGAGTTAGAGACAAGACACAAACAACAACAACAACAACCTCAGATTGTAGTGGACAATAAGGTTTCTTCTTCTGCAGGAAAAGGGTATAATCATTCTAGTTTCTGGGTGTTGCTAATGACATGGAAGAGGAAGAAGAGAAGAAGCTCAAGCTCTAATGGCTTCCTCCCCAAGATGTGTTCTGTTTCAGATGTTGCAGAGACCAATCAACTAGACAGGATTCCTGGCTATTCTTACAGAATCCTCAACAATGAAATCAACAAATTTCAGCTTTGACTCATCATCCAAGGAATTAAGTTCGATCACAATAAATAATATAAGGCCCTTTCTTGAAGGTATTTTCCCCGTCATAACGTCATAATTTTCTTTCTTTATCAATTCTCAGATTTGATTGTTGGGAGAAGAGATTTAGTTTCATCATTTCAGAAAAAGAAAAGAAAAGAAAGAAAGATCTCATTCAAGGACATGAATTGATTGTACAAAGGTAAATTGAATTTTATGTTCCTCAAGTCTCCGTTTGTTCTTTTGTGATTTATAAGGAAGGAAGTAATTATTCAATATTTGTATAGTTTGTTTCATTATTTATCATCAATCAATTAATCATCCAGGGACATTTTTTCTGCCTTAGTTTTAATAAAAACACTTGAGTGACTCTCTGGGATTTCTTGAGATCAAATCTTGAAGTGTACTTTTTCATATTGTATTGTGAGACTTGAGCTAGTTTTTTCATCTGAGGATCATTTTGTTTTCAAGAAAACTTGAGGTATCTGTGGACTGTGATTCTTTTTAAAGCTGAAGACTTCAATTATATATATATATTTATTTATTTATCAGTGTTTTTGTAAACTATGCTTTTATAACTATTATTTTATAATTTGAGTCCCAGCATATAAAGGTGAAACAGAAAGAGAAAAAGCATGTGGAGAAATTTAAAAAAAAAATCAAAATTAAAAGGTAAGGGAATATATTTGGTGCCTCACTGCATTAATCACGTTATTGGAATAAAGTGCCAGATAGAGTGTAAAAAAGGTCAAGATATATACAATTTTATGATTATATCAATTTTTTTTTTTGAATAAGATTTTACATACTCAGGAGAATGATATATAGAAACAGAGTAGGCAATCCTATTCCCATTTTGATCCATTCTCATCTCTGGTAATTAGTGATAATAAAACCAACAACTTCAAATGTTGAAAAACAATTTAAATGGGGGGGAGCAATTAATACATACACATTAATTTGTGGAAGTAAAAGTAAGCTCACTCATAAAAAAGGCTAAGTTAATATATTACAAACATGACAACTAAGCACACTGATACATTTCTTTGTGCAACACATGGATCAAACAATATTCTTTTTTTGGTATGCAACAAATAATTTTTTAGTACATTCCTCCATTCATTTCATGTCATATGTCAATATTAAAAAGGATTCATCTTAAAAGATTAGGAATAAAATTTTTATTAATACTGACAGATGACAATTAATAAATGGAAGGAGTACCAAATTTGCAATACTCCTGTGGCACCAAACATTCTCTACAAGAGTGTTGAGTTTCAGTACATTCCTCTATTTGTTCAATGTCATCTGTCAATATTAATAGGGATCCACCCTGAACAGATTAAAAACCAAATTTTGTCTAACACTGACAGATAACAAGTAACGAATGGAATATAAGTACCAAATTTCCGGTACTCTTGTAGTATTGAATGTTCTCTACGTGAGTACCGAGTTTTCACTGCATTCCTCCATTCATTCAATACCATTTGACAATATTAATAAGGATCCACCCAAATTTCTATTAATACCGACAAATACCATATATCAAAAGGAGGAGATACCGAATTTCCAGTACTCCCGTAATACCGAACATCTTCTCTCATTCAGTATGCATCAAAAGGATTTTCAGTGAGCCTGAATGTTGTTGTGGGTGTTATTGTTGTTGGTCAACACGTGTACTTCCAACCCTAAAAGATTCAACATGGCCTGCAAATTTGACAGATTCACCCTTATTGCATTTGTCTCCATTAACTGGAAGTGTTAGATGCTGAAGAGCTGTCACAACATCACTCATCAATGGCCTTGTGTCTGCTTCCTCTTGAAGACACATGGCTGCCACTGCAAGTGCTTTGAACAGTCCCTTCACTGGGAATTTGTCCTTCAATAAAGGGTCTACCATTAGGGTGAACTTTTCTCTGTCCTCAAACAGAGGTTGTGCCTGAAACATCATGCATCACATTCACAATTACTTGTCATAAGAAAACTTACTTTTATTTGCCTTAAACCTAATAAATCATCATGTGCAGATAACTCTTTAACTATAAGAATTGACCTAAAATTTCTTCTACCTTTGTAATTCTTTACAAAAAAAAAAAAAAATTTCTCATGTTAATTTTTTCACCCGAAATTCTTACAGAATAATAACATATTAGCAAAATCAAATCTCATGAATCCTAACCTCTCTTTAACTTTTAGGCCTTGTGCAAAAAATTATTTTTAAAAAAATTTGGCCTGTCTACCATATGTTGGAGTTTTGGGTGAAAAAAAAGTTGATAGATGGGTTTTTCTGGCACAAATTGCAAAATTTGAGGAGTTGTATGAGTCAATCTTTATAGTTGAAAGAGGTTATTTGCACTTGCGCATGATCAATTTGACCAAAAAACTTTTTAAACTTTGTAATTTTTACAAAAAAAGCTCATCTATTAACTTTGTCATCCAAAACCTTAAGCAAATAGTGATATCGTACTATACTATAGAAAACTACCCTGAATCCTAAATCATAACCTCTCCTGAACTTTAGGTTTTGTGTAAACAAAATTTTCTTGAATAATTTGACGAGGCTACCATCTGATAAGATTTTGGATAAAAAATTTAACGTATGAGTTTTCTTTTAACACAAACAATAAAATTTAAGGGGTTTTAGGTCAAATTTTATAGATGAAAGGTTATGTTCTTAATGAAAATAAAGAGAGTATAGACTTAAAAGATACATACCCAATCAATGAGATTCTGCTCTGATTCTGCCCTACTAGTGTCATAGACTCTTCTACCAGTAATGATCTCCAACATGACAACACCAAAACTATAAACATCAGACTTAGTTGTGACATGTCCTGTCATGGCATATTCTGGTGAGCAATATCCATAAGTTCCCATCACTCTTGTTGACACATGCTCCTTCCCTTCTTCTGTGATTCCCAATTTGGCCAATCCAAAATCTGAAAGCTTTGCATTGAAATTCTCATCTAAAAGTATGTTTGATGCTTTCAAGTCTCTATAGATTATTGGTTTCTCTGAGGTTTCATGAAGGTACTCAAGTCCTCTTGCTGCTCCTTCTGCTATTTTCATCCTTGTTTTCCAGTCTAGTGGCTCTTTATCTGGGGCTATATCTGAAACATACATTTTTTCAAAACACAAACAACATCAATTTCACAAATCCCTGTAAGAAGCAATCCATCTCAGTTTAGCTCTTAAACATGTAATTTGTCTCAATTTAGTCCTTAAGAGATGAAAATATCAAATTTAGTCCATGGAAGATGCAATTCGTCTCAATTTAGTTGCTACCCTAAAAGATGAAAATGTCATATTTAGTCCCTGAAAAATGCAATTTGTCTCAGTTAAGTTCCTAAAAATTTTTTTGTCGGTTATATTAATGAAAATTTTTAAGGACTAAATTGAGAAAAATTGTATCTTTTAGAGATTAAATTTGATATTATCATATTTTAAGGACTAAATTGAGACAAGTTATATCTTTTAAGAACTAAATTTGATATTTCTAAATTTTAGGAACTAAATTGATAATTTATTTTTTTAAAAAAAAATTTTTAAACCTACATTCTACTTCTTTAAGATGTTTCTTATCTTTGGAGTGAGGAGAGCACACGTTTTTAAAACAGAAAAGAGGAAAAAGAATGGATTTTGCTAATTAGTACAGTAATACATTAGTTAAAATTTTATTCAATAAGGACACTTTCAAATATTATCTGGCAGGACATCAGTAGCATGTTGGGAATATCAACAGAGACCTAACCCAAAGGATTACTGCACAGGACTAAACTGCAAGAAGTTTTATCCAGTCGTAGCTACTGAACTAATCCTTTGATGCCAGGAAATTTCCCTAGGGAGGGATGCCCACCAAGCAAGATTTAGATAACTTCAAATGGATTCGAACCTTCGCCCAAACTAGCACTATAATTAGTGTCCTAATTAGCAAAATCCTAAAAAAAATGGACTAAAATACATACAAGCTATATATGATGAATATGTTGTAGATGAATGACTAATTTAGTGATAGATGATAAATACCTAGAAGGTGACTTTCCAAGCTTCCATTGGCCATGAATTCATAAACCAAGATCCTATGATCTCCTTCAACACAATAACCAATCAGCCTCACAAGGTTTGGATGTCTCACCAAACTCAACATCACTACTTCTGTGAAGAATTCTCTTGTTCCTTGCAATTTATTTCTGTCTAGTTGCTTCACAGCCACAGCCTACATTCACACCAACCCAAATATTTTTACTTTATTCATTCAAACATATATTTATAATTGCCAAAAGTAACTTTGGTTCCCAAACTTTATTTTGTTGTCATATATTCTCTTAAACTTTCAAAATTTATCTGAATAATTAACGGTATATACAAATGTGATTGTTCTCGTGTCCTTCAATACTGACTGTGATGCCAATTTATATATTAAGCAACGTTGTTTCATCAATTTAACCATGAGTATCACTGTAAAATTACAAAAGCTAAATTGACAAAGAAAAATGTAGCTAAATGTACGATTTGACAATTAACATCACAGTTAGCAGTAGAGGCTACAGAGACAGTAACATTTGCATCTGCTGTTAAATTTTCAGATAAAATTGAATTTAATGGCAAAATTGTTAATAAATTGAAAGTTTATGGATACAAACGTTTATAGCTGCAATGCAATTGATAAAAGCCCTGTAGTTTAGGGATTAAAAAGGTACTTTTATCTTTATAATTAACTTGTAAATGATTTCCATCATGTTTATTTACATTTGAATTATGAACCTTTCAGAAATTAAAAACATACTTGATTAATGCTTTGGATGAATCCTTTGTACACATTCCCAAAGCCTCCTTCCCCAATCAAACAATCAGAACTAAAGTCGTTAGTGGCTGAGGCGATTTCTTGATATGTGAATACTTTTGCATTGTTTTTGGCTGTTCCATATTTTCTTATTTCTGCAGCAATTTGTCTTTGCCTGCTACTACCTGCATTTTTATTTCAAAATTATTCAATTTTTTTTTTCTAATTTCTCTCTTATTTATGGGAGACAAGAAAAAAAATTCAATTTTAAAAATGATTCAAGGACAAACATATTCCATCACCAAATCTGCAGATTTCTAAAATCCAAAAACTGGAAATTAAAGATTCAAACCTAAGTTTATAGAAGGAGCTGGAAATTCAAATAAATATAATTTCTAATCCTAATTAACATCACACAATTAATTTTTTTTGAAAAATATCATTCATCATGATCAATACCATATATGTAAGAATTTTTTCTGCAAAAATTAGGAGAAATTAATAAAAAAATAAAAAAATAAATTAGAGTACCTGTTTTAGAAGAGAGAGCACCCCAAATTGATTTGATTGTGGATTTCCTTGTTTTTAAATGTTCTGTGGGGGTTTTGCTTAAAGGTGCGGTTTCAACATCAGATTTGCAACAAGGAAAGCAAGCCATAATTTTTCAATAAATTTTTCTTTCTCTGATCTTTGCAAACCCAATTAAAACCTATATACACAGATTTATATATAAAGGAAATCCAGAAAATTAATAAATTTAATTTAAAAAAAAGAAGAAGATAGATGGCCAAATATCTGAATTAAAAAGAGGGTAGTTCTGAAGCTGATCTCAAAAACTGTAATTAAAGCCTCCAAATTCTGTTTTTGACATGTGTTGATGGATTAATTAGTTAATTGCCAAAAATGGTTACCAATTTTAGTCGTTGAGGTTGTTTGATATATATATATATATGTTATATTGATTTATCTTTAATTTCTGACTTAAGCTATATAGTTTGTTTTAGTTTATCCATCTTGTGCATTACAAATTACAAACTGGTTTTTTAATTATTTTTGACAAAATTAATTAAGAAGTTTCTTTTTAGAAAATCATAGATAATACTACATTGAGCATGATCAAATAATAGTTCTATTATTAGATGTGTTAGCTTGAAATACTTGTCAGTCCTGTATATATGGCTACATATTTTGGTCCTCTAAAGTTAAATATTTTCATTTTAGTCCCACAAAGTAATTTTAAGAGTAACATGTATTCTTCAAACTTTTTATTTTGTGCAAATTTTTTTTTTTAATTTTCTATTTTAAGAGAATAATGATACATTAGGTAAAGTTGTGAAATTCTTGGTCATATTTGAGGGCACTTTTTGTATTTTAATCTTAAATTCGTGACTTGTTTTATTTAATGTATCAATGTTTTATATTAGGGTTTTGGATAGGAAATTTAACAAATATTATTTTTCACAAAATAAAAATGTTTTAAAGGTTCTGACTCAAATTTGATAGATTGAGAGAATTTTCTACCTTCAAATTAAACCTAGCTAATTTTTATCACTTAGGTTGTTATTGTGCTTAAATTGTGAAGTTTTGAACCTTTAGGCTTTTAATTTGAAAAACCACTTTACTATATAATTTAATTTATTTATACTATTATATATATGACTTTGAGGTATGATAACTTTTTTTTTTTTTTATAAAATTGATTAAGCGTGAACATGTAGGCTTTGAAAGTATCATTTGTTAATGTTTAAATATAGTAATATGATATATACACTTAAAATTTTCTGGGAAGCCAATGAGGGTTAAGCTCATTGATAAAGCCTTGGTCTTGGTCTTTAAATTTTACCATGATGCACAATTTCGATAATTACATAGGTTGGTTGTGTGATAGTTTTATAATCATAAGCGAAAATTGCAATATTAACTGAGTAGGGTTATAAATGAGATTGCAGAGAAATGTCGTTAACGTTAAAAGATGAGACTTAAGTTATAATGAGAACTAATTAAAAAAGACAAGTCTAGAGAGTGTTTTACAACTTAAATACCTCTTATCTTCTTACTTATATCTAACATGAGATATATCACTTATATGATCCCAGCCTCCTACTAATGACAAATGTATGACTTAAATTTGATCCTAGATGATCTTTTATTTAACGAGTCATTTATAAGTCTCTAGTTAATATTCTTTAAATCTGAAAGTTTAATTATGATTTGAATTTAATTGAAGTACCAACCCCTCACTTAAATTTGTTGGGAAGAAGACAGGGGATACAAATACAATACTTTAATTAGGGTTTAGGGCTGGTGAGGGTGATTAATTCAAACTTAGGAATTGGCTATGTAAAAATGATTAAGAGGGAGATTTTTCCAAGCTTTACTGAAAATTATTCAATAAAGATTAATATACAAATTATTTTCAACCTAACAATTTATCATTGATTTCCTAAAAACCATTATGAATAATAATTACTTGAACAAAAAATACATTCTTATAAAGTAAATTGAGGGGGGGGGGAAGTAAATGTTAAGTTATATATATTTTTATTAATTTATTCAATAAAAGTATAATTAATAAATTGTTGACAATTTAATATCGCTTAATTAAAGTCTTATTTATTATACTATTTTCATATATCTGATCTTCATTTAATACTATTTATTTTTGAACAAACTTGACCAAACACAAACAGGATGTCCTGCCTCCCAAGCTGCAGATAAAGTTTTCCAAATTGTCATCATCCTTCTATTATACATTTATACTTATCCTTTATCTAATAAGTAACATCGCTGACGACAATGCGTTTTGCAAACTTAACGCGTGTCACTTTGATAAACGACGCACGCTGACCGGCACGCTGACGCCTCAGCCTTGGCCACGTTGGTAAACGACAACGAAACACGTGTCGTCGTCCTTCTCCTCCTTCTTCCAAAAAGTCTATAGTCTAAAGTCTAAACCCCTTCAAAACCTAATTTCACGTACAAAACTGAGACTGAAAATTTCACTCCTATAAGAATGCTTCAACGATGGTGGTCTTCAGGTCCCTTAAGGCTATAACCGATAACGCTAACACCAAAGCTCGAACATTTCTCACGCTAACGACCGCAACCACTTCCTCATTCTCGCCACTCTATGCTTCTCCCTCTAATCCTCTCTTCCGATTGCCTTCTCACACATTTCTCTCTCCCTTTTCCAAATGGATCATTCCCTTCCAGCACGGTCCTCTCTTCCTCGCTTCCCCGCCTTGGAAGCTCTCGCAGTCCGCCACTCCTCTCTACCTCCGTGGAAACGGCGTCGTTCGCCGCAGGGTTCAAGCGTTGAATTTGAATCTCAATTTGCTTCGGGCTCGAACTCGCTTCCCTCTCAAATTGTTGGATCGGGTTGATTCCAAGACTGAGGAATCTTCTGAGCATCGTCTTGTCGATAGCTTCGTTAATTTGCCGAATATCATCTCTTTTAGTCGATTGATTTCTGGTCCTGTTCTTGGATGGTAAGCTCACTTTTTTCGATTCTTGTTTTTTTTTTCCTAAGAAGTTTGGTTTTTTGTTTATGGGAATGTGAAATTGAAGAAACAAGAATAGCATTTTGGTTCGTCTGTTGTAGTGGTTGTGATACTTTCTCTTACTGAAGAGTGAAGAATATTAAGAATGTAGTAGCCTTGAGCTCTGTAATGTAGGAGATTTACTAATGCTTTATAAGGAAACAATTGAATGAATGGTAAACTGATGGCAGAAGCATTGCTGATTTTGTTGCCTCGAACCTTGAATTCCTTATACTTAGCTTTGTTTGTGAGGAAAGTTATTACTAAAAGAAATATATATCTGTACAATATATATATATATATATATATATATATATATATATATATAGATTTTGCTCAGCATATGATTGCTTTTAACTAGTTGTCATATAATGCTCTAGTTTGTATGGAAAAATTTTTCAGGATGATCACAAACGAGCTGTATACTTCAGCAATGGTAGGGTTGGCCATCTCTGGGGCAACTGATTGGGTATGAAGACATATAATGCTTTTTAACGTATTTTTGAAGCAAGCCTACTCTCTATAGAATTTACATACTAAACGCCTTTCTCTTTCTTTTCATATATTATAGCTGGATGGATATGTGGCTCGGAGGATGAAAATAGATTCTGTGGTGGGTTCCTATCTTGATCCCCTTGCAGACAAGGTACAAAACAAAGGCTCTCGCTCTCCTTCCAAGCTCACTGTCATTAAACAGTCAAGCTTGCAGACTAGCTGTTAGTTGATAGAACCTGCCTACGGGCTTTATTTTGCTTGATGATATATCTTTTCAATATGTGATGCAGGTTCTTATTGGTTGTGTTGCTATTGCAATGGTACATCAAGATCTTCTGCATCGTAAGTTGTTTTTGACTTCTGTTAAATTTTTTATGTGTTTGTTTATGGATTCTTCAGCTTAGTACAATAACTGTCTCGATACAGCAGCATACATAAGTTATCCCTATCTTACCATAGAAGTCCTTAAACCTAATAATTTATGCGCTTAGCTGCAATTTCAGATGCTGTGAATGTGCATTTTTTTCAATTTTGAATGTGCCTTTACTGTCTCTGCAAAAACATTAAATATTTGTACTTACCTTTATCAATAGACAATAGTAGATTTTAGGTATATGATTTGTAATTTTTCCACGCTACACTGAAATCTGGTGCAGTAGTAGATTATATTTCTGTTAAGTATATGTTGCTTGGACCTAAAGGCATTGGTAACTTAGAGGGTATTGTGTTTAAATGATTCTTGCGTTTATTATCATATAAGCTATGAGTAGAACAATTTACTTTGTATCTCTATGTGTTGTAAACTATTCTTTTTGGTTTCTGTACTTTGAAGCTGGCCTTGTTGGACTTGTTGTGTTCCGAGATGTCTTCCTTGTTGGTGGTGCAGTATATCTCAGAGCGAATAGCTTGGGTTGGAAGGTAAGAATAACCTAGTTCTCAAGTTTTCCCTTTTTCCTTGGAAAATGGTGTTTTGTGTAGTTTTCTCTTATGAAAACCTAATTGTCTTGTGCTTCACTCAGTGGAAAAGGTGGTCTGATTTTTTTAACCTTGATGGGACCGGTCGCCAAAAGGTTGAACCACTCTTTCTCAGCAAGGTAGCCTCTTCTACCCAATTGAAAGGAAAAGAGAAACTATACATATTGAATAAATAAGATTATTCTCTATGCAGATAGAGAGCATTTATAATAGCTTGTTTTTGACTAAAAATACGGACAGGTGAATACAGTGTTCCAGTTAGTATTAGTTGCTGCAGCTCTTCTTCAACCAGAGTTTGGAACCCAAGAAACTCAATCGTACATCACTTATCTGAGGTGATTAATTAGGCCAAAATTTTTCTTGTCCTTTTTAATACTACCAAGTCTTCAATCCCAGTATGTTGAACTTGTCCCCTTTTTCTGGTGCAGTTGGTTAGTAGCTTCAACCACAATGGCAACCACTGCAGCCTATGGAGCACAATATGCACGAAGAGCTGCATTTGTATCCAAGCCAGCCTAGGAACACTCTCAGATGAGAGAACTTCTTAGGTATTATATAAATGCAATGGTCAAAAACTCAAAATTCAATGTTCAGTAGTGAGACTTGGATATCATATTGTGGAGACTAAATTCTATGTGCATTATATGATACATAGGAATTTCTCCAGATCGAAGAATCAAGCGAGCAAATGATGGTGACAATAGTAGTCTGAGTTAAGTTTGCGTTTGCAATGACTGTTAGTAAAATTCCTAGTGCGAGGAGGAGAAAGAAAGGTGGACGTCTTTTTTCTTAGAGATATATTTTCAGGTGCCTAGTCACGCACTATATTCTAATTTATTGCCTGATTAGGCAGAGTTTTTCAAATAACAAAGCACAATCTTCTTTTCACCAAATATATTGTATATCTGAATAGAGAAAGAAATGACAATTGAGGAACCCTTGTTTGTAATTCAAGTTCACACGACTTGCATGAATTGAAAATCTCCCTGCAGTTAGATAGTTACTACACTTAAAATTCTATTGAGTAAGATGGTTACAGTCAATAGCATTAACTGGCACAAAGATGCACGCCTCATGAACAGAACACCCTACTGTATAATCCATTCTACATTTTTAATGAGGTCAAATAAAAGGGGGCACACTTGTTGAAGTTATTTGTGCAATTATGGCCGTCAATTTTCGACCATGATTTTAATTTTAACCGTTTATCTCCATTGATGATCGAGATTGTACTGTCTGGTAGCTTCCTTAGGTGGCCTTCAAATCTTTCTCAGGAGACAATTGTGAGCAAGTATTGCATATAGTAAGATTATCACGTATGGGTTTGATATGAAAATTTTATTGAGCTACACCTTGTATTGTATGTTCATTATTCATTCTTGTTTGTATATGAGATCTATAGAAGGCAAGTGGTAGGGATTTCAGCCATGAGGAAAATCGCACTTCATAAAGGACCCTCATAATTGGTGACAGGACATAATCTGGTACACATTACCGGCACCTTGCAGACTTTTCCTTCAATCTCCCAGTGAAATACTTGATCCAAATCAAGTCAAATGTAAATATATAAAATGAACTTGTTATATAAAAATTTAGATTCATATTTTTATTGTAATAGTATCATTTAACGATTTGAACTGTATAATTTGCGTATTTTAACAAATTTGTACTTTAACAAATTTAAATCCAACATTTGAAATACTGATAAATCACAAGTTTTTGCAACCTAACCCTTTGCCGTACTTATACTTAATCACTCCTCTTCCCCTTTACATTTTCATAATTTGTCCACAATCATCAGGAATGGAGCTGTCAAAATTGTAAATTCAGTAAAGCTTAATCTTCATTTAAAGGCATAGATATGATGGGAACGAGCATGTTATTGAAGTAACTACAAGAAGCACTTCATTAGAACTAGGAAGAAAAGGAAAATTATCAGCAGTCACCAGCTTTAGCAAGCACCAAAATCCCTATAGATAGACAGATGATCTACACAAAGGGAGAGGATGAAGCAACCAAAAGTGAGAACTTGAAAGAAACTTGTGCACGAAATTTTTTCCAGCCCTTTTTATTACTCGAATAAGGAAAACCACCAAAGATCATTCAAAAAGGTATACTAAAACTAAACTGGCAGGATATCATTTAACATGGACTTGATCAAGAAGCCAAATGCCAAAGTGAGACAGAAGCATAAGACTATATAATGGGACAGTCATTCCTCAACCAACCCGTCCAAACATAAATCTTTCACAAGATAAAAACAGTTGGTTGATACAGGACAAAAAAAAGTGTCATTCCATAGCAGGTGTTCCTCCATAATTTAATTTTCAGAGTTTCCTCCAATCAATAAAATTACATTAGTCCAAAATGTTCATTACTGAGGCAATCCAGCTTCAATTTCATCCCACTTATCACTGTTTGCAGTAAATTTCTCCTTGATTTGCTTAATAAGATCCTTAGCTTCATCAACCTTGGAGATACTGGCCAGCCCATTCACAAGTTTTTGCATTGTCGAAATATTTGCAAACCAACCCTTTGCCATACATTCTTGGGAAATAAGTAAGGCAGTCTCAAAATCCTCACCTTGGCACAAAAAGTGAAGCAGACTGAAATAACAATGGCTATCTGGCTGGAAACCTCGCTTTTTCATCTCCTCGAACAATTTCTTGGCTTCCTCAGTTTTCCCTTCTCTACAGAATCCATAAATCAAATGAGAGTATGTAACTGAATTAGGCTTACTACCAGTAGATTTCATTCCATCAAACAAAGCCTTTGCTTCTGATGTCTTCTTCAATTTGCACAAACTATGAATCCTACTATTGTACGTGCTCAGACCAGGTTTCAGGCCATGCTTCTCCATCAATTTCAATACCTTCCCTACCTCTTCGAACTTCTTCTCCTCGTAAAATCCAGCAAGCCAAGTATTAAAAGTAATCTTATTAGGCTTAACAGATTTCCTTTCCATCTCAGCCAATACAGAAAACACAGAATTAGACGAACCGGACTCGCAAAACGCTTTAATCACCGTATTGTACGTATCAAGATTCGGCTCAATTCCATATATCCTGGGGAATTCAAGAAAGATACGGTTTACCTCCTTATAGTTCTTGGCCAGAAGACAAGCGAAGAGCAGAGAATTCAGCGATTTGACCGAACGACGAATACCTAACTCCTCCATTTCCTTGAAACTCCGAATGGCGTGATCAAGCATGTCGGCTTGCCCATACAGAACGATCGCATGCGACACAAATCGCTCATTCCTAAGGTCCGGCCGGGTCTTCAATTCCTCGAGGTATTGACGGATTCCCTCGAAGTGATTGCACTTGGAGAGCTTGGAAATGGCGGCGGAGAAGGCGACTCGATCGATGTGAGCCTCGGGAGTGAGAGAGGCGGCGCGGCAGATGTCGAGGATGCGTTCGGGGTTCTTCTCGGTCTTGAGGAGGTTGAGTGCGGCTCTGGATTTCTCAATGGAAGAGAGGGGCGTGGATGAGTTGGGAGATAGGATTGTGGAATAGTAGCGTTTGGGGTACGATTGGCGAAGCCGACAGAGAATCGACATTGTTGGAGATGGAAGTGGAGGTTGAAGCTAGGGTTTTTCAGCGAAGAAGAAGGGAAGTGAGTTTTGATATTTGATAGTGTCAGTGAGTGAGAAGCAAAAATCTTGTGCGGCCATGATTAAACGCAGCGTTTGGATTACCTGAGAGAACTAAACTGTTTCAAAAGAGTAAAAAAGAAAAAAAGTGGATCATCTAGGGAATTGAACCCGACGTGAATCGAACACGCAACCTTCTGATCTGGAGTCAGACGCGCTACCATTGCGCCACGGATCCACGGTTGATGCCTACATTCATTTATATCATATTACTTAAAACATATCTTGCTAGTACCATTTCATTTATTATTAATATTAATAAAATATTTCTAAAAAATATATATATATATAATATTTAATAATTTAAAGTTTTTAAAAAATCAAATAAAAAAAACTTAATATTTTTTGGTAAATAAAATACTTTTAATATTAAAAAAAATTAAACAACCAATAGTTATAGCAGAATTTTATTAATAATTAGTTACATTCAAGATTATTACAGCTTGAGACCTATATGAAGATTACTTTTTCATCACACTTTTCTAGCTTTCCTTCACTGCTTCTCATGTCTTTTTCCCCCTCTGTCTAAGATATCAAATCTGATTTCCAAGTGACTTTCTAGTCTCTTCTCCAATACATTCTCTTATGATGTTTCATAGACAAGCCTCAACCACTAATCACTAACTCACTATACTTCATTTGCCCTCATTTTCTTGGCGTTTGTTTAAATTTGTATTTATCAAGTTCTTGGCCCTTGGTTGCTTGCTGGATGATATCTGGATAGAAAGGAAAAGTAAGTCTAACTCAAAGGTTGAGAAATGAAAGTGTAAAGTGGACATGGTGGAAACAACGGTGACTGGAGAGAGCACGGGGCTATCGCCGGAGGAGGAGGATATACTTAATAGAAATAAGAAAAAGATGAAGAATACAGGGGAAGGCTTCTCTGGACCATCAAGAGTGAGAGTGTCGTATGAAGACATCGGACGAGACTCAGATCCGATGGACGACCAGGAACAGACGGAGGTTGGGGATAGAAGAAGATCCTATAAGGAGTCGTTAATGCGTTCTTAGCCAAGTGTCGTGAAGGTTAATAACGGGGTAGGTGAGAATGATTGTGAAACATAAGTGAATGACTCGGAAGGGAGCTCGGACGAGGAGGAGACTGATGAAGAGGAGGAGGAAGAGGATGTCTCAGGATTCGTCTTTGAGGTTGACCCGGACGGAGATGATGCCTGTGTTGTTGTTAATGTTTCTGAGAAAGAGAGATGCAGGCTCAGTGAACCATTTGAAAAAGCTCTGATCATTAAGCTTCTTGGTAGGAGCATTGGTTTCAAGGTGCTGGAGAAAAAACTGTATCAGTTATGGAAGGTGAAAGGTATTCTGAATATTATATATCTGTCTAACGATTACTTTCTAGTGAAGTTCTCTTGCATGAGTGATTTTGATACTGCTCTACTTGAGGGTCCTTGGGTCATTTTTTATCATTATCTTACTGTTAAACCTTGGTCGTTGGAGTTCGATCCTTCAACAGATTTGATTCAAAAACTTGCGGTTTGGGTGAGGTTTCCTGATCTTCCTATTGAGTATTTTGACAGAAAGTTTCTTAGATGCTTTGGTAATTCCATTGGTAGAACTGTCAAGGTTGATTTAACCACGGCTCTTCAGGCTCGAGGTAGGTACGCTAGCGTTTGCGTGGAGATTGAGCTCAACAAACCTTTGGTGTCAAAATACAAGCTAAATGGCAGGATATTCTTTATTGAATATGAAAGCCTGCATTTACTTTGTTTTGGATGTAGGAGGTATGGGCATGCTACTGAAGGATGCCCTAATAAGGAGGATGAAGAAGAGCAGCAACAGCCCAATTGTGAGGGAAACGTGCAGAATGTGGGTAGGCCGTAGTATCCGCAGAGTGGGAAGTTTGGCCCTTGGATGACTGTTAACAAGACGCGCAGGGTTCGGCAGACAAAAGTGACGGATATGGACGCTCAGCACAAAAAGGGGGGTAGTGGTCGTAAGCCTCGCCTGGCAGGCGGTACTAGTACGGAGGTCAGACAATCGCGCTTTGCTGCGCTGTCGATTAATGATGAGGAGGAAATGAATATTGAAGAAGCGATTGAGACTCACGAGGTTGTGGATGAAGCACGTGGTGCTTCTAAAAGTAGAAAGGGTAAGGAGTTGGTCGTTATTCCTACGCATTCTACGGAGGGCCGAAAAGAGAGTGTTGAGGGTTTAAAGGCTCGGCAATTAAAGGATGTGCAGTCCAGAAGGTATTTTAATAGTAATATCATTATGGTTCCTAATGGAAGTGGGCCTGGGCCCAAAGGTGCTAATAATGGGATTTCTATAGATTCGCAGTCCAGAGGTATTAGTAGTATTTCAGAGCCGAGACTCTCAGTCCTCAAACAACGTTTAAGAAATAAGAAGCCGGTCATTGGCGTGTATAGAGAAAGTGAAGGAGGACCTTAGGAGGTCGCTCTGAGAGGTACAACTACGGGCGTGGAGGGTTCGATGGATATGGAGTGTGAAGGAGGGCTGTCCTGTATCCCTCATGATGAGGAACCTCCGGATCCAGGTGAAGAAGATATGATGGAGGATAGTGATAATGAGACTTGTGTTCCTAGTACCTTCCAACGTGAAGAGGATATTAGACAGGTTGAACAAGTTGTGGAAATGATGGAAGTGGGCCTTAAGGCCCAACAGGGCAAGACATCATCTTTGTGTTGTGAATAAGCTGTCTCATTTGGTTCAGGATAAAGTTGACAATGGTCTCTAGAAGCCCATGAGGGCGGGGAGGGCTGGTCCTCTTATCTCGCACTTGCTTTTCGTAGATGATATTATCTTATTTGGCGAGGCTACTTTGAATCAAATGAAGGTTGTCAAGCAGTGTCTGGATGTGTTCGGGGAAGTTGCGGGACAGAAGGTTAATGGCAGCAAGACTCATGTCTTTTTCTCTAAGAATACTAGGGAAGATGTTAGACAAGATATCCAGAACTTCTCTGGATTCTTGGCTACCAATAACCTTGGAAAAGTACCTGGGTATGCCTATTCTACATGGGCGTGTGACCAAGAGGGAGTTTAGCTTCCTGGTGGATAAAGTTCGTGCGAGACTTTCGGGCTGGAAGAGAACGTGCCTGTCGCTTGCGGGTAGGATTACGTTGGCTAAATCTGTTATTTCTGCAGTTGGCAGTGGTTGGGACATCTCAGCCTTGCACACGGTCCTAGAGGAATCTGCTGTGCAGATGGTTTTGAATGAAATGCCTCCTAACCCTCGGCGTGGAGCTGATAGTATTTGTTGGGGTACGTCTGGGGACGGTAAGTTCTCTGTTAAAGAGGCTTATAAAAGCTTGATCGGTAGTTGCGGTGCCAATGGTGGGTGGAACTGGATTTGGCGGATTAATGTACCTGAGAGGATCCGGGTGTTCATTTGGCAGATGATGCACCACAGGCTTCCCACGAAGGACAGGGTTCAGAGGTGGTCGGGGAGATCGCCTCACTGTGATTGGTGCACGAATCAAGTGGAAGACACGCTTCATGCACTTCGGGATTGCTACTTTGCTGCTAGAGTGTGGTCCCTTCTTGTCAAGCCTTCTGCTCTTGCGGGTTTCTTCCACTCTGGTTTTTCTGATTGGGTCAAGTTCAATAAGGATGAGAATATTGCTGTTTATGATGGGGTTGAGTGGCTTCAAGTTTGGGCGGTGGGGGTGTGGATGTTATGGAATTGGCGCAACCGAGCCATTTTCTGCGACGACTTTGTGCGTCCGAAACATCCTCATCTGAGTATCATCGAGTTTGTCAAGGAGATCAGTTCGGCTTCTGATGTGTATCAGAGTGATCGTAGTCCTTGTATCCGAGTTGAAAAACTGGTGGCTTGGGAGAAGCCTCGGGTGGGGTGGGTGAAGGTTAATTCCGATGGTGCGGTTAAGCAGGATGTGGATTCTGCGGGTTGTGGGGCTATCCTTCGTGACCACAGCGGGCGGTGGTTAGGTGGTGTTATCAGGAGCCTTGGTTCTGCCTCTGTCCTGAAGGCCGAAGCTTGGGGCGCCTTTGAAGGCCTGGCTTTGGCGCGCGACCTTGGGTTTCGTAAGGTCTGCTGGGAGGCTGATTCGAAAGTCCTTGTGGATTCGGTTCTGTCTAACGGTTTGGTTGGTGCGGATCTGCATAGTATTATTCAGGAGATTCGTCTTGCTCTCGCGTCCTTTGATCTGGTGGAGGTCCGTCATAGATGGAGGGAGGCGAACTGCTGTGCCAATTTCCTTGCTAATTTGGGCTGCTTCTGTAGCTCTGGTCGTTGCAAGCTCAGTGAGCCTCCTGTTGGGCTTGCTAATTTGCTTCTTGCTGATGTTGTTGGCATCCATGTGCCACGTTTAGTTGCTCTGTAGTGTTTGTTTGTTTTCGGGCGTTTGTTGCCCCTTCTGATTACCAAAAAAAAAAAAGGAAAAGTAACTGAAAGAAAAATAGAATATGATTTAAAAAACATGTTTGATACTTTGATATAGAAAAAATATATAATTAGTTTATAAAGAATAATATTGTTTGGTATTGTGAGACGAAGATAAAAAAATAATATATTAAATTGCAAAATATCAAATTTTTCTTTATTAATATAGTACGACGTGTCTCCACAAAATTGTAATTGACAAAAATTTTGAGGACAAAAGAGACATTGTCCATACCATGTTGCTCATTTGGGATCAATTTTCCTCTCACTGACAGGGAATTTTCAAACCTAGATAGGGGATGTTACTTGTTAGCTTATCCCAACCAAATATGATAAGGAAGTTTTGTTATTTGGGGTAAAATAAAAGGTTTTGTTGCATGAAAATACGTAATATCTTTTTTTTTCATTCAACTATTAAATTTCAAGGAATTAATATATTATCAGACAAAAAAAGTAATTAATATATTAGTGTACTCTCTGGATTAAACTCAAAGGAGACTCATTACCCTTTTTTATTGATCATATGAATAAACCTGCTTTTTTTTAAAATGAGGAAGGGAGGTTTTGACGGTAAATTTTGTTAAAAATAATTATTTATAAAAAAGAAAATAATTTACGTAACTGGAATTTTAAGTTTTTTTTTTTTTTAGTGTTTTCAAAGGTGCATCTTGAAGTTTGATGTTTACTGAAGCAGATATGCCTTAATTCGGGCAAATACTAGACATAGATCCGCTGAATTGTATGATTGAACTATTGAAGTGCACAATTTGTATCGTGCTTTTTATGGACTTGTATTGGACTTGAATTCGCTAAAGTGTATGAAATGCACAATTTAGATCATTATATCTATATATATATATATGACTTTGGAGTTTTTGGTGTCATACAAGCAAAGTGTGACACCAAAAAAATAACTTCCCCCTCAACTTTTCAATAAATAACCAACTTCTCAATAAATCTATATCTATATTTATAGCTATATTTTATAACTAAAAAAATACAAAAAAAATATGATTAGAGGATGCGGGTGAGAGAAAATATATTATATTTTTTAATATGATTAGAGGATGTGGGAGAGAGAAAATAATATGATTATATTAAATTTTTAATGATTTTAAAATATAATAACTATATTATATTATATTTTAAAAAAAAAATTTAAGAATAAATAACCAACTTCTCAATAAATCTATATCTATATTTTATAATTAAAAAATACAAAAAAAAAATATGATTGGAGGATGTGGGAGAGAGAAAACAAGTATGATATGTGATTACTAAAAAAATAGAGAAGTGCATAATTTCTCATTTTTTAATTTTAAATTATGATAAAAATTATATTAAAAAATTTTAAAATTTAAAATATTTAATTTTTAATGATTTTAAAATATAATAACTATTATATATTATATATTTAAAAAATTTAAGAATAAATTATATGTATGCACGTAAGTGCATGCAAAGCCTCTAGTATATGAATATTGTAATACGAACACGAATATCAATTTTCATCCAACAGTTTAAATTGTGTACTTTATCCAAATTCATATATTTTCGTTTATCTCTCTTTTTTTCTTTTCTTATTTTTCACTTTATTGTACCATATGTATGATTGTAGAAGATGTAAATTCCCTGTATATGATTTTAGAAAGACCTTAAAACCTGTTTGTAAATTTCTTGTATATTGTGGATTTGGATCTGCTAAAATAAGTATTATTAAAGTGCATGAAGTACAAAATATACAAATTTGGATCCGCTAAAGGGTAAGTGCATAAAGTACACAATTCAGGCCGTCGGATTTGAATCTAGACTATCACATATAAGTATTGTTGTATGGACACGAATCTCAATTTTCATTCGACGACTTGAATCGTGTACTTTATGCAGTTCCACTTTAGCAAATCCAAATCCAAATCCCACAATATAATATTTTAATATTTAAAATAAAATTTTAGCCAATCATGTAGGAGGAGGAAAAGAATGGATGCATTATTTTAACATCTAAGTAATTGTTAGGTATATATAAACATGCAGGACATAACTCTGAAGACAGGCCTACAAAACTACATCTCTAAGCAACATGAACATTTCACCTAAAAAAGTAGCAAAATGCAGAAATAGCCAAAGCTATTCTTCCCAAGCAGCATCTAAAAAGAAGTGCAGGAACAACATTTTGCCTGGATTCTTTGTTCGTTCGCATCTGCTTCTCATTCTAAACTACAAGGCATCTAACTATAGAATCATTAAGAATTTAAGATCATATCGAATGGGAAAAATGGAGAGTAAGATCCAAAATGCATTATGGTTAATGGATAGGATGATATTGGGCTGATATCCTCTTGGGGGGTAATTTGCGCAGGATGTAGAGGACTAAAGCTGAAGGCAGGATCTCAACCAGCTGTATTTGAGATAAATTTCCAGGTGTTAATATAACTATACTAAAATGATAGGAGTAATAACAAAAAGGAACACTAAGTAGAATAATATTAATACCATGTAGTAAATCAAGTCCAAAATCGGATGGTAACAAACATCAAGAGATGCATCTGAATCAAATGCAGATAGAAAAACCTGCATGTGTATTATCAAAAGTATGTTAAAGAAAGAAGCTAGAAGCATAAAGAAGAATAAGAGCATTGCATATCATTAATTGTAAACCAGGTACTATAGTTCTAATAGAATAGTATACACTCCAAGCATCTTCCCTCCTTTTTATCTAAAAGCCTCTTCTGGTTTCTGATGGAACCCAAGTGACTTGGGGAACCATCCCTTAAAAGTTAGCTGTTAAGGGGGAAGAACCAAGCCATTTAAGTATCCCATGAACATCCCATTCTACCCGATGTGGGACTTGGGTAGCCCATACAATCCTAGAGACATCCCATACTATCCCCATCCCCGTAAGTTTCCATCTTATCCATCAAATTAAGATTTTTTTACCAGCATGTCTAACAGGTTGTATCACACTTGAAGAAGCATATATAATAGGATTTTAACATCCAACTAATGCAATGCTGAATTTAGATTCTTATAAACTTATAAGAACTCTTATTTCACGCAATCAAATTTAGGCACTCTTATCAACTATTACTCAATGCATAATTCGCATATTGAGTTGTTGGTTATTAAAAATAATTAAGCTTTCATATCTTTTTTCATTTTTCTGATAACAAAGAAGACTACAATGAAGTAGATTTAGATAAAGTTCTTCAGGTGTTTGCCACCAGTTTCTCTAGTAAACAAATGACATGTGAGAAATTTTTTTAGAAGACCCAATTAATGCTGAACTGTAAAAAATATCAACTTTTCATATTTTTATAGAGGGTACTTGGTACCAAAGACCTAAAAACTGTATCTAAGTTTTGTCCAACTACAATGTTTATGGCAAATAGAATAACACAGGATGATGAGCTGAAGACAAGCAGAAAAGAAAAATGAAACCTACATATGTGACATACTCACATAGACAGATTTAAAAAAAAAAAAACGGATACAATAATGATAATTATTATATAGTCTGAAGTTACCATAATGCATCTTATCAGGAAACAGGCGAAACAAATGACTGTAACAGATCCGACCTGCAATACAAAGCCCACCTTCTATCAACACAGTTAATATGAAACTATATCTATTCAATTTCTCTTTCTTCTATATTAGGGACGCATGAAAATCAGAAGCTTAAAAGGTTCTTTTCAGTTCACAGTCCTGATGTCTGGTCCAAACTATCCAGAAATTAAAGACCTTTTTGGTTGGAAAGGATAATGCTATAGAACATGAACTATGGAAGATTTTATTCATTTCCAATGTTCCCCAACAAAGATTCCAGAGTATACCTTTTTCATTCAAAGCCAAAAGAATACATTATTAGTTTTGTTTCATGAGTATTTTTAATATTTGCAAGTGGAATTCAAGGACTTCACTTGCTACAATCTAAAGAAAATTAAACTTTTTTGTTAAAAAGGAAACTAATTAATCTTTTTTTGTTAAAAAGGAAACTAATCAATGCAAATATGACATTCTGGCATGCCCCCTGCTAAAACCTCCGTCTCTTGGATGTTTGTTTGGAACAGGCATTCATTCTTAAAAAAGTAGAAGAGAAACCAAAAAGTGATTTGCTATCCAAGTTATCTATATCCACACTGCACACTCAAATATCATTCAGATTTTTAAGTACCTTATTGTTTGTCTGTGTATGTGGTTCTTAATACAATTTGAAAAAGATTTTTTTCCCAATAATAGGAATAAAAGAGAAGCAGAGTGTGGCTGTTATGAGAATGTTAAAGTAGAATAGCAGCACAGTACTGGATAAGAACTAGTTTTAAATAAATCATGTATCTAATTTCTGTTATTTGGAACTAAAACTTTTTAAAATTAATCAATTTAAGACAAGATCACTTAAACCCAATGTCAAAATATAATTAAACCAAGAAATTGAGAACTCTAGTAACGTGAAGGAGGGGAGAACTGCTAATAGCTAGAATTTTTTAGATTTTGTTTGCCGTGTAATGCCAACTAAAAACTATGCACTAGCCTTTGCCACACAAAGAAATTGATAACCATTATGTCGACGTTTACTATCATCATTTTTTCTTTCATCATAGCGATTTCAATCAAATTTACTAAGAAGGAAATGCACATACCTCATTAAGCTTCTTCCTTCTCCCTTTAGATTCAATAGGGAAGTGCCTCAGCATGAAAAATAATCTAACAACATTTTATGTGTACCAGGAAGATATTGAGGATCCACCCACAACAATCATAAACATCAGTGAATTAGTGGAATTGAGTCATCACATGTATTTCCTAGACCAAAGCACTTCAGGGAAATTTAAGAAGCCTCACCTTCCTCCATATACTAAGAAGCCTAATGCAGCCGTAAATGACACAACTGAACAAAGGAAAAGAAATCTCATTAAAATTGTCAACCTTATAGCAAAGTTCATTTCAAGGTGGAAAAACTCATTCTCACGCTTGCAATTCCAAACACAATATAAAGCTCTAGCTCAATAAAAAGCTAACCTGCGATAAATACCTTTCCAACAAATTGGACAACGGTGTTGTTATCTATCCAGAGGTATATCCAAAAACAAACCTGAACCCCAAACCATTTTAATTAAAATTACAACCCATGTCACAGATCAAAGAGCACATTTCTTTTTGCTTCAAGAACAATGGAGATTGGAGAGATTTATGCCTACCTTGACATGAATCATGCTATCCATATTTACCACCCAAAACAGAGAACAAATTGCATATATTACAGGTCAATATTTCAAAATCCAATAAATCATTGATGAACAAAGGACACACAAGTAAGATGTATAGATTCCCTTGTAATTCATGTGGCAAGAAATGTCCAGACACCACACCAGGAAAGGTATTGTTAAAAAATTGTTTACTTTTCCCACGTTATTCACATTTTAAGCAGAAGTGATTGAAGGTTAGCTCCAATGTCAATAAATAAATATGGAATAAGCAACAAAAATCAATATATTAACCATTCTTCAAACTGAGAATATGATATGATTATGAACAGTTAGTATGGGCACCATATTGCAGAGTGGAAGTCATTATGTGTTGATAAAATGTGATGAACATGAATGAAAATTAAACTGACCAAAATAGTACTACTGACCAGAAAATGTCTACATGATAGTTTTGTGTGAAACATAAGAGAATATAAGATAAATACCTGGATAAAATACACCGCACCATTTATTGCAACATAAAATATCTTGAGCTTTTCAGTTGGTAAACTCCTTGCCTGTTCATGTATTGGAATAAAATTAGAATTTCCTAATAAAAGAAATGATGTAAAGAACCAAATTTCTTTGGTCATGCCAAAAGTATATTATTACTTTAGTAGGGGTTTTTAAGTATATTATCAATAAAAGTAAGGTACTTAATAGTCTACAACGGCAGTCAAATCAAAATTAACCACTGCAACGTTGAGGATAATTTACTTGCCTGATGATAAATTTCTGCCCAGAAAAGGACAAGAAGTGTATATGTTGAGAAAAATAGTAGTCCCGGCAGGTCCAATAGAACCAAGGTTAGTACCTGATCCAACATGCAACCGCTCTATGTTAGTATACAAGTTTTACCATCTTAGTCAAAGTGTCCAACTTAGCAACTTTAAAGAGTCACATGGGTGCAAATTTAACCTTGGGATGCAATAGAAAAACTTTGTTGTGAAATCCAAACACAACTGCACGCACTGCAATATGAAAATGCCATGAAAAAAGTAAAATGCCCAAACAATCGAATAACATCAATTATTCTTAAACGGACCTCACCTCCATTGACAATGAAGTTCATCAAATGAAAAATTTTCTGCGTTGTCCACCCATATTCAGGCACTCTTAATTCTATTCTTATCAATTGAATCTGCATGATATTAAAACAACATAAGGACAAGTGAGGAAAGCCTATTGCCACATAAAACTAAGCAACAACCGGTCAAGTGTGAAATACTGTCGCCATTTCCAAGTTCAGTTAGAACACTCATCAATCATCATCTATACATCATATCTAAATTCAGCAGAACAAGTTGAAAAAAAAAAATCATCCATGGATGTCGCTACTACACTAGTACAATCAATTGAAATGCTGATACAAATTAATCTACTGTTCCTAATAGCGTAAGCTAAAAAGCAAAGCGCACCTTAATGAAATTCCGATTCAGAAGAGTACAAGTGAAGCACACATAAATCAAATTAAAAGAACTCTGAAATCACCGATGAATTAATGCCGACACAAACCTACCGTTCCGAATATATCTTAAGCCAAAACAGTGAAACTCCAATTAAGAAGAGTACAACACAACTGATCAAGTACACACAAAATCAACCAATAACTACGAGAATCGCACAGGAAAATCCAGAATCACAGTGAGCCAAAGCACAACACACAGTTTTCGAGAGAGTAAGAAATTAACCAGAGCCACGGAGGCGACGAGAGCATAAGCCGCACATAGGAAGTAGAAAATAATGTTCTGCCATTGAGCAGAATCGTTGATCTCGTCCCACCAATTAGAGAAGAGAGCTTCAATCTGCATGAATGGAAAGCTCAGCAGCACGCTCCTCATTTCGCGGCACAGAAGACGAAGACAAATAATTAAGGCAACGAATGAAGAAAGTATAGAAAATAATGCTCTCTTCTCGTGAGAGCGAAGAACGTGTCTACCAGACAGTCCAAGCAGAAGAGAGAGAGAGTGTGTGATTATGTGCGCGCGTTTATATGAATGAAAAAGTTTCTCGAGGACCTTACCAGTTACCACAATGAGTCTCGCGCGCGCCTTCTCTTTCTTCAACTAAGATTCTACGGTGCGAATGTCACCTAGCAAACGTGGTTGTTGTGTGTGGGCGCAATTACTTACTTTTCCTCTTTCACATTTGTTTTTTTCAACCATTAAGAAAATTAGTTAATTAATATATCCAATTTGGTATTTAATAAATAAAGTTTATTCACTTTTTAGATGGTCTAGAACAAAAAAAAGAACATTAAAAAAATAATAATAGTGAGGCTAGTTTTCTTGGTTTTTCAAGGTATCTTTCAGTCCGACAAGTCAAGAACTAATCCTTCATAGATCTGAGCTCTATTTAAGGATTTGCCGCTGGCCAATTGGTTGCTACATACACAAGGTGGGATTCGAACCTCCAACACTTACTTAAATGACCTAGTGAACTAACTACTAGACCGACCAAACTTAATTAGCGATGCTAACTTTTTGAGTCCATGTTATCTCAACAAACATTTTCTACTCATCCGTACTTTTTTGTGTTATGTAATAATATAATTTTTTTTTTGGTAAAGCATGCCCCTAAATTTTGTTGTGATGTTTATTTTTGCTCCTAACTTTTTTTTATTTTCAAGTTTGTTCATACCTGTCATTTTTGCTAACACCGTTAACTTGCTTGACGGAATTTGTTGACGTGAACGATGAATGTGCATCTCTTTTGCCACCTCACTGTCCACCTCATTTTTCATCTCACATTTAACTTTTTACTTTTATTAAAAAAAATTAAACTAATACAAATAAAACAAACAAACCAAACTTTTACTCTACAATGTTTTTTTATTTGGATAAGGTTAATTTTTTTAATAAAAGTAAAAATTTAAATGTGAGGTTGACAATGACGTGGCAAACAAAATACATATTCATTGTCCATGTCAGCAAATTTCGTCAAACAAGTTAACGGTGTTAGCAAAAAGGGTAGACATGAACAAAATTGAAAATTTGGAGAGTAGGCATGAATAAAAAAAAGTTTATGGGCACGAATGAACGTTGCAGCAAAGTTTGAGGGTAACAAGGGTACTTTACCCATATATATTTTTTATAAATGTAATAATACAATGTTATTTCAACAAATGTTCCCATATAATATCACAAATTATAATAATTAATAAATATTATCATCCAAATGTGTTATCTAATATACTATTGTATTTAAGATAACACTATTAAAATGATACTCCACCAAATACCCTTCCCTCGTGTAATTCTATTCATAGGTAAATATAAAATTTTGAAATACTATACTTTAGTTTGTTGTCAAAATTACTAGTCATAAACAATTTTGACTTGGTTCGATAACTAGTTCAAGCTTGTAAATGCATTACTCTTATTTTTGGTGAGGAGTAAATGCATTACTTTGATTAAGTAAAAAGAAATGAGGACCACGTCCAAGGGTAGGGTATTGATTAAAATATAGTATTCTCCCTTTATTTTATTTTTTATTTTTTCGGCCTATTATATATTATATTAATTTTTTTCGACAAAAAAAAATCTACAATAATTTTATTATAATAATACCAAAGAATAAATGGTAAGTATTATTAAACTAAAGAAACAGAATAAAAACTTAATTAATCCTATTTGTAAAATCAATTTGGGATGAAAATTTTCATTGTTTTTTGTGTTACATACATATGTATTACTATCAATTATACCTCATGGTTATCATGTCTATACTAATCTTCAAAGTTAGAAGCGTCAAAATCTCCTCTAATAACATGATGAAATAACTTATTTGTAAAAAAAACTTCATATGAGAAGAGAAATACACAAATAAAATAACAGTTTCTATTTACCAAATTTAAATTGATCTGACAATTAGACACTAAACTTTCACAAAGAAAGATGATAATCAAAATTAGATTGAAAACCATTATCAAGAATATTGGGAGAAAATTATCTTACTTATTTATAAATTAAAGACAAAGAAAGACGGAGAAGAAGAAAACTACCATAAAAAGAATGGAAAGAAAATGGAAGAGAGGGACTATCGCTATTACAACTTACAAAGTAGGTGAAAGTAAAATTCTAGCTGTGGCGAAACTCTAACTATTATATATTAATTTGATTTATTAGATGATATTTCATTTAACTGATTTTTTTTCAATGTCTTATTTATAAATTTATTAAAATTGGCGTTCAATAATGCATGAATGAAATTGTGCATCTTTCAGGGCAAGTTTTTTTTTTATAGCGCATTTCTTTTTCTAGTTAACATTAAATATACAACAACAAACAAAGCATTTTTTGGGGTCGGCTATATGGATCAAGCGACGTCAATATGTTCTGTCTTTGAACATTTCTATGGTTAAGTTATTTATGGCTAGGTCCCTCTTAATCGTTTCTCCTATTTTTTTTTCTTCCCCTACCTCTAGTTATTAGGTTATCTTCCATTTGGTCAACTCTACGTACCAGAGCCTCTTCCGGTCGCCTTTGTACATGACCAAACCACCTAAGGCGTGTTTCGACTAATTTCTCGACAAAAAGTGCTACCTCCACTTTCTCTCTAATATACTCATTCCTAATCCTATCCATTCTAGTGTGACCACTCATTCAGCGCAACATTCTCATTTATGCCACATTGAATTTGTGCTCATACTGGCTTTTTATCGCCCAGCATTCAATACCATACAGTAAAGCTGGTCTTATTGCGGTGCGATAAAATTTCCCTTTAAACTTAAGCGGTACTTTCTTATCACAAATAACACCTAATGCCTTCCTCCATTACTTTCAATTACGTTTGGAGATGAACGTTGATAGAAATGCATCGGAATTAGGTGACAAAGATTATTTGTTGTGTTTTAGTTGTTTTAATTTGGTGTGGTTGAGTAGAAGGGACTCATCCATCCTTAACTAAGTGTCAGGGTTCGATTTTTGCCTTGGGTATGAAGCAGCTTTAAATCCTTGGGCCAGCTGTCCCACATTTCGAAGTGCCTACAATTCAGCGAGGGGATCAGTCATTGTGTTCGACGGTAGATATCCTAGTCTAAATAAAAAAAAATATTTGTTTTTGAACCAATAGAGATAGAGATTTTACCGATGTGACAGATTTAAACACTCTTTCGTTCTCATAATCAACTTCATTTTTATTAATTATAAAAATTTTGAAATTCATTCTATATAAATTTAAGAAATTTGTGGGTCAAATATTATATTACTTGAAGTTACGAATTTTGAATTTGATCTTTATTGTTGTACTTCTATTATTGTATGTATTGTTGAATTTTGTTCACAACTTCACATTTCCACTTATGTATATTTAATAGGTAGTAGATGATCACAAAAAAAAAAAAGGTAGTTGATTGAAATATAAGGTCCACTTGGATTTTGGTTGGGATAGTGTATGAAAAATCTTTTTCTCGGGCTCCATCCACCTGGGGCCGAGATAGGTCTTTTTTTTTAAGGGATATTTAAAAAAAAATAAATAAATTGTATAAATGCAATATTAAAAAATAAATAAATTGTATAAATGCAATATTAAAAAATAAATAAATTGTATAAATGCAATATTATACATACGTATTATTATACAAAAATGTTAATATCTATAAACAAAATATTAAGAATAGTAAAAGCAAAAATAATATTTCATACTTTTAACTTTTATCTTTTTTCATCACATCAAATTATGGTCTCATTTGGTTACGTAGGGAATGTAAATGAAAATGGGAGTGAGAATGAAAATGGTAATAAGAATGATAATGTTAAAGGAAATGGGAACGTGATGTGATGTAAATGAAATAAAACTCAATAAAATAATCGTTTTACCCTTATATTAAAAGTATGTAAAAAAGTAAGGGCAAAAACATAATTTAATCAGATTGCAAAAAGTAAGGTATGTTTGGTATGAAAAATATTGGATTACAGCCAAGATTACACCTACACTCGGGCAACCAAACAGGGCCTATATTATTTTTATATTTCACTCCCATTTACTGGTATACTAAGGCCTCGTTTGGTTGGAGAAATTTAAGGAGTAATCTTGACTGTAATTCAACATTCTTCATATCAAATATACCTTACTTTTTGCAATGTGATGAAATTATATTTTTGTCCTTACTTTTTTACTTATTTTTATTCCATTCTCACTTTTAATATAAGGATATAAAATAATTATTTTATCTATTTTTATTCCATTCACATCTCATTACCATTCCCTGCAACATTCTTCATACCAAAAGAGGCATGGATATGTTTGGTATGAAGAATGTTAAAGAAAATAGGAATAAAAATGAGAATGGGAATAGAAATATGATGTGATGTGAATGAAATAAAAGTGCGTAAAATGACAATTTTATCCTTATATTAAAAGTGAGTAAAAAGTAAAGACAAAAATATAATTTCATCAGGTTACAAAGTCATATATGTTTGGTACGAAAACTATTAAAGGAAATGTTAAATTACCTCTAACATGACCTCACAATTTCTGCATACCAAACATGATTTTATACTTTTTGTCAGGCTAAAGTACTATTTTGGTCCTGAATGTTTACATGATGTTTAATGTTGGTCCTCAATGTTTCAAAAGTTCAATGTTGGTCCTCAAAGTTTTTTTTGGTCGATTTTGGTCCTCGAGCGTAACACCGTTAACTTTTTGCCGTTAAATGATGACGTGACATGCTTATATGTCATACGCTCTCTCCCACGTGTCATATTTTAATGACGTGGCATAACAGATTGGGGTATTCCATCTCAACTATTTAATAAAAGTACGAGAAAGTAATAGAGAAATAAAGAACTTCTATTAAACAAATTGACCCCCTCAATTTTTATAAATATATCTATATTTATATGGCTGTGGACCCTTTCCGTCAACGGATTTCTAAAATCACTATTTAATTAATTAAAAAATATAATAAAAAGATGATGTGAAAAGATCATGGGAGAGAAAAAATAGGAAAATTAGTGATAATGTACTTTTGTTTTTTTAAAAAATAATAATTGTTGTAGTTATAAAAAAAATAAATTTTTAATCTTTAATTTATTATTTTACAATTATTAATAATAATTTATTTTATATTTTGTAAATTAAAAAAAAAATTGACATGCACGTAGGTGCATGCGAAGCCTCTAATATATATATATATACTAGAGGCTTCGCATGCACGTACCGTGTATGTAATTTATTTTTTAATTTTTCAAAAAATATGTGATAAACTAATGATTATTATATTTTAAATTAATAAAAAAATTTGATAAATGGAATCTTGGGAAGTTATCACTATTCTTATTTTCTCTCACCCATGATCTTCTCACATCATATTTTTATTTTCTTTTTTAATTAACTAATTGACTATTTTAGGAGACCGTTGACGGGAAGACCCCACAGCCATATTAATATATTAGATGTTTCACATGCACCTACGTGCATGTAAATTTTTTTAATTTACAAAATAAAAAATAAATTATTATTAATTGTAAAATAATAAATTAAAAATTATTTTCTTTGATAACTACCATAATCGTTATTTTTTAAAACCAAAATTACCATTACCATTATTCTTCTCTTTTCTCTCACCCATGATCTTCTCACATCATATTTGTATTTTCTTTTTTAATTAATTAAATGTCTATTTATATGGCTGTAGACCCTTCCCGTCAACGGTCTCTCAAAATAGCCATTTAATTAATTAAAAAAGAAAATAAAAATTGATGTGAGAAGATCATGGGAGAGAGAAATAGAAGAATAGTGGTAGTGGTAATTTTGTTTTTAAAAATAATGATTGTGGTAGTTATAAAAAAATAATTTTTTAATCTTTAATTTATTATTTTACAATTAATAATAATTTATTTTATATTTTGTAAATTAAAAAATTTTGACATGCACGTACGTGCATATAAAGCCTCTAGTATATTAATATAATTGTGGGGTATTCCCGTCAACAGTCTCCTAAAATAGTCAATTAGTTAATTAAAAAAGAAAATAAAAATATGACATGAGAACTGAGAAGATCATGGGTGAGAGAAAATTAAAATATTGATAACTTCTCAGGATTCCATTTATTATTTTAAATATAGTAATTATTTTATTTTATATATTTAAAATTTTGAAATAATTTAATATTTTATTTTTTATTAATTTAAAATATAATAATCATAATTTTATAATATATTTTTAAAAAATTTTAAAAAATAAATTACATGCACGATACGTGCATACAAAGCCTCTAGGAAAATATATATATATATATATGGTTAGGGTCCCTAATACCACATGTCACATGTGCATGTATAATGTGGATTTGGATCTTCTCCGAATTTCTTTAAAAAGTGAGAGGTGAATTTGTCTAATTGGAATTTTTTCTTGTTATTTTTCAATATATATATATATGGCTTTAAAGTTTTTGATGTCACACAAGCAAAGTGTGATACACTGATACTAAAAAAATAACTTTTCCACTAAAAATAACTAATCAATAAATAACTTCTCATGAATAATTTTTCAATAAATAACTTCACATGATTTAATATATTATTTAAAATATAATTATTATATTATATTTTGAAAGTTAAAAAATTATTAAATATTTAATATTTTATGATTTTAAATTATAATAATAATTTTATCTTAAATATTTTTAAAAAAAATAAAAACAAATTACATACACAGTACGTGCATGCGAAGCCTCTAGTTTCTCATATGTTTATTGAGTAGTTGAGAAACAATTTTTGTTACTAAATGGTTTTAGAGATTGAGAGGATCAAAATTCTAATTTTATGGGGTGTAAAACGACACCCCTAACACCCTCTCTCTTCTTATACACGAAACATCAGTTAGTTAAATTAATTGAAGTAATCAAAATAGTATATGATTAATTATACTGACAAAATCTAATAATACACTAACAAAAATCTAATAGAATGCCTAAATAAAAATTTGCTAAAATTATCATAACATAGTTAAAAAAGTAATATAAACTATTTATTAAATTAAAATATTGAGATTGTACAATTTTTATTGAGTAAAGTTTTTTTTTAATTATTAGAACGTTAGAAGCTTTTAAATTTAAACAATAAAAATCAAATTAAAAAAATAAGTAAAACTATATTGAGTTCAATAAATAAAGAAAGAGTATATAGACAATTTCGTCTCCGAAAAATTTAGAATTTGACAATTTGGTTCCTGAAAGATCATAAGTGTACAATTTGGTCCCTGAAAGATTGCACCGTTACACAAATAAGTCCTTCTGTCATCTTCAGTTAGATTCTCTTAACGAACTTGCTGACGTGGCACATTAATTGTAGACGGGGACCGTAGTTGCTCCGTAGGGTATGCTTACATGGCACAAGCTAAAATCCACCTCCAACTCAGCACAAAACACAACGTTTTAAAGCTTCAGTTTGCATACTTACACTAAATTGGAAGTGGATTTTAGCTTGTGCTGAGCAACTAACAGCCCTCGTGTGCAATTAATGTGCCACGTCAGCAAGTCCGTTAAGAGAATCTAACTGAAAATGACAGAAGGATCAATTTGTGTAATGGTGCAATCTTTCAAGGACCAAATTATATACTTATGATCTTTCAAAAATCAAATTATCAAATTTCGAATCTTTCAAAAACAAAATTCTCTATGTACTCTCGTAAAGAAATGAGTCAATTTGATTGACCGGTAGAAAATTTAGATTGAGAAAAATGTAGTCAATTCATAGACTACTAGACTAGTATCACTCAATGGCTTTAAAAAAAAAAGGAAAAGATTAAAAAAAGAAAAAGAAAAAAGTAAATGTCACGTGCCATGCACGAGCCTCCATCACTATTCACTTACCCGCTCTCCTTCACATTTCAAATTCAAAACCGAACTCTTCTATTAATCCATTCATTCATTCTCAGAAACTCTTCAACTTCCATTTTCGGACAGTATCGAATCTTCCAGACGCAAACCGAAGCAAGCAATAATGGACCGCGATGAACCTCCTTGTCCATCACCGTACGTTTCTTCGTCTTCTTCGCATCTTAGGGAAATCTCCAATTACAGAACGCCCAAACGTCCTTCTCACAATCTCAACTTCCAATCCCCTTGCCAGCAGTTTTTCACTGCATCTAAGCAAACGCCGCGATCTTCGGCGTTTCGTCGTCGTCCTTCCATCGCTCCGCCGTCGTCTTCAGCTCGGACCAAGAAGTCATCCGTGGCAGCGGCCAGGAAACTCAAGGCGTTCGAACTTGAGCAGTCTCAGTCCTCGAGGAAGGCTCAAGTCAAGAAAGAGCAGTCTCTTAGATCGCTAGCCAAGTCCATCACCGTTTGGCTTAATTTTTTGTTTGAAAACCCACGGACGTGCGGATGTGACTTGTCCATAGCCGGAATGCAGATCGGGGATGTGGATTCTGAGGCAATGGGAACGAAAGGGAAGAGGGATAACGGTCCTGGGATTTCCGTTGGGGTTGATGCAGCCTGGCGTACTCCGAAGCGGCAGAGGAAGATGTGGCCGCGAACTGAATACCGTGATGGTAAGGAGAATGCTGAAGTGGAGTTGCCCAATTCCTTGTTTTTGTACTTGAGGGATTCTCTGAAGGAAGTTTGCAGTTTTGATGATTTGAAGCAGCGAATGAGGATTTATCTGAGCTTGGGGAGTTGTAAAGAGATTTTTGAAGTTATGAATCAAATCACAAAGGTTTGTTTTGGTTGTCCATAGACTTGGCTTGAAATTTTAGCCACTAAGAATTTTTTACTTCCCCTGTCTTAATATTTGTTAATGAAGGCTAAGCTCAGCTTAGTTGCTTGCAATGGGGGTTAACATGGTATTTCAGTACATTTGAGAAATTGGTTGTTTCAGTTTTTGAATTATGTAGTGAGCTTCTAATACAATATTATTGTATATTCAATCATTTATTATTGGTATTAGAACTTAGAAGGCTTAGGATGTTGCTTGCAAGCACCTATATTTATGGATGCCTTAAATACATTAGCCTTATTGATTGTCATTGGAGATTGGGCAGCTAATAACTAATTGATACTCTAAGAAAAATATTTAATAGTGTAATCTGATCTGAAGTTCATGTAGTTGGCAATTGACTTGAGACATATCTTATTGGTTTGCTGAAATTTTTAACAGGACTTAATTGTTATGGACTATGGAGTGTCATTCAAGATATGCATTAACAGCACACCTTTTTACCTTGAATTTTGTTTTAACTTTCTTTGATATGTTTGCCAGAATATTGATGAAGGAAGGTTAAAGTTGAAGCCACATTGCCCAATAGTAACAGATGTTGGATTGAAAAATAAGGCCACAAGAATCCTTATGTGTTATAATCCAATTTGGCTCCGAATTGGATTATATATAATCTTTGGTGGTGACTCCTTGGTGCCAAACGGAGATGTTGATTCTGAACAAGAAATCACATTTTTGAAAATGGTCATTGAGAAGCAATTTTTTTCACATGCGGGTTTAGCAAAAGCATATGCTTATAATAAGATGGTTGACGGCCTATATCGGCCAGGATACTATGAGAATTTGGGGAATGTAATTTTAAAGAGAATATTATTGCTCGTGATTATCTTGGATAGAGTTAAAAGTCAGAGTTGCCTTAAACTTAAGTATGGCATTGATGGATTAGATGGGGGTTCCCCTTTAATGTTCAAGGCAGAATCTTGGATAAAATCAAGTGGCCAGGTTATCAATGGTAAATCTTTGTCTATGCCTCTTCATTCCTCTTTTCTGACAATATTTTCAAATTCCATGATAACAGAAGGTTGACTATTATCTCCTTTTGGTTGAAAACTAGAATTCCTATCATCGGATGTAATGCACGGAGAAGGAAATCTTCTGGCTCATTTAGTTATCATAGGGTACAAAGTATCTCATCAGCAGGTATAATTTGTTCCATATTCTATCAAAGCCAATGCTCATATGCTGATTTATGTGAAATAATGCCTTCCTAAAGGTAGCCTTAATTTTTGAGATCTTGGTTTGTTGACTTGTTCTAAGACAACGCAGACTATAGAAATTTGTGTCTACGTTTCAATAAGCTGGTGATGAAGAAGGAATTGTATCATTATGAGTTTTATGAAGATATTATCTGACTGTTTTGTACTTGTGTAGGCGCCTCTCGTGGAGTATGACTTCAAGGTCAGAGATTTATTTGTAGATCTCCAAGATGGATTAAAGCTGTGCAGAGCTATTCAACTCTTGCAACATAATTCTTCTATTCTCACGGTTGGTTTATATATATAATATCAGCATGTTTATGTATTAGATGCTATTCTTTGTTTGTCGTAATCAGTTACGAATTTGAGGCATCATTCTGTGGACAGAAAATTGTAGTTCCCTCAGATACTTATAAGAAAAATTTGGCAAACTGTGGTCTTGCCCTGCAATACCTTAAGGAAGCTGGTGTGTTGCTACATGATGAGGATGACATGATGATTGTGGCAAACGATGTTGCTAGTGGGGATAAAGAACTTATTCTCTCCTTGCTCTGGAATATGTTTGTTCACTTGCAGGTGTCAGTTCTTTTCTATATCCTAAAATTTTAGAGTTGTTGTGATCTTGTTGATTTATGATTTCATGACTATTGGATTTTGAACTGGATGGCAATATAACTTCCTGTGTCATTGAGCCTCCAGCTACCTCTTTTGGTCGATACAACAAGTTTACTTGAGGAAATTGCTAAAATTCGAGGGCTTGGCATGGTATGTTCCATTTTTTAGTGTTGTTTCCGTTTTAATTTATTTGTAAGGAAATACATGCATTGATTCTTCTTCCATTTTCTTAAGAAAACAACTTATATGATACTTAGGCCTTAATCATTTTTTCATCTTATAGGATGCTATTAACCGTGCGAATTCAAGTTCTTTGGAATTGATTTTGAATTGGATTCAGGTACCATGCCTATGATAACCTTTCATGTACTCGTTAAGTACTTTCCTGCTCAGTTAACAATGTCAAGGAATATGTTTACTAGATAATTTTATTTTCTTCTCTGCAATGCTTTGGTAATATTTCCAGTACCCTTGCACATTCAGGCCAACGGTCATCTTACTACAATATTTTCCTTTTTGATTTTTTAGAAGGCTTATAAGTAATATCTTTTATTTAAATTATTATCACCCAAAGAGCTAGCTTTATGGTCGTGAGATTTTTAAACATAATGTTCCTCTTGTATTTGTTTAAATGCTTGTATTGGTGTAGTATTTCTGAGTATATGTGTATTGTTGGCTAGTTAGAGGCTAATTAGATGAATGAAATTTTCTTGGTAGTGCCTTGAGTGTAGTTTGGTTGCTAATTTTTCTGTTTTTCACTTCATACTGCCAAGTGCCATGCTAATTAATTGCTAAGTGCTACTCTTCAAATTTTATTTTTTCCTAGCTAGAGAAGCTGCACTTGCAATTTTCTCGCTGGAATATACTAAATGCATATTTCCATATGTGATTTCCATTTTAACCCTGTTTTCTTTATGCAGGCAGTTTGTGAAAATTACGATTGTGGGGTTGACAATTTTCATTCGTTAGTTGATGGAAAACCTATCTGGTGCTTACTTGACTATTATTTCCAGAAAGAACTTCATAATTCCTGTTCCTTTAAGGTCTTAAATCGTAATTTTCTTGACATTCCTGCCAATATTTACTTCTGCATCGTCGATGTTCATTTGTTCTATTCTTTATTTTTTGTTCTTTTCCACAGGAAGTTAATCAGAAAAGTGGCAAGGAATCAATAATGTCTGTCAATGACTATTCAGATGCAGTGCACAATTTTATATTATCACAGAAATTGACTACATTATTAGGAAATTTTCCAGAGGTAAGTATCCTAATTGGCGCAAATGTGAAATTTCTCTTTTTGGTGAGTTTGACTTATTTTCAACTTTCAAGGCATTGTCAAATAATTAAATATATCTGATTTGTGGTTTATTTTTCTTCAATTCTATGATTCGGTTAGCAAAAATATGGCAACAGTCGTAACAAAAGACTTATAGATGAAGTCTTTTGCCTGAAACAAATTTGAAATAATCTAAGTTAAAAAGGGACCGCCTTTTGTCGGAGCCAAAGAGTGACTGGTGTTTAATCATCTTATTCAGTTTTGTAATAATGCAAGGCGGGTATATTATTCTGCAGGTACTTCAAATTAGTGACCTACTTGAATTTAATGGCGCTTCCAGTAATCGAAGTGTGGTTATATTGTTGGTGTTCCTCGCAAGGCAATTATTTGTCAAGAAAAATGTGGTAAAATGAATATCACTATAATTCTGTAGTCACATTCTGTTATTGGCAATTTTGGGATTGCTTTAAAAAGTATCTCTCTTTTCTAGGATCAATTGAATTTCCATAAGCTCCTAGGCTGTGATTGCCAAAGTCTGCACCGGAAACATTTGAGAACGGGGCAGTGCCTGTCAAGTTCTGAAGCCGTACAAAATCCAGAAGCTTCGGATGTAAAAGACAGCGAAGGTTTCCCTGTTGACCTTCTAGTGTTGTAAAGTTCAGTTATTTATGCAAGTAAATTTGGATTTATCTGGTTGATATCTTATTAATTGGAATCACCAACATTGTGCTACCTATGTACCTTTCTGTGCCGTAATTGTTGGTTTCTCTTTCCTGTATAAGTTGGAACCATATATTGTAGTATTAAGCGTATAAATGAAAATTTAAGCTAGTCGAACATGGAAGTAGGTCAGTGAACCTAAAAGTTAAAATCTTTAAGATATAACATACGTGTATACAGGCTTGGGTTGGATTTAATGGTAGCCCATATTGTAATTGTACATAGTAATTGGATTTGGCGTTGAGTAGACAACAATGTGCTGTCTTTCGTCCTCTATTTCGGTGGCATAATTTTTAGCGTGGTGCATATTAATCCGAAAACAAGAATCATCTTAAAATTTTAATGACAATGGTATGATGTTATTGAAGAAAAAGAATATTAAATTTCTAATTTTTTTTCTTTTCACATATATCTTGATTGAAGTCTGCTGATTTTTTTAAGATAGATGCTGCAAGAAAATTCAAGGCCATCCAGGCTTGGTGGCAAGATATGGCTGAAAGAAATCATAAATCTTTCATCAAACCAACTGCATGCAGAACCGTTCCATGGAGCACCAACACTGGAAGAGGTAATTGAATTGATGTTTGCATTGATAATAAGCCTGTTTGGTTTCATCATTTGTTCACTAAGTTATCTAATTTGACTTGAGAGTTTGACATTGCCAAGATAGTATTTATAGCTTTGTCCTTTCTTCCCTACGGCGTTAGTTGGTGAAAGTTTATGATAAATTTTACCTATATGTTCTAGTCTTCTAGCTCTCATTTCTTACATTGAAAGTTCATATAACACTAGTGTTAATGATGCTTTTTTCTTACTGATAATTTTTTGCGTTATAATTTCAGAATCTGCTGCGATAACAATACAATCACATTTTAGACGATTGGTTGCTCGTCGCATGTTTCTCAAGGTGCTGAATGCTGTATCTCTTTTGCAAACTGTTTTCCGAGCTTGTCTTGAAGTAAGGAAGGGGTCATTATTCAATACTGTCCCTGTCCAAAACTTTTCATATGGTATATCTTTTATTGGCTTGTCTCTTAAAACATTTACTATGTATTTGCAATTATTTAAGTACTCACTGGCATGTTTGTTTTGTTCATTTTCACAGCAATGCAGAAGAATTCTGAAACATATAGGAGATACGTTATATTTTTTGTTCACAGACACTCTTTTTTGAAGTTAAAGAGGTCTGCATTGCTTATCCAGCGAGCAGTGAGGAATTGGATCTCTTGTAGGCATCAGAAGGGATGTAGTGTAATTCCTGATCTTACGGTTTCAGATTGTGTTGCTGCTGCGACTATTATTCAGAAATTTGTTCGTGGTTGGATGGCACGATCTAGATATATTCGTATGCTAGATCAGAAAGAGAAAGCTTCAAATTTGCACCTACAAAAGGTTACGTTTTATCTTCAAACAAAAGCAGCCATCAAGATTCAGCTTGCTTGGAAGAAGTATATATGCTGCAGGTCTACACAGAAGCACTTAAGTGCTATTAAAATTCAATGTAATTTCCGGAGATGGCTGTTAAGGAAAAGATTTTTGAATCAGATTCAAGCTATCTTGAGAATCCAATGCCATTTTCGAAAGTCAAGATGTGTAAAGGCTTTTCAACACTTCAAAATTGCATTTAAGGCAGCTATTGTCATTCAGTCTTTTGTACGTGCATGGATTGCACGAAAGGAAGCATATGCACGTAGGAATCACATCGTTGCAATTCAAGTAAGACACTGACTAGTGTTCTCTCGTTAAAATTATTTTTATTTTACTTTAGATTTTTATAGTATGCTTGAACGAATCCAGAGGCATTGTCGTGGCTGGCTGGCGAAAAGGGACTTTTTGGTCAAAAGAGAGGCTGCAATGAAGATCCAAAGTGTCATTCTTAGTCTGAAATGTCAGAAGGCTTTGAATTGTCAGAAAGACGCTGCGTTGGAGATCCAGCGTTTTGTTAGGGGGCATTTAACTCGAAATAGACTATTAGGTAAACAGAACATGCTTTAACGAGTTCCCTTTGAACTCTATCGTTTAGCGTTTGTGGATTAGCTTTTTCTTACTACATGACTATGGTATGTTTTTATCCTGGTATAGGCGGTGCTTCTCTGCAACGAGCAGTCATTCCTAGTGGATGCATTTCAGGATCAGTTGGCTACAGTAGTTTTCAACTGGAGCTAGTCTTGTCTTCTGTTGTGAAGTTGCAGCGATGGTGGAAAGGTGTTCTGTTTCTTAAATTAAAAACAAAACCTGTCATTATAATCCAGTCTTGTATTCGTGGGTGGATTGCTAGGCGAAGGGCAAGTGTTCGCAGACGTCATATAGTTGTTATTCAAGTACGGTATTCTGATCGCTGTCATTACTCATTATATATGCTGAAGGGCTACTCTAGAGTTCCCCACCCTATTCTTTCTCAATTTGAAGCTATATGCATTTTTGTCTTTCTATTGTTTTATTATGATGATGTTGGTGAAGAAGCTTGTAACCATTATGTCTAGTTTGATTGAGCATCTTTTTGTTTGTTTTTGTAAAAATTTTCTTTCTATTTTTAAAATTATAAAATTTGTAGTCCCGCTGGAGAGGCCACCTTGCCCGGAAAGAGTCAAAAGAGCAGCTGCAAGACTTGCGTCTGAGAATGCAAAAAACTGCCAGAAATGTGGATGATAGCAAGCGCCTCATAAACAGACTCCTAGCAGCGCTTTCAGAGCTACTCAATATGAAGAGTGTCAGTGGCATCCTTCATACTTGTGCAACTTTGGGTGAGAACTCTAATACTTTATTTGGAATTTGTTATTGTTACTTAGACTGCCAGCTTAAAACTTTGTTGAAATCTTATGAAAATGTTTTTATATAATTACAATAATACATTTTTATTTTACTTTTTTATTATAATATCTAAGTAACTTAAGTTTTGTCCTCTATTAGTAAAAATTTAACATAGTAGGTGATTTCTCAAGCATGAAGTTTCATTTCTTAAGTTTGCTGTCTAATTTTCATTTGCACACCACGACTCAAAATTTATACTATAGAACCGATTGAGTGGCAGTTCCTGTGATATAGATTGCCTTGATTCTTTCCTACGCTCCTTAAGTCTAAGTGATCTTCAACCAATTTTGTAAATATAGAGTCACATTCTTGTTATCAACCGTCAATTACTATCTTGATTCTTTCCCCACCCTCCTAAGGTCCAACTCCAAGTGTATTTTCAACGATTTAATAACCAGAGACACATTTTAGCACTATCATTTGTTTTGGTTTTTCACACAAATTCTTTTATTGGAGTCAATTTGGCTCGAGGTACTGTCCACTTCTTCCAGCTGTGATTCGAAGTTCGAACATTGATTCACCATATTGTGATACCATTTTTTTTTGTTCTCCACATATATTCTCTTATTGGAAGTAATCATATTTAAAGTATTGTCTGATACTAAATGTGAGTAACTTTTTCATTGGTGATTCCAACCTTGGATCACCTTGTTGTGATGGACCAATCCCAACCTTGTTAGTTTTAGCACCGCCAATTAATTTCGTACATTCTTGCTATCATGAGATTCCTCTGCTAAACATTAACAGTCAATCACACCCTTAAGAAGGGATATCATTTCCTAATATTGTGTATCTTTTTCACAGATATGGCCACAGAACATTCTCAGAGATGTTGTGAAGAACTTGTGGCCGCAGGGGCTATTGACACGTTACTAAAGCTTATTCGCTCAGTAAGCCGAAGTATACCTGATCAGGAGGTTCTTAAGCATGCTCTTTCAACTCTTCGAAATCTTGCCCGCTATCCTCACTTACTGGAAGTTTTGATCCAAAGCAACGGTTCTATACAGACAATAATCTGGGAATTACTGAGGTATTAATAATCTGATACTGTTTAAGGTTAAAAGTTTGACAGAGCATTGTTGTCTTCTCAGTTCAAAATAAGTTCTAACTCTTTAACTTCCTTCAGGAATAAGGAGGATGGCTACTTCATTGCTTCTGAACTTCTGAAGAAAATATCTTCAACTCACAATGGTGTTGAATCGTTGCGCAAGTTACCCGCACTTGTAAAACGACTGCATGCTCTCGTTGAGGAACTTACAAGGAAGGCAATCTATGAGAAAAGGCAAGCCCCTTTTTTTAGGTTAAATTGTTTTGTAGTCCTTATACTTTCACTAAATTTATAATTGAGTCCTTATAGTTTAAAAATTTATAATTGAGTCTCTATAGTTTAACAAATTTTGAAATTAGTCCATGGTGTTAAACTTTTGTTGAAATTAGATTATTTATGTCAACAAAACAAAAATAATTCAAATATACGGAAGGAAATGCAATTTATGTTAGATAATATGAATAGATATTGATTTGAATTAAGTAAATTCATAAAGCTAAGATAAATATTGACAAATAGTTAACATATCATCCAAATTTAATAAATATTGACAAAAACTTAAGCTTGGGGATTAATTTAAATATGTGTTAAACTAAAGAGACTCAATTACAAATTTTTAAACTACATGGACCTAATTAAAAATTAATTGAAACTATAGGGAACAAAAGAATAGATTAACCTTTTCTTTAACAAAAAAAATTATTCACGAATTATATTTTTCTTGAAGAAGTTTTTGATGTAGACAATTCGTTTCATTTATTTGCTTACTGAGAAATTGTTTTAAGGAATTACAGACATGGTAGGGGTCCTGGTCCAGTTGTAAGAGAAAACAGAGAGAGAAGATTGAAGGAAGCTTCTGAGATTCTGAAACTGATAACTTGCTCCTAAAGTGTAGTATTTGGATAACTGTAAGGAATCAAGCCTTTGCCTTTTGTTTTTACGTTTTATTTCTTCTTTCCTCATCTCGTGGATTTAGGAATTGAGGTGTTTAGAGGAATTGCTTATGAGAAACATGATTAGTAGTTTGTGTAGTGTAACTTACTATACTTAAAGACTCAAGTGTAAAAGAAATGTGTAGTGTAATTTACTATAGTAAGATTGTGTTGTATGTATCTCTTTGCCCCACTTATGATTTCGTTTTGTCTTTTTTTTTTTTAAGAAAAAAGCATATTTTCTTCTTGATAAATTGATATTCTGGTGAATTCTTCACCTGGGGCAACCCAAGTTTATCTTTGGTTTGCACAAGAATAGCGGTTGAAGATAAACTTCATTAAATGGGATGTTTGCTATGAAAAAAAAATAGATTTCATTAGAAAATCAAATTACCTCAATCAATAGAATCCTAATTCTATTAAGAACCCTGTGGAATTGGAGATTTTCCTATTGAACCAATATTTTTATTACAAAAATGCTCCATCATGAGCACCACATAAATCCTCATAGATTTTTTCTTATTTATTTATTTGTTATTAAGAATATTTTAGACATTAATTTCACTTTACTTTCAAACTCTTACATGTCAAACTTAATTTTTTTTCCATGATATATTATATTGTTTTCCATATCAAATTAGTTTTTTTTTTTTTGCCTTTGAGGCTTCATTTTATTATATTTTTAATTTTTTTCCATTTCCACCCATGATATTTTTTGCATATATAAAAGGGATAAGGGTATATTTGGTATGAAGAATGTTGAAGGGAATGAAATGGAAATGGAAATGTGAATGTAGTGTGATGTGAATGGAATAAGAGTGGATAAAAAATAATCATTTTATCTTTATATTAAAAGTGGATAAAGAAAATAAGGACAAAAATATAATTTTATCAAATTACAAAAAGTAAAGTTTATTTGGTATGCAAAATGTTGGAGAGAATATTAGATTACTTCTAACATTATTTCGCAAATTCTACGTACCAAATATAACCTAAGAGTGTCTTTGAAAAAAAGAAAGAAAAGAAAAAGGAGGAAAGGGAAATGTTAATAGTTTCTTTTCCTTCCTTTGTTTAATTAAATCCTTCAAATTCTCCTAACTTTTGAAAATTAAAAGTAATAAATAGAGAAAATTAAATATAATTAGCATAAAATCCTTCAATTTTCTAAATATTACTAGATTTTCTTTCGGTCAATATTTTTTTCCTCCCAAACATACTATTGGAGAATAGATTAAAGGGTAAAGTACCCCTGCTGCCCTCAAACTTTGCTGCAATGTTCATTCCTGCCCCCAAACTTTTTTTTGGTTTATGCCTACCCCCAAACTTTCAATTTTGTTCATGCCTACCCTTTTTGCTAACACCGTTAACTTTCTTGACGGAATTTGCTGACGTGTACAATGAATGTGTATTTCTTTTGACACGTCATTGTCCATCTCACATTTAACTTTTTACTTTTATTAAAAAAATTAACTTAATCCAAATTTTTTTAAAAAAAAAACAAACCAAACTTTTACCCTAAAATATTTTTTATTTGAATTAGGTTAATTTTTTTTAATAAAAATAAAAAGTTAAATGTGAGGTGGACAATGACGTGACAAAAGAAATATACATTCATCGTCCACGTCAGCAAGTTCCGTTAAGAAAGTTAACGATGTTAGCAAAAGGGTAGGCATGAACAAAATTGAAAGTTTAGGGGTAGGCATGAACCAAAACAAAGTTTAGGGGCAGGAATGAACATTGCAACAAAGTTTGGGGGCAGCAAGGGTACTTTACCCTAGATTAAATTAAGGTAAAGTTATTTTGATGCTTGCTATATGAAGTTTATCAATATAATTAAAACACGTGTAAACAATTTTTTGTATAACCAATCATAATAGAGAGAGAAAATGAAAAGCAATAAATTATATAACCAATCAAATAAGAGAGAGAATATAAATAATATTTATGATTAATAAATTTTATAACAAATACCTAAACAACTTTATCTTAATTTTTTTTCTTGGAGAATCTTTACAAGATAATAAGATATTACTCCGAAAACTTTCTTCCTGACTTGAATCTTGAGCTTTCACATTTGAGAGAGAAGTGGTGAACTATTAAGCAAGGTTGTTGAAGAAAAAAAATCTTCTATTGCGTGATTCTCGAGTGGGCTTATCAAACCTGTTCGGTTTGAATGATTTAGACAATTTAATTGATATAGTTATCTAATTTAATTTACTCTTTGGACATCAATCGAACTGAATCAAATCAATTATAGTTAGTTTTGTTCGGTTTTTGGATAAAATAGAAAAAAAAAATATTATTTTTTTCTTCAATTTAAACCCTAAAAAATAAAGATAGCTATTTTTAACTATGAAAATCAACAAACTAAAATTATTAGTACAATATTCTCACATTACATAATTAAAACTACAATCCAACATCATAAAATCATAAAAGCCAACATCATGAAATATTCTTAATATTTTTAAAAAATCATAATTGATTGGTTTGGTTTGGTTCGGTTGGGATTGTGCCTCATTCATCAACCGAACCAAACCAAATTGGTTGTCAAAAAAATAAATCAATCCATCTGATTATATAGTCGATTTTAATCAATTTTGCTCAATTTAATTTGGATCAGTTTTATACAATCTATTATTGAGCGGTATAAGGTGGAGACAACTTGCTGCCTCATAATATTCCTACTCAATCATTATTACTTTGGCTGAGTATATTGGTAGGGCTACTTGCAATATTTAAATGTTCGTGATTCCGCCGCCCAAAATGTCTACAATCTACTTGGAGGGCTTGTTTGGAGACTATATTTTTTTACTCGTTTTTATTTTTTATGAAAGCAGAGCAAAGAAAGCGACTGACAAACAACTCCTTCCGAATAGATATGCCATTTGCCCTAATAAATTATAGAATAAATTGTTTTTTTTTTTGCGATCGAATAAATTGTATTTAATATTCTGAAGTTTGATACTTCTACAAATTTTCAGTTTTTTTAATAGGACAAATTTTCAGAGATTTTAGTTTATGAATAAAAAATTGTATTATCTACAAAAAATAATCAATCATAATTTAAAGTATATATACTTGAATGAATGAGATATCATAAAAAAGCTAATGAAATTAGGAACTTGAGGAGTCAAATTAATTTGTTTTACAAACATATCCAAATCCACACCACAGAACATGAAATGTAATGTCACTTCTGAAAATATCAGTGACACCAATGAGATCCCAAGTGCCGACCATTAATTTTGAATAGATTATATTTTTGAAAAATAAATTAATTTAATTATTAACTTTATTTATATTCTCCTTTCTATTATTACAACAATAATCAAAATATTTTTTATTAGGTGAGAACAAATAAAAAAATACTCTTCTATATTCCCTCTATCATGACCGATAATATATAAATTTTTTATTACGTATTTTTTTATTGAAATTTATAACAAAAATATAAAAAAATCTTACCTTATATTAGTTGGATTGAATAATTTGTACCCACAAATCACCAAAAGATAACAAATATCCAAATCCATAAATCCAGAACCATTCAGTTATAATTATAATTATGTATACACAATTAATTAATTCAAGCAGCTCTGGCTAGAAGTTCCAAAGTGTCAGGCACATCAGAAGGATGAATGAAGAAACCTGATCTTCTCAGCAATCTTGGAACTGTAATGGTTAAAACTCCATTTTCATAGCTTGCAGAGATGGCTTCAAGATCAACTCTACCTGGAATCCTGAATTTCCTCATGAACTTCCTTTCTTCTTCTTCATCTCCTGCTAATTCTGTTCTGATTATGAGGTACCTTGAATCCTCAACCTCCACTCTTATCTCTTCCTTCCTCACACCTGCCATATTAAATATACACACTTCTTCAATTAACCATTCTGTTATACATGAAGAATGTGTGAGAAAAAATGTATTTTTCAAAAACAAAAATAGTGAAGGGTTGGCTTACCAGGGATATCAGCAGAGAAAATGTGAGAATTAGGGGTTTGAGTCCAATGAACATAGTTTTGAGGGATGAAGTTGTATGGAAAAAGGAGGTGAGAAGGATATAGGTATTGCCATGGAAGAAGAGGTTGAGGAGAAGGAAGGTCCATTCAGTTTGGATTATGAATTATGAAATGAGAAAGTGAGAGAGTGAAAGAGTCTAAGAGACTTGTATTTGTAGTGTGATTTGTAAATGTCTATATGGAAAAGGAAAGGTAGTTAGGTAGGCCATTTTATAGCTCAAGTGGGCAAGTTGGAGCCATGGCCTCAAAATATGGACCACTTTTGGCCTTTATTCAAATACTCTATCTTTTATTATTATTATTATTATTGGAACAAATACTCTATCTTTTACTTTTTAGTCTTCTCTATTTTTTAGTAGGATTTTGCTAACAACTTGTTTAAAAATTCATTTTAAAAAATTATTTCTTTTGGTTTCTTACAAAATTTAAAACAAAACATTCTCTTCAATCGATTAAAAAAAATAAAAAATCTTAATAAGTATTCTATGACACTTGTTAAATAAATATTTTTGATATAATAATAATAATTTTAGCACACATGGATTAAAAAAAATTCAGTTCTTTTCAAATAATTGTAAAGGTCTATCTACCGACTACCAAATACTAACTACATAGTTCAATTACTGTGCAATATAATTGATATATTTTTATTAAGGTTTGGTTGAGAGTTTTAAAGAGAGTGGGTTGGATGGTTATTAATGGAGTTGTGCGGAGTGGAGTGAGGTGGGATGGAATGGTTCAAACAAACCATTCCATTGATTGAAAATAAAAATAAAACGGCCGTAGACAATATTACCCTTATAATAAATTAACAAAAGTAGAATAAAAGAGGGTTAATAATAATGGAATTAAATATTATAAATAATGCAAACCATCTTAAACCCCCAATTTAGAGGGGTTTGAAAATTGAGATGTTAGATGATTTGGAAGGGTTTTCAAATCATCTCACTCCATTACTCACTTAATCTCTCAACTAAGGGTTTATAACCCAAACCACTTCATGTCATTCTCAAACTATCTTTCCAACCAAGCCATAGTATAATGTACTAATTATATAAGATACCAACTGACATTCCTAAAATTAGCGTGCAATCGGAATAAAAGAGAGAATATAAAAGATTAAATCGTATATGATCAATTGTTTAAAAAAATTATTCTTATTAATTTTTCATCAAGTTTAAGATAACACATTATCTTTGAACTAATAAGAGAAAATCTTAAGTGCTTTATGGAACTTATTAGATAAACTTTAAAGTTTATATTGATAAAACTTCATATTAACTTCGCCTTAATTTTTTTTTAAATTTTTGATAAATCCTTATTTTTTTATATTAAGCAGAGGTGAGTCTTGCCCCAATTTTAAAGAGAGAATCTTTCTCTATGTAAGATTGTAAGGAGAGAATGTTTGATTCTATTTGAGTGGATTTCAATTAATATTTATGAATTATATTAAATACAAAAAAATATAAAAATTGAATTCTCATAGTTAAACTGACGTTATAATTTTGATTTGGCAAAAAATGTAACTAGTGCCAAATTGCCAATTATTGAAAATGAAAAAAAACTTATGTGTTATTGTTTACATGTTTTTGGTAAGGTTAATCAATTAAAAAAAGACACGTATCAATTTTCTTCTCAAGATTGACACGTGTCTTTTTTTATTTGGTTAACCTTACCACAAATATATAAACAATAGTACATAAGTTTTGTCCGTTGAAAATATCGAGTCATGGCAAAAAAAAAAAGAAAATATCGAGTCACTTAACAAATTAAATTCTCAACGACAAATAGGGGTGTTCAAAGGCTTGGTTTGGTTCGGTTTTGCCAAAAACTTGAACCGAACCAATATAATCGGTTTTCAAAATGTGCGGACCTTGTCGGTTTTATTTTTGAGCGGTTTGGTTCGGTTTTATGGTTGGTTTGGTTCGGTTTTAGAGTCGGTTTGGTTCATGCTAATTTGATATTTTCATGTTGACATATATTAAACAAACTCTAACTTTATAAAGCCTAAAAAATAATAAATTTTAAAAATATCAAACTTATAATACTATACTAAATAACTAATTATAAGTTGTTAAATGAAGATTTTATAAAGATTAATAAGAATTCAAAATATTACAACAAATTAATTCACTAAAAAAACTAATTTTAGCGTAAGTGAATTAATGTCATTTGCCAATAATGTTATTTGTTAATTTGATTGTTATAATTAACATTAAAATGATCTCAACATAATCTCTAAGTTAACGTCGATTGTAGAACTGAAAGAGTCATAACGTTAAAAATAATTTTAAACTAACGCTAAGGATATAATTTTTTTTGTAGAGATTATATTATCTAATATAATTATATCAAATGTTCTTATCTTTATCAATATATATATATTCACTTAACAAAAGAAAAAATAATAACTAATAGCTATAAAGTACAATTACAAGATATACTATAATTTTTATTATTAAGAGATAAAAATATATATAGATATTTGCAGTAAGTGCGGTTCGGTCGGTTAACCGAGAAAAAAGCTTAAAAACCGACAACCGAACCAACCTAATCGGTTATGCAATCCTAGAAACTGAAAGTGGACCTTCTTTTTTCGGTTTTGATCGGTTTTTTATTGGTTTGGTTCGGTTTGAGTCGGTTGGATCAGTTTGGTTCGATTTTGAACACCCCTAACGACAAATATGGTTTGCATCAAAGTAAAAGTGAATAACAGATAAAGTTATTCAGAATAATTACTTCAAGCAAACAAATAATAATAGTAATAATAAAGAATAAGAAGAACAAAAAGGATCATTGGCTCATAAGATATGTGTGAACCGAATTATCGTCTCCTTTCAATTTTCCAAAGGTGACACATGAATGAATTGATTGTTCGGTTGTTCTTGCTAGGAGTGTTAAATATATTGGATTGAATCGATAGAAACATTTTCTTTAATCGATTTATTTGAATTGGAACATCATCCAATCATGCCAATAAAAAAATTTCATTCGATCCAATCCAAATTAAATTGAATCGGATTGAATTAGATTGTTTGAGCAGTTTTTTATATAAAAAAAATTAAAAATCATATTTATTCTTCAATGTTCATTAATATAAAGTATACTTATGATCTTACAATCCTGAAAATTTGTAAGAGTGCTTCCAATTCGATCTATATTAACTACAAATACACAACAAACATTTTAATATATATTGCAAACATATATTAACCAATCAACTAGAAAAAAAATATGAGTATTATTTAAGGATTCCCTTCAATTAATGAGAAGGCCTTAAAAATGTGTTGATTATTTTTTTATCAATTTTAAAAAAATAAATTTCCTTTACATCAATTAAAAAAATCTTAAAAAATATCATAGAGTAACTTCACCTAAAATTTTTATTATTTAAATATAATCAGTGTGAGGCCATGATTCTCATGGACAAAAATCTTCACTTTTGACATTATCTACGCTATCTCTGACTCACATATAGAGTACATGGTCGTTTTGGCAACCATATCCAATCATAAAACTATAAATTAGTAATAACAACTTGTACAATGCTTGTCTAATATTTTTTAGGATTTATTTAAGACATGTCATCAGGCATATGTTAAGGTTTTGTTTATTAATTAATAGGATATTTTATGTTTTAAAGTCTATGAAAATTTATTTTAAAAATTAATTTTAATATTTAAAAATTCAATTGAACAATAAGATGAAACTTTAATATATATATTTTAAAAACACATGTTAGAAAGACCTTATTTTTATCAACTTATTATTACAAAAGTTTAACTAATGTTACTGGTTAGTAAATATTTTTTATTAACATAATTTTTATATTTCTATATTTGAGGCCTTCAATCAAATATATTTTTAACATTTGATTGTGGTCATCGTTTCATTTTTCGAGTAATTTTATTATTTTACTAACATTGTTAAAATAAATGATAATTCTAGTTTATGTGGCATGATTTTTGACAAGAAAATCTAACTGTGTTTATTTATGCTATGTATATTTTCATACTAAGATTCGCTAAAATGTATTTTGCAAAAAGTGTATGAAAGTGCAGGATCTGAGCCATTAAATGAGCATTAGGATCTATGTTCGTACTGCAACATTTTCGTCTAACGATCCACATTTTTTACTTCATGCACCAACACTTTAGCGGATCCAAATTCTATATTTTCTTCCATTCTCCATGTCATCATAAAATATTACTATTTACCCTAATCTTTCATCTCATAAATTTTTGCAAAGAATCGCGCTATTTTTGTCATTATTTTACTCTAAAATTTAGTGAATCAACGCACTTTCAACAAATGAAGAAGCTTCTCTCCAACTGTTATATATTTTAATTGTGTTAGTGGAAAGAGTAAAGTTGTTCAAAAAAAATAAAACATTGAGGACATAATTAATCACAATCAAATATTATGAGCATATTTGATTGAAAACTCAAACTTTAGGGATACCAAAAATATTTTAGCTATTTTTTTAATAAATAAATTTTATTATAAATATAAAAAGAATAATTACTTTTTTCTTCATAAAAAAACGATTACTATTTTTCATTTAGGTACACTAAAAAAATATTTATTTGTATAAAAGATTAAAAAAATTATTATTTTTTGTAAATAGGTGCAAATATATAAAAGAAGAGGCTATTACATAAAGCCTTTAGAAGAAGCCCTCAACAAACTAAAGGTCTGCATCTCTTACAACTTAACTTAAAAAAAATGTTATTCAACATAATATAAACGCATAACTCAGTAAAAGTCAACTTGGCCATAAATACATAATTTAAAGATAAAAATAGTAACCCAGAAATGCAGGACCGCCTTGAATGTAAAACTCAAAAAATTTGAATTTTGAATTCAAAAAATAGGCGGCAAGAATGGCTAGCCAGCACCATTGCTGGTTGCTGAGTTTCATCGGCGACGAAATGGTGGTCTGGCGAGGTAGCAGGTAATGCCGGCAACAGAAAGAGACTCGCATTAACGTTATTTTTAAGTGACGACTGAAAAAGCAATCACTGAGAGATAATGTCCGAGGGACGAAGCCGGGGAAAGCTCTAGTGACGTAGCTAGTGTGTTTGGCCACTTCTATTGAGGCATGGATGGGGGTAATTCCGGCCCCAACAACGGCAACTGTCGCAACTGTCACCACCGTCTTCAACACTTGATTGTGTTTTTTAGAATGCAAGATGGGTGAGGAGTTCAACGCATTTGCGGCGTCAACATAAGAGAAGTTTGATGCCATGGTGGAGATGGGAAAAAAAGGAGTTCAACGCGGTGATAACGTCCACAAGAAAGGAGTCCGTCATGGTGGTGGCAACGACAATGAAAGCCTGAAAAGATGGTTTGGTTTTATGGCCTAGCGAGAAAGACACACGGCTGAGAGAGACCACGAAAACACAAGGCTGCACACGAGAACCCAGTTTTCCATATTGCGTAGTGAACGCATGTTGTTCATACGCCGCCCAAAAAATGCTACCGGCGAAAGTTCCCACACTGCGAGGCAGTTGTGATTGCAGGGACAACATCGACAATCGTCGTGCAAGAAGTAGTTGCACAAGAGGAATAAGGTAAGGAGACTAGCAAGAGAGATACCGGTGATAACTTTGCCGGCGTTTCTCGAGTAGCCACAAACGAGAAAGCTTGCGTGTTGGCGAGAAAGGCTTCAAGGGGGGTTTTATTTAAAAGCATAATGAAGGGCTTTTTGGTGTGCTACATCAAGGAAATGTTGAGAGGGAGGAGAAGGAGAAGCATGTGAAGCAATTTTCGATGAGCGCCATAGTAAACGAGTCGAAGGAAACATTGTTTTCAAATTTTGAAAATGATTAGAGAGAAAATTAAGCTATCTTCTAAAAAAAATTATTTTAAATTGTTCAAATTGAAGTGATAAAACAAAATTATTATTTAAATTTACATAATTATCACATTATAATTTAAAATAATGTTTTAATATGAACTGTCTTGATATGCTTCTATATTCAAAATTTTTATAATATAAATAACACGTATTATTATCTAGTCCCATCCATCACGGACGATTCCTCTTTTGCACCTTTCCTCTTTAGGGTTAGGGTAGGATTTCTCATGATCTTCTCCTTTTAAGCACATCGAGACTCTCTCTCTCCCCTTGCCTCTCCACTCTCTCTCTCTTATTTCTCTCTCTAAAATCTCAGATTTCTCCCTTCAGGATGATGCAACCTGGACCTGGCATGCCTCCGCCAACCATGGCACAACAGCCTAACCAGCAGTACCAGCAACAACAGCAACCCTACATGATGATGCCGCCGCAGGCTCAGGGGCCACCGATGTGGGCACCTTCTGCCCAGCCGCCGCCGCAGACCGTTGCTCCGCCGCAATCGACTCCACCCGCCCATCCGGCGAGCGCCGATGAGGTCCGTACTTTGTGGATCGGTGATTTGCAGTACTGGATGGACGAGAACTATTTGTACACTTGTTTTGCTCATACCGGCGAGGTAAGATCACCTATAACCGGCTCTATTTTGTTGTGTTTTGACTGAAATTCCAGCGGGAAGTTGTTTTTTGGAATATGATGTCATGGATACGTAGTGAATCTTGAATCAGATCGAAAACCCTAATATGGTCTTTCATGTCGTTGTGTGTTCTGTTGTCTAGCTCGAGTAGGTTTCTGTTAATTTTGCAGCGCCTTAAGTTCGATTTTCAAGTTCATAAATTTGGTTTAATCTTATTTTCATACCTATTGTCTCCGACGCCCATATATGATAAAAAAATTTGGAGGTTTTGTTTATTTCTTAAAATTCATATAATTAGTTAATAGTTATGATTTTATATGATATGATATCGAAGTAAATATTTGTATTTTCTTATAATTGTCTAACCATTCATATTTTGAAAGAGTCCCCAACCTTGTACAACTTGATTTTTGAAGTACTCATGCATCGTAGTTTAGTATACACTGCTTAATTTGAAGTTTAACTTCGGATTAATTTAGGTTAGGTATTTATATGTACTTTTGAATTTTTGCTTGCAGGTGGCCTCTGTGAAAGTTATTCGGAATAAGCAAAGTAATCAGTCAGAAGGTTATGGGTTTATTGAGTTTTTCACTCGTGCAGCTGCTGATAGAGTACTCCAAACATTTAATGGCACCATTATGCCAAATGGTGGGCAAAGCTTCAGATTGAACTGGGCAACTTTTAGTGCTGGTGAGAGGCGTCATGATGATACTCCAGATTACACAATATTTGTTGGAGATTTGGCTGCAGATGTTACAGATTACATGCTGCAGGAGACATTTAGGGCTCGTTATACCTCAGTTAAAGGTGCAAAAGTGGTTATTGACAGACTCACTGGGAGGTCAAAGGGTTATGGTTTTGTCAAGTTTGGAGATGAGAGTGAACAAATACGAGCTATGACTGAGATGCAAGGGGTTCTGTGTTCAACAAGACCCATGCGGATTGGACCAGCCTCAAACAAAAATCCCGGGACTCAGTCAAAAGGTATGTCTTTTTCATAATTGATTTGTGTAGCCTTTTCTTGCAAATGTCTGTGATATATGCTCTTTAGAGAATATTAAACTGCCTTTCTTCAGATGTTTTTACTTTTAGACTGTTGCTTTTACAGTTATATGTCATATTGATTATGCTGCTTTGATTATAAGGTTTTACGCTTTTAATTATCTTGTGGCGCCTCAAGTTGTGATTCATTTCAGTTTCGCACTAGAAGATATGCTGTCCAGTCATTTCTTCCTGTCATTTCGTTTAAAAATTTGGGCTAAGTAAATGATCTAGAATTATAAAATCTTATAGAACTCCTATTGTCTCAAAGCAGGGTGTCAAGAGGCTCTGTCGTCACGGAGCCTGGAACTGATTTCAGCTGAAATGGTTACCATTTTAGTGCATGGCCTTGTGTAGGTCAGTTTCCCGTTTATGTATTGCCCATTACTTTTGGCCTTTTTTTCTTTTCCGCCTACAATTTTCAAATTCTTTTCGCTGGTTGGGTTTTAGCCAGTTACATTGCACAACTACTCTGGTTACTTATAATTTTCAGTCCTCCATTCTTTACGTTCCTTTACTTTTATTCCTTATTTCTTGCCAGAAGAACAATATCTTTAAATTCCTGTCGCAGTAGTCCCTTTTTCTTAAGTTACTTTTTTTTACTTCAATTTTTGGTTCGTTTTTCTTGCCAAGTTGCATTAATTATCAGTTTCCAAAGAAAATAAATTGTGAAGTGCCAGTGCTGACTGATTGGAATTGGCAGAAACTGAATCTTGCAGGCTAGCTATGTTTGTGTGATCGTGTGGTTTAAATACTCTGGTTTTTGGGTTCTACTTCCTTTGGTCCATTCTGTTGTACCATTTGCCACACAGCACTATGCAATTGAAGTTTAATTTACTTTATATTGCTATTTTCTATTTCCATTTGTCAAGTTCCCTTGCATATGCAAGCTTTTCACAGCTATATGCTTCTTGTCTGTCTCTCTAGCAAATTCAATTTTTTTGAATCTTTTGTTAAATAGTGGAAAGTGTGGAAGAGATTGGAAAGGCAAGGACAGTCAAATATCTGTATATATAGGCTTTGTTTATGTGGATAAACTAGCATATATGTTTTTGCAAACAGATCTCTACCAACTGTATTCTCTATTTCCTATTAGGAGGAACTTGGCCGTAAATGACTTAACCATAGAAATGTATAAAGACCAAACATGTTGGCTTCACTTGATCCATATAGCCGATCCCACCTAGTGGGAAAAGCTTTGATTGTTGTTTGTATTTATTTATTTTGTCTTCAAGTTCCGGTTAGCGATGTGGTTTTTTTCTTTTAATTACTTAGTTACCTCTATAAATTGAATTCTGAAGGTGCCAATTATATTTGTTAAACTTGCTTTTTAAGTTTAGGTTCAGTAATGGCTTTATTTTATTTGCTGTGTGAATAACGGTTAACTTTTGATGTTCATATGAAATGTGATGTATCTATGGATCTGAGCTCAAATTGCATTTTACATATAAGCATGCCTGATGCTATATGCTTTTTGAAGGAATCATGTGATGTTTTTGGAGAGTGGATCCTCTAAAGTAATTCTCTACATTTTTTGGTGGAGTTATGAGAGAGATAGAGAGAAGAAAAATTGGGAGAAAAAAAAAATTAAGAAAGAAAATATTTTCTTTATCTCTATCTCTCTCATAACTCCACCAAGAAATGTAGAAAATTAATGTAGAGGATCCATTTTCATGTTTTTGATGTGTTACGCGTTTTGTATTCACATAGTTATCATACATCGTTTGTCTACTTTCTTTTCAATGTTCTTTCTCAAAAACTGCTCTCTTCCCTGAGTTTATGTGATCTATCTTTTTACTTCACGTCTACTTTGAACATGCAGCTTCATATCAGAATACACAAGGGGGGGCACAGAATGAGAATGATCCAAATAATACAACTGTGCGTATTTCTTTACAATATGGGAATTACTTTATTTTGCGACAGTCTGTAACTTGAAAGTTTTCTACTGCAGATTTTTGTTGGCAATTTGGATCCCAATGTTACTGATGATCATTTGAGGCAAGTGTTTGGTCAGTATGGGGAGTTAGTGCATGTCAAGATTCCAGCAGGAAAGCGATGTGGATTTGTGCAATTTGCTGACAGGTGTGTTAATAGAATTAGAAATTTATTTTATGCAGGTCAGTTTCAACTTGTCTCCCTATATATATAGCCATAACTGTGTGTGTAATGATTCATGCATCAGGAGCTGTGCAGAAGAGGCACTGAGGATGTTAAACGGAACGCTATTGGGTGGACAAAATGTTCGTCTCTCTTGGGGTCGTAGTCCTTCAAACAAACAGGTAAAGAAATATCCTTTGATTTATTCTGCACTGCCTTGTCAATAATGCCAATCCAGTTCTGACCAATGCATTAATGATCAGACTCAGGCAGATTCAAACCAGTGGAATGGTGGTGGGTATTACGGATATGCTCAGGGGTACGAGAATTATGGATATCCTCCTTCTTCCGGTGCCGGTGCTGGTGGTGCTCAGGATCCCAACATGTATGGCAGCTATCCTGGATATGCTAATTACCAACCACCGCAGCAACAGCAGCAAATGGGATATAGTTGAGAACACCCCCACCCCCTCTCGCTTTTCTCCGTTCGCTCTTGTAGTCGTGAGGAGTTGCTTATAGCTGTTGTTCTCTGTTTGCTATTTACATGAACCTGGCGTTTGTATCCATCTAAAAGTTTACTTACCTACCTACAACGTGTTTAGATTTGATGATATTTGTTCCATTCGATATCTTGTGGGCTTGTGGCCTTTAATTTTAATCATGTGTAGTTTGTGGTGGATGGATGAAAACCGTGCTATGGAGTTTGATTTTGGAGAATAGAAAAGTTATGCGAGATTTTCTATTTTAGATATTAACTTCTTTTGAAAAAAATTCGAGAATGGATAGGAAATAAATATATTCTTTTAAACGTTTTTAACAATCATTTTTAATTAAGATTCACGAGGAATTCGTATCAATTCATACTGCTATCATTTTGTAGCAATTGTGGTATTGGTCAAGCAACTTGTTTATTGTAGAGAATGAGATCCGAGTCTGGTTTGAGTCATTTCTCCGAGTATTTGTCGAACTTAAATTATGTATAACGAATGGTGATACCGAAAATTAGTACTCTTAATTTTCAACGTTCGAGAGAAAGTGAAAATTGAGATTTCTCATCTCCTTTCTTTTCAGTCTCATTCTCATACTGAGAAAAGATAACCCAGCCACCAAAAAAAAAAAGTTACACAGAAAATTAGATGGAAACAATAGTGTTAAGGACATTAGGGTGCCATTTTGTTGCATGTAAAGACAAAACTATTCTAATAATGTTTTTAAGGACATTAGGGTGACAAATCACTGTTCATCATTTTTTTAATATATTTTTTCTAAAGAAGTCGCATGTCTCACATGCGACTTCTTTAGAGCAAGTCGCATGTCTCACATGCGACTTGTAAAAAAAAATATTAAAAAAAATCGTAAATAGTAACTTGTCACCCTAGTGTCCTTAAAAACATGATTGGAATGATTTTGTCTTTACATGCAATAAATGGCACCCTAATGTCTTGAACCCGAAACAATACCATCTTCTCCTAAACACAGCCTGTGCTTCAAAACAATTTAATGATGCTATCTACTTATGATAAGCGCTGTAATTTAAAGATCATTTATCCTAAGGTTATTCTGTTTTATCGGATGCCCCAAACGGACCGAAGGATTTTCTGTTGTTTAAACATTCGGAAAATCGTTATACTAGCTATCGAGTAAGGTGTTTATATCAATGAACCAAAACATTGTGCATTTGCCCTAACAGACTCACATGTAGCATGTAAAATTCAAGCACAAGAAAACCAACACTAAACAGCGAACTTCAGTAAAAAGAAGAAGAAAGAAACAACTTTTCCAACAGTAATAGCAAAACTAAAAGTATACCAAATGATAAAGCATCGGTATAGAGACTTGAAACTACCTATTCAACCAAAATCTAAATGTCTACCGACTCCATTCCACTAACAATAGTGGTTTATTCCAGGACTGAACTTTCAAAGATTGTCTGTTCCAATCGGCTTTTCGGGTTCCACTGGCTCAATGTCACCATCCTTGGTAATCTCACCTGGCAAATTGGATCCTTTAGATGCAACCTTGGACTCAGAACGAGCAGCCTCTCCCTCAAACAATGTTGTAGTGCCGCTGGTTTCAAGTGCAGGCTTTGGCCACTCCTTTTTCAATAGCTTGTCAACAGCTTGTACTGATTCAGGTTCAGCAGATACAGGCATTTGGTTGAGTTCGATCTTTGAGTTCTTCAGTTCATCAATATGTTCAGACTGCACCGCTTCAGGTTCAGCAGACAAAGGCACTTGGTTGAGTTGGATATTTGAGTTCTTTGGTTCATCTTGAATCTGCTCAGATTTCATGGTTTCCGGTTCGGCTTCAGCAGATACAGGCATTTGGTTGAGTTGAATATCTGAGTTCTTTGGTTCATCATTAACCTGTTCAGATTGCTTGGGTTCAGCTTCAGAAGATACGGGCATTTGGTTGACTAAGGCATCAGAGTTCTTGGGTTCATCATTAACCTGTTCAGATTGCTTGGGTTCAGCTTCAGAAGATACGGGCATTTGGTTGACTAAGGCATCAGAGTTCTTGGGTTCATCATGAATCTGTTCAGATTGCACGGGTTTAGGCTCTGAAGATGCAGGCATTTGGTTGAGTATGATATCGGAGTTCTTTGGTTCATCATGAATCTGTTCAGATTGCATAGGTTCATGCTCAGAAGATGCGGGCACTTGGTTGAGTATGATATCAGAGTTCTTTGGCTCATCATGAATCTGTTCAGATTGCCTGGCTTCAGGTTCAGAAGATGCGGGAATTTGGTTGAGTATGACATCAGAGTTCTTTGGCTCTTCATGAATCTGTTCAGATTGCATCTGTTCGGGTTCGGGTTCTGCAGTTACAGACATTTGATTGAGACTATTCAAGTCATTCGTTTGATCCAGAACCTGTTCTGACTGCAGGGACTCAGATTCAGCAGACACAGGCATTTGGTTGAGTTCAGTTTTCGGTTCATCTTGAATCTGTTCTTTCAACTTGTGGGGAGAACTACCAGCCTGTTGACCACTCAGAAGTTCCTTATCCTCCGTTTCAGCCATTGCAAGTAAGTTCATGGCTTCAGGTGTTGCCTCTGAGTCTTTTCTTGCTCCTCCATCAAGTTTGTCACACACCATCTCTGACACGATAGATGGAGGCTGACTCACATGCCCAGGTTCTGATAATTTCTGTGGTATTCCTCCTTCAGGAATGGAAGTGCTGCTCTTTGGAATTTTTGCCACAGGTAGCACAACAGAAGCAGATTGATTCTCAAGTGAAGCTGAGGTTCCAGAAGGTATCTCAGATGGAAGAACTTTGTCTTGAGAGATAAGCACTGAAGATTTTGGCTCAACAGGTTGCTTGCTACCTTGTCCTGATGAGGGAGTAGAACTTTGCATCTGAGCCTGTGGATTCAGAACCGGAATGGGAAATTCTTTCCTTTCAAGCATCTTAAGATGTGGAGCCACATCATTTTCTGGAGTAACAGGTTCATATTGCCCAGGTAGAAACACAGCACCTTTCAAATAGGTTTGAGTATCTCCTACCTGAACATTAAGAAGATATCCAGCACCAAAAGAGCCTTCAATGACACCAGTAACCACCCTCCCCAGCATTTCATTACCAGCATTACCAGCATTACCAGTTGTGGCTTCTGCTTGGCTGGAGTTGATGATATTGTCAGAGCCATGCCTTATTGGTGTGTTGTCTCCATGAGATGCACTGCTTTCTTCCTTGCGTGGTCGGCCACGTTTCCGTTTCGCTGGGACAATTGATGGACTTGAAGAGCCTGATCCTTGATTTTTTTGGTTCATCTTTCACTTACAGAATGATAGATGTTGATATTCCTTCTTGCTTCTTTCTGAAAGAAACCTAAACAAAAGCATATAAGAATACTTGTTTGAAGAGAAAAAAAAAAAGGCGCGAATAAACATTTCCAAAGTGTAAAAAATTGCATTTGGTTTTTCAATTGATTTTCCAGAACTGTGAAAAAAAAGATCCCCATATGTGACATTATAGTGACTCGAGTGTGAAGTAAGAAGTAAAAGATCAGAATGTTAAGCATGAAATGATAACAGAATAAGCAATCCCACTCTTAATGAGCTGAAAAATGAATGGTCAGCACATTGTAGAATGTAATAAAACAGAATAAGTAACATCATCAATATTCTTGACTGCTCTATAAAAACTTAATTTAGAGATATATCAGCTTCATCTTACTGAATGAATGTGGAAATCTGTTTGATATTTCTAGCAAAACAACATCATTAATTGATAAATCAACCAAATTAGGCATGTAGCCTAAATAAATTAAGGCCTCAACAACTAATGGGTACTTTGAAAAAATGGAGCGCCTAAGAAGTGATTCAAGTTCCGTTGCCCTTCATTATATGATGTAAGAAAGAAACCACAAACTTGTGCTCAAGCATCCAGGGATTTCAAGATTGAATATGTGAAGTTCAAAAGTAAATAACTATAAAACAGAACGAAGATAGAGGTCATTGAAAAAGAAAGAGGGGATAAGCTGACAGCAATGTAAATAGATGAATGGATCTAAAATAAAATTTACATCAACAAAAGAGATATGTATATATCGATTTCATGCAGTAAAGAACAATTTAGATGTCTGTAACAAAAGTTCTCCTTTTGACACCACTGTACATCTCCCAAACACAAGCATATACACTAATGAAATTTCTTCTCTCAAAAGGCAAAAACAAGAGAAGAATGCAGACAGTATTTACATTGGAAGTCAACATGCCAGACATTTCCCCCATGATTTAATAAGAAAAGAAAACTAAATGAAAGTGAACAATTCAAATTTTATTAAGATATATTTGAACATATTTTCTAGGATCTGATAATATTCCCCTAAATTTAAGAAAGCATAATTTTCATGAGGCTCCTATAATGTACCAGCAAGAGATGAAGACTATCATTAAAAATATACACAAGAACATCAGATCTCCATTTCTTTCTGTTCAAAAGGAAAAAATCCCAATGATTGTGAATTTGTGATCTCTAAATCTCTATGAACTACAAAGACAGTATCCAATCGTCTTACCGGATTAAAATGGGACAAAAAGAGGGACCCTCGAGCTGGTCACGGCAGGATCTAGTATGAGAAGCCGGATTGTGAAAGAAAGGGGAAACAAGGACTCGAGAGGCAACCGCGGCGCTAAATATTAACCCTAAGAGTCTCACATCAGCAACTATTTATAAGAGGGGAAAGCTCAATGCTAGATAAAACCTAACAAGGAGCCACAATCAACACTTGCACCATAGAATATTCTAGAAAAAACCAAAAAAATTAGGCTGGTAGGAGAAGGCCCAAGAATGTTATTGGTTCTGTCTCTCTTATGCGCGCTCTCGAGTGAATTTATTTTACTCTATTGGGCTTATAGAACGGGCATAGCACCGGCCCACTTTCACCTTATGTTTGAACTTTATTTATTTAGTAGAGTGAGGAAATCAGGATTAAATTCTTGATCAGCTGGTCAAAAAGGCTTCGATACCAAGCCAAAGAACAAATTCAACTGGAAAACCTAAGCTATTAGGAGAATCCACAAGAATCTGATTCGTATCTCTAAGATAGACGGCATACAGCAACAATGTGTATGAACAAAGTATGTTAAATATATGAGCTTGCAGATTTAATTTCATAGAAAGCCTAATAAAGATCAGTTCTATTACCGTATTTATGATACTGAAATGATTGAGCAAAAGAAGGAAATATCATTTTCTAGAACATAGAACCAAGTGGGTTTGATAATCAGATTTTCCTGATCTTTTTTATGGATAAGGTCAATACGCGATCTAATGATTTTTGAAATAAATGAGGTAGCAATCACCATGTGTGCGCTTGTGTGTGAAGAAGAAAGAAAGAAAAACAACCATTTGGAAATTTCAGCAAGTATGGGAACTTGTTATCACTTTCCTACACATTCAAAGAAGTTAAGTGCTTCTATATTTTGGTTATGAATGAAATAACATTTACCATTAACAATGCAAGAGACTTTGACATTTTAATCCTCAATCTATTTTATAATACAAGTGACCTTGATTATGATTAATTTAATAAAGTGCAGTTAGGCAAACAAGTTTAGAACATGATAATATCTTTATGCTTACCAACTCTGCTCCAACTGTCTCTTTAGCATTGATTAACCCCCATTGGATAGTAAACAGGATATTGCTTGCTTAACAGCCTCTGCCACAATAAGGAGAATAAGTAACGTCATCTAAAGACAGTTAAGTTAAATGTTGTATCTATGAGATAATTAGCACTCAAGGAAAGGAAACTATATAGGTTTTAGCTCTTGTCACGTGATCTCCTCAGTTGATTCCAGGCTAATATAAGCAATCATGTTCCAATAGACACCAAAATAATGAATTCTGTGCACCCATAGACACCAAGAGAATAGAAGATGTGATCAATACAGCCTACCATTAACAGAAACGTCATTATATTCAAGCATAAAAACTCCAAAGTCTGATCAGAGTAATAACTGATCATCGCATAATCCAAATTGTCTTATTAAATGTAATGCAATTGGCAACCCCATTGCACAAGAGCCAACTAAACCAATGTCAATAGTTAATTCAAACCAGAATTGAAAACGTATTAAAAGGAAGTTAAGATACCAATAATATTTAAAAAAAAAACATTTTATACGGCCAAATCCACTCACAGCGTGAATCATCCAAGCAAAATAAATGAACTGAGATACAAATAACAATTACAGCTGATTAATGCCATGGAAACGGGGGAAAGAAATTCCTAAGAAATATCATTTTTAATTCAATCTGAGCATATATAGAATTATTGGAAAATGAAAAACCAAACCAAAAAATGAGAGCAACATATAGTAAATGAATCCATACTTTATCACTCTGAAGAACAACTAACGCAAACCCTTCTTCAATAGGCCAATCACAAGATCAGCACCATATATATATATATATATGCATTTCATTATTTTAAACAGCAATTTTCCAAAGAAGAAGAAACAGAGCAGGATGAATTACCTTCAACAGAGACGCTCTTCCCGAAGACAACAACGTCATTTGAGAACGGAAAATCCGCGGTGGCTTCTGTATCACTCTCTCTGCGTTCTTTACGAGCCGACCGACTTCTGAGAATGCGCTTAACTCCAGAAAAATCTGTACAAATGCCAGTGGAACCGAAACGCCCCTTTCTGAAAATCTCAATGCGACATCGCTTCGACTTCCTCCTCGGGCTTTCCGCTCGTGCGTTTCTTCTCCCTCTGCTCCTCGAATGCCTCGGGTGTGAGATTTCTCGAGAGTGAGAAAGTGACTGATTCAAATTTTTAGCGCAAGCGAACGATGAGAAGAACTGAGAAGGATTTTTCATTCAGAAGCCTCACTGTTTCTTGCTTCTGCGTTTTTCATTCAAATTTTCTCATCGTTTCTATTATTATAATTAGGTCTCATTATTTTTTATCATATATAGATAATCATATATTGTTATTACTATTATTCGTATAATTTTAAATAAATAGTGAAAATGTCCAAGAAAATAAAAACAAGAAACCATAAAACGCATTATATGATATTCATAATTCATTCATATATACATATCTTCCAAGAAACATAAGAAAGAAAATGGATCTAGAGCAAGCAACTATGCATGATGCATATATGAATTCAGAATGTACAGAAACAAATAACACAAGAACGATGAACATCGATGCAGAAAGAAAGAAAGAAAGAGATACTCACACGGAGGTACGTGGAATGGAAGAGGAAGCAAGATTGTGCTTGTGTTGAAGTAGAAGTGTGGATTATTGGTTCTTGTAGAATAAGAAATGAAGAGAAAGGTAACGGAAGAATGAAATAGCATTTATGATTCATATAAATGTATGGACGAATGTAGCCGCCTTTCGATTAAGCTTCCAAGCTACGTGGAGAAACAGAGCTGACACGTGTCTTCGTTGCTTTTGAAATGGCCATTTTTTGCTTCCACTTTCTCGCTGCATTCTTCAAAAATAAATACGAAAAGTAAAATTGATTTTTGAAAGCGAACTTTGAAGGTTGCAATTCGTCCTCATTGCCTATCAGGTGTTTGATGATTGTCCTGACTGAAGAAATCGAACTTCTTTTTTTTTTGGTTCTGTTTAATGGTAAATAGCAAATATGAGTGACTCAAGTCATTTGATTTTTTTTTCCTGATTGATGTCTAGTCATTTGAAGTTGAGGATGAGTATGAGGATGAGGAAATGTTTCCTAATTATATCAAAAAAATAATCTTCAATTAATGAATATATATGTTATTTCGGTGCTTTAATATTACACAAATGTTATCTATTGTTCTCAAGTTTAGAAGATGGGAATGAAATGTCATTTGATGGAAAGTTCAAATTGGTCATGATAAGATGGCTAATTATTTTGTCACGTCTTGCATTATTTAGTCTTAAGTCAGGAAAGACTAGGATAAAGATTCTTTATTCTTTTGTCACGATGAGAATTCTTTAAAGATCATGATGAAGATTTTTTGTTCTTTTCTCAAGATTAAGCATGATAAAGATTTTTTATGATACGAAAGAAATAGATTTGCTTCACACTATGGAACAATTTTTTAGGGGTTCTTTCCCTTATTTCCCTTATTTTTTTAAAAAAAAATCTCTTATGATATTTAGGTTTTTTAATGTATTTATTTCTGGATTTAGATTCATAGATTTCTTTTCTACTCTTTTTCTTGTACTCTCAGCTGAAGGTGCTTGAATTTTTCGTTTCCCATATTATTGATAAAAGTTTTTTAATTCGCAATAGGTTATATAGTACTCGAGAAGTTAGTATCCAAACTAGTACGAGTCCAAAATGAAACGGAGGGAGTTCTTCCCACAATGGTAATTAAAGTACATCTTCCTTGATTTCCATGGAAGAGTAATGACCTATGAGCCGTGCATCCATGGAAGTCCTTCAAGTTTACCTTTTGTGGAGGCAAAATTATTTGGCATTTTAATTATCATTATCATCAATTAATGCTTTTGGCTTCTTGTCAAACAAGGAAAGACGGAGGGTGAAGCACAAGATTTTCTAAATTAAAGATGTTGAGAAAGGCAATGATCTTTTGTTTGATGAGTTTAGTGTCCACTATAATACCTTTGAGGCTATATTTCATCAATGTTCTTTGGTTGCCAAAGGTACAGTAAAAGATAAAGTAACTTTTAGAGAGAATAATAATCTCGTTAAAAAATTACGGAGAAACTAATAAGTTATTGGTTGAGGTGAAACCGACCTCAACTTTAAAAGAAAAAAGATCCAAATTTAAATATCGAGAACCATAATTATTGAAAAGGCTTTTACCTTAATACTCTCGGCTCGATAGAAATTAGTTATGAGTCTAATGTAAAGCCAGAGTATGTAAGGTCCTTTGAATTTGAGACCAAGTTGATGCCATTCACATGAATTATGGTCTGAATTGAATTGAGTTTGTGAAGCTAAATGATGAGAAGGATATATATAGTATTTGGTTATGGGGTTAGTAATGAGTATATAGCTTCATTATTCTTAGAAAATGTACCAATCTTTATCAAAGGAAAGCCAGTAAAATTGTTTCTGCTATAGTTTCATTCTTCACATGAACAATCAGTAAAAGCAAGAAGGAAGCTCAGAATAGTTCATAAGGAGCTCAATTACATAAAGAAGGTTGAAGAATTGGAAATTGACTATAGTAATTTACCCATCATGTTTAATTAAGCAAGGATCCTCATAGGCTTAAATTTACCATCAAAACCTACAATGTCTTGTAATTTATTTTCTTAATTTTCCCAGTTATTATATTACCTTAATAATTTATCATTTCTCTTACTAAATACATCACCTATCTATGTCTAGATTTATATATATAATTTAAAAAAGAAAAAAAGAGTAGAATTTCTTTTTTTTGTCTTAAATTTGAGAGATAGTACAGGCTGGAAGAAATTCTGATTTGTTAGATACTGGTTGGCAAGTGTATATTTCCTTCCTACTATGATCTTTGACTTTAGAATTCCAATAATATCAAAAATTGAATGAATGCTTTTTCATTCTCTGCTGTTACAGTGTGATGCTTTCTGGCTGAGTCGGTGATATATGTAATCCCATTCACACCACATCTATACATTAATACCACACTACACAATACACCCAAAAATAAATTAATAAATCAATAGAAACCATAGTATTTATATAGCAGAGTTCAACAGAAATCTATCTTCAATAATAAATTTCAAAATATGTATGAGTACATGCCTTTTCTTCCACACTATCTATAACAATTTCTTTCATTGATGTTACACAGATAGTAAAAGATCTGTATTATATTAATTATCATTTCTCAAGTTCAATCCTTAGAGGGATTGAAATGGAACATCATCTATTAGGAGAGTTATTCTTAACAATAAACCTTGCAGTATTTAAAGGATTAATCATCAAACTCGTTTTAATGAATATTCTAATTCAAAAAATATATATGTCTCATACTATTGCTTAATTCCAGTATCTTCTGAGAAACTAGCTATTGGAATATACCAAAAATATTATTATATGCATATAATTATAAGCATATCAATAAACAAATGGCAATTATTTTGGTCAATATTATTGTACTTCTTTTTTTTTGGTAGGGGAATATTATTGTACTTCTAATTACATGCACAAACAGTTCGGATCTGCCTAACATTAATATTTTAATTTGATAAATAATATCAAAATTAATCAACATCATAGAAAATAAGAAATAATGGCAATCTTATTAATTTCTTAACAAAAATCAAGTTTTTTCATCCACTTATGATTTATGAATACCAGCATGCATAGCTACACTATGAGACACTGTCGTATTGTATCATGTTTGATGAGTTAACTTATTTTTTTTAAAAAAAATTGATCAATATCATATCATTGTTAAAAAAACATTTCCATTAAACAAATGGGAATTATATTGGTCAATGTACCTCTAATTAAAATGTTTTGCATATATATAATATTTCAGCTTATTCAACCACCTTATATCCATAATGCTCTAATTTTATTTAATTTATCCAATTAAGAATTACTTTCTGAATTTTCTATTTGCAGTTTGATCCTAAATTTGTGGATTGTGGACATGATGCTCTCTTATGAGACAATGTCTCCATCAAGCCTTACGCAAGTGATGTTCAAATGGTCATTATCTTATAGAAATTAATTTTCCACCATTAAAATAAAAAATTAATATTTCTAAATTTGCACACTATACAAAAGTAAATTTCTAATCTTGAATCTTTTTATTCAGTTTTAATAACATAATTCATGAATATTTTGAGAGTTTATTTGTCACACTTCATGCCGCATTTAATTAGGAGTTGATAAATTATTTAATTACAGGTATATAGAAAACCATGAAAATCCATTTTTTCTAAGAAGTGTGTGTGTATATATATATATTTGATGAAAGGCCTAAATATATTGATCACATACAATTTTATTTTGATCTTATACTAAGGTATCCTAAAGCGAGATTGATAACTAATTCTATAAATAAAACTTTGAATATGATAATTAAAAGAATACAGATCCTTCATTCTTTCTATGTGTGTCGCGTTAGTCATAAAATTTATTTTCATCTCTTATTAATTAATAGCATTGCCAATTGGCATTTTATTATAAAGTATAGAATATTTTCAATTTATATATATAATTCATTTTTTTTTGGATTTTCCACCTGGTGTCTTAAACACTGTCTCAACTAATCCAAACACAACATATATCGTGCACCTGGTTAAGGTGGAAGAGTCTCCAAACGAGAATAACTGCATTCACAAGGTCTTAAACCTAGGCCCCGTTTGGTTGCTTGTTTGTAGGACGTATCTTGATTGTAATCCAACATTCCCTCCAACATTCTTCATACCAAACATACTTTACTTTTTGCATTATGATGAAATTATGTTTTTGCTTTTACTTTTTTACCCACTTTTATTCCATTCTCACTTTTAATATAAGAGCAAAATGATCTTTTACCCACTTTTATGCCATTCACATCATAGTCACAACATCACAGTCACATCACATTCACATTTTCTCAAACATTCTTGTAACCAAACAAGGCCTAGAACATTGCTTAAGCAATACCATACCGTTTACCACTTACACCAACCCACGCTTGATTCATTTATCAACTTAATATGTGTCTACTTTTTTTTGAAAAAAATGAATTTGTAATGAAACAAACGCATATATATATGGTATTTCAACATATTATTTGATATTTATATATGAAATAATGTAAAAATCTTAGGTAATTCTTTATAAAATTTGAGAGATGAAGGATTAGGTGCGTCATTTTTGCTATTATTTTACTCTGAAACTTAGCGAATTGACGCATCTTCAACAACTAAAAAGAACTTTTTCTCTAACGGTGTCACACCACTTAAGTTACTAATGTTATCTATTTCAACGGTGTTAGTAAAAAAGGTAAGATTGCTCGAAAAATTAAATGTTGAGAGCGTAATTGACCACAATCAAATATTAGGGACATATTTGATCAAAGCTCAAACGTTGGGGTACCAAAGGTACTTTACCCAATAAAAAATCAAATTTCAATTTGAATACATTAAATGCCTATATTAAAAATGCAATCAATATATCAATAAATACAAATTTAATGAATTATATAATTAATGCAGGATACTGAATACTAATACAAAATATATATTAATCTAAAAAATTACTATTTAATCTTCACAAAATGATGTAACGCCAGTTCAGGGATAGTAGTGATCTCCATTATTTTTCTACTGAAAAAAAATGAGTGCACATGCTCTTCTGAATCACCATATGACCCCACTCTTATCACACTACAAATAATCCTTTCAAATCACTCTTCTCTTATACTTCCTCACATTTTCATCTATCTTCCTCTGTCTTAAATTAATTCCCCAGAAAACCAATTTAAAAGGTCACATACATTTTTGTATATATATATATATAGTGATTGAAGATGAAGATGGGTTTGTGGAGAAAGGCATCATCATCATCATCTTCAATGGGGTATTCAAAGATGGAGAAGGAAGACCAAGAAGAGATAATCCATAGAAGAGCCCAATTCTTGATCTATAAGGTGTTGCAGCAAGCAGATTTTTCTGGTCAGAGAAAAAAGCAATCAAATTTGTTGGGAATCAGAATTTCAAAGATGAAGGTTAAGATTGGGAATAGGTTGAGGAAGATGAGGAAGAAGATGATGAGTCACTTGAGATTATCATCATGGAAGAGATTGTTTGGAGCAGCAGGAAGACTAGTCATTAATGTATTATGATTTATGAGTCCTTAATTCTAATCATGATTTTTGATAATACAATGCAATTCTGGAAATTGATGATGATGATGATGATATGATGCTTAATTAGTTTTTTTCCTGGATGAAATTTTTTTCTTGTTGGATTTTATTTTTTCAGTTTTATTCACCAAGAAAATGAGAGAAAAGTATTAGAGTTAGATAAGGTACTGCAATTTCCTTCATTCTTTCTGTGTTTTTTGTTCTGTTTTGTTTTTTGTTTTCTTGAGACTCTTTTAGAGTTTAGATCATGAGAAGCTTGCCGTCTTGTTATCTTGTAGTATATTATTAGAGAGAATCAGAATTCAGAAACTTCTCCACATAAGAAATTTCATTATATATATGTATATATATTTGTCTCTCTCTTTTTGAAGTTTTTTTACTAAAAAAGAGAAGAAAGATTAGAGAAATTAAAAAAGGGGGAAAACAAGAGGGAGAGATTGAGTGAAGAAATAACCTTTCCAATTTCCATAAAAGAAACTAATAATAAAATTAAAAAGAATAAATTATACTTCCCTTCTTTGAGATACCTTCAAATTACACTTCTCCCTCTTGCTATTTTGAAAAATTACTCTATTTGGTCTTAAAAGAAAATTTAATCTTTAAAAACTGAAAATACTTAATTTAGTCCATAAAAAACTTTTTTATCTCATTTTGGTCCTTTTAATTTTTTCTGTCAATGTATATGTGATTTCTTTTAAGGACTAAAATGATTAAAGGACAAAAAAAATATCTTTCAGAGGCTAAATTAGATATGTTCATCTTTAGAAACTAAATTAAAACAATTCATATCTTTCACTGAACAAATTGGTAATTCTCTGAAAAAAATTATAATGTTATCTATTTTGACCAAAACATTTTTAATAACATTATTAATTTTCTTTAAAAAATTAAGGTCCAATCCTGAGAATGGAGGGTCATTTTGTGAGGAGGTTTAGGTCATCCCAATAATGAGCTTGTAGTATTTTAATAGTCATCTCATCATGCTTGCTTATGATTAAAAAAGCTATAAAATTATAATTTTTTTAATTGTTAAAAGAATAGTGTAAATTATTTAAATACAAGAGAGGAAAATAATTTTGACATTGCGAGAGACAGTGATTGACTTGGCTTGATGGCAATGTCAAAATTATTTTCCTCTCTTGTATTTAAATAATTTACACTATCTTGAAATTCAACTAAGCAAATTAGGATTCTTTCTTCCAAGATCCAAAGTTGATATTTAATAAGAATAAAATAATTAAAAAGAATTCCAAGTTGGCAATGAAAGTAACCATTGCAGGCATTAAAGACAGCAACCGCTGGGGAAAAGAGTCAACTCTTGCAACACATCTTCCCCCTTCTGAGTAGTGTAAGTAGTGACACAGTTACTATTTTAAAATTAATTAATTCAATAACAAATTGAGGTTATGAAAAATATATTAATCACAAGGCTTCACAATTGGTATTTAGCTTAATTTTTTAAGCATCTAATTAGCCTACAATAAGAGAGATTAGTCACTGTTGATGGACCAATTATGCTTTCACTATGATTTTTTTAATAATAAAGTTTTAAGTAGGCAGAACCAGAATTTTAGTTTCAATGAATCCAAAATGCAGGAACCCAATGACAAAATGTTTTAAATGTCCTCTTTCTGATATCGATAAATGTTAGCTTTGGATTCTCCCTAAAAATAAGAGTTTAAATGAATAGTTTATAACAAGTCCTAGACCCTTTAAGACAAAGAGGACTAAACCATAAGAAAATAGTGGCTCAAGGACAAACTTTTGACAAATATTTTATGTTCACTCAATCTCAATTTAGTCTTTCACTTGCAATTCGTGTCCTTAATATTTGTTCATTTTATATTAAATAATATTATCTAAATTTACCAAATGCACCTCTCTCTCTCTCTATAAATGGGGAAGATTCATCTTAAGTTTGATTGTTGTTGTATCTCTTTTCTACTTTAGAGAATACTTTTCCCAACTAAAATAAGAAGGCACTTCACATTCTGAAGTGAGTTGCAAAACTTCTTTTAAAGACAGTTGGAAAAAATCAGCACCTTTCCTCCCAAGAGGAACATCTTCTGTAAGAAAGGGTCAAGAAAAGAAAACCTTCCACAAAGATAGGACACCTTTTTCAGAAAGAAGTCCCCAAAGAGAAAAAAGAGGGTTTAAATGCAACAAAAACTTTCTTGGCATGCTTTCACATTTGAACTTTTTTTTTCCGTGGGTGAGCACAAAATTTCATCCGTAGAAAACTGTAACTAATTCCCTCGCACCATATACTTCTCGAGTAGACTTTGGTGCTGACCCCGAAATATTTTCTATACAAATCTTTAGAGATCGAACACTTGACTAACCTAAAGATCTTAGCCAAGTGTCAGTGTGTCACCCTCGTGATCTTTCACATTTACAGGAAATCAAACAAATGAGAGCCCTGAGTTATTCATTGTTGTTCATGCTTCACAAGTGTTTTTACAATAAATTTCTATTGACTTTTTACACAAAGTTACTTTTGCAACAAGTATATGTAAAAATTGTGCCATACGGAGAAATCCGAAATAAAGTCTCTTCACCAAAGACCACTTGGCTACATTAAATACGAAAATCAGTAGCTGAAGACACAGCCAAAAATGGGGCCAACAAGTAGATGGGTTCTTTAAATTCAGTACAAGAAATATATCACATGCATGCAATGCAATAGTATTCATTATTCAGTACTCACAAATCACAATCCACCAAATTTCTTTGGTCACCCAACTACATCCTGCAAGTGGGACCCCCTTGATAAACAGGTGAGGCTTCTAACTTCAAAGAAATAATGCAGTAGATGAGTGAAGATTTATCTAGAAAAAAGTTCACACAAATCAAAAGCACTCATGAAGAAAGATTACTCACTCTTTGACAATATGAGTTTGTTCTCTGAGAACTAACAAGCATTCAAGGAGTAAAATTCTAAATACACTAGGCCAATTGTACTTACATATATATAACACTAAACCATGTACCAAATAACACTTAAATAGATTATTACAAGAGATTCAATTCTTCCAGTGCAATCCAGGTTTACAAGTCAATCTCTACTAGTTACTGTATAACCTATGCTTCCCTAAGTTTCCTATACACATTTTTATTACACAAGCATACAAGAATCATGAATAAATAGGATTAGAAACAGAATGGATGTCATCTCCATTTGAGATTCTCTCCCCACAGACTAATTTTCTATTACTAAAATGGGTCAGAGCTGGATGATAATTAATATTCGGCTTAAGACTCACCCAAAAATCATTGTACTTGAAGGGCTAAGAAGGCTGCTTTAAGCAAGGAAAAACATTGTGATTACCCAACTGTCATAAGGAGCAGAGAGAAAGCAACGAGCATGGGAAAAAGCACATAATCACTTTGTAGACCTGCAAGAACATGAAAATAGTTATTCAAACATTCACAAAAGAGAAAAACGAGGCCACAAACAAGGGGAAGCTGAGATGTGTCTGCACAAAGATCTGGTCATAAATAATAATGACTAAATTCACATTTTGGTCCATACAAAATATCACCTTGTTTGTCCCTGAAAAAAATAATGTATAAATTGAGTCCAGGAATTCCATTGAGTCTTTGTTGGCTCACAAAAGGATTAAATAATTCCAATATCAAAAAGACTGAGGTTCCAATTGTACATTATTGTTTCAGGGAAAAACTCTAGTTTGTTATATTTTTCAAGGACCAAATTGTGAATTTAGTCTTCAATAATCAAGCCAGTTCTCAACTCTTCTCTTTAAGGTATATCTTGAACATTCAGGCCTTTAAGCAAGCATGTGTTTCAGAACATGTTATGTCTAGGGAATTTCATTAGATTATTGAATAAACATCACTAGTTGAGAAAGTGCTCTTACAACTTTGACCATTTGCAGCTGCAGGAAGAGCAGGAATGTTGACAGCTGTAGTTCCAAAACAGTAGAATTAAAACTTAACAAAAGAAATAAAACAATTTACAGAAAAATGGAATTTAAATGTTGTGAAAATAAATAGTGCGTGCTCTTCCAAGAACTTACCAAAATAATGGAATCAAAACTTAACAACAGAAATAAAACAAATTTACTCCCTCTCTCTCTCTGTGATTTAACCATTTAAAAAAACAAAACTTTGCTACTCAAAATTAAACATACTTTTATTGCATGATGAACTCGCCACTTGTGATTGAGAGGGCCAGGGAGCTGGAATATTGTCATTTAGATCACAGAGGAAGCTTATCCCAGTCATTTCCAATGTTGCATCAGAAGGCAAACTTTGTAACAGACAACCAGCCTCTGTTCAAGAAAAAGAATGCAACAAGTCAGACTTGAGCAGAATCTTGTATGCAACAGTACTGTAAAGCCTTCTTTTCCTGAATAATTTGACAGTAGTATATCATTTATAATAACAATGTATAAATTGCATGGGTTACCTTGATTACTGACTGAAATATTGGCATTGTTGATTCCAACATCATGTTGAATTGGTAGGATAAAAAAGGAAAAAACGTGGAGATTAGATCAAAAATATTATGGGCATTGAGACTTTCTGTTTTGGCAATCAGAAGGAATAGAGAACTAAAACTAACCTTGAAGGGAGAAATCCTTGAGGCTTACATGACAAAGACTAAAAACATCTTTAGTAATATTTGATTTTTGTAGTTTCATAGCCAAAGTCTCTGCACAATTCAAAGCTTGTAAGTTTGTGATCAATCTCTGCTTTTGCAAGTGAGATAAATATCTTCTCATAGCACCACAGCAGGCTGTCTTGTTCTTTATCCCATCTCCACAACCCTTGACAACATGTCTCGTGTCAGGCAAAACCAGAGGGCAAACTGAGGCAGAGGACAACACAGGATCTAAGTGAAGGAATTTGGTACCAAAAGATTGGCATGCATAGAAAAACATCCATAAAATCTTAAACATGGACCAACTGAGAACTACCAAAAGAGACCAGCTAGTATTTACCAAAATCATCATATGCATCAGAGCAGACAGAAAATGACTATCAACAGAAAAGTAACAATCCACAAACATGCATAAATGGTCAGGATTAAAACTACTCCCAACATCTCAACCAAAAAAAAAAAAAAAACTACTCCCAACATGTTCTTGTACTGTAACAATCTTTCTCTAAAAAAGCTATGACTATCTTCAGCATGACAATATGATACAGCATTATACTCAAACTCACCTTTGTTAACATTGCAATTAGATAGTACTCTGAGAACTTTCTTAGCATTAGAAGGATGAAGCTCACTTGCAAGCCACCGATGGACAACACTTTTGCAATCATTGACCCGAGTTGAATGCTCAGGTAGGACATGTCGCCCATCTAAGCCCAAAAGATCAGAACCTTTTGATGCAATCCTTGTAGCTGCTTCTAATATAGCATTCTGACAAATTTGGTTACAGCATTCTTTAACGGGATCAACTTTCTCACACGCAAGTAGAAGCTTAGAAGTATCTACAATGTCATGAAATTCATCCACATCTTTGACGGGGCAAGATCGCTCGGTGAGATTTAAAGAATGGACTGAACATATCCGCGTCAGATTACTACTGGCACCTTGGGCCATCAAAATCTGTTTCGTGTCTGAAAAGCAATCATTAGCAAGGGTCCCATCCAATGCAAGCACATCTGTATACTTGCTAGATTGCCCAATGAGAATTGTGAGAGTGGCTTCCAGCTGAGGACAACATATTACATTGGCCATCAATGTTGCAAAACCTTCCAAACAATCAATTGCTGTCACAATCATCAAATTTTCTGCAGCAGTGAAATTCAAAGGGCAAATCCCTGCAACAGATAGACATAAACAAAGACAACAAGAGAGAGCAATAATCAAACATAAGACACAACAGATATAAAAATTCAAGCCTTTAAAACTCCAGAATAAACCAGCATTTTGAAGAAAAAAAAAACCTGATAGCTTTGGGACAGAGGCATTGGTGAACGGGGATAATGGTGAGGGTGCAAGAAGAGGAATAAGAGGTTGTGGAGCACCAAGAGGCGAGATTTTAGGGATCATAGAATCCACATGGCTATCTATTTGTACAGAGCCTTGAAGATGATCTAATCTACTACCATGTAACTCATGGGCACCTGTACCAAACACAAGTAAGAAAGAATCTCTCTCATGTGTACACTATAAGGACAGGTTGGCAAAGGAAGAATATAATTATAAAAAATCATCAATCTAGTCATAGAGAACCATACATGTTTAGGTTTTGTAGTTGTCTTAGAGTTACAAATAATACTAGCCACAAATTAAAGGCTGAACTTTGCAAACAGGATGTCAGAAAATAGCTTTACAGTTAAATGGACAAGCAAAACCCACTTTCCACTTTTATTATATCCATATATATTAATCTCTCATAAGCATGGAAACATACCATAAGCTCGTTTTCTATTAATGCTCACAAATAAAACCTCCCACATACCAATCTGGTTTTCTGTCTTAACGGACCTTGCAGCATTACAGTGCCAACCCAGTCCAATTCTTCCAATGGCAGGATATGAGAGATACAGTTTGATAAGTGTATAGTTTTAAACAACAGAAAAGACAATCCTTGAATATAGTAAAGTCATTGACAAAAAGACAAGTGTTCACTATTGTAGAAATAACAATTTTCCAAACCCTAACCCTGCTTATCCCTAAAACAATCCCACTTCACCACATATTCAAAATTCGAAATAAGAAGTAGGATGAATCGTAAACAAGTACAACAATGGTCACAAAAAATGCAAGTAAGTAGATTTCAACTGCAAGTAACTGGAAATAAATGAAATTTCATCAAGAAACTCTAAACAAACACTCGTGCTGCTGAATCCACAAATTTTCCCCAAAATACAGCCATCAGCTCAAAAATGAAAAATCCCAACAGATCAAACAAAAACCGAAGAAAACGCAGCAACAAAATCAGCAATCCAAGCACAGAGAGGGAGAACACTTACAGGTAACCAGTAGAAAAAGAAGGAAATAATTGAGACAGAACTTAAGCACCCCCTTTCCCTTCATGCCCACCCTCGTTTCCCAAACCACTGACGCACGCAATTGTGTGGTGAAACGCAAAGGGTATACAGGCAATACGACAGTGCAAATTAAGACAAGCGAAAAGCAAGGAAGCAAGCAATCAATCTGGCATTAATAATTGAAGAAGAAGAAGAAGAAGAAGAAGAAGAGCTAAGAATGGGTTTTTGAGAAGATGAAGAAGAAGAAGAAGAAGGAAGAGAGAAAGAGCATAGAGAAGGCATTCGGAATGAATGAATGAGAGGGGAGAAAGTGGGTGGGGACTATGGCAGGGAGAGTAATAGCTGTCCCCTCAAAGAGGGTAGACCCCACAATGTGAAAGGAAGGAAGTCACTCAGATAGGATAGGAGCTGCATTAACGCCATCAATTACCTTTCCGCACTAACACAACCACTACAGTATGCTTTCTTTCTTCTACTGCTACTGCTACTGCTAGTGCGTGCTTCTCAGCCTTCTACTACCGCCTAAAGCTAGCGATTCTTTCGCACGCGCCACACGCTTGAACAGACTCGTATATGCGTGTGGCACGTGTCACTCTGTGCGAGTCTCAAACTTTGAAACAAACCGTATCAACGGGTTTCGTTTTCCGTTTGGGCGCTAACTGGTGAGCTGGTGGCATCCGTCCATCGGATGATAATAGTTAACGCCCGCCGTAAATTACTGAACTCCCTTTCATGAATATTATTTGTAGCAAAAGAATTAAATATATTGTTGGTTGGAGTAGTAGGTACTTCATTCTCTTTAAGTAAGGTCTCAAATTTTAGTCTTGTGTATGAAAAAATCTCTGTTGAGAGAGTTTCATCTATATCGTAGGACATCAATTGAATTTAATAGAAGGAATTAATTGTTCATAAATAGTCTCATATTTAGTAAAATGGAATATTCAATAAAATATTTAAGAAACTAAATTTAAGTATAAGCCAACCAAATAAATTCGAGACTCAAAAAAATATTAGCCCAAATAATAAAAAAAAAGAGTTGATTAGACGCCAAGTAAATCACTTAACATTATTATATTAACATTTAATGAATCGTAAAAATTTGGTCTTACATTCATTCCAGTGAATTCTTATTTATATAATTCTTATTAATATTGATAAATATTAGTTTTTCATATATATGGCACCCCAAAGCAAAAATTTGATTCCTTGGATTGTTGAAATTAAAATAATTTGAGAAACTTATTCTTAAAAGTTAACTCGTACAAAAAAAAAATTAAACTCCTTGAATGTTATATTAAGTATCTTATTCTATCATATGTGCGACTTAACTTAATTGTTTTTGTTTTATATATATTAATAAAATTATAATGTCTGGTCTTTTAAAATACAATATGTTTGTGTAATCTCTAATTTGTCTATAGTTAAGTAATGAATTTCCAAACTCGTGATTGTGCGCGGCATATTTTTTCTATTAGCATTCTCATCCATAATTTTATGATAAGATACAAATGCTATTAAAATTGTACAATTTTTTATTCTGAACTTTATACTCTGAATGAATAAAGTTAAAATTATTTAATCAAGTTTTAATTTTTTTTTTCTTTAAAAATGCACAATCTCAATCTTAGTACTTATGATTTGGAAAAGCTTTGTCACCTTGCAATCACATATTTGTTTTGTGGGATCATTTCCAACTTGTGTTGCTTAATGCTTGTGGCTCTCACTTCACATCATGTATGTTATTGCTAGGTAATATATAGCTGGCTTTTGTTTTTTTATGAAATATTTTCCAAATTTTAATTCACTTATAAATAGTTTCATGAATTTTTTAAATTAACAATAATATCATTAATTTTTTTATTATATTTTTAATGGAGTGTGTGATTTGGATCTGAGTGAGAAAACAAGCCTATTATGGTGAATCACTCAATTATGTTACTTTTGATCATTTTCCTAATTTTTAATGAACTTCTCTACTTTTAGTTATGCTTATTTTAAAAGAAGAACTGGTATTGAACTCATGCGATATACGAGATATGATTATAGATTATTTTATATTAATTTAAATTATTTCATACATAAGAATTGTAGACATATAATTTAGGATATATGAATCAATTAAGAATAATTAATGGCACATGTACATGGGCTTCTCAAAATAAAGGATGAAGGCTGATGTGGCAGGATTGAAAAAAATAACAAACAGGACATGTGGCAGTATTTGAATCATTGTATGTTACTTTATATAAGATAAAATTTATATGTTGTTGCTTACGTACTTTTACTAAGGTTAACCAATTAAAAAAAAAGACATGTATCAATTTGAATCGTATAGTCCTTTAATTTCAGTCAATTTGAATCTGATTATTTTATAATCTTTGGTCATTTTCATCTTTGTATATATTTATATTATTGCTTATGGACTTGAATAAGAAGAGAAAGTAAATGGCAGAGTTAATCAATTTTGATATTATACTTAGACAAAATGGATAATGCACATGGCATCAACTTTAATTTCTTTGTTTTGGTCATGGTTTTGAAAACCGGACCGGAACGGCCGGTCGGACCGGAAAACCGGTAAACCGCCAGCCAGTCCGGTCCGGAATAACCAATGAACCGGTCAGATATAAAACCGGTCAAGAACCGGTCAAAACCGGTCAGAACCGGTGGTTTAGACGGTTCGACCGGTTGTTCATTTTTAAAAAAAAAATTGTGTTGTTTATGATTTAATATTTATTGAAAATTTGTTGTGACTTGTAGTTGTAAGGATTGTTCTATTTCAGTATTTATTGTTGGGTTTATGATAAGATTTGAGACTTAAATATGTTGATCCTTGAACTTATTTGAAGAGTTTAATATGATATTGTGGTAATTTGCAACTTGTTCTATTTCTTATCATGTTTAGATCGAGATGGAAACATATAATTATGAAATATATAATTTTTTATGATATATTTTAGTATATTTAATTAAAAATATATATTTTAAATGCCACCGGTTCGACCACGGTTCAACCACGGTTCGACCATTGAACCGTGAACCAGTGTCTCGACCGGTTCAATGACCGGTCCGGTTTTAAAAACATTGGTTTTGGTCAATTAATGAAATATTTTTCCCGTGAACTCCAAGAACCGAAAATTCAAGTTGATGCCATGTGCATAAGTGCATTATCTATTTGTTTGTCGTATATGTTGATTTTGTGAAAAGCTTTAGAAATTTTCTTAATATTGGTAAATATAAAGACAATATTTTAATTGCTTTAGGTTTATCTCAAGTTCATTATTTTTTTGCGATGTCACATATAAGTGACATTGCTCTGAATCTGTTCTATTATAAAGCATTAAGCATAGTTTCAATTTCATGTAATGACCTGAAAATGAAGAAGAAGAAGCCATGGTGAAGTAACGTGGCGTGATGTGGCGTGTTACATCATTAAAATATATAAGAAAGAGTGTGTGTCACATAAGCCATCCACGTCAGCATTTAACGGCACAAACTAACGGAGTTAAGTTGGAGGACCAATTTCGACAAAACAAAATGTTGAGGACCAATATTAAACTTCGTGCAAATGTTGAGGACCAAACGAGTAATTTGACAAAAAAAAACTCTCTCATACTTTCAATTTTGTACATACCCCTTTATTAATTTTATTTTTGTTAAAAAGTGTACTTAGCTTCAAGTTGTGCAATATACTCTCTTATTTTAAATGTGACAAATAAATTCTTCAAACTTATAATTTAGTGCAAAATAACTACCTCAAATTAAACTTATGATTTGGTTTCAAAAAAAAAATTAAACTTATGATTTAGTGGAAAATAACTCCCTCTCAAATTTGCTGACAAGGACACGCATTTAGATTAAAATATAAATAGAGAATACATTGCTAAAAATTAAAGAAAATTGACGGGAAATGTATTGCAGTTTAGCGGTAAACTTCATCCGGTTCCATATTTTTACATAAATGATACATACATCAATGAGATATATAATATATGGAAAAAAATTTAGGTCCATTTTCTTATGTCAATTTTATCAAGTTTTTTAATATAAATATGACACGTGGCAAAAAATGTTTAAATGATCACTCACAGTGAAGAGAGAATATAGAAAACCACGTTTTATATGACCAATCATAGAAGAAAAAGAGTCTAAATACAATATATGATTGGTGAAACTTGATAAAATAGACATAAAAAAATAGAGCTAAGTTTTTTCCATAATATATTCATATTTAATGTTTAATACGCAAAATAAAGTTATTTGTAATAAAAAAAAGTACAACAAAAAAGAAAAAAAAAATTGACAATGAGCCTGAGGTGTAATGCAGTGAGATTAAATGTTCACCATGTGGTAATGGACTCATTAAGTTTTGGGCTTGGCCCATTTGAGGCGAGATAATCCGGCCCAAAATGTAAACAAGCGAGGAATTGAATTAGTCACATAATTATATTCCTTGACCCAGAAAAACAATTCATTTACCAATTCAATCTCAATGCTCATTCACAGTAATAATTATATCCCGTTTGGTAGGAAGAACGGAGGGAATATAAATGTTGAAAGAAATAAAAATGTAATATGATGTGAATGAAATAAAAGTAGTTAAAAAAATAAGAACAAAAATATAATTTAATCATATTATAAAAAATAAGGTATATTTAATAAAAAAAAAATGTTAAATGACACCAATAATTACAACGAAACCGAGGTCTTAATGTACAGAGCTACACATTCTCAACTAATCATTATCAAGAGTTGGACACCATACATACACACGAACGATAATATAATACAAAATGAAATAATTAAATTAGACGAGACCAAACCAAACCAGCTGGTAGAAAAAATAAATAAAAAAATAAATCCTGAGAAATTAAAAAAACCTTAATTACAGAATTAATTAATTAATCTCAGGAATACTCTGAAGCACAGGCCTCCAAGGCGTATGATGATGATGATTTCTAGCATTGAATAAGCCAACCAGAACTTGTTCTGCATCAGAAACTACTCCTTCTACAGATTTCTTCTTCTTCTTGTCCATTAATTCTTGGAGCTCCTTCTTTGAAATCTTGATCTTCACCTTCCCATTATTCGTATTCCCAGAGGTGGAGGAGGAAGAACTAGCTCCCATTAGTAACGCGGCCACGAATTGCTTCTTCTCCAAAACGACGCCGTCCCATGAATACCATTCCTCATGATGATCATCCACCACCTTATAATTGCTTGACGACGTCGTCTTGTGCTTCGACGTCAGTGAACCCCAGTCGTCGCCGGCCCACTCCATCGACGACGCCGTTTTGCAACAGTTTCCCATTAAGAAGGAAGGATGATGGAAGTTGAAGTTGAACCAGTAGTGTTTTGTTTAGGATATATAAATTTGTATGAAATAAGGTTGGAATTGAATTGGAATGAGAGAGATTTGGGAGGTGGGAGGATTTAGATATTTATAGGTAGGAGTAGGAAGATGTACGTGAGGGAAATTAATTAATTAATTTTGGAATTTCCATTTATATATTTTTTGAATTTTACTGTGAAGCGATCCAATCCATGAGGTGGGCTTAGTTGACCAAAGACATGAACAGATCAGATCAGAATTTAGAAGCCGTGTTGGCGTGTACGAGTAGGACCCATATATACATTTCATGACATCAAATTTTCAAATAATTAAATAAAGGGTAAATTATTCTTGCTTTTAAATTTTTTTTTGTTCATGCCTACCCCCAAACTTTTAATTTTATTCATGCCTGCCCTTTTTGCTAACACCGTTAACTTGTTTGATAGAATTTGCTGATGTGGACGATGAATGTGCATCTCTTTTAATTTGCCACCTCACTGTTCACCTCATATTTAAATTTTTACTTTTATTAAAAAAAATTAATCTAATCCAAATAAAATAAACAACTCAAACTTTTATCTTAAAATGTTTTTTTTTATTTGGATTAGGTTAATTTTTTAAAAAAAAAATAAAATGTTAAATATGAGTGGACAATGAGGTGGCAAAAGAGATGCACATTCATCGTTCACATCAGCAAATTCTGTCAAACAAGTTAATGGTGTTAACAAAAAGGGCAACCATGAACAAAATTGAAAGTTTGGGAGTCGGCGCGCATGAACCAAAAAAAAAGTTTAAGGACAGGAATGAACATTGCAGCAAAGTTTGGGGGTAACAAGGTACTTTACCTCTTAAATAAATTACACCAACTTAATTTCCTAAATTATATACTTATTATCTTAAAGTTTAATACAATTATATTTATTCTTTTTTAATTTCAAATTTTACACTCATTTATTCCTTTTATAATTTATTTTTTGTTAATAAAGTTCACAAATTCTAATCATTCCAAAAGAAAACAGAGAAATTATTTGACTATTTTATTGTTGTATTAAGAATTTTATGTTGACATTTGTTATAAAGTTAACTTATTCATTAATGATGTATTAAAACAATATTTTTTTAATCTTATTCTATATAAAATAAGTTGTTTTATGAACAAAATTAAATAAACTTAGAAGGAAAGCCAAGTTTAGTTTGTGAATTTAGGAGCTAGTTAGGAATGAGAAGATGGGTAAGTAAAATTATCATTCTCATGTTTGGTTTCAAATTTCTATTCACCATCACAAATTAAACTTATTTTTCCTATCTTATACCAAAGATAAATATATCTAATTATATAATTTATTTTGGTGGTTTGAAATAGAGTGTGAAAATTGAGGAGGTGGCAGCATCTTTTGTTTGGGGAGGTGTATATATATATATATGTGGGTATTGGTGTGATTGTGATATTGTGTGTGTGTGAACACATGTCATACCAATGGAATCTTGGACTAATCATTTTTGTCATTTGCCTTCCAATCATTAACATCCACCTGTCGGCGTAATCTTAGTCGCTTTACAATTCACTAATCACAATGTCACCTATTTTAGGTGTGGCTTCTTCATCTTTCACCATCATTTTTTTAAACATTATTTTTCATTTATTGGTACTTTGTTAAATACGATGAAGTAAAAATAAATTTTATATATATATATATATATATATATATATATATATATGTTCAAAGTGTTAAAATACTTTGATGCTCTTAAATTTTAAGATTTTTGTCAATTATGCCACAATTTGTGTTTATTGTCATGCTTTTAAACTTTTAAATTTTAATTAATAATTTAACATTCATTTAAATTTTGTGTAAATAGTAAACGTCAGATGCAAATGTATGATTGTACACCTTGTAGTCTCTAATGTTGATTATGATATCGAATCATATATTTAATAAGTTATTGTTTCTATTAGCCATGATAACATCTATTATTTTGTAGTAACTAACATAATAATAATCGTTGCTGTAAATATATAATTTGACATTGTAATCAATATCAAAAGATCGGACATGAGAAAAGTCAAATTTAATTTGCAAATGTCGTTAACTATCTACGTACACAAAATTTATGTGAATAACAAAATTGTTTTAAAATTAAAACTTTAAAAGCCACGTTAGCAAACAAAGTTTAGGACATACATATTTAACATATCATGAAATTTATGGAGACGTGATCAAAAGAATTTTTGCCATTTTAAATATCAACAAAATTAAAGTTTAACACCAACAGTTAAATTAAATTAATATTTAATTTTTAATTAAGTATTACGGCGGTTCAAGTATCACATATATTGACAACTAATTCGCCAAGAGAGATGCATTAATTACTTAATACAGAAAGTCAAGAATTATATTTACGTGTTACATTATGTCTTGTCCAATTGACATACTAACTAAAAATGTTGGTGTTATGATTGAATGTATTGACGAATTTCTGAAAGAAATTAATAAAACTAACATGAATGAGAGGAGGAAATTAAATTAAATACTTCAATTTCGTATCAAACATGATCATTAATTTCTCATATTTTGTCATGCTATAACGTAAGAATGATTGGTAATGGTAAGAATGTCGGGATCATAAACCCATAGAAATTACTTATTTAACAAAGTTGTTGCACACTTAATTAAAGCCCACAGAATTGTGGATGAGACTTCATTTTAATTGTTTCAAAAAAGAAGAAATTCTTTGTTTTCTATGACATAATATTACTATTGGTTATATAAAAGGTAGTATTTTATATTTTCGTTATTATCATTGGTTATTTAAACAATTTTTACCTCGTGCCTTATTTATATTAAAAAAATTGATGACAAAGACATGAGGAACTTGATTTAAATTTTTTCTTTTTTTTTTAATATTAAAAGTTGGATTTGATTATCTACCAAAACAAACATGACGACTAATTCTTAATTAATTTGAGTATATATTACCAATGTGAGTTGTTACAACTTATCAAAAATATATTTAGAGTAAAACTATTGCTCTGATTATAGTTTATAAGATGAGTTCAAATTCTCATGAAGGTATCCAAAATTTCACTTGGAGAGTATCCCTTGTTAAGAAAATCTCACCTGACATTCAAAGGTTAGTTGAATAATTACGATAGAGTAAAATTGTTTGTAATTTATGCCTTTATAATAATGATTTGAGATGCTGCACCTTGTTCTGCAATATATATATAATCCAAGGTTTTCTTACTTAGAAAAAGGAAAAAGTACTTTCAAAACTATGCAATATATATACAATTTTCATTGTAGCTCACTAAAATCGCTATCCGTGATATCATTTAATTAAAAATTTACCAAAAAAAAGTCTTTGTTGAGGATGATTATAAGGTCAAACAGTCAACCCTACATTAATTGCTCTTATGGAGGGTGACTACTTCGGAAGAGGTTAAAAGTGATGGTGTGACAAATAAGTACCATCGACCCTCTAATCGTCCTCGTGAGGGCGTTTTTCTTCATAAATTTTTGAATAAATATTATTACGAAGGGCGAGTTTATAGTAAACTACAGTAAAAGTGATATATATCGGTGAATAATTTTTAAAGGTTACTGAATTTGATAATAAATTTTTTTCTATATATACACGAGTAAGAAAGCCTAAAATGAAGTTGGAAATGCAGAGAAAGGTTGATCTAAAAATAAAGAGGTAGAGCTGTAGAGCACTGTGGTCGGTTGGTAGTTGAACGCATGCAATCTGTCTATACATGCATCTTAAATAATCTTTATTAATTAATTGCAAAATTAAATATATAGGGTTTAAATTATTCCTTTATTTTCAATTAAGATATTTTTATAAAATAATAATATTTTATTTTTAATGTAACAGTAATTAACTTAATCAATATAACAGTAGAAATAAACGAGTAATTTTATTGTTTAGGAAAAAATATATATCATTTGTAAATAAAATTCTAATTTTATAATGCATGTACAAAAATTGGAATAGAGAGGTTATACATACGTGTATATCAATGTTAACTAGCACTGGTACAAAATAAATCAATAATTTTTTAAAACATAAATCGTATTTAATTAATTTGACTATTAATTGGACCACACATATAATTGATTCAACCACAATCATAAAAGAAAACCTTTAATGATCAATATATTAAGTTTAACATTAAAGTTGTACCAAAATGCACACGTTGAAGAATAGAATAATATTGAAATGGTTTAATTTACACACTTTCTCTGTCTATAGCACTGTTGTAAGAATCGGACCGGATCGGATGGTTCGACCGGTTCAACCGCCAACCGAATACAAAGGCGAGTCGGTTGGACCAAAAAATTGTTTTTTTATAGTTGGGCCGAATTTAACCGGGGTCCAACCGCTCAACCGAGTTGGACCGTCCAACCGGTCCAATTTTTTTAAAAAAAAAAAATTAAAAAAAAAAAGATAAAAAAAGAAATTAGAGAAATCTTAAAAATTAAAATTAGAAAAGTCTTGAAAATTAAAATTTAAAAGTCATGATTATCAAAAATTTCATATTTGGTTTGATTAAGTTCTTTCAGAGTTTGACAAGTCTTGAAAATTAAAACTTTATAGTCTATACTCAATAATATTGTTAAGAAAATTAAAGTTCAGTGCAAAATTAATTTGAATTATTAATGAAACCACCCATTTTATATTTTTCAGTGTTCCTGAAAATTAAAGTTTGGATATGTTATGATTAATTGGCTCTCTAGACTCTAGCTAATTATAATTTGATCAGGTATATATATATATATATAATTATAAAATAGAGTTTTTGAAGTTTTCTTTTGGAGTTGGTATATATATATATATATATATATATATATATATATATATATATATATGACTCAGTATATGGGATTACATTTTCTTGCAAAAGCAGTACCGTCAATTGACTTCGTAGACTCAGATATTATATTGTTCATCAAATGAATAAGTTAGCACATTTAAATAATGCTGTTTATTTCTTTCTATATAACTTTAAACAAAATTTAAAAAAAATTACATATATATATATATATATATATATATATATATATATATATATATATATATATATATATATATATGCTCATCATAATTTAATCTGTGTGCTTCTAAAAGTCATTATTTCATTTGAGTTTTTTCCCAAATAGGAGAGTATTAATTCCTTTTTATACACATACAAATGGTAAATTATACCAAAAATATAACATATTATATATATCTAAACTTTTATTTATAATAAATCATGCATGTTCCTTAAAGTATAAAAAAAAGTTCTGAAATGATTAAGTTATATGGTTAATTTTAACGAACAAGCTCCTAATTTTATGTGATATTAGAGAAAATGAAGAAAATGACGCGTATTAGATTAACTTTGAGTATTGAGATTCATTAAAATTAATCATAACTTAACAATTTTATAATTTTGTATATTAGAAGACTGATTTATTATATATGAAAGTTTATGTGGGTAACATATGTTATTTAAGTATAATTTATATAGGAGATAAAAATGATAAATGCTATTTAACTTCCCTATACGGTTTCACATAAACTTATATAGTTGATATATAGAGTTTAATTTTTTTTTTTTTTTTTTTGGATAGAAGAGTTTAAAATATTTTAATCATATGAAATTAACCAATTGCCAAATATTTGATTATTTCACTACTTCAATCATTTTAAAATGTAAAGCCTATATTTGTACGTAATTATAAATTACAATTACCTGGCCTACAGATTATTGACTTAATATAGGTTTTTTTCCCTCCCTTTTCTCTCTATCTCTCTTCTAGAAACAACATTTTGAAGAGGTAAAATGCTATTTTTGACAGCAAGAAATTGAACTTAATTTCTCAAATTATACCTAGTTCTTTTTCTTGCTGACTTCAAAAATTTCACATAAAACCATATTTTATCTTTCGTGTGTGTAAATATACAATAAGGAAAAGAATATATAAAATAAATTTTATATATATATATATATATATATATATATATATATATGAATAGGAGTAATATTACTGTAATTAATCATCAATAATCTAATAAATTAAATAAACATAGTAAACTATTATTCTATATGTTTAATAATATATTATGTCATAATTGAAACTTTTGACCACGTTGAGTTTAAATCATCTCGTGATTAAAATTTTAAGTATAGTAATTAACCAATTTAATAAGATGTGAAGATCAATATATCTATATTAATGAAGAAAAATTATTGGATGTAAAAAACAAAGCTAAGGGGTGACTGGGTATATTGGATTATTGGTTGTGTGTTTCCAACACAAATGATCAGGTTGAAATGGTAGTGACCCATTCATGCATATATACACCAAGTCAATTACCCACGAATTAAATCCTTAATTTTAATTGTATTCTTGATTAGTTAATAATTATATATATTAGTGTATCAATTCTGAATGTCTTTAATTAATTTCTTTCTCTCGCAATCTCATTATTCCTCTTTGTGGATAAAAGTTCAATGGTACCATACTATTAAAGTTCAATACATCCTTCCAATCATGTAGAACCATTTGTTAAAATTAATATAAATTCACGTTAATAAAGACCTATCTTAAATAGTTTAGAAACTAACTAATTGAAAAGATATACTCCGTCTTTGCATGTCTCATTCATTCTCACCCAACGTCGTCCTTTGGGCTTTGAAATTAATTAAGTGGAATCTTGGACCACTAATATGCTTGCACATATCAAATTAGGAGAGCATAACTATAAACTAAATTAACCTTAACTTTTCAAGAAACCCCCTTCTTCTTTTTGAGACTTATTAGATTGAAAGAAAAATGATCAATATTCCATTTTGGTTCTTTATTTTTAATTATTATTTTTTTTATATTGATCCTTTGTATTTTAAAAATTTTAAATCAGTAATCTCCTTTGGACAATATTTCTCTTCAATAAATCTTATAGACATTTAGGATCGGACTTAAGAGTAATTAGTTAAATAGTTATGAGTAATTGAAACTATTTGCAACCAATACAATAATTAATCTCATGAATTGGTCTCTGCTTATCTTTTTCTAAATATTATTGCTATTAATTAATATTGCATCATGTAGTTTTGGGAAGTGTGTGTCTCATTGATATGATCATCTAAAATAAATAACGAGTAAAATATTATTTCTATAGTTCTCATTTGTTTTGAGAAATTACACTTCCTTTATTTGAGAAATAAAAAATGTACATTTTAATTGATTTTGATCAAAATATCTTTATATTTATTATTTAAATAATTAAATATATTTGACTAATATAAAAAAAATTATTTCAAAAACATTAAAACAAAATAGATACTTATTTGTAACTCATAATAAATAATAGTAAAATAATAATTTCTAAAAGAATGTTCTTTTTTATGATATTTTTTTGTTGAAACTAGAAGATCCACTGTTGAGCATTATTACTAATCTGTTCTCGTAGGCACATTAATGGATGTGACAAAATTATAATTATTTCATACCTTTAATAATGTTTTTAAGGACATTTTAATCCTAGCGAAATTGGATATTTTTTTTAATCATTTAAGAGATGAGAGTATTAGTTAAAAAAAAGTGTAATTTAATTTTGACATCTCTAAAAAAAATAAAAGTCATAAATAAAAGAACCAATCAACTCAATGAAGCAAACAATTTCCCAATAATATTCCTTTAACTTGGGCTTTTTTGCCGCCTTGTGCATCATTGAATATATAGTTTGCTTTCATCCAATATAAAGCAAAGTGGGAATGGAATGTCAACTAATTTTATGGGTCAAATTAAGCCTCAAAGCCATCTATATATAAATAACTTTGTTACCATAATGAATTTTCTCCACCATACACACACACACACACACACACACACACACACACACACACACACACACACACACACACACATATATATATATATATATATATATACTTGAAGCTTCGCATGCACCTACGTGCATACATGTAATTTATTTCTTAAATTTTTTTAAAAATACAATATAAAATAGTTATTATATTTTAAAATTTGTAAATAGAATTTTTATCATAATTTTAAATAAAAAAATTTTTAAAAAAAATGAGAAGTTATGCACTTTTCTATTTTTTTAGTAACCACCTATCATACTTGATTATTTATTGGGAAGTTGAGGGAGAAGTTATTTTTTTGGTGTCACACTTTGGTTTTATGACACCAAAAAGTTCAAAGCCATATATATATATAGATATATATATATATTCTTTTTTTTTCATACCAAGATTTATCTTTTTGTTGAATATATAGTTTGTAATATATATAGATGTGTAAAAATCTCATAGTTGAATAAAAGAGAAGATTCTTCTTGATATATTAATAAAGTTTGAATAATATGTTTTAATCAAATTAATAAAGTTATCAACAACTCTAATTTACACACACAAAAATTATTGTATAAAAATCTGTGTAGCTCATATATAATTATAATTGAACATATGATAGATTTTTATTAAAAATAAAAACATGCATATGATAGACTTTATAATTAATTATGAATAGAAAGAGAATAGATCCTCTAAAATAACATAAATGTGAAGTTCGTGAAATATAATAGAGATATGTAGGAAGGAAAAAAAATATAATGGAGTCATATAATAATGATATTCTTGAATGGATTATGGGCTAATTTTCTTTTAATCTCTCCCATACTTTATGAACTTTATATCTCTCCTCTATTTTAAATAATATTCTTCCAAATTATATATATATATATATATGGCACATTATTTTTGATTTCCGTAAAATGTGGGCACTTTTTTTAGTGAAGATTTAAACTCAAGTTCATAATGTTCTAAGGGATTAGTCATTTTCAAGAGACCAAACTCTATTTAAATTATTAAATATAACTATATTAAGTGTAATTTAGCTATTAATACAATTTATTCTTTAACACAAAGAGGGTGGCAATTCATTACAAGTAAATAGAGAACCAAAATAAGAAAAATGGTAAGAATGGGCCGGAAGCACATAGTTATGGGCCCAAAATAAAAGATTAAAAAAAAAAAATTAGAAGATTGAAATTAAATAGATGCATCAAATTTGTGTGTGGATCCTAATTGCTGAGTTTCAATAGCAAAACAAAAAGAAGATTTTGCCGTCAAATTCAGATTTCAGATTGCTCTTTGTAACTCTAACCCCTTTTTTTTCCTTATATATATAGTGAATTTCCTCTTTTTCTTTTCCATTCATTTTTTTTTTAAATTTTGTATGGATATTTTTTTATATATATATCAAGCACTCAATAATAAAATTTCATATATGAGGTTTAGGTTATATTTAATTGAAAATTTGTAAACAGTGAAACTGATGTATGAAAAGTTTGTGGTTGAGTGAATTAAGGCCAGCCCAATTTCTTTTGTTCATGAACTCATGATCAAGGTTGAGGGAGATTAGAAAAATGGGCTTTACAACTTGAAGCCCAAATCATAGTCAGGCCCATAATAATAAAAATAAATTGTTTTTGATTGGTGGAATATTTGATATTTTAAAGTTTGCAACAATTTAATAAAACTAATAATTTGTAGACAAAAGTATCTTTTTGGTCCCTATATTATAAGGTCTCTAAACTTTGTTTGTTGTCTATTACATTCATAAACTTTCAATTCACAAGTAAATTTTCCATAGAGATCTTCTTTATAAATGAAAGAAGAAGATCTTCATAAAAGAAAAAAATTAACGAATATTTGACTGGATAGGCTAGGGTTTTTGTTCCTCCTCTCAATAATTTAGATATACAAATATCAAGCAATTTTATGACCATAATTAATTTTGGGCCTATTTGATTGAATTTTCAAAGTACCATCATGATTGATGCAGAAACAAACAATTATTTGTTAGTCATATAATATTAAATTCAATTATAGACAAATGCATGGGTATGAGGTTGTCGGAACCTATGTTATTGTAATATAAATATATAATATATATGTCATATAAATTAATATAAATAAAGTTGATTACAGTAATAAATAGTTTGATATTACTTAAACAAAATTTTAAATTGGAGACTATGTGAATATAATAATAAAATTGATAAAACTTTAAGAATTTACTCCATTTAATCTAATGATATGAAATAAAAATATTTTTTCAACAATAATATCATATTATCTTGAAATAATCCAAACATCTCATCCTACGTGATAGCTATAAAACGAATACAATGAACAATCGTACAATATGGACCAATGTCATGGGCCCAATGAGGCCCAAATATGTGTTATCAATTTGCTTCTGTCCATTTTTAAGGGCACTTTATTAAGAAAGATTAAGGATAAGCAAATATAAATAAAACCACACATATATAGGAGTAGATGTTCAGTGGTACGGTAGTACTGAACTTCAGTACATCCTTCCAATCATTTGATCTCTAAACCACTCAAGGTGGGCCCTAATTAATATGAGTTTTTATTAATATTAACAAATGGCACTACATGATTGGAGGGATGCACTGAAGTTCAGTGCTACGGTACCATTGAACTTTTATCCCGCATCCATCCATCAATATTAAAAAAATTATAATGAAAATAATATAAAGTGACTGATTGATGGATTAATGTCTGGAACAGCTTTATACATGGGAGGGCCAATTTCCAAAACCATATATATAATAATTATTATAATTTAATTTAATTAATTAATTGATGATGATGGCTAGCTAACTTGCTTTAAATAGAAACATATAGGACCCTGATTTGATCTCTAATGTAATAATCCTAAAACAATAATAATGAGATTCCAAGCAAATCATTCACTTCAAAATCCTTGGCTAAATTATTACTTCTTTATATATATTTTTAATTTGATAACCATATGGTTTTTTGAAAAATTTTAAAATAAAATAGAATAATTTGCTTAACTGAAAATAAATATTATTAAAATGTTAATAAAATATAATTTTGATAAGAAACAATTAATACAATTTGAAGAAATTGCAATAAAATAATTGATGGTTGAATTCAAGAGAGTGGTCTAGCTTGGTAATTAGGTAGTTAAGGCTCATTAATAATTATTTTGGGCATTGAGAAACAATGAAGTGCATAGTGGTATTCACTGTCATGATTGAAACCCTATCAACCCCACCACCTCATCAACTAATGCCTATTTCCCACAGTTGCACCATATATAGCCACACACAAACTAGTCATGGGCCATGCTTCAATTATATTCATAAAATCTTCCTATATATATACACACACACACACATTTTAATGAGATCGATAAGTGTTTAATATTTTTTTAAAAAAATATTGGTTTTTTTACATGCATATATTAAAGAGGATATTTAAGATTCAATGAGATCAAACATTAATTTATCACGTTATAAAGAACTAACACATTATATATGCTAGATCCAACCCGTCGATAAGTATATGTAATATTTGAATCGTTGAGTTATAAGAGAACCAGTTAAAATGTACATAACTTTTTGAATTAAACTATAGGTGATCATGTGCTTATATATAACGACCCTCAACTATAGAAGTTAACATAGAATACTTTCAAATTTCGTAATTTATGCCAACAAAAAAACTCTCTATTGATTTTTCTATAAAAAAATCTTAACAGAAGATGAACATATCAAATTATTTATTGATTTTATGCACAAATCATAAAGTTTTGTCTGCAAAATGGGTGGGTTGAGTGGATTTGAGTTGGGTCAAATTTGAGTTAGGTCATAAATGAGTTGGGTCATAAATTGGTCAACTTTTAAAAGGGTTATATGGGTCATGACCCATTAATTATGGGTCAAACCCACATAACCCACCAACCCATTTATTTTCCTTTGTTGTTTTATTTGATTTATTTTAATTAATTTGGCCTACCAATCATTCTACTTTATATTTATATCAATAAAGATAATAAAAATTAAAACCACTAGACAAAGAGTATAAAGTTCAATACTGATACAATTCTCCACCAGACATAAGAAACAATAAAAATCAAATCCTACAACTACTTGTCAAAAATTACTGATTTCTCTTGGAAATCTAACTCCAAGAAAGTTAGCATGAAAACATGCTTTCAAAAAAATAACCAATACTTTTGTTATATAATTAAAATTGGGGTTTGCTAAGCAAGAACAGTAGTTAATGAGGCATTTAATGAGGTTGAATAGTGGAAAAATGTCTAAAAATCACAATTTGTAATAAATGTGTTTTTTATTTTTTCTTAAAAACATAAGTGTCCTTCACTTACTTTTTAATAAACACTTATATAAATCTCTATCACTTAATTTTTAATTATTATAGTAATTATTTTTATTCATATTTATCACTCTAATTTATTATTTACTTATATTTTTTATTTTTTATTTTTTATTTATTATTACTGCAGTTATCCTATTTTTTTAAAGTTTTTATATGTAACTTAAAAATGCCTAAATGATATTATTATGTGATTTCAAAATTTATACGAAAAAAATAAATGTCACAAATAAAACAAAATTTATTATGTAATTTAAAAATTGAATAGATTTAGGATAAGTGCAGTAATATAAATTAAAAATAAAATAATATAGTTCTTCAAAAAAAAAAATTTGGGCAGAAATGCAATTATTATAAAAATTGGGGTCAAAATGTAATTTCCAAAAATTTGAAAATGAGGTCAGAATGTAATTTTGAAAAGTTTCTATGACTTAAATTGAAATGGAATAACTAAAATGCAATTTGGGCCAAAAATGTGATTATGACAAAAATTAGGGTCAAACTGTAATTTTGGAAATTTTAGAATAAGGGAGAAATATGAATATGAAAATTTTCTGGGTCAAAAATCAAAGAAAGAATGAAAATCGGGACTAAAATGCAACTTTGGACAAAACTATAATTTTAAAAAGTTGAAACCATGAGAAAAATGAAAATAAAAAATAAATTAAATGGGTTAATGGCTTAACCGTGGGTTTTACCCAACACAACCCATATTTACATGGGTCAATTCTGACCCGATCCACATGACCCATTTATTAATTGGGTTGGGTTGGATTGGGTCAAAATATAGTTGAGCCGGATTGGATTAATGAGTTTGGGTCAAAATTAACAGCCCTAGTCACTACTATCCTATTTATAAGATTTTGAATGAAAAAGTTAACTATTAATATTTTTTCAAAAGAAGTTGATATTCTGGCCAAAAAAAAAAAAAGAAGAAGAAGAAGTTGATATTGGAAGCATATATAAGTTTGTTGTGCTTTATTAGTTCATTAATTCTTGTACAATTTTGCAAGTTGTTGGCAAGCAGCTAGGTCCACCAGTACTGAGGCACGCATGTAGTAGGCTATCAATATTAATCTGGTTATTATTTTTTTTTTTGTCAAATTTTTTCATCATAAAATACTTATTTTATAATTTAAATTAAAATAAAGTATACGATGTTATGAGATTAGATGAAAGTGAGAAAATAAAAATAATTGATATGATAATTATGAGAAGAGTGAGGAAGTAAATAATTTTTTACTATTTAATTATTCTTTTAAAATCATTATAATAAAAACTTTATATTATGTTTTAAAAATAAATAACATATAAGAATGTGTATATAAAACCTCTAACAATTGTCTATATGAATGAACCTCATTGGTTGATCTATGTTTTCCTTACTTTTATTTAAAAAAAAAAACTCATTTTCTCTCCTATTACGGGAAAGAGAAAGACATATGGGAATTCGACCTTTTGAGTATAACCCTTATGATATGAGATATCTATGATTGTTCTCCTAGTAAATAAATAAAAATAGCATTAAGATAAGGCACTCTATTCAATTAAGTACTAATGTATTATTAAACTGGGTGTTAGTTGTATGCTATTAGAGAAATAAATAGAGATCTAACTTAAAAGATTATTGCTCATATTTTTAAATCACAAATAATTTTATATGTACTAATCACAATTTTTAACTAAGTTTGAGTATCAGGAGATCTCTTTAAGAACAAGTTTTCTCTATATATACGAGTTGCTGGCAATTTAATTGATTGTAGTTTATATATTTACATTTGAAAATGACATTATACACTAATATACCCTTGCTTCTGACCTTGTACTCTAAGGTACAGCATAGGATTCCCTCTCGACACTATAACAACCTTTGATCCATTATTTAGCTTTACTTTCATATAGAATAGGAGTGGGTGGGTCGTCTATATAATGCAACTTGTTGCATTATGTAATGGATATGTGATAGAATTAGTGTCATTGATGGCTGAAATTGTATTGCATCTCAAGTCATCCTACCCACGTGTCACAATCCTATTAACTGAAATTACATTGCATACATACAATAAATTGCATCATAAAGTGACCTAGATAATAGAATTTGTATAAATTATATATGTCCATTATATATTAATTAACTATGATTAAGGTTTTTACTTTTTAATTAACTGAGGAACATATGCATGAAGATATATATATATACACACACGATTATACACATCGCGTCTTGTCTGATATATACAAATTAAAAACCTGTAGGCTGTAGGTAGAATTAAAATAGCATATGCTTTAATTTTAACCCAAAAATTAATTAAAATCATATGCAGTTTAATTATAACTTTACTATGAAATTAAAAACATTATTTAATTTCTATTACAATTAATTATACATAGAAAAGGTATGATAATTATAATATCATGCATGAACACAATATAAAAAGCATACATATATATATATATATATATATATATATATATATATATATATATATATATATATATATATATATATATTCTTGTAAATGTAACAAACATTTAAAAAAAAGATCAAAAGTCGCATTTCCTCTTCATAGGTTTATATAGACATTTATCAAACTATATAGCCAAGCTAGCTAGCTGTGGTTTTTGGCTTTTTGTCATTTAATATTACATATTTATCGTAAACAAGAAATGGAATATTGTATAATGATGAAGTATAGTTAGGTCAGAACTTAGAATAATGATTGGCATTGAAGAAAGTTTTATGTTATAGATAGAAATGTCCCACGGGTTGGATTTAGTAGAAGGGATTGGTCCCTCACAACGTGAAAAATTCAAGTTCGAATTATCACTGAAAGATATGCTCACATTTAATGTCCGACAGTTACTCAAACAAAATTACTTCTAATATATAGAAGGATACGTGTGGAGAAAAAAAAAATTGTCCCTTCAAGTGTCACAGGAGCTTTTATTTGTAATGACTAAAATAAGTATGGTAGATAAAAAATAAATGCATGCATAACCCAGACAAGAGGGAATTAAAAGTGGACAAATTAAATAATTAATTTGAGCCCCTTTTCAAGTTCTCAAGGGATAGATTCCCCTTTAGTTATTTAATTAATTAATTATTATCATAAGTTAATTAATAATAATATTAAAAATACTTAATTAATTAAAGTGGTATAATTTGCATGATTAGAAGGAATAATCATTGTTGAGTAAATAATTAAAATGAAAGGGAATCTATCGATCTCTAGACTAGCTAGTTTAAACAAATTGAAGATTAAAAATTCTATTTTGGGTTACAATTAAAAATCTTTGGTTTGATTTTTAATGTGGCGGTTAATTAGCCAAAAAAAAAACAATTTTAGCATCAATCACTACAAAAATAAATAAATATTTTAACAACTTATATTTTAACAGTCATTATTAATTATTGAAAGAATAATTATTTTTTAATAATTAAACTTAATTTGACTGTCGAAATAAGTACTTTTTTCAACAATTAAATTTTAATTGTTAAAATATATAATTGAAAAAAGTCAATGATATATAATATTTTCGACGATCAACAATTGTCAATAATAATATTTTATATAGTACATTTGTCAACGACGATCGTAGAAAAATACTATTAAAAAAAGTATTATAAAAAATGTATCATCGACAATTATTGATCGTCAAAAATATTATTATTATTATTTCAATAATTTATTTTGATAATCAAAATTTAATTGTTAAAAAAAATTCAACAATTAAATGACAGTCAAATTATAGACTCTTGAAAATATTCATTTTTTTTAAGGATGATCAAAATTCCCATATTATATGATGAGTTGGGGACGGGAATAATGATACCCACCTAGACATAGATATGCTCTATATAACTTATTTAAACAATATTTTATATTATAATTAAATACATATATATAATTTATTATATTAAAACAAATATATATATATATATATATATATATATATATATATATATATTTGATCATTATTATTATTATATGTAGGGAGATGACAGGATTTATATGATTCGATCCGACCCAAAGACGAAAGAAAAATCAAAAATAAATCCAAGAAAAACATTAATATTGTGGAAGCTATTAACATGGACGTCATCGCTTCGTGTGACATCCGATGATTGTTATCTTGGTGTCGTTTTGAGTCATCACTCGACTCGATCGGACTCACCCATGAGCAGATATTTAGTTCTAAAGAATCTAACATATCCAACATTATATTTTGAAAATTATTAAATGTTTGTTAATTAAGTTTATAAGAATAAATTTATTAAGATTTTATATTGAATATGTATTAATATTCAAAAGGCCCAAATTGAAAATACTCGTTCATGTCTAGGTATAAGTCCAGGGACTATAGTATTAGACCCATGATCATCCATATTTTTCTTGTGGTGAATTAATTAAAGTTAAAATATTCTGGTGCAATAATTTTTAACGTTAGTCCTGAAACACGAGCTAATCATTTTAGTATCATTCATAACTCATAACCAACACTTCACTAATGTGAGATATATTTCTAGCTAGTACTTTAGTTAAATAGTATGTAGTGCTACTGAAAATTTTAATATTATTAATTATTGCTTAAATTTTAATTTGATATATTTTATTAAAAAATTAAATTACTTGTCAAAACATTAACAAATACAATATAATATCAAATGCTTAATATTAGAGTGACATATATATTTTTCTACAAAAAAAAAAACTTAATATTAGACCACAACTGTAAATAGGCTTAATTTTTTTTTATGGATGTAAATAGGCTTATTAATATGATATATATACTACTATATATATAATCAATCAATTAATGGGTCCGGAATGAATATTCAATTGTTGTGTCATGTGTGTTCCATATCAATAAGACAAAAAACAAACGTGTTTTTATCTTATAGCGGAGGAATTGAAGAAACATATTAATGATATTTTTAAAATTTAAAATTAAAATTACATATGACTTCCATCAATTTAGTACCCCATATAAATATATATAGTTCCATAAAAAAAATATGGCAATATATACTTACATGCATGTATATTAATATTTATTATATTAATTAGACATATATATATCATATATATATATATCTATATATCTATCTATATATATATAACTTTGGAGTTTTTGGTGTCACACAAGCAAAGTGTGACACCAAAAAAATAACTTCCCCCTCAACTTTCCAATAAATAACCAACTTCTCAATAAATAACTTCCTAATAAATAATTTCTCATTATTTAATATATTATTTAAAAATAGTAATATTATATTTAAAATTTAAAAAATTAATTATTTAATTATTATTTTAAAATATAATAATAATTATTATATATTATATTTTTGAAAAGTTAAAAAATAAATTACATGCACGTATGTGTATGCGAAGCCTCTAGTATATATATCTATATATATATGGCTTTGGAGTTTTTGGTGTCACACAAGCAAAGTGTGACACCAAAAAAATAACTTCCCCCTCAACATCTCAATAAATAACTAACTTTCCACAAAATAGATATATTTTATAATTAAAAAATACAAAAATATAATATGATTGGAGGATGTAGGAGAGAGAAAACAAGCATAACTTCTTAGTTTTTTTAATTTTAAATTATGATAACAATTTTATTTAAAAATTTAAAAATTATCAAATTTTTAATTTTTAATGATTTTAAAATATAATAACTATTTTATATTATATTTTCAAAAAAAATTAAAAATAAATTACATGTATGCACGTAGGTGCATGCGAAGCCTCTAGTATATATATATGGCTTTGGAGTTTTTGGTGTCACACAAGCAAAGTGTGACACCAAAAAAATAACTACTCTAACATACAAGCATTATGGATAGTTACTAAAAAAGTGGAGAAGTTCTTAACTTCCCATTACTTCATTTAAAAATATAACAATTTTATTTAAAAATTAAAAAATAAAAAATATTATAATTTGATATTATTTTGAAATATCATTATTATTTTATATAAAATTCTTAAAAAATAAAAAATAAATTGCATGCACGTATGTGCATGCGAAGTATATCTATATCTATATCTATATATATATGGCTTTAGACTTTTTGATGTCACACAACCAAAGTGTGACACCAAAAAAATAACTTCCTCTTCAACTTCCCAATAAATAACCAACTTCTAATCAAATAGCTATATTTTATAATTAAAAGATACAAAAAAATAATATGATTGGAAGATGTGGGAGAAAGAAAACAAGTATGATAGGTGGTTACTAATAAAATGGATAAGTGCATAACTTCTCATTTTTTAAATTTTTTATTTTAAATTATGATAAAAATTTTGTTTAAAAATTTTAAAATTATCAAATATTTATTTTTTAATGATTTTAAAATATAATAACTATTTTATATTATATTTTTTAAAAATTTAAGAACAAATTACATGTATGCACATCTTCCAATCAAATATTTAATCACGTGCATACATGTAATTTATTTTTAAAATTTTTTAAAATATAAGAATAAATTACATGTGTGCACATAGGTACATGTGTGCACTCTAGTATATATATATTTTTAATTTTTAATGATTTTAAATATAATATAAAATTTTAAAATATTTAATTTTTAATGATTTTAAATATAATATAAAAATGTGTGTGTGTGTATGTGTGATGTTATCAGTTATAAGGCATCTTATTCATCATTATATTGAACTAGTTAATCATTATATTGAAAAAATGGATCCCAATCATATATTAACGACACATGTTATGCCTAGTCAACAAAAATCGTTAACAATTTTAACGGTGTTAGTGAAAATGACAAGATTGTCCAAAAATTAAAATGTTAAGAACATATTTGATCGCAATAAAACATTTGGGGCATATTTGACTGAAGACGTAAATGCTGAAGTACCAAAAATACTTTACCCTTTAAATATATATTAACCGTGGCATATATCTATGTTCTAGCTAGTGAGATAAGTTAGTCCTTCATTGACTCACAAGTGAACTAATGTTTGAATATGCGTTGTTCTTTTATATATATAAAATATATGTGTTGTTTTTTTTTTTGATGAAAATATATATGTGTTGTTCACATTTAATATTTGAAAATATTTCAAACAAAATTATCTTTAATATATATATAATACTTGTGAAAAATTAAAAAATATATATTTTTAAAATGGATTCTTTGAAATATTATATTTTGAAAATTATTTATGTCTGAACTAAAAAAACTGTTTAGTTTGAATGAAACTTTTAAAGCACATAATTCTTTATTACTTTTGATTGGTGCATTTAAAATTTCATTCTTAAAAGGATTGAATCCAAAATAATAAGAAATCATATGGGTACTGTATTATACTAATTAATTACTTAATATAATTAACATATAATTTCTTGGATTGAAACTTGCCAAATTAAATCAATTTTCATAGATCCAAATTAACTCACTTTAATTTCAGATTCAAGGCTCTCAAATTCAAAGAGGGAAAGAGAGATGAAAAACGAAATTAATTATAAGGATGAAAAGCAATAATTTAACCTTAAAATTATATTTGTCTTATTATCTGTGAAGAAAATAATATGATGATATGCACGTGCCTTATAAGAAAGGAAAAGAAATGCATTTGCTTTTGCTTTGCTTGCACATTTTAGGCATAGTTGTGTCTTCTTATATATGGAAGAGTGGTCCTAATTAATTGCCTTCATGTGGGTTTCCATAAATATTTGTTTTTTACCTTCTAGTATATATATCATACATTTTTTGTATTAATTTATAATATGAATCAGACTCACTATTTAAATAATTTTGTATAAAAGAGTGATAATAACATCACATGACATAATCTTTTATGATCTATAATTAATAAATGAAAATTTATTTATCTTGATCAATTTTATATATATCATCAATCATATATTCATTTATGTGGATAAAGTAATTAGTATAATAACTCTAGTCAAAATATGATTATTGGACTGACAAATAAACTTAGATGAAATAAAAGTTTTTTAAATGTCCAAAATAAGCATATAAACATTTTGAAGTTGTATATATATATATATAGAACTAAATTGATTAACTTTGCACACATGCACCATATAGTACACAATTCCTTAGAGACTCCTTGATTTTCTGTTGATAGTAATACGAAACATTTCGTTAGGGAATAAATTGTATGGAATAGCGAAGATAAATGACAAATTTTCTTTTAAAAAAAAGAGAGAGATCAATTGAAACATCTTGCCAAAAATTAATAAGAGGGGTAAACATTTATAAAAAAAAGGGTAAACATTTAATTTTGACCATTTTATGATATTTATATCACGAGTAGATGTTTAGTGGTACGGTAGTACTGAACTTCAGTACATTTCTCCAATCAGTTGGTTCTTAAACCATTCAAGGTAGGTCCTTATTAATGTGAATTTATATTAATATTAACAAATTGTTCTACATGATTAGAGGAATGTACTAAACTTCAGTAATATGGTACCACTAAACTTTTATCCCTATATCACCTTATTTATAAATTATACTATAATATAATAAATTGAACATTATATAAAATGCGTATATACCCATTTTTTGGCTAGAGTAGAGATGGCACTGCTACGTGTGGGATGGGGAGTGATTTTTCCATCTCTATCCCCCCCCCCCTAAAACCTCTCCCGTCGAGAGTTTCTCTTTCATCCCCATTCCTCGCCTCCCTGCGTGGATCTCCATATATATTTTAAAAAAAATTTAAAAATATATATATAAATATGAGTATATTTAATTTTAATAAAAAATAAATCATAAAATTAAATAAAAAATACTATATTAAATAAATTTAATTAAAAAACATCAACAAGCACATATTTTAGATATATTAAAATATAAAAATTAATAATATATATATATATATATATATATTAAAAATAATAATATAAAATGAAATTGTATAATTACTTTTTGAGGACGGGGAGCTCGCGAGGTGGGGGACATACTCCCCGTCCCTGTCCCCAAATTAACTTCAGGGATTATTTTTTTTAATCCCTATCCATTGGAAAAAAAATTTCGTATATGGGGCCCCGCAGGGATCTCCAAATGATGAGAATTTTTGCTATCTTAGTCTAAAGTAAACCTAATGATTAATCCCTTGTAGGCATTGTAGGACACATTATTACTGGAAACGATTCTCCTAACAGATAATATTTCATTCTCATCCCTAAAGCCGAGAGGTAATGATTAATGAAACAAATTTTTCATTATCCATGTAATACCACGGTTAAATAAAATCATCATTCATCATTATTGTACATTACAAATGTATACATAGAACATTAAATTTAAGCAAATGTACACATTATTGTGGGACAGCTTATCTTTTCACCACTAGTTCAAAAAGAAAAAAAGCTAGAGAATCCCTTTAGAATCCACAAAATACAATCATTATTTGAGGTGGAGAGAGATATAGTGGATCCAAAATTACCCATAAAATATAGGCATGAAGAAGAAGCAAGAGAAGAACTAAATAGTTTCATTTAGTACCAAAAAGAAATACCATATGCCTTATGCCTACACTACAATATGCTCAATCTCTTATTTCATGTACATATCTATCTGGAAACCATGATATCACATGCACAACACTAGCTAGCCTTAATTTCTTCTCTCTGTTGCCCTCATACATATATATATTATATACAGGTAAGATTCTGATTCTGATTCTGCAAATATTAAATTAAAATGGACCACCTTATATATATAATACATTATAATATAATATATACATATATAATTAATTAATTAATTAATTAATAATATTTTTGTATGATAATAATATATATGACTGACACAAATAAACACAGATGTGTGGCAGTATATGTGGTTTGTGTTTTGTTTAGGGCTGTCCTTTCTTTCTTCCTATAAATCATTCCAACTTGTAAACATTTATTTTGTCTTCATTTTACTAAATAATTGTGATTTCCTAAGATGTGGGATTATTTTATGGCCCATTTCCATTATGAGCCGCCAATACCTTTTTTTTTTTTTTACTTTTTAATTTTATTTACTATGATACTATCCATGTTAATATATAGATCTGATTTTGGTGAGTTGGATTTTACACAGCTTTATTTTATTATATGAAATTTTGTTTAATTTTATGTTTGTTTAAAAAAACCAATAAAAGTCTGCAGAATCAAGATTCAATCACAAATTCTTAATTAATCTAATAATATCTCACTTTAAGAGATTTCCGATCAGTTCTAGATGAATATTTTTCAGCAAAATTAATACTTGTGTAATTAAAATAGTAAAAATGGTAAATAAGAGTTTAGTTTTCTTCATTATAAAATTTCAATTTCATCTCTTATTTTTATTAACTAACTAATACAATGGCATTACCTATCAAAACATAACACAGTCATTACAAATAAAAATAATTAATTAATATCGTTTCTTAATAAATAATATTAATAGTTGATAACATTATTTATTAATATCGTTATTTGAATTAATATCATTTGTTAATAAATTTTTCAACACAATCTTTAGCGTTAATTATGAAAATAACGCTAAATACTTTAACATCCATTATAATTATTACTAAAAATATTTTATAATTTATGATAAAGTTAATTTTTTTAGTAGTGAATTATATATGAAGCAAGGGAAAATATTTCTGTCAAAATGTAATTAAATTGATAGAAGAATTTAGATTTTAGTTGGAGTGATAGGTACTATATTTTCCTTAAACAAGGTCTTGAGTTTGAGTCTTGTGTATGAAAAAAATCTCTGTTGAGAGAGTTCAAATCCCGTTATATAGAACCTCATCTAGCTCGAACAAGATTACTTTTAATAAAAAGATACATGTGAAAAATAAACAAAAATGATACGTGCAAATTAAAGTAGTTCTCGTACAACTTCCAAATATTTAAATACTCTTGTTTTCTGAGGTTTTAAATACTTAACTTCTTATCTATTTTTTTGTAAATTTAGCTATATATATGTTCCATATAATTAAAGAAATTTTACTTGAACATCACGTATAAGTTATAACTAATAAAATTTGGGGAGAATAAAAGATTGAATTAGTTTTAAATTTTAATAACATAAAAATGTAAGAATTGGCCAGAGTTGATAGCAAACATATATAGCATAGGATGCTTGATAGCACTATATGTAGAGTCTAACTATAGCCAGAGTTGGACCCAGGGCCCACACCTGACAGATCCAGCCATTTTCAAGTGGGGCCCAAAGCGGTCACGGTAAAATCTTGGCCCACTTACTGTCCACTCCACAATCTAAGGCCCAAATAATAAAGAAGCTCTTTGAGAAACTAACTCAATAATACAGTAATTTTTTTTCTTTTTTTCTAAAGAAAGGTAAGGTAAGGTACTAAATATTATGGATTTTTAAATTATTATATAAATTTTTAAACATATTATTAAAAACATATGCAAATACTTGTAGACATAATCCATGTAAGGCACAAGTACAAAGACTAATACCATTAAAACATGATTGACTGGCAAAAAGAAGCATTCATAAAATACATTTGAGTAAAAATTTACGGATTCGTACTGGGCCTGGGCCTGGGCCCTATGGTATAGGCAATGGCCCTATTGATGGCCTGACTTTTTTTTAAACAAAAAAATAATAAGGTAAAATTATTGAATTATTTAATAGGAATATGATAAATGATTCATTTTTTATAAAGTAAATTTAATTTAATTTTTTAACTGTTTATTATTGGTATTTAATTCTTAAAAATAACAATTCTTTTTTGGGCTATGTTACTGAAGTATAAAAAAAAAAAATCAATTTATACTATGTGCTAAATTTAGTATCTATTAATCAAATGATGATCGATGACCAAAATTATTTTTTCAGTAAATTAATAATTTGATATGAAACATTTCTATTAATTTAGTTATTGAACAATGAAATGTCTTAGTTTATTCCTTAAAAAATCAATTCTCAATCAATTTTATGTTCTAATTGACGAACAAAAAAAATTGAATTTTTCATATATAATTTGTAAATCAAAAGTGTTTGTTTTACAAATTTCACATTGTCAAAACTAAAATCACACTATTTGCATGTTTTGCTGAAGAAGATTCAATTCAATCAATCTTATTTCTAGTTAACTTTTTGTTGATCTTATTAATCAAATAACCAAATTTATTGAAAATTGATATTTTAATACCCAAATTGAAACATTTAATTTTTCAATAACTAAAAAATTTAAAAACATGTATCCTTATCACCGTAATGTTGCACATATGATAAATGATATGTATTTTCTTAACTATCACCTTTTGAGTATTTCAATTCATAGATAGATGAGAATGAAACTCCATTTATTAAAAAGTTGTCTCAAACAATAAATTTCATAGTATTCACAAAATTAGTCATCATTATCAATTAATTAAAAACACACACAAACAACTTTAATTTTGTCATCTATTCCAATGAAACAGTACATTTTTAATATAATTTTTTGTTAAAATCATTTAGTTTTTTCATGAAACGTATAGTATAAATGAAAAGGTCTGTTATTTTCTAAAACTAGTTAAAGGAATTTATATAGATATTATTTTCATGTATTTATCTACATATGAAAAGATTTGTTTTTTTTTTGTATTTTTTATTTTTAAAAACTGGGGCTAGATACTAGAACATCTTTTGATTCTATTTTATTACTTTATGTTGAAAACAGGAATTGAAACAGATTGTTTTATTTTTCTAATTTTAAGAGCCAAAAACATTTTTATAAAACAACCCTTTGTTTGGCCTGAAAAGTGAAAACTACCCTTATTGTGCTGGATTCCTTGAATTTTTCTCTATTTAAGATTAATAATTTCAATTCTTTAAAAGAACGAAGAGAATCATCATCTAAATATATTTGTCTTTTGTGAATTGAGATAGATATTTTTAGACAAATTACAAGCTGTCATTGTGAGGCCACGTGGGAGGAAATGACAGGAGAGATAGAGCAGTTGTACAGGAATCATACACGTGTTGGGTTGTGAGAGGATACACAAGAACAAAATTATACGGCAGTACCCACCTGGAGTTTGCATTTTTTTTTTTAGCCATAAATATCTTTCATCAATCTGTTTTAACAGTTTAAGCGAAGATTAATATCATTTAAGTTGAGTAAGATCACAAAGACGACAAAGCTCTTCCATCCAAATTTTAATACAATTACATTTTTAACGTCCGAACTCGAGACATTTGATTAACTAAAACAATCTCATACCGATTAATTCAAGTGCGGTGGAGTGGCATTCGCATTTGACACAGTCAAATCACGAAAACAAATTATATGTATTTGTTGTGCCATATTTTTTGTATTAATAAAGTTTAATAAATAATCTTATTTATACATTAAACATTATAATTTGAGATAAATAAAATTTAATAAATAATGCATAAATGAAATAATATAATATATATTTTTTGATTTCTCATAGGTATCTCTTTATTAGAGGCAATCTTAGTCAAACTAACTGAGGTCCCATAATAATAGTGAGGTCTCATAACAGAAATTTTTTCTTACACAAAACTCAAATTCGATATTTTTTTTATAGGAAATGAAATATATACCACTACAATTAATCACCTGTTGATAATAATAATCTAAAAACTTATGGCCCAATGTGGTAAGCCGGACCCGGACCCGCCCAATGCGGTAAGCCCTTATTACATGGCACGTTTGATTCATGGTTTTATTGATGTAATCGTAAACGTAATTTTTTTAATCTAACAAATTTCACTTTTTATAATGTAATGAAATTATATTTTTGTCCTTACTTTTTTATCAATTTTATTCTATTCCCACTTTCAACTTAAGGGTAAAATAGTAATTTCACCAACTTTTATTTCATTCACATCACATTACATTTACATTCTCTCCAATATTCCTACATTGCGGGTATGTTCTTTAGCAAGAAATGCCAAGGGAAAAGCCAATGGAAATGGTCGAGCCCATTATTTTTTTACTTTTTCATTTTCATAAACTTTTAAAAAAATATAAAATATCTATTATACCCTTCTGATTTGACACAGTTATAACCCTCTTTTCTTTTTATTATTTTAATATAAGTGGTAAAATAGTCATTTTAATACATTCTCTTTCCATTTCCATTACCAAACTTTTACTACTAAACACATCAAATGCATTCCGTTTCCATTTCCATTTTCATTTCCATTTCTATTTCTGCCTAATGAACATGCCCTTATTTCTATTTTTATTTCCTCAAACATTCCACTAACTAAACATACCATGAGTAATTCACTGGCACTCAACTGTCGTAGATTTTTAGAGTTCTCAATCGTATTCCATTGAACATAGTCATATAACTCTAATCACTTATGGCCACGGATACTCTAATACATTGAATTACATAGGCTTTTAAATCTTCAATCAAATCAAAATTTTATCCTCTATGAATGATTGGTTCCAAGAATAATTTATCACTTTGTAAATTACTCATTTTTCTATCTCTTTATACCACTCATTTTTTAAATTTAAATCGTTTTCAATATTACACAACGTGTAATAAGAAATAACTATGTAGAAATACAACAAATGTGTACTCAATCCTTGTAAACGGTTTGTACGTATTCAAGTTTTTTTGACAGTGACAATTTTGAAAAAATTTTATAGAAAGAATTGTAAAATTGAGAAGGAAAATATTATATAACAGATTAACAGTCACCAACTAATTAAAATATACTAATTATTATTTTAATATTCATTATAGTATTTAATTCCACTGCCTATTAAATCAGTCAGTCTGTAATTAAATAAACAATTTAGTTAAATAATCAGATTAATTTTTAAAATATTGTTAATGAATCAAGATGTCCAAAAGTAGTAAAAACCTTCTGAAGCCAAATGGGGGATGAAAGTCCAAAAGGGAAAACTCCATTCATTATTCAAGAAGCTTACGCCAATCCCACTCCTCTACGCGCCATTACAGTAGCGTGCTATTAACGCTACTTCATCTCTTTTTTTAAAAAAAATACTCTACTTGTTAAAAAAATGTGTTTAGAATCTTTATGTAGTTAAATTAAATTCTTCGTATAAAAAATATAAATTTTAATTTATTAAGGATGTTATTTCAACATCCTTAATCAATTAAAATTCATTATCATCAGTTCTAAAACATGAACAAAATATGTTTTAAGATAATATTATTTTTTTGTCAAATTACTCTTTTGGTCTTCAACGTTTGCACGAAGTTTAATATTGGTCATCAACGTTTCAAAAAGTTATTTTAAGTCCTTAACGTTTTTTTTTTGTCAAAATTGGTTCTTCAGCGTAACCCCGTCTGGTTTTTTTGTTAAATGTTGACATGGAAGGCTTATGTGGTACGCCCTCTCTCCTACGTATGATATTTGGATGATATGACACATCTCTCACTCCAATTCAACGAAACGACGCCGTTTTGATCACTTCTCTCTCACTCCAACTCAGCAAAATGACACCGTTTTGTGAGTTGGAGTGAGAGAGGGTGTCATATCATCCAAATATGACACGTAGGAGAGAGGATGTGCCACACAAGCCTTCCATGTTAGCATTTAACAAAAAAAAAAAACAGACGGAGTTACGCGGGAGGACCAATTTTGACAAAAAAAAACGTTGATGACCTAAAATAATTTTTTGAAACATTGAGGACCAATATTAAACTTCGTGTAAACGTTAATAACCAAAAAATAATTTAGCCTTATTTTTTATTGAAAGTCTTAAGTTTTTATTTAGACGTGTTATATTTTTTGCGTTCAATATATACAATTATTTTATTTTAATATTTTTTAAAAATTTATTGTAAACTAATTAAATGCATATTTATATATTAGATGTTTCAGTCACATGCAGGAAAGTCCATATCATTTATATTAATTTTAAAATATATCATAATGCAATAATTAATAAAATTTAAAATAATAAATTAAATATTAAAAATTTATTTAACTATTTATTATTATGTTTTTTCTTCTTACTAACTTTATTTTCTTTTACTCAACTTTTTCCATTACACGTATTTCTTATATTATATATATAATATATAATCAGAAGACCATATATATATATTAGAGGATTCACATGCACCTTCGTGCATGCAATCTATCATTAATTTTTTAAAATATAATTATTATATTTTAAAATAATATATTTCATAGTTTTTAAAACTTTAAATTAAAATTATTATCATAATTAATTAGAATTAAATGATGGGAAGTTATTTACTTCCCACTTTTTTAGTAACTACCATCAATATATGTTTTCTCTCTCCCACTATTTTCTATTATATTTTTATATATCTTAACTTCCTCACTTACCTTTCCTCCAATCAATTTTTTTTGTTATTTTTTAATTAGAAAATATGGCTATTTTGTGACCCCAATGACCAGAAGGGATCACAACCATATTATTATAGATATAGTTACAAAAGAGGTTAATGTGGATATTTAATTTGGGGAGAATGTAGTTTATACCTTAAATCTCAAATAATTACTTTGTAAAAATAAATTGAAGAATCAATACAAGTGGAATCAAATTGTGTTTGTGTACTTGTTTCTTGTAATAAAAATCAATAAAATATATTAAAACAAATCCTTGATCATTAGTTTGATTTAGGAAGTGGCATTAGTTTGGTTCTCGTATTTTTTTTATGGGCGAGTATATGATGTAACTTGTTGCATTATACAATAGATTATATGACATAATTGTAGTTATTGATGTGATTCAATTGCACTGTATAATGCAACTAAATAACAAGTGTCACAATCCTATTGGATAAAATTGCATTAGACACACCAAATTTTGAGTTTTGATGACCATGTATAATTGAGGAAATGCACACAAAATGAATCTCAAATTCAAATGAAATTCGAAATGGTGGGTCACGCCGAAGAAAAACGCTATATATACACGTCCATCCTCCTGCGTTTTGCTTATGTCCAATCCTCTTCAGCCTATGGATTCTTAGCATCGTAGTGGCTTTTTCCCCTTTGGCTTCTTCCGGAGTGGGTAGCTCAACGGCGCAACCCTACTCCGCCGTCCTTCCGCCATGGCCAAGGGTCGAAAACCGCCCATAAGCCACCGGAGTGAGCGCCTCTTGGGAAGCTACTCCTACAACCACCACCACCACAGCCATTCCTCCGCCGCCGACGCCGCCGATGCATCGGAGCTCGCCGAGGACGACGTCTGGTCCACCGTCGACGAAATCGGCGACCGCGACGTGAATAATGCCTCTCTCGGCGAGTGGCCTCCACGCGCTGCCTCGGAGAGCAGCGGCGGCGGGATTTCGATCAGAGGCCGGTTTCGGATCTCACGCGACGACCACCATCGCCGCCGCCACGTCGGCGGGCTGTCACTAGCGTTCGAAGATCCGGTGAACGAGACGGCGACGACGACGACGTCGTCGCAGAGGATTCTCCACCAGTTCCACCGGGGGCATGACAGTGTGGCTCAGCCACGTGGACACCACATGGCCACGTCAGCTCCGGTGAACGTGCCGGACTGGAGCAAGATTCTCCGAGTCGATTCCGTCGAGTCGCTCCACGAGATGGACGACGGCGATTGTGACGGCGACGAATCAGAGATGGTCCCGCCACACGAGTACTTGGCGCGTGAGTACGCGCGGGGCCGGAAGATGGCGGCAAATTCCGTTTTCGAGGGGGTGGGTCGAACATTAAAGGGTCGGGACTTGAGACGGGTTCGTGATGCGGTATGGAGTCAAACCGGGTTCGATGGGTGAGTAATAAACCAGTTCAGACCGATTTTTGCTCTCACTCAGATTCAAATGGTTCATTTTGCCAAAAAAACAAATATAGACTTAGTTTTTTTTTTTTTTGGGGTTTGAGTTTCCGGAAGACGAATCGGTTGGGTTGACTCGGGGGAAGAGAGTCTAACTCAGAGGCTAGATGTAAAAAGTGGGACATATTGGGAATTTTCTAAAATCTGATAGAAATCTCTCTTCTTGACCAGTCTAATCCCGATTTTGGATAATTTTGTATTCCAAAGTTCTGTTTGGTTAAGTGGATTCACTATTCCATGTTTACAAATTGTGATAGGATGGTTTATATGGTGAAGTGAAGCCAAGAAGTTGCCAGATATATATTTGGTATCCCCACAAAACTCACAACGAAGAGAAAGGAATTTATTATTGATTTTATAAATAAATAAATAAATAAATATTTGAATAAATTTTGAAACCTTTGAGTAAAAGAAACAAACATGAAGCACCTTGGTTGGTTGGTTCTTGTGCAAATAATGAGAATCACATAAATTCTTCTTGCAGTATACCATGACATATGACATTAGGAACTAAGATCAAATTATTTATAACAAATTCTTTTTTAGTAATACTCATAATAAAATAAAAAGATTATTTTGAGATTACTTCACTTCTTTATTGTAATTTATATTAAAAGGCTAATAATCAAATTACCAAAAAAAATTTTTTTAAAGAAGTAAATTTATATCTAGAAAATGATAGATTGAATAGCCGAACAATCATTGTATAAAGGATAGTTCAGTGGATAATAAAATATAAATTTTTTTTGGTATAAATTTAGATTTAATCCATCTAAAATTATTTTGAAAGTAAAAAAAAAAAAAAAATCTATAGGCCAGCTTAACATATATTAATAATGAATGAGAAAGAATAATTAAAATAAAAAAACCTTATTCGTTTGTGATGTGACAAAAGAAGATTGATAGGGGAGTGAAGAAAGATAGGTTAAAAGATGGGAATTGGTCAAAGTAAGTGAGATGCAAAGTGGAAGAATTGAAAAAAGAAAAAAGAAAAAAAGAAGAAGAGAAGCTTGAAATGGTAGGGCTATTATCAATTGGCATCAATGATGTTTTATTGTTTGGATATTAGGCTTCAAACTCATAATCCTTCTATTGGATATAAAAATCAACATAGAATATTATGTTGCAAGACCAATTTCAAAATGAATATTCCATCAACTAAATATGCTTTTGTGCCTTTTGCTTTGTTATGTAAAAGGTAAATTTTGTTTTTTAAAAAAGAAGTGTTTATCTTAAAAGAGTAATAGAGGTTTCTTGTTTTGGTTAAAATCACAAATACCCAATAACTCATTGAATTATTATTAATCTAGTTCAAAGTAACTATAGCTTTATACTTAATTAATTAATGTTTCCCTAAAATAATTTTTTTGAAGACAATTGTACCTTACTAAAGTTATAAAACACTATAATTACTTCAATTTGGTTTCCACTTATCTTCTTAGATGCATCATGCATGTATATTTTTTATATTTTGATCAGTAAAATAACATTCTTTTAATTCAAATATAAGAAATTGAGTAATGATAATTCGTCCGTAAAATAGATCATCGATGTATGAGAGACTTAGCCTTGACAACGATTGTCTAAGGCTTACATGTCTTAAAGAGAAATTCAAATTTGCGTAATTTGAAATATGAATGGGTACTGACATATTGTGAGATGTGAGCGTGAATGCTAAAAAAAAGATATTAGAGCCGCCAAGGGCTAGATGCTTATAGCATCCTAGTCCCTAGAGTTCTGGGATGTTAACGTTTACTACCTGTTATGGGTATGCAACTTCAGGTGTCTAAAATTTAAACAATGAGATATATTTATAAGTTTTGAAAAAAGTTTCTAGACTTAAAGTCTATTGCGACGATGTAGGCCCATTTTGCATATAGACCCAATCAAGTTAGGTCAATTGTAGTATTATCGAGCAATGTATTTATTAAATAAATTTGTAAAACCAATATAATCTATCTCTCAATGGCCAAAAGAATATAATTAATGTCTTCACTATGCTTCTTATTAAACGCAATTGATACAAACAAAATATTTCAAAAGTATTAAGAATTCACAACAATTGCAAACAACCCTACACATCTCACTCAAGTTGGATTATCAAGTGGGCACTTGAGTCTTTTCACGAATGAGAATATGTACCTTGTTATTCCGCGTGTGGTATTTTCTACAAAATTTTGTTTAGTTTGAATATATCTTGGTCTATCTCTAATTTATAAAAATAGTAATTTGATGTTTATAAATATGCTGTCTTCCTTTTTTTTTTAATAGCTATCTACTCTCAATATACCCCCTTTTTATCCGGAATTTTAATGTTAAATTTGACAAATTACTAGCTTTGAAGCAAGAGTAAATTAATGATGTTAGTGTCATTTATCATTCTGGTTCCTGAAAAGTGAAAAATATAATTATCTTAATTTATTCTCTAAAAAATATAAAAGATTTAAATTTAGTTCCTACAAATTTTTCATTAATCATATTAATGAAGACTCCCAATAATTAAACCGAGATAAATTGCATCTTTAAGTGATTAAATTTGACATTTATATTTTTCAGAGACTAAATTGAAATGAATTGTAATTTTCGGATATTAAAATGATAATTTATTCATAACTTTAGGTAAAAAATATAATTTATAAATCATAATAATTTTAAATTTAATGCTAAATTACTTAAAAATAATAATATTTTTCTTAGGTTTAAATTAAAACTTCTATAAACTATAAACTATAAACTATATTATATATATATATGATTGGAAAGAAATGATTAAGATATATATCTCACTTTGTAAATCAGAAACGTGCATATGAATTTTTGTTAAACAATTTACCCAAAGCATTATTTATATAAGTTCATATCTTGAATTCTAACCAAAAAGCATCTTCTTTTTAGAAGGGAAAAAAAAACACTAATTGCAACTTGTCTTTTGAAGTTGAAAGTAGTTTTTAATTGTATATTCCATTAGTAATTTAAGCTATAAGTTTTAGTTGTTCATTCAAACATTAAACATGATGCAAAAAAAAATAACATTAAACAATTTTGAGTAACAAAAATTAAATTACCATCAATCTAACACATTTATTAAGCTATACCTATATATATGTATTCAATGGTTCCAATACCATTAATTTAATATAATTAAAATCCTCAATTATTCCTTTTTTTTTTCCTCAAAGCAAAAGAAAAAAAAATTTGTGGAGAAAAGCATAGGGTCCACCCCTAGAGAGAGGGACACCCAATGCTTTTAATGGAAAAGTGATGGATTTGTACCTCCATATTGTCACAACTTAGCAAGGGTCCAAAGTGGCTATATAGAGAGCAACATTAGGAAGATTCAATGGCTAATGGTTATAATTTTTGGTTCATGAAAAGGACTTTAGTCTTTATTTGTGTTGGGCTCACAACTCTTGTGGCTTTAGGACCATTAGTTTTTTGTACCCTCTTTTGCTATAAAGTTTAATGGAAATTATTAATTAATATATATATATATATATATATATATATATATATATATATATATATATATATCACAATCATCTATCATGCAATTTAGATAAGCACTTAAAGTTTTGACCAATGGGAAATTTTTTTAAAAAAAGAAAAGCACTTATGGCTTCTTTTTCTCTCCTCTAAAAGTGGGACCTCCTTAAATTAAAATAACTTATCATACATCTCAAGGTAATAATTAGGCTTTTCTCCGAAGTGGTTTTTTCAAATTCACCATGAATATTAATGTTTGTTTTAAGATATCATTTGTTAAATCAATATGGCTTTTATAATATGTATTATAATAATAATAATAATAATAATAATAATAATAATAATAATAATAGTATTTTAGGGTGAGTTGTAATTAAAAGTCACTTCTCTGTTTCTTTAGGACTATGACTTTGTTTGGAGGAGAAAAAATGGAACAATAAATAAAAAAAATGAAAATTTTCTTAATATGGAATAAAATTTCTCTTTTTTTCTTACTATATATATGAATTGAGAAAAATGACGAGAATGAAAGAAATTTATAATATTGAATCTAAATCAAAAAACAAAATTGTCTTTCCATTTATTTTAACAAACTATGGAGAGGTTTAATTTAAAACATAATTATTAGTTAATAAGCACCAGAAATTATTAATGATAATGGTCCATTTTTTATTCAAAATTTTTCATTAGTCAACTTTAATGGTATGGTTTTTGGCCAAAAATAAAAATATAGTTCCACAACTTCATTATTATTATTTTTTGCCAGAAAGAAAAAATTACATTATTGTATAACTTCTTTTAAAGCCAGCCCAGTCTACAATAATGGGCTTGCTAATCGGGCCAATACTCTTGTGATAATGATTAGTTAAGCACCAGAAACTATTAGTAATTATAATGGTCCATTCTTTATCTGGAGGCCCAAGTATAAGAAATAACTTGAATTGAGCTCAGACAATTTTCTTTTTTAAAAATAAAAATAATTAACAGGGTGCTTTTGAGATTTGGTTTCATTGAATATAATTTTTAAAAAATAAAAATAATTTTATCAGACCTCTTGAACACATAATTATAATATTTTGAGCTACCTAATTAACACATTACATACAAAGATCACATGTGCACAAAAAGTTTGGTGCATTGATTGAATGGTTTAAGCATTTTGTTAGTTATTTTATTGTTGGTGGGACTTCGTTTAGAAAGCTGAACAAAATTTGTGGTACAAAGGTAGCTTGAACATACCAAATGAAAAAAAAGAAAGAAATTACATTGACATCTTCTCAATATAAAGTGCATGTTGCGAAAATAAATATTAATTATACTTTTAATATTTATAAAATTTTTATGGCTTTGCCCCTAAAGTTATGATGTTTTTTTTGTATTTTTTATAAATAAATAATTTATATTTTTATTATATTCTATAAGTAAAAAACAAGTTTAAGATGGGTTAATTCTATGACTTAATAATGTTTTCTTTATGATTTTTATAAAATGTAATAAACAATATAATTATCATAAGTTTATTATACAAAATAAATGACAATTTTATAAAGTGTAATATTTTTATAATTCAATTTAAAGCGGTTCAATATACAAAATAAATGACAATTTTACATCTTAATTCATCAACAAAAAAAACATGAAATTGAATATCACAAAGGAAAAAATTTATGTGCTGTTGCATACATGCTTTTGGTAAGGTTGACCAATTAAAAGCAGACATGTGTCACTTTTGAGAAAAAAATTGACACATGTCTTTTTTTAATTGATTAACCTTACCAAAAACATGTAAACAACATCACATAAATTTTGTCCTATAACAAATTCACAATAGAGATGCTCACGCAAGTTGGGTTACAAAAGCAAAGGTTCACGAATTCCACATTGCATATTCATTATCTATTATTTATGCATCCAATTATTCATTGGGATTTGTGAATGTGGACCCAAAATAAATTCACATTGAAAAAAATTTATATGTTGTTGTTTACATAATTTTTTTAAGATTAACTAATTAAAAAAATATATATAAGCAACAGTATATAAATTTTGTATATTCACAAATTATCCTTGTGCTTCTTTCCTTCGCTTTTTCCTTTTTTTACAAACGTGAGAAATTCATTATTCTACCCTATCCTATTGCCCCCACCTCAACTTTTTACTTCAAATTTTATTTTAGATGAAAATTATTTTTTTAGTTTCTAAATTATTATATTGGTTAAATAATCATTTAGTTCTTTAATTTTAAAAATAATACTATTTGCTCTATAAATTTTTATCTTTAATTATGTATTTCTTGAATTTTAGAAATAGTCTATTTAGTTTCTATATTTTAAAAATATACTATTTAGTTCAATTTTATTTGATTTTTCCAATATTTAATATAATGTTGCAAAAGTTGTAGTTAAATTTTTTTTTGTTAATACAGTTAATTTATATGAAGTATTCATTCTTTCTAAAAATAATAAAATTAGTTAGTTGTTTTTTTATTGTTAAATTAAAAATCTTAAGTTAGAACTTAACATTAATTTAATTGATCTCATTTTTTTATTTAAAATAACATCATTAAGAATACTATAAATTAATTGATAGAAAAACTAATTAATATTCTTTGAGTATATATATATATATATAGTTAAGATTTATTTGCTTTTGCTGGAAATTACAAAAGTTAACAGTGCTCAAACAAATTTTTTTTAGAGAAGGACTCAAACAAATTAAATATTGTTGGCTACGTTTCGTACAAATGCATTGATGAAAAAAGAAAGAATGTAAAGTACTATAAAAAAAAGTACTGTAAAAAAATGTATTAAAAATATAAAAAATATGATTAAAAATATATTTAATATATAAAAGATATGATATAAAATTTTTTAGAATGCACAATTTTGGTAAAGCTAAGCAAACTAGCCTTAGAATGGACTGAAAATCTATAATAAGAATAGATGTGATAGCAGGAGTTTTTTCATGTATAAATTTCAAACTCCAAACTTTCTTTTTTAAAATGGAATATGTACGCTTGGTATAGATGCACAGATGTAAAGTACTGTAAAGAAAGTACTGTAGAGTAAAGTACTGTAGAATAAAAGAAAGTACTGTAGAGAAAAGTGAGGAGAGAGATAGAGAGAAAAATTAGGAAAGAAAAAAAGTATGATAAAAAGTGTGTTTAGTATGTATAAAATATGATGTAAAATTTTTTTGGGAATCGTGAAATACCACAATTTTACTGTTTGGTGTTTGTACCAAACATACCCTAACTTCAACGACTTCAAGCCAACAATTTGAATTCAACATTTCAAATATTAAATAACAATTTATAAGTAAATTTATAATAAGTTTTATTATAACCTTTTGCTAAATTTGTAAGCTTTGAAACGTAATAAAAATATGGTCAAAAGTTTATTTTAATTTTTTATGTGTCACTCAAATTTTAAATTAGTCATTCGAGAATTAAATAGTATTTTGCCTCTTAATTTTAATTTTATTTTGAATTTTGATCATACATATACTTAATACTTATTAATTATTATAATATATAAATAATAAATATACAAATATTTAAAATGACTGAAGGTATATATGTTCCTTTTTCTACCAACGAAGGTGTGTAGTTTTTAAGCTATCAAAGAAAAATAGATGTAATTAGATTTACGGCAACTGACGAAGTCATTAGTTTTTTTTATTTAAAAAAAAAACATCGAGCCAAATTATATTATATAAAAGTTAAATGACACTTATAATTGTTTGGAGAATTCCAACTCAATAATATAAAAGAAGAATAATTTGTAAACGATGTTGAATTAAAAAAGTAGAATAAAAGTACAATTGATCCTATAAAAAAGATAACCTTAGAATGAAAATTTTCACCGAACTTAGTATTGCCAACAAAATGTTTACTGTTGTCCATACAAGAGAAGTTGTGTTTTGAACAGATGTAAATGTCATAGGCTTCTCAATCATTTTGATAAAAAAGCGAAAGCTTTCCAGCATAGGAGTAGATGTTCAGTGGTACTGTAGTACTGAACTTCAGTACATCCCTCCAATCAATCGGTCCATAAACCATTCAAGGTGGGCCCTAATTAATGTGAGTTTTTATTAATATTAACAAATGAGAAAGGAGCCGCTCACAGTTTTCCTCTGCTAGGGTTTACGCCGCTCACACACATCTCCATGGGCTGCCACTGCTATGCAGCGGTGGCCCCCCACCTTCTTCTTCTTTACTGCTATGTTTTGTTTCCCCCTCCTTTCTGTGGAGGTTTCCTCTTCTATTAGGGAAGATTTTCTCCTTCCATTAGGGAAGGTTTCTTCCTTTCATTAGGAAAGGGTTTTCTCTCTTTTATGAGAGTTTTTTCTCTAATCATAGAGATATTTTGAAGATATACAACATTTGGATCTATGTTCCAGCATTCGACATCGAAGAGAAGAAAACGGCTGGAAAGATGATTCATTCAGAGAGGGAAAAGGGGTGTGTTGCCTCTTCCTTTTTATCTTCAAGTTTTTTTCTCAGCTTGTAAGGAATTTTGTAGATCTGAAAAAATGTTGTATGCCTTTTGATATGGATTTGGATTTAGATCTTAGTCTTCTTGGGTGTGCTGCCTAAGATTAATTATATCCTCTAATGGGTATCTTTTTAGGAGTGCTAGGCTATATTAATATTGTTAGATGTTTGCCTTGCTGTATCTCCTATGATGTATGGCCTTGTGCCAATTTCTTATGAATGAATGAAGTTCTCTTGACCAAAAAAAAAAAAACAAAACAAATGGCACTACATGATTGGAGTGATGTACTGAAGTTCAGTGGTACGGTACCATTGAACTTTTATCACCAACATAGATACTTAGATCTGAGTCGATCTAGTAATTGAAACAAAATCTTTCACAAAAAAAAATTGAAATCAGAAATAGATCTAAACAAAATCACCACAAAAGTTGAGGGACTAAAAATATGATTTATGAATTGACAAAACAAAGAATAAAAAAACTAAAATTAGGAAAGGATTTGACAACCCTTTCTACATGAAATCAAGAAAAGAGATTAAAGATATGATTTATTGAATTGACAAAACAAAGAAAAAGATAAAGAAACATGGGGACTAAAGATATGATTTATTGAATTGACTAAATGGAAAAAAAAACACAAACTAAAATTAGGAAAACAAATCTTCCTACATGAAATCAAGAAAAGAGACGAGAATTGGCCTCAGAGAGACATTGACGGTTCCAACTTGGGAGAGAGAGTGGTTACTATTTGAACACAAGTGATTAGTTTTTTACAATATGAATATGATCGGTTCAAATTCTTGTTAAATAATATGTTTATATTTATTGTCCGATTGTATTTCGAATACAATTAATTGCCTTCAATAGAAAAGATATATTTGCACATAAAACTAAAATATGCTACTCTCCCTAATTTCCTCTTATGTTTTAAGAACTTACTACTTTCTCCTTTGAACTTAAAAAACCTACAATTTTATCTTTTCTAAATAAAATATTCTTAATGGCAATATTAAAATTTGTATAAAATTTTATCAACAATTTTTTTGTATAAAATTATATTCTATTAATATATATTTAATTTAAAATGTATTATTTCATTATTATTTTTTGACATAGAAATTATATATATATATATATATATATATTATAGATTTTTAAATTTTTTTACATTGATGAAATTCATATATATTTTTTCATTTCTCATAGGTATTTTTTTGTTGGAAACAATTTTATTTGAGACAATAACAAGCACCAAATGTGATTACTTCTCTCAACAAAAATTTGAATCCGTTGTAAGAAACTAATCATTTTACTAGACTCAACTCTATTAATGATAAAATACATATTTAATCACATAACTAATAAATATAAGAGTACTTTTTGGGTCAGAAAAATATATATTATTTTGATAAAAATATGTAAAATTATAAGTTTTTTTTATCTTAAATAAAAAGTGTAATTTCAAGATTTGTAAAAGAAAGAGTGTATAATTTATTCTAAAACTTATAAAAATGAATTTTCTAATCATATTCAATTCATAAATAGTTTTTTAAATTGTAGAAAAGAAAGGAATGATCACACCTTTTTACAATTAGAATAATCACAAGTAATTTTTATTTGGAAATATCAAACAATAATTTGAATTTTGAAGTTCAATGAATAATTGAATATTGAGGAGGTAATCATGGTTGGAATAGCTCATCATGACATTCATTATTCATATATTTACAATGACATGAAAGTTGTGTAAAGACATTCATAAAACTAGGATTTTTTTTATAGAGTTGTCATATTACAACATTAACTAGTAGGAGTATATTCAATAGTATGATAGTATTAAATTTTTATTATATTCCTTTAATTAATTGATTTTTATTCATTTAAGGTGAGTTTTTATTAATTTAAATTTTTATTAATATTAATAAATGACACTATAATTAAAGGAATGTATCAAAATTCAATAATATTGTAGTACTAAACTTTTATCTGATGATAGACAAAAACTAGCAACATCATTTAGAGTGGTCAAAATAAAATTAATAATGTCTATGTTGTATCCATTATCTCATATTTCCAATTTTTACAAAAATCCCATTTGGTGTCTTGGACAAATTTATCTTAAGGAAAAAAAACTAACATATTATTTTGTAAAAATATTTTTATTTAAAAAATCATATTTATAATTTAAAAAAGGTGTACTTTATACTTGTATGATATAAAACATCACAAGAAAGTTACTAAAGTAATAAATAAATAAAAGTTTAATTAATTTACTGGCCTTTATAATTTTAACTAATTTTGACTTTAGTTATTAATTTGATGAATTGGTTTAAAAAACTAAAATAATACTATGTCTTAAATTTAAAATGCCCCTTGTCCTTATAATTACCGAAATGAATTTCTTTCCTGAAATATAGCACAGAAAAGCAATCCACCTTGGTATATTATCTGTAATTTCATTATGAATTTTTGAATAAAAATAAAATACATAAAAATATTTATAGAAAAACTGAATCATAATGTGTTAAATTTAGGAATTTTTTTATTATTATTTTGTAATTAAAAAACATAATAACAAAAATTTTAAAAAAAAATCCTAAATTTTTTAGTCAAAGGCATCTCTATAAAATTTCAAGGTTTTTTTTTTCTTCTAGTTCGGTTTCTGTCTGCATTTACAATGAATAGTAATACTAATATTAATTTTATTCATCACTCCCAAGGTTAAGCCTTGAGCCACAGTAGGTAGGATTCACCAAGTTTGATCTAGCTTCCTTCTTCTTCTTCTTCTTCTTCTGCTTCTCATCCCAATCTTAATCCTAATCCTTTTTGTTCAAATCTTCACCTCCATAGAAATCCCTCACTTAAATTCCCTTTCTCTGAAATTTAATCAACTTTTTCTCACACTTGTAACTTCTGTTACCATTTTTCTCATCACGAAATCAAATGGGTTGTCATAGTAGCAAGGAGAAAAAATCAAAGCCAGAATTTAGTGGTAAAGGATCATCCACGGGTAGTGGTGGTGTTAATAGCGCTACACATCAAAGTTACCACTCTGTTCAGCCTCCCGCCACTCAGATTCACACTTCAGAACCCAAACCCCAACCAAATCCGCCGGCGGCGGCGGAGATCGCAGCGCAGAAGCCGGCTGTACGGAATGTCAGAGCTGCGCTGCAGCAGAAGGCGGAAGCGGCTACTATTCTGGGTAAGCCTCTTGAAGATGTGAAGAATTTCTACACCTTAGGGAAGGAACTTGGGAGAGGGCAATTTGGGATTACGTATTTGTGTACTGAGAATTCCACTGGACGCACTTATGCTTGCAAATCTATATTGAAGAGGAAGCTTGTGTCTAAAGCGGATAAGGATGATATGAGGAGGGAGATTCAGATCATGCAGCATTTGTCTGGGCAGCCCAATATTGTGGAGTTCAAGGGTACTTATGAAGATAGGTATTCAGTGCACCTTATAATGGAGCTTTGTGCTGGTGGGGAGCTGTTTGATAGAATCATTGCTCAGGGTCACTACTCAGAGAGAGCTGCTGCTTCAATTTGTAGAGCCATTGTTAATGTTGTGCACATTTGTCACTTCATGGGGGTGATGCATCGTGATCTGAAGCCTGAGAATTTTTTGCTTTCAAGCAAGGATGAGGATGCAACGCTTAAGGCTACTGATTTTGGATTGTCTGTCTTCATTGAAGAAGGTTGGATTGAATATTTACTTAGGAATATGCATTGTGTGTATGCAATTCAATCATTAGACACTTATGTGCGGAAGTGATTAATTCTTGCCTTAGTTTTCAATCATGTTGTTCTTGTGATTAAGATTTGAAAGCTGCAGTAAGTAGTGAATCTGTCTCTCCTCATTGGAGAAGGTGGAATTTAATCATATTGTACCAATGTGGTTAATCCCTGCTATGATTTTTAATCATGTCCTTTTTGTTTCTCAGATTACTGGTTATGGAAATTTGGTGATTAAGACATGGGATATGCAGTAAGCGATTAGACATGCAAGAATGTTGGTTTTGTTTCCAAATTGTTTTTGGTTTAATTTATCTGTTGATCTGCCAGTGAAGAATACTGGTAGTTGGGATGTTGGTCCTTGATTTTGGTAGAATGATATCTGGTCTAAATGCCCCGTAGGGTGGTAGTTTTTTTGTGGGTTATGATACTTGCTGTAAGTAACTAGTCATTAAGGAAAGCTGGTTCTTTTTCTAGTTTAGTTTATCAGTTGCTGTACCGATGAAGAATTATGATAGTTGGGATGGCGGTCCTTGCTTTTGGTAGAATGCAAAATGCAATCCAGTGAGTAAGGTGCTAGTTCTATCATCTATGCGGGTTATCTTCAAGACTGAAAGCTGCCGTCTCCTTTTTTACTGCAGCCTCTCTTGAATTTATTTGCTGTTGACTGCTGTGTTTGTTCTAGATGAATTACATTATGCTAACTATGTGATCTTTACTTCCTCTGCTGATAGTACTTTCTGAAATTTCATTTCAGGGAAGGTTTACCGTGATATGGTAGGAAGTGCCTATTATGTTGCTCCTGAGGTATTGCGTCGTAGTTATGGAAAAGAAATAGATATTTGGAGTGCAGGCATAATATTGTATATTCTCCTTAGCGGTGTACCTCCTTTTTGGGCTGGTAAGACCAAATTGTATTTTTAAAATTTTTAATGCTCACTACTTGTTTTATTTTTTCTTTAATTTTTTTTTTAATTTTTAAGATTTCTATATACATTGGGATAAGGATGTGTTTGGTTTCTATTGCAGAAACTGAGAAGGGAATATTTGATGCCATATTGGAAGGTAAAATTGACTTTGAAAGTCAACCATGGCCATCAATATCAGATAGTGCTAAAGATTTAGTCAGGAAAATGTTGACACAGGACCCAAAGAAGCGAATTACTTCTGCAGAAGTTCTCGGTATTATTAGACTACTATGCTCTATTTTTGGGTCATCATGCTCCTTTTATAAAATTTGAACCTTTTTTATTTTTATTTTTCTTTAGCTAGTAATAGTTTAGAACTTTAGATATTAGAGGTTCCATCATCTTTATTTAATCATTTAATTTTTCTAAAAACATTGCAAGTTCTTTCGTCTGCTGCGACTGTCCAAGCTGTGTTCTATATAGGCAGTCCATTACTTCTATGAAAAAAATTCTAAGAATATTGAGTAACAAGTTGAACAACCAAGACAAAAATAATCTAGTGAGATAAGATGATATTAGCATATAATGAATTTTTTCAGAGTATTATTCATCAACTAATAAAGTGCCATCGTTTATATGCATTTCCCCTAAATTGTCTGGCTTTATTGTATTTCTTTAACCTGACTATGATTGATGCTTTGTTTGGTAAGAACACCCGTGGATAAGAGAAGGTGGAGAGGCGTCAGATAAGCCAATTGATAGTGCAGTTCTGTCAAGAATGAAACAACTCAGGGCAATGAATAAGCTCAAGAAGCTCGCATTGAAGGTATGACAATGACATCAAACTCTAATTGAAGCAATTGTATTCAGTTCTTGTTTTGGGTCCTTGAAACTGTTTAGGAGTGCCATTTTCTCTACGGATTTATATTTTAAGCTTTGGCTTAGAACCGCGCATTTTATAGATATTAACTGATATTATGTGACTTCTTTGTATCCAATGGTAATAGTAAAATAAGATTTCATTATAAGCATGCACATTGCCACAAACACACATGAAGACATTTAGGACATATATAAATGGAAAGGCTTGTGTATCAAAGGTTTAAATTTTCCTGATACTACTATCATTCATTCTGGCAGGATTTCCTTAAAGCTTGGATGGCATTAGTGAATATCTTTTCTGGACTTCTCATAATCCTTCTTTGAAATTTCTGTAGGTTATTGCTGAAAATCTCTCTGAAGAAGAGATTAAAGGACTCAAAGCAATGTTCACAAACATGGACACCGACAGTAGTGGAACTATCACCTATGAAGAACTGAAGACAGGCTTGGCCCGGATTGGATCGCAACTGTCTGAGGCTGAAGTGAAGCAACTCATGGAAGCTGTAAGTATCAACACAACTCCCATGCATTTGATCAGTTGATCATACAAATAGTACTTGTGTCTAAGAGACTAAGACTCACATTCTTGCGCTGGTGTATGATATTCTCAGGCTGATGTTGATGGGAATGGGTCGATTGACTATATCGAATTCATCTCAGCCACAATGCATAGGCACAGACTCGAACGAGATGAGCACCTATTCAAAGCATTTCAGTATTTTGACAAGGATAACAGTGGGTGAGTACAGGATTGTTAATTTTGTCACACACATTTTTACAAGTTTGGAGCTGTCTTATTCTCTGCCATTATTGACAATTTATTTCTTCTCTATGAGTATGACCTTTCAAAAACATCAAAAGAACCCTATTTTTAGCCCCTTTTATATCATCACAAGTTCTCAACAAATTTGACTATGACTTAGGTCTGATGGCTTGTGTGATACACTGCATCAAGCTCTTTTCTTTTTTTGCTACAACTTGGAGATTTTACCATTCTATAACAAATATACGTTAAATTGGATTCATCATTCATCCCATTTAAGTTATGATTTGAAAGGCACAATTAGTTGATAGATTGAATGAGTAAAAAGTTCAATAGTAGCGTAGCTTGTTGAGATTATAAAATGAATAGCAGGAAATGACTAATTGTTCAAAACTTTGCTCCTCTAAATTCATGGTATAGATATATTACTAGAGATGAATTGGAGACTGCTATGACACAACACGGAATGGGCGATGAAGCGACCATTAAGGAAATAATATCTGAGGTGGATGCCGATAATGTAAGTTAGTTTAGATCTAATCAGAAGAACTTCTAGAATATCATTACTGTCTGTGACTAATGGTTTCTGTAAACTAACAGGATGGTAGAATAAACTATGAGGAATTTTGCGCAATGATGAGGAGTGGAATGCAACACCAAGGACCTCTGTTCTAAAATCCACTTGCTGGAGCGAAAATTTTACAAGCTAAGGGGAATCACGCCAATAGAAGCAAATTGACTTAGTGATGAAACATGTTGGAAAATTTCCGACTCCGGGAGTGTACGACACCGGCAACATCACTCGTTGTCAGTGATTTCGTTGAAGTCCTGATCTCCATAACAAGGTTGGTTTTGTGCTTGCAGGGCTTAGACTGGATTGCTTGAAGCATCATTTTGTGAGTTTTCACATTTTCAGTATCTTGGCCGGAAAGTTTTATATTTATTAAACATGAGCTATGATCCTATGAAGACCTATCAGGCTATCAATTTTCTTCTTTAAATGTAGCTTGAGTAATGAGTAATCAGGTAAGGGAGCTGATTTCCTTAACCTTTATGAAACTGTAAGTTAATCTTTCTTTCTTTCTTTTTGAAATAAATATGTAACTTTATTTTACCAAAAAAAAAGAAGTTGGACTTAAGCTTCAAGCCTTCAAAAATTGGTGACATAGTTGTAAGGTGCTTCTTCCCTAGCCATTACTGAAGGCCTCTGTTCTCTTAAGTTAACAAAAACTACTAAGCTCAAACATTTTAGATGTTGTCTGATACACAAAATACTACAATCAAAATAATGGTGCAACAAACCTTAAAATATTATTTATACCACTAACCTGATGTTTGTCCAAGTTTATGGAGGGGAAGAGGTATATATAGTAATGGTAGCAAAGAGTTTTTTTTTTATTATTATTACAAGGAGAAGAAAAGAGAAAATTATATCTTACTTAAAATTATTAGTTATAATAATTTCTTAAATTTTTACTTTTTTTTCCCATAATATATGTTATTTTTAATAATTTAATAAAAACTTTTTTAAAAAAAATATCAAATATAATAATATTAATAAAATCCTTTATCTAATAACTTTATCATACACAAATTTGCTTCTTTTTTCAGTACTTTTTCATAAATTTTATTTTAAAAAGGGATATTCTAAAATAAATTAAAAAATGCTTTACAACTTTCTTTTCCTTTAATTTGTTACTTTTATACATGTTTACGTATTATATTGTCTCTCTCTCTCTCTCATTCTCAACGCATTAACTTGCTACTCTACTTTTTTAACAAATGGACATTAGTGGTGATAATGACCAGGGTACACTTCACGTATAATCCATTTTTCCTTTCGGCCAGAAACATATAATCCATTGAGTAGTTCTGAGAAAGACAATTCAAGTGGAATGAAGTGAAAAAAAGAGAGTCATTTGTACATAAATTGAGTTTTTCAACTATTAAAATCTGTATAATAAATGAGGTGTTGGTACAAATAGTAAGCGATTTGATATCGCTTAAGTAAGATCTTGGGTTTAAGACCTTGTAAATGCAGTTATTTTCATTGGGAGATTCTCTCACTATAATCATGTGTGCGACGCAAGTTGAGTTCGGATTAATCGAGGCAGTACTTCGAAGACCGGCGGACAACAAAAAAATTAGATAAAAGGGGTTTGAATGAAGGAATTGAAGCAAGTGAAATAATGTGAACTAATCATGTGAGTGTAAAAAGAAAATTCAATTAAAGGATGAGAAGAATACACATATTACTATTTTAGAATCAAGATGAAATTTGTTACATCATACAAGGTAATTTCAGCCAATAAGATTGTGACACTTGTTATTTTGTTGCATTATGCAATGCAATTGGATCACATCAATGGTCACATTTGTGCCACATAACCCATTGCATGATGCAACAATAGACTCACCCCAAAATGTAGAAATTGGATCCGGTGCAATTCCCTTCCGTGCAATTCCGGTGCAATTCCTATAAAATACACATTTTCACTTTATTTTAGAAGTACTAATACGGACTCACACTAATAATAATCCCCTATGAATAGATTAGAGACTAAATTAATATTAATATTGACAAATATCATCACCTTAAATGGATTAGGTATCAAATTGTTATTAATATTAAAAAATAGTCTCACGAGGTTGTTTAGTGATGATATTTATCAAAATTGATAATAATTTCATTCCTAATCCATTCACAGTGAGTTATTGTTAGAGTAAATTCGTATTAGTACTTCAAAAATGATTTAAAAATGTATATTTTAAAGGAATTGCACCGAAATTGCACGGAAGGGAATTGCACTGGATCCAAATTCCAAAATGTATGGGTAGTTTTTATCTTTGAGATATTTGTTTTTTAAAATGGCCTATTTATAATATTAACCAAATTTTTAGACTTGTCCTTAATGTAAGCAACTAAGCATATAAAAAAAACCTCACTTCCAACTACTATCAATGTACTCGTTGAGCTTAAGTGTGTGTTTGGATTCATTTAGAAATATAATTATCTTTTGGGTTTCAAAATTTTGAAGAAAAAGTAATTAAATTGAATAACTTTCTACTAACTCTCTTTAGTCCTCATTCGATTTAAGAAAAACATCCAATGAGAAACTAACTAAAACTTAGTCTTACCTTCTATTTCCTTCCCTTTTTCTTCTCTTCTTGGTCACCAAACTTACTTAATAGTGTGGACAAAATTTTTGGTTTATTTTATTTTTTTTGGTGCAAAGTTCCATATATATATATATATGATTTGATGATGTTGGGGGTAATCTCAAAGTAAGCTAGGTGGGGGCACATGACATATTTGGTGATAGAAGAAGAATTAAAAATAGGACGGCACTTGAATTGTAGGAAAAAAGAGAAAAATGTAATGTAAACAAGTTTAATTTAGTAACAAGAGGATGGTATCCTAGGTTGTAGCTTCGTATTCTTCACACACACACATACATACATGTGTGTGTATGTATGTATGTATATATATATATATATGTCAAAGGGGTTGGCACAAATGGTTAAGGATTCGGAGGAAAGTTCTCGCTTCACTCATGGGCGAAGGTTCAAATCACCCTGAAGCTATCCAAAATTCTAATTTGGTGGGCATACCTCCTCAGGGAAATCCCCTAGCACCCAAGGGCTAGTTGAGTAGTTGCGACCGGGTAAAACTGCTTGTAGTTTAGGCCTTTCAGGCATCCTTTGGATTGGGTCTCTATTGGTCTCTCCAACATATCATTGGCCCCCTGTCCGATAGTACTTCGGAGTGGCTTCGCTTACTATATATAATTTTAGCACTGAGAGAAAGACAACCACTTCAGTTGCTCATCCACGTGAGGGTGTTTTTTAATTTATTTTTAATGATGTATCCCACTAATCACTATGCTTTATTATATTTATGCACGTGTGCACTCCCTTTCTTTATGTGCTTATTTTTGGAAATGGTGTACCTTCAATCTTTAGTTTACTCAACCCACTCTTTTCATTTTATTTTTTTAAAAAAATTTAGGTGAAATTTGTACATCTCTAAGATTCTTCCATCATAAATTAATTCGTGTAAAGACTGGTTTTTTTTAATAAAAAAATTCACATATTTTAATTTAATTGGAGAACATAATAGCAAAAATATAAACAACTATATATATATAAGTCTATTTATTTTGCTTTACATAATAATATAAGGAGTTCAATTTTTTTTAACAAAGAAGATATATTTTATTTTTTAGAATAATTTTGTTATTTAATATCTAACAATACTTTGTGTAAGATTGATTTTAATATAAAAAATACTTGTAAAAACTAAAAAAAGATATTTCATAAAAAATTTTACAGAGCCATGTATGTAAGAAAAAAATATTATTATTTTGGATGATGAATGATAAAATTAAAACTAATCAAATGAACAGGCAAATGTGAAATTAATCTTGAATGCAGGAAAGAGATTTGATGAACATGTGATTTGTTAGAACATTAATTAGTACTTTTCCTTTGTTTTGTACAAGAAAGAACAAATTTCTAACCATCAATCTCAACCTTTTTCTCTTATTGTTCCTTTTGGGAATTAGGTAATTAAATCAGCTCAAAACAATAGTGATCATAATTAACAAAAAATTACATAGATTAACATGTAATTGGTTGGAATAATTAAGTATTTTATTCGCTCTAACTCTGTTATGAGAATTACTCAATTAATCGAACAAAATTAAACATAATCCAGTTACCAGTCTATTTTTTTAGTATACTAGTGATTTCTATATTGGGGAAACATGCATCTTCTCTATCAAATTTTATTTGTTCTTTAAAAATATTTAGTTGTTAAAAGTATAATGAAGTGTAGAATATAATATAGAAGAGTGAAATATACCAACAGTTGGTTGGTTGGAGTGGTAGGTACTCTATTTTTTTCAAGTAAGATTTCGAGTTCGAGACTTGTGTATGAAAAAACCTCTGTTGAGAGAGCTCTACATCCGTTATGAATCCTTAGCTAACTCGAACAGAATTGTCTCCAATAAAAGAATAACTGTGGAAAAAAAAAAACAAAAAGAAGAGTGAAATATAATAAGTGAAAGAGTGCCTCGGATGCTCGGACCATGCTGTTAAATAGGGTAACAGCCTCACACTTTATTTAAACACAGATTAGATTATATATGAGTTGTCAATTTTAAAGGCACCAAATACCAATTATATTTCATTAATCCTTAAACTATCAATTAATCTTTTCTTTGGGAACAACCTACTCTCTCACGTGCATGCCTTCTTTTCTTTAATTAAGATCACATTCTTGTCAATTTCTTGTTTAACCCTTGTTTAATATTGATGTCAATTTTTCTTAAATTTTAAGAAATTATTATAGTTAAAGATCCGAAGGAAGGAAAGCTCTCACTTCACTCATAGATAAGGGTTCGAATTTTCCTAAAGTCATTCAAAATTTTTTTTGGTGGATATCTTTCCTTGGGGAGGTTCTTAGCACCCAAGAGCTAATTGAATAGCTGCAATTTTGTTACTGAGTAAAAAAATTAAATTTTTAACAGAATTTATAAAAAAAAATTAATAGAATTTGAAAGACTAGCACAAATGGGCCCAGAAATCTGTGAGAAAGAGAGAGAGATGCACGTGGACTTCCCTCTTTCTTATTTCTTTTACAAAAAGAAAACGCAGAGACACAATGAAAATTAGTCCAACCCAATTCCAAAACTCTTCTCACTTCGCATTGACTTCACTATATCATCTTCCTCTTCCTCTCCAATCCATTAACATTTCTCATTAATACCATCTTCTTCTTCTTCTTCTTGATACCCCATAATATATATTGCTTTTGTGTTTTCCAATACTTAACTACATATAAATAAATGTATATATGCTCTGTGAGTGAAACGACTTTTTATGTCATGGGTTTCCTACCATTTTAGTATACTCAAGCAATTTTGCTCTGAAAAGCACCCGTTTTTTTTAATGACTTTAGAAGATTTGATTTTGGCCATAGGAAGCATTTTATTGAGGTTTTGATTAGAGGGTATCATTATCATCTTTTAGTTTACTTTGGATTGGAGAATATGGTGGAGCTTCAATCTTGTGGTGCTACCTTAGTGAATGCCTCTGCTATAGCATTGTGTGGGATAGAAGAAGAAGTAGTGAAGGGAGAGAGTACTGCTGTGAATAATAATAATGTTGTTGTTGAAGCTGAGATTTCTGCTGAGTTGCAGAGAGAAAGACAGAAGAATGCAGAGCTGATGCAGAGAATATCAATCCTTGAAGCTCAGATACGAGAAAGAAACAGAAAGGAAGAAACTTCTCTAGACACAACAGATATTAATGGACAAGTATATATATATATATATATATATATATATATATATGATGATATAGTTTGTTTGTTTGTTTGTTACCTGTCTGTGATAATGCCTAGCTGGTGGTTTGTGTTTGTGTAAATTCCCCCTTTTTTTTCTATCATTTTGATTGATGCACCAACATTACTCATTACGTTTCAAATTTCAAAAAGTAATAATGGGTTCTTTCTACTGTTCTAGTCCCTTTCTGGGTTGTGATTTAGAATATATCACCATAACACTCTTCAACTTTTGTTTAGAATTAGCTTTGATCAGTGAGTTTATCGCTGAATATAGCTAAATACTTACAAATGTGATGGGGATGAGGATAGTATGGATTACCCAAGTCCCACATTGGGTAATATGGAATGCTCGATAGAGTACTTAAGTGTCTTGGTACTTCCCCTTCAAGAACTAGCTTTTGAGGGAGGTTTCTAAAATTGCTTGGGTTTCATCATCTCGTATCAAAGTCTAGTCTGCTGACAACATAGAAAAGGTAGACCGCAATAGAGTGAAGCAACGCCATGTATGTAGGATAGTATGGGCTACCCAAGTTCTACGTTGAGTAGTATGGGATCCTCAATAGAGTACTTAACTGGTTTGGTTCTTCTGCTAACTTTGGAGGGAGGGTTTTCTAAATCACTTGGGATCCTTTAAAATGCCAATGTTTATTTTTTGATTTAGATTCAGTCACTCATGTTGCCAAAGATTTATTGAGACCCTGAAGAAATACTAAAAAGACCGATCATAGCTTTTAACTTCAATAGTTTAAGCATTTGAGTTGAAACAATTATTGACAATCATTATTTCCATTTTTTTTTTGTTTTAATGCTAAAATTCTTCCACGTTTTGTTACAAAATGTGATGAATTTCCTTGGTGTCATTAGGAGAATTACCAACGTGCAGTAGCAAGAAACCTCAAGGGATTTAAAAGGAGGAAACTGGAAATGGCAGCTGATGATGATGATGATGCAAAAGAGAAAGAGAATACCAGAGAGAGTGTCAAAAGTAGAATAATTGCCTCACATCACAAGACTGACACTGAAAGCCATTTAGTCAATTGGATGAGCATAGATGACACACAAAATCCTCATCTTGAGAGATTCAAAGACAATGATTCTATTGCAGATTTTGATGAAACAGACAGTACTGATGATGAATGTGATGATCATCATGATGATCACGATCATGATGATATAAATAATGGCCATAGAAAAGGCATACCACTTGAAGTTAAATCACATGAAGGGAAAGAAACTGAAGAGAGTGATGGGTATTATTATAGTGCATCAGCACCACTTAAAAAGCCTTTGAAGGTGGCTTTCTGTCCAAAAGAAGTTAAGAGGATAATTGAGTCTGATGCTGTTTCACAGAAAAATGCTCAGTCCCACACTATAAGGAAAATTATAGTTTTTGCATCACTTGGTATAAGGCATGGGTGTGAAGATATGTATGAGTTAGACTTCAACCATTTTAGCATTTTGCAGAAAGGAGAACCATATGTGTCTCCAAAAAACCCTGGGGTAAGAGATCACATTAAGGATACCATCTTTTCTTAATTTGAGAAAATTAAGCCTTTTGGTCTTCCTACTATGTTTTATTGACTTTATATGCTGTTCAATCTTTGTGAGATTAATTTGATTTGGATGAGGATGACAATAGTTGATAGAAGATGTCTTATTGCTACTAATCATTTTTCACATCTCAGACAGACTCTCCTATCCGATTTGACCATAAAAAGTAAAACCTTGCTTTTCTAGGTTTTCATGTAAATCTTTCACAAGAACATAATTTATTGAGTAAATTACTGTTTTGGTTCTTGAATATTCTGCTTGTTTCAATTTAGTCCCTGAAGATACCTTGTGTCGCAATTTTGTCATTGTGTTTCATATTTTTGTTTTACACAGTAGGGACGAAATTGTGATATAAGATGTCTTTCAAGGACTAAATCAGAATCAAAACCATAATTTACTCTAGTTTATTCAATTGGCTTTAGCAGCATAGTGTATCTGTTATCTAGGTACTGGCATATAATATTTAGATTGATGAATAAATTTTTATAACAGGGTGTTGCAATTCATTTAGTTAATCATCTCACTTGTATAGCACAAAGAATATGAACTTGAGCTATAATTTGAAATTTTGAATGGCGTAATTCATCTCCATAACAATTTGAACTATAATATAGTAAAAATGTCATTTTATTTACAAATGATAGTCTTGCTATAAAGCAAAATCAAAGATGTTGTCATCTAATATCTGTCTGCATGTATATTTCTCTTCTGAGAATGTGGAAATTTCAATTTGTATAAATGCAGGAGCATGTTTTATATGAGAATCCTGGCGTTAGAAGGAAAATTTTCTATCCAAATAGACAGAACCCAATATTATGTCCTGTCCAAATACTTGAGGAAGAAAGAGCCATGCGTCCATCTGATGCTACCTGTCCTTCATGCTTATTCTTGTGCATCAAGTATGGTGGAAGAACAAGAAATCTTCCTCAGAATGAGTAAGTTTTGGTGTGGTAATGGATTCATTCAAGTGATTATACATGCAAAACTATTATCCTTTTTCTCATTTTCCAAGTATTCTAAGAACTTTTACTTAAGAATCTTTGAAATATATATATTTTATCAACCAATGAGAGTTGGCTTATCTGGTTGCCTTCCACCCTGATAATTGTATGGCTTGGATTTGAAATATATATATTTTCCCATTGGTGGGTTATCTATAAGTCTCTAAACCCTAAATCTCCTGTAAATGCTTTCTTTGATCGGGGGCTTGCCCTGATCTTAGATTTTGTCATTCTAGTCCTCCAAATTCCATTCCATCTTAAAAAAGGTCCCCACATGACCACATCCCAGAAGCTAACTCAAGAGGCTGGAGAGCTCAAAGTCCCTATAAATTTCACATTATCCAATCCCAAACCTTACAATTGGTTCCTAACTCCTAACATTATATGGTCTAACTAAGAGCTGAAAAAGATTTTAAGTACTTAATTGTGATTGAAACATTAAGAAACAAAAGTACCAAGTGTCTTGATTTTCTTGGAAATTCACAGTTTAGCTCTTCTATGATTCACGTTTCATTCGCAGCTAAGCAATATATGGTCATCCCAGAAATTGGTTATGCCAAGTAACTACCCAGAATGGATCTTCTGAAATGCGTATTTCGTGAAGTGCTTAAGTGTGTTTGTTTTGCACATTAATCGGCTAGCTGGTTAATAGGCAAAAATAAATTACTATTTTACACATTAACAAGCTAGCTGATTAATGTGTAAAACAAGTGTACTTAACAGAATTTGCACTTCAGAAGATCCATTCTCGTAATTATTTTCTAAACTTTATGTTAACAAGCTTGTTGTGAGAGCTCTATTGAATAGGAAAATACTTTAGAAGTCCCAACAACTGAAACCAAATTGAGAAGAAAGTGCAGTGTATCTTCAACTCACTCTTTATTATGAGTGGTTTTGGATTGAATAATATATCCTATTGAAGTCTAATCTGATGTTGGTTTTGGATTGAACTATTCCAGATATGTGAGGCAGAGGATGGGAAGGAACAAGTTGAAGTCTTTTGGGCCACTTATGTGCAGAATGGCAATGTTGGTTCATATTCGCAGTGGAAGCTTTTTCTTCAAGGCATTGGGCATCACACTTCTGTTCATGGCAGGATTTCCTGATGACATAGTTCAGAGAGAAACTAAATACAGAAACCTGGACTTGCTTCAGAAATATTACAGGTTCATTATATAATTCATATACTGCATAAATTGGAACTTAAGCATGAATATGGAAGCAGATATGTATTGAATTTTGAAGTTATCTTTTTTTTTTCCTCCATGGAAAATTTTGAAGTTATCTTCAAATTAAAACATAGCATAAAGAGAAAGTACTATATTTGCTTTAGTCCAAGAGACCTTCCTAACGTATTTATGTCATGATCTTACAAAAAGGAACTCTATAAAAGATGATTAGATTAAGTTAATTATAGAGTAAATTATCATTTTAGTCCCTGAAAAATATAATTTGTCTCAATCTAGTCTCTAAAAGATGCAATTTATCTCAGTTTAGTCCTTGAAAGATGGAAATGTCAAATTTAGTCCCTAAAAGACGCAATTTGTCTCAGTTTAGTCCATAGGAATCTTTGTCAACATAATTGATGAAACTTTTACAGAGACTAAATTGAAAAAAAAAATTACATTTTTCAGGGATTAAATTGAAATATATTACATTTTTTAGGGACCAAAATGATAATTTACTCTTAATTATGACATTTTTTCACTGAACACACAAGTTTCTTGTCACAGGACAGATGAAGATGCTGCTGGAGAGGAGCTGTTTCTTCCTCATATAAATGCATGTGAGAAAGTAAGATCTAAATCTCAAATCATGCATCTGATTTCTTTGCATCACCTACTACTGTTATAATAAGCTGTTAAGTTGTCTTAATGAAATGTAATAACCTCTTAAATTTGTAATTAAGTTTGGATAAAGTTAGTTGAATAAATGCAACTAAAATTTGTTACATTGTAGTCATCAAGTCTCAGATTTTGATCAAATGCCATGTGTAGACTCTAATTTCAGATTCCATTTGCTACAATGCTTCACACTTTGCTTAATTTTTTCTTCTTTTTTAGTATGAAAAGTTGAAAACTTTTTAAATAGGTTTGATCTTTAAAAAATTGCAGTTTCATCCTTTGAGAGATGCTAACATTATACTCTCATCTTTTCTATTTTGAAAATCTACAGCCCTCTCCCTTCAGAGATTTAAAAAAATCCTACAATTTCACCTCTCTTGACCAAAATAGAAAATACCCTTATTTGTATTTTTTATATAAGTTAATATATATTTAACTAATAAATTAAATTTATTATTTTTAGCTCAAAATAAATTAATATTAATGCTAAGGGCATTTTGATCAAAATTAGTAAAACTATAAGTTTCTTAAACTGGGAGAGGATTGCAATTTCTTAGAAAAAAGATAAATTAAGTCCATCATAAATAAAAACATAAACATATCATATACACTTTTGAGTGGAATCCATTTTGGCATACTTGTATCATTATTCATGATGTTATCTGTTTTACCAACTAACCATATTTATGTTAAATCTCTTCTACTTTGTCTTGTTCTAGAAGGGCACTCCTGAACTTCAACCTGAGAATTTAACCAAAAAGTCACTTCCTGCCAAATCCAGAGGAAGGAAACACACAAACTCCATCATCAACAAGTCTCACAATTTACAAAAAGACCCCCCATCTGCAAATTCAGCACCCTCTCAATTTGGTCTTACTGGATATCATTCCTCTGCTCACACTGTGGCTATGCCATCCCAGAAGATTTCCCAAAACACTTGTTCTTCTTCTTCTTCTCAAATGCCTAATAATCATACCTCAGCATATCATCACATGCTTCCACAACCACACCCAGCAAGTGCTTATGTGCCTATAATGTATTGGCCTCCATTACCAAATGCAGTAATTCCTTATGGTTACCAAACTTTTCCTTCTACTGCAAATTACATCTCATTCCAAACACACCCTTATTACAACCATCTTCTAACTTGTAGTTCTTCAGTGCCAAAGTTGCTAGAAGGAAGTGGAAAGAATGGTGTGGCCTCTGATCAGTCTGATAGTGATTCTGATAGCAGCAATTCAGATGGTACCCAGAAAAAGCAGAGAGAAACTATCAGCAAGTAATGGACTTGTTGCTGTTATTAATATTCACCTGTAGTTCATAAATTGAGAATCAAATTTGATTAGATGATTTTTGCTCAATTTTTTTATTTAGTTCTTATATCATTAAATTTAATAACTTGCTGTCAGTTTGACATTCTAAATAGTAAATGCACACAATTGATACCAACCAAAGGGGTAAAAATATATCCCAGACTTAATTTTTTTTTTTTTAAATTATAAGAACTGAACTACAAAATTTTAAACTCTAAAACTAATAGAATAATTTAGAGTCAATTACTATCATTTGGTCCCTGAATCATGAAAATATCAAATTCAATCCCTAAAAAATTTTACTTGTTTCAATTTAGTCCGTGAATTATGAAAATATCAACTTTAATCCTTAAAAGATGCTTTATATTGCAATTTCATCCATATGTTTAGGGTTTACAATTTAGGATGTAAGGTGCAGGGATTAGGTTTTAAGAACTAAAGTGAGACAAGTAGAATCTTTTGGAGATTAAATTTGATATTTTTATAATTTAAGAACTAAATTGAAACAAATAAAATCTTTTAAGGACCAAAACAGTAATTTACTCAATAATTTACCCTAATGATTTTTAGGAGTATGAAAGGGCATGACGCCTAGCTCTGATGTGCAGCTTGTTACTTGAGACTTTAGACAAACCAACTTGTTGTGGAGAGCTTGCTCCAAATTGAAATGGGTTATAAATGAAACTCCTTTTTAACTAAAAAATCATGCATTTATATAGCTTTTTCCCCATGTTAGACCATAAATAAGTGAACTATGATGATTATGATGTCATCTAGAGTTGTGACTACCACTAATTCTAGAAAACAAATTTGCTGAAATGTAGATCCATTAAAGTGTACGAAGCACGTGATCTTGACCTTTCGCCTAATTCTACTACTCCTTCTGGACTCTGGATCAAAAATGGTGTGAAAGATAGATAGCACTTGGAAAAAGTTGAAATGTGCCCTACAAGACTCAAATATACAAAAGAGGACCCTCACGTATAATCATACAAGCCACCACCATCTTAGACCCCACCAACAAATAATGGCAGACAGAAGTATCAAAGATACCTTCTTGTGGACTCCATTACTCTCTACTTATGATGTGTGTAATGTTTTTATATGGCTATATGAAACAAAAACCAAAAAAAAAATAAGCAAAGCACATAACAATGAATATCATAGATCTTAAATAGTGTATCCATGCTTCATACACACACACATACATTTATATCACATTCTTCACTCCTGACACTACCTTTACTAGATAAACAAAGAACAAACTTACAACTTACATCAGATTCAAAGCATCTAAATGGAACACCTTATTCTTCTGCATAAGTTCTTACACTTCCCTTCCTCTCATAGATATAAGGGGAAGGAAGAACGCTCAGATCAGAGCCAAACAAACTTGAAGCAAAAGCAACATTCATTCAAGGCTCCTCCTCATGGTGCAGCTTATTGGCTACATTGCATTGCCTTCTGATCTCACCCTTTGAGCCAGTGAGAGGGTTGTTCTCAGAGAGTTTAGTGATGGCTTTGGAAAACTCCCTGAAGAAGTAGTCCTGGCTTTTGGCCATTTTCTTCACATAAGGTTTGGTCCTCTTGTCATTGGCTAGCTGGTGGTCCACTATCAGCAAGCCCTTGTTGTCTAGGATGTTCCTGTAGTAGTTGTTGTCCAGAACCATGGGCGTCCCACGGTCATTTCGGACGTACTGGACCGCCTTCGGGTCAGGAATGGAGTCCGGGCACTTCTTCAACATGTGGGGGACATGGTCAGGGTTAAGTGCAGGATCAACCTCGGGGTACAGACGGTGCACCAGCTTCACACAGTGGGTTCGACCGACACTGTGTGATCCTGTGAAATACAAGATCATCATTCATAAGAAGATATGCCTAATTTGGCTTGAGCTAGCTGAGATCCCATATCAGGGTAGAGTTTTCTCAGCAGGAGTTTTTATGTATGCTTCATGTATGTCATATTGGTATGTATGGGCATATGATGATGGGTTAGGTGAGGATGAACAATTGAACATACCAAGTAGTGCAACCACACCAGGGGTGTCAATTCCCATGGAACCAAACCTGTCAAGAACAACAGAAATGCTCTCATTGTGATCTGGGAGGTACTGCTCAACCACTTCTGCTCTGCTCTTTCTTCCATCCCTTCTTCCAGTTTTAAGAGGAATATAAGGGCCTCCTAGCTGCACCAAAGCACTTTCAGTGGTACAACACAAGAATTAAGAGTAAATCTGGCCTACATCTTTCAGAAATTCTGTTCAAAATACTATTTAGAGTAATAAGACATCCAAAAAGATCAGGCCTTTCTTTGTCGAAACCACTCAGAAGTTAGAAGCCACTGAGCTCTGACTAAAACAAGAATTAAGAGTAAATCTGGCCTTTATCTTTCAGCTATTTAGCTCAGAATACTGTTTAGAGAAATAAAACATCCAAAAAAATCAGCTCTTTTTTTGTCAACACAAGAAAGAGTAAATCTGGTGTGCTCAAAATACTATTTAAAGAAATAAAACATCCAAAAGATCAGATTTATATATATATATATATTCTTTAAACCCATTTTTTTCCCGACAGAATATGTTGAAATTTAAACCCCTACTCTGTTAGGATAAGTAGTCATAAAAGTTCTAATTATAGGGTTCCTTTATCACGACTGAGACAAAGGATTGGGCTTAACATGAGGAGGATAGCAAAAAGATCAAACTTTCAAGGACTAAATGAAGAAATGATAAATCTTAGAGGACCAAAATGTAAAATTGAAAAGGATTTTACTTACCGAAACAATGCCATCTCTAGCAGAGAGGACAAGGATATCAGCACAGGAAACAACACCAGGACACTCCCTCTCCACAGCTTCTTTGATGGTCTCAATGTACCTGAAGTTCCTCAACCCAAAGCTTCTATCAGTCTCCTTCTCAGACAAGCTCCTTCTAGTAGAGTCCAGAAGCAGTGAAGCATCACAACTCTATGGAAAAATACCCACAAACTCAAGATTAGGCCCAAAAATCCACAATCTTACCTCAAGGCTCACCCTTTACGGTGGCTCACTGCACTAGCTAGACTCCCACTAGATGGGATCTGCTCAGTCTTATTCCTACAAACAGAGAGAGAAAAATGAGGGTAGAGAGAAAGCAGACCTGAACAGCACAATCATGGAAGATGTTTCTGAGCCAGGAGAAGGCAGTGTTCTTGTGGCGCTTGTAGAGAAGCTTGACTTGCTCTTTGATGATGTCTTCAGCTTGAGGGCATGTTTCCTTGTAGAAGTTCATCACAAGGCCAGGATTGGCTTCTTCTTCTTCTTGTTCTGCAAAAGCAGAATAGAGAAGGGAAGAAGATAACAGAACCAAAAGGAAGACATGGTTGAGAGCCATTTCTCACTCACTCACACACTCACTTGGGTCTCCACTACACTCCTTCTTAAATAACGACGAAGCATATTTGGACTTTGCTAATAAAGTATTGTACGTGCTTTAATCAACTTTGAAAAATCTCATCTATACTTGGACATCACTCACTATTTCACCTTTAAAAAAAAAATTAATTAGTATTATAAGTATAATATAACAAAACTGATTGTAATTTAAAAAGGGTTAAATACCCATTTTGGTTTTCTATGTTCACTCAAATTTTAAATTGGTCCTTTATGTTTTCCAAACGTTTTATATTTGTTCTTCAAGTTTCATGAAAGTTCTATATTGATCATTTATATTTCATTCAAATTCTATATTAGTCTTTTATGTTTTATTGAAGTTCTATATTGGTCCTTTATGTTTCAATGAAATTTTATATTAGTCCTTTATGTTTCATTAGAGTTTTATATTGGTCCTCTCAGCATGGTTTTATTTTTGGTTTAAACGATGCTGTTTGGATGTTTTTGGTGTGTCTAAGGCCACGTCAGCTATCTAATATATATATGAGAGATTATGTGTCCACCTCGGTACACCACGTCAGCAGTTAACTTAAGAAATTGACGGATTTGGACAGAAGGACCAATTTAGAACTTCTGGAAAACATAAAGGACTAATTTAAAACTTTTGAAATATAAAGGACTAATTTAAAACTTAAGTGAAACATAGAGGACCAAAATGAATTGACCTAAGGTAAAAATTACTATAAAAATTTTCAATACAAAATTTAAGGGCATAAAATGTGCTTTAATTTTTTTTTTTTACTTATTTAAAATTAAGTAATAACTTCATATTATGGTTAAGAAGATATGACATTGGCTTAATTAGTCCTCAGCAAATCTCATTCCTTACTTCATAGGGTTATACTTACTTTTTTTTCTATTTTAAATACTTTTATTAAATTAAAATAGTTATAATTTTATTTATTTTGATTAAATTATTTTTATTAGTATTATTATAATTTTTAAACTTTTATAATTTATTAATATTTATTTTTAAAATGATAAAAAATACTTATACACCCTTCACGCCACGCCATTGACCATACTAGTATATTTGGGATCTCAAGGTTACAATTTAGTGAAATTACAATTGCATCACTGGAGGTGGTTGATTAATTAATTATTAGTTGTACTATCAATATAAGGAGTAGATGATGTGAATTTCTTCCATAAGAAATTAAATTAAAGGAATTAATAAATAAAAATAATAATATTAATTAAATATTTTGCCAATCAATGAAATATTTTGTTAATCCATGTTTGTAGGAAACTGATTAGAATTTTTTTAAAAAAATATTTATCATTGTAAAACTCAATATATAATTATATTTTTAATTATTTATGCAGGACTCTATTAAAAAATGGAGAATGGATCTTTTAAAATAATTCTCTATATTTTTTGGTGGAGTTATGAGAGAGATAGAGATAAGGAAAATATTTTTTTTTCTTGATTTTTTCTCTCTCAATTTTTCTTCTCTCTATCTCTCATAATTCCATCAAAAAATATAAAAAATTACTTTAAAGGATCTTATCTCAATACAAAAATATTTATTTATTGCTTGTCTGTACACAGTCATACAGGCCTGCAAGTATGCATTCATGACTTGAATAATTTAAACATTGGAATCAATATGTCACCTTCTTCTGTGGATTAAAATAAGGAAAATATGAAATAAATATATTAAAAAATTAAAGTGGCATTACCCTAGTACTTTTCATGATATATGACAGATTCTCTTGACTTTTACCCTAGCACACTTCTTTTACAAGATTTATGCTATGAGAAAATTAATACGACTTTGCCTGTAAAATAATATAAATAAAGATAAAATTATTATTTTATAATTTTTTTTATCTTGTTTCTACTATATCAAGCAACATTATTTTTAACATTTTACTTCTATTTTTCTTATATCAAACACATTTTTTATCTTTTACTTCCACTTCTCATTAAAATACTTACATTCTACCAAATCCCACCTTAATGTAAATTGGTATAGATTTTCTTTTTGGGAAAAAATCCAAGAGAGTATTGACATAATAAGCAAGCAAGGAACAACGAAAGCTTTGTGTTTTGAATGGACAAAAAGAAATTTTTAATAATTATGATTTTTTTTGTTATAAAAAAAATTATGTCTTTTTTATTTTTTATATATATTTTTTTATTAAAAGTAATCATATTTATATGATATTATTGAACATTAAAAATTAATACCTCTCGTAATAGAATTCGAAACTTAATTAAGAAACTGACCACTTTTACTAAATTCAACCCTTAACTTTGATTAAGAAAAGTAATGCTTTTTGAATCATTATTTTCAACTTTTAAAGTAATTTATATGTTTTATATTTAAACTTGATTTCAACTGAGCTCAAATAACAACACTTGTAAATTTTATGAAAATCTTAGTCATACAAATAGATATTTCCCTCTACACAATTGCATAAACAAAATTGGATAAGAAGTTTAAGACTTACACAAAATAGTTGATTGAGTGTATAGCTTAACGTAACATACAAAACCAATAATTGATTGAGAAATATTATTTGAAATATAATAAAACAGATAGATTGTTGAAATTTGAAAATATGGATTTGACTCATTAATATGTTGCTAATTTCCCCCTAAAGTAAATGTATTAATGTAGATTGTAGACAACCCTTCATAATCCAAATAATTAGATGTCAAATCAAATGCAGTCCACTTGTAATCTTTTCCCTTGGTTTTATTTAACATACTTAATTACTTATGTAATCAAAACTCATTCAAATATAACAAATAAAAACTTGTCACAATAAACAATATATTGAAATTGCTTTTTTTTTTATAGGCACCTTATTTTGATGTTAATTGTTAAATTGTAATATTATTTTCTCATCAATTTTTTAATTAAAGAAAAATATTTTAAAAAAAGGTTATAGTGTCAATAAAATATAAACCACTTTGATTTTTTTTTTCTTTCAATATGAACTTAACTTGAACTTCTTTAAAAAAAATACAAATTCTAGTGCAAATGAATTACTTAGAAATTAAATTATACTTTAACATGTATATATGAACAAAAACTATTTATAAAATAAAAATGAACTAATCTAAAAAAAATTGGGTAGATCATATTTATCACTTATTCACAAATTATGGTAATACAAATCATTTTAAAAGGGTAAAAGACTTAAATTTGTCAACTTACTAAAAATAAATAAATAGCTATCACTAGGGTGAGTGTTGGTTTATGGTATGGGAAAATGGGAAATGATTGTAATTTGTTAATTGAGTAAAAACAAAAATGTAGTGCCTCGAAGAAAGGGAAAGGACTAAAGTGTAAATGTCTCCCCACCATTAATCATTAATGCCACACCACCGACAGTCATGGGGTCCACCACAAATGCCCAGCTCGGTGAAGCATGACGTCACGCTATTCCAAATATCGCCACGCAATTTATGTTTTATTTACTGACAAGTATTGTTATTTTGAAGGGTTTTATATTGTTTAGTGGTGGGACAGTTGGTTAAAATTCAAATTTTTATTAATTTTATAAAAGAGTTAGAGTTTGAATTCTATTATTTTTATTGATGTTTATCCAACTTAACTTTCTTCTACAAAAAAGAAGGGTTTTATTTTAGGAAAAAATTTATATGTTGTTGTTTACATGCTTTTCTTAAGGTTAATCAATTAAAAAAAAGATATATGTCAATTTTTTTTTATGTCATCTTCCAAAAGTGACACATGTCTTTTTTTAATTGGTTAACCTTAGGAAAAGTATGTAAGCAACATCATATAAGTTTTGTCCTTTTATTAACTATGGTAAAGTATTCTTGTTGTTCCTAAACTTTGCTATAATGTTTATTCTTGTTCCTGAATTTTTTTGTTCATACCTGCCTCAAAATTTTAAATTTTGTTCATGTATGTCCTTTTTGCTAGCACCTTGACATGCTTGATGAAATTTGCTGACGTGAATGATGAATGTGTATCTCTTTTACCACCTCACTGTCCACCATGCATCTGCCTTATTTAACGATGTATTAAATCCAATGTTGTAAGAACCGGACCGGACCGGACGGTCCAACCGCCAACCGAATACAAAGGCGAGTCGGTTGGACCAAAAAAACCGTTTTTGTAGTTGGACCGAATTTAATCGGGGTCCAACCGGTCAATCGGGTTGGACCGTCCAACCGGTCCAATTTTATTTTATTTTTTTAAAATAATAATAACATAAAAAAAAATAGAGAAATCTTGAAAATTAAAATTAGAAAAACCTTAAAAATTAAAATTTAAAAGTCATGATTATCAAGAATTTCATATTTTTATTTGATTAAGTTCTTTTAGAGTTTGATAAGTCTTAAAAATTAAAACTTTTGAGAAGTCATGTAATTTAAAACTTCAAAATTATGTACATTAAAACCTAAAATTTGAGTGATGCCATTTTATATATTAATATTTATTATTTATTGCGTCATCCGGTTCGACCGACGGTTCAATCGATTAAACCGGTCAGACCATGAATCGAACACTTATCCGAGTCTTTGTCTGATTTGATTCTTACAACATTGATTAAATCTATAATCTCTCTAAATTATAATTTATGTACATAATTTCTTTCAACTATAAACATTGAAAAAGAACTTCCTCAGTTCTAAAAAAAAAAAAAGAACTTCCTCAAATTTTATAATTTGCACAAAAAAATTATTCATTAGCTTTTATTCAAATAATGTGGAATAGACATGTTAAATTATTTAATTTTTGTACAAAACTTACAATTTAAGAAACTTTTTTGCATTTTGATATGATTTTATTTTTTATGTATTTCTAATATGTTAAACTATTAAATAAAAAATTAACGAAAAGGTTTTTATATGTAAGAAATTCTATGTGACTTTCAATAATTTAGTAGTATTTTTTGTGTTTAGCCTAATTAATATGATACACTTATAAAGCTTTGTTAGATCAAATGTCATTTTCCAATTCTAACATCTTGTGTTTTGTCCATTTATGAGAAAACAGATGACGTGGCATGTACCTTATCTTTATCTATTATAAATGCAAGACATTATAATAAAGCTTACAAATTCAAAATTGTACTAAGTCACATTACTTGTTAACATGGTAGTGAATTTTTATTTTATAATTTAGTGATTAAGAGCTTTTTTTATTTTCCCTTTTTGTTGATAGCTCAATCTTTGCATCTTTCAATTAAATTAAAATGTTAATATTAAGCTTCATAGTTTTATACTTTGCCTATTCCTCAAGGTTAAGAATTTTTACATGAAAAAATATGTTAAAAAATATATAAATTCATTATTTTTCTTCTTTTCTAAAAGTTTAGATCTTTTAAACTTAATGCCAATAGAGAAAAAATAGAAAAATTCCATATAGTCAGAAAGGAGTTGATCCCACTCCCACAAGTAAACTCAAGATAAGGTATAATCTTGATATATTTTTTTTAAAAAAGGTGAAAACTTTATTCCTAATTTCCTATCTCACAATTGCTAAAAGTAAAATAATACCAAACTTTTTAATTGTGTGAAGTTATATATGAACTTGTACACAAAACCAGTAGTTCATATCCTACACTCTAAATTAAATTTGTGCATAGTATCAAATTTATTTTGTACTTATATATGAAATGCTTGTATAAAATGCCAATATGTTATACTATTTGGCAATTTGTAAGAGATTTTAATTCCCTAGTAAGGTTCTCTTGCAAAATTTTGTAATGGTTGTTTCACTTTAGTGGTGAGAATATTAGTCAAAATTTTAATTTTGAGTTGTATTGAAAATGTGTTTTGTATATGGGTTTGGGCCTGCTGGTTTGGTTCAGCTAGGCCCATCCTACAGAAGGGTTTATATGGGCTGGGTTGGGCCTTCCTTTGATTCTTTCAAGTTGTGCATGGTAACTAAGTTCATATTTCAACTCAAACGGATTAGTTATTAAGAGGAAATATATTTTATTATTAACTAAATCCAAATATTATCTTTCTCTCTGATTGGACAAATTGTAATTTATGATTCACTCTTAATTAAAAAAAAAAAATTTAGGCATTATGTCCATTGACTTTTGTCAATTTTGCTGATTAACTTTATTTGTTTTAATTGTGTCAATTGACTTTCAATTTACAAATAATTATGCATACGACAATGAACATCAAAAGGTGATTAGCATAATAATGTGGTTACTTCAAGAAGTTATATTTTGTTACAGAGTTTTTATTTTTGTTAGAAAGGTTATCTTAGTTAGAAGATGCTTATAAATGTAAGCTTGATAGAAATTGAGAGTATGAAAAGAATTGTATTCAATTTGTAGAGTTTCCCTTCGTTTCGAAAGAAGACTTCTACCTAGTGTACTTTCCTCTCTTCAATGAAAATTTGGCACTTCTTATGTATTTCCATTTCTTTCCCTTTCTTGTTATTACTAAGGCGTATCATCTTCTCTTTAATTCAGTCTAAATAATTAATAGCCGACACAAATGTGATTGCTCGCATGGTTTCTAATATTGATTGTGGTGCCAAATTTAGCAACGTTGTTTCATCAATTTAGCCATATTCAATCATCAGAGTGGCACTAAAAATAAAAAAAAACATTACCATAGTTAAATTGACAAAAATATTATAGTTAAACACATGATTTGGCATTCAGTTTTAGAGGCTACATAGATAGTCATATTTATATTTGTCACTAATTATTTAGACATAAATAGATAGAGTAAGGAGTAAAATTACTTGTAATTTAAAATTTTATAGACATAATTGATAAACAAACAAAATTTATGAAAAGATCCTGGCATTTTCACCTTAATTACAACTCTTTTTTTTAATGCTATAGAGCTATCAAGAGCTCAAGCTCATTATTTATCAATCATTGGATCTGTTTGGAGATCTATGCCAAAATACTTTTTTTAAAAAAATATAAGATGACACATATCTCAAAACATATTCAATAACTTACAACTGATGAGTTTAAACTATTAATAGCTCTAAATACTCGATTTTTTTTTTCCTTATATTGATCCACACTAACAAAATTATTCATAAAACACTACATTTAATTTCTCTCCTTTTTATAATGAAGAAACCTTTAACTTCATTTTAAAAAAAAAAGTGAGAAACGGCAATAATTAAACTTTTAACCTTTAGTTATCAAAACTTTGATACCATACTAAAGACTATTTCAAATAAACCATAAACTTGAAGTCTTAAAATATTAAATAAAAACAAACACAAACAATTTTATTACTTTTATTAATTCCAACCCTGAATCCTATCTAAAAAATTACCCAATTGAATAAAAAAAGCTATGTAATAATAATTCATTCACTTGATGAAGTGCACATTGAAGTCCAATACTTCTCAATCTCTTCTGCACTCCTTCCTGGAATTCTCCCAGCAATAAGAGACCACCTATATATATATTTACAAGTCAAAAAACACCAAATTAAATATGAAATTACAATTTTGTCCAATTACTTCAAAGATAAACTTAATCAATTAATGAATAAAAATAAATTAAACCTCTCTCCAACCAAGCTAAACATCCTGGCAATAAGTGCCTCCTCATCTTCAGAAAATTCCAGCTTAGTAGCCTCCTCTTCCTCAGCTATCATCTCTAAAACAACAAATTAATTGAAAAAAAAACTAAAATCAATTATCAAAGAAAAATAAGAAGAAGAGAATCAACAAATTAATGGAGGAAAGGGCAATTAATTAACTAATTAGAAGAAAGGTATAGTGAGTGTTGACCTTTGGCATTTGTGTTAGGATTTGAGTCCTCCATTCTTTAATTTCTCACCTAAATAGAAAATGAAGCTTATATATATATATATATATAGCTAATACAATTGAGAGGGAAGATAAAGAGATAGAGATAAAGGGATAAGGTATATAGAAATGAGGTTTGAGAAGCCTATTGGTGTTTGGGACTTTGGAGAATTATATTTATATAAAAATGGGGACTCAAGGTGGTTGAGACTAAACATTAAGACTGGTGGTTCTCAAATTGGATAGGTTAGTTGAGTTTTGCTCTAAACTACCGTTGGTATCTAAACTTTTCAATTTTGAGTCAAATATGTCCCTAAATCCGATTGGGTTCATGTATACATGTTATGTTCCACTCTTTTATTTATGTGGCGTGACACGTGACAATAAAATTTAATTGGACCATCTTGCTCGAAGTGTTTTGTGTGATGTAAAATGAACAAAATGATGACATGGAAGATGGAGAAAAATATAATGTGGCATACATGAATTCAGTCAGATTTTCTTATCACGTGTCACGCCACAAAAACCCTTATATATTTTAAGGGTGTTAGTGAAAATGACAAGATTGTTCGAAAAATGTAAGTTTTGGAGCATAATTGGCCGCAATCAAATTTTGAGAGCATATTTGATTAAAAGCTCAAACTTTAGGATACCAAATATATTTTACACTTTTCTTTTCTTTATTTCTTTTTCTCTTTTGATATATTGTATTTGTGCATGAAAATATTATAATTACAAAAAAAATTCAATATAATTTCAGACAAATAATGTTATTTGTCAAAAATGATATTGTTTTTAATTTGATTGTTATAACTAGCATGCCATTAAAAATACCTTCGATTTTAGGTTATTCATCATTTGTGTGTGATTTGTAAGATCTTACAATTTTACGATCTTATTCATAGAAATTGATCTCGATCTTAGACAAAATATAAATATACTATGATAGCAATAACATTAAGATCTTATATATCTACGATCTAATGTGTTACATATCTTACGATCTCATATTAGAAACTTATCATTTAAAAAAATATATTTAACTATCACACTACTAGTACACGTTAATAAAAAGAATTGTTTTATAAAAGACGTTTAAATGTAAATTGCTCAATATATCTTAACATGTTATATATATAAAAGTAGGATTTTTTTTATTAATTTGTTATTCTAAAGAAGATTTTATATTATTATATGTATTTTATTTATTTTATACGATCCTCGATTCGATCTATCTTGTGCCTCTTTCGATCATATGCAAGATCTCGATCTTAACAACATTGCATATGAAATAACAATGTGTCATTATATGACATCAAAAATGGTGTCATCTCATTATATCAAAACTTATCAATTATTTCTCTATTATTTTTTTAATATAAATTTTTAATAATATTACCTTTATTAATAAACATCCCTATTTCTTGGGTATTTAGATAATTGTTATTTAAAATATTTTTTAGTATTTAATTATGAAAAATAAGATAGATGCTTGATTAATTGTCTCTATGCTAAAAGATATTTGAAAAAAGTATTAAACGTTCTAATAAATTTTTTTTATAAGCAAACGTTCTAATTATAATATAAATAACATAAGTAATTTGTTTAAATTTATTGTATGGACTGATGATTAGTTTTTAAATTTAAAGTTGTACTATAAAATTAAAAAATTAATCATAGTGTAAAAATAATAGGTAGTTTATTTAGATTTATAAAGATAAATTTGAAAGATACAAAAATAAATAACTTGGTGGTATAAAATACCAAACACTTAGATCTTATATATATCACAGTGATGTAAAACACATTCCAAATAAAAGTATCATAGATAGCATAGTATTTGAGATAATACCATTTTATTTATATTAATATGGTTGTAGTCTTTTTTTGGTGTCACAAAACATTTATTATATAATAATTAAAAAATACAAAATAAATTATAGAAGAATGTGGGAGAGAGACAAGAAAGATAGTAGATAGGAAGTTAGAGAAAAATAAAATAATTAGTGAGAAGTTATGAGAGTAGTTAAGAATTAAAAAATAATTAAACATTTAATTCATTATTATTTTGAAATATAATTTTTATAATTATTTTATATTATTCTTTTTAAAATTAAATAGTAAATTAAATATACGTCCGATCGTATTGTATTCTCAAAATCTCAACCTATTTTTTAGGTTAAACTAACGAGATTATTTTAAAAATAAAAGAAAACAATAATCCTAGAGATTAATAAATATCCAATTAGTTTAATACTTTAATTAGATAACAGGCTTCTTTAATTAATAGGCCAACTTTTTTGTTTTTGAGTGGAATAATTAATAATCGATAAGAATATTAATTATTAATATGTAATAGGGATATTCAGCGGGCGATTTTGGCAGTATTTGAGAAAAATTTAGTGTACCTATCGATTTTTATTGATAGTGTCAAACCAAATCATAAATGAGTGATTTTGAGCGGTTCGGTGTGGCGATTTAGAACTTTTATATTATCAAACTTACATATTTAAGTTTATTAATAAAAAATATAATTTTATTCAATATAAATAATAAAAAAGTATAGTAATATTTCATTTATTTACAATTCACAATCAACTTTGTTCTAAAATTAAATTTTTAGATTGATTAAATTTAATTTAACCTTCTAAATAAAAACAAATTTGAAACTTTATTATTTAATAATTTTAATATAATATGTACATATATATATATATACATGTATGTGTATGTGATTTGGTTCGATTTTTCAACAAATCAAATTAAACCAAATCAAATATTAATCAATTTTGTTCGATTTATACTAATTCAATTTGATTTGGTTCAAGTGTTAATTTTGTTCGATTATAAAGACCCCAAATATGTAAGACGTATGTGGAATAGTGGTTCAATTTTATTTTGTATGGTCACTACCCACTATTCATTATTCACTACTAAGTAATAAGACACATAATTTATTCAGCACTACCCCACTTATCAATATATATATACACGAAATTGGATAAGTGAAGTACAGAAAGTGTATGGAGTGTATCATCCAGATCGTTAAATGAAAATCAATATTCATGTTTGTACTGTAATAGTTTCATTCAATAATCCTTAAGTGTACACTTTACACACTTTTTCGGATCTACACTTTAACAGATCCGAATTCATATATACATACTCAAAGACATGGTGGGACTCACCTAGCCCTGAGTGACTCATGATCAGCACATGCATGAATAATTGAATATCCAGAGAAAACTAAAATATTAAGATATAATTTTTTTTAAGACTGTACCTGAAAAATTTTATGTAATTTGTTTTTGAACCTTTTATTTCAGTCATTTAAAAACTATTTTCTATTTTGTCTTTAATATATTATATTTACATTAACCTACAAATAAATATATATATGAATCGATTGAAGTTAATGTGAAATCTTCTTGGCCAACAAAAGGGGTGAAATTTTAAGTGTATAACTAGGTTGTGACCCGTGCTACGCACGGGATTTATTTAAGAGAATAATTATTATTAAATTAGAATGTCTTAAATTATCTTAAAAAATATCAAAGCAACAAACGTCTATTTGTTTAAAAATTTTAAAAGTATGCAACTATTTCTTTATGCATGTCTTTATAATTTTGGATACACCTCTAAAATCTGCATAAATATTTATGCCATTGTATAACCGATTTAACTTATCTGCAATAGTTGACCCACCTACATATTAATCGAAGATTTGAAGTTAAAGAGTTTTGGTAAGTGATCGACTCGCGCGATACACGGAATATGTTTAAAAAATTTATAATAAAAAACATAAACATATTTAGGCTAAAAAAACATTAATATACAAATAATGATTATAATAAAAGAAAATTGGAAATTTGTGAGAATCCAAACTAATCAATAGGGGTGCGCGTGCACGGGTTGGATTGGATCCGATTAAGGTGATTAGTGCAACCAATCAAATGGCGAGTGGGATTGATTCGAGTTGAGGGAGAATATAATTTTTTTTAATGGGAAAATAATTACAACTTCTTATGTTATATGATCATCATGTTAATTATCAATTATGGGAGTATTTGGTACATCGTAATTATAATTTTATTATATCGCACATATCATAATATTTCATAACACGTGTCAGAATTTGATGAAAATATTTGTAAATTGTTATATGTATACCACATCATAGGTAAAAAGGTATTATCAATAATGGACAAATTATTTTTTCGACATTTCATATTATTACATATATTATTACATGGTTGGATGTAAATCATGTAATAGTTTTGTTTTTTCAAAGTTATCAATTTTAGCTTTATCTTTTTATGAAAATATTTAAATGCATTTTGTACTTTTCTCTATTAGACAATTTAGTCCCTAATCTATTTAAGACAATATCATCACTAAATAGCCTTGTGAGAGTATTTATCAATATTAATAACAATTTAGTCCCTAATCCATTTAATTAAGACGATCATATTTGTCAATATATTGATAAAAATTTAGTTCCTAATCCATTCATGGTAGATCCTTATTAGTGTGAGTCTCTATTATTACTTCACAAATTATGTAAAAATGTGTGTTTTGAAGTAATTGCACCGTAATTGCACGAAAACTAATTGCACCGGATCCAATTTCATGATATTCACGACATTACATGTTTAATTCCATTTTGGATAACAAATACCACATAATAATTAAGGAGATAATGAGTATAGGGTTTTATTTTGTATAATTTTAATTTATTATTATTATTTTAGTCAATGATATTTTGGTCTTTTTATCATATATTACCTTTCAAAATTTTCATTCTCCAAAATATTCTTGCCTACCAAATAAAAATAGAACTAAACTATCCCTTTCTAATTATTATTTAGTTTTTTATTTTTGAATTTTAAAAATAGATTATTTGATCTCTGAATTTATACTCTCGCCAATTATTTACTCCTTGAGATGTTATCCATTGAGTCATCGCGCGACGTAAATGTTATGTACTGACATGACGTCGGTAATTTGTCACCATGTTGCTCCATCACCTTACCACATCATCTAAATATTTAAAAGTAATACAAATTAATGGTGTTATGTCGGCCCATAACAGTCATGTTACGTGGTGACTTACCAAATAACGTTCTAGAAACTAAATAGTTGACGAAGTATAAATTTATAGGAACCAAATAATTTATTTTTAAAATTCTAAGACTAAATAATAATTTTACCAATAATTCAAAAACAAAAAATAATGGTCAAAACTCCAAATTGGTCCCTTATGTTTGCACGGAGTTTTATATTGGTCATTTATGTTTCAAAAAGTTTAAATTGATCATTTATGTTTGCAAGAAATTCCAAATTGGTCCTTCCGTCCAAGTCCGTTTATTTTTTTTTCGTTAAGTGCTGACGTGGCGTGCTGAGTTGGATATATCATCTCTCCTACATGTCCATTTAAGCTGACGTGCCATGCCACGTCATCGCCATGTCATCGACACATCATCATCTACTATCACATGTGATGATGTGGCATGCCATGTCAGCTTAGATGGGCACGTCAACACGCCATGTCAACACTTAACTTAAGAAATTGACGGAAGTGGACGCAATGACCAATTTGGAACTTCTTGCAAACATAAAGCACTACCAGAAAAATGGAATTTAGAGACGGAAAATTCCGTCTCTATGTAGGCCAATTTCCGTCTCTAATGTGTTTAGAGACGGAACTCAGCGCGTCGCAAATGGTTAGAAACGGAATTTTTTAGTCCGTCTCTATAACTTCCGTCTCTAATCCGTCTCGAACGCTATATTAAAGAAAATTAATTAGAGATGGAATAGAGATGGATTAAGTCTAGTTCCGTCTCTAATCCGTCTCGAACACTATATTAAAGAAACTTAAATAGAGACGGAATAGAGATGGATTAAGTCCAGTTCCGTCTCTAAACCGTCTCTAACGATATATTAAAGAAACTTAAATAGAGACGGAATAGAGATGGATTAAGTCCAGTTCCGTCTCTAAACCGTCTCTACGATATATTACAGAAACTTAAATAGAGACGGAATAGAGATGGATTAAATTCATTTCCGTCTCTAAACCGTCTCTAACGATATATTAAAACAACTAAATCAGAGACGGAATAGAGATGGATTAAGGACGGTTCCGTCTCTAAATCGTCTCTAAGCATATATTGAAGAAGTTTGATTATAGACGGAATAGAGATGGAATTTTTGGATGGATTAACCGTGGCTAAATTCCGTCTCTGTGGTGAAAGTAATATTTTTTATAAAAAACTTTCAAATTGAAATAGATAATAAAATACACAATTAACTAATAGAACTACATAAAATATTAAAACATAAAGTTAACATTTGAAACACCATCCAAAAGGTTCTACACATTTAAAACACATACACAAAAGTCTAAAATTCTAACAGCTATTTAAAGGTTATACATCCATCCAAAAGACTATGTTAAAAGTCTAAAAACATAAAATATAAGTCAACATTAATGTCATATGCATAATATCAATCTTTCTACTTGATCATGTTGGCATCCTTAAGAATTGTCGCTTGGTGTACCTTGGTTTCCTTGAAACATGGAAAATAATTGACCAAACAAACGATCATATTCTGCAAACTTATCATTATAGCCAGCTATCACTTCTTTTTGCTCATCAACTGTTTGTTTCAGACTAGCATTTGCTGCTTCTAAGACTTCATTTTTCTGTGCCACCCGCTTATCTATCTCCTCTTGGAATAGAGGATGAAGCTCACTAGCTTGTGAAGTAGAAGCCCCAGTTGACGAGCTACAAATTTCAGTTGTCGTTGATCCAAGACCAAAAACACGACCCTTCTTATCTTTACCTCCCATCACCTCTAACCAAATTGATGTCTCTTCATTCAGAGAAATTGTATCATTGGATGCACCATCAACGGGTGGTTGAGAAGATCTAGCTGACTTGATTCTTGTATATTCAGCCTGCAGATTAAAAATAATTGACAAATTATAATATATCATGTTCAATACCATTAATCATGATCATAATAAGGATCCACCACTCTAGAGAGACTCAACTAAACCAAATGACATACAAAAGGCAAGATTTCATTTAAAGTATAATATCACAAAGCCTATCAAGCCCAACCACCAAGGGGATAGAATTTGGAAGAGCTAATGCCTAGGTTCATTTAAAGAAAGCCCACACCACAAAGAAAACCCAATAGCATATTACATGAAACAAAAAACAAAACAAAAAACTTCACTTGAATCTGCCCAAAAAATTCACTTACATAAGCTAAAATAGAAGAAGCCAAAATACTAAGCAAGATAGCCATAAATCAAAGCAGCCCCATGTTTTTAATTAGCCCAAAGAACAATGAAACAAGATAGTAAAAAATCTAACAAATTGTGAGAAACTTTAATGATACCAACATCATTTGAATCAGCCCCAAAATAGTGAAAAATTGTGGCCAAAATACAATGAAATCATCACAAAACTCAATGCTATCAACCCCATTTTAGTCAGCCCAAAAAGTGGCAAAAACATGATGAAATGCATTCAAGTAAATAGTTAAATCTAATAGAGATTATACACAAAGTTGATATCAACCCAACATCCTAGTCTAGGATTTCTCTATAAAGCTCAGTCTAGGTGACCTAGTTTAGGTGACCTAGTTAAGTTTATGTATTCAATGAATCTGACCAATAAAACAAATTCAGAAACAACCAAGCCAATAACAGAACCAGTCCAGAAACAGTAACAAAATAAATTTGTCATATAATATGAATTTATATACTTACATATGCATCTGCAGATCTTTGGTCAAGAAATTCACCGTTTTCTTTCCTTGTATGAGTGCGCTTAAATAAGTCAAAACATGTAGGTTCTCTCCCCAATTCTTGCCTATACCATTATCACAAAATAATGGTTTTTTAATCAAATAATTAAAATCCAAAAAATCATTAAATAAACTAACAAATTTCAATGAATTTAATATTTTATCATCCTCCTTTTATGCTCTGTTACAGGAACAGAGCCACAGCTGTGTATAGTGCCACCCTTAGCAGATGCTCGATTCTTTTTGGCTTGCTCTCCTTTTATCTTAAATTCTTCACTGTTCCATATCTCTTTCAATTGATTCAAAACCTCTTCTGGAATCCACAAAGGTGGGTCAAGACCTTTCTCCACTCCATGGTGCACACCCCACATCAATCCTCGAAGTCGGTGACCAGCCTTTCTATTCCAATTTTTCTTAATATGTCTGTCATGTTGGTCTAGCCATTTGTAGGATTTCTAGATACAAGGGACAAAGTAAAGTAAAAGTATAAGTGATGAGACAAAATAAACAATTCAAAGAAGAGTAAATGTATAAGTGATGAAACAAACCGCCCATTCCTCGAACCACATCTCCTTGACTTGCTGAGGAGTTTTTTTTCCAATTGATATATGGCCCAGTATATTTTTCATGAATGATCGTTGTTATCTCCCTGACAACGTCCACTACAGGGTAAAATCTGCACATTCCAACAAGTATTTAAACTCCAAAGCATTGATGACAAATATACCCTATAACTAATGAAAGCAATAAAATAAATTAAAATTTATAACTTTAATTTTCAAGCAAAATTCATTAAATAAATTAAAATTTAGACTCAATTATTAGCATTTTAATTTTTAAAAGATGCACGTTGAATTTGGTCATTCAAATTTCAGCCCATGTCAAAATGAGCTTTGTAGCCTAGAATTCAAAATGGGCCATTAGCCCATTATTCTCAATTCATTGGATAGCCCATACGCATATGCTCTCTTGTTACTCAAGGAAAGAGACCAAACCCATTGTAATAACACATATGGGCTCTTCTATATTTCACTAGACATCACTGAGAATTCAATGTCAATTCCAACAGTTTTTGCATATACCCTATAACTAATGAAAGTTTTTTCTTTTTTTAAAAAAATTCAAACCAACTCACATTATAAAAAAAATGACTGTTAGAATTATTTAAATAATTATAATTCAATGGTTCATAAAAAAAAATTATAATTCAATAATATAGAGAAATAATGATTTAGCCTAACTTGAAGGAATGATCAAAAGTATAACGCAAACAATAATCTAGCTAGCTAGAAGGAATGATCAAAAGTATCATATTACTAGATTGCGCTTAGAGATCGAGAACAATGTATAATTAATTAATTAGCCTAACTTGAAGGAAATATATAAGTTAAACACGGAGCTGTCCTAGCAGCACTTTGGGTTTACTTATAGTTGAAGTTAATATACCAAAAAAAAAAGACTATTGAACCTAACGTATATAGAAATTAGAAACGATAAAATTAATGAAACTTATAAATGAAGTACGCCAATATATACATACTAAAAAAAGAAACATCAGTCTTAGATTTAAATGGTTAATTAGTTAGCGTTTGATGGTGGAGATGTTAAAGGTCTTTTCTGCAGGATGTGTTGTAAGGATAGAATTTTTTTAAGGAATGATCTCTAAGAGTGGGTTAAAGGAATAGGAGAGTGGCAAATGCCATTAAACAGAAAACACGAATCAATCAGCTAGTAATGAAAGAAGTGACTCCTGTAGCTAGATACAATACTGACGACACCAATAGCATCACAATTCACAAGCAGGTCTTTTTGTGGCAGCTAGCATCCAAATAACAAAAGTAAAAATAATGGCATCTCTCATGAAGAAAGCAATCAAACTTGTTTATATGAATCCTCAAACACAAGAGGACCTTCAAATAATTAACCTAACCAATAAACGTTAGAATGAATAAAAACAATAAAGTTAGATTATTCAAAAACACTGAACAGGAAATTCAAAAGAAAAAACAACTTATACAAATAGTTATTTGTAAATGAAAGTATTTGTATATTCAGTGTAATATCTGGAAATAGTGAGAGTTGAAGAAGCTTTTTGAGTTTGTCTTTTTGCAGTTTGAAAGTTCAAAAACTAGCTATTCCACAACGGTTTTAAGGATTGAAAACTGAATTTGCAGCCTTAGATATTAAGCGGCATGCCAATTCTCTCTCTCACTCAAATCCATCATTAATTTACAAGCTAAGGTACAGTGCAAGTTTACACATCAAACATCCCATCTATCTGCAGCCACCAAATCACAACAGTAAAACCCTTAACCTTAAACCCAGCGAAATCAAATGCCATTAAACAGAAAACACGAATCCTCTTATAATAAATTGTAAAAGATGGAGCTTATATTCAATCAATTCAGCCTTTATAGGCTAAAGACTAAAGAGTAAAGAAACAGACAAGTTGAACATGCATTGAATCACACAGATTACCTTGATGATCTCAACAAGCTGATCAACTCCACTCTCTCCAGGAAATAAAGGCTGTAAAAATAATTAAAAATTTATTAACACAAAATAAAAATTGCAGAAAACGACGTTAGGCATTATTTGCTGAAGGCCACTCATTTACAAATATCATAAATTCATAATGGTATAGCTAAAAGCCTAAAAGTAAAAGGAAAGCAAAAAATTCAGAAGTAACGATATTTGTTGATTATCCATTACTGCCTTTTGGTTTTGGCAGTAGTGGATTGAAGAGCAGATTGAAGTTGGGCGTGAAAAACTGCTTCCAATTTGGCTTTTCTAAAATCAATGGTTGAAGTGTTTAGAACCAATGGTTGAAGGATATGATACCTCGCTTTATGGATTTCCCGTATTTAGAACCAATGGTTGAAGTGTTCCGGTTAGAGGAGGTCAGGTTTAGCTCGTACCCACACGTGCCACAGCTGCCAGAAAGGAAGAAACAAGATATTGTATTTGCGACACAGAAAACCAGAATGATAAAAATGTAGAGAGTGTAGTGAATAGTGTAATTGAAAAATAGATGAAACAAGATATTCTTGTTCCTTGCTCGAGTATATCTGTCATTACAAGAATTATCAGTCACTTTCAGTGGAGTAGAACATAAGGGCACAACAATTACAAAACAATATTCCAATAGAATAATAAAGAACAATATTGCCTCAAATTCAGGAATATCCTCCAACTGCATAAGCCAATATACATCCTGCGGAATTTAAGGTTCACACTAAGATATGCTCGAATTGGTACTTGAACAAATCTGCATCCTGTTATGTAAGAATTGATAATATTCTCCTCTTCTCTGGGATGGCACTTTGGCCTTAAGACTTAAAATACAGTGGACATTCAAAACATGTCATGTCATTTCATTGTGCAATTAACCATACATAGATGATTGATGGGATTTTGACTCATACAGTAGGACCTATGACCCTGAAGGCAGGAAAAAGCCTGTGAGCAGAGAAGAGGGAATGGAGGAACTAATAGATGTGGTAAATCTACATTAAATCAGGAAAACCTTGTAAGTTCATGCTCGTCACGTAGTAATCTTAATTATATATATACTTTATGGTGATTAGCCCATTATTAGGTCTACTTAGAATCAGCCCTACTAGGTGTGTCTTTTAGTGCTACCGATCAAGCATTCATTCTTTCAAATTAAATAGGCCATTTCATTTTATAATGTGGAGAAATCATATTTAATATTTAACCCATGCATATATGTTGACCACAGAACATGATTCAATATAATTCATGGTTCATTAATTAATAATTTGACATTATTTATACATATATACTGAGACACAAATTAAATAAATACGTTATTGGTTATATTCTTGTATATACATACATACGTGCATGAGGTGTTGATTTCGTAACTTAATGTGGCAAAATAAATCATATATTCCTCAATTTCATTCTAGTATGAAATAAATTTGGAAAACATAACACTATTAAAAATAATGTTGATTAATATAATATATATTTATGGTTTGCCCTGTGTCGAAGGGGGGCAGGATTTCAGTGTGTAGTTTGTACAAAAAAGCGCGAAAATTTTCTGGCATAGTCTGGGCATAGTGTCCTGTAAGGTAGTGATTAATGAGCATCTTTAGCACCCATCTTCATAATTACTTACTTTACTGCACTCCCACTGTCTTCTACCTTACCTTTCAACACCATCATTTTTAGCAGAGTTTGCAGTGTACTCTCTACCAAACTTTGCCAAAACTAACTTACATTTATAATATATCTTAAGCTTTTGAATCTAAGTAGAAAACAGCATGTTATGTTTTCAGTATCAATCAGGAAAACCTGACTCTCTAATTAATTAACTTGTGTAACGCTCTGAATGATAAAATTAAAGCCTTTATAAATTTGAGGTGGCTTTAAATTAAAGAAAGGTGGAAGACCTTTACTCTTGGACAACATCAGATATAGGCATTGTGCCTATGCCATTAGCACAGGGAAAACAAAGATATTATTGAGTTTTGAATGTCAAGTTGGGTTGTGTCTTAAGTGTTGTGTGTGGACTTTAATTTTTCAACAAATATAATTGAGAGTACACAAATAGATTTAAACGATGAAATGAGTTAGTTGGAGTGACGCGACTTAACACATTTAAAGCTTTAACCAAACAGATCAGAGATATAAAGTATATTGTTGTGAGGCACACTTTTTCTTTTACCAATAAGAGGCACACATTGTTAACCAAACAGAGTTAATGGAGAACCAAAATCAAGAACAAGATGATCATACAAACTGCAAGAGTAAGTAAATAACACTTACTTAACAAAGTAAAGCCTACAAAAATCGGACAACCAATATATACTAGCCCTTGTTGAATCTAAACACACCTATAGAATAACAACCTAATCATTATTTCTGAATCATAAAAGTGATATTTCAACTTTCCTATATAGAAGTAGGTGGCTTTATTTGCTAGTAATGATATACGTTCAGAACTTGTATCCAAAATACAATTGGTAAAACAAAGAACTAAGCCAAACCAACATAATATCACTATAATTCAAAAATAAACCACATTCATTTGAAACATACAGACACACGGAAATATATATATATATATACACATTAACAACGTTAATTATATTATAGGAATGATAAATGTTGTCTTTCTCTCAAAGTATAAACCTAGAAAAGAAATTTTAAATGTAGGTGGCTTTAATTTACACTCAATAATCGACCACCAAGTCACCTTCAAAAACTTGTAATTTTTTGAAAAACTTATGAAACATGGAACAATGACTCACGAAATTCCTGTAGAAAGTAGAAACAGTTAAGCAACAAGTGAATAGCGACTATAAAAGACATAAGCCAGCGGAACAACCTTACAATCTCAACGGCGAAAAGAACCCACGGCCACACGAGCTTGCCGACGGCAGAAAGAATCCACAGCACAGCGACGGTAGAGACGGAAGAAGGGAATGGCAGAAGGGGCAAGCAAGCAACGCATCGGAAACCACACGAAGCAAGCAACGCACCGGAAGCAAGCCAAAATAACGTAGAGACGGAAGAAGGGGCAAGTAATTTTTAGGGTTCGAAAAAATGAAAAGGGGTAAGTAATTTTTTTTTTTGAAAAAAAAAATGAGTTTGTGTTACGGACTAGAGATGGAATTATTTCGTCTCTAGTCCGTCTCTATTAAGGTCAAAACGACGCCGTGCATCTTATGCGCCTCCTTATTCTTTTTTAGACTAATCTGAGACGGAAATTTACGTCTCTATTCCGTCTCTAAAAGGCGCGCTAAATTTTTTTTGTGCCGCGCGAAAAATATTATTGTATAAAGACGGATTTGGGGCAAATTTGAGACGGAAATTATTAGAGACGGATTATTCCCTCTGTATATTCCATCTCTAAATCTGAAATATTGGAAAATTGAAATGGCAGCGTTAGGGACGGACTTAAGACGGACTTGACATGGAATAGAGAGGGATTATTTTCCGTCTTTAAGTTCCATCTCTAAATACTAGTTTTCTGGTAGTGAAAGACAAATTTAAACTTTTTGAAACATAAAGGATCAATATGAAACTTCGTGCAGACATAAGAGACCAATTTGGTGTTTTAACAAAAAAATAGTTTACATATAACCAAAAGAATGCCCATAAAAAAGAAAAAGAAAAAGAATCAAACGGTGCGTTTGGATGGATCACTGAGAATACTGATTAACCTTTGTGAGTGTGTGATGGTAGTAGTAGTACAGAGAACGGAGGGAAAATTTTCCGTTTGGAAGGAAGAAGACCGTAACTTGGAATAAAACGCAAACCCAAAAAAGCAAGCAGGGTGGGAAACGACAACGTCTTGAACCTTCAACCTCAAGTTCTTCGACGACGACGACGTATTCATTCGCACCAGAAATTCTGCCCCAATTCTAGTACCTCTACAACTCGTCGCTGGTAAATGCGCATCCTTCATCTCTAATTTATTTACTTTCTGCTTCTCTGTTTAATTTACACTTGCTCTTCTTTAGCTTATTGTTTTGGATTGTTAGGGTTCGTGGATTGGGGCTATATTAGCGCCAATGCAACCTGCCAATTTGCCCCCTTAAATAAATGACGATTAGTGCGTTAATGCAATTCAATTAGAGTATTGAGTGTTATGTCGAATTTTCCTCACTTGGTGGATTTTGTACATTTTGCATTGGGAAATTATGTTGTGATATCAATTTTGATGGGCTGAAAAAAGAAAATCCCTTGTAAGTTTAGAAGGGGCATTTGAAATCCTGTTAATAGTAATGAACCTAGTTGTGCTTGAAAAAAGCTTAATTGATTTGAAAATAACTTACGGGTCTGTTTGTGTAAGATTGCAGATGGTGCTTTAGGATTGTGGCTTGCCGTTTTTAAAAATTCTTTTAATTTTATTCTTGTTCTCATTCTTATTATTTTATACAAAATCGATCATTCAACTCTGTTTTAGTATGTATAGATCACTCTCATGTACCACAAGTAATGCTGATGCACCCTGATAGCTTGGTTCAATAGATTTGAAATTATACTTCACTAGACCATTAATTACATGACTCTGTAAGCAATTTTATTACAAGACACTGTTTTTATTTTTATTTTTTTCTGGTAAAGTTAGACTTTAGAGGGATACCATAAGTTATAGGATCAAGGATTGGTCCCTCAAGTTATGATTTGAAGTTCCGGGTTGCTTGATACTTACTTCCTGGGTGGCTATGTCTATTTATTGAACTATATCACTCTTATAGGGTGAAATGAGAAGTATACTTTGTGTGAGGGTGAAAGAAAAGCAAAGAAGCACATGAACTTTAATAAGTAAAACATATTGTGCTATTATTGATTGCTTACATGACATCGACCTCAGTTTTTTAACATCGGAGTGTACTTGATGTACGTGGGTTTGGTCATTACCCCTTTCTCTTTTCCTCACTAACTCCTAGGTCATGAAGACTTCCTATGAAACCTTATCCAACTGGGGAAAAAATATTAGAGAAGAAAAAACAGAATTTTGTATCCACTGTTTTGCAACCTTTTTATCTGGTATACACACATATATGTTGTAATCCCAATTTTTCTTGGAGAGTATGACAAGAGATTACTTATAGTTTGTATAGAGTTTTTATTTTATTATATTTTTTGCCTCTACATTTTATTATTCATAAAATTGGTTGAATATTGATAAGCACAGACCTCTAGTAGTTTGTTGGGAGATTCTGCAAATTATTTTGTGTTAACTATTTTTCATTTGTATCTATGATAGCATTTGCTTTTGCACTAAAACAATCAAGTTGTTCAAAATCAGTTTTGTCTCATTTATCTTAGATGTGATGGGCTCTGGATTATGAATGCATAGTTAGCATATGCACTGCATACCCTCCTGAGATTTTATTCACTCCTGGTTTTTGCTTCCTTCAGGGTCTCTGGTGATTTCAACGTCCTCATTATGTTCTCTTACAATTGTTTCTGAATGCCTCTAAGGTTCTCAAGCATAAACAATAGCCATATATTGTTTGTTTAAGATGCCTTCATGTTCAAATGCGCAGTCAACTAAAGTTGACTTGACCAAGAATCAAAGTGCATTACATTCTATTGACAGCCATGAAAGAAATTTGAAACCCGAGGAGGCTAAAGAAGAGGAGGAGGAAGAGGAAGAAGAGGGGGATGATGAAGATGCAGATTTCAATCCTTTTCTAAAGGAAACTCCTTCACAAGAAGCATCTTCTAGTTTGAGCTCCGAAGTTGATGGTTTGGATGGTGATGCTATCAACAGCAGGTTATGTGTGGGTATTGATGCATCAAAACTAACCTCTAAGGAGCAAATTTGTGCTGTTGGAGATTCTGAGCATGGTGAGGAGGAAATTATTATGCAGTCACCACTTCCTCCAGATGGAACATGCAAAAAAGGGTTGCAAAAGAGTGCAACTTGTAATTCTAAAAAGAGAAAACCAGCTTTGATTTCTGAGTCAGAAACTAACCAAGAGAAGGATAATGACTTAAGTAGTAAGACTGATGGTGCTGCTGTTAGATTGGGAGAATTAAATAATCTGACAAAGTCCCATAGTCCAGTAGTAGAAATAGATGATGAGGATGCTATTTGTACACGAACCAGAGCTCGCTATTCGCTTGCAAGTTTTACCCTTGATGAACTTGAGACTTTTCTTCAAGAGACTGATGATGATGATGACCTTCAAAATGTTGATGATGAAGAAGAATACAGGAAATTTCTTGCTGCTGTTTTACAGGATGGAGATGATGAGGGTGTAACCACTCATGAAAATGAAAATGCTGATGATGAAGATGAAGATGAGGATAATGATGCAGACTTTGAGATAGAGCTTGAAGAATTACTAGAAAGTGATATTGATGAAAATGCAGCCGTAAAACCCCGAAAAGAGTATGATGGAGCCGGACGTCGACCTGAGACTAGGCAAAATAGGCGCCAAAAGGCCTCCTCTCAATGTGAGAAGAAGACTTTAGGCCAGGCTAAGAGGCCATTGCGTCCCATTTTGCCAAATTTGCCTAATGGGCCACCTACTTCGGGGAAAGCTTTGATGCCTGAGGCTACTTTGTGCTTTCAATCTTCCACTTTAGGAAATGGTCTTGTAAATGGATTTACTCCCCAACAGATTGGTCAGTTGCACAGTTTGATCCATGATCACGTGCAACTTCTTATTCAGGTATTTTCTCTGTCGATTCTTGATCCTTCGCGGCAACATATTGCTTCTCAGGTTCAAGGTTTGCTTTTTGAGTTGCTTCACAAACGTGACAAAGTAGTATCTTCAAAAAGTGTTCCATATCCTAGTATTTGCTTTTATCAATCAAATGGTCTCTCATCAGTTTCCAATGGAGTCTCAAACTTTGTCCCTGGCCAGTTCAACATAGAATCTGCTTGTACATATGATGCACAGAGAGTATTTCTTCCTCAAACAAATCAGAGCTCTTCTGACGTTAGATGTGAATATAATTCAAATAGTTCAAGTTCTTTTCAAGATATTGAGGGTTCTTTCCAGGTTCCTTTTGTAAGAGGCCCTGTAATATCTATTCTAGATGTTTCTCCACTTAATTTAATCGGAAAATTTGCAGATGATGTTTATTCTGGTAAGTGAAATTAAAAATGTTAAATGTTTTCCATGCTTTGCCATTATGTGGTTAATAATGACCTTTACATACTTAGGAATTGTTTTGAAAATCCTTTTGCAGCTGTCCAGGAGTGTCGAAACCGTTACTTAGAATCTGGATCTGATATGCGTTCTGAAAAGGAACCTCTCTTTCCTTGTTTTCCATCATTATCTAAAGCTAATAATGAAGCTTCAACTGGAACAACCTTGGCAGCTGTTAATGCAGTCTCAACTTCGCCTGGTCAGCAACAACCTAAGAAAACATTGGCTGCCATGCTTGTTGAAAGTACCAAGAAGCAATCAATAGCTTTAGTACCCAAGGAAATTGCAAAATTAACTCAAAGATTTCTGCCTATGTTCAATCCAGCATTATTTCCTCATAAGCCACCCCCACCAGCAGTTGTAAATAGGGTACTATTCACTGATACAGAGGATGAGTGAGTTGCACGCCCTCTTCTCTTTCTGAACCATCTGTATTAAATACTTTTACGGTTATGATGCTTGATCTTTATTCTGTTTTTTTACTGGTTATGCCTTATGTATATGTACTTGAGCTACTCATCTTTGTACAAATATCTGATTAGGATAATAGTGACTGATTTGTTTTGAGAGTAGAAGCCTGGAGGTATATAGTATTCAAGAAAACCTTTGAATTTCTTTCTAAAGCTTACCCAGGGCCAAATAATTTGTAGCAAGGCTAAAGTCCTTTAAATCTGCATGGTGTTCAAGCAGTACCAAGACAAACTAAAACTATACTAAGGTGGACTAGGACTGGCCCCTATAGGCTATAGAAACTAGAAGTCGCCTCCAATATTCTAATAGTCTGCCTGACCAACAACAGCAAATGACCCTTGTGAATGAAATCTTAAAAGCAAGCATAAACTTAACTGTGAGCACTTCAAGCTTCCCTTCATTTACTTTGCAGGCCACAGCTTTTAGATGTGGAAGTCTACGTGTTTTCTGCTCTAGGCCCATGGTTATTGTTTTGCAATATGATTTGTAAATTGTAACACTCAATTATTATCATGGTTCACTGAGTTTGACTTTGCTGCCTGAGTGAAATCCCGCTGCCTTTCTTTCTTCTTGCAATCTTGTTTTACAGATTATACATCAGAAATTGCCGACAGTGGAGATCTTAATTTATTTTAAGCTGACATGCTCCCTTTTTTCTTCCTATTTGACTAGGGAAATGTAGATTTTCACCTTTGTCCAGCCAAAGTAGTAGAGTCACGTTTTCTTCAAAGTCCATTGTTTGAGTCAGAAAGAAAGTGAAACGAAGAGTGGGGGTTCTGGTATTTATTTTAAGCTGACAAGCTGATTTAGCTCATTTAAAATTTTAATCTAAGAAAATTTTTAATGTTCCTGCTTAAAATATATTTACTTTATAGCTATGGGCGACAGTCTCTGAAAGTGAACATAAAAATTGTGATGGTAGTCTGAAAAAAATCTATATGTTATATTTTTTTTAGATAAAATCTACATGATATAAATGCATGTTACTTTTCTTATTTGAATTTTAGGGCTGCCACATCTTTTTTGATTGGGAACTGTAATCTTTATGTCTTACTATTATGCTTTATCTCGAGCATTTACTTGAATTTTATGCTTGAGTAGTTAGTTTTTATCTTAATTGTTTATATAATGGTTGCACTTCAAAGACTACTACATTATAGTGTTAGGTAATTTAGAGTAAGTCTGACCTAAATCATAATGGATGGGATGCAACCCAATATCATGCTTCTCATGCGAGTCCTTGGCAATTTATTTCTAATGGATATGTTCCTTTTATACCACTAGTTTCTTTCACAAATTGTTTACTGTTCCTATATCTGTTTCTAGGTGGGTACATGAGTGGAGAATATTCCGTTTTTAGATTTTTTCTCGCCTTTATCAATATTTAGTCTTCCTTCTTTGCATAATTCAGCCATCCTGTTTTTTGTAGGGTTTTAATGTCTATTGGAATTTTCATTTCTTTAATAACCTAAATGACTGAGAAAGTAATTAACAGCAAACCCTTTTCTTTTACTTGAGTCTCTGCTTTTATTCACCAATCTAGGCAAGCAATTTTGGAACAGTTACTCTATTGATGTGTTTTCTACCTTGATCTAAAGATATGTTTTATGTATCGGTTGATATATGAACAGCCTTTTTTAAGTAAGAAAAAGAAGAAAAAAGTTATTTGTTTATGATATTGAGGAGTAGAAGGCAATGCTATGTTGGGAACTTGGCATCTCTTCTATTGTGGTTGCAAACTGGAGAGATGGAATTGGGTCTGGTTTGAGAAGTTAGAATCTGCGATTGAGTCTTGATTATCTGTAATTTTTCATATTATACTCAAAATAGGGATTCTTTTATACGGTTTAATAACTTGTCCTTAAAAGCCAAGCATCTTTATGTTTTTGCTAAGCAATATTCTTAAAGTAGGGGAAGAGTACTTTTTTTCTTGGACTTTTTTTTAAAAAAAAAAAATTGATGGAAGAAGATTTTGCTTATGATGAAGAAAGGATAACGATGAAGGAAGAGGATAAGAATACTCTTATTGTGAAGTGTGAACAAGATATTTACTTCAACATTACAGCTTCTCATAAATGCAGATCTCTTTTATGTCTTGAACTCATTTTACTAGTCCTTTGTTTGAAATTTTTTAGCATTTGTTGTTGTTGGCGTCGTTTGATCTATAAAGCTGACCCTACCTAGTGGGAAAAGGCTTTATCTGTTTTTGTATGTCTTCTTCATCTTGTTTTCTTTAGTAATATTTTTCTTATTTAGGTGCAGTTTCTTAATTTTGGAAGTGTTCTTTCTGCAAGGAATTAATCTTCTGTATTACCTGTCTTTCTGTCTTTTTAGCTTACACATTATTCCCCTTTATTTTTATAGTTGACTTTAACTTTCTGCAATTTCTATATTTATTACCGTTTTCTTAATCTTCATGGCTTACAATAAGCTTGTGGAGTTGAATGTCTGATGGACTATTCTGGTCTCATTGAGGTGTAAAATGACCAACTAATGTTCTCTGTCTGTCTTTCTGTGTCTATTTAGTTTATTCATTATTCCCTTTTATTTTCCTAGTTGGCGTTGTTTTCTGCATTCTTTCTGTTTGTTAGTATTGTTGCCACTTTTTATCCTGTTGGCTTACCATAAGCTCATGGACTTGACAATTATTCTATATGATTATGTTGCAGGTTACTAGCCTTGGGGTTAATGGAATATAATACAGATTGGAAAGCAATTCAACAACGTTTTCTTCCCTGCAAATCTAAGCATCAGGTGATTGCTGTTATTATGTCTTCCAAGGGCAGATTTTGTTGGGTTTTTTTTCGTTAAACAGATGGGGACACCATCTATTTTGAAAAATAATATGTATGCTAAGCTTCTGTGATTTGCTTTTCTTCCTTGAGATAAATTGTCTGTTTTGTGAACATTCTCATCCCATAAAAAGTGGAACCAATTATATGTTTGAACTTTGAAGTACATTTGTTACTACTGTAGTTATTCATTTTTAATGATTAAATGTGTAGCATATTTAATTTGGGCTATTGATGAAGCTTCTTGCGAAGTATATTTAGAGGATAAATCCTCTGACACTGACACTTACATTATCACCAAATATAATCCTCGCTCAGTGCCTCATATGATTTGAATGAAGGAAATACTCAAACTAATTGTCTATTAAACATTGCAATACTTTTGCAAACAATGACTGTTAGTGATATGAGAATTGACTCTGTAGTGGGATTACTTGAGAATAGATGACTTGTTTGGTCATCCAATAAACGGGTAAAATTAATGAGGTACTACTTATCGTTTCCAACTGGTTTGTTAACCATAATAACGTTTATAGGATGACCATATTGTTTATTAATACATCCATTACGACATTTTTACAGCTTCAAAAAATTTGTTCTAAACTTCTAATAGTTTATTAGATATTTGCTATATTCTATTTTACTCTTAATATGCTAAGCTGTTTTTTTTCCTTTGGTAATGATAAATTAAAATTCTATTCTTTTTGGTGTAGCTTTTGCTCAGCCTTTGAATTTAAATGTACTGTTCAATTGAGCAGCTTCATTATGATGGTGGGAATTTTGTGACCTATCTAATATAATATGTGGATGGTTTGGTTGCAGATTTTTGTCAGGCAGAAAAACCGTTGCTCTTCAAAAGCACCAGATAATCCAATAAAGGTGAATTTATATGCTAAATCTTATCTGATAAATCACATGGATGAATATCTTCTAGTGGGTTTGTGTAGATAGAGTAAGTTTTATTAAGAAAAATTTAGAGTATGTAACAACATCTTTTTGTGTTTGTAATCTTCTTTTTCTTTAATACAATTTCTTTTTTCTATTAAAAAAAACATCTTTTTGTTGTTTTAATTCTCTCTCTCCATCTCGTACTCTTTCTGTGGATACAACATTTAGATTGATAGTGGTGGTGCTAGTGCTTTATACTCCTTTGTGATGGTCCTTTTTTATCTTTTTTTTTCTAAAAAAAAAAAAAAACTCAACTAAAACCAAAGTAGGAGGAGGTTATGTACTTAAAAGTTTTAAAGTTAGCTTTTTTCTCTTCCTACTCTTTCATAGAACTTAGAAGGCAATGGTCTTGTATATTTATGTCTGTAGACAATGGCAGAGCCAACACTGTGGGCCTTGGGGGCAATGATTTATAGTTATTTAATTAATGAAAAGAAAATGTTTATTCTATTTGTCGGATTAATAGATAGAATTAAGGATAAAAAATGTAACTATAGTCATTGTGATTGAAATACTATCTAATTAGGATTTAGGTAAGCTTCTAGACAATGTTGAATCGTCTAATGTACTGGTCATAAGAAATTATGGTATTGAGAAATGAGAGGTATCATAGACTATATGTGATTTTTCTTTTTGGGAAAGAAAATAAAAGAATAATTCATGAAAGGAGATGAAAAAAAGGTACAATGTCAAAGGATAAGATACTAGTGCAATATCGTCATAGGATTTAATAACAGTTAATCAGTTGAAAAGACATACTATTCATAGGACTTTTGTAACAATTAATCCACTAAGAAGACAAGAAGCTTGAGTTAAACTTTAAAGCCATTGTGCACTGGCCAGACTATATTTATGCTATATATTTGATTGCACTGTATATGCTATATATAGTTATATACAGTATGCTATATGTAACCATACTGTACTCAGTTATTTAATTGGTATAAGTCTTGATATTGTTGCTTGACACTTTCATACAGGCAGTTCGAAGAATGAAAACTTCCCCATTAACTGCAGAAGAGATAGCATGTATTCAGGAGGTAATTCATTCAACAGCATCTTAGGATTTAAATATTTTCTGTGGTTGACAGCATTATGACTTGTTGATATATGACTAAAATACACAGGGACTAAAGGTTTATAAATTTGACTGGATGTCAGTATGGCAATATATTGTTCCACATAGAGATCCGTCCTTGCTTCCACGTCAGTGGCGTATTGCTCTTGGGACTCAAAAGTCATATAAGCTAGATGCTTCAAAAAGGGAGAAACGAAGATTGTATGAATCAAAAAGAAGGAAGTTGAAGGCTGCAGCTTTAGAGAGTTGGCAAGCGGTGTCTGATAAAGAGGTTTGTTAATCTTTAAAGCTTGGAAGCCTATGTTGATATATTATATCTCGGATCTTGCCCATATTCATCATGAATTTCCATGGTCATGATGACTCTCTTAACTGTGGCATTAAGATGACTGCCTAATTGGCTTACAATGAATAACATACAGGCGGAACAAGTTACAAGATGCTCTCTAGAGTCTAGACTTTTCCTATGTGCAAAACCAGCTCATATGCACATGCACTAAGTATATAGGAAAGCTACAAATCATTAGAAATTGATGTTTTTTTCTGATAAACATATGAGTATTATATTGAAATGTGACTTAATTGGTTGATTTGCATAGAGATATTTCCAATTTATGTACTTACATCTGCAAAATAACCTCCCACCTCTGCTGCCTAGTTCATAAATCAACGCAATGGGGCCTAGCATATAAATTATCTGCTCTTTTCTGTGTTATTGAAGTTTTAAATTCACAGATATTGGATATACTTCCATAACCTTTTGGAATTAATTGCAGGGTTGTGATGATGAAATCACCGGTGCAGAGAATTGCGCGAATAATTCAGATGTTGCTTATGTTCACCAGGCTTTTCTGGCAGATTGGAGGCCAGAGACATCCACTCTTTCTTGTCCTGAACTCTTTTCCACAACAAACGGAGAAGTAAACCTTGTCAATGATGCAATGGCACAAGAAGATACTCAAAACTACAATAGTCAACAAACTGAAAATGGTGTATGTGGAAAAGCTCAACCTGTGCTTGATGATAGGGCTGCATTTCCGTTTATGTCTAAGCTTCCCCCACATTTTCCTACTTCATCTGATTTAAGGAGTGGTATACATGGTGCTCCTAGTGCCATCAAACCTAAAAACCCTCTCTTTGATGTGACCACCTCTAGCTCCAAATACTATTGTCGGCCATATAGGTCTCGTAGAATAAATAGCACTCACTTGGTGAAATTAGCACCAGACTTGCCCCCTGTAAATCTCCCTCCGTCTGTTCGGGTAGTTTCTCAGACAGCCTTTAAAGGATACCAGTGTGGAACATCTAAGATTTACCCTACTGGAGGCAGTGTTACTGCTCATAGAAAAGATGATTCTGCTTCTCAAATTGCCCATGCTGAGAAATCTGGAATTGGTCATCCAATTAAAAATGGTACAAGGCCCACATCAAAAGACAGTGTTGCAGATTCTCATCTAGAAAGTTCTGGAACTGTTGTGGGCAGATCTGTTGCAGAAAAAGTCACTAGTGATCTCCATATGCATCCTTTATTGTTCCAAGCCACTGAAAATGTGCCTTATTATCCTTTGAAATTTACTTCTGGCGCTTCTAGTTCCTTTAATTTCTTTTCGGGAACTCAACCACAATTAAATCTAAGTCTCTTCCATCGTCCTCACCAACAAAACCATGTTGACAAGTCTTTGAAGTCAAAAGATTGCACTTCAGGGTCCAGTGGCTTTGATTTCCATCCACTTCTGAAGAAATCTAATGACTCGCAATTGCAAACCAGTTTTGATGCTATTCAGACTGAGTCACTGGTCAATAGTGGTATGCCAGCGATAGCAAATACATGTTCTAGTCTTAGTGAAAAGTCCAATGAACTTGACTTGGATATTCACCTCAGTTCTACATCTGGAAAGGAAAAATCTATGAAAAGCAGACAGTTAAAGACCCATGATTCAATGGGATGTGTAATGACTGTAACAAATTGCGGAACAGCAACAAATTCTCAAGAGAAGGGTGAAAAAGGTCCTACAGTTAGCAGTACCAAGCTTGCTTCGTGTGCCCATCCCCTTCCATTGGTTGGTCATCAGGATAACATCAGCAGATGTGACATCAATGATATTGATGATAATTCCCATCCTGAGATTGTGATGGAACAGGAAGAGTTAAGTGATTCTGAGGAAGATATGGAAGAACATGTGGAGTTTGAATGTGAGGAGATGGCTGATTCTGAAGGAGAAAGTGGTTCTGGCTGCGAACAACTTATTGAGGCACACAATAAGGTAATTTCATATATCATCTTAGTGAGTTGTTAGTATAGTCTTTTTGCTTGCTTCTTTTTTTGGTGTGATTTTCTTGCTACGTTCTATTAGTGAGAATGCCGATCCCACCTAGTAGGAAAAAGATTTGATTGATTGTTGTTTCTATTAGTGAGAACATTTTTATACTAAAAATTGTGCTGCATTACGGATTTTAGTGAAATTTTTTATCTGAAATTTAATTTGTAGTCCTTCCTCAAAACTCTGAAACTTGACACAATTATGTTGAGTCAAACTTCTTAAAGAACGTTGCTTAGGGAAGGGCATATCTATATCCTGATCCTCTATATACATGTCTTTTGTCCCTTATCATGTTCAGATGACAATTCAGTGTATCTGTGCCTGATAATTCTTTACAGTGGTCGGGAAATTTAGATCCACAATATCTTTATCAAGTCCTAGCCAGCAATGTCTGGAGGGGCTAGATGATTCTTCGGTTGCATGTGCTATTGTTCTCTCGTTTATGTAAAATCCTCTTAATTTTTGCTGTTTCATGCCTTAGGAAAGGATATTTATTTGTCAAGCTATCAACTATTTTTGCCAATGTATGGTTGGTTTGGTCACTGTCTTTGCTTTACATTTCTATATCTACCCTAAAGATAAATGTCATCTTGTTTTGGTATGATGCCGAATTGCTGATTCATATTCTTAGCTATTTGTTTAGGATCTTCTTTTTCAAAAATAATTTTCTTTTTTAATTCTCTGTTTTGATAGGAGGACCTAACTTTTGCTGTAGAAAAAGTTGCAAGGGATACATCTTTTATGGGAAGATCAAGTGAACCAAATGTCAATTCCAATACTCAAGTGGATGATATTCTCCTTATCAATGATACAAGTACACTAAAAACGGGATTGACTAGTGAGGGTAAGGATGACAAAAGTAGTTCTGTTTGGTTGAGTTTGGACTCATCATGTGCAGCAGAAAATGATGTACTCTCAAAGACGACGCATGAAGTGGGCGCACTAGGTGAAGCTCCAAGTTCCAGAAACTTCGAATCGTCTCGCCCTAGCAGATGCTGCAAGAAGTCAAAATCTTGCAGCAAAGCAGTCCCTGAGGACAGAAATAATATAGACATGGTGCAGCAGCTTAGCCTGGGACCCGTGGTGTTTGCCACACCAAGGAAACCCAGGAAGCGTTCCGGCAAATCAAGATCGAACTTGAATATAGGATTGACTGTTGAAAGTTCTGGCCATGATAATCATAATGATTGAGTGATGCTTGTCTGAACTATCCGAGGTTATTTGCATTTGTTCATAAGGGTCGTTTAGGTATTGTATTATCATTGCAGTTGCTGGATAGCAGGTCATCAGAGCTCAACTTCTTCGTGCCAAGGAAATTGGTGCTCCTTGATAGTTTTTTTTGGCACTCCCCAAGAATTGGGACTAAGATTATATAATTACTACCAAGGGTACAAGTAATATTCCTTTTTCTTTGTAAATATGATAGAGAAATCAATAGAAATTTGATTTTGGCTTTGCTCATGCTCTCTGAGCATCGTGTATAGAAATTTTTGTACCATTCTCCTTTTTTTTTTTTCATGTGTACAAATACACTGGTTTAGATTTGATTTGCGCATTTAGGACATAAAGTACAGAAGATTTTTTTTCCAAAATGTCACTGTTGTGAGCATTATACAATTCAATACTCATACTGATACTCTCATAACTGGTCATAATTGAATTGGTACATGAACTGAAGTACGAATGGTCCTTGGGGCGTCAACTTTTTTTCTTTTTCCTGAGATAAACAATTACATAATTGTGGGTAGCTGTAAAACTAGAAAAATGTTCATGAATTGTTACATGTTAACATTGAAGTGGTTAAAATTAAAAATGACATAATTTAAAAATTAGATAAATGTAATTTAATTTTTTAAGTAATGGTCAATTATTATGACCACTCATATTTTTCTTATTTTTTTCTACTAAACTCTTTACACTCAGTAGATCCATATATAATTTATAAGGACTCAAGTTCATAACATCACTCTTAAAATTAAACATTTTCATAAACAGTTAAAATGTTATCATTTTTAATTATAAAGCTACATGTCACATTAAATAAAAAATTTATATTTATCTAAATAAAGTATAATTAGTTTAGAATTTTATAATTAATGATTTAAATAAAATTTATAATTAGAAATACTACAAAATAGCTTGAAAACATTAATTTTTTGAGTAAATTACACTGCCCTCCCCTCTAGTTTACAAAATTACACTGCCCTCTCTTGAGAGATTAAAAGTCATTATACTTTGATCCAAAACACTATTATCCCATTAAAAAAAAGGTCTAAAAAGTCAATATAATAAATATTTATGACTAAATTGACCCTCACACAAGATAAAAAAATGTTTAACGTTATGCTTTATCGAAATTTATAAAACTGAATCTTTACAAAAAAAATTTATAAAACTGAATTATAGTACATCTAACAAAATTTTTTTGATATATTTTATTATTATATATTAATATATCTATTAAACTTAATTGTCAAAACTTAAGTAAAAGAATAGATATTTTATATTACATTACATTATTAATATAAAAAATTTGTAAACTATTTTAAGTTACAGACTTTTTTTAAGAATTTTATTTTGTTAATAATAATTACTCTAAATACTAATAAAATAATAAAAAGAAAAAATGAAACAGTGTTATTATAAGAGGATGAAAGTATGTATAGGTCACATTTTATAGAGTTTCATTCTTTTGTGAGGGGTAATTTAGTCATGAATATTTATTGTATTGGAAGTTGAAAAAATTTGACCTTTTAGACTTTTTTTTTAATTGGAAAATTGTGTTTTGGATCAAAGTGTAATGACTTTTGATCTCTCAAGGGAGGGCAGTGTAATTTTGCAAACTAGAGGGGAGGGCAGTATAATTTCAGCATCTCTCAAGGGAGGGCAGTGTAATTTACTCTAATTTTTTCAAAACTTAAATGTAATATTTATTTAAATATTTTTATAGTAACTAAATAATTAATATTTCATATAATTTTTAAATTGGCAGTTTCAAAAGCTTATAATAAGTAAACAATTTTAAAAAAATTGACAATATATAAAATATAAAATGTTTAACTTGATTTGTTAAAAACAATTGTAAACTTGGGTTTGTAATATTTTGTTATTTGAACAAAAATTATAGCAGCAAAAAGTTTCATTGCTGAAATGTTTAATCGTATTGTACAGCAAAAAGTGTCCGCTGCTAAAAAGTTTCTCTGCTAGATACTAGAAAACTGGGAAGTCAGATGGCCGTCTGCAGGGCGAGGACCGAATTATTATTATTATTTTTTAAAGTGTAATTTATTATATATAAAACTTTTTTTTTTCTAGACCATGGTATCCACCGTCGAGCACAGTGACTAATCCCTTCGCTGAATTGTAGGCACCTCGAAGGGTGGGACAGCTAGCCCAAGGATTTAAAGCTGCTCCATACCCAAGGCAAGAATCGAACCCCTGACACTTGGTTAAGGATGGATGAGTCCATTCCACTCAACCACATTCCTTGGGTTATTATATATAAAACTTTAATTAATTGATAAGTTACATTTAAGTAAAAATGCCAAAAATGTTTTCATAGATTTAGACCCGTCAAATTTTATAGGTTAAAATGTGACTTATCATATATTAATGGTTTTTTTTTTTTATGGACATATATTAATGGTTAAGTGGACAAAATTGTGAATAACATAATTTAACTTTTTTTATAACTATTAAGTTTAACTGCACTTGTATTATTTTTCACTAAACTCGTAATACGTAACGAAATTATGCATAATTTATACAAATTTGAAACCATAAAAAATTAGGGCTCTATTGAAAATGGTGATTTTCATCCCACTTGGGTCAAGTGTCACACTCTAAATTACAGAGGGCCACATTAAGTTTAAGCAAAATCACAAAATAATTAAGTATGGCATTTTAAACCACAAGAAAACAAATTAGATTTAAGCCAAATCATAAGAGGTAAACTACAGTTTACCCTTATAAAATTAAACAACTCAAATCAAATCGTTCAAATAAAAAGTGATTGATTTGGTTAAAAATTTTTTTGAAACTACTCAAATCAAATCGACGAACACCCTATATAATGGATTAATAGTAGGGGTGTGTTTGGTTAATGTGGTGGAGGATATAATGTTGGAACATTATATTCAACATTCTTCCTAACAAACATACCTTACTTTTTGTAATGTGATAAAATTGTATTTTTGTCCTTATTTTTTTACTCACTTTTCTTCTATTTCCATTTTTAATATAAGGATAAAATAGTCATTTTATTCTCTTTTATTCCATTCACATCACATCATATTAACATGATATTTTTATTTCCTCCAACACTTTTATTTCTATTCTGATTCTTATTTCTATTCATTCACTCATTTCACCTGCCAAACTTACCATAATAGCTATGACTGCAAACATAAAACTATTAAGATTAAGATGGTGGACACGTGGAAGCACCACCAAGCTGAATCCCCAAATCACATCACATTAGGTTATAGGTGATGGGTGGCAACTAACCATATAAATAGGAGGAGAAGGGGTTCATACTTTTTTTTTAATTAATATTTTTATGTAAAATAAAATTAATAATACAACAATAAAGATATTTTAAATAATTTTATTGTTTTATAATTAACATATTAACATATAGATTGTTAATGCTATTCACAGAAAATAATTTAAAAGAAAAAAATTGTGTAATATTATATTAAATATAAAGGGCATAAAGTATAACTTTTAAAATAAAAGGATGTAAATTAGAACTTTACCAAAATTTAATCAAAAGTGTTAGCGTAATTTTTTAAAAATATATATAAAGGGCATAAATAATTGTATTATTTTTTAAAGAACTTACATGACATAGAAAGTTAGTTTTAGAGTATATCATTTAATAGATAAAGTCTTTTAAAATAATCTTTCATTTTTTTGTTCTAATCAAAATAGTTTGTGTGTTAGACAACTTTTTTTCAATTAGTAAAAAAATGCTTATATAAAACATTAATCTTTTATTTGATTTGGAACACCTAAAAGTAATTTGATGTGAAGTTACTTTTAGAAAATTGATCTAGACTGTTGATCGACTGCAATATAATTTTGTGGTAGCTGAACAACAATTTAGATCGAATGTACGAAGTAACTTCACATATAAAGTAGTAATTTACCCTAAAACAGTATTATTTGAGTGGACTTTTATCTAAATTTGAGCCATTTTGGCAATCATATAATGGTTTCAAGACAAAAAATATGATTTGTTTTGTTAATTTTAAAAGTAGTGGCTTTTTTAAATTGGGTTAAGTATTATTTCAATAGACTTCTCACTAAATCTAAATAATAGATTCTCTCTCAATTAATTAAAAAAATTTTAACAAATATTATATGATATTTATTAGATAAACCTTTTAAAATTATTCACATATCTATATCATTTTTATTATTGTACCATAAATTTATCATTAATGATGACGAATTTAGACAAATCAAACTAAATTCATTATTAAGTCTTAACAATGACGAATTATTCACCTCTAACAAGGTCAAAATACTGTCAAATTTGCCATCAATAGAGAAATTGACGTTTGACTTTTAGAAATTTGACCCGATCAAATTCAAGTCCAATTTTTTATCAAATAAATTTAATTTTATTAATAATAAAGTTAGTTAATTAAGGATTTATTTGGTAAGTAGAAAAGACGAAGAAATGAGAATGAAAAAAGAGAAATGAATGAAAATATCATGTCAATATGATGTGAGGTGAATAAAATAAAAGTGGATAAAATGACCATTTTATCCTTACATTCAAAGTAAAAATGAAATAAAAGTAGATAAAAAAATTAAAAAAAAAAATATAATTTCATCACATTACAAAAAAATTGAATTTGTTTAGTAGAAAAAAAAAGGAGGGAGAAGTGGTCTCATTCTCTTTTTTCTATCATCTTGTCTATGTACCAAATATAGCTTAACTTAAATAATATTAAAATTAATTTATAAAATATTATATTATATTTATATTTAAATAATATTACAATTATAAATTTATTAATTAATATTTTATTAAAAGAATGAAAAAATATAAGTTCTTCATCATTTGTTTTTTTTTAAAAAAAGGTGTAATTTGTAGTACTAAAAAGGTTACCATTTTGGAAGTCATAGTTAGCACCAAATTTGGTTAATGTAGTTTGTGGGCATTGAAACCACAAAAGTCTTTGCTGAAATGATATTCATATTTGATAGATAGATGTGAGTGTGACTAACTCCGACGGGACGGCCGACGCCTGATGCTATTACTATTCCATTATTCCATTATATGATATTTAGTAGAATAAATTATTTCACTTAAAGCTGTTTCTTTTTTTTTCAATACAAAATATTATTAAAATACCAATGTTACCTTCTTTACGCAGAAAGAAAGGGAATGTATTTATTGTGTTTGTTAGTAAAAATTGAAAATAAAAATGAAATGAAATGTATTAAAATTATCACTTTATCCCTTATATTAAAATAATAAAAAAAGATGATTATGATTGTGTCAAATCAAATAATATAATAGATATTTTATATTTTATATATATTTTTTAATTATACACATTTTTTAAAATAAAAATAAAAAAAATAAATAATATGTGAGACCCACGTAATTTTTTTTTTTTCATTTCTTTTCTCCATCGTTTTTTTCACCTCAAAGAACATGCTCTAAGGCGTCATTTAATTAGGTGAATAATGAAGAAAATGGGAATAAGAATGGCTGTCTCGAAGGAAATGTGAAGGAAATGAAAATATGATGTAAAAGTTATATGATATGATTTGAATAGAATAAAAATAAATAAAATGATCATTTTATTTTTATATTAAAAATAGAAATAAAATAAAAATAAATAAAAGAAGGGCAAAAATATAATTTTATTAGATTATAAAAAGTAAGGCATGTTTGATATAGAGAATGTTGAAGAAAATGTTGGATTACAACCAAGATTACATCGAACATTTGCGCAACCAAACATGACCTAAAATATTTGGTAAAAGCATTATTTATATCCTCAAACTTTACACTAAATTTTAATTTGTCTTTCAAATTTTGAATTACAATCGATTTTATTTTTAAAGTTTCGAATTTTGTCCTAACACTTACAATTGTTCAGATTACTAACGCTAAATAATAACATAACATCATACTTATGATATTATTGATCAATTATTTAGTATTATTATTTTTTATATTAATAAAGGTTTATTTTAAATATTTTAGAGACCAATTGGAGAGTTAGTACTAATATCTTATTACAAGGGATAAAAGGTTGGTACATCTTCTCAATCATTTAATGCTATTTTTTAAAGATTATTGTGCTACTAAACATCTTCTTATAAACGATATTGCATTATATTCTTACAATTATTTAATATTATTTTTTAATATTAATAAAATTCACACAATAATAGAGATAGAAGAATGTATTGTACTGTTGTCCTACCCAACCTTATATTCATTATAAAAGATAGTAAGGTAGAGAAAAGCATAGAATAAGTGAGTTTTATACAGTGATGTGTCATGCCACGTCATCATTTAACGGTAAAAAGTTAACAGTGTTACGTTCGGACTAAGATCGTTAAAAAAAACTTTGAGGACCAATATTAAATTTTTAAAACATTGAGAACTAACATTAAACTTCATACAAACATTGAGAACTAAAATAGTACTTTAACATTTCAATTTCATATGGTAACTTATGGTGTAAAACATAAAATCTCATTTGATTGAGCCTCTCCTCTCTCCCTCTAACCACAATTTGCTCCACATTCATCAACACATACATAGTCTCTCTCTTTCTCTTTCTGCAAGTGTGCATTAATATATCCCAAAACCCAGGAAAAGAAAGAAAGAAAGAAAGAAGCATTGAAGAAAGAAAAGGGGTGAGTGAGTGAGTGAGTAAGTCACAGTTGTAAAAAGAAAAGGCCCATCTTCATTCGTCAGCAATAAGTCGCTCCATATCTCAATGTCATAGTAATACCCAACCAACCAACTCACTCTCTTTTTCTTCATTCATAAGCTCCCTCTCCTAGGCATCCATCTATCCATCATACCATACACACACACACACACACATATTATTATTATTAATAATAATAAAAGCTTCTCTCTCTTCTTGGCTCACACTTTCACATTATTATCACACTCAAATAGAGAGAGAAACAAGAAATTACATGTATAGCCCCCTTTTCCCCTCTGGTACTGGACTACTGGTACCCGCCGAATGAGCTGTTATTTTTTGATCTCAAGAGAAGAGGATAAGGTTGCGAATCCCTCTAGGTACGGTCACCCCAATGGTGAATCACCACCTCTCTCAATCACAACAGAACCAGCCTTTTCAGACCCCCTTTTTTTTTAAAAGAGAAATTGAGGGGTTTGCTTTGCTTTGAAAAAGTTTTTGTTTTTATTCTAAACCCTTTCTTCTTGTTTCTTAATACAAATTGCTGCTGCTGCTATGATGGGACTTATTGATCATCTCTGGATTTGCTCAATGCAGCACCTCAACTGATCCTCTTATTGTCCTTCTTTCTGCCCTCTTTTTGGATGTTTGTGATTAACCCCTTTAACTACTCTTTTTTTTTCTGTATTCATTACTTCCAGATTTGTGTATTAATTGGGGAGGTTTTGCTCATGATGAGGATAAAACTGAGATTCACACTAATACCCATCGTTTTCTTTTACTATATAAAGTTCTTTTCTAGGCACCACAGTGGTAATAATAATAATAATAATAAGGATAATACAAAGCTTTTTTTGTCTTTTTTCAGGTACAATTCTGTTGGTGAGTCTCTTGAAACCTGTGATCTTCTTTGGAGGTATTGAGAATTATTATTATTATTTTTTGTTTCTCAGGAAAGGATTTATTTACCAAGCTTCTTTTCTTTTGTCCTGGTTGGTGTTTTTGGGTTATGCAGAAAGAAAGAGTTCCCATTTGAGAAAATTTTCTCTATTTTTTGAAAAAAGGTCCCTAGTTAGTAGTATCTCCCTTTGGAGGGTATTGAAAACAAAAGCAAGGTAGATTCCTGATATTATTCTCTTACACCTTTCTGCTTTTTAATTCCCAAGGAGAGAAAAAAATTTATTTTTATCTTATTAGCAAATAGTAAGTAGTAACCATATTGATTAGGGGAAATAAATTTGCTGTCATCTATCATGTCTATATATACTTAAATAAGAGTCTGAACTCTGTCATTCATATATTACATATTATATCCCTCATCTTTCAAATCTCTTTCTTCTTCTTCTTCTTCTTCTCTGAATTTTCAGGGGTTGCATAGGGAAAATAGCAATGGCAGCTTGGGTTGGTGGTGGTTTTGATGAAGAATTTGAAGAAGGTGAAGTGTGGGGAAAAGAGAGAGATGGTGGTGATGAATCAAAGAAGAAGGTTTCTTCAGGCTCTTCTTCCTCTGCATGGCATCTTCCTGCAGCTCCAAGAAAGATCCCAAGGGCTAACACACAAAGCAGCCATGAATCTGGTCATCATGTGGTCCAAGGTTCTTCAGCTCCTCTTGACATTCCTGACTGGTCAAAAATTTACCAGAAGAATGGGAAGAAGAAGAAGGAGTCAAAAATCTATGGAGAAGAAGAAGATAACAGTGGTGGTGGTGGTGGTGAGGATGATGATGATGATGATGATGATGGTATGATGATTCCTCCTCATGAATGGATTGCTAGGAAGCTTGCAAGGAGCCAGATTTCATCATTCTCTGTGTGTGAAGGGGTTGGGCGGACATTGAAAGGTAGGGATCTTAGCAAAGTGAGGAATGCTATTTTGACCAAAACAGGTTTCATAGAGTAATTAGTAGTCATTATCATCATCATCATCATCATCATCATCAATGTTAGAGTAGGATGCCATGCAAGATGCAATCTTTTTGTTTTGATATTAGCACTAACATAATGGAGGAAGATGATGATACTTTTTTTGTTTTTTGATGTTTAAATTTTCTGGGAAAATGGGAGAATAGAGAAAAAGGAGAGGCAGAGTCTGAAGTTTTGTCTGTATTGCTAGTGCATTAAGATTATAGTATGTTTTAGGTGAATGGAATATGCACAAGTCCTTCTTCATATGGGTAAGAGTTTTATTTATTTATTATCATTATCATTATTCTTCTAATCTCTCAGTTCTTATCATGGTTTTAATTTCTAGTCAAAATATATACCAAGTTTTTGTTGAAGAAGATGGTGGTTTTAGTGGAGAATATAAATATATGATTCTCCATTGTAATGTAATAGTCCTTACAATGTATGTGAGTTTGGGTGACACAAGATCACAAATTATTAGCTTTAAGAAGCATTTGGGACCATATGGTTTTATGGTATCACTCTTTATTTTTGGTGGTTTAGCTTCAAGATTTCATCATAAATTCGTATGCATGATGGCCCCATGACATGAAAATAGATGTTCCATTAAGAATTTTAGATTCTGTCCAACAATAAAGAAATTAGGAATCTATACTTGTATAGTTGTATATATATATATATATATATATATATATATATTTCTTTGGTGAAATTCCTATAGAATTCATTGTTTGGTTTCCTGTGGCTTTTTGGCTAATTGCTTGCAGTAGTCTCCATCTTTAATTTCTTGTGTCCATAGTGCGGTGTAAATTATATTTATATTTGAGGGTGTCAAAATTGCACGGTTTAACATTTCTTTTGAAACTATGTAAAAATTACATTCTATATATTATTTGGCATTCTAATCAAATGTGTATATATTGTTAGTTATTTAGATAAAATTACAGTGAAATATTCAATTACATGTAAATTAAAATTTTAGGACACAATTGACTCTAAATAAAATTTAGAGGAAAAATTTTAAAAAAATCATATGGTTTGGGGACTCAAACAAATATTTTTGTATAATAGATATAAAGATTTTTTGTCAAAAAAAAAAGAGATCCCAAATTCCTAATTTAAATTTTGTTGTAGGAAAGGGCAGTGAAATACATTTTTTTAAAATTATTTTAGAAAAGAGAATTTAATTTATAAAATAAGAAGGGAAGTGTAATTTATTTTAAAATTTTAAGTTAAATTTGTTTTTTAAATAATTGATGTTTAGGTAAAATAGGGGATGTTTTTGAATTATAGGCAATAGCTTATGGTTGCAAAACTTCCCAGTTTTCAAACTTTACTCTCAATCTCTTTGAATTTTTAATTTTGAATACATAACCCCAAAAGTTCTGGGCATTTTTTTTAACTGAGTTTCATGGATCAATAAATACTTTGCTATGTCAACATTTTTTTAATTAATTGAAAGATATTTAGTTACTTCAAAAAAAAAAACCTCAATCAAAATTGTTACCGAATTTATTCAATTAGTACTGAAATAATTGAAATATCCTTTAATTAATTAAAAATGTATTGACAAAACAAAATATTATGGGCATTAAGTTTATGGGTATTAAATGCAATGTTCGAAAATTCAAAAGAGTTTTTACCTGTATAATCTAAAACTAGGACGTTAAGTGCATTTTTTCATCATGAAAAAATATAATCAGTTGAACTTATATTTTGTTTATTTAGTTTAATAATTGATAGGGTTTATTTTTCAGTATTATTTGATTGGAGTTTTCTAAATTATTATAAATACTGTTTGACTTTTTTTATAATATAATAAAAAATTAATGGTTTTTATAAAAAAAAACATTAATAGTATAATGATTAATGATTTTTATAAAATATCCATGTTATGTTTTTAAAAATTATTATTCCAACGCTTCTTCTTTTTGAGATCCCAAAAGTTTTTGGAGTGTTTTTTAATGCAAAATAGACAAATAAAATCCATTATAAGTTATTTATAAATAGTATCAAACACATTTTCTTAGATATTAATAACATTTAACTCAATATATACTTTTGTGATAAATTGAGTAAAACACTGTTTTGGTCCTCCACATATGTCTCTTTTATCAATTTGGTCCTCTACAGATCAAATTGTTAACAATTTGATCCTTCCGTTAATTAACTTGATGACATGTAAAATTAAGTTGTGACTCAGCAATTTTTTTATCTGACTAAGCATAAATTAATTTATTTTTTATTTAAAAAACCTTTTAAATTAAAAAAAAAAAAAGAAACCTTTGACATACTAGGGCACAAATATGCTTCTTTGCATTAAAAGGAGGTATGTCAAAGGTTTTTTTTTACTTTTTTTTTATTTAAAGGTTTTTTCAATAAAAAATAAATTATTCTAAATTAATTAATGTCTAGTCAGATAAAAAAATTGCTAAGTCACAACTTAACTTAACATGTCATCAAGTTAATTAACGGAAGGACCAAATTGCTAATAATTTGATCTGTGGGGGACCAAATTGATAACACCGATCTGTGAGGGACTAAATTGAAAAAAAAAATCTATGGAGGACCAAAACAATGTTTTACTAAAAAAAAAAAACGTCATAAGATTTCATAAGAAAACTAGGGATTTCATATGAAACCCGCACATTTGGACAAGGTAAAATTAGATATTTTGTTTTGGGGAGGCATCATTTGTTGAAAATATTGAATTACCTATGTCGAATTTGAGATTTTAATTGGTCGATGGAATAATTTGAGATTCTTATAATTTATTCTTTTAAATATAACAATAATACAATTAATTTATATTATATTTTAAAAATTAAAAAAAACAACATACACCTAATATGTACATGTAAAGCTTCTAAAATATATTAATATAATGATTGTTGTTATGATTAGTAGTCTTTCAAAATATTTATTTAATAATTAATAAATACATGATTATAAGAAAGGTAAAAGAGAAAGTAGAGATCATGGTAGTTATTATATGTCTCTGCACCTTTGTGGTCTCTTATCTCTCAATATATTTTTTTATAATTTAAAAATATAAAATAAAATACATGATGATTTCAAGAGGAGTGAGAAAGAAAGAGATCACAGGGTAAGATATTAAAAATAATGATAAAATTAGAAATAATGTTTAATTATTAAATTTATTATTTCGGTTCTCAAAAAAATTTATTATTTCAATATTTAATAATAACAATTTATATTAAATTTAAAAAAATTAAGGAAAAAACTATATGTACCTTTCTAATAATTAAAAATGTATTTGGGTAATATTTAAAAAAAAGTAAAATAAAATAACTATTTTTAAGTTAAAATAAAAAAATTATAAGTTTTTAAATTTTCAAAAAGAATAATGTAAGTTTTTAAAATAAAAAAAGTGATGACTGTATTTTAAATCTTTTAAAGAAAGAGGTGTATGTAATGTTATTTTTTTTAAGTCATTGAAGAAAAGACACAAAAATAAATAAATAAATACTATAAGAACCAAATTGTCGTTAGTTTAGTTAAAATTTGTTTTTTTAAAGGGTTAAAATGCATTTTAAAACCAATCAAATTTATATTAACTCATCACAGTTGAATTTAAAATAAAAAATAATTTAATATTTTCATAATTATTAATTTTAACTATACATATTTTTTCACTAAAGTTTAAATTCAAGATGGATGAGTGAATTACACGAAGTTTAATTTTTATAATTTATATAAATTAGACTTAAAAAAATAAGGACTCATTAATTATTTAAAAAACATGAGTTGCATGAAGTCATACAAATAAAGCAATGTTGTTGCATTTGCAGAAACTGAAGCACAGTTTGAGGATTTAACAAACATTACATTACAAGACAACAAAAAGTAAGAAAAGAACCGTTTATTTATTCAACAAAAGAACCTCTTCATGCATTTAATGCAGCAATAACAATTTCTTTAGCTTTTATGTTTCAGAAGCATCCCATATTCCACCATTTCTTGAAAGCTTTATTTATTTTATAATAAAAACGTTTCAATTTTGTGTGACTCTGACCCTAAACCAAACCACTTCACATGAAAAGACTCCAGTGGGAATGTGGGATCCATATGAACTTGATTCAATTTAACCTTTAAGTTCCTACAATAATTTTTAACAATAGTAATAATAATAATTGTAATTATTTTTATTTAAGTACCAACCGACACTTTTTATGCTTGTTATAAGCAAAATCCCTCTCATCCAACAGTAATTAACAATAATAATTCTTAATCTTATCTCCTTTGGGATATTAACAGCAACATTAAGATCACTTTACTAATGAAATTAAGCTGAAAATTTAATTAACAAAAAAATGTAACAAATTTTTTTGGGAAGGCATAACGGAAGAAGAAAGGAAAGATCTAAAACAAACTCTGAAATAACTGTTACAGTGACGGTTTCATAAAATTGGAGTAATATTAAGAGGGAAGAAGCTAGTGGGTGTCCACGTTTTGGGATTTTTCCTCTCTTGCTCGAACCAAAGAGAAAAAAGAGCTGTAAAGTTTACTCCTTTTTATCTATTTTCTCTTTGTATGATCGTGCTTTCTCGGAATTAATTGTTTCTATTTCTGGGTTTTGCAGAGAAGAGGAAAACAAAAATGTATGTGAAGAGCAAAGGAGGAACATTTGAACTTCTGGGTACGAGAAACGTTATACCTAGGAAATGGGTTCTTTTGCTTTGTATTGGAAGCTTCTGTGCTGGAATGTTCTTCACCAACTGGTACTTGTGACTTCTGGGTTTCTATGTTTCTGCTCAAAGCTTCGATTTTAAGTTATTTTATGGTTGTTTCTGTACATACTGCAAATGGGGTTTTGAGGAAACAAGGTTCGGATGATTCGGTGGATTTTGACAAGAATAAGGAAGAGTTTGTGTTGATTCAACTTGATACCTTGTCTTTATATATGAATAGTGTCATCATTTTTCAGTTATTGAATTAGGGGTACTATTTATTGAGCTTTTCCTCTTTTTAACTGTTTGTCTGATACTATTTATTATCATTTGTGTATAATAATGCTTTATATGATTACAATATGGATATGCCTAAAGGTGGTATATTGACATTGTTCCTTTTTATTGACACTTTATATATATGTTGTCCATAGGCAAAGATTCTTGTTCTTCCATTCTGAGGTTGTTGTCTGTATTGTTCTCTGTTATGTTGTAGCTGAATCTCATGACCCTTAAGGCTCAAATTGTTAGTTTTGTTTGTTTCCCTTGATTTTGGGCATGCAAATTTCTGATTACATATCATAGCTTCCTGTATTAATGGTTGATTATCTTATTTTAGGCAAAAACACATTTTATTATGGCTTCAATACCAATTTTCAATTGTGTCTCTAAAGTTATGAATTACAATCAATTTCGTCTCAATTCTTAATATAATCCAAATTACTAACTGCAAATGATGATGTGGCACCACATATGTGACATTAATGACCGGACACATCAAAACGACATCGTTTCTTCTTCTTAATATGAAACAACGATGTTGTTTTGAGTGATGAGTTAGCATAAATATTACATGCGCAATGCCACGTCGTCATTTGTCATAAGTAATTTGGATAATCTTAGATGTTAGGACAAAATTGATTACAATTTGAAACTTTTGGGAAAAAATTGATTGTAAAAAAAGTTTAGGGATCAAAATGAAAATTAGTGTATGTTGCCTCTTGTTTTATTATCCGAAACTGATTATAGAGGTTTTTCTTTTTCTCTAATGTCTACTCTCTGGGTACATTAGATGTCAAGGTAGCTAATTATTAGCAAATATATGAATGAATGCTAACTGCAAAATGTTGCATAATCAGGATGTTTTCCGTGCCCGAATATAAAGAAATTTCAAGGACATCTGGTGAGGTTGAACAAATAAGATTAAAGTCCGACGGTTGTAATCTAAATCTTGTAAGTGTATCAGTCACTCTTTAAATTCCTGCTGGAAATTATGAGAATCTTACAGTTCCCTTCGTGTTAAATGACCGTGAAATAATTTAAAACCAAAGGCAATTTGAAGTATTTTTAACAACATTTTCACTCTAGTGGCTTCTGAAATATGTGTTTGCGGCTCAGAATGATACTTTCTATTTTTTATTTACATCTTCTGCTATTGACAAAAATGTGATTATGACCATCGTTTTTGATGTTTTGGCTATCGTCTGAAGGTTGTTAATCCTCGCGCAAATTACAGTGAAGTTAAAGTTCCAAAAACAGACAGTATCATCAAGTAAGCTAAGCTTTTATCTTGTTTGGATTGGATTTTACTTATATGCCTTTAAAATAACTTTGATGCTGAACTCGTTGCTATACACGAAATGCAGGAAACTGGGTAAGGCAATATGATATCTACTTTGGAGCTGAAACTAAACTTGCTAGGGTAGCTCCTCCTAAACTTATGTTGAATGGTCCTCCTGTATCAGGAAACTCAAACACGATAGATTCAACTCCGAGAAAAAAATATTTGATGGTTATAGGGATTAATACAGCTTTCAGTAGCAGGAAACGGAGAGATTCTGTTCGTGCAACGTGGATGCCACAAGGTGATTGAATGATCTTTAAGCTTTTACGTTTTTCCTTTTTTAAAAATACGTCAAAATGCTGGACATAGTTACATTTTTCGGTTTGTATACTTATTCCTTGTGGTACATGTATCTCATTTGTGGTTTCAAATTGGATTTTCCCCAGCTAATGAAAGAAAGAAGTTGGAGGAAGAGAGGGGCATAATCATACGTTTCGTTATAGGTCACAGGTAGATTCGACATTTCTTGATACCTCTTGTCATTTCATGGCATGATTATCTGCTTTCGGTTAAGTTCTCATATAATTCATATTGGTAGATTGTTCATTGCTGTCATTCTCATAATTTTAATTTTAAAGCTTCAAATTTTGTTTTTATGTAGTGGATGCACTCTTGTGCACTAAAAGGTGTCACAGAACTTGTTTTTTCTATCGATGAATTCTAATACATGAAACCCTGCCTGCTTTTTGATGGGTTCTTTTTAGCCATTGATTTGAGTTCAAATTATATCATTGAAAGCTATAAATACAAAATTATGCAAAATTAATCATAGAGTTTCAATCTTATTCTTCGTTAAGCAACATGGTCGGAATTTTTTAGGTATTGACCAACATTGTCTTACTCGTAAGTCATGCACAATAAGATGGCTCCACTAAGAATCTTTTGTATGGGCCTAAGATTTTATGCTTATCGATTATTTGGTAGCATGTCGACGAATTTCTATTTGATTTGCTTATATCATATTTCCTTGTGGTATATTCCTTTTTTGGTTGAAGTATGGAATTGGCTTCATTTCGTTTCTCTTTCTGTTACTAGTTCTACATCTGGTGGCATTCTTGATAAAGCTATTGAAGCAGAGGAGAAGCTTCACGGTGACTTCTTGAGGCTGGTAATCTTTTTCTCCTGTTTTTTTCTTATAAATGTATTTTTTTATTTACTATATATATATTATACTGGAACTTTTTTTATGATATTAAAATTCGTCCACGTTTAAGCAGAACCATGTTGAGGGCTACCTGGAATTATCTGGAAAGACAAAGACTTATTTTTCAACAGCTGTTGCCTTGTGGGATGCAGAGTTTTATGTCAAAGTCGACGATGATGTCCATGTGAATTTAGGTATAACGGCAAATTATTCGGAGATTGTAATCGATAATAAGGCTTTCTGAGTTTGTATATCATAATAGTTTTCGAGATATAACCTATTCAGACGAGGTTTAACGCGAATTAAAAGGAGAATGAATGAATGAATCCTTCTAACTACTTGAATAATGCAATTCTGTTTCACTCTTATAGTCTCATGTTGATGACTCTGGCTATTTTATCTCAGCAACACTTGGAACGACTCTAGCTAGGCACCGTGCGAAACCTCGGGTGTATATTGGGTGCATGAAGTCTGGTCCTGTCCTTGCTCAGAAGTAAGAAATGCTGCACCATATTTTTTCGGTTATTATATGATGCGATGCGACCACTTTCTCATGTCACTCTTTTATGGAACAGGGGAGTGAAATACCATGAACCTGAATACTGGAAGTTTGGCGAGGTAGGAAATAAGTACTTTCGCCATGCTACGGGACAACTATATGCCATTTCAAATGATTTGGCCACTTATATATCGAAAAATCAGTAAGTTCTTTGGTGTCCCTACTTTATGAGTAAAAAAAGGTAGCTTTTCGATGAACAGGTCCTCAGTAAAGAATGTAGAGAATGGATCATCTGAATTCTGAAGCGCAGATTTTGTGAAGTTTTGAAATGGGTTTATTTTATACATTATAACGCTTATGCGGGTTAATGTGTAAAACGATAAATTACTTCATACATTAACACGTGTGAAAAAAATAGTCACTTCACCAAAAACGAAATCCAGAAGACCGGTGCTCATAATGTTACTGAAATCAAGATTCTCATTATGTAGAAAGTGGGAACAAGGATAGGGTAACAAATTTAGGAACTTATGGTGGACATATTGACTTTTGTATATGTTTGAGTAGTTAAATTGAGAATGTTAGCATGTAATGGCTTTTTGACAGATGCATGACAATTTGAATTTTATAATGCCAGGCATGTTCTGCATAAATTCGCTAACGAAGACGTTTCGTTGGGATCATGGTTTATCGGCTTGGATGTGGACCATATTGATGATAGGAGACTGTGTTGTGGTACACCCCCTGGTATGTTGTTTGGAGTTATCACTTATCCATCATCTCTCGGGTTTTCCGGGTTTAATCTTGGAGGGATGAGAATAGAGTGTCATCTAGTAGGAGGACTGCCTCCAGTAATGGGTCCCACCATACATGAGAGATTAGTCACCAGACCTGCACTGGTGGATACTCTGATTCGAGACACAAATTAATAGTTGCAGTGAGAAAGAGAGTCCTAATTTCATATTTTCCTAAAAATTGAACCAACTAGTGAAAATCTGTATGCTCCAATGATTTTAGTGAAAGATATTAGGTAAACATAGTAGTACCTGATGAAATCTCAATCTACAGATTGCGAGTGGAAGGCTCAGGCAGGAAACATATGCGTGGCTTCGTTTGATTGGCGATGCAGCGGAATCTGCAGGTCGGTCGAGAGGCTAATGGAGGTTCACCAGCGATGCGGGGAAGACGAAAAAGCGCTATGGACTGCAACTTTTTGATACAAAGATTGAGAAAAATGGCTCTACTAGTACTACTACTACCTACTCATCTTCCAAACTCAAGAACAAGTATAGTGAAAAAAGCATGAAAGGAAAGACACAGAAGATAATAGGCCTTGCTGCTTTGGACCTGATGTGCATTTTTAACAGAGGAAATTACCCTTTTTCAATGCAGCAGCCAAAGAAAGTGAAGAAGAGTTTAGTAACAACCCCATTCTTTTTTGGTGGGTAGAGGGATATATATTATAGTTTCTCTCTGCCATGGCTAACGTGGTTCATAATAATAATAATTAGTTCTCATTGTCTTCTTCATCTTTCTTTCTTTTGCTTCAAACTTAATATACCTTTATTCGTTTTATATGCTTATCATCATCAATGTTTCTTTATACATGAGAGGTGTATTATATATAGAATAGTGTGAGAATGAGAACAAATTAGCTTTGTTCAGTTACTTCATGACAATTCTGCAAATAAAGGAAAATTAAAAAAGTTACTTTATGGAGAAATTTAAGGCATGGATTTGTAATAATTAGCTACAATGGCGAATCCTGGTGATTCCATAATTGAAGTGCAGATCCACTAACAGGTATAGGTGTGTACCCCACCACTTTCAATGTTGCAAATATAAAAACACTCATTGGAAATTTCGTTTGGGGAGCATTTCTTCATCTTTTGACACCAAAAAATTAGTTGAATAGTTGTAATCGACTAAAATTTTTTGACGCCTTATCCAAAAGTATTTGAGAGTATTTTTCTTTATTACAAATTTGCACACCAAAAATTTTTTTTCTTTCGAATTAATTTTGATAAATCACAAATAAAATAAAATATTGCAATAATACTAAACTTTTATTCACCTCACAGGTCATGTAATTTTGGGATCTCAATTCTCTAATATGATAAAGATTAGAGATTTCTACCCAAAAAAAGATTAGAGATGATATGACATTGTTATGAACAAAAAAAAATAAAAAATAAATTGGACAGAAGTCAAAAGAGTTTAATGTAATTTATAAAACAATATAATCAATCCCAGCCTAACTCATTTTGATCATATTTGACATTTTCTTTTTTGAAAAATAAAAATTTAAATGATCAAATAGTATTTATAAAATTAAAATTACCATAATAAATAAAATTTTAATTTCTTTAGGCCCCTTTTTAATAATTAGGCATAAAATATCCCTAACTTGACCCAATAGCTTTCTAAGGGCCAAACAGCTCAATCTATTGAAGCTATATAGCACATTTTAATAGCTCTAAGTATCAGTATCACCATTTCTGTACCAAAACTTAAAAGCCAAGGTAAAATTTTTATGAGTGATAATCCCTTTATCATATTTCCTCATATTAGAATCCAAATTCTACCTCCACCACATAAGCATCCGATGAATTCCACTAATTTAAGAGATTATAATATAACTACATGGTAAAAAAAAGTATTTCCTATATGAGAATTCAATATAATATAATGACTATTAAATATAAATCACATAATATTATAACAAACAAAATATTTTTAAGATTAACCAATGAAAAACAAAAATATTTAATTCTAACAATAATATGTCTATTAAATATATACATATGTATATACACACACATATACATAAATCTAGTAAAAGTTTGTTATAACTTAAATGTATAAGGTCTAACATAATAATAATAAATAAAATAAAATAAAACCATATTGTAATAAATTATTTCTAATGAATTAAGAACATCAAAATATCTATCAAAAACAGGCAGACAGCATGCACATATAATAATAATGGTCGTTGGTCAACTCGAAAAACAAGCCACAATCTTCTTAAATAGAGGTACAAGCAACCAAGTTGCGATAAAGAAAATTAAAGAAAGAGAAAAACCACAAAACTTAAATAGTTTTTTAAAGTTCATTTCATATTAGGAAAGATATTTCATAAAATTTTAATTAGATCTCTACCCTTTTTTTCCTAGTCATGACCAAAATATCTATTAAAGTGAGCTTAATATATAATTAATTCTTTATATTGTAAGATTTATTGTTGGGGCGACTTTCAATGGATAAAGAATTAAACCTAAAAAATAATAGTTAAGAAAACACAAATAATATAAACACCAATTACTTCATCATAATTAGATCTATAAATGGAAATATTCCTATGAGAATATTTCTTATGCCTTAATTATTAGAATAATTTAGGAACTTTCCAAAATCAATGCATTTATTAACTAAATATATATTGTTTCTCCAGAAGGTGCTTTAATCAAGAAAAAAGAAGAGAAAAATCGGATCTTGTCACCTATATTTTGTAATATACAAGATGGTCAAAAAAGTAATGCACCTTTGATTAGAAGCAAACTAAAACGTAAAGAAATATTTACATATCATCCCACATTCCCACTTAAGCCTTCTTACCATCACTCTCAAAAGTGAACACACACACACAAACTACCTACCTATCATCAAATCACAAGTACTATTCATATATATATTGACTACACATAAAAAATATGATACAATTTAAACAATATACTTTTAAATATTAATTATCTCTTACATTACATTATTAAATATGTATATTGTTTAGTAAAATTTTATATACATTACCAGGCAAGATTAGTATACTATTCAATTTTTCTTTTTTGGGTTTCTTACTGCTATTCTTAAAGATTTTTTTTATCAGAAATAATTATATTTCTTACTAGCATTTAATTATAAATTCTAGTTATATATATATACATCATAATGAGCAAATAGCTGAATGATGAAGAGAAGAAGAAAGTAATCAAAGTTCAAATAATTAAGAGAATAGATGAAATGAAAGTGTTACATTACCCTCTTGAACTTCAAATAAAACAGAGCTGGATCAAATTGTGATGATTGTCAAGAAATGAATTGCATGTGATATTGGCACGGCTCAATCAAATAACAGAACTTTAAAATCACAAAAGCACTGGTTTCTGATTGAACCGTACCAATATCCCAGGCTCTACTATAACAATCACATTATATTTCTCAACTTTGAAGATTTCTCTGAAGAAGAAACAAAAACAAGCATGTATATGTTAGTGAGAAACTTGTATGTGTGTGTATATATATATATATATATATGCAACCAAATTAAAGAAAAGAAAAAAGCTTACCTGCACACACACAAGACATAGAAAAGTAGGAATTGAAGAAGCGGGAAAATTAATAAAAGCTTTGGGCAGAAGAATACTTATAATGTCGTGTGAGATTCTTGAGAATTAATGAATCAGAGAGAAAGAGGAAGAGCCTTAAATATGGTGCTATTTAATTTGTCAGCGACCCAACGACAAATAGGAGGTGGCCACATTAAATTTTGAAGCTTTGAAGCGATTGGGGAAAAAGAAAGGAAGGAGAAGCCATATTTCAAATTTCCAATTATACAAACCAACAATAATAAGAGAGAAAGAGAAATTAAGACTTAAGAGAGAGAAGGGAAGGCAACGGAAGAGAAGACAATATTATTATTACGAGTTGAATTTTCATTTTAGTCTCTAAAATATGTATTTGTTTCAGTGTAGTCACAGGAAGATATAGAAATATCTAGTTTCTAAAAAATATAATTTTTTTTAGTTTTAATTTTTGAGAATTTTCATTAACATAATTCATACATTTATATGTGTACATATCAATGTATATATATATATATACATTTGACACATTTTCATTTTTACATGGACTAAATTGAGATAAATTTTACTTTCAGGGAATGAATTTGACATTTTTATTTTTAAGGATTAAATTGAGACACATTACATTTTTTAGGAACTTTATTTGACATTTTCATTTTTTTTTGGTGAAAGAAAGTATAGGTGGGAGTAAGCACTATATCCCACCAGGCACCTGGGTTAGGAAGACCTCCCAATTTCTTTGAGAGTTTACGAGATAATTTACATATCACCTATTGATAAGATCTTCGCATCAGTCATATGATTCGAACCATCGCCCTTGTGGGGTAAGAACTCTTGTGAGATTTACATTGCATCTTTTAAAGACTAATTAAATTGAAACAAGTTACATCTTTCAAGGACTAAATCTATATAAATAATATTTTTAGGGACTAAAATGAGAATTTAGTCTAAATATTATTGAGTTATTAGCTATAGCTAGTGCTACTGCCAACCACATTTGAAATTCAAAAAAGTGATTTTGGGTTGGTGCATTAATTTAAGTGCTTTTGATTGAGTGTGGCTCCTCATGGATTCGAAGAACAACTTGATTTGGAAGCAAATTAATTTTCAGTTGCTCAAAGCCTAGTTTTGTGCAAAGCTTGGGTTTAATTGAACACAGCCAAACAAGTCACTGCTTTCTTCCACATTCAAAGGCTGATATGGCTGTAAGTGGAGTTAGTTAAAAATATATATATATAATAAACAACAAAAGTATGAATGATCTTCTTAAAGGGAAGCTCAAAGGAAATTAAAGTATATATATATACACTTTTAATTGGTAAGTGAGTTTAAATAAAGTTCCGAATTCAAGATATTGTGAATGTAACTATTTTTGTTGAAAGATTCTCTCATTATGGTTAAGTGCGCAATACAGATCAAATCCGAATTAAATTTAAGATAATGCCTCGAACATATATAGGGCGAGAAACCAAAAATATATATATAGATTTCCGATTCTCACATTTTAGTTACAAAATTTGAAAATCTTAAAAGGGAAAAAATAAATCTCATCGCATTTAAATGTCTAATTATGTCAAAACATTCTAAATTAGTACCTCATTTAAACAATCATAAAGAATAAAAATAATAATAAATTTGGTGGTAAAACAGTGGTTTTCCCATGCCTGGGACCCTGTGAACTAGCTGGTGGTTGTGATCTCTCTCCGCAAGCTATGCCCATAAATAAGGGGAAATTTTGTAGAGTCAGTAAATGTTTTATGATGAATTTTAAGGTTTAAAATTGGATTATTGTCTAAACCTAGGAGCCTAGGAGGCATTTGGTATACAAAATAAAAAAATTATCCTAAAAATCTTACATTCTTTAGAATCTTGTAATCCTATATTCCTCCATTATTTTTTTTGTTTTTCACAGGTATTTTTTTTATTGGAGGCAATCTTGTTCGAACTAATAGAAGTTTCATAACACGGGGGTACTAGAACTTTCCCAATAAGTAAAATTTTTTTCATACGCAAGTTTTAAACTCGAGACCTTGCTCGAGGGAAATAGAGCACACACCTACTACCACTCTAATCAACTACCAAATTATTTTATTTAATGGTAAGTTGTCATTTAGATAAAAGCTTATAAATTTTGACTAAAGTTTTTTTATTTGTAATTTTTATATCTTTGTTATCATAAGTTTTTCAATAAAAAAATTACCATGTGAATTTTTATATAATTCATATAACCTATGATTAATTTTTTAAAATGTTTAATTTTCCGTGTTTTATTTTGATTAAAAATTTAATAATAGTCCATAAAAAAATCTAATAATAGAGATACGGAAAATCATATATAGAATTAAGTTCAATGAAATTTTATAGTGGGTGTTAAAACTCTCATGCTAAAAGTATTTCTATAAATAAAATTTGAATGGTCAAATTATTTTTTTGGTCCTCAACGTTTGCACGAAGTTTAATATTGGTCTTCAACGTTTTAAATAGTTATTTTAGGTCCTCAACATTTTTTTTGATCAAAATTGGTCCTCCAACGTCACTCTGCCTTTTTTTTTGTTAAATGCTGATGTGGAAGGCTTATGTGGCACATCCCTCTCTCCTACGTGTCATATTTGGATGACATGACACCCGCTCTCATCCAATTCAGCAAAACAACGCCGTTTTACTGAGTTGGAGTGAGAGAGAAGTGATACAAAATGACATCGTTTTGTTGAGTTGAAGTGAGAGTACTATCGTACAAATTTTAAAAATTAGTTTCACCATATAAAAGCTTTGTGCTTATATTAATATATGAGTTAATTAATTTCTTTATAAGAAGTTTGTTTATGATCGACTATGAACAAAAGTGTTCTCTTAGACCTTACTACATTATACTAATTTCCAGGGATTAATTGTCTCAAAATTAAACTCACATTAATTATAGGTGCACAAGTCATTGATTAATTAGTTCGTACTTTAATAAAACCCCCCACATTATTTCAAAACTCATTACTACCTTGCTTTAGGCACATCACATTATTCACACTACACTATCCTATACTTTGTGATAGAATAGACCCACATCCATCAAAATAACAATGTCTTAGAGTGATTTAACATTTATTTTGGTAAAAGAATAATTAAGTTATTTTTTTTTTTTTGGTGAAGGAAAATGGTAGTAAGGGAAGGCACTCCCAAGTACTACTGGGCAGGGCGCCAGTGGCATATTGGAGAGATCAACAGAGCCTCAACCCAAAGGATTACTGCACAGGCCTAAATCGCAAACAGTTTTACCCCGTTGTAACTACTCAACTAGCCTTTGGGTGCCAGAAGATCTCTCTAAGGAGGGATGCCCACCAAAGCAAGATTTTGGATGACTTCAAGGGGATTTGAACTCTCGCCTATGGATGAGGCGAGAACTTTCTTCCAGATCCTTAACCATTGTGCCAAGCCATGGCAAGTTAAAATAATTATAAGATGTATATATATATATATAAAATATAAAAATGATTAATTTATCTATCTATCAAACATAAATAATATATAGCATTATAGCTTTCCGGAAATGATACTAGAGTGAAATCCACAGGAAAAATAAATATAATCCAATTTTAGATGGAACATAATAGATACTAGACAGATGGGTTGGCCTAATGTCAAGTCCAAATAAATACCCAGACAAGGTTGTTACAATTTTTTTTTAATATTTTAATAATTATTTTACCTGCGCTAAATTTTCATCTACATGCTGTGTGCCTGTGTTCCACAAAATACTAATTTCCTCCATGCTGATTTGTTTGAAACATAATTTACTGCTTCAACTAATTAATATTTATTGTAGCTATTTTTTTGGTTTCCCAAGATATTCTTCAGCTCGACAGATCAATGACTAAATTTTCGCAGATCTGAGCTCCATTTAAAGATTTGTCGTTGGCCAATTGATTGCTGCATACACAAGGTGAGATTCGAACCCCCAACACTTGCTTAAACAATCTAGTAAACTAACCACTAGATCAACCAAACTTAATTTTATTGTAGCTCATTTAAGTTTCAGGAAAGTTTGCAAGTATGTACTACTGTTTTTTTATCTTTAATTATAATATTTAATTTCTGACAAAATACCACACTAATTAAACCCATGCTTATTTTAATATTTTATATATATATATATATATATATATATATATATATATATATCGATCCTTACATTCAGTAGATGTTCAGTAGTACGGTAGTATTGAATTTCAGTACATTCAAGTTCAAGGACCAATTACAAAATTCAACATAATAAACAAAAGCAACCAAAAGCAGGATTTATACACTCTCTAGTCATCTTAATCATTGGATCGGGTCTGAAATTGGATCTTCATTCTTGGGCTTCATATCAAATATCCTAAACTCAGAGAACACTTACACATAATTCATTAAACAAGAAATTACCTTAAATCAAACACAAGCTATATAATTATAAGTGATAGAGGTGTTCAATGGATTGGAGGTTGAGACATTCTTTTTAACCGATCAAATATGGATTGGATGATGAAAATATCATCCAATCAATTCAATAAAAAAGCTCCATCCGATCCAATCCAAATGGTTGATTAGTTTTTTATGTTAAAAAAAATGAAAATCACATTTATTCTTCAATATAACAATTTTGCTCTTCACACATCCAATTGATCCAATCAAAAGTCAATTTTTATTAGATAAAATTAAATTGAATTGATTAAAATTAGATGGGATTGAATTGGATTTAAATACCCTGCCAAGTGACTAGATCATCAACCAACTCTCCTTGACAAAAAAATATATGATATTAATTGCAGGTCTTTGTGAATATTTTGGAAAGTGTGAAGCTTCTTCTTATATTTAATGTCTTCATAAGTTGGGTCATCCACCTATATATTGCCTTCATGTTTAAGTTTAGTAAGTTTGCTGCTATTATTAGTAGTATTATGATTTTAAGTGGTTTTCTACTTTGTTAGTTTGTTATGCAACGAAGAAATAAAAAATACTCATCAAATGCTTCCCAAAAGCTTTCTGAAATTGGGTATTGAATGATAAACTCGGTCTTTAATTATTAAAAATAAATAAATAAATCACAATTTCAAACTAAAAAGTATCTTTTAGATACGTTATATCATTGGTGAAATTTAATCAAAACATGTATCTTTCAATTAGCATTAAAACATCAATTTAATTACTAATACATGATTGGTGAATTTTAATGAAAGAAAGAGAGAAAATTAAAAATGGAAGTTAATTCGTAGTCAAAGGGTTTCCAAATAATCCAACAATATATATACAAAACCTAACTAGAGGCACGATCTGTCCCTATCCTCATGTGAAATAATGTCTGTTCTTTCACCTCTCTTTTCACACATTCACGTCAAATTAAAAGCCCTGCATTCTATTACTATACTGTCCTCTAAAATCCCAGTGAAAAGTCACCATTATTTCTTCTCTTTCTTTTTACAAAAAAAATAAAAGTGATATATAGTTCCTAGGAGAAGCACCCCTTATTCCCTAGATGTCAAAATGAATAGGTTTCATAATAATTTTTGTATTTATGGGATTGGTTGAGCTTGACCCATTTTATGAGGATAAATCTAACATTGATCCAGAGTTCTAAATTAGTTATTAGAAAGCAAACATGGATTAGACTAGTTCATGAGCTTTATATATATAATTTATAGAAACACATATTGAATATTACAAAAATAATGGCTAAAAAATTATTTAGTGTAATTTATTTTATGTATCAATATATTATACTAATTTAACGAATTACTGTCAGATATATCTGTCTGAGCCCCAAACGGACTTCTGACAATAATATTTTTTAAAAATAAAAGTAAGTCTGTTTGGTGCTCAGAGAAATATCTTATAGTAGTTTTCTAAGTAAATATTGGTGATAACTTTTGGAGGACTTTTTCTAGATTCTTCATTTTTCTAAAATGATTTAAAGTAAAATTGCCTATTTTATATGCCATTTTATTAGGAATCAAAATAATATCTTTCTCAACCAAAATAATAATAATATATCTTTTAAGTGCACATGGAAAAAAAAAAAGTTCATGATAGCCAATATGATCCAATGGGCAAAAACCTCTTTCTAAAAATCAAAAGGGAAAAAAAATTATTTGACCTATTCCCCTCTATTTTAAAAATCGATCCATTTTGACAAACTTAACTTTAATAACATATCGATGATACCAACATGAGATTCGATTCAAATAATTATTATGTTTAAACAATAAAATTTTATTCAATTATAATTACTCAAATAACTTTTAAATATTTCCTTGATAAGGATGCCCATCTAGTATAATTTTAAATAACTTCATAGGTATTTAAACTAGATAGGTGAAGCTGGTATTTTTTTGAGAATCCTTTAGCAACCACCATTTTGTTCTATGTTCAAACTTGAGTATCTTGAGAGACAAACTACAGAGGTGCAATAAAGTTGTCAACTTTGGTCATTGAATTGAATGAATCCAGTACTACAAAAGTAAAAACTCTCTCTCTCTCTCTCTCTCTCTCTCTATATATATATATATATATATATATATGATATTAATTGTGTAGTCTCAATTGGTATGATGAAAAGTTTACAATTATTGATAGGCATTTAGTAATTACAGTACACTGTGTCCTAACGTTAGAATTAAGTGTCTGCAAAGGTAGGGAGAGTAGTAGTGTTCAATATGCTCGCACTTCTGCCAACACAGTAATATATATATATAGAATCTTCTCCATCCTAACTATATATGAAGTTTACAAAAGATCGAGCACATTAATACTTAAAAAAGTTGGACTTATGTAATTAGTGATTAACAAAAGAGGTGGAGAATTTATCGAGTTTATAGCCAATATACGTTTAATATTGTCAAAACCAACTTATCAAGTTTGTGGGTCCATCTCTTTAGGAGTAGGTAATGTATGATTTGAATATTTTTGTTAATATATAATCTAAAATTGTAATTATATATTTTTATGTCCAAATTAAGATTTTCATTTTTCCTCCACAGATATTCTAATAGAGGTAATATATCTTGTATAAGGCATTGTGGGACACTAAAATATAGGCATCTCTCTTAACAGAGATCTAAACACACGATTTCATTATCTTGTAAGGGACTAATGATCCATTTTCATCCATTACAAGAACTATGAATATTTTCTTTTTGGTAAGATTACATGATGAAAGGCTACACTAGGAGCCTGTGGACATAAGATACTCCACGTTTTTAGCAAAAATGCCAATACATTGAACAGGAATCCTATCAAAGGTATATGCAACCCAAAGGTAATGTTTTTAGTGTCCCACAATGCCTCGTATACAAGATTATTCTATAAATATTTTTAACAATTTATATTTTAACAATCACTATTTATTTTTGTTGAAAATAGATATTTTTTCAACAATTATATTTTATTCGGCCAAATAATTAAGTTTTAATAAAAGTCAATAATAATACTTTGAACTGTCAATAATTATCAATAATATTATTTTCAATAATATCTATGTTGACGATGATGTTAAAAAAATATTGTCGAAAAAAGTATAGCTAGTAATTATTTATCGTAAAAAAATATTATTATTATTATTATATTTTTTTTAATAATTTATTTTGATGATTAAAATTAATTGTTAAAAAAATACAATTTTGATAATTAAATAATCGTGGAAATATAAGTTTTTTTTTTTGTAGTCATTAGACCCCGTATGTGCATTTTCCTTTTATTTTGTGTGAAATTTTAATTTTTCTTCTTATACCCTTTTTGTTTCAATTGCATCCTTTATCCTTACTTATTCATGCAAGTTCTCCTTCTGCTCGAATTCAAATATTAATAATAATATGTAGAGTTTAAGTGGAATTACTCTTAAGCAATGTTGTAAGAACCGGACCGGACCGGACGGTCCGACCGGTTCAACCGCCAACCGAATACAAGGCGAGTTGGTTGGACCAAAAAACCGTTTTTGCAGTTGGACCGGATTGAACCGGTCAACCGGTGGTCCAACCGGTCCAATTTTATTTTTTAAAAAAAATTAAAAAATTAAAAAATAAAAAGGAAAAATAACATAAAAAAAAGAAATTAGAGAAATCTTAAAAATTAAAATTAGAAAAGTTAAAAATTAAAATTTAAAAGTTATGATTATCAATAATTTAATATTTGGTTTGATTAAGTTCTTTCAAAGCTTAACAAATCTTAAAAATTAAAACTTTGAGAAGTTATGTAATTTAAAACTTCAAAATTATGTATATTGAAACCTAAAATTTGAGTGATGTCATTTTATATATTAAGAATATTTATTATTTATTATTTATTGCGTCATCCGGTTCGACCGACGGTTCAACCGGTTAAACCGATCAAACCATGAACCGAACACTTGTTCGAGTCTTTGTCCGGTTCGGTTCTTACAACATTGCTCTTAAGTGTTTGTTTGAATTGAAAATAAGGGAGAAAAAGGAGAGAGAAATATAATATATATTTTTTGTTTAAAAAGTTTAAAAATTAATGTGAATATAATAGAAGATTAATTAACCAATGAGGTTAAGTCTAGGGAAAGGGATTAGTACCTCACAATGTGATTGTTTGAATCTCTGCTGAGAGAAGTGTCCACATTTAGTACCCAACAGTGCCTCAAACATAATTACCTCTAAGATATCTGTGAAAAATCATATATATATATATATATATATATATATATATATATATATATATATATATATATTTGGATCAAGGGCGAAAAGTGATGATTATGATTAATATGAACATTCTTTAGCAAATTAATAATCACCAAAGAGTTAGCATCCACAATAAGATTTGAACAGTGAAGCTGGGAAGCCATCTTTAGGGTATGTTTGGTGTAAAATTCAAATAGTAAAATCGTGGTGTTTCACGATTCCCAAAAAAACTTTACATCATATTTTATACATACCAAACACTTTTTATCATACTTTTTCTCTCTCATAATTTTTTTCTCTATCTCTCTCCTCACTTTTCTCTACAGTACTTTCTTTTATTCTATAGTACTTTACTCTACTGTACTTTCTTTACAGTACTTTACATCCGTGCATTTATACCAAGCGTACTCTAACCGTGGAAAACCCCCAATAAAAATAGAAAATCCCTTAAGCTAATTTCCCTTAAACTAAGAGTGGGCCTATTTAAGCCATTGGTGTATAGTAAATGGATATGAACTTTGTATTTGTAACCCATTTAATAAAAGACCCAGCCCAATTATGACTTGACCCACATCAAGACGGGCTGCCTAGGCTGATTTATTTTTTTGAATGTAAATGAAAAATATCTAATCAACATTTAACAGCAAAAATAATCATATTATTCTTTTATAAAATTTTAGCCACATGTTACCCCCTGAAGCCTAGGCTACAATTGAGACGATAAAACCTCCCATTCCAAATTTTGGGCATGATAGGATTATTTGGGCCTTAACCCCTAATAGGAGTTTTTAAATTAATTTATAATAATGTATTTAACAAGAAAATTTTCTCAATTTTTTTTTTCTGTCAGGAGTATTTTACATCGGCTTTATCTTGAGAATATAAATTTAAATTTGAATATATGGTTTTTGAAATAAAAATATTTTTAAAACAAAATATATAAAACTGTAAAGAAAATCTCGGAATGAGATTTGCTGAAATGCATCAATTTTGTGAATTTGCAAATGCATCAATTTTTCTAGAGAGAGAATTATCAACTTGATTTATAAAAAATAAAAATATTTAATTTAATTCTTGAAATATATTTTTTTATCTTAATTTAATCTTTAAAAAAATCACAAATACACTGACAATAAAATTAAAAAGACCAAAAATTATGACAAAAAAATATCTTTTAAGAATTAAATTAAACATTTATATTTTTAGAGACTAAATAAATTAAAATGATTTGTATTTTATAGGTACCAAATTAATAATTCTCTATTTTTTTTTTTAAATATCGTGTGAGATCCGCGATCTGAATGCGAAAATCCCTAAACTAGGTGAGTAGTTTAGTAGAGAAAATGCAAAAATAGTAAAAAGAAAAGAAAAGATCTAAAAGGCAACAAAAGCTGAAAGCGTCACCGTTTATCTGAACAACATTTGCCACGCCAGCCAAGTTTGTTTTCTTGCGAAAGAGGGGAACCCCAATTCTACAGAAAAGTATAAAAATAAAAATAATTTAAACAGTTTCCGTGTTCCACTAGAAGAACGAAACAGAAAAGCCCTAATATAATCCACTCCCAACTATTTCACCTCAACTCTCTCTAATTCTCTCTCTCTTTCTTTCTATTATTTCTTCGATTCTTCTTTTCATTTGTTTTGCAATTTCATCCTTTCGTGTTTGGTAGGTATGTTGTTTTCTTAAGCTTTCACGCGATGTTTTTCGTTCTTCCAAGTTTTGGGGTTCTTTATTACGCTTTATCTCCCCCCCTTTTCGGTTTGCTTTTTGAGAGTTATATGGGGTTTTTGATGTTTTGGTAGCTGAAATTTTCAGAGATCGATCGCAGTGAGAATTTTATCATGGCCAAAAGCTCCTTCAAGCTTGATCATCCATTGGGTATGTTCTGATTTTCCTTTTTTTTTTTTCTTAAAAAAGAAAAATTACGGGTTGCAATTGTTGCATCTGCTTCTGTATTGATCGGAAGTTTAGGGCTTTCATATTGGTCTTGTAGAATTTTCCATTTTTTTCCTGGAAATTAATTTAGCTTATGGAAATTATTGGGGTTAATCATTGGAGGTCTTGAGTCCTTTTACCGCGAGAAGGAACTTTATGATGGTTACATCTGATTTAAATTCATCTGGGTGGCTATCTCTTTTTCTCAGCTTGTTTTAGGATATGCATCTTTCCACCAGGATATTTATATTTAATTATTCATGGTTTTGTTTGTTATTTCTCAGATATTTAATCAAAGTCTCAGATATAACCTTTATATCTGAGACTTTGATTAAAGATGCTGCAATATGAAAGGCTTTTGGGATGAAGAGATTTGATTTTGAATATGTTCCCCTTTTACCCTGTCTGACATTAGATATATAATATATTATGAAATAAACTGTCAAGGTTGTGATTTTGTTAGTGTTGATATCTTGAAATAATGCAGTCCTTGTTTGTTGAGTTCAATGTTGGTTTATTCTATCAGTATTAGTTTTAACTGAGTTTTATGTGAGCTGTCAATATTCGGTTCAATTGGAGTTGTCTTTGGCTTGAAGCTGGTATGTTTTGTTGCAATATTTTGCATTTAATTTCGTTTGTTTTGAGTATTTATGGATTATCTTTGGGCTTATCAGAAAGAAGGAGGGCTGAATCTGCTCGCATCAGAGAGAAGTATCCTGATAGAATACCTGTAAGATTATAGTCGGTATATATTGTAGTCATGTTCGGATTTTCTTTGAGCAATTGTTTAATTTGGCAATTTTGTGTAGGTGATTGTGGAGAAAGCTGAAAGAAGTGACATTCCAGACATTGATAAAAAGAAGTAAGCTCTTTTGTGCCACTTAATGCCACTCTGTCTCTTTTGATTAGATATTATTGGGTTTGAGAATATTGCTTTTGCAAGGGGAGATTGTTGTGCTTGAGTAGTTGAGTTGCTTAATGGATTTTGTGAAGATATATTGTATGGTTTGGTTTTGTGTTGTATTTATTAAAGAGAGCATCCAAGTGGCTCCTATGATTTCATAGGTACAGCCTACATAAGGTATTGGTTCTTATTGATGGTGTTGGCGGTAATAAATAATAATAGACTTAGATTTTGTTGGAAGTGGTAGTTTTAGCATTGGTTTGAGATTTGTGAGCATAAATTATCTTTTTCTAGGATGGCGTGTGTATTTGTATATATTTTTTAGTAGTCTTCCTTTCAAGTAAGATATGCATTAGATAATAACATAAATGGAGGTTGCATCAGACTTCGAAGTTCATTTAACAAAAATTAGTGGTTGGTTATATATGTAAAATCAGATTTTGGATAATTTGTTTTCTGAAAGTCCATGGTGCATGATTGTGAGAAATAGCTGTTTCAATGTTTTTAAGAAAATGGATTTGAGAGATTTTTCTGATGTTCTACCTTGATAGTGAAGATACCTCATTGATACTTTGAGTCTGATGAAAGTTCGTTACCTCTAGGATTTATTTCTTGGGACATTGTGGCATAGAAGTTAAAGATAAATACATGTTTAGACCATGAAAGATAAGATGTATATCTTGATGGATGCAACTTAAAGTACCAACAGGCAACAGGTGGTTAGTTAGAGTAGTAGGTATTCTATTCCCTTTAAGCAAGATCTTTGGTTCAAGTCTTACGTATTGAAAAACTTCAGATGGGAGAGTTCTACCCTGTTATTATGATTTATGAAACCTTCGCTTATTCGAGCTAGATTAGGCAAAAGCCCAATAAACTTTTAGATACCGGTCGTTTCGAGTTTCGATCGAAAAAGAACAAAGCATGATCTCACTTACTTTTGTTGCTCTTGTTTTGATGAATGCAGGTACCTTGTCCCAGCTGATTTGACTGTTGGCCAATTTGTTTATGTTGTCCGCAAAAGGATTAAGCTCAGTGCGGAGAAGGCTATCTTTGTTTTCATCAACAACACTTTACCTCCAACTGGTTAGTGGCCATGGCTGATACTGAATTGATGAATGTCATTACTTTCACTTTTTGCAATGTTCATGAACTAAATCTCCTATTATTGCATTGCAGCTTCCTTGATGTCTGCTATTTATGAGGAAAATAAGGACGAAGATGGCTTTCTTTACATGACTTACAGTGGAGAAAACACCTTTGGAACCCACTAGCCACAATATATTGTAGCCTCTGGCTTCTGTAAATAGGCATCTGGAAGTGTACATTCTCTGCGTTTACAGGTCAATGCACGACGACCTGTTTATTCCTAATGGTTCATCTTAATGCTGACTAATGCTATTATCCAGCACTTTGACTTTATTATGCATTATCTTTAAATTATTGCGTTCCAAATTTCAGTGGATGTATCCAGATTTTATGAACTAGTAGATGAATTTTCATTTTGCTTTTTGAAGGCTGGTCCGGAATTTTCTATTTATCAATAATGTCATTATGGATTATCATCTATAATTGAAAAGTAACGAGTTATGCTATTTTAATTAACAAGTAATGGATAAATAAACAAATAGCTGGTTAGAGTGATCAGTACTCTATTCTTCTTAAATAAAGTTTTAGGTTTGAATCTTATCTATAAAAGAATTTACTCGAGAGTATCAGGAGCATCGGCCTGTTTTGGGATCACATGCGAAATCAGAATTTTTTTTTCTCCTAGATAGGTTAAAAATGCACATATACTTCTTGAGTTTTGAGTTAGGGGCATATACACCTCCTGAATTTTAAAACGTTGCACATAGACCCCTGAGTTTTCACTTTGGGGCAGAGACACCCTTTCTGTTAGGGTTCTGTGAAAATTAAGCGTTAAGTGTCACGTCAGCAAATATGTGTGAGGGTACATATACCCCCTGAGTTTTCACTTTAGGGGCACATACACCCCCTAAGTTTTCACTTTAGGGGTAAATACATCCCCTGAGTTTTCACTTTGGGGCAGAGACACCCCTCACACATGCTTGCTGACGTGGCACCTAACGTCTAGTTTTCACGGAACCCTAACAGAAGGGGTGTCTCTGCCCTAAAGTAAAAACTCAGGGGGTCTATGTGCAACGTTTTAAAACTCAGGAGGTATAGTTTTGAACCAAAAAATTAATGTAAATTATATTAAATAAGGTGAAAATCACTCAAATGGGAGGTTCAAAGTTCAAACAACAATTTTTACATAAGATGCTTAGAAAATCCTGAAGTTGTTCATTTTAATCGTTTCCCAATAAGAATCTTTTTTTTTCTGGTCGAATTTCCCAATAAGAATCTAAACACTAGTAATGTGTATTGATTTAACTCTTGCAATAGCTCATCACTAGATCTAGTATATAATAATAGTATGAACTTTCTTTTCTGTTTAAAGTGTTGCACCAACTGTGCTGCAAGTTGTTTAACTTTTCTTTTTGCTTTATTAAATTTTGATTAAAGTAATGAATTGATCCTAAAAGAGGTGTTTTATCAATTTGGTAGAAAAAATATTAAATGTCTCCATTTAATTCTTAAACGATCAATTCTCAATTTGATCTTTTGATTAAGGGATGGATGAAAAGTTAACATAAAATAGTATTAATTTATGTTAAATTGACTGTTAAATAATAAATTAAATTTTATTCAATAATAAAAAATAGAATACACTATATTTATGAAACTCCATTGGAAAAACATGTCAAAGACTAAACCATTAATTTAATTTAATCTTTTCACTGGTTACGAACAATGCATTGTTAAGCCAAACATTATGACCCCACTAACCCATAAGTGGTTCTTCACCCACAAGCAACGCTTGTTGCCATTCAATCATTGAAATAACTGTTGATCAGAACACAAGATTAAAAAAACAGTAACCTAAGTCAGATTTTATTTTATAGGTATTGTTTGGACTGAAGAAGCAGAATCCACGTTTAAGATCTCTAAATTCTGACTTAGATCTAAATCTTTTTATTATTATTATTATTTGCTCTATTGAATAAAACAAGTCTAATCTTAACATAAGAAGAAACTGAATATTACAGAAATAGAATTTAGAAGCACACACACATGCATAATATGGTGTTGATACAAAAAGAAAATAGCTTAATGATGATCCTCATTCCTCATGATTTGGATGCACTTCTTCTCTTACACTGATTTTTGATCCATTTGACACCATTTCTAAAGAAGCCACCCTTAGCATCTGAATTCTTGTCCTTCTTCTCTGTGTCTTTCTGAGATCTATTTTCTTCATCTTCCATTGCCCCAATTCCTCCAGCACCCCATTGATCTGCCCAACTTGGTGCTTCACTCGCCATCTTAAGATCTGTCTTCTCTAGAAATAAAGAAAGATCTCAAATTTACTTACAAGTTTAGGTTTCATACATGGGGAGAGATCTTTCAATGGATGATGCAATACTTAAAAATATGAAAAACCCATTATTTAAAACCATGAAAAGATTGAAAATTTACAAAAACTTATGAGATTTGACAGAGGAAAAATAAAAAAGGAGTACCTTGGATGATGGGGTAGATAAGATTTGAGAAGATGAAGCTTGAGGGAGGAGTGAGGAGGAACAAGAACAGAACAGAGAGCTAAATCAACTAGGAAGCTAAATAGGGAGGGCCATGTTATGTTATGTTAGATGTCCTGTCTTTTACCCTGTTTCATTGCTTTTTCAATTTTTTTTTTCTAATTTTTATCTTTGTCTTTTGACTTGCCAACTCACTGATTTGGGCATTTCCTTCTGATTAAGCAAAGACTGTGGTATCTTCCATTATTTTAATGTCTGCTTCTCAATCTCAACCTTATCACATAGTACCTACTTCAGCTAGCAATAGCATAGATTTAACTGTCACACTACACTTTAGAGAAACTGGGTTTGTTCAGCTTTGGTATGGTTGTGACTGGTGAACTACTTAAACTTGGGATTTAAAAATTTTAATTTTTTAAAATGTAAATTTCATGGAAGAAATACAGAGTTTTGTAGAGTTTACACTGAGAAGACATTAGATATTTAGTATACTATTGTTGGTGTTGATTTCATATGAAAATTTATAAGAAGCAAGTAAAATACAATTGACAAGTTTTGAAAAAATGGCATTGTATTTTTATATGGATGAAGAGGGAATAGATAACACATGAAACTTTTAAATTTCTTTTGAATTATATGTCTATTTACAAATAGTAAAAATAATCTTATATTTCAAAATTTTAATAAATAAATAACACTAACTAATATATGCAAATAAACATAAATATCTTACATATTTAGATGTAAGATATTATAATATAAGCAAAGTCTTGCACATCAAATTTGTAGACAATGGACACCACTCATATATAGCGTCCTTTTAAAAATAAAATAAAATTGAAACTTTTAATTTTTTTTTCCCAAGTATTTAGTGCAACCCAATTTATTTGGCAAGAGATTTTTGTTGTCCAATAATGTGCCATTAGTCCCTTTATAACAATGAAGGGTCACTTGGTGGCATAGTGGATTAGCCTTGCCTATTTCTGTTAGTGACTTGATTGATATGGAGCCATGCCTTGCTCTCAAATATACATTATCATTTATCACACATCATTTGAATCTAGAAAATATGAGTGATAAATGATAAGGGTTATGTGTTTTTTTTAATTATTGTTCTTTAAATTTGATCTCTGGAACAATGGGAATAGAGAGTCACATGGTGAAAGAGTAGATCCAACAATAAATTCTGCGATACATGAGAGATTAGTTACTAAGTTCACTCTGCTAATAGATACCTAATCCAATATATACTAAAAAAAGAAAACATGAATCTATCAAAGAGGTATTCCACTTGAAGGCTTTTGGTACACTCTATCTCAAAATTTTGTAGTATCTAGAATATGTTATGGTACATTATTATAAGATAAATCCGGTGTTATATAAAATTTTGAACTCTCGCTCTTATTTTAATGAAAAATTCAAACAAACAAAAAGTAAGAAAGAGAGACAGACTCAATTTCTCATGAAGTTGAATTTTTCATAGTCTTACCCTATAATTTTCATTTTTACTTTGAGAAATATTGATAGCACTTAATAGTTTATATTAATTATTCTTTTAAAGTATGTTTGGATTGATTCAAATATTAACCTTTTATTCTATTTCATTCTCTCCAATCCCAACATATCTTTAGAGTGTTATATTTATGATATCTCAAATGCCACTATATGACTATATGATAATTACATGACAACTAATTATTGAAATATCAAAATCAAGATGTCTAAGATATCATGGGATGTAAGATATCAAGACTAGGACATTATTGCATCAAATGCTGCCTTAAAATTAATGATTATGGACTATACTAGACATATAATTTGGTAAATCAATATAATTGCACACTGTTAATTTGTTATGTATGACATTAATGAAGGCGGTGAAAATGTTGAGTGCTATTAAAGAAAAATAATTATATAATATATTGATTATCATGTTGACTAGCTTGCCAATCACAACTTCAAGATCAAACATATTAAAAATCTCTTGCATACCCCATCAAAAAAAAAAAATCTCTTGCACGCATCTATTTTTAACTAAAATTGACATAAAACCTTTTCAAACTTCACAATTTTTGCCAAAAAAAAAAATTCCAAAAACTTTTTTCATTCAAAATCCTACGAATAGTATACACGTCAAATTATTTGAATTTTTTAAAAATATTTTCTATAACTTGAGTTTGGAAGATTTTAAGTCAATTTTTATAGTTGATGGCAATTATCTGCACACATAACTTATAATTTAGAAGATTTTCTTAATTTTAGTCTAAAATCTCTATTTTCACACACTTGGCTTAATTTGATAAGTTTCTTAAGAGTTTTAGCCACCTTGTTCAACCATAAAATCTTGACTATTCTCTAGATATTTTGTCCCACACTGGTCTTTAATTGTTTGGAATCAAAGATGTGATCTAAGTCTTCACTATCATAACAAATAACAATTAGCTTTGAAAAGAAAAGGGAAAGGAAAGGCTTGTCCAAAGAGAAAGGGGGGAAAAGGAATAAAGAATATAGAGGAATGTCTTTAATAGGAAGGATGAGTATATCCAAATGGAGACACAAAGTAAAAGTCATTGCTGCTTCATTCAAATGTATACCACAAGGTATAACATTAACAGTAAAGCAATTGTTTGGGCTCTACTTGCAGTCAAATGAAAGCCTCACTTTCTCCTCCAACCTTTGAACTTTGATACTAACAACTTGAAAACAGAAAAATGACTGTCTGCTATAATTGGAAATTGTTGAGTGTAATTTGATTCCAAAAGTTAGGGGCATAATTGCACAAGTAATTTTGAATGTAAGGCCTTGCAAAAAGTATAACAATGAATTAAGTAACTTTTAACTAATTTTAAAGTTTATAAAAATTATCAATTATATATCTATTTTATAATTAAAAAATAAAATAAATGATGAAAAATGTGAGAAAAAGAAAATATATATGATTAGTAGTTATTAGAAAAGAAGACAAGTAAATAACTTTTATTTTAGTTAATTATTTTAAAATGTAATAATAATTCTTTTGAAAAATTTAAAACAAAAAATAGTACCTCTGGTAAATATATCTAAGTCCTTAAAATTCCTCAAGAAAATGTCAAAATAAAGTGGATCATGCTATTACTTCCTCAATTAAAAGTTAAAATATTACTTGAGAGTTTTAGTTACGTTTTTTAAAAACAAAAACAAAAAATTTCCATCCAAAATCTTAACAATTGTCTGAGTTAGTAAAATTAAGAAGATATATCACTAATGTAAGTTACTAATTTTTTATTTGCTTTATTAGGCTTTAGACATAAAATTTTGTGCTAGATTGCTACCTACTTTGACAAAGTTGTATCTTTTTGGTGCTTTTGGGCATTTAGATAATTAGATCACAGTGGGATTCCCTTATGAGCTGCTCATACTTTTTGACCCTTCAAATCTTGAATACGCAATTAGATTAGATACTTACCTTCATAACTCTGGATATTTATGCTTGGGAGCATCATCAAGCAATTCACAGAATCAAGTATCTATCCCATTCTTTTTGCACAGTTTTCGCATTTGGACTTTAGTGGGACAAAATGGTGCCTACTGCCAAACAAAATAGTAATACAAAAAGCACTGAAACTACTTGATCATCAGTTCAAAAGTGGGGAAGTAGTACTAGTTATCAGTCATGGAAATGTAGAAGAATTGGAAGGATTCTCTGCAATGGCTAGATTCCTAGTTTTCCACTGAGTTCAACCATCACTTTTACAACTATATGATGCTCTCAATGACTTTGGCTTAATACTTTCCCATCTTAAGCATCATTCATCAGAAACGAACAAGATAGGACTAAAAGAGATACTTGTAGTGGAGATAATAAAAATAAAACAAACTGTATGAGCAATAAAATGTGAAGAAGGGATAAATACACTTTCTATCAATTCATTTCCTCCGAAATCTCTCTCTATGGACACCATTTTTGCACTACTGCCCAGATGATTAAAAAATTAGATGGGGTATATCTACATTGTTGGGGGGGCAACACTTGAGTGTGAGAAACACGTACCCACAATATACCATCTCTATCTCTCTTAAGCATTTCGTCCAGGTTGAATTTTCAATTTTCCCTGTAGTTTGTGCTTCAACAAATTACTTACTTGGACTTCCTTACAGACTTGGATTTCTTCATTCTTCGTGATTTGTCATCCACACTGGTCCATGTGTATCCTACAGGAATAGCAAAAGGGTCGGAATCCAATGCTATCGAAGAGGTTCTTTGTTGCTGTTGTTTATTCTGATTCTGACTATTGTTTCGTCTCAGCCATGTGGATGCTACTGAGGAAGAAGAAGAAGAAGATGATATGAAGGAAGAGTTATGGATTTCTTGTTTCTGCTGTTCATCTCTGCCTGCATTGAGTAAATGTCTGGGACTTGAGAAAGGAGTATAAAACTGCTCCACAGGTTGAAGCTCAACGAACTTGGTGAAGGTAATTACCACTCTCACTGTAGGGACCACAGGGATAGCCACCTGCCACACACCAAAACAAATCAAACTGCAAACCATCAATGAATACCCCATTAAGCAAAATCATCTAGCTTTTGCAAAACCAACATCAACAATCCAATCCAATCCTATTAATATTGGTAACTGATAGTGGGAGTGGGAGAGGCAATCAATAGTCAACCCACCCGAGATGGCCGAGGACATGGTTCATACTTCATACCTAAGACAATGCCATGGGACCTACCCAAAGAAATGCCAGGTCAACTTTAGGTGGGACCAGTGAGGCAGTGAAATTGTCCGAGGAACAAGGCACCTCGGATGGGTTGGGTCCCACATCAGTGACCATTGATTCAGACCTTACTGATCAGAGAGAAGCATGTCACATCATAGTTCGACCATAGCTTCTTACAAATCAGAGGATTTTTTCAGTCTCTCTTTGTCACGGTGCTCAAGCCTCAAAAGAATTCCCCCCACCCCCACCCTCACCCTACGCCAAAAAGAAAGCAGAGGAAGGAAAGCGAGAGGTTTTAAACAATAAATTAATTAAAAATGCAAGTTCACTACATGTTCAGTTTTTTAAGCTTTTATTTCAATTAACTGCCATCTAGGTGCTAGAAGGGCAAAACGGCAGCGTTTTACTTCCTTCCCCTCTCTCCTCTCCTCCTGTACCCGTAGTTCTTCTCATGTTTCACTCTCACAGTATCACTGCCTTCAGAGGTCCCACGTTATATTGTTTTCTCATATTTCTTTCACTTTCACAGACTCTGAATCTACCCTTTAAAGGTTATTCTCTAACACTGAAAAGATGCAACCCAAACCCTCTCACAAAACGAAGCACAAGCCCACAAATTAAGCTCCTTATTCACAGAACAGAAACAAAAATAAATCTGCTTCCACAAATTTAACATTGAATAGTTTATGATGCAACATTCATTTATTTAGACATTAGAGTTAAATGAAAAATTAAACAAAAATCAATGTCAACCATATACATCACTTGTTGCAACATATACTATCCCTCAAAAGATTTTAGCAAAAAAAATAAAAAATGATCTTAACGGTGACCTTACCTTCACCGGAAATGTCCCCGGCGGAAACTTGGTTGTGAGCAACTCTCTCATTCTCCTTACTGCTTTAACCTTATTAGCTAATATGTCAAGTAACGGCAGGAGCTCCTCCGTCTTTAAGGGAAACTGATCCGTTAGCCACACTGACGGCCGCAAGCTTCTCACGTATTCTTTTTCCTTAGTTTGCGGTGCCGCTATGGTAACGCTTGCGGCGGACCTCCTCGGCGGTGGCGCCGCCGCCATAGATGGTAGGTCCACACTTTTCCTTCCCATTGGGACCCACTCCCTCTCTTCTCGAACGAAGCTACTGTGTCTTCTCTTGTCAGGCATTGGCAATCCGAAACTCGGATTTTCCGCCACGAGAAAACCGTCTTCGTCTTCATCTAGCTCTAGCGGGAGAACTTGCTCGCTCCCAGCCACGTCGGATTCTCCGCCGGCGACTTTACGTGACCGGAAACTGAAAATTACGTTGTGGACTTCGTACACTTTGGCCTTCCACTCACCCACGCTTTCCGTCTTTTCTTGTCTTCTCCAATTTGTTCTGCCAACCAATTCAGCCCTCGTGACGTCCATTCCCGGTCGGTACACGCTCTTCTGAGAGCAGAACCCATCGACGTCGGAATCGCTCATCGGAGCCCCCGCATTCTCGAAAGCATCGAAGATTTTGCGGTCGTCGCGGTTGAGAACAAGCAACGAACCACATGGAATATCATGCGCTGGGTCACCATCTCCAAGGAAGAGAAAACTCTGATCAGCACGCTGAATCTTCAACCCGTCAAAGCCCGCCAACGACGTATCAGCGCGTAAATTACCATCGCGCTTCCAGATTTTGTAAGTATCAGACGGCGCAATCTTACCTACAAACGGAATCACAGAGCTCTCGAAGTGGAAAGAGATCTCCATATAGAAATCCCTCATACGGCGAAGCACAGCAATTAACCGAGGCAGTCGCCGCCGCCACTTCGCCCAAGCAGAGCGGTGGTGTAGGCGGAGGAGAATGAGAGCAATGTCGGAGCTCCGGCGACAGAGCGCCTCCTGCAAGGCGTTCCAGCCGGCGGAATTCTGCAAGGAGACATCAGCGCCGGCGGTGGCCAAAGCTCGAGCGGCGAAGGCATCGTTGAGGCGGACAGCGAGGTGAAGAGGAGTCTCTCTGTAGGGAACGTCACGGCGGTCGAGAACGGCGGAGATCTTGTCGGCGACCTGCTCCTGAGCGAGCGAGTCAGACTCGGTGTGGATAAGAGCGGGATCGGCGAGTCGCGGGAGAGAGGAGATGATGCGAGAGAGAGTGGTGTGGTCGGACAAAACGACGGCGTAGTGGACGGGACTGTGGGCGTAGTGGTCGGGTTTGATGGCCGGAAACGACGTCGTGGGAGGAGAAGTAGAAGTGGATTTAGCCATCTTGCGTTATAATAGAAGATTTTGGGTTTGTGTGAGTGATAAGGGTTATGGAAGAAGAAGAAGAAGAAGGGAGGAAGAGGGGAGGGGTAATTTGGTCTGAAAAAGAAATGGAGAGAGATTGGGATGGAATTGAAGTGAAGGGACGAATGAATGAAGAAGAGGCGCGTCTTTTGGTAAATGGGACTGTCCTAACGGCAAAGGCTACTGCTAGTTGATGAGGAGGCAATAGTGGTGTCAGTTAACTTTATCTGAGGTTAGTTTTGTCATTTCGCTAAAAGTAACTGTCTCTCAAGTGGGAATGTGATGGTATTTATTAGAGAATAAAGATGTTTACTTCATCATTATTACTGTGATTTAATTAATATACCTTTATCCACGTATGTACGTGACAACTATGCAATACTTAATTTTGCTAAGGTTTAGGTTAATTGGTTAATGATTTTTTTAATCAAATGAGATAATTTTTTGTAAACATTATTTTTTACTCATTTTTTACTTAAATTTAAGACAATAATTTTCTTTTAATTAATAAAAAAAATCCAGTGTTACAAAACACTTGTTAAACATTTTGTGTCTGATTGGCAACTTTCTTTTTCTAACTTTAAACAAAAATTAAAAAATTGAAACAGTTAAAATTTAAATATTTTAAAATAAAATTACTTTTAGTAGAATTTTGTATTTTTTATTTTATTCTTATGTAAATTTAAATATGAAATAAGTCAAGAGTTGTGATTGAATGGAATAGACTCATTCATCTTTAATTAAGTGTTAGGGATTCGATCTTTAGCATTAGATGTGGAGTAGCTTTAAATTTTTGGACCAGCTGTCCCACCCATCGAGATATGAAACATTTGTAAATTTAATTATTTTGAGACATGTAATTTTTTTTAGGAACGATACATGTAAATTAATGTATGATCTGTTTGTAAATATTAATATGATTAACTAATATTTTATTCTTATCCCACAAGGATAAGGGTTAAAAATTAAAACCCTCTTTATCTATGTGAATGTCTTATTAGTATGTGATATATAAATCTCTCATAAATCTCTAAAGATATTGGGAGGTCTTCCTTGACCTTTGTAGTTATTCTCGCTTAAACTTTTTTGTTACAACAAGAAAAATTTATTAAATTAATAAAAGTAATGAAAACTTTATATTTATTTATTTAAAAGTTAACAATAAATTTTTTTTACTAATTTATTTTTATTAAATAACATTCATAACACTCTAATTTAATACTTGTTCGTCATAATAATTTTATAGTCAAAAATAATTTTTTATACAAATTTATTATACATAAATCATTTTTGAGCTATTCATAAAAATATTTTTTAACTCAATTTATCAATCACAAATTACTTTTATCTTGCAGGATATTTTTTTAATTCTATTTGAAAAAGTAATTTGAAAAAACACTTTAAAAAAAGTTTACCAACCTAAATAAACCCTATAATTTATTGTAATTTTGCTTTTATGGTCGTCTTGTCGTGTCCAGTAGGGTGGAAGATGTAATGGGATTGCAGAAGGGAATAAAAAAAATAACATGAAAGTGATGTGATATGATGTGAATTGAATAGAAGTGAATCATTTTACCTTTTATATTAAAAGTGAGAGTGGAATAAAGTGGTAAAAAGTAAAGAAAAAAATATAATTTTATCACATTACAAAAAATAAAGTCTGTTTGATCGAAAGGAGATAAAAAAACTACGTGTATAATTATATTGATAAAATTGTCAAACTGCCCTAATGTTTAGACAAGCATTATTTATTTATTTATTTATGAAAATACGAATAACAAACTAATGTTTTAGTTCGGCCAAAAAAAAACTAATGTTTTAGTTGGAGAATTAGAAATATTTTCTCTTGTCTTCATTAATTAAAAAAAAAATGTAGCACCTAATGTTTTAGTTGGAGAATTATAAATATTTTCTCTTGTCTTCATTAACTAAAAAAATTGTATGAATTAATAGAGCATTTAATAATTATAAACTTAAAAAATTGATAAAAATGACCATTTTTTTTTTATAAAAAGCATTGTTTTGAAAACCGGACCGGACCGGCCGGTCGGACCGGAAAACTGATAAACCGCCAGCCAGTCCGGTCTGGAATAACCAATGAACCGGTCAGATATAAACCCGGTCAAAACCGGTGGTTTAGACGGTTCGACCGGTTGTTCATTTTTTAAAAAAAAATTTGTGTTGTTTATGATTTAATATTTATTGAAAATTTGTTGTGACTTGTAGTTGTAAGGATTGTTCTATTTCAGTATTTATTGATGGGTTTGTAATAAGATTTGAGACTTAAATATGTTGATCCTTGAACTTATTTGAAGAGTTTAATATGATATTGTGGTAATTTGCAACTTGTTCTATTTCTTATCATGTTTAGATCGAGATGGAAACATATAATTATGAAATATATAATTTTTTTATGATATATTTTAGTATATTTAATTAAAAATATATATTTTAAATGCCACCGGTTCGACCATTGAACCGTGAACCAGTGCCTCGACCGGTTCAATGACCGGTCCAATTTTAAAAACATTGATAAAAAGTTTTATTATGACCTCAAGAAGCCAGACTTTAAAAAAAATGTGATTTCTGTTTTTCTTTTCAGGGGACAAAATGATGAATTTTTTTTACTAATTTATTTTTATTAAATAACATTCATAACACTCTAATTTAATACATGCTCTTCTTAATAATTTTATAGTCAAAAAAATTTTTTTATACAAATTTATTATACATAAATCATTTTTGAGCTATTCAAAAAAAAAAATTTAACTCAATTTATCAATCACAAATTACTTTTTTATTGCAGGATTTTTTTAAAATTCTATTTGAAAAAGTAATTTTTTTAAAAAAAACACTCTTTAAAAAAAGTTTACCAACCTTAATAAACCCTATAATTTATTGTAATTTTTGTTTTTATGGTCGTCTTGTCGTGTGTTCAGTAGGGTGGAGAATGTAATGGGATTGCATAAGGGAATAAAAAAAAGTAATATGAAAGTGATGTGATATAATGTGAATTGAATAAAAGTGGATAAAATGATCATTTTACCCTTATATTAAAAGTTAGAATGGAATAAAGTGATAAAAAGTAAGGGCAAAATATAATTTTATCACATTAAAAAAAATAAAGTGTGTTTAGTAAAAAAGAGATAAAAAAATTACGTCTATGATTATATTAATAAAACTGTCTATAATTATATTAATAAAACTGTCAAACGTGACGTGCCCTAATCTTTAGACAAGCATTATTTATTTATTTATTTATGAAAATACGAATAACAGACTAACAGTAGCACCTAATGTTTTAGTTGGAGAATTAGAAATATTTTCTCTTGTCTTCATTAATTTAAAAAATTGTAGCACCTAATGTTTTAGTTAGAGAATTAGAAATATTTTCTCTTGTCTTCATTAATTAAAAAAATTGTAGCACCTAATGTTTTAGTTGGAGAATTAGAAATATTTTCTCTTGTCTTCATTAACTAAAAAAATTGTATGAATTAATAGAGTATTTAATAATTATAAACTTAAAAAATTAATAAAAATGACCATTTTATTGATAAAAAGTTTTATTATGACCTCAAGAAGCCAGACTTTAAAAAAAATGTGATTTCTGTTTTTCTTTTCAGGGGACATAATGATGAATTTTATTTTGTGTTGAAGGTTTATATTTTTGTGATTTTTAATTTAATATCGTTTGAAATATCTAATGGAGAAAAGTTTGGGTGGATGGAATGAGTTGAGTTAGGTTAGACATTATTGTTTGTTCTTTTCTCACCAACTCTAATTAAATTTATTCATATCCATCCATATTGTTCATAGGAGATTTCTTTCCTATTATTTTATTTGTTGACATATTTCTTTAAATATATTTCTGCCTTAAGCAAGAGTCAATAAGACTTTCTTTTTTACAATTGGAAAAGAAAAAGAAAAAAAAGTTACAAAGTACAATCTATTTTGGATTGATTTGTCAGGAGTCGTAAAATTTCGTTTAATCCAAAAGTTGACTAATGTGTATTTTGAATATTTTGGGGCTTAGGTTTGTACTTTTTTTTTACTTACTTTAATCTAAATTTCTCTGATTTATGAAAAAAAAATTATACAAGTACATTTTATATTTAATATAATATTATTATATAAATATCTGTTTTGATTTTATTTTTTTATTAAAATTAGTTATTTTACTTTGTATATGTTTATTTAAAAAAAAACATAGACTTAATTGCCTTTAGTATTATATTGAGAATCTCATATTGGATATAAATTTAATTGTGTATATTATTGTATTAAAAGTGGATTAATTTTGTTTTTATGGAAACATCTATTTGCCAATGTGATCTTTGAAAATTTTAAACTAATCATTTATACCTAAAAAAAGGTTTTGCAATATCCAATATCATATTCATGATAAATTCATTTACAAACAAATAACAAAAATGCCTCATTTTGTTTGGTTAGTAAAAAAAATGTCACTTAGGAGCTAGTTAAGAGAGGGTATAGGTGGGTTGCAAGTTCAATTCTCAATTGATTTCACCTTGAAACGTAGGTAGTATTAAGCATTAAATGGTTGAGTAATTATAATAGAGAAAAAAATTAGGTGTTATTTTTATATTTTTATTATAAGATTATGCAATCATAAAATACATGTATAGTTGACTTATCTCTTCTATAATTGGTTCTTTTTAAGAACTTTTTTCATATATATTATTTTGATGGGAGAACTTTATAATAAAGATATATATAAGAAATTACATATAAGTCTAGTCCTTATAATATTTTGAAATACTTTTTGTTGTATGGAAATGCACCAAAATATATGATTATTTAAACTCTTCATATAGCTCCTAAGATAATTTGATAGAGTTTGTATTCTCATAACTACTGTTTCTTAAATTTGATTTTTAAAAAAATTGAAATAAAATGTCATTCGTTAAAAATATCAGACAAATAATAGGCCTAATTTTACCTTAAAAAATTTATCATTAAGGACACTTTAGTGAATATTTTGATTAACAACAAAAAAAAAAAGAAAAAAAAAACTCTTAAATGGTACCTGGTTGAACAAGCCCAAAGAAAGATGCTTTTGGGTGCAAAAAAAAAAAACACTAATGATAGTTGAAGAAGATTTCCAGGATATGTCATATGTGCATTTAAAATTTTATTTCTGTATCGTCAATTCTCTAATTAGAAGCCCATATATGTATAATTATAAAATTGGTACAAATATTTTTAATCTTCCAAACTTTTCACTAATTTTTGATATCCTCCCTAAATCTCATATAATTTTGTTTCAAAAATTTGAAATTATACTCGTCTTTAAAATTTTGAATTTTATTTTTAACACAAAACATCGTCCAAATTATTAACAGTAAATGATGACATGACATGACACATATATAATATTAATATTAATTCATTACTCAAAACGTGTGCACAGACTTAGAAAATCATTAGTTCACCTTAAATTTAAAAAAATATGAAATAAAAAGACTAAATTACTCTTACTAATTAATTAGTCCTACTTAGGGATGATCATGAATAGGGTTTGGGTAGGGTACTATAATCCCCATACCCGGACCCCGACTTGAGTGGGTATCAAAATTAATCCCCATCCCCGGACCCTATGGGTAGTTAAATCCCCATACCCGGATCCAGACCCGTAAAAATTTGAAATAAATTATTGTTTTATTAATATAAAATTAATTTTTATCAATTTTTTCATCTATAATCACAAAAAAGAAAATAATTAAATAATAAATATAAATGTACAATTAAATTACTTTAATATCTATAAGATATTTAACATTTTTTCTTAGAATTATATATTTTCTCAATATAAAAAAGTTTAAAAATAATACTTTATATATATAAAAATAAATAATTACTATTACAGGTAGGGTACCTCCTTACCAGGACCCGGATCCGTTGACTCTGTACCCGAACATATAGGATAAAATTTCAGGGTACTCATTGGCTATGGGTATTTTAATCATCCCTAATCCTACTTATTCTTTCTTCATTAATCTTCTCTCTTGAGAATAAGTATTAAGTAGGGATAAAATTTTAAGAAAATAATTAATGTTTTTTTTATTTTGTAAAACAATAAATATTTTAAAACATAAAAAATCTCCAGAAACATATATTGTTAACCAGGGAAGTAAGATTTATTCATAATAATGATATCCCATAATTTTTTTTTTCAGCCCATAATCATTTTAAATGACATCATATATTTTATTTGGGACCAAATATTTATTTATTACACCTATATGTGAGTAGCATTAATGCCAGACATTGACGTTAGTGAGGACAAGTGAAATGAATTTGGAAAATTCTTTGGGTCCACCCAATTTTTTCCTTCCAATATACATGTAATGGGGAATTCAAACTTCATATGAAAACCATACAACACATATGAAAAACTAGATAGAATAATATTGAGGTCATTAATTTTAAAAAAACAAGTCTCCATAATAACATTAGTTCATTAATCCGATTCATGCATCCACCCTAGTTAATGTCAACATTTATAAAACTACGAAACAAACAATAATGACCCAAAATGTTGAGACAACATTGTATTTTGGGTTTGCTTTAGTTTCGCAAAAAGAGGATGATTTCACCGTTGGTTTGGTTATAGCATGGAGATTTGGTCAAAAGTAAAGAGATTGCATTTATTGATAGCTCCAAAGCAAAGAAAGAAAGAGAGGAAGAGGGGCTTTATAATTTTGATTTCTACCATTCTTTTCTTTTGTTTCTATAATTCTACCATGGATCTGTAAATATATATATATTCATATGGGACCCCCATTTCATCCTCTATGTTACCATTTTGACCAACACAGACGCCATTTTTGGTTGCTTTTCGTCTCCAACATGCTTCCATTTTTGCATCCACTGAAAGAGACTAGAGACTATGCAAAAGCCTAAGCTGGGACCCATTCATCAATTTCACCTCAAATCTTCAATTTATTACTCACACTTCTATATATGTCTATTTACAGCTCATATATATATATATATATATTCCTTAATTTTTGGTCATATTCCAATCTCTGTCTCTTTGTTTGTTTCTGAAGTGAACAAGAGTGGATGAGGATTATGGATTTATGGTTGTTCTTGTGGATAAAGGAGTCAACTCATATTACATTTTAAACCAAACATCATGAAATTGTTTGCTTTTGAAAATGGAATGACTCTAAATTAACTTTTTTTTTTCATATTATTAGACAAATATATTATTTATTAGGAAAAGTATATATGAACTAATTAAGACCAAACTTTTAATTTAATCTAAATGTTTGTCGATTTGGGTTGAACACAAATGATTAAGAATATGTAAAAAAAAATTTTTTTGTTTACTCATAAGTGAGGGTTAAATTCCTTTGAAGTCACAAAATATTGTACTTGCTGGTCGTTTCTCTTCAGAGAGACTCATGGACACTCAAGAGTTAATTGAATAAATGTGATAGGACAAAATTATTTACAACTTATTAACCTGTACAATAATATTTTGAATTGAACTTTTGTTAATCTTCTAATTAACATACTACTAACGTCATTTCTAATAATTTCGAAGTGCTTCCCTTACTACTTAATTTTACACCCAAAGAAAAGAAAATGGCACAAGTCTTGTGAATAGGTAGTCAAAAAAATTTTAGGTCAGACATGAGGTTTGGTGGTAAAGAGAAAGAAAAAGCATGGGAATTAAAGTCATGCATGCATTGCATAGTGCATCCCTAGCTTTACTTGTAAGAGGTATGTGATTTTGGTCCAAAACATTTGTAGTTTGGGTTAGGATTAGTAGAAAGATAAGTTAATTTCTCATAAAATTGTGAAATCAAGTTTGAGTATCTATTATTAAAAGTGGTGTACATATTTAATGTTCAATAATATCACAAACAAGATTATTAATTTCTCATAATTAAAAAATGCCTATAAAAAACTTAAAAGAATACTTTTTTGAATGCCATATTTATTGTTGGAAACTCGGAATCACAAAAGATCAAGAGCAAGGTAGGGATTAGCGAAGCAAATTGGCAAGTGTATAATTATTATTTTAAAGGTTTATGTAAAATATATTTTTTAATTATATATTATTAAACTAAAATGAAGTCATAGGCTCCATATCAAAATCTTTATTTTTTAACTTTGATCAAAACCTGCTTTTGAGGTACAATTGGCAGAAGCTTCTTTACTCATTTGATCTCTCTTTTCTTTTATCAATCTTTTTCTCAGCATTCATTTTTACTCCTTAAAAGCCTAAATATATACCAATCCAAATAACGGAATACAAGTAGGGAGTGTCCAAAAATGAGCCTAGTTTAGGTCAGTCCCACCTATTTCCTTCCTTTCTTTCATTTTTTTTTTTTAAAATTGATTTTGATTGGAATTTAAATTTGAATCCCTCTTCAACATCATTGAGGCAAAAGTTCAATAATAGACCCACCTCTAACACCACTCATCATTTTCTCCAATCATATCATGTTATAGTGTAGAAAAATAAATTTTGTAATTGTTTTTATTACATAATTTGCTTGTTTATCTTTAAGCACTTACTTTGGCTTTCATGAACACTCAAAAACACCCCTTCCCATTTTTTTTGTTCTTGTTAATGAAGTTGACTCATAATATAATATTGTAATTTTATTTCAATATGATAGTAAATGCAATTAATTTGATGTTACTTCAACGTGATATAGTACAGATGATAAAGAATCTCTGTTTTCTTAGCTATCTATTATCTCCTTCTGTGTTTAATCCTTAAAGAGGTGAGAATGGAGCATCATCTCTTGGGTGGTCGCTCCTCAATACCCGAGGCATTAGTTATTAGGTTCGCCTTGGTGGATACTTTGGTCCAAAACTAAAAAAGTTATGAGACTATGATATTGTTTTTAATAAATTAGACAATTAAAAAATTAATGTTTAAAAAAGTTTATCTATTATATAAAAAGTTGGTTTCATTAACCAAAAATAAATTTGAAATGAGATTATTTGCAATGTTAAGTATAATTTAGTTAAATTTTAAAAAGAGATTATAATTTATGGGCCAATTTGTTGAAGTCAATCTCTAAAAAAAAGTGTTATACACACAACCATTTGGCCCATTAATTAAATTGAACTCTAAAATTAGTTAAAAATTCCAAAACCATACGTTCTGAAGCAGAGTACTCTGTTTTCTTCTCAAATAAGTGAAGAACAGAGCAGGGTATATGAATGAAACAAGTTTTGGGCTCAAAAAGCCAAATAAATCAATGACAAAAGATCAATTAATTATGGGCCTGGTTGGGCCAGTTTGGTTAAATTGCACCATGTTATCTTAAGGGCCAACATCATATATAAAATAAAAGTTTGATTAAATATTGTTAGTTAATATAAAAATGAAATCTTTTGGCCAAAAAAAAAAAATGAAACGAAATAATCAATTCTTCTAGGAATTTTTCATAAATTGTAAACAACTATGTAAACTTGGTCGCTTAAGAATTAAGATTGAGAAAAAAGAATATACAACATGCTAGAAAGTTAAATTTATGAAGCCATTATCAAATTTATTTTAGAAGATAAACTAAAAATAGATGTTAAATTTTAAGCACATTATCAATTTTATAAAATTTATAATTTAGTATTTGAAAACTAATTTGGGAACATCATCAACATGATTATGAATAAATCAAAATTTGTCCTAAGCATTTAGAACCATAGGCAAGGATATTATCTACTTAATTAATATGTTCGATTATGTTAAGTTTAGCTTAAAAACTATTTTTGTGGTGGTAAGTGAATAATAACTAACAAAAAAATAGATATTCAAATTTTATAGATAGTCACTGAGATAAAAGTGGGCAAAAAACCCTATTGCTTTTCCCCCCCCAAATACTCAATCTAAAATCATGAATTTCTTGAATTTGAATGATTTGCTTTCTGATTGTGAAATTTTGGAAAATGCAATATTTATTATTTTCTTTGAGCAAAAAGGGTATGATTAGGAACATATAATTTCAAGTGGATCCCACCATCACAAGACTATAATTAATCTAACAAATATATATGTTATTCAAGTTACCAACCAAAATCTAAGTTCAAGAAGTAACATACAAAGACAGGGATGAAAATGATGTGACAAAAACAAAGGAAGAGCTAATATCCAATTTCAAATCAGTTTTTTTGGCAAATAATGCATTTCTTTGTATTATAAGATAAATGTAAAGAAGCCAAAAATATAAGAGATTCATACTAATATGTATTTATTCTCAATGAATTAGAGATTTTTTTCTTTCATATCTATCTCATGATCCAAAACCATTTGTGTTTTTTTTTTGGATATCTTTTAAGGTGGACCTAATTGAATGGATAAATTTTAAGAGGGAATTTAATTATTAAGTCATAGGAGATAAGTAATGTTCCCTGACTAATCTCATATAACTTTTTCTTGTAATTTTTATTTTGACGAAGACATGATGATTTCTTGTGATTGTGGTGAAGTATTATATAAAATGATGTGTCAATTAAAGAAAAGAAAACTGATAATATTCTTGACTAATTTTTACAAGTACTGTTTTAAATTTTCCCCAACACATGCCTTTTGATTAATCATGGTATACTATAAAATACTTTATTGAAATTGCCCTCAATTTAATATTTTAACTTAACCATTTGGACCAAAATATATGTAATGCAGTTGTTGATACTTTGAATTTTCACCAGATTTCTGTATTAAACTTTTTAGTTTATTATTGAGTATTCATCAAAGTGAGTTTGATAACTAATTTTTTAAATACTATGAACTATATTATTGGGGATGACCTTCCCAACGAATAACACTTAATTTCTATCCCTCTAAAGATCGAACCCGAGTGACAATAATTAAAAAAATATGAATTCTTTATTATTTGTGTCGTTAGTTTTGTATTTATACTTAAATATTATTTTATACCTTTTAGTCAAATGCGAGAACTTTGACAGAAGCAGCTTCAAAATTACAATGAGGTGGCGTTTGGTATCCGGTGAGTGTTTTAGTGGGAAGTGGAAGTGGAAATAGAAGTGGAAGTAAGTGATAAAAATTAAAAAGTATGTTTGGTATGCAGGGAAATGGAAGTGGAATTGAAATGTAAAAGTAATATTGTTTGGTAGGGTGGGAAGAAAATAGGAAAATAGAAGATAAAAGTATGAAATACCTTTTTTGCCCTTACTTTTTTAAAAAGCCACAAATTTTTTAAGGGCATTTTGATCTTTAAACCAAACCTCACCTCACATTTCCTCTATTTCCCTCTCAATTTTCATGGCAACAAGCTTCCTTCTCAACTAAGAAGCTCAAACTCACCTCCCAACTTCTCAAAGCATACCAAACATACTTCAACTTTAACTTTCCTCTCACTTTCCCTTTGAAAATAATACCAAACATGACCTAAGGGATTCAACTTTCAAGATTTTCAAATTATGTACCTAAAAGGAGTTAAGTAGTCAACACTTGTGGAGAATAATTTTATGGTAAGTTAGTAATTATAAAGGTAGTACACTAGTACATACATAATATTTTGAACCTTTTGAATCATTCCGAGCACTTTATATATCTTGCGTTTCTTTTATAGAGATGATATATATATATATGTGAGAATAAAATTTTCAATTATAAATTTGTATTGAGTATGTATTTTGAGTTTGAATAATATAATTAATAATCATATAACGTTTTATTATTTTAAATAAATAGTTTTTATATAGATAAATTTTTTAACTTCATAATTTTTTGAGGCGCGTCCCATTAATAAAATTAAAATTAGGCCAAGATTCAACTGTTTTGTATGTATGGTTAGCCAATAAAATCTAAATAGTATCCTATTTTACCTCAAATAATAAAACTTAGCTTGTATCCCTTTCTTCAAATAATAGAATTTGGAGAATTTTATAGAATTATATTTATGTGGACAAAATTCTCTTTATCTTTTTTTCATCATATATCTATCGTCGAGCATAGTGACTAATCTCCTCGCTGAATTGTAGGTACTTCGAAGGGTGGGACAACTGGCCCAATAATTTAAAGCTGCTCCATACCTAAGGCAGGGATTAAACCTCTGACACTTAATTAAGAATGAATGAGTCCCTTCCACTTAACCATTACCTAAGCCACCACCACCATATTATTGTTGGTAGTTAAACCAAGATGGAAACAGAGAATGAACAAGTTGAAAACTCATAAAAACAATTACAAAGCTGTAAAATAAGTGAAATTAAGAAGTAAAATCAAAATTAAATTCATGTAGCCTTAAGTTTCTTAATTAAATATAGAGTAAGTAACAAAATACTTTATGAAGCAGTTTGAATTATTTACAAAAGTGTGTTTCAAGTTTCAAGAGAGTGGCGTGTGGTTCCTTGTTTTCATATATATGACGTGTCGTGTGTCACATTTCACCAAAAAAATACGTGTCGTGTCCTCAACATTATGCTTTTATTTTTTCCTTAATTAAACATTTTGCTTTTATTTTGAACCAACAAAATTTGCACATGCTATACTATTGAAAAATAATAATTAAGTACACTCTTTTATTTATATACTAATTAATTTTATTAATCTATTTATTATATGAGTGTTTTAGTTGAAAATAAAAAAAATTAATAATTATTATTAATTCATTCACAAATAACATATTACAAGTACTCATGGACCTAATAATTTCTCACATGTCATTGTGATAACGTTGAAATCTCTTTGCAGTTTGTATTTTATTTTTGGTGCGTCTGAAAGGAAACAACACAAACGCCCCAGGGAAGGCAACCCCTTCTACATCCTGTGTTACAAAGATAAATTCTATGTTGTACAACATAAAAATAGTAAGAAAAAATAGTAACAGATAGTGAGTTTCATATATAAGTGAGACCCATTATGTGTTATATTTTTTTTCTTTTTACTTTTTTATACTGTACAGCATATAATTCATTCTCGTGTGCCACGAGCTCAAGACCATCCTCAGGAACGCTACTGAAAACATGAATGCCAAGAGGGAATGAATATGCAAAAGCAAATGTGTTTAAATATGAAACTTGACAAAAAGTTTATCTACGTTCATGATAAAAAGAGAATATAAAAAATATCTTTTACATGATAAATTATAGAAGAGATAGAGTATAAATAAATCATAGGATTGAAGAACCTTATAACCAAGATATAAGAAACCTTATCTAAGTTTAATCTACTTACTTGTTGAATATGTATTAGATTTGATTGCTATGGATTATTTTCTTACAAGAATTTATGTATTGTTATTACTCTACCTTTCTTGTTATGTATGTTAATAATTGCTAGATCATTTCATTTAAAAAATATATGAATTATAAACTCAAAAAAAAAATATAGTTATAGCTATACAAAAATATTTATGTTTGTTATTTGTGTAGAAATCAATATCAATAATATTTAAAAGAAAATGTTGGTTCAAGTAGTAACTTGTAAGTAGTTTGATAACACTTAAACAAGCTTTAAAAAATATACAAGTCAAATTTAAATTAGTGAAGATAAATTTCATAACTTGAAAAATAAAAAGTTAAATATTCTCTCCATTACTTGCCTCCCTACTCAAATCTATTACTTGCCTCCTCTTTTCCATAGCTCTCTCTTCAAAATGCGATCTGTTCTTCAGTTACATTCTTTTCATTCAAGAAAACGAGTATAGATAGATAGGAATAGGATAGCTATAGCTATTAGCTACCCTTTCTTTCTTTCTTTCTTCTGATCAATATTCATCTACCTGGCATTCTCTTTTATTTCCTCAATTCCCCCACTTGTAAAATTTGTATTTTTCTTCAGGAGTTAATGTTCGGTCTCACTGGCAAATTCCCAAATGTTCATTTCTCTTGACGTCCGTTACTTATTAGTGTGGGGTCCAGAACGCCGTCACCATCTTCCAACTCTATTTCCAGCAGGGCAATGTCATGCTGGGAATCACCGAACGAATCTCACCTGCAAATTTCTTCACAAGCATTTGAGTGGGTTTGGACTTAAATTGACTTTTTCTGAAAGTGAAACCTTGTTTTGAGTCTTCGCGGATTGGGTTTTTTTCCTTCTTCTTATGGCTCTGAAGGGTGTTTTCATGATCTGTGGTTGTTCCCAAGCTCCTCAATTGGGTGTTGCGAATTCCCATTCTGGAAATTATGGGCTAATTGTGAATTTGAGGAGCGATTCTGGGAAATGCCACAAATGGGAGTGTTGTTGTTCGGGCGTTTTGCCTCAGAGAGCTGTGACTCCTGTTGAAGATGAGAAGCCAAGTGTTCCTGTGGTTGAAATTGCTGGGGCCATTGATGGGGTTCATGAAAATGAGTCCAAGATGTTTCACAAAGATTTAAACCTGCTTCCTAGTGAGTGTTTGTCTGCCTAAAGTCTCCCACAATGAATCTTTGTGATTAACATATTTAATGTCTTATTGGCTTTCGGAAAATAGTTTTTCCTATCATTGCTGGTTCTCCATTGACTTAGATTATATCTGTAATTAGGAGTTGGGGAATAATTTTCTGATGGGTAGTTTTGGTCTTACTTTAGAAATTTTTTGTTGAAGCAAAGAAATACCTTAAGATGGCAAAGCAAATCATATCTAATCACATGAATATGGTTCTTCACAGGATATCAGATTTGAAATAATTTCGTCTTGCTAGTGCTTTTAGTTATTATTGGTGTGCTATTGCCCGAGCCATTACCCATTGCCCTGTGCCATGGACAGTGGGGCAATGTAATGGTTGCGGTGTTGCCACTTTCGTTTGGCTACACCATTTGCGTCATGCGCCATTGCCCATGGCACACACTATTGAGGCAATTTGAATTAACACATTTTTTTTATATAAGCCTATTGTAAAACATTGTTTTTTTGGGTCCCATATACCTAATATCCATATTCTTTTTCAAAATAATTGAGGCCTTTCCTTTGTTTGTTCACCCACCCCCCTTTAAAAGAGCTAGTAACTGTAGGAAAAACTAATCATGACTCTTCATTTCACTTTACAACTTAATCTTGTGACATGGTATACAAACCTCTATAATTAAGTGGTCAAGGGTTCCATCCTTTCTAGACCACGTAGTTTCAACATGAGGTCTATGTTATGCTTTGTCCACACTTCATTTCCAAAGGTTATTGTGAGTGAATGGGTGTGTTAGTTATTATAGTGATTCAAAGACTTATACATAACAGTCTAATATTTCGAATTGAACTAGTCTATGCAGAGTAATTATATTGCATGTTTCTGTCAATGGGTTAGCTGTTCTTTAAGTGTTGATTGTTGTTTGCTACCAAGCCTCCTGCATGCTCTCTCACATGATGGATTTTCTTCTTCTCTTGATCATATTCTTAGTTATTACTTTGTGGATAACTAAGATATCAAAGATGGAGGAAAACTTCTTTTAACTAAAAGAAGATATGAAACATGCAAATGGAACTTTGAGAGAAATGGATATTGAAAGGGAAAGAAGGGGGGGGGGGGGGGGGGGGCGGGAAGAGACAAAATGTGCCATATTCTGACCTTTGCACTATTTTTCTCTCCCTCTCTTTCACTTGGTAGTTTTCTCTTTGTTTTTACCATTCCACTGAATCAAATATTTGGAGATGATAAGTAGCCAAATAAACAGACTGGTTGCGATGTGGTTCTTTCTGTTTGTACATGGAAGACAAAGAAAAGAGGAAAGACAATTTCATTGCAGGCTGTACTTAATTTGTCATTGAACACTAAATATTTTTCATGTCATTGAAGTTAAAAGAATATGTATAGAAATTGATGCTTTTAGTCAATAGTTTTATGCCCTAGATATTTAAAATTTTCCCCTAACCTTGATGCCATGCATGCATGCATGCGTGCGCGCACATAAAATGCTTGTGCAATAATGAATTCATTCCTACACTTTCCGTGCTACCAATAGTTATTCAATCTATTTCCTTTTTCTCTCCTTGTTCCCCCATGATTGTGAAACTTCTTTATTTGCAGAACCATTGACAGCACTGAATGTTTCTTCTTCTCCCAGTGATGGATCAAAGGTGCGCATTGCCTATCAGGTATGACTATAATGCTTCATAATTTCTTTTCAATTAAAAGATCCATGGTATTATTCCTAACTAATCAAACACCTGATACAGGGCAAACCAGGAGCATATAGCGAGGATGCAGCTTTGAAGGCATATCCAAATTGTGAGACTGTGCCATGTGAGGAGTTTGAAGTTGCATTCAAGGTTCTCATACTTGTTACTTTATGATGCAGCAAGCTAGCATAAAAGATACCAAGTTTAAATAGTAGAAACTTACCCACACAATTTGAGTGAAACTCTGTAATCTTATTCCTTATCAATTATGTTCCATGAAGAAAATGACATCTACTATTTATAGACCTCCTAACAAAACTCCTAAATAAACAAAACTTCTAAATAAAATAGGACTCCTAGATAAACAAAAAATAAGTAAATAGGTAGGACTCCTAAATGGATAAGACTCATACTCCTAATTATATAAGACTCTTAAGTAAATCATTAAAATTCAATCAAAATAAGAAATCCTAATTCCACTTGAATATAAAAATATGAATCCTAATTTAATTACTTGATAAATAATTATGAATTCATAATTATATAAAATATTTTTGAGTATTAAAATAATCATCTTATTCTATGTCACTATTTCATTCTCTCTCACTCCTTGGTGGACTATCAAATGACTATTGTCATATTGCTATTATATTCTTTTCTCCAGGCTGTTGAATTGTGGATAGTGGATAAAGCTGTTCTAACCATTGAAAATTCTGTTCTTGGAAGCATCCACCGTAATTATGATTTACTTCTTCGCCATAGGCTGCACATTGTTGGAGAGGTGCAGATGCGAGTTAACCACTGCCTCTTAGGATTGCCTGGTGTGAGGAAGCAGGAACTAAAACGTGTTACAAGTCATCCTCTGGTTAGCTGTTATTATCAGTTCTTTTCCATTTGGTAAAGTGGGACTGGATGATCCATAATGTTTCCCTATTCTAAACACGATATATGGGTATCTAAGGTCATGCTTTAAGATGCCAGCTATATCAACTTGTACAATTTATTGGATTATATCAACTAAGTTGTCTTCAATGTTTTGCTACGTATCTCAATATGTCATTTCTTAACTGGATCCATTGTTCAGACTTTTGACATAGCTGATTTTATCATTGAAAAGATTACGTGTTGACAACAAAATATCTGCATACAAGTATCTCAGTTGATACAGATTTTATTTTTGCGTTCAGGCTCTTGCTCAATGTGAGGTGATGCTTAGCGACTTAGGTGTTAACAAAGTTGGTGCACCAGATACGGCCGGTGCTGCTCAGGTATAACACCAAAACTTTCTATTGTCCACTGAAATAGTTGAATAGTACGTCCTCACAATTAGCATGTTAGAACAGACGGTGGCCTCAAATGGCATAAGAGACACTGGAGCTATTGCTAGTGCTAGAGCTGCCAAACTATATGGCCTAGACATTCTTGCAGAAAAGGTCCAGGTTAGACTCTTATTTACAGGTTTTGGAAGAGCAAGCTACAAGAATATATGGCCTTAATGTATGCTTTTCTTTTATTACAACAAGTGTGTTAAATGTCATTTTGAACTTGGGTTGGGAGTTCAGATCTTGATGGGAAATTGGCAATCTTTGAAACTATTTTTTCTAAGCTATGATTGGATGATGTTTAATTATTTGTTTTCTACATGATAGTTGTAATCTTTTAATATGAGCTACATCTTGTTGCCTATCTGGAAATGAACAAGAAATTATGCTTTTCTTTTTCCCTACTAAAATATCGGCATGCTAAGAGTGACTGTAGAGCTGCACATTTATGCTTTTGCTTGAACATTTTTGTTTTTTAAAAAAAGCTATATCATTGAGGGATGCCCTGCATCTGATCCATTTATATGGTATACTGTACGTGCTTGTCTGCAGAAGGAATGTTTAATGATAGCATTAATTGTTCATGAATATATATAGTATCTTTCAAATTTTCATACTGCTTATTCTTTCTCTACCTTTTTAGGTTTTATTAGAAACACGTTACTAGTTGCTAGGTTTGTCAGATTAAGGTTAACTAATTGAATGATTGATTGCCATCTCTTTAGGATGATATTGAGAATATTTCGCGTTTTTTGATCCTTGCAAGGGAGCCCATAATTCCAGGAACTGACAGGCCTTATAAGGTATAACAGAATTTAGTTACTTATTTGTACTTATCTGTGGATTTGCTGATAAATTCATTACTTCCATTCTCCCAGACTAGCATTGTTTTCAGTCTAGAAGAAGGTCCTGGTGTGCTATTCAAAGCTTTGGCAGTGTTTGCTTTGAGGAACATTAATTTGTCAAAGGTGACGCATAATAAAAAATTGGTTATCATATTTTGAATTTGAAAGAGAAATTCATTCCAAATATTTTTGTGGTAATTTTAGATAGAGAGTCGCCCACAGCAACAACGTCCATTGAGGGTGGTTGATGATTCAAATCAAGGGAGAGCCAAGTGAGTACTTTAATTTATTATTCCTCCATATTTTAGATTTGTAATAACTAGAGGTAGAGAAACAACAAAAAAAAAAAAGGAGAAACTACTTGCTACATGTAGTTGATACCATCTAATGAGAAAAAGCTTTGTTTTTTATTATTTTAGATTTGCATTAGTGGAATGCAGTATTTAAATTGAGAATAGATTCACCATTTGATGGTGCATATCTAGTCAACATTTATGAAGATGAAATGGGAGGATGAGAAGAAATAAAAATTAACATGGAGAGATCCTAGACTTAGTTAAACGAATTTTAAATGGAGGCAGATGATGGAGTTCATTATATCATTTATATGTAGATCACAAATCACTTTAGTTGTTCAAACTAGTGGATCATCTATAATTTGAGTTTACTCTGAAAGTATATTTCCAACTATGGTTCCAAAAAAGGGAAGAAAAATGTTGAGACTAGGGTTTGGTTTTACTTCATAAATATGACCTAATGGTTTTGCTATTTTGAATGGAAGTAAGTTGTGAAACAATTATGGCTTATGAGCAGAATATTTCTGGTAGCAGGTACTTTGACTACCTCTTCTACATTGACTTTGAAGCTTCTATGGCAGATCCTCGAGCCCAAAATGCTTTAGGACATTTGCAGGTCAGCCTTTTATATTTTATAAGCTCAAAATCAAATTTTTCTTCCTGTCTGTTCAATATTCCTAAACCCTAAATCTTGTCATTTCCCAATCTACTATTCTAATTGCCTGAAGTTTCTGCTCACTAATGGAATTTATTTTTGTGATATATATATATATATATATATTTTTTTTTCTATGCATTTACATATTCTAAAACTGGAAGAGATTGTTCAGTTTTTACATTAATCAAGCATCCATTCAAACTCCCAAATATGCTCTACTTTTTTCCATAATAGCTAAGACATGTTTCCATAATAATGTGTAGAACAAATCTATAAGCCTTTTGCCATCCAATGCTGTGGTGTTCAAAATTCCTAGAGCTTATGGTAGAATCATGATTTCACAATCACAGAAATAATGATTGATTTAAACCCTTACTTCATGCTTGAACCAACCCCATATTGCAAAATGTTAGCTAGGTAGGTGTAAGCAGCATGACAGTTGGAAAATTAGCTCCACAAAGTTGAACCCTTTTTACCATAATAGCTGTATGATACATTCTTGAAGGACAGCCCAGTGCAAGAATATCCCACCAGGTAGGGTCTGGGAAGGGTTAGATGTATGCAGGCTTACCCTTGCAAGTAGAGATGCTATTTCTAGGATTTGAACCTGTGACTTCTAGTTTACATGGCAGCAACCCTACCGTTATTTCAAAGCTCACCCTCTATCCATATTATTTGCATGATACTTTCTTAAATTTCGTGTGTGACATCTGTGTAATATATGATACTGGTATCTCTTATGTGGTGACTTTGACCATTATAAGGAATCTTGGAATTTGTTAACTCAAAATTTTGTTACATGGTCACATTTTTCTATTTCCATTGCAGGAATTCGCGAGATTTATTCGTGTTCTTGGTTGTTATCCTATGGATACAGTTCTATAGAGAGAGGAGCAACAGTCCATGTTGTACATTTTACTGAAGAGAAGAGCAAATACCCTAAAGAAGAAAATTCCCCATTTACCATATTCAAATTTCTTTACAAGCTCCTAAGGAGGTTCTTCATCATAGTTTTTCTTTACGTGGGGTGAATTATGATACATAAATCCACTTTAGTTATCAACTACAGGTGAAATAAGCTTAGGAGGCAAAAATAAAATAAAATAAAATAAAAAAGAGAGAGAGAAAAAAAAACTTCTATAGATGGTTTTTTTTTTTTTTAATAACATAGATAGCTTTTACTTCATAGAATAGGTCTGGTTTTTATTACAGTTAGGAAAATTTCTCTCGGACACCGAACTACCCCAGGAGGATGGATGATACATATATATGTAAGCATCAGATATATAAATAAAAGAAGAATATCTATATATTTTTCAGGATATATATATATATATAATACAAAAATTTTTAGCTTTTATAATTTATACAATTGAAAGTTGAAACATGTGAACGCAAGAGACAGACGTGAAACTTAATGTAACATAATAACGAAAATTATGTTTTAGCCTTTAGAAATGATGGAGCTGATTTTAGGTAGATTCTATTTGAGATCAATAGCTATGCAAAAACTATAAAATTTAGTCTAATCGCTTATTTAAAATTAAAATCGGACGTGGATGTAGACTTGAATGGGTATTAAATTAATTTTTATTTTTAGACTCTTTGAATCTCGAATCCTTGGAGTAATAACCTATTACTCAAAAAGAATTCAAAATATTTTTTTAAAAAAAATCATGACTCATTTACATATGATTAAATTTATAAAAGGCATACAAGGTACACCAATTATATTATGTAAACTTCAAATATATAATCAATATAAAATCTTAATAAATTAGTCCTTATAATTTATAAAATAATTAAATATAATAATTTATAGATTTTTTTGATGAAATGATAACTTTTAGATTAATATTAAAGTGAAATTATTTTATTGATAAAATTGAAATGAATAACATAATTTACATATATATATATATATATAATACGTTTGGATCCAAATTAGATATCATCATCATCCTCGTACCGAACCTAAACACATTTTTTCATGGCAGACTTCAATTTAAAACCAAGAAGAATGAGAAATGACATAAACTGCTTGAACAACTTAGTTGGATCTTTCAGTGAGTCTATTCTATAGTCTAGAGATTCTTTTTTGGGGCCAAATATAGTCTAGAGAAATTAAGTGAGTAACAGAAACACATAAAGATTAAAAAAAAAAGTGATGGTCCAAGTAGCCAGGCCTGCAAAGTTTATAGTGGGCAAGAAGAACAGAAAGCCCGCTATCCCTCTACTGTCATGAGCCAGAGGTATTCGCTGCTCTGTGAAGCCAGCCTTACGCTTTGCCCTCCAGTTTAGGAGACACGAGGCCCAGACTTTCGTTCAAACCCCATGGCTCATCTCACGGCTTGGATTGGACAGGCCAACATATTGCAGCCTCCAGCCCAACCTAGCGAGGCAAGAGCCATGTTCCATCACTTTTGTGCCCCTACACAGGTTACAAGCTGGCGCTACTCAGCTCGGCGATATATTGGGTGATGACAGGTGTTTATATAGTGTAGTTAGTGTTGGAGTCTGCACGATGTGGGACTTTAGAATAGCTTGTATGTTCGGTTCTCTCTAAGTAGTTATCAACATAACCCAATATGATCTGTGATTTCTGTGTAGTGGACATCACTGAAAACACGAAGACAAAACATCCTGGCAAGAATTTAATGCTAGAAAACTTATTCATACAAAGCTACTGCTAAGACTTAATATTGTTGGTAATGAAGCCATCACACTTCAGTTGAGTTCCTTCAGGACCTGCAAATTCAAATAGAATGAATCATTCATAGTTTCATACCATATGCTTGAGTGTATAACAGCAACTTTGAGTCCAATTACAAGAGAAAGTAGTGAAGGAAGAAATAGAATGAGAAAGGCTTTATATATGATCCAAATAATGCAAATTCACTTTAAACAAATCTAGAACTCCACCCTCTAAGCACATGATAAAGGGAACAAAGGACATTGCATGTTATATAACATAGATGATTAAATACCACCAAAACAAAGGGAAACATAAAGGTATATATAGTGTGCAAGGAATTCTTAGTAAGAAAGATATGCTTATAGATAGAGGAAAATGGAAACTCAGCAGGATTCTGAAGCAAAATAGTTAAAGCAGATGGGTCAGGAGTTGAATCTCTTTGGATGAGCTCAAAAGTGTAACCATCTGGATCCTTAACTGGACCAGGCTCTCTAGTCCAATGGTTTCAACCAACTTGTAAACCTAAACAAAAAAACAAAAAAAAATCCATGTATACAGTTCAATTTCAGCAAAGAGACAAATTAAATTGAAGCTCCAGTCATTGATTACTACTTTTTTTTAATCATTATTATATAATTATCATCAATATTTTTTAATAAAAAACCCATCCATCTAAATGCATCAAAGCACTATGAGAAAGTTCAATTTTAAAAACTTTGCAGTTAAACATACTTATTTAACTCAAAGACTCATCCACCCTTAACCGTTAAGGGTTCAACCATGATCTTAGATATAGAATAAATTTAAATTCTTGAGTCAATAATTATATTTTTTGAGTTACCTACAAATCAACGAAAGAATTAGTCACTATGCTCAACGGTATATACTTAATTTTTTTTAAAAAAATCCCCTTTAGAATTAAAGTACAATATGGTATTTAGTATTTGACAATATCTTGAATAGGATCAAAATTGTCTCAATTAGAAGATAAATATAAAATTAATATATATATATAACCCTTTTGAGTTCTGGCTCCTAAATTTTCATTTAATTTTAAATTTTTTTCCATTATTTAAAAATTGGAAAATAATCTGTTGTAGTCTTAAAAATATTTTATTTAAATAGTCTTTACTCTTTACCATCAACTCTTTAAGTCTTTACTATAGCTTTCTCATTTTGTTTTTGGCCAAAATCAATTATAGCTGACAAAACGCAGTACAAGTTAAAATTCACCTCCAACTTAGTGTAAGTATGGAAATTGAAGCTTCAAAACGCTGCGTTTTGTGCTGAGTTGGAGGTGGCCTATTAGCTTGTACCATGTAAGCATATCCAACTAAGCAATTAACGGTCATTGTCTACAATTAACATGCCACTTCAGCAAGTCCGTTAAGAGAATTTAACTGAAGATGACGGAAGGACCAATTTGTGTAATGGTGCTCTTTCAGGGACCAAATTGTACACTTATGATCTTTTAGGAACCAAATTATCAACTTCCAAATCTTTGAGAGACGAAATTGTCTATATACTAAAAAAAATTGCCTAAACTTAATATTAAAAAACTGTACTTTTTGAAAACAAAAACAAGAGTAAACGAAAAAGACAAAGACAAATAAAACATTATGAATAGGTGGTGGTACGGAGATCATGCCATTTATTAATTTGAAGGCAACACCATTGTTCATTTATTATTAATCAAGTGTTAGGAGTTCGATTTCTGTCTTAGGTATGGAGCATCTTTAAATTATTGGGCCAGCTGTCCCACTCTTCGAGGTGCCTACAATTCAACGAGGGGATTAGTCACTGTGCTCGACGGTGAATACGCTGGTCTGGACCAAAAAAAGGCAACACCATTGTTAGCATTTCTTTCAAGTCTTGTGAGTAGTGGCAGTGATGAAGATGTCTGCTCACTAATGCAAAACTGTTTCATATAATAATATTGTCATCTATCCTTTCGACTCCCCAAGAGTTAACTCAACACACACTTATTTGTTGTTTTCTTTATTTTTAAATTATTTGTATACATTTCATATTTTTAAAATAAATTAATGTTTTGTTGCCTTAGATTCATTTTAATTTATAATTTCTGAATTATAATAGTATTAAATTCAGTTCATATATTTGTGTCAGTTTAGTTACTTAATTATAAAATATTAAATTTATATAGTTCTTAAAAGTTATAGCATGTCACAATTTTTTCCTACATTTCAATTTTTTTGTAAAAATTATAAATCTTTTATATACTAAATTTAGTATTTTTATAATTAAAAAATTATGAATTGAGATCAATTAAATTTTATAAAGACTAAATTTAATACTTTTATAACTTAAAAATTAAAATGAGACAAGTAAAATATTTCAATGACCAAAACAATAAACCTATATTTTGAGTGATCTTTATAATTATTAATAATATCAATACTATATTTTAAAAGATATCTTTATGTATAATGTTTAGATAATTTATTATTAAACTTCTTCTTGTATATAAATCATTGTCAAAAGTCTTTTTTTTTTCATAAAATTTCCTCCATATATTATATTTCTAATGAAAGGCCTAACAATAAATGTATTAAATTTAAATATTTACCAAATAATCTACAATTTTTACAAAATAATATACTATAAGCTTTTGAGTTTATCTAGCAACTGTCTTAAGACACATGTTAAAGTTTTCTCTAATCTCATTAGTTGAGAAATAAGGTATTGTTTTGAATTTGATAAAAAAAAATCAGCAAAATAATTTTATAAGCTCTTTTATTAGTTAAAAAGAATCTTTACAAGAGTTAAAAAAAATGGTCTCGAGATTATGAACTCTGACATCTTATTATCTCACATTTAGTATACGGATTGAAAAAATAAATCAGAAAATTTTCATTCTAAAAACATTAAAAATCATGTCTGCCAAAACGCACCTAAACTTTTGTATGCAACAACTCCTTAATTTCAAAGGGCAATATGCATAAAAATATAAAATGACCAAAAGTGGTAACCAATTCTTTTATTTTTTTTTTTCCTTTTTAATGTCTATTCTGAATTATTGGCCGGGGGTTCAACCCATAATTCAATGGAGGCATCAATTAGGTCTTCATTGATTGAATTTCTTTAGTACGGTAATACTGAATTTCAGTATATTTTTTTAATTAGTTGATCTCTAATATAAAATGGATCCTTATTAATGTGAGTTTTTATTAATATTAACAAGTTGCATTATATGATTGGAGGGATGCACCGAAGTTCAGTAAACTGAACTTTATCCGAATTCATAGAGAGTTTGTGATTTTGTTTTTCGTGACCAAAATATCCACCATAACCACAATGACTAATTATGCATTTCCCCCCTTTTTTTGTGTAGAAGATGAATTATCAATGGCGTCCTCACATTACAGATTCTTTGTAGATTTGTGATGACCACACGACATATTAAGATTCTTTAACATATGTCAAAACAAATCTTTGGTCCTTTACTTTTTTTTTTGTAAGATTTTAATTTTATTTTATTTTTATGATCTAATACAATTTTGTTAATTGCTCAAATTTGATCTTTTCTTTCAACTCAATGATTTTTTTAAATTATAGGTATTTCTTGCCATATATTTGAATAAGAGAGACAGTGGGTAAAGCTTCTCCAATCAAATTTTAATGTAGTTATATTCCTAATGTTTAAATCCAGAACTCTTAATTTAATGAGTTTGGATCCTCTGTTATCTAAAGTTATGCTATTGGATTTAACAGTCATAACCGTGACTAGCCGATCAATAACTGTGATCAAATTTTTAACCTCAATTTTTTGATCGGTTAACTACGATTATAACCGTGACTAAATCCGACAGCACAACTTTAAACAACAGAAGATCCGCATACTAATTTAATTAGGTAGAACAATTTCTTACCATTCATTCACATGGTTGATGGTAACTCAATCATTTTCTAATAAGAATAGTCTCACATAGGCTTCATATATATATATATATATATATATATATATATATATATATATATATATTAGTATTGATAACAAAATATTATATGTATTAAAAAGGATGTCAACATTTTTTTATTAAATAAAAATGTCTAAATATAATATGTTGTATTCTAGTATCAAAAGTTTATTTTATATATTATAATATTCTATTTTTTTGAAAATAATTTCTATAGATTCCGGATGCATATAATTCAAATTTTAAAGTATTAGCGATCACACAAATAAATTGTGACAAGGAAGAAAACCACAAAAATAAAGTGGTTTGAAAATGAATCACAAAAAAGCAGTGATAGTGGGAGAATATATATAGCAAATTGGAGAGTGGGCCAGTGGCCATCGGTATTGTCCAATTGACTACGTACGCAAATTTGGTAATTAAATAATTATATTAGATATCCAATAACAAATCAAATTTTAATTATTAAATTAAATATATCTAATATCTAAAAACAATCATCTCAGATTTGAAGACATGCAATTTGATGCTCTTTTTGAACCTTCTTAATATATGAATCTTGATCTGTTTGTGGCTGGATCAAATATTTTGATTCATAAACAAAATATTATATGAATTTTGTTATTTGACATACTTATTTGTATAGTTTAGGTTGAAATTAAAAATATTTGATTTTAAATTTTAAAAAATGACAATGTTTTTTATTCTAAGCTGCGCGCCTTGAATTTATTCTCAGTTATAACTTAAAAAAAAACAAGAGAAAGTTATAACTAATTTATTTCATTGAATTGATATTACATTATAACTAATTTTTATAATTGAAATAACCAAATCCAATTAATATAAACCGATTAACACCCAACTTGCATTTCTTAGAAAGAATATGCCAGCAGCACTAGAATATAATTTTGGTTTTGTCTTATTTTTTAGTGAGAAAAAGTTCATATTAATTTATAAAAAAGCAAAACATGATTAAAAGGATGTGAGTTCTTATTAATATTAACAAATGACACTACATGATTAAAATGATGCATAAAAATTCAATAGTACAATAGTACTAAACTTTTATCGTTACATGGGAGTCATTAGTTTTGTTTTCCTAATTTTGCATTAAATTGTAAGTATTGAAATTAACTCCAACGTAATAATTCCACAATTGTTTGTACTTTGAGGGAATAATGTATTACAAATAAAAGTTAAAATGAGTGATATTTATTAAGATATAGTTTAGGGGTTAAAGCGTAATTTTCTCTTAATATATTATTTCTCTTGGCGGCTAAAAATAATTAATTAAATTAAGTGTGTTATTAGTAAAAGAAGAGGCAGAAGAATCCGCGAAATGACTTGCCATAAGCTCTTGTTCAAACTACGCCGTGAACTGACGGAAGCCATGAGCCACTGGTTTCCCTATACCCAATCACCTTATGCCACGTAAGCATCACCCCTCGAATCCGAAATTGCGTCCAGGTTCAATGAACCTCAACCTTCTTCCTTCCTTTGCTCGCCTTTTTTATACAGGGACGAACCCAATCGATTCACAGATTACACAGACCAGGAAATTTCATTTCGTTTCAATCTCAGAGCTTTCGATTCAAGACAATGGCACTTGCTGTTACTTCTTCTTCTTCTTCAACAGCCATTTCTAGTTCCAGTTTTCCGCGTTTGAATTCTTCTTCCTCTGAGCCCAAAGGTAATGATGATAATAATAATAATAATTTCTTTTTTCTTCATCCGAGAAAAATTTTCGGAATTAGCTGCATGTTGAGATTTGCATTTTGAAGGATTTGATGCATAATGTTGAGGTTTTCCCTAATAATGTGTGAATGGTTTCAATTTTCAGCTCCGCTTATTGGCTCCTTTCGGATTTTGGATAGACCTAATGTTTCGACTGGAGCTGTGAATTTGTCTCAAAGACGGAGCCTGGTGAAACCGGTGAACGCTGAGCCTCAACGGAAGGATTCAGTTGTTCCTCTCGCTGCAACTATCGTTGCTCCTGGTACGTTTTTGGTGTTATGAATTGATTTTCATAATTTTGGAGAATACTCTGCAATGGTTCTGGTAGTAAATTTTTTGTATATCTTAATTGCAACCAATATGAATGAGTTGATGATGTTCTGTGCGTGATGCTACTGAATTTGCAGAGGTTAATACGAAAGGAGAGGAAGATTATGAGCAATTAGCTATAGACCTTGGAAACGCCTCCCCTCTTGAAATAATGGATAAGGCCCTTGAGCAGTTTGGCAACGACATAGCTATTGCCTTCAGGTAATATGAGTTTCACGGAAATCAATCGTCTATTAATGAATTACTGAATTGGAATTGCAAACTATGTGAAATGTGCGATTTTGATATTAAATATCCTTTGAAAATTATCTGTCTGCGTCATTATGGTAAAGAATAAACTTTTTTCCATGGTTAAAATTCAAACGTTCCACTGTGGTGAACGAGTTTGCTTGCTTCTTTCAATCATAGAGTTTCATCTCATAACTCAACATTTGCTTTCTGATTTCTGTTCCTCAAGAACTGAGTTAATTGTATTTCAATGGTTACACAATGAACTCTTTAGATTCTTGTGGATCATATAGTTATTAAACTTCTGATTCTGAATGTGTCACTCAGATTTTAATGATTAGCTTTCCTCTTGCAGTGGTGCTGAAGATGTTGCTTTAATTGAGTATGCCCATTTGACGGGACGACCATACAGGGTATTTAGTCTGGACACTGGGAGACTGAACCCAGAAACATACAGATTATTCGATGAAGTTGAGAAGCATTATGGAATTCACATTGAGTACATGTTCCCTGATGCTGTTGAGGTTCAGGCATTAGTAAGAAGTAAGGGACTCTTCTCATTCTATGAGGATGGACACCAAGAGTGCTGCCGAGTGAGGAAGGTGAGACCCTTAAGAAGGGCCCTTAAGGGCCTCAGGGCATGGATTACTGGGCAAAGAAAGGATCAATCACCTGGAACCAGGTCCGAGATCCCTGTTGTTCAGGTTGATCCAGTTTTTGAAGGACTGGATGGTGGAATTGGTAGCCTGGTAAAGTGGAACCCAGTGGCTAACGTGAAAGGCAATGACATATGGAACTTCCTTAGGACCATGAATGTGCCTGTTAATTCATTGCATTCACAAGGATACGTTTCAATTGGTTGTGAGCCATGCACAAGGCCAGTTTTACCTGGACAACATGAAAGGGAAGGAAGATGGTGGTGGGAAGATGCCAAAGCCAAGGAGTGTGGTCTCCACAAAGGAAATATCAAACAGGAAGATGGTGCTGCCCAGCTCAATGGGAATGGAAATGGGGTCGCCGAAGCCACAGTCGCAGACATCTTCAACACCCAGAATGTGGTCAGCTTGAGCAGGACCGGAATTGAGAATCTGGCAAAATTGGAGAACCGGAAAGAGCCATGGCTTGTTGTTCTCTATGCACCATGGTGCCGCTTCTGCCAGGTAAACAATGTCCGCAAAGCTTTTGATTGATTCAGATTGAAAATTTCTTTCTCTAATGAGAATTTTATTCCAAATTTGAATAGGGTATGGAGGAATCATACGTTGAATTGGCAGAGAAGTTGGAAGGGTCAGGCATAAAGGTAGGAAAGTTCAGAGCAGATGGAGAGCAAAAGGAATTTGCAAAGCGTGAATTGGAGCTGGGAAGCTTCCCCACCATACTTTTCTTCCCAAAACATTCTTCTCGGCCAATAAAATACCCTTCTGAAAACAGAGATGTGGATTCATTGTTGGCATTCGTGAATGCCCTGCGATGATGAATATCAGTCAATCAATCAATGAAGTGTTGATTGTTTGGGATTTCAATTCAGCTGAAGAGTAAACGTCCAAGGTTCCCTCCTACGGCATTGGTAATTACTAATTCAGAGATTTTGGTGATACATTAAAATTGGGAAGGGCGAGTTTTGACTCAAAGTTTGGCAGAAGAAGATCCTCAGCCTTTTACATGTGGTATCTATCTATTGTATAGTTTTAGACTATCTTTCGTAAGGTTGAGATAATTGGTTTATGTTTAGTTCTTAAAACTACGGAATCAAAGTCAGTTTGCCAAATTTAATCACTGCTACTTTCCCCTCTTTCATGGCAAATAATTGGACTAATGATTACACTCTTAATTTTGTTCATGATTGGAACCCAATAAATAAATGAGGCACTCATTCTAGTAGCTACTCAACCATCAGCCCTGACGTACTTAGTTGAATTCCGTAGAGAGGATTTGATTACCTGCCCCCACTAAAATCTTATTTCGAGAAGTTTACGGTGCAAGGGAATTGAATCGTGAATACTTTGAACTCTTAAAAAAATACTAATCGTTACTCATCTTAAATGTATTCAAATTTAGTGGATTAAGATGGGGGGGGGGGGAGAGGAAGGTTTAGTAATGAGTGGACTTTGGTTTATATTATATGTAATATTAGTACTTTGTTTATTCTCTTTTTCTTTTTCTTTTCACTCTCCGTAAATATAAGACAAACGTATAATTTTTTCTATTATTGTTCTTAAAGTCTGGTTAATTTTAATTTTATCCTTAAAGGATTTTTATCAAGTTCGTACCTAAAATTTGTTCTCTCCCTCAATTTTATATTAATTGTTCATGCCATATAAATTAATAACTAAACAAATGTGATTTGTTGATTATATGGTCATTATCTTAAATATTTGACATAATTTTATGACTTAAGCACAAAAAATAGTTTTTTTTAATATATTTTCCTTTTTCATAAAAAACTACAAATGAAAATAACTTTGTTTTAGTTATTAATCTTAATTTGAATTACGCTAACAATTAAGATAAAATTTTAAAAAAGCAAAAATTTTGAATGAAATATATATTTTAAGATATAATCACCTTAATCCTTCAATCCCACTTCCATAAAACAGGTAATTAAGGCCGTGCTCGTTCTAAAGATTTAAAGCAGGAAAAAGAAATGAAAAGAGTGGGTCCACTGGGTCCCACTGAGTGAGGAAAACAGATTAGATATGGAAAATTGTGCACAATAATAAAAAATAAAAATTAAAGTGTAAAATATAAAATGTCTATTATACCATTTGATTTGACACAATCATAACCTTATTTTCTTTTTATTATTTTAATATAAGGGGTAAAGTGATAATTTTAATACATTCTCATTTCATTTCCATTCTCAAACTTTTATTAACAAACACAGTAAATGCATTCCCTTTCCTTCTCTATTTTTGCCTAAAGAACGTGCCCTAATTCCCGTTTACCATTTGTGTCCATTAATCTCTAATATATTACCATTGAACTTACCCAATTTCTAAGTGCTTCGATGCCTCTCATCCTGTAGTATTAGTAGTTATGTGAGATATCGTTGACGGTGATTTCTCTTAATGAGAGTTGTACAAATGAACAACTTTTTCTAGAAACAAATCTTGCTTTCTCCTTTTACAAGTTGCATGCAAGTTGGCCAAATTTTAGATGATTTGTGTTCAAGTAAAGCTTATAAATAGAAGCTTCCTCCGTTCATATTTGATAACTTCAACAACACCAACAAGAAGAAGAAAAATGTAGAGACAAAATGGAGAGTTGCTTTAGGAATTTTTTTTTTCTAAAAAGGAGAGTGACAAAATAGTGAGGAGTATTTTTGGGACACACTTTTGTGTGTCATTATTTTGGGTAGAGCTCAGAAAATTTGTTGTACCCCTAAATTTTAATTTGGTGAAATTTCTTTTGTAAGCTTGCTATTTTTTAGTGAAAGAATTAGTTAGGTGAACTATGTTAAATTCTTGATGTGATTTATTTTGATTAATTAGTATATATATATGAAGCTGGCAAAATGATGGACACAAGGAAAATGGAGGACCAGATTAAAATTCTATTTTTGGTCGAGTGGACCAGATATAATAAGAATGAAGATAATTCAACATTTTTTAGAAGCCCAATAATAGCGTGTCCATGATCTTCAGTTATAAAAAGCCCATCTTCACAATTTATTTGTAAAAAAATATCTTTCTAGTAAAGACAATTTTACTCAAAATATTGTTAAAATTTAAATGTGGGCACGGTTTTCATCAGAGATTCCAACCTTTGCTTGTTATAATTTGAAAGATTAATAAATTTTACTAAACCCAACTTCAGTTGATATTTTTTTTCCATTAAAAAACCTTTAGTTGATATCTTCACAAATATTTTAGGACATGATATGAATAGTAATACATGTCCGTGAGAATATTTTAATTTATATAATAGTAGTTAAAAAAATGAAGAATAGTCAAAATAATTAAGTAGTTGATAAAAATAAATAAACTCTACATTAATATTTTGGTGACTAAAAGAGAGCAAACAAAGGGCAAAGACGAAAAAGAAACTATCCCTAAGGAAAGCAAAGACATAGCATTCTCTAGCAAATTTAGAGAAGCTACACACGGCAACTCCTCCCATATACAAAGAACGGTATTGTAAAACACTAAAAATGAGTATTTCTTTTCGAAAAGTTTAAGTGGAGAATTGATTCTTTTCATAGTAGACCAAATATCATTGGTAATAATGGAGAAATATAATTAACTTTCGAGTGAATCTATGATGCAACTTGTTGCATCATGCAATGCAATTTCAGCTAATAGGATTGTGACACTTGTTATTTTCTTACATCATACAATGCAATTGGATCACATCAATGACTACAATTATACCACATAACTAATTGCATAATACAACAAATTGTATCATAGACTTACACATTTAAAAAATAATAATAAACTTCATCAATCTTAACACACACGTGGAGCTTTCCAATTTTGATTTGGGCCATATATATATTAGTTCTAGACAAAGCTCATTCAACTGAAAAACTGATTAACCAATGAATTTAGAAGAGTGCATTGTCTTCACAAGTCTTCACCAATTTAATAAGCAATATAGTTTTTAAAGATTGGGAAAAGCTTTTAATTTTTAAAAATTGAACAAACACTTTGCTTTGTATAACCGAAAAGTTCAACCCTTTTTATTGATACACAAATAATATTTTGATAAAATTTGAAAAAAAACATAAAACTAATACTTTAAAAACAAATTTATTAACATGTTTATTTTCATTTTTTTTAAAAAAACATTAATTAGTACACATTCATTATTATGCCAAAATATGGTCTATCTTTTTCTTCTCTTGAGGAAAAAAGCTGTACTCTTTTCCAAACTTTATCTTAGGTTTGGCATCACTTGCCAGCTTGTGATGGTTCAACAGCAATGCACACGTTCTTCTAAATTTCAATAAATGAAAAGATGGTATTTTTAGAAAAAGCATGAGATGAGTCATCCCAATATCCTCTCTTTTCATCTTTTTTTTAAATATAAAGTGGACTCTTATAAAGTAAACACAATAATTTCCATCCCTTTACTGATTATTGTATTTATTATAATTTAAGATGAAAGGTTCAAAAGTGACAAAATGTGTGTGAGTGGTTTGTTGGTGGAGTCTTGAATCTTTGGTAGATTTGACAAAGTATGAGAGAATGATTCAAGGATATCATACTGAGCGGGAATTCAATCAAGTAATGTTAGATATTTAAATTCAAGTCTCTTTAATTATCTTAGTAGGTGATATTGGTAGGTGATGTATAATGAATTAATGATAGTTAGGCCATGTTTCTTTGGCCTCGTCTCATAGCCGTATTTGTGGAGAAAATGTAGATGGGTTTGAAGCAAGTTAGTGTGTGGTACACATTTTTTATATTTCTTGGCTTTGATCATTCTCTTATATATGGGTATGGACAAACCCTTTAAAATAAGAGACTTAATATAGTCTTAAATATTTTCATTCTCATTCCTATTTCTTATTACTAAACATAATCTTAAATATTTTTATTCAAGTTTTTAACAAAATTTTTCTGCCAACCAAATGGGCCCTATTTCTTATTGAATGTGGTATGGGGATCAAGAATTGTATTTTTGAATCCGATAGCAAAAACCTAGAAGAGTAGAGTCATAGAGAAACACTTGAAGGGGGTCGCCGAATCCTTCTTCCTTCTATTTCGTTATTTATTTTTTTTTTTTGGCTTCTCCCTTTAGGGAAGGTCTTCCCTCCATTAGGGAAGGTTTTTGTCCTCCATTAGTGAGGACTTTTTCTTCTATTATGGAGGATTCTTTTTCCATTAAGGAAGTTTTATCACGTTTTTGGTACTTTTAAAGATCCACTTAAAGATCAACAACAAAGTTTCAGATTTATAACAACGATTCTCAAAAGAGAAGAAGATGTAAAGGTTCGATCCTCAAAAAAGATTTGGAGGTGTGTTGCCTTGAAGACCATCAAGCTTTCTTTATATATCATTTTGCTGTAATTTTGTTAAATTTGTTGTTGTTCATTGTATTATTGTTTGGGGTTTAGGGTGTCTTGGCTCTAGATTTAGATGATATTACTCTCTGTTTATGCAATTTGTTTGCTATGTCTTGCTAATGGTGTGTTGCTAGGGTATGGATACTTGCACATTTCTACAACTAATAATTATTTTTAATTAGGAAAAGAATACTTTTTTGTTTCACAAACTATGAGGATTGAGGTGTGTGTCAATTTGGTTCATAAAGTTTATTTTACTCTCAATTTTGTATAACAAAAGAAATTAATGAGTACATTTGCATTGTCAATAATAGAGTTTATATATATATATATATATATATATATATATATATATATATAAAGTATGAGGATTGAAGTGCGTGTCAATTTGGTTCATAAAGTTTATTTTACTTTCAATTGTATAACAAAAGAAATATTATATATATATATATATAATTCTTTTTTTTTCTATCTCAATTGCATCTCAAAACTTTTGTGTTGTCAACAATTATGCCATTCACCTTAATTTCGTTTAAATTAATAATAACATATATATATATATATATATATATATATATATATATACTATTATTAACAATACAAACGCACATTTGTATTGGTTTAGTTGTAAAAATATATTTAAAAAAAATTATATTTTTATAACTGGACCAATACAAACGTGCCATGTAAAAGTTTGTTTATGAATTTGCACCCTAAACAATTTACATCATAAAAAAAGTTCATATACCAAAAAAATACATATTACAGTGTGAATAACTTGTTTTTGCGGCATTGAATTTTAGAAGATTGTTATTATTAATATATTATTTGGGTCAAAAAGCTAGGATCCAAAATCGACTAAATATATAACTTTACTTATATACTCGAATATCATGAATTAATTATTTTGTAATGGCCAAAATACCCGCTAAAAGATCTCAGTCATGCATAGAAGATTTTGATGGTATATATGTGTATGGTTGTGTCGATGTAATTTAGGTCATGTCTTCCATTATATATAGATAATTTTTCAGACCTATTTTGTCATTTGATTTGACCTTTACTTAGAGAGTAAATTTGTCGAAAAATTTTAGGGGATTGTGTAACTTCCACCGTTGATTTTCATCATCAACCAAAATTAACGATTGCGATTGAAATGGTAACTAAGAATCCCCGGGTCAATATTACAGAGTCCGTTAGAATTACTTGAATGAATTTGTGTTGTAGGTCAAAAGTTCATTTTGGTCTCTTATGTTGTACCTAAGTTTTATATTAGTCCTTTTATGTTTTAAAATTTTTAAATTAGTCATTTATCTAAATTGGTCATTCCGTCCAAGTCCATTAATTTCTTAAGTTAATTGTTGACGTGGCATGCTGAAGTGTCCATTCAAGCCGACATATCATGTCACGTCATCCCAAGTAATGAAATAGAAATTTAGATTTAAATCTTAAGATCTTATAATTTTGCAATTTTATATTCTCAAATCTTGTGCAAAATCGTGATGCAAAATTGCGATAAATTGGTGAAATCAGATAAAATTTCATGAAATCTCGATTTTACCAGCGATTCCATGATTTTACCGCAGCCCATAAAAAGGTTCATTTGGAGTTATTTTTAAAAAAATAATCGGTAGAAATCTCTTTTGGCCAAAAAAAAATAATCAGTATATCTTTGTGTAGATATCCATAACTTGTCCAAACTCAAAGAAAATCCACCTATTTCCTAAAAACATAGGGCACGTTCTTTACGTAGAAATTGAAATGGAAATAAAAACGGAAACGAAAATGGAATGCGTTTCCTGTGTTTAGTAGGAAACGTTTGGTAATGGAAATGGAAAGCGAATATATTAAAATGACCATTTACCCCTTATATTAAAATAATAAAAAGAAAATAAGGTTATAATTGTGTCAAATTATAGGGGTATAATAGATATTTTGTATTTTTTTTCTTTTTTTTAAGTTGATGGAAATGAAAAAGTGAAAAAGTAAGTAAGGCCCACCATTTCCATTTCCAATTGTGTTTCTTGCAAAAGAACGTGTCCATAATGTCTAGACCGAGACTCCCCTAACCCACATAACCCATTCTATTCCCATTCTTTCTAGATTTTATTGTTGATGATGTCTGAGTTGGTAGTATTTCAAATGATGTATCTATTTGAGTTTAGATATCACTAAGAGTGAAGTATAAGGGGTGATGACGATGGTAGTAATTGTGGTGGTGAAAATGAATATAATGAACTTAGTTGAAAATGTAATTTAATTTCTTTGATTTAATTGTGTGTCTATAAATTATTAAACTATTAATTATATATTGAATTATTGATATTGAGTAATGTTTAATTTTTTATGTAACCAAGATATAATTGTTAAGTGTGTGTATATATATAAATAAATTAATACGATTTTATCACAAATAAATTTTTACAATTTTATGATACAATTTCGCAAGATGACTTTGTTCCCCTTCTTAGATTTTACCTAAAATTTAAATTTTAAGCATCTTACTTCTAGGCTCTAGCTATAGTTTGGTAGTTACTATAAAAGCATTAATAATATAGTAATAGTATGGTACCAAACCTACTTTTGTGTACATTTCTGTTCCTTTTGTGAGCAACATTGTGTGTGTACTGCTCCTTGTTTTCTTGCTCCCACACCAATAGACATATATATATTACATAGATTCTCACACAATAAGCCAAACAAATGTAACATAATTATTCTAACAATAAATCATATACTAACATTATAGAGTGAATTCATAATTTTTTTCTTAAAAATTAACTTTGTTTAAATTTGATTCTCCAAAGTTATAGCATTTCATTGTTGGGCCCTGCACAAAAATATAAAGAAAAGAGAAAGAAGAACACACAAAAATTTTAACGTGGTTCGGTGCCTCAAGACCTACTACCACAACCCCAACTGGGACAAACTTTACTACTTGTAATTTTTGAACGGAAAAATTACAAACCCTCCTCAATACATAAAAATACCAAAACCCAATACACTCAATGGTTATAGGCTAGTATTCTTATGTGTGTTGAAACCTATATAACTCACACCTATTTATATAAGCTCCTCACCCACTCCTCACACAACCTAAGCAATGTGGGACTTTGAATTACACACACAACAAATCCTCCCTTAATCCAAAGTCCTACATTATTTCTCTCTATAAAAAAAAAACTAAATCCTATTAATTTCCTGACTTCTTCTGCTTCTGCAACGATCCTCTCTTGCTGCAGAATCCTCTAACATCCTCAGATTAACTCATCCTCATAAGAAACCACATTAGTAGAAGAAGCTCCCTTTGATCTTCCTCTTTTCTCCTTCATGCTCTGTAAGTCCTCCCTGAAGTCTGGGCATCTCATCTGTATGTGACCCAACTGTCCACAGTAATGGCACTCAACAGTGCTCATGTCTCTCGATCGAGAATTTCTTCCAAGTTGATCACCCTTCTTCTTCCTGTCACTATCCACTGCTAGTATATGACTGTCCCTGAAAGACTCTTCACCACCCATCATCCTCTAACTCTCCTTCAAGGTACTCATCACTTCATCTAGATTCAGTATGCTCTTTCCTGCTAGCATTGACTGGACTAGAGGCTTGAAGGATTTTGGTAGTGAAGCCAAGAGAAGTAGCGCTTGCTCTTCATCCTTAATAGTCTCTCATGCATTCAACAGTCTAGATACCATCTCATTAAATTTGTTAATGTGATCAATCACATTACCTCCCTCTTCCATCTTCAATGAGTACAAGTCCATCTTCATCATCAATCGATTGGTCAATGTCTTTGACGCAAACTTGCTCTCCAATGTATCCCACAACTTCTTCGATGATGTCTCCTTCAGCACAGTCACTTTTATCTGTGGGGCTAGTGCCAATCGAATTGTACTAACAGCCTTTTTCTGAATCATACTCCAATCTGACTCTTTTATTTCACTCGGTTTCTCATCCTGCAATGCTAAGTCAAGACCCTGCTGAACCAAATAATCTTGAATCGTGCATTGCCACAATGTAAAATCCGTTCTCCCATCAAACAACGGAACTTCAAACTTCAGGGTGTTCATTGTATTTAACCCAACTCTTGGCTAAATACTTCCACTCACACAGCCAACCAATCAGCACCACAAACAACCCAAACTCAAAAGAAAATTTGACTTAAAAAAAAAGAGAAAATAAGCCAGAACCAACCTCTCTCCAAATTGCTGACGTGGCGCTGACGACTCCTTCCTCTTGCTCTTTCTCCCTTCTTCCTCACTAGGCCGGAACCAGGCTCTGATACCACTTGTTGGGCACTGCACAAAAATATAAAGAAAAGAGAAAGAAGAACACACAAAAATTTTAACGTGGTTCGGTGCCTCAAGACCTACTACCACGACCCCAACTGGGACAAACTTTACTACTTGTAATTTTTGAACGGAAAAATTACAAACCCTCCTCAATACATAAAAATACCCAAACCGCAATACACTCAATGGTTATAGGCTAGTATTCTTATGTGTGTTGAAACCTATATAACTCACACCTATTTATATAAGCTCCTCACCCACTCCTCACACAACCTAAGCAATGTGGAACTTTGAATTACACACACAACATTTCATTTCATTCCTAGTATATATTTTTTTTGAAGAGATTACATGTTTCTCATTGAGATATTCTTGAAGTATACTTTCCTCTCCTTTATTTTTAAAAATATATAATCCCCTCCTCTTAGAGATGAAAATAAAGGGGATGGAAGTGTACTTAGGTTGGATTTTATATGTTTGGGTTTTTGGAATTGAAATTAAAAAGTATGTTTGGTATATAAAATACATAATGAAAAACTTGTGAATGAGAGTGAATTTAAAAGTCCAAAATACCTTTCATAATATAATTTTAATAAAATATATCCATACTTTATTACATTAATTAATTAGGAGAGGTAAAAAGGTCTTTTCCTACCTCAATTCCAATTCCAATTCCAACTAGCAATTCCATATCTTATTTTTGGAATTCTAATTTTATAAAATTTTAGAATTGAACAATTCTAAGAATGAAAATTCCAATTTCAAATGCCATATTAGACATTAAAAATTTTCAATTTTTGTGCAATTTCAATTCCAACCCCTCAGCTATGTTTGGTAGCTATAAACAATCCTCCTCTTTTTTCTACCAAACAAACCTCACTTTTTGCAATGCGATGAAATTATGTTTTTATCTTTACTTTTTTATCCACTTTTATTTCATTATCACTTTTAAAGTAAGGGTAAAATGGTTATTTTACCTACTTTTATTCCATTCATATCACATCAAATTGATATGACATTTTTATTTCCTACTTTTTTTCCATTCTCATTCACTTCTCTTTTCTCTTTACCAAACACACCTTCAATTTCAATTTCAAATTGCAACCAAATGACAATTCTAAAAATACAAATTACAATTCTAAATGGTATATTAAACATTGAAATTCCTCGATTTTTGTGTACTTAGGGGAGTGTAATTTATTCTATTTTATATTTTATCATTTTGAATTTTTTTTATATAAATAGATTTGGGTTGGAAATTTAAAGGGGCTGAGCTTTTTTATTATTAATCAGGTTGAACTGGAGCCGAATAATTAATATTAAAAACAGGCTTTTATCATTTGTGTAGGAAAAGTTTTGGAAAGTAAAGGTTTATTATTCATCATATATATAGAATTGATAAAGAAGGTTTATATACTATTCATCATATAAATATATAGATTTGATAAAGAAAGAAGGTTGAAGGCAGCAAGCAAAGCAATGTGTAGTGTGGAAGAATCCATAGTACAGGCTGTGCCTAGTGTGAATATTTGAAAGTCGTGTCTATTTTACACCCCGTTTGGTATCTCTTCTTCACAGGTGAACTTACTGTATGTTTGGTATGCCTTCAGTACAGGGAAGGTGAGGTGAAGCTTCCCTCATGATGTGGAGGGAATGTGAGGTGAGGTTTAGTTTGGTTTAAAGACCAAAATGCCCTTAAAAAATTTGTGACTTTTAAAAAAGTAAGGGCAAAAAAGGTATTTCATACTTTTATTTTCTATTTCCCTATCTTCTTCCCACCATACCAAACAATATTACTTTTACATTCCACTTCTATTTCCCTGCATACCAAACATACTTTTTATCACATACTTCCACTTCCATTTTCACTTTCACTTCCCTCTACAACACTCACCGACTACCAAACGGCACTTTAGTCTTCCACTCACAAACACCTACACTAATGCAAATTTTATTGTATGACTAAACTTTTCAATACTTGGGATTATTATTGAAAATGATTTTTTAAGGAATGACATTTTATTCTCACATCTTTTTAAAAATCAAATTTAAAAGATAATAATTAAAATTTAAAAATACGTAAACCCTTATCATCATTTATACCGTACCAAATAACATGTGTTTTGTGCTTAAATGAACCAAATTCAGCATTACTTACACAATTGGGGCCCTAGCACTAGAAATAAATTTATAGTGATTGAATTGGACGTGCAAATTTGATCGATTTAATTTAAGTTAGATTTTTTCTAAAAGAAAAAGATACAAAGTTAGAAACTGTGTAAGTTACAGTATTGTCCCCGCCACATTGTGAAAAGTTCATAGCAGTCCCACCATCACCCTTGTGCCTTGACTATTCTACTCTTTTGCACAAATCCCTAAACTTTGACCAATTAACAAAGCCAACCTGAAAGGAAAAAACTTATGTTCATTTTCTTATGTCCATTTCTTCCATTTTTACCAATCATATATTATATTTACACTCTCTTTCTTCTATGATTGATCATATAAAAGGTGGTCTTCTATATTCTCTCTCTACTGTGATTGGTCATTTAAATACTTTTTGCCACGTGTCATAATTATATTGGAAAAATGGAGTAAATGGACACAAGGAAATGGACATAAGTTTTTTCCAACCTGAAAAACCTTTTATCATAAATGCCACCTAATTTTTCAACTCTATAAAATAATTAAATTAATTTTTTTTTATTAAAACCCTTTTTTTAAAACTTATTAAGATTTAAGAAGTCTTTATAACTCAACAAAGTATGGCAGAGATCACTAGAGAAGATAATTTTAAAACTTCTAATGCCTAATTACCTCATCTCAACTTTCAAATTCTCTCAAGTCTAAACTTCTGTTCTATGAAGATTTAAAAATCCCATTAGAGTGTTGTGTTGTTTTGGGTAAAGTCAAAGATTTAGGCTGCATTTGGTTGGTTACTTGGAATTAAAATTAGAGTATTAGAATTAGAATTGCATAAAGATAAAATTTTTTTTAATGTTTAGTATAGTAAAAAATCTTGAAATTGATATTCTTGTAATTGTTTAATTCTAAAATTTTATGAAATTGAAATTTTAAGAATCAGATTATAAAATTATTGGTTGGAATTAGAATTGACGTAGGAAAAGTCTTTTTTATTACTAATAGTTAATTAATGTGATAAGGTATGGATATATTTTATTAAAAATATAGTATGGAGGGCATTTGATCTTTTTAATTCAATTTTCTTCACAAGTTTTTTATTCTATTTTTTTACATAAAAATCATATTTTTTATGTTATTATATTTTTCATGAGGGGAATAATGAAACACTTAAAGCATACATTTTTCTTAACATAAATGTATTATTGATAGTTGCACTAAGACTAAATGTAAAAATTTATATGTATTCTCTGTGGTTTTATTATCCAAGTTGGATGTTCAGATAGAAGTATGACATTTTTTATTCAACTATGACTGCTTTCTAAGTGGAGGCACATATTTTTCTCAAGTATATGGACTTTTTTTTTCCGAAATTATATCTAAAATAAGATTATATAATAAAATTAGAATGTTTAAGAATGTTTGATTGAACCGAAAGAGAAGCATAAACTATGAAGAGATAGCACTATGAATAAGAATAATAATAATATTTTGAGATATTAGCTTTCAATTCTGAAATGATGACCTCTGGCTCCAAAAAAAGGGAGGTCAATTTAGACAATTCAATCACCGGAAATATGGTTCTCTTCTGGGACACAAAATTGCAGCAAGTAAACTCTCACAAGTCACACCCACACACTACACACTCATTTCCCATTTCCTTCTCTTCCATCTTCACTCACTCAACCCAAACCAGCAAAACCCCCACCTAACTTCATATATTACCATTTTCATTACAAAATTCAAAAATAAAAAATAAAAAACAGAGCTTTTCCGAAGATAATGCAAGATTCTGTAGCTGAACAACCAGAAGCAGAGGATGAGGAAGCCAAGAAGCTCAATCTCCTCTTCAATGCCTACCTCTAATCCCCTCCTCCTTCTCCTCTTCTTCTTCTTCCTCCTTCCCATTTCATCCTCAGGTAATACATTCCTCTGTTCTGTTCTGCTTCTCTGTTTTGCTCTGTTCTGTTCTGTTTTCTCTGTTTTTCTTAATTTCTGTTATGAATTTCGCAGCTGTTAAAGAAGACAACGAACCTTTCGTGGGTGTGAATATCGGCACCGACGTTTCCAATCTCCTTCCTCCGTCGGACCTCGTCGCCTTCCTTCAGCTTCAGAAGATAACCCACATCCGTCTCTACGATGCCGACCCCAACCTCCTCAAATCCCTCGCCGGAACCAACATTCGGGTCATCCTCAGCGTACCCAACAACCAGCTCCTCGCAATCGGATCATCCAACACCACCGCCGCCTCCTGGATCCGCCGCAACATCGTCGCCTTCCACCCGAACACCCTCATCACCGGAATCTCCGTCGGCGACGAGGTCCTCACCACCGTCCCCTCCTCCGCCCCTCTCCTCCTCCCCGCCATGGAGTCCCTCCACGACGCCCTCGTGGCCTCCAAACTCCACACCCAAATCAAGATCTCAACCCCTCACGCCGCCTCCATCATCCTCGATCCCTTCCCTCCCTCGCAAGCCTTCTTCAACCAAACCCTCACTTCCTTCATCCTCCCTATTCTTCAATTCCTCTCCAGAACGGAATCCCCATTGATGATGAATCTTTACCCTTACTACGTCTTTATGCAAAACAGAGGAATCGTCCCTCTCGAGAGCTCCCTCTTCAAACCATCCAAGGAAATGGTCGACCCCAACACTCTGCTTCACTACACGAATCTCCTGGACGCCATGATCGATTCCGCTTACATCTCCATGAGGAATCTCAACATCACGGACGTCGTCGTTTTGGTCACCGAAACAGGGTGGCCTTCGAGGGGGGATTCGAAGGAACCCTACGCCACGAAGGAGAACGCGAATTCGTACAATTCGAATTTGATCAAACACGTCTTGGATCGGAGCGGGACCCCATTACTCCCCGAGACGACGTCGAGTGTGTTCATATACGAACTGTTCGACGAAGACTTGAGGTCGCCGCCGGTGTCGGAGGCGAATTGGGGGTTGTTTTATGGGAACAAAACGGCGTCGTATGTGCTCCGTGTGTGGGGAAGCGGGTCGTTTCTGGCGATGGATACGGCGAATGAGACGTACTGTGTGGCGGCGGAAGGGGTGGACGGGAAGACGTTGCAGGCGGCGTTGGATTGGGCGTGTGGGCCCGGGAGAGCGAATTGTTCGGAGATTCAACCTGGGGAGGATTGTTATTCGCCCAATGATGTGAGGAATCATGCTTCTTATGCGTTTGATAGTTATTATCAGAAGGAAGGGAAGGCTTCTGGGTCTTGTGATTTCAAGGGTGTGGCTACCATCACTACCACGGATCCAAGTAAGTGATCATGATGATGCTGATACTAAAAATCTTAACTTTTTTATCTTGGCTTTTGAATTTGATGATGATGATGATTGAGTTTGGTCTGAATCTGCAGTTTTTATTAGTTTGAGTCAATGCATGGAGTTATGGTATTATGTTAGATTTCAAGAAAATCATGGGTGTTTTATGTATTTTTGTCTTCCTAAATCTTTTTTTGGAAAAATGAATTTGGTTCTCTGTTTTAAAATCAATGTCCCTCTATCAATATCAACTAATAGATAGTTGACTGAAGCGACATGTACTCTATTTAGTTTTAAAATTGAGTCTTGTGTAAAAAAAAATTTCGACTCAAAGTTTTACCCTTGAGACTTTAGTTAGCTTGGAAACCAACAAAACTCAATGTCCCTCTCCGTTTTGTTCTTGTGTGCATGCTTTTCCTTTTTTATCTAAATTACCTATTTCACCAAAAAAATAAAGGCACTCTTGTGTTTCTCAAAAATTTTCATTTGCATTACTCTACTACCAAATCCATTTTAAAATGTATTTTAAAATGTATTATTTGAATACTAAAAGTAAAAGTAAATTGCAATTTTGTTTGAAAGATAATGTGCTTCAATCTAATCAAATTTAATTTTAAAAGATATAATTTATTTTAATTTAGTATATAAAATATTTTGTATTTATTATGTTAACGGAGATTTTAGAAGGGGAGTCTTGAAACAATGTTAAGATGGTTGGCATGAGAGTTAGAGTACATTGGTTCAAATTCTTTGTTAGTATGGGTAAGTTAAGAGTGTGTGTACATTTAGTCATCATCTCATACTATACTTGATGGGAGTTTCGTTTCGCTATGTTAATGGAGAGTTTAGGGACTAAATCGGGTTAAATTTTGTCTTAGATTAAATTTAATATATTTTTATTGTATATAGATAAAACCGAGATAGATTTAAAGAGGTAGATAAATTTTTAGGAGGAAAATGATAATTTACTTAAAAAAGAAAAGGAGTGAGCAATTTACAAGTGTAGTGAGGTATTTATTGGTTGGGTGTCGATGACGTAAAGATAGAAGATAGTGATGATCCCAAACTGAGATTCTGTACTTGGTTTCTAGATTACCTTCTTAATTTGAGTTGTCCTATCTTTCTTTTTTATTTAAAATATTTTTAAAGGGTGAGGTTCTTAAGTATTCTTGGCTTGCTTGAGAAGTGGATACAAGTATAAGTATGAAGTAAGTAAATGCATGTACGTTTTTAGTACGTACGTATATAATAATGAGTGATATGTGTAGCTCTCAGAGATTGAATAAATGGAACCAAAATGGGATCCACAAATTTTGGAACGTGTATTGTATGGTTTGTGTATTCCAGTTGTGAGAAATGTAATTTAATTTTAATTCATTTTCTTTTGGGTACTGTCTTTGCAGGTCACGGGAGCTGTCTTTTTCCTGGAAGGTCAGAAAATGAATCATGCTTCTATAATTTATTTCAAGGATTAAATTGTTAATTTACTCCTTTTTTTAATATATAAATTCAAATTTTATGACCAACACATAAAAGGAATTAATAATGATTTCTTGTTTACATTATGTATCTTATTTTCAAATAAATTAAATTATTTAAATATCTATATTATATTTAGAATAATTTGTTGAAAGTTAAAACTCATGTATTCTCATTGTATGTGTTGCAGTAAAACAATAACGAACAAGACAAAGCAAGTGGTGAATTCTACTCAGACAAGCAGTGGAGGGAAGAAGTTAAGGTTGAGTAGATTTAGCAGCATCAGAATAAGTGTATTTAGCAACGATTTCCACAATTTGTTGCCTTTGGCATTGGCTTTCCCAACTATTTTGTTATTCCTTTGAATATATATATATATATGTAGAATTAGTGCCTATCTTATAATAGATAGATGGCTCATTTTGGGAAATTAATTAGGATGAATAATTTTTGTGGGGTTCTTGTAATTAGCTTATGTATTATTTTGTCCATTTCTCTGTAACATATTATGCAACATGAGACCCATATGGGAGACTGAAAAGCAATTTTGTTTTTTCAGAGATCATCATTCTAAAGTCATTGCTCTATAATCTATATATATATATATAATAAAGTTGTGTAACTCAATGTTATATATTATCATCATGAACATCGAGCTGGAGGGCCATGATTTCTTGGACTTTTCATGGCAATCTTAAAAGCTCCTGATATTGATATATATATATATATACACATGTTGAGATTGAAAATAACCTAAAAGGAGATTTTAAAATTTTTTGTTTAGGTTTATTTATTTTTTTCAAGTTAAACATTTAAATAAAAAATATGGAAATTAACCATTAATTCAATTTTTTTTAACACATGGGTTAATTTATTCATGAGTTGTGAGGTAAATGGTACATTTAGCTCTGGAAAGGTTTTTAGAGACATTACCAAATGCCAAACAATTTTAGCAGAAGTTAGTAATTTCTAAATGGCAATTTCTTGGGCTGGGCCTGCAAAATAAATTCTTCCCATTTTAAAGTTTCTTCAGATAATAAAAGAATAAAAACCATTAAGCCCATCGTTGAGTTTTTATCTTTTAACGGGCCCAAAAAAAAGATAGCTTATTTATGAATCCGATAAAAAGGAATTGCGGTGAGCGTGGATCGAACACGCGACCTTCAGATCTTCAGTCTGACGCTCTCCCAACTGAGCTATCCCCGCATGACTTTCCTTTCTCTCCATCAACCTACTTGATCCTATTATACTACTACTCTTGGATCCCAAAATAAAGTGTTCTTTTCTTTTTCTTTTTTAGCTAACTTTAATTATTTTGATGCTATGGAGTTTTGGAATAAAATTAAGTCAACTTAAGAATATGTAATACAAAATTAATTATGAGCACAAAGCATAGAAGACAAAAAAAATGCAAAATTGAAAAATAAAGGAAAAAATTGTAGTTAGGGAATATTTGAGAGCAGGCTTAAGCTGCAAGCAGTTTTATCCTATCGCAGCTACTCAACTAGTCCTTTGGTGCCAAGGGATCTCCTTGAAGAAGGATACTCAATCAGTAAAATTTTAAAATAATTTTAAGGGAATTCAAACTCTCACCCATAAATAAAACGAAAAATTTTCTTCAAACTATTGACTAGCTGTGCCAATTCACGTTGACTTAAAAATAAAACTAAAATAGCTTCTTAACGTGTTAGTAAATTATGAGGCAAAATTTGATAAAAAATGAAGTGATTTGAAACATTAGGGTAAATTATAATTACACATAATATTGAAACTAAAAAAAAACACTAAAACTAAAACAAGAATGATTAGATGAAGTAATTGTGTAATAAAATGATTGATCACATGAATATGATTCCATAGTGAAAAAAAATAGAATATTGTATTAGCAGGTCCATAATTTGTGATTAAATAATTAAAAAATGTCAGATGCACGTGAGTAAGACACTCCATAAACCTTGAATTGAATGAATAAGAAAGACAGTAGGAGTGGTGGGTCCCAGCATAGAGCATAGTAGGAGTGTGCATGTGACGAAGACGCGTCCATGATTGGGAGAGTGGACTGTAAACATTCACGCGCTGACCTCTGTAATGTCTATAACTGTACAACCCACCACTCACTCACTAGTCAGTAGTCACTACTTGATCACTCTAACAAGTAATTTTAGGGAAATGAAATGGAGACGTTGAAAAATGGATCATTTGTATTAATTTTATATGTTTTTTATGGAGTTATGTGAGAAATAGAGAAAAAAAAAATTTTCTTCTTTAATTCTTTCCTCTCTTAATTTTCTTTCTCTTCGTCTCTCTCATAACTTCATAAAAAAATATAAAAGATTATTTTAGAGGATTCACCTCCGAGATATTGAGCTCTTGAGAGTTTGATCTTTCCAAATGGAGAGAGAAAAAGTGATGTGATATATATTATTTTTTTAAAAATGTAATGGAACAATAACAGTTTAAGCCTAAAAAACTTGAACTCTCTATAACACAACTTGTAATTTTATTGCAGCGGATCAAAAATTTAGATTATCTATTAAAATACATCTTACATATTTTATTTGATCCAAATTAGTTTACTCACAACTAAATCAATTTTTTTATTATGGGTTTTGCACAAGAATTTTTTAAAGATTTTTTTTTCAAATTATTAAAAGAAAATATATTATTTTAAATTCAATAAAAATAACAAATTTTAAAGATTTATCTTGTTTTTTTAAATAAAGTATTTATTGTCGAACAAAGTGACTAATCCACTCACTGACTTGTATGCACTTCAAATGGTGTGACAGTTGACCCACAAATTTAAAAATGTTCTATATCTAATACTAGAGATCAAATCCCCAACAAAGATAAATGAGTCCTAATATTTTTTAACTAACTTCTTTATAAAATTTTTTTAATCTTTTTTTTTGTTTAGACTAGGGTATCCACCGTCGAGCACAATGACTAATCCCCTCACTGAATTGTAAGCACCTCGAAGGGTGGGACAGCTGGCCCAAAGATTTAAAGCTGCTTCATACCCAAGGCAGGGATTAAACCCTGACACTTGGTTAAGGATGGATGAGTCCCTTCCACTCAACCACACCCCTTGATTAATTTTTCTAATCTTAGTATGAACTATTATTCATAAAAAAAATGTAATTTTAATCTAATAGTAAAATATTAAATTTTTATTAAATAAACTATTTATTTATTTATTTTGTTAAAAATCATAAATTTTATATTGGTCAAATATATTTTCAATACTTGTTATATTAAGAGAGACGAGTTCATTTTTCAAAATAGACAATATATTATGTAATTTAGATATTATTTATTTTTAAATTATACTATTTTTTTTTGTTTTCACATGTATTATCTTATTAGATGCAATTCTGTTTGAGGTAACGTAGACACTAAAATTTACACTAAATTCTCTTTATATTATATATATACATTTTTTTGCCATCATTATATACATATTTAAAATTTAAAAAGACATTTTTTTAGCAATAAAATGGCAAACGCACACTAGGCAAAAAAGTTAACTTCCATAACCGAATTAGAGAAAAAGTGGTATTAAGTATAATTTGGTTAAAATAGAAGGAGTTCAAAGTAATTATTCCTTTGAACTATTCCCATCTTCCCCTGCCTTCGCTCCCAAACAAAATCTCACTACACTCTTCCTAATAAAGAACAAGAACAAAAGCTGAACATTTTAAATACCAACACATACATTGTTTAGCCTTTATTATACAGTTGAAAGTGACCATCCTAGACCACTTCAATACCTGTTCTTTAGATCTCCCTTTTCCATAAAAACACCAAAAATTCCATCTTTTTCTTTTGGGTTTCCTTTCATTCATAAACATGAGAGCTCGCATTAATGCACTTTCTTTCATCATTCTTGCTATATTTCTCTGCAATGGCGTCGTCGTCATCAACTCTGAAGACCCTTATAGATTCTTCACTTGGAAGGTCACCTATGGCGACATTTACCCTCTGGGTGTGAAGCAACAGGTTCTTACTTAAGAAAGAAGCTCTCTTTTTCTTGATGGGTATTAATAATGTTTGAGATTCAAAGTGTTTTTTTTTCTTTTTTTTAATGTTGTTTCAGGGGATCTTGATTAATGGACAATTCCCAGGGCCTCAGATAGATTCTGTTACAAATGATAACTTGATCATCAGCGTTTATAACTACCTCAGAGAACCATTCCTCATTTCATGGTACCTTAATATTCTTGCTTGTGATTTTGTCTTGGTTTCTCTTTAATCCTCTTGTGCTAGAAACAGAGCTTTGTGCAAAAGTGAGATTAGATTTAGATTAATTAGAAATGCATGGTATTAATTAGATAGCTATTAAAAGTTTCGTTCTTTTTGGCTGGATCACGTGAACTTTTCATTTCCCAAGAAGGTCCTAGCTTGTTTCATTGGATACAGAAATATTCAGATTCCATATAAAACAGAGGGGTATACTATACTATACTATACTCACACACCCAGATCTCCGTTGAAAAAGTGTATTTTCTTTTTATTTCAGGCAAAATCTTTTGTGAATATATTAAGTACAAGTTGTCTATCTCTTTAATATTTATATGTCATAGTATGGGGTAGCATTATATTTATATCTCTTAAACAAAATGTTATTGCCTTGGCTCAAGACAAAGGAAATTTCGGAGAAAGTAGGGTCATATCATACAATACATAATACAGCTTTACTTGTGTTTTTGGCAATTTTTATGGAATTGCTGTATATTGAGAAATTAGACTCTGCTTGGGAATCAATAATCAAAGGTCAAATCAAATCTGAGTCTTATGGATTCATTCCATCATTATATTATTATATTATATTCACATGACTATAGCTGACAGACAGCTTGCGAGTCTCACCAGCCACATGCGCTATGTCTCAAGTCTTAACTATTATGCCAGTATAGTATATATATATATTTCTAACCCAATACTTTAGAGGTATCAAAAATATTTTACATTATATAAAATATATAGTTATGTAACAGTAACTTGGGGGGAAATTGTGAATAACGTTAGAGACATGATTTCATGACCTTTCACATACCGATGATGTTACAAAACTTAATTATAACGGACATTATGGATGGCGTTGGAATTTGTGGTACAGGAATGGGTTACAACATAGGAGGAACTCATGGCAGAATGGAATGCCTGGGACGAACTGTCCCATTCCACCAGGCAAGAACTTCACGTACGTTCTGAAAGTGAAGGACCAGATTGGAAGCTTCTTCTACTTCCCTTCTCTCGCAATGCACAAAGCTGCGGGAGCCTTTGGCGCCATCAGAATTTGGAGCCGTCCTAGGATTCCTGTCCCTTTCCCTCCTCCTTCTGGCGATTTCACCTTACTTGCTGGAGATTGGTTCAAGACAGACCATCATGTAATTAATATTTTGCTCCATGATTCATGAAAGATGTAATTTGTTTTAATTGAGTCCTTAAGAATATCTGCGTGGACTAAATTGAAACAAAATTCATCTTTTGGGACTAAATTTGACAACAAAATTGCATTTTTCAGGAATTTAATTTCTTGTCCTCTCAATATTCTTACATATTCTGTGTGGTGTTTGTTTTGGTAGAGACTAAGGCGACTCCTAGACAATGGTCACAATCTTCCTTTCCCCGATGGACTTCTCATCAATGGAAGAGGGTGGAATGGACAAACATTCACTGTTGATCAAGGTTACATATTTGATATTTTCATGATATAGGGATTAAATTGAGACAAATGAACATTTTCAGGAATCAAAATTGTAATAATGTATGTGCAGGGAAGACATATAGATTCAGGATCTCAAATGTGGGGCTGACGACGTCCTTAAACTTGAGAATCCAGGGACACAAGATGAAGCTTGTGGAGGTGGAAGGGTCTCATACTATACAGAACATCTATTCTTCCATTGACATCCATTTAGGGCAGTCGTATTCTGTGTTAGTCACAGCTGACCAACCTGCCCAGGATTACTACATAGTTGTGTCCACAAGATTTACAAGACGAGTCCTCACTACTACTGCCATTCTTCACTATAGCAACTCACGTAAAGGGGTATCTGGTCCTATTCCTGCAGGACCTACCCTTAATATTGCTTCCTCTGTCTTCCAGGCCAGAACTATCCGGTATATACTCTTCTTTACCAACGTTTGATATAGAGTAAATTAACTAAAAAAATGTATCATCTTTTAATTTGGTATCTGAAATATATAATATCTCAATTTCAAAAGATCAATAGTTAATTGACAGTGTCAGTATTATTAGTAGATACTAACTCGCTGTTAAATGATCGATAAATTAGACTATATTAAAAAGGCTAAAATACTATTTTGGTCCTTAATGTTTGCATGAAGTTTAATATTGGTCCTTAATGTTTCAAAAGTTTAATATTGGTCCTCAAAGTGTGTTTTTTTTGTCGATTTTGGTCCTCGAGCGTAACACCGTTAATTTTTTATCGTTAAATGATGACGTGACATACTTATATGACACATCCTCTCTCTTACGTGTCATATTTTAATGACGTGTCATGACACATCTATTACATGTCATATTTAAACCAGGAAGAACCTGACAGCAAGTGGGCCAAGACCAAACCCACAGGGGTCGTACCACTATGGGCTGATCAAGCCCAGTAGAACCATCGTGCTGGCAAACTCTGGTCCTTATATCAATGGCAAACAGAGGTATGCAGTGAACAGTGTGTCCTACATTGCACCGGACACCCCATTGAAGCTAGCTGATTACTTCAACATCCCTGGAGTTTTCTACGTGGGAAGCATCCCTACCTACCCTACCGGAGGGAATGCGTACCTCCAGACGTCCGTCATGGGGGCTAACTTCCATGAGTTTGTGGAGATTGTGTTCCAGAATTGGGAGAATTCTGTTCAGTCATGGCATATTGATGGCTATTCCGCCTTTGTTGTAGGGTACGTATAGCTCCTCCTCCTTCCAAAAATAATAAGAGGGAAAATACTATTTAGTTTCTGAATTTTTGGTCAAATTATAGTCTCCGAATTTATCAAAAATACTATTTAGTCCCCGAAATGTTTAACTATGTCAACTATTTAGTCTCCAAATTTGTAATTATGTCAACTATTTAGTCCCCAAACTTGGTAAAAAATACTATTTAATCATCAAATTTGTAACTCTGTCAACCATTTAATCTCCTGACTGTTACCCGTTATAGTTGACAGAGTTATAAATTCGGTGATTAAATAGTATTTTTGCCAAGTTTGAGGATTAAATAGTTGACATAGTTACAAATTCGAGGACTAAATAGTATTTTGTCAAATTCGGGGATTAAATAGTTGACATAGTTAAACATTTCAGAGACTAAATAGTATTTTTAATAAATTTGGGGACTAAATAGTATTTTACCTCTATTATTAATGAATGGAATGATGTATTAAAAATATGTTTAACTGAATCATTAATTTAATGAATATTGTTTTAAAGATGTTTTATGTTTGGGAATGAATGGATTAGGTACGGTGGAGGGCAGTGGACAGATGGCAGTAGAGGAGGGTACAATTTGAGGGACGCAGTGGCCAGAAGCAACATTCAGGTGTACCCAAGATCATGGACAGCAATATACATGGCATTGGACAACGTAGGGATGTGGAACATAAGGTCTGAGAATTGGGGAAGACAATACTTGGGACAACAGTTCTATCTTAGGGTGTATACACCTTCGAAGTCGTGGAGGGACGAATATCCTGTCCCCAAGAATGCACTTCTTTGTGGGAGAGCGAGAGGTCGTCACACGAGGCCTTTCTAATTGCATTTCGGATGAGAGAGATAGATAAATGGGTCTCATTTGAAAGTGTGGTCACGAGAGGGTGACACGCACGCATTATTGTAACACGTGCGGGAAATTAGTTACAATATTAATAATGTTTGAGTTTAATTTCATCGAGTGAGCTCATCTTGAGCTTCGATCGAGTTGTTTATGTGTTTCATGATAATGTAGTAGTATCAAAACGTACGTTTGGTGTATTCAGAAATCAATTTAATTTGTTGAGGAAAATGTGTTAGTTTGTTTCGAGTGAGAAGGCAATTGAGCAAGATAGGAAGCTATATATTAAGAGAATTCAGAATTATATATTATGTGATGAATTGGTTTTTCATATCAATGCTTCTGTTTTTTTCTGCATGAATTTCTCTTGTATATATATAGTATAATCATTTATAATCCTCAAAGGGAATATTCCCAATGGCCTCTACACTCTATTTCTTGCAAGTCCCCACATTTCTATGTATCTACAGTCCACAAAAGCTTCCACACATAGCAACCAATGGGAGCAAGCTCTCCCACGTGCAAACCTTACAAGGCAAACATGCAAGGGCCGAGGGCGTCTTATATATTTCCTAACCAGTGGAAGTAGAGAAGTAGACATAGGGTAAGTGAGAGGTTCACACATATACCACCCACTGTATCTCTATGGAGAATGAATGTTATGCTGGTTAATATAGAATTCAATCTCATCCTCCATGTCTACCTCTCTTCTCCCACTGCACGTACGCAACACTGGATCCAGATATTAGTCCTTTAAAACTTTTCTCTTCAATTAGAGATAAAAATTTAGGCATTTCCTTATTGGAATTGGGGCTCGAATTTGTAACCACATTTAACATTTTTTTCAATCAAACATAATTTATCTTTTGTAATATGATGAAATTATATTTTTGTTTTTATTTTTTAATTCATTTTTATTCCATTCTGACTTTTAATATAAGGATAAAATGATCATTTTATTCACTTTTATTTCATTCACATTACATTCTCATTTACTCAAACATGATCTTTTGCATTCCCTCCAACATTCCACTAACCAGACGAGTCCTTAGTATTACAAAAATATTATTGAATTTATGATTTTTCATACTACTTGGATTAAATTATTCAAGGTCATTTCTTAATATTTATAAGGATCACACTAATAGAAAATCATCCGGATCAATGACTGAGGAACCAAAATTTTAATAATATTTACAAAAATAACAAGTAATAAATTGAGAGAATTCCAAAATTTTAATACTTTAATTCTATAGTACGGAACATCTTTTCCGAAATAAGAGGCACACACATTTTGGTCTCCAAAATTAACACACTTTTTTTTTCCACTAATTACATGAGTTGAATTTAATAGAAAGACCTATTATAGTTTTTTATAACATGATGAATTAATATTTAAATTTTCACTAGAAAAAATGTACACTTTTAATATCGTCCGAGTATAATTGCCTTAAAAAAGATATGTGGAATAAAAAAAAATACACACAATTTTGTCTTTCAAATTTATTCATTCCCATGCCTTAATTATTACATCTATATTTGTTGATTGGGTATATTTGTAGGCTTATTGACGTTTTCTTTCTTTCTTTCTTTCTCGTATTTATATATTTGCAGATCAATTTTCACTATAAGAAACATGATTATTTTTAACAATTTTTATTATGACCGTCAATATTAATTGTTAAAAAAGGTATTTTTATAACAATTAAATTTTAGCCGTCGAAATAAATACATTTTTTTAACAACTAAATTTTTACCGTCGAATTAAGTTGTTGAAAAAAGTCAATAATAGTATTTTTCGACTGTCAACCATTATCGATATTTGTCAATAATATTATTTTCGACAACAAATTTTTCGACGAAGGGCGTTAAAAAAATACCGTTAAAAAATATTATAAAAAAACATTATCGTTGACCGTTGAATAAAAAAATTAAAATGAATAATATATATGATCCAGAGTAAGAGTTATTTAAATTTTTTACTACTTTTAATTTATAAGTTAAAATATAATCATCTAAAAAATAACAGTGAAAGCAAGTATCTAACTCTCTAAGTGTAGGAATCTTCTCAAAAGAGTCCATCAGTAAAACCTGGATCCAGTACTTGAACATGGTAACAAACAGAAACTTGTATTGTATGTATGAGTGATCAGTCGTTCAGCCTTACATGTCACATGTTTCTTGGAAGGAATGTAAGGAAAAGACCAAGGAATGTCTCTAAGCAAAATGATATCATTAATTAGGGATCTTATGTTGTGTAATATAGAACAGTACTAGAAGAGAGAGATAGATACTCACATAGAGACACTCACATAGAGTAGACCTTATATGTGGGCCCCACTTTGTTCATTATATTAACATATAATTAGTTGAAATGATAAGCACTCCAATATTTTTTAGCAAAATGTTTCAGGTTCAAGTATATATAGTATAACAAAAATTTTCTATGTGTTAATTATGATACCTCACCTGGCTAAAAATGCACTTATTAAGATTTCACTTAATTCGTTGATAATGTTTTTAAATATTAAAATTTATTATTTTTGTTAACTTTTCACAATTTTCAAAACTATTATTATATATATACTCTATTAATATAATTAAGATGAAACTTTAACCAATGATATTGGTTAGACGGAACATCTTTTTAGAGTGACATTGTTATAGACTCGTCATGTGTTATGTGTCAAGAGTTTAGTAAAAAAAATATATATATATATAAGTGCAGTTATATAGTTCTAGCCATTTAATCTTTAATTAACACTTAGTGTAGGTTGACATAAAATTAGAGAAACTAAAAATTGTAGAGAAATTTGTTTTTTTTAAAACCTTTTTAAGCTTCCATTTTCACGCAATGATGAATACACATTTGAACAAAAACTCTGGGTTCTGAGTTTCCGTGTACCAAGTTTTTCCTTTTATCAATCAAAAGTTTATAGAATTTGAAAACAAAAAACTGACCCTTTCAAGGCAACAAAAGCTGCGCAAAAGGACAAATTCTTGTAACAGAGTCTTCCTCACTATTTATTCTCTTTTGTTTCTTCTTCACATACATATTATCATATACCACCCACCTCTTCTCTCTCTTTCTAGCAGCTTAATTATACCTCGAGAGAGAGAGAGAGAGAGAAAACTCAGAAAATGGAGAAGAAGAATACTTATAATTCTTCTTCTTCTGAAATGAGAGTTTGCCGGCGGCGTTACGATGGTCGCGTGCCGGAGATAAGCTTCAAATCGCCGGCGGTTAGGCCCTATGTTCGATCGAAAACGCCTCGCCTTCGATGGACTCCTGATCTTCATCACTGTTTTGTGCATGCAGTTCAAAGGCTTGGTGGAGAAGACAGTAATACCTAATTCTCTCTTCTTTTTAATTAATTTTAGTTAATTTTTCTCTTGCCAATATAATTGTTTTAAAAGGTGATATTGAGAAGACTGTAGGCTGCCTTTGTATTCACTTTTATTTTCATACTTGTTTTGGTTTTGTGCTAACTTTTTTACCCATCAATTTTAGCTAACATAGTACTCCAACATTAATTAATAATGTTAGTGTCATAATTTAATAATTAATACCAATTAATCCTCAAGAATCTATAAGAAACCATGCCAAACAATTTGTGAGTCTAATGTCACTATATTGTACTTTTAACGGAAATTGAGTTTAGTGAAAAAAATTAACGATTGCAGGCGAAAATTTCTTGAACATATACTTTTAAACAGAGAGATTGAGTTTAGTGAAAAAAACTAGTTACGGCCGCGGCCAGAAATATCTTGTTGTGTATGGATCGGATTATGTAATATTTTAAATTGGTGTAGCCAGCTAGAAAATATTATTATTATTATTATATTTAATATTGTGTAGATTTGCATTTAATTTCAGGGGCTACACCAAAGTTGGTTTTACAGCTAATGAATGTGAAGGGGCTCACAATCTCTCATGTTAAAAGTCACCTTCAGGTACTCTTCAGAAAATGAAAAAATATATATAAGATGTCATCATTCTTGCCTTTTTTCTCTTTCGTTTCCTTTTTTTGAGGTGATCAAAAGGTAACAAACTAAATAATTTCATTTTTTAAATATTTTTCTCAAATAAAATATTTACATTATTATATTGATTTTATTCAAACTTGAACGTTAAAATTTGTTTTTGTCAGATGTACAGGAGCATGAAGCATGATATCCAAGGTATATATACACATTACATCATCATCAGTTACTTATACATGCATGATTGCATATGTATGCTGAAACGGATGCCATGTATGTGTGTGTATGTATGTATGTATGTATCTATGACCTTCTAGAAAATATCCATATATGGTTCTGACATAAGAATGTAAGATGTATATTATATATAATATATATATGACACACCAACACAAGTATGAATTCAAACATGCATGCATGGTGATATGATAAAACTTCAAAATAATTTGTATAGTGACATAAGTAAAAGGAAAAAGAAAGAAACAACAAACAACTACGTCAGCTATATATTTAATTTGTTGATTCCCTTTTTGGAGACCAAGAAAATTATATATATATATTATGCTATAGACATAGAGCTGTCTTTTCCCCCTTAATTCATTCATGATATATTCTGAATTTCTGATATTTTGAAGTTATATATATATATATATATATATATATATATGTATTTAATTATGTTAATTATTTGCAAGAAGAAAAGAAGAAGCATATGGGACAGGAATTCCTACTTTCCAGCTATGGCGAGCAGAATAAATTTCAGCATGGAAACGAGGAATCCATCAACAATAAGATTCTCGAAAATAACTGCACAACTCAGTATGTGAAAGAACATGCTTGGTATATATATATATATATATATATATATATATATATATATATATATATATATCTTTTTTATCGCCTTTAATTTCTTCTTCGATATATTTAGTGGTAATAATTATTATAAATGATATAATATTGTACAATATCTCTCTACATTAATTGAAATTAATATTATCTTTATTAATTTATATATTCAAGATAAATGTCACAAAAATATCTTGATCAATAATATATATATATATATATATACTAAAATAATAATAAATTCTACAAAAAAAAATTAATTAAAATAAAATGTAACAATAACATATATACTTAATAATGAAAAGTATATACTAATAAGCAAGTTTGAATTTGTTGTGTATTAATTATTATATATATATTTGATGAGTGACATGGCAGGAATAATGGAAGGACCGTATCGATAATTTCTCAAGGGGAGGAACAGAAGACACACACCTACATCATCTTCAAGGATCTCTTCAAGACCAATCGTACTGCCCAAGTAATTAATTCATTCATCAAATAACCTTTTTTTTCTGATTTTAAAAAATAAAATAAAAAACAATTATATATATATATATATATATATATATATATATATATATATATATATATATATATTGAAACATGCATATATGTCGTAGCTAATAATTAATATTGGAAGAATGGGATATATATACATTTATTTTCAGGAGGAGAATGATGGTGGAGAAAAGGTGTCACAAGGAGGGTATTATAAGAGTGAAGAAGAAAGATTCGAAGATATAAGTGAGATAGGAAAGAGAGTGAGTGAAGACAAAGTGTCAATGTCCCTCAAGCAAACCAACCCTACTCCTTCTCTAAATTAATCATATATCTCTCCCTTTAACATATATATATATTCCATCATGCACTAGCTTAGCTTCTCAATATACAAATTTAAAAGGGCATGCATGCATGCATATTGCATGCACATGATGATGAGGTACATGAGCGTATTGAAGAATATATATATATGTAATGGTAGTACTAAAAAGTTAGTTCACTCTGCTGCCAAGTATAGAGAAACTGTAACAATTCTGTGTTCACATTTTTTTATATATATGAATGGAGTAGCCCTATTATATATACCTTTTCTGTCCAATTATCTATATCATATCTTCTGTTTTTAATAATAAACTGTAACTTTTTGTTTTCTATAAAAAAACTGATTCTATTATGTTATATTATCATGGCTAAAATGCTGAAGATTCTCTCTCATGTATAGTTTGTATATAAATAACATTCTTCAAGTTCTCAATTATTTAGGGCCAAAAAAAAAGTTCTCAATTATGAAAATTCGAGAACGGATCTAATGTTTGGCTCTTCTGTGTATTAGTATGTTAGGCTGTCTTTTTTTTAATCATTTTCTTTGTTTTTTTTATTTAAATTTGAGAAGTTGTAGATATTTCTAAAGAATATCTAAAGTAAAAAAAATTTAGATACAAATTTTTTTAAAAGTTCACATAAATCGGGATTTACCATGAATGGATTAGGGACTAACTTTTTAGTCCCTAATAAAGGTAGTCCTTAAACCATTCATTGTAGGTCCTAATTTATGTGAGATATTTAATTTCTTTGTGTTTATATCTTTTATTCTGTAGAAATATTTACAACTTCTCAAATTTAAAAAATAGAAAAAAAAGATGAAAAGATATAGTCTAACGTACTAATGCACAAAACGCGTTTTAGCCTATTATCATTTGGATTTTTCTTCCTAAGGATATTATTAAATGATTCATCTCAACTAATGAGAGAGCTTAAAAAAGTATTCCTATTATTTTTCATCAATTTCAAAACAATACTTTCTCAACCAATAAGAAAAAAACCTTAACAAGTGCCTTGATAAGACACTTGTTAGATAAACCCTTAAGCCTCGTTTGGAACCACGGGAATGGAGGGAAGGTGAGTTTGTTGCCTTCTTCAATTGTGTTTGTTAGGAGGTGAGTTAGGTTTCATGGTGAGTAAAGTTCCATGATATGAGGGAACCAAAGTTGCTGCACCAAACCTAAAGAAGCTTCAAAAACTTTCATGGAAGTGAACACACAAATACCATAATACCCTTAATAACAAGTCAAGTTGGGTGTGGGTTTAGTGTTGAAGAGCAAAAAAGTCATTTTTCATTTTTAACTTCCACTTCTCCTTATCTATTTTTCATTATATCAAATAAATTTATCATTTTATTTCCACTTCTATTTCCCTACATACCAAAAACATTTTTATCACTTATTTCCTTTTTCACTTCCTTTTTTCACTTTCCACCAAAACACTTGCCAGATACAAAATGTGACCTTATTATTTTAGCCTACGACATGTGACATGCATGATCTATAATTTATATGTACACTTTAGTCTATTATTATTTAGAAGTAACTTAATTTTTTACAAAAGCATGTATAAGCATTTTTTAAAAGATATAATTATATTCTAGCGATGTCAAATAGAATGACCCTTTTAATTAATGGTTTTTTTTTATGTCTAAATCTCCCGCGAGTTTGTTTAGGGATAACTTTTTTTTTTAAAACAAAATATTATGGTTTTCTATTTTTTATATTACCCTAAAAAAAAGAAATGTTATTTTTTAATATTACCCTATCCGTTTTCATAGTACTATAAAATTATTTTCTTCATAATACCTGGCTAAACAGAACATATAAATTTCTTGTACTATATAGCTGTAGGTTACATATATCTCTTGTATGGGTATCACTGCTTATTGTTTAATCTGTTTTAGGCCTATTAGAATGCGGCCCTAAATGGGCTGGATCATTTTAAATGAGGCCCAAAATAAAATCGGACTATGGGCTAAATGAATGATTTTTAGTTATATTTTTGCAGTAATTTCACATGAACATGTACATTAGCACTGTCAAAATGGGCCGGAGCCCGCGGGCTAGCACGGCCCGCCCGCTAAATGGGCGGGCTTGGGTTAGCAAAAATAGGCCCGTTTAAAAACGGGCCTAAACGGGTTGGCCCGTTTAAGCCCGCGGGCTAAACGGGCTAGCCCGTGGGCTGGCCCGCCAAAAAATTAAAAAAATAAAAATAAAAAATTAATATATATTTGTTTAAAATATTTATAAATATATATATTTTAGATAATTTTATGTGTTAAATAATAATTTTATTCTAATAAAGTATATAAATAATGTAAATAATAATTAAAATTAATAAAATATTAATTTAAAGTTAAAAAATTATTAATTTTTAAGTAAATATATAATTTTATAATTAATTTTTTAAAAAAATATATTTAAAAAAAATAAAAAAATTGGCCCGCGGGCCATTGCGGGCGGGCTTGGGCATTACTTTCCAAGCCCGCCAAATAAACGGACCGGCCCGGACCGGCCCGTTTAACGCCAGCCCGTCACGGGCCGGTGCGGGCCGGCCCGTTTTGACAGTGCTAATGTACATCCACGACAATTTATGATTTCATCTCTCTAATTATGTCAATATTGATTATGTATTATATGCATTTTTTAATTCTTTGTAACTCATCATAAATTGAAGATTATCCTTGTAACCCTATAAATAAAAGGTGTGTATGTAATAGTTGAGTACACCTAAATTTATAACATTAATTTCAATTGTTCAATTTAATCTAATAATTAAAAAGAACTTCTCATATTTCTCAAGATGCTCTTAATTATTTGATATTCCCTATATATATATATATAATAACTGTTGTAAATATAATATTGTGGATGTCCATAACTTTCAAGACCTATCAAATTCTATAACTCCATATTGATTACATATTATACCATTAATTCAGAATTAAGTACCATGATTAAATGCTTGCAACATATGATTAAATGTTATCCCATGTAATTAACCCTATAAATAGAGATGTACATAAGAAATATTGGTACACTATCAAAATAGATGAATATTATTCATGCTTCTTCTATATATATATAGTCTCTATTCTTCTTCTCCTTCAACTTTTTTTACATATAATTTCGTAACAATAACAATAGTAGTTTTATTTTCTCTAGCTATGAGTAACCAATTTACTCGACATTATTGTGTTTATTAATTAGCTTAATTAATTAGTTGTTTGAGATAAGATCACAAAGTGTAGGTACAATGGATGAATGAATATATATACTGGAAAAAAATTGTACCTTTTAGTTGAACAAGTGGTTATTTAATTTTCATTTTTTTTTTAAATATTAACGAAATTGCAATTAAAGACAAAAAACTAATTAGGTGGTGGTGGGTACAAGGGTAAGTGCAACTATTGCTTCAAATATATACTCTCCAATTAATAGTGGAGCAACATATGGAATATTTTACAAGATCCCAATTAATATTTGTTATGTTTATATATTACATTAATATTGATTCCAAAGAAAATTTGTTTAATTAGCCTGGAGGGAGGTCTTAGAACAAGAAACATATATAAATTATGAAGTCTATATATAATTAGTGGGGATGATAATTAGTGATGGAAATCCAAACCTTTAAATCCATAATAATTAGTGGGGATGAAAGCCAACAGTTTTAGAAGCTGGATTCCAATACCTATATATATATATTTTTTTTTGAATTACTACTACTCTACCAAGTCATAAAAAATAATTCATAGCTTTTACATAGTAATTAAAGTGTTTTACATGCAGATTGAAGTTGTGTATGTGATAAAATGAAGGGTTTTGCTAATTAATTAGTCTCTTAAGAATTTCTTTTAATTAATAAAAAAATTTATAAAATTATTTTTATCGAGTTTTTACTAAATTTTTTTTTTCATAAATTGAGAACATGTTAAAATCAAAGAGTACGTACAGAACTAACACACAGAACCAAAGAGACCAAACCAACATATATTCATCAGGAAACATTCAAACAAACTCTTGTCTTGACTTTTCACCAAATTTAATTAAGATAATAAAAAAAAATTCAATCAATAAAAAAACTTAAAAAGTGTCCTGTTAGATAAATCCTAAAATTAATTGATTGCTACCGATTATGAAAGTCAAATGGAAGAATTAATATTGTGGGACAAATGTGAAGCCATTGAAATTGGGCAATTATTGCTAGAATTTGACACTTTGACAGGCCAAACCCCAATGAGATCAAAGCTTTTGCAATTAAAAACAAATAAAAAAAAAAGGGTGTTTCCTCAAGGTGATCACTTTCTGAAAGTAGAACTTAACCAATATTAATATAGTAGAATACTTTAGAGTTTAGATTTCATTTACAACCAAATCATATGTTCATAATTAAAGAGATTTAAAATATTGAAACATTTTTTACTTTACACGGAGATCATATAGATATAGATGTCAGATTGTTCAATATTTTTGTGATTATATATAGGGCTTTGGGAACAAGGTTTTTTAAGGATATACTTAGGATTGGTTGAGTATTTTGAAGAAAGTTGTTATTAATGGAGTGGTACAGAGTGGGGTGGGGTGAGGTGGAACAGTTTAAACAAATTATTTCATTGATTAGAAGTTTAAACAAAAATAAAGAGGGTGATGAACAATATTACTCTTATAATGAAATGAACAAAAGTAAAATAAAATAGTGTTAATAATAGAATTAAATAGTATAAACAATGCAAACCATCCTAAATCCTCTAATTTTGAGGGATTTGAACATTGAGCTGTTTGATGGTTTGGAAGGGTTTTCAAACCATTCTAAATCATTCCACTTCATTACTCACTTAAACTCCATCCCACACCACTCTCAAAACATCCTCCCAAGTCCCAACCATACCCTTAGCTTTAAGGTTTTCATTGATTTAAAAAAATTAATTAATATCTTGAATTTAATAAAAATAAATAAATAATAATAATTTTTAGTCATTAAAAACTCTCATTGACAAAAATCTTAAAGATCGAGTGCGGACTTTGTTTTTTTATCCATTTAGTTTTTAAAATATTGTATTGATTAATTTAAATTTGACTCACGTTGCGCACCTAACTAGTTATAATGATAGGAGAGTTTTTTTAACGGATATAATTACATATATAATGTCTCAAACTCGAGACTTTATTTAAACGATACTTAGCCGTTTACTACTTAGAACAATCCTTTATTGATAAGAAACTTGTTAATTAATAAAACTCTTAAAAATATTAAACAAAGTTTTTGTATTCTCATATTCTTATTAATAGTATCATTTAGTATATCTATATATATATGGCTTTGGAGTTTTTGGTGTCACAAAAGAAAAATGTGACACCAAAAAAATAACTACTCTAACATACATGCATTATGGGTAGTTACTAAAAAAGTGGAGAAGTGCATAACTTCTCATTACTTCATTTAAAAATATAACAATTTTATTTAAAAATTTAAAAAATATCAAATATTATAATTTGATATTATTTTGAAATGTCATTATTATTTTATATAAAATTCTTAAAAAAAATAAATTGCATGCACGTACGTGCATGCGGAGCCTCTAGTACTGATTAACCCTCCTTAAATAAATCTTGTGATGCCAAAATTAAATCATAGGTTTCTTTAGAGAGTGCTTACTAATTACAAAGCCTTGAAGATATATGGGCACGTTGTTTGAATAAATGAACGTAATTTTTTTTTAATACAATATTTCTTCTAATATTTTTTCTATCAAATATACCTTATTTTTTGTAATGTAATAAAATTATGTTTTTGTTTTTACTTTTTTACCGACTGTTATTCTATTCCCACTTTTAATATAAAGATAAAATAGTTATTTTACGGGTAAAGATCCTTGCTACACCCAAACTTTGTTGCAATGTTCATTGCTATTCCAAACTTTCAATTTTGTTCATGCCTGCCCTTTTTGCTAACACTGTTAACTTGTTTGATGGAATTTGCTGACGTAGACGATGAATGTATATTTCTTTTGCCATGTCATTGTCCACCTCATATTTAACATTTTACTTTTATTTAAAAAAAATTAACCTAATCCAAATAAAAAAACATTTTAGGGAAAAAGTTTGGTTTGTTTACTTTATTTGGATTAGGTTAATTTTTTTTAATAAAAGTAAAAAGTTAAATGTGATGTGGAAAATGAGGTGGCAAAAGAGATGCACATTCATCGTCCACGTCAGCAAATTCCGTCAAACAAGTTAACGGTGTTAGCAAAAAGGGTAGATATGAACAAAATTGAAAGTTTGGGGGTAGGCATGAACCAAAAAAAAGTTTAGGGGCAGGAATGAACATTACAGCAAAGTTTGGGGACAGCAAGGATACTTTACCTGTTATTTTACCCACTTTTATTTCATTTACATCACATCACTTTCGCATTACTATTCTCATTCCCTCCAACATTTTCATTCTCATTATCATTCCCATTACATTCCACACGCTTCTCTGGTATCCTAGGCAATATTATTGCCATGGAACACCTGGTCACCCATAATTTTGGAATTGCATATATAATACAATGAGTTTATAAGGAATTTTTTTAAAAAAATAAAATAAAATTTTATGAATGTATATATAAATTTTAGGCATTTAGCAATAATAGTGTAGCCCTCTATACCTAAATCGCTGGGGAGTGTAGTCCACTGTGAGAATATTATAAACATTTTAATTTGTGCTCGATCATGAATATGCCTTACATCTGGAACTAAAATTTTATACAACTAATTAAGTGGTGGGAGTAGTTGGAGTTTCACTCATTATTCATGAACACACCTTAATTAAGATAATTATTGTCAGAAAAATTAATGACTTGATTTGGACATTCATTAACAAAAGAGCACTATAATTAATATCTCTTATATAGTACACATTACCATAATAAGAAAGATCTTTTGGGAAGAAGATTTTTAACAATCTGCCCCTTAATTAAAATGTGGTACAACCCATTCCTATATTTAATTTCCTTAAAACATTCCCTTAATTAATTATGTTATAATGCTTTTAATTAATAAACTCTCCTGTAACGTGGCAAATTTTAGAAGCAGCAGCAGATACTAAACAGGATTGTGCTCAAACAAAGCAATGATCCTCAGACACATCGATCATATGGCCTCTTAATTATTATATATTTATATAAAAAAACACTATAGTTTTACATGAGAGAAGAAGCACTTAAATTATTGACTTAATTTTGATATTGGACTAAAATATCCATAAAAGCAGGTCTGATGGTGATTAATGTCTCGAATATTGCAGTTGTTGGAGACAATTCTCCCACTAGATAAAATTCAATTTCCATCCCTCTGAGAATTATACCCAACCCAACTATGAAGTACTCCCTCTGGTTCACAATACTGCTGAAATTTGGAGAAATTTTTTGTTTCAAAATATCTGCTGTTTTCACAAAATCAATAAAGCATTAATTATTTTTTGACAGTTTTATCCCTATTTATTCTTTCTTAAACTTTTCAAGTTTAATTAGTTGAGCCAAGACTTTTTCCAATAAATAAGGGTATTTTAATTAGTCTTTCTATTTTATATTTTTCTAAGTTTAAGATAAACTAGGTCTGTGTGCATCTATAAAATTACAGCAGATATTGTGAACCGGAGGGAGTAATGATTAAGGGAACATAAACTTTTTATTATTTTTGCAAGCATTTAATTGCCCGTGATAATGATTACTTAATTGGTATTTAATTCTAAGGGAACGCTTGGTATAAATGTACAGATGTAAAGTACTGTAGAATAAAGGAAAGTAATGTAGAGAAAAGTGAGAAAAGAGATAGAGAGAAAATTAGGAAAGAGAAAAAGTATGATAAAAAGTATGTTTGTTATGTATAAAATATGATGTAAAGTTTTTTTGAGAATGATAAAATTACATGTAATACACTCTTTGGTAAGTATACCAAACGTTCAACTATACATACATTAAATTACAAACCAATTAATTAAGTGGTGTTTATACTTTCTTTAACAAAGAAATCCATGGTGAGATCTTTTATATTCCAGAGCTAGTAAAATTTAATATATATGCAATAAAGTGAAGCTGTCTCTAATTTTACTTTATATTTCAATTAATGATGAAATTTAAAGGTGATCAGAGACGGAAATGTTTGTATACCGATTCATTAAAGATAAAAGTTTAATAGTACTTTACTACTGAACTTTGGTACATCTCTCTAATAGTACTTTGTTAATATTAATAAAATTTCATATTAATAAGGACTCACTTTGAATGGATCAAAAGCCAATTGATTGAAAAAATCTACAGAAGTTCAATATTATCGTACTACTAAATATATACTCGCATATACTCGCTCGCTCAGTAGATAGGGACTATACCAAACGAAACAAATCCTACAAATAAAGCACAATATAATACTTAATTATCTCACAAACATATTGATCACATGGCATCCACATGGCCTCTTTTGTAATTATTTTGCCTATATGGACATGATTGGTGGCTCCCTCAACTAACGAACATCCAAATTGCGTATCCAATTGTCAATTAAGTATATAGATAAGTGGAAATATTTATAATTAAAGAGTTTAGACTAAAACGATGAGTGAATGGCACATGTATATACATAAAATTTAGTAGTTATATATAATAAGCAAACTTCAATTTCTTGTATGATTTGTTGATACTTGGAGATGATGATATATATATACAAAGTCACCCACTCCACTATAGTTGTTGATTATATTATACAACATCACTACAATCATGTTGGTTTTGGTTATATTAATTAGAGTAAGAAAACATTTGAATTGGGCCACAATTTCTATAATGGTTTTAGTCGGCCATCGTTGACCAAACAAGAAATGTTTTCGCCTTTCTTGACTTAATGAATGTTTTTTTAATTTACATAATCTTCTCTCTTGCATTAGGAAAAAAAAATATTAAGATATTGTTTGGGAGACGAAAGAAATGTAGGGCTGGAATGAGAATGTATTAAAATTATCACTTTACTCCTTATATTAAAATAATAAAAAGAAAAAAAATTAAGATTGTGTCAAATCAAAAGATATAATAGACATTTTATATTTTATTTTATTTATTATTTTTTTTTAAAGTTTATGTGATGGAAAGAAAAAAAAGTAAAAGTGACCCCACCCACTTTTTGAACTCATTTTCATTGCCCGTGCTTGTAACCGAACGGGCACATAGGCAAAAGAAAGGGAGTGGAATTTTAATTTATTAAATTTAGAATAAAAGAACCGGATGAAAATGAAAGAAAAAAAAATGCTAAATTTAAACCAAAATCAAATTTTCATTTCTCTTTCATTCCCTTCCCTTTCGTTATTTTTTCTCTTCCAAAAAAATGTTTTGAGAAGTTCAATTTCTTTTTATGATATAATGGATTTATATATTTGCCTAGAGAGAAATATACTTAAATTTTGTTTAAATAATGAATGATGAAAAATTATTAGACCTCTCCATAACAAAATCTCAAAAAAGAATGTATAAATGAAACTAATTACAATAATAATAAAAAAAAAGAATACACCAATGAATACTAATATGTTTTAGAATTTCTCCACTTGCCTTTAAGACACAGTAAGTGAGAAGGAAGGGAGTAGTATATATATATATTATATTTTAGTGAAGAAGAGTGTCTATATAAAGAGGGTGTCATTATAAGCAAGAATATAATGTGGAGCTGAGGAAGTGGGGTTTCTCCACTTATACAAATTAATTAGCTTAATTATAGCCTATACCTATCTCTGCTTTCCACACATAGAGATAGCAATGGATGCTACAACTACTGCTAGTAGTGGTGTTAAGTTTTTGTACTTGGCTATACTTTTGTCCCTTACATTTTGTGTTCTCAGTGGTATTGGTCATGCCAAAAACCTAAATGATGATGATGATCGTGGCTTTTCTGATCCAAATCGCTGGAGGTATGGAGGTGATAATGATAATGATAATGACGATTATTGTTCTTACAGAAGTTGGAGGAGTTGTGGGAGTTTCTTTGGAAGAAGTGGTGGTGGTGGAGGAGGAGGAGGTGGTGGCGGAGGTGGTGGAGGTAAAGGAGGTAGTGGGTCTGGCCACGGGGAAGGATATGGTGCAGGAGGTGGTGTAGGTGAGAATGGAGGTGGTGGAGGTGGAGGTGGAGGAGGAGGAGAAGGTGGTGGTGGGGGTGGTGTTGCTGGAGGTTCTGGTCATGGTAGTGGGTTTGGAGCTGGTGCTGGTGTTGGAGGAGCAGGTGGCGGTGGTGGTGGTGGTGGAGGTGGAGAGGGTGGAAGTAGTTCTGATGGGAGTAGTGGAGGAGGATCAGGTCATGGTAGTGGTTTTGGTGGTGGGGCAGGTGTAGGAAGTGCAGGAGGAGGAGGTGGTGGCGGAGGTGGAGGTGGTGGTGGTGGTAAAGGTAATGGTGGAGGGTTTGGTGAAGGTAGTGGTTTGGGGGAAGGTTTTGGCATGGGTGGTAATAATGGAGGAGGTGGTGGTGGAGGTGGAGGGGGAGGGGGAGGAGGTGGTGGAAGTGGAGGTGAGTATAGAGGGGAAGGTCATGGGAGTGGTTATGGTGCAGGTGGTGGCATAGGTGGAATGGGAGGAGGAGGTGGTGGAGGCAGTGGAGGTGGTGGCGGTGGAGGAAGTGGAGGTTATGGTCATGGTAGTGGGTTTGGAGCAGGCATGGGTATGGGTGAAATGGGAGGAGGTGGTGGTGGAGGAGGAGGAGGAGGTGGCGGTGGAGGTGATGGTGGAGGATATGGTCATGGTGAGGGTAGTGGTGGAGGAATGGGAATGGGAATGGGAGTAGGGGAAGGTAGAGGAAGAGGAGGGAATAATAATAATAATGGAATAGGAATGGGATTTGGTATGGGAATGGGGTTTGGAATTAGTATAGGAACAAGTGGAGGGAATACACATCAGGATAACCCCTAAGCCTTCAACCCTATCTTTCGCTAAGTTTTATGTTTTCTAGTGTTTGATTGTTGAAGCACAATATTACATCTTTCATGTTCATCATTCTTGTCTTACAAGGGCAATGAATTTCATTGTAATGCATAATAAACTATATTACATTTTGGTTCTTTCCACAGTTTGGTCAATTTGCTTTCCACTTCACCAAAATCCATTATCCCTGGCTATATTATGAAAAGAATTAAGGAATTGCCAAACATGGTTTGTCACCCCTTTTTTTACAATGATGATTCATATCTTCTCTTTCTTTTTCACTTCCTTATAATCATGGAATACATTTGCTACCTTCATTGCTATTGCCCCTCAATCTCAGATATCAATTTGGGCTTGTAGCCCATGTCATGTGGAGGCCCAATAAGCCCAAATTAACCAACACCCTCCCCCTAATGTGTGAAGTTATATGTCAAGTGCTTGGCCAAAAAAAAGAAAGAAGTAATATATCAAGTCTTGTATATAGCAGAAATCAAATGCATCTATGTATCATATAATAAAGCTTAAACTATTGTACAACTAGACATCATTTTCAACACAACCATGCAACAAAGCTGGTTGATTATGCTACATTTAACATACCAATACTTTCATAACACCACTCAATTTTTTCTTTTTTCCTTAATGAATGACTATTCAATAAATTTTGAGCCTCACATGCTCCTTCTTCTTTTCTTTCTTAACTCCCTTTATCTGTCATAACATTATACATATTACATAAGTGGATCACAAATTCTATACTCTTGGCCACTGTGGACTCACTACCTGCACAAGCCACAACATTATACATAAGTTTGATATCTAGCAATCACCATAGATTTGAGATGCTAAAGGAAAAATGTTCATTTAGATACTACTTATCTAGTTTTCTAATATATATTTAACATGTGAAAGAAAATCAATCATGTGGTGTTGAATTATGGAAAATATCTACATGTCATTTTTTTAATTGGAAAACCTAATAGAAAAAATCTATAAAACTACTCCTAATGATATCCAAAGAAAATACACTTGATATTCTCTAATCACTGTTTTCTCTCTAGTTTTACTTTGCAGAATATGAATAATGTGAGAATATTGTTTCCACTGAACACTGAAGTGAGTTGAAGATAATCTGGACTGATCAATAAACATGTCAAACAAATATTCAAATAATTTCTCTACACAATTTTCACAGATTGTAGCATCATTTAGCTAACCTCGAGTGTGCTAAAGACTAATCGCATTCGGCTTGCAACAACTGATGGCTTCTCGGCCTGACCCATCACAGCCGTTTGCTCTAGTTGAAGAGTCTTTACAGGAAGCCTTCAATAAAGACATGGCAAACAAAACAATATTGTGAATGACCAATGGGTGTTTTGCTTGTAAACTTTAATATCATCACTACATCAATAAAAAAGATACAAAAGCAAAGGAAAGAAGAATTTTTACCCACCATACCAGTACGAGCTTAAGACATCTAAAATGATAGGAACTATAAAGATTCTTATAGTTAATATTCTTTTTGGAAAGCCTAACAGACCAAGAACTGACTGGTATCAAAATTTATGCAATTAAAAGGCAGAAAACAAAAAGAAATAACAAACAAACAAAGAAGCAAGCAACGCATCTCACCATGCCATTCCCTTCATAAAATATGCGTTTGCTATCAGAGCACAGAAGCCTTTCCACTGAAGCCGCGCTTCATCTGACACTGGAGGTGTAGATGACCATCTAACAATAGTTGGTTGGGGTGTACACAAGATGGTGATGAATATAATGCTTAACCAAAGAATGCACTCATTAACCTGCATCAAAGAAAATGTAACAGAAGATAGTCATGAGATACAGCAGATATTATGCACTAGAAAGACTTAATGTTGGAAGGTTCAGAAGTCATGTTTGTTGGAAAATTAATTTTATTGTGGGCTTAATTAATTGGAATTTTGTTTTATTTAGAATACTGGTTGGGTTTTATCTCACTTGAAAGCCCAATAATGATGTAATGGAATAGTGTAGGGTGAGTGGTGTGACTACCTATAACGGGTGGGTAATTGTCAGCCCTCATTTATAAATGCAGGGGCTGATTCCCCTCTCCAATCTACTTTTGACCTAGCTTTCCCAATATAGCAGCCACCATGTGTTGTGTGGATAAGGAGAGGAAGACTGACCTTCATATGAACAATTGATCACGTCTCAAATATTCGGATTATGGCTACATATGTGCTTATTATTTTATATGATTGTGTGTTCTAGATTCAGCCTATGATTCTTATGGCTATAAATTCTATTTTTTTCCCCTACGCTGTTTTCTTTAGAAACCTCAGGATTATAGTTTTCCAGTAAGAAAAAAAAAAAAGCCAAAAGGTGGCATGGCTTTCAAAGACATAAGCAATACCGTCTTTACATGGCTCTACAGGACAGAAGGGAGAGAACAATCAAATTGCCTCTCCTTCTTTACATTAGCATTGAATAATCTCTTACTAACTTCATAATCAAGCCTTATAATTTCAAGCTGAGATATAACTTACCTCCTCTGAGATAATCTTGGATTTCAAACTGGTACTTCCACCATAACTCTGCATTGCTTCAATTTCGACACCAGAGTCCTTCATATCAGTAAGTTCTTTCCTTATTCCTTCATCAGTGCATCCCAATGCATATGCATTTACCCCAGCAGCTATGAACTCCTGTAAGTGAAAACAAAGAAAATAGCTATTGAAACAAAAAAGAAAGGAAAAAATAATGGGGTTGTAAAGGAAGCAAATACACAAGTTTCAGGATATACTTTTAGATTTTCACCTCCACCACGATCAACAAAATTCCTGTATCGTCTAAACAAGCTGATTGCTATGTTGCGCGACGAACGAAACTCATCATCTGATGAAACGGGATCATGTAACCCACACTGAAATGCATGTGGAAATGGAAAAACATATTAATCAATCAATCACCAAGTGCACAATAATTAGCTAAACACATCCAATCCAACCAACCCCAGAACAGAACAGAACATGCTCACCAGCCATTTATGTGTGGCAACTTGATGTATTATATGAAGGCTCTTCTGTTGCTTATCACATTTCCGAGAAAACAAAGAACTATGAGATGTATTACTGTAAGGACTCCCAATAGGAAAACTAGAATTGCAATTCAAGAAATTAACATTATTGGTCTTGTATGGAAAAGCTTGTTGCTCAGAAGCTGAATCCTGATACAAATGGCACTTCACAATAGCTCTGGGAGCGTACACAGTTAACATGGTTGAACCATGATATTGTTGCCTTCCAAAAAACTTGAAAAGTTAGGAAAAGAAAGTAAGAAGAACATAAACAAGTACATATAATTGCTTGCTACCAAAACCATAAGTATAAGTAAACATACAACCAATCAAAACCTTAGCAATTAAAGAGCATGTATATTGGGTTCAAAATTCACAGTAAAGGCATGATTACTGATTAGCCTTACAAAATTAACAGGGAAATGGAAATGGAAATGGGGTTGGAGATAAATACCTTTTGAGGCTTAGGTAAGCTCATACAGCAATAGCATTAGAACCAAAATCAGAACTTGGAAAGAGGGGTAAAAGGGAGAGAGGGAAAAAAAAATCAAGAATAGCAATTATTAAGATTGAAGAAGAATCTATGGACAAGGGGTTTAAGCGGAGCCACGAATTCTATGAATGGCTTCAGGCTACGGAGGATCGCTTTCAAGCTTCCAAAAATCAAAAATCCCAAAATTTCTGACGGAAAATAAAATGTTCTGGCTGGGCTGAGTGTGACTACGAGAACTGATACGTGTATTGTATCGCCAACAGACACGACAAACGGCGTCGTTTTGTTCGACTTTCTTGTCCTGCTTAGCTGATCGGACCTCTTATATTGCCTTCAAGAATATGAGTGATTCCTGTGTGGGCAACCCTAGGATACGGATAATGTGAACTACACGTGTCGTTTGTTTGTGGAAGCTTGAAGTGAAAATACCTCACAACTTCCAATCACGATTAAGAAAGAACATGAGTTTAATCGAGTTTGAGCGCATGCAAGACTTCCTTGTGTTATTAAAATTTGGATAAATATCATTGTTGCTCCCAAACTTTGCTGTAATGTTCATTCCTGCTCTCAAAATTTTTTTTTGGTTCAAGCTTACCCCAAAACTTTTAATTTTGTTCATGCATGCCTTTATTGCTAACACCGTTAACTTGCTTGACGGAATTTGTTGACGTGGATGATGAATGTGCATCTCTTTTGCCACCTCACTGTCCACTTCATTTTCCATCTCACATTTAATTTTTTACTTTTATTAAAAAAAATTAATCTAATCCAAATAAAAAAAATAAACCAAACTTTTATCCTAAAATATTTTTTATTTGGATTAGGTTAATTTTTTTAATAGAAGTAAAATGTTAAATATGATGTGGACAATATAATGACGTGGCAAAAGAAATATACATTCATCGTCCATGTCAGCAAATTCCGTCAAACAAGTTAACGATGTTAGTAAAAAGGGCAGGCATGAACAAAATTGAAAGTTTGGGGTAGGCATAAACTAAAAAAAATGGAGGTAAAAATAATATTGCAGCAAAATTTGAAGACACCAATGATACTTTACCTTAAAGTTTTTTGATTAAAAACTGCGAGTATTACTCACCTATCTATTTAACCATCTAAGTGAAAACTAATTAAATTCGGACCGAAAAGAACTACTAAAACTAAAACTTTTCTCAACCAAGTGCTATTGAATTTTGATGCTCAAAATTTAAAAACCAACAAAGAAAAAGGTTTAAACAAATAATTTTTCTAATAAATTAAAAGCATTTTCGAAAACAACTTTCATTGTCCATATATCTTGCGTAAATTTATGTTGGTTCTAAAAATTTAAGATTGATTGATTTTTAATCTCTTGCAAATTTGTTGTGTAAAATTACATTTTCTTTATCAAACTATGAGTTATTTTTCAATTTTATCCTTAAGTTTGTTTATTGTTAACCGTGTCTCTAAATTTTTAATTTATAAGAAATGTGTCATTCTTTCTGACTAAATTGACAAATTATTGCTTAAACATATAACTTGATGCAGACATCCAATATTAAAACAATTAGATGGAATATCCATAATATTAAAAGTAGCAAACTGTCTTGTAATGAATAATCAGATGTCTTTTCCTGATGATCTGATACAATATATTCCAATCCTGTTATGCACATTAAATATTTGTTTAAGAAAAGCTTTATTATGTCAAATACTTAAAAATTGTAAATTGCAACACAAAGCATATGGTTGACTAGCCAGGCAGGTATACCAATATTATCTTTTAAGAATTACATTTTTAAACGATATTACATGATGAAAGAAAAATGCATGGGCAGTCATTTTAGAGTTCATTATAAAAATAAAATAAAAATGGATATAGATAGCTCGTTTTGTTTGAAATCACTTATAATTAATTATTACCTTATTTTTCATTCAGGGTGAATGTAACTTTTTTTTAAACCAGGGTATATACATAACTGTTTCATTAAGGATACATGGTTTAGTCTTATATATATATATTAGTTGTCTAGCCATCTTCATTATGAATTTATGATCTATAATTCTATATTAACAATTTGATTCTTAAACAAATATTTTTCTCTTCAACATTTATCCAATCTCTAAAGTCTAAAGAGAAACACTGTATATACTTTTATATTTGATTTTTTTTCTTATCTAGTCCTTAAAAGATTAACACTATACATGCATTTAATCTATTTGAGTTTTAAATTTTATATACATTATTAGTCCCTATAAATTTTAACCTTATACACATAACACATGGGATTAGACGGCAACAGATAATTATCCGATCCAAATGGTTACTTGAATAGAAGAAAGTGTTTAAAGGATTAAATAAGATATTTCATTTTCATAAATTTAAATTAAAAAATAATTTTCAAAGATTAAAAAATGAGAGATTTTATATTTTTTTAAAAATCTTTTAAAAACTAAATTCATTTATTTACTCAAAATTAGTGTGGACACCAACGACGAAGAAAGTCAAACTAAAACAATAATGTAGAATAGTACAACTTGGTCGGGTACGTTCTTTTTCTTTTTCCATTAAATTGTAATTAAAAACCTCAAATAATTTCTAGTTGCCAATTAAAAAAAAGGATACGTAAGACTCTAATGAGAAATCATAATCTAAAGTCTAGCATTTTTTTTTGGGTAAGGTGAAGTCTACCATTTACTCACACGAATTAGAGAATAGATATAAGTATATAACAGTCAAGATAAATATATATATATATATATAAAAATAATAAAACAAGAAATTGTCAAAGCTAATTCATGGTCAATAATAGCCTATCTTTCTTTTTTTCTATGCTATATACAATTATACTTATACATACATGGTTTTTGCGTGGTTTTCTTCAAAAATAAACCGGGCGAAATTGCAATTTATTCACCTAACTAATTAATATTTGTAGATAATTCCTCAATTTAATTATCTATTTCATGAGTCATTGAAACAAAATTTTCACAATCAACTTTGAGCATTATTTGATAAAAAAGTTTTGATATGCCTAAAATTAATTTAATTGTTAAAAAAAGGAGGACTTTGATTTGTTATCTATGAAAAATAATTATGAGTATGTTTGGTAAAGAAATCAAACAGTAAAATCATGATATTTTAAGGTTCTAAAAAAACTTTACATTATATTTTATACATATCAAACACATTTTTTATTATTTTTTTTATCTCTCTCTTATTTTTTTTATTTTATGATACTTTGTGCATTTATTACCAAGAGAGTTAGTTACATAATGAATTGATTGAGATAAGTTCTGCCACACGAAGTTGAACAAAGATGATCGTGAAATAAGTGCTTAATTTCTGGAAAAAGCTTACGCTTAGCTTCTTAATTTTCTGTGTTAGGATAAGAATTACATTATACACATAAAGAATAAAGAATAATTAGTAAATAAGAACAAGATTAGAAGAGCTTGCTTGCGAATTCATCAATGGTGGATCCCTCTGTGCGAGAATAAGCCGATTTCTTAGCAAGATCTCTAAGTTGAGACAAACTCCTCCCTAATTTCAAAGCCAACTTCATCTCAAACAATTCCCCATTCTCTCTTCTCTCCACATCTTCCTCAATCGTCTCCTCCACCGAATCCTCCAACATCTCGAAGAATCCCGCGCAGTTCCTGTACATCTCCGCCACCATCCCCACCTGTCCGCCGTGCTCCACCCCATTCACCGCCGTCGACAGCGCCCCCGCCATCACCGGCACGATCGCCGACCACGACGACTCCGGGCTTATGAACACAGATCCAACCGCCGCGATTCCTGTAAGCAGAGGTCCCGCAATCGCTAAGCTCTTGTTCACTCTCAACGCCAAATTCCCCAATCTCTCGTAGTCTTCAACGTCCTTCCTCTTCACCACTTCCATCACTTCCTTCAATTCCGTCTCCAATCCTTCGCTCCATCCGTTCCTATTCTTCCTCGGGATTCTCGCTTCCTTCCGTCGCAGATTCGCTCCGCCGCGGATTCTTCTAGAAGGCCACCACGTCGCTGGCTCGAATCTCTCTGGAAATTTCTCCACCATCGCTCCTAGAAGCGGAAGCGGATAGGCCTTGTCGAGAGCCAGGACCTTCGCGATCACGTTCTTTACATCGTCGGCCGTCGGATTTCCGATCGCGAGCGTGGTCTCGATCTCCGCCTGGAGCTGCCGGAAGAGTCGCGTGGCGTTCCTCTGCTCCTCCGCGAGCTGCGACGGCTGGATCTTGTTCATGATGACCAGCATTCCGGTGGCCGCCGAGAACAGCAGCGCGGAGGAGAGCTTCAGAGCGAGGAGAGAAGCGGCGGAGCCGCCGAAGACCGCCGCGCCGGCGACGCCGGCCATGGTGGAGGCGGCGAGGGTGATCATGTTGATGGAGTTGAGGAGGAGAGTGTTCCAGTTGTTGCGCTGCTCGCCGATGTTGTGGTGCATCTCGATCCTGTCGGCGACGATCTCGAGGATGGCGTAGAGCTCGGATCGGATCAAATCACGATCGGCGGCGATGTTGGTTTGTGATGATGGAATCACAGTGTGATTGTGAGTGTGAGAGAGAGAGAAGCCATTGAGTTCTTGGAAGAGTTTCTTGCTTGGGAGTGAAGGATTGAGGTTGGGGAATTTGGGGACGTTAATGGCGGCGTTAACGTGGAAGAGTAGGGTTTTAGTTTTAGGGGAAGAAGAAAGAAGAGAAGAAGAAGTAATATGTATGGAAGCCATAATTAAAAGGATTGAATGAAGTGGGTGAGTGTGGAGTGTTGAATGATATATGGAGTTGAGGAGGGGATTGTGGGTTATATATAGACAGGAGAAGATGAATGAGAAAGAGAAGAAGAGGAAGAGTCAGATGAGAAGACTTTTGACTAGGAGGGCAAAATTGGAAGATTCTAGTGAGTATTGACTGGGTGTTATCATTGACTTGATAGCGTGTCTAAATTTTACTTACGTATTCATTTCAATTTTCATGGCTAGTATGGTTGTGAACTTGTGGTTTATGAAATTTATCTTAGAATCAAACTAATTCAACTACAAGTGTTAAATTAAAACAAATCTAATTTCATAGGTTAATCATTTTAATTCACTAATTAAAGAGTTCGATTTTTTGGTCATACTGTTTAAATTAATTATAATGATAATCATGAGTAATCCACGATTAACCAAATTAAAGGCTTAAGACATAATTTTAAAAAGGCTAAAGTATTATTTTGGTCATTAATGTTTGCATGAAGTTTAATGTTGGTCCTTAATGTTTCAAAAGTTTAATGTTTGTCCTCAACGTTTTTTTTTTGTCGATTTTGGTCCTCAAGCATAACACCGTTAACTTTTTGTCATTAAATGATGACGTAGCATGCTTATGTGGCACACCCTCTCTTCTACGTGTCACATTTTAGTGACGTGACATGACACATCAAACTGTCACGTCACCCCACAATGCCATATCATCATTCATCATCTTCTTTCCTTCATAAATTATATAACCAAACAATTATTTATTGATATCACATACACCCATTAGCAGGTGATTGTTTGAAACAGTAGGTACTTCAATTTTTTTTAAGTAAGGTCTTAGATTTGAATTTTGTGTATGAAAAAAATTTATATCGAGAGAACATTATTCCCGAACCTCAACTAACTCAAATAAAATTACTTTAAGAGAATATCTATGAAAAAAAAAAAAGCAGTGCCATGCATAAAATTGTCGGTGTATGACCAAAAAATAAAAGAAATTAGAAAGAGGTTGGTGGCAATATAATTGGGATATCCATCATCACTTCCTTCTAAAGCTGTCTCTCAGCTCCGACATATATATACTAGTAACTTCTTTTCCCAACAGTATGTATTTAAGTATATACAGGGTCTAATGATTAATTTAGAGAAAATTTTAAATGATAAATTAAAAAATATATATACTTGTTTTTAAGATGTAGAGAGTTCTTGAGTTTTGAGCGGAACACCGTCTCCCGAAACACCTCCCGACAATTGTAGCGTTGTTTTATGATGTTTTGGTGCATTCCATTTAGAGTTGTCTGGATAAAATCCTGCACTAGCAGCTGTGCCTGTAATTCATTGTGAATTTATTATTTGTTATTTTCTGGAAATTTCTCTACCTTTAATTTTTTTCAACCTTCACCATCATTATTGCTATGGTGATATAATGATTCATGAATGATGGTGAAGATGATGGAGAAAAGGCTTACTTAGGTGGTGTAATTTTTTTGTAATTCAATATTATTTTTAATATTTTTTCTATGAACATATTTTATTTTTTGTAATGTTATAAATTTATGTTTTCGTCTTTATTTTTTTATTCATTTTTATTCTTCATCACTTTTAATATAAGGGTAAAATAGTCATTTTAATAACTTTGATTTCATTTATATCGCAATCACATCACAATCACATTTCCTCGAATATTCTCATTTCTTTTCTTATTCTCATTGTCATTCTTTCAAATATTCATGGATCAAACCAACCCTTAAAAATTAACAGGAGGTTGCATGATAATGATCGAAAGGAAGATAAGGTACTTCATACGATAATATTAAATTTTTTTTATAAAATACAATAATATTAATTAGTTTAATTAAAAAATTGATAATTTATTATTATTTTAATCACTGATATATATATATATATATATATATATATATATATCCATAAAAAAATCACTAATATCAGGCCAAAAAAAATTCACTGATTATATATATATAAATATAATTTTATTTTAATTATTAAAATATCAAAATAATAATTTAAACACGATAAGAAAAAGTATCTTTTTAGAATAATTAAAATTTAGCTATTGAAATAAGTTTCTTTTAATAATTAAATTTTATGCGTCGAAATAAGTTGTTAAAAAAACTTAATGATAGAGTTTTGTACGGTAAATAAATGTCAATAATTGTTAATAACATTATTTGACAAAAAAATACTATTGATGAAAAAAGTATTATTTATAATTATTAACCATAAAAAATATTATTTTTTTTAACAATTAATTAAGTGGTGGTTAGAAATTTTTGAATGATTGAATTGAGATAAAACGTCTACCGTTGATACATGCGTGTTGCAGGGTTTAACATTATTTGAGAAATATTTTGGGAATTTTAATACTAGTTTTTGCATACAATTATGAATAGGTTAATTATAGGTCCCCTAAGCGCTTACTATTATTATATCATTCAGAAAATAAGTACTTTTTGCATAAAATTAATCATTTAATTTAAATATACTTCAAAGTTTGATGATGTCATTTTAAAAATAAATAAGATTTAGCATCAAATACTAACTACTAAGTATTCAGTACTACATTTATCAAAAAAAAAGAAAAGAAAAGTATTCGTCAGTACTATATCAACATATTTATATATATATATATGGCTTTAGAGTTTTTGGTGTCACACAAGCAAAGTGTAACAACAAAAAAATAACTTCCCCCTCAACTTTTCAATAAATAACCAACATCTTACAAAATAATTATATTTTATAATTAAAAAATACAAAAAAAATATGATTGGAGCATGTGGGAGAGAGAAAATAAGTATGATAGGTGGTTACTAATAAAATGGAGAAGTGCATAACTTCTCATTTTTTAATTTTTAATTTTTAAATTATGATAAAAATTCTATTTAAAAATTTTAAAATGATCAAATATTTAACTTTTAATGATTTTAAAATATAATAACTATTTTAAATTATATTTTTTAAAAAGTTAAGAATAAATTACATGTATGCACGTAGGTGCATGCGAAGTCTTTAATATATATATACTATATAGTATTATTGTTATGGCCGGGATTTTAAAAAATTTTAATTAAATTATTATTTTAGATTTTATAATGTATAAAATTGATATGAATATAATTAAGTTAGAGTTTTGTATAATATTGACTGAACTAATTAAGTGACTTCAAAAACGAACCAAATCAATAAATCAGATAAAATGTCCATTCTTTTTAATAACCGATCGATTATATTTTTTATTATTTCAAACTAAACCCAACATTTGAACATTGATCTTAAAATATATAGTTTAAAAATTCAAGGGCTGTGGTTGAGTGGAAGGGACTCATTTATCTTTAATTAAGTGTTAGGGGTTCGATTCTTGCCTTAGATATGGAACAACTTTAAATCTTTGGGCCAGCTGTCCCACCCTTCGAGATGCCTACAATTCAGCGAGGGGATTAGTCACTGTATTTGACGGTGGATACCCTGGGTCTAGAAAAAAAATATAGTTTAATTTTTAAAAAGAAAAAATTTTAGAGATTTTTTTTTTTGGTGAAGGGGGAGAGGGAACAAGGAAGCTAGCTAGCCCGTGCAAGCACTATAGCTACCCTTCCCCTCTATAGAATACGGTTGAGTTAATATTCAATGATATTAAAACTAAAAATCTAACCAAAAAATAAAATAAAATTCAAAGGTTAGTGTTAACTGTAAGACAATAATAAAATGTCAATTCAGAATCATATTCACATTAACTTTTGATAATACAAAGTCCATTCTGTTTTATCATATGTAACTCATTTAAGCAGAGAAATAATTAATTATGCATACCTTTAATTTAATTAGTCATATACCAATAAAATGCGTTCATGATTATTAGAGTAAACAAGAGTTTCCAACTTCAACCCTAATAGCTAATAGTGCATAATGATAAACTTCTTATTTTTTTTTTTTTGGAGTTTAGGGTATGTTTGGTAAAGAAACCAAACAGTAAAATCGTGATGTTTTACGATTCTCAAAAAACTTTTACATCATATTTTAATTTATATATACCAAACACACTTTTTATTCTAATTTTTCTCTCTCCTAATTTTTCTCTCCATCTCTCTCTTCACTTTTCTCTACAGTACTTTATTTTATTCTACAGTATTTTTTTTTACAGTACTTTACATCCGTGCATCTATACCAAGCGTGGGTAAACAAATTTCTGACTAACAAGCAGCTTTATTAGTGATGAGAAGAGTAATGACTAAACAAATTCAATCTTTGAAATAATAATGTAAAAATAATTAAATATATTTAACTAAATAATTAATTTTAATTTATCCTTCATTAAAATCACACTTTCATCAATGACACAAGATTTATGACATATCTTTGTCAATTCCTTAAATATCGTGAAGGGTTTTACTTGGTCTATGAAATCGCGTATATATTAATTAAATAATGTGTGGTTTGAATTTACAATATATAGAAAAATATAAAGGTCAAAGCTGCCATTTGTTGAAGTTTTGTCACAAAATGATCAAAGCAGTATTCCCAAGACAAAAGTTTCCTCCCAGATTGACATGTTTTATAATTTATATACATAAACACAAAATGACAATATAATTAATCAGCATATATCAGTATAAATATCACTGGTTATTGTTATATAATATTAACTAAAATGCAATGTTTTTATACATATAAATTAATGTTAGAAAATCTTAGTATATATATGTAAATTTAATTTAATCGCTATTGTTCATCTTTTAATTTCTCCTCTTAATTAACCTTATATATATACTTGTAATTTCTTTATGTCAAAAGATCTTAATATGTATATGTGTGGGTGGGGGTGTGAATTTGATCGATCCTACGTCCATTTGCACAAGCTAATCCAAACTTTCCAATCCCTGTTAATAGTTTGCTTTGTTTATATTATATATACATAATTTTTTATTTTTTTGCCTACCATGTCTTCGAGGTATTGTCCTAACTAATTCAAACTCAATTCGCGTGATGCTGTTGTCTCAGCATATTATTATTGTCAATCACTTTATGCACACACATGGAGGGATTGGGTCATTGGAGTATGGATTTTCATACACTACAAATATATATGTATATCTATATATATGATTTTAACATAAGTTATTAGCTACTTTAACATTAAAGGGTTTAATGTTAGTTCTATAATTAATATTAATTAGATATATATTATATTAAAAACATTTTAACATCAGTTATATATAACTATTAAATTAACAAATAATATTATCAATGAATAATGTTATTAATTAACAAATTATGTTAACTAACTGAGATGAAACTTAATTTTTGTTGTGATAATTCATAAAAGAAAATATATCAATATTAATGAGTTGGTATGCTTGATTTATAAAAATTCAAGAGACACACAAACAAATTTCGAAGGATTAGCATTAATTAATTAATTACTAATAATCTTTGAATAAGTAATTTATTTTTTGAATTGATCTTTTCAAAAAAAAAACAATTATAATTTAAATTTTTTGGCCAAAAAAAATTATAATTTAAATTTTGTAAACATAAAATTATTTTATTTAGTATTTACTAATTAAAATAGTACTCTTGTTAGGGTTTGGAATAAATCTTATATATGTACCTGTGTGTCTGTGTGTTTGGGGGAGAGGGGGTACCTGTTAACTAATGCTTATCAACGTGATTTTAATCCCTAAAATATACGTAGATTGCTTTTTTTAATCAAAGAGCCACATAAAGTATACCTTTTGGAGGAGATATTTTTTTAATTTATTTGAAAAAGATAATACTTATGGAACTAGATTAAGATCAAACTCTATCTTTAAAAGATGTTAAATTGAAAAGAGGATGGCCAAAAAAAAAAAAAGACGATGACGTTTTAAAAGTTGAGCCATTAATTTACACAAAAAAAATCATACATTAAACATGTGAAGATGTTGAGTAATACAGTAATATTGAACTTCAGTACATTCTTTTAATCAAGTATTCTTTAATTCATTCAATATAAATTTTTTATTAATATTAATAGTAGTAAACTTTTGTCCATCAAGTATATATCACTTTTTTTTTACAAGGTAATTATTAGTTTACAAATAGACAAGGACTTGAATGTGGTCTGTGAAATTGAACTACAGTCCTTTTAAAATATACGCTAATTAATATGTTTGACAAGTGTATCCGTCAAACTTTACATATTCAATTGAACAAATTGCAGTAGAAAATAAACTATAATTATATATATTACTTGCACCTTGAAAAGTCAAATGTCTAGCTATATCTAATTAGAAAGAAAAATTAAAGGGTGTGGACGTAAGACTGTAAAGAGTATAATATAAACACAAGAAATTTTGTATGCAAAAATGACAGGAAAATCAAGTCCAGTAATTACTATATCCATATATTTGAAGAAATATACATGTTCATGCTCTTACTCTATATCCAATTAAGCTTATCCTCCTATGTCACATGACTATACATAAATAAAGAATGAAAGAACAAGTTTGTATTATATTAATTCTTAAAAGAATCCAATTAATTAAATGAACGAATTAATTAATTAATTAAAGTTTCTGTTCTAATTTAGAAGAGCTTGCTCCCGAATTCATCAACTTCAATTCCTTCCCTCCGACAAGACTCCGATTTGGACGCAAGTTGTCTCAACTGAGAGACGCTTCTTCCCAAACGTAAAGCCATTTTCAATTCAACGATCTCTCTTTTCTCTTCTTCAATCCAATTCTCCAACATCACGAAGAATCCTCCACAGTTCCTGTACATTTCTAGAACCATCCCCACTTGCCCTCCATGCTCAACTGTATTAACCGCCGCAGCCAATGAGCCTGCGACAAGTGGCACTATGTCCACCAATGATCCCTTCCCCACAAATGCAGATCCCACGGCTGCAATTCCAGTTAACAAAGGCCCAGACATGGCCAAAATCTTGTTCAACTTCAGAGCCAAGTTTCCGAGTCTGTGGTAGTCTTCTATGTCTTTTGTCTTCACTACTTCAATCACTTCCCTCAACTCCTTCTCCAGCTCTTCACTCCATCCATTCTTATAATCGCTTTCCTCCATCGTCTTCTTTCCGATGTGGGATTTGTTTTTCCTCTGAGGCCACCACACCGCAGGCTCGAATTTCGAAGGGAATTTTTCAAGCATTGCTCCTCCTAACAGAGGAAGTGGGAAGGCTCTGTCCAAAGCTAAAACCTTTTCCATCGCATCATTCACATCTTCCTCTTTGGCTTCTCCAATAGCCATTATAGTCTCAATTTCGGTTCGAAGCTGTTTCAACAATCTCGTAGCGTTTCTCTGCTCTTCAGCCAGTTGAGAAGGTTGGATTTTGTTCATGATGAGTGAAATCCCTGTGGCGGCAGAGAACAACAGAGTGGAGGATAACTTCAGGGCAATGACACCGGCGCCGCCGGTGGCGGCGGCGATGGCGGCCATGGTGGTGGCGGCGAGGGTGATCATGTTGGTGGAGTTGAGTAGGAGGGTGTTCCAATTGTCACGTTGGTGGGCGATGTTGTTGTGCATTTCAATTCTATCAGAGATAGCCTCTAAGATTGCATAGAGTTGAATGGTGGGCTTAGAATGGGAATTTATGGATTTGAATGGATCATCATCAAGTATTACATTATGGTGTAATGGTGGGATTGTGTGTGTGAATTTAGTCAAATCCTGAATTTGAAGCTTTTGGGAATTGGAAGAGGGTATTTTGGGGAGTGAAGAGAGATTAAGAGAAGGGAAGTTTTTTGGGAGGTGGATAGCTGCATTAATGGCCTTTTTAGCAGAGGAGGGAGAAGAAGAAGAAGAAGAAAGAGGAAGAATAATACTAAGCGTTTGTAAGGAAGCCATGAGAGAGAGGTGGTTTGGGAAGAAGGAGAATGAAAAGGAAAGTTGGGAATGTGTGGTTGAAGGTGAATGAGAAGAGTAATAGTGTATTTATAATAACAATGGAAGAATAGAAAATTCAGAATTGACTTGGTCGGTTCAAAATTTGGAGGCAAATTATATATATATATTATTATATATATGGAATGGCTTAGTTAAGATGGTACATACGAAGCAGTAAAACAAAATAGGTGAACTACGCCAGAGTGAAGAATGCGATGCACCTATTTTTCTTACGTCAACTTTTTTCTAATAATACCTTATGTCACATTGATAATAAGGTGTCATTAATTTCCTAATTATCGATCGTTTCATGCATATGTTCTATTTTAGAGAGATTAGAATAGAGTATTATGATATTATCCGGTAAAAGAATGGGTCCTATTAATGAATTTGGTAATATTTGAGATATTAATCACTTGAAATGTTTTAGTTGATATGGTGATTCGAAATTTTAAAAAACAAATTGTAATGATTTCAAGTCAAATGGTAAAACAGGGGAAAAAACTCTATTCAGTTTTCATAATATATCAAGTTCCTTCACTTTTCTGTTAGCTAGGCATAACCGTCAATTTAATACTTCATCCATAGATTGTATTTGACTTGCATTAATAATATTTTAAATTATTAGTGCGAGATTATTATTATTTTTATTTGTCGTAGAATGTAATTGAAAGGAAAATAAATCAAATTGAGGAATGTAATTAGAGGTGATGTGTGTTTGGGGATTCCGTAATTAAAGTCTTTCAAAACCCATCTATGTGTCTTTAGGTTATATGAAATAACTCAAAATTTCGAGTCAATTATTCAATTTATCAAGATATCTTTATAAATCAATAAAAAAATTAATCATTTAGTCATCATATTCGATGATAAATATTGAGAGTGGATCCTCTAAAGTAATTCTCTATATTTTTTGGTGGAGTTATGAGAGAGATAGAGAGAAAAAAATCAAGAAAGAAAATATTTTTCTTCTCTCTATCTCTCTCATAACTCCACCAAAAAATATAGATAATTACTTTAGAGGATCCTATCTCATAAATATCCTAGCATCGACACAAAAACCATCCATGAGTTGAAGTTGAATGTTGACAATTATATACGTGGAAACCAAGGATTAATTAATTGCTTGTAAGGACTAAGGTCAATCAATTCAACCCCAATAGTTTTCCACCACTTATATATTTCCCTATATTATGCTTCAATAACAGAATTTTCTCAGTCAAGTTCTAACCGTTTTAAGACATCTTTTAATTCATTTCAAAATATTTTAAAAGATAAAATCAGTATAAATTAATTTACTACCTACTACTTGTACATTTTGCTGCTATTTGCAAAGGCCTTACCATTGATATGAGTTTGGGAATTTAGAAAGCTCATATGAAATTTGACTCTAAAAAGGTAATAGAGATCAACTGATACCACTTTTGTAGAAGACATTAGAAACCTTGATTTCTCTATTTCTCAGAGAGGCAAATTTCTGTGTTAACACTTTTGTTAAGATGAACACCTAAAGCTTAATAAAGATTACAATTTGGGAGACTACTCCAGCTGATCTGCATCTTTACCTTTTTGTTGATCACTTGAGAACGACCTTTTTAAAGTCACCTTAACTGTATGTGTTGTTTCTCTCCGACACAAAAAAATAATATTCAAATCCAAATAAAGACTTTTATATTTATTTCCAAAATAATATTTCAAAAAGAAATGTGAGAGCCACAAAAAGTTTTGTATTTGCCATATATTTTCAAAAAGAACGAAAATTTTGATAAATAGTGAGCTATATATTCAACTTCATAATTGTATATTCAAACAAATTATTTCATAATTTTAACTTTTTTTATTACATAAAATATATTGTAGATTAATGATTTAAAATAAAATTTATTATATCATATATAATGAAATATGTTATATATATGAGAAGTTGAAGATCAAGAGAGAAATAAAGATAATTCAAAGTTAGAAAAGAAGTTTAACAACTTTTCATTATTCATATATTTCATAAATTCTTTTAAAAAAAAGTAGCGTGTATTTTAGTGCATGCAAGCAAAACTTCTAGTATTATATATGTATATAGTTTTTACAGAATTTAACGTTTTTAATTATTTTTTAAGAATTAAATACTTGTATTTATTTACATATATTTTAGTGTTTCTTTCTTGTGTCATAATTTATATTTACATTTTTCACAAATTAAAGAGAGAGAATGGAGAGATTGTTGAATTGAAAATGGCTTTATACGTTTGTTTGGGAAGAAGTCGAAGCGTCTCTCAGTTGAGACAACTTGATGAATTTGGGAGCAAGCTCTTCTAATTAAACTTTAAAGGCTAAAATGTACATACACCCCATGAGTTTTGGGGCAGGGGCACATACACCCCCTGAGTTTTAAAATATTGCACATAGACCCCCTGAGTTTTCACTTTGGGGCAGAGACACCCCTTCTGTTAGGGTTCCGTGAAAATTATGGGTTAAGTGCCACGTCAACAAACATGTGTGAGGGGTGTCTTTGTCCCAAAGTGAAAACTCAGGGGGTGTATGTGCCCCTAAAGTGAAAACTTAGGGGGTGTATGTGCCCCTAAAGTGAAAACTCATGGGGTGTATGTGCCCTCACACATGTTTGCTGACGTGGCACTTATCCCCTAATTTTCACGGAACCCTAACAGAAGGGGTGTCTCTGTCCCAAAGTAAAAACTCAGGGGGTCTATGTACAACATTTTAAAACTCCGAGGGTATATGTGCCCCTGCCCCAAAACTAAGAGGATATATGTGCATTTTAGCCAACTTTAATTCATAATTCTTTGATTTCATTTCTTTCTTTTTTTTTTCTTTAAACTATACACAAACTTGTAATTCTTTCCTTCTTTATGTATTGTAAACTCATCTGTGAATCACAGACTGTGATCTGACATAGAAAGAGATCGTTAGATATATAGACCAAAATATCTATCACATAAAAATTTAGTACTATTCACCAATATTAATAGAAATCTATCTTAAAAGTAATTAATATTGAAATAGAATATTATAATTTGTAGTATTTCACTATTTCATATAGGAAAGTCAACTGAAATTGCTGTCAATGAGATTATATTAGTTGTCGTTAAACATGATTTATTTAATTATTCAGTTAAACTGAAGCCCAATAATTGAAACCAGAAAAATGCTTGGACAAATTAAATGATGTTATAATTCTAACGATTTACTTATCTTAAAAAGGTATTTTTTTATGTTATTAAATATACTTAAAATAGTTTTATTCTTGATGTAGGCTTAAGAATTAGTACATACATTGTACAGTGAATTTAAAAACATTTGTGGAATTTTGTTCGCTCTTCTATAGATAGTTCAACTTAAGAAGTTAAATTTTGTATTTATCTCTCATTTATCTTATTTTTACTTTATCAAAAAGTTCAAAGAAAAAAAAAAGAAAGAAATTGAGAAAAATAGTCAACGTAGCTTTTCATATTCTTCCTACCCATTAATTTATTTGCAGAGCTATAACTATGCTATGCAGGACTTTATCAATTACCATTCTTTTAATTTCTTAGAAATATTATCAATGTCGAATTCCAAAACAAAAAGATATCACAATGTATGTGCCATTATATAATGAATTTTTTGTACTGTTAATTTTTTTTATTTTTTAGTCTTTCCTTATATGTCACATTAGGATCAGCGTGAATCCTCTACGATCATGCTGGGGTGCAGTTTATCACAGCACAATTGTAGAAGATATGAACTCACATTAGGATCATTTTAGAAGCACTAAGAGCAGCCTGCAAACATAGTTCAACGTGGAAATCAAAGCCCATTCTCCACTCATCAACTCAGCAGAGATAAAATTTCATCGTCCCAGCATCGTTTAACTCAGAGAGAAAAGCAGTTAGGAAAAGAGCAAGAAAAAAAAGGGAAAGGAATTAAAGAGCATAAAAGTGATAAAACAACACAGGAAGAGGAGGGATGGGTAATGTTATAGCTAGCAAGATCGTAAGTAAGATCCTACGATCTTGCAAGTTTTTTAAAAAATTGATTTCTTTCTATAAGCTATATCAAATTCAACATTTTGGATATTGAAATCTGTGACAAAATTATGTATTTTTGTGGTTGTGTAGGAATGTCAAAATGAACAAGCTTTTTTAGGCTTAATGTTAGATGGGTTGAGTTAGGTTTAACCCATCTTCTTATGTGAATCTAAAATGTTGGCCTAGTTCAATTTTTTTTCAATATTTCATTTAATTTTTTAAAAATATAATTTATTTGATTTGATTAAACATTAACATATTAAAAAAATATATGAATAATTGATTTACAAAAATAGTATTTAAAAATTTAGTAAGTATAGTTTATTTTACCAATTAACATATTATGAATAAAAATTATAAATTAACTTATAAAAATATTATTTATTTTACATATTATTAATTAATATTACATATCGACATAAAATTATAATATTTTATATAAATAAAAAATTTTAAAAAAATAAAAAATAATTAAAAAGACAAAAGGCTCATTAGGCCAAGATTGGGCCAACCCGACCCTTACAAACCCACTATTGACAATAGGCCTAAATGGATTAGGATTAAAAATTTTTACTTAAATTTTGGCATAGCCATTTCTATTATAAGAGTCGGGCCTATTTGCTAAGCCCTAATGAAAAGTTTAAAAGGGGGTAAGTACCAGTATGACGGTATTTATTAAGGTCAGAGAAGACCTCCCATCAGTCATAAGATTCAAATTCTTATTCTTATGAGATAAAAATTCGAATCTTAACCAATTGTACCACTCATCATTGACAATTTTGACGACCTTAATTTTGTGTTTTTCTTGAGGGTACAAAATTTTTTTTGCCACAAGCCAATAACGAGCAATTTTGCCTCTCTGCATGTCACAACAATTTCATTATCCCTTGTATCTAATATATTTTTTGTTCTGTCTTCGCCGGGTTGGTTCAACCACCTATTATTTTTTTATTTATCTTAGACTTGGTTAATATATAATTATATATTTTATTTTGATAGTTTATTTCATTATTTCCATCAAAAAAGTTTATTTCATTATTTAATTTGAGTCATATCGGTATCAATTGATTGACAATTACATTAATAAATAATTTTTTATTTGAAAATTTGTATTATTATATAAGTTATTTTCTTAATCATAAGCTAGTGGTAATATACTAATATCTCATATCACAATCCTCAATTTCATCTTTGACTAGTAAATTCATCTTGTAAGAGCACAAATGGTCAAGGATTCAGAAGAAAGCTTTCGTCTCACTCATGGGCGAGGGTTCGAATCCCCCTTGAAGCCATCCAAAATTCCGTTTTGGTGGGCATCCCTCTCCAGGAAGATTCCTTAGCACCCAAGGGCTAATTGAGTAGCTGCGACCGGGTAAAATTTCTTGCGGTTTAGGCTTGTGTAGTAAACCTTTGGGTTGTGAGAGTGCCTTCCCTTACTACCATTTTCTTACAAAAAAAGAAGAAGTAAATTCATCTTTAATTAGAACAAATAATTATGATTTATACTTAATTCATATTTGATTAGTTGTTTTAATTTTTCTCAAACTCAAATATCATAATCCATAAGATAAAAAGAAGTAGAACAAAAACCACCGTAAAATTAAATTAACAAATGAAAAAATTAAGATAAAAAGAAGTAGAATAGACTAGTAGTGATAATGATAGTAGATTTATTTAAATAAAAAACATATTTTATAATTCCATTCCTAGTTGGACAAGGAAAAAACCTGGCATATATATATATATATATATACATCCACATGTATTTTGTTTTAGTTAAAATTTCAAGTATTTTTGAAAGTAATATATAATCTGGTTTTGATTCTTAGAATTTTGTATGAAGCTGATAATAAAATGAAGAGGAAAAGGTGTCGAAAAAGAAATATTGAGGAAAGAGCAAGAAGAGAAAGTGAAGGAAAAGTGTGATGACAAGAAAGATGCATATGAGATATAGAAAACAATCAAGAAAGTTCAAAGAGGGTAAAGCATGTTCTTGCTATGAAGGCTCGATTTATAGCGACTACCTGAAAAGCAAAAAGAATGTGTTAAGTGACAATAAATGATGAAAATCCATGATAAAGAAAACCAAAAAGATGAGAAGGAACAAGATTTTACCAACTTCTTATATTCATGACAACAAATAGAAGAGTTAATGTTTTGTAATGATCAAAATTAATTTTGCAAATTTGATAAATTAAAGGAATTAATTAATGTCTCTTTAGCCTTAGGATGTGTTCGTATAGGGTAATTAAAGGACTGAAAGTAACATTTAGAAGTATTTTAATAATTATTTTTTAAAAATTCTTTATTTAAATTAAAAGATATTTTTAAATTAATTGATATTTTTAGTTCATTTCTAATGATAAAAGGATTTATTACACATATATATACTTAAAAATTAATCCTCAAATTTAGCAATCTTTAAAAATTATCCACAAATATATTGTAGGGTTAAACAATCAAGTATCAATCCTATAATTGTCATAATAAAGACGATTACCACAAAACGGTAGAGCTTGAATCAATTGTGCAATATTTTTCAGATAATTGACATCATTGATGGTAATTATAAGGTTGACTATTTGATCTTATAAACGCCGTCAATGATGACAATTACCTGAAATCATTGATGGCAAGTTTCTAGCGCTACAGTAAAAATGATATATATATTTGTGAATAATTTTTTAATGTTACTGAATTTGAGGATTAATTTTTTTTAGAGTATAAATGTGTAAGAAAACTAATAATAAAATAGAAGATAATGATATAGAGCTATCAATATCAAGAGTTCAAACTCATCATCTGTCAGCCGTTGGATCAATTTGAAGATTGCGCTACAATACTTTTTCTTTTTAAAATATAAAATAACATAAATCTTAAAATAAATTTAATAACTTATAACTAATAAACTTGACTTCGCAATAAGTTGAAATACTCCCCCAAAATAGAAATTGCAAGATCTCATTTGCACGTTTTTCATAGTCCTCTTTACTAAAGTAAGTGAAAGTGACCCATGGGCCTCACCAACTAGTAAGAGACAGTCCTACTCTAATTATAAGACTCTCATCATTTCCATTTTCATGACATATTTGATATTATAAGACACTAATGGATGTTCTATGTTGTAATTTGTGATTTAGTTGTAATTGTTTTAGACCAATTACAGTGTGCCAAATATTATATTTCACATGTATTATAAATTTAATTACAATATTTTTATGTTTTATCTCTTAAGGTTTATAAATTATAATAATTATATATTTAATATTTTTATTTAACTCTTCAAATTTATTATAGTTATATATATATATATATATATATACGGAATTATTCCCTAAGCATATACTTTAAGACGGCGTTATAATTAGAGAACAAAAATCATAAATCAGAATTAAATCCAACAATCTTTTTAATGTCAATAAATTAAATAAATGCAATGTCGATATTTCCAATTTAACCAAGTTGCTTGGCCTGAGCTTATTTTGGAGATATTTTCTGACAGACACAGGGAAATGACATATATATATATATACATACGGAAGAGACGCAAGCAATAGATTCAGTGTATCTCTCTCACACTGAAGTGAACTTCCAGTCATAGCGTTGAATTAAGATGGGATCCATAGCTAAGAAGGGACTCAGCAACTACGTCAAGCAGCTTCAGCAACACCCTCTCAGAACCAAGGTTTAATTTCACTCTTCTTCTTTTCCTTCGATTTCCGTTTGCCCCTCTGGTTTGGTCTCCGAGAAAGTTCCTACCTTCAATTTTGTGGGTTTTCTTGCATTTATGTCATTTTTTTCCCTTTTGGGGTTAAACCAGGTCATCACAGCGGGGGTGTTGTCGGCGATCAGCGATGTTGTGTCTCAGAAGCTTACGGGCATACAGAAAATTCAATTGAAACGGCTTCTTCTCAAAGTGGTAAGCTTATGAATTTTCGAGAACTCATGTGTAGGAGAAGTATGAGATTTAGACTATTTGCAAGTGGTAAAGGAGTGGGTTAGAAGGTAAATTAATGATGAAGAATGGGCCGTATAACTGACCTGACCATAAGCTGTTCGTAATAATGCCGCAGTGAGTATGTATGAGATATTTTGTATACTTCTTGGGGAAAATTTTGTGCAATTTGTAGCCCCAATATCAATGAAGTGCCGTAGCAAATAAGTATGACAAATCAAATGTCTCAAATTTATCCTATCAAGTAAATCCCAAATTACATAGTCCTGCTCCTTTATTGGGAGGCATTTATCAATTGTGATGTGCCTATCTTGGAACTGGAATGGCTTTATCTAATTCTTAAACTTAGAGGGTAAAAGAAGATATAGCTGCCAATTCTTTTCTGTTTTCCTAAATAGCTAAATTTTAACAACTTCCTTGTTGGCCTTTGGGTAGCCTGTGCTTTACTGTTATTATGTGTGAATCTCAAATCACATGAATCGTTTATTGCATGCAGATTTTTGGAGCTGCTTATCTTGGACCATTTGGGCATTTCTTTCATATAGTACTTGATAAAATTTTCAAAGGGAAGAAAGATTCAAAAACTGTAGCCAAGAAGGTAAAGTTGTCATACCTTATGTTTTTCTTTTTTCGGACAAACCCTGAAATTATGGCTTGCAGCTTTGTAATTGAATCACCTCTATCCTTTTCTTACACATCTGTCTCATGTGAGATTAACAAAATAAAAACTTGTTAAAGTGTATTATCTTGTTTTAGAGCATTGTTAATTAAATGTTAAATAAGATGTGGACATGTGGTATATAGCTTTCATTAATTGCAATAATTAAAGCCTGAATAATCATTGATCGGCCAACTTAACTAAGAGACAAAAAGATAGTAAATGGCATTTCCGTTTGGAATAACTTCTATTGCTTTATATTCTGTTATTACACAGGTTTTAATTGAACAGTTGACGTCTTCTCCTTTGAACAACCTGCTTTTCCTGATTTACTACGGTTTAGTTGTGGAAGGTTAGTCCATTTTCAACGTGTAACATCTGTTTTTACATGGTAGACACATGGATACACAGAGGCATGTGGATGATGAGGTAAAAAAAAATTAATTACCTCAAAAGGGTCAAAATTGGGTACCCAGTGCTGTGATTTTCTTGGTCAACTTGTGAACACATTATTCATTCAGAAAAGGAAAAACTGAAGGTTCAAGTTGAAATTAAACCGTCCTGAAAAGGGCATGCCAACTAATTATTGTTCTAATAAAAATATGAAACGCAGGGCGTCCATGGGCGCATGTGAAAGCTAAAGTTAGGAAGGATTATCCACCAGTGCAGTACACAGCTTGGACGGTAGTGTTCTGTTCCCATATAACATCAACATTTTCCTTAGAAGACATAGAGAAATTCTTAGGTAGACATAGCCACTCCAAGAAATACTTAGATACATATATTGCAAGGGCCAGTTGTACAGTGAACTAATAAAAATTCACTAAATGGGTGTTTCGAAATGGTGTGTTCTACTGGTACTGTGGCACACCTACTTGAATGAGCTTTTATTGTTGTCTAGCACTGGCCGGTGGTGCGATATATGTTTATAAGTAGTTCTGAGCTAATCATGAATACACATGTAAACATATTGAAAAATGAAAATTGTGTTTGATATATTTCTTTGTTTATTCATGATTGATGTGGTCTATAAATTTTTTGGTAGACGGGTTCACCTAAAAAATTCTCAAAAGAATTACTGTTTTTATTTGTTTGCCTAAATTTTGAATCCCTCGTATGAATTGAATTGAATTGCAGTTCTGGCCGGTTGTGGGGTGGATAAATCACAAATTCATGCCTCTCCATTTCCGTGTAGTTTTCCACAGCTTAGTTGCATTTTGCTGGTACATTGTTATCTTTGCCTTTCCATGACATCTTCTTCTTCATCATTCTCTTTGGCAAACAATGGCAGATTGAGATTATTCTTGTGTGTGTATGTTATTTCAGGGGAATATTCTTAAATTTGAGAGCACGATCTTTGGCTTTGACCAAAGCCTGAAGCAAATATAGACTATTGTTGTGAGTTGGCAATCTTCCAATATGTATACTAGGAGAAATGTTAAACTGTTCAGGAATCTGAATTGTCTGCTTCAATTTAGATTTACTGAAGTTTAATTCTAGTCAATATCTATTTATGTAACCATGATTTTTAATTATTTCCTCGCAAAATATCAGCTTGGGAATTTTATTTTGTGTGTAAAACATGAATGTTAATAGAAGAACACAATTTGAGGAGCATAATAATTCCCTTTTTGAGAAGATGAATGAACTGGCATATGCTCTGTGTCATGTCACGTGACACAGCATGTGGTTAGATTTCTGTAACTGTAATCATAAGAATTGAGAAATATGTATTAGCGTCAAAATCTGTTCGTTGGCTACTTTAAAAAAAACCTGAAAAACATAAACGTCCAAACACACAAGTTTCTTTCTTTCTTTATTTCTTTATTTTTGGTCAAAATACAAAAAGATCTCATGTTCAACCTGGAAATATGGTTGAGGTGTGAACTATGGATAATTCATAATTCTCTGGCACTTGTAAAAACAAAATTCCTTATAATGTGGAGGAATTTATAATTTTATATGCCTGGAGAATTGGTCAGAAAAAAGTAACCACCTGTAGAACACTAATTATGTTTACACTTTACACCCTATGAAAAATTGAAAATTTATACACTCTAGTGTCTCACTTAACCCACGTGAATAACTCAATAAATGGATAAATAACTTGAATTATACGTCCCTATTAAACTCTGTCAAAAGTCTTAATAAATTCTATCCATTGCCAAGCCAATTAGTCATAAACTATATGAATTATTGAGTAGAGACAGATAAGACTAAAATAATATGGGTTGGTGCATGGCTATAAAAAAGGCTGGACAAAACTTTATTAATTATTTTCTAGAAAGTCTAATTTAAATAAATTATTTATTAGTTCTGGTTGGTTTATGGGTTTACTCGTTATGGCTGTTGAAAGTCAGAATAGGGAGGAGAACTCGGAGGAGTAAAAGTAGACAAAAGTGAAAGGACAAAAAATTTGTATGCTCCAAACAAAAAACAATAAGTCAACCTTTCCTCTGTCTCTTATTTTTGCTTCTATATGTATATTTCAACAAAACCTACATTCCCATACACCTACTAAACCCTCTTTGTGTTAATGCACTTTATAAAGCACCACAAAAGTTACAAGATCCTCAAATTAATCATCACACACCAACGTTGTTATTATAGAACATGGCTAAGCTTCTTTTTTCAAATACATCAGTTTCTTCTTCTTCTTCCGTTTCTTTCTCCTACCAAAGGACTAGAACATTTGCTTCCACAATCAATGAACCGAAGATCCAGTTTTTTCCAAGGCTTCCTGATCTTAATAAAGGTTTGGTGGCAAAATTGAATCTTAGTAATAACTTCACCCCATCTACTACCATAGCCCCAAATCATATAAAAGATGATCCTTTTTGCTCTACCTTAAACGACAGCAGCAAGAAGAGTGTTCTTCAAACTAGTACTATGGAGGTTGCTAAGCTTCATTTGATTCTGGAGATTGTATCAGACAGAGTGGAGATGCATAGCAACATTGGATCACAACGTGACAATTGGAATCACCTTCTTCTGTCATCTGTTAATATGATGACTCTCTCTGCTGCAACCATGGCTGGTTTTGCAGCCGTTAGTGGAACCAAAGGTTCACTCTTGGCTCTGAAGCTGTCTTCCACAGTTCTTTACATTGCAGCCACAGGGATCCTTGTGGTGATGAACAAGATCCAGCCATCTCAACTTGCAGAAGAACAAAGACAAGCAGCTAGATTGTTCAAGCAGCTTCAGAGGAATCTCAGAACAAGGCTTTCTCTTGGGGATGATTATCCTACTGAGGAAGATGTGAATGAAGCAATGGAGAAAGTTCTGGCATTAGATAAGGCATACCCACTTCCTCTATTAGGCTCAATGCTTGAGAAATTCCCAAAGAAAGTTGAACCAGCAAGGTGGTGGCCTCCATTGAAGCTGCAAAGACATGGGAAATTACTGAAAGGAAATAATAATGGGTGGGATGGAAAATTGGAAGAGGAAATGAAAGAGATTGTGAGGGTTCTAAAGAGGAAGGAGATGGGAGATTATGTGGGTATGAGTGAGAAAGTTTTGAACTTTAATAAGGTATTAGCAGTTTCTGGTCCATTACTCACAGGAATTGCAGCTTTAGGTTCTGCCTTTGTGGGTGGGAGTTTGAGTTGGCCTGTGATGGTAGGAGTCATAGGAGGAGCTTTGGCTAGTGTTGTGAACACAATAGAACATGGAGGGCAAATGGGGATGGTGTTTGAGATGTATAGGGGAGATTCTGGGTTCTTGAAGCTCATGGAAGAGAGCATAGAGATGAACATAAAGGAAGAAGAAGTAGATAGAAGAGAAAATGGGGAATTGCTAGAAATCAAAGTGGCTTTACAGTTAGGTATGAGTGTTTCAAAACTTAGGGAACTTGCTTCATCATCATCATCTTCAGAAGATAAAGAGAAGGCATGTGATGATTGAAGAGTTTGCAAGCAAGATATTCTAGGATGATCCATTAGTGTTGTTATATGATCATTTGTATTGATTTGTATATAAAGTTAATTTCTTGGATTTATTACTTTAACTTTGATCCTAATGTTCATTTTTTGATGCACAGTTTAGCGAAGGTTTGAAATTTATTTTGGAGTAAATTACAATTTTGGTTTTTTTAGTACTTGTTTTAATTTAGTTTTTAAATCACAAAAATATTAAATTTACTTCTTAAAAAATACATCGCTTCACAATTTTGTTTAGGATTTAGGATTTAGAGACTAAATTTAGACTGATGAAATCTTTCATGAAAAAATTTTGACATTTTTAAAATTCAAGAATTAAATTGAGACAAAATAAAATCTTTTAATGACTAAATATGATATTTTTATGGTTTAGGGACTAAATTAAAATAAGTAAAATCTTTTAGGAACTAAAACAGTAATTTCCTCCAAAATTTTATGTTAACTACATAAGGCTTGAGGTCATGTTTTACAAATAATTGAGGAAAATATAAAATAGTGCAAACCAACAAAACCCATGTCATCATCAATTCCGGTATAATTTTTTTTTTAAAATTTTGTATAAAAGAATTTTAAAATTCAACTGACCATCATGTTTATTTTCTTTAACTTTTTTTCCATTGTATATATATATATGAGTTGAATTTGATATTTCCCTCCAAGTTGGATGACGAGAATAAAAAAGTCTCCTCAACATATTTTTTGTTTAATTTATTTTAATATAAATTTCAGGTTCCACAAGTACCATATGCTTAATAGAATATATGTTTTCCGTTACAAGATGAGTTGCTATAAACACCAAGAAAATAATTGTCGGTATTTATTTATTTCAAATAAGAAAAATCTTAGTATGCAGTTTTTATTTATATTTTGGTTTTCTCGTGGAAGAAGGTACAAAAGCCATGCATGGTATGATAGTATGTATGATGTGTCCCTTTTTTTTAATGTATATTTTGTTTGCTATTACCACCCAAAATAGAATATTTAAGAGGTGAATTTTAAAGTAAGAAACCTTTTTGGACTCTTTTTAGACCAAATTTAATGAGATGGACTAATGGGGTCTTGTTCACACAAGGGAACTTAAAAGAATTATAGATGATCTTTGTTTGGGTTTTCTTTTTCTAAAAAGAAAGTAATCAATTATAAAGTATTACAATGTTAGAGCACATATATATATTACACTTTATTTGAATCTCAATATTAATTGAAAAGGTCCAATATGCAATCCTGAACTGAAATTCCAAATTAAAAATAGAAATAATTAAGAAACAACATTACAATTAATAATTATTAAATAACTTTATAGAACTACTAAAGGAGATCATTTTATGATCATCATGCATGTGAGGACACCATGTTGTGCCCACCAACTCCAATAATCAATGTTGATGAGAGCAACATTTATCAACATGAAAGCAAATCTGCTTTATTTTAAATTAATAACTACTTTTCTTTTCTTTTCTTTTCTTTTTTTTGAAAAAAATGATATTAAGACAGAGCCTAACACCCCAATATTACCGGTCAAAATTACACCAGTGATATATTTGGGTCATCAATAAAGACTCAATTCAAAAGACTATTTTCATAAATCTAATTCAACAGTTAATACTATTTTTCTTTTGTAAGATACTATTTTTTTCAAAATGTAATTATTATTTTTGGCTTAAAAAGGTAATTAATATTATACATATATAGAGAACATAAAAAATAAAATGATACAAGAATCATAGTACTTACAAAATAATTGAATTTTGCAAATATAAATTTAAGACTCTTACACTAAATAGGACATGAGCAAAATTCATTTTGCCATCAATTTGAAAGTGCTAATATCTTTAATTTACTCAAAATTTGATATTTTATTTTCTAAATTATTTTCATACTTTGTAATATATATATATATATATATATATATATATATATATATATATATATATAATATAAGTAATTGATTAATACGAGCGAATGATCTTCTTTGTCCCAGAGTTATTCCTCATTTTATCTTCTTTCATTCAAAAGTATAAAAGTTTAATTGAAGGGGATCTCTTAAAATTAAGAATTGATTTTATATAATTCTTCATAGGTAGCTCCTTTAAATATATTATCCTTTTTATTAAAACTGTAAAATATATAGATTGAAACTCACTTCTAATGAATCAAGTTACTTACCAAAATTTCAGGATTTAGGACACCAAACTGCACAACACTCCAAAACACAACGCAACAGTATAGGTAGAATAAAATAATTAGATTTGATTATGGTCTTTACTGGCTTTCAAAAATTATTGCAAATCTATAAAACATTTATTACTACTATTATTATTATTTTCTGTTTTACACAGAATCAACCTGCAAAGTATATATTCATAAAATCACAATATTCTCAAACAAACCCAATTAATTACTGCTCTACTTATTTTTAAACTTAATTAAAATTTTCCCAAACCCAGCTGTAATTGAATTTGATTACAGCTAGTTCTATATATACATATACCAAATAACCTATCAACAAAAAGTTTAGCTTATGCAACAAAGCTTCAAAAGTTAAGATAATTTTAAGATAATTTTCTTCAAAATTATTACCATACACAGGATAGAGATAAAAGCCCTATATTATTATTGAATTCCTTTAGCATCATGCCCATTTTTAGAAAAAAGAGAAAAACAAAATATTGATCTAAGTAACATCCTGCTTCTAATGCAACTTGTTTCTAGCCCTTTTATTGCCATACATTTCCTACTTGAATCCACCTTTGCTTCTTCTTTTGATCTACTTGTTTTCTCATATTGGATGTTAGAAATTCCTTTTCAGTTGTCATTTTTGCACAATAAATTCAATTATGTACCATATTAAATGCCACCATGTTAATTCATGTTTTATTTGCTAGTGTTACCCTCACCCATGCACATCAAAATCCCAAATTTTAAGAATACATTAAAAAAGAATGGTGATGATTGATACTCTAAGTAATTTTTTTATAAAGAAAGATAAATTTGATATGGGATTCACCCAAAAAAAAAATATATTTGACATCAAAATAAACCCTAAAAAGGACCGAACAAATGAGGAAGAAGAGTTAATCGAAACAATTGTAAATCTATTGCCGTGATTATAGATCCTCTACTGTTCTGTGCTGTAACATTTTCAATAAAAAAAAAATATGTTATAAAGGTTTCAATCAAGGTGCGCACCGTTTTTGCATTAGATTTTTTTTTTTTTTAATTTCATTGAAAATGTTAACGCGTGACGTTATATCACCGAATGGCAGAAGTTTCAAGGTTGAAAAAAAAACAATATTTTAGTGACAAATTCAACTAACGTGTCGTTTTTGCATTAGATTTTCATTTTTAATTTCATTGAAAATGTTAACTGCGGCTAACGCCTAACGTTATACCACAGAACGACAAAGAATCCGCACTCATCGGGAACGCAAAAAAAAAAAGTCCAGGGTCATTTCTGTAATAACAAGAAAGTTTTGAGGACTAGATTAGAAAACACTGCAAATATATGTAATGAAGCAAGCAAGCAAGCAATGTCACTCTAATTCTTGTCTTCTTCAATTCTTCAGCTTTGAAAGGGTCTTCTTCTATCAACCCCCATTTGAATTCTATGGAAGTTGTGACCTAAAATCTCATACTGGGTTCTGCATTTCCTCTCCCATTAACCCCTATTTGTCACCCATCAATAAACCTCAATCAAATAGTGAAGATCTGAAAAAGGTTCAAACTTGGTTGCTGAAAAAGATGATTAATTTACTGTTCTTAGTGGTATTCTTGGAGATGGCACTGATAATAGTGCTTCTATTCAAGACCCCTTTAAGGAAGCTGATGATCATGGGGTTGGATCGATTAAAGCGAGGCCGAGGACCCCTAATGGTGAAATCCGTGGTAGGAACGATTATTGTCGTTTTGCTTTCCAGTGTCTACAGTATGATTGAGATTCAGAGACGTTGGATCGAAAATGATGCTTCCAATCCTACTGATCAAGTTCTTATGGCCAAGCACCTTATTGAAGCTACTCTTATGGGTATTCCTCCCTTAACTTTAATTTTAATTTCTGGGTGTGAGGGATAGCTGAGTCTGATGCAAACTTGGAATAATGGTCCATTTGCTTTATTGAATGATTGATTGGTTGAATAACTTAAGATCTAACTGCAGGTGATTGTAGGTGATGATTCTAATAAAAAATTGAATGGCTTCTTCACCTTCTTTGTGTTTTGTTTGGTCCTTCCATGATAGAGGAATCCAGAATTTGTGTCTAGATTCTAGAGTTTAGAGTCTAAATACTATACATTGGTGTTGTTGGTTAATGATATTTTACTTCTATAAGGGTTTGTTTGGATGGGTGATTCCCGAGGGGAGTGGGAGGAAGGGGAGAGAAATATAATCCTTTTGCCCTTGTTTGAAAAGTTTAAAAATGAAATGGGAGATAATGGACGATTAATATTCTTTACCATTTTTAAATATCTCAATTTGTAGTATTTTGAGGATGTCCGAACAAGAGAAGTTAAAGAAGGGATTAGTCTCCCCTTTCGCTTCCCCTTCTTTTCAATCTCTTCCCTTCCCTCCCTTTCTTATTACCAAAAACATACCCTAAGAGTTAAGTGCTGGGGCGGCTGGAGCCATGCAAGTTTCTGTATAAATTGGCAAATATGAGCCTAGGAAAGGGTTTTTGCTTTTGCAGAATGTTTTGCTTTTGCAGAATGTTTTGCTTTTGGATGTTGGACATTTTTTGTCTTACAACTCAATAAATTGATTGATTTTTAACTCCTTTCTCAAGGCATTGCGGTCAAATAGGTAAACATACCCTTGATCATACTTGGTTGTTTTCTTAAGTTCTCGGACATACAAGAATTTCGAGGAAGAGGTGGTATGCCGTGGCATGTCGGGTTAATTTCTCAAGGCTTCTTTTCTGCTGTGTGTGTATTGTTGATTCTTGTAGACAGCTTTCTGGTTTCATGAAGGTGTCCTTCTCTGTAGTTACATTTATATTGGTTTTCTCAGAACTTCCTTTCCCTTGTGTTTTACTCACTAACACTTAACTGTGTCCAAGTTCCAACAATATTTGTATATTTGATATGAGCAAATATCTAATTCATCTGATTCAAGTATTGCTCCTATTGTTTCTTTTTCTTCTCAATGACTATTGAATACATTTTGCATTTCCCTAGATTCTTCACTCTCAAGCAGCTCATTTTAGTGCTGTATGGAAATTGTGTTGTGTTTCTTACATGATAGTTCCATTCCTGCTTCCATTCTTGTAAGAAAGAAGTTCTATTTTAAGGCTTAATTCTGCAGATACAGGAATCTCTTACAGAAGTAATATTATGATTCCCTTCCTTTTCTAAACATGAAAACAGAATGGAATGGAATAAAATGAAATGTGATTCCATAAGAGATCTTAGAACTTTTGTAGAGATGATCTGTCCATTCCCATTCCAATGACATAAAAATCAATAATTTAGTTTCCTCTATGCTCTGATATGCTTGAAGACATTCTCATTCTTGTTGGCAATTCATCATTTGCAGGTGCTGTCATCTTTCTTGTATTCATGATAGACAGACTTCACCATTACATAAGAGAACTGCGAACCCGGAGAAAGAGCATGGAGGCCATTAAGAAACAAAACCGAGGACCCGAAGATGGGAAAACTGGAAGTTCTGAGGAAATGAAAGCCTTGGAAGACGAATCCGCGAAGCTGAGAGAGGAAGTCAAACGGCTGGAATCCGAACTCGTGTCGAAAACAAAAGATGTAGATGTTGCAGAAGGCAATGCAGTTGCTCTGAGGAAACAATCCGAGGGGTTCCTTCTCGAGTATGACCGGTTACTCGAAGAAAACCAAAACCTCCGCAACCAACTTCAATCCTTGGACTGGAAATTGTCTCACGCCGGAGGCAAGAAGAATATGTAAACAAAAAAAAGGCAATGGATTTTTCATAAGCACTCTTCTTGAGTTAAAATAGGCTGTCAATTCTCAACAGCTTGTTCCTCAAGAAATAGAGTTTTAATTCTGAGTTCAATTTTAACTTATTTGCTGAAATAGAGGGTGAGTTTGGATAAATTTTGTCCTGATGAACTGTGACATTTTTTATTTCAAGTGATAACACCAATATAGGGCTGAACTGTTGTTTTTCTTGACTAAAATTTAGTTCATAAATGCTATTCAAATTTCACCAACATAAAGAAACAAAAAGGGTTGAAAAGAACCTCTACCCTGTATAATGGGGCAACAGAGTAAAGAGGAAACAGAGGATGAGAGTGCCTAGTAATTAATAAACTAAATTATAATAGTTTGGTTAAATATACTTATTTCATTTTTAAAATATCATTTAATTTCATTGAAGTTGATATATATCATGAAAAAAAATTATTTACTTTTTATCGGTAGAATTAAATTTTTGTATTCTGATTTTATTTTTAATATCACAAAATAAAGATGACTAATTGAGTTTTAAAAAAAAATTAGGTGCAGCTGTCTTTTCCCCTCTATTTGTGCATTATTCTGTGGATGATGATTTAAGTTTTTAATTTCATTTCACTGGTAGATAAGAGAGAACAGAAAGCATTTGTGAGTCAACTATAGATGTTGATGATAATGATGCTGAACGATGATGAAGAAGAACCTAAATAAAATATTATTCTTTTAAATCATAAGTTAGCAATTTTATAATTATTTATATTTTGGGTGTGATTTGTTATAAATGAAAGTTTAGGTGAGTTATATGTTATTTAGATATAGTTTAGTGGGTAAAATATATTTTTCTGAAATTAGGTGGATAAGATGGGGACCATCTAGCTTTAGGATTATAAATTTGAACTGCATACTGCATAATTATACTTCTAAGTAGGATTAAGTATATATCTTTTCTGCCCCCAAAAAAAAGTAGGATTAGCTATATATTCCAAGAGCACCTTGAGCTAGTTGAAGTAGTTGACTTAATGAAGGTTTACATGTTTTTTTTTAAAAAAAAAATTTAATTTAAACTAAAGATAAATTAATTTCTTTACTTGAGAAATATTCAAATTTTGACATTGTCAATTGTTTTAGAAATATACACAAACTTTTCTTAAAACTAAATGATGACCAAATTATTATTTTTGGGATAATATTTATTTTGTGTATTAAATTATAAATATAATTTTGTATGATATATAATTTTTTTAAAACCAGATATTCACTGGTCTTCACATTACATTCTTCCTTACTTATATTAGTATTACAAATGAATACTATAAAATATATACAATATAGTTACATTATTGCTACTACTTCTATTATATGCTAATTCATGAATGCTTTGACTACTTACTTTTACATTATTGAAATCATGACTACTTTTGTAGGAATCTTTTTTTATGTCTCTTCATCTTGACTTTATATTTCTTATTTCTTTTTCTTTTTGGAGAGAGGACTATATTCAATATCGATAATCATAATTAATTACTTCGCTATTGATTCTTTACTTAAGGACAAATAGCTAATCACATATGTTTTTCATGCCTAAAAGTAAAATTTGAAGTCTCGCTTTTTAATTAAGGGATCAAATGAGGAATTACCGTCCCAAGTTGATGTGGTTTATTAGCTAAAAATGCTAATTTTATTACCTAAATGAACTATGCATCCAAAGTAAAAAGAATCAAGAGAGGGAGATATCAGAAAAATGGTGCGAAACACTTGCTTGTTAGGAGAATCAAATCTTGATAAGGCAACGATCTTTATACATTGTGAACATCCTAACAATGATTTTCTGTTACAACAAACATCATCAACATTGCAACAATTGTTCAATCTAACTCTGCTAATAAATGTTCTTCTGCCTTCATAAGTAATCACCAAACCATTGTCATCTTCAATAAAACCACCACTTTCCAAACCACAATCCTCTGTTTTCTCATTAACTTCTGCAAAATTGGACTCTTGGCCATTGGAGAATCTCTCTGACTCTGTGATCCCATTGTCTCTTACTGTGATCCACTTTTCATCCCAATCCCAATTGGGGATAGAAGAAGACAACCTACGAATTCTGCTCCTAGGCCAAGAACAACCCTGGGTCGGACTCGGGTTCGGGTTTGGATATGGATTTGGGTTCTGGGTTGTTTGGAATTCTTCCACTGAGTCCCAAAAACCTCGATCCAGTACACCAGTAGGAGAATTTGTATAGCAAGAATGTGATTGTTGAACGAATTCATGTTTGAGAAGCTCACCCACTGACCACCTCTCATTCGGGTCTTTCTTCAAGCACTTGGCGACAAAATCCCTGCCTTGCTCCGACATGAAATTGGGAATCTCCGGCGTCTCTCCGGCGAATCCGACCCGATAGAGCAAGCTTACCGGGTCAGAAACGCCGTTCCACGGTGCTCTTCCGGTGACCATCTCCAGCACAGTACACCCCAGAGCCCAGACATCAGCAGGAAACCCCTGTTCCTCCCCACGCGCCACCTCCGGCGCCATGAACGCCGGCGTCCCACCAATCACCGCCTCCTCTTCCGCCGCCGTAACCCTCCGAGCACAACCCAAGTCAGCAATTTTAACCCCTTCATCGGTGATCAAAACATTTCGACCCTTTATATCACAATGCACGATCCCATTGGAGTGCAAGTAATTCAAACCAAGCAGAATCTGACGAGCATAAGCTCCCACCACAACCTCCTCCATCCCACCACCACCACCATTCCTCTGCTTCCCAATTTCGTCGGCGATTGAGCCACGTGGCGCATACTCCATGAACAAATTGTACAACGACACACCACTCTCAAATGTAACATCACAACCTTTGTATGTCACAATTTGAGGACAATTCAATGTGGAGAGAATGCTCTGTTCTCTCTTGAGGAACTCCGATCGGTGGAGCTCGGCCGACTTGACGGCAAACACCCGGCCCGACCCGCAATCCTCGGCGGCCGACACGGTGGCGGTGGAACCCCGGCCAAGGGTGTGGCCCCTAGTCCAGGCCATGAGGGCTATAAAGTTTTGAACTTTGGAATGAAAAAGTAGTGAATTTGATGGTATATGGTATGACATAGCTTTCATGTACATGTATATATAGAAAGGTCAAAAAATAATATAAATAAAAAAAGTTTGGCGTGATATGATTGGCTGAATGTTGAAAAGTGAGGGGGTGATTTGGGAATGAAAGGTTGGTTAGTGAACACTTTTTGGTGTGGCCAATGGGCGGCGGCCGTCTAGTGATGAGGTGTGAGTGAGACACGTGTCAGGAGGAGGGAGTGTTTGCTTTGGTTGTTGGTGGTGGCCGGCGATTAATGGATGTTGGATAGTGATGTATTGCTTAGCTTAGCAACTCAAGCATTGGCGTCACATACTATTTTATAGTTTTGGGTTTTGTTGAGATGTGAATAAAGTTAACAACTTTTATTAGTTTGAAACTTTTCTTCAAATTTCTTTTTTTTTACTATGTGAACTCTTTATTTTTTATTTTTTTTACAAATATTTTGGTATTCGAGACAATTTGATTTGAAATATAAGTATTTGTTTCAATGAGAATTCAAATTTTAATTCATTATCTCACGAAAAATTAGCTTTTTTTTTTACTAAATTCAACTAGTTATGGTGTAAGTCCCCTCATCCCATAAGAATAAGAATAAATTAGCGATTTAGTTCTTACACAATGTGATGAAATATTTTTAATTGATCTCTTAATCTTTTACAAACTAAATTAAAAAAATTATAATTATTTTAATGAGTAAATCATAAATTTAATCTTAGAAAAATGAGATGAAAGTTGAAAATAAACTTGGTAGCTGGGTGCATATAAATATGAAAAAGAGAATGAGTGAGGCACATGGTGGCACGTGGTGAGATGAAGTTGTGCATCCATAGAGTGCGGTGGGTGATTGGTGATTAGTGAATAGGGTAATATATATTGTTCACTAATCATAGGAGGTAATCATGGATTGATGCAAATGCAATGCATGACAGCCTTTCATTGCCATATTCCACTGGTAATAAACTTGCAAACTTCATTTTACAATAATTAATTCTAATTATTTTATGAAGAGATAATTATATATATTATCCCCTGAGAAGATTGGATAAAACTTCATTTATTTAGTCGGTGATTTTCATATCATTTTAACATGGACTTTTCTAGATGCAAAATTGTTTAGGGTATAAACCCATACTTATATGGTATGTTTGTATTAGTCTAGTTGTAAAAATATAATTTTTTCAGAAAAATATTTTTGTATGGATTTATACTTTAAGCAATTTGTACCTTAGAAGGAGCTTTTTAACATATGTTTTTCCAGAAAACCCATTTCAAATCATATCATTTCAACATGTTATAAGTTAACTCCATGGTGTAGTTGAGTGAATATTTATTTATTTTTAATTAAATGTTAAGAATTTGATCTTTAATATTAGATATAAAGTAATTTTAAAATTTTAAGTCAACTACTACATATTTTGAAGTGTCTACAGACTAACAAAAAGATTAATTACCGTAAATATTTAATAGATATCATATTGGTTTTAAAGTTCATAGTGCATCTCTTAAGTTTATTTATTATATTACTTATTAAATTGATTTTACTTATTTCTAATAAACAGAGTCAACTAAAAGTTTTAAACTAATTCATTGCGTAATTGTGTAAAGGAATTATTGACTTGTTTTGATTATACCTTAAGTAATAAAAAACAAGGGTAAGAGATTGACTTATACAAATCCTATGCCATGTTCATAACAAATTCATGAACCTTATGCCTTTTAATAGCTAAGTGTAATATTCAAAATAAAGTTAGATGGGTATGGTACTGTTATGCCAAGCAATTATATAATATATAATTTTACTTTAGAAAAAAATTTATTTCAGATAAAAAGCAAGAAAGAAGTCATGTGCTTCAATTTTAAGTTTAAAAAAAAAGTGTAATATGATGCTGTTATAAGATTAAAGAATATTGGATCATATGCTACATGTACATGTACTAGTTGGATTGCATGTGAATTGAAGTAACCTCAAAGGCAAGAGTGAAATTATAAGTTAATTTAAAAGTAAATTAACAAATTGGAAACTAATTAAGCGCAGACTTCATTAAAGTAAACCTCAATTTAATTGACAGTCAAGTTTTGACTTATTAATTGTCCAAATGTTTAAACTTTAAATTTGAATTTAGAACAGGAGTAGATGTTCAGTAGTACCCAGTATATTCCTCTAATCAGTTGGTCCTTAATTCATTTAAGGTGGGTCTTAATTCATGTGAGTTTTTATTAATATTAATAAATTGCACTATATAATTAGAAAGATGTACTAAAGTTCAGTAATACAGTACTACTAAACTTTTATCCTTAGAACAGAAAGGGTGATTGAATTAAATAAATTTAATATATCTCAGGTTCTGAATCTTTTATGATAATATTTTAAATGTAAATATAGAGATTTTGCTAATTAAAGTTAGGAAGTTTTTATGAAACGTCTAATTCAAATATACTTGAACTTGCATCATGCTTCAAACCTGAGAAAGAAGTGGCAGATAAAAGAATGAAAGTGTTTGATGAGTTGAAATTAGTTGAAGGACTAATTGATATAGAGAGAACAAATGAAGACGGAACTCATCGTAACAAAGAAGAATAATCTTATTGATTATTTCTTCACTTTATATCAAGACTTGAGAAGGGATCTTATGTACTATCTACTTGATTGATTATCTATTTTACTTATGAACTTTTTGCATTTATTTTGAGACTTCTCACAATTATGTTTTAAATGACCCTTTTTGGGATATTATTAATGTTTTGAGACTTATATTTTTTGTAATATTTGATGGCAGTGCTTATGACTTTTGTAATATTTCCAAGTATCTCAGTCCAAATCATTTTGGCTTAACAAATGCTCAAGCTAATCTTAATAAGATTTGATCATCTACTAAATAAAAAAGTTACAGTGCAAAATGTATTACTACTGTCAAAAATTTAAGTAACAGAATGTAACTCTCAATAATCAAACATTGGTTGCAGATATTGATGTTTGGTCAACAAAGAACCGAGATCAAATCAAGAGGTTACACCGATCGATTTCATTATATATATATAATATAATAATTTTAAAAGCTAAAATATTTTTAAAATTAAAAAATATAAGTATTATATAAGAATATATTTTTTATTATTAATTGATATAAGTTAAAATAGTTCTACAAATTATTTATTGAATGATAAGTTACTATTTAAAAGATAAGTTAAGGATATATTTAAAAATTTATCAAACATTTATGGGATTATGAAAATTGAACGAAACAGTTAATCTAACATTCTTGAAAATCTTGTAAAATAATTCCAAGAATGTAAAATTTGAACAAAACAATTAATTTAATATTCTCGAAAATCCTAATTCTAAGAATGTGATTCCCAAAATTAAAAAGCTAACTCTTGTACCAAACAGACCCTTAGAGTCATGTTTGGGTATGTAGCTGTAAACATTAGAGGCTATGAAAACACAGAGGAAAAGATGAGAGAACTAGAGAGCAAAATAAAGTTAAGATTTCAAAATATAAATTTATGCACTTAAATATTAGGTAACGTAGATATATTTATAAGATTAGATCACGGTTATCTTGAGCGTGTTTTTGAGACCACATACATAAATGTTGGATTATGATTTATGATCAAGGTATTATTAATTGTATTCTTATTATATAGAATTTGGGTGAACTAAAATAATCAAATTGATTAGAAATGAATAAGTTTCATAGTAGTGATAATTAAAATTAAAAAAAAAAAAAGAAGTTGGTAAATTAAAAGCAAAGGAAGACAGTTGTATAGAGAGATAAAGAGAAAGAAAAGGAGTGTGGGCGTCGGCCGTCCCTATTAGTGTGGTTGTTGGCTAACACTCAAATTTGTGCACTTTTTGGTAAGACAAACAGAGTGATTCACAATCACAAATTAAAGTACTATTAGATGTGAAGAGTGAGGAGTGAATAAAGGTAATGATTAGAGGGAGCATCTTCACATGCCGCCCACCCTTCCTTCATCTTTGCCTTGCCCGAAAAAACTTATGTCTATTTTCTTATGTCCATTTTTTTCATTTCTCCAATATAATTATGGCACGTGGCAATGTTTAAATGACCAATCACAGTAGAGAGAGAATATAGAAGACCACCTTTTATATGACCAATCATAAAAGAAAGAGAATGTAAATACAATATATAATTGGTAAAAATGAAAGAAATGAACATAAGTTTTTTCCTTGCCTTAATTCCTTCAAATCTCAATCTCATTCTCCAAATGCATCTTTTTTACACTCCTCAACCCCACTTTGTGCCTTTCTTCACTCTTCATCTTCTTTCTATTATCTTTCTATTTTATAATTTTTTTTATAAAAAACAATCTAGATTTGGTTACCTGTCCGTAGTTCTTCAAGAATATATTCCAAACCGCACCTTCACTTCACTACTCTTCATCACTCTTTTTAGTCTTTAACCAAAACAGAATCAGCATTTGAATTCCACTCCAATCATCACTTGATCCATTGGTTTCCCCATTCTCTCTTCTCCCTATATTCTGTCCCCACCTTCACTATCCACAAAGCAAAAAAGCACTACTTACAGAGAACAAGCCATGCTCTAAAGCAACCAAAACCCAACAAAAGCAACACTTGCACACTATTCTCATATTCTTCCTTTCTTTATTCAAAATCATGTCTTCGTCCCATACGTTTTATTTTAACTTTCAAATTCATCCCTTACATTTCATTACGTAGTTACATTTAAAATGAGATACAACAACCAATCCCAAGTGGCATAGATAATAAAAATTCTATGTTCCGTTAACTATAGTCTCTCGAATTCGACCCTGTAGAGATGAGAATGAAATTTCATTCAATGAGGAAACCTCCCCCCAACAATAGGAGATTAGATCATCTAAAGTTATAATCTTTTAAAGCTTCTAGAGTTTATCCAATACTAACTTTTGATTGGTCCAAAGTTTAAAAAATTTAAAAAAAAAAAAAACTATATAAACACCTTCAAAAACTTCAAAAAATTTTATATAAAGAATCTAAAATTCCAACAATAAGTCCCACAATACTCAAAGATTAGCCACGAGCTGGTGGATACATACATATATATATATATATATATGAAATGATAAAAGATCATGATGTTCTATTTAAATATTTCAAAATCAAGGGACCAACAAGAAAGTTAAAAAAAAATTCAAGGACCAAAAATGTAAAATTCAAGTTTGGTTCTTCTACACACCACTACTCCACTTCTTATGATTCAAATTAAAACTCATTCAACTCTCAATAATTATGTCGTCTCCCTCAGGGGTTTCCTCCTCCACATCCACATCCACACTCACAAGCCCATTTTCAAAATGCAATCTTTAATCATTCAACTCACACTACTCCTCTCACTCTTCCTCCCCACCACAATATCCCAATCCAGCAATTGCAGGACCTCGTGTGGAGGAATCCCGATCAATTACCCTTTCGGCATCGACGATGGGTGTGGAAGCCCCTATTACCGACACATTCTAGCTTGCTCCGATTCCGACAAGCTCGAGCTCAGAACCCCATCTGGGAGATACTCTGTTCGCAACCTAAGCTATTCCGACCCACACATTCTGGTCTCCGACCCCTTCATGTGGGGTTGCGAAGACGGCGAGAATTTCCGACCCACAAGGCCATTTAGCTTAGACACGAGCACCCATTTCAAGCTTTCTCCTCAAAATGAATACTTGTTCTTCAATTGCAGCGAGGAGCATGTGATTATTGAGCCGAAGCCTATTTTCTGTGAGCATTTTCCTGAGCACTGTGATTCGTCGTGTGATAGTGCGAGTTATCTGTGTAGGCATCTTCCTGGGTGTGCTTTTGCTTTGAGTGGGAGTTCTTGCTGTTCTTACTATCCGAAAGCCACAGAATCGCTGAGGTTGATGTTGAAGTATTGTACTAGTTATACGAGTGTGTATTGGAGGAATGTGGGTGCACCCCAACCGTTTGATCAAGTGCCTGAGTATGGAATTAGGGTTGATTTTGATATACCAGTCACTACGAGATGCCTTCAGTGTGAGGATCCTGTGAAAGGAGGAGGGACTTGTGGGTTTGATACTCACACACAGAGTTTCTTGTGCCTATGTAAGGATGGGAATTCCACTACCCATTGCAAAGGTATCTTGACCAAATTCCCCTGTTTTTTTGTTATTTTTAAGAATGCCATATGTAGCTCAGATAGTAAGGAATCTCTTAGGAATTATAATGAAGTGTCATAAGCTAGGGTCGTCCAATAATGAGTCTTGTAGGACCCGAAAAAGATTAGGAGACACATAGGACTCATACAAACCAAATCTTAGTCCTTGCATGTCTATTTGGAGGGTACACACAAGAATTTTTTCTCACTAGTGTGTATGTATATGTCAACTAATCCATCTTTTTCAGGTCATACGTGCCAAATTAGGAGATGCATAAGAAATTAGTTTCTTGTGTTTCAGTCCCAGAAACTTCTCTACGCACCTCTTTTTGTTTCTTTTTGAGTAAATTGTCATGTCCTTGAAAAATGTAATTTATCTCAGTTTAGTACGTAAAAATGAAAATATCAAATTTAATTCCTCAAAAATATAATTTATCTCAATTCAGCCCTTAAAATATGGAAATATCAAATTTAACTATTGAAATATGCAATTTTTCTTAATTTAGTCTTTGGAATCTCTATTAACATAATTGACAAAAAAAAATAAGGACTAATTGAAATAAATTGTTTTTTTTAGGGACTAAATTTGATATTTTCATCTTTCAATGATTAAATTTCACATTTCCATCATTTATGACTAAATTGCAACAAATTGTATCTAACATGAACCAAAATGACATTTTACTTCTTTTTTTCTTAAGTATTAGTTAGGTAGTGTCCAAAGAGACTTCAATTGAAACTCATTTCTCTCATCTAAGTCAAAGTCTAACCCATGATTAACATATTCATAAAATAATTTTGTGTCACCCTTTAGCAGCTGATTGCAAGAGAAATAGTTTAGTGTGAAAAATGCCTCAACTTAAAAGTAGTATTTTATATTCTTATTTTTATCAAATATGATATCACGAATTAACCGAGTAGGTTTTTTCTTTCTTTTTTTGGCAGATCATGATATTGCGAAGCATAATAGGAGGGTTCATGTGATTGCAGGTGAAAGAAAAGAACTTTGAGAAAAAGATGAAATTTTGACAAAGTGAATATATATATATATATATATTTGGTGTCGAAAATGGATCAGTTGATGTGCATTGTGGCTGAAGTGCAGTTACAATGCCAATCTCCACCGTTCATTTTTTAGATGAATTTAATTTATTGACGTCAAGAAATAAGTTTTTATTAAACGAACGGTAAAGATGTGCATTGTGACTGCACTGTAGCTGATCCGGGTCCATTTGGTCTCATGTCATGTTTGTGTGTGCAGGGACAGTTAGTGGAGTTTCAGCTGCAGGAGCATTTGGAGTTGGAGCTGCAATTTGGTACTTGAAGAAAGTAAGAGCCAAAGCACCTGTCACTTGTGGAGTTCAAAACAACGAAAATAGGCTTTTCTAATCATATATATCTTCTTCCTTCTTCCTAGTTTTTTTTTTCTTTTTGGTCCTTCAGTTATATATATATATATATATATATATATATGTTATGTTTATTTATGTATACAACAATTATATATAGGCCTAATAGATAGAGTCAACTAAACATTTTTCCACAGTGTCGGGGTGTTCAAATCCAATTTTATCTAATTTCAACCAATTCAATTCGATTCAACGAAATTCGATCGAAACTGATCATTTATTGGACCAATTGGATGGACAAAAAAAAAACGATCCCATTAGATCAGTTTATGGATGTCTCTAGATGCCAACGGATCTAATCAATTTAATAATATATTATATATTTTAATCAAAAAATTAATAATATTATATATATATATATACACACACACGTATACATACTTTATAATAAAATATTTTTATTTTGTGTTGAATTGGTGATGCCCTAGTGGCCGATCGAATAGCGTTCTCACTTCTCAGTCTCACACTTTCACTTTTGAATTCTCACTCACCTCATACTCATGCCATTAATTTTATTTTTTACTTTCTATTTTTATTTTATGTTAATTGTTGCGTGTGGATTGTTAATTTTAATTTTTACTCTATGTTTTGTTTGAATTTAAGACCATAAGTATGCTTCATATTAATGAAGAATGAATGTGATTTTCAATTTTTTTACATAGAAAATCGATCAACCGATCCAATCCAAACCGATTCAATCTAGTTTAAATTGGATCAGATGGAACTATTACATTAAATTAATTGGATGATATTTACATCATCAATACAGATTGGATCAGTTAGATAAAGAGTTTCATCCAATCCAATCTGATTTAAATTGGATCAGATGAAACTATTGCACTAAATTAATTGAATAATATTTATATCATTGATACAAATTAAATCAATTAGATAAAAAGTTTCAATTGATCCAATCCAATCTGTTAAATACCCTTTGCATTCATAACAAAATTCATAAATCTTGTGTCCTTAACTATCAGTCTAGTGGCTTAAGCTTACAACTCGAAGTCTTCTTTCTTTGAACATTTATTTAAAATAAGATTCATTGTGTGAAGAAAACTCAAAGGCAAAAGTAGAATTAGCTAGTTTAAAGTAACATTCATTGGAAATTGGTCAGAGACTTTTTTAAAGTCAAGTCTTGAATTATTAATTCTTAAAAGCTTTAAGGTTGAATTACATAAACATTTATTTAAAATAATATTAATTCAAAATTCAATCTGTGATTGTCTTTAAAGTAAAGTAAAAATGTTAATTAACACAGCAAAGTTAGCTTAATTAGTAAGAAAACTCCATTTTATAGATGACCTAAGAGTAAAGAGGTACAGTCAAATTTGTAGACATGGGCTGCAAAATGGTGATACCAAGATTCTTCTTGAACTTTGAGTCAATTATAGATATTTTTTATTTTTTTCATATTAAAAGTAAATTTATTGATTTTTTTATATTCTAAGATATATATATATATATATGGACAAATCTTGCTCTCTCATCTTCTGAAAATTACTCTACTTCTGAAAATTATATTCTAAGACACCAACTTTTTCTATGCTGCTTCGGCAAAGCCCACTCTCAGCTTACCAAAATCAAACACAGTGTGATATCGGCCCATAAACATATCTCCTAGGATCCTGCATATCATGTGAATGTCATCAAGTGAGGATCTTATAATCAAATGGGGTTTAAAAGAATGCAAAGACCATGGTAAAAAAGAGTACCAGAGAGGACCACGTGGGGGAGGAATATCCAAAGCAGTGAAGCCACTAATGCATTGAGCTGCAGGACCTTCGCCCACCTTCAGTATGTACTGAAGAAACCACACATAAAAGGAAAATGGATGAGGACTAAAACAACAAATACAGTACTTATACAAAAGCAAATAATCGGGTTAGGACACTATACATCCTCTGGAGCAAGCTCAAAAATTTTATCACCAATAGTGAAGGAAACAGGAGGCATTGATGAGATGCTTCCACAGTCAACGGCTGATTGTCCCATGGGGCTAGGCATTTTATCACAAAGCTGCAATGTTATCATCAGGCTAGAGTCAAAAGGAGGAACATCAGGATCCAGATAGTACTTAAATAGCAAAATCCAAAATCAAGATTAACCTCGTTGATGTAGTTTAGGATCCGATCCTGTGTCTGATTCTGCCTTAACTGGTTTTGCATCCAAACAACAGCCATCTCGCATGCTTGACAAGTAGCATCTTGAATAAAACCAGATGACTTTCTTTCATTCTCATCCACCACACTCTCAATGCCCATGCTATTGGAAAAAAGAAAGACTTCATTACATTGGATAATCAAAGAACATTAAATATATTAACAGATCATAGTAGAAAAATATAATACAGACACATTGGGTATAGCATCCTTAAGCCTTACCTAACACCACGAGTACCATCAAAGGTGCACAACCCAATTTGGGAACAGATCTTCTTTGGTTGTGCCTAAAGGAGCAAGTGTAAAGCAATAAGAAAAATCAGTCTGATTTATGCCCCCATATTTTTTCCAGACATTCAGAGAGACTCAGGCTCAGCTAATGACCGCAAGGAAAGGATCTAATCACAGCCAAAAAAAAATTGCTAGTTGAGTATTCAAAACGATACTCACTTCAGCTAAGAGCAAGTCCAGGATGGTTTGTCCATATTGTGCGACAACTGCCTTGCATTCTTGACTTACAACTCCATCAGCTCCAATCGCATGATTTATCATGGTGATTACAGTCTACAAGAACATAACCACATTTCATCACGGAAACAAGCCAGTCAAAAGTATTTTCAAAAGCCTTTTTCAATCGAAGATGCAACGCTACAATTATTAGTTCCAAAAGATCTTAAAATTATATTGGAGTACTTGCTTCCATTGTTAATGTACGAACCAAGAGACAAAACCTCACAGGGAGAATCAATTGGTTGCCTAAGTACAAAATAATAAAAATAGAAATCAAGTACTTAGTAAAATGGAAGATGGCAATGAGGTGCCTAGTATAAGTTGGGTACATGTTTAACAATCAGAATTTCAGATTATTCATATTCAATGTAGCTGTTTCTTATTTTAAATTAAATGTTAAGATTGTGAAGGGGGAGAGTATTCGGGGAAAACCCTCTCTGATGCTCTCTAATGCTCTCTCTTTATCATTCACCTTTGTAGGGTATTTATACATGAAAATAAGAAATCCTAATCAAACTCCTAGAGTTATCCTTAAACATGGATAATGATCTTATCTACCAAAATTCAAAATATAATATTCCTAAAAACTTATCCAAAAATATTCTTTCGTAATCCTAACTATTTATAAAATATTTCAATTCAAATATACATATATCCAAATATATGTATATCCACAACACCCCCCTCAAGTTGGAGCATTAAGATCTCGAATGCCCAACTTGCGAAGAAGGAAATCTAGTCGTTGTTTCCTAATCGAATAAGGAAATCAGGTCTTCAATTCAATTTCTTCCAACCAATCTAGTTGGAGTATCCACACAACCAATCTAGTTGTCCGTTGTTGTTTCCCAATCGAAGAAGGAAATCAGGTCTTCAATTCAATTTCTTCCAACCAATCCAGTTGAAGTATCCACACAACCAATCTAGTTGTCCGTTGTTGTTTCCCAATCGAAGAAGGAAATCAGGTCTTCAATTCAATTTCTTCCAACCAATCTAGTTGGAGTATCCACACAACCAATCTAGTTGTCCGTTGTTGTTTCCCAATCGAAGAAGGAAATCAGGTCTTCAATTCAATTTCTTTCAACCAATCTAGTTGGAGTATCCACACAACCTCATTGGTTGTCCAAGCCCGAGGGCTTTTCTTCAATCCAAACAAGGATTTTCGAGGTTCACACACCTTCGTAGAAAACGAAGTCTTCAATCCAACTTTTCCTGAAAGTTGGAGTATCCATACAACCAATCTAGTTGTCCAAGCTCGAAATCTCTGCTTCAATCCATACAAAGATTTTCGAGGTTCACACACCTTCGTAGAAAACGAAGTCTTCAATCCAACCTCTCCTGAAAGTTGGAGTATCCACACAACCAATCTAGTTGTTCAAGCCCGAGGGCTTCTCTTCAATCCATATAAGGATTTTCGAAATTCACATAGCTTCCCACACTCCTCTTGAGGTAGAAAACAATGGTCGAAGTACTGGATCGCCATTAATAACCAGTACCAAAATCATCAAAAACCAGCATCTGACTTGTCAATGTCCTTTAAAGCCTATCCTGATAGGTAGAAAACTTTCAAAGTTTGATTTCTCAAACCTCCAAACGTGCACTCGTTGCACTCTGAATGGAATAAATAGTAGATCTCTCAAATCATAAGAGAAAATATGGTCTAGTGTTTAGGATCTAGGGTTCAGGGTCTAGGGTCTAGGGACCCTAGACCCTAAACAAAATTACTTTCAATAAAGGTTTATGCTAGGCTCTGATACCATGTTAAGATTGTAAAGGGGGAAGGTAGTGGGAGAAAATTCTCTCTGATGCTCTCTAATGCCCTCTCTTTATCATTCACCTTTGTAGGGTATTTATACATGAAAATAAGAAATCCTAATCAAACTCCTAGAGTTATCCTTAAACATGGATAATGATCTTATCTACCAAAATTCAAAATATAATATTCCTAAAAACTTATCCAAAAATATTCTTTCGTAATCCTAACTATTTATAAAATATTTCAATTCAAATATACATATATCCAAATATATGTATATCCACAACATTAAATTTCCATTATCTTCCCTTTAACTTTTCCTCATTTACTGTTTATCCCGAGTGGAGGATACTAATCATCAGTGCCAAACATGTCTGTCAATTCTACTGTCATAAAATAAAGGCTAAAAAGCGCCCTAAATCAACAAGAATTTATTCATACCGTTGGGCCTGCTAATAAAGAAGTCCCTGAATCAGCAATAGCTGAACAGCCATCAGCACAATATCCTAATTGACAATATATTCATGTCAGTGCCAAATGAATAAAAGCATAAACAGTTATTTAAGTACTATTATTTCATAGAAGAACCATTAAAGTATATCTCTTGTATGGTTCTTATACATACCAGTAGGTTTACCATCAATAAGTACATCTCCCATGTCAAAAAGAATACAATTAACAAAGGGAATGGGAAGAACCAACAATAAAAAGTATAATAAAGAAGTATTAGTGATAAACAAAAAGCTTGAATACTAACCTGCCAATAGCCTTTCCTTGTCACTGGTACATAAGTGTGTTCGCCTTTGTAGTGAGCACATTCAACACCACCAAAGACAATCTCACCCCCAGCTGCATCTGGCTTTCGATTTAACCAGAATGAAAATATTGGTTCCTTGATAAGACCTTGTTGATACATATTGTACCTGAGACAAGAATATGCCTTGTGATCACATAATTATTAAATAAAATCCTGGCGAAATGTTGGATCAAAACTTAGATGTGCACAATTACCACACTGGATCAGCTTTTCCAACAGATATCTCTTGAAATCCAAGTCCTACGAGACCATCAAACTTGGCCAACAAAAATGTGATACCAGGCTCTGTAGTTGCTTCAATAAATTCCTGATGACAAAAAACAGGTATAACATCAATATATCAATTAACACAAAGTAAACGAAGCCAACTCATTCGTCCAACCCCACCCCCCACCCCAAGAAAAAAACAATACACACACACACATACATACACGTACATATATTTATTTATTTATTTATATTGGTGTTTAAAAAAACATTATAAAAAGGATTAACAATCTGCATTACCTGGTCTATCACAACTACGTCACCAACTTTGACACTGTCATAGCTAAAGAAACCAGAAATCGCTCCAGTACCATACTGAATCGCAGCAGAAGTGCCTACATGACAGGGCGACAAATCTGAGGGTTAGAAAGATACCATCAAAATTCACAACATGCCTTCTACAATGTTTATAATCAGACTCCGTATTTTCAGTCAAATTGATGTTTATAATCAGAGAATAAAACATTCCCTTTATACAAAACCTTAAACAGACTGAAGAAATCAAGTCAAGTTAGAGCCTTTTTCAATGGGAAGAGGTGAAGAAACCATTTTTCCGGTAGGTACTGGATTGGCTGGACTTGTACTTGGCATGGAAGTAGCAGGAAATCTACAGCCGAAATGCATAAATTAGTAAGCAAAGTGATGAACTAAATGTAACATATATATAAGGAACACAGACATGATATGAGAATGAAAGCTAACCGAGAAATAACACTTGGATGATGGCACCCACAAATTATAGCTCCCAGTATCAAAAATAACAGCGAACTTCTGAGGAGGGGTACCGATGTCAATTTCACCGTAGTATTGAGCATTCAAGTAGTTCTTTAATTCAACAATATCTGCCTCCTCAGAGTCTCCAAGATTATTCTGGAGATGATAGTTTCTAAAGGAAGAGCGCACCAACTCTCCCTCCTTGAACCCGAACCGAGCAGCAAGGCGGTTGTTAGGGTCCAACTTAACCTTCTTCAGTCCAATCCTACGCAAGCCATCATCAGTGGGTGCACCGGACACCAGCGATAGCAACAAGCTCGACAGAAATACACACAACACAACCGCATTCATCTTGGTTCCCATACTGACCTGTTTATCCAAATTAAGAATTTCACTTCACTTTCAGAGCAATACCTCACATAAAACACATGCATATGAATACGGTGAAAAATTACTGTAATGAAATACTGAATTGATAGGAGGGTTCTAAGACAAATGGAAACTAAACATATTGATGGAATGATGGGTGCTTGCAGCTTGCCATGCTATTTTTGGCTTCTTCACAGCTCCACACTACACGTCACACCATCTCTTCCGTTTCCGTTTTTCTAATGATAAAGTGTATAAAATCGTTGGATAAGATTTTGGTGTATTAACACTTTTAATTTACTTTTCTTAATTCCTTAAATGTTGTGCTTAAATAAGATTTTGGTGTATTAACATTTTTAATTTTGTTATAAAATATTGCAATTTATAATTAATATTGAACATGATCAAAATAAATCTGCTACTTCGGTCTCAAGATAAGTGTATAATTCAGTCTTCCAAATTTTAGTATATAACAGAAACACGACCATATGTCCTAGGACGTGATGCATCAAACAACAAAAAATATTTGAAATGTGATGTATTCACATAACATGACAATCTTGTTAATAATGCACAATAAATTAAGGTATTAAAGATAATGTATGTCAGATAGCATCCCCAAATTAAAGTTTGAAGTGTAATTAATTAGAGAAATCGACCAAAAGAAAATTGCATGTGATGATGACGTGACCTGATCACTCATATTTGTTTGTTTAAGAAATGTAAATGACCCCACAGATATATAATATATTAATATAATTACATTGATGCTAATGTACAAAATGCCATACTAGTTCTAAGAATGTTCTGGATGTGAGAAATTAAGAGAAGATGTTCGATAATATTAAAATTTAATATATCTTTTTTATCAGTTAATGTAAGATATTATTATAAATTAATAAAAAAATTATATAAATTATAAAAATGATGAGGACAAAAACGGATGAGTAATTAATGTTGGTCGTTTTGTTTTATTCATTATATATGAATGGTGCTACTCTTTTGAATGAGGTATTTATATAGCTGCAACGTTTATATAATTAAATTAATTTTAATGTATTTAATTGGGTTCTAAAAAACTCACTTCTATTCACCTATATATATATGGGTTGAGAGAAGAAGGTAGATGCACAAAAAAAAAAGTAGCACATGATTGAAAATAGTGTGCGTGAAACACTAGAAATGTATACCTTTGGGTAGAAAAAGGTGTGGGAGACAGTTATGTTTACCTCCTACGTGCAGAGGTTGTAGACAAACAGGCGAGTATTGGGTTGTTGTATCCTGGAGGTAACGCGTCTGAGTACCCCTGCACCGGGTGATATAACAAAATCAACTTATGGGAGGCGTGAATTAGCTTAAAGATAACGAGATACCCGTGTCTCAGTTCGGTACCACGTGTTTTATTATTTCTCTAACAAATTTACATTTCCCTATCTTTTGTGTTTATTCTTATTTTCAGGTTGCTGCTCCAACAGTTAATTTTTAAAATATTTTAGGTGAGTCTTTATTAATGAAAATTTATGTTAATATTAACAAATAACTTTACATGATTAAATAAATGTATCGTTTACCGCTTAATTTTTATCCAGAAAATACACGTGCTTCTTCTCGTAGGAGTAGATGTTCAGTGGTACGGTAGTACTGAACTTCAGTACATCCCTCCATTCAGTTGGTCCCTAAACCATTCAAGGTGGGCCCTAATTAATGTGAGTTTTTATTAATATTAACAAATGGCACTACATGATTGGAGGGATGCACTGAAGTTCAGTGGTACGGTACCATGAAGATTAAGGTGACTAAGCTCTTTATTAATCATTATAGCTTCCTTGTAAGAGGAAATGGGAGATATAGGCATCAGGTTTTTATTTCTCTTTAAAATTAATTTATATTGTGTGTCAAATTTGTTACCTAAATACATTTCATATGCTAGTAATTAGATATAAGATATCAGCTAGTTAGGTAGTGTCCAACGAGACTTCAATTTAAATTCATTTCTCTAATCTAAGTCAAAGTCTAACCCATGATTAACATAATTCATAAAAGAATTTGTGTCACCCTTTAGCAGCTAGTTGCAAGAGAAATAGTTTAGTGTGAAAAATGCCTCAACTTAAAAGCAATGTTTTTAAAACCGGACCGGTCATTGAACCGGTCGAAGCACTGATTCACGGTTCAATGGTTGAACCGTGGTTGAACCGTGGTCGAACCGGTGGCATTTAAAATATATATTTTTAATTAAATATACTAAAATATATCATAAAAAAATTATATACTTCATAATTATATGTTTCCATCTCGATCTAAGCATGATAAGAAATAGAACAAGTTGCAAATTACTACAATATCATATTAAACTCTTCAAATAAGTTCAAGGATCAACATATTTAAGTCTCAAATCTTATCACAAACCAAACAATAAATACTGAAATAGAACTATCCTTACAACTACAAGTCACAACAAATTTTCAATAAATATTAAATCATAAACAACACAAATTTTTTAAAAAAAAAAAAAACAACAACCGGTCGAACCGTCTAAACCACCGGTTTGACCGGTTCTTGACCAGTTTTATACCTGACCAGTTCATTGGTTATTCCGGACTGGCAATCGGTTTTCCGGTTCAACCGACCGGTCCGATCCAATTTTCAAAACAATGCTTAAAAGTACTATTTTATATTCTTGTTTTTATCAAATATGATATCGCGAATTAACCGAGTAGGTTTTTTCTTTTTTTCTTTTTTGTTTTTTGGCAGATCATGATATTGCGAAGCATAATAGGAGGGTTCATGTGATTGCAGGCGAAAGAAAAAACTTTAAGAAAAAGAAGAAATTTTGACAAAGTGAATATATATATATTTGGTGTCAAAAATGGATCAGCTGATATGCATTGTGGCTGAAGTGCAGTCACAGTGCACATCTCCACCATTCATTTTTTAGATGAATTTAATTTATTTTTTATTAAACGAATGGTAAAGATGTGCACTGTGACTGCATTGTAACTACTGTGCACTGTAGTTGATCCGGGTCCGTTTGGTCTCATCTCATGTTTGTGTGTGCAGGGACAGTTAGTGAAGTTTCAGCTGCAGGAGCATTTGGAGTTGGAGCTGCAATTTGGTACTTGAAGAAAGTAAGAGCCAAAGCACCTATCACTTGTGGAGTTCAAACCAACGACAATAGGCTTTTCTAATATCTCAATCATACACATATATATCTTCTTCCTTCTTCCTAGTTTTTTCTTTTCTTTTTGGTCCTTCGGTTATATATATATATGGGTAAATTACACTTTAGTGTCCTGTGGTTTTGCTCGATTTCACTTTGGTGCCCTGTGGTTTCATTTTTGTCAGTTTGGTGCCCTAAGGTTTTCTACCGTTAGTTTTAACGGTAATTATACTATTTGAATTAAAAAAAAATTAAATGTGACTTGTTAGGGATCGAACTCAAGATCACTAATTTTAAAAACAATGCTTTATCCATTGGACCATAAAGTCTAATTTGATTATTGTTTTCCTTTCAATATATATATATATATGTATATATATAACAATTGCACTATTAACCCTCTCTACTTTCACTATTCTCAATATCATTTCATTTACAGTAATTTTTTAGTTTTATAATTTAAACCAATTAACTAAAAAGTATAAATAAAATTAAAAATTTATATCATTTAATTATATAAAACAGTTTTAAATATTAATATTTTTTAATTATTCAATAAAAAATTATTATTTAATTTAAAAAATATTATTTTAAATTACATATTATTTCATTAATTTTAAATAACATAATTATTTAATATAACATTTTAATTTGGCCAAAAAAATATAAAATTTTAACTATTACTATTATTTTCACAAAAAACTATTATAATTATTTAATAACATAAAATTATTTTAAAATATGTATTATTTAATTAATTTTAAATGACATAACTAATTATAATAATATGTATTAATTCTATGTTTATAATATTCACTGTAACATAATTTATTACCATTTAATAGAATAAATAAATTTAAAATAAAAATAATAAATTTATTGATTTTATTAGTTCAACAAATTTTTAAGTGATTAAATAATTGAATCAATGACTCAAACCTTTCAATGATTTAGTGGAAGAGAAGAGTATAATTCTATAAAATAAATGTGAGGGTGAGTATAGTTGGTTTTGACATATTATATTTAATAAAAGGAAAATAAAATATATCAAGACTTTATGGTCCAATGGTTAAGACATTAATCTATGTTATTAGAGATTTTGGGTTCGATCCCTAACGAGCCATATTTAAGATTTTTTTAATTCAAATAGTAAAATTACCGTTAAAACTAACGGTAAAAAATCTCAGGGCACTAAAATGTTAATGATACAAACCTCAGGGTATCAAATTGACAAAAATGAAACCACAAGGCACCAAAATGAAATCGGACGAAACCACAGGACATCAAAGTGTAATTTACCCTATATATATTATGTTTATTTATGTATACAACTAGGCCTAATAGATAGAGTCAACTAAACATTTTTCCACAGTTTTCACTTCTATGCCCTGCATTCATAACAAAATTCATGAATCTTGTGTCCTTTACTAGCACTGTAGTGGCTTAAGCTTACAACTCAAAGTCTTCTTTCTTTGAACATTTATTTAAAATAAGATTCATTGGAAATTGGAAAAGAGAACTAGTTGGATTGCATGTCAAGAAAACTCAAAGGCAAAAGTGGAATTAGCTAGTTTAAAGTAACATTCATTGCAAATTGGCCAGAGACTTTTTTAAAGTTAAGTCTTGACTTATTAATTCTTAAAAGCTTTAAGGTTGAATTACATAAACATTTATTTAAAATAATATTAATTCAAATTCAATCTGTGATTGTATTTAAAGTAAAGTTAAAATGTTAATTAACACAACAAAGTTAGCTTAATTAGTAAGAAAACTCCACCTTATATTTGTGAGCATTGGTAATGCTGGAGAAAGGGTAAATGGGTAATGCTGGTGGGAGATTTTTGAGTTTTTTGCCTAATAGTTTTCAATCGTTGGATATATTTTGAGATATGTATTAAAATACTTTTTATTTTTTATATTTAAAATAACATATATCTCAAAATAAATTCAATGTGTGAGAACTAGTGAATCAAAATTTATCAACTCCCCATAATATTACCCTGAGGAAAGAGACGGACTGCAAAATTTAGATACCAAGATTCTTCTAGAACTTTGAGTCAATTATAGATAATTTTTTAGTTTTTTATACTAATTGATTTTTTACATTCTATATACATTTTTTAACTATTTTTTGACAAATCATGCTTTCTTATCTTCAGAAAATTACTCCGCTCCTATATAGAGTTGCTCGAAGGATGCATAGGTTGGTTTAACTTGTTTTTAAAAAAATCCGAACTAATCAACTAATAATGAATCACAAAATCTAAACCAAAACAACCTGTGCTTCTATAGAGGATTTTATAAAGGTCTTGCTCTTGTATTGTTTGAGGAGTGTGGGCTGGGCTTCCCCCTTTGCCTTTTCGGTTTAGCTTTTCTGTTTGGACTATGTTTTATTCTCCAAAAACTAAAAATGACCAATGCTTAAAGATAATATTAATTTTTATAAATAATTTAACTGAAAATCATAAATTTTTTTGAGAAATAAATTTAAATTATTTGTCCTAAAACAAAAATAATTTTAACTCTTTTACAAAAGAAGTCGGCCTACAATCATCGTCTGATTTCATGAAAAATCTAGAACTCAAGAATCAAGATATTTCATGAGGGAGAACTTCTGAGTAGAAAAGAAGCTGATGCGTTTATTAGACATTTTCACATCAATCATTAGTCATTTATAGTATATTTTCGTAAGCCAGAGATTAGCTGTAAAGACTATGCAAAATGACTTTCATAACCACACAACCATCTTATTACTTACTTCAGTACACCAACACACCTTAACTAACAGGTCAAACACCAATTCTTAAATGTTCTCTACTCAATTTTTACTTGAACTTGTCCCAAACATAAATACCAACTCCCAAATTTTTTTTCTCATTCAAACATTGTTACTCGTAAAAACATTCATATTAAGAAGGCATCACGACATAATTAACTTAAAAGCAGAAAAGAAACCACGAGTGCCATATCTACAATCCCTTCAACTGAACATGCATTCATAGTCTTAAGCAGTCATCATTGCCACGGCTCCGCATACATTTATGTGAAATGATCCGGAAGATTAAGTTGAAAATATATACAAGCCAGCATACTTCTACGGTCCATTATGACTCAAGGGTACAAAAACCACAAGCAAATAACCATGGTTTTTGAGGGACACCAACTTTTTCTATGCTGCTTCGGCAAAGCCCACTCTCAGCTTACCAAAATCAAACACAGTGTGATATCGGCCCATAAACACATCTCCTAGGATCCTGCATATCATGTGAATGTCATCAAGTGAGGATCTTAATCAAATGGGGTTTAAAAGAATGCAAAGGCCATGGTAAAAAAGAGTACCAGAGAGGACCACGTGGGGGAGGAATATCCAAAGCAGTGAAGCCACTAATGCATTGAGCTGCAGGACCTTCGCCCACCTTCAGTATGTACTGAAGAAACCACACATAAAAGGAAAACGGATGAGGACTACAACAACAAATACAGTACTTATGCTCAGCCCATACAAAAGCAAATAATCGGGTTAGGACACTATATACCTCCTCTGGAGCAAGCTCAAAAGTTTTATCACCAATTGTGAAGGAAACAGGAGGCATTGATGAGATGCTTCCACAGTCAACGGCTGATTGTCCCATGGGGCTAGGCATTTTTTCACAAAGCTGCAATGTTATCATGAGGCTAGAGTCAAAAGGAGGAACATCAGGATCCAGATAGTACTTAAATAGCAAAATCCAAAATCAAGATTAACCTCGTTGATGTAGTTTAGGATCCGATCCTGTGTCTGATTCTGCCTTAACTGGTTTTGCATCCAAACAACAGCCATCTCGCATGCTTGACAAGTAGCATCTTGAATAAAACCAGATGACTTTCTTTCATTCTCATCCACCACACTCTCAATGCCCATGCTATTGGAAAAAAGAAAGACTTCATTAAATTGGATAATCAAATATATCAGAAAAATAAAATACAGACACATTGGGTATAGCATCCTTAAGCCTTACCTAACACCACGAGTACCATCAAAGGTGCACAACCCAATTTGGGAACAGATCTTCTTTGGTTGTGCCTAAAGGAGCAAGGGTAAAGCAATAAGAAAAATCAGTCTGATTTATGCCCCCATATTTTTTCAGACATTCAGAGAGACTCAGGCTCAGCTAATCACCACAAGGTAAGGATCTAATCAAAGCCAAAAATTGCTAGTTGAGTATTAAAAACGATACTCACTTCAGCTAAGAGCAAGTCCAGGATGGTTTGTCCATATTGCGCTACAACTGCCTTACATTCTTGACTTACAACTCCAGCAGCTCCAATCGCATGATTTATCATGGTGATTACAGTCTACAAGAACATAATCACATTTAATCACGGAAACAAGCCAGTCAAAAGTATTTTCAAAAGCCTTTTTCTATCAAGATGCAACGCTACAATTATTAATTCCAAAGATCTTTAAATTATATTGGAGTACTTGCTTCCATTGTTAATGTACGAACCAAGAGACAAAACCTCACAGGGAGAATCAATTGGTTGCCAAGTACAATATAATAAAAATAGAAATGAATTACTTAGTAAAATAGAAGATGGCAATGAGGTGCCTAGTATAAATTGGGTACATGTTTAACAATCAGAATTTCAGATTATTCATATTCAATGTAGCTGTTTCTTATTTTAAATTAAATTTCCATTATCTTCCCTTTAACTTTTCCTCATTTCCTGTTTATCCCAAGTGGAGGATACTAACCATCAGTGCCAAACATGTCTGTCAAATTCTACCGTTATAAAATAAAGGCTAAAAAGCTCCCTAAATCAACAAGAATTTATTCATACCGTTGGGCCTGCTAACAAAGAAGTCCCTGAATCAGCAATAGCTGAACAGCCATCAGCACAATATCCTGATTGACAATATATTCATGTCAGTGCCAAATGAATAAAAGCATAAACAGTTATTTATGTACTATTATTTCATAGAAAAACCATTAAAGTATATCTCTTGTATGGTTCTTATACATACCAGTGGGTTTACCATCAATAAGTACATCTCCCATGTCAAACTGACAAAAAGAATACAATTAACAAAGAGGAAATGGGAAGAACCAACAAAAAAAAGTATAATAAAGAATCAGTGATAAACAAAAAGCTTGAATACTAACCTGCCAATAGCCTTTCCTTGTCACTGGTACATAAGTGTGTTTGCCTTTGTAGTGAGCAGGATCAACACCACCAAAGACAATCTCACCCCCTTCCTCTCCCTCTGGATTTCGATTAAGCCAGAATGAAAATACTGGTTCCTTGATAAGACCTTGTTCAACCATATTGTACCTGAGACAAGAAAATGCCTTGTGATCACAAAATTATTAAATAAAATATCGGCGAAATGTTGGATCAAAATTTAGATGTGCACAATTACCACACTGGAACAGCTTTTCCAACAGATATCTCTTGAAATCCAAGTCCTAAGAGACCATCAAACTTGGCCATCAAAAATGTGATACCAGGCTCTCTAGTTGCTTCAATAAATTCCTGATGGCAAAAAACAGGTATAACATCAATATATCAATATATAACACAAAGTAAACGAAGCCAACTCATTCCTCCAACCCCACCCCAAAAAAAACAGTACACACACACACACACACACACATATATATATATATATATATATATTTATTTATTTATATTGGTGTTTAAAAAAAGATTGTAAAAGGGATTAACAATCAGCATTACCTGGTCTTTCACAACTATGTCACCAACTTTAACACTGTCATAGCTAAAGAAACCAGAAATCGCTCCGGTACCATACTGAATCGCAGCAGCAGTGCCTACATGACAGGGCGACAAATTTGAGTGTTAGAAAGATAGCATCAAAATTCACAACATGCTTTCTACAATGTCAAACAGTCAAGAAATCCAAAACACGTGAACCATGAGATTTATCCTGCCAAACCAATTAAACAAGTGTCAGAAACAACAACCCTCAAACTTGGTATTTCCAACAATTTTATAATTTTGTTATGCCATGCACATCCATAGGCTGCCAAATGTTGGATGATAAACAGTTAAACCTAAGCTCTTTCATAGTTGTTTAAATCCTTCAACCCTGACCCTCTCTAAATTTATTTAAAAGAGAAGACATGCTAGCTAGGTTAGTCAAAATCTAGCATAAAACTTTGTCAAATCTTTATAAATATAGAAGACATGCTAGCTCTTGCTATTACACCAAAGAAATAGACTCCAAGCTAATTGCAGAATCGAGAAAATGAAGAGGAACAAGACACATTTATTTGTTGATTGGGGAAATATTAAAATTTATCCAACAGACTCCATATTTTCAGTCAAATTGATGTTCATAATCAGAGAATAAAAGATTCCCTTTATACAAAACCTTAAACAGACTGAAGAAATCAAGTCAACTTAGAGCCTTTTTCAATGGGAAGAGGTGAACAAACCATTTTTCCGGTAGGTATTGGATTGGCTGGACTTGTACTTGGCATGGAAGTAGCAGGAAATCTGCACCCAAAATGCATAAATTAGTAAGCAAAGCGATGAACTAGATATATATAAGGAACACAGACATGATATGAGAATGAAAGCTAACCGAGAAATGACACTTGGATGATGGCACCCACAAATTAGAGCTCCCAGTATCAAAAATAACAGTGAACTTCTGAGGAGGGGTACCGATGGCAATTTCACCATAGTATTGAGCATCCAAGTAGTTCTTTAATTCAACAATATCTGTCCCCTCAGAGTCTCCAAGATTATTCTGGAGATGATAGTTTCTAAAAGAAGAGCGCACCAACTCTCCCTCCTTGAACCCGAGCCGAGCAGCAAGGCGGTTGTTAGGGTCCAACTTAACCTTCTTCAGTCCAATCCTACGCAAGCCATCATCACAGGACACCAGTGATAGCAACAAGCTCGACAGAAATACACACAACACAACCGCATTCATCTTGGTTCCCATACTGACCTGTTTATCCAAATAAAGAATTTCACTTTCAGAGCAAAAATATTACATAATAAACGCATGCATTCAGAAACAAAAGAATACTTAGAACGAGGTGACATTTTCCTGTAATGAAATACTGAATTGATAGAAGGGTTTTAAGAAAACAGCCACGAAACCTAAATTAGAAAAACAAAGATACTTTTCTATTTTCCTTCGCAACGAAGGAATGGGGAAAAAAAGCATAGCACCAGAACGCGCATAATGATGCTAAACAAAAATCGAGACAAGACAATCTGAAGAAGAAAGAACAACAATCAAGCCGATCCCTTACGCAGAATCATCAGAACCGAAAATAAGCAGTAAAATGGGGTGAAAATTGGAATAATGAAGAAGAAAAAACAGAGAGAGAGAAATGCTGGGTTGGTTTTAGAAATGGTGAAAAACAAATTACAGGATCATTCAGATCAGAGAAGAATCAAGAACAGAAATAATGGAAACTAACCAGAATCTTGAAGAAAGATGAGGAGGAAAGAGAGAAACTGGGAAAGGAGAAGAGAGAGCAAAGGGAGTTTAATAGTAGTTTAGGGAAGTGAGGCAGAGTTAGTGGGCCCCACCTACCACGATGTTCCTCCTGTAAATGTACAAAATTAGGGTATTGTTAATTGTCATCCGTTGGATAAGGGCGAGGCGGTGGTGGAATCTTTGAATCGGAACCGTCGGGTTAAATAGAGAAGGGCAAGGTGTCATTCTGAACCGTCGATGAAGGATGACCCCACAATTTTATTTATTGAATTTATTAGTTATTTTGTTTGTAGGTTGGGAAATGGGAATCGGTGTTTGCGTGAAGAAAACAACGCAGAATTGAATATTAATATAAAGCGTTGTAACCGAAATATTGATGGAATGATGGGTGCTTGCAGCTTGCTATGCTATTTTTGGCTTCTTCAGAGCTCCACACTACACGTCACACCATCACTTCCGTTTCGGATCTATTAATCTAATCAAATGTATAAATTACATCATTTTGGTTTATTATTTTTGTCTAGGTCTTCTAATTCTGAACATTCTTTTTATAAAATTTTATAATGTGATAAAATTATATTTTTATTATTACTTTTATATTTATTTTTATTCTATTTTTACTTTTAATATAAAAATAAAATATTCATCTTATTCACTTTTATTTTATTCACATCATATTAAATTATTTTCACATTACTATTTTTATTATTATCATTATCATTTTATTTCATCCCGCATTCACACGACAAAAATATCCTTCCACTTTCACTTACTCCTCCACCACATTCTCTCCCAGCGCCATTTAACACTTTACTGCTACTAGTGACTCTATTTTTTATTTTTAAAATATAAAATAAAAAATAATAATTATATTTTAAAATAAAGAAATTATTAGATTTCTTATATTCCTATAACTTGGATTTATTTATATTTTTTATTATTTAACTTATTATTTGAAAAAATGTAACGTACAGGTCTATATATACAAAATTTCTAATTATTATAATTGTATTTTTGCACAAAAATATTTGTCTTTTTTATATATTTGTATTTAGTCTTTTTTTTTTAAACTTAAAGGTGTATTTGATAAGTAGAAAAGAGGAGGGAATGAGAATAAAAATGAAAAAAAGATGAGAGAATGAAAATGTCATGTCAATGTGATATGATGTAATGTGAATGGAATAAAACTAAATAAAATTTTATCCTTACATTAAAAGTAAAAATAAAATAAGGATAAAATACCTTTGGTACCCCCAACGTTTGCGCGTTTGGTCAAATATACCCCAAACGTTTGATTGCTGTCAAATATACCCCTAACGTTTCAATTTTTGGACAATCTTATCCTTTTCACTAACACCGTTAAAATAGTTAAAATTTTTGCTGACTAGGCATAACATATGACATTAATATCTGACTGGGATTAATTTTTTCCATTTCATATATTATTTAAAAGAAAAAGAAAAAGGAAATCGTTAGGTTTAGGTTTTGAAGCACGTTTTCTTTTTTTTTAATAAAATATGAAATGGAAAAAAGTGATCCCAGTGAGATATTAATGCCAGATGTTACGCCTAGTTAGCAAAAATCGTTAACCATTTTAACGGTGTCAGTGAAAAGAATAAGATTGTCAAAAAATTGAAACGTTGAGAGCATATTTGATCGCAATAAAACGTTTGGGACATATTTGATCGAAGACGTAAACGTTGAGAGTACCAAAGATACTTTACCCATAAAATAAAAGTGAATAAAAATATAAAAACAAAAACATAATTTTATTATATTAAAAAAAATTATTTAATAAAGAGAATGTACGAAGAAATGAAACATTACATCCTTTCTATCCTTTTATTTCTCCTTATCAAATACACAGCTTTAACTTCATATTACTTTTACTTGAGAGCTAGCAATTCATACAAATTTGACTAAAAAATCGTCTTTAGTAGAGACGGATTGCAAATCAACCAGCAACTCATCTTTCCTGAAGACAGATTGAAGATGTTGTCATTACAATTTGCCTTTAGTGGTGACACATTCAAATTTGCCACTGCTGATAGCAAATTTTCACCACTAATCCAGACACGTAGTCAAAGTTAGGGCCAGACAAGGAAAATAGTATAGGATTTGATAGTATAGTCATTGTAAAAAAAATTAAGCTCTCGTTATTTGTTTACTTTTGGGTTTGTATGGTTGATTTTTTCCATGATTTACAATGCCTAATATTATATCCAGCAAAACTGAACATAATTTAGGAAGGGAAAGTTGAAGATTAAATAAATTTTGTTTGAGAGAAGAAGTGCTATTTATAGAGAGAAAATTGAACAGGTAAAACCTTTCAGATTCCTATAATCATATCCTTTTATATTTAATCTTAATAACTGTTTATAACTTTTTATAATTGAGCATTCATGTCCCTTTAATTTTAATGATAAATGGTTATAACCTTTCATACATGAATAGTCATGTCTCTACAAATTCACAAATTGATTATAACCACCAATTCATAAATGTTTATGACTATTCACATATGAGCACTCTTCTCAACCCTTCAACTTATCCAATTGTGGAACTTTAATTACTAACTATACTAACAAATGTATGAGTAGGGTTAGTGGGATACTGAATCAATGTGGTCCCATTTAGTTACTTGTTTGTATGGCGTAATCTTAGCTATAATTTAATATTTTCTCCAATATTTTTCATACCGAACATATCTTACTTTTTACAATCTGATGAAATTATATTTTTACCCTTATTTTTTATCTAATTTTATTTCATTCTCACTTTTATTTTATTCCATTCACATCAAAGTTACATCACATTCTCATTTTCATTTCTTCAAACATTCTTGTAACTAAACGCGGCCTATAACTAAGGCCCCGTTTGGTTGATGGGTTAATGATGTAATGTGTTTGTAATCCCAAATATTCGTCCTACCAAACATACCTTACTTTTGTAATGTGATGAAATTATATTTTTGCTCTTACTTTCTTACCTACTTTTATTTTGTTTTTACTTTTAATATAAAGGTAAATCTATGATGCAACTTGTTCTATGCATGCAATGAATTTCGGTCGATAGGATTGTGACATGTGAGTAGAATGACTTGAGATATAATGCAATTTCTCACATGCCACACTGGCCAAAATTGTATTGCATGCATGAAACAAGTTGTATCATAAACTCACCCTTAATATAAAGATTTACATCATATTCCTATTTCTATTCCCATTCCCTCCAACATTCTCATTTGTATTTTATCTAATATTCACATAACCAAACAAATTATAAGTTAAATCTCACAAGTCAAGAAGATTTTGGTGTATTAACATTTTTAATTTTGTTATAAGATATTGCAATTTATAATATAAAAAATTTATAATTAATATTGAACATGATAAAAATAAATCTGCTACTTCGGTCTCAAGATAATTGTATAATTCAGTCTTTCAAATTGTAGTATATAACAGAAACACAAAATTAGACCATCTGTCTTTTGACGTGATGCATCAAACAACAAAAAAATATTTGAAATGTGATGAATTCACGTCACATGACAATCTTCTTAATAATGGACAATAAATTAAGGCATTAAAGATAATGTAGGTTAGATAGCATCCCCAAATTAAAGTTTGGAGTGTAATTAGAGAAATCGACCAAAAGAAAAAAAGAGACAAAATATTATTTAGTCCCTAAATTATTGGTCAAATTATTATTTAGTCCCTGAAATTTGTAACTATGTCAATTATTTAGTCCCCGAATTTGTAACTATGTAAACTATTTAGTCCCCAAACTTGGTAAAAATACTATTTAATCCCCGAATTTACAACTCTGTCAACTCTAACGGGTAACAGTCAGGAGACTAAATAGTTGACAGAATTGCAAATTCGGGGATTAAATAATATTTTTGCCAAGTTTGGGGACTAAATAGTTTACATAGTTACAAATTCGGGGACTAAATAGTATTTTTGTCAAATTCGAGGACTAAATAGTTGACATAATTACAAATTTTGGGGACTAAATAATATTTTTTATAAATTCAGAAATTAAATAGTAATTTGATCAACAATTCAGTGACTAAATAATATTTTACCTCAAAAAAAAATGCATGTGACATGCGTGATCACTCATATTTGTTTGTTTAAGAAATGTTAATGACCCCACATATATATAATATACTAATATAATTACATTAATGCTAATGTACAAAATGCCATGCCATTCTAGTTCTAACTTCTAAGAACGTTCTCGATGTGAAAAGTATAGGAGATCTTTAATAGTATGATAATATTAAAATTTAGTATATTTTTTTAATTAATTAATTTTTAAAACATTTAAGATAAGTCATTATTAATATAAATTTATATTAATATTAATAAATGGCTTTACATGATTAAAAAAATGTATCAAATTTTAGTAGTACAATACCACTTAACTTTTATCCAGAAAGTACATGTGCTTCTTCTTGTAGATTAGGGTGACTAAGCTCTTTATTAATCATTATAGCTTCCTTGTAAGAGGAAATGGGAGATATAGGCATCAGTTTTTTATTTCTCTTTAAATTAATTTATATTGTGTGTCAAATTTGTTACCTAAATACATTTCATATGCTAGTAATTAGATATAAGATATCTGATAATGAATCTTTTATATATATATATATATATACATATATATGTTATCTAGATTGTTAAAGTTAAAAATTATATATACGTAAACTAAGTAATGGGTAGGGTATAGTAAAAATAATTTATCTCACACGACATAATGAATTCGGGTTCAAATTTTATTGAGGGAGATATTTAAATTTAGTACCCGATAATGTCTCGAATATGATTGCTTCTAATAAAAAAATACTTATTGAAAATTTTTTAGAAAAATTATATACTTGAATTTGTCCCTTTCAATTATTGCATTTTTTCTAGTAGTATTAACTTCTTAGTTCTTTGCCATGGTCCAGTTTTTCATACCAGTCTCTCTCCTCTTTTTAAAAGGAAAAAGAAAAAAAAAAAGTTAATGAAATGAGTGGTGTTGAGCTCGAGAATAAGCCTTTTGAAAATGTGAAGAAAAAAAATGAATGAGCGGCCATAAAACAAAAGGAAAATGTAAAGAATTGAATGATATGCAATAATGAGTTTTGAAAATTAGAAGAAATGTTTGTAAGGAAATAATGAAGGGGGATGTTATATATGAGGACATGTGAATGATATGATGGGCATAGGGTAAGGAGGAAATAGCGTAGGAAAGATGGGAAAGTAAGAGAAGGTGTTGGAAAGAAGCAAAAGAAAAGGAAGGGAAAGCCTAGAGTGTAAGGTACACTCTTGTGGGGGATTCATCCTATTTTTCTCACTCCAAGCAACCTACCAATACCAATAGGATTCCATATATAATCATAATCATATACTTCACAATCACTTTATATTGTTATTACATATGTGTTAAAATAAGGAATTTATATTTCATTTGTTTATATTTGTCTAGTGTCTTTTTGTTGTTGTGAAAAACAATATATTATGAAGAAATATTATACTTTATTTTCAAAAAATATTGATTAAAAATTATTAAGTACAATTTATTTAGAAATATCAACCTATTATGAATGAATATTGTAAATTAACTTCTGAAAATATATTTATTTCACATATCAACAATAATGAATATTACATAAGAAGACATGTATTAATATTTTACATAACATAAAATATTTTATAAAAAAACTTACATGCATCAATCCAATCCTTACAAGTCTACTATGGACTGTGAATGTAAAGTAAAATGTGCTAAATATTCTTTTTAAAAATAGACCAAATTTTTCCTTGACTTATACTCCTATATTTTAAGTGTTTGTCGCGGGTCTCATTCTTTGTTTAATTCTCATTAAGTTTAGATTAGAATGCTTAAATTATAATAGGATATTTACACATAACACCCTTCAATTATAAAAGTTAATTATGAACTCTTTAAATTTTTCACTTTGTGCCAAAAGCTTATTTTAATTAAATAATTTTATAAAAAAGAATATAAGAATCAGTATATAAATCTTGTGTCTCTTTTCTTTTGGTCAATGATATAAATCTTGTCATAGAACATATAACCAAGAACAAAGTCCAGTTTCTGTCCAAAAACATAAACAAAGTCCAGCTGCATGCGGGCTACTTCATTTCTCTGGCTATACTAAGGAGTCCCGTGGGCCTCTATAAACATATCATAGGCCCAAACTTTACTTACATTGGCCAAAAGCCCATTTTCAAATAGGATCTCTCAGCTTATAAATGGGCATGGGCTGACTCATTTTGCATTTTTCAAGCAAGCAGGGAAAAAACTGTTAATCATTTTTAATACTTGTGGACTTGTGAGTTAATGAGTTATGAATTATGATAAGCACCTTAAGCAGTATTTCTTTTTTTCTTTTTATGAAGCACTTAAGCAGTATTTCATTCAGTGGGAAAGTGAGGTCAATCAAATATAGAGTAAATTAAATTCTCTTTTCCTATATTTTTAAAAATATGCACTTCCTTCTTTTGAGAAGAGAGTGTAATTTACTCTATAATATATGCAATTTATATTAGTTATATAATTAAATATGTATTTAATTAATACAAAAATATTTTTTTAAAAAATTAAATATTTAATTTTAACTCAAAATAAATAATCTTGAAATAATAATTTTTAAAATTTTGTTTACATAATTATCGTATTTATTTTAAAAAATTAACAATGCTATTAGGGATATTTTAGTAAGAAAAAGTGAAATTGTAAGTTTTTAAAATAGAGAGGAGGAAAATATAAATCTATAAAAATAAGTGCAATTTACTCTAAAATATATGCATGCATTGAATGGTGAATGGTGTATAGTGTGGGAGATTCAAGTGCTTCACGAGACCAATGTGAATGGATATATTGCTCACATGCATACATGCATCATACTCAAAAGTCAAAAGTGCTCATTAACAAAATAATCAAATAAATAAAAAAAACTCATATTTTCAAATTAAACTGAGAGATTTCATTTTTTAATGGTCAAATTAAAACAAAATACATCTTTTAATTTACTTTCCTTAATTCCATAATTGCTGTGCTTTAATAAGATTTTGGTGTATTAACATTTTGAATTTTGTTATAAAATATTGCAATTTATAATATTAAAATATTTAGAATGAATATAATAAAAAATTATATAACAGAACCACAAAATTATATCAGGTGTCTTAGTACGTGATGATGCATCAAACAAAAATATATCTGAAATGTGACGTGAATACCTCACATTACAATCTTTAGATGGACAATAAATTAAGGTATTCTGGCCAAAAATAAATAAATTAAGGTATAAACGATAATGTATGTTTAGACTTTAAATAACATCCCCAAATTAAAGTTTGAAATGTAATTATAGAAATCGACCAAGAAAAAAATGCATGTGACGACGTGATCACTCATATTTGTTTGCTTAAGAAATGTAAATGACCCCACATAAATATATTATAATTACATTAATGCTAACGTACAAAATGCAATTCTGGTTCTAAGAACGTTATGAACTCTAACCAATGCTTCTGCTTCAATTTTTGCTTTTTTTTTTTTTTTATAAACATTTTATTATTGAGAGTAGTTTTATTTAAAAGATAATCTGTAACACTTCTTTTAATACAAAGTCAAACTCAAATTTATTAGAATTATAAAGTCTCAACCATAGAATTTTGATTTTTCTTTCTAATAGTATTATTATGTTATTTGCGAGAATAAATCCTCTACATTACAAAGTGAAATGCTCTCTAAAGTGAAAAGAGAGATAGAAAGAAAAAAAATGTAGGTAGTATATTTTCACAATTTCTCTCTCCTAATTGTTCTCTATATCTCTATCTTTACTTTATTGAACACTTCACCTTATAAGGTAGAGATCCACTCTCGTTATTTGCCTTTGCCCTTTTTAAAATTAAATTTAAAAAAATGAATGAAATGAGTGGTGCTGACTGTTGAGGTCGAAAATAAGGCTTTTCAAAATGTGAAAAAAAAAGGTCTCCTCTTTTTCCACTTTGTTTCTCTGCAATGGCATGGAATCCAAGAAATGCCCTTCTTCTTCTTTCCTTCGCCGCCGTCTTTCTCCCCTACACCGTCGCTTCCTCCTCCCTCCGTTTTAACCTCCACACCCAAACTCTAGTCCTCACATCCCTCCCTCTCCCACACCCTCTCACATGGTCCGAATCCGAATTTGAAACTTCCGAATCCGATCCAGATTCTTCAGCCACTCTATCTCTTCCGCTTCACCACATTGACGCTATCTCCTTCAACAAAACGCCAGATCAGCTCTTCAACCTCAGGCTTCAACGCGATGCTTCCAGAGCGAAAGCTCTCACTTCCATGGCGGCCAAAGCGGCTGCCCGTAATCGAACCCGGGCTCGCGGGTCGGGTTTCAGTAGCTCCGTAATCTCTGGTCTCGCTCAGGGGAGTGGCGAGTACTTCACGCGTTTCGGCGTGGGTACGCCTGCGAGGTATGTATACATGGTGCTGGACACAGGAAGCGACGTCGTTTGGCTCCAATGTAGCCCTTGTAAGAAATGCTACACTCAGACCGATCCGGTTTTCAACCCGGCCAAATCCAGATCCTTCGCCCGAGTCCCCTGTGGGTCCCCCCTCTGCCGCCGGTTGGATTCTCCCGGATGTAACCAGAAGAAGGTCTGCATGTACCAAGTCTCATACGGTGACGGTTCCTTCACTTTGGGTGAGTTCTCCACTGAAACGCTGACGTTTAGAGGGACTAGGGTGGCGCGTGTGGCTCTAGGATGCGGCCACGATAACCAAGGGCTCTTCGTCGGTGCGGCCGGTTTATTAGGCCTTGGAAGAGGGAGGCTTTCGTTTCCTACTCAAACCGGCCGCCGGTTCAACCGGAAATTCTCGTATTGCTTGGTGGACCGCTCCGCCTCGTCTAGACCGTCGTCGATTTTGTTTGGTGATTCCGCGGTTTCTAGAACGGCCCGGTTCACTCCTCTTCTGAAGAACCCCAAACTCGATACATTCTACTACGTGGAACTCGTTGGAATCAGCGTGGGCGGCGCGCGAGTGCGCGGCGTATCGGCTTCGCTGTTCCGGCTCGATCCAGCCGGGAACGGCGGCGTCATTATCGACTCAGGGACGTCGGTGACTCGGCTCACCCGCCCGGCTTACACCGCCATGAGAGACGCCTTCCGAGTTGGAGCATCGCACCTGAAGCTAGCGCCGGAGTTCTCTCTCTTCGACACGTGCTACGACTTGTCGGGGAAGACGGAGGTGAAGGTGCCGACGGTGGTGCTGCATTTCCGAGGCGCTGATGTATCACTTCCGGCGACGAATTACATGATCCCGGTGGATAGCAGCGGGATCTTCTGCTTCGCCTTCGCCGGAACGATGGGAGGATTGTCGATAATCGGTAACATTCAGCAGCAAGGGTTTCGGGTGGTTTACGATCTGAGTAGTTCTCGGGTCGGGTTTTCTCCACGTGGCTGCGCGTGAATGACACGAAAGAGTTAGCTGTAGCGGGACAGCTAGTTCATGTGATTTCTAATTATTTGTTTGTTTTTAATTTCTGTTTGTTGGATTTAAACGAGAAAGAGACGAGGAACAACAATGGGGAGCTAGGGGTACGATTGTGTTTCTTTCTATTATGGTTGAAGGATCGTTGGTTGTTGTATTATTAATTGGCTTATTTAATACTATAACTACCCTTTTCTATGAAAAAAAACAGAGAAAGTGTGACGAATTCAATGAGCGGCCAAAAAACAAAATGAAAATGTAAAGAATTCAATAATATTTAATTATGAGTTCTGAAAATTAAAAGAAATATTTGTAAGCAAATAATGAAGAGGATGATATGAGAACATGTGAAGGATAGGTAAGGAAGAAAAAGCGTAGGAAAGATGTAAAGTTAGAGAAGGTGTTGGGAAGAAGCAAAAGAAAAGGAAGGGAAAGCCTACAGACTCATGGGCCGGCTAATCATCGAATTTGTATTTTGTGGATTAAGTAGGGTTGGGCCTATCTTTAGAAGATATTTGCCCAATCAAACTCTTGAAGGGTCAAAGATTGTGTTGGGCAAGCCCATAAGCTTATATATATATATATATGAATCTGCTTATGTAAACTCTTTTATAAATTATTTTATTTTTTTGACTGAATATTACTCGCTTTTGGCCATAAATATACTAAATAAAAACATACACAAATTCAGCCACCTTTAAAAATTATCTACAGATATATACCACTTTTACTGTGCATCTCATGATTTTTAACAAGAAAAATGCCCTCAGTGAGGGCGTTTATAGGGTTGACCATTTGACCCTATAAACGCCCTCAGTGAGGGCGTTTTTTAATCTGCACAGTAAAAATAGTATATATCTGTAGATAATTTTTAAAGGTGGTCAAATTTGTATATATATTTTTTATTTGGTATATTTATGTTCAAAAGCCGAATATTACTATGGACTGTGAGCTTAGAAAATTTTTACAAATTGATTTTCAAAAATTTTGATTAGAAAATTATTTGGTAAATTATCCAAATATTATGAATTAATATTACAAATTAACTTTTAAGAAAATAATTTTTTTTTTACAAATCAAATATTACTATGCACTGTGAACTTAAAGTGAACTCTTTCTTAAAATGGACCATTTTTTTTCTTGTCTCAAACCCATATATTTTAAGGGTCGATCGTGGGTTTCATTCATTCTTTGTCGGCCTCTTTCTGATTAACTTTGGGCCTTTTCACATTTGGAAGTCGGAACACTCCATATCTTTTAATTCTTTTTATGGAATAACCATTTTTAGCTTAGCTTCTGGGGGGAAAAAACCTTTTTAAGCTTGAGAACATTAGTTATAGATTTTAGGTTAAAATGAACATGGCTTTCTTAACTTATAACACCCTTCAATTATTAAAGTTAATTTAGAACTCCCTAAAATTTGCTCTTTGTGCCAAAATCCTATTTTGATTCAAGAGGTATAACAAAAAACAAAGTCCAGCTGCATGCGGGCTACTTCATTTCTCTTGCTATACTAAGGAGACTATGGGCCTCATTAAACCTATCAGAGGCCCAATTTCCTGACATTTGTTATAGCCCATTTCAAAATAGGCTCTCAAAGCTTATAAATGATCATGGGCCGACTCAATTTATAGCAACCATTTTGCATTTTTCAAGCAAAGTAGGAAAAAAATATGTAAAATCTTTTTTAATACTGGTGAGTTAATGAATTATGGTGAGCAGTATTTGAGATTTTCAGTGACGTCAATATAATAATAATAATGCATGCATTGAATGGTGAGTGGTGAATAATGTGGTAGATTCAAGAGCTTCACGAGACCAATGCGATTGCATATATTGCTCACATGTATACATGCATCAGAGTTCAGACTCAGTAATAGCAATTAACTTGTACAAAATTCTCAATTGTAATTTATTTCTGCAACGGATTACATCATTTTTCCCTTTAAGTTGTAATTAATATTGGTCCCTGAGATGAAGTCTATCTCAATGTTGAATGTAGTTGTTGAAATGTCAAATTAGTATATAAATGATATATTTTGTCTCAATTTAATTTCTAAAAAATAAAAATGATAAATTTAATTCTTGGAAAATACAATTAATTATTTCATATCACTCTCTTGTTTAAGAATTTTTATTAACATAACCGATAAATTTTTTAGAAAAATTAAATTGAGATAAATTATATAATTTTCAAAGACTAACTAACTTTGACATCATCAATTAATTAAATTTGATAATTTTATTTTTTAAAAATTAAACAGAGAGAAAATGACAAATGAATCTTGTAGGTCTTAAGAGGCCTAGCTCACCCCAAAAGAGCTCTCAAGGGGAGAGGGTTACCTTAGCCTATATATACAGTTTATTAGCCATTTAACTAATCAATGTGGGACTTCAACACGCCCCTCTCACGCCCGACATAGGAGCGTGAAGCCAACGGGTTATTCCCAGGGTAGCCCATAGTAAGGCTCATCCATCCACACATACCCAACCAACCTCTGATACCATCTTAAGAGGCCTAACTCACCCCAAAAGAGCTCTCAAGGGGAGATGATTACCTTAGCCTATATATATAATTTACTAGCCATTTAACTAATCAATGTGGGACTTCAACAGTAGGGGTAAAATAATAATTTGCTCCTATATAATATTTATGTGCTTGATGAGCAAAATCTTAGCGACAGCGGTTCTATAAACATGGTGGATAAAATCTGATTATCCCTATACTAATAATATGTTATTATATATATACATAGTAATATAATTATATTGGATATAGATATATAATTAATAATTAACGATGGAGGTACGTAGTGAACATATTAAAATTAGTATATTACATATATATTGTAAATAGTAAAATGAATTAATTAGTGTTTGACCTCAAAATCCGTGAGGAGCTTACTTTTGTTTTGCTTGCTTCCGAAAAAGAGAATATGTATTGAAAATAGATGAAACTCAATAAATGTACATTATATCATATCTTTCTTGTTAACAGATTAGAGGGATCTGCTTGCATGAATAGAAATACTTATAGAATAGTTTAAAAAAAAGTGTGGTCATTTTCACAAGTAATGGCTTCCATAAGTGTTGGGGGAAATTTTCAAAGCGTGTCATAAATGATCAAAACCAAATCCGGATGAGTCTTCTCTTTCACATGCAAGCACATGAATCTTTATATATATATATATATTCACACAATATATAATATATAATTAATAATGCCTTTTAACTTAATTTCTTTCCCCTCTCAACTCATCTGACTCCTCTACACAGAATATATGTATATACCTTGAATTTTGATCACAAAATAATGGCTATGTATAAGTAACTAGCTAATTACTATTGAATATTTATCATAAAATAAATAAATAAATATAATTCATATATAAATCAATGTATAATTAATTACCATTTTTTTTATAGCAGCTACTTTTAAATAATATATTTTATCTAAACGAAAATAACTTTCTTTGCATATATTAAAAAAAAAATTTCTTTGGTGTATAAGATTGTAGTTTTATTTGTCATCATAAAATACTAATTACATATAATTAAGTTATTCATATATATAATTAAAGACAAACATGAAATTCTTGCTTGAACATTAACGATTGTAAGTTTTTTTTTGTTTGTCTGGTTTTTGAGGCACTGCATGACTGCATCGATTAATCTAAATTTGATTCGTTTCTCGCACTTGACTATGATAGAAGAGTCTCTGAAGTTTCAACAGAGATAAATGCATTTACAAGGTCTCGAAATATAGACTTTGCTTAAGCAATATCAAGTCACTTACCACTTAGATCAACCCTATGTTGATGATAGTTAAGTAATTTTACTGTTTTGCAACAAAAAATTAAAATCAAGTTTAATTAAGGGTCGGAAACTACACGCAAGATATAACATATGGTATTCACGCATGTGAGCAAGCTTAGCAAGATAACATAAAGTAAACAAGCTCTAAAATATAATTAGGACTCTTAATTTAATCTCCACATCGATCCGATGGTGATAATTATATAAGCTAAGTGATCATAAGAATGAATTAATGCAAATGTTTAAATTAAGAAAACGTTGTAGTGTGGAGGTTGGGGAGTATATGTAAGCATCAAGTGGACGATGTTGGTGAAGATAATTAATTAAGGAGTGATTAATGAGCATGGAAGATTTTTGGTGAAGGAGGATAATGATTTAACTGAAACGAAACCACCCTAGAATAATACTATAATGTTGGACATGTCCAGCCGATGTAGTGAATCATGCCCCATATGAATTGATATTGCTGCTTCACTAGAAGCTTATAATTGACTTTACATATATATATATATATATGCCGTGTCTTCGTATGTATATATGATCTTGATTGAACTTGTACATATTATTAATTGTGCCTTGGGCCTCCAACCATTTTCTACCATATATTCATATCACTTTATTGCAATTGATCGTGCCAAAACACGAGACATTTCGTATTTTGTAATCTCATATGTTTTAATAGTTTATATATTATAGTGTAAAATATCATAACACAAGCTATTATATTGGTATTTATGCACGCAAAATGGCTTCCTCGTTTAATTTTTGGTACTTTGAGCTATTTTTCTGCCTTGGATGGAGTGAGTATTCGACTACTTTGGGAAGACTTGATTCTACGTAATTATTCGATATAGCCTCAACTTTGCAAGACCCATCAAATAAATATTTTTCTGTAATTTCCAAAAAATTTATCAATCTCTATAAATTTAAATAAATTACATATTATATTTATATTATGATCAATTTAAAATTTTTATACTTAACTTTGAATTAAATAAAATATTTAATTTGATCCACAATTAAAATTAAGTAGGTTCCTATGATTTTATTTTTTATGATTTTTTCAGAGAAGCAAAATTCAAGCATAACGTATATGTTTCTTTTTATAAGTACCTCCTCTTTTGGTCCCAAAAAAAAAATACTTAGTAAATTATCATTTTGATTTTTTAAAAATATAATATGTCTTAATTTAATCCTTAAAAAAAATTACATTTCTCAATTTTATCCTCAAAATATTTATTAACAATATTGAAAAAAGAAAGTTATCATGAATTAATTAAATTCTGATAAATTACACCTTTTAAAATTAAAATAATAATTTACTGTTCCGTATTTATTTAAAATGAAATATTTATTTAAAAGCAATGACGCGTTAGGGGCGTAAAATTAGGATCAAGTCAAAGGGAGGAAGAAGAAGAAGAATGAGAATTGAGAAGGGGAAGAGGAAGACCCAGTTGTACGGTGGATAAGGTACGGTGCGACCACCCCAAAGTAATAACACAAGCGACGTGCTCCCCAATCTTCCTTTCTTTTATTCATTCATTACTCATTACTCTCTCTCTCTCACACACATCTTCGCTTCTTCTTTTTTTTCCATTCCGGTGACCCCAACGTGAACCTCATGTCAATCCAATTACTCCCCCGGGACCCACCTATTCTGTCCTAAAGTCAACAATCCTATCCTACTTGGTCCAATCAAACTCCTCCTCCACTCCCCCCACCTATTTTATTAACTTTCGTTGACCCTCTTTTTTCTATTTATTAATTACTACTATCTATCAACCACGCAACTTGAGAGTTGCTGCGAAACTCTATTCACTTTCAAATAGGCAGCGATGGCCGTAATTCTTGACCAATCACATAATTCAGAATATTCTTCTCTAATACGGACTTTCATTGCCTCTTTGTAGACCATTATTTTGTCCTCTTCCAAAACTGGGTCATCATCGTTTCTTTTCTACTTGCTCCCATCTAAACAAAATTTGACAACTACCTCAATTCATTATATCTATCGTATGAGCAAAACAAATATATACAAGACTCGGTTCTTAATAATAATAATAATAATGATATACTGAGTTTTTTTTTTTCTTCCGTCTATTTACTGGGGAAAATTTGGAATCCAAATTATTCAAGGATGAAGAACAAAGAAAGAATGAAACATTTCTGTTTGATCTATACCTTCCTCCCAAACTAGACATCGAAAAAATTGAACCCCAAAAAAAAAAAATATCAACAATTTATAATTTCATTCTCCCTCACCCCCAAAGTATGATAAAAGAAGAAACAAATTTACGACAGAGAAAAAAAAAACGAAGCTTTATTAATTAATTCCCAGAGAAACTGCTGATGGTGGTGGCGCCATTGGTGATGTTGGGATTGCTGCTGCTACTATTGTTGTTGTTGTTGTTTGAATGAGCACCGCCGCCGCTAATGATGGAGGAGATAGCAGCCGCGAGCGCCGCCGTGAAATTGGGGTCGGCAGTGATGGCCGCGGTGGCTGCGCTGACCGGGTCAACCGGATGTTGGCTCGGCTGAACCGGCAGCACCGGCCTAGGAGCGACAGCAGCAGGAGCAGATTGGTGTTGTTGTAAAGAAGAAGATAAGCCCAAATCCTGAGTGGTGGATAACTGAAGTCCCGAGAACTTGGATTGATTGTAAAGTGCTTGTGAAAATGCGTGACTCAACTGCTGCTGAGCCGACGGTGTTTGTTGCGCCACTTGCTGAAATGGCGGTCTCTGGAATTGCAAGCCTCCGTTATTATTATTATTATTAGTATTGGATGCTGTGTGAGTGAGATCCAATGTTATGGTAGGAAATGGCGCAGAAGCAGAAAGCGTAGCCATGCTAGTGGAGCAAGGAAGTATAGCCCTGGCTAGCAAGTTGGGGTTCATCAACCCACCGTCCCCACTCGACATCGACCCCGACAGCAACATACTCGCCGCCGCCGTGGTGGTCGACGCCATCGCCATCGCCGCCGGTGGCAAAGGGTGGTTATGGGCTCCTTCATAAGTTGTTATCAAAATCGTCCTGTCCTCCGCACAGCGTTGTACCTAATTAATTCAAAATCCTATTAGTCTCTCTTTGAGTACAAAATCAAATTATAGTAGAATACAATACAAAACAAAAATTGAAAACTCACTTGTTTGCGAACTGGACACCCCACCGCCATAGTACATCTATAGTAGGCGCGAGGACACGGGTTTCCTTTTGCCATCTTTTGTCCATATTTTCTCCATTGGCACCCATCACTGATCTGTAATTAGTATTATAATTATTCAACCAATCAGATTATTAATTGATTAATACATATATATATATATATATATATGTGGATGGTTAATTAGAGTACATATATATATATACCATGGGAGCTTCTGATCTGGCACGAACGGAGACGCGAGCTTTTCGCATGGTGGCTTCAGCGGTAGTAGTAGTGGTGGTGGATTGGTCCATGGAGTTTGATGAGGGGTTGAGTTTCTGAAGCTTGTGTGCCTGAACATCCTCTGACTCTGGACTTTCTTCTCGGTTTTTACCATTATTGTTGTTTTGAGGCGGAGTGGTAGATCGTGTCCTCTCATCCGATGAGGAATTGGATACTTCGTTGTTATTATTTTCTACTTCTGTGGTTCCGCTGGGTCCTAATTCCAGTAATGGCATTGCCACTATCTCTCTTTTGTCCTCCGTTTTAGCTTCAACAACCTGAATTATAATTAATTAATTAATTACACAAAATTAGAATTAAATTATGTTGAGGATAAAAGATAAATTAATAGATAATATAGATAGATGGAAGAGTGAATGAATTATTACCTCATGTTCGGTGGTGGTGTGGGTGCGTTGAATGTGTTGTTGCTGTTGCATTAATGTGACGAAATGCAATTGCAAAGCCGTGTAATTACTGCTCACGTGGTTCAGCATGTCCCGCAGCTTCTGGTTTTCTGCATTCATCCTTTGGAGCTCCTCTTGCAATTGTGCCAGCTGCATCATCCATTCATAATTAATTATTACTCATTTCAAAATTCTCACTGTCGATGATTCATTAATTCAACCAATAATTCACATCAAATACGGACACATCAATTTTTAATTAAACTCTTAATTTTGTACAATAATAATTATTTAACAAGAAAATTGAAATTGAAATAATCCAGATCTTTCCATATGTATGTGTACCTCAGTAGTAGTCTTGGCTCGCTTATCTTCAGCATCTGAGGAAACTCCATCATCCACCGTAGATTGATCGCTTCCAGTGTTAGCAGTCAACAGTTGTAAACCAGTCTATATATACGGAACAAAAAGGAGATAAATATCTAGCTAGTAATATTATTATTATTATCATAGCATGAAGGTTTTGAAAAAAGAAAAAGGAAATTATGCTTACATTTACATGATCTAAATGAGGCGGTTCACCAAGAGAAATCTCCTTTTTCACAGTGATATTGGATTTAACATCTTGATGATGATCGGAAGCCGGCCTGTTTCGATCGGAGAAGAAGTCGACTTCGCCGGGGACGACGCGGTTGTGATGATGATGATCGGAGTCAGCGGAGGATCGGGAGAGATTGACGGGGAAGCCTAGAGTGGGAAACATGGTAGTAGTGCGATTGGAGGAAGAATCAAGAGCGAGACCCCATCCTTTGTCCATAAAAGAGAGATCGAGATCGAGATCGATGAAAAAGAAGAAGAAGTGAGTGAAGGAGTAGTCAAGGAGAAAGAAAGAAAGAAGAAGAAAGGAGGAATGAAGTGTGAGAAGTCTTCTACAGGTGCAATGAGGAAGGATATAAAAAGAGTACAAGTTAGACCCAATTAACCAAATTTAATGAGATTTTTTTTTTTTCCTTTCTATTTTCAAGAAATTAATTTCAATATTTTGTAAATTAAATGGATGGACCATCATGCGTGTTGATTTTCTTGCTTTCATTATTTTTTACGTCAGACTGTGCGTCAGGTAAGTTCAGCGAAAACTGGGTCGCCCCGTCGAGATTCGGAAATATCTTCCTCTATAACCGGGATGCTGGGTCGGTTTGACCCGGACGAGTAAATAAAAAGGAGGTTTCGTACGGGTTTCGTGAAGAAAAGAGTTTGACTGGTTCATAAAAGAAAAGGAAAAAGGGAGCCACCGCCCCGAATAGTGCGGCGCGTTCCACGTGACGAAAATCAACTTCTTCTTCTTCCTCTTCAATACAGAAACGCAAAAGCGAATCCAAGTCAACCACTTTGACGGCCAGAGAGAGAAGGGAAGGCGTGCGTGTGGTGACTGAAGACCTGGTGCCTAAGTAAGCTGGTCTCTAGTGGGCCCCACTCCCCCTACTCATTTTCCCCATGGACTATTATACCCCCCCTGAGATTAGACTACAGATCTGTTTCGTTTCCTTTCCGAATTTTCGTCCACTCTATATATGAAATTAAATTTATTGGGAAATAAATAATTTGATATATATATAACATTGCGATTGGTGATTGTTTATTAACAATAAAATCAAATAGAAAATCTTTTAGTTGACCACCTCCTTCAATCTTCATCAATCAATTAGGTCAAACCTCAATGGGTAATAATGTCATCTTTGTTCATTTCTTAATAATAAAATTATTACAAAATGTACCGAAATTTCAATTCTTCACACTTTCTTTTTTTTACAGAAAAATTGAATTAGTAAAAAGAAACTATAAATATTCGATTTATATTAATTATCGATATTCAATAAGAAATTAATTAAGATTTATATCTAAGTCAATTACATACAAATATCATTCCTATTCTATATACGCGCTCCCATCCTATATCTCCTCGTTTAATTTACCTATATTTTCATATTATATATATAATTTATTTTTTTGGGGACTAATATATATATATAATTGTTTGTTGTTTTAATAATTTATCAATGCAAATCACACCTCAAATAAAAACAATATTTCTTCAAATCATTATATAATGACGAAGTAATATATGAATTGGATATTTCACATTACATAAAGCAAAAAGAAAAAACAAAGTTTTCCTAATTTAATACCTAATTGACTTGTTTTAATTTCCTTAATTTCTTCCATGTGTTAAACACCTAAACTACGTATGGTGACAGATTAACGATAAATTAATACGCAAATGCTATGTTTAATATCTCCTGCCCAACCATTTCATCAGGGGAGATTAAATTAGGAGTTTAATAATGTAAATTAAACCATATAAATCATTTCCCATTTTGTGCGTACATTGACGCTCAAATTAAAACTATACCTTTTGTCAATGACTTGTACACATAGTAGTGTATTTTTTTAATATTAATACTAAATTACTTAATGGTTAAGATATTAAATTTTCAGCGCATGACTTGGTTTAAAAAGGAAAAAAAAATCAACTAATGAACAAGTCCTCAATTATTATCTTGTAAATTAGGTACTTGAATAATTTCAATTAATTTAATTATAACATATATATAATAATTAGGGATTGAAAAAAATGTAATAATTAAGGTGTTGGAACAAGTTAATTATAGTAAATGTAGTAGTGAGTCATATATAACCACTCTGGCATATGATAGAAACAACTTAACAGACCAACAAGTGAAGTATATATATAAACAAGTATTGTGTTGTCATCATTTTTGACAAATGTAGGAATGATAGATTATTATACTATACGTGATGTGATATCTTAGTATTTAATTAATTTTCTATCTTCTTAATTATAATTGTTCCAACAAATCAATAATCTCTCTGTATGCATGGAAGTGGATTTTGTTTGCCACTAATTAAACTAAGGACAACTTTATACATATGTTTATTCATAACATAATCAAGCACATTTTGAGTTGCTTATTAGAGGAAGATCAAGACACTTTTTCCTTTTACCTTTTTGTTTCATTTTAAAATAATGCACACTATTATTTATTTATTTATAAATCCATTTGCCTCCACTCGATCAATTCTTAGACACAATCTCATTAAGAAAGTAACAATTTTTTTTAAAAAAAATTGCATAAAATCATCACTACACTTTTGCTTTTATTATATATTTTGTTTTGTAAGCCTATAAATATACATGTACATTATAGTCCAACTATTGTCAAAAAGGTGACAACTAGCAAATAAGAGGAAAAACTAAAGTGAAAACGAGAACAAAAAAGCATAAAGAGGGAAATCAAAATACTACTTTAATTAGTACTAATCCCCATATACATATTACTTTTTGTTGTTTCCATTCAAATGTTGGGGAAAATTCAATTTCTTGTGACGCTTTTGGATAGCTTTAGTGCATGTCTTTAACTTTAAACGTCGCCATTAAATGATGCTTTTGAAAAATGGGACTTATTAGAAGACTGAAGAGAAAGGCAATCCTTAAGGTGTCCCATACCAAACAAAGAAAGAAAAATAAAATAAATAAAAATGAAACCACCATTCAACTCAGTATAGCTTCCTTTTTTTACCTTGACTATCTATATCTATCTATCTAAGAAGTTATCTTTGAAACTAAAGTTTCACAATCAAAATATTGATCGAACATGGTCCATTATAGGAAAAGCCTATGTCGGCTCAACTTTGACTGTATATAACTAATATTATGATCACATGTTTTTTTTTACATGGAATAAATTAATATTTAAGATTTAAATTAGACGATTTTAAATATGCTGAAATGTGTTTTTAAGATTATTCAGAGAAAAATATATTTATAAGAGTCTTCAAGTGATTAATGCTTGAAAAAATAATAATTTTTTGATAAAAAAAATTAGTAAACTTGTAAACAATAATACTCTTTATATTGTCATTAATATGAAAAAAAAATTAACTTATAATTTTTTTGTGTGATTAACAAATAATAGTATTATCATTTATTTCATTAAAAAAATTAGTATTATCATTTTTTTATAAATATTATTATCATTTATTTTATACGGTTGATTGCCCTCATTGTTAAAAGTTACGATATCAATAATTATAAATCAAAATTACGGTTAATTATAGTTAAGTTGTGTAAAGTCCAGCCTATATTTTGGCCTTGTAAGTTGTAAGGACATTCGACTTTTGCAATAGAGTTTGAGAACATTATATATTAATTTTGAAATAAAAAAATAGTTTTTCACAAATGTTTTTTTATTAACATATATAAAATGTGAATACTATCAACAAGTGGTTGGTTGGTATAGTATTTTGTTTCTCTTAAGCAAGATCCCATATTCAAAATTTGCGTATAAAAAATTTTTTATTGAGAGAGTTCTACTCTGTTATGAGACCTCCGCTAGCTCGAATCAGATTACCTCTAATAAAAATATAGAGACAAAAAAAAATTGTGAATACTTCTTCTGAATCAATTAAAATTGTTGTTTACCATCATGTGGCAATTGTTAAAGTTACGATAACTCATGTTAAATCACAATTACAATTATAAGTTGTGTAAAGTCCGGCCCGATTTCAACCTTATAATTGTAACGACGTTCAAGTTTGCATAAAAATTGAGGAGGATTTTATGCAAAGTTGAATGTCACAATAAGTTATTTACAATATTTTATGCATAATGTTCAAGGACACAAATTGTAAAATTAATATTTTTTTTTTAAAAAAAAATTGTCACAAGTATCCTCGATCTACTATATGAAATCTTGCTAGATGTTGGTACTTCGTCAAATGTGAATGAATTTAAACTAGAATGTGACACTAATTGTATTTTTTTTTTTTTTAGTTTTTCATTAGTATATTTCTGTTGAGAATAATACTGCAATTACATAATAAGATAATACATACAATTCGGTGATCCCAAAAATAATGCAATTGTGCGAGTTACAAAATAGTCATCATATCAGAGATCATTATTTTTATAATTATTTAAAAGTAATCTCGAGATTAATGTAACTGCGTGAATCACAATATGCAGTTACAAATTAAATGGCTACAATATAATTTCAAACCTTGTATATACGAACGAATTCTCTAAAATGTATTAATGGGTTAATGTACAAAAACACTAAATTTTAGAATTTAATTTAGGAAAAAACTAAGGTAAAATTCATTAGGTGCTTGTTATAAAGTTCTCCAATCATAAATTGTATTTGGTCAAATGCTCATTTTGATCCTCTATGTTTCACACAAGTTTTAAATTGGTCCTTTATCTTTCAAAAGTTTTATATTGGTCCTTTATGTTTCCCAAAAGTTTTATATTTGTCCTCCAAGTTTCATTGAAGTTCTATAGTGGTCCTTTATGTTTCATTGAAGTTCTATATTGATCATTTATGTTTCATTGAAGGTCTATATTGGTCCTTTATGTTTTATTGAAGTTTTATATTAGTCCTTTATGTTCATTAAAGTTTCATATTGGTCCTCTCAGCATGATTTTATTTTTGGCTTAAACGACGTCGTTTGAGTGTTTTTAGTGTATCTAAGGCCACGTCAGCTATCTGATACACGTAAGAGAGATTATGTGTTCACCTCAGCACGCCGCGTCAACAGTTAACTTAAGAAATTGACGAAAGTGGACGGAAGGACCAATTTGGAATTTCTTGCAAACATAAAGGGTCAATTTAAACTTTTTGAAACATAAAGGATTAATATGAAACTTCGTGCAAACATAAAGGACCAATTTGGAGTTTTGACCATTGTATTTTTACTCTCTCTCTTATTTGATTGGCCATGCAATTTATTATCTTTTATATTCTTTCTCTATCATGATTGGTTATATAAAAATTTGTTGTTATGTGTCTAATTTTTATTAAAAAAATTTATAATAAGCACCTAATAAACTTTACCTTAATTTAATCTTTAATTTATGAGATACGCAATTAAGAGAGAATATGAATTATATTGGCGTGTGTATATATATATATATATATTATTCATGAAATATGCATATATGTTCTGTGTCTTCAAGCTCTAATATATATATATATGTGTGTGTGTTGTGGAATTTTGTTTTTCATAGTTAGCCAAACTCCATGGTTAATTAATTGGACCTTTTTTTTTGGGTTACCAAAAACAATATTATAATCAACCAGAACAGCAAAGAGCAAACCACAGCACAAAAAGCAACAGAACCAAAAAAACAAAACAAAACTACAAACAAACATCAAAAGAAAAGCAAAACAGAGTAGCTAGCTAGCCAACAATTAATTTGGACTTAGAATCCACGAAGATGAAAATCAAACAGAAAATGCATATATTATATAATAATATAGCTAGTTTACTATATATGTACTACATCTCTAGGATGGCAATATTATCCGGACCTAACACCTAACGGGTACCCGGTAAAATTATTCGTTGGGTCCAGGTCTGAGTACTAAAAAAATGGGTCTGGGTCCGGGTCTGGGACGGGTAAAGAGTATTCACCCCGGACCCAGAGATATAATATATATAAAAATATTTTATATATAAGTATTTTTATATAAATACTTTTTATATATTATTTATATATATAAATATTAAAAAAAAAATTTACATATCATCTCACACTTACCCAGTAGTCCAGTACCCACACGCGTGCCTCACCCTCATAACGATTTACACACATTTCCATTTTACAGAGGTCAAAAACCCAGACTTTTTATTTTAATCTTATTGTGTGTTTGAAGTTTTTTTTTAAAAATTAGAAATAATTAAATTTATGATTGTGTATTCAATACTTGTGTGTTTGAAGTTTTTTTTTTTAATTTGAAAATAATTAAATTTATGATTTGTAGAAAAAAATAATAAATTTTCCGGATCCGGATCCGGGGATTTAAGTATTCGACGGGTCCGGGGATGGGTCTCACATTTTATACCCGGCTGGGGACGGGTCCGGGGCCGGAGAAAAAATCGAGTTCCGGGACCGGTTCCAGGAATTACAGTATCCTCCCTATACCCTACCCATTGCCATCCCTATATATCTCATTGCATATAAAAATGGCACAGATGAATTGATTTGAATGAAACAGTGAGACATAATTTGTGAGATCTGTGTTCAAACTTGCGGCGCCCAAAGAAAAGCAAAGGAAACCGAAGGCAGATCATAATTAACTTTCTGGAGAGACATATATATGTATATTTTTCCAAAAGCTTGAGAAAAAATTTCCAAAAATCAAAAGCTTATATTTAATAATTTAATAATAAAACCACAGGTTTTGAACGTGCATGCATGGTTTATAAAATTAAAGCAGCTAAGGCATGAATTGTGATTTGTGAACACTTATTAGTTATAACATGATGTTCTTGTATTATATTGTAGAAAGACAAAAAAAGAAAAGTCTTTGAATAGTTTTACACAAGAAAAAAGTCATTGAATATATATATATATATATATATATATATATATATATATATATATATATTTTTTTTTTCTTATGTAAATAAATAAAATAATTTCCCATAAATTAACACTTGGCCAAATTACAGAAAAGCACTAGCTAGCTATCTAGTTCTGAGTTTGGAGACTTTAATTTACCTGCTTTTATATTATTCCTTAACCTATTAAGTATTATCTACACCTATATTAAAGAGAGGAGAAAAAACTATTATCATATTTAATGAAACATGCTTGCTACTAGTACTACTAGTTAGCTAGTCAACAAATGCAGGTAATATATATGGAAATTTCAAAAATAGTAGACACTGATAAATAAATTAAAAAAAACAGGGTCAAAGACAAATATATTGTAATTTATTTATTTATTTTATTTCTACACTCCCTCGCCCTTTGATCAAGGTAGTTCAAATTATAAATGAAGGTTAATTAGGGATGAATAATCCGAGAAATTTTCAAAGAAAGTGATATAAGTTTTAAAATTTGAGAGGTTCCCATTAATATTTAAACATTTAGATTGAATTATTGGTGATGGAGCCTTTAAATAATAACTCTAATAAATGGACATAAGAGCACCACCAAGGCATGACCTTTGAATTTAGAAAGAAAGAGAGAGAGAAAAAATAATCAACAGAGAAGAAAAAGGGTGTAAAGTTGACTGGGATATATGTTGACCATAGGATCCTACCCCACGTGGCTTACTTGAATGACGTAGAAATTTTGTATAAAGAAAAAAAGAGAGAGGTTAGGTTGAGAAAGAGAAAACAAGTGAACACTAAACGGCATCGCGACAGCTTGCGTTGCGTACGCTCTTAAGCAACTCGCAGATACTTTTCACATTCAAATTTTTTTTATTATTATTTGATGTCGTTGTTGATGTATTCTTGAATTTTGGTGATTATTATGGAAGACAAACCGACAAGTCGTATGGGGTTCTCTTTTGTCGTTTCAACAACCTTTTTCTTTTCCCTTGGCTTTCTTTTAACTTTTAATTATGCTATATATATTGATCAAAGTTCAAACCCATTTCTTTTCATTTCAAAGCTTGTTAGTGTCAAAAAGACCCACAAATTAGGGTTATACAATATTTTGATTATTTCTCCAGCTTTCGACCTTTGCTCAAACTAATCTGAATTAACCAATGTCAGACATGACTATGATAAAAGAGTCTTTCAACAAAAATATATAATTACATTTATAAAATTTTGAACCCAAAATTTTATTTAGGCACACCAACCCTGCGTATTTGTGTAGGGTTATATAATTAATTCACAAGCATACTTGTTTAGGCATGTAAAAACAAAATTGATTTTTGAGTTTTTTTCTTGCCTTTTCAGTGGGGCAAGGGTTTTAATAAAATTGTATTAATTAATTTGTTTGATTTACAAAACAAATAAAGATGATGGTAACCTCTAATTTTGTTGTTTTATACTTGGGCTTTGGATGAGGTTTCATTTTTAATGTTATCTTGTTATTTAGGGTAAATGATAAAAATTAAAAAATGCTAGAAAATTGACCTAATTATAAATATAGCCACTAGAATAATGAAAGCTATATGGATTTTTGTATTATTTGCTGCAGTGGAAAATTTGGTGATTTAAATCACAATTATTGGCTGCCGTTGTGTTTTGTTTCTATGTTAAATTGATTGTGCCAGCTTTGTTGTTGTACCCAAGCATGCATAGAATTTCTTAGATGGAAACAAATGATTTTTTGGGTTCATCTTTACCCCCAAATTTTTAATTTTGTTTATGTCTGTCCTTTTTACTAACACCGTTAATTTACTTGACGGAATTTGTTGACGTGGATGATGAATGTGTATTTTTTTCCCACGTTATTGTCTACCCCACCTTTAACTTTTTACTTTTATTAAAAAAATTAACCTAATCGAAATAAAAAAAATATTTTAGGATAAAAGTTTGATTTTTTTTTAATTTGGATTATGTTAATTTTTTTAAAATAAAAGTAAAAGTTAAATATGAGATGTAAAATGAGGTGGACAATGATATGGCAAAAGAGATATACATTCATAGTCCATGTCAGCAAATTCCGTCAAGCAAGTTAACGGTGTTAGCAAAAAGGGCAGGCATGAACAAAATTGAAAGTTTGGGGGTAGGCATGAACCAAAAAATTAAAAAGTTTGAGAACAAAAATGAAAATTGCAACAAAGTTTAAGAGCGACAAGGTAGTTTACCATATATATATATAGGGTAAAGTACCCTTCCCGCCCCCAAACTTTGCTGCAATGTTCATTCCTGCCCCTAAACTTTTTTTTTGTTCATGCCTACCCCTAAAGTTTCAATTTTGTTCATGCCTACCCTTTTTGCTAACACCGTTAACTTTTTTGACAGAATTTGCTGACGTAGACGATGAATGTGTATTTCTTTTGCCAAGTCATTGTCCACCTCACATTTAACTTTTTACTTTTATTAAAAAAATTAACTTAATCCAAATAAAAAAATATTTTAAAGTAAAAGTTTGGTTTTTTTTTTGGATTATGTTACTTTTTTTTAATAAAAGTAAAAAGTTAAATGTGAGGTGGACAATGACGTGGCAAAAGAGATGCACATTCATCGTACACGTCAGCAAATTCTGTCAAGCAAGTTAACGGTGTTAGCAAAAAGGGCAGACATGAACAAAATTGAAAGTTTGGGGGTAGGCATGAACAAACTTGAAAGTTTGGGGGTAGGTATGAACCAAAAAAAAGTTTGGGAGCAGGAATGAACATTGCAGCAAAGTTTAGAAGCAGCAAGGGTACTTTACCCTATATATATATATATATATATATATATTATGGAAGTTCTATTATAACTTAATAATAAGTGTGCATCACAAATTAAATGATTTAGAGAACTCGCTAGATGAATTATATATAACAAGGGTGATAAATCAGGGCAAAAAAAAACAAGGGTGATAAATTATATATGTTTTTTTTTTTTTGGTGGGAAAGGATATATGTTTCTATATATAAATAAGATGTGAATGGCCTATTTTCATTGACTGTTTTAATTATTTAATTGGAGTTTAGTCCCTCGAGGTTTTACCAGATTCATTCTACAAATCGCAGACAGAAAAGTCTCCATAATTGGAGTTTAGATGACATTTATTCCCACCATGACCAAATTTTCTGTGTTCTAAATTCACGCTCTTTATTTTTCCTAACTTTTTTACTTTTAAAATGAATTATATATATGACTATGAGGGCTTTTACCTTAATATTGGAGTATAAAAACTTGTAACCTGTATATAATTTTGTTGAATGGATTGCTAACTATGTTAAAAGGTATAACTATTTCACCTTCCAAAGATGTAAAAATACTTTTACCTAAATATATTATTAGTCAAAACTCTAAATTGGTCCCTTATGTTTGCACAACGTTTTATATTAGTCCTTTATGTTTGAAAAAGTTTAAATTGATCCTTTATGTTTGCAAGAAGTTCCAAATTGGTCCTTCCGTCTACTTCCATCAATTTCTTAAGTTAAGTGCTGACATAGCAAGTTGACGTGTTCATCTCAAGCTAACGTGGCATGACACGTCAGCTTAAATGGACACGTATGAAAGATGATATGTCCACCTCAGTATGTCACGTCAGCACTTAACGGAAGAAATAAACGGACTTGGACGGAAGGATCAATTTGAAACTTCTTGCAAACATAAAAGGCCAATTTAAACTTTTTAAAATATAAATGACCAATATAAAACTTCGTGCAAACATAAGGAACTAATTTGAGATTTTCACGTATATTATTTCAATTTAAGACAGGAAATAATGCAGTTAAAGCTTGAAGGAGGAGGCTTGAGTAGTTAAATTTCAAATTAACCACTACATATATATCAGATGTCAATGTAACTAATAAATGAATTAACTAGAAATAATAATATGTGTCTTTTAAATTAAAGATGAAATTATTCGATGATTTTGATCTCACAAAGACTAATTAAATTGAGCAAAAATATATATATATATATATATATATATATATATATATATATTAAGGATCAAAATAATAATTTAATTTATTTAATATTTAAGCACCAAGGTTTAATTAATAATTATAGCTTGGCCTCACCTTTAGGCATGTGCCATATAATATAACACAATTATTACTAAATTAATTAATTTAGTCAACAATCATCTTTAGGGATAAACGTTTAGTATTACTATATTACTGAACTTCACCGCATCCCTTCAATTAAAACTCACCTTAAATAAATTAAGAGACGTATTAAAGTTCAATATTATCGTATCACTGAAGATATACTCCATCTTTAGTTCCCTCAACAAGTGTCATATTGTGAATCAAATTTGTGACGTTGACTTTAATTAATTTATACTAATTATTGGATATATGCCAGGCTTATTTATAATAAGTCAAAACTTGAGATGATTAATAAATATAACTATTAACTTAGATCTTTTTTTTATCCTTCAAATTTTGATGAGAAAAGTAAATATTAAGGTAACTTAGAGAACTCACTTTCAAAAGCTAGTTGGTAATGAGAAAGAACCAAGCTTCTTAAGTATTCTATTGAGTATCTCATCCTATTAGATGTGAGACTTTGCATATCTCTAATATTCTCCCTCAAGTCCAACGGGTTCCTTTTTTCTTCTTATCGATCAGTTGTGACTTGTCTCTTTTTTTTCATTATCATCTTTGGCTTGTGTTCTTTTGAGTCTCAGAGACCTTTTTTTCTTAGGCCTGTATTCTTTTTTTTTTTGAACCTCAAAGGCCACATATTTTTTCTTTTTTTTTATCGGCATTTTATTTTTCACATCTTGTACTTTGGATTGTCATTGGTAGTGAGACCATTGAGCTCTGATACCATGTTGAAACTCAGAGTCACTTGGGTAACCCACCCTCAAAAGTTAGCTCGTATAGAACTAAGCTTCCTTAAGTACTCAATTGACTATCTTATCCTATTAGATGTGGGACTTAATATTTATCTCCAATAATATCAATTTGTTACGTTCTATAATATGAGATAACAGTTCAGTGCTACAGTATCACTAAACTTCAGTATATCTCTCAAATAATGTATAGTTTTATTTGTTCTCACATTAATACGGACACACCTTGAATGAATTATAGACCAACTGATTATTAAAAACATGTATTAAAATTCAATACGACCGTACTTTAACATATTTTCATATATATCTAAATTCTAAACTCATTTCTATACAAATTAAAGTCAATTATAATTAGTATAATTTCCCAAATAAGAAAAGTCAAGTCATTGTAATGTCACGAGAGAGCTTAGTTATAACCATGACAACTTGTCAACTTGTGTGCACCGATGGTTTAACTCTCTTGACTACATATTTGTCAATCTCAATCCTAATCATATATATAGTAGCTTTAATTTTTTTTCATAGGGTTTTTCTTATTTATGTTTTTGTCTCCTCGATCTCTTTCTTTATTTAATAAAAAAATAAAAAATTCTCAAAAAAGAGATAGAAACATAGACAAAAAAAGTTCAACCGGCCAGCTCTCCCATATAATCTTTTGCTAAATTAAGTTACATGATGTGTGATTAGTAGTTTAACTTTACTCATGTGCCAAAGAAAACAGTTAAGGATTTGAATTTTACCATACAGTTAAATAATTAAATAAAACAATTTTAAATCAATTATTATAATTTTTTGGTATATCTATCTTCTTATAATATATACAAATGACTTTAATTTGCATCAATTTGAAATCAAAGGGATGGACTAGGCAATAAGTTGAGCAACCATGTACTATTATATTTCCTCAGTGATATGTACCAAAAATTTTATATAGTTTTATTTCTCATGTTATAATTAATAAGTTCCTCATTTTGAAATTTAAAAATAAAACAATTAAATAAATATCAGTAATTAATTAATAACATATAAAACATGCTATTAAAAACTCCTCTAGCTAATATATTCTTGTTGCTAGAACTATAAACGCCACGCAAGTACATACTAGAGATGAATTAACTTTGTTTAAGTAGATTTTATATATTTATCATTTATGGCTAGTTGTTTTTAAATTGACTTTGTTTAAGTATAGATAAATTAAACATTGGTGAATCACAGTAGTTTATACCATTTTAAACGTGATAACCAAAGATATACATATTATGTATACATAAGAGAGTAGTGTTAAAAAAAAATATTCGTATAAAGTGATGAAGTCATACTTTGTGGATAAGATTGAGACGAGTTTTCTATAATTAATTTTGTTTTATTTATTGTTGGTTTCTTGAGTGAGATAAATTTGCTTCTTTCTTCTGCAAATCTTAGTTTCTTCAGTACATCGATGAAGCCGAAGTTCAAGTTCAAAATTTCAAATGTTTACACCTTTCACAAGACTTTAACGCCTAAATTTATTATGTGTCGGATATGAATAAGTATGAGTTGGCTAAATTAGACCAAGATAAACTCTGATATACCATTATATATATTAATAAGTGATTAGTTAGAATAATATGTATTTTATTATCTTTGAATAAAGTTTTGAATTTGAGTCTTATATATGTATAAATTTTTGTTAAAAAAATTTTATTGTCATTATGAGACTTCCGTTAACTCAAATTAGATTAGGCAGAACTTGTTATGCTTATGTGAAAAAAAAATTCAAGCATCATTTAATTGTTTAATTTATGACTAATTAATAGTAGAAAGGTACAGGATAAGGTTTCCATGTCATGCTGGACTCTATATATAACTTTAGTTTGATGGATCAAATTTTTTAAAATATTTGTTCACACGATTTTCTCTTTTTCATTATACAAAATAACGGCACGTTAGCTTGTGCGAAACAATTTTTTTTAAAAAAATATAATAAAAATGGGAATAGACTATAGAGTGTGATAAAACAGTGTTATTATCATGCTTGGTTACCCATAGAATAAAAGGCAAGAATATTACCTTTACAAGGTTTAATTAGTTGAAATACATTAGAATGTATTTTTATTAAATTAATGATTTAATTAAATTTTAAAAATATATGTATTTTCAATTTACAGTTTGAAAGAGAAAATATTTTAATTTATTTCTTAAATAAATAAATAAATAAATAAATAAATAAATATATATATATATATATATATATATTGTATTTTTATGTTTAATATATAAATATCATATGTGGGAGCATTTTGGATTTATGTAGGGAATTTTTGTCCACAATATTTTTTGGGGCCTGCAGATACATTCTTTTTGAAGAAAAGTTTTGGTCAAACAATTGGCTATTTTTTGGGTCACAAAACATTTTTGTAACTTTGGGGCGCAGACTTCACTCTATTATGGGCCTTAGCTTGGGACAAATTATTGGGCTCACTTATAAGCCTGCTCATTATCCTAAAGTAAACCTTGGGCTTTCCTCATTGAATCTGGGCCCATTTTAATGAAAGATAATCTTCCCTTCTATCATGAACTTCGATAACTACACTTGCATATATATTATATTACATAATTTTGAATGTTTTGTCAATTTTAAATTATACAATATATGATATATATATATATATATATATATATATATATATATATATATATATATATATATGATGAAAATGTGAGAAATTAACTAAATTTATAAAAATTGAAATAAATTTTAGTGTATACCAATCAAACTAATATACAGTAATAACATTTTTAGTACTATAAAAGGTTTTATATTTGTTAACAATATTAACTTATAAAGAAGTCACATGATTAATTATCGCATAAGGCATTTTATATTATCTTCAATTTATTTTAAGAGTTCGTGTGATGGCTGGCGAAAGAAATGAACTTTGACAAAAGACGAAATTCAACAAGTGGATAATTGGTTAAAAAAAAAAACTAGTGGATAATTATAGAATTTCTAATTGATCACATTTAATTAACGAGAAAAGATTTTATTTATTGTTAATGCTTATAAAAACAACTAGAGAACATGTGCTAGTATTAGTATACACTCACAAGTCACAACCCAAACTCATAACCACAACCTAGCTAGTTTTGTGCAAATTGCATATAATAGCAGGTTGTGACATACAAACACCCTCAAAATTACAAGAAACTCTTACAAATTATATTATACATATTGTGCAAGGAAACAATATAGGATCTCACTAGAAAATATGATAGTGAAATTCACTCTTTAATTCCCAACACCAAGCCCATTGTACAACTAGCTCAAATTAAACTTTAATATAACTACCAACACAATGTGTGAAACAGGTGATAATTGGATCTGTATTTCTTTATCAATCATTTCTTAGATTTGAAATGATTCCTCCCAATAATTGACTTGACAGTACTCGAGATTAATCATCAGACTCATTCTAGTGGATAGTGTGATTAAAAGATGGGGCGAAAGGTAAAACTAACATGGTTTTAATAGAAGACAATTGAGAGGACCTGCATTGAGAGTTAAAGCAGGGACAATGGAAGCAGGAGCAGCATCAAAAGATTGAGAAGCTGAATAGTTTGGGTGACATCGTCCATACCCAGATGGAACAAAATACGCACCGTTTAGGAATGCATCTTTGTATGATCTCCATTTCCAATTGAATAGATAATCTCAATGTAATTATAAAACAATATGAACTTAATTAATTCCTTATATATATATATATATAGTGTTATATATTGATTACCTTGGCATCCTTTCATAAAGGCCACTAGCAAAATGGTTAAAGGCAATTGTTACTTTCATTATCTTATCTGCTGTGTATGTATCGCTGTGTCCTAGCAACATCACCTTTCATATATAATTTTGTATACAATTATTATAAATGATATGATTAACCACAGAGGATCTCACACTATAATATGGTATATACTTACCTTATCATGTTGTGTGAAGTAATTGTTAGAAATGGTGATGGCAGTTGAGGCATGAATTATATCAATGAGACCATCTTCAGAACGAGCCAAAAAGCAATGGTCAACCCAAATATGCGACGAACTGAATATGCTAATGGCGTCTCCATCCGAACCTCCTCGATACCCCACATGATCACTACTACTCCTAACCATTCCTTTCCTTCCTGCTCATCCAAAACACAACATAATAAATGGTTATTTTAATTTAATTATAAGAATGGATTTTAGATGACACTTGAGCGGGTCAACCCAGTCCGTCACGGGTCACAGACCAAACCGCACAGGTCAGAATTTTTACGGGTTGGGAAATTTCAACTCGGCTCGTATATATGCGAGTTAAACGGGTCAATTTTATTATTTTTTAAAATTTTTTCTTTTCTAATTTCCAAAAGGATGCGAATAGATTGATTGAACTATGTTCCTGCCTTTATGTACCAGATAGAGAATTTCAATTGTAAGGTTCAAAGAGAAGGGGGAATTGTAAATATGCATATTTTCTAATGCATTAATAAACCATGAAAATTAAAGGGTTCAGAAAAATCAAAACATCAAGATTTACGATTAGGGTGTGAAGGAGAGGTAGGGACAATTTGGACGCGGTGGTCGAAGAAATACATGCACCCACTTTAGAAATTTCTTACTTATCTCCCATATTTAATTAATTATTAATTATTTAAAAAAAAATTTACCCGGTTAAACTCATTTCCTACACGGGTCAAACGGGCCAGGTTTATTTACCCACGGGCCAATTTTTTATCAGTCCAACCCGTCCAAATTTGCGCGTAAACGGGCCTAACCCGCAGATTGGACCCGTTTTGACAACTCTAAATGGGACCCATTGATGGCAACGATATTAGATGACACTTCACTTTCATCCCTTAGAAATTGAATCCCAGATAGGGGTGGCAATGGGCGGGTACGCTCATTTTTTCGCTATCCGAATCTGCCCATTACACCCAATATCTGAACCCTAACCGAATCCGAAAAAAATTACATTTTTAATATCCATATCCGAAACTACCCGATACCCAAAATACCCGAAAAAAATAAAGAATATAGGATACCCAGTATCCTATATCCACTACCCAATATCCGACATCCATTACCCAATATCCATCCACTAAATAAATTACTATAAAAAAGTTAAATTTTCTAAAAAATAAAGATAATTTTTATAATTAAAATTAATAATACTAATTTTATTAATTGAACCATAAAATTTTATTTAATATTTAATATTATAATTTATAATATATATATATATATAATTATTAATATATAAAAAATATTATATTTAATTAATATATTATATAAAAACGGATATCGGATACCCTATCTGTCCATTCAATCGGACGGATATAGGGTATCCGAGGCTAATATTCTAATCTGACCAATATTTGATGGGTATTTCAAATATCCGATATCCTATGAATATCAGATATTTTTTTGGACGGGTACCCGCGGATACCCAAAATACCCGTATCCATTGCCACCCCTAATCCCAGAGACAATATTGGTTGATGAGGAAACACAATTTCTTTACCATATGCTGCCTAAAATGGTAGTAATGAAGGGAAAACACTCATAAGTACTATTGTACATGGCATCAGTGACATGTTGGGTAGACCAATAGAGGCCCAACCAAAGAGATTGCTGCGCAGGCTTAAAGTGTAAGCAAATGAATGTGTATTACCTGGTTTACAGTCATGAATGCTAATCCCATGAATAATAACATGGCTAACACCTTGTATGGTAATGCAAGGTCCATCACCAATCTCCACTTTGGCTCCTCTTCCATCAATGGTCTTATAGCTATTCACTATAAGCTCATTCTTCAGTCTAATAAACATATCTTTCTCAAATATTATCCACAGAGGCTGTGTTTGGATGACACCATAACGAAGTGTCCCAGGTTTGGGGTTCACAGGATCATCAGAAGGGTCAGTGACCTTATATATAGCCCCATACTTCCCTCCAATGGCATCTTTGCCATACCCAATGGCACAATCTGCTAGGGCTTGACGATTTGATGCCCAATTGGACTTGGGTCGCCAGCAAGAGTCAATCTTGTTGAGGATAGGATTGTAATTTTGAGTAGTAGTGTAGGCATCTAGGGTTGTGATAACTATAATGCAGTATGAAAGGAAGAAGAGGAGTTGTGTTTTGTAGGTGGCCATGCTTTAATTAGGGTTTGAGGCTTCTTAAGGAATGGAATGGGAGTGTGGGGTGATTTTATATAGGTAGGAGATCAAGGGGGTTATGTTTAGACTCAACTTAATTTGCGGGTTTTAGTTAATTATTTCTTTAATTTTGACTTCAAATGTTTTTATGCTTTATTAATTTGATTTGTTTAGAATTGTCAACAAAAGACGTGGTTGCACGAGCTAGAGTTGGTTGACTTATAATTTTTAATTTATTTATAATGTTATATATGGAACAAAGAGTACTATATTTGTTTGTGGCTACAGAAATACTTATAGATAATCTATATCAAATTAAATGAAGAATTATCTGAAATCAATAAAAATTAAATTGTGGACAAAACGTTATTCAACTCTCATTGACAATCTTTGTGGCTTTTGCAGCGTAGTTTTTTTTTTTTTACAAAAACAAAGTTCATTTTATATGTATATATATCTATCTATTCTAATCTATAAAAAAAAAAAAGGTAAGAAGCCTTCACTTGCCACATAGACTTTGACAACCTTTGCACCTCTTACACGTAGATCTTAATCATCGTCAAGTTGGAATCCAATTGGACATTTACCTGGAAATTAATTTCAAACCAAAAGAAAGAAAAAAAATTGATTTGATTTGCTAAGAATTAGGATAATTGAAGGATCTTATCAAAGCAAATAAATATCCCTCAATTCATAGAATTCTAATTGAATCTTCAACCAATTCATGAAAAAAAAAACTGATTTGATAATGCACATTGTACATTGATTATTGATGATATAGTTCAGATTTTTTTTATATTATTTTTTCTTGGTTTAAACTAACGCAATAATTTTACAACTTAATTTTACTATTTTTTTCAGGGATTTAAAAATAATTTTTTTATAAAAATGTTGCAAAACCATTGTGGTATGTTCGTATTGATTGTGAATCATATTTTGCATAAATAGAAATATATTATTATTAAACATTGCATGTTATATTTCAGGCCACATATTAATGATTATATTTATTAATGATGCAAATTGTGATTGTGAAGATATATTTAATAATACGAATATATACACGTATTTTAAATTATGTTTCTAAATGTTCAATATTTTTATTTAATTATAATGTCAAATCTCCTAGGTCTAAATCATGTACTGTACATAAATTATACGATTTTAATAAATTCATAATTTTTTAATTTATTATATATTAATATGCTAAATCTCCCGTGATTATAAAATCCAATCAAGTAGCCGTGAAAGAAAGAATAATCATTAATTAATAATAATAGATAAAAGTCAAATACATGTTACAAAATCTTATTTTGAAAACGTAATTAAATTTAGTATATAAATTATAATAGATATAATGAATATTTGAAAACGTAATTTTAAAAATAATGTGGTCTATTTGCACCGGAGATATTGCATTATTATTTTACTGTGGAACATATTTAATGTATTATTAAAATAAACATCTTTTCCGGGTCTAGATTAATTGTCATATTTTGTGTTGGGGTAGCAACCTGAAAATAAGAATAAACACAAAACTTTGGGAAATATAAAATTTGTTAGAGAAATTATAATACGCGTGGTATCGAACTGAAAGACGGATATCTCGTTATCTTTAAGGTAATTCACGTCTCCCACGGGTTGATTTTGCTATATCACCCGGTGCAGGGGTACTCAGACGCGTTACCTCCAGGATACAACAGCCCAGTACTCGCCTGTATGTCTACCACCTCTGCACGTAGGAGGTAGACAGGACTCTGTCTCCCACACCTTTCTCTACCCAAATAACACACACAAAATCTTCTTGTGTTTTCTTCCCATACCATGAAGTTTTTCTCTTCTTTGGTTCAATCTCTACTTACATTTAGCCACCATATATCTCATATATATATGCCTAAGTAGAGCAACATTATTAAGTAAATAAATTGTATTGAAAGCATGACATTAAGAATCATCATTTCATCAACGGTTTTTTACATTTAATTGAATTAAAAACAATCAATTAAAAAACGTATTTTGCTTTCAATTCAATTTATTTACTATTAATTAATTTTAATAATATTCCAACAATCCCCCACTTATTATTATAAATTAACACATATATTTTAATACTTGTTTTTACACTTGGGTAGAGACATACTATTATGCATAATATAGATAGCTAATTGCCTTGAATCTATATTTAGCAAAAATATATATCTTGATCCAGAGTCATGGTAGTATTCGCCTTGAACCATAACTGCTTAAGGGAGACAAGACATATACCTTGCACATAATAATCCAGGTGCAATATATGAGCCCTAGCCTGCACATTATGCGGCCGTGTGCGCACCCTGTTTCTTGAATGTGTTTCAAGAATATATGCCCTTTTATATTCTCATAGGAGCGGCCCCACTCTGTCACATTCAAATAGGTGAATTCTGTCAAGAGTGTTCCTGCAATTAAGACACCCCACTCTTATAGAGCTACAGACTTCATTAAGAGTTTTTGAAAACTCAACCTCACATATCATTGCAGGAAAATGCACTTACATCATAGGGATAAATTAAGAGTCGAAACTCTTTTAAATGTGCATTTCAACAGTCACTCTATGATTCGTTCGTCCCTTTGAACCAAGTTCTTAGGATCTCTAATTACAAGGTATGGTATCCTCATAGGTTGCTTTTAATCCATACGAGCTTTAAATATTTATCCCCCTCGATGTACACACACCAGATTCTTTGACTATAGCTATAGTTTCAGAAAAACACACAATCCAAAGAATCCAGTCATGACGATATTCATCACAATAAGTGATCACAATTTATTGGCTTAAAAAAAACTCATAATTATTATTGGCGAGTATCCCAAAATTCACAAAATATATTTTTAATATATTCTTCCACCAAATAATAATACTAGCCAATAAAATAAAACATTAATCCATTTAAGGAACTTTTCAAACTCAATTATATGTGACAAAAATTAGTATCATCTATATGTACAACTTTGTACTATAGGAAGTAGCACCAATATAATTGGGCTTACTCAAATTTAAATTAATTAGGCATATCTTCATCTCTTTGAGATGGTATCATCAATTTATAAATTGATCACAAACTATATGCATTTATCCACAATAGAATTTTCAGTCACATATTCACAATAAAATAGTTCCATAAAAGAATTATGTAATTCTCATTATAAATTGCATAGCAATTTTTAATAAAATAATATACCGTCAAAATTAAGGTGAACTCCAATTTAGGATATCCACAAAATTATATACCCCCACTATTGATAGGTTTTGTGCCTTTTCACAAGAATTTCACAATTTCTTTTGTTCACCCAAAAAATATTCTTGTGGCACACCATTAAAAATCACATGTGAAAATTTAACAAAATTCACAATCATGTGAAAATTTACTTTTCCACAATTATATATGTATCAAACTATTCACAACAAAGTGAAAGCTCAATTTTTCATGTTTGCAAATATTTTACCTCAAAATATTTTACCAACTAAAATTGAGGCATTTTTCAAATTCCATGACAAATTTCACTATCACATATGGCTTAAAGCCCACAAAAATATGGCTGTTAAAAGCCTCATACATTATAGAATAAATTTTCTATAAATCTATCTCTAGCATTTTTATGCTTTATCACATAAAATTAAGCTTATAAAAGCTTTTCACATTTCATGGAAATATATCACATTTAATCTTGTAAAAGCTTTAAAAAGCTATTACCACTTAATGAAATTTTATGGGATAACTCTATTACTCTTCTAAATATTAAACCCATAGAATATTCATTAACTAACAATTATATAGAATATAACTTGGCTTATAAATAAATATAATAAAATGGTTTTTTAAAACCATTTCATGAACCCAAAATATAACCAAAATATTTCCATATTTATTTTTATAACAATAGCATACATAAATTTCTTCCCCTTATTGTTATAAAAATAATATCTTCTAAGACAATATGACATATTTAAATAATGTCAAAATATATAACAACCAAAGTACATGCCAAAAATCCTTGTCATAAAATTAAAACATTTTATGATCATTATTTGGCCTTCAAATCAATATAAATTTTGGGATCAACACAAATTCAATAATTAACCCAAAATTATATATTTATAACAAAGACATGGTGGCAATATATATGTGAATCTATGAAAATTAATTTACTCAATAAATTTTTTCATAATACCACATTTGTTTTAATAATAAATCTCTTAACACAAATAAAATTATAGACTAATTAAGAATGTGCTATCTCAAGAAAATATTTCCTTGCCTCCACTATTAATAAAGTTATCATAAAATAACTCTTACCTTAATTTGAGAGAGAATCAACCATTCACATTTGCATAATATCAATTTATGCAAATTCACTGTGCAATTAAAATCTCACCAACAAAAATATGAGAAATATCCATAAATGATTATATGAAATCATCTCATAAAAATGAACAATTTAATCTATTGTATCTCTTTAAAATTAACATAGCAAAACCAAGAGTATACCAACACTTCAATATGCTATGTATATTATATAATTTGGTATCTCATAATTATATGTAGTGAAATTTTTCACAAATATATCTCAGAATTTGTGAGAAGTAAAATATAAAAATATTATAAACTCACAAAATAAATCAAGATACCGAATATATATATATTTGAGGTAGTTCACCAACTAGAACTCAAATGCTTATTCTCCAATTATTCTTAATTTTCATTTGCTGCATTATGGGAATTAACATGAATTACTTTAAACTTGTTGGGGCAGCAACCTGAAAATAAGAATAAACACAAAACTTTGGGAAATATAAAATTTGTTAGAGAAATTATAATACGCGTGGTACCGGACTGAGGCACGGATATCTCGTTATCTTTAAGGTAATTCACGCCTCCCACGGGTTGATTTTGCTATATCACCCGGTGCAGGGGTACTCAGACGCGTTACCTCCAGGATACAACAGCCCAGTACTCGCCTGTATGTCTACCACCTCTGCACGTAGGAGGTAGACAGGACTCTGTCTCCCACACCTTTCTCTACCTAAATAACACACACAAAATCTTCTTGTGTTTTCTTCCCATACCCATGAAGTTTTTCTCTTCTTTGGTTCAATCTCTACTTACATTCAGCCACCATATATCTCATATATATATGCCTAAGTAGAGCAACATTATTAAGTAAATAAATTGTATTGAAAGCATGACATTAAGAATCATCATTTCATCAACGATTTTTTACATTTAATTGAATTAAAAACAATCAATTAAAAAACGTATTTTGCTTTCAATTCAATTTATTTACTATTAATTAATTTTAATAATATTCCAACATTTTGCATTACTATTTTTAAATTAATTTTTTACAAAAAAAATTAAATATAATGAATATTTGACATGATAGTAGCTTCTGTAACCTTTAATAGCGGTGAGATTTATGAGTAACATATACGATATTTGTTACGAACGATCGGTGATGAAGCTGCATCTATTATATATGATCGCAAGACAAAGAGTAACAAACATGAGCTTATACGATATTTGGCCTTTTTTTAAATATTTGAATTCTATATGTTTATAAACTTTTTATTAGAACTAATTATTTATGTTGATGTTATGATTTTATTTTCTGTAATATAGAAATATTATGTTTAAATTTTTAGTAGACATATAAACAAGAGGTTTTTCATGCACAGAGTTACATGCATGGCTCATTTGGTTACCAAAAAGAATTTTGAATGAATGAGAATGAGAATGTGAATGTCATTATCACGTTTGGTTAGCAACGAAAATAAATAGAGAAATATTACCTCCGTAATGATTTTGTTGGTTGACTGAAAAACAATAAAAAAAGAGAGGTAATAATGTAAAATGCTCAAAATACCCATTTGAATAAAAAATACATCAATTGTTTTTTTTTAAAAAAATCTCATTTCCTTCTTTAAAAAATGTTTTCATAATAATTTTAATATTTTATAATGATATTAATTTATTTATATAATAAAAATATTAGAATTTTATGTAAATTTAATTATATTATTTTTATAGTAAAAATAAAATAATTATGAGGGCATTTGAGTTTTTTTACCAATGAAATGTTTGGGCTTTTTTTTTTTATCTGAATTCTATATGTTTATAAATTTTTTATTAGAATTAATTATTTATGTTGATGTTATGATTTTATTTTCTGTAATATAGAAATATTATGTTTTAATTTTTAGTAGACATATAAACAAGAGGTTTTTCATGTACAGAGTTACATGCATGGTCCATTTAGTTACCAAAAAGAATTCTGAATGAATGAGAATGAGAATGGGAATGTCATTATCATGTTTGGTTAGCAACGAAAAAAAAAGAGAAATATTACCTCCGTAATGATTTTGTTGGTTGGCTGAAAAACAATAAGAAAAGAGAGGTAATAATGTAAAATGCTTAAAATACCCATTTGAATAAAAAATACATCAATATTTTTTTTAAAATCTCATTTCCTTCTTTAAAAAATGTTTTCATAATAAATTTAATATTTTATAATGATATTATTTATTTATATAATAAAACTATTAGAATTTTATGTAAATTTAATTATATTATTTTTATAGTAAAAATAAAATAATTATGAGGGCATTTGAGTTTTTTTACAAAATATTTACTAGCTTTGGCTAAGGTTTGGACTCTTCTCAAATGAGGAAGAGTTTCATTTAAAAATTAATTTATATATAATAAAACTATTAGAATATTAATTAAGGTGTGAACATAAATAATAATAAAGAAAGATACTCTCAAATTTCAAATACTATTAGACAAGGCGCATACGAAATTAGTCTACTAAATCTGAGTGTCATAATCAATTTTTGTTAATGAATATTAATTAAGGTTTATGAAGAAATTGATAGCTTTGATTTTGGTCTCACCTGCTTGAGGACTTCTTGGGAGTCTTGTTCGTGCGCATTTAGGGGCTAGCTTGTGTGAGTTTAATTTCTTTTAGCACTAAAAAAAAAAAAAACCTTTTGAGTATTGATGTACCATGTTTTAATTAATATGGGCTACAGATTTTATGATCATATATATACTGATGAAGAAATATTTTTAGGAGAGATTCAACCTTGTATATATACATACAATGTCATCTCATAAAATTATATACCTTTGCCACGATGGAATTAATTAGCATTGAGACTAAAATGTGTTATCTTGTTTAATTAGTATCAGTATGGAATTGGCTTGATAAATTTTATTAATTGGAATAAGATTTTCCTTCATGTGCGGGATAGAAATTGGAAACACAATTTCATTATGGGATTTATAAAATTATATTGGTGTGCTTTTTCGTGAATTTTTATAACAAAAATGCCTTTTTCTAGACTACCACCACTTCAAACATTATTTTTCAAATTACATGTGTGACAAACGTATATTTTTTTAATGATACATTTTATTTCTTTACATATCAAATTTATTTTTTTCACCAATTCATTCCATTTCTTAACTCATTTTTTATACAAGTTGTTGAAACTCAAGGTAATTTGGGGAATCCATCATCAAAAGCTAGCTCGTGAGGGAGAAGAACCAAGCTTCCTTAAGTACTTAATTGAATATTTTATCCTATCAAATGTGGGACTTAATGTTTATCTCTAATACAAGTGTCCCCAACCCCGATCGAGTACAATTATGTTTGATGCGTTAATTTAAAATCTATAATAATTAATTGAGCATTTCCTTAATTAAGAAAAATTGCACTTTAATTCAAGTGTGAAACACTAGCTAGCTGATATACATAGCTTTAATTTCCTGCAAAGAAACTAAATGAAATACATCAATTTTTTCCTCTCACAATTCCATTTCATCATATGGATGCCGCCTTTCCGATGGAGAACTCATATATATATATATATATATAATTTTGGGCTTCACAAACTTATAAAAATCCAAAGAAAATTAATCAAAAAGATGGAAATTAAAATATATAATGCATGTGAACTAATTAACATGCATTGCCAAAAACACAAGGCAATGGGCCAGCATTGAGGGTTAAAAGAGGCACCAAAGAAGCAGGAGCAGCAATAAAAGACTGATCAGGAGAATAGTAAGGTGTGCAAGTTCCATAACCTGATGGAACAAAGTAAGCTCCATTCAAGAATTCATCTCTGAAACTCCTCCATTTCCAGCTATTCCATTTCTCACTTGTTTCTCTCTTCGTCACTTGCTTTGCATTATTTGAAGCCACGAAGTAATTCCCTTCGCTCAAAATAGTAGGATCGGCACTCCCTCCAATCGCATACATCAACCACTCATCGTACTGATTGTTCACCACATGTGCATACCCATATCTTACCCTGCAATAATAATATAATATAATATTAAATTGAGATTAATTTTATATTTTAAGAACAAAATGTGAATTTATCCAAAGTAGGGTAGGGTTAGGGGTGACAAATTTGACCCAAACCCACTAATCTAACCCAACCCAATTAATAAATGTATCGTGTGGGTCGGGTCAGAATTTACTCATGCAAATTTGGGTTGGGTAGGGTCAAACCCATGGTTAACCCAATAACCTATCTAATTCATGTTGTATTTTCATTCTTCTCTTGGTTTCAACTTTTCAAAATTATAGTTTTGCCCCAAGTTACATTTTAATCCCGATTTTCATTCTTTCTTTGATTTTTGACCCAAAAAATTTTCATATTCATATTTTCTCCCTTTTTCTAAAATTTCCAAAATTATAGTTTGACCCTAATTTTGGTCATAATTACATTTTTGGCCCAAATTGCATTTTAGTTGCTCCATTTCAATTTAAGCCATAGAAACTTTTTAAATAATGGGTTGATGGATTTGACCCATAATTAATGGGTCATGACCCATTATAACCCATTTAAAATTTGACCCATTTATAACCCAACTCAAATTTAATCTAACCCAACCCACCCATTTTGTCTCCCCTAGGTAGGGTGTTACCTTGGCATTCTTTCTATAAGACCACTGCCAAATTTGTTAAAGGCTACCGTCACTTTCATTATTCTATCAGCTGTGTATTCATCGCTGTGTCCTAGCAGCATCACCTATATATAATATAATTAGCCAAATTAAGTTATAGTAATTAAGCAAGTATAATTAATTAATTAATGAAGGAACTAATTAATTTGAAGGATATATATATACTTTATCATGTTGGGTGAAGTAATTGTTGGAGATGGTGACAGAAGTGGAGGCATGAATAACATCAATAAGGCCATCAGTGCAACGAGCTAAGAAGCAATGATCGATCCAAATATTTGAAGAACCAAAAATGCTAATTGCATCTCCATCTGATCCCTCACGATGGCCCACATGTTCCACACTACTCCTAACCATCCCTGCTTTTCCTGTTCATTAATGTACAATATTAATACATAACAATTAATTTTTACTATAAAACTTTTTGACTAATCCTAAATTACCATAATAACTAATTAATTATCAATTTACATATTTCATATCTGACATGACATCCGTGTCAAAATACACACCACATATATATGTCAATTATATATAGTATTAATTAATGGGTTTTACTAAGGCCATTGGTTATATTCTATTTAATTAATGAGAGAGTTTATAAAATTATTTTTGTTAATTTTTTATGAAGTTTAAAATAATAATTTCTTTTCTCAACCAATCAAACAAAATATTAATAAGTATTCTAGACACTTATTAAGATAAACCCTTAATTAATTTATAATACTATATATTTTAGAGTTTTGCTAATTAAGGCATTTGTTACGATTTTTTTTTTGATTAGGACAATGTTATGGAGAGGTAGTGAGCTTCCATTGGTTCTATCTAAAGATTTGTGCTAAAATATATATATTTTTAAAGAGTATAACACTGTTTGGTCCTCCACAGATGCCTTCTTTGTCAATTTGATCCCCCACAAATCGGTGTTATCAATTTGGTCCCCTGCAGATCAAACTGTTAGCAATTTGGTTCTTCCGTTAATTAACTTGATGACATGTCAAGTTAAGTTGTGACTTAGCAACTTTTCCATCTAACTAGGCATAAATTAATTTAGAATAATTTATTTTTTATTTAAAAAACCTTTTAAATTTAAAAAAAGTAAAAAAAAACATTTGACATACCTCCTTTTAACACAAAGAAGCATATTTGTGCCTTTTTTTTTACTTTTTTTTTAATTTAAAAGGTTTTTCAAATAAAAAATAAATTACTTTAAATTAATTAATGCCTAGTCAGATAAAAAAATTACTGAGTCACAACTTAACTTGACATGTCATCAAGTTAATTAACGGAAGGACCAAATTGCTAACAGTTTGATCTGTGGGGGACCAAATTAATAACACCGATTTGTGAGGGACCAAATTGACAAAGAAGATATATGTAGAGGACCATAACAGTGTTTTACTCTATTTTTAAATATAAAATGATAACACAGGTCTCGAGACAAATTCAATAACTAAAAACTAATGAGTTAAAGCTTACAATTATTACCCTTCTTTTATTTAGTTGATGCACGCAGTTTTTAATTAGACAATAAAAATAATTGATTTTGCTGACTTTTGACAACTTTTAATTAATTAAATGCTTCACCAAACATTGAAAGAAAATCTTAAGAAATGCTTGAAAATCCTATAAGTATATTATATACCATTGTGTTTGTAATTATATATATGCATGCAATGTAAAATCTGTGAAGTTATAAAATGTCTTCTTTTTTATATTAATTAACTAGATAGTTGATTAATGTATAAAATGAATGCACTTCAACAGTAGTACCTCACAAAAATTCTTGGATTGCACCATATAAAATAATATCACATAAATTAAAAAAAATTGCATTAATTAATTAATTACCTGGTTTACAATCATGGATGCTAATCCCATGAATAATAACATGGCTAACATCTTGTATGGTAATGCAAGGTCCATTACCAATCTCCACTTTGGCTCCTCTTCCATCAATGGTCTTATAGCTATTCACTATAAGCTCATTCTTCAGTCTAATAAACATGTCTTTCTCAAATATTATCCACAGAGGCTGTGTTTGGATGACACCATAACGAAGTGTCCCAGGTTTAGGGTTCACAGGGTCATCAGAAGGGTCAGTGACCTTATATATAGCCCCATACTTCCCTCCAATGGCATCTTTGCCATACCCGATTCCACAATCTGCTAGGGCTTGCCGGTTCGAGTCCCAATCGGATTTGCCTCGCCAGCACGAGTCGATCTTGTTGAAGACAACGTTGTTGTTGATGTAAGGAGTTTTAGGGTTGATGTAAGGAAGGTATTCCTGTGTTGAATTATCTGTGTTTGAAGAAGCAAAAATGTTGTGTAGAAGAAGAAAGCAGGATGAAAGGAATAGAAGTAAGGTAGGCATATTGGTATATACTTGTAATGGCGTCAATTTAGTTGATAGTGTTGGTTTTTTAATAGGTGAAGATGGAGAATTAATTAGTAAGTGATTAAATAGGAATTAAGTGAAGAAGAAACAATATGAATAGGTGAAGAGAAGGTGGGGCACACGATTTAGGAGTTGTGTTGTTGAGATTTTATGTATAATTTTTTGTGTCTAATATAATAAGGACGTGGTTGCACGAGCTTTAGGTGCTTGGTCGGTTCACTATATATAAAAGTATAAAGTATAAACTATTATTTAATAGTTTGATTATGTCTACTAATGAAAATAGATAAAATTAAGATTAAGTACTATTAATTACAAGAAAAAGTTAAAAGTTTTAAAATCGTACCTTTTGATTTTAAAATGTGTCAAATTGTTATCCTTTACTTTTTCATATTATAAATGTGTCTTAATTGAATTGTTGGAATTAAACCACTAACTTATTCATTGAAAGAGTGTGATTAATGTTGGTTCAATGTATTAGTTTCCATTTCAACTTTGAACAACTAGAGTTAAAAACTGTTAAGTAAGTTGGGTTTGTTGGGGTGGTATATATGTAAAAAAATATAATGAGACTTGACCTCGATCTAAAGCTATTATATATATAGAACCTCTCAAGTAGTTTGAATCAGATTATAAGTCATAGTTCAGTGAGTTTCTAGTTAAATACTTGTGGTTTTGAGGAAAAAATAGTTATTAGAATTATAGTTTTGCAACATTGAGTTGAGAAACCTGACTATTTATGAAAATATATTATAAAACAACAAAAAATATAATAGAAAGATTATTTTGTCAAAATATTAAGTTATTTTGGAACCAAAGTATTTATTTAACCATTAAAAGCCCATTTATTATATATTGAAATACCTAAATATTCTAACTAACCGGCCACTCGTTAGTCTCTCAATGATTATATTTAATTACTATGATGTATATCAAAAAGAATTTTATGATGTGCCCTTGGATATCCAAGGTTTAGGGTTTGATGAAGACGATATTTTAAGAGTGAGATATATTTTTAGTAAGAATATTAATCTAACGCAAACTATAAAAAAATATTAATCTAAATTATTAATTTATATGTTTTTTTTCTACAAATTAATTTGTGATTAAATCAATTTTCGTTTACTTCTATTATAAGACTTCTTGATTCTTTTCTCTCTCTTGGATGGCTCACTCTCTCTCTCTCTATATATATAATGTAAAAAAACATCAATTCAACTATTCAAGAGGATACAGGCAAAAAAAAAAAAAAACTATTCAAGAGAATAAGAATATTGTTTTTTTTATTGAAGAGAATAAGAATATTGTTAATTTGTAATAAAGTCTGATGAATTTAATTAGTTGAATCTTTTTACTAATGTAGTGTAAGAATATATTTTTATAATGGGTCATTTCTTTTTATTTATTTATTTTTTTTATCAAAAGTCATTTCTTTTATGAAACTTCAATTTTGCTCCTATATATAGTATTGGGCCTCTGAAATAAATAGCAAAAGTTTAGGGATGAATGATTTTTGGTAAATTTATTTGCTAATCCATAACATCTCTTGTAAGAAAAATATTTGAAAGCCCATTTTGACTTCTGAACAAAATATTGAAAAGCCCACATAATAAAATAAAAGTTTTTTGCAAAAACGAATTTTGAATTACAAAATTAGAAAAATAAGAGGGCGAGGCTAACTGACACCAGCTCAATAAGAAAAGAAGGAGGTGTGTTGCCTCTAGATTTACATCTTTAAATTCTTTTTTTTATCTGTAAAAATTTGTAAGTTTGAAAAAATATTGTATGTCTTTTGTTTAGATCTGAATATCTTAGGTGTGTTGCCTAAGAATGTAGGTGAGCTTCTCCTATGTTATTTTCAGTATTGCAGGCCTGTGCTTAATTTCTTTGATGTTTAAGCCTTGCTGAAATTCCTGTTTTGTATGGCCATGATGCCATTTTTCTTCATCAATGAATGATGATTTCTGACAAAAAAAAAAAATAAGAAAAGAAGAAATTAAACCAGAGGAGTTGGGCATTCAAAAAAATCTAACATTTTATTCATTCTTTCGAAGATTAATATTCATTGCATTTTATTGTTAATCTGCTCTCAGAGAGTTCGTTCGTTTGTTGCACTTTTATTGAAGATTTAATTAGTGTTTGTACTGAGTGTTTCCCTATGATTCTCATTTAGTACAAATTAAGAAGTATATAAAAACTGTGACATTGGATAGATGGAAACAATAGAAAAATGAAAAAAAAAAAGTTTAGCCTCACTGGATCCCACCTATTTTTGCTTTTTTTCCAATGTCAAACTTAAAAAAAAAAATACAAAATGTCTATTATACCCTTTGATTTGATACAATCCTAATTTTTTTTATTTTTATGATTATTATTATTAATTTTTTGGTAGAGTTTATTATTTTAATATAAGGGGTAAAATGATAATTTTAACACATTCCCATTCCATTTCTATTCCAAATTTTTACTATCAAACACATTAAACACATTCTCATTCTCTTTCCCTTTATTTTTTTTCCTTTTTTTTTTCTGCGTAAAAAACATGCCCTTTAAGGTCATGTTCTTTTACAAGAAAGAACAATAGAAATGAAGATGAAATGGGTGGGTCCCACCTATTTTTTACTTTTTCATTTCCATCAACTTTAAAAAAAGAAAATACAAAATACAAAATATCTATTATACCCCTCTAATTTGATATGCTTTGACACAATTATAACCTTCTTTTCTTTTTATTATTTTAATATAAGGGGTAAAATGGTCATTTTAATACATTCCCTTTTCATTTCCATTACCAAACTTTTACTACTAAACACAGGAAACACATTCCGTTTCCATTTCCGTTTCTGTTTTCATTTCCATTTCTGCGTAAAAAGTGTGCCCTAAGTGTTATGACCAAGGATTACCAAGTATATTTTAATTTTTATTGTAAAATCTTTGTATTCTTATTTACTTATGATGGTCTAATAAGTACATTTCCTCTATCTGGATTCTAAAAATCACTCTGGAAAATACTAACAAAATTCCTTAATATAATAAAATAGTGATGAGTGCAATTTCCTTAATATATAGATTTTTCATTTAATTATATATATAAGAATAAAACTAATTAATTATTCATATATATCATAGGCGAGTACGTAATTCGCCTCTTTTATTAGTCACAACACACAAGCTAACAAATGTATACTAAATACATCCTTATTACACAACCCACCCACAAGAATTAATTTAATTTAATTTAATCTGCTTTTGCTGTGCTATATAATATATAGCTGGATCCATATAATTAATTAATTGGCATAGCTGCAAATCCCATAGACGCAGGAATCCCCATGAAGGCACCTATTGTCACATCTTCCACAATGGCTATTGCTGGACATAGTGCTCACACACTTCCCTTTACAACACATTTGGGAGTACTTGCATTTCTTCCCACACTTGCCACAATTGTTTCTGTCACTTGACACATCCACACACTTCTTCTTGCAGCAGTCCGGCCCGCCGCTCCCCGTGCTCCGGCAAACCCCCGGATATTTATCGCAAGTCTTCTGGTGGTGGCCGCGGTGGCCGTGGTGGTGGTGCTGCCCCCGAAGGAGGCGATGAGTTTCGCCCGGGATTGTAGTTGGAGTTGTTTCTGAAAGAGCCATGGCCAAAGTTGCCATGAGAAGGGCCAGAAGGAAGACTAGTGTCTTAAGGGACTTCATTTTGCTAATTAATTGATTGAATTTATGTGTTTGTTTGAGGGAATATAGAGAGGATATATATGGTATTTATAGAGAAGAGAAAAATGGAGGTTTAATTCAAAGGTCAACATCTATATGTGGTTAAGTAACGAACTTAGGCTTGTTTAGAGGTATATATGTTTATAAAATTGAACTTCAAATTAATTAGGTGAAAATGTAAGTTCGGTAATTGAGGACTAATTAATCAATGGGAAAATATATATTAATTTGGAGCTGGTTTTAATAATTTCCTGTGTAATTTGTTTGACTGTGTACGTGATTAATTATTATTATTAATTTCTTTACAGTGTGACCTTAAAGGGATGTAGTTTATAGTCATGAATGTGTTTTAATTTCTCGGTCAAGACTTATATATATATATATAGACGAAGCTAAGAATGACAAATTTTTGTGGTAAAAAGTCAGATTATGTACGTAAGTGTGAGGAAGGAAATAAGGAGACGCAAAAACTGGTTTTACACTCACAGAGATGAGATATAAGTATGTTGTTGCTTATTCAAAAGTGTCTAAGGAAACGCATTGAAATAGTGAAATACATACTTCTTTGGAATAAACCGAAAAATCAGTTACAAGACCACTGCTCTCATCTAGTGCTCTTTCCTTATTAATATTTCTTTCTTTGTACACTTTGACCTTTTAAATTCTCCTAAATAATCTTATTCGGACTTAATGGGTACCTAAAAAATGTACCTGTTTGGGTTTGGATTTGGGTATTAAAAAATGGGTCTGGATTCGGATCGGGAGATTTTAACGAGTAAACGTCTAGGTTCGGGAATGGGTAAGCGTGTATTCACCCCGGACCCGATGATATAATATATATATAAATATTTTACATAAAAATATATTATATATCATATCAAATTGTGTGTTTGAAGTTTGTTTTTCTTAAATTTGAAAATAATTAAATTTATGAATGTGTGTTAATACTTGTGATTAAAGTAACAAATTTTGTAGAAAAAATAGTAAATTTTCCAGGTTCGGGTCCAAGATCTAAGTATTCGATGGGTCCAGGGACGGGTAACAAATTTCATACCCGGCCGGGGACGGGTCTAGGGATGAGAAAAATATTCACTACTGAGGCTGAGGATAGAGAATACAGTATCCTACCCAGACCCTACCTATTGTCATCACTATTTAATTTATTAATTATAAAGTCGTCACCATGTGGATCTAGCTTAATATATATATACTTGGCCAAAATTTGGTTTTGACCATTTATCTTTATTACTTTTTTCCGTAGTAGTCCTTATTCTTTCAAAAGTTTTAAATTAATCTTTAATTTTTGTAAATTGTTCCATATTGATTCTATTGTGTAACAACGTTTATTATTTTTGTTGAATGATAACGATAAAATTTGTTATTAATTATATTTTAATTTCGCACATTCTTCAACCTGCATAATCTATTACATATTATAAAACAAGAACCACCCATTGCCACGTGTCGAATTGTGAGCATTCTTCTTTTGATGATTTTTTAACTCTTTTGCTTGATATATCTATATATACAGATTTTGTACAAAAAGTCACTGAGCAATAATTGTTGTCCCGTCCAACTAAGAAAATTATTTCATTTTTTAAATTAAAAGTTACTGTGCTTTATTGTCACACACTCACACCTTATATCTTATTTTGTTTTAAATTAAAATAAATATTTTATAAAAAAAATTCTAATCACAAATTCAACATGATATTTAAATAAAATTAGTTTAAATTTTAAATATTTTCATTTATAATTCAATATTATTTATTTATTGAATTATTTTATAATTTAAAATAATACATTTTATACAAAAATTATTTTTTGAATATTTTAATTGTACTTTTTTATAAAAAATTTATTACTTAAGTTATAATTAATTTTTGATCAATTCCTTTAATTCTTATTTTCTTTAAAGCATTTTATCTTTTCTTAAGGATCTATATGGTCAAGTTTTTAAAAATTATTTATTTTAAAATGACTTTATTTTTAAACGTAATTTAATAAAAAATACTGTGAGAGAGAATTAAGTAGATCAAAAATCATTTATTTTGAAAAGCATTGTGAGAGAAAGAGTCGTGACATGCACGATGAACAAGATTAAGAAATTTTGAATGATATGATTTACAATTGCTAAAAAGAAAGATGATTTGAATGATATGATTTACAATTGCCAAGTGTCACTTTGTGGTTAAATTATTTTTATAATTTAACTTTTATCTTTTATTTATTAAAATTGGCATTTAATTGGTAAGTTGCACTTTTTGATATCCGTGCAATTACTTCAAAAAAAAAATCTCTACTTTACTATTTACCTCTTACAAAAACAACTTTTTGTTAAGGAAAAAACTTAGGTCCATTTTCTTATGTTCATTTCATCTTTCATCAAGTTCTTCAATATAAATATGATATGTGGTAAAAAGTGTTCAAGTGACCAATATAAATATGAACTTGATGAAATGGACATAAGAAAATTGACCTAAGTTTTTTCCTTTTGTTAACCCATTTTACAACTTTGTCATTTATTATGTACTATAATTAATTCAAACTAATATGCAATGACATTTATGATAATTTTGATAAAGATGGAAGAAAATATATCATAACATATATATAAACTTATTCAAATATTTTATCATGTGTTAGTGCCACACTACATAAGTCACAATTTTTATCTATTATCACGTTGTTTAGTGAAAAGGGTAAAGATTGCTCAAAAAATAAAACATTAGATACATAATTAACCGCGCAATGAAATGTTACAGACATATTTGACCAAAAGATCAAATATGTTGGGGGATACCAAAGACACTTTACCCTTTGTTATCATAAGTTATATTTACATGGAAAAAAAACATTTTTGTGTTTATTATTTGCATTTAGTGAAAATTAAGTTTAGTAAAGTGAAAAATGACAAGTTTATTGTGAAGGAAAAAATAATGAAGTCGAACCAAATGATTAAATATATTTTGTATGAAGAAATGAGTCAATTTATGAACTTTAGCATTTTTAAATGTTTTTATTTTGCAATATGTCTAAGTCTTAGTAAGTATTTGAATATATCTTTAAATTTTTATGATTGTTTATAATTAATTATGTAATTACACACAAAAAATTCACAACTGTTAAAAATTTTGATTAGCAAAGGAAAAATATATTAATAAAAAATTTAGAAGAGTGTTTCACATTTATGTTTTATTTATAATTTTTAACAATATTCTAATGAAAAAAAGTTATTTTAGAGATTATTTATAGTCTATAAAATACTTTAAGTTTATAAATCAATTGTGTGTGTTAGTGCTGATTGGATGACTTAACCAAAAATGTTGATGAAACAATTATTCAAGTTGTTGAACCTTATTCATTTAAATTTTCGGATGAAAACTACTACAATATCATTTATTAGACCGTTCGCTTTCACTTAAGAGCAAACCATCAAAATTAATTGTCTCATAATACATATGTGACATAAAAAATGAAATTAAGAATAAAGTGTATCTTTTATTCAAGTTTGTTTTCTTATGCTTTTATTTTTATTCTTTTTTTTTTTATTCGGAACCATATTATTACACTTTTTATTAATAAATTATTTTTATTTTTTAAATTAAATTAGATCATATCAAAGAAAATAAAAATTTAATCAAGATATTATTTATAATTTAAAAATTATTATTTTTTGTAACAATATATTAAAAATTAAATATAATTATTAATTGATAGATACCGTACAAAGTACGAGTAGCAATCTAGTTAATTTGTATAGTTAATAGTGGCTTTGTTTGAATTGTATTAACCAAGATGGTTAAGCCCAGTATCCCATTGAAGATATATGGAAAACTTTGTTTGAGCCCAATTTAGAGCCTAATTCTTTTTTTTGGAATTTGGCACCAACTTCTTCCATAATTCTCTCATCTTTTGACTTTTGCCTTATTATTTTCTTGTTTATTCTGATTGGTGTAACACAATTTTCATCTACGTACGCATCTATCATAATCTGTAAAAGCAAGAAAGATAGTCATTCTTCTATTTCATAAAACAAGAAAACAGAACATTGTCAACTCATCAATGAATCGTATATTCAAATCATAAAAATAATTTTAAATCCTCTAAATTTTCAAAATGATAAAATTTTTTCAAAATAAAAAAAACATAGAAATTTAAGAAAATGAGTAAAAGATACCATACTGATAAAAATTCACCCTTAATCAATAGATTAAGAGTAATTTTTTTTGGTGGAAAGGGCTAAATTTTTTTTCTTTTTTATCTCTTTTACTATAAAAAATACCATTTTTTTTTAATATTTAGACGATTTTGACCGCATAAAATTACTATTTGTTGGTGTTGGCAAAAGCAGAAAGTAGAATAATGAGCACAAGGAAGTGAGTCTTACTATATGTAGAAATTAATTTAATGTCCATATTTGTCTTTTTATAGACTACCCTCCCTCAAAACCTATATGTTAATATAAGGGGAAGAATTAAACTACTTAAGTACTCTATTGAATAATTTATATTATCCGATGTGGGTCTTAATTTATATATTTAATACTCCTCCTCATGTTCAATTGATCTAGGTCAGTTGTGACTTGTAATTTCTTTCACTAGCATGCTTAGAGGCCTCAATTCTCTTTTTTTTTTCTTTTTGTCTGACTTTGTACTTCTTTCAACTTCGGTCTTCAAAGGCCACATTTTTTTTCTTTTTCTTTTTAATATCTCATTTAATTTTTTTTTACATATTGGACTTTAAATCATCATGGGCCGTGAGGTTATTACGCTCTGTTACAATATTAAAACTCAAATGACTAAGGAAATCTCCCTAAAAAATTAACTATTAAGAAAAAATTAAGCTTCTTAAATACTTCATTAAACATTCTTTACCCGTCTATATATATATATATATATATATATATATATATATATATATATATATATATATATATATATATATATATATTGGAGTGATAATCAAGATAAGAAAATGCTTTTAATTTGATGGAGAATGATATAAAGGTACTAGAATTTACAGAGAGAGACGGGGCAGAATCTATTGCATGAAAGTGGGGTGATTAGTTATATGATAATTATTTCTATATACCTATTGCGTCGATTAGTTAGTGCGTTGGTCCAAGTAATCCACTGCCAAAAAACCTCATTTTGTGAAACCAAATTAGGTTTGACGACGAAAACAATGTCAAACTTGGTGCTTTCAATTTTAGTCACCTGGATTCCAAGGATCGATCAAAGTCCAACAACACTTAAAAAAAAATATTTTATTTGTTGACCTAAATTAATTTTATGAATAAACGTTCTAGGGTGTGTTTAAAAGTTTGGAGGGGAAGGTAAGGGAATGAAGGAAAAGGGAATAAGAAGAAAGGGAAGGTTAATGAGTGATTTCTCATTCCCTTTATTTCTTTACATATAAAATGATCCATTAATAAAATCCACAATATTACTTAGTTTAGTTATGAGGGTGGTCAATATATATATATATATATATATATATATATATATATATATATATTTGAAGCCAAGTCAATGTAAATATCATTACTATTTTGATCAATTCCTGAGGTAACCAGAAATTAGGTCCCGTATAGGCCTTTATTATTTTTTAATAATTGCAAATATCATTAGAAATCAACAAGGCATATTATTTATTTATTTTGAATTTTGGCATGCATGTAAGTGGCATTTTATTTTTTATATATTTTTTACCACCAAATCGTTAGTAGTGATATTTGTAACATATAGGACATTAACGTCAAATTGGACTTCGGTTTGGCTACGTCGTCCTCATATTAATCGTCAATGTAATACAGATATAAATTGGGGTGATTAATTAATAAGCAAGACATATTATTTTGAATTTTGGCATGCATGTAAGTGTGTACTGTGTAGCTTAGTATGTGTATGTGTGTGTGTTTTTATTGATATCATTAAAAATAAGCACCATATATATCAATATCTTAAACTTTTTTTAACCTGTTTATGAAAAAATTAATATTATATTGCCGAAATCAGCGGGAGTTAGTTTAGTAAAATGAGCTAATCACTCACAATGTGATGAAGTTGAGTTCAATTTTTTTTTTTAGAAAAGTGCCCATATATATATAATGCCTATTACATGGATTTATATTAAATTATACCAAATTTTCTCTTTTAGGCCAGGTGAGATGGGGTGAGGAATGTCTCTTTGGGTTAATATGCTAGCTTGTTAATGAAAACATATTCTCTTTCTCTTGGTACAATGGACAAAGATAAACAAAACAAACATAATAAAAATGAGATAGGAATTGAAGATACTTAAAAAGATCATCAACACAAGGAGTTATAACTTCTTTGATAATGTGCTTGAAGGATAGCATTAATTAATCTTCCAAGTTTTCCATGACAGAATTACAGTTGGAGACCAAATAATAAAGAAGATGATTGAATATTTTATTAGAGAGGTGTCCATGTCCAATATTTAGTATCACAAAATGGTTATCTGATTTTTCTTTATTAGAATATCTAAGAAAAAAAATTAATTAAGTGTGATAAGTGAGAATATTTAATTTTTTATTCATATGATTGAGAATATTCTTGACCCAAATTAAAAATTAGAAAAATATTTGCGATTTCTACTTTTAAAATAAAATTAAATCTTTAATTGCCTAGAAAAATGGTATTTAAAATCAAATTTTTTTCTTAAAAAAATTATAGCTTCAACTATTAAAAAGAAAAGAGAATCATAGCAACAGTTAAAACTGTAATTAAAAGTACTCAAAACCGTTACTACACCTGTTACTATAACCTTTTAATTACTATTATATCCCTGTTAATATAAAGTTATACTAGCAATTGCATAAATTATTAGTATAAACTTATGTTATAGCAACAAATGTCAAAACTACTCATAATAATTGTTACTAAATTATAATGCCAGTTTCTATAGCTTATAGTAAGCAATGTAATTAAATTAAGATCACCTGCCCTATATATGAATAAAAAATTGAAGGAAAGAACGAATGTTAAAATCAAACCTCAATAATAATTAAACAACACTTTTATTTATTTATATTCTTTCATACATCATGTTCATATACATATTTGCTATCATAAATGAAAAAAAAAAGGAACAATATAATCAACAAATTATAACAATTATTGGCTGGACTCGTCAAGCTATGATCGGCTTGATGGCTGCATTTTATTCTTAGTTATTATTTATTATTATTGTTTTGATTAGAATTGAATTATATATTGATGTGACCAATTAATCTTCAACTTTTCATGCATAGCTGCACATACCATACAAGCATGAGCTTGCACTCTCACACTTGTGACCACATTTCCCACAGTGCTTCTCATTGGTCATTGGGTTTACACATTTGCCCTCGCAGCACATCTTGTTGGAGCCACATTTCTTCCCACACTTGCCACAGTTCAGAGGGTCATTCTGTAAATTCACACACTTGTTGCTGCAGCAATCTGGGCCTGGGCTTCCATCCACCTTGCAAGCCTTTGGGCTTCTCTCGCAGCTCGTGATGGTGCTCCCATAGGGTACGTGGGCCAAGAAGCGACTTTTGAACCCACCAACATTATGGGTCACTTCTTCTGCTTTGGAATGAGTAATAATGGCTGAAGCTGCAAGAATGGTGATGAGAAGGAAGAGAATAATGTCATACCTCATGGATTTGTTCATGTTTGTGGATATGAGATTGAAGGAAATTAATGAAGAATTGAATTTGGAGAAGGTGATATAGTTAATTAATATTTTGTGGTTTTTGGTGAAGAGGAATGAAGGGGAAGTAGAGGTATTTATAGAGAATTAAGCCGAGGGAGATAATTTTCAGAGATCACCTAATCTATGGATGATTCAAACTAAATAAATTTAAAATCATGTTAGGCTTACCATACCAGAATAAATATCAATATGAGTGGGAAAAGAACTGAATTAAGTCGGCTTTTCAGAAGACCAAATAAACGAACTTTCATTCTCAAGCTTGTATCCTATAGTATAGAGAAGTTTTGAGTCTTATTTTATCATTACGAGTCTTAGTTTAAAAAAGATTACTTATATTTCAACTCGTCTGCTAAAGATAATATTTTAATTTAGTATTATATAGATTTTCTCTAATTAATAAATGAAAGTTTATATGACTTTTTTTTGTTGTTGTGTGTGTTAAAAGTAGTAAGCGATAAGGTCTAGAGAACACACTCTATGACATAACGAGGAGACTAACAGAAGCTCAACCCTGATGAACTTGCGCAAATGAGACCACGGTGGGAGATGACTCGCTGGTGGCACTTCAATGCTCAAGTCAATATGGGTAAGAGATAAAGTAAGCCAAATAGAGATTTAATTAGCATATATGAGGTATGGAGTGGATATTTATACTGAGTGGGTAATGAGTATTTAGGTCATTTGTACCTGATAGTAATGTTTGGGTCTGACTGACCGAAGGAGCTCGATCAATAGGTATGACCGTACCATATCATATACAAAGGATTAATGCACAAGAGTTTGATCAAGAGATTTTATTTTTTAAAGAATAACTTGAGAGAAGAGTAATTTTTATTTTTGTCAGATTAATCATCAATTGAGTTTATAAATGTTAATTAAAATTGTAAACTAAATTTGTAAATAAATAAAATTAAAGTGGCCCGCACCCACAAGAATCTGTTTCAGTTTTAGTCTTTGGAAAGCAGTCTCTATGAAGATGAAGATTAATTGAAGAAGGCTGCTAGTGGTAAAAGTGGTTCTTGGCCAAATTTGTGAGCAAGTAGTCTCTCTTATCAAACTCAATTTAACTTGTCCTTTCAATTAAAATTTGGCAGAAAATGGAATTAAATCAAAAGAAAAAGAAAAGTCAAAGACGCAAATCAGATTATGAAGAATTAAAATTTCTCACAAAATTCGTTACAGAGATGCCATAGATTCACACACACACGCACACAATTACATTAGAGCTACCAAGCTGGAATATATGAAAGTTATCTATATGAATGTGTTTGATGACTAATCTCTTAAATACTGCAAAATTATGTTTACTATTCCTTCTCAATAATGCTCCATTCCCATTCCTTTTTTTTTAGCCATATAGGATTACACACTTTTGTCATGTTTACTATTCAACTTGGTTTGCAAGCTAAACAAGATCCTATTCATGATAGATTAATTAAAGAGTATATAGACAATTTCGTCCTTGAAAGATTCGGAAGTTGATAATTTGGTTCTTGAAAGATCATAAGTGTACAATTTGGTCCCTGAAAGATTGTATCGTTACACAAATTGGTCCTTCTGTCATTTTCAGTTAGATTCTCTTAACGGACTTGTTGACGTGGCACGTTAATTGCACACGGGAGCCTTAGTTGCTCAATAGAATATGCTTACGTGGCACAAGCTAAAATTCACCTTCAACTCAGCACAAAACGTAGCGTTTTAAAGCTTCAGTTTGCACACTTACACTAAGTTGGAGGTGGATTTTAGCTTGTGCAGAAAAAACGCAGCACAAGCTAAAATCCATCTCCAACTTAGTGTAAGTGTGCAAACTGAAGCTTCAAAACACTGCGTTTTGTGTTGAGTTGGAGGTGGATTTTAGCTTGTGCCATGTAAACATTTCCTACTAAGCAACTAACGGCCCCCGTTTATAATTAACGTGTCACATCAGCAAGTTCGTTAAGAGAATCTAACTGAAGATGACAGAAGGACCAATTTGTGTAACAGTACAATCTTTTAGGGACCAAATTATCAACTTCCGAATCTTTCAGGGACGGAATTGTCTATATACTCTTAATTAAAAGATGTTAAGGGTTCCCAATTCTTCATTCTTGAAAAAACTAACTTTTTAAAGATAGAGTTTCATATAGGTGAATGCTTCAAGTTTTTTCCTGAATTGTATAATACTAGATCAAAAAGAGAGGAATAATATCCGATTTTGTGTTATTTTGTTTTGCTATATATTAAAGCAAGCCAGACATTATTCCTTAGACTGATAAGAAAAGCATATGTTCTCAAGAATTTTCCACACTGTTATGCTTAAATTAAATTGCTTTCCCATTAACTCCAATATTGAAATAAACTTCAAGAATGAAGATATATACCATGGTGTGCTATTATTGCCTTATTCTTCTAAATTTTTTTGTTCTTTTCCCTCCCATCTCTGCACATTCAAGTAGAACAATTGATCTCTGGGATTTTGAATCACAAACCAATGGTTATAGCTTAGAGGCTAAGATGCAAGAGGCTTCTATACAGAGTCCACTTTCTGATAAAACAAGAGGTTTCATATCATACACAAAGCATTTTAATACCCAACATCATCAACATCACCTCCAAAATGTAAGCTCAGTTCTTAAGACGAATGTACATTTCATTCCTTTATTCATAATTTTCTCAAATTGTTCAAATTTAAGTTTCTCATGTTTATATATGTATCATCTAACTTCTTAGGGCAGGTTTGGGTGGAGAATTCATGAAATTTGAAATTTAAGAGATTAATGAATTGTTGCCATTAATTTGGAATTCTTTATAGATATGATGTTTATTATCAGTGGTGTAAAAATGACTTTAATTTATATTGAAGTTCCTTACTCTTACAATTTTATTTCATAATTAATTTTTTTTTTTTGCAATTTATAATATTCTTTGCTTAGTAACATAAATAAAGTTTGTTTTTTTTGGCCTGACATAAATAAAGTTGGTTGTGTTAGAGTATTTCTTTCAAATACTATTTAATCTGGCAAAATAAATCAACAGGCCAGGGGTTACAAAATATTAATTAATTTGAGAATTTGGTAGGTGCATGTAATTCTCATAGTCATTGGGTGGGGCACTTTGCTGCCCATTGGGGTAATGATTGCAAGGTTCTTCAGAAAAATTCCAATGAGATGTAACCAATGGTACTTAATCCACATAATGTGCCAGATTCTGGGATATATTCTAGGCACCATTGGCTGGTTCATTGGCATATGGCTTCAATCTTCTTCACTACAATATGCTTCTCCAACACAACGTACTCTCAGTATCATTGTTTTTGTACTCATAAACATACAAGTAACTCTCTAATTTCTTTCTTCTAATTCTATTCTATATAGGCAAAAATATCTTTGGTGCCTTCAACGTTTGAGATCGCTATCAATTATGTCCCCAAAGTTTGTTTATTGTCAATTGTACTCCGAATGTTTCATTCTTCTATCAATGTTGTCATTTTCATTAATACCGTCAAAATAATTAACGATACGGTGGGTGCTTATACATAGCACAAAAGTGGACTGTGTTTACTCGATTTCTCTCCACAATCCAAATCATCAGTTTACCCATTTTCCATCTCCATATATATTAATGCATTTTCATTCCTTCCTGGAATTTTTAGACTTGTACATTGAGTGGAGAGAAATATGAGTTAGGCAAAAATTAAATTTATTCAATTTTTTTTACCACGTGTAACGACATAAGCACTCTCACCGTTAACTATTTTAACGGTGTTAGTTAGTGAAAATGACAATATCGGTAAAAAATAAAACATTAGGGGTATAATTGACAGTTACCTCAAACGTTCGGGATATCAAAGTTATTTTTACCTATATATGTGTGTGTGTAATGAATGACTCAATATCTAGAATGGATCAGGTGCTTTCAATCTTTATGCTGCCAAAGAAGGACCAAGGTTACTGTAATAGCTGGAACATATGTCACCATATTCTTGGGTATGGCATAGTTGTGACAGTTATAGCAAACATATTTGAAGGGATAATGGGAGTGAAAAAATTGAAGTGGGGTTATGTAGGAATACTTGGAGTCTTGGCTTTTATAACTGCAGTATTGGAAGTGTTCAGATACATCAACTCTAAGAGATTGGTGCAGTATGTGGAATCTACCAGCAATTCATAAGATACAGAACGCAAATAGTCTCTTATTTATAGAGGCTCTCCACCCTCTCTTCTCTCAACTTGGCCAATATGGGACTTCTTAATTGGAGTAAATAAGAAATATTCACGAGGAGCTGAGGAAGACATTCCAAGCAAGGGAAATGAAATGAAAAGAGTTGTTCAAGTATTGTGATATTTGTTTTTGTAAAAGAAATTATTGGAAATATCTGATATTTTAATGTCCACTAAACAGAACAAATTGCCAAATTAATGTTAGGGGAAATTTTCTCAGAAGTTGGCTGAAATTTCAGTGGATTTTGTTTTTTTTTAATCGTTAAGCCCACTTTAAAATTCTAACTTTATTAATAAAACAATTAAAATAGGAATAATAAAATAAATGTAAAGACAAAATACTCAATTATGTTTCATAATATATATCCTATTATTTCTGGATTTTAATTTAACTGCCATACCAAATTCCCAAACCAGTAGTGAAATTTAGACGACATGTCGTTCTGTTACTCACAACGAACTTTCTCGACACCGTTTCAAAATGCGTCGTTGTCGTTTTCACGTGCAACATTCAGATTGGTGGCTCTGTGCCAACCAAGAAGAACGATTAAGGAAGCAGATGCCAGACGGCAAGTGGTGCATTAGCTTAATCACCAATCGCCATCGTTAGTTTCAATGGCCGCGTCAGCCGCCATGGACGGCGTCGTTGCGGCGGCGCTCAGGTCTGTCCTCCACCGCGTCCAACAGGCCGCCGAGCGCTCTAGCCGAGCTCCTCAACAGATCCGAGTCGTCGCCGTTAGTAAGACGAAGCCCGTTTCTGTTCTCCGCGAGGTCTACGATGCTGGGCATCGATGCTTCGGCGAGAACTACGTTCAGGAGCTTGTTGAAAAGGCTCCTCAGGTTTTCAATTCAGTGTTTCGTGTTCTATTTTTCATTTCTGGGTTTTGATCAGAGAAGATTCTGATTAAGTAATATTTTGCGATTACAGCTTCCAGATGATATTGAGTGGCATTTCATCGGGAATTTGCAGAGCAATAAAGTTAAGCCTCTTTTGGGTATGATTAGTTCAATTTATTGAATTTAAGTTAATTATACCTTCTTCAAACTATACCTCCAATTTCATGCATTTTTTTTTTCATTGAACTGAAGTCTTGTTATATTTATTCGGGTTCAATTTTGTGCTGATATTTGATATATACCAAACTGGAAATTGTCCCGAATCTTAGTGTTACTCGTAGGAAACTCGGGTGGGACTCAAAGGAGGTTTATATGATTTAGAGGGCGAGTCAAAGTTATTCTCAATTTATTTGCTTAAATATACAGATGAGCTATTTTAAACTCCCTCCCTAAAAGGTTCCATTGAAAGTTTTGAGTTGCTAATGCATTAAGTTTATTATGCTTACAAACAAATTTACTGGGTTATGAACTAGTGCAAATTATGTAAATATGTTCAGTTTTAGGTCATTTTTATATCTGGTTATAAGTTGTAATATCTTTCCATTCTCCTTTTACAGCTGGTGTTCCAAACCTTGCCTATGTAGAGACCGTGGATGATGAGAAGGTGCGCTTGTTTTGCTTACTTTAGGAAACTTGGTGCATTAAGGTGTTTGAATGCATACAAGAATTACATTCTTATTTTCATTTTTGTTTGCTTAAATTTGGGGGACCGGAGATACATATCACTTTGTTTTATGATTACATGATGAACTTTTATAGTTCCCTTTGAAAGTAAATTGCATCTTATTTGTTACATGTAATGTTGTATATAGTCTCAACTTTAGAGCTTTTAGTGCTAAAGTTTCCAAGGGACATAGTAGTTAGTTGCAGGCCTTACTTATTTATGGAAGTTGCGCAAGTTATTCTAAATTTAATGTCAAGTACAATTTTTATCCTATTGATTACAAACGCTGCTTCAACTTTCTTCTTATCAAATTGAATTGACTACAAGTTCTGTCAAACAAGACATGTTGCTTGAGCATATGCATAAACTTAATACCTTGCCATTTCTAATATAAATGGTGAATGGACTGCTTTCTTATTTTGTTTGTGCAATTATATGCTGGCAGATAGCAAATCTTCTTGACCGTGCAGTGGCAAACATTGGCAGAAAGCCTTTGAAAGTTTTTGTTCAAGTGAATACAAGTGGAGAACCATGTAAGCTAGGATTTTTTTTTTGGCCATTATGTAAGCTAGGATTGATATGTTAAAATTTTCCTACTTTTCCAGAACATATTGTTTTAATAAAATGACTTGCTTGTGTAAGCTAGGATTGATGTCCGTTGATCTAATGTTCCCCTATTTCTTGTAGAAGATTAATCCCAAAATAGCATTGAGTTCATAGAAAAATGCTGCTTCCAATTTTTTATTAGATTTGTCTAACCAATAACTCGTGAAACAGACTGCATCTGTACTTAAACAATATGTATCAGACTGAAAACCGTTCCATCTGGACTGCTTAATTGATGTAGTAGGATGCTGGTTTAGGTCCTAGAATCTTGGTTTACATTTCTGTTCCTCAGTAGTATAATTGTTGTTAGTTGTTACCAATCTTATTCTTGAGGTTTCTGATTTTAGTTTTGCCTGAAGAAGACATTTGATTACTATTTTGTTGCAGCAAAATCTGGTGTTGAGCCTGCTGGATGTGTTGACCTTGTAAAACATGTCAGGAGCTGTACTAACCTCGAGTTTTGTGGTTTAATGACAATTGGTATGCCGGATTATACATGCACCCCAGAAAATTTTAAGGTGGAGGCCCTACACTACTAACATAATTCTTCTTTCGGTTATAGTCTGCTTAAATTTCCTAAAAAATTCTGTTTTTTCTACTCTCCAGACATTATCTAGTTGTAGAAGCGAAGTTTGCAAGGCACTTGAAATATCAGAAGAGCAATGCGAGCTATCAATGGGCATGTCTGCAGACTTTGAACTAGCTGTAAGGAATATATTCCTTGGAATTTACATATTATAAGCTGAAAGGACAAAAATTGTCTAGAGATTTTTATCCAGCTAACTTCATCATTTTGCAGATTGAGATGGGAAGTACAAATGTGAGGGTCGGATCTACCATATTTGGGGCCAGAGAGTATCCTAAAAAGCAAAATCAGTAAGTCTCCTGATCCTTTGCAGCCTTGCTCAAGTTTCCTAACTTAACTGCAAATTTGTGATCAAGCACATTTTCTTTGGTTATTGTAATAGATGTTGAACAAATGGATTCAAAATTTCAGATGGAAATAATGATTCTCAGAGTGATATTGAAGACTGAAAAGAATAGATCATTCTATTTGTTGTTGCTATATATTGTGAATCACATATCCCTTGCCGCCAAAAAGGTTTAGAAAAACCGTAAACTATGATTTCTTGGTCACAAATATTTGAAGACCAAAAATGGAAATTCAAAGAACAATAAACAGATCAGAACACAAAAGAAACGAGGGCAAATTGCTTCTTAAATATGCTTCAACGATTGTACAAGGGAATAGCTGCTCAAGCATAACAATAATCAATCCAATAAAAGTCTTTTTTTCACTAGGTAAGAACAGCTACTTAAGCATGTTAAAAAAAATTAATTCACATTTAATTTTTGTCACGTTAACCATACCTTTTTTTTTAATTTGTGTTCTTAGAGGTTTATTAAGTATTTTACTATTTTTCATATTTAATTTTAGTGGAAAATAGTGTCATCATTTAATAATTATTAAAGAGTATATTAGCAATTTGATCTTTGTATTTTTGTACAAACTTTAGTCTTGGTAAAGATAATAAAATCTAGTCACATTAACAGATTAACTAATCTTTGTAGCATAGGTGGATCACTTTTAAAAAAAAAAGTTAATACACAACGAATTTTACTATTTTAAAAATTAATTCAAACACCGCTTAGATTTTATAGATTGAGGTTATAATTAGCCTGCAATCCAATCTATTTATTCTAATTTTTCATTATATATTAAACTAGTCTTTGAACCTGTGCAAGGTTTTGACTATGTATATATTATTATGAATACAAAATTAAAAAAACTTGTTACTAATGAATTATTACAGTATTACTCCTTCCGGTTCACAATATCTACTTTGTTGGGTAGGTATGCACAGACTAAAAAAATTATTAGTTTATCGTAAACTTAGAAAAATATGAAATAAAAAAACTTAATTACCCTTACTAATTATTTACTCCTACTTATTCTTTCTCCATTAATCTTATCTTGGGAATATATATTAGATAGGGATAAAATTATAAAAAAAAATTAATGTTTTCTTAATTTTGTAAAATATCAAATATTTTGAAACATAAAAAATATTATAAACTCGAGAAAGTATTTTACTGAAAATTAAAATCATCTTAATTAAAGGATTTTGAATTTTTAAAGAACATTGTGAGTTTGATCTAGATCCAATTCCCATTTTTAAAACTCCATTTTTGTTTTTTACATTTTTCTTGGTTCTCATCATCACCATTAGGCAGGTTTAATTTAGGTATCCACATGGCTTGTTAGTTATATTTTTATCATAATTTTAATTTTATATGAATTATAAATTATCTCAAATTTCTTTCTCACCACTTTTCTTTTAACTACATATTATCTCTACTTTTTTTTACCTCTCATCCAATCATATTTTATTAATTATTAAACTGAACCAAAGACCATATAAAATAATTGTGATCTAAGGTAAAATCAAATATAAAGATATATTTTGATAACTACCATATCAATTTTCTAAACTCTCTCTCTCCCTTATATTTTCACATCATAAATTTTAGGCAAAAACACTTTTATGTCCTCAAATCTTACACCTATTTTCAATTTCGTCTATAAAACTTTGTTTGTGATCAATTTTTTCTCCAAAATTTTGAATTAAAATTGTTTTTTAATTTGTCATATATCTATTTAATTTTCTATATTATAATTTTAATCTTAAACCTACAATCTTTTTCTCATTGACAATTTCACTCTCTATTTTCACGCTCCATCAATGCTTTTCCATTCTATAATTAGTCGCTTCAAGTATTACAACAACTACTATTGTAGACGTCGCCTTAGAATTTGAAGAAATTACCATCCCGTCGATCGTATTATTGTATTTTAAAAATAAAATATATTAAAAATTTTATTTAAATTTGAAAACATTTTTAATTTATAATTATTATTGAAACTTTAATATAAAAAGAAAGTAATTGCCCATATTTAATTTAAAATTTTTATTTGTAAAATTAAATTGAATTTTATAATAATTTAAATTCTGAAATTTACTTAATTTTATATTTGAATTCAAATTTTAAAATAAAATTAAATATAATTAAAAATAAAGAGAAATGAGATTATTGTGGAGAGATGTGCTTAAAAGGAGGGGGAAATATGAAATATACGCTATATATTAAAAATTTCAAGATTTTCTAACATTTTTAAAATTTTGAATTTAAATTTTTTATGTTAAATTCTAAATTAACTCAATTTAAATGATCAAATTTCAAATTATAAAGAAACCAAAGTTTTCATCATTAGATTATAAAAATCAGTTACCAGCATGGTAAAGATATACATAGAAAGTGTTTAGTATTGTGAATCTCTCAAGTGTGACCATTAGACCATACCCTTCACTCTGAGTAATATTGAAAACGCTGGGGTATTGGCATTAATTTTTATTGGTTTAATTTATATATGGACTTTAGAAGCAAGGAAATATACGTAGTATTAAAGTGAAGAACTGAAGATGATTATGTATTAATAAAGATAATTTAAAAACAAACCGAGACATCACATATATGTCATTTGTACATACAGTATGAAGGTTATAGAATTTAAAATATAATCGCCTAATCCATTAGGATTTGTATTATCAACACTCATGGACGAAACAAATGACGCCATTAATACAGTCATCGGCAACCGCCAACTTAATTACATAAATTAGAATGAGTAAGCATCATTTGAGTTTGCGAATACGATTTTTTTTTTTTTTTTTTTTTTTGGCCAGAAAAAGATTTCATTAAGAGAACAAAAGAACAACAAAGTCCACCAGAAAAGCAAAAAACAACCACAGAAAAACAACAGCAAAACAAAAAAACAATAGATAATAGATAATAGATTTTAATAAAAATAAATAATATTTTTTAAATAAATCTAATTTTCTCCTCAAAAGATAAAATTGAATTGAAATTTTGAATGATATATCAGTAAAATATATATATTTTTAATGTTTGGCATTTATTTAGAAATAACATACCACGTGGCTTGGAAACCTATATATAAGAAAGAGAGACACGCAAAGACAATTTTTTTCCTTTTCTTTGAAAAAGATACGCGATTCTTGAAGACGAAAGCGATCCGTATATAGTGAGTGGGAAAGTTGGAATTAGAGAGATGAACAGGAAGCAGCAAAAGGATTTCAGATTGGTAATGTGGATTCTGGGCCTCATTCTAGCGGCTTACATAGCAGGTCGTCCGTTGTATTGGCATCTCACCGAGGGTTTTGCCGCCGTCCGACGCGACACCTCTCATCCTTGTCCTCCTTGTCGCTGCGATTGCTCTCTACAACCCCTTATTTCTCTTCCTGAAGGTACCTTCTTATTTCTACTCCTAATTTTTGCAAAATAGCATTATCTGCTTTTACAATTTTCGTTTTTCTAATTCTTATGAGTGAAATTTTGGTTACGTTGGTTTGTAAATATGATCGAATCGAAACCCTTGCATTAATTAAGAATCAATGCTGAACTTGGTGTGAATTGTATACATCGAGTATGTTATATTTAGATGTTATAGAGCATTGTAGTTTATAGAAAACACCAGAGAAATTGTTTCTACTTCTCTTTTGCATTTGATTTTGATATTTAAAATTATGTTTTGATGGGGGTTTAGGATGGAAGAGGAGGGAAAAGAAGCTTTAAAATAAGTTGTAAGCGTGTTTAAAAGTTTTTTTAAGTATGATGGGGATGGAAGGGGGGTCTCTCAAACTCTCCTTCACCCTCCAAAAGCTCTTTCTTGACCCCAAATTGGGTGTATGTGATGGAATGGTGTGTGGCTTTTTTTTTTTCGTTTTGTTATAATATAAATACAATTTTACCCTTTATATTTATTAAAATAACAAATTTGTACATTTTAAAAAAGAACTGCTAGATGAAGAATTCGTCACTTTATCCCATTGCATCTTTCATCTCACCCAAAAGGCCAGTGTGCACTCCGATGGCTTCCTTCACTGTTAGAAATTTCAAGTGAATCTTTTGTATTTTATCCAACCTACCACGTTAATCAAGCACAAATATATAAAAATCCGATATTTTTAACTTTTTATATAATATATATTGTCTTTATTCTGCGCTTGTCTTTCTAACACTGAGCAACCATGGCAGTGTAATTGTGGAAGACCCAAGAAAGCCATTGAAGCATACATTGGCCTCAGATTTCTAAACACCAGCCAGGGATAATATTGGAAAAAAATATTTAATTGACCATTCTCTTCCATCAATTTTATTATAAACATCCAAACAAAATTCTTCCTATTCTATTCCCTTCCATCTTTTTTTTTTTCATTAAAACTCCCAAACAATATTTATATCCATACCACTCCATTCCACTCCCTCCCTCTCCACTCCTTTCCATTAATGACCCCTCTCTTCCATCCTCTGTAAAACTCCGAAACATAGCCTAAATGCTTTCTAATAATTGGAATTGGATCATGTTACATAATTAGAATATAATTGATAGTATTTATTTACAAATGTTTTCTTTCTCACTAAGACCTTTATAATTTGTTGCTAATTGATATTTTCCCAGTTGGTTTTGAGACTTGATTTTGCTTATTGATAATGACTTAACATGGTGTCTTTGCTGTTTTTAACCTGCAGGATTGACCAACAATTCCATTATAGGTAATTTTTCCCCCTTTTTATTACATTTACAGAAAGCAACTGGTATGAGCTCAAATGGCACAGTTAGTCAATAATTATACTCTTTGGTTAAATATCCACATTGTCTAGATCTGAATTTGACCTGGATGACGCATTTTGAGATGGTCTAATTCAGTTCTGATTGTGGGTTCATATGAAAGATTAAAGATTTCTTAGACAACCAAATCCAAAATGCTCTCCAGTCATGAGTTTGTATAATTATATCTTTGCAATAAGAATATCAAAGGTGGTGTCAAATTATAACTTAAATCTTATTTTGGCTTAGTCTGGAGTAGAGTCAGGCGACTAAAAACATACATATAAGAGTGTTTTTGGATTGAGGAGATTAGAGGAGAAAGAGGGGGAAGGTTGATTTAGATGTAGGCATACCAGTGTACGATGCTCTCATCAGGTGGGGTCTAGGAAAGTTAGATGTACGCAGTCTTACCTCTACAAATAGAGAGACTATTTCCAAAATTTGAACTTGTGACCTCTAGGTCAAATGACAGCAACGCTTGTTGCTGCAAAGCTCACACTCTAAAAAAATTATATCTACATCAAGGAAAATGTCTAAATAAAAAACTTTCCTTCTCTTCAATCCTAACATACCCCAAAAGTTCAAATTACGTTAACATCTCATCCATGGACAATTTTTTGAATTATGTTTGGTATATATGTAGATTGCATGAGACAAGATCCAGAGGTGAGTGAAGAGATGCAGAATGGTTTTTTAGATTTGTTGTCAGAAGAAGTAAAGCTAAAGGAAGCTGAAGCTCTTGAAAAGCATCGGCGAGCTGACATGGCTCTTTTAGAGGCCAAGAAATTAGCATCACAATATCAAAAGGAGGCTGACAAGTGCAATTCAGGGATGGAGACATGTGAGGAGGCAAGGGAAAAATCAGAAGAAGCACTTGAGTCTCAGAGGAAAGTAACTGCTTTGTGGGAACTCAGGGCTCGGCAAAGAGGATGGAATTCGCAATGAAGTCTTGTGCCCACGTTTGAATAAGGCTGTGCCCTTTGGCATGAGTAAAAATTCATCATCTGATGTGTTTTTCACTAGTTTCTTTTTTTTAATTGAATTACAACTCTATTCGTTGATTCTTTTTGTGTTTACTTGGTATAATTTACTGAAAAGTTACTACACATGAAAATTCTTTTAGTTCCAGGCCAGATTGAGATTTTTTTTTTATTTTTTTTTCAGTTTCTCTTTGGTTTTGTACTTAATCTGCCTATCCTCTCAGGTCGTTGCTTGGTGCTCAAATGTTCAGTCTGCCCATGAATGATTAATTTTTTTATAACATATCCACTCACAACTTGCAGGGAATAGTACATGTAAAAGCACTTATTTGTTGTCACTATTTGCGATAATTTACTTTTTATATGCTGTCAATACAAAAATGTCACTACTTAATTTTGGAGTTGCCAATAACAAAAAAGAACTTGCTTCTTTTTAAAATTATGGAATTTCGATCCCTACTAGGAAAAAAAAAAGGTTTTTCCTTTATTTGAGTGGGACTATAAAAAGTTCAAATTCTCAAAATAAAAAGTTCTTATTGGTCCATTATCCATTTTACTTTTTTTGCTTATTAATTTTTTTTTATCAACAGAGTATTGGGTGGAGAAGAGTTCGACCTCTTCAAAATAAAACTCTTTTTCGTTCATTTTCTTCCAAAATGAATATAGAAGCAAAGTATCTTTTCAAATGGACGTAAAAAAGAAAAAAAAAAATTGATGAGAAGGAACTTCCTACTAAAAACACTTAATATCCTGTTCCACTCCATCAATGTTCTTATGTTTTAATTTAAAGCCATAATGTTTGAATATAACTTACAATATTTAAGAATATCAAATATTTGGAAGTTCAGTAATTAGAATGAAGATGATATCCACCAAGAAGAACGACATGGCAGAAGCAAAATAGCACCAAAATGATGGGCAAAATACTTATGCTGCTTGTTTAGATGATGTCCACCAAGAAAAACAAAACTTCCATCCAATTAAATTTAATTTATGTTTTTCTTGCTACATCTAATCCTATTTATGGAAACACAATGTTGAAAACAACCCCAAATTTTTCAGGAAAAAAAGATCATAACACTTCTTTAATAATATTATAACCTACTATAACAGATCGCTGTTCTACATTTGTAATTGCTGTGTAAGACCTCTCATTAAGACGGATATAAGCTGGTCTTTATCTGCTTGTAACTACCAACTCTGTGTACTACTCAGGAACTAACTTCTTCAGTTGCAGCTACATCTCATCCCTTTTTGTCTTCAAAATCCGCTACATTTGTATGCTTTGTATGAACTTGAATTAGGCCCACTTCACGTCCAAAGTATATGTCTATCTGTGTTAGTATATGGCTAGAGGAGTGCTGCATAATTATATGCATCAAGTCATGGATGAGTGTCTAACAATTCAGAAACTTCAAAGTGGCCAATCGAGTTGTCGCTCAACAGGCGCATGGCAGCTCCCTGAGAGAATTTCCGTGCAAATAAAAAACACGGAACCGATGTAGAATTGGTACGACACCATTCTGTTCGGTACTCGGTCTCATAATATACATGATTGATACCCTGTTGAATTTAAACAACAGAAATTATTCTGCATGAGCCTTCTCATAATGTGAAGTATTGTTTAGGTCAAGTAAGATGGGAAGTGAAGAAGCAGTAAAAAGATAACCTTTATTTCTTTTATTCTTTGAGGGCTAGCATTTGCATAGCTGAAGGTCATAGGATGCCACCCTTTGTTCTCCATTTTGGCTGCGGACTCATTCCACACAGTATAGGTTAATGTTCTTCGTTCAAGTTCACCTTCAAGACCATACATCTAACACAGAAGAACACGGAATAAGAACAGAAATCATGAATCATTATTTCTAATCAAGGTAATTTGTGAACAAAACAGAATGTGAAATTATTTTATAAATTGGCTTGAGCCAACCATCCCATGAACATCAAAAGGAGAAAGTGAAGACAAAAAAAAAAAAAATCAGCATCTTACTGCAAGCAACGTCTGAACGTAGTGTTCATCTGGGATACAGTTGTGCTGCTTCTGCAGTTTCTGCATTTACATAAAAGCCATACAAAATAATCACACATTAGAAAATGGAAACGAAAATAATGACCTGTTTATTTAAATGAGTAGCATACTAGCATCATAATATTTCACCGCTATCCTATAACCTAATCAAATCCTCATCCATCCAATATGTCTCAAGTTACTAGGATATATTAACCTTATTCTCTTGAATTTTTCATGTCCTCAGCTACATTTAATTCACAGGTGCAAATGAATAACTATTGAGTAAAGAAAAGTTGGGGATACTAAAATCTAGAATTCTAGACAGAAATATTTTCACACAACGAACATTAAATGCACAAGTGGTTAATTAAGTAAAAATATAAAATATTTGTCTGGTTAGTTGGTCACAAATTGGAAGTCCCTTTCCATGTTGCCCTAATACGTAATTCTCCCTAAATCAAATAGACAAGGAGGACAAGGTTATTGGGAGATCAATATTTTGCAAAATAACTAAGTGTAATTCCCGCAACAGTAACCAAAAAGAAAGTTCTACTTATTCTCTGTCTTCTTTGTGATGGATAAACCTTCCCAAGGTTTTTTTCCCGAAGAAATTTGACTTTAGAAAAGCTGCTTATTTTAAGCCATGAAGAACCAACATTTCAAATATATAAAAAATAATAAGGTGTAGAGGTATTAAAATAAGAAGCTTTTGAAAGTCAAATTTCAAATATATCAATAACTACTCATCAAAAGTCAAATCTAACACCTACCTGAACTTGCACAAAAAACAATAAGGTGTAGAGGTATTAACTTATATTCTTATCTCTTTCCTGATAGTACTGTATATATAATATAAATATTATTACCTAGTAGAATATATATATCTATATATATGGAAAATGTTCCATAAAGGCGTCCTACATTCCCAGAAGCCGGATATTTTTAAACACGTGTCTCACTTTTTAATGTTAGATAAATCTTAAATCAGCAGCCCTGAATTAATTAATTTCAATTAAAATCAGCTATGAATGTGCTTTACATTTTACAATTATTCCTAGCATCCTAAGGCAACATAATACACTTCTGTGCTTATAAAAGAACACGGAATGTAAACCACTTACAAGATTTATCTTTCCCTTTCTAGAATCAACTGGAGGACGTCGCTGCCAAGTGAGAAGATTAGTTGGATTTTGCAATGATAAATTGATAATTACACACTTAATTTTGAACTTTCTATGATTTTGAAGGGCACCATGATCATGATAATTACACAATTTTTTCCAGTCTTGATCATGATAAACTCACCATGATTGATCACATACCTTGCAATATTTCTTAAATACAGGAAAGATAAGCTCATCATCCGCAATAACTTCTGCATGGCTACGAATCAAGGTGATCCACTGGAATTCCCAAAAAAAGAAAAAAAATTAATGCATAATTTCTACGATTAGATGGATGCAACTGTCATTTTATATTCCTAAAGAAAATAATAACACATTTCATTTGTACAAACCAATTCATGGCTAAAAATTATGCTTAACTCCTCAAATTGGAAATTGTGGTTTCATCACATTGCGAGTTAAGCCTTTTGATTTTATAAGTAGTTATGAAAGGCAAATCAGTTCCAAGGAAAAATATCCTACCAAACACCGTTCTGAAAAAGACATTTAAGACAAGACAATTAACCTGAGACCCTTTACGCCATTTTTCCCTTGGTATTTTAGGTGACATTTTCGGGTTGTAGCGGCCCTCCTTCACATCAAGAAAGCTGCAGTATAAACAAACAAGTTAATTGCAGTTTTGAAGCTTCTTTGTTTCGAAAAAAGGAAACAAATTGAAAATATATACTCATTAGGATTAATAAGTCATAAAAGAATTAGTGCGAAGCACCTCAAAGATCAGAGCCTTCTTCTACCTGTCCACGAAACTCCTTGGAGAAGCCATGACGTAATTGTACACGTAGGAAAAGTTGTACAGAGGAACACAACTGCCCAGGGAAAATCAGAAACTTAGATTTCTATCAAGAGAGAATAAATTTGCATAAGCATGTCCCAAGTCCCAACCCTTCCATGCCTTAAAAAAGGAAGGCAGAAGTATACCAAAGGAAAATAAATCAGAGACAGACGGACAGTATTACAGTATATAAACCCTTATGGAAACTTATGTTTCAAATACGAATCCATCTGAGTGTCCATTAAAGGGCAAGCAAATTGATGGAAAGGAGGGGTGGGGAATGAAAACCTGTGCTGAAGAAAAACAGAGGAGGATATTGAATGAGTTATTTCAAGCAAGGCAAGACTCTTTAAACTTAGGAAATATCAAGAGATATAAACCAACCAATTCAGAAAATATAAGAAATCAAAATAGAACACAGAACCAAAATTCGGTAAAGCATATCCATAAAGAAAAACTCGGCAAAGCATAAAAGTGTAATAGAGTCGTCCAATCTCTTTGCATAGCATTATATCAACACCAACCTGTCTGAGAGAAGAACAAATCTTTGATTTGCAGGATCCTCCAAAGCTGCATCCAGTAACAACCTTTCAGCCTCTATCATACTCGATTGTCCCCATAGAACCTATGGTAGGAAACGCCAAACTCTTAATCACATTCAGCAAAAAAAAAATAACAAAAAAGGAAAGAAAGAAGAAAACCAAGCAATAAATATAGCTCTTATTTTCCTTTTTTCTTTTTACCCTTATTTGATGAACTTTCCAAGCTTTACTATAGTTATAACTTATAAGGATTATACCAAGTTGTGAACAATTCCAAAAGAAGCAACTTTATGGCTGTGCTGTTATTTTCACGGCTTTCTCAGCAAAGTGATCACCTCACCTGAATGCTATTACTCAATTGTCGACCGTAAAAGAAATGAGACCTCGTGGTAGACTCATCAAACACAAAACCAGGCGCAGAATGAATATAAATGGAGAAATTCGAAACGTCGCCGTTCTGCAAGCACAAAAATCCCAAATCAAAACACGGTCAAATCCAAGGAAAAAAAGGACGAAAGCGGTAGAAGTCAAACCTCGAAGAAGGTTGCCCAGAGAAAATCGAGGGGAAGGTTGCGGCGGACGAGGAACAAGAAGGCGATCTTGGGAGGGCCATGGAAGGTGTGGCTAGAAATTCGAGATCTCCTGTGAGGAGTGAGGTCCGGGCGGGGGTAGTGAAGCTTGAAGAGAGCAAAAGCGCAGAGGGAGAAGGAGACGGAGAAGAGGATGAGAAGCTTGCAGGTAAAGCGGGATACGTGGCGCCTGGCGAGTGGAGGAGGCGGTTTCTTCGTCATGCCTCGCCCTGCCATTCCCAAAATAGGGAAGTTGAATTTGAAGGAAAGAGAAAGGGAAAGAGAAAGAGAGTCTGAAGCATTTCAAAATTGAAGAAGTTTTGATTACCATTACCGTCAGTGAAGAAGAGCTGAGAGGTGTGCGTTTTCTGATACTCAAACTCCAATGCAAGGTTAGGTTCTTGTTTCTGTTCGCCAACCGCGTCAATACGACGTCGTCGTCGTCGTCGCGACGCGAGACTCTTGTGATTGCTATAAGCTTCCAATGCGTGATTGCCTCGATGGCGACGGGGGTCCTAGTCCTAGAGAAAAGGTGGATGACACGTGTCGACTATCTGGAAAAGGATTGTGGGACCCAACGGGAAATGGAATACTTGCACGTGCCAGGGATGTGGCACCGTCCAAGGACGTGGACATTTTCGGTGAACGAAGAGCCAGAAAGAAACTGTATGGATGGAGTAAATGCCAAACAAAGCATAACTTTTCAGTTTGGTCTTTTATATTTTATCTAAATTTTGTTTTGATCTTATATATTTTAAAAGATTAAAATCAGTACTTTATATTTTTAAGTTGGTCTAAAAATAATTTTTTTATCTTACACTGTTAACCTCTTTCGTTAAATGCTGATGTAAACTAAAATTTTTGTCAGCATTCTAAATCTTTTTACCAAATCAAACATTGATCGGTTTTGCTTGGTTTAGTTTTGTTTAAGGACATCGATTTTGTTTAGTTCTGAATACCCTAGTGAGACATTGTCTCAGTTAATTCAGACTCGACTTGCATCATGCTCCTGACTATAATGAGAGAGACTCCCAACAAAAATAATTATATTTACAAAGTCTCAAAGTAAAAATCTTATTTAAACGATATCAAATTGCAATTATCATAAATTTCAAGTGTTTAAAGTGCATACAGTGAAATTTCAAAGTGTTTAAAGTGCACGGGAAATAGAATTTAAAAAGTTTTTTTAAAAAATTGTTAAATTTTTTAAAAACAAAAGTAATTTATCAACTCATGAGAGCAACCTTCCGCTAAGAAGCAGAAGACTACTGCTACTGCTACCACCACATCGTCATTAGTCCCACCCACATTTGAACGGCTTACTACAAAATAAATGTTTGATCAAAGCATACAAAATTTAGAGGTGGCAAAATTATCCTTTGAGAGGATGTGAAGTTTGTAACTTTGTATATATATATTAACGTTAGTCTTTAGAAATTCTATTTATGCGAGTCTTTTTTATTGTTTTTTAAACTTTCAACAAAACAGCTTATTCATAAAAATGAACTCAATGTTAACTAAAATTTCACTACTAGTAAACATTAATAGAGAGTTGATTTATGAAAATTATTTTAACAAAAGTTGTTCAATATATCATATTCATGTCTTATGAAAGTATAATAACTTCCACAAGATTCATGTTCAACAAAGACACCTTAAGGGGACAACTACATGTGCTTATGCTTCTCCTTCCATCAAATCCCAAATCCCACAATCATCCATCGACAAAGGGTAGTAAGCAACTTTTTATGGTATAGGATCTACGGTGCTTTTTCTTTCATCCGTCTATGTGTTGATGGAAGATTGTGGGATTTGATGGAAGAAAAAGCATAAGCAGAAGCAAACACAGAAGCATATGGGTAATAAAAATGGTAGAAGTAAAAATACTTATTCATTGTCCAACTGGTATTAACAGACATGAACAAAATAAAAAATTTGAGAGTAGGCATAAACCGAAAAAATAATAAAATTTTACAATCATCTCACAATTGGATACAAGGTTTGGCTTTGTAGATACACGTTCATCCTATAGCCTTTAAAATTTGGGACCTCCATTATAAGTTGTTTAACCAATCACATGCTAATATGTGAAAGAGTCAATGTTTGTTGGGTGCTTTCCAGCATGACACATTATGCTATCAAAGACATTAGGTATCCTTTACTTTATGAATATTCATAAAATTTACTCATTAGTCTGAGTTCGGGTATGAGCATTGTTTCACTAACAATAGAGATGGCTACGCTACTTAAGAAGAAGAAAAAAAATTATACATAATAATACTCAAATTATCGTACAGGGACAACCTCTTTAGTTTTCACCAATGATTCCATCTCTTCCCAAATAGTTGTATCCATCAATAGTACAACATTTTTTATCATTCAAGAAAAAGATGACACGAGGAAGAAAACATCTATGATTAAACTACACAACACAACACATTATAGCTGCCAAGATGCCCTCTGCCTCTCTCATGATATCTACAGAAAAAGTTTATTACGCTTGTAGAACCATCAGATAAAGCACCAAGCACATGTTGCCGCTAGAGAGAAATACTGCTCTGGCCCTCACTTTCTTACCAATGAAAGCCTACTTTAACGAAGTTATACCATCTTTTAGATAGGTATCAAGTTGGCCAGCAAAATGAGGACTGCAATTGGCTGTTGCTTCTAGTAGAAATGTATGCAGGATGAAAGTATCTACTGTACACCCACCTTGGCGTTTTTACGGTCCAAAACAACATTCAAGATCTTGCCCGGAACATAAATTCTTTTTTTCACGGAGTTTCCATGCAAAAACTTCGATAGTTTTTCATCCCTGCATGCTAACTCAAAAGCATCCTCCTCTGTACATGTTTCTTCTACCTGGATGGTACCCCTTGTCTTGCCATTGATTTGAACTGGGAGGACTACCGTGGAATCTTTCAAGTAAGCAGGATTTGCCTGCAATAACAAAAATATAACAGACATGCCCACATATTGCTATTAAACTTAATATACATCTTCTAAAATAGCACTAAGTCAATCACTGAACTAAACCTTAAAAACATTCACTTTTAAGAACCCATAAGTATTGTGACAATTTAGTAAGGGTCCACAGAAATTCGTCATAAGTCATAACAATATATGTATTCAGTCTAGGTAAATATCGCTGATGTCTATGACTCTTATTTCTCTACACCATAGACAGGTAAAAAGCTCAACATTTTGAAGTTTGAACGGAAACTAAACTGAGAGGAGTTTATCACAAAAAAAATATTTCAGGGACAAGAATAAATTACGTATTTCACGTAAGAGTTGATAGCATGTACAATGTGACAAATTGAAAAGCAGTCAATAAATAAAATAATAAGCAAAATGCTTGATATGGATGCAAATCATACCTTGGGGAAAGGTTCATTTGCTAATGATTTTGTGTGTCCTAGCCGCGACCAAAGCTCCTCAGCCATGTGCGGTGCATATGGTGCAAGCAGTAAAACAAATGCCTCAACAATAGATTTTGGATGTTTATCCCACTGGAAATATGCCAGGAGAAATTTATATAAACATCATACTGAATGAAAATAACTTCATAGTTAAATACCAAGAATTGGGGAAGTTGTGAAAAAGAAACAGGCTTTGGCTTCAAGGTTTGATTTCATTCAAGGAAAGAAAAACTACTTATCAGAGACAAAACTAGAAACTAAGCCTTAGGTGCCCAACTTAACACCCCTGTCCCAATCCCACCATGGGAACAGAGAAAAGGGAAAATAAATAAAGGAAATCCAAGCAAATAGTTGAGAGGGGCAAATATTAAAGAATGAAACTAGAAGAGAGGATACCTTATAGGCCACATTTAAGAACTCCATCATCGCTGAAATTCCAGTGTTAAATCGTGTGCCCTCAATTTCCTCTGTTACCTGCACGCTGAAATTGAACTCTTAGGCCAAATGGCCAAATTGAATCTGTACATTGAATCAATGCACTAAAGTTGAGATTTTGACCTTAGCAATACATTTATGGAGAGATCGAAGTTGTTCCAGTGAAGGTTCCTCATCAACTGATACAGTTCCATCCTTGAATGTGCCATCAGCCAAAGGTGAACCAACAATGAGCCTCCATGTCCTTCCTAAAAATCTATGAACACCTTCAATGCCGCTAGTACTCCAAGTTTTTGAATCTCTTAGAGGAGTTAAGATAAAAGCAATGGGAAAAATGACGTCAGATTAGCTTCCACATTTGAAGGAGATTTATCTTTACAGTTTCCCCCTCCCCCAGAAATAGAATAAAAAAGGGTTGTGTAATTGAAGATCAAACCCTCATCACAACAATATGTCATGTGTAAAAATATTTGTGGTCAACTCACCTTAATGGTCCCATGAACATTTCATATAAGCGAAGAGAATCTGCACCATACTCAGAAACAACATCATCAGGATTAACTACATTTCCCCTACTTTTGCTCATTTTATGAGCACGAGCAATTAAACGAATGTCAGGGTTATCTTTCAGGACAAAAGAATCGCCAGATTTCATGACCTGAATCAAGGAAAATGGAAAATATACTTGTCAAAAGAAAAAAATTCTTTGGCTTATCAAATCAACTATGACAACTGAGAAACCCATTAAGATGGAAGACCAAAAGTTAGAACAGATATGAGAAACCTTTTCCTCGGGAACTTTTTCTAAATTATGTTCACCCAACATATCAACTGAATCAGCAGATATCAAATTTCCATCTTGATCCCTGCAAGCCATATATTGAACCTGCCATTCAAACCATCAGAAACTAGTGATGATGATTTTTGTTTTCATCCAAATTTCACATAGAATTGGACTTACTTCCCCAAGGATAATCCCCTGGTTTATGACACATTGGAAGGGTTCCTTAGTGGATACAACACCGATATCATAAAGAACCTGAAATAGAATCAAAAATCAAATCTGCACAAATATTGAAACAACATAGAATATATGTTTAAAGTATTAGATTCCTTATTTAACTCATTTCATCTCAGGGTTAGTGGAAAACCATGTTAACAAGTTCTTCTTTAACTACAAAAAGGTTGCTCATTTTTCTTTTAAAATCACTTTTTGAAATGGTAATTTTCTTTGTTATTCAAGAATCAAGTGTCGGAAGGCAGCAGGTATATTAAGTTATTAACAGATGATAGAATAATGGTGAAGGGGATATAACCTTTCCAGGTTGAGGTAAAATTTCAAGAGGCTTAGAGTGAAACAAAACACAGAATCATAATGTCTCAATCTGCCAAGAAATACTGACCTTGTGCCAGAATCTAGCGTACAGTAAATGGAGAACTGCATGCTCAGCACCACCAACATACACATCAACAGGGCTCCAATACCTTCAAGAAAAGCAACTTCAAAAAGCTAAGCAATCAAATCATTTTAAAAAAGGTAGAAGTCTATAAATAAACAAGGAGCAAATATATATAAATAAAAACAAAGACTTGAACAATTGAAGATTTTACCTTTCTTTTGTCTTATCGACCAATTCTTTGGAATTATTAGGGTCCATAAACCTCAAATAGTACCTGAACAAAATAAAAGAAAAATGGAATATAAACAGAAACAGAAAAATAATTTATCACCACCTAAAATAACAAGTGAAAACAATTGTAAGAAGACACCTACAGGCAATATCACATCAAAATCCTTCTCATGACAATTGATTAAAGAAGGAAAAATTACAACTACAGCATTCCTTTTGTACCTTGTGCATATGAAATCCAGAATACTAAGCCAGCAAAAGATTTCACAGTAATGAATCTATATCTGTAACTGCCAAATAATTTTGCACTAGTGAACCCTTACTGGAAATATCTTCTTAAAAACAAATCAGTTTTCATAACTATTTTCCATGAATGATCTAAAAAAAAACTAACTAGAAAGGGGAAAATCTTGAAAATAAAGAAAGAGAACCAATATCTGATTAAAGCTCATTGTTAACAGGGCTTTGAGCCTCAATTTTATCAATTTTAAGGGGTCAAAAACATGAAAATGAACAAAACCCTATTTGGCCCACAATAAAGTATATTTCAAATCAGCAGAGATTCAAACTAGCAGAGAAGATAATTATAAAATATGCCTAACCAGCATGAACCAGCCCACTGTGGCATGGTGTTTGTTTCTCGAGTAGCGGGTCTTCCAGATAAAGCATCTGTGGTCTTAACCTGAAACAGGGAATGAAAATTACTATAAAGGATAAAAGTGGGGAAAAAACAACAATCAAAGCCTTTTCCTACTAAGTGAGGTCAGCTATATGGATCCAGCAATGGCAATATATTCCGTCTTTACTCATTTTTATTGTTAGGTTATTAATAGCTAAATCTATCATAATAGTTTCTCCTATTATTTTCTTTGGTCTCCACCCCTACCTCTAGTTATTGGGCTATCTTCCATTTGGTCAACTTTATAGTCAGGAACCTCTGACGTTTTTACATGACCAGACCACCTAGGCATGTTTCAACTAAGTCATACTTGGAAAGAGTGAAAATAAAGAATAGAGCAGACATATTTTTAAATTACTTTAAGTCGTCTCACAAGATTAGGCCTTTTCACAAATGCCTTGCTGTTTCCAGTTTCACTTTAATCTTGCACAGCCTAAGAATTCATCACAGCTCACTAGTTGCTAGTGACTAGTCAGTGTCATTAAGGGTTAATATAGCAGAATTTTCCTAGTTCAGAAATGATTTAGCCTACAGATAAGAGGATAAGTGCAGCCACCAAGCAACTCATTTGGGCACCATATAGGAATCTAGGCGTGACTATAACCTTCTCATCATGTTACAACTTAATGATTGTAAAGAAAATTTAAACTTCCTTGAAAAGCAGATCCAAAGTCCAATCTCAATTTTTAACGCATAAATTTCAAACACTATCTGATACATTACTAGTGGACAGAGCCATTTATACTAGAGGCCTAATAACAAAGCATTAAGCATGATTATCTTTTCATTATGTGATTTTCTTTAGCTTTATATGCTCTTTAAGTATTAAAACAAATTATATTTGTACTAATAAAATCCATAAATTCAAGGCAACCTATTGGTTGAAATTTCAACTTGTAAAAATTACAAATTTTGTCTTGAACTTCCGTGATATCTTGATAACAAGGAAGTAATACAGACAAAAAGCATTCATTGGTATATATACATACCCAAGAAACAGCCTTAGAGAGTGGAGGCTCCCCTGTTCCAGTGGGAGTAAAATCGTCCAATTCAGGTAATGTAAGAGGCAGATCAGTTTCATTAAGTGGAACTGTCTCACCAGTACCATCCAAGAAAATGACAGGGATAGGTTCACCCCAATAACGTTGCCGAGCAAAGAGCCAGTCCCTTAACTTATAGTTAACCTAAAAAGCAGAAACAACATAAGTAATACTAAATATACCTACAAAAACACCATTCCAAGCAAACAAGTTTAGACTTGGCAAAAAAAAAAAAAAAGCAAATAAGTTTAGATTAAATGAAGATATGAACCTTTCTCTTTCCATTTCCAGTTATCTCTGCCCACTCAATGACCTTCAAAGCTGCATCTTTGCTTGATAAGCCATTAATATCAAGTCCCACCGTTGTATTTGATGAATTTACGATAGTGCCTTCACCTGAAAAGGCCTTTCCGGACTCATTGATACTTTTATAATTTGGCATGACAACCCAGCGAACTGGAACATCATACTTCAAGGCGAAGTCATAATCCCGAGAGTCATGTGCAGGCACAGCCATGATTGCTCCTGTACCATAACTGCACCAGTAAAAACATTTGTTTGGTGTCATATGAATTAACCCACGATGACTAACAACCTACTTCATCAATCTTATCTGCATAGCATGCTGACCAGTCAATAAACTGCAAAGTGTTATATGCATATTGCCAACCAAAGCATTTGCACAAGCTAAACGGAAATTTATTAAAGAAGATTATGAAAAAGATTATAGATATAAACACCTCCCCAGTACATAATCTGCCACCCATATTGGAATGGCTTCCCCATTTGCAGGATTTTTTGCATAACAACCAGTGAAGACCCCAGTCTTCTCCTTCTGAAGCTCAGTCCTCTCAAGGTCACTCTTCCTTGAGGCAAGGTCTATATATTCCTCCACCTGTAGCCAATCAATTGCCATCTTCAAAATATCCATGTCGCAAAAATTCTTAAACAAATGGGAAATGAATAAAGGATTACTTACTTGTTTGCTCTGGGCCATGGAGATCAATGATGACAATGAAGAATACTCTGGTGCAACAACCAAGTAACTGGACACAAACAATGAGAATATGATACATTTTAGAATTACTTTCCATAGTTGTTAAGATTTCAGCTAATTTATACAATTTATGAAAAACACCAGAAAACTGAATAGAAAGATACGTTGCTCCGAAGAGTGTATCAGGCCTTGTAGTATAGACAATAATCTTTATGTCTCTCTCCTTTCCATCATTGTCAAGAACACAAAATTCCATCTCGGCCCCTTCTGACCTCCCTATCCAATTTCTTTGCATTTCTTTTACACTTTCAGGCCAGTCAATATCATCTAAATCTTGAAGAAGACGATCAGCATATGCAGTAATCTTGAGCATCCATTGCCGCATTGGCTGCTTGGTAATAAACAACGACACTGTATAAATTATGAAACCATTCAAACAAGGAAGATAAGAGAAAATAACCATCAAATAAGGAAATTAGTCAATAGAGATAGGTTTGCAAACAAACATACCTTTCTTATAACAGGATGACCCCCCCGCTCACTGACACCATCCACCACCTCCTCATTGGCCAACACAGTGCCTAGAGCAGGGCACCAATTGACTGGAACTTCAGCCTATATATGTAATAGGAACAACCTTAGATCTCCCCAAGCCAGAATTAAATAAAGAAGAGAAAAGTGTTAGATGCTATCTTAGACTAGACCTGATATGCTAATCCTCTCTTTAACAGCTGCAGAAAGATCCATTGAGTCCATTTGTAATAATCAGGTTCTATGGTAGAGATTTCACGATCCCAATCATATGAAAAGCCTAATGATTTTAGCTGCAAAGACACAAGAAGACATGGTAATCAGTAATCACCACACCCAGTGTATCAGAAGCTATTCTCCTTTTATCAATTGGAGTCCCTTCACAACACTTTCTAGTGACTAGAAATTTTAAGACCAAATATACTATGTAATGAAACCTCAGATATCAGCTAGAACAGAAAACCATAATTAGTAAATTTCAAACAGAGGCATAGAGTGGACTGGTCTTTAAAACTTATCCACTAAACCAACTCAGACTATTCCCAAACTCAATTTTTTTATTTAAATAATTTCTTCATATATTATCAGTGCCTACAGTCAGCATAACACTGTCTCATAATCGTGTGATCAGCTTACCTGAGAACGAAAGCGATTAATGTTTCTCACGGTAGTAATCTTTGGGTGAGTTCCTGTCTGAAACACAAAGCAGAAAAATTAACAAAATAAAAAAGAATTCCAAGATATTTTTATAGAACATAAGTCAGAAGTCAGACCCAAAAAGTCAAAATCAAACCTCAATAGCATATTGTTCTGCTGGCAGCCCAAATGCATCCCATCCCATTGGATGCAACACATTGTATCCCTGCATGCGTTTATATCTGGCAAGAATGTCTGTGGCAGTATATCCCAGAGGATGGCCGACATGTAGGCCGGCTCCACTGGAAAAATTAATTCAGTGAAGAGATTAACAGAAAATCACTTAAATGGAGACAGAAAAACACATAAACTCCTTAATATTTAGGAAAAAATTAGTTGCAACTTTTATATCTTTGTCTGATAAAATCATCATTTCCATTATTATTTCTTTTTAAAAGCCTTTAGCAAATGCTTTACTTCTATTGCATAACCTGATAGGAAGCGTAGTCTATTAGCTAAGTCTAGTCCTAATATTTATACGACCAAATGACCTTAATCCGATATTGATAGCACAAACTGCTAGCCGTGCAATTCGCAAGAGTCAAACTAGCAGTGATAAAAAGTAATTTTAGTATCTGCCTTGTCCGTTTTTTTAATGGTATTGGTATTTGAAGTTCTTAGTTCTCAAGAAAGAAATCTAAAACTGATATGAGAAGTAGAGGAAGAACCTGGGGTAAGGGAACATGTCAAGAACATAATACTTAGGTTTAGAGGTATCAATATCATCATCTGGAGTTCGAAAAGTTCGATTCTCCTCCCAAAACCGCTGCCATTTAGGCTCAATTTCATGGAAAGGGTAAGGCCTCTTCACCACCTGCTGGTTCGGCTTCTGCTGCTCCACTTCATTCGCTCCCCCACTCACCGAATTCCTAATACTGTTGCCATAATTCAAGCTTCTGTTGTACAATCCAACACTAAATGAACAAGTTTTAGTCGTTGAAATAGTGAAATTTCGAGAACGAAGCCGTTTCGTGGGGAAGGAAAATGCGAGGGAGTGAGGCGAAAGTGGTTGAAGTTGAAGCAACTGAAGCTGTGTATGAGGGAGCATGAGCTGCGCGTTCATTTGGCATGTGAGAAGAAGAAAGAGTGGAATCAGTGAAGAAGAGTGGTCGAGAAGTGAAGATAACGAGAAGAATATGGCGCTCAAACAACGAAGGCTTGTTTTTGTAGTGTTCGGATTTGGGCTGAACTCCTTTGGGCTGAGATTTGGGTCACCAGGGGAAAGCCCATCACACAATAAATAATATTCGTTATTTAATTTTTTTTAAAGCGTCAAAGTTCAGCTCAGTATGTTCTTCATGCAGAAACGGAAACGAAGAGGAAAAGGAAAAGGTAAGAGAATTGCATTTATTGTATTTGTTAGTAAAAGTTGAGAATGAAAATGGAATGAGAATGTATTAAAATTACCACTTTACCCTTTATATTAAAATAATAAGAATAAAAGAAATTTATGATTGTGTCAAATCAAAGGGTATAATAGAAATTTTGTATTTTCTTTTTTCTTTTTTTAATTATAAATACTTTTCAAGATAAAAATAAAAAAGTGAGTAACATATGGGGCCTACATGTTTTTTTTCCTTCAAATCTTTTCTACCATAAAGAACACAACCTAAAAAGTCAAATGATACTTACATATGTTTTGACAACTCCAACCTAATAATATAGGATAATAATAATTTGCAAACACAATAGAATAAAAAAAACAAAATAAAAGCTCAGTTGTTCCTATAAGAGAACCTTAGGATGAAAATTCCCGTTGATCTTGATGTTATCAATCAAATGTTTACTATTATACTCCCCCATCTATTGATTGGAAGTTTTAAAAAAATTAAAAGTGTGGTAGACAATATTATCCAATGGACAAAAGTAGAAAAAAAAAGAGTTAATAATGAAATTAAATATTATAAACTATGCAAATCATCCTAAAACTCTCAATTTGTAAAGGTTTGAAAATTGAGGTGTTGCTCTACCAAAAAAAATTGAGGTGTTTAATGGTTTGGAAGGGTTTTCAAACCATCATAAATCATTCCACTTCATTACTCATTTAAATATTCAACCAAGAATTTATAAACTTAAACTGCCCAACACTAACTCAACCCATCCTTTCAACCAATCCTTTAAATTTATTGTCTTCTTTTTTTTGTATTGGGATGGTTTGAAATATTTATAAAATCTTGTTTGATTATATTACCTAGAACTAAAAGTCTAATGGCATGTTTGGTAGGGAGTGAGTATAGGTAAGGTGAGGTTTTGATATGTTTGGTAGGTGATAAGATGAGTGAGAAAAGGAAGAAACTTCCTTCATGAGAGGTGAGTAAGGTTGCTCGTTTGTGAGAAGGGAAGTTGTGGTGAGGTGAGATTTAAAGACCAAAATGCCCTTAAAAAATTTGTGGCTTTTAAAAAAACAAGGGCAAAAAAGATATTTCATACGTTTATATTCTATTTCATATCTTCTTCCCACCATAACAAAATTACTTTTATATTTCACTCCCATTTCTCTGTATACTAAACATATTTTTTATCATTTACTTCTACTTTCACTTTTCACTAAAATACTCACCGAATACCAAATGCCAGCTAATACTCATGGGTGAGTCTATGATGCAATTTGTTGCATCATGCAATAGGTTATGTGATCCAATTATAGCCATTGATGTGATCCAATTGCATTGCATGATGCCAAAATAACAAGTGTCACAATCCTATTGATTGAAATTACATTGCATGATGCAACAAGTTGCATTATATACTCAACCAATACCCATCCTTATCTTTAGACGGTTATCATGTAATTAAACTAGTTTCAAAATGTTATAAATGAACGATGACTGTTTCTCCCATATCTAAACTTTGTTAGCTAGCACTTTTCTCTAAACCTAATTTTCAACATGTCATCACTCCACCTTGAACCTAAAATCACCTCCTAGCAAAAGCTGATATAATAGGTTTGCATGTAGAGGTTTCCTTTTTTTGATCGCTATGCCTAAAAGGTGCGTTTCTTGATGCTTGTAAATTTATTATTGTACATTTTAGTTTATTGACATGGGAATCCACCATGAAGCTGTGTCTTAGGGCTTGATTGATTGAGAATTTTGATGAGAATGGATTCGGTAATTATTAAGAGTGATACAAAATATGGTGAGATAGAATGGTTTAAATAAATTATTTTATTGATTGAGAGTTTTAAAAAAATAAAGAGGGTGATGGACAATATTATCCTTATAATGAATAAACAAAAGTAAAATAAAAGATAGTTAATAATGGAACTAAATATTATAAATAATACAAACAATTCTACACCCTCCATTTTAGAAGGTTTTAAAAATTGAGGTGTTAGATGATTTGAAAAGGTTTTTAAACCATTCAAAATTCATCACACTCTATTACCTACTTAAACATTCAATCAAGGATTTATAAACATAAACCATTCTACAGGACTTTCAAATCATCTTTTCAACTATTAATCGTATTTTATTGAAGTTTATTGTTAACGACAAATATTTTGACTTGGCCCATACCCACAGGCCACAATAAAAGCCCAACCCAATAAAATGAATTTATCATTCTATCTCTATATAAAGCTTCTTTCTCCAAGCAAAACCCTAATTCATCTTCTCATGACTCTCATATCTAGCCTCCTGCCCTCCCCTCCAACCTTTTTTCATGTTGAATGGTGCTTCAACACTGTTTGTGATTTTCACCCTCCATGTATTGCAGATGAAGCTTTCTCCAAGCTCATGGAAACCTATCAAAATGACTATTCCAGGTAATAATTTTTATCGATCCTAATCTACCATCTCTTTATTATGACCTTATCAACATTAATATTTTATAAAAACTTTTAGATAAGAATGACAATGGGTATCCAATGCTATTCCTTTCAAAAAAAATTGATATCCAATATTTAATAGATATTGAATTAAGGGTTTCGATTTGGATCCAATCGTACCGATCTAATTAGATGATGAAAAAATTCATCAAAATCATCCGATTTATGAGTTTCAATCGAACCTATCTAAACTAGTTTGGATCGATTTGGTTAGTTGGTTTTTGCTCATAAAAAATATTCTATAAAACATTTATTAACAAGTAAATTACACTCTTTCGCACTCCCTTCTCTCATATGGAAGTTTAGTATAGAGTTAAAATACTATTTAATCCCTGAATTTTTGGTCAAACTACTATTTAGTCTCCGAATTTGACAAATATATTATTTACTGTTTAGTCATCGAATTTGCAGCTCTGTCAACTATTTTGTCCCTGAATTTGATAAAAATACTATTTAGTTCCTGAATTTGTAATAATGTCAACTATTTAGCCCCCGAATTTGTCAAAAATAATATTTAGTTCCCGAATTTGCAACTCTGTCAACTATATAGTCTTCTGAAAATTGACGTCATTGTTAAATGTTGATGTGGCATGTGCCCAGTCATTAATAGTGCCACATCAACATTTAACGATCACATCGGCGTTTAACGACCACATCAGCATTTAACGACCACATCAGCATTTAACGGCCACATCAGCTTGTGCCTGGTTATCTAATTGGTAACTGGTAACGGTCAGAAAACTAAATAGTTGACAGAGTTGCAAATTTGGGGACTAAATAGTTGACAGAGTTGCAAATTTTGGGACTAAATAGTATTTTTGCCAAATTCGTGGACTAAAGGTTGACAGAGTTACAAATTTATGGACTAAATAATATTTTTGCGAAATTCAAAGACTAAATAGTAATTTAACCAACAATTTATGGACTAAATAGTATTTTGACTCTTTATTATACTAGCATAACTTGCATCATAGCAATCTAGCTAAAACTCTTGCTAACATGGCAAACGAACTACATTAGCAATTGAGATGAAATTAACAACTCTAATAGAGTTTAGAGACAAAATTCACAATTACCCAGACTTTGGAGACCAAATACTTTATACCCATTCTTGGTTAATTATTCCCTATGGTTGAATTCTACTCTTGAATCTTATTCTTAAACCCTTCTACCCAACACCTTCATTTTTTAGAGTAAGTAGTCAAGTTATTTTCTTCCTAACATTTTCTCTTTAAGGTAACCCTCATGTTTTAAATTTTGTTAAAACTTTGGGAGAATTTTAACTGTTTGCTCCCCGTGGTTCAAATAAGATTAGTCTTCATTTAGACCACGGATAAGTGAGGGACACCCATGATTATACCAAAAAACAAAACTTTTGCTTTAGTCAAAGCTTTACTTTATTCAAAAGCTAACATTTGATAGTACTTTATCTCAAGAAAACCCACTATTAAAAAAAAGGCAATTTGGAATAGACAAAAAGAAACTACCTCCCAAAAAAAATATGTGCAAGAAAAATCGAAAATTATTAACCTTCATCAAAACTCATATTTTAAAGTTCTCTCTCTTTTCGATTTTTCTTAGGTCTCAAAGCATTCTTTCTCTCTTTGTTGTTAACAAAAAATTCAGTTAAATTTCTTTTTAGTAAATTTCACTCTATATACAATGAGATGCTTTAGTGATTTTGGAGACATGGGAAAAGAGAAGGTTTAAGTGTTTTAGGGAGAGATAACAATAGGCGCGTTTAATTACGTGAATGTTAGATGTAATGAAAATGAGAATGCAGAAGGGAATAGAAAAAGTAATATGAAAGTGATGATGTGAATGGAATAAAAATGAATAAAATGACTATTTTTAAAAAAATAAGGACAAAAATATAATTTCATCACATTACAAAAAATAAAATGTAATTAGTTAAAAAAATGTAAAAGAATTACGTCTCCAACGTAGACAAAACACTCATCCAGGCGTGCCCTTAAAGTTTGATGCCAGTGTGAATTTCGTCTAAAATTCTAATGTTGTCTATTTACCATTCCAGATGGATTGTCATGTATATATGCAGATTCTAAGTTTGGGACGAAATCGTTAACTACTACAAATTATGGGGCACTTTTGCCTTGAGTAACTTGTTTCTTCCCCATTGTTTGTTTTCCTGTGATAGGAAATTAAATTTATTCATAAAGAATGAATAATTACAAGGGTTACGAAACTGTTTCCTAAAATATAAACAGAGTACTAACCAAAACAAAAGACCTCATTCACTGTGAGTGCTACAAGTATGACACTCCATAGGAAACATTCCTGGCTCTACAAAAGTTTCTCTGCAAAAAATTTACACTTCCTGTATCCTCAGTAGCAGCAGCAGAAGCAGAAGCTCCTCCTATGGCAGCAAAATGAAGGAGCTTTGGTTGATGCAGCATTCAAACCAATCAAGATGAACACTTCAGTAGTAAGGATTCTAAATCTGTCAGAGTTTGGTCAGCAGCATAGACTATCATCTTCTTTATCTGTTACATCAAAGGTCACCATTCACCACCATATAACTAACTTCATTGTAATTTACAATATGCATGAAATGCTAAAAAAGTGTGCTTACACATTACCTCAAGTTTATCTTCTCTGGCCTTGTGGTTCTTGGGAAGCTGACGGAACTGATTTGTTAAACGCAGACACTCATGAAGATTTTCCGGTGACACAAAGTCTACAGCAACCTTTGTGCATGACTGAGAAATGCAGGTTTAGAAGATGGTCATGTCAGGGAGCTAAAATCCAATGAGTTGATAAAAAGGTAACCTATTACAACATATCAAGAGTTTTTTTTTTCTTTTTACCTTAAGATTTCTGACTTGGTGAGGGCATCCAGCAGGAATAAACACTGCCTCCCCAAGTTTCTGCTCAAATGTCCATGGTTCAACTCCTTAAGAATATAAGAATTCATGTCAGTAACAGATAACAGGCATTGAGCAACCAATTTGCAATTCTAGGTACTAACCAAATTCCTCCTTCAGTTTCTTCTTGTGCTCCAATGTTAAATAAAAACATTGGTCATGAATTGGATGGACAACCTAAGAGCAAACAAAGCATTACAGTGTCAAGCTAAAAAATTCAGGATAATCAAGACAGAAACATTGATCATTGGTAATTATTATACCTCTTCAACTGGACAACAGTAAGTATGTCTGAACTCTTTTGAGTGATTTCTTAGATATGTTTCCAACTTCTCAGTATCTTCTCTTCGGAAGATGTCCCAAAGGGCGGCACCTGCCTCGCATGCCTCAAAATTAGGTGCCTCGAATGCCTCAAAATTGGGAGAGATGTCTCCATTGGTTGCAGCAAAGCACTTCTCTGTGTCTGTAAGCTCTAAGACTTCTTTATCTTCTAGCTTTCGCTCTATCTCATCTTGGGCCTTGTGTGCTTTTTTCAAGTTTAAAATAGACATGCGTTGCTCACCATTCAACTCTACATCAGCAGTATGGGTCAAAATATTCACCTGTGACAAGTATTAACAGAATTTTTAAGAAAATGCCTCCATGTTATTTGGATAGATAAACATGTTTAAGAATGGGAAAACATAGCATTTGCACAATGATCATTAAGTAATCATACTGCATCCGACATATCACAATGAAGCTTTGTTACAGAATCTCCTCTGCCAAGTTCTTCTTTGACTCCATAAGCAATGTATGTTTTTGGACCCATGTCAGGTTTCATGACATGCATTGGCAACTTGGCCGCAAGATTGAAGATTCCAGCCCGAGGGTCCGTGTACTCTTGGAATGGCAAGGACCGGATAAACTCATCACAGTGGCGAGGTAAAAGATCTTCAAACTTATCAGAGGGAGGCCAGTCTTTTAGTTTGAGCATCTCCGGCCAGAGGTTACTATATGTTCTTCCCTCCATGTAACCTTTAAAGAACTTACGAGTGTTGATTTCTACCTGCAAATGTTGTCAAGTGTCATCCAAAGCACAAGAAAAATTACATAGCAATATGAATTCAACAAAGAAGCCTAGATAATAGTCTTGGGCTTAGTGTTCAAAGTAAACACCACAAGGAACAATAAAACTTTACCTCACAGCCAGCAAGGCAATCAATGGCCTTCACTTCTGACATTTTCATGTTGATTCTTGAATCCAAAGTTTCACATACAGCCCGCCAGATAACCATCGGCTCCCAACTCAAACCTGTTGCTTGTTGAAGAACATCACGAACTATAACAGGTTGACCGTTAGTCCAATGCTTTCGGAAGAGAGATAGCCCTTCACTTAAAATGTCCCCTGAAGGACAGTATATGTGGTTGTCATCAAGGCTGTCCCTTGAAGCTGCTCTTCTCATAGAGTTGCAGCAGCTTGATGCTGCAGCATCCTCCTGCTTAAGAGGAGCTTGTTCAGTTTTGCACATTCTTACCCAATCACGAGCTTTAGCTTCCAAGTCACGTATCCAACCCCTTGGAAGAATGTGCTTGAGCTCCAACTGGCAACTTCCACAGCCCCCAACCTCTTTTGGGGCACAACAAACACTTCCATTGCTTTTAGCAGTCCACAGAGTAGATAGGTCAGTAAGATGATTGCCTAAAGTCTCGGAATTACCGGACAGTGGCAGAGGATCACCACCATGCATATAATCATAACCCTTATTCACATATTGAAACTTCATCTCATCCCGGGGTGAAATAGTTCCATTGCGAACTTCTTGGCAACATTGGAGGCAGAGTTCATAGGAACACTCAGGGCAGCTTCGATGGAGATCAACAATAGAAGTAGCACAATGGTCGCTGCTCCAAGACCGAAAAAAACAAAATTAAAAAACCTTAAAGAATATGAAAAGAATTATGCAAGGTATTGTAAGCCCAAGAAAAAAAAAAACTTACCAATAGACACGCTCATCCCCTCCACAAAGAGTTTGTTGTACCTTAATCAAATACCATGGTTTTCCTGACACAAGAGTTCATTGTCAGTGATGTTTATAATACAATACATCATCTCAAAACAAGATCTTTTTCTAACATTAGAGTTCATAGTTAATGATGTCTTGGAAGAGAAAAGGAAAACCCAAAGCTGATGATTAATACCTTGTATTCTAGCTTCAATCTCTTCCTCTAGAGCCTGTTCTTCACAAATTTGTTTCAGAAATGGATGGATTAAGTTGATTAAATATTGCAGATACTGGAACTTCTCATAATCAGTGATGTCCCTCATAGATGTCTGGAGGTAGATTAAATTACAAATCAGAGAAGTCAAATGGAAAAAAGTCTATAAATACCGTTACAATATATAACAATTAACAAGGCTTCCAGAGGACATGATAGTAAATAATACCTTAATCATCCCACTTGAACGCAAGCAAACATTGCAATTGCAGTTGTTACGGCAAGATGGACAACTATCTGCAATTTCTTCTTCTGACATATCAGGATACCTATGTACAAAAATAACATATTACTATGCTAAATTCTGTCAGGCTGTCTTATATACTACATGAAAAACTAATGTATAGTAAACTACATACCATTGCTTGATGCACTGAATACAGTACAATTTCTGTTCACATTTAGTGCAAGGGACAAAAATTCTTCTCTCCTTTTTCATGCATTGATGGCATGTCAAGCAAGCTCTTTTTTTAGTACCCTGTGTTGAAAATAACCATTCTTCAATTATAAGGTACCACTTATGCCAAATATAAACTCACCTTAAGAAATAGACATGCTAGAGTAGAGGAACAACATAAAAACTGCAACCTAAGATTTTAAGGTCAAGAAATATGTGTAGAGAAGGGTGATTACCTTCATACTTGTAGCACTGTCATTGTCCTTAGTATGGTTTTTTGAATCAGAAGATGAGGAAGCTGGTGGAGAATGCAAATTGGTTTTGTTTGAGTGTGGACTTTCTCCGCTTGATTCTGAGCATTCTTTTCTCATTATAATATCCATTCTCTGAGTTCTTCTTCTGGACCTAAACTTCCACCAAACCAAGGCTTCCTCATCATCAACATCTTCTTCTTCAAAATTGTCAACCAAGAAATCGTTTTGGAAACTTCTCTTCGTTTCTGATGCAGCAGGAAATTTCTTAGGTTCATCCCCTTTCTTGCATGAAAGTTTAGCACTCTTCTTTGAAGGCAACGGAATGTCATCTTCGTCTTCCTCCATTGGATTATATTTATGTCTCTCTTGAATCTTTCTCTTCTTTGAAACCTCAAAAGCATGTGAGTAATCTACCTCCATTTTTACTGCATTAACAAGAAATTAACTGTCAGAGGCACACCAGAAATTAACTCTACAAAGCATTACTTTGCTGAGAAACAAGTTTGGGGTGATCAAAATATGGTTCTAGCACAATAACAGATTGATGATGATGATGATGATGGTTTCCCCTATTCTCTCATTCCCGTAATGCCAACCCAACAACAACATCGATTTAAACGAAAAAACCAACGGGAATTGCAATTGCATTCAACTACAAAACACGAAACTTTGAACACATTATAAAATCAACCATAAACCTGTGCAAAAAACAGTTTACCAGCTGGGTCAGTCAGTCAACCCCAAAACGTCTTTTGCAACGAACCCCCCCCCCCCCCCCCCCCCCCCCGCCCCCTCCCTCCCCAAAAGAAAATTCACCGTAATCGGAAATCAATCACAAATGCATTCAGCTATATGATCAAGAAACCTCGAACGCATTAAAGAATCAGACTTCTATCTCTATCTACCCGTGCATTGAACAGCAGAACGCGAATTGGGAATACAAAGACGAACGGAAAACACCGAAACAATCAGAGAATTTATAATTTATCGAACAGTAAAAAAGAAACAAAAAAAATCGGAGGCAAACCTTTGGGTTTAGATCTGTGGGTGAGAGAGAGAGAGAGGATAAACCGATACTCCGACAGACGAATAAACTCTCGAGAAAATTTATCTGCCAAGGAAACTCTCGCAGGAGAATTTATCTCCCAAGAAAATTAATTTTCTTTCTTGGGAGTTCGTGAAGCACGAGGGCATAAAAAAGAGTTAACTTTTAAGCGCGGTTTTGTGTTGTGAGGTAGCTACTAGTTTTGGGGTTTCACTTTTTCAAGATTATGATTCAGAAAATCAGTGGGATATGAGACCACAGAATTACTACTACTTCAAGTAAAAACCAAAACAGGAAAGCAAAAATTAAAAAAGAAAAAAATATACCACGCGCTGTTTGTAAGAGTAGGTGTCTCACGCTCCATTTACTTAAAAAAAAAAAATTTGATTGAGTTTTAAATTTTAATATTCCAATTAGAATATTGACTTGAGAAATATTAGTTTGAATTAATAAATGATAGCAATCCTTTACGGATATGTATCCACAAATCAAGATCTTTTGATTTTGAGATATCTACTAAAATTGAAATTATTGTGTATTACGGAAAAACCAAAGGACTGGCATTTTTTTAGGGTTTAATTACATTAAAATTTTTCCAAGATTAGGGAATTATATATTTGAATATTTGATGAATATGAATATGTGACTATTGACTAATTTTCTATCTCCACATAACATATTTATAAAGAGGAGTAATGAGTTTTAATTATGATTAGGTCTCGAATTAGATTAATTGATCCTTAATAATAGACTTCGAGCACTAAGATCACGGTTAGTAGATTTTAATTAAAGACAAAGAAAAAAGAATTGATGTCTCATCTTGTTTGAGCCAAACCACGCACTTAAGGCTCAATTTTATCTTACTTAAAATGTTGATACATGCATATCTGTTTATTTAATTTTTTATATTAAAGTACTTGATACAATACCTAATCTTCTTTTCGCGAAAAAAAAGTGTAGGTGACGGTAAACATTTGTATCCCACTAGTAATAAGATTCGAACCATAACTCTTATGGAGTAAAAGTGAATGTATTGTGTAACATTTTTTCCATTAGTATAATTAAATTATAAAGAAGCTCTTAAATCTTAACTTTCAAGTTACGGGATTAACTAATTTAATTTTAAATATCTAAAATTGAGTTTATTGCCTTAAGACCCTTCATGAAAAATTCTTTAATTAACTGAGAGATTTAGGCCTAATTGATTAGTAAAATCTTTTAAATCATTTGAAAAAAATCTATATTTAGGGCTAACTGATTAGTAAAATCTTTTAAAATTAATAATTATTGTATTTTAAATAATAAATTATCAAAAGATCATATAACTATATTAATATAAACTAAAAATTTTCACATGCTTCATAAAAAAAATTCACATACATATACATGTATATTATTTTTTAAAATATAATATAAACTAATTATTTTTATATTTCATATCATGGTTCATACCTTCTGTTTCCTATATGTTACATCTTATATTTAATTTTATTTTTTAATAATAAAAGTTATTTTTGAACAAAAATACAATGAGTTTTGATTCACTATCTTTTAATTATTTAGTTTGTACAAATTTTCTTAAAAAGAATATAAGATAATTCAAATTTTAAAATAGATTCAATAATTAAAAATAATAATAAATCATATTCTATTGTATATAGCTTCAAAAGATTAAGATAAAAATTTATTATTATGATACTATTAAAATTCAGTGTATTTTTTTAATTATATAGTTCATTAGTATTACTAAAAATTAATATTAATAAATACTATCATAATACTTTTATGCACAAAAGATTACCCAAATAATTAAAAAAAAAAAAGATTACCCAAATCTTTACTGATATAAAGCATATGGGTCCCACAGAAAAATGGAAAGTATTGGGTTGATAGGAAGCAGATACTGTGTAGTTATTGAGTTAGGTGACGTGGCTCTGAATCTTTGGAACGTACAGAATCTGATTACTTTAGACTGACTATCAAGACAGTCAAATATTGAAAAATAGATATCAATCATCAAATTAATACGGGATTATATTAGATTTTATTACCTAAAAAGAACATACTATAAAGTTATAAATAATTTTAACAGATTAATTTATAATCGTTAGATTTGTTTTGAGATTTGGATTATCTTAAATTTTAAAAAAAATAGTTTGACATAAATTTTAAAATAAAATCAACAATAATTTTTTTTCTAAAATCATCTATAACTTTATAATTTTTTTATGCCTAAAATGTTTAACTTTTGTTGTTTTTACAGTGGGACATCTTTCTTCTTGCTTGATGCACAAGAGATGGAAGAGAAAGTGAATGGAAATATATTTATTATATTTGTTAAGAAAAATTGGGAATGGAAATGGAAAGAGAATGTATTAAAATTATCACTTTGTCTCTTATATTAAAATAAAAAAAAACTACAATTGTGTCAAATCAAGAAATATAGTAGATATTTTGTATTTTTTTAAAAAAAAATTGATAGAAATGAAAAAGTGAACAAACTAAAATCTAATGGATGCCACCCATTTTTTTCTCATTTCCTTAGTTGATTCTTTATAAAGAACATTGTGGTAATTTTCACCTAAGGGCTAAGGGGTAAGCCGTAAGCCACACCTTTAACTTTGGAAAAGTTATTTTTATCTATGATTATGATGTAAATTTTATTATCACACATTGATAGATTATTTTTAAAAAAATAAAAATAAAATTGAGATTAAAAATGAGAATAATAATTATATTTAGTATAAGATAAAATAACAATTTTGCCCCCTTATTGAAAATGCATCAATCCATCATGTCCAGTCACGTGTTACATGTTCAAGAAAAGGAGGGGCAAAGTGGACTTTTTTCTTCTCATTCCACTGGGTATGCCACAAACCTTGCTTTTTGAAAGTTTTGTCCAAAGCCTCAAATGAGAGAATGGGCCAAGCTATATAAGGTTTGTGCACATATCAAACCAAACATATGTTTGATAATACCCAAACCCATTCCCTTACCATAAAGAATCCTACCAAATAAGCCCATAGATATCATAAGTTAAATGGGATTTGGATTTTTTTTAGGTGACGAATTAATATGAGAGAAATAGACGCAACAATTTATATTTACATCATAAAGACCATCATTCTATTGTATGTTTCTACTTTATATTTTAGGGCGATCTTTGCACCCTTATATCACACTTCTTATTTATACGAATAAATTTGATATCTTTTTAAACTTAATTACATAATTATATCAATTTTACTGTACTGGCACCAATTCACTATTAACACCGGTGAATTGAAAAAAAAAAAAAAACTTTTCAATTCGTCCAATTTACCTTTGCTATTAGCAAATTGCAACTCACTTTTTTGAGTCTCAAATCGTTAATAGCTTTGACAAATTGGGCAATACAATTGGCGAATTGAGATTCATGTTGCTAATAACATTGGCAAATTGGAGAATTTTTTTTTAATTCATTATTTTCAATGACAAATTAGTGCCAGTACATTGAATTGATATAATTTTGTAATTAAGTTTAAAAAGACGATAAATTCGTTCATATAAAAAATGCAATATAATGATGCAAAAACCATTTTAGGGTTGAGGTTGAGCATGAAGTTGCCATATAATCATTAATGTATGAATGTGCGTCCAAAAAAAATGGTAAATAACTACTTTGCGTTTTGAAATTCCTTTTAAAATATTCTTTTTTAAATGACTTATTCTCTAATAAAACTTAAAAGCACAGATTTTATTTGAATAAATTTGTAAATAAAAAATATTTTTTTAAGATCAAATGTATTATTATTCTTATCAGTTTAAGGGTACATTTGGTATAAAAAAAATAAGAAAAGAAATGAAAATGAATTTATTGTATTTAATAGTAAAATTTGTTTAGCTAATAAAGCCACATATAGATTTATTGTTATTAACGTCATTTAAATAAATATTTATATTTATTATTGTTATTTTTATAGATTAAATATATTAATGTTAAAAAAAATAATCAGTTAGCATTATTGTCTTGAATATTTAATTTTCCAGCTTTTAATGTTAACCTTAAAAAAGGGTGTGTCTTTGATTGGTAATTTTAAGGATGTAATGAACATTCTTCCTATCAAACAAACTCCGCTTGTGATGAAATTATATTTTTGTCCTTATTTTTTACCCACTTTTATTCCATTCATATCATAATGACATAACATTTTCATTCCCTCCAACATTCGCATTCCCATTGCATCCAACATTACATCCTCAAAACCACCAACCAAACAAACCCTAACTTCTATCTACTCCAAAACCAACATTTTTTTACGATTTCCCTACAAGCAAAGGATACTTGGTAGTTGGTATCACCAAAATATGAACTAATACTATTTCCTTTCTTTCAACATTCTGAAAAGATTAAGCTTTTTCCTTAACCCCAGATGCTATCAGTATGACTTCACTTCTTGGATAATTTACAATATTGACTTCACTGTATATTACTTAATACAATCCGAAATACTACAGAATCTCTGCTTTATATAGCCTGGATGTAAGTAAATCACATTAGGCTAAGGCTCATAACAAAACAAAAAACTAGCTTTTCTTAAGGGAGGCACCAAAAGCCTTAGGCTGCACTGTGATGATCCTATTCTGTCTTGGTCAACAAAGATTTTGAACATCAAATTTACAGTGTTACAATACCTTGTGTCACTGACTTTAAGGTTCCGGGTGATTTCGGATGCCGTCTGGAAGAGATGACGGAGATGATCGACCACTGATTTTGCTCGGCAATGGCGTATTCCTCCGGGAATGGCGCTTCGTGGGCACAAGCGTGCTCTCGGTTTCCCACTTCTCACTGATTGTCTCCTCATCATCAGAAATGTCATTTTCAATGCTAGCCTTAAAAACTGGATGAACATAGGCAGGCTGAAGGTAACTTTTCAAGTTCAGGTTAGGTTCTGTTGCTCGTTCTAATGTATCTTTCATCATTGCCTCCTGCAAAAAAAAAAAAATTCAAATACAAACACTAATAAGTGACAGATTAAAGGAACAATCACTTTTAGTGACAAAATAAGTTTGATGATTTAGTGACAGATTGAAGGAACAATCAAATAGGATACAGAGACACCTTTATAAGTTCATCATATGACATAATGACAGCAATATCTATGTATCTAAACTTCTCAAACAAAAAAAAAAGCTTTTAGGTTTTGGGCCAAAACCTAATTCTAACCTCACATGACGGCCCAGATCTAGCTCAACTGCTCAAGCCCATGAATAATAAAACCTCAGCTTAATCCAGTATTGTTTTCCTTTTAAATTTTACAGATATTATATAAATAATATATATATATATATATAAATAGTAAAATTTTATCAGTAAGGTTATTTTTGTCCGAATAGTCATATTTTGTCGTGTTTGATTTATCAAAAAGAAAAATCAAATCAAATTTATTAAGTAAAAAAGTGAAAAATGAGACATGATAGAAGAGAACATAAAAAAATTTGAAAAAGTGAAAAACTTGATGGTTTGCCTGTTATGCTGGTCGGCCTTAAAGTGCACAAACCTAATAGAATGGGCTTGGAATTGAAGCCCACTGTGTTGGGCTGGGCCAGCATACCCATGAGCAGGCAAATCTAGATCTAAATATAAGGCATGCATATAATGAATTGGCATACCTGTAGGGGATATTTAACAAAGGCAGGTTCAAAACGGCCTTTGCAGTACCTATGGAACCATATTGTGAGTATTGGAAGTACAATGAGAAATGGAGTTGATGAAGCAGCTTTTTTGGTGCTCAATAGTCCCAACAGAACAAACTGGGAAATAATCAGCGCAATCACAACCCGAAAATGAACATCGGGCCAGAATGCCGCCCCACTCTCGTACTCCTGATTATACACGTTGATGATCTGCATTCAAAAGATTCATCTTACATAAGCCAACTAACATAGAAAATATCCTAACTTGCACAATGGAAGGACGGTCCAGTACACGAGGCTTCCACCAAGTGAGGTCTAGGGAGGGCCAGTTGTATCATGTATGCAACCTTAGTTCTGCAGGCAGAGAGGCTTTTTTACAATGAGTTAAACAAATTTGTACCTGATGACGAAACACAACATAAGCCAGCCCGAAGAAAATGATAATGAAAGGAAGAACAGCGGGTGTCACTGCAGCATAGACTAGACCTAGCAGAAAGTATAATTGTATGCGAGGCTCTCCTGTGTTGAAACCGATACTCCCGGCATCCATGGCCTCTTCCCTATCTTTTTCAGTCTTCACCAACAAGAAATTCTTCAAGTGATAAATGATTAGTGGTTTCAACATCAATATCTCTGCAGCTATGCCAGCCCATCCATCAACCATTATATATGTAATGAAGAAAGTTGCTTTCATAGGAATCGCCGATCCAATTGTTATAGGATATCTGCCATTTTTTTAAAGAAAAAAGAGATGATTAGTTTCATTAATATACAGAAAAGGTTAGGACAAGGGCTATCAGCAACTTATGAAAAGGAAATCAACATTATGGATCTTAAATAGTTAAAGCATATCCAGAAATCTTCCCCCTTACACACATGATTTATTAGTAATATAAATGTGCAAACTTTAAGCCACAGCAGCATACACTCATTTTTAAACGATAAGGACCAAATTGAAAATTGAGTAAAATTTTTGGGAGTTGGGACTTGGGACCAATAGAATAATTTAAATAAATATAAAATGCAGTATTAAATTTAATGCGGAACGACATACTGATTGGCTGGTTGATGAATAAAAGAGTCCAGCTGTTCAAATGCTGATCCCGTCAGTATACTCCCAAGAAACACGTTGACGAAATTGAAAAGATAATATCGAGAAGCTGATCTTCTCTCCAAAGATGATATGGATATAAAGCCTTCAAATTTCGACATCATCATCAGGATTGTTGGCAAGAAGATGAGAAAGAGTTTCAATGCAATACCAGGCAGAAAACCTTGAATGAATGACTTAATAAAAGGGCTGCATAACAAAGTTTGGATCAGATATCTCCAAGCAAGTAATGCAAGAAAAATGGTAGCTTCAGATGTCCGACAATAAGATTAAGCTTACATATTAATAAGTCCCTTCAGCCATGGAGCTGCTTTTTGGATTCCTTCGATACTTGCGAGTGATTGTACAAACGCAATTGGGATCATAAAAAAGAAAGTGAGAAAGAAGAATGCAACAGCTATGATTAACCTCCTGATAGTGAGAGAAACATAGGGAATTGCCAAGTTTGGCCAAAAAACATCTCGTGGCTCTGGAGCCCACTCAGTCAACCAAAGAGTTGGATTTCTAGTTTGTTGAGTCTGTGCACAGACAGCAGCACCCCATCGGCTTTTGAAGGAAACAAATGCAGCAGGCATAATAGACTTGGGATCTTTTGTAACCTTTTTCCTCTCTTCAGCTATCTGCAAGAAGCGATCTAATTAAATTACTATGAAACATTGGTAAAAATACATAATTTCAAAAAAATAGTCCTACATGAAATTTTCTGTTAAAGGAAATTCCTTAGGACCCACCAGGAGCCACCTTCAAAAATTGATTTTCACAAACTCCTAGTGAACAATCAGAAAGCCATCTTTTGCAAATGACAAGTCAAGGTAAGCTGCCATGTAAGACTATTGAATTTGCATGTACCAGAATTATTCTACTTTCATACTATTCTAATGACGGAGGGAGTGGTAAATTTTTCCAAAATTAGAGATATAGGTACATACTTCATTTGACAGTTTCTCAATTTCATCCGTGTGATGCTTAATAGCATCCACTTTCTTTCCCCAAAGACCAAGGAAACCAGTCTGGTAAACACAAAGAAAAGGGTGAGCTTCATAGTAAATCTGAATATGAAAATGACTAATGATACACCAGAATTCATTTCAGATTATGAAACTTGAATACCTTCATTTCAGGTTTTTTTGATGTTCTTTCAAATTTATTTTGGTAATAGACAAGCCAATTCTGCAACTTCTTTTTCTTCTTGACCAACTTTGCAAGTTTGTTTGCATTATAAACGACCTGCACAAATGTTTCGGTGATGTCAAGTTATTTGACTTTTAATTGATTTTGCTAAGCAATTACAAAACTTGATCCATCTAGCTAAATCGACACCTAGCAAGAAGAAGCTTTGTACATAAAAACCACTCAGTGCTTCTTAATGTGTAGCATCATAATCATTAGATAATCTGTGAACTAAAAATACTACCAATGCAGCAGCGTAAAGCAAGAACGAACCTGGTGAGTAAGATAGTTATCTGGATGATTGACCAGGAAAAAGTGTTCCACAAGCTCACTTACAGATTCATCAGGATCCGGTGGAATATTTCTTACAAGCACCTAATAACAATAATGTTTCTATAAGCAAACTCCATATGATGATACGTCTCTAGTATAAGATGGATTGATGAAAAATTAGAGAATTATTTCTCAATAGAAAATGTGAATGGATAATCAAATTTACCGAAAATTGATCAGGTCGGCGTTTATCTGTTGCAAGAAAATGCAATCTCATCAAGGCAACTTTCTCATACTCCCTTAGCAAAACATAGCATGTCCAAAAAGTAAACCCATAAGCCATAATTATGTGCCCCCAAAACCTGAAATATAGTTAAAATATAGCTTAGTACAACACAAAATTCATTAGCAATTTAAGAAAAACATATAGGCATATAGCCAATGACAATGACAATGACAATTTAGATAATCACATAATAATATGAAGCATAAGAGTAACAATTTAGATTTATTAGTAATGGAGCAATGTTGTTTCATACCTAAATATAAGTATTCTAATGTGAATACAACAATATTATTACAGGAGATGCAAATCAGTCGAGAATTGTGTTGTAAACAGTTACAACAACAACAGCAAACAAAGACTTTGCCCATTAGGTGAAGTTGGGTCCAACATGTTATGTCTTTACTCATCAAATTATTAATAGTTAAATTTTCTGTCTTCCCCTACCTACCTCTAGATAAACAACAAGACGAAGAGGCAGCCCTCATACATGAACATTAAACCTAAGCTTCAACTTAATTTAATAATATTTATTCAGAAAGACATTGTAGCAAGCATGCAATTTGAGTAAGTCAAGAATTTACTAAATACTACCAAGAAAAATTGCAATAGCACAGAATGGGAATTCTGAAACCTTTGAGATTTAGAATGAACGTTTGAAATTGAGAGCTTATCAATGTCGCTTGAAGTTAAGTTGCTTATCTTGCCCCCCTCTAGGCCGGTACTCGTATAATTGACGGGCACTAGAACAGCCCATGCGAGGAAGGCTATAGGAATAAAGATTTTAAGCCTGCAAAATCAATAACAGAATTATCAGCTGTTACATATTAAATATTAAAATAAACTAAAAACTCGGTCCTTGTTGTTAGACCTATTTGGCTTTGGCCCCAAATAATTAATGTTCCCACAACTTGGTCCCTGCAAATAACAAACTCATTGATCCTTAATCCTTCTGACATCCCTGAGTCATTCAACAAAAGGACTAATGAGCAGTGAGTTTGTTATGTACTTATTTCTTGATGGATCTTAAATGACATGGGGAACCCTCTCTCAAGAGCTAGCCATTGAGGGAGAAGAACAAGACACTTAAGTACTCCAACAAGCATCCCATACTAGTCGATGTGAGACTTGGGTAACCCATACTTCCCTAGGATATCCATACTATCCCCATCCCCATCATTTTCAAAGACTAAATGGGCCTAGCAATTCAGAGAATTGGTTTACTCTAAATATTACAAATATCTTTGCTAATGCTTATGATTGACCCATCATCCATTGTAGCATAGTATCATTACCCTATCAAATAAATCCGCAAGTAAACAGCAGAGTCCAATCCGGCATGTTCAATAAGCTCAGGTTCTGGCATTTTAAGAGCATTTGGCATCCAATTCAGAAACCCAAGATATGATCTCCAGTCTAAATTTACAAACTTGCGCACAAGTGCTCCTCCGTGTACAGGATCTGTTCTTAAACCTTTCAGATACCATTTTGGGAAGTATACCCTATCATTGAAAGGTTGAAGCCTCAAAATAGCAAATGCCACAAAGAAAATGAAAGCGCTGAGAATGTTAATGGCAGCTGCAAGCCCAATATCTTCAAGTGTAGCCATTTATGTCTTCTTGAAAGAGTGCCTTCCTGCCTGCAAAAGCAATTAATGAAAAATAGATAAAGAAGGTCCAATCCAACTTGTATGATGAAAATCTGAACAACAAGAAGCTCATGCCTTTCTAATCAGATTTTGTACTTAAAGGTAGAAAAGCATAGCTTCAATTCAAACTAGGATTTGAGATTTTACTCAGAAGAAGAAAAAAATGATAATATTTCCCTTAAACCTGCAATTACTCGGCTTGAATAAAGCTTGAACTAAGACAAAGAGAGAAATTCCCAATTTTTCCAGAGAGATAAGCAGAAATCAACATCATTATTCATTAACAACCAATATTTCCCCATACAGATGTCTTAAAAATAGAAACCCCCAAAAGTTGAGAAAGGAAAACAAAAGGGGGAAAAAGAAGAATAAAAAAAGGCTGGAACTTTGAACGTGACACTCACAATTTTGCAGAATCCTCCCTCCAATGACAGAAAACCAAAGTTTCCCCAGATCGAAATCTGAAGGAGAGGGTATTAGTATATCTTCGAAACCGAACGAAGTAAGAAGATACCAACCCCTTTTCAGCAGTTAAATCTACAGAGAAGAAGTAGAAGTAGAACACACGCTACTCTCAGAGCCCCTTTTCCTCGTTGAGACACAAAGTAATCAAAGATGACTCTTTTCAGAAATAGAGGAATTGGTGGGTACAATACAAGAGGATTTACCAAAGAAAAGAACAAATTTAGACAGTGTTGGTTCGTTCGTTCGTGCTTGCTTGCAGGTGAACTACACAAATAGTGTGAGTGATATAATAGAATCTAGATTTTGTGATAATAGAATAGAAATAAGCTAAAGCTAGACTCTTCCGTTTGGTTCAGTATGTGTGGAGTGGAGACTAGAGATTTCTTCCTTGAGGGTAAAATAATTAGCTATTTATCTTAGACTGAAATTGTCAAAAAGCTAATATTAATAAAATAATATAAACTCTATATATTAATGTCAAACATTTTGTCCTGACTTTCTTACTTGCATTTTATTTTAATAAAATTATAATTATAATATTTCTTTGTCGGCAAAATGCCACGTGGTGGCATTCAACGGCTACTTTTTTTGCGCCTAATGGATTGTTAAGGGACAACTAGGATTTGCTTGCGACTGAAATAAGAATTTAGGAGAGAGAGAGAGGGGTTGGGTTCACGCGCAGTGAGGGAGCGTGAGGGAGATGGGCCAACGGAAGTTTTTTTTTGGTGAAAGGAAGATATTTGAAGGATGAGCTGGCGACAGGAAATAGGGGTATGCTGCGCGGAGAAAAAGCGTTGGCATCGTGTGAGTGGGCCACGTGGAGATTATTTGTACCAATATATTTATTCTTTATTGTATGAATGAAGTTGGAGATAATAAAATAAGTTAATTTTTTATAATGTGATAAATTAATATTTTTATTTTTATTAAAAAAACGATGTTCATATTTTTTTTCTTGAAAAAGGACTTTCATATTAAATGTTCAATTTCAATAATAAGTATAATTGTTTTCAATACAAAAAATATATAAGAAAATAATATTACTCCTCGTGCATAAAAAATATTAGGTGAAAATATTATTTTAGTTCTTATATTTTATTTAAGTTCTATTTTAATTTTTTATGTTTTAAATTTAATCTTTTATATTTTCAAATTATTAAAAAATGGTTCTTTTATTTTTTACTGTTAGTTTTTTTTGTTAAATAGATCAAAACTTTTTCTTAACTGTTCGTTTAACTTGACTAATAACTTAAATTCTAATTCATAATAGTGTCATTTTTTCAATCTAAGATGAGAACCTACTACTAACTGATTCATCTCCTTAGAGGTATAGTGATGTTTTGACCAAAATATTATATAATACACTATGTTATTCCTGTGTGTGAACTTGAAGCTTTCTCTTTCTCAAAAGTATGAGTTTCCACAAATAAAGTGATATTTAGTTGTTAGCGCCTAATTGAAAATGTTATTTTTGTTTTTATTTTTTAAAATCAATTTAAAAATATTATTTTTAATAATTTGTCAAAAATAGAATAAATATTTTGTCTTTATTTTTTTTCACTTCACTTACTTTCTCTTCTACCACAAGTAATAATTTTTTTTTTATCTTTGTCCTCTCCTTTAATCAAACACAATATCAAAAGTAACTCTCCTATGACCAAACATAATATCAAAAGTAACTAGTTTTCTCTAACCACAACTACCTCGCAGTCAAAGCTATTAAGGATTTTTTATTTTTTTTTAAAAAATTTTTAAAATGCTATATTTCCATATTTAGCTTTGATATAGATTAAAATATATACTTTTAAAAAATTAATTATATACATAAATAGAAAGTTAACTGTTTTTTTTCTCTTTTTTAATTCTTTTATATCATATGATTGAAAGACCAAAATTCACACAATATAATTGAATTTGAATCCTCAGTAATAAACGATGTTGTAGGAGAGAAAAAAATAAGAGAAATATATATAAATAAAAGGATCATCTATATATGGACTAGGGCTCTCTTGTACAATATGTTTAAATTTTTTTCTCGCATAAATTGACACAAATAATTTTTTTTTTTTTTAAAAAAAACAAGATGGTTTAGACGCAATATAATATATTATTGGATTTGCATGCATTAAAGTGTCATTTCATGATGTAAAATATTATTTAAGTCTATAATTGTTTTATTTTTTGGCCTATTAAGTCTATAATTGTTAGGTTCTATCAAAATGTATACTGAGGACTTTTATTACGACCTTTTAAAGATTTTGGAGTTGATATTTCTGTTATTACAATCTTCGTAAGGTTGTTTTTATACTTTGTCTAATAATTTTTTTTACATCATCTTGAAATATATATATAGAGTAAAATATTATTTTGGTCCTTTTTAGATAGCACTTTTTTCAATTTGGTCATTCTTAAATGGTCTTTCTCAATTTAGTCCTTTTTAGATTAATCAGTTATCAATTTGGTCCTTACCGTTAAAATTACTAACGGAGTTAGTTGAGGTGGATAATTTAGGGTAACTTTATAATTTTTAAATATTAAGAGGGCTTTTTAATGTAATTATTTTGGAAAATTTTATAATTTTTTCAAATTGAAAATGGTACCATGTTTTTTTTCAATTTGTGAAAATTACAAAATTGCCCCAAAATAATTACATTACTACTATTATTTAAAAATTATAAATTTACCCCAAATTATCCACTTCAGCTAACTCCGTTAGTAATTTTAACGGTAAGGACCAAATTGATAATAGATTAATCTAAAAAGGACTAAATTAAAAAAGGCCATCTAAAAAGGACCAAATTGAAAAATTACTATCTAAAAAGGACCAAAATAATGTTTTACTCTATATATATATCTTCTCTATTCCATTACAGAGTAGCTAGCCATATGCAAAATATCCCAAATGTGATCAAAACAAAATATTTATCTAATTAATTAAGACCCAATTTGGCAAGAGGGGGCCTGAAAAATGTTATATTCTAAAGAACAATGATAAGATTAAGACTAATTGGCAAAAAAAAAATGATAAGATTAAGACTATAACTTACCATGCTTTGTTGAATGCATAAAACAACTTGTCTGGAATAATTATTGGAGAATAGTAACAATTGCAATTATTGCATTGTGACAAAAAATTAATTCATGAATTGATTATTTAGATAATGTTTGGGTCATTGGGTGGCCATGAAATCTCAAAAAAATAATGTGCTTTTGTATTTGTTAACCTAATGCATGATTCTGGGCCGAAAAGAAAACCCTAATGCCTGAATCCTGATGACCTCATGTGATATTGACAACTTTTTTAGAAAATAATTTTAATGATTTAATTTTTGGAAATTGTTTACTTCAATCATTTAAAGAGATTTTTTTAAAAAATTTAATTATTAAAGTTTTGTAATTAAAATAGTTTTCGCGTTAGACACATTTATCTAAATTATTAATAAACAAAACTCTTCTACATACTTGCATTACATAGCTCTTAACTCATGAAAGGACTCGTCCAAATAGCAATTTCTCTTAAAATAGTATCATTTAAACAAATTCTCATTCAAATTTAAGTAATTTTAATAATTAATGGCTCCACAAATCCTTTTTTAGAAAAAGAAAATTATGTTGAGCGAAAATGCCATATAGGTACAAGTTTAGATTATGAGTGAATAGTTATGTAGATTCTATTATTTTAATTGAAATCATGATTAAAATTTTGATTTAGAGAATTTTTTTGGTGGAATAAATTTAATGATTTTATCTTTAAATATTATATTGAAACAATGATAATTTTTCGATCAAAAAAAGAAGAAGAAAGAATGATAATTAAATTATTAATTTACTATATTTCATGTTACTGTTTTGCTAACCCAACAATTTGGTTAATTAAGAAACATTGAGTTCTTTTTTGTTTAATTTTTGCTAATAATTTATTTGTTGATTAACGCTCGCTTATTAGTTATTACAATTCTACATTGAATATCCAGATTGCAAATGTAAAATTTATAAAATATAAATGTATATATATATATATATATAATAATAATAATAATAATAATAATACTTTTATATATTATATTATATAAAATACATGATGTATGAAGATGAGAGAGGATAAAAATCTGGTAAAATTTTAAAAATAAATTAAAAAAACTAAATAATTAAATAATTTCTCATTGTCTATAAATAGCATGACAGTCAATAAATTAGCAGTCATTTTCGTAATAAAGGACGAATGGGACCGTATGCACAAGCATGGAATGGGACTTTCCACTTCTCATCTATCACATTTATGATTTATATATCTTCTGCATAAATTTATTATGCTAATAAATAAGCTCAAATAACAAGTCCATTCTTTGGACTAAGATTTTCAGATAAATCACTTTCACAAAATAAAGTATACATAACTCCCAAGACTATACTATTAATGTAATCAATTTCCAAATAATTATTTTAAAAGTAGTGAAAGTTCAATTATCATAAATAAAATTTATAACATAAGATTTTTATTCCAAAATCAAAATATCTACTATTAAGCATAATAACTAATCCTTAATGGCTATTGAACACAATGAAACAGCTAACTCGAAGATAAATTTAAAATTGTTTTATACCCAAAATTAGAGATTAAAAATTAAAACCCTGACATTTAGTTACACTCAAGTTTACATATTTGTTTGCTTGAGTTACATTACATTTAAGTTAATTAAAGTATTCTATTTACATTCTTAAATTTGGTAATTAGACTATGTAAAAAATATTAATGAAAATTAGTAGAAAGTTATTTAACTTCTATTATTTTTAAAATTTTAAAAGTTTAATTTAATTTGTATTTAAAAGTAATAGTTTAGAAAATAGTATCATACTCATACATTTTAGTTTATATCAAACAACTACTTGTAAAGAGTTTGAGCACCTCATTAAAATTTAATTTTGTTATATTGTTATATCAAGTCTTAAAATCATTTACATAAGCATTTTAAATGTGACATATTTACAAGACAAGTATATGTATAGGAAAAAGCCAAATGACTAGATACATATATGAATTCGCATAATCTTGTCTTGTCATCATGTTATAATGTCCAATGAACATTGTCTTCATGTGATTTAATAATAGACTTAACAAACAAATCTGGTATCTATCTATACATAAACATATATAAGTATATAGATAAATATGATATATTATGAGATTATACAATAAAACAATATAAATTCATCAAAATAAAAATGTTACTATTAATTTAATAATTACACCATAGACTTGAATTAATATTTATTGAAGTAATTATTAAAGGATTAAAATCCATACAAAATAGATTATTTTTACCTTGCTGACATAAGAGGAAGGAAAGCTTGGTTGTTATATAAGGAAGAAACATCCCATTCCTCAAGAGGAGATGAAAGTGTTATCAATGCAACTACAATTGATCTCATGCTTGGCCTTAGTTGAGGATTTTCATGTGTACAAGCTTTTGCTAGCTCGCACATCTGCAATTAATTCAAATTACACCAATTCAATTAATCACAAATTACTAATTATTATTTTCTATTTTATCATCACTCAAAAGTCAAAAGATTGAGCTAACACTATTTGGTGATGAAAATTATTGGGCCTGTTTTTTATAGCATTTATTTTCAAAAATTGGATGTTGGCCAAACTATCTGCAAAAAAAAAAAAGCTTTTAAATTTTAAGTTATAATAAGAATAAATATTCAATTGTATATGAGAAATTAAAAATTAGAGTTTTAACTTTTAGGCAAAACCAAAAGTTGAAATTAAATATTTTGGGATAACATAATAGTTAACATTTTTATTATGATTCTATAATTAATTAATAATAATAACTTAATGAAAAGTTAAAAATAATAAGCACCTAAGCTTTTTTGGGCCAATCCCAATTATTATAGGTGAAAAATATCTATAGATATTTTTTAGTGAATTGATATTTTAAAATGGCACGTCCGTTAGCAAAAGCACTAAAAACTGAGAAGATAAGTAGAAAACTACAAGCACTAAAGTAAAAAGTGAAAAGACAAAAGCACTAATTAAAAATGGTATTCTGTTTCTAACAAAACTTTTAGCCCTTACATTTTCTAGCTTTTAGTGATGTACTCACATAACTATTTCAATGAACTTTTCATTGGCAAGCTCTCATGACAGACTTCAATATAGACAAAATACAATTTGAAAGAATGAAATGAAAATGTCAAATTACAAATTGACAGAAAAAGAAAAGTAATTATATATTTACTCATCATACTTTTAATCTTTAAAGCATATATATTATAATTACCTTATATACAGAGTCAAGAGGATAGTCATTGCCAAGCCTGGGGTCAACAAGTTTTCCAATATCTTCTTTTGGGTCTTGCTGACTAAGAACTTCTTTAAACTGCATTTACAATATTAAAATTGAATAATTATTTATTATATATATATATATATATATATATATATATATATATATAAATGCTTGTGAGTTGTGATGAGAACTTTAATTAATATTAGTAAACAATTACCAAGGCAACTAGTCCTAATTTGGATTCATTCACAAGCTCACTTGTCTTCACAATAGCTTCTTTAGCTGATATTAGTTCATAGAGGACAACCCCAAAAGCATATACATCCATTTTTGGGGTCACATCACCATATTGTGCATATCTGCAGATAAATTGATGAACATTTTCTTAAAACATTACAATTTCATAATATATATAATACAAAAGATTACTCAAAATCACAAATACAGCACATATATATTCTGTTGGGAATGAAGTGAGTCTAATAATTGAGGAAACAAAGTAAGAAAGCAGAAAAGCTATGTTGGCCTACATACTCATTTTCTTTTCTGTGTGTCAATAAAGCAATTATATATGCAATCCTAATCAAAAGCTATCATTGATGGATGGCTCAACTTGTCTATATTCCGTTACAATTGCTTTAATTTGGAAGCTACCAGCCTACCACTCACAACTACCACACTAAATTTATCACTTTACGTTAATATTACCATCATCCACTTTCTTTTACCTTTAGGACAATCTTCTTCAAGAATATTACAAATTAAACAAGAAAATGCATTGTAATTATATATTCTGGTGATATTTAAGTTAGTCTTTCAATACATTTTAAATTATTATCCAAGCCAGTCCCAGAGCTGATTAGATGTGGAAGGTAGTTTCATAATATATTCTGGTGATATTTAAGTTAGTCTTTGTAAGGTTATATATTCGAATCTATATATTTTTTTCTTTTCTAAGGTTATATACTTAATTAGCCGACCCCACCTAATGAGAAAAGGTTTGATTGTTGTTGTAAGGTTATATACTCAAATATCATATACTTATCGGTGTGAAAGAAAAAAGTAATGATACTAGCTATTAGAACATATGGACTAACAGAAAAAAAGTCCTAAATCTAAAAGATTATTTTTAAATAATTAATTGAAACTTCATTCCCAAATTAAAAAAAAAAAAACTCTATTTCACAAAACCAAATAAAAAAACCTATAATTAAAAAAACATACGTCTATAGAACTGAGAAAGAAAAGAAAAGGATGATATTGATGAGTAGTTAAAAGTCTTACTCTGGAGGCATGTAACCAAAAGTACCCACAAGATGTGAAGGCAATGAAGAACTTCCATATTCTGTCAATTTTGCCTGACCAAAATCTGCAACCTGTGCATGGAAACATTAGATAGACTCCTCAGCAATCATATTCACAAGAATCATCAAAACCCCAGAAATTAAGGAATAGCATTATTTGTAAATTGCAGTTACCTTTGCACGGAAGTTTTTGTCAATCAAAATGTTTGACGATTTGATGTCTCGATGAATGTAAACAGGAACTGTATGCTCGTGTATGTATTCTAGTCCTCTTGCTGCATCTAAAGCAATTTGCATTCTACTTGACCAAGATAATGCTTCCCTCTCTTAAACCGACAAAAGCAATAAACTTTAAAAAACCATAAACATACACAAGATCACTTGACTATATATATATACAATTTTCGATTTTGAAACATCTATATATATATTTTTTACCTGAGCCACGCAAATGTTGACTTAAATTGCCATTATCAATGTACTCATAAACCAAAAATAAGCAGTTCTCTATGCAGTATCCTATCAAGCGTACCTGCATTAAGAAGGTTCACAAATTGCTTGATAATTACACATAAAAGATTAACATAGTATGACTCAAGGTAAAATTGTGGAGCAAATTTTATCATAAATACTCCAAATAACATAATAGACAACATAACAATTACTCTAGGTATATATGACTTCCCAAATAAATAAGCATGGATGAAGACTAGATAACAACATATATATATATATGTAGTTAAAAATATCATACCAAGTTTAAGTGATGGACATGTGTAAGAACCTTCAGTTCAGCAAGGAATTCTTTGGATGCTTGCATATCCATCTTCTTAATTGCAGCTTTCTGCATAATTAAAAGGGACTCAAAGGAGCACATGAGAAGCATTAGTTTGAAGCTTAAGGCTAAGGCCTTAAACAATATATGTATATAGGAAGAAAATTTAGGTGCAGTTTTTATATCTTTATTTATACATTCATCTTTCCTATAATTGGTTCTTCTTTAAAAAGAATTTTACATGTTTATACTTTGATCGGATAAACTAATAACAAAGGTATAAAGAACTGTGAAGATATCATAAATTAACAATATCACAAACCTCATTTCGAAGCTCGGCATAATAAACAGACCCAAAGCCACCTTGTCCAATCTTATTAGCTATACTAAAGCCATTAGTAGCTTTAGCAAGCTCCTCATATGAGAATTCCACTGACTTGTCCACTGTAATACCTATCAACCTCGGAGAAGCACCATCCACTCCTGATTCTGATGTCTTCTCAATGCTACTTCCATAACCTAAATCCAAGAAATAGCTAGATCAAATTCAATTTAGGGATCACATATATATAATAAGGAATTGTAGTACTATTACATTCAAATTCTAGAATATACTACTACTAGAAAGAGATAGAAATTACTAACCATATCCAAGTTGATTATACTTATCTTCAGATGCTCTTGGAAGAAGGCATGATTCAGCCTTCCTCTTTCTTCTATATACTCCAAAATATAGAACAAGTGTCAATAGCATAGCACCAGTAGTGCTTCCAACAGCTATTCCAGCAATGGTTCCACCGGACATTCCTTCTAATAATTATATTAAAATGGTACAGCAATAATATTGTCAACATGTAAAATTAAACCAGGGCTTTTCATGTAAACTGTAATGTTGAATGAAGCATAATGAGTGTCCCCATCATCACCTGATCTGCAAATGAGTATAAAATAATTAACCGGCGAGTTAGAGATCTTGAAGCACTATTTTTAAATGAGTGTGTTAAGACTCAAGAGTAATGAATTTAATGTAACAAAGACAATTTTGTTATCATATATACTAATCAAGTTATATATAAATATTTTTTTAAAAAAAAATCAATTATTCGTAGAGAATTACAAACAGCAAATATCTTAAAAATTACATGTAAGTTTTTTCTTAAAAAGATGATTGGAGTGTAGAATTTGAGAAGATCTTAGAGTGGGGACTTAACTGAAATAATTTTTATATTAACCAAGGCACAATTACAATTTTCACTCATACAACACTCTCTTACTTACACTCTGCCACACACCTCTCGTCACTCCTCACTTCTTCACACACACTCACTTACTTCTCACAAGACTCACTCACTCACGCACACACTTTCACCAACACTCACATTCACTCTTACTTTTTCACTGCACGCACACTACATCATCTTTACATATATTTATAGGTGTTCAAAGTCGGCTATTCTATCCACCGCCACTGTTAAAATAATATTTTACTTTTACTAGTTTTCTCTAGAAAGTTTCCACCGCCACTAGCTTTGTGATTTTAATCAAAATTCTCTAGTATATTATAGAGCCTTCACCAAATTAATTTAGAGAATAAGTCGGTTATATTTAACATGGAGGACAATGAACTAATTAATTAATGCAATCTAAACTGAAATTGAAACACAGGATATTGCCGTATAAAATACAACTTATACCTCAGCTTCAATGGCGGATAGTTTCCATTTTCATCTGCAAAATAAAATATATTAAAACATGTAAGATCAGGCAGTGAATTTTTGACATTGGTTGGTGACTCCTAAAACTACTATTTTGTGAATTCTCATAGCAATCTAAATATACTGCCAAAAACTTATTAAAATATAAAAATATGGGAATATTTCATTCAAAAATTAAACAAAATTATTCTCTAAAAGATTAATTGAAATATTGAACAGACAACTAGAAGTTTTAAACGCAACAAGACTTTAAGTGTTACTATTCTCAACAAAAAATAAATTATATATATCTACAACTGGCCATGTGTGAAATACTGAAATTAATGTGCAGTTGTAAGTTAGGGCCCAAAAAAAAAAATGTGCAGTTGTAAGATTCATTTCATTTTCATTTCTTCACGTATATAATTCTCAAACAATTAAAAGCAGAAGAAGATGATGATGATTTTCTAATTTCTTGTCCCTATTAATCGTTCCCATGACAAAGGCCGAAGGGTTAGCCACAGTACTGTTTTAATTTGTCTAGTTTCATTTTTTGTATAGAAGTTTTGTCTTGTTTCATTAATTAGAGCATAAATAAATCATTTTTAAATATCCAAACCAAGAATTGTTTTAATATTTTAAAATAATAAAAATGTAATATAAAGTTATTTGATTGCTCTTTATCATAGAAAAAGGGGAGTGGAACTTGTCCTCATCAAGTTTGGTTGCATTTCTTAGATAGGGAAGTGGAATTGGAGAACATGTATATAGGGAAACAATGATCCTTGTGTAAGACAAGGAAAGTTGAGGGAGGATAGAAAATGAGGAGTAAAAAGATGGTTTTGTCTTCATGATTTTTTGAAAACTACAATAATTAATCTGGGCAAAAATAGACGAGGAGGAAGAAAGAGAAAGAGAAAAGCCAAGGCCAAAAATATTATTATCAACTTTATATTTTATATAATTTAATTTCATTTTTGTAAAGTATTTTATTGTTCTCAAATTTTGTTAAAATCAATTTTTTTTGTTCATGTCTACCCCAATTTTTAATTTTGTTCATATATATCTTTTTTATTAACACCGTTAACATGCTTGATAGAATTTGTTAACATTGACGATGAATGTGTATATCTTTTGACATCTCATATTTAACTTTTAACTTTTATTAAAAAAAACAAACTAAACTTTTAACCTAAACTCATTCCATTAAAAGTTTGCTTTGCTTTTTTATTTGGATTATGTTGATTTTTTTTAATAAAAGTTGAAATTTAAATGTGAGGTGGAAATGAGATGGACACTGAGGTGGTAAAATAGATACACATTCATGGTCCACGTCAATAAATTCCATTAAACATGTTAATGGTGTTAGCAAAAACGATAGGTATAAATAAAATTAAAAGTTTAAAGGTATAAAACCAAAAAAAAATAAAGACAAAAATAAACATTACAACAAAATTTAAGGACAACAATAATATTTTACCCTATATATTATTTCATTAGCGTCTCAGTTATACTTTCACTTCCATTTTTTAATAAAATACTCAACTCTTGCCTAACATCACCTTATCTCATTTTTTTTATGAACCTTTTTTCATATTTTAGTTTATCTATATTATATTATTAAATAATTTCTCATTATTCTTTGACTATTTTAAACTATAAAAATGATTTTATTTCATTTTATATTTAAAAATTAAAATACTGAGATAAAATTTAAAATATATATATAATAACTATTTTTTTTTAAATTTACAACTAATTTTTAATTTGTCAGTTATAGTCCTACTACTACTAGCCACTAGTAGTGTACTACAAACCTTTAGCCGGCACATACACCAAGCCGGCACTGAAATTGGACTCAACGTTGTACCTCCGAATCACCTCCGCCGGCACGCCATTCTCCGCCGCCACCTCCGCCAACCCCTCGCCGTTCCTGATCGGGTACGTCAAAAACAGCCCGTAATCCCTCGACACGTGTCCATCGCCACACGAGCAATTCACTGTCACATTGATCCGTACACCATCTGGTAGATCCGTGGGAACGAGAAGGTTCATCCTCCCCACCCAATCCTCGGTGGTGAGGTTAGCGAAAAACCTCTGAGCGATCCTCCGGTAGGTGTCGCCATGTCGCGCCGTGTAAGCGAAGGTGTGGCCCAAGAAGTCTTCGTTCAAGCAGTCGCACGTGAATGGCACGCGCACTCGTGTTCGCGGCGGGACTGGTATGGAATCGTTGGGAGAGTTAGGGTTTTTTTGGAGATTGGGATTGAATTTGAGGATTTGGGGAATTTGAAGGGAGAAGAGGTGGGAGATGTGTGTGAGGTTGGTGGCTTCTTCGTCGTCGTCCGCGACGTAGTATGAAGCTAATGCTAGGTCGCACCCATACTTGGGCCTGCATATGGATTGGGCTTTCAGAGCCCACAACTCAATGAGAAGAACAAGAACGAGTAAGAATATAAGATTGAGAGGTGTGTTCTTCAGTGTCATTTTGATGATGATGATGATTATGAGAAGATAATGGGTTTTGGAGGGTACTTAATGCTTAAATTAAACCTCATTTGCATGAAGAAGAGATGTGCATTGTATAGTTTTTTTTTTTAATTTCTCTCTTTATATATATATATATATTAATTATTATTGTCAAGAGTATCTTATGATTTTGTCTTTTTCTTTTTAAGACAATTCTTAGGGTCTATTTTCATCCACTTTAGACAAAATTTAATACTTATTAAGTCGGAAGTCGGAACATGCATTTGTCTTATTTTTTTTTTTCTTTTGTTTTTAAGTGGTGAAGGAGTGGAGGATTAACAAGTAATGACTAAAATTTTCTTGAATTATGTATTTTTTTTAATTTAAGTGGTGAAGGATTAACAAGTAATGACTATAATTTATCCTTTAATTATACTTCTAAGTTACTCTTAAAACAATCCAAATAATTGAGTACATGATTGCCATTGCCGTCAAGTACTATTAAGTATTAAGTTACTTTGAATCGGTCCTTTTTAATTTATTTGTTCTTTATTTTCTTTATTTTGTCTTGTGTTTTTTTCCTTCTTCTGAAACGATTAAATAATACAAGTTGAAAGATTAACATGAAAAAGATATGAAGAGTGACTCAAAATGGGACAAATGGAGATTTTGAACAATCAAATTAAAAAAAAAAAAAAAAAACTTATTTACATGTACACGTACAAGCATTTGATGAACTAATGGCAAAGATATCTTTGTGACCTTGAGTATAAACCAGTTTATTTAAATTTTATGCACGTGATTGAGTGAAAGGAATTCATTAATTTTTAACTAATTAAAAAATATTAAATGTTAAGCATTTAATTATTGACCTTGAGTATTAACCAACTTTAAATCTTAGAATCAACTATTCTTGAAATGTTTACAAATTAGGATTGTTATTATATATTTGCTCTTACTATACTACTTAGAAAATATATATAATTAATGCAATATAGACTAACAAAGGCGCACGTAAGCATAATTAAATCCGCCGAAATATATCAACAGTTGGTTGGTTGGAGTGGTAAATACTTTATTCTCTTTAATCAAGATTTTGAGTTCGAGTCTTGTGTATAAAAAAATTTCTGTTGAGAGAACTCTACCTCTGTTATAGACTTCAATTAACTTGAATAGAATTCCTTTAATAAAAATATACAAGTGAAAAACCAAAAAATAATGAATGGTTGATTATATCAGAATCAGATAAAACAAATGCACAGATTCAAGTACGCAAGCAAACAATTGATCTAAAAAAAAGTACGTACCAAATAAGAAAGCATCGCTTTCCATCAATGTAAACTAAAGTTATATGACAATTAAAATGAATATAATGTAATAAAAACTATACATGTATCATCACGAGAGGCGTCTATATATATTATTTGAATATTTAATAATATATTATAAAAATTAAAATATTTTTATTTAATTTTTAATTTTATACACTCATTAATATAATTTATTAAAATTTTTTATATTTGATAGAGCCGTCTTAATTTATCTCAATTTAACTTCTAAACTATTAAAATATATTAAAGTTAGTTCTTAAAATTTTCACGTCGTCTCAATTCAATTTAGAAAAGATATATTATGTTGTAATTCCATGAAAAGCAAAAATATCAAAGGCAATAACAAAATTATATGACACAATAATGTATATATCTTTTATCTGTTAGATATTAAATTTAATTATTTTTATGATTTAATAATTAAATAATTAAAATACAAAGTCTTTAGACATACATATATACTCTTAAAACATTAATAACTTATCTTTAAAGGTCCGTTTGATATACTATTGAGATGGACCAAACATAAAGAATCAAATTGAGACAAAAAGTTAACATAAAGAACTAAGATAGTATTTTTGTCGTATAAAAACTATCAAAAGACCAAAATGTCCTTATTATTATATTTTAAAAATAAAAAATTTTATATTAAAAAAAAAAGTTATATCACAACAAAAACTCTTGTTTATCTTCTTCACTCCACAAGCACACCTCAATCCAAGCATTCTCTGAGAAGAGCCGCCGAAGAATTCTCGTGTTCTTCCATCAGACAAAGGATTTTCTAGTTGATATGACCATATGCAAATATGCAATGCCTCCGATGGTAAATACATTACCCCAAGTAAAGAGCTTCCAGGATGAAACATATTTGAATCCTGTTGACACATGACCTCTACAATAGAGAGGCATCAATGGAAGATGATGTTTCTTCTAATTGGTTGATGCAGGTCAATGCATGCAAGCACCCGCGATGAAGAAGATGAGGAGAAAATAGCTGATATTGAAGAAGAAGAAGACTATGAGGATATTGAAGAAGAATAAGAAGAAGAAATGGGAAAAATATTGAGCAGGACTGAGACAAAATATGAGGTGGAATTTTTTTTTTAGTATTTTTGTCGTATAGGATGTCACATCAGTAAAAATTGTTAAATATTTGACGATATTAATGAAAATGGTGACAATGGTAGAAACGTAAAACGTTAAGGGTATAATTAACAAAAAATATATTAAGAGCAAAATTAATAAACGAAAATGGATCCAATGCTTGGTTCTTTTATGCTAGATCGACTTTTTTTCATAGTTTTTTTCATTTGTTTTATTTAAATATGAGAAATTATAAACTTTTTCTAAAGAATATCTAAAGTATGATAGATATAGATACAAAAAAAAATTAAAAACTTCATATAAATCGAGATTTACTATGAGTGGATTATGGACTAACTTTTTAATCCCTAATAAAGATGGTTCCTAAATAAACCATTCACGGTAGGTCCTTATTTGTGTGAAATTTTTTATTTTTTTGTGTCTATAACTCTTGTTCTTTAAAAAAAATTTACAATTTTTTAAATTCAAATAAAAATTATGAAAAAAAATCGACCTAACATACTTAATACATAGAAGAGCCAAAGAATCCATTTTTCTTCTAAACATTGAAAGAAGGAAAATTACTTTTACCATAATTTTGTTGGAGGCTAAGATTTGGATACTACGTAGTTCGTATGTATATTAATATTTTCAGTTGATATTGATAAGCGTGACAAATATTTATTAAGTCAGCGCAATGCATACTTCCGGATTATGCTGCCCAACAACCCTACATTTGTAATTGCTCCTCTCAACTACCCTTCCAAAAATTTGGATAATTTATTATTATAATTATTAATTTTTGTATGCAAACAAGAAAAAAAAAAAAAACAAAATACGTAAGTTACAAATTAAGGTAGAATTCCACCAAAAAATTGTACACTCAACTACTCAAGTCTTGAAGGAAAGTTTGAGAGTCAACATGAGAGAAAGAAGTAAAATAAGTGAGCATCTTTCGATTCTATATGTTCCACCAAGAAACTTAATTATATCAACTTACGTTTTTTTTTTTTCAGAAGATACAGTGTGGTTTTTTATGATCTAATTAAAGAACCATCTTAAATACGCCGTTAGCTTTATTGATGTTTAAGACAAGATTTTTGAGAAAGTAATTGAAAAGGTCTATATAGCTAAGATGAATAAACCAATGATCAATTGATCAGTTTGTGAACTCGAATAAAAAACACAGAAGAAGAAAGAAATTGTAAGGATAACTGGATAAAGTCATCAAATTTAATGAAATTTGTTTTAAAAACTTTTTGGAGTATGAAAAAAAAATACATATTACCGTTAGGTTAACGGTGACCAATTAAAAAAAAATATCAAATTTAAATAATATATATTTTAAGAATAAAGTCATTAATTATTTTAGTTATACTTTTATAAATTTTAAGTCATTCAAAATAGAAAAATCTTTAATATAATAGACAAAAATTTCATTTTAGTTCATAAGGTTTAGTAGCTTTCTTAATTTGATTTTTAATATTTGCTCAATTTCAATTTAGTCCGTAAATATTTGCAATTAGTACTAATTAATTGGTTATTCGTATTTAAAATTAGTATTATTTTGGTGCCTTCATTATCAAAATATTAAAAATTACCAACTAAAATACAAGATGAGACTAAACAAGATCAAATTAAAAAAAAATACATGTCAGGAACTAAAATAAAATTTTGTTTTAATATAATATAACGTTGAGAAAATCATTAGTGCCCCTTACCTTAGTCTTAGGCCAAATGGGTGGGTCCCTCTATTGTGCCAACCTTGCTATGCAATTTGTGGGGTCCTCTGTACATAGATTTCGGGTTCGTATGAGTTATACTTATGACAACTACTTTTATCTAATATCATATCTTAATCTTACACACGCAATAATTAATAATTATGAGATTCTCAACTAAGATTATATATTACAATATTTTAGGAAGAGTTTTGCTAACCAGTGCCCTTAGGGCACTGGTTAAGAATGTATTTAATGAAGTGAGATGGTGAAAATAATGCATAGAAATCACAATTTGTAATAAATACGTTTTTTTATTTTTTTAAAAGACATAAATGCCCTTCAATTATTTTCTCAATCTCTCTCTTTTTAATTTATTACAATATATTTTTAATTCATATTTATTATTTTAATTATTTTTTTTCAATTTATCAATAATGACGTTATGGTATTATTAATGTGGTTTTTTTTTTATAATATTAATGTGAGGATAATTGCAATAATAATATACTGAAAATAAAAAATAACGTGATTATTGATAAATTAAAAATAAAAAATAAAAAAAAGAATTATTAAAATAATTAAAATAATAAATATGAATAAAAAAATATATTGTAATAAATTAAAAAGAGAGAGATGAAAAAAATATGTGAAGGGCATTTATGTCTTTAAAAAAAGTAAAAAATGTATTTATTACAAGTTGTGATTTCTATGCATTATTTTCACCATCTCACCTTATTAGATGCATTCTTAACCAGTGCCCTAAGAATTAGGAGAATGGAATAAAATTATTCTTATTGATAAAATAATATTTTAGGAGAGTGAACTAGTTGTTAAATATTAATAATTTAAAGATAACAATACCAATTTCACTAAGCATCATTTTGGTCAAATCGCTTTTACCACAAAAACAAAGTTTAGGGTTTTGATTATGTGAATATTGGATGTAATGAAAATGAAAATGTATGAAGAAATGAGAACAGTAATGTGAAAGTGATATGAATGAAATAAAAGTGGATAAAATAATTATTTTATTCATATATTAAAAGTGATAATAGAATAAAAGTGAATAAAAAAGTAAAGGTAAAAATACAATTTCATCACATTACAAAAAGCAAAGTATGTTTGATAAGAAAATTACTTAGAATTACAAAACATATTACATAAAAAAAAAATAACAAACCAAACGTGCCCTTAATGTTTTTTTACTATTTTTATAAGTTAACAATAATAACTGACTGATCATCAAAATTGAATTTAGTAAAAAGATGTTAGTTATTTATAATGTATTAATATTAAAATTTTTCCTTTAAAAGATATTCATATTTAATACTCTACAATAACAATATTTTTAAAAGAATTATCTCTAATACTTGAAAACCAAAGGAAAAAAAAATAATGATAATAAAAATACTATTTTTATACTGCAACGCAATTTCTTTGAGTATCATAAATGAAATTCTTTTTCAATTTTAGGAGACGATATTCAACATTACAAAAATATTAAACTTTTGTTAGTATCAAACAAATTTCTTGAAATGTTTATATAAAAAGTTGTCCAACCAAATTATGCTATAATTACAATAAGAAACAAGGATGTCAATTGAAGTGGACACGTGGTAGTTAGAAATGTTGACTAATAAGGACATTTCCCATTAATTTGATCAATTCCTAAGATATATCAATTAGGGTAGGTTTGGTCACTAAAATAATAGGAATATGAATAAAAATGAGATATGAAAATGTTGAAAGAAATATAAATGTTATGTTAATGTGATGTGATGTGAATGGAATAAAAGTGGGTAAAATGACTATTTTATTTTTATATTAAAAGTGAAAATGAAATAAAGTTAATAAAAAAATAAAGACAAAAATATAATTTCATCACATTGTAAAAAATAAAATATGTTTGGTTAAAAAAATATAAAAAGATTACGTCTATAATTACATCACATTCGCAAGTAACCAAACGGGCCTTTAGTAATGGAAGTGATTATATCACATGCGATTAATTGCAAAGTTGTAAACTTATGTCTTAGATGTTCAAATTAATTTCTTGACTTTCAAATGCAAATAATTTTTTACCCAAAAAAAAGTTTTAAATGAAGTAGTAAGTATGGGATTTTAAATAATTTGTAAAGAAAATATGCCAACTTCTTTTGTTAACTGTGTAGTTATTAAGTTTATCCGTCTATATTAATAAACATTACAAAAAAGGATAACTATTTAGTCATATTAAATAAATAATACACAGTTTGTTTCTATCAAATTTTTTCTTAGTTAGGGTTGTTTAACAGTTAACACTAGTCTAATTAATTCCACCCAATTTCAACTAAGTCAATCTAAACTCATTTGATCAAATTACTTAAAGATCCATACTTCGTTCCTTTAAGTAAGTTATTTCATTCAAATTTTATGTATAAAAAAGTTTATATTTAAAAATTTTGGCTTTAATTTTTTATCAACCTTATTTAACTTAAGTCAAAATAATCAAAATTCAATAAACTTTGACAAAATTTGACTGCAAAATAATAAAAAAGAGAAAAGCAAAAATTTGTTAGTTTTACCAAATTTCTTTTTCCAATATATGATTTTTTTCCCCTTTAATGGTTTGCTTTCACAAATGGCCATTTATATGGGAAAAAAAGAGGTGAAAGAGGGGGGGAAATGAAAAAGCTGAGCGGATAGGAATTGGGATAAAGCAAAAGACCAAAAAGGTGTACAATAAGAATGTAAATTGAAAAAGTAGAAAATCCAGAAACCCCAGAAAGGTAAAAGAAGAAGAAGGAGAGAGGCGCAAGGAAAACGAGTCACACATAGACATATAAATATATACATACCACGCTTTGCTCGGATGTTTCAAAAGAGCCAGCCTTTACATTCATTTCCATTCTTTTTATAACTCTTCTATTTGACCCTTAGATAAATATTAAAGGAAAAGAAATTTCCCTATTGCAATTATAGTTCTTTTTCGCCGACACTCCCACTTTTATACTCAATAATATTAATCATAAAAGTCTCGTACATATTACATACATACTCTTACTCTAGCTTCTCTTTTCTTTCTCTCTCTATTACTTGAAGATTGGTGGGAATCTCAATCTTATTCTCATTGTGTCTCTTTCTTTAATGGCGTTTTTGTTGTTGGCTAGTCCATTCTGCTCTTGCATGTGTCGCCTCTGAGCTCAACGACAATGGCTAACACCCGTTTGGCCTTTCCTCTTCATCTCACTCAGTTCTTATCAATCACTTTGATCTTTGCTTTGCTGCCTCTTGTTCTCTCCAACACTGACCCTTCTGATGGTATTTCCTTTCCTTTTGCTTTTTTGTGGGTTTGATCACTTGCTTGATTTCATCACTTCTGATTTAACAATGTGATGGGGAATTTGTAATTTTTGGAAAGTTTTAATCTTTTGCTTTGACTTATGGGACTTTGATTTTGTTGCCTTGTTTGGGGCTCTGTTTGGTTGCAGGGAAAATGCAGTACATACTACATATATAGCCATGTCTTTATGCTTTTCCACCTCAAAAAGTAGGCACTTTTAGTTTTAGGTTGAGCTAAAGTTGGAGAATAAACTGTTGGGGCTTTGATTCTGTTTGTGAACTCTGGTTTTGGAGGGAATGTGATCAATCAAGTCATGACTTTTTCATGGCAGAACAAGTTTTTCTTTTTCTCTTTTTATGATTTTGAAGCCAGCTGAATCCAGATTTAAATTGATGATGATAAATGCAGTATGCCTATTATGTATATTTCTTTTTGAAGTTCTACTGCTAGCCAAGAGTGATCTCATGCCATAGCCGTTATCAACTATAATCCTTTGTTTTTTTTGAGCAACTATAATCCATTGTTATTATAATGTTTTCCTTACAGTTCAAGCACTTCAGATTTTGTACAATGCATTTAATAGTCCATCGCAGCTAGCCGGCTGGAAAATCAGCGGTGGTGATCCATGTGGAGAGTCATGGAAAGGGATTGTGTGTGAGGGTTCCACCGTTGTTTCCATGTATGAAATGATACCATGCAAATTTAGCCTATGTTTTATTGTGCTTTATGGTTGAGATTTGAGAAAACTAATTGGTTTCATTGCTGTTTCATTAATTAGTAAGATCTCAGGTTTAGGGTTAAATGGGACTATGGGATATCTGCTTTCAAACCTCATGTCACTCAAAGAGCTGTAAGATAATTGTACTTTATTGTGTGCATAATCTTTAATTCTTTACTAGCTTCATATAGTAATAATTGGTATTTTTGTTGTGTGTGCTTTTGTAGTGACTTAAGTGACAACAAGATTGCTGACACAATTCCCTACCAGTTACCACCTAATCTTACAAGCCTGTAAAATATTTATTTTTCGAAAGCTTTTCTTTGTGTCTCTCGATCAGTTTCGGATTTCTGAGTTATCCAAGTTTTGCTTTTTCCTTGACATTGATATGTGTCACTGCTCTTCAATAATATCATTTAGGAATATTGCAAGAAATAGCATAAGTGGAAATCTTCCTTACTCGATTTCCGCCATGGCTTCTCTCAATTATCTGTAAGTTGCTTTTGAATGCATTTTTTTTTCTTCATAATTTTCAATTTGGTCATATTAATACATCACCACTCCTTACTGTCTTTTTATGTGAGTTTTAGGAATGTTAGCCATAATGTACTGTCCATGACAACTGGAGAAGTTTTTTCTAATCTTTCCAAACTTGATATCCTGTAAGTTATCTTACATAATGTCTTGATTCCATGATTATGTCATGCATTTCTCCCCCTCCCCCCCCCCCCTTTTCGATTGAGAGATTTTTGCATCTGACCTATCTTTTGGCTGACACAGGGATCTATCATTCAATAACTTCTCCGGTGATCTTCCTAGTTCTTTTGGTTCATTGTCCAATCTTTCTTCTCTGTATGTTGGATGATATTTTGATGTATGATCTAGTTTCAATCTGCAGTATTCATTAATTTAACTCGTAAAATTTGTTGCAGCTTCTTGCAGAACAATCAGTTTAGTGGGTCGCTCAATGCTCTTGTTCGTTTGCCCTTGAAAGCATTGTGAGATTCCTTTTTCTTTAATCCTTATGGGTCTTGAATGATCTATATATGTTTCACATTCTCTTTGTGCATTACATTTTCCAGAAATGTTGCAAACAACAATTTTAGTGGATCGATACCTCGTGAGCTTATTTCTATCCCAAATTCCATGTAAGTGTTTATGCAGCATTTTACGAAATGTCAATATGGTTTCTAATTCTTAACTTGTGCAATGTGTTAATGTGGTTATTCATTTATGAACTAGATTTGATGGAAATTCTTTTGACAATGGTCCTGCTCCTCCTCTGCTACCACATGCACCTTCTCCACCCTCTCATAATAATAATAATAATAATAATAATCACCATTCTGGTTCTGATTCACATAAAACAAAAGGTTCTGATATTGAAAATTATGATGGCCATAAGGGTTTGACAACCGGGGCTATTGTAGGCATCATATTGGCTTCGGTGCTTCTGGCTGTTATTATGGCACTTGCTCTTGTTTTCTATGTCCGAAAGCGACAAAGGAAGGAAAAAGGTGCAAAAACTTTTAGTGGGAGTCTTCCTCTTGGAACTAATAATGGTGAATTCCCTTTCTCTCGTTCCCAATATATCTTTTACTATGCAAGTTGATTTCATTGTCATACTCATACCTATTCAAATGGTGGGATATGCATATATCTGGTGCAGTAGTTCTCAAATGTTAATATTTTCAAGGCATAAAAGTTAGCTGTGTATATATTTGTATAAAAAATAAAGGTTCTTATGGTCATGGACCCTTTTTAAGGAAGCTTAGGATTTGGAGGTTTCTGTTCAGTATAAATCTCTTGCAAAGAGAATTAGTTGTGTGTTGCCGTTCATAGTTTAACACGTGTATTGATTCATTCTGTTCAGTTTTTATTACAAGAGATCTTTCTACCAAATTTGTGGAAACTTTTGTTTAATCCTTTTACTAAAATCATTTGCACTGTCTTTTGGTGTTATTATTCTGTTAATTTCTTCTCCAATGTGGAGTGTGTGTAAGATTTATAAATTGTTTTGGGCTTTTTCTTGCAGTAACTCCTCCAATGCAAGAACCTGGGGTAAAAAGTGCTGCTATAATTACTAATCTCAAGCTTCCCCCTGCCGAAAAAGTTATCATTGAGAAGGTACCTGCAAAAAATGGAGATGTAAAGCAGATGAATTCCCCTATTACTGCTACGCCATACACAGTTGCTTCTCTCCAAAGTGCAACGAATAGCTTTAGTCAAGAGTTTCTTATTGGTGAAGGTTCTATTGGTCGAGTTTACAAGGCTGATTTTCCTAATGGGAAGGTAACCTCTCTCGATTCCATTTTTCTTTTCTGCCTTCCAAATGTCATTTTGGGGATCATATTAGTTATGTGGCATCAGAACTACGTACCTATGAAAAAGAACCATTAGGTCATGGCCTACTAGTTATGATACTAATTTCAATTTTTCGCTTTTTATTTAGATCATGGCCATTAAGAAAATTGACAATGCAGCACTGTCATTACAAGAGGAAGACAACTTTCTTGAAGCTGTTTCAAACATGTCACGCTTGCGGCATCCAAACGTTGTTACATTGGCTGGATATTGTGCAGAGCACGGGCAACGTCTTCTAGTTCATGAGTACATAGCAAATGGAAATTTACATGATATGCTCCATTTTGTTGAAGATAGCAGCAAGGCTTTATCTTGGAATGCTCGTGTCCGGATAGCACTTGGCACAGCCCGGGCTTTAGAGTACGTTAAAAAAAATACCTAACCTATGTGGGGAGAGTTTGCATACCACAGTGAGGTTAATTTGTGACTTGAATTATATGCTTTCTTTATCAGGTACTTGCATGAAGTATGTGTGCCTTCTGTTGTACATAGAAACTTCAAATCGGCAAATATATTACTTGATGAGGAGCTCAATCCTCACCTGTCTGACTGTGGCTTAGCTGCTCTAACACCAAACACGGAGCGGCAGGTTGGTGAAGTTGCTTCTGTTTCCTCCACTCATGAATTGATAGAGTGAGAATATGATTAGCTTTTAATTTTACGACTCGCTTTGTAAATGGTAATATTTCACTTTTCCTTTGAACAGGTTTCAACTCAGATGGTTGGCTCATTTGGTTATAGTGCCCCAGAGTTTGCATTATCAGGAATGTATACAGTAAAAAGTGATGTTTATAGCTTTGGGGTGGTAATGTTGGAGCTATTGACCGGTCGGAAGCCACTCGACAGGTTAGCCCATCAAACATGATGGAAAGTGATAATCTTCAAAACCAGCATTTTCATGTTTCTCTATGCTTATTTATTGTTGAAGGGCGGCTCAATGCATAAGGCTCTCACTATATTGAGTCTAGGGAGGATCAAATATACGTAATCTTACCCTTATGAGTAGGATTTGTACCTGTGACTTCCAGGTCACATGGAAGTAACTTTAACGTTGCTCCAAGGCTTACCCTCTTTTAATTATTGTCCAGGAGTTCAATCATTGCCTCGTCTAGTTCTCTTAATTAAGCATTTGAGTTGAAATGGTCATTGATAGTTATCTTCTTTCTTTTTTCCTATGGCTGAATGGCTCTTGCATTCATTTCCAATTTCTGTTTTGTTCAGTTCACGGGTCAGATCGGAGCAGTCACTTGTGAGGTGGGCAACTCCTCAACTCCACGATATAGATGCCTTGGCCAAAATGGTTGATCCTGCTATGAACGGCATGTATCCTGCAAAGTCATTATCACGCTTCGCCGATATCATTGCGCTGTGTGTTCAGGTTAACTTTTTGATTGATGCAATCTCAAAAGTCAAAATCTTTAATCGCTAGCGAGCTATGACATTAATTGATTAATCTTGAAAGTTAATTTATCGGGCATAGTGTGACTGCACTCTAGTTTGGTGATTAAATTAAATTACTCTAGGGCAGTCCTATTCTTCTTTAAGAATAAGTAAATATTAAACATCAAAGCTTTTTATTAAAAATGTTACATAATATTTTTCATTAAGAGATGAAATAAATTGATATATATATATATAAGGGCGGTCCAGTGCACAAGGCTCCCACCATATGGAGTCTGAAGAGGATCAGATGTACGCAATTTTACTCTTGCAAGTAAAAATGTTGTTTTTATGATTTGAACCAGCAAGGCTGTGACTTCCAGGTCACATAGCGGCAACCTTATCATTCGCATTCCGGTTAAGAAAACCTAATTTTATTTGGATCTCAAATTGGAGACCTATATCTGTTTTTTTTTTTGGCCAAGTAAGCTACCTAGTCAATGATCAAGTCTAATTTATCGTCGATTAGTTCTTAAATTATATATGACTTAACAAGTTTGGTTTTGCATATAGCCGGAGCCGGAATTTCGACCTCCCATGTCCGAGGTGGTACAAGCATTGGTACGGTTAGTGCAAAGAGCAACCGCGGTTAAACGGCGTTCCAGTGATGAATTTGGTTTTGGTGGTCACAAGACCCCAGATTATGAGGCCATAGACATGTCTTTTTAAATGTTGTAGCCTCCACAATGATCTATATCACATTTGTTCAAGTTGAGGCAGACTTTAAGAAAAAAAAAGGAATTAAAGAACACAAGAAGAAGTAGAATTACATGCCAATGAATTCTTTGAAATTCAGCTCATCTGTATATAAAAATGGCATAATTTAATCTATTTGAGAGGATGAATTGTCTTATAGTCTGAATTTACTGAAGAGAGACAGACAAAGTCAAATTAATTATGGATGGACATTTAAGTGTGTTGGAAGTGAATTTTAATTATTTTAAATGTATAAAAGGGTAAGTATTTGTAGTATCTTAACTATTTGGTTTTGAATCTTTAAAGTAGACAATTCAGTTCATAATTTTTTTTTGTTAATCATTATATTTGGAGTATGCATATTTTCAAAATTTTTATATTTGATGCAAGTTGTATATATTTGTATGAATCTATAGGTAATGTGTTGTGATTTAAAGAAAAAAAAATTATTTGGAATTTTTTCAGATTTGGGCGGGTCGAGTACCAGATTGGACCATTCAAAAGGTTCTAGAATGAGAATACTCGCTCGAGTCCGAATTTGGGTATAGGGACTATAATATCCTATCTAGACCATATCCATGATCATACCTATCTCTCTGATAAGATTAACTTATTAACAGTGTCTTTACTTACTACTAATTTTGTTTTAAAAAAAAAGCAACTATGAGTAGATGTCATTTTCATTGAGTGGGTTATGCTCCAATCCATGGCTATGCATTGGGATGGAGTGCTTCGCTGAATCACTTTGATATTTACACAATATTGCGGTGATCATGCAAGTTGCAATATAAGTATGAAAGCTAAATTATAATCAAAGGTTTTTGGATCAATATATATATATTTGAGCCATATCTTTATATATATTAATTATTTTTATATAATATATATAATAATTAGGTCAAATACTCATTTTGATCCCTTATCTGTATAATGATCCTTTATCTTTTAAAAGTTTCAAATCAACCTTTTATATTTCTAATTTGTTTCAAATCAATCCTTTTATATAACAAAGTTAGATTAATTATAAAAAAAATATGTTTGATATGGAGAAAAAATAATTAAATTTTAAAAAGTAATATGGTAAAATACAAATAAAAAAAATGATAAATGAAATTATAAAATGTGAAATTTTTTTTACGTACTAATTATGTCAATGTCTTCCACTCTTGAAATAACTATTTTTTTTTAAGATAAATTGGTAATAACAACTATACTCCGTAGGTGAACCACTTCCCTCCTCACTTACCGCGCTTATCAAACACAGAAAGATTTCTTCTACCTCACTCATTTCCTACCATATCAAAGGTGGCCTTAAATTGAAATATCTCATTTCGTGAAAAAAATGCATTAGTAGTACTAGTTAGTATTGAGGTCTGAGGTGAGGCAGCCTTCCTTCCAGTATGTTTATATTTATATGGCTGTGGACCTTTCCTATCAACGGTCTCCCAAAATAAATATTTATTAATTTATTAAATACAAAAAAAATGATGGGAGGATGTGGGAGTGAGAGGGAGAGAGGAAGTAAAAATAGTGGGTAGTTAGTGTTGAAACAAATAACTTCCCATAATTCAATTTATTATTTTAAAATATAATAATAGTTATTTTAGTTTACAAATTTAAAAATTATTAAATATTAATATTTTATTATTTTAAAATATAATAATAATTTTATATTTTTTTAAAAATAAATTACATACACGGTACATGCAAAACGTCTAGTATATATATATATATATATATATATATATGCCTATATTATATTTATGGTACGTGACTTGGTCGTGTGGGATCCAATGAGGACATATGCACAATAAGTCAATAACCTATGCTATGGCCTACAACTATTACTAAATTAAATATAAAAAATTATTAATTTGGTTCCTAAAAATTAAAAGGGTAAAGTATCTTTGGTATCCCCAACGTTTGCGTCTTCGGTCAAATATGTCCCGAACGTTTTATTGCGATCAAATATGCCCCAACGTTTTAATTATTGGACAATCTTACCCTTTTCACTAACACCGTTAAAATTGTTAACGGTTTTTGCTGACTAGGCGTAACATGTGACATTAATATCTGAATGGGATCAATTTTTTTCATTTCATATTTTATTTTAAAAAAGAAAAAGAAAACGTGCTTCTTCAAAACCTAAACCTAAACAATTTTTTTTCCTTTTTTTTAAATAAAATATGAAATGAAAAAAAGTTGATCCCAGTTAAATATTAATGCCACATGTTATACCTACTCAGCAAAAACCGTTAACTATTTAACGGTGTTAGTGAAAAGGGTAAGATTGTCCAAAAATTGAAAAGTTGGGGGTATATTTGACCGAACGCGCAAACGTTGGGGGTACCACAGGTACTTTACCCAAATTAAAAAATACAATGTTTTAATTTGGTTTCTAAAAGATGCAGATGTTTAATTTAATCTCTAAAAAAATATTTTTTTTGTCTCAATTTGATATTTTTAATTTTTTTTATTAGTGTATTTGTGACTTCTATTAATTAAGGATTAAAAAGACCAAATTAAAAAAAGCATCTTTTAAAAATTGAATTAAAATAATCTCAATTTAATAATTGTATGTGTGATGAGATGTGGGTGTTGGGGATTGATACTTGATAGGGTAGTTAAGGACAGAAAAGTCATTGAGAATTATATAGGTGGTCCAAGATGAGTTGTGTACGTAGCTTCCCACCCTTAACAGTAAACTCTAGCTATTATTATTATAAGCTCATACATCTCATATATATATATATATATATATATATAGACATTTTCCACCAAAGTGCTTTGCATGTGCCTTAAAGCTAAAGGCTTCGCTAACCTAACCACCCATGCACGCAACAACAAGAAAAAGCCACACCCACACACACACACACACACATATATATATATGATTATTCGTTCGTGTGTATATATATATATTCATGAGGATTAAGGACTAGTAACCAACCAGCAAATTAAAGGCATGGTTTAAATTAAAAACTCATCATATATAATATTCCTTTCCATAAAAGGAAAACAAAGTGGAAGCTTTTGATTCCCACTGGTCAAACACTCAAAAGGAACGTAATATGCGTATATAATATAATATAAGAGATTTGGTAATTGGTGGTAGTGCTCATTCAGCTATATATCATGCCCACAAATAAAAGAATGCATGAAGGTTAAAAGTTAAACCCCATATATAGATGAAGCTATTCCTATATATATATATATATATATATATATATATATATATATATATATATATATAATGAAAGAAGGAGCAATAATAAGGAATTAATTAAGGATGGTGATTGCTATAAACAGTGTATTTCTAATAAATCATGCAAGTTGGTAAAAGTAAAACCCAAGTTTTGACGTGAACGAAGAATATTCTTCTTGGTTTAACTTAACATAGTTTAACCCAAACCTTCTCATCGTACATTCAAGGTCTTGTAGTAATGGTACTATACGAGTGATGATTGATAATTGTCCTTTCTTCACTCGTCAATATCATCCTCGTTATGCATCCTTTTCCATCTCACCCTAATCATGATTAATTATAAATTTTAGGTTTTCGTTTTTTTTCAAATATGACAAGTGTATATATATATATATATAAGATGTGTATATATATATATAAGATTTTTAGCTCTCTACAGTATATAATTCATAATTGGGTTATTCAATCTTTTTTCTACACGCTTTTATTAGAAAATTTTATCAACAAATATTATGATATTTTATATAGACCAGTCGTTTAATTTTTATATTTTTAACAAAGTCATGAAAAGTTTTATCTGGCCATACATAAAACTTTCAGTATATATATACTTACAATTTATTTAATTTCCATAACGAGCCTGAATAAGTTGGCAGATATATAGATTAATATATGTCATAAGATGTTTCATTTGGTTACCATTAAACAACAATGTTGCACCCCTAAAACCACCTAAAAATATTAAATAAAAATTGTGTTCTTGCCTTGTTTTCAAGCTTGAATTATCAAATTCATAATCTGAATAGAGAACATACAGGATAAAATAGCTTGCAAATATCTCTTACCATATATATATATATATATATATATATTAGATGCTTCCTAATATATAGGCTAGTACTCTTGAATAAAAGGAATGGTTAAACAAGAAGCATAAATTTAAAAGAGGGGTGGCAATTTCTTGTTACTCCAATGTTATCTTGAGAAATGAAGACTTAAAGCGGAGTTAACTTTTTTGTGGACAGAAAGGGAAACATTTCAATGTCATACATCTAATTAACGCAGATACATACATAGCCTGACTCAAAATACACAACATGTTTCTTTCATAGCCTCTGGTACAAGAAGCTGTACAACACACAACAGGCAAGTCATGTTTTCCAAGCTCAATTCTGTCATGTAATGGTCATCTCTTCCGTCGCTTCGGCTCCACCTGCAAAAAATTAATAAAACTTGATGTAATTAAGCAAATAATATGGCTCTCATTCAGTCATTTATCTAATTCAAAGTAATATTCTCAATGTCTTGACATGATCTCCTGCTACCCATTTTGCCTTTGTTAACTTTTTATAATGCTGCTATGCAACCTGGAGATTACGAGTTCAATTCTGGAAACAGCCTCTCTGCTTGCAGAAGTAAGACTACACACATCTGACCCTCACTGGACTCCATCCGATGGGAGTGAGTCTTGTGCACTAAGCCGCCCTTTTAACTTTTATATTTGGTCATGTACAAAGACGGCCGGTAGAGGCTCTTATATGTAGAGTTGACCATATGGAAGATAGCCTAATAACTAGAGGTAGGGAAAGACCAAAGAAAACAATAGGAGAAAAGATTAAGAGGGCTCTAGCCGTAAATAACCTAACCATAGAAATGTGCAAAGACAAAACATGTTGGCGTCGCTTGATCCATATAGCCGACCCCACCTAGTGGGAAAAGGCTTTGATTGTTGTATTATACTACTTGTATACTTTCTGGGACAACTTTCATAAATACTATGATATCCGGTACCATGGTATCCAGGATATGATGGAATGTGAGATAACAGTGTAAAATGCTTCCTAATAAATAATGATGAATTAATGTAAGCATATAACAGTTAAAAAATACTATAAAAGATGTGAAGTGGGATAGACAAAATATATTACCCTTTTGTAAATGATGCTTATTGGTCTATATCTTTCCTAATATATATGACTATCATGTTCACAAGAGGATACAAATTTTGCACTAAACCATGATAGATGTGCAGAAGGAAGCAGTGCAAGAATCACAATTACATAATAACAACTTTGCAGAACACACCAAAAAGCATAGGAATCCATTTTATCTCGCGTCCGAGCAATAATCATATTGGATAATGGATATTTTTAGAAAGTTAGAAACTTTGAAAGCCTCCCTACCGAAAAATATATTTAAACTTTTTAATACTATGTTTAGGAGGAAAATTGGAAGGAATGACAGTCACCTTACCTTGCTTGGGAATAAAAGAGAAAATACCAAAAAGGAATTTTTTAAATTTTCAATTAATTTCAATCTCCTTTCGTTTTCTTTCCTCTCATTTTGTTCCCAGAGGCTAAGACTCAGAACTGACAAGTGGAAATTATGTCCTCGTGGAACAAAAACTTTTACAGAAAAGAACTCACATGATTCAATTCCCCAAAATGTGCAGTACTGCCATATTCACAAAGATGAACTGAAAGAAGCAACTGAAGGAGGTAGGACAAGCTTAATAAATTCACAAGACAGAAAGGCTTCTATTTTTCTTTCTAAAAAGACAAATTTACTTATTCCCACACTCAAAAATTTGTACATGCAAAATTTCGTTTTATAAAAAACCTATGACAAAATTAAATCCAATATTGCTATCTAACATCTTATCAAACCTTAAGCTAACCCAATGCCACTCAAAATTAATGTGATGCCACTTTTTTTTTTGGCCAATTGTGTGATGCCACTTCAAGTAACAGTACCATGTTTTTAGATTTATTTTATTAAAGATAACTAGCAGGGAAATTACCAATGTGGCCTCATAAATTTCTCGTTTTCTCTTATAAACATAGTAACACCCCCCCCCCCCAACCAAAAAAAAAAGATTAACACGAGGGATGAGGCAACACAATTTAGTTTCATGATAATTCCTCAAAACTTATGACAATATAAGAGAAATTATATGCGCAAAAATGTATCTATGGCCCCCAAACAACTCAAAAGAATATGATCAACCAGTAAAAATTAATAAACCATAACAGTTTAGTTGAACTGATGTCATATTCCAAGAAATATGAGAGCACAAAATTTAATATGGCACCACAGGCATGCAAATTTATGAACAAAGAAATAATAATTTTCTCTCTTCCATTAGATTTACAAGAGGACATTGATAAGAAAAAAAAGTAGTGAGGACGGGTTCACCCATAAGGGAATGGTCTTATATTAGCAAACAAAAGTTTTAGATAATTGAAAACATAGGAAAGATCTGTGCAAATAAGCTTAGTGAAAAAACAGCTTGAGCAAAGAAAACAAGCATGTTTAGCATAACAATAAGTCAAAAGCTCATAATGAAAAACACACATCTACATCTTGATCAATAATTGCAGCTATATATCCACATTTGAATACAATAGTTAAAGGTAAGCAATGGGTGTCACACAAGCTTCAATAAGTCACTGGAACACATGAAAAGTAAATTTCACAAGAAAAGGAAGGACCCATAGCCATCGAAGATCTTTAGTTTAATGTAAACCAACACAAGTTTGCAACGCATTCAACTGAATAATATTATTCTTATTCAAGATAAACTATTAGATTAACGAAGCTGAATTTGGCATTGTTATTGGGAAAACATGCATGTTGAAGCACAATATGATTGGCTAATAATTTAGTATGCAAGTTTGGTGAATTCTTATTTTTACCAGATAAATTATGTTAATAAATATGTCTTTGAAACCACATGATTCCTGAATAACTAAAATGACATGAATTTTTAACTTTCTAAAATGAACCAATCCTGCACTCTAATCTTATAAATGCAGAGGCCATCTGAATATATGACCAATTTTAAGACTAATTATTAGCTGTCTTAATTGCATACTATAGAAGAAAATCTCCCTTTTCTCCATCAATATCCAATGATACACCAAACATTAGAGCGCCCATAAGTTCCTTGCCAATATCTTCTGCTTTCTTTCTACACCTCTCCCAGTGTGGGAGTGTCAGGAATATGTAGGGAAGACAAAAATGATAGGAGCAAATGTAAAGGTGCACATAAAATTATTTAGGACTGGATGTGGGCAGGTTTCACCTTGCAATCAGCTGTTGATGATGCAGAAAATGTAACTTGTGGTTTTTTCATGTCATCGTCTGATGAACATTCAGAACATACAAAATGGTCCAGTTTTTTGGCTTCTTCAATAGTCATGCCCACGCAGGCAGGATGATACCTACAAGAAACCTACAAAGATTGAAATATGTATTTCATAAAGCATATAGGGACATTAATAGACATGAAAAACCAATAGCAATATTTCTAGGACATCACTTGAAATTTAACACTATTTTGAAGCGCACCAAAGTATGATGCCAAAAAAGGCAGTGTTAATCAATGCATTAAATATTTCCATCTCCAATCTTGCATGGATTTTTCACAAACTCATCCAAGCACACTTTTCAAAAATACTGTCAATGTAAGGAATAAGCCTCTGCATCATTCAATTTATATTGGCTAACTTATATTGGGGAAAAGAAACTTAACAGAAATCAGAGTCATATTATGAATAAAAGCGAAATATAGATTCAACAAGCAGTTTCAACATGCAAAATATTAGCATGCCAAGATAGAATAATAGAAATTCACGTATAATAGAACTTGTTGAAGTGATTAAATCATTTCTCAAAAAAAAAAAGAAAAAAGTAGAAGCCTTTATTTTTAGAATCTTAATCATTCTTCTTTTTTGTTTTAGGGCCAAAATTCAACTTATAACTAACACAAGTTGATGCTCATGACATGATAGAGATCTGAACATCCAAAAAGCATGATCAAATACAATAAATATCAGCAAAGTGAAGCATAATACAATTGTTTTACCAATCCTTGCACCCTTCACATTGCACCATGAGGTCGTCTGGATTATAAGGCATCTCACATTTGCAATACCTTCAATACGCAAACCAAATCAACAGAAACAAACCCATTGGTTAGTCATTCCAATTCTCCAAACACGAAAATCCCATCAATAAGAAAGTGAAAATACTCACACAGCAACTCGGTCTGGTGTAAAAGCCCCCGTAGCTGCCTTGTACTCAAATCTACAGTAATAATCTTCAGTTCCTACATTCTCAAGCTTAGTGTAGTTCTTAAAAGAGTGTACAATGCACTTGCCCTCAATGGTGTGAGCACTCTGAATATCATAATGGTCCGACAAAAACAGTTCCTTGGCTCCATGAAATTGCCTGCGTCCTCCAATAGACTCTTCTGGCCGATAATACCACCTCACGCGGACTTTAACGTTGTTTCTATTGTCCTGTTCGATCTTCTCGACACGCGCCACGTACGGAGGCTTGCTAGTGTCGGAAGGTCGCATCAGCACACAGTCTCCAGCTGCGAAAAGAAGTACAAAAGCATAGCATCAGTAATCGAAACCCATAAAAACAAGAAAGTAATGATTTTTAACAGAGAAACAGAACTGGGTATGGTTGGGGAAGAAATAGGAAGCGATTTACCTCTGACGATCTTGTTGGTGCCTCGGATGGTATAAGAGTCCAAGTCCTTTCTTCCGGGTCTAGTTTTCGCCATGAGTATGGACAATGGAGGAAGGGTTGGTGAGAAGAGAGGGACGAAGACTGGAAATGTATGAATTGTAAGCCCTAAGATTTTTTGGAAGAAGAAGAAGAACAGAGGAACCCTAAGGTTGAGGTTGAAGTTGAAGACTTTGTGGTGTGTGAGAGGCACGAGTGAATGTGACGCTTCGCCTGAGTTTACCAGTGATTCGAGAATCGAAACAATACGCTCTTTAAATTCTTAATGTTCATTATTGAGTGTGTTTTATTAGATTTTGGTGTTAAGCCTGCCTTTCATTTCCTTCCTTTTGCCTCTTCTGTCCAATTACCATGTCTATTCCTTTGACCAGTTTTATGTTTATTTTAACTTTTTGTTGCAGCATCTTTAATTCTCTTTTTTTAAAAAAAAAAGAAAAAAGAAATAAAGATAGAATTTTCATTCAATTATTATGTTGTTAAACCAAGGGAAACGTGATGTTATTTTAAATTATAATGAAATTTTACTACTCAGCTAGTTTGAATAGGATTTGCCTTCAATGAAAATATAGCTGTAAAAAAACACAATTAACTCATCTTTTGTCATTCCTCATTGATACCTTCTCCATCATGCTATGTTTGATAATTAAATTTCATTAAACAAGTGGTTTTAAAATACTTCAAATATTTACTTAATAGTCTTCATTCCCACCTGATAGTGTAAATAGGACAACGTGAAGAAAGAAGCACAATTGCACAAAGAGCATGAACAGCAAACAAGTGCCAAGTGGTACCTATCATGTAGTCCTGCAGTATCACTTATTAAGGAGCTTCAGACTGAAGAGAGAGAAGTTCAAGAGAAGAGAAGAACAAAAGTATTAGTACCTACTACAATCCAGAGAGAAGGTTAATGTGTGCTTGAGAATTAACATCTTTGTGCGGCCATGCTTGGTGCCAACATGTTTGCTCAATCATTGAAAGCCAAGGACAAATTATGTTGGCTAAAACCATGAACAGTTATGAATGAAAATTTTTAAGTTAAATCTAGTCTATTGAAAATAAATAAACCAAGCCAATGCATATTTTGCATACTTTCTAGTGAAATCTACAATTAACATGCTTTCATGATTTATTCTGTCTTGAGTCAATCCAAAAATCTCTGGCTTATTAGATCTTTATGCAATTAAGATAATTGTAAAGAGAGATGACATTAAGAGCCTTTTGTCTGCATCAATAGAAAACTGAAAAAACTAAGCATTCCAACCATAAAGTTCCTAGAGTTACAATCTTTAAAACAGAAAATTTAGCATTAAGTGTCCAACTTTTGCAATTTTAACAAGAATGGCATACAAAATGGGTCTCTTTATGTTGTACACAAGAAGAGGGTGGGGGAGCTATTCCTATTTCTGAGTAAATGAAATAACTGAAAACTGCCTCAACGGTTGATCGGAGTGTGCATACGCTCAACAATTCTGTTTACGGCATCACGGGACATCACCAATGTATCGTGCAGTAAAATGCTATAGACATTCAAACCCTACAAGAACGTGGAAGGCATATGTAAGCAAAAGGAAGTTTCCACAACATCTAAATAAGTTGGCAATACCACCGAGCACGTGAATCAACTAGTAAGGGGTTGTTCCAGCTTAACTAAAGGTCTCGAGTTCAAGCCTTGAGAATGCAACTGTATTAAAACTTGGTTGGGAGAGCTTTGTCGCCCCTATGGTCCTACCCGGCTCGAATGGGATTAATCTTCACTTAGAGCGTTAAAACGGATAGACGGAGGATAGCCATGGTTCACACAAAAAAAAAAAAGTTGGCAATTGAATGATAACTGTAACTTACAATGGAGGGAAGCCCGTTAACATAATGTAGATTTTGTGTAGCCAACTTCAACTTTTCTTCGATGGGGCCACCATCTACGAGCAAAACTTTCTTTGTGTTCTCCATTTGTTTGACATAGGACACAATGTTCTTGGTTTTGTGGGTGGGAACCTCCAAATTCTCAAACACAAGAAGCTGCGTAAATGCAGTTGTCCATAATTAGGTGCAAGGGAAACGAAGTAAAGAAATAGATTACAAAAAATATGAAGTTAAATTATGATATCAACAAAAACAAAATACACCATATACACGACGGAGCTTCAAGGACAATCCAATTCATCCTACTAGAGTCATGATAAGAAATTTTGGTATACTAAACTATGGATTATGGAATATTGTATCAGAACAGGGCTTTATACAGGACCGAGAGAACAGTCAAACTTACAAGAAAAAGGGTAGTCCTTTGACATGAAATACCAATATAAGAACAGCCTACAATGATCATTTCTTCCAAAAACAAGATGAAACTTATAGACAATAAAACAAAATACAAATTGAAGATCAGACAAGGTGAGGCTCCTCAGAGGTATCTGGCTGTTGAGAGAATATCCACAACATTCAGTATATTGCCAATTTAATTGCTAAACAATTAAACATTAAATTTGTGTTAGTAGTTTTATAAACAAAGTCAATTAAGGATGCACCAGGACATTTTTAACCTCCAAATTTCAGACCTCAGACAGCCCTTGTTTCATGATATTTGAACACAAAGGAATGGAAATGGAAGTACAAGCAGATAGGTGGAAAATAAGCAGAAAAAATGGAGGAATAACCTGAAGAAAACTCATCATTTAAATTCTTCTCTTGATTTTTCTCCACTCTATTAACTTCAAGCACATGCTGTCATCTTTTTATTTCACTACATGTTTTTCATATCTTTTTCACAAACATTCTTTAAACTCCAAAGGCAACTCATTGTACATGAAATTTACACACAGGAAAAAAAAAAATTGATAGAAAACGAAATATTATTAAGAAAGAGAGTACAACAGAAGAGGACAAGAAGTCCTCTAAAAAACAGAAAAAGATAACCAATAAAAAGATAACAGCAAAAGGAAAACAAAAACTTTAGCTCAATAGAGCCTTCCAATCCCTTTGTAGAAAAATAATTCAGTCGTTTCATTTTCAAAGATAGAACATCTTGTTGCATGAAGCTGGCAGAAGCGGTCATGTTACAGATAAGAGAAGTACCATTTTAGAAAGAAGAAAAATGTCATATCATCAAGCCTTACAAAATTTAGATAATTCACTGAATACATAAAATCCTAAAAATGAAAGTTTCCTTAAATGAAAACTCAAAATTGATTCAAACAAGGCACATTAAGTGTGTCAGTCAGTAAACATGAAAGGGAGGCAGAAAAATGTACAGCAGAGGTTTGGAGAATTGAGAGGGGATGAGTAAGACACTTGCCTTTCCTTCTGCTGCACGCGCTGACAGAGCAATCTTCAGCCCCAGACGCCGGACCTTCTTATTAAGCTTAAAGGCATGGCTTCTGGGCTTAGGACCATGCATAGTGGCACCACCCCTGAACTGTTAACCATTCATTAAATAAATTAGATTCAATCGAAAAATGTTAGCAATGCAGTGAAGTTGCAAATAACGGTAGGAAAAGTACAGAATACAGATAGATAGATAGATAATCAACTAGCAGCATGCTCCGTTACCTGAGGCCCTCTTAATGTACCATGCCTTGCTCTACCACTTCCTTTTTGGTCCCAAGGCTTTCTCCCAGTCCCACTGACCTCACTAATAGTCTTTGTTGAGTGTGTTCCCTGTTCCACTCATGTAAATTAGCAGATAAATATGTTCCTTATATAAAGTCTCTAAAACTAAGAATTTGCACCCATACTGCTACACAATTTATAGATCTGATACCATAGAACGTTAAAGTGCAAGAAGATATACTAAGATATTTCAACCAATAGGCAACGAGTGACAAAAATATTTCATCCTCAAACTGTAATGTGAGCATGCCAAACTGTACTAATTGTCCATAATCTAAATGTTTATTGCATGTTCCACTATTCAACCCTTTTCCACAAAAAAATATCAATGCATTATGCATCAACAAAAGTGGTGTACGACAATAATGATTCAGTATTTACAGCATTTCAACACAGGAAGCATACCATTTATTGTTCAGTCATTCTTATAGAAACACAATCAGCAATCTTCTTGACTCAGACGTACAACATTTCCACTGGATTACATGTGCACTATCCCAAAAATAAAAAAGTAAAAGGAAACAAAACAAAGAAGCTCTAGATTCCAAAACATTAAGAACAGTAATTACCTGCTGTCGCTTAGCAAGCTGCCACCTGACAACACGATGAATAATATCCTTCCTAATAGGCACATCAAAAACATCACCAGCTAAGACCATGAAGCCCTTATCTTCATTATCGAAATTGGTCACTGGAATCAAAAGATCCTGAGAAAGCCCTACATAAATAAAACCTAATTGAAGCACTAGAAAGCACACTCAACTCTTCTCATGATCAAGACTTTACAGCTAATATGTAGATGGTAGATAGTGCAAAGACAGAATATAATCAAAATGTACACAAATTTTGATTCATAACTTATAAATTAAATATCACCTTCCCCCTAATTCTTAAAAGCAGAAAGGATTGTGGATCTAGACGTAGTTAAGAACTACATAAAAACAAGCATTTAACCAGAAAAGAAGAGTAAAAACAAAATCTCAAATATGTGACTTTTGGAATATGATAAAAGACATTAAAGTTAAACCCTTAGCTCAGGTTTAATTTAATTTCAGAATGAAATCAGATCATTAAACATTCATATAATTCTTAATGATTGTAAAAGAAGAGCTGCGCAATGGATGCATGCTATTAATTATGTGACAATGAATGGAATTAGGATGAATTATGTTCTTAATACATGTATCATGTATGGGTATCCTGTCAGCTGAATATGATCTCGTGGTGAGAATTACAAATCTTCCAACTTTTAATCAGGATAAAGAATGAACAGAGGAACCTTAATCATATCTCAATTATCTAGAGTCACATAGGAAATCCACCTAGCATTCTAATAATCTTTAGTTCCAGAAACAAAATTCAAAAGAACAATGAAGCACCAGCAAGCTAAGGTGCATAAGTTTTCAAAACATCCTTCATACCTATAGTACGCTCAGAAGCTGCCACAGGCACGTTAGACAATAAATGAGAGGGAAATGAACCTTCATCAGACCCAGGAGTTAAAACAGAAGTTGAGAACTGCCGATGAGACTGGATCGATGATCTGGCCTGCATTTAAAAATAGAATTGTACATTACAGTCGTAATTGCAAAAGCACAATCATAAGAAAATAATAAATTGATCAAATATTCATCCTTAAAAATTGCATATGGAGAATGGGAACTAAATGCAATGACAATATACCGAGAGAAGGCCAGAATGGTCTGCAGAAAATAGTCTTTCCCCAGATAAACTACTGCATAAATCTGAAGATACAAAATGTTAGAGGACATGAAACTCAAAATTAACCTAAATCAAACTAAAAGCAAGAAGCAAGCACTAACTGTAAAGAAACTATATAACCACATACCATTCGATCTAAGGGACAGCGGATAACCATTATTTTGTGAGTAACAGCGGTGGCCTATTGAATGCAAGGACCCAAAACAACGCTGGAGCCTTCTGGAGATTAAGGCTGCCATGCTTTACTAAACAAATTAGATCAAGAATTCAGCCACAATTATGTATTCCAATGCCAGCAACCGGACTTGTACCTGACCATTTCAAGTTCCAGAAACTTAAGCTTCCGCAACCAATCAAATCACAAAATCAGTCATTTCCTATAACAATTATGTATTCCAATGCTAGCGAGCGGACTAGATACAATTTTGAAAAAAGAAAAGAAAAAGAGATGGGAACAACAAGAATAGTTCATCATCAAAAGTCACCTGATAAACTTATATCCATCTATCTACCTGGGATTTGTTCAAATTCTGAACTGGTTCATCCAATAGTAGAAAAACATACATATTATATAAACAATGTCTTTGAAACCTTTTTGGAATACAAGTTATGACCATTGATTAGAGAGATTAAGAGGACTCAAAACTAATACATTGAGCAATGTCTTAATGAAACCTACCATGCTCTCAAATGCCACTGGTGATTGAAAGTAGCCTCACCAAGGTTGTCAAAGTCAATTTTAAGTAAACCGGTGAAGGGGGTGAACTTGTATCTTAAACTCAGATATCGTAAGAGTATACTTATGTCAATTAATATCTAATATATATCTATATATAACATAACTGGTTTAGACAAGTGAATGCAGCCAAAAGTTTGGCAAATAATATATGCCACAGTTGCTAACTACAATTATATTAAAGTTTATTTCATTAAGAATTAAACAAAACTAAAATCATAAAATGGAAAATCCAACTTAAAATCTCTTTAGGCATAAAAATTCTTATAAGACAATTCACTCTAGAGCAGTGGCGGGGGCTAGGAGTGGCATTGGCCCTCCTACTGAGCAATTGGTAGGTTTGGTACTGTTTTGGCCATCCAACCACTCGAACCCATTATATTGAATGGCTAAAAAAGTCATCCAATCCATCCACTTATTTTTAGAGCAACCGATCCAATCCAAACTGATTACTGATTACAATAAGTTTGGTCGGTTTTTAAAGTAAAAAATTATTTTAAAAAAACTCTTAATTTTTTTTTTCAATTTTAAATCTAAAAACTGGTATTTTTAACCATAAAATTGCTTTAAAACAAGTAAACCTTAATTACAAGAATATGATCACACCAAAAAGTTGGGAAGCTCTGAAGGTATAATAATGCAGCTGTGGTCGGAAAAGAAAACATTACTTAGCTACAATCAGAACCCAAACCTCATCACTTAGCTAAGAGTAACATCACTTACAAAGCTGTAGCCTTGCTCTTCAATTTGTATAAGAAATAAAGGTATGATACACTACACAATCTCAATAAATATAAACCCACAAATTGAAAATTATGAACACCCAACCAGGAAGAGATAAGCAAGTCGGGCGTAGGATTTACACGCAAAAACACATCACAGATTGATTCGAGAACATAGCATACGTGAGGAAACGCGAACGCAGAGATGAACGAACCCACGGGATGAGCAAGAAGAAACGTGACAATGGTGGCTGAGACCACGAGCAGAGGAGACGACGAAGGTGGCTGAGTGAGACCACGAGTAGAGAAGAAGGCGATGGAGAGTAGTTTCAGTGTGTTGTTTTTCATTAGGGGACGGAGGCGAGGGATACGATGGGGAAATGATATTAAGGCCCGCTTTAATTTGGATCAGGCCCGGAAAAGGCCCATTTAAAATTTTGGGTCAAAAACTAAGCCCTCAATCGTTTGGGTTTATGAAATAAGCCCACCTATTAGAATATCAGAAGATTCGTTTGGGGTCATGGGCTATTATAAACCTTTAAACACTATTGCCTATTGGGAATCAATACCAATTCACTAATTAATTAAGGTGCAGATCCAAAAAATAGTGGTAAAAGTACTCTTTATGTCCCCCAAACTTTATACTAAGTTTCAACTCCGTCTCCAAACTTTGTTTGTAGTCAATTTTTTTTTTTAAGTTTTTAATTACAATCAATTTCATTCTAACATCTAAAATCATCTAAATTACTAACAGAAAATAATATGGTATCATACATATAATATTAATGATATAACATTACTCAAGTAGACTTTATAAAAAAAATTACTCAAGTAGATGTTATTTCATTATATTAATGTTAACCCATCACTTAAAATAATATTTTTTCACATTAAAAAGAAGAATATGAAGAAATAACGTCTACTTGAACGATGAGTTAACATTAATATTATATGTATGATGTCATGTTATTATTTACCGTTATTAGTAATTTGGACGATTTTAGGTGTTCAGCCGAAATTCGAGACAAAATCTATTATAATTTAAATTTTTGGGGACAAAATTAACCACAAACAAAGTTTAAGGATGAAATTGAAACTTGATATAATGTTTGGAGACAAAAATTGTTTTTACCAAAAATAAATAAATAATTAGGAACTGAGCTGAAGAGAGAGAAGTTTAAAAGTAGAGAAGAACAACAGTACATACAGAGAGAGGATTGATGTGCTCTTTAGAATTAACATGGTTGAGCAGCCATGCTTGGTGCCAACATGTTTGCTCAATCATTGGAACCAAAGGACAATTATGTATGAAACTTTTTAATTAAAGTTAAGTAAACCAAGCCAATAAATAAAAAACATTAATGCATAATATATGCTCTGTCTACCAATAAGAATTGATCCAAATGATAAGTGATTTGGTACCATTTACGTAAAGTTTCAGATTCGAGACCTTGTGAATGTAGTTATTCCACTGGAAGATTCTCCTACCATAATTAAATGTACAACGCGGGTAAAGTACAGATTAGTCGAGGCATACCTCGAAAACAGAACGGACAACTAAAAAAATTTATATATACACACTTTTCTAGTGAAAGTTACAATTAACATGCCTCAACGGTTTATTGGAGAGAATCACGTTAACATAATGTAGATTTCCATCTTTCTTCATCGAATTAAATCAATGGAGAGCCAATTTTCATCAGTTTTTGATAAATCGGTTTAGATCCATTCGGGAATGAGGTTTTGAAGGGACTGAAATTTACTAAAGGGTAATATTATTATACGTTAAATTTAATTGAAGGTAAACATTAAAAAAAAAATTGTACATAGAGGAGAGTAGTAAACAAGAGATTTTTATCGGAACGGTTAAATAATTTTAATATTTCAGAACAAAAATTAAACAGCATATATAATACTAGCTATAAAATGTTCTAATTAGTAATTATATATCACATATTCCATTTAACAATCTGGAGTTACATTGAATATTGTTTTAACTAAATAATCTTTCTACACACTACTACACACATATAATATTAGGATTGATTACAAGGTTTTTACCAAGCAATAATATAATATTAATATATAATAAAGCATATATGAAAGTAGTGAATTAGATATAATGATGGATCTCAGAGCATAGTGTGGGAAAAATCCATGGAATAAGGGTTGGCGAGGAGATTAGTGTCCATGAAATAGTGAGGATGGATTGGATCCATCACCACAAACTGCATATCCTCAGAAGGCTTCCAGTGACGCTTCCTTTGGTTTATGAACCAATTATTTATTTGCTTCTGATCCAAACCTGTTGATTCTGCTAGTGCCACCTTCTGTGACTCCTGCATATATGGTATCAAAATTACACAAATATACCACTTTTCTATTTTTTTACTATCAACACTAAGGCCATGTTCGGTTGTGAGAAAGTAGGAGGGAATGTGCCTCACCCTTGTTTGGTAGGCAGAATCTAAGTAGGAAAGCAATCCCATTTCCCATTTCTTACTTTTATTCCATTCTCATTCTCATCTATTACTAACAGGCGTAGGGTATGTTTTTTTGGTGGAAAAAAAGTGGGAATGGAAATGGAAAAGAAAATGGAAAAAGATGAGGGAATGGAAATGTCATGTCAATGTGAAATATATGATGTGAATGAAATAAAAGTGAATGAAATAACCATTTTGCCCTTACATTAAAAGTGAGAATGGAATAAAAGTGAATAAAAAAGTAAGGACAAAAACATAATTTCATCACATTGAAAAAAGTAGAGTTCGTTTGTTAGGAAGAAAAGAAGAGGGAAATGACTTCTCCCTCTCCCTTTCCATCATTTCTTTTAAAAGAACATGCCCGTAGTCTCCCCATTTCTTACTACTAGACGAGCCCTAGATACATAATGCATGCATGTTTTCCCAGATTTGGAACCTCTTTTGTGAAATTCGCAATTAATATTGCATATTTCATTGCAATTGGCTCCTCTTGGCATTATTTGAAATAAATCGAGAATGAATACTCCATGGTGCAAATCCTGTGAAGTGCTAAAGTGCCTTGTTTTTGCACATCAACCAATTAACTAGTTAATATATGCAAAAACATATCACCGTTTCAACGTTCTACAAAATTTGCACTTCAGAGAATCCGTTCACGAAACGTGATCGTTAGAAGATCTAATTCGAGTATTATGAAGTTAATCATATATATATATACGGAAATTAAAGATGTAGGGAAGGGACATACAGAAGGGTAAGGCCATTTGTAGTGTCTGCTCCACCAATCAAGCAACTGTTGCCTTGCCTCTTTAGGCAGCTTTCCTTTCTTCCTCTTCTTCATGAATTCCTGTTTCAGACTGCCCAAGTAGCCGCTGTACTTTCGCAGAAGTTGACCCTTCAATTCCCGGTCCTCCGCTTGAGGATCGATCACACTATTGTTGTTGTGCAGATCAATATCGTCTTCGGATGATTCGTTCCGATCAGTAGTGTTCTCCTTACAAGCTGATCAAACCAACAATTCATATATATATATATATATACATACATATGAACCAACAATTTTGGCAATATTATAATCCGACCACATGAATTAATAAATCAATTTTAACATCAGTCTCAAGAAGAGACTCTTCATTAACATAATCCAATTGCATAAAATTTAAATTCAAGGCAAGAAAAAAGTACAAGGAAAAAACCACTACAAAAATTATACCTTTTTTGTTCAATCATTTCTTCATCAAGTTCTAATACATAAAAAAAATTGGATAAATTAAGACTCATCAAATAATGTAACAACACCAATTCAAATTTTTAGTGACACTACTATTTTTCTACTTTAAACCCTAAGTTTGACTTTCTTGACCGGTCCCAAGCACGATTAAAAGACATAAAATTGCCGAATCATTATGAATATAGATCAGCGACATAAATGCGTTGTCGATATCCTAATTATATTACTGTTGAGGGTCCAACAGTGTAATTAGATAAAGATATTAGAATAAAGTACTACTTGCAAGTTGCAATCATTAGGAAGCAATTAGCTCATCTAATTAATTAAACCAGTGGAAGTTAATATATAAATTGCTAGGCATATATAGTTAATTAAAGAGAACCTTATTCTTGCTCCACACTGGCTCTTTCTATAGAACCTGAAACAGTAGGCACTCTTTAAAAAATAAAAGACCCACAAAATTGGGGAAGAAAAGTAATATTCTTTATTTATAGATGTCTAAATATATAACTTGACTAGGGCTACTTTATAAAAAACACATAGACCCTATTTTCCAAAGCTTAATGGGAGCTTCTTTCTATGCAGAAATGACATCCAGGAAGAGAGAACTATTATTATAATAAAGAGAAAAAAAGGTATAAAGTAGGGAAGATCGATCCAGGGATCTCATGGTAATAATATATAATTTACAATACATTCATTTATATAAAAAAAATACAAGTCTAAATGTCACAATCAGCAGTAGAAAAAGGCATTGTATCATTTTTGTCAGACAAGATCGAGTTTAAAGTTTAACTTAAACAGTAGTATAATTAATCAAAACCATCATGTAATCATATATCATAGATAGTAATAATTAATAACAATCTTTCTTCAACTTTATTCAACAATGGCTTTAATTATAATAATTGCACTTTTAGTCCCTCTCGTTTAATTTGTATTAATTGAACTAGTAAAATAAAGGGACTAAAAGTGCAATTAAGCCTCAAACAAACATAATAGCCATGGACAAGGAAAAGGAACATCATATGAAGTACGAACACCAACACAGACACATTGACGTGTGTCAACTTGAGAAAATATAAAATAAGACATGACGCGGCATTTATATAATATAAAATAACGCGGCATTTATATAAAATACCAACATTCTTCTATATTCTAAGCAACTTAAACTATTATTTTCTAAATCAAGTTTACTAAATCTCATATACAGCAAAAACAATCAAAAAATTACTTGAATAACCCAATTAAAATGAGTTCTCTAGATTTTAATTCATTCATGTTTGACACGTATCCAAGTTGCAGTTGGCACATATCTGAGCTGAAAATATTTTTTTATTCAGACCCACTTGTGCGTGTGTCGAACGTTTTTCATGGTGTATGCCGGTGTCGTATCATGTGTCACGTGACACGCCTAAAGGTAAGCGTGTACGTGCTTTATAGGAACAACCAATGGATGTATATACACTCTAAACCAGAACATCCATATTGATTGAAAAAATAAGAATGTTTAATTAAAAGGGCATAAGAAAACAAGAAGATTTGTGTAGAACACATACAAAAAAGAGACTTTCAATTTCCATAATTGAAAATTGCACAATAAACGACAAAAAAATATATGCAGCAACAAAGTCCAAAGAACATATATATAGACATGATCCACTAGATTTGATTTCTTTAGTACTCAAATTAATTGAATCTTGCATAACTTATAATATCACTCCAAGGAAGAATACTTCTTCTTTTGTGTCATACATAGTTAAAAGCTTAAGAATATTGATTCACTAAAAGCCAGGTTATGTTCATATCAAAGAAAGAAAGAAAGAAAGTAAAGGATAAGCTTCTTATTAATTATATTATTATTCTATATCATAGTCTTTTACATTTTACACTAGCAGAAAAGTTTGACCAATATTGATGGTGGTTATAATCAATTGAAGATTATTTCAATTATCAAATAGCATAATGGTAGAATGACAGTACTGTCTATCCATTTCTAGTTAAGGACAAGAAACTATATATTATGTGGTATCTTCATGATATTTCAAGGTCACAAGAAGACAATAATATTCATTCTCCACTTGTAAGACACAAACCGCAAGAATGATGACAACTAGCAAACACATATATATACACAAGTGTGTGATTAAGCTTTTGGATAATTATAATTACACCCCTTAGAGGCAAATTGTGGGACCACACCGGCCAACTAAAAATCTTAATATATATCAATATGAAAAAGTTGCATTGAGTAAAATCTAACATATTTGGTACAAGACAAATAAAAATCACCACATTTTTTGAAAAGATATATATTAAAAAATTGAGTTTAATATGTTTTAAAAGTGAGAATCATATCTGATATCTCTAAATTAACACATAGCATTATTAATAAATGACATTATTTGGCGCTAAAAATGACTTTTTTTTAGTGAACATAATAAATACAACACACAAAAATTAATCTCATTATAAAGAGGTTAATAAAATGATGATCCTCCTATTATTTACAGAAAACAGACATCAATAATCTTTTAAAGATGCACACTCCCCCACTAGCCAAATGCATGAAACAAAACGATAGTTAAAAGATAAAATTTGTTGAGATTATATCCATGAGAAATTTACTCATCCACAATTAATTTTATGTGTTTAAATTTCAACATTTCTTCAAGTTCCCAATATAATTAATTACGTTATAGCAATTAGATGTAATTTTCTTGACTAACTCTTGTACTTGCCCCAAATGGTTTCACCTCTCTGCAACCCCTCATCTGTTTCCAGAACTTTCATTTTCCTATAATAACCTCGCAATTGCCATTTCTGGGTAGAAGAGGTCTGAAGAAACCCTAGGGCTATATATCTGAAAACCTAAATTACTACATCCTGTCAAAATTAGTTTCATTTTTCATTAAGGTTAAAAATCATATAATACAAAAGGGGAAATACATAGACATGCTTTAAACCTAACATATATACACAGAAACAAAATGTTTCTAATCCAATGATGCATCAATACCGAGAAGAGAATCAAATTAAAGGCTATTAGTAAATCGTGTGTACATAAACAAACTAAACTACTTTGGAAAAATAAAACACATTTAAATATATACAATATTTATTAAATCTTGCACATTTTTTTTTTAAAACCAAAACCTAGCTACTTCCTGGGAATAATTAACACGAACAATAATATGCATGGCATGATGAAATAATTATCCACAAAAAGAAAATTAAAAATATGTGAAGTTGAAGTGATGAGATTATTACCATTAAAGTCAAGAGGAGAATCAAGGGTGAGAGATTTGAACTGACGCTCAATATTGTGAAGAAAGAACATGGCTTCCTTGAAGGGTTTTGAAAGCTCTTGCTCATACTTTATGAGCATCTCACAATAAGCCTCCATGAACTGATCCAGCGCCGGATCTTCTCCCACGCCGCCGCCGCCTCCTCCTATCGCCGCCGCCGTAGCACACGCTTCATCTAGCCTCGCCACCACTTCCGGCGGCGCTCCCACCTATATAAAAAAAAGATATACACATATTATTATTATTATTATTATTATTATTATAAAAATAAATAAATAAGGTTGAAAGGGTTTTGAGTTTGACTTAATTTCAAACAAATTAGGGCGTTTAAAATAAAACCTTTTTTTTAGGTAATTAAAGTAACCCCACACTCAGATCCATCCGAGTTAGGAAACAATATATGTAAAAATATAGATAATTATTTAAGGTAATTAATAAAATTGTAGTAAAAATGAATCCTTTTTGGTGTTTCTTACCTTTTGACAATTGACGTAAGCAGCGAGGAGGCGAGGGTAGTGAGGATGAGACATGATCTTGGCTTTGAGAGAATTAGAAGAAGAGGAACTACTACTTCCATCGTTGTTGTTGTTGTGTTGGGTTTCCATGAAACAACTTGGGAAGCTCAAACCACAAGTATTATTGTTTGGAAGCATGATAGTAGAAGTAGTAGTAGTAGAAGTAGAATTAGTAGTGTGTGCAATATTAGGATGATGAAGAGCACTACAAGTAGTAGTAGTAGTAGTAGACGAAGTTGTACTATTTTGATGATGAGATGTCACTAAAGGCATCATCATCATCATCATTGAAGAATTAGAGCAACGCATTAGCCCACTAACATTGCCAATATTACAACCCTCCGAATCCTCCATCTCTTCCCTCTTCTTCTCTAAAGTTGTTCTTTTTTTAAAAAAAGAAAAAGAAAAAGAAAAATGAAGTTGTAATTTTTGTGAGTGAGTGTATATATGGGGGGGTGTATGTGTCTCCCGGGTTTTATGGTAAAAAGTTTCAGGCTTTTTACAGGAAATCCTAAATAGTAAATAGTGATGATCTATGTGATGGAGTTTAGAGAGAGAAGAGAGCACGCGAGAAGAGAAGAGAAGATGAAGTTAGCTTAGGTAGAGTTGATGATGAGGAGGGGAGAGAGAGAGAGAGAGAGAGAGAGAGAAGGGGTTTGTTTAGGTTTACCTTCCCAATGAAAACTCTCTCCCTCTTTTCTTAGACTGTCACTGATGCTCTGCTATTACTGGCAAACATGAAAGAGAAAGAGAAAGAGAGAACCAACGAAGTAATCGAGGAATTGCCAACAAGCTAACTCACCTACTACTACTTCTACTATGTGTCTATACTCATCTTTGCACATCATGAAGCCCAAGATATTGGTTTATTGCTCACCCAATCACCCTTCTAATCTCTCCCTCTCTCTTTTCCTCTTTTTTCTTCTTCTTTCTCTCAATTAACCAATAACCATTAGTAGAGTCTTCAAGAGATTCGATCTTTTACGTGGGATAAAGTGCTTTCTAAAGTGAAGAGAGAGATAAAAAAAAATTGTTAGTCTTATATTAAGACAAAACTTATATATTGTTGCTAAGATTAATCAATTAAAAAAACATGTGTCAATTTTTAGAAGATGACAAAAGAAAAATTGACACGTATCTTTTTTTAATTAGTTAACCTTAAGAAAAGTATATAAGCAACAGCATATAAGTTTTTTCTCTTGCATTATCACAATTTCTCTCTCTTATTTGTTCTTTCTACTTTAGTTACCTTAGAATGTAGAGGATTCGTTCTCGAGTGGTCATAAATAAGATAAGTGATAAAAATTATTTAATAATTAATTATACTAAAAAATATTAAAAATCACTTTTTACATGATAAAATATTAGAAGAGAAAGTGTATAAATGAAAAATATAATTTAACAAATATTATGACTAAGTAATCTTACCTTTTTTTATTTTAAGAAAGTTATTTTAGGAAAATGAAATTAAAAAATTTGGAGATAGCTTATAAAATTATTTTTATTAAGTTTTAAATAATAAATTCTCTTTTAATTAATACAAAATTTTATAAAATTATTCTTATTAACCGATCAATATATAAACCCTATTTCATATTTCTTTTCCGTCGTGATTAAATATCCACTAGCACATAACTTATAATTAATCTTTCAAATATCATTCAAATTTTTTCTCGTAAATATATTCTTAGAAGAATAATTCTATTTAAAGTATTATTAAATATTAAATATAAACATCTCTTTTAATATCGTGAATAACTAACACTTTTTATTAGATCCATCCCTGGTTGATATGATGAGACCTTTTATTCACTAGAATAAATAACACTTCATTCTCATATATCTTTGTAAATAAAACTTAAGAAATAATAATTAAAACCACACATAGTTGTGATGTGTATAAGATAATGTTAATTACTTTTCTTTATTTCTTACTTACTATTGGGTTGGCGTTTGATAACCATCTGTCCACTCATTTATTATTCCCACTTTGCCTCACCTCTTCTTCACCCTCGGCCAACACAATATGCCCCACTCATAAGTCATAACATGATATATCACCATGAAATTTTATATATTATTCTTTGTTTGATTTTTATCAATTTTCAATTTTACATCTGGATTATCCACTAATTAACTTAATTATATTAAATACTGATATAAATTTCTCTTAAATATTTTAATATGTCTATCATCCATTCAGATTTTAGATTAAATAAATTAAGAAATTGAATTTGTTTATGAATTACTAAGTGTATCTTCGGAATATTCCAAAAATGACAATTACACTAAGTTTGAAAAAAAATCGATTAATTTAATTTAAAAGGTTTTTTTGGTGAAAAATTTATATTAAAGTATTCTTAATACATTCTCAATAAATAATGTCATTTGTCAATAATCAACATCAATATTATTATTTTTATATATAATATTTGTATATAACTTATAATTCTATACATGAGGATTTTAATTCTCGTATACAATTTTACTAAATTATGCATTATCTCCTTTTGTCTCTAAAAGTAATATGCTGTCCTCTTAGCTTCAACAAGTAGGGGGAAACTGGGAAAGGAAGTTTTCATGCTTCAAAGAAGGATTGAGTGAAAATTTAACTTTTTTTAGAACAAATTTAATAAAAGTTGAAAGACACATATATATAACTTCTTTTAACTTAAAAAGATTTTTGTATGAATTATTCTTTTTTCAGCTCTAAAATTGGGTTGGCGATTTATTAGACCAGCCTATTTTGTGTAACTACTAGTCATTTCATTGGTAAATTCATTTTAAAACATATCAGATCAGATCAACCTTTTAGGATTATATATCACATGCCTTGTCATGTCTAACCAAGTATTTAGGCAATGTCCATCAAATAGAATCTTTTTTGTGCATTTTATGGAAAAGATTTTGTTAACAAGTGTATATATACTATCACAGTGCATGAAGAATTCAAGTATTTAAAATAGGTCTGTATTAGACTGCTACAAATAATTAAAATGGTATATATGTAAAGATTTTGCTAAATCTTTAAGAGAATTTATAAAATTACTTTTGTTAATTTTTTATTAAGTTTAATACAATAATTCTTTTAACTAATTAGAAAAAATCTTCAAAAAATATTTTAAAATACTTATTAATTAGATACACCCATATATATAAATTACAAGATGTTGTGAGTCTACCAAATTGAAAAGATTAATTGCCCGAGATAAGGTTGCGTTTTAACTAAAAATAAAAAATAGATAAAATTGTAGACTATATAGCATATATGTTAATATTTTAGGAATACAAATAAATATAATGCAATGAACAACAATTTTTTTAACTTATGAAGAATACTTTCCTTTTCGGCCAAACAAAACTTATGAAGAATACTTTATTTATTCTACCAAAAAAAAAGAATACTTTATTTAGTATATATGTGAATAAATAGTTATTTTGTATATATATTAAATTTGTTAAAAAAATGACATTACTAATTACATCTAAGACTCTCAAATACTATGTTTGCTTCAACTTTTGTTTGGAATTTGAATTAGAATTAGAATTGGTGAGAATTAGAATTGCAATTAATGAGAATTGGAGAATTGGAATTGAAATTGATGAGAATTGAATTTATTTTTTGGAATTGAAAAATATGTTTGATATATAAAAATATAATTGAAAGTGACATAAAAAAAAAAGAAAAATGCCATTCATTAAATATTAATTTTTTTAATGCCCTTTGTTGAAAAATAATAATTTTTAAAAAAAATTAATATTTAACAAAAGGCATTAAATATTAAAAATTATATATCGAAATGAGACAGGTGAGAGAGAGGTGCAGAATAAACGATGGCAAAATAGTATTTTCATCCCAATTTTATGAAAATAACATGGAATGCAATTCTAAAGACCTTTCATTAAATCCAAATTCTAAAGCCAATTTCAAGAATTGTAATTAATTATAAGCTATAGTAATTGAACCAAATATTAGAATTTATAAAAAAACGTACAATTTCAATTCCAAATTCAATTATAAAGCTAATCAAATATTGAAATTCTTTGTATAATTTTAATTCAAGATACAATTATAAATCATCCAAACACTAAAATTTTTCGATTTTCATGTAATTCCAATTTTAAAAGGAGTTGAACCAAATATTAAAATTGATTGAAAAATGTGTAATTTCAATTACAATTCTAATTAGTTGACGATCTATCAATATAATTGGGTCGAGCTTAATCTATATCCTCTTATTTGAAAGGTCATGGTTAGGATGAGGTAGCCCATAAATTTTTTTCTTTTATCCCTTTTTAATACAATGTTTTAAAAAACATTTACTTCATTTCAACAAAAATCAATATAATATAAATGAATATTACAATTTTATGTTCAAAACTAATAATTAAAAAATTATTGGTATAATATATTTTATATGAATCAATCTATTATAGATAAATCTTACAAATTAAACTACACAAATATAATTTATTTAACATATTAGCCTATTATATGAATAATATGGTATATATATTAACATAGACTATATTATTATATCTAATATAAATATTTTAAAATATTTAAAACAAGATTAAAATTAAAAGAGTCGCATCAATTAGTTTAACCCAACTCATATAAATTCATTCTCTAGAGTGAATTGAACTAAAAATCTTTCTTAAAAAACGGCCAAAATATTAGTGGCCCAATGTGATTAAGGAAATATGGAGGTTGGGTTGTTGATTGAAGGGGGTCTTGTTATTGTAAATAAGGAGTGGTACAGTTGGTTAAGGTTTGGATTCTTACTCTACAAGGACAAGGGTTCGAACTTTATGATTGATGTGAAGGCTTTATTGATGGGTGATATATAAATCCTCCCATAAATTCTCAAAGAGATTGGGAGGTCTTCCCTAGGGATATCGATGTTTACCCCACCTAAACTTTTATTTTAAAAAAAAAGGGGTGTTGTTATTTAGTTGAGAAAGAGAAAATTCCGAGTATTGCAGTTTGTACCATTATTCCATGATTGATGAGATGAGAAGCTCTATTCTTTATGAACTACTGAACATACATGACGATGATGATGGATGCCTTCTCTTTTTTCTCTCTCTTTTTTACTACTTACCTCTGCCATATATCTAATCCAACACTTTTTTCCATTTATATCAATATCACAATAAAAAAATTATATAAAAAATGGTCATTAATTATAATAATTTGAGTATTTTTCATCTCCTTCCAATATTAGATTGATTGTTACAATTTTTTGAAATAAATTTAAAAACTATATTATTTTTATTTCTGGAGAAATGTTATTTTGTAATTAAAAAAAGAAATGAGTGGTATATATATATAATAAAAGCAGTGGAGTAAGGTTTAGGTTTATGTAATAATTTGGGGAAAAGGGAGTGTGTAAGTAAAGCTGATAAAGTTAGTGGGACAGTCCGAATGTCTCTTCATCTCTCACTGTGACTCTCTATTCCTTTCTTAATTTAATTTTGTTCTCTCTCTCTCTCTAGCTACCTCTATAGCTTCATCCATAGCTTTAATATAATTAAGGATTTATGTCTCTCTCTCTCTCTCTTCCCTCCATCCATAAATAATAAAGGCATAGAGCATATAGCTTCACTTCCCGTGAAAAATATTACATTGTCTTTTCTCATTCTCCCTTTAATTTTATACTATTAAACGTACGTAGCTTTCTAGCTACTTGTATTCTTGTAAGGTGTGTTTTATTACTGAAAGATGTAATGAAAATAATAATAAGAATGGATGATATAATGAAAGGAAAATATTTAGGTCAATTTTCTTATGTTCATTATATCAAGTTCTCTAATATAAATATGACACGTGACAAAAAGTGTTTAAATAATCAATCACACTAGAGAGAGAATATAGAAGACCACCTTTTATATAACCAATCATAGAAGAGAGAAAGTGTAAATGCAATATATGATTGGTGGAACTTGATGTAATGGACATAAGGAAATGGACCTAAGGGAACGTTCACTTACTGGAAAGAAGCCGGGAATGGAAACACAAAAGATGGTGGGGCCCACAGGGCCCCACCAATTTTTATTTTTTTTTCTTTTGTCATAATCTTTTAAAAAAAATGAAAAATAAAATAAAATACAAAATGTCTATTATACCCTTTGATTTGACACAATCTTAACCTTCTTCTTTTTTTATTATTTTAATATAAGGGGTAAAGTAGTAATTTTAATATATTCCCATTCCATTTTCATTCTAAATTTTTACTACCAAACACATCAAACCCATTCCCTTTCTCTCTCCCTCTCCCTTTCCCTATCTACTAAGCAAACGTGTCCTAAGTTTTTTCCATAATGAAATTGTAGGAGGGAATGAAAAAATAATATGAAAGTATGTGGTATGATGTAAATTGAATAAAATGGGGTAAAATGACTATTTTATCCTTATATTAAAGGTGAGAATGAAATAAAATGGATAAAAAGTATAAATAAAAATATAATTTTATCATATTATATATATATATATATATATATATATATATATAAGTGCTAACCAACTTGATTTTTCTACGTATCTTTTTTCAGATTTAGAAACGAAATCCAGAGATCCACTCCGTATATATATGATATACGAAGCTAAGGCATACGAATATCCAGAGCACACTTCATATATATATATATATATATATCTTACTGTGAATTTAATTTCTGCTTCTCTCTCGTCTATTAGATGGCCATTCGTCCACTGTAATCTGAGTGGAATTTTTTAATTGTATTAATATTATGAAATTTAACTCTACTTTAGTGGAATTTTTAAAAGGGAGAGTAACCTATACTAATATACCATGGTTAAAAGCCTAAGGGCCTATTTGTTGTGTGGAAATAAGAAGGGAATAAGGAAGGAATGTTACATTTTTATGTTTCTTACGGGTAATGGCAAATAAATAATCATGGCCATATTTTAAATGTTCATAGCTTAATTTGAATTAAATTATTCAGTGATCTGATTATATTGCCTTAATTTGGCACCATCTACAAGGGTTAACATCTTTTTATGGAGTAGATGTTCAGTAGTACGGTAATACTGAACTTCAGTACATCTCTCCATTCAGTTGGTCCTTAAACCATTTAAGGTGTGCCTTAATTAATGTGAGTTTTTATTAATATTAACAAATGGCACTACATGATTGGAGGGATACACTGAAGTTCAATGATACGATACACTTTTATCCCTTTTTATGACTTATGAGAGCCGTGAGCCACATGTACCCACCGATTGAAAAGAAGAAGAAGAAGAGTTTAACTACTAAAGTACTAATTAATACTAATTAATAAAATGTAATACTAATTAATATGCCTATATTAATTATTTTATTGGATTTCAATCACCATTTGATCTAAATTAAGATAGTTACTGTCCACAACGTAACGGTAATTAATCTTACGGGTCCTCCACATTTTTTATGTGTATGTGTCTTCGATCATTTAAGGCAGTGGGTCACGAAAATGAAAATATTTCAGAAACAAAAAGGGTTTTATTTACGTAACAACTTCTAAAGTTTATAGTCACGTCGCATTACATAATATTCATAAATATATTATTAAGTAAAAATTCCATATTATTTTAAGAGTGTATTTGATTAGTGTGGTGAAGGATGTAATGAGATTACATAAGAGAATGAAAAAAGTAATGTGATATGATGTGAATGGAATAAAAGTGGGTAAAATGGTCTTACCCTTATAATAAAAGTGAGAATGGAATAAAGTAAGTAAAAATATAAAAGTAAAAATATAATTTCATCACATTACAAAAAATAAAATATGTTTTATTAAAATGATATAAAAAGATTACGTGTCTACGATTACATAAACAAAATGGATGCCCCAATTAATTAAGGTTATTTAGTACTCACCAAAACCTCTTCACCCTGTCAAAAGCCACCTAAGAATTTTAGGTACCAATATTGTTAGGGTACGCTTGGTATAAATGCACAGATGTAAAGTACTGTAAAGAAAGTACTGTACAGTAAAGTACTGTAGAATAAAAGAAAGTACTGTAGAGAAAAGTGAGGAGAGAGATAGAGAGAAAAATTAGGAGAGAGAAAAAGTATGATAAAAAATGTGTTTGGTATGTATAAAATATGATGTAAAGTTTTTTTGGGAATCGTGAAACACCAAGATTGTACTGTTTGGATTTTACACCAAACATACCCTTAAACATTGATTAAGGTTTTTTTATTGATTAATATAAGATTCAATAATTTGAAATTTGTAAACATTAAAATAATAATAATTTTTAATATTTGAAATGTCATCAACCAATAATATGTGTGGGAGTTCTAGTTAACAAAACTTTATTAATAAATCAATTAAGCTATATTTTAAACTCTAAGATCAGTCTAAAAAGTGTTTAATTAAAAGTATAATCATTTGGGTCGCACGCCATGCATTGACGTTATTATGGATTAGCTAAACTCTAAAATATACTCAACCTTGTTTCTTTAATTTCATGATCTATTCCTTTTGTAATGAATTAATTTAAAACTTAAAAAAATAAAGTAGTAATAATCGATGACGTGACGTAAAGTAAGAAAGTGGAAAATGTAGAAAGAAAACAAAGAAAAAAACATTGGTTATAAGAGAGGTAGGGTTCCTGCTGTCCCCTCTATATGCCCCCACCACTATTGGTGACGTTTCTCGTCTTTTCGTTGCTTTTTCTTCTTATAATAATGTGTACGTTGCCGTTTCCTCTTCTGCATTCAAAATTAAAAAAAAAAAAAGATTTTACTTCTAATTAATGATTTTTATTGATTGAAAATGTTTTAATGGCTTTACTTTAATTTTATGAACAATTAGTAAGAATAACAATTTTTAAGGTTTATTTAATAAGCGTTTTATGATAATTGATACAATTTTTGTGATTAATTGAAAAAAAAAAGTATTCTCTTAAACTTTATGAAAAGTTAATAAAAATTATTTTATTAATTAAAATGATTGATTAATTAAAAAAATTCTAATTTTTAATACCTGTAAATTCTATGCGAATGTGATCTGATGTAAATAAAATAAAAATAGATAAAATGACAATTTTACTTTTATATTAAAAGTGAAAATAAAATAAAAGTAAGTAAAAAAAATAAGGACAAAAACATAATATTATCACATTATAAAAAATAAAATATATTTAATTAAAAATATATTAAATTATACAAAAAATTGTAATAATTTTCGTAAGCAACCAAACTGTCATTGGCAACGAGACGCTTCACCACCTCCCCAAATTTTAGAACAATTATTAACAAAACTAAATTACTTCTCCTATCATTTAAGAATAAACTTTATAGGTAAATTTTTTCTAGAAAATAATTATATCTGTACACAAAATTTATTACAATTATCTTTTAACATATATAATAATAATAATAATAATAATAATAATAATAATAATAATAATAATTTAACTGTAATAAAACCCAGTGCCGTGTCCTCTACTCTTTGGTTGAAGATGTCCCATTTGCCAAACCTTAAATAGATGATTTGAGTATTGCTGGGTTAAAAAGGTACACAGCCCTCTAAGAGATGGTATTAAATCGAGTTTGTCCATGTTTTGATGTATGGGTTGTCTTAGATATAATCTATTGGCTTCACATTCTTATATCGAACGTTGGAGGGTTGTGTACGAAAAAAAATCTGTCAGGAGATTTAGGAACCACTAATTAGATAGAACGTCAAGCTCTCATGTGTCCCAAACCCAAACTCTCCAATCTCTTTTATTTTCACCACTAATTCATATTTTCTTCAACACATAATTAGGATTCATGCCATCCACAAAACATAACAATCTAATTACCCAAATTAAACTTGTGGATTGGCGTAAAAAAATTTAAAATAAAAGTGCCATATAATGTATGTACCCCGTTTAGTTTGTTAAAAAAAAATAAAATAAAATACTATTTAGTTCCTCTTGGTCAAACTATTATTTAATCCTCAATTTTATCAAAAATATTATTTAGTCTCTCAATTGTTTGTGTTACAAATTCGGTGATTAAATAGTATTTTTGTCAAATTTGAGAACTAAATAGTTGACATAATTACAAATTCGGGGAATAAACTGTATTTTGTTAAATTTGGGGACTAAATAGTTGACATAGTTAAGAAATTCGGGGACTAAATAGTATTTTTGATAAATTCAAGGGCTAAATAATAGTTTGACCAACAATTGAGAGACTAAATAGTATTTTACCTCTAAAAAATGATATAATCCTTCTTGTAATTTAATATTTTTTTTAATATTCTTTCTATCAAACATAATTTACGTTTTTTAATGTGATGAAATTATATTTTTACTTTACTTTTTTACCTATTTTTATTCTATTTTTATTTTTAATATAAAATGATATTAGTTGTGATCGTGGGCGGGGGCCACGATGGTGAGGGACGACAATAGTGGGTGTGGTGAGTCTGGTGATTGTGAAAAATGATGATAGGGTTAATTAATTTTGTTAAAAATTTTAATTATAAAATACAAATACTTTACTGTTTGATATAATCTAATACATACATGCGACGTAAAATGTGATTACATTATAATCACATTTAACATGTTTTAAACTATACCAAACAAAAGAGTTCATTAAAATTTGTACAATTATAATCATATTATATCTCTATAAAGTCATCAGAATGGGTCTAATACCATAGGTTAAATTTTTAATCTACATATTAAATGAGTGGATTTGATGAAGTTTAAGCTCATTTATAAACAAATAAAAAATAACCTACATCACTTAATTTGCAAGATAGGTCTCCTTTTTTTTATTAAAAAAAAAATTTAGTCACTTATTTTTTTTTTAAATCAAAGTTCTTCTACAAATATACGTAGTTATAAATATTCACAAGTCCATCCTCCACTTTCAATTTGAAAAAAAATAGTTTCATTTGTTATTTTATTTATTTTGATTCATATGTAATATATTATTTTGGTTGTTTATTAATTATTGGTTTTGTTTTTTAACGCATTGTTTATGTATAAAGTTTATTATGTGTAAGCATTAATGATCAATGTTAAAAAATTATAACTTAAAAATAAAAAATTAACAAAAGTAAGTGGGCTGGAATGCTATTTTCTAGCTCATAATCACTAGAAAATTTCAATCGATGGTAAATCAACTCTTTTAATCCGTAACCAATAGTGAGCCAACCTGTATGAGTCAGATTGGCTCACTTTTACACTTATGAATCTTTAGCAAACATACTAAAGAGCCCCTTGGGGCTCGTTTGCTAGTCGGAATAGAATGAGAATGAAAATATTAAAATATGTTTAAGAGTAACAAATGAAAATGAAAATGAAAATTAGAGACATATAAAAGTAAGAAATGAGATTGAAAATGACAATGAGAATCTTAAAAGTTTTATTATTGCCAATTAGCCGTTGAGAAAAAAGTATTGTTGAAAAAACATTTATTGATAATTATTCATCGTTAAAAAATATTATTATCTTTTTATTTCAATAATTTATTTTGACGTCAAAATTTAATGATTAAAAAAATAAATTGTTCAACAATTAAATATCAAAACATACATGTACTATGCCATCGTCATCAATTAAATATATATTTTTTTTAAAAAAAAACATATATGTACTATGCCATCGTCATCAATTATTTAGTTTAGAATTAGATCATAACAGATTTTTTTTTTAAAAAAACCACATATATAATACTAAAGTAATTATGTCATTTAAACTTATTCAATAACTATATGCAACTCTCGTTCAAAAATCTAAAAGTTAAATATTATGATAATTTCTAAATGGTGTTAACAATTTGAAAAACATTACCGTATATAACATCAATATAATAGAGAGTAAATTACTATTTTTTTATGAATATATATTCTTATTCTTCCGTTTCTTTTTTATTTGTTGTCCCAACTCTTAACCAATTGTTGGAAGAATCACTTTATATCCTTTCACTCAAAAGCTACGTAAATGTCTAAACTCTAAAGCATTGTTTATAGTCTATAGATCCCATTCTTTGAATGTTAATTCAAGGGTACACCACACAAAAATTGCTAAATTTTATTATTATTATTATTTATTTATTATACATGTTATCCATGAATAATATGATAATTGGTTAACACAATCTGTTAATGAAATTAATTATATTGAAACTATAATTATTTAATTACTGTGACTTTTACTTGAGTTGAATAAATTAAAAGAGTTGAATATGCACAAGAAAATTCCAATCGGATTAATATTGAGAGATTTCTAGAGTATGGAATTCATTAGACATTCGAACCTAGCTATATATATATATATCCTTCTTGAGATCTAATTTTCCATTAAAATTTAAACATGAAATTCTAATTAAGCAGATACAAATCAAGATTGGGTATAGTAGTGTGTGTATATATATATATATTATACTAAAATCTTCAAATAATTAATAAGGTTTAAAATTTGCTTTTAAATGATTACATATTAAATTTATTTTATCTAAAAATTAATTTTATTTATTCGTAAATGAATGTTACTATTTTTTTATTATTTATATTGAATATAATTTCATTTTATATTTTTGAGTAATTTTAGTAAATGAATTTTATTTTATATTAATAAATTTAAATATGTAAATTAACAATCTAAATATTTTAAACTACCAAATCGAATTGCTTAAAATTGATGTTTAATTTGACGCTATAAATTCAAATAGATAAACGCATAATTTTTCACTTAAAAATTTAATATCTAATAATTAACATCTCAAATATAATCGTCTGTAATAAAAACATCCATATTAAAAAAAACCTAAATAATTCCGAGTAGAGCCACAAGGGATATATAATTATTATTTTCATCGGTCGTTAATTAGATCACGCATTAAAAGGAGGAAAAGTGATAATTAATTAATATAGACCCACATATTTTTAAGAAAATAGTAAACCAACGTGCTATGACAGGATGCCTTTCTTTTTGGTACAATCCTTTTTCCCCCATTTGCTACAATTCCACTATGATTTGAATATAGATGTTGACTTCTTAATCAATTTTGACTAGTATGTAAAGACATAAAGCCAAAAATATTTGCTTAGATATATTAGAATAAAAACAAAACATAAATGATATCTTTCGGATTAGTGATATCCAACAAAATCACCAATTAAAGCTTTCAGGTTGATGACAAATTGAAGTCAATGACTACGGACAAAAGTTCTAAAATAATGTAGTTTCATTACTAGATTTATTTCATATTATTATTATTTGTTTTTTTCCCTAAATCATACATATTTATTTAGAGTACTAAAATAATGTGTGTTGGCAACATTAACAAATTTAGTATAATATTGATAAACATTTAAGTAATGACATTACAAATATTAGATTAAAATTTTCTAAGACTATTATAATTTAATTAATGTAACTTAAAATTGAATGAAATTATAATAGGGTCACAATAATAATTTAACCTTTGTTTAACTTCTATTAAATATTAATATTCTATCTAACTATTTGAGAATTATTATAATAGATTATTTTTTTCCCTGAAAAAATACCACTGCCATTAAAAGGTTCTTGCCCATGCCTTAAAAAAAGTGAAATAATGTGGATATATAAATAAATGGCTATCGTAAAAAAATATTATAAAAAATAACATTATTAATAATTATTGATTGTCGAAAATATTATTATTGACTTTTTTCAATAACTTATTTTGACGATTAAAATTTAATTATTAAAAGAATACATTTTTTTAACAATTAGTAATGATTGTCAAAATATGAATTATTGAAAATATTTAATTTTCTTATAGTAATGACATATAATTAGTCCTATTTGAGTTTTTTTACAAGTGCATGCACAATTATTATTATTATTAAAAAATAAAGTATTTTACTTCTTAAAAAAAAGTATTTTGAGATATATTTAATTAATTCTATTGAAACAAATATATACATAAATTATCTTATTTGCTTCAATTTCATCTAAAAAATAGTTTAACTTAGATATCAATTTATAAATTATTATATTATATAAATTTATAAGTATTAATTTATTAAGATTTTATATTATATTGATTATGTATGTGATAACTTAAAATGATTTTATATAAAATTTTTCTGGGCCATGGCCTCAAGTATTGGAAAGATTCGAAAATGGAATATTATAGTATTTTAGTCATGATCACCCTTATATGTGAAGGGATATAATAATATTATATAATGAGAAAAAAATATTAAATAAATAAAATTTATTTGAACAACATGTTTTTAATAATAAGTTCTATAAAATATATGAATTTGTAGTTATTTTTTACATTATATTTTCGTATACTTAATTTTCTTATAATGTAAGATTTTTCCAAATCCGTAGGTCCAAGCCACTCTTTTGAGTTTTGGCACATTATTTGTGAGCCACACAAGAGGAAGTCCCCGCACACATATACACATACATACATGACATTACTATCAGTTTAATTTCACTTAGCATATCAAATACATTAATTGAAAAGTCGGTGGGAGATATAATTGATGTTTCTTCATTGGTCTTTGGTTTCACAATTTTCCAACATAAAGCAAATCTTGTCTTTTGCATAACCATATCTAGCTTTGTGTCAAATGCCACTATAATATAGTGGGCTTTTGAATCAATCCTTCTATAGAAAGATTGGGAAAAAAAAAAGAATTTCACTAATCATTCCACTTCTGTTTTTAACTATAATATGTTTTCTTAATTATAATAATTAACCAACGGAGTTGAATCTAGTGGAAGGGACTAATTCTTCATAATGTAATGAATTTGGGTTCGAATCTCCGCTGAAAGGAGTGTTCACATTTAGTGCTTGACAGTACTTCGAACAAGATTGCCTCCATAAAAAGATATCTATGCGAAAAAAATACAATCAACTTTATGATCTATTAATTAATTTCAATACAATAAGTTCTCATTATCATTTTGTTGCCCAGTCTATTGCCCCGATTAATTCGGACTGGATCCGTGTCGCGCACCTGATTCTGGTAGGAGAACCTCTCAATGAGGATAACTGCATTCATAAGGCCAATATCAAACCCCAAGACTTTACTTAAGTGATACCAATTAAGTTTTAATTATTTTTTTGGTTTCCTACAAGTATTCTCCTGTTCTAACGAAGATTCGAATCCAAGTTCATTAATCATTACATTGTGACAAACTACTCTCTATTACTAAACCCAACCTCAATTAGTAGTTGTTATTATTTAAACTTGATAATTTAAACAAAATCAATTTATTAAAATACTTTTATAAAAAAAAAACCCTTATTTTCCTCTTCATCATCTTCCTTCTATTCAATCTTTCCTGTTATCCAAATTTTACAGTCCCAGAATCTATTATCTATCCATCGATCCAAGCATTGATGTGAGAATGATTGATTAGATTATATATAAATCAATGATTCAATTTGTATGTGTGTCAAACTTTATCCATCAAATTGTCGTAGAAATTAGAGAGTGCATCATTTCTACTATAGCACGAATCATTAACCTAAAATGGAAATTACAAAAAGGTCCCCAATAAATTTAATAATTTTTTGTAATTGAAATAATTTACTTAAAATTTTATCTGTTAAAAGGGTTAGACAAATTTTGTTATTGGTTTATGATTAAATTTTTGAGAAAAAAATGGTAAATACTCCTTAACTTTTTAAGCTAATTACAAATACTTCTCTCAACCTTGAAATAATCTAGAAAATACTCCATCTGTCATGTGACATATTCTCCATGATCCAGAAACAATAAACGACAAAGTTTGAAATGGAATCTTTCTTATTTTGTGACTAATGAGAAAATTGGTACATGGATGAATAACTTGTCATATTAGAAAACAAAGCATAAAATCTTGAAAATAGGAAAGAATGAAGGAATCACAGTGAAAGAGGCAAGGCTATAATATGTTAACACATAGTTTTTATTTTACGTATTGGTTTCAATTTATTAAGATCATGATCTTAATAATTATGTTATTTGATTCAAAGAAGATGTGCCTCACATGTATAAGAGATTTGTATCTGCACAGCAATATTTACATATGACGTCTCAAATCATACACTTCATATATTTTAATCATATTGTACTTTAATACGAAGAATAATGAATGCCTCATAAAGAGTGTTTCCACCTTAATTTGAGTGCAACCTGAGTGATAAGTTCCCATACTGAGATACCCGATTAATGAAATCTTGAATCCACATGAATATAATTATTAATTGAGGAATTTGATTACCAATCTCACTGGGATTTGTAACTAATAAGATTGGTTAGATTTTTAGAATTATTAGTTCCACAAGGATTTGTAGGTGTTTTGGGCTGCAATATTGCTTGATGGGTTTTCCTCTTTTCCATGGCATTACGTGCAGGAATAAGATAGCTAAGCACTAATGGAACAAATGCTAGGGTGGCCAGAAGTAGAGGAATAATAGAGCACCTACTAAACTTTTGCCCGATCCATATAGATATATACACCAATAATAAATAAAGTGAAATCAACTATATGAATTAGACAATGCTAGCTAGTGTGTTTTATTAAGGTACATTTTAGTAAAGGTTTTGTTGGTTGAGATTTATTCTAATTGATTGATAAAGTATTAAAATATTTGAAATTGTAAAATGTCAAACAAAAGTAGTAATATCTAAAAGCTTCGTTAACCCAATATAGATTAGTTAGTAAAACTCTTCTAATAATTATATCATTGATAGTTAGCCTATCTATAGATATCTCTAGGAAAAGTTAACAGTCATATTAAAAAAAATACTGTTAAATCTAATAGTGAAGATAAACATGTGATATGTGTAGGTAGGCTTTATTTAATTGCTTCATGAAACCCTTTTGTCACAGTGCAAGAAATTTTTTGTGTAAATGTCTTAGTCACAGTATAAACGACATTCCGATCGCAAACTAGGAAAATTAGTCAAGGTATACATAAATTACCGAAAACTTACCCAAAAATTTAAATTAAGAAAACATATAATACTTAATTTAAAATTTTCATACCTGTTATGATCAATCATCTAAAAGATAATTTTTCAACTAAAAATTAAAAATTTTCGCATACCAAATAGATCCAAAACAAAACCTCCCTATAATATTCTTTACTTGCACGGGAGGTAAACTTGCAAAAGCCTAACATAATAACCAAAATGGTGTAACTTTATTTTGAAGATCACAATTCAATATCCACACTTGGGTATCATATCTTGAAAATTTGATAGATGACACATCTGCATTTGAACAAGTAAATTAGGTATGACTTTTCTCCAAACACAAGCATTAGTTCAAAAGCATCCACCAAACTGTTCCAAAAGCTTCAAGAAAAACTTCATAAAAGCTTTTGTAACGAGAATAGGTTGTTTTGGCCGGGGGAAAAAAAACCAAGAACAAGGTTGTAAGTGCAAAAGCTCTCAATGAAACTGTCATTACAGAAAACCCAACCAGGTTTGCACGAAAAGAAAATCAATTCACTTTATAAATACAGCATTTAAGCCAGTAATGAACATGAAGCAGCAGTCTTTCTGCACTTAGCTAAAATTTCTGGATGACCACCGAATTTGCCAGTCCTTCCTGCTCTATGGTCCTAGTTTCATCAGTTAGAAGCTTTGGGGGGAAACCCATAACCTGAAGTTGATAATTCTGTGCACCCCCAGGTCTAGACGCATCAATGAAGGCACGGATGTTGCTGATTGTGTGGTTATAGTTAAAATGTGATATCAAGCGGGTTCCATCAGCTAACCTAAGCTGTATTGAGGTTGATGGCAACGATTGATCCACAACCACTTCCGAGGAAGGGGTCGGAGCGGTATTAGGAGGTGCCGAGGTAACAGTTGCTTCGGCTGCGGCTGAAGTAGAGCTGCTTCCTAGAGTTCTTCCTACACCTTGAAATGGAGCATGGCGCTTTTCGGGTTGCTGCAAGAGTGGCAAAAATGTGTGCATACAGGATATAAGTAACAAGAACAAGTAAAAGAACAGGGTTGCATTTATAAATGTGGAGAATTATCCAAAGCTCTAGAAACTAAGAAGAAAGGCAACTAAACTCATTCTGGTTTCATAGGAAATTAGAGAGGGGCAAACCAAAAACAAGAACAGAAGACTCACAGGATATTTCTCAGTCCTCCTTATGAGGTTAACATTAACTGATGATCTCTTATCTGCAGGTTCAAGCTCCTTCGGACACTCAGATTTTTTGATACTCTGCATTGAAACATACCAAATATCATTAATAACAACAAATCTATTACTGTGACGAAGTAACAATACTCCAAAAAGATTTTAGAACATTATATGACATAGTCACATGATCAATTTTAAGTGAAACTTTTAAAGCACTTCTAAGTCCTAAAAAGATATGCCGGGGAATAGGATGTGATTCTCTAGTAGTAATCCCAAGCAGTTCTCTATAGAGGAAATATTTGGTTGACATTAGAAGTACGGATAATTAAAACAAAAATACCATCTTTTAATACCATGCAACCATGTTGTTTATAATATCCCCCCTCCCCCTCCCCCTCCCAAAATCTATTTTTGAAGCCAAACGACTCAGAACCTTAAGGGTATGTTTGGATTGGGGATTAAGGAGGAGAAGGGGAGGGAAGGGGAGACTATTTAGATATCTTCCCCTTGTTTGGGAAGATGAAAATTGGAGGAGAAGATAATGGAGGATCAAGCCTTAATCCTCCATTATCCTTCTCCTTCACAAATTCAAGATACCCCAAATTGGGGTATTTTGGAGGAGGTATCAACACCCAAACAAGGGGAGGACATATGGAAGGTTAACCTTCCCTTCCCCTCCCCTTCCTTCTCCTCTAATCTCTCCCCTTCCCTTCCCCTCTTGATTCCCAAACAAACCCTAAATGCATCAGATACCTCTAGGAAGGAGGCATTCTCAGGATCATCCAATCTCCTCAAAGGTCCATCATTAACAGTAAATCCGTCACTCCAGAAAACAATGTTGTGAATAAACGACTCAGGTTGCTGAGAAGTAGATTGTACAGTTTCCCCTGAGAGTAATCTGCCAGTTCCAGTAAAGCTTGTCGACCTTGGTGGATCCTGAAGTTGATCAAGAGGCCTTTCTATAGCTCCCAGTTGCCTTGCTTGATTGAAAATTGCATCCACATCATTTCCCTTTGAAGGATCTTGGACAAGCATTCCACTGATAAAAACATACAAATGTTAAATACACAATAGAAAAGCTCTAAATCATAGTACCAATTAAAGACAGACATGTATTATCTTTAAATTATCCTGATGTACATAATATTATTCATAAAGATTCGACAAAGTTTTATGCTGACTGTCGCCTAATATAATATGTTCAGGAAAAAGCATATGAACATTAAATGTACAGTTCAGAAAGCATGATTCCTAAACTCAGAAGATCATACCCCTTTCACGACTATTTTCAACCTCTAAAATACAAGCACATCTAACAAAGGTTCTGCCCAGAAAAAGGAACAAGAAATCTGATTGCTAATCCCAACTAAGATACAACTTTGGTTAAATCTATGCAGTCTACAACTGTGGCAGCCAGGATTGCTTTAATCTATACTTTAAATATTTCTGTATGAGAAAATCACAGAAAAAATATATTGTTAGGCACTTCATCAAGTGAACATAAATATTAATGAAAGGAGAGAAAGAGTCATTATGAATTATCACACATAAAAGTTTTTTCTTGGATTAACTGTCACAGGCTTCAATCTAAGAAGACAAACTGAACAATACTGGCAGTCTGGCACCTAGTTATGAGAGGATAAACAGCATTATACCAGCACTAATCAAATCTCATCTCAGAAATAAAGAAATCATTCTGGAATTTGAAATGATTCTGAAGCCTGCTCCCATAATTCAATCTTGCAATTTAACTGGTCTTATACAAGCACAATTTACATTAGCTCTCGTCATGGCAAGGGTAATACATGATAAACAAACAGAACATACTCAGGCATATCGAGATATATCATGGAAATCAGCTAGAAAGGTGTCATAATTGGTACAACTATGCACCCAATTGCTAGTAGATCAATAGAAAAGTGCTCTACCAGTTTACAAGCAGATTTATTCAGCATCAATCAGTAACCTAGACATAAAACAGAAACATATCGACTTATAACACCAATAAAAAATCAATAGGATGCCAATATCCTTGCAGATTATAATGAACCCTAACATAACGGTTTCCTATAGTCTAAAATTCATGTTATATAAGCATGTCGCCAGTTGAACATATTCTTTAGTATTACAATATTGCCTTTCAATGCCAAGCACTATTTTAATTTTTAACTACATATCTCCAAGCTCACGAACCACTGCATCAAGCTATTCAGCTCATAAAATCAGCCAGTACACAGGAAATGCACACACCTACCGATCCAATAGAATGTAGGTCGAACATCTAAAGCAGAAGAATTTGATAGCTAGAACCAGCTTTCTTTTAGGAGAAAAATGTAAAAAAAAAAAAAAACTTTAACTTCTCGAAAATAACTACTCTATAAAAATCGCACAAATTTTCAGCAATTTGAGATTTCCATAAGGTGAAGAAAATAAGACAAGAAAAGAAAAGAGAAGAGAGGAGAGGAGGAATTGGAGAAAGGAAACCTCTTCTCGCCACCGGTATAGTACTCCTGAGGCCCATCGGAGTCGCTGTCGGAGTCCGCGGACGGCCGGTTCAGATCGGAGAGTGTACGGATCCTTCCTGTACGACTGCTCGAAGCCTTTGATGCTTTCTTGTCCCGCGACGCCATCGATTTGTGCCTTCGCAACTAACGCACAGAGAGAGAGAGAGAGAGAGATGGAGACAGAGAGGGCTTGGGACAATATCTCGCCTCGCGAAGATCTTATGCATCACGCTCCTCCTAGGCGCGTGTACTGTAAAACAGATAACGCCATTGGCCGTTAAAGTTTCGGACGGTTTGCTTTTGCAGGCGATTCCGTTTTCTAGTTTATACTTAATTAATTAATTATTTCTTTGGGTAAGTAATTTAATTGAATTTCTCTAATTTTATAAAATATATTTTAATTAAAAAATAATGTCACCCTCATATTTTATAAAATTATTTAATTCTTTTTTATCTATATTAATATGGATGTTAAGTTTTTTTGTCAATGGCATTTCAAAATAGTCATTTAAATAATTTAAAACCATTAAAATATGCCATGAGAGAAGATAGTGAAAGAGAGGAAGTAGGAAATAGGGATAATGATAGTTTATTTTGATTTTGAAATATGGATAATGGTAGTTATATGAGAAAGAAAATAATATTTTAATTTTTAACTTATTATTTTAAAAATCAATAATAACTTTATATTATATTAAATTTTTTTATAAAAACACATTATATTAAAAATAAAAAAAAATGACATACATATAAAGCTTTTAGTATTATATAATTGATTTGAAATTTAATAAAATTTTTTTTGCAATTTATAGGCTTAATTAATTGTTATTTATTTACTCTTTTTTTTTGCCATCTTTGTTATTTGTTTACTTGAAAGTGCTAATTTATTCTTAAAGTTAACATAAAAAATTAACATATAATCTATAGAAAATATCTTTTAATTTAAATAAATGGATAAAGAACGAAAAGTTAATAAATATAAATTTCGTTTCTCTTTATTTCTCGTCCATCTTCCCTCTATTAAACCCGAAGGCCCAAAAGTAAGTTGTATTTTTTTGGGCTGAAAGTTGTCAATGGACAGAAGATGAAAAACATCATCTTCACAAAAGTGGTACATTTCTTTTGGGCTATGACAATATGGGCCCAAACACATTGGCCCATTTAATAATGAAAGCTGAATTGACAAATCAAGCTGGTATTGTTAATCAATGTGATACATCATGCCTCCATCAATTATACAAACTTTGGTTTTCAATATATATATATATAGATACTTTAAAAGGCCAGAAGCGTTTATGTCTTTAATCATCATACCATGATCTAAACCACAAAATAAAGAGGAAAAATGTGTTAATTATGTTGGAAAGCGTTTCCTTTTTCTTTTCTTTTGGATATGTTTCATTTACCCATTCTCAAATGTATAGTACACCCAAAAAAAAACAATACATGTATTGACTTCTTTTTTTTCCCTTCTATTATTCTATACCTATGTCCATATTTAATATATATTAATGATTAATGAGCATAAAAGTCTTAAAACCATATATTTACTTGTGTAGATTAAAAAAAAAATTTGTTTACTGGGCCTAGTGAAAGAGACTAGTTTCTCATAACCGGATAAACTCGAATTTGAATATTCTCTTGAAGAAGTATTCATATTTAGTGTTTGATAATATATCGAATAGGATTGCCTCCAATAACATGATACCTAAAACTTCTAACTCATTGAAAGTAATTTTTTGTATCAAATTAAGTGTGTGATTAGAAACGAAATATAATATAAAATAATAATTATATTTTAAAATAATATCAAATGATAATATTTGATACTTCTTTTAGTTTTTAAATAGAATTGTTATCATAATTTAAAATAACAAATGAAGTAATGAGAAGTTATGTATTCCTCCACTTTTCTAGTAACTACTCATAATATATATTTTTTGTTTCCCACATCCTCCAATAATATTTCTTTTATATTTTTTATTTTAGTGAAAGAAAATAGGGTTATGAATCAAGGTTGTCAAAATCGCGATTTAAATCGTAAAACACGATTTTACGATTCTACCTACTAAAATCGAGTTGAATCGTAGGTAAAATCGTGCTGGAGTAAAATCGCGGTGGAATCGGGTAAAATCGATGGAATCAACGATTTTACCTCCGATTTTACGATTTTACCTCAGCAAAAAAAAAACCTGTTTGATGTTAAAAAAAATAATCTACAGCCCATGCCCCAGCCCAATCACAAACCCTACCCATTTTTTGATGTCATTACCATAACAATTGGATGTCATTACGTCAAAGTATCAGCTTTTTGCCCTTTGGGAATTCCACTCTAGACGTTACTATTGTTGCTCAAGTATATTAATTACTTACATTATACTACTAATTTAATTTATTCATTCTACAATAAATGAATTGTTTTAAGTTTTAACTAACATGCATATATATGTTGCAAATGAACAAGGAGTATTACATGGCGGCATCACTATATTTCATATTTAATTTTGTATGTGATTTACTATATTAATTAGGTACTTATGTTATATATATATATATATATATATATATATATATATATATATATATATATATATATAACATAAAAAATTCTTATGATTTTATCATAGGTAAAATCTTACGATTCTACGATACGATTTTACACCCCATCTACGATTTTACTTAAAATCTAGACTTTGACAATCTTAATTATGATAGTTATATTTTTAGTGTCACACTTTATTTTTGTGACAAAAAAAATTTAGAGCCATATATATATATATATATATATATATATATAAAGGGGGCCAGCTTTTGACGTGGATAATAGTTTAACAACCAAAAAGGGTACAGCTATGTTTTGCAGCAATGTTGGAGAAAGACAGCCATTACAAAAGAAAGGTGAGACATATATAACGAAAATTTTCTAGTCACATTTTTACTCAAATATTCTGTAGAAAACTGTTAAAATGGGCCTATTCATGTGAACTAGCTGTTACTTTATACACCATTTAAAGAATATATATAAATACACTCCTCTTTTAGGTCAATTTGCAAAATTTCCTTCAATTTCAGTTTTTTGTTATAAAAAAAATTAGCTTCATGAATCATATGATCTAAGAGGCTATAGTCCTCTATAGAGTTGTATAGACTATAGTCCCATACATTAGTTACAGAGTAGCTGTTTCAGAGGTCTAAGAGGCTTATGACATCAACAATCGAGGATTTTACCTTTATCTTTATCAGGAGACGCCAGTTCTGTCTTTATTTACCACACTGACAAATGAGTAAAAAATTTAATAATAAAATATTTTATTTGTTTATTTATTTATTTATAAGCTTGATCCAATTATAAGAAGTGCATTTCATTAAAAAATTATAAGTAGCCATTACTCGTTAAAAGAAACAGCTAAGTAGTAAAGTGAGTGTACGTCAAGCCCCACCCAGGTGCAGAGAAAGGGAAAAAGAAAGTCAGAACCAAACTTAAATTAAACATTTTGGTAATACATTTTACAATAAAATACACACAAAAGCATGACATTCCAACTAGCAATGGCATTGCCGAATCTAGCTATAACTCAGAACTTGTAAGTCAGACTCAGAACGATACTTTTTCCATTACATACATACAAACAGAGTATGAATAGGATAATAAGCACAAGGCTTTCTTTACAATATTATTTTTTAAAAAAAAAGCGTAAGGTTAATCCATTAGCAAAACAAAGTAGTAAAATAATTATTTTACTGTGTGGGTAGTTAAATATTATTACTAGTGAGAAGTTACTACGCTTTTTTTAATGAAGAAGCTGCGCAAATTAAAAAGATTACCACCACTTCCCACAGCGTTTCCAGCACCGCCGTCTGCGGCGGATCCGCCACCACCAACACCGGTGGCACTTTTCTCGTCGCTTCTACAACTCAAATTATGTCTATAGCCGACGAAAACCGGAACGTTTATATTCAAAACCCTCGCCTTTGCACTTCCGCTACCGCCGCCGCCGCCAGCAGAGGAAGCGATGGCGGCCACTTTACTCCGGCGAGTCGTATGCGTTTCTTTTTTGGGCCCCTTGGCATTTAGAACCATTGGTTCGGATGAGCCCTTCCAGGAGGCGGATCCTCCACGGCGAACCTGCCAAACCGGGCTGCTCCGGCCCACATGGACCCCGGCCCGGCCCGGACTACTGGGCCATTTCCGCGATTTGGACTCTCCAGCCGAATTGCTCCTTGAACAGGGCGCGCTGTTCACCTTCCGGGTCGATCCCGGAGCTCCGGTGAACAATTTGGGCCGGGTACTGGCGTTTCCGGCGGACCTACTCCGCGAAAACGGCCATATGTTGATGTTCAACTCCGCCGCACTAGCTCCGCTTCCACTTTTCTTCTTCTCTTTCTTTTTCTTCTTCTTCTTCTCCTTCTCCTTATCTTCTGAGCTCTTATTTTCCTCCGCTTTCTTCTCGCCCTTCCTGAAAATGTCTCTCCACCGCTTCGACGCCGAGAACGACGTCGTCGCGGCGGAATCGGTTATCGCCGGCGACGACGACGACGACGACTCCGGAGGCTCCGGATCCGGCGGCTCGGAGGCGCGGGGAGCTTCGTGCGGCGCGTCGGGTTTGTGGAGGAGATGGAGGGGACGGAGGACGCCGTCGACGAAGAGTTCGTCGGCGGAGAGGAGGTTAGATTGAGGAAAAGAGGGGTTTCGTACCATCCAGAACTCGAATTCGGGAGAATTGCAATCGTTGCTTCTTCTTGTTGGAGATGAAGATTGAATTGGAGATTGAGAATTGATCAGTGGTTTGGCATCCATGGAGATTTGAGAGAGAGAGAGAGAGAGAGAGAGGAAGAAGAAGAAGAAGAAGAAGAAGGAGGCGTTAATGGCTTTTTGGTGAGGAGATAATAATGAGCCAACAAAGCATTAAAAAGGGAAGAGGGATCGGAGAAATTAACTCATTTCAAAACAAAAAATTAAATATAAAATAGACGAAATTGAAAGCGAGATGGGTACAATTATTTTTTTCAAAACAAAAATTGTATTTATATATATTTTTATGATTAATTATATAAAAAAATTATTTTCTACATTATCTTTATTGTAATTTGATCATTTTAACATTTTTTATCAAATGTTATATTTATATTGTAGAAATTGATGTTAAAAATTAAAAAATTTGATTTAATTCTTTTTGTTACATTTCAAAATATTTGTCTCAATTAATTCAAACTCTATATTAAAGATGGAAGAGTATGCCAACAAAAAAAATTATATTTCTAGAATTTTAAATTCCAAACTTTGTTGGATGAGATTGTTTAATACTAGTATCATTGATTTAAAGCACCATGTGTCAAACAAATCTTGACCTTTCTCAAATTTATAATTGTGGACTTAAATTTAACAATTTTCTTGAAACAAAACTGATGAATAATTTAATTGACTTTTTTTTTTTTTAAATTTGGTCTCCTAAACCAGAGTAAAACTCTTTTAGTTCCACCATAAATTTTACATAAATAAAACTTGAATTTGAGAACTTACTTGAAACTCTTAATTTTTGTAAATCAAAATTAATTCTTTTCCTAATCATCTATTTAATTGAACTCAGGAGTACTATTCTTACTACATTTGGTCAAAAAAATGAATGCTTGCTTGCTAGTTTTTTTAATAAGGTTCTAACAAATGGATCTTGTTTATATATATAACTTTGCATGCATTATATGTACACTTTTTTTATTTTAAATAAATTAAATCACATTCTTTTTTTTAAAAAAAAATAAGTTTATTAGTGTTGTATTTCCATGGCATATACGTATCTAATTAATTAGATAATTAGAAGTAAGCGATATGTTTGGCATCAAGAGAAACAAAAAGGAAAGATAATTGTATAGGTGGGTGGGGTGCACATGGTTGGATATGGTTGTGATTAATTTAATTAGGACTAATTAAGTTGTAAAGTACTACTCATAAAGCAAAACACTCAAACTATCATATGCAGCTGAGACCATTAATTAATGAATTGGAAATGACAAATAAAACCATTTAACAAACTAATTATATATCATTGATTGAAAAACTATACATTAATAACTTACCCAAACCATTTTAGAGATTTTATACCCAAAAAAAGAAACAAAAAACTCGGTGAGCTCTGATTATCTAATAGGATTAGTGTCCATATTGTGTTCCGTATCTACCATCTAATTAACAATTTTTTTTGGTATTAACGCTTGTACGGTCTAAAAAGTTTGGCATGCTATTAATGTGTTTATAATTATTATTATTTAAATAGTCACTATATTATTATTGTAATAAAAATTAATTTATTATTTTGGTCTAGATCAAGTACTTTCAAACTCAGTGTGTTTGTGGTTAATTTTCTTGTTAAATTATAGACACCTCAAAAGGTGAGTCAGCTAACTCAAGGATTTAAAGTTGATCTATACTCGAAACTAAGAATTGAATTCCTAACACTTTGTTAATGATAAATGAGTCGCTTTTCACTCAACCATATCCATTGGGTTAATTTATTATTTTGACTAAGGAAATTTATATATGTAATGTAATAAATATTAAATATGTATTTGATTCATTTAAAATAATTAATTTTTAAAAATTTAGATTTTTGTTTGTATTTTAAAGATTAAATTTAATAATATTAATATAATTTTTTTAAAATACACATTTTTTCAGTAAGTTGTAATTTTAATAAATATTATATCTTAGATGGTTGGTCCTCATATTTTAGCTTGATTTTTTGTTTAATCTGTAAACCAAATTAATTATAGCTAGGTTTACATTATTTAAGATTGCATATAAGTTTGTCACGACAAATATTTTACTCATTTGAAATTAATTACCATATTGAGCACCTCATTATATTGCTTATATATACCTTTTCAAAATTGATGAAAGCTAAGGAATAATTCACGATTAGGGAATGATGAAAAATTTGCCATTAGATTATTATTTATTTACCTTTATTTATTTTTTAATAATAAATAATTAATGATATATATATATATATATATATGATCGATTTATATAATCAGTCACATCATAATTGTTTTTTTTAATATAAATATTTTTTAATTAAAAAAACCTGATAACAATAATATATAATATAAGGAATTGGACTTTGTCTACTCTTCAAAAAAAAAAATTGCATAAGTAGAAATATTTAAATAACATACAAAATAAACCGTTTTAACATTATTAAAGACGATTTATTAATAGGTGGTTGGTTACAGTGATATTTTATTTTTTTTAAGTAAGATCTCAAATTCGAATTTTGTGTATGAAAAAATTTTTGCTAAAAGAACTCTATCTCCGTTATAAAATCTTAGTTAGCTCAAATAGAATTGCCTCTATTAAAAATACACATATATGAGAAAAAAATGTAATGTATAACTTGGTCAAATATATCAAATGTGATCTGGACATTATATATATATATTATCAGTTTGAATCTATACTATTAAGTGGATAAAAAGTAAATTAATTAAATTATTTTGAAACTGATAAAATATTCTACACTACAATTTGATCGCATCATAATTAAAAAAAAAATATTTAAATAGATTAATTTAACTATTCCGGACACTTGGCTTTTGTACCCTATTCTTGGTTACCTTAGAATATAAATATATCCAATCCAACGTTTGAAAACGACATATATACTGCCGCTACACCAACATTAACATATGTTTGTTATGCATTTATAATATTGTACCATGAAACAAAAAGCTGATATATATAAGAGTTAAAGGTTATAATTAAAGTGTCTAGCTCATGCTCGTAAAATGTTAGCACATGTAAAAAATGGAGTATTCTGTAAGGGAAGGAAAAAAAAAAGAAAAAAAAAACAGCTATTTATGTTGAATCATCAACATCAAACAATGAATTGCAAGCCACTTCATTGTACCACTACTACCATATATAATGTTATTCATATATATATCATGCATGCCATGAGACATCAATGGAAATGATGTTAATTAGTCATATAATTAACTTTATATATGGGATATACTTTTTTTTTTTAATAATGTGGAATTGAGATGGAATGTGTCATGCTAGCTTTTATTTGTATTAAAGCACATAAATTAGTGTTTGACTTTTTAATTATAGACTAAAATGCACATAGACCCCCTGAGTTTTGGATCAGGAGCACATAAACCTCCTGAGTTTTAAAACGTTGCACATAGACCCAATGAATTTTTACTTTGGGACAGAGACACCCCTTCTGTTAGGGTTCTATTAAAACTAGCCGTTAAGTGCAACGTCAGCAAGCATGTGTGAGGGGTGTCTCTGCCCCAGAGTGAAAACTCAGGGGTGGATGTGCCCATAAAGTGAAAACTCAGGGGGTGTATGAGCCCTCACACATGTTTCTTGACATGGCACTTAACGCCTAATTTTTACGAAACCCTAACAGAAGGGGCGTCTCTACCCCAAAGTAAAAACTCAGGGGGTCTATGTGCAACGTTTTAAAACTCATGGGGTGTATGTGCAGCCTTAATTATACATTGTTAATTTCACATTATCTCTTAATATATACTTTGATATTAATTTGCAATTTCAATCATATATATTGCCACGTGTTAATGATGAACATTTTTTTTGGTTGACAATGTTAATGATGAACTTAATTGTAGCTTGTAACAACGTTTAAGAGAATATTCTTTATGGAAGAATCAAAGATTTTAGCTCTAGTGATAGTAATTAAGGTTTATGGGATAAAAATTTAGTACTTCGTCCCTTTCACCAAAAAAAAAAAAAATTAGTACTACTGTATTATTAAAGTTTGGTACATCCTTTTAATTATATATTAATATTAATAAAAATTTATATTAATAAAGATCCACCTTAAATGATTTAGGAACCAATTAATTAAAAAGATCTACTAAAATTCAATACTACTGTATTATTAAACATAACCTTAAATTGATGGTACAAGGAAAGCTCGATGGTTTTCATAGCTTGACTTCTCAGTTGATCATATCGCTTTAAAATTGATATATCAAACTAAAATATTATTTATTATATATATAGATTTTAGAAAAAAAAATCTAGGGATGGGAGAGAGATACGTGGAGCATCACTCAATGAATTATAAGGTAAGAAAACATAATCTAGAAAGTTGGAAACAGAATAAATTGTATGGAGATGCGTTTTTTATGTTGTCAATTGATGGAAGGCATTAAAACAAAATAGAGATGCAGAAAATTCTTAATGGAGCAGCAGATACAGGTTTATACTTTGGAGAATGAACTGAATAATTTTATTGAAAGCATATATGGAGATGATTACATATACTAGTACTTATAGCTTACATGACAAAACTGATCTCCTAAAATGACGCAACTAAACCCAACAAATCAGAGTGAATATTCTCTGTTATTCAAACCCAAAGAAAATCCCGAAAAAGTAGGAACAGAAAACAAATCTACTGACTTAAACGCATAACAATAAATTAACGTTAAAACAAATAAAGTAAGATGCACTAATTTGTGATACTCCCCCTTAGTGCATGCTTACTATCAACGACTCCAAGAGCAGCTCTAAACTTTTCGAAGTCAGGCTTGGTTAAAGCCTTTGTAAATATATCTGCAACTTGGTCACTGGTGTGAACACCTATCAGATCAATTTCTTGACTTAACACTTTCTCTCGAATAAAGTGGTGACGGACTTCAATGTGTTTTGTTCGTGAATGGAACACTGGATTTGAGGCTAGTTTAATGGCACTCTCATTATCACAGTGAATTTTCACAGCATAATCCACCTTGCCAAATATATCACCAATCAAAGACTTCAACCATATACATTCTTGTGCTGCCATAGTCGCTGCAATATACTCTGCCTCTGTGCTGGATAAAGCAACAATGGATTGCTTTTTACTACACCAGGAGATGGCAGCAGAGCCAATGGTGAAACAATAGCTTGAGGTTGAATGACGATCATTTACATCACCTGCCCAGTCAGCATCTGTAAACCCCTGCAACAGAAACAAATTTTCTTTCTTGTATAGAAGACCATAATTAGTAGAACCTTTTATATACCGTAGGATTCTTTTTGCAGCATCTAAATGAGAGGTTCGAGGATTTTGCATAAATTGAGAGATAACACCAACAGAGTATGCTATTTCTGGTCTTGTGATAGTTAGATAAATTAAACTACCAACAAGTTGTCGAAATGATCTTGCATCTTTCAACGGGCTCCCTTCCTCATTCTTCATCTTGTGATTTAACTCCATAGGTGTAGGTGACTCTCTTGACTCCCCCATGCCGAAACGCTGCAGTAGATTCTTTGCATATCTTTTTTGTGATATAAAGTACCCCTTATCTCCTTTTTCCACTTCTAAGCCAAGGAAACATCCAACTTCGCCCAAAACTTTCATTTCAAATTTGGTTGACAAGTCATTCCTCAAGCGAGAAATTTCAGCTTCATTACTTCCAGTAATTATCATGTCGTCCACATATAGCAGTACCAGCAAGTGTGTTTCCAATTCTAATTTTACAAATAAACTAGAATCTGCGTCAGAGACTTTAAATCCACAAAAAATGAAATATTCAGCAATTTTACCGTACCAAGCACGTGGTGCTTGTTTGAGGCCGTACAGTGCTTTGTTCAGTTTGCAAACATAATCAGGAAATTGAAGAGAGACAAAACCTTGAGGTTGTTCCATTAACACTTCACGATCTAGCTCACCATAAAGAAATGCATTCTTTACATCAAGTTGCCATAGCTTCCAACTTCTAAAGGCAGCAAGTGAAATAATTGATCTTACAGTTACCATTTTTGCTACTGGACTAAAGGTTTCTTCATAGTCTTGTCCATAACTTTGAGAAAAACCACGAGCAACGAGACGAGCTTTGTATCTATCAATTGTGCCATCTGATTTTCTTTTCAGTCGATATACCCATTTGCATGTGACTGGTCTGCAATCTTTCGGTTTAGGGACGAGTTTCCATGTGTTATTCTTCTTTAAGGCTTCAACCTCTTCTTGCATTGCTGTCTCCCATTGTTGACAACCTTTGGCATCCTCATAACATGTTGGTTCTTCTTCATTTGATTCTCCAGCAAAGAAACAAGAGGTCACAGTACAATGATTTAGTTGTACTTCATAATCTTTAAGATAATCTGGTTGCTTCCTCTCCCTTGATGATCTTCTAGTGTTCTGCTCAACATTTCCTGTATTGGGAGAATCCATTCTTGAGACTACAGATTCATCACTTCTTGATGCATTTGGTTCCGGAATCAGCAAAGAGTCATCTTGATTGTTATCATCAAGTGCAGCATTTTCTACATTCGAAGTTTGAGCTGCATAAGATGACACCTCATAAAAAACAACCTCTCTAGATGTGATAAATTTCTTTGTTTCTGGATCCATGCATTTCCAGCCTTTCCTGCATGAGTCATAGCCAACGAAAACACACTTTCTTGCTTTCGGGTCAAGTTTAGTTCGATTTGCTTTAGGGACATGAACATAGCAAATGGAACCAAATACTCGAAAATAGCTAACATTTGGCTTAGTATCAAATATCAATTCAAAAGGAGACTTTTCTTTACCTGGCCAAGGAGGTAAGCGATTTATCACATGACACGCACATTGGAACGCTTCTGCCCAAAGCTCTCGGGGAAGGTTCTTGTCATGTATCCATGATAGACTTGTTGAAGCAAATGTGCTAACTTCCTTTCTGCAACCCCGTTTTGCTGAGGGGTGTTAGGACATGTCATTTGCCGCTGAATACCATTTTTCTCACAATACTGGAAGAAGTGAGCTGACATAAACTCTCCACCATTGTCACTCCTTAAGCATTTTATTTTCTGCCCAAACTCCTTCTCTGCAACATTGTTGAATTCAATGAACTTGGAGAGTGCTTCATTTTTCTCTTTCAGGAAATACACCCAAGTAAATCTGGTGCAGTCACCAACTAATATCATTGCATATTGATAACCACTATAGCTTGCTGTTTTCGTTGGTCCCATCAAATCAGTGTGTATCAATTCAAAAAGAGTTAGCTTGCGATTAGATGAACTTTTGAAAGGAAGGTGATGTGATTTGCCATATTGACAGCCTTGACAAATCACACTTTCACGCACATCTTTCAAGGTTGGTAAGCCATCCAGCAACTTCTTTGAGAAGATTTGCTGCAACATTTGATAACCCAAATGTCCTAACCGAGCATGCCAGATTGCTGCACTATCAGTCTGACTTGTTTTCTTTACATACGCCTCCCCTGCTGACATAACAAATAAAGAACCTTTCTTCTTTCCAGAGAGAACAACATTAGCATCAACATTTTTCATATTATCAAGCACTTTTACATCATTTGGGCCAAATAAAACATACTTTCCAGAGTTAGTGATTTGAGAAACTGAAACTAGATTTTTCTTCAAACCTGGGACATGGTAAACATCATTTAGTTTGATATCTGTATCACGATCAACTCCAATCTTCACAACACCTTCCTTCATTACTGGATAAGTAGAGTTATCTGCAGTAACAATAACTCGTTCTCCATCATGTTGTCGCAGCTCCAGAAAAACTGAATCATCGCCAGTGACGTGGTGTGAACAACCAGAGTCGATAATCCATTCATCATTGAAGTCAGCATAGTTGACATGAGTTTCATTTAGTACTGATTTGGGAGCAACGTTATTTTTCTGTTCAGTGTCTACAACAGTGAAGCAATGTTCCCAATTGATTTGACCATGATCTTCATCTTTGCACGCAACATTTGCTTTAGAGATCTTTACACGACAATTTCTCTTAATGTGCCCAAGCTTCCCACATCTATAGCATTTTATAGATCTGTTACCTTGTGGGCTGTCATTGGTGACCTTTCGCCTAAATACACCTTCTTCTTGATCATCTTCCTTTGACTTTCCTTTTGAGAAAAGAACGTCTTCATGTTCAGCACTAAAGGTTTTAGACATCTGTTTTGCTAATGCCTCCTGATTTGACAGTAAGTTCTCCAATTCTTCAATCGACGGCTGTTTTGCCCATCCTTGAATTGATGTAACAAAGGGTGTATACTCCTGCTTTAAACCCTGAATTATAAATCGCCTTACACGGGCTTCACTAATCTTCTCATTCTCATCCAGTTCAGAAATCTCAGCACAAATACTTTTTACTCGTAAGAAGTATTCTGGAATAGACATATCTCCTTGCACTGTCATTGCCAGTTCATTTTCCAAGAGCTGTAGTCTTGCTGTGTTCTTCTTGGAAAACAACCTCTCAAGAGTTTCCCAGACTTGCTTAGGGGAATTCACATCACGAACATGATCAATAAACTCTTTGCTAATTGATGTTCTCAAAGCAAACAAAGCCTTTCCACATTTGATCTTCCATTTCCTTCGCGGTTCAACATTTTCAGAAGTGTCTGCTGGAATTTCTGAATCAGAACCAGCCACTAATTCCCACAAGTCTTGCCCTTGAAGATAAGCTTCCATACACATCCTCCAATACTTGTAGTTTGTCCCTACAAGCTTCTCAACACCACTTAATGTGCTAACACCACCACTGCTGTTGAACGACTCCATGAATCACAACAAGAATTTTCTCACAAATATAGGAAAGCACAGGTTAGTCCAACCAGGCTCTGATACCATAAAACAAAATAGAGATGCAGAAAATTCTTAATGGAGCAGCAGATACAGGTTTATACTTTGGAGAATGAACTGAATAATTTTATTGAAAGCATATATGGAGATAATTACATATACTAGTACTTATAGCTTACATGACAAAACTGATCTCCTAAAATGACGCAACTAAACCCAACAAATCAGAGTGAATATTCTCTGTTATTCAAACCCAAAGAAAATCCCGAAAAAGTAGGAACAGAAAACAAATCTACTGACTTAAACGCATAACAATAAATTAACGTTAAAACAAATAAAGTAAGATGCACTAATTTGTGATAGGCATTACTCGAGAAAGATATAGAGCCACGTAAAAGAGAGAAATTTTATACATTTTTATTTGAGTTGTCCGCTTGATTTTTGAAATTTTGTACTTAAATTTGATGGAAGAAATGTTAACGAAAATAAAAATATTCACAAAATTTTGATACCAAATTGTTTATGGAAAAAACTTAGGTCCATTTTCTTATGTTTATTACATCAAATTCTCCAATATAAATATGACACATAGCAATAAGTGTTTAAATGATCAATCACAGTAGAGAGAGAATATAGAAGACCACCTTTTATATAACCAATCATAGAAGAGAGAGAGTGTAAATACAATATATGATTAGTGGAACTTGATGTAATGGACATAAAGAAATGGACCTAAGTTTTTTCCATTGTTTATTACTTAGACCATTACTTCGTTAATAAATTTTAAACATATATTATATCATAGTTTTAAGAATAATTTTTTTTATCATTCATCTTTCAGTTAGTCCTAATCAAAGTATGCATATTAGACTAATGGCAAAACAAATTGTTAGGAATAATTTTATTAACGAATGATACTTTAGTTCTATTGCTCTAAAATTAAATTTGAGGTACATTAATGACTAAATCATACAGATTATTTATCATTAATGTCACATTGCATTAATTTCCATTCATATTTCAAATTAGATATTATATATAGTATATAGAAAATATAAAATAGATTGTATGTACCAGAAAACATAAAACAAAATATATGTTGAGACTTGAGGAAATAAATAAAAATAAAAATAATAAAAAGTTACGCTATATAAATAAAGAATTAAATAATATCATTATTTAATTTATTTTTTAAAAATATTAATGACTAATGTTTTATATACTATATGTTAAAAATTTAAAAGAATAAAATGCACTTTTATATATACAAAACTTTTAGTATATGTATTTATTTATTGTGTATTAATCAACAATTTAAAGAATAAAAGTCTATATAATTAATAAAAAATGAAAAAATAAATTTAAAAATAATAAATTAAATATATAAACAAAATAATACCTAAAATGTTTCCAAGCAAAAGAGATGAACATTTTTTAAATACATTGTATTGTCATATATTAACTAATTACATTATATGAATTAAATATAAATAATATGATTTAATATATATATAAAATTTAGAAGTGTTAGTATAAGAAATATGGGCCATCAGATGTGAAAAAGATGAAAAGTAATACATCAAAATCAAACGGTTATTTCCGTTGTGACGTACAAAGACATAGATGGGAGAAGGAGGCCAAAGGTAGATTACCAAAAAAAACAAGAAAAAGAAGAAGGCCAAAGGTAAGTGGGGTTCAGCTGAAGCTAGCAGTTGAGGGCATGTTTGATAGGGAAAAATAGAAAGGAAAAGGGAATGGGTTTGATGTATTTGGTAGTAAAAATTTAGAATGGAAATGGAATAGGAATGTATTAAAATTACCATTTTACTCCTTATATTAAAATAATAAAAAAGGTTGGGATTGTGTTAAATCAAAGAGTAAAATAGACATTTTATAATTTTTTTTTTAAAAAAATTTGTCAAGTGAAACCATAAAATAAAAGTAGGTGGGGCCACCATTCCTTTAGCCAATTCTGCAAATCGAACGCCCCCTAGTCTCAAAGACTATTTCAAGCATCAACTAGTAATAAAATTAAATTTAGGTAAAATATTTTATATTTATATTAAACATTTATTAATATTAATAAAATACTGTGACAAAAATTATTTGAATGAATAATAAAATAAAATATAAAAAATCATTTTTAATATGATTAATTATAAAAGAGAAATTATAAATGAAAGAAAAAATTGCTTACATATTTTTGTTAAGGTTAACAAATTAAAAAAAGATACGTATCAATTTATTTTATGTCATCTTCTCAAAATTGACACGTGTCTTTTTTTAATTGGTTAACCTTAGTAAAAGCATGTAAGCAACATGCATATACGTTTTGAGAGTGGATCCTCTAAAGTAATTCTCTACATTTCTTGGTGGAATTATGAGAGAGATAGAGAGAAGAAAAATTGGGAGAGAAAAAAAAATATTTTTCTTAACAAAAACATGTAAACAACGTGCATATAAGTTTTGTCCATGTCGTTGAACCCACTACTACTGGTTAGCATCCACTGTGGTCCGCACCATTTGGATATGACGCCCATGTGGGCTTGTAGGTTTAGTTAATGAGGCCCCCCTAAGAAAATAAACTTACTTTTTAATATTTAAGGCCGGTTATAAAAAAAAAAGTTTGGATAGAAGAGGGAGGTAAAGGTGAGAGTGAAAGTAAAAGATAAATGAAATAAATTTTTTTATGTTTATTATTTAGTATATAAAAAAATATAATTATATTATTATTATTATATGAAATATGTCACTTTTAATAATTTGTTAACAAATTTTTTTTTAATTTATTTTTTTCACCTCACTCATATTTTCTCTCTCATCACAAACAACAAAACTTTCTTATTTAGCTACACTTATTATTATTCAACTTTATTTTTTGTCAATAAAAATTACTTTATGTGCAAAATAAGATTATAATTTTGTTTTAATAAAATAAAATAAAATAAAATTTATATTAAACTTAAAGGAAATAAATTTGATATACTAATAAAAATCATGTTATTGTAAACTAAAAAAAAATATGCCAAACTAATATACTTTAACAAAATACTTAAAAAATAACTCTCAAATGCATTTAAGTAAATCAATCTATTCTAAAATCCATGAAATGAAAGAAATAATAATAATAATAATAGAAGGTTTGTTTGTTTGGAGGCAAAATGATGAATGGAGTGGGGACAAAAATAAACACAAAATCATTAAAGAAAGTGGGTCCCATGCCAAACAGAGCCTTAGTAGCTTAGTTGATAGTTGATAATGATAACACAGATAGGACATAGGATGTGCTTCTGCCCTGTCCTTGAAGGCTATAGATGATCCTACCTTAATTCTTACCTACCTACCCTATCTATCTAGCTTGTTAGTTGTTTCATAACTTTTGCTTCCATGTCCATACTTCTCCATCCAAAAACCTATGCTCAGTACATAGTACACACCCCTTGCAAAACCCTAATAATATATATAAGAATGATTCAATTTTAGAGCTTATAATTATTAATATTATTTATTTCAAAAATACATTTTGATCATTAAGGACTTGTTTGGTATGCCTTTCTTATAGGGAGAGTGAGGTGAAGTAAACTTGTTGCATGTTTGGTATGCCTCCAGTACAGGGAAGGTAAAGTGAAGGTTCTCTCTGCAAAGGAAAGCTTGTTCCCTCATGATGTGGATGGAAGTGGAGAGAAGGTGAGGTGAGGTGAGGTTTGGTTTAAAGACCAAAATACCCCTAAAAAATTTGTGACTTTTAAAAAGGTAAGGGCAAAAAAGGTATTTCATACTTTTATTTTCTATTTCCCTATCTTCTTCCTACTATACCAAACAATATTACTTTTGCATTTCACTTCTATTTCCCTGCATACCAAACATACTTTTTATCACTTATTTCCACTTCTCACAAAACACTCACCGAATACCAAACGCCACATAAGGCTAGCATTAAAAGTAAAACTTGAGGAGATACTTTTGTTTTTTATATTATTAACCAACTTGCTATTTAGTCATCAGACGATAGAAATAGGTTATTTGGTCCCTAACTTTATACTTCTCTAAACTTTTTAATTAGTCTCTAGGACGTTACTTGTTATCTAATCATATGATGGACTGTTAAAAACTAATGTGTCATCGATAATTTGTCACTTGTAATTTCACGTTACATCATATTGTTACGTCATTTTGAGAATATGATCCAATTTAAAAAAGAAAAGAAACAAAATATTGGACAAAAATGTTATTTTCAAATATAATTAGTGTTAAATACAAGATAATATATAACATGAAAAGATAAGTGACAAGTTAACATTGAAATATCGATATTTAATGGCCAATTTTCATCATATACTTTTCTTAAAAATGGTAGAACCCAAAGAATCCAAAATAGTCGCTCTCAATCTCATTAATGATAGAAAAAGTTTGAGCAGAGGCTGTATATGCTATATATGTCTCCTAATCTTCAGCTTGTGATATTAATTAATTAAAAAGTTTCGTTAATCAATATTTTACAGCACCGATTAAAATTCTCAATGGAACTTTTTAAAATTTAATATATATATATATTGAAAGAGGCATGAAATTTGAGAACTCTGCTATTTGTACTTTTACCCTTATAATCTCTCTTCATTTTGTTTCTATCTTGTTTTGTTTGGATACTCCTATCTACTTCATCCACATTTGTCTGCATTTTTCGTAGATTAATTACTACTACTATTGCAATTTAAGTGATGTTTTTTTTTTTTGGAAATTTCGGTATATATATATATATATATATATACATATTAAATTCTTACGATGTAAATTAAGCTTGTTTAAATTAAGCTAGATAGTGATAAAGATAAAACGGTTCAAACATATATAATAATATAAATATCTCAATTTTTGTAGATTCTGGATTTGCATCATTTGGAGACTAGCTATGTTTGTAAAGAATCTAGCTTGTGATATATTTGGATTATATATATACTTTTTACCTACTTTTTGCACCGTTTCTTTCTATTGTAGGCATAATATGATGCTCTTAAGTTCTATATATATACATATCACTCCCTTGCTTTACTTTTTTTGTTCCCCACAATAATATGATGATTCTTGTAGCTATCTCTTTTTTGGCCATACCAAGAGTTTTAACTTTTAACTTCCCAAGCATTCGAACATTTCTGTCTCTTAATCATATTGTGCTCAAGATGCATTATCTTAGTTTTTTTAGATATCTTACAGAGTTTAGTGTAATTTACTTTGAATAAATTACATTAATTTATCTTTTTTTTTTGTCTTACACTAAGTTATTTATCATAATAAACTCGATGACTTATTCCTTAAATACTATGATTTTATGATGTTCGTTATGGGGAGACCCTCATTTATCTTAAGATTTTATTAAAGTATGCTTATTTTTTCTTTTATTTTTTATAATTTTTTGTGTGTGAATAATAATAAGATTAGAATTTTAATTTTTAATATAATAGTTAATACATTTAAATTTATACTATAAATGATGATTTAACCTGAGTGAGATTATTCTTAATTTAAAAGTAAAGACAATTAATTAAGTAATTATATTGAATATATACATTTTGATATTTCGCTAGTTGACAAACGGTCAAAACTCGGAATAGAAAAGAGACAGCACTGGATAGAGGTTTGAAAGGAAGGGACTCAAAACCTGGGGCCTACATACTTGAAGAAGTGAGATTAAAGTCTACGTAGTTCATTTGAGGCAGGTGCATGTTTTCAAGTTGTGAAAAACAAGAGAAAGAGAGACTAAGCAACGTATGTAACTATAGCATCTCACATATTATTCACTATATATATAGTAGAAATTAAAATAAATGTAGATAAGTGACAGTGCATATATAATTAAACTTAATTATAGCATCTCACATATTATTCAATTTTTTAATCACCAAAACCATATTTAATTACAATGCAAAAACTAATTAACTCATTGGGAGCAAAATTTTGAACTTTGTCCTTGACAAGTTTAATTAATGTTAATGATCTATATTGAGAGAAAACCACAGTTCTGCTTTCTATATTGAGAGGAATCTTGTAAAATGATGGCCTCATTTTCTTCTTTCGCTAAAGTAATCAACTATGCTAAATTAAACCTTTATCAAAAAAAAAAAAACTATGCTAAATTAAACCACTTTTTTTCCCAACAAATAATAATCATTCATATATATATGTATTGATATTGCACCTACTCCGGACAAGAAAATGACAAAAGATCTTGGAATTTAGTTCGTGAAATCAAGAAAAAAAAAGACATTTCAATTTTTGTTTGAATAAGAGGTTTGAACATTGAATAACAAGAAATAAAAATAAAACGACACAAAGATAATGAAATCCATGTACAAATATATATATACTAGAGGTTTCGCATGCACTACGTGCATAAATGTAATTTATTTTTAAATTTTTTAAAAATATAATATAAAATAGTTATTATATTTTAAAATCATTAAAAATTAAATATTTTAAAATTTTTAAAAAGAATTTTTATCATAATTTAAAATAAAAAAATTAAAAAAAAGAGAAGTTATGCACTTCTCCGTTTTTTTAGTAACCACCTATCATACTTGGTTATTTATTGGGAAGTTGAGAGGGAAGTTATTTTTTTGGTGTCACATTTGTGTGACACCAAAAAGACATTTCAAGAAAAAAAAAGATCTTTCAATTTTTGTTTGAATAAGAGGTTTGAACATTGAATAACAAGAAAATAAAAATAAAACGACACAAAGATAATGAAATCCATGTACAAATATATATATATATATATATATATATATATATATATATATATATAGTATGGCAGCCTGTCTCCAACACCTAACAAAGGAATATTCATTATCCTGATTTACCATCTGCCCCCTCAAAAACAAATAAATATCCCGATTTACCCATGCAAGAGGCTTTAATTGGTGCTTTGAATCATTAAATAATTTGAATGTTTTCATCATATGGGTTTATTTCAATTAAAGCTAACAATGTCTTTAACGAGTTGATATTTAGTATTACGATAGTATTGAATTACAATATATTCTTTTAATTATTTAATATCTAATTTATTCAAGTCAGGTCTTTATTAATTAGTGTGGTTCCGTAAATGATTGGAAGGATACACTAAAATATATTATTCTTAGTAATGAACTTTTTTTCTGTCTATTATAAATGGTTAGATTCAAAAACTTATTATATGATTTGGTATTGCTTGATCCTATAATCTTGGATTGAAGCTCAATTTTAATTAATAAAAAAGATTGATGAATGATATATAAATATATAAACAGATTAATTAATTAATCTTTGAAGTGAAAGTTCATGAATAATTTTATTACAATTAATTTCTACTACATTCATTATTTTTTAATATGACCATTGGAAAATCACTGTAAGATTATGATGAAAAAAAATTATAACTAATTAATATGAAATTTCAGTTTATAGAAAATGAATAAATCATAGACAAGATGAATAAATATACCAAACACGCATATTTGAAGTGGGGCATATTAGATCTAAAGCATGCATATGCTTATGTAATACTTATTAAATTTTGGATTCATGCTTGTTGGACCGGGTGAAGAGGATATTCAGACACGAATTTTAGAAATTGGATCCAGTGCAATTTTTTTTTGGTGTAATTTTGGTGCAATTTCTTTAAAATGTACATTTTTATTTTATTTTTGAAGCACTAATACGGACTTACTCTAACAATAACGTAATCCACTATGAATGTATTAGGGACGAGATTATTATCAATTTTGACAAATATCATCACTAAATAGCTTTGTGTGACTATTTTTCAATATCAATAACAATTTGGTCCCTAATTTATTTAAGGTGATGATATTTACCAATATTATTGATAGTAATTTTGTCTCTAATCTATTTATGGTGGATTATTGTTAGTATAAGTCCATATTAATACTTCAAAAAATGGAGTAAAATATGCATTTTAAAAAAATTGCATCGAAATTGCACGGAAACGAACTGCACCGAATTCAATCTCCGAATTTTAATACTCCATAAAAATTTGATTCTTAACTAATTTATTTAAAGTGAATCTCCGCATAAATTACCTGTTAATATCAACAAATGTCATTAAATAAATGAAAAGTGAGTATTTTAATAAAACTGGAGAGTGGAGACTTGTAATTTTTCACGATGGAATCATATGGTTCAGAATTGACATTAATTAATTAATTAATTATGTGTTTATAGCAAATGTTTGACTAAAGAAGTGTCTTTTTATTATATTGTATATATACACACACATTGACTTTGAAAGTTCCAATCACTTTCCTATGTGTCTCCCTCCCTCCCTTCAATTAGGTAGTGATTATCACCACACACACATCTTAACTAATTAATTAATTAATTAAAGTGGTTAGGATATAATGATGAAGATTTTGGGTGACCACAATTATCTGAGGGTAATCTACAACCTCAACATTCCGTTTCCCAAGTTCTCAGAACCTAAATTTATTATACTTTTCATGCTCTTTCCAAGAACTTTCACTAATTAATTAGACATTTTCTCCTCAGTTTGTGGCTTTCTTTGTGTGTGAACAGTGAAAAGAATTTTTGTGATGATGTTGGTTTGATATTTTTTTTTATTGGAAAAGCTGTTTTTATTTATTGTTCACGTGTGGTGGAATGAGATTCACTCTAATAAAAAAGATATTTGTGAAAAAAAATAAAAGAACCTTTTCTGTCATAACGTTTGAGGTTCTGTCACTTTTGCCATTAATATTTTTTCGTTGTCAATTGTATCTTTAATGTTTTGTGTTTCTCTTAATGTTAGGCTTTTGGCTAACACCGTCAATTTTTGGACGGTGTTTTATGACGTGACATCCTATATGGCCAACAGTTTTAATTGAATTTTATTTTTTTCATATCAGCAATATATTTTAGGGGTACAATGGACCTAAAAACTCAGTACATCAGTAAATTCAGTACACCAAAATTCTCATTTCATCAGTAAAATGGACCCCAAAAACTTAGTACTATTGACTTCTGATGTGAAAAAAAATTAAGTCCAGTCAGAATTGTTGGTCACATATATAGGATGTCACGTCATCAAAAACCGTTAAAAATTCGACGGTGTTAGCCAAAAGCCTGACATTGGGAGAAACACAAAACGTAAGGGGTACAATTGACAACGAAAATACGTTAGGAGCGAAAGTGACAAGAGCTCCAAATGTTGGGAGAAAAAAATATACTTTTGCCAAACAAAAAATTGCTAAATGAATGAAAACTGTAACAAAACAAACAACATTAAATGAATAATATGCATAAATGACAAAACAAAATAGTTTCAAGTAAAAACAAACAAATTAGACTACATGCAAAAATAAAAATAAAACCACATTATACGCTCTCTCATAGGATCAATAATTTATATAGACAGTTCATGCATGTACGTATCCAGAATTATTCATGAGGCAAGAGGGTACATATATATATGGTGTGAATATTTTATATATATAAGACCATGCATATATATCTAATTAGAAACAATTATTATGAGAAGCATCCAAAGACTAGAACCAACAAATCTGCTTAATGGTTTAGTCTTTTGGGACATATGACCTATGAATTCGGACCACAGAGGACATGGCTCAAACCAATAAAGCCCTCGTTTCCCCCATTATATATAGTACGTAGGTACTCTTGTTACATATTATTAATTATTTACATAAATCTCTCTATCGAGCTTAATATATAATTATTTAAGATAAGAATATTTTAATAATAAAAATATTTTTTTATACTTAATAAAAAAAATATTTCTTAAAATTTTGTTGTAATATTAATGACTTGTTTTCTGTTAAAAATCATAAATTTATTTTATTGTAAACTTTTTTTTTTTAAAATTGATCCCTAATATATTCAGAATAAAACTCTCCTTGTATGAATTCCCTTATTTATTTATTTTTTAAAAAGTGACTAAACTCTTTTCTTTCCTTCCCCTCTTCTTTAACTAAAGTAAATTTCAAAATGGGTGAGTTAAAGCTAGAAAAAGGTATAGTACGTTAAACAATGATATTCTTCACTTAATTTCCGGGATAGGATTTCAAAGGAGCTTCAAATAATGCTTCCTTCGCCAAACCATAACAATGAATGTTTTTTTTTTGGTTGGATAAAATGGTAGTAAGGGAAGACACTCCCAAGTACTATCGGGCAGGGTGTCAGTGACATGTTGGGGAGACAAACAGAGCCCCAACCTAAAAGATTACTGCACATGCCTAAACCGCAAACAGTTTTACCCAGTCGCAGCTACTCAACTAGCCTTTGAGTAAAAAAAGGGCTTTGTTTATCAAACTTTTTAAAGAAGATCTTTTAGCTAAATGACTTTTACTTTATGTTTGGATATTATAATATAAAAGGATTTATATTTAAAGTGAATAGCTTTTACAAGTGCTTTAAGTTGAAGCTCTATTCTTCAACTTCTTAAAAAAGACATATTTTAACTTTTTTTTTAACTTTTATTTTTCTTAAAAAATTTATCCAAATAAAATTTTATGTTTATAAAAGATTTTTTTTAATTAAAAAAAAAACTATCTAAACGGGCTCTAAATCTTGAAGTAATTGAAGGACTTTTTTCTCCTTTTGACTTTTGTAAAAATGTCTGAAAATTTACTTGTGTTGCGTTATTGTTATTGACGTGATTGTGACAAAGTGGGTCTCCTTCAATATATTATATTCTGTGTTTAATTTGTTATGATGCGATGGCCACCTAATAACTTAATCACATCTTCAAGTCTTACGATCCATCCTAATCCATTTGAATTGTTCAAATAAGTTGGGAAAAATGGCTCATCATCACACCCTAAAACAAACCATATAGATGTTTTTTTTTATTCATTATTTGTCTTGGACTAATAATGTATTAATTAGAATGAATATGATCACTAATTTGTCGAGTAATAACAAATCTTTTGTTAGAACAATTTTTTTATTAAATGACATTTTATTCCCGTTGTTTTAAAATAAAAGACGATGATTAAGTAAACACAAATTTTTTATATCTTTGTGATATGTCACGATGACAACTATGTTGATGCCGTAAATCAATTAGTCTTAAGTGAAAAATAATGTATGCCTAAAATTTTCAAATGAAAAATGATGCGTTTGCGAAGGTAAATGGAAAGTGATCATAGGAATTAGGAAAGAAAAGGAGCATTGATTTATCATCATTATTTTTAACCCAAGAGGGTTTGTTAGGCTCGTAATGAGTGATACATAGCATATATTTTTACCAGTTTAATTAGATTCGTTTTTTTGAAAAATGATTTTTATAGAATATATATATATAAGGATTTTGAATACAATATATCTTTATCATTAAAATGATTTTTAGAGTGTGCCTGCCTTCTCTATCATCTGAAAAATAAAGAAAAAAGACATCATTTGAAAAAGAGTACGTGAAGGACAGAATTTATTATGTGCAAATATTTGTGTTACGATTTTTAATAATAAAAAAAGGACATCATTAATGATTTTTTAAAAAAATCTTCCACGTATTTTAATTTTATTGAAGAAATTAGTAATATATTTGCAAAATTTTAGTTCAAGTCCAAATCACATCAATAGAAAAATGGAAATGAAGAAAACATCGATCACATAGGATAGCCAAAGTTTGCAAAGTATTCACACTTAGAAAGTTTTATTTTCAGAAGAATAGAAAACAGGTCCGTTATATATATTACCATATTTCTCTTCATTAAAATGCCATTTTTTTTGTCAGAAGTATTTTCCCATTGAATACAATTTTGTTAAAAATATTATTAAACACTAAATATAAACACCTCTCTAATAAAAATTCAAAATTGTATTCGTCACGTTGTGAGAGATTAGTCATTTTTATTAAACTCAACCTGAGTTGGTATTAAAATACTCTATCATTATGTAAATATATAGCTTTTTAAATCTTTATTTTTGTATTAGATGAAACCAAATGGTGTAGAAATAAATATATATGTTGATGTTGTGTTAATCATAATCCACACTATACGCAAAAGCAGCCAAAGAGAAAAACAAAAAGAGTGATGCATCATTATGATATTGAGAAATAAGCCATATTCATTTGTTGGGAGAAGGATCACGAAATTAAGGGGAAAAGCCAAAAGGTAGCATTCCCTTTATAGGGCTTTAATTTTAGCATTTGGTACGTAGCGAAATATGCTCAAATCAAACACTTTCGTCACTGATTTGCTACAGTCACTCCCTCAATCATAAGCTATAACCACTTTTGTTTTTGCACTAATACTCCCCTCTCTTCCATCTATGATTCCATCATTTCTCTTTTTCAAAATGTGGTTTTTGTGAGCTTTTATATATATATATATATCATCTTCTATTCATGTATGGATGTTAAAGGAGAGAGAGAGATGGTGATGGTGGTGATGCACATGCCACATGCACTGTTCCATAACGTGATGAGGAATAGTTGAAAAGGCTATAAAGAGACGAAGTAGAGAGGATGAAAAAGAAGCATGTTTGTATATAAAAAAGAAGCCTACAAAGTCTTACAAAGCAAGGAATCCCAAGCATTCAAGAGAAAAAGTTTATCTCCTTTTTGCTTTGCACACATGTGAAACTACTTTAAATAGTTTATATATTTATTTTTGGGTGTATATATATATATAACAAAATATCATTTAAATTTTATTTAGTATGGTAATTATAAAATTAATATAAGAAAAAACTTATGTGTTGTTGCTTACATGTTTTTGGTAAGGTTGACCAATTAAAAAAAGACATGTATCAATTTTCTTATGTTTTTTTTTTAATTGGTCAACCTTACCAAAAGCATGTAAGCAACAATACATAAATTTTGTCCTATAACTAATTAGTCTGAAATTGTGTCATTCAATGCCTATCTTAATTAATGCCTCTCAACATTTAAAATATTACGATGAAATCATCGGTGTATCAAATACTTTTTTTATTTCACAGGGGGTGTAAACAATTAATCAAGGGACATTTTATTTTAACTTATCCTTCATATACTTTTTAAAAAAAAATCAAAAGTACATGCATACCTCACAAACATAGTGGTGAAATATGAATTAAGGAAGGCATGTGGTCCATCAATTATTCAAGGACATTTTCAGCGTCATGTTGAAAACTTTAGAAATGATAATTTTAAAAACAATAATTTTTATTCTATAATTTAACATCCATTTCAACGAAGTTCGAAAGCAAATTACATGACAAGTTAAATCAACAGAAAATTTGGATAGAGAGAGTAGTCATTATTTGATAGGGAGCCATCAGTTTTAATTTGGAACCAACTATTCAATACCATGGACAGGTAAATTATTGTATGAAAGTCACTTTTGAATGAGAATAATTTAGAATGTGAATTCTACACATCCATATATCAGATCAAATATTTGATCTGTAAAAGACACCTCAACCAAAATTATGCTATGATCAGCGTGAAGATGGACATGAAAATTGCCATCCTATCTGGCGATGAAGAGCTTGCGTAATTAGGAAGAGATCTTCAGTACAGTCATTTGTGACAAAAAAACAAAATTAAATTATTGATGCTTGTGCAACACAAGAACGACTCATGACCATACTCCGGTAAAGTTGATAGAAAATCAGAATCACAAAAAAGGCTAACTAATCCTCAACAGTTATATTTGCAATCCCAATGAACTGTTACCATCAAAACAAAGGCCTCATTTTATGATGCCTAAACTTGGGCACCAAGTTCCAAGAGTAGAGTGTGATTCGCAGCGTCAGAACCTGGGCCACTGAATTGAATTGGACCTGCAGTGAATATCATCAAGAGCCATGAACAGAAGTCACAATGTAGAAAAGCTACTTCATTTCCTAGTTGATTTAAATGGCTTTATAAAATATAAGCAAAAGAACAGGATTTAAATTTAAGTGAAAGAACAGTCAATATGTACCAGGACTGATGTAGCAATTCTTCAGGGCCCACTCATCCCGCAAGGAGGCAAACTTTTTGAAGGGTGCCCCTGGTAAAATAATTAACTCAGATTAATATAGCTCACTTACTAGTTTACTCGTATCGAGTTTTTATTTGAGCTAAAAATAGTAAAATAATTAAAACTCAGATTAACAAAAATACCTTCTAGTTCCACCATTGCCTTCTTGATCACAGGCTTGAATTTACCTGCAAAAAAAATTTTAAAATATATAAACAAAAGTAAAAGCATTCATATAAATGGCCCATACAAATTTTGTACATAACCGGATATTGTGAAAAGAAAAATGTCCATGTGATTATAGTCAGTCCAAGAAAATACATAAGATGTGTACAAGGAGACCTAATTCGAAATGCTTTTTATTGTCACTTCCAGATTGCAAGGTAACCTATGGAAATACACGAGTTTTGCCAAAAAAAAAAAAAAGTGTGCGAAAGGTTGTTTCATGCATGCTCAATCAGGGGAGGAAAATGAAAGCTCCCATGGATCAGAACGTGTACCGTGTCTCCTTTCCACATCCATCAATGCGGTGAGTGCAGTCCCACCAACAGTCCATTCTTCTACTGGAGCGCTCAAATTCGCAACCTAATCAAAATATCAACTCAAATTAAAGAATTGAGCAGGAGATTCAACATTACCAGACTTACAAATCAGGATCAATTATCAACATCAATTAGATGAAATATTAAGTTGACAATCAAAATATATTGAGAAGTGCATAACGATAAGGCACATACTGATGATATTAACCCAGTTTTTCCACTATGAAGGAGGACTCCAGCACCATAACCCAGGGCATAGCAGTACATAGCATCGAAGTTAGTTGGCAGACCACATCTCCCTTCATAGCTGCACATTACAATTAAAATGATGTTAACTACAAGCTGTTAACAACACAAGTAAAAGATAGAGATATACTTAGCAATTAATCCATGCAAAACTAAATAATAGTTTATGTCCCTAGAACTGTATCATGTATAATATACCATAACAACTAGTAATTCTGAATAAGTATATCTTGTTTGATAAAGTACCCGAAGAAGTGAGACTGGCCCTTGAATTCGCCTTTATATTTGCCTTCTTGTTTTCGCTTTTCCAACTCGGTCTCAACCATCTGAATAAGCATTTTCTCTGTCTCTATCTTAGCAACCTATACGAGAATATGTTAGCATAAGTATCAATGTTAAATCAAATTGCATATAGGCATAAAGTTCAAGATAATAACAGGAATAAGATGATTGGGAAGGCTGCAAAGTGCAAACAGATTCATTTTACATTTACAGAGTAGCCCATTTCTTCTCTTATATATCACACTCTGAAGATAGAGATTAACCACAAGATAAACTCTTAAAATTAATGATAAAGGATAACTAAGACTCTTAAATACTCTTGATAGGATAAACTCAGACTCAAGATAAAGATAAACTCATAATCCATTAGGAATTATAGATAGGTTTCTCAACAGGACCAAAGAAACACAACAGGAATAGAACTAAAGCACCAATAAGCACCTGAACATTTCCATGTGGATCTCTCTCAAGCATCAATTGTTCTTGAATTGCTTGAGGTAAGAAATCAAAAAGCTTTAATGACTGATCAGTTAGTTTCTTCTTCCACAGCCCATCGTCATCCACAATATCATGGACCAAAATTTCATTTAGTTCTGCGATAAGCTGCTGGACCTGCAAATGGCACAATTATTTATACAAATGACTGTCATCCAAAAATGTGTGCTTCAATCACGCAGTAAAACCACAAGAAAACAGAGTGGGAAATTTGTTGAGTATATTCTTTCATGCAGATTCATAAATACCTCAGGAATGAAATCAATTAAACCTTCAGGAATCAGAATGACACCATAATTATAATTAACTTCAGCTCGTTTACAAATAACATCTACAATGTAGTCTGTGACATTTTTCAGGGTCAGATTCTTGGCAGCAACCTGCAGTAAGATATTTCCAGGTCAATTTTTTCTTGATTGAGACCTAGGCCTATCATGAATGAACAGAGTTTCAGTAGGAAATTGGAAAACTGTATAAGGGCGTCTTTAGCAGAGGGTGATGGGTGTGGGGAAGTGATGAATATTTGCTTGGGTTAATTACCTAAGCTTCCACTAAGTATCTCCTAAGCCTTTCGTTACTGATAAAGCATGATCCATAAATAGATGGAAGGGATTATATGGGCCCAGAGGAAGGCAGATATTGATATTTGCATTATACCTTTCAGCTTAGTTCTGTTTCTCGGGTTGAAACAAGAACAAACATAGTGCTAATTTTCTTTCAAATGTTGTACAACTTCTTAAATGTCACAAATCATTTCGAATTTACAAAACAGAAAAATCATTGAGCAATGTAATGCCAGTGGCAACTGGCAAGCTGAAATCACAAGATAAACCTAGATGCTTCGTAAATTGATAGTATCATCCCATAGTATGTACAAATAGTCAACTACTAGATAAAATAATTAAATTTATGACGAACCTCTTCTCCAATAACAGTAATGTTTGGATGAGTTTGTAGAGCACATTCTAATGTGATGTGTGAAGCTGCGCGCCCCATGAGCCGCACAACTGCATATATATGTCCAAATGCATTACTTATTGCCCAGAAACCATTTTAATAATGAAACAGATAGAGAGTGAGAACTAGAAGAAAATAAAATTGAATCCCTCCTATTTGTGTTACAAAGTAAACCTTTCTTTCAGGCTGTATCATGTGCACTATAGAAGTTGAGTGAAAGGAGATTCTATGAGAATGAAGGTTCAATTTGCATCAATATTCATTAATGTTGAGGGCATAGATGACAGGCAAATAAGGTCATTGTCAGTCCCCGAAGGGCCATGAAAGTAGAATGGCTCTTTACACAGCACAAAGGCATGATCACTAATACAATCAAAGAAGAAAGTCGCACAACAGAAAGTTTTGAAAGAATGTGAGCAAGAACAAGGTATGTATTAAATGTCAAATTACAAATGTGAAACATGAACAATAACGAGTGCAGGGAACAAAAGTGCAAAATGTTTGAGAGGTGAAATGGTCTATAATGTAGGAAATGGTAAGCAAAGGCTGGGTAGTAAGCAATCACTGTCTGAGATGATGCACCAAATAATGGTCAGTGCAACTTGTTCTTTTGAGGTCTAATTACTTCGCCACACGCATATACTTACAATGGTAATATTTCCCAGTTGATCGAGCGTCTATCATAACATTTCCAATCATTTCAGCATAGATCTGCAAATAACACAAAAATGTGAACAAAGTCCAATCATGTACCATACAACATGCATCTTAATCTTAGAGGGTACTTAACAAAAACTTAGCACAAATGAAAGGCATGAATGGTACATATGTATATCAATTAGTGTTTATAACTATTCCAGGAGGGAGGTAATAGATAAATCACCTGCATGTGTAACAAGAGAATTCACACAGATACACACACATATATATATCATAATGCCACATTATTTCACATTCTACTAAACCAAGCAAGAGATAAATTTGAGTTATAGAAGTAGGCCACTTCATATAAGTGAGAAAAAAGAACTAAAGGAACATGACATTGCATTAAGTAAAATTTAAAGAAGAGATTATGATTGTAACAAGAAATATTCCATGATAAACGTTCTGTATTGCTGGAAAAACTGAAATCCATCTGATCTTCTAGTAGTTACATTGGTAAACTTAGATCGTCCATCTACTAACCATAAGAGTGATCATCTGGTTCCCAAATATATTTCTGTGTTCACCAAATAACTGATGATCAAATCATAGGAAAATAGTACCGATACAAAATTTCAATGCATAGGTTTATTCACCTTGCATGCAGTATCAAACCCAAAACTTGTGGGAACTTCTTTGCATTTCAAATCACCGTCGATGGTTTTAGGGCATCCAATCACACGAGTTTTCAAATTTTTGCTCCTGCATAAATTCAAATGACACAAACAAAAGTCAAACAAACAAGAACACTAATATTTTCAAAAATGGAAACTGTTTCTCTTCTGATATGCATGTACCAAATATATGAACAGCTAAGAAAACCAATGAAGGATAATGGTAAATCAACATGCAAACATTACTGCTTCAACAAAACTTCTTAGAACATACATTATGCCAAGAAAAAGAATATAAATCCATCATGGAAAACCTGAAGTTCTCAGCGAGAAGGCATGCATTTGTGTTTGAGTCATCCCCACCAATAACAACAAGCCCATCCAGGTCCAACTTCCGTGCTGTTTCTTCAGCTTGTTTAAACTATGCATGTAAATTAAATAACCATTCAGATATAAAGGAGATATACAAGAGCTCATAGGAACTACCATATAGCAAACATATGACCTCACCTGCTCTGGAGTTTCAATTTTGTCCCTCCCACTGCAAATCATGTCAAAGCCACCCTGCCAACAAATATAATTCATGTTAGATGCACAGATGTTAATGGAGCACTATTGCATGCATCATTGTCTGTTGCTCAACACCATGGACAGTTGAGCGAGTGACCCCATGGTAATAACATAGCCAAATTCATTTGGCACAGCTGTGGTGTATGCCATCTGTGTAATGCACCATTACCCATGATGTACACTGTTGGGGGAATTTGAATTAAGATATTTTTTATATAGGCTCATTTAAACTGTTTTTGTCCCATTCACCTAGCCAGACCTAAGTTACTTCTGTCCCATTATTCTATCATTCTGATTATTTCTTCCCCTTCTCTTCCAACGGTTTGATTTTTTCTGACTGAGTTTCTTTTCTGACATTGAGATTATTTCCTTTGTCCTTCTTCCTATTATCTGAGTAATTGACTCTTGCTTCCCCTTAATAGCCAGTAGTCACCCTTCATATGTCATTTGATGCTAGGTCACTAGGTGTAGGACAAAATCTCAGAACAATTAATAACTTCATATAATTCAGCTCGTGGGCTATTGCACTATTTTTGCCACAACTACTGAAATTGTGACAGATTTGACAGGTGAAAACTCCTTTCTAATAGATAGCTAAGTAGCTTTCCAATAGATATCTCGAGACGGCGTGATAATGCTTTGAGAATTTATGCTTTTAAGGTTTATGTAGTTTATGTCCTCATATGTAATAATTTGCTAATTTCCTCTCTTTTATTAGTTTTAATTATGTGTGCTGCACTATAATGTTGGCACACACTCTGCAATGCGCTATGCACAATGGCTCTATAATTTCCTATCGCAACAGTGCACTATACAGTGATGTCAAGTCTTATGGTGATCATTCTGAAGAAAAGAGTAACAGTAGTATCACACTCTAAAACATTAAAATGTATGAACCAGAATTTGTAGGTTGTCAAGCGCACCACCTTTGCAACATCATAAATCAAGACATACAAAATAAGTAACAAATATAACTGTGAAAGATTAATATCTACTTCATGGAACCAATAGAGTATTGAAATACATGAAGTTGAACTTCACCGGTAGTAGACTTACAATGTAACAGGGAACAGGTGAAGTTCTAAAGATTCAACTAACTAGGAAAGTAAACAATAAGAAGCCATTTTCGAAAGTATACCCTTCCCAACCAAATTGACATGTTTGAAGCATAATGTTTCGGTTCAAAAATCATGTAATTATTAAGTAAGAAATGGACCTGATTTCTGTAAGGATAAATATAGTCTGAGGTCAATTCAACGTATTTGCACTTCATGATACCAGCAGGACCGCCCCTGAAACCATACAATATGCTTCCTTTTGTACGGTTTTGCAGGTAATCTTAAAGAGAAAATGAAACAATTAGCTTAACTACATTTTACATATATGCAGGCGATAATACAGTACTATATCCATGTAATCTAATTCAAAATGATGCTTACCAAAAATTCCAGAAATCACATTGTGACCTCCAGGAGCCTGACCTCCTGACAAAACCACACCAATCTTCAACTTCTGATCCGACGGCAAAGCATCCGCCTCACTCGGCACCAACATTGACGAAGGCTGCCCGAACAAGTACGGAAACAGCTTCGCGATCTCATCTGCGGAAACCAAAACACATCCATTTCCAACATTCGTCAAAAAACAAAAACCATAGCAATTTCAAGCGAACCAAATCTATGAGAAGAGAACTAACTACATAAGCTTCCAAACAAAAATGCCAGTAATCCAACAATGCATACAAAAACACTAGATCAGCCAGAGCTGAAAATAGATCCGAACGAGACTCAACTCAAGGAGTAGAGATTAACCTGGATTTCCAGCAGCGGAGCTTCGAGGACCATCAACAATCTTGAAAGGCTTCTGAAGAACGGACGGAAGAGGAAGCTCGTGGTCGATACGACTGTTTTGGACTTCACTGTAGACGGAAGTGAGTCGACCGGTGACTGAACCGGGAGCGAAACTACCGGCGGTGAAGCCACCATTAGGTACGAAAGATGGCGCCATTGAAAGCTAGAGCTAAGAATACGGTGAAAGACACACGCTACACAGTGAAAGAGAGAAAGAGATAGGGATCTCAGTGTGGGGGCTAGAGAAACGTGGATCTATTATACTAGTCCAAGTCCAATAGTGAAGAATGGAGGTTGAATCTTGTAAAAGAGGGTTTCAATTCCAAAAGGTCAAAAAGGTCTTTCATGTTTCAATCAAGCCTTGAGCACTCCGCACTGCACCGTGAGATTCGCTTCCTGATCCGAAAGGGTTAATTTGGTAAATTGCGAATTGCGAGTAAGACATCACCATCACCATCACCATCATCTAACACTGATGTGATTTCTCGGTGAGAAGTAAGAACAAAAACAGAAATATCTTCATTGTTTTATTGAATAATTAAATAAGAAATGGAAACTAGTTTTAATATTTTTAATAGTTGAAAATCTTTTTGCATGATAAATAGGTAAAATTAATCATAAATATTTGATAGGATTATCAATTTAGTCTCTAAATCATATGAATTAATTTAATTTAATTTTTAAAAGATAAAAATATCTAACTTAATAACTAAAATATACTTTCTTGTCTTAATTTGACATTTTTAATTTTTCTTACCAGTATATGTGTAGTATCTTTCAGGTACTTAAAGAATTAAATTGAAAAAAAAATATCTTTAAAAAATTTAAATTAAATTAATTTATATCTGAATCTAATTTGATAATTCTCTCCAAATATTTAAGAAAACATCCTCTCAAATATCATTTTCGGTACCCCGTTTATAAGTGGTTATATTATGTTTTTGTTTTCTTATTCAAAATCATAAGATTTTGTTTGAAATTATAATTAAGATAGATTTTAAATTGTAGATATATTTATAAAAAAATAATACTGACAATTTCAAACTAGAAGGGTGTAATAATTTGATGTGCATTATTAGAGTTTGGTGATTTAGGAAGCAGCACCCAAACATGTCGAATGCATTACCTAACCTCCCCATTTTTTGTTGGACCAAAAACGGTCACCTAACCTTGAGTAGAAACTTGAGTGATTAGAGCCTGGGTCCAAAGTATTGAATTAGTTACAGGTATAATCGAGATTAATCAATTAATAATTATAATTAAAAATCAAATTGGACAATATGATTGAACAATGACAAAAGATCTTCCATCAAAAAGAAAGAAAAAAGACAAAAGATCCAACGGTGGAGGGAGGATGGCCCTCTAATATACATGTAGTATATGGTAACAAAAATTTATTTATTATTTTTTTAAAAGAAAAAAATCATGCTTTATTATTTTTTAAGATGTGATAAACATTGAAACTATTCGACATCGAAACATAAAAAGTTAAGAGATAAATTTTTAAATTTTAGTCTTTACAATAAATGAATTGAGAATACTCAAATGTAATTTTAACTTATTTAAGTGTTATTTCAACTTATATATAATTGTTTAAGTATGACAGATTACTTTTATTTTTTATTGTTATCAAATTATCAATCAATTTTATTTTTTTTCAATTTATCATATTTACTTAATTTATAAATCAATGCATTGTATTTTAAAATGATACTATGATATGATATTCAATAAAAAATGATATTATGATAAATATTGAATAATTTATGTAACATTATATAAATAAAAATAATAATTAATTTATTTAATTGAATTTATGTACATAAATAAAAATAATAGTGTGCGCCTTACAAATACTATTAATTATTTAATTTTAATATAATATAATATAATATATATATATATTATAAAATAAATAATAATTTTTTAAAAAAGTATCATATATTATAATTTATTTTATTTTAACTCCTTACAAAAATTCTTTGGTCCGCCCCTAAGAGTTTGTTTGGGAATTAAGAGGGGAAGGGAATGGGAGAGATTAGAGGAGAAGAGAGGGGAGGGGAAGGAAAGGTTAACCTTCCATATATCCTCCCTTTGTTTGGGTATTGGTACCTCCTCTAAAATACCCTAATTTGGGGTATCTTGAATTTGTGAAGGAGAAGGATAATAGAGGATTAAAGCTTGATCCTCCATTATCTTCTCCTCCAATTTTCATCTTCCTAAATAAGAGAAAGATATCTTAAAAGTTTCTCATTCCCTATCATTCTCCTCCTTAATTTCCAATCTAAACATATCTAATGATCCAAACTCGCGTGGTGACAGTCACGCGATTTAGTTGGTGTAGAAGCCTAGAAGAGAAGGTGTTTGGTGGACAGTTTTCTTTTTCTCCTTATATATATTTTTTGAATTGTTTAGTTGGTGGATCTTACAAGTGTGAACTCAGCCCACAATAATATACTACGATCAAAATGACATTTTATTGATAGATTAATTCGTACATCTAGTTTAAGAGAAAGTAACAACGTGTAATTAAAAAATTGGTATTCCTAAAATTTATAGATAGCAAATATTATTTGTTTTCTCTGATGTGTTGACTAACTGTATCTTGTTTTTATTTTGTGGTCTTCCAAATGATTTCACATTGCCTTATAGATTTGTAAAGCTACAAGGGAGTGAAGTCCTATACAAGAGAGAGTTATGATAGGTCTGCGCGGATTCTCACCTGTTTAAAGTTGTGCTGTCTGATTTAGTCACGGTTATAATCGTGATTAATCGGTCAAAAAATCGTGGCTAAAAATTTGGCCATACCATGGCTAAATCGGACAGCATAACTTTGAACACCAGAAGATCCGAACTCTATGATAGGTCTTCCAAAACCACACAGATATTACAAAACCAAACTTAATAGTTGTACTACGGTAGGGCTACTAGCTAGATATGCTGATGAACCCAGCCTATGATTAAGAGTAAAACGTCAACACATATTTTAAATCAAGCAAAACTTTAGAATATACATCAATCCTACTGAACCCCTAAGAAATTCGTTCTTAGAAACGTAGATAATAGAGCTAAAAGGAAGAAAATGAATAAACGCCACAAAAATAAACTAACATTTGAGGAAAAAACTTAGGTCTATTTCCTTATGTCCATTTCATCAAGTTCTACCAATCATATATTGTATTTACACTCTTTCTTCTATGATTGGTCATATAAAAGGTGGTCTTCTTTATTCTCTCTCTATTGTGATTAGTCATTTAAACACTTTTTGCCACGTGTCATATTTATATTAGGAAACTTGATGAAATGGACATAAGGAAATTGACCTAAGTTTTTTTCAACATTTGATAAGTAGATTCAATCTCTTGATGCAATAAACAAAGAAATTCATCCTCACTTGCACACACACACAAGTTTTCATGAAGAAAACACACTTAATCAAAATTCATTCAACTTTTTCCAATACAAATAGAAAATAACTATTTATACTCCAAGAGAAATAAAACCCTAAGATTCTAAAATAACTAAAACTCTAAAAGAAACTAATGGGTCTTTCTAACAACTGATTCTTAAAGCCCAAAATAAAAGAAACCCTATTTATTAGACCTTTAAACATTAAGTCCAAACTAATTAAAAATATTGTATCTGAAATAATTGTATTAAATCACTAATGGGCTTTAAATAATAAAACCTAAATATGATGATTTTCGTACAAATAATTAATCCAAATTACAATATGCATTTTAAGCCAAAAATGTAATGGTATTAGGCTTAAATAAGTTTCCACATGTATAGTACTTGGTCAAAGCTTTTCAAATTGATGTTTTTAAGCCTAGTACATGTTGTAAAGCTTCATTTTCAGCCTATTTAGTGTTAAGGATGTTTTCAACAATAATTAACGGCTCACTTGTTATTTGATTTGTCCAAGTCTTTTTCATAAACTCCTTCCATGGCTCCATGATTATCCTAGTTCTAATTGCACCTCCTCTACTCGTATCATATGTGCCAAGTGAAAGAAGACTTTTTTTTTTTAAATTTTTTCGTTCGAAAATTGCATAGAGGAAGGTTTACAAATTTTTTTTTTCGTGCAATTGCAGATAATGTAATTAATATTGTAATTATCCTAATTGGGTCGTGGTAACAAGTCTTGAGGTACCGAACCATATTAATTTTTTTTCCTCATTTCTCTTTCCTGAATAATAGTTTACAGTTAAATTATTATTTTTTAATATTTAATATAAATAAAATTATTTACCAATATATAATATAGTTCATTTTTAATAATTTTTTTATTTTCTAAAATGGTGACTAAACGTTGGACTATCCTAATCATTAATTTAAAGTACAATGCAATGTCATTAACCCTAGCGCTGTTAATTGATATCGCTGGAACTAGTGGGTTACCGGAAATAAGGAGGAAACGACATCGGAAGGAGGTTGAGGGAAGAATGACTCAAACCAGATGCAAGATATAAGGCCTGGCGTACTTACAAAGAGATCAGAATTCACATAGTTTATCTTAATTTGTATTTTTAAATATTTATTTTAGTATTGATTTAGTCAATGCATATTTGGTAAATGTGATATAGTGTTATGATGCTTTCAAAGTGTTGATTATGTGCAGACATAACGATTATAAAAGCGAATCAATTAGCATAAAATTGTGTTAAAATATAGATATAGCTGAATGAAAATGCTACATTTGCTTTAAATTTGTGTAGAAAAAGAAATGTGCACAAAAGATCCAATTAATTATTGCCTAGAGAGTTCTAATGCACAAGCATTTTCTTTCTTTTTCCTTTTGTCTTGTATGTAAGCAAAGAACAGCCGCATGCTTTTAGAATATTGGAGAGGAGAGGACAGACTCTTTACCAAAATAAAAAAGTCAAAAAAAGGCTGAAAAAAGACACATTCTATGAGAAGAGTACTGTACTGTTAGATGTTTAAATAATTAAATCTGCATGTATAATTGGGAAACATCATTTTCTTGCAGAAACTGCAAAGAATTTAGAATAGTAATACACTTTTTATTAATGAATCTATAAATCTTTGCACAAGGAATCTTATTTTCTTGCAGATATAGTAAAGCATCATTAATTAGTAGTGTATATATATATAAATTGAAAACTTTTAAAAGCAAAAGATAAACCATAACGTGACACACATTAGGAACTTTCAATGACTACACAATGAAATATTTGAATTGTATATATAATTTTATATATAGACACCTCTTATAGTAGTAATTAATCTTGAATATATAACCAAATTTATATATATTACAGAGTAAATTACTATTTTAATTTACTATTTTAATCTTTAAAATATATAATTTGTCTTAATTTATTTTCTGAAAAATAAGAATATCAAAATTTGCATTGAAAGATGAAAATGTCCAAATTTAGTCCATAAATAATATAATCTTTCTTAATTTAGTCCCTAATTTTTTTAATTACGTTAATGTAAATTTTTAGGGACTAAATTGATAAATTTGATATATCCATTTTTCAAAGATTAAATTAAAACAAATTACATACTAAATAAAATAATATTCCCCGACAAAGAGAAAAGCTTGTGACTTGTGAGAGACTCTCAATCCATCCATATCTATATAAATATACATTGAGAACTGTGATCTATATAGTGTATATGCATGATATATAGGGAAATAAAATAATGGAGAACAAGGAAATTGACATAAAGGGAATGACCCCTAAATTCAGCGAGAGAATACAAAGAGCTCAAAATCATTATTATTCTGAGAATTGGAGTGCCTTCAAGAAAGTGTTTGAGGAAGACAAGAAAGATCTTCTTGAGGAATTTGACTTGTTTGGAAACACAGCCATTCATGTGGCAACTCACTCTAACAATCCCCTTCTTTTGAGACATTTGCTTCAAATGCTATTGCCAGAAGATAGGTGGAATGCCTTGAGGAAGAAGAATTGTCAAAGTAACACCATCCTTCATGAGATAGCCATGCAGGATGAAGTAGAGATGGTGGATGTTGTGTTGGAGTTTGATCGAAAGAATATTGTGGAGGAGGCGGCGATGTCGTCGTCGTTGCTGAAGGCGAAAAACCAGAAAGGCGAAACCCCACTGTTCAGAGCTGCCAAGTTTGGGAAGTTGGAGATGGTAAAGCAAATGGTGAAATATGTGGATGATGAGGGTGACATGGAAGTTCATCTTCATAGCAAAAACCAAAACATTCTTCATGCTTGTGTGCTTGGCTATTTTTTCGGTATGTCTCACTCTTGGTCTTGTTATTTTTAAGAGTAAATCATTGTTTTGATACATATATGGTCACTATCATTTTCTTTTGTGCACAAGTAATTCAAAAGTGAAATTATAGGTTTAGTATATTGAATATTAAAGTATATATAATTCACAGAGGTTGCCCTTTGGATAATGATGAGAATGGATGGAAATAGCTTAGCTCAAGAAACAAATAAGGATGGACTCACATCTCTTCAATTACTTTCTAGAATGCCCGATGCTTTCCACAGCCATCACTACATGGGACGCTTCAGGACCCTCTTCTATCATTGTACATACATCTATTTATTATCATTCTTAATTTTCACATACATCTCTCTCTTATTAAAAATAATTTAATTAATTAACATTTTAGTCACTCAAATCAATTCTTGAAAGATAAAAGTGTCAAAATATATAGGTTAGGTCCTTTGGGTAAACCAACATAGTAATTGGCTTTGTAAATATATATATAGGCCCGTTTGACAGAAAGGATCCCGAGAGAATGGGAATAAAAGTAGGAATATTGGGCACGTTTAATTTGGTAGGTAGAAAAGGAGAGGGAAATGAAAAGGGAAAAAAAATGGATTTGATGTGTTTAGTAGTAAAAATTTGAAATGAAAATTTATTAAAATTACCACTTTGCCCCTTATATTAAAATAATAAAAAGAAAAGAAAATTATGATTGTGTCAAATCAAAGGGTATAATAGACATTTTGTATTTTATTATTATTATTATTATTTATTTTAGGTGCACGAAAGAAAAAACAATAAAAGTGAGTGGAGCCCACTGTTTGCATTCCATTCCCTCCCCATTTTCACGAAGAGAACGGGCTGATAATAATGTAAATGAGAATGTCATTATGAGGTTTGATATGGCATGCATAAAATGGAATAGAATTGGGGTTGGGAATAAGAATATAAAAGAGATATAATGACTAATTTATCCCTATAATTAAATTTAGTCCTTGAAAGATATAATTTATCTTAATTTAGTTTCTAAAAATAAAAATGCCAAATTCAGTACCTAAAAGTTATAACTTATTTCAATTTAATCCTTGAAAGACGTTACTATATAATTACCTCAATTTAGTCGTTAGACATATTCATTAACATAATTAACAAAAATTTTAACAAGGACCAAATTTAGATAAAATTTTATCTTTTCGGGATTAAATTGACATTTTAATATTTTATGGACTAAATTGAAACAAGCTACATCATTCAGGGATTAAATTTGGCATTTTCATCTTTTAAATACAAATTTAAGACAAATTACATTTTTTAGAGATTAAAATATTAATTTATTAAAAAAACTCTTTTCTTTAATTTCTTTGGAAATCCATGTATTCTCACGTATACTTACAACTCTGAATTCTCATGTATGCAATAACATACAAATGCAATACATGGTGTGGTTCGTGACTTGGGTGATACATATAGTGCTTCCGGAGGAAAGAAATGAAATATTGGAAGGTTATAATAATACCTTTGACTTATTTGCACAAAAGAGAGACTTAGAAAGTGGCCACCAAGATGATGCTCAGCCACCCACATCAGGTAATTCTAGCATTTTTTTTGTTTTGTTTTGGATAAAGGTATTCATCAGCACGAATTTGATGAATAAATATTTTTTGAGTAAGACTAATTGTTAGAGGTAATAGTCCTTCTCATAAATGACGGTCTATTTCCATCAAAAAATAATTATTGTTTTAATAATTGAGATTTCTTACCTCTCATATATAAATTATCTACACAGACAAAAACTGTTAGGAATTGCTAGCTTTTGGCTAAATAATTCTCGCTTTCTAGTAAAATATATAAAAATATAATTGTGAGACCATTGATCAAAACAATTAAGAGCTATTATAATATAAATATATATTGTATCACTTTTTAATTTAAATTTTCTCATACATTAATTAGCTATATGTATATTAGGTTAACACACAGAAGACTTAGGTTGCCTAATTAATCTCTATATAGCCTTTTGGAATCATCTAATTATTATCTCATATAAAAAAGGGTAACATCAAATATTGCAGGTCTTTCAAGGATCAACTATGCTTTTTGGAAGTATCTAGCTAAAGGTGAGACTTAGTCATGTTTATAAGTAAAGAATTTTATGTGGTTCTGACTTCTAATTTAACATATATGTACTGAGAGATGCAATAAATAGAATGACTACTTTGTTTTGATTATGTATCTTGAAATTTGAGGGTGTGTTTATAGGTGGAATGTGTAAAAAAATGAGAATGGGAATAGTAGAGAGAATGAAAATTATGTTAATGTGATGTGATGTGAATGGAATAAAAGTGGATAAAATGATCATTTTACCTTTATATTAAAAATTGGGAATGGAATAAAAGTGAGTAAAAAAATAAGAGCAAAACATAATTTCATCATTGCAAAATGTAAAATTTATTTAGTAGGAAGAATGTTTACGAGAGATATGAGTATTCCCTTGTTTTTTCCCATACTTTTCCCATGTACCAAACATGGCTTGAAGTAATTGGTGGGACGATTGTCTTGAAATAAACCAACACACACATTATGCTGAGTTATTAAAGTTTTATCAAAGAATTGTTAACTTGAGACTGGATTTTGGTGTTGTACAGCAACAGATAACAAGAAAAAAAGAAAGACACACGTGGGTGGGTCCTAGATCAAGTGGGATTCACTATTGTATCTTTTTCTCTCCTTACGGTTCAATGCGATCCAAACCCATATGGATTTGTCTTTATTTTCATGCCATGGTCACTAACATAAGCTATATATGATCTCTTGTGTGCATGATTGAACAGTATCCAGTACTGTTGATGACTTTCGGAGAAGAAAGAGCAAGTATGAATTAGCATATCGTTTGGCTGAGTTATTAGTGAAGAATGACTATTCATGGCAGAAATCCTACAATCATCTTATTGGGAAAGCAAGGATCAAACTGCCACCAATTCTTTACAATGTCTCAAAAAGAAAAGAACAATATGAACGTGAGAAGAAGATAGAACATCAGCTAGAAGATGAACGAAAGAAGAAGAAATTACAACTTGAAGGCCATGAAGATAATAATCATATTGGAAAAGCAAAGAAATATTTTCAGTATTCTCCATTGCTAATAGCAGCTAGCTATGGAATTATTGAAATTGTTGAATTGTTCCTGAAGAATCATCCAGAGTCTATCAATCACGTTAGTGATGATGGGCATAATATTTTGCACATGGCCGTGAAGCATCGTCAATTGAAAATATTTAAATTTTTGCAAAAAAAATCAGAATTTCATACATTGGCTTCTCAAATTTCTTCAAAAACGAAGAATACCATATTGCATCAAGTTGCAAGGACAGATTTTTATAGGCCTCCGGAGCTACCTGGTGCTGCATTCCAACTACAATCCGAGTTGAAGTGGTATAAAGTAATTATGCATCTAACTTTTCCTTTTTTTTATATCTCGCTATTTAATTATTTATAAGCTAAAATACATAGAATATATATCTCACGATTTAGGTGAGTTAACTTTTAATTTTGGGTATATATATATATAGAAATAGAATTCCGTCGATTTTTTTAACATAATTCTACCATATCAGCATTTTTTGGTAGCTAACTAAAGGATATTTCGGTCATTTTATAATAAAAATTTTAATCAAAACCGCTGTCAGATTCATTTAATTAGCATCGAAATGACTGAAATACCCTTCAATTAGCTAAACAATATTGTTGACATGACAAAATATTTGTTGATATAATAGAATTCGTTAAAAAATGGATGGAATATAATTCTTCACGAAAGGTTTTATGTCGAAATTGAAAGATCATAGGAGTTGGGTATAAAATTTTAAAATTCAGCAATTCTTCACCCATGGCCTAAAACTCAATTGGGTTATGTACATTTTAACCATTTAAAAAGATGTACTTTTAATTTGATTCCTAAAATTTTTTAATTTAATCCCTAAAAAATCTATTCTTGATCAGTTTGACACTCTTGAATAGTATAACATGTGATGTGTAGAGAGTGAAATTTTAATATGATTGAATAAAATTAAATTCTTAACCATTATTTGTTGCATATATATGTGATGTGTAGCGAGTGAAAAAGGTTATACCTAGTGACCTCATCATGCATTGTGATGGAGATTACCTAACAGCAGGAGACATTTTGGACATCATGCACTATAACATGCTTAAAGAAGCACAATCATGGATAAAGGAGACAGCTCAGTCATGCTCCACCGTCGCCGTCCTCGTGGCCACCGTGGTCTTCGCGGCCGCCTACACGATCCCTGGCGGGACCGATAAGGGTGCCGCCGTGTTGTTTCGTTCTCCGGTGTTCCTCTTCTTCACCACCATGGACATTGTGGCCCTTTCCTTATCCCTAGCTTCCGTGGTCATGTTCCTTTCTATCCTCTCATCCCCATTTGAGCTTTGGGATTTCCACAAGAGTCTCCCAATTAGACTGAGAATAGGGTTTGCTTTTTTGTTTGGTTCATTAACCACAACGATGTTGGCTTTTATAGCAACGGTTTTGATCACCATTAAATTGCAGTGGAAGAATTGGACTTCTACTTTGATATATGGCGTCGCTTTCTTTCCCGTCACTATATTTGCCTTGATTGAATTCCCACTTTATACCAAACTCCCTAACCTCCTCATGAAGATGTGTAAGAAGGTGATGAAAACGGTTCGGATTTATAAAGTGATCAAGTTTTTTACTAGAAAAAAACTTGTCAAGGGGAAATATCCATGATCGCAGATATAGTGCAAGTTTCTGGCTAATAAGCATTTGGATGTAATTTTAATTTGTTAGAAACAAGTGTGTGTTTTTATTTCGTGTGGAGAAATTATATATTAGTATAATCTTATTAATTTATAAGTCAGAAAAAAATAATATGGATCAGATATGCTTGGTGTGTAGTTTAATTTTGAAAGTTAAATTAATCCACTTAATGTTTGTATTTTAATTTCATTGTTGTTAATAAATTCCTTTTCATCCTGATCCCTTGTTTAAATTTCCATCTATATATCATGGTCTAAATTGAGACAAATTATATTTTTAGGGACTAAATTTGTCATTTCTATTTATCAGGAATTAAATTGAGACAAATCCTTTTTAGGGATTAAATTTGTAATTTTCATCTATCATGGACTATATTGAGACAAATTATATTTTTTCGAGACTATAGTTGTCATTTACATCTATCAGGGACTAAATTGAAACAAGTTATATTTTCAGAGACTAAATTTATAATTTTCATTTATCATAGACTAAATTGAAACAAATTATATTTTTTAGGACTAAATGTGTCATTTCTATCTATCAAGAACGTAACTAAATTGAAATAAATTGTAATTTTTAGGGACTAAATTTGTTATTTTTTTTCTACCGGGGATTGAGACAAATTGTATATTAGGGATTAAATTTTTAATTTCCATCTATTAAGGACTAAATTGAGATAAATTGACCTTTTTAGGGACTAAAATTATCATGTCCATTTATTAGAGACTAAATTCACACGACGTAATATTATTTGATTAGGATAGAAAGAAATATGACTTGACAAATATTAAGCTCAATCAGCTTAATTTGCCACATGTACATGTGATACCATATAAGGAAAAATCATTAACTATTTTAACAGCGTCAATGAAAAGGACAACATTAGTAGAAAAATAAAATATTAAAGGTACAATTGACTGCAAAAAAAATATAGGACGTTGAAACTTGGAAGTACCAAAGATGTTTTTGTCCAAGTGCTTTATCATATAAAATTTAAAATTTTAACTTTATTCATCAAAATAACCCTATATAATACCAACAAGTGGTCGGTTTGAGTGGTACGTAATTCATTTTCCTTAAGCAAGATTTCAGGTTTGAGACTTGTGTATAGAAAAATATCTGCTGAGATAACTTTACCCCTATTATGAGACATCCGTCAACTCGAACAAGATTGCATCCGATAGAAAGATATAGGAAAAAAAAATAGCCCTATATTTCTTATAATTACAAAAGCATTGATATAAAGAAAAATTAAATTTAGAATATTAGAGGAGAGGACAGATACTTTCCCCCAAAAAAAAAATTCTAATAGAGAATATAAAAGAAGAAAAGGTATCCTATATAATAATTAGACCGAGACACATTTTTTTGTAAGAGTATAATTCTACATATAATTAAGATACTTCATTTCCTATTTTTCTTGCAGTAAATGCATGTAAAGAATGTAGAATAGTATTATACTTTCTAATATTTAAATCTCTGCATAAGGAATCTTATTTTCTTGCAGATCAGATATAGGTAAAGCATCATTATATAATAGTGTATATATATAAATTAAAAAATTGTAAACGCAAAAGATAACACCATAACGTGACACACAAGCGAGGAAGAGGAAAACTTTCAATGAGTCCACAATATTTGATTCGAAAATATAGTTTTATTACATATAGACACCTCTGAATAATCTTCAATATATATATATATATATATATATATATATATATATATATATATATATATATATTTATATATATATATAATGCCATGAAAATAATATATAAGTAATAAATTAATATTTTGGTCCGTTATCCAAAAAAATATATATCAAATTTAATTCATAAAAGATACAGTTTATTTCATTTTAATTTTTAAAAGATAAAAATACCAAATTTAAACACCGAAAAATAATTTTTTAGGATCTCCCAATTTAATCGCTAAGAATCTCTATTAAAATAATTGAAAAAAAAATTTATAGGATCTAAATTAAGACAAATTTTATTTTTTAAAATCAAACGTTAGTAACTAAATTTGACATTTTTATTTTCTGATACTAAATTTAAATGAGACAAATTAAATCTTTAAATTAAAGTAACAAAATAATAATGTACTCTGATCTATTCCCGAGTGAAAAAGCTTGTGAGATACTCTCACTCTATGTATCTATACAAATAAATATATATTCGTTTTGAGCTATCTAATATCTATATATTCTATTAGTTGCATGAGAGGGAAATAATGGAGGAAAAGAAGGAAATTGGCATAATGGGTATGACCCCTAGATTCAGCGAGAGAATACAAAGAGCTCAAAATCATTATTATTCTGAGAATTGGAGTGCCTTCAAGAAAGTGTTTGAGGAAGACAAGAAAGATCTGCTTGAGGAATTTGACTTGTTTGGAAACACAGCAATTCATGTGGCAACTCACTCTAATAATCCCCTTCTTTTGAAGCATTTGCTTCAAATGCTATTGCCAGAAGATAGGTGGAATGCCTTGAGGAAGAAGAATTGTCAAAGTAACACCATCCTTCATGAGATAGCCATGCAGGATGAAGTAGAGATGGTGGATGTTGTGTTGGAGTTTGATCGAAAGGATATTGTGGAGGCGCCGCCTCCACCGGAGGAGGAGATGTCGTCGTTGCTGAAGACGAAAAACCAGAAAGGCGAAACCCCACTGTTCAGAGCTGCCAAGTTTGGGAAGTTGAAGATGGTAAAGCAAATGGTGAAATATGTAGATGATGAAGGTGACATGGAAGTTCATCTTCATAGCAAAAACCAGAACATTCTTCATGCTTGTGTGCTTGGCTGTTTTTTCGGTATGTTTTTAAGAATAAATTACTCTTTTGATCTCTAAAAGATTTTATTTTATTTTTTAAATTGTGTTCATAAATTATGAAAGTATTAAATTTAATTTTTAAAATATTTTACTTATCTCAATTTATAAATTCTTGGTACATCATAAAAATATTTTATATCGCAATTTTGTCCCTACTAAAAAAACAAAATTTGAAACGTGGGAACAAAATTACAACATAAAATATCTTTTAAGAACTAATGAATTTATTGATATTCATAATTTAGAGATTAAATTCAGATAAATAAAATTTTGCAAAGGTTAAATTTGATACTTTTATAATTTAGGGTCTAAAATGAAACAAATAAAATATTTTTTTAAGCACAAAACAGCAATTTACTCGTTGGAAAATTTTTCAATGTAGCCTTAAAAAATATGAACTCCACATATGGTCACTATCATTTTCTTTTGTGCTCAAGTAATAATTCAAAAGTGAATTTATAGGTTTAGTATTATTGAATATTAAAGTGTAATTCACAGAGGTTGCTCTTTGGATAATGATGAGAATGGATGGAAAAAGCTTAGCTCAAGAAACAAATAAGGATGGACTCACATCTCTTCAATTACTTTCCAGAATGCCCAATGCCTTCCGGAGCCATCACTACATGGGACGCTTCAAGACCCTCTTCTATCATTGTACATAACATTATCACTCTTAATTTTTTTTTACATATAAAAAACAATAAATTAATATTTTAATCCTTCACAGATATGATTTATCTTAATTTAGTCCTTAAAGATGAAAATGCAAATTCAGTTCTTAAAAGATACAATTTATCCTAATTTAATCATTAAAAAATAAAAATATCAAATTTAATCCTAAAAAACGATACAATATTACCTCAATTTAGTCACTAGGCATATTCATTAACTGAATTAATTAATAAAAATTTTAACAATGACTAAATTGAGATAAATTTCATCTCTCAGGAACTAAATTGATATTTTTAATATTTTATGGACTATATAAATTGAAACAAGCTACATATTGAATTTGACATTTGCATTTATCTTTTAAGGACTAAATTGAGATAAATTATATATTTTAGGGACTAAAATGTTAATTTATTTTAAAAAAAAACTCTCTCTTTTCTTTTCTTTAGTTTCTTCGGAAATCCAAGTATTCTCATAACTTGGGTGGTATCTATATATAGTGCTTCCGGAGGAAAGATATGAAATATTGGAAGGTTATAATAATACCTTTGACTTATTTCCACATAAGAGAGACTTAGAAAGTGGTCACCAAGATGATGCCAAGCCCCCCACATCAGGTAATTCTAGCAAATATTTTTTATTCATATTAATTAAAAGAAAAGAAAATATTTATACTTCTATCTCTTTTTTTCACATTACATAAAGTATCATATTATTTTTCTCATAATTCTTAATTAATCTCTAATACCTTTTGAAATAATTTAATTTTCTCATGTAAAAAAGTGTAACATTAAATTGCAGGTCTTTCAAAGATCAACTATGCTTTATGGAATTGTCTAGCTAAAGGTGAGAATATTAATGTTTATAAGTAAAGAATTTTATGTAATTTAATATATATAATACACACACACACTGATGATGCAATAAAATAGAATGACTACTTTTTAAGTTTTATTATCAATATATTATCTTGAAAGTGAAGTAATTGAAATGATTCTTGAAGTGATCAAACCCACACACATTATGCTGAATATATATTTAATTTAAAGTACCTCTCAAGTATTCCAAGAACTCTAACAAAGTTACTTATAAAAGGAACTTACAAGCACATCAAGTTCAAATGGTTGCAATATATATAATCAATTAAGAGTTATCTACTGATCAGTGCTTTATTAATTTCACACAAAATCTCTTTTTATATTTTTTTCTATATAAGTTATTAGCATTTCATTGGTATGTATTATTTATTTGAAAAATAAAAAATAAAATTACTCAAATCTCTTGATTGTTACATTAAAAATCTTGTATGGAAATTTTGTTTAAATTTATATATGTATCTAGCTACTATTATATCAAAAATAAAATTATAGTCAAAAAGTAAATTAAGGACTAGGTAAATTTAATTAATTTTATAAAGTAAAAGTTGTATGCACGAACAGAAGATGATAGAGATAGACAGTGGTATTGTACAACACCAAATTTAAAGGCGTATATAAAAATCCGATTTTGTCACTGTCTTCTCTATTGTTTGGTGTTGTATAGCAGTTTTGGATCTTTTGTCTTTATTCTCATGACATGAACGTTAATTACTGACCGAAATCTATATATTCTCGAATTAATTAATTACATGACTGAGCAGTATCCAACCGTGTGGATGATCTTTGGAGAAGAAAGAACAAGTATGAGTTAGCAAAGCGTTTAGCTGAATCATTAGTGATTCAAGACTATTCATGGCAGACATCTCACAATCATCTTCTTGGGAAAGCAAGGATCAAATTGCCACCAATTCTCTACAACGTCTCAAAGAGAAAAGAACAATACGAACGTGAGAAGAAGATGCAACATCAGCTAGAAGATGAAAAGAAGAAGAAGAAACAACTCCTTAAAGGTCCTGCTCATCATCATGAAGATCATATTGGAAAGGCAAAGAAATATTTTCACTATGCTCCATTGCTCATAGCAGCTAGCTATGGAATTATAGAAATTGTTGAATTGTTCCTTAAGAAGCATCCAGAATCTATCAACCACGTTAGTGATGATGGGCATAATGTTTTGCACATGGCTGTGAAGCATCGTCAATTGAAAATATTTAAATTGTTGCAAAAAAAATCAGAATTTCATACATTGGCTTCTCAAATTTCTTCAAAAACCAAGAATACCATATTGCATCAAGTTGCAAGGACAGATTTTTATAGGCCTCCGGAGCTACCTGGTGCTGCATTTCAACTACAATCTGAGTTGAAGTGGTTTAAAGTAAGCATCTAATTTTTTCCCTTTAATTAGAGTATTAATTAGCATTTTGTTCAATGGATGAAATAATTTATTTCAATTTAGTTCCTATAGAAAGAAAATCTCAAATTTAGTCTTTAATTAAAAGATACAATTTGTCTCTATTTAGTCTCCGAAAAATAAAAATATCAAACTTATTAATCCCTAGAAGATGCAGTTGTTTATTAATCATTGAGAATATGCATTAAATTGAAAAAAAAAATCATATTTCAGAAATTAAATTTCACGTTTATTTTTCAATAACTAAATTGAAATAAACTGTATTTTTGGGGGGATTTAATTTGACATTTTCATCTTTCAAGAACTAAATTAAAATTTTTTTTGCATATTTTAAGAACTAAATTGTTAATTTACTCTTTCAATTACTGGCTTTTTCTATTTATGATTCTTTTCATGGGAAAATTATACTTTTCTTCTTTATGAGTTATTAATTAAAATTACATTTCTATATAATTTTATTAATTTTGATTAATGCTAGATAAAACAGATTTAGTGATGAATTCATCTGTTACTAAATCTTTTCTTTTCCTAATAATAGTGATTGTAACCGAAATAATTCGTGGTACGTATAAAGAGATGTTATAATGAAAAAAAAAATAATTTATCTCTCAATAGAATATAGTTTTGACATTTTTCAAGAAATAAGAGAGTAATATATAACTTACACTTCTTTAATTATCAATATGAATAACTATGTAAGTTTTAATGATATTTTCATAACTTGATTAAAGTTTGAGGTTTAATTTCTTATTTTGAATAAATAACTTTAATTTGAGCATATCAAAGTTTGACACTCTATATAATTAAGATATGAGAATATAAATATGTATTAATTTATTGTACATATGTGATGTGTAGCGAGTGAGAAAGGTTCTTCCAAGTCACCTCATCATGCATTGTGATGAAGATTACCTAACAGCAGCAGATATTTTGGACATCATGCATTATAACATGCTTAAAGAAGCACAATCATGGATAAAGGAGACATCTCAATCATGCTCCACAGTCTCCGTCCTCGTGGCCACCGTGGTCTTTGCGGCCGCCTACACCATCCCCGGTGGATCGACCGAGGGTGGTGACGCGGTGTTATCGGGCTCTCCGGTGTTACTCTTCTTCACCACAATGGACATTGTGGCCCTTTCCTTATCCCTAGCTTCTGTGGTCATGTTCCTCTCTATCCTCTCAGCCCCATTTGAGCTTTGGGATTTCCATAAGAGTCTCCCAATTAGACTGAGGATAGGGTTTGCTTTTTTGTTTGGTTCATTAACCACAACAATGCTAGCATTTATAGCAACGGTTTTGATCACCATTAAGTTGCAGTGGAAGAATTGGGCTTCTACTTTGATTTATGGTGTCGCTTTCTTTCCTGTCACCATATTTGCTTTGATGGAATTCCCACTTTATACCAAACTTCCTAACCTCCTCATGAAGATGTGTAGGAAGGTGATGAAAATGGTTGGAATTTATAAAGTGGTCAGATCTTTTTCTGGAAAAAGACTTGTCAAGAGGAAATATCCATGATTATATATAAAAATTAAACCACTTAATGTTTGTATTTCCATTTACTGTTAATAAAATTCCTTGTCAATAACCCTTGTTTAAATTTTAGAAAAAATGCACTTAATTACTCACCCTGTATATATATATTAAAAATAAATATTTAAAGTATATTATTTAAATCAGAAAAAGCAAAAAGTCCTTCTTTCAATTGTCATTTTCAAGTTACTTTAATTAATTCTTGAGATTCCTACTTTAGTGCAAATGAAATGATATATATAACCTATGACTGTCTCTTTCTTCCACTCTGTCCTTCTCTCTTTGGTTAGCTAACGACGTTCCTTTTGTTTCTTTTCTTATAATTCTCACTTTGTCTTTCTTTCTCCCTTTAGTCCCTCTCACAGTCTCACACTCTTTTCCCTCTTTCTCGATCTCTTCCTCTCAACGTGTATTTGCATTTCTTGGCTTATTGAGGAAGGAAGAAAATTAAAATGACTCTTTCTCATGTCTAAATTATCCATTATCCATTCACTTTAAGGAAACAAATCTTATATGAATAGATCGATGTTGAGGCCTAGAAGGTTGAAGAGGACAAGAGGATGTTCAAAATTAATCTTAATTATTAGTAAGAGGGGGAAAATTAAATTAAAACATTTTTCAAAAGTAATGAATTATAAATATAAAATAAATCAAAATAGTTAAAAAAAAACTTTACCAACTTTTTTACTGTACGTATTTTATAATTTATACATACAACCTTTTACTCATGACCAAGAATAAATCTAGTAGGATTGGTTAATCTCAACCTGTGGTGAGTCATAATTAATTTGAATTTGTGCAAATACAAAAATCATGACTTTTAGGTATTTCAAATTATTTAATCCTTCAATCAGACTAGAATTAATATTTAAATATTTATTGAAAGGTATATTCACATTTAATTTAATATCCGACTCTGTTTAAAATAGAATTCACTTCAATAAGAATATATATATACGTGATAAACGAAAAAATTAAAGGAAAATCCTCCATTGAAGCTTGTGAGATACTCCCACTCCATGTATATACTATATATATATACACGTCCATTGAGCACTATTGTATCCATGAGAGGGGAAAATGGAAGTGAACAATGAAATTGAGATAGAGGAAGAGGGTCATACTACTAGGTTCAATGAGAGAATAAAAAAAGCTCAAAGATTTTATTATCTAAGAAATTGGAGAGCCTTCAAGGAAATATTTGAGCAAGAAAAGAAAGATTTGCTTAAAGATTTCGACTTGTTCAGAAACACAGCCATCATCGTAGCAACTCGATCTAATATTCCCATACTCTTGAAAGATTTGCTTGAAATGCTGCCTCAAGAAGACAGGTGGCTTGCCTTGAGGAGGAAGAATGGCCAACAAAACACACTTCTTCACGAAATCGCCTCGCGGGAGGCGGTGGAGATGGTGGACGTTGTATTGGAATTCGAGAAGAATAATGTGGTGGCGCTGCCGGAGGAGGAGGAGGTAGAAAGGAGAATGCCACCACTTATGGAGATCAAGAACCAGAAAGGTGAAACACCATTGTTCAGAGCTGCTAAGTTTGGCAACTTGAAGATGGTCATAAAAATGGCCAAATATGTAGGAATTGGGAGTGACAATATGGAAGTTCATTTTTTTAGCAAGAGTCGAAACATTCTTCATGCTTGTGTAATTGGGCAACATTTCGGTATGTTATAACTAACTAGCTACAATTAATAGAGGCTCTCTTGTTTGTATTTTCTTTAATTTATTTTGTGACACAATAAAAGTTTTGAAATTGTATAATAAATTAATGGCTTAGTTTATAAAAAATTAATTTTTTTAATCTCTCTTGAATAGATTAGGAAAAGGATCCTCTGCTGTCTCTTAACCTTGCTGTCCTTGCTATCCAGTCAAAATGACACCGTTTAGCGTGCACAATTGCTTTTCCTTGCTTTACGTATATGCAGCCGTCTTGATGAGGAAGATTTTGAAGGGAAATATTTTATTTGTGCACTTGGGATAAAATTTGTTTTACATTTTAGTCCCAATAAAAATATATTCTTGCAATATATAAAAATTATATTTGTCTTTCATTTTAGTCCCTAAACATGTATTCTTGTTGAATTTTATATTAAAATAATCATTTTTGGTTTTTTATTTTTAGTTTATATTTTTTTAATAATTTTAATTTTTCTCAACCAATGATAAAAACTTGAGAGGAATATTTGGATTGAGTATTAAGGAAATGAGTATTAAATGACTCGTGAAAATGGGATATGGTGCAATTCTTTTTCTTGCAATTTCTATGCAATTCTTCAAAATACACATTTTTACTTTATTTGTGAAGTAATAATAGGGACTCACACTTTTAATTTGGACTCAATTCATTTAAGATGATGTTATTTGTCAATATTAATAATAATTTGGTCCTTAATCCATTCATCTTGAGACCTTATTAAGGCAAGTTCCTTTTTTTGTCAAAAGTGAGTCCCTATTATTACTTCACAAATGAAGTAAAAAATTATATTTTGAGAAATTGCAGGAAAAGGAATTACACTAGATCCAATTTCACAAATACTCCCTTCCTTAATATTCAATTCAAACATACCTTTCAAGTTTTTATCATTAGTTGAGAAAAATTAAAATTAATAAAAAATATAAACTAAAAATAAAAAACCAAAAATAATTATTTTAATATAAAATTCAACAAGAATACATGTTTAGGGACTAAAATGAAAGACAAATATAATTTTTATATATTGCAAGAATATATTTTTATTGGGACTAAAATGTAAAACAAATTTTATCCCAAATGCACAAATAAAATATTTCCCTTCAAAATCTTCCTCATAAGACGGCTGCATATGCGTAAAGCAAGGAAAAGCAATTGTGCACGCTAAACGGTGTCGTTTTGACTGGACAGCAAGGACAGCAATATTAATAGACAGCAGAGGATTTTCCAATAGATTATGTAATTAGATAAGAGAATATATGAAAAGAAGATTGAGAACTTATTTAATTGTTTTACCTATATTTAATATTAAGTGAAATCTATGATAATTTTATCTAACTATATAAGCTTTTCCTAAATGTCTTCATCCTAGAAACATAAAATTCTTGTAACAAAAATTCAAAACTATTTTAGTAATAAGAAGTAGTTGAAAATACTTTCAAGACCTTATATTAATAATAAATAGTAATCTTTTAGGATATGTTTGGATTAGGGATTAAGGAGGAGAAGGGAAGGGAAGGGGAGACTTTCAAGATATCTTCCCCTTGTTTGGGAAGATGAAAATTGGAGAGAAAGATAATGGAAGATCAATCCTTAACCCTTCATTATCCTTCTCCTTCACAAATTCAAGATACCTCAAATTGGAGTATTTTGAAGGAGATATAAACACCCAAACAAGAAAAGGACATATGGAAGGTTAACCCTCCCCTCCCCTCTCCTCCCCTCTAATCTCTCCCCTTCCCTTTCCTTCCCCTCTTAATTCCCAAACAAACCCTTAAAGAGCAAATTAAAAAAGAGAGAGCCTCCCTTTTGCCGGAAAGAGATGGAGAAGACCACTTATAGTATTTATAGATCACACAACTGTTCATCTTTTCTCATTTCGAGCGATGTGGGCCTTTTGTGGTTTCCCTGATTCATATATTAATGTGTGGTTGAAGAAACATTTGAAGCCTTGCAAGTTGCAAGAGCAAACAAGGGGCTTCTTGAAAGCCTTTAAATATATATATATATATATATATATATATATATATATATATGTCTAATAATTATATAAGGAATTAAAGATGGACTTTTGATGGTCAATTAGCTTTAATTCTCTTTTATGTCTAATTAATATTGACTATATGATAAAATCTAATTAATGTGCAGAAATTGCTCTTTGGATAATGAGGAGAATTGATTATAACAATACTCTAGCTATAGAGAAGGATAAGAATGGACTCACATGTCTTCAGATACTTTCCAGAATGCCGGATGCTTTCAGGAGCCCTCACTCCATGGGATGCCTCAAGAGACTCTTATATTATTGTACATATATTTACTCTCTCCACTCTCCACATATCCCACTCTTTTCTTTATTTATAACTGCTTCAACTCTTTCTTACTAGTAACTCAACTCTTAATTATATATAGCCTTAAATGCACATAAATCCCCTTTTTACTCTAAGTACTTGATATCCTTTCGTCAAGTTTTTATATATTTTTTAATAATTTTTAGTCACGTCAATATTTTTATTTAGATCTGTGAAGATTTTGATAATTTTAATTAAAATTTTAAATAAAAAGACTAATATGATTTTAAAGTGTTTAAAAAATTACCAAAGTACCCTTCATTAATATGAATAAAAATGTTAGCTGAAATACGTCAAAAATTAAACAGAAACCTGATGAAAGAGGGTAGAAGATCATCAGGAGGTTATGTACAAAATTTTAAACTTTAAGAACATTATGTGTATGTGTGTAAAAATGTAAAGCATGGATGGTAATTTGGGTGACAGTGCTTCCGGAGGAAAAAAATGATGAAATCCAAGGTCAGACTACATTTGAGTTCTCTCAACAGAAAAGAGACTTAGAAAGTGGTCAACAAGAGGATGCTAATAAGCCACCCACATCAGGTACTTAGTGCTATCTCACTTTATCTAGATTTATATGGTTGTTCACTCTTTTGATCATTGGAGTTATAAAATAGTTATATTTTGTACTTAAAAAATACAAAAAAATTATACGATTGGAGGATGTGGGAAAGAAAAAATAAGTGTGATGGGTAGTTACTAAAAAGTGGAGAAGTGAATAACTTCTCATTATTTAATTATGATAACAATTCTATTTAAAATTTAAAAACTATCAAATATTTAATTTTTAATGATTTTAAAATATAATAACTATTTTATATAATATTTTAAAAATATTTAAAAATAAATTACATATATAGACGTAGGTGCATACGAAGCCTCTAGTATATATATATATATATATATATATATATATATATATATATATATATATATATTTGTGTGTGTGTTAGTCATGACTCTTGATCAATGACACACAACAAAAATATATAATTTTAATATTAATTAAAAGTTACCTTTAACGTGAGTTTCACAATTGACCTTAAAAATTGTATAGACAGCACTTTAACATAATTTATAATAACAAAATTAATTAATGACGCTATTAAATATAACGTCAGTCATTAATAGGGGTGTTCGACGGGTGATTTGGGCGGTTTTTTGTGAAAATTTAGTGTACCTATCGGTTTAAGTTGATAGCGTCAAATCAAACCACAAACGAGCGGTTCGGTTTGGCGGTTTAGAACTTTTATATCATCAAACTTACATATTTAAGTTTATTAATAAAAAATATAATTTTATTCAATATAAATAATAAAAAGTATTGTAATGTTTCATTTACTTACAATATACAATTAACTTAATTCTAAAATTAAATTTTTAGGTCGATTAAATTTAATCTAACATTCTAAAAAACAAATTTTAAACTTTATTATATAAAAATTTTAACATAATATGTACATATATATACATGTATGTGTATGCGGTTTGGTTCGGTTTTTCGACATACCAAACCAAATATTGATCGATTTTGTTCGATTTGTGCTAATTCGGTTTGGTTTGGTTCAAGTGCGGCGGTTTTGTTCGGTTCTGAACACCCCTAGTCATTAATAAATGATATTGTTAAATAAATAATGCTAAACGAGATTTTCTTTTGTAGTGATTGAGGAATAATTTTATTCAGAGTAAATTATTATTTTATCCTTAAAAGATTTCTCTTGTTTTAATTTAATTATTGAGTAATAAAAATATCAAATTTAATCTCTTAAATATTCTATTTGACTCAATTTAACTTGTAAATCATAAAAATATTACATTTAATTCTTAAAAAATCTTGTGCTATAATTTTGTCCTATGTTAAAAAGAAAAACATTATTAAATTGCATTGCAGGTCTTTCAAGGGTCAAGTATACTTTTTGGAAATATCTAGCTAAAGGTGAGAACATATATATTAATGTTTAAGTCAATTTGATGAGTCGGCCAATAATTAGGAGCAAAACTCTAAGGACACGTTATTTTGTAAAAAATGTTTAAGGAAATAGAAATGGAAATGGAAATGGTGGAGTTCACCGGATCTTACTTACTTTTTCACTTTTTCATTTTTATCAGCTTGAAAAAAAAAGAAAAAAATACAAAATATCTATTATACCATTTTGATTTGATATGATTTGACACAATTATAACTTTCTTTTCTTTTTATTATTTTAATATAAGGGGTAAAATGGTCATTTTAATACATTCCCTTTCTATTTCCATTATCAAACTTTTACTATTAAACACATCAAATACATTCTGTTTCCATTTCTATTTCTGCCTAATGAACTGCCCTAAACATAAGTTTGAATTCCCTAGCTATATATATTTGATGTTTTTGTCTTTGTCAATATATTAATTTTCATAAACTAATAATACATATGAGGTGTAGTGTTGAAAGGGATTGATAATTTGTGGGAGAAAAAGAAGAAGCAGAAGCTAGCACAACGTTTAGCTGCATTGCTTGTGAAGAATGACAAGTCATGGCAGATTAATTCCCACAATGATCTTATCACCAAAACAACAGTGAAGCTACCTCCTGTTCTTTACAATGTCTCGAAAAGAAAAAAGAAGTTTGAACTTGAGAAGAAGAGGGAACAACGCCTAGAAGACATACGTAGTAGTAGTAGTGATCATATAACTAAAGAAGAAGATGATGATGATGATGAGCATAATAATGGAAAAGAAAAATATAGATATTATAACTACTCACCATTGCTGGTAGCAGCTAGCTATGGGATTGAAGAGATGGTTGAATTGTTCCTGGAAGAGCAGCCAGAGTGTATCAATCATGTGAGTGAGGATGGACAGAACTTGGTGTACATGGCAGCGAAGCATCGTCAATTGAGAATATTTAATTTGTTGAAGAAAAATCCAGAATTTGAATTCTTGGCTTCACAGATTTCTTCACGAACCAAACGCACCATATTGCACCATGTGGCCAGGATGGATTTCTATAGGCCACCGGAGCTACCTGGGGCGGCCTTCCAACTACAGGCAGAGTTGAAGTGGTTTAAAGTAAGCATTCTTTGATTATAACTTTAATTTCATCACTTCTTTATATATATATATATACGTTTATGTCTTTTAATTTGGTCCCCACTACTTTACAAATACATAATTTAATTTGGTCCTCCTATATTTTTTGTGAAATGATTATCATATTTTGTTAATATGATGTCAAATTTGATAATTATTTGATTTAGATGTTAACTGTGATTGTAACTAAATAATTTGTTTTGTCATTTAGTACTCGATATTACCTCAAGTAAGATTGCTTCTAATAGAAAAATATGTGTAAAATAAAAAAAATATATATATATATATATATATATATATATATATATATATATATATATATATGATAAAAGGTAGAATAGAATAGATTATTTCACAAAATAGAATGGCTGAATTATTTATTTATAAACTAGAGGACCAAATTGAAACTTATCAAAAGTGTATTGAAGTTTTTTTTTTTTTAATTATACATACACATATATACACATCTCCATATAGTTTGAGTAAATTAGTTAAAAAGGTATAATTTGTCTTAATTTAATTCTTGAATCATCAAAATATAAAATTTACTTCCTGAAAAATATTACTTGTCTCAGTTCAATCTCTGAATCATGAAAATATTAAATTCAATTCTTAAAAGATTTTATTTGTCTTAATTTAGTCTCTGAATCACAAAAATATCAAATTTAGTCCTTAAAAAATTTTACATGTCTCAGTTTAGTCCCTAAAATATACAAGGACGAAATTGCAACAGAAAATATCTTTCAGGGACTAGCTAAATTGAGACAAGTTCAATATTTTAGAGACTAAATTTAATATTTTCATGATTCAATAACAAAATTAAAACAAGTAGAATCTTTCTATAACCAAAATAGTGATTATTACTATATATTAATTTTAAAAGTTATATCCTTAGTTTGAATCATATATATATATACATTTTAAATTAAAAAAATTAACCATTACCTTGTTGTATATGTGATGTGTAGCGAGTGGAGAAGATTATTCCTAAGAATTTGATCATGCATTGTGATCACGATTACCTAACAGCAGGAGACATTCTGGACATTATGCATGATGACATGCTTAGAGATGCACAATCATGGATAAAGGACACATCCCAATCATGCTCCACCGTCTCCGTCCTCGTGGCCACCGTGGTCTTCGCGGCCGCCTACACCATCCCCGGTGGCTTCGAGAAGGGCACGGCGGCGCTACTTCATTCGCCGACGTTCCTCTTCTTCACCACCATGGACATTGTGGCCCTAGCCCTATCCTTGGCTTCAGTGGTGATGTTTCTTTCAATCCTCACATCACCATTTGAGCTATGGGATTTCCACAAGTCTCTCCCTACAAGACTCAAAATAGGGTTTGCTTTCTTGTTTGGTTCATTGACAACCACAATGTTAGCTTTCATTGCAACCATCTTGCTGACCGTTGGATTGCAATGGAAGCAATGGAGTTCTACTTTGATATATGGTGCTTCTTTCTTTCCTGTCACCATATTTGCTTTGATTGAATTCCCACTTTATATGAGGCTTCCTAGCTTGCTTGTCAAGATGTGTAGGAAGCTCATGAAGATGGTTCGGCGTTGTTATAGCAAAAGGGATGACAAAACCAAGTATCCATAGCCACATGATGATTAATCTCTCAGGTATCAGAATAATCTTTTTAACGAATGACAATTCATTCTCATTTCTTCAATGATTAGACTCAAGAGGTAACGGTTAAGGGATAATCATCTGTGTTACATCGTGTTAGGTTGTTAGCTGGGTTGGTTTCTAAAGTTAAAAGTAGTTAAATCCCAGTCTTGATTGTGAGTTTGTGTTATTAAGTTTAATGTAATTAACAAGGTGTATGTTTTAATTTTATGTATTGAAGTAATCTGCATGCGTGGGGATTATATATATATATATGCCTTATGTATGAGAAAAATATTAATTATGAGATGTGTCTAGTTTTGCAAGTTAATTAAATAAAGCACTCATTACCCAAAAAAATTTAAGCACTAATGATATATATATATGTTCTTTTTTTTCATATAATTTCCATTTCATCACTTTTTAGTTTTTACTGATGGACTCGTAGAGGTGTCAAAGTGGGCCAATCCGACTCACACGGGTTGGACCCATAACGGGTTAGCCCACTCGGATTGGCCATGTTATACGGGTTGGAAATTCCAACCCGACTCACCAAGGTGGTGGGTCGGGCCAACCCACCTTTTTTTTGGAACTTAAAAAATTTTAATTCTAATTTTTTTTTAAAAAAATCTATACTTCTTTTATACATTTTTTTCATGAACTAAGAAATTTAATATGATAAAATGAAATAAAAGATTTATCATTCATCATGTTACTCACAAATAGTTAAACATAAAACAATAAAAGTATGAAACATGGTCAAAATATCACATCATTACTCATTTTTTTTCCTCTTGACTCCTATAAATATGGTGAAAAATAAAAATATCACACAAAGAAAGAAACATGATTAGGAATTATGTTTTTTTTTAATTTTTTTAAGTTAGATGGGTTACGGGCCAACCCACCTAACCCGCGAGCCAACCCACGTGGGTTAGGTGGGTCGGGTTCCTCCAACCCGTTTAATAAACGAGTTGAGATTTTGTAACCCAACCCACCAAATTGGTGGGTTAAATGGGCCAACCCACCGAGTTGGATCCGTTTTAACAGCTCTATGAACTGGTAAAAAAAAAAGTAATCACTTAAAAGTTTGTGTTTCTTTATTTTTTTTCTTTTAAAGTTTTTTGAAAAACAAATTTGAGAAGTTGCATGTGGATTTCTTCGAAAAATTTTACCTTCTTATCAAATAACAAAGAGACGTGTTGATTCTTGGTCATACTTATATCATTCACAAGAGTGAAGACGAGACGGATGTATGAAAGCTTTCATATAAAATAATAAACATTTAAATACACGTTTACAATGCACATTTATATAACTCTCTTGAATTATAGATCATGTCTATAAAACTCCTCTTTAACTATAAAAATTGACTTTTAATCTCTCAAACTTCATAATTTATGTAAAAATATCCGTAGTTTATGTAAAACTTCATAATTTGTGAAGAGAGGAGTGAATATTGTATATATATATATATATATATATATATATATATAAAAGTTTCGTTAACAAGGGTCTTTAAGATACTAGTTAAGATTTCTTTTTAGGACTCTTTTATAGAGATTTTAATCTCTCAAGAAGTTAAGTATTTGAATATTTTTCTCTCTTCTCTATTACTTTTATTTCAGTGAAAAATTTAAATAAAAGAAAAAAAAAAGTAAGAGAGAGACATTGAGAAAATACTCAACATCTTAAAAGATTGAACTATTCATAATCATTCCCTTCTTTATAGTTGAAAAAGTTTTTAAATAATAAAAATTATTATTATTGGTGACTTTTTACAACTTTTAAATCATTAAATATTCTATCAATCAATAAAAATGAACTTTAACAAGTATCTTGAGTGTAGATCCTTTGTCATTACGACAAAGAATCCTTTTCTCACTCCTAAGAATCTTTTGCAATATAATAACAGATGATCCATTCATAAGTCTAACTAGATTCCAAAACTATATATATTGAATAGAAAATTCAAAACTACAAATTAAGGAAAACTTTTGACGAAACTCACAAAAGTATTTATAGAAATTACACAAGCCTGACTTCTTGAGCAAAACTCAATATAACATGCAACTAAACCAACAAATTCAAGCAACTTTATTATATGCATAAAAGATAAAGAACATACTTTACTCTTTTTTTTTTTGGACTGAACTTTACTATTATATTACAACAAAACTAATACTACAAAAAAGATATATTTAACAATTAGAGGCAACACACCTCCCTTAGGGTTTAGTTTCCCAATCTATCTTCTTTGTAAAAAAAATTTGACATTATTGTAACCCTGAAAATAATTAATTGTCAAGACTAATTCATATATAGAAGGAGAAGAAGATCCATAAAAAGGGGGAGAACAACTTTCATAAAAGAAGAAAAAAGCTTTCAAAAAAGAACAACTTCCAAAGGGAAATTAGTTAAGAGATAACTACAAAAACAACAAATAGAAGAAAAATAGGAGAAGCCATAGATGAAAGATGAGGTTTGGACTTTTTCCTAATCTGAACCTAAAGTTGTGAACTAATAAAAATTGTGGGGGTGGGTCACTCAAAGCCCAATAATTCCAAATGGCCAAAAACATGCCCAGTAATTCCACAGTACTTACCAAAAAGCCCATTTTGAGCTAAAATTCAAAATCCAATTTTTGGCATTGCCCTTAAATACAAGACCATAGCCCCAAGAAGGAAAAATTAAATTGCACTCACTTTCGTCACTAATCCCTTGATATATAATTATATATTAACTCAATTTTATATTTAGTAACAACCTAGTCTTTTATCCCCCCAAAAAAAAAAGAACTTTAAACTTTAGATTAAATGTAGATAAAATTAACCCAAAGGGTGTAGTTGAGTGAAAAAGACTCATATATATCTTTAACTATACAAATATTCTTAGTCTTTTCTTTCATTTTGAGTTTTGTTGTCAATACCTTTAAAAATTAACTAAGCAAATATATAATTAATTAGTAAAGTATATTTAATAATTTTAAATTTTAAAAATTAATACAAATCGCAATTTTTATGGACTAAATATTTTTTGGTAGAAAAATCGCCAAAGCCCATTGACTAAATATTAACTAATTAATTAAATATTTCCTTAGCTAGTATTATTGAAGAAAAGAAATCCATTCTTTTTTAAATAGATCTCCTTACCCCATAACATTTTTTTTAACATATAAATATAACGTAATATATATATAGGATTCGATAAGGAAGTTATAATATAATATTGGTGTCCAAATGAAATAGTAAGAACACAGGTTCTTGATTGGTTGGATTCCATTGACCAACTAATCTCAATCATTGATCCCAAAAGCCTGCAACGAATAATTTACTATCATGCTCCTCCAATTAACAATGGACAAATATAATATTATTCAATTTTAATTTAATTATTCAACTCATAAAAAAATTAATTATTCATATTCATATTCATTTATTTAATTAAAAATAAAAAATTTAATCAATTAAAGCTTTAATCACGGTAGGATGATTATGATGATGATGACCATAACGTGGCTACTTTGATTTAGGTTTGAATAAAAAGAGAAATATTATTGTGTAGGGTGTGCCCCACCCCACCCAATCACTTCCCATTTGCCTAACTCTCTTCTTCTTTCTCTTGTCCCCAACTTTTTGTACCCTTCTAATTAATTTCTCCATAATTAAAATGCTCTGTGTTTCTATTCTTTCTCTTATTACCTACTCTATTTGGTAATCAATTTAATGCACTTTCTCATTTGGTCTAATAAAGTATTGTAGGTATTTATTTTTTTTAAATTAAACAAATAAAATTTGAGTTTTGTGTATAAAAAAAATTTGTTTGGAGAGTTCAATCTTCGTTATAAGTCTTTAGTTAAGTCAACGTGGATCAGCACAATTGATAAAAAATTTAGAGGAAAGTTCTTGCTCCACCCACGAGCTAAGCTTTGAATTCTTCAAAAATCATTCAAAAATCTATTTGGTAGGCCTCTCGAGTTCGGATCCTCTACCGTGATGCTGTTGTGCGGTTCGATTAGCCACGGTTTGAACACGCAACCATGGCTAAAATTTTTGCCACGGTTGCGTGACCGATTAACTAAACCGTATAAATGCATCACGGTAGAGGATCCACGTTGATTTCTTTTAAGAGAAATGACTTAATAAAACCCAAAGACTAGTTGAGAGTTGAGACTAGGTAAAATTATTTACAATTTAGTTCTCCAAGATATCCCCGACAGGCCAACGACTAATCCTCCGCGGATCTAAGCTCCATTTAAGTCCAATAAAAAAGTATCCTATAAAAAATAATTCAAGTGGTTGAAAAAGAAAATTGGTACTACTATTACTATATCTCTTTTTTTTTATAACGTGATATCCACCAAAGCGAATTTGATAACTAATTAATCTTTCGAATACTGTTGAGCTCATTACTGAAGATGACCATCTCAATTCATTCTCATCTATTCAAGAATCAAACTTGAACAATAATTAAAGGAATAGAGACATCTTGCCCACACCATTATTAATAGTACTATTTCTCTGTGCATATTATGTGTGTACAATTAAATAAAAAGGTAAATGTGGATAAGGAAAGCAAAATATTTTTTATGTATAAAAGTATTATGAAGATATTTGTGACGCAAGGAAATGAGGAAATAATGTGTCGAAGTTATATATATATATATATATATATATATATATATATATATATATATATATATATATATATATATAGGTACAACTGATTAATTAGGAGGTTAATTTTAGGTAGCTCTAGGGTTTAGCATTTTCAAACCTAATCTTAGTTTATTAGGTTACATAATTAGGTGCAACTATATTCCTGGTTAGCTCATTGGATTAGAACCAACATGTTTATATATTTAATTAACTTTTAATATGACATTGGATGACAATATAATAGCGTTTCCATTCTCAATATGAAAAGAATATTCTAATAATGTGAGTTTTCTTAATTGGGTCTAAAGATATGTATCTTGAATTATTATATATAGTCTAGACACAAATTATAGTATTTAACAAAAAAATTATTAGATTTAAATAATCATCTTATTGTATAATTAAAAGCCATAGTAAAATTGATCACGTGAATGATTTAATTTCCTTAAACATGTTTAAGATTATATTATTTTACAATCATAGCTAGCCGTGAATTGTTTGAGAATTAACATGATTATTGTTTGATTCATTGCATGAATTAGGAGCAAATTTTATTATATATATAAGGTGTTGATTAGAATGCAACTAAAGTGTATTAAGTATTATGCATGAGAAGCAATAGTTAGTCCCACATCGGAAGCGCCACTTGGCCATGCATCGGTCCACGCGCCGGCTTCAATGGCTTTTGAGTTTTGACTTCTCGTTGGGGCCGGCCAGCAAACACCTTAATGCGTAAAACCCCAGCCCCACATAAAATTAAATAAAATTATTTTATATTGCATATTAAATTTCAATATTTATTTATACAACATTTTTTTTGAGAAATATACAACATTTTTTTTGTATCGATTAACTTATAAATATATATATATATATATAGTTTTAAAATTTTTTTGGTTATTGATCTCTGAAAATAATTATTTAAATAAAATAAAATGTATTATATGAGAAGATAATGGATAAAAAAATAGGAGTTATAGTGATTTAATTAATTTTATTTTATAAAAGAGAAACAATAGTTATTAAAAGAATAAAAAAATTCTTAAAAATTTTAATTTAATATTATAAATATTAGTAATAATTTTATATTATACATTTTTACATTTAAAAAAAATAGCATTCACATACATGTTAAATTTTTAATACATATATAAACCACATAAGTGAGAGTATTCCTTGAGAATTGATGGAACTCCTCTTATGAAATTAAATAAAAAATAAACATTAAAATTTCATTTTAAATTTTAAATTTAATGTTTAAAATATATAGAGCCATATAAGATTTTAATAATATTATAATATTAATTGTTTAATTTAATTTGAATAATTAAAAAAAATAAAATCATTTCTCACGTAAGATTACTTAACATTATATATATATATTGTCACAGCCACTCATCGATCCAGGAATATTCGAAGAATTTTCATTAAAGTTTTTGCCAATAGAGAAGTCCTGTTTCATGCAGTTTATACGCTTCGGCGGCAAGAAGATTTCAAGGTTATGAACCTGATGATCATTAGGAGAGGAATCCAAGTGGCAATCAACATGTCTTCAATCAGAAGCTGTTGCAACTTAGTGATGCTTCAAAAGAGTAGTGTTCACCTAGTTCAATCTGGTTATAAGTCAAATATAAGTCTATAAGTTCTAGGTTCTGATATTAGCAACTTATTATGTAATAATTTTGGTTCTTCTAATGTCTCTTTTCTTAGGTCTATTACGTTTAGAAATAGTTTTATTACAAAGTCTCCTAATTTAATGGTAGGCTAGTCTATAGTGTAGTTGTCCTCTTTGTATCGTTTTTATATATATACTTATTATTCTTATCAAAACAATATATATATATAATATTTTTATGTTGTAAAAGAAAGAATTTATGAACAATAAGAACATAAGAGAAAAAATTTAGAGAAATAATAAGAACATAAGAGAAAGATACATCAAATTCATTTATCGTCTATTTACTTGTTTATAATAGCCTCATATTTATAAAACTCTTGCTATAGGATCACATTAAGAACACAATAATGTACCTTTAAGTATACTAATTGAAAGGTTACACAATTTTCTTAAAATACTTTCACAAAGAGATTACAAATGAGACTAAGAATCTCAAGAAGCAATTGATCATGTGAAGAGTTTAGAAAAAATTCAATATTAAAAATGTGGTCATCCACATATATATATATATATATATATATATATATATATATATATATATATATATATATTATAATGTTTTATAATATATTAATTTTTCATTTATTAAATTTGAATAAAAAAGGACTAAATTATAACATACCGATCTTTCAAACATTAATGAAGAGAGAAACAAACATTTTTTTCCAGAATTAAATTATTAAAACAGTCATTAAAATTTGCACGCATCCAAACAAAAAAAATTAAAGATAATTAATATAGGCACCGCGAGGAAGGAATAAAGATTCAAGAAGCTCGTGCTTCTTCTCTACTCTAGTTCCTATCTTTCTTTCTCCTCAAAGGGAAAAGAAAAGAAAATTTTGCTTGAGTCACTCAAAAATTCCACAAGTCCAATGAGGATGAGAGAGTTCTAGTATAAACAAAGAATAATACTACTCTGTAAAGATACCCCATTTTCTCTTCCTTTTGTTTTCTTCTTCTCTTCTCTCTTTCTCGATCTCCCTTCTATTTTGTCCTTTCTCTCTTCACTTTTTCCTCTCTTCTCTCAATTTCACCATTTTCGAATTTCGATCTTGACGGAGCTTCGCTATGAGAGATGGCTATACATATTAATTGAAGATTGCGACTGTTTCGGGTTGCTTTCTTCTCTCTTTGACTCTCTCATTTTTCCCCCAAAATCCTGAGGTGGCCCTTTTAAATGTTCTTCACAATCCTCACGGGTTCTTCTTCTCTGTGCCCTTAAATTCCCACCATGTCTTCCTCAATCTCTCCCTCACTCTTGTGATGTGATGCGATTACTCTGCTTCTTCTGATAATAGCGCCTCTGGGTCGGTGACTCGGTGTGTGTGTGGGTATGAGTCAACTCGGTATGATATTGCAGGAATCGCTTCAGAGAGAGCGAGAAGAACGAGGAAGGACGATTCTGGGTTTGTTAACGGAGCAAATGGAAGGCGTCGATCATACAGAACCACGCAGGAGACGCAGTTTGAAAGAACGGTTCAGATTCACCGGAATGGGGTGTTGTGGGGCCACCTGGGGTTTCCGTCCGGCCGCCACCGTGAGATTCAACGAAGACGACGACGACCAAGAAGATGAACGCCGGCAGCAGCAGCGACGGCTCAACGACGCGAACTCGGGTGGCCAAGGCTCCAGTTCGTCCGACCCGGACTGCGTCAACCCGGTCCCGTCCGGATCGGGTATGAATCTGGCGGCGGCGTTGGCGGCGGAGCGTCAGTTCCGGGGGTCGTCGCAAGAGGCGGAGGCGGGATCCGCCACCGGGAACGAGTTGCAACGGAGAGAGACGACGGCGGCGGCGGCGACGGGGACGCCGTGGAGGGTGTCGCTGATGAGGCTGCTGGAGGAAACGGAGGGTGGGGAGATGACGGTGACGGTGACGGAGAAAGAAGGGGTGGGAAATGATACGGTGTGCTGCGTGTGCATGGGGAGGAAGAAAGGAGCGGCGTTTATCCCATGCGGTCATACTTTTTGCAGAGTGTGCTCCAGAGAGCTGTGGTTGAATCGAGGGAGCTGTCCCCTTTGCAACCGTTCGATCATCGAGATTCTCGACATTTTCTGAAATTCCTCCCTCAACCCTTGGATTCCGTGAGACCACTATAAAAAATTTCTTCTTCTTCTTGCTTCGCATATTTTTGAATGAAATTCACGTTTTCACTTGTAAGAGATACAAATATGATATGATAGTACCAAATATGAATTCTTCGTATATTTGAAAATATGATATTTTACTTTTGGACCTTTTAAAAGCTTGCTTGATCAGTTTTTTGGAGTGACAGCAAATAATTGCTAACTTTTTACTAATTTGGATACCCTAGAATGTAAAATTTGATAAAATTGTGAAATGCAGTGAAATAATAATAATAATAGGAGGGATAAATTAAGAATCAATTTTGAATGAATTAAGATTCACAATGAAGTCTTTACTTTAGTAAAGAGAGAAAATAATTAAGAGGGAGAAATTTTGATAATGTAGGGCCTATAATTTTTTTCTTTCTATCTCTTTCCTCATTTTAGAGAGCACTTTAATTTATAATGGAGAGGATTCATTCTCGTGACAATTGAGAACGAGAGTAAAATATAAGAAAGTAAAAAAAAATGTTTATTTTGTCTTTGATAAATTATTAAAAAGGATATTTTTTAAATGACATTTCAAAAAATAAGAGCAAAAATGATTTTTTTTTTTCAATTTTTTTTGTTTTTCAAGGTATCCCTAATCTGACATGCTAAGGAGTAATCTTTCGGAATTATCTTTCATATAATCTATTCATTTCTTTACATACAAAAGATACTTTGTTTTAATTCATATTCCATTTTCTTTTTAGATACTTCCACCTTCCTTTTTTACCTAAACAAACACCTGTTCATGGGTCGGGTCGAGCTGGGCTTGGGCTTAAGTCTATGGGCTTTACATATATGGGCTTGAGCTTGAGCTCAAACCTACATGTTTTACTACCCATTACAATGGGCCAGGTATTTATCCAACCCCATGGGCTAAGCCCGAGCTTAGCTCATTCTTATACATAATTTATAAAAAATATATATATTGGTCCTTTATGTTTCATTGAAGTTCTATATTGATCCTTTATGTTTTATTGAAGTTATATATTGGTCCTTTATGTTTCATTGAAATTTTATATTAGTCCTTTATGTTTCATTGAAGTTCTATATTGGTCCTTTATAGCGGGCCTCCGGGCTGGGCTTTAAAAAATGCTCGAGCTCGGTCCGTATTTTTGCGGGCTTTCGGGTCGGGCTTACAAAAAAGTGCCCGAGCTCGGCCCGTATTTTTTGGGCTTTCATTATTTTATCGTTTTTGTACTTTAAAAAAGTTAAAATTCTATTTTGACCCCTTATATTTCACATTAGTTTTATATTTAGATATATGTATATTTGAATTGAAAATATTTTATAAATAGTTAGGATTATGGAAGAATAATTCTGGATAAGTTTTAGGGATCATATTTGATTTTGAATTTTGTTAGATAAGGTTTAGAGTTGTTATCCACATTCAAGGATAAATTTAAGAGTTTAATTAAGATTTTTTATTTTTATGTATAAATACTTTACAAAGGTGAATGATAAAGTAAGATAATTTTGTCTACTACTTTCTTCCTTTACAAGCTTAACACATTTATCTTTTAAAAGTTTTAGATTAATTTTATATCTTTGCAACTTGTTTTAAATTGGCCTTTTTGTGTAACACCCTTAATTTAAAAGGATTAAACTAAGGTAAAGTTCATTAGATGCTTGCTATAAAGTTTTTCAATAAAAATTAGACCACGTGGCAAAAAATTTGTGTATAACTAACCATAATATAGAGAATATAAAAGATAATAAATTGCATAACCAATCAAAGAAAAAATAGAGTAAAAATACAATTTATGATGAGAGAATTTTATAACAAACACCTAATAAACTTTACCTTAGTTTTTTCTAACTTAAACTGTTAATGATGGCGTGTCATGATAAAAAATTTTCAAAAATTATGCCTTGATCCCTAGACTCGATTTTTTTTAATCAAAACAAAGTATCGTTTTGTCCTTGAGATCCAAGGAGATCCCTATCTCAATGTAATTTATGAATGAATGGATGATCAATAAATAGTTGTAGTAATTAGTATGAATGAATGGTTGATTTGTTGTAATTTTTTGGAAAGAGAAAACAAAGTCTCGTTTTCTGAGTATGACGCATAATCTTCATGATAGTTGGATGACACAATTTTAATTTGCTACGAGGCAAAAAGACAAACTTATAATATTTATTACATATATGTATGTGATTGAGATGTATTGTTAATGTTAATGTTTATTAATTTAAGTTTAGATCTTATTAATTTATTACAAGTCACAAGTCATGTCTTAATAAAATAATATTTGTGAGCTCTTCAACTTGATTGCATTTTGGATTCTGTAGAAATTTAAAATTTGAATGTTATACAATCATTTAAACGATTTATTATTAAATGACAAATTTATATATGTAGTTATTCAACAATGCAATAGTGTTATGTTTTATATGTCAAAAGTTGCGGCATAGTTTCTGTTTGTTTTTTCGTCTTAAAATCAAGAATTGCAGATGGTTTTGGCAAGTTCGGTGGGGAAGCTAAGGATAAGGAATAATGGAATATGAAAAATACAACACGAACTATATACTATTTTAAATTTTAAAATAAAAAGCAATATAGAATTTCCAAAAGTGTCAATAATTCTAAGATTTCTAAATTTAATTTATGTAATTTGAGAATACTCTGAATTTCTGTATAAAAAATAAGAGTTAAACTAACTCCCCCCCCCCCCCCCCCCATCAAATAAGCTTTATCTAGATAAAGGAATTGACTCATTGAGGCCACGTTTGGTAGCCGGTGAGTATTTAGTGGGAAGTGGAAGTGGAAATTTTTTATGTGTGTTTGATATGTAGGGAAAGTGAAATAAAAATAAAAATTAAGATTGTTTGGTATGATAGGAATGAGGGAGGGGAGTGGAAGTTAAAATATGCAAATTACTATTTTACCCTTACCCCCTTTACCCTAATCTCCACTCAACGCACAGCTCTCTTCCTCTCACTCTCACGCACGGCTGTCCCTCTCACACAGCTCTTCACTCTCCGTCTCCACTCTCCGTCTCCGTCTCCACTCTCCGTCTCCGTCTCCGTCTCGCACGGCTCTCCCTCTCCGTCTCGCACGGCCCTATCCGTGGAGGTCCAGAGCCTCATCACCCGGCTGATGGGTTCGCATCAGCCGGCTAATAAGGCTCTGCACCTTATCCGTGGAGGCCAAAGCCTTATCAGCCGGCTGATGGGTATGTATCAGCCGGCTGATAAGTCTCTGTACCCCAAGGTCCAGAGACTCTATCAACGGGAATAGGAAAGGTGTGTGTGGGTTTGATAGTAATAAGCAAATTTTATCAAGGGCACAGTGGTATTTTTACCTTAACTCACTGGGAAACCACATCAACTTCCATCTCTCCATTCACTGGGTATGTATCAGCCGGCTGATAAGTCTCCGACGTTATCCATTCTCTACTTTGTCGGAGACGTTACCCATTCTCTACTTTGTCGGAGACGTTACCCTAAAATAGAGAATGGATAACATCTCCGATGTTTTTATGAGCAAAATAGCGCGTGCGTTTGAGTTATATTTTAGAAGGAATAGGCCGAGGTCAAAACGACACAATTTTGATTGAGAAAAGATGAGTAGGAAATCTGATGTGGAAAAAAAATATACCAAGTCAGATATTTTTGCCACATAGGATGCCACGTAAGCAAAAATTATTAAATATTTGATGGTGTTAGTGAAAAGGGTGACATTGGCAGAAATGTAAAACGTTAGGGTTACAATTGACAGAAAAAAGAAACGTTTTGCCACATAAGATGCCACGTCAGCAAAAACTGTTAAATATTTGACGGTGTTAGTGAAAAGGGTGACATTGGCAGAAACGTAAAACGTTAGGGTTACAATTGACAGCGAAAAAACGTTAGGGGCGAAACTGACAGGACCCCCAAACGTTGGGGTTAGGAAAGGTACTTTTGCCAAAAAATTATTTTTAAGGTAAATTATATATAATTTATTAGTCAAGATAGAGTGGTGTTGAGTTGGCTTAGACTGATGTCCAACCCAAGATTCTGTACTCTCTAACCTGCCACGTAATTTGACCAACCCAATTCATTCAATATTATGACTTGTGAAGTTGTTGAACAAAAAAAAATATATATTATGAGGTTGTGTTTAATCGGTTTGTTATTATTTTTTCTTCTAAAACCTTTTCAAATTGAATCTAACCCTAACACGTGAATCAATTAATTAACTAAAAAATGCCAAAAATATGTATAGCAAAAAATAAATATTATTATAAGTGAGTGTGGTGTAGAATAATACAGTTATTAATGAGATTGGGTTTTAACTGTATTTAGACTAAGTGAGATTGAGTATCATTTTGCCACACAACGCTATTATAGTTTAGAATAAATTGTATAATGGATGATTTAATAAGTTTAACTAACTTTTGCTAATATAAACCTAATGCTAACTCTCTTCTATTTTAAGGGGGAAAATAAGTATAGCCAAAGCCATTTAACCAACACGATGTATATATTCGCTTAACCACTATTTTTTAAGTATTTAATTCATATTAGTCATTCTGTTAAAAGGATTGCCTCTAATAATATGTTTATTGTACCTGAAAAATTAATTATTAAGTCCATCTAATTTACTAAAATACATGTTCTCTAATACGTTTTCTTTAAAATATTTAAAATTCTCACTTTGAACGTGCTTCAAACAATACTATTTGAATATTATAGAAACTTAATTATTTGAGAAAACATTATTGGATGAATAAATTGACAATATTATTTTAGGGTTTAAATTAAGACAAAATGTATTTTTTAGGAATAAAAACAATAACTTATTCTAAATTTTAGGTTATAATCATTATTTATTTGTTGAAATATAAACAGTAGTATTAAATTTATTTTTTAGTTAACATTTTTAAAGTATGAAAAATATTTTGGTTGATTGGGTTAGAGCTTTATTGATGGGTTCCATTATTGGAGCAATAATGGTAATAACTTAATGTTTGGAGACAATATTTTTTAAATAATAATAATACCTTTATGAATTTACGACAGAATTTTAAGAAGTGAAAAAGAAAGAATGAGTAGAATCCACATGGGTCATACTCATTTGTCTTTTCTCATTAAGCATTCTCTAGTGTAATTGAGAGGATCTTAACCCGTTTGAGAACCATAAACTCATGCTTGGTTTATGATTTGTTTAAACTCAGGCTATAACATAATTTTAAGGGATAAAAGTTCAATGGTACCGTATCACTGAACTTCAGTACATCTCTCTAATCATGTAGTGTTATTTGTTAATATTAATAAGAACTCACATTAATTAGGACTCACCTTGAATGGTTTATGGACCAACTGATTAGAGGGATGTACTGAAGTTCAGTACTACCGTACCACTGAACATCTACTCCTTTCAAAGAAATATTTGGGCAAACTCTCACTAAACCAAGGGTAATGATTGATAGGATTATAAAGTAGAGAAAAATTTGTTACATTACAAAATGTTTAATTAATACAATTTTACCCTATATTAACTTAAGTTATTTTGTTTTTTTTTTCTTCAAAAAGACTTTAGAGGAAACCTCCATTTTCATGTTAGACAGTTTGAAGATTCTCCAACACCTATCTTCAAGGCATTTTGGGCCAAAGCCAGATCAACTTTAAAATATTAGGAAAACAAATTGACACAATGACCAACAAAACTGGCACATCTTTAAAAGTGAGCCCATTAATTCAGCCCAAAAGATTATCCCATTGATAATGCTACAAAAAAACTACCACTTGTCCCAAAAATGGGGAAAAGGTGTTGGGCCCAAAAAAGGAGTGAGATATAAAAACACGGCTTTTGTTTTTGTTTTTGTTGTTGTCAAAATCAGTGTATTCATCATTAATCACTTAGCTGAACTCTAATTAATTTTTTTATATATTATGGAAAAAAATTATTAATTTAAGATTATCCTGAAAATATGACTCATAACTCGTAAGCTAGCTAGTTTATTTGGAGAATAATATCAAATAAAAGTGCGCAATAAAGGGAAAAGGAATGAAAATGGATTTATTGTGTTTGATAGTCAAAATTTGAGAATAGAAATTGAATGAAAATGTAATAAAATTATCACTTTACCCCTTAATTATATTAAAAAAAAAAAAAAAGATTATGATTATGTGAAATTAAATGGTATAATATATATTTTGTATTTTTTTCTTTTTTCAAGGTGGAAAAGAAAAAGAAAAAGATCCCACCTACTTTTTTATTTATTTTCCTCCCTCCCCTTTAAATCCAATGGGACCATAATTTATCATGTTTCACACACATATCTATATATATATGGCTTTGGACTTTTTGGTGTCACACAAGCAAAGTGTGATACCAAAAAAATAACTTCCCCTCAACTTCCCAATAAATAACCAACTTCTCACAAAATAGCTATATTTTATAATTAAAAAATACAAAAAATAATATGATTGGAGGATGTGAGAGAGAGAAAACAAGTATGATAGGTGGTTACTACTAAAATGGAGAAGTGCGTAACTTCTCTTTTTTATTTATTTTTATTTTAAATTATGATAACAATTCTATTTTAAAATTTTAAAATATTTAATTTTTAATGATTTTAAAATATAATAACTCTTTTATATTATATTTTAAAAAATTTAAGAATAAATTACATGTATGCACGTAGGTGCATGCGAAGCCTCTAGTATTTAATATTTGTGTGTATATATATAGTAAGGGCATTAATTTTAATTTTAATTTTAACGAGGGCATTGTCCAAATTTGTTACTGAATATTTTCTCACTTGAAAGCGATAATTAATGAGATAAAATATTTTTTTAGTTCTTGAATAGTTAGTTATATTACTATTTAATCTCCAAATTTTGAAAAAAATATTATTTAGTCACTGAATTTGTAACTCTGTCAATTATTTAGTTCCCTGACATTACTCGTTAGATAATTGAGTGACATGGCTATTAACTGTTGACGTGGTCGGACTTTTCTCCTCGCTCCTTCTCCTGCTCTGTCGAAAATTGGGTCGATGACCCTCTTCCCCTTATTTTCAGAGCTAAGTTTTACTTGATGTGCAGCTATGGTAACCACATCATGTCTCATCCTCACAACAAAATTCTTTCCTACATCGGCAGCGACACCTGCATCGTCGTTGTTAACGGTGCCACATTAGCAGTTAACGGCCACGTCACTCGATTATTTAACAGGTAACGTCCAGAGGACCAAATAGTTGACATAGTTGCAAATTCGGAGACTAAATAATATTTTTTTTAAATTCGGACACTAAATAATAATTTAACCAACAATTCAGATACTAAAAAATAATTTGCTCATGATTAATTAAGGGTCTCACAACCAAAAATTATGGGTCCAATTTTTTTCTTTCAAAAATATAAATTTTGAAAAGTTCCCAACAGAAGTTTTGATTGAAAATTTATCACCGACGCGGATCAATTGACAATAGGATATTTCAATTTAATTAAGAGTCTCAAGTTTGAGCCTTCAAAAAATAATTGTATTAAAATTTAGTTGATAAAAATTTATTGATAGTTATTTTTGGTCTTTCTCAATTCAAATGAGATTAGTTTGAACCATTAAACGAATTAGCAAAGGATACTGATAATTCTTAAAAAAAAATTAAAAATTTGCATTTTTTAAAGTATATATATATGTATCCCCTTAATTTAATTAGTATTGAATCAAATGAATCAATATTGCTATCATGATTACGTAATCCAAGTTATAAAGATTCCATGACAGATGACACATTGTTTCTGTTGTATATGTATCCCCTTATCACTTATCACTATCATCATAAATATTCTAACAACACAGCCTGCTGTCAATTAAGCCTAATAAGAAATTAATATTAAAACAAAATATCCATTATATTAAAAAACCACTAAAAAAAAGTAATCTAGATTAGATAAGGATAATGGGCTTTCCCAAGCTGCAGGTAAGAAACACGTACAATATATAATTGATTATCATCACAATATATATATACTTTTCTATAAAATTTAAATATAATTGATTATCATCAAAGTACTTGTAATTCAAAAAAAAAAAAAAATTATTGTGTTTAACGGTAAATACACTGATTTAATCCAAACAAAATATAATGTGAGGTAAGAATTAAGACATGACCACTCTTAATTATAATATCACAAGTTAAATTGGAATTTTTTTTGAGAACCAATTTGGAATTAATATTAAACTAAACTAATAATATATAAAAATCAAGCAAGACATTTTATCATACATTAACTATAAGAAAAAGGAATATTTTTAACAACTTATATTTCGACGGCCATCACTAATTGTTAAAAAATCTATATCTTCAACAATTAAATTTTGACAATCAAAATAAATTGTTGAAACAAATCAATAATTGTCGATAATATTATTTTCAACGATTGGCATTGAAACAAACACTATTGAAAAAAGTATTGTTAAAAAATATATTATTGATAATTATTAACTGTGAAAAATATTATTATTACTTTTTTCAACAACTTATTATGACAATCAAAATGTACTTGTTGAAAAAAAAAATATTTTTCAACAATTAAACGACTGTCGAAATATAGATTATATTGTTGACAATAATTATTTTTCTTGTAGTGATTTATAATGATTTTTAGAGTAATTAATCTTTCTTAAACAACATAACAATAATTGAACATTTAAGAGACTTAACTTTTGTTTACCTTATAATAAATCTCGTCCGATATTTTTATTTTTTTGGTGGAAAATTTGGTGACCTACAATTGTAGGAAGTATAAGATTCTCATGTAGAGTTTGAAGATGAGAGTGTAGGTAGATATATTCTCATTTCGTGCAAGCAATAATGCATATATATGTGTGCATATGCATGCCCTTAGCTTGAAAACTTAATTGAAGGGCTTTCAAATTCCTTATGGTCCATATGTTATGTCGTTGTAATAGGGAATCCTTAATCTCCTTCTGCCTCAAGTTAACCCCATCCATAGACTTTACATATCATATATCAATTTCTTTAAAAACACATATGTTATGTGGAGAATATGTTTGAGTAAATGTTTAAGTTAGTCCTTGAAAAATTAAGATTGTTTTAATTTAGTTCTTGAAAGATACAAATGTCTAATGTAGTCCTTGAAAGATGATTTTTGTCCCAATTTGATCCTTTTTTGTTTTTCTGTCAAGTTACTTAACAGCAAATGACACATGGGCGCTGACATGCATGGCAAAGTAAAATACATATCATTGCCGCATCATATTCAATCTCAATTAAAAAAAGAAAAAGAAATTCAGCCATGAACACCTTCTTCTCTGCTTAGAAGAGAAAAAAATAAGACTCAAGACAGATCGAACACCTACTACAACTCAAATCCCTGAAAGATTATGATTGTTCCAATTTAGTCCTTGAAAGATAAAAATGTCTAAATTCAGTGCTGTACAACACTGAAAAGTAAAAAAGAGAAATAGACATAGGGGTAAGTCAAATGGGCCCACATATATAGGACCTATTTCCCTGTCTATTTTTCAGTGTTGTACAACACTATGGGTACATTCATTAAGCAGAAATAGAAATGGAAATGGAAACAGAAATGAAAACGGAATGCATTTGATGTGTTTAGTAGTAAAAGTTTAGTAATGGAAATGGAAAGGGAATGTATTAAAATGACCATTTTACCCCTTATATTAAAATAATAAAAAGAAAATAGGGTTATAATTGTGTCAAATCATGTCAAATCAGAGGGGTATAATAGATAATTTGTATTTTTCTTTAAGTTGATGGAAATGAAAAAGTGAAAAAGTAAGTGGAGCCCAATGAGCCCCACCATTTCCATTGGCTTTTCCATTGTTGTTTCTTGCAAGTGAACATGCCGTATATCTATTCTCATTAGTTCTATATATATATAGTTAGGGATGGTAATGGGTAGTTAGATTATGGGTATTGGGTAGGTGCGGATGTTACCTTTGGATACCCTATATCCGTCTGAAATGAATGGGCGGACCCGATATCCAATACCCAAAATAATATATATATATATATATATATATATATATATATATATATATATATATTATAAAATATAATATTAAATAAAATATATTGTATTAAATAAAATTTTGTGGTTTCAATTATTAAAATTATTATTATAAATTTAATTTATAAAAATTACCTATACTTTTAGAAAATTTAACTTCTTACAGCAATTTCTTTAGTGAATGGATATTGGATAATGTACTTGACTATAGGGTATCCGATATCTTAACTTTAAATGTAATCATAAAGAGAGGGCTCATTTGGTTACAAGAATATTCCAGGGAATGAGAATGGAAATGAGAATATTTGAGGGAATAGGAATGTGATGTGATTATGATATGACTGTTGTGAAGTGAATGAATAAAAGTGGATAAATTCATTTTACTCTTATATTAAAAGTGGGTAAAAATATAAGAACAAAAATATAATTTTATCATATTAAAAAAAAAGGTATATGAGAAAATATTGAATTATATTACAACCAAGATTGCGCCTAAATTTCTCGAGGGCTTGAATGTTCTCTTTATGTAGAACCTCATATTGCCAAAAATGAGAGTTCTAAGTACTCTAGTTAATTTGAAGCATATATACTAAAAAAAAACTCTTGGTTTTTCGACCGCCCAAATAGTAGAAAATTCAAGAAAATCGGTAGGAAATTTTGTTTGGACTAATTAAAATATATAAATAGAAAATGCATGTGCATGCATGGAATAAGTCATAAATGAGTGTTTTTGTGGGTTCATGCAATGAAGGAGACTTTGTTCCATAGTAAGCAACAGAAAGTCATGTTTAATTTGTGTCTTCAAGTATACGTACAGTATAATGGTTAAGTTATAATAACGTCACACTCGTTGATTTTATTTTAGTGATAACATTCAATTTTTGCGTGTTTAACTGTTTATGATGAGGATTCTTATGAGAATTAAGCGATTTATATGAAGGTGGAGATGAAACAAATTTTTTTTTTTCCTTACAAAAACATAATTTTCACTGCTTGAAACTTTAGAAACCTAACTAATTGTTATTTTTTTCTGAAGCTACTAGTACTATTAAGAAGCTAGTCTGATTTATTGGATTTTGATTAATTTAATTCGAGCTAGTTAAGATTTTTTAGTAGGAATAGCGCTCTTTCAACAAAAAAATTTTTATATACAAAACTCAAATATAAAATAATATTGTTTAAGAATAATGAAATGCTTACCAAACTACTGTTGGTTGAATATTAATTGTTTTAATTTGAAGGAACTATTTGTAATCCAAAGTTTAATTAAGGGTTTTTTTTATATATATATAATTCCATTGATTGTTTTGAAGGAGGGGGGGAGGATTCTTACACATGAATATACAATATATATATATATATATATATATATATATATATATATATATATATATATATATATATATATAAATTTTTTACTGTAACTCATAAAAAATGCCATTAGCAATGACATTTTTAAAAAATTTTATTTACAAAAACGTTATCATTGAGGACAATTATAAGGTCAAATAGTCAACCCTATAAACGCTCTTAACAATGACGCGCATGTGTGTGTAAATAGTTAACCTTATAAATGTCCTTAACAATTGAACCACCATTTTATTTTTTTTCTCATTTATTTAAATAGTTATTTTAAGGGGCTATTTATATATATATATATATATATATATACACGCGCGCGCATGTAACACATTCTATCAAATGTAAGAGATAATAACAAAGTAAGACGTAAGAAGAATTCAACTTTTTGAGATCAAAGGTTGAGTGTTCTCTATGTCTATTTCTTACTTTTTATCTCTCCTATTTGAATTTTTATTAGAGCAAATTGAGAGAGATAAAAAAACTCAACTTCTTAAAAAGTTAAGGGCATTTACACATGTATATACTAAAAAAAATGTTAAAACAAATTTAGCCACTTTTTAAAAGTATCTACAGATCTATACCACTTTTACTGTTCACCTAGAAAAACACCATCGGTGATGGCAATTTGCTGATTTCTTGACCAGAAAAACGCCATCTGTGAGGGCGTTTATAGGGTCAAATGGTCAACCCTATAAACGTCCTCACAGATGGCGTTTTTCTCGTCAATAAATCAGTAAATTGCCATCACCGATGGCGTTTTTCTAGGTGAACAGTAAAAATGGTATAGATCTGTAGATACTTTTGAAAAGTGACTAAATTTGTGTTTAACTTTTTTTTTTAGTATATACATGTGCAAATGCCAAAAGTTAAGTTTTCTTTAAAAAGAACATGATAACAATTTAGAAGTGTACTTCTTCGTTAGGTTTTTAAAGTTTCTCAATAATAGATTTTAGTTATATTATTCTCTCTCTTTTATGATTATTAGTTATGTAAAATATTATCTTTTATATTCTCCTTTTATTATGATTGATTTATGAATGTTTACATCGTTGATCTATATTCATGAAGATTCGACAGAATTTTTACGTTGATTGTCGACTATCTAACACAACCCTCCTCCTTTATCCGAGCTTGGAACCGACTATGCAAGCTAGCATAGGCGGAGTTTCTATTATGATTGATTATTAAAAAAAATTTATCACGTATTTTATTTATATTAAAAAGCTTTATAAAAAATCTAATAAACTTCAGCTATAAGTTCAATCCTTACACTAAATAATATATATGAAAGCAATATAATACTATTATATGTAATTGAAGGAATGGAATTAAATATTAGAGGAATCTGTGCATAGATTTAATGGACAGAAATTAGATTTTGTTTCCTTTGATGGCAAATTGGCAATAAGTGCTGATTGGATATTACCATTCTGCGTGCTGTATCGTACCCATTGTCTCCAAATCAACTTTAGGCCTATCACATCTTCCCACATTTTCGAACCCTAGTTTATCTTATTAAAAAAACTGTTTTCTAAGAACTTAAAAAATTTTTTATTGATTCGTAAAATTATTATTATTTTGTTAATGTTTCATAACTTGTAAGTCATTAATAAACTAATAATAAAAATAACCATAATCAGCATACGCTAAAGATATTGATTAGCAAATTTCTTTGTACACTTGTTAATCATATCTTAATTAACTAGGGAAAATTTTAATACAAATTAATATCTACTACGCGTACATATAGTGACTTCTTTTGGATTATCATATAAGGCCTAGCATAATGATTTTCTTTAATTTATCAATTAATCACTAAAAGGAAATCAAATGTAACTTTAGTTAATTAATATTATTTGTTAATAACTTACATTAATAGTCAACATTATCATTTATTAATTTAATTGTTACAATAGACATTAAAATATTCTTAACATATATAATTTTTAGTGTTAAATGTGAAATTAACATATTAAAGTACAAATGTCAAATATAATTTATAATTGACGCTAAAATGATTTTTTTCCAATGAATGTTTATATATATACAAAATTGGTGCATGAATAAACATTAATTAATATCTTATATTGGTGTCATCTTTTATTGAATAAATTCTAAATATGTATTTAGAATATTTTTCTTAAAGTAACTATGTATATATGCAGCAATAATCACTTAATTAAGTCCTTGTATATACCAAAACAATACAGTAGATTAATAATGACACTTCTAATTACGATAGATATCTTGGGTTTACTTGAAAAGAGAAATAACTTTTGGTAAAAATTATTAATAAGATTTTCTTTCATTTTCTTAAATTTTAACCTTCAAAAGAAACAAGAATAATCTGGAATTGAACTTTAAGAGTTTAATTAGAATTTAAGATTCTATATAACATGGAACATCAACTTTAATTTTTAAAATTGAAGTGAGTTTGATAGTTATCCATCCTTTTCTACCTTATTTCTCAAGTCATACTCATAAACCTTTATATTAATAATAAAAATAAAAATTAGGATTCTCTCGTGCATATGGTATTAATTAATTAATTTCTTCATTCAGATGATTCTTAAAAATATAAAAGTTCTACTCTCTATGAAGAATAATCTTTACCTAATTGAATTGGAGATTATATTCCCTAATTAATGACTACTATTTAGTGGTGGACAATGATATCTCATTATGTTATAACTTATATATATCTAGCAAAGTCTAAAAGGAATACTTCATAACTTTACTAAATTCCTTATTCCAATATTGATCTCTTGTATATATATATATATAATATATATATGATTTGTGACAAAACAAATTTCCAAAATTTTAAGACTCCTAGCTTAGCTAGCTAGTTAAGTATCAATCACCATTTGAATATATTCCTCTGAATGTTGGAAATTACACTTTTTTGTACTTAACAGAGATAAATACTGATTCCAAAAGAGAAGAAGATTACTAATTAAAGACAAACGTGTATATATATATATATATATAGAGAGAGAGAGAGAGAGAGAGAGAGAGAGAGAGAGGTTCAACTTCCCAACAAAATTATATATTAACCTTTAATTAATTTCCTACACAAGTATATTTACCATTTAGGACTTGCATAAAACAAATCTAGTTGATACTAGATTGAAGCAGAGGTCTTGAGCTAGGACAACTAGATTGGTTGAAAGAAATTGAATTGAAGACCTGATTTCCTTCTTCGATTGAGAAACAACAACGGACAACTAGATTGGTTGTGTGGATATTCCACCTAGATTGGTTGGAAGAAATTGAATTGAAGACATGATTTCCTTCTTCGATTGGGAAACAACAACTAGATTTCCTTCTTCGCAAGTTGGGCATAAGAGATCTTGATGCTCCAACTTAGGGGGGGGTGGTGTGGATATACATATATCTGGATATATATGTATATTTGAATTGAAATATTTTATAAATAGTTAGGATTACGAAAGAATATTTTTGGATAAGTTTTTAGGAATATTATATTTTGAATTTCGGTAGATAAGGTTGTTATCTACGTTTAATGATAACTCTAGAAGTTTGATTAGGATATCTTATTTTCATGTATAAATACCGTGCAAAGGTGAATGATAAAGAGAGAGAATTAGAGAGCATTAAAGAGGATTAGAGAGGATTTTTTCCAATACCTTCTCCCTTTACAATCTTAACATTAACCTTTAATTAATTTCCTACACAAGTATATTTACCATTTAGGACTTGCATAAAATAAAATGTCCATATTATAAAATCAATAATCATGAAATTAATTTGTATAATAATCTTTTTTTCTATTATGGGAAAATGAGAAAATTAGACTGATCATGAATATATGCATATATATATATATGTGTGTGTGTGTGTGTGTGTGTGATCGAATTAAAGGCTCAGATGCATGCATGGGATTCTCTCAGGCTTGTCAACTTGTGAGAGCAATTCAGCAAAACATGTGCATTCCAGAAAATTTCTCTGATTTGGGTATTTTCTTGGTCACCAAACACAAACTGTATCATCTCATAAATAACGAAGTTTTAGACTTGTATATATATATATTAGTCAAATAAAAGAGATTCTAGCTTAGCTAATAGCTAGCTAGCTTAGCCATATGGAATCTTTACAAAAGCTAAGAAACAAAACTTATAATACATAGATCAAGAGGATTATAAATTTTAAGATATAATGGTGAATAAGAGATAAGTAATTAAAATGTTGATATAATTTTATAAATAAACATATATATATATAGTGGAATGCATGATATATTTATTTTTTCTCGGGTATTATGATTAATGGGGATTGTATGTATAGACTCTTTGTTTTGGGACTTAAATATGATCAACGTAGAGTTGATCTAAGTGGTAAGTGGTTTGGCATCTTAAGCAAGGCTCTAAATCAAAGACTTTGGACACGTTCTTTACACATAAATGAAAATGGAAAGGGAAATAAAAACAAAAACAGAATGCATTTATTGTGTTTATTAGTAAAAGTTTGGGAATGGAAATGGAATGAGAATGTATTAAAATTATCACTTTACCCCTTATATTAAAATAATAAAAAGAAAAAAAGTTATGATTATGTCAAATCAAAGGGTATAATAAATATTTTATATTTTGTATTTTCTTTTTTTAAAAAAAGTTTATGAAAATGAAAAAGTAAAAAATAGGTGGGACCCAACGGGCCCTACCAATTCCTTCTTCATTTCCATAGCTAATTCTTGTTAATGAACAAGACCTTTGTAAATGCAGCTATCACCGTTGGGAGATTCTCCCCATCAATGCACGGCACAGGTCACGCTAGTACTTCAGATTAGTCGAGACAGTGCCTCGGAAGACTAAACACAAAAAAGAAATTGAATTATTTTTAAATGTTAATTTTAGGAAACAATAATATCAGAATTATAATTAAGATTAAATTAGTTTAATTAGGAAAGCAAAATATACCTTATATTAAATTAAATTTCTCTAAGATGCTTCCATCGCTGGAGAAGTGTCCCACACACACATATATAAAGAAAAATCAGTAAAAATTAATAAAAGTGATAAGATATTTATTGGTGCAGTGTTGTGTTTTTGATGTTCATGAATATATATAGGTGCTCTAATCTAAATGCGTGGTTGGAGGGCCACAAATAGGGAAGCACAAATCAGACAACTGCAAAAAGAAGCTAAGGAATTCATAGAATTCAGAGCATATATATATATATTCTCTGTATCATGAATATACATTTATATAATATATACATATACATATATATATATATATATATATGTATATGTATATATTATATAAATGTATATTCATGATACAGAGAACTCTACAACATAATAATACAAATTAAATATGGGCATACACTTTGTGTTCTACATTCTGCTTCCCTGAACATACATGTGCTGGGCTCTTTTGCTTAATTCACAAATATATAAAACTCCCAACACTATATATATATATATTATGTATATGCATAAAGGCACTCTATCATTATCATCATTAAAATTAGTTGATTTCTAGTTACCAAATCTCATTGGAATGGGCGGATGGAATGGACTGCTCTATTATTATTATTATTATTGCAAATATTAATAATTGGAGGCAAACTACTTTAATTTATTTAAAATTACTATTTAATTTTTAATTTTTTTTTTTAAAAATACTATTTAGTTTTGAAATTTATAATTTTATTAACTATTTAGTTTCTTGGACATTACTCGTTAGATAACCAGATGAAAATGGTCGTTAACTGCTGACGTGGTTAGACTCCTCTCCTCACTCTTCCTTATGCATTGTCAAAATCTGAGGCGATGACCCTCTTCCCCCAATCCTAGAGCCAAACTTTGATTAATATGTAACTATGACGACTATATCATGTCTCGTCTTTAAAATAAAATCCTCTTCTACGTTGGCGGTGACACCCGTATCGTCATCATTAATATTTTCACGTCAGCAGTTAACGATCACGTCACTTGATTATCTAACAGGTAATGTGTAAGAGACTAAATAATTAACATAGTTACAAATTTAAGGATTAAATAGTATTTTTTCAATAAATTTAAAGATTAAATAGTAATCTGAGATTATAAAATAGTTTGCCTTCATTGAAAGTATGATTCCATAAAGTGTATATATATATATGGGTGGATCGGAGCTGCCCTTACCCTGTTTAGAAAAACGTAAAAAAATTATATTTTTTAAAATGGGTGAGTCTATGATGCAATTTGTTGTATGTATGCAATGCAATTTTGGCCGATAGGATTGTGACATGTGGATAGGATGACTTGAAATGCAATACAATTACCCACATGCCACAATTCTATCGATCTAAATTGCGTAACAAGTTGTATCATAGACTCACCATTTTAAAATATATATCGACCAATGCGTGTTGAGGCTATACCTAGTGCTTCCCTGTATATCTATATTAATATGACTGTGGGGTCTTCCCGTCAACGGTCTCCTAAAATAGTCAATTAGTTAATTAAAAAAAAATAAAAATATGATGTGAAAAGATCATGGGTGAGAGAAAATAAGAATAGTAATAACTTCCCAAAATTCCATTTATCAAAAAAAATTTTTATTAATTTAAAATATAATAATCATAATTTTATAATATATTTTTAAAAAATTAAAAAATAAATAAATTACATATAGTGCATGTAAAACTTCTAGTATATATATATATATATATGCTTGCCTGTCATGGATAAACTTCACGGATGTAGTTAAGTCATAGGGAGTCATTTATTATTAATTAAATATTAAGAATTTGACGTATACAAAAACTTTAAGTATTTTAACTAGTTATTTTATCCAGAGTCTTACACATTAGCAAAAGGATTAATTATTTTGATTACCTTAATTTTGAAGAAAAAAAACTATTACATATATGATATATGACATGACATTGACATGCTATTACACATTAGACATACGTTTGGTACATGCACATATATATATATACATCCAATACGTATTTCTATGTATGTTGTCTGTTTTTTCTATATATGTAATCTACTTCTTTAAATATGTGCGCGTATAAAAAACTATATTTTTACCGTGTGGGTTATCTGCTTTTCTTATGGGTTTAACATTAATAAAAAATTATAAATTATTAAATTAATAAAAAATTAAATATTAAAAATTATATTTTTATCTACTTTTAAATTAATAAAAAATTAAATATGAAATTATTTCAAAATTTTAAAATATAAAATAAAATATTTATTATATTTAAAATAATAAATAAAATTCTGGAAAGTTATCACTATTCTTATTTTTCTCACCCATGATCTTGTCACATCATATTTTTATTTTCTTTTTTAATTAACTAATTGACTATTTTTGGAGACCATTGACGAGAAGACCCCACAGCCATATTAATATAGATATATATATCAAAATAATTTTTTTAATTTCTTTTTACTTTTAATTTGGATGCGTACACAATTATATATGATTCATATATACTAGAACCAAATATATGTAAATTGATCCGAAGAAAAGGAAAAGACACTTTAACAAGTGAATAAAAAACTAAAAAATAACTCATTTTAATGAGAGATTATTAAGGATATTTCCTAATTGTTTTGTACATGAGTACTTCAAATAATATAAAGCAACACTAGCTTTTTATTATTTAGGGTACGCTTGGTATAAATGTATGAATGTAAAATACTGTAGAATACAAGAAAGTACTATAAAGAAAAGTGAGGAGAAAAATAGAGAGAAAAAATTAAGAGAGAAAAAAAATATGTTTAGTATGTATGAAATATAATGTAAATTTTTTTAAAAAATCGTAAAACACCATAATTTTACTATTTGATATCCTTGCCAAACATACCCTTAATAAATTTACGTGTGAAGGTGATTGTGTATATATATATATATATATGTGCGCGCGTGCGATAAGTGATTGTGTTTTATAGGTATGATCAATTTTGACAGATTTTCCACATCAATTGGATGATTAGTCTCTGAAAACTTCTTTGTGATTCTCATGCTATTGAAATGTTCAACAAAAATGATTAAAGAATATATAATAAAATCTTCTTCTAACTAAATCTCATCATTAATTAGAGTTCTCGATCTGATACTGCACATATGTATATTTATGTGTTATATAGTCCAATATAATCTTGGATCGATCTTTATTTTCAATCATCTGATCTGATGATAATTATCTAAAATCTTGTTGAATACTCTTTTTCAAGCCTTTGGATTTTTAAATTATTACTAAATCTTTTTTTTAATAGCTCGTTAGTCAACCAATATGATTTGCTGAGACATGACATATATATATATAATGTACTTCATAATTAATAATTATCAATTAAAGTTTAATGAGATTCATGAGATTGAGGTTCTAGCTAGATCAGACCAGCTCTATACCAAATATGTAATTTTTTATTAGTCTAAATTAATACAAAAAAGCTCTTTAAAATCTAGTTCATATGTAAATAATTTTATTTAATTATAAAATTTAACTTAAAACCTCCCAATTTTTATAAGTTGTGCAAGAAACCACTTTATTAATTTTTTCATCTAAAATACTAAAAAAAAAAAATAACACATAAGCAAAATCAAATCATATATATATATATATATATATATATATATATATATATATATATATATATGTACCAAATACGAAATACTCTTTTATTAAACTTAATTAAGTTTAATACAAAATCATAAGTAGATGTCTCATTTGGTAGATTATCTATAAGAATCTTTGTAAGTGTTTTTGAGCCCGAAGGCCTGCCCTGACTCTGGATAGGAACGCCATCCCCTCACCTAATTTTTTTAACAAAAAAAAAAGACTTAATTATGCGAAGTGTGAAAAAAACTCTCTTAGGTCTTATGTAAATTTGTTTTTTAAAAAAAACTCTAGATGAAAAACTCCCTCAACTAATAATCTGACTTATTTATAATTTATTTGAGTTTTAGATAGAAAAGTTTATGTAAGAAGATTTTGTTTTTACACACAAATTGTGGTGCCAAATATTAAACCTAACATTTTTTCTATAAAAAATTATATCTTCAAATCTTCCACCGGGTGTTAGGTATATATAATAGAAGGGACTAGTAGTTTTTCATAATGTGATGAATTTGGATTCAAATTTTTATTGAGAGAAATATTCATATTTAGTGTACGATAATATTTCAAATATGATTGCTTCCAATAAAAAAATACTTGTGAGAAACTAAAAAAATCTCTCAGGACTTGCATTAATTTAGGTTTTTTCTCATGAAATATCTTAATCAGTCTATGTTATAAACGTACTTTTTAAAAAAATAAAAAAAATAAACATTGAATCATATTATATGAATTGAGAGGTAAAGCGAGAAGTGGGAGACAATCTGGCAATATGGCATTATATATATAAAGCAACAGTGCATGTGAATGGATAGAAAAAAGCTGGTGAGAGTCCAAGTCCCATCAACTCTATCTGAATTAGCAGCTACCCCATATCAATATGAAATTATGATGTGAATATATATATATATATATAGCTTTTGTATTATACATATATAGTTGAGTTATAAATAAAATTAAGCCCACTGTATTTGTCTACATCACTCATAATAATATCACAATTATGCCCATTGATTAGTAACATGCACAAAAAGTATTTCTTATAAAATTTCCGTATATGCATGTATTTATATGGAAAAGTTCAATGGTACTGTATCACTGAATTTCAGTGCATTTCTCCAATCATATAGTGCCATTTATTAATATTAATAAAAACTCACATTAATTAGGGCCCACCTTAAATAATTTATGAACTAATTGATTGGAGAGATGTACTAAAGTTCAGTATTACCGTACCACTGAATATCTACTCGATTTATATATATATATAGTAATAGTGACAGGTACTAGACTACTCTTTATTTTGTTGTGTGTATGTGTGCGTGTCAATGAGTGTATAAATAAATAAAGGGTGATGTTATAGAGAGGACGTTCTCTCCTCACTCTTTCTCTCTTCTTATTAAGGTGAAAGAAAAAACTTAAAAAATTATATTTTTTTTAAAAAAATGGAGTGACCAACAGGAATTCGAGTTCTTCAAAATTACTCCCATAAATAAATATATTAGAGATTTTTAGATGGATGTACAGAGAATTTTACTCGTTCTACGAATGCAAGAAATTCACGTATCATATTCTTTATCTTTTGGAGTTCCATATGACTATATATATATAGGATTTAGGAAGTTAATTCAAGATTAGCACATAATTATATTAGCATTTAGTGACTTCACATGCATTAATTATTTATTTTTCTAACATATTTAAACTCCTCACTCTCTCTACTCTTTCCATTTTCATCACCGGCCACTTTCCTCAAAAGTTTTTTTTTTTCAACTTCATATTTTATTTAATATATATGTACAACGTATGTATATATGTTTTTAAATTAAATTATGTCACACACACATCTATATTAATATGGCTGTGACTCCTTCTGATTACTGGGGTCACAAAATAGGCATTTTCTAATTAAAAAATATAAGAAAAATATATGATGGTGGGAGAATATGGGAAAGAGAAAATAGATATGATAGGTAGTTATTAAAAAAAGTAGAAGAATAAATAATTTTTTAATATTTAATTTATTTTTTAAAATATAATCATAATTTTTATATTATATTTTCAAAATTCAAAAAATATATATCAAATATCCAATATGTTATTATTTAAAAATATAATAATTATTATTTTATATTATATTAAAAAAAATTAAAGAATAAATTACATGCACGTAATATATCTATATTAATATGACTGTGACCCCTTCTGGTCATTGGGATCACAAAATAATCATATTTTCTAGTTAAAAAATAACAAAAAAAATTTGATTGGAGGAAAGGTAAGTGAGGAAGTTGAGATATATAAAAATATAATGGAAGGTAGTGGGAGAGAGAAAACATATATGATGGTAGTTACTAAAAAAGTGGGAAAGTAAATAACTTCCCATAATTTAATTCTAATTAATTATGATAATAATTCTAATTTAAAATTTTAAAAACTATGAAATATATTATTTTAAAATATAATAATAATATTTTAAAAAATTAGTGATATATTGCATGCACGAAGGTGCATGCGAAAGCCTCTAGTGTATATATATATATATATATATATATATATATATATATATATATATATATATATATATATATATATATATATATATATATATATATATATATATACACGCTACTAAAATGTAAGATAGAAATGTTTCATGTGTAAGTGTTTTTGGAAGAATCTAAAAGTAAAAAAAAAAAACATATATAAATCTGCTCTAAAGTTTATCCTCTTAAAACATTGATATTTCAATTTAACCTGATCAATGTATAAAAGATTCATATATATGCCATTATTTGGATGTTTCTTAACACATTATTCAACATATTATATATGACTTGTGAAAAAGCAATTTAGAAGGAATCAATTACAATTATGCTCACTACATTAATGCTTTTATTGAAAAATTTCATAACAAATAATTAATATTGCATCTAAAGTCTTCTACAAAAGTTTACCTTCAAAATCAAATACTATATAAAGTATTAACCTATTTAGTAAAAAGAACATATATACCTTGCTTTGTCTGGTTGAGTACTTGAAGGGTCATATCCCAAAAATACTAGTTCAATGTAACAAAAAATTTCTTAAACTTTGTTAATGGTTGAACTAATTAATCTCTTTTTTTTTCCTGTTTTCCCACAGATGTTCTCTTATGGAGGTAATTTTGTTCGAAGCACTAAACATGAACACCTCTCTCAATGGAGATTTGACCCAACCTTTAGCTTGTTGGTAATTAATCCCCTTTCTAAATAATCTTAAAGACCAATTTCCATAGATGATTAATTAAATCTCCTTTTGTAAATGATGTTAACACAAACATATTTGACATTAACGATATATATTAAATTGCTTAAATTGTTTTCTTAAGAAGCGTACAATTAATAGACATAATTATTATATTACATCTACAACTAAGATTTTTCGTCAACGTGACATGAATGTATAAAAGGGGATAAAAATTTAGTACTATAGTAGTACTGAATTTCAGTACACATCTTCTAATCATAGTGTTATTTGTTAATATTAATATAAATTCACATTAATAATGACTGATCGATTTGAGAAATGTATTAAAATTCAATATATTACTGTACTACTGAACACGCTCTCTATAAAAGAACTAATTAAATTATTTGAAAAATTATTTAGAGAAACAATATTGACAATTTTTGATATTTCGGTAAATAAATTGAGACAATGTAATATATATGTTTAAAAGTTAAAATAATAATTGTTTATCATAATTTTGGATCCAGTGCTCTACCTCATAGTACAACACAAGGAGAAATAAAAAATAAGAGATGGACCCCACACATGTGAAATGAGGTATACATCTTCTAATAATATTGTGTTATTTGTTAATATTAATATAAATTCACATTAATAATGACTCACCTTAAATAAATTAAGGACTGACTAGTCGATTTGAGGGATGTTCTGAAGTTTAATATATTACTGTACTACTTAACATGCTCTCTATAAAAGAAGTAAAGAACTAATTAAATGATTATTTGAAAAACATTATTTAGAGAAACAATATTGACAATTTTTTATATTTCGGTAATTAAATTGAGACAATGTAATATATTTTTTTAAAAGTAAAAATAATATTTTTAACCATGATTTTGGATTCAATGCTGTACCTCATGGTACACCACAAAGAGAAATAAGAAATAGGAAATGGAGCCCACACATGTGAAATGAGATACAACACTAAGGGTGTGTTTTTTTACAAAGATCTCCCTCTCCGTTTCTTCCTAACAAACAAATCCTACTTTTTTTAATTTGATGAAATTATGTTTTTGCCCTTACTTTTTTACCCACTTTTATTTCATTCTCACTTTTAATGTAAGGACAAAATAGTCATTTTACCCACTTATATTTCATTCACATCACATCACATCATATTAATATGACATCTTTATTCCCTCGTCTTTTTCCATTCTCATTCCCATTTTTTTTTCCACCAAAAGAATATACCCTCAATCTGATCGATCTCTTTTTACCGTAGGGCGAGTTAATGTAGGCAGTGATGATATGGGTAAAAGACAATATGGTGGGTCATCATTGGGAGGGTCATAATTATAAGTAGAAAACACTTTATCCGAAATTTGTGAATGAATGTCTGTTTGTACTTGATGATATCTCATCTCTTGATTCCCTTTTGCTAAGTGCCATCAAAACCCTAGCTTTATTTCTCACGGATTCGTCTATATTATTATTTTCTCATGTAAAGAATAATTTAACATTAATGTTCAGTACATATTTAGAAAAATTGCTATATATTAATTATTCTTTGACACGAAAGAATCCAATTATTCATTGCCCGCACGTTCGATAACTTGTCTTTAATGGCATGCTTGCCTACTTTACTTTCTTTTCGGTCTTCCCAATTATGATATTATTTAGTGTTTCCTCTACCATTATTATTATTATTGAGAATAAAACATAATTTTGCTAAAAAAGAATTGAATTAACATATAGACATCCAATATCATCACTGCCCTATATATATATATATATTCTTTCGATTCCATTATTATTAGCTTTTCATCAATTCCCGTTGGTCTTTGACTCTTGTAGAGGTCGGATCACTGTCTTTTATGAGATCAATCCTAAATTCCCACGTCTCTTCAATTTATTGTGATTTATATATATATAAATTAAGGCCTACCATCAATTAATTAAAATATTGTCTAATTTTGTAGTTTATAACATTATTTGTTAATTTTATTGTTGTAATTAATTAAATTTAAAATATTCAAGATCCAATCTCTAATAATGTTGGCCATAGAACTTACGTTGAATCCTTTAACGTGAATTATAAATTGATGCTAAAGATAATTTATAACTGACTATAAATATAATTATTTTAGTGGATGTTTAGTGATATTTAATTAGATATGTGTAAAAGCAAGCAATTCAAGTGACGGAAAATATTTATATTGTATTCTTAATAAATTAGAGTATTAAGTATTATTGTTACTTATATTCTTAAGGTATAATGTTCACCTATGACTTACAATTTAAAATCTAGATTATTTAATTTGATTTAGATAAAAACATTAGAATTATATTAAAAATATTAATAACACAATATATTAATATATATGCTGCATGAATACCAAAATTTTTTAAGATTAATTAATTATTCTAAAAGTGAATTGAATTTTTATCTTTTCTAATAGGCGTATATAAGATGTCTTGGAAATCTTTCAGCTGTTTAACGTAACATAGATATATAATGATGACGACGAATCATACTAAGCATCAAATACATATATATATATATATATATATATATATATATATATATGGATGTAAGCTTCTATTTATTTATTTACAATCCTTACGCATAAATTAATGCTTTATGAACAAAAAAGAATAATAGAAGAAGTGTCCCTATCAAAAGAAAAAAAGAAAGAATAGAAGTGTGTGACTGAATTACTAAAATTATATATATGTATACGTATCAATATTATCCTTCAGTTAATTGTAAAAAAAAGACTGCATGTAATTTCAAATGTTTAACGTTTGCTACAAATAAACACTGAAAATTCCTTATAATTAAATCATCCAATTTTTTTAACGAAAAGCATGATAGGTATTTTATTTAGAAGAAAAAATCATAAATTATAATTTATGATTTTACTGTCTCCCAAATCAAACTAATAAAAATTATCATTCAAGGAAAAAGAATTTAAAGTTTAGGTAAAAACTAGTGAGAAGTTAAATATAATTTTAATTGATTATTATTTTTAAAATATAAAAACTACAAAAGGAACAATTTTAGCATAAGTTAATTAAATAACATGATTTGTTAATAATTAATATTATAGTCTGTAACATCATTTGTTAATAACATTATTTATTAATTATTTAATTGTTGTACCTCACATCAAAATGTTTGCACCATATAATTTCTAAAGTTAGTATGCTAAAGATATAGTTTATAAATGATGCTAAAATTCTATTATTTTGTAGAGAACTTTCATAATTTAATTTTAAAAATGTAAAATTAATTAAAAGAACATATATTATTTGATATATATATATATATATATATATATATATATATATATATATATATATATATATATATGTGTAACTTTGGCAAACATTTATATATGTATTATTGGATTCTTCAATTAAATTATAACATGTATATATGTAATGACATATAATAATAATGGTGATGATGTTATTTTAAAAAAATATTTACATAATACATTTTTATTGAAGAGTCTTATAGTATATAATTGCTTAAAAACCATAAATTTCCTTTGATTACATTGGAGTGATGGTTGTGCATCATTTTTTGTCATCCTCTTGTTGCTGGCTGGTGCCTTATAATTATAATCTCTCTCTCTCTCTATCTATATATATATATATAAAGAAAATCCAATATTCCAAGGTTAGGTCATAAATGGTAATTTTTGTCTTCTGTCTTTGTTACCAAATATACGAAGATTTATTTATTTATTTGATAAACGAAGAAGAATTATGATTATTATTATTATTATTTTAAAGCCAAACTCAAGCATGCTGCAACAATATACATGCATCTCAATCAATGAAAGAGGCAAGAAGGTCACTTTCAAACATTCCATAATTTCATCAAGGATGGCATCTCATTTTTCATGCTTCATTCGGTGATTATATATATATATAATAATTACTTACAAACTTCACCAAACTATGTAATTTACTTAATTAATTAGTTATTAATTTCAATGTAAAACATTAATTTAAAATATATTTGGATAAAAAAAATGGAGGGAAACAGGAGGAAAGACACAATTTTTTGATTTAGATCAAAATATAATAACCTTTTTTCTTAACATGTTTTTTGATAAAAATTAAAAATGAATCATTAGAAGAACATTTAATTATTTTAAAATAAAATTGAATGTCTAAAATAAAATTCATATCTAAATACTAAATTGAACATATATACCCTTAATTAGTTTATTTTATAAATTATTTTCTTTTTCAACATATATATATATATATAATACTCGTTTGAGATCAGAAATGTAGAGCAAAGTGCTTATCTTTAGAAAGAATTAAAGGATATTTGGGGAAGAAAATATTTGAATAACTTAACAACTAGCTAGAATATGTATGTACACATATACATTCATGCATCTTTAATTTGTTGATTAATCTAATATGTAATTAATTACAACTGAGATTAATCTATTATAGATGATAATATTTTGAAGTAGAGAGATTGATGCTATAACCACTAATGTGCTTATATTAATCTCACTGTAGATGCTCTTTCAACTTATGGGATATCTTGAATATTTGATTAAAAGTAATGTGCAATATAATTGTACATGCATGAATATAATTGACGTACACTAGTTCATTATAATTAATTTTTGAGTGTGAAAGAGGCATCTTAGAGAGTAATTAATTGGATTTAGTATTTTTTATGTCTATAAGCTTTTAGCTTTATGGCTTTCCCTTCATATGTTTATTAATAATGAGACTTCATCTTTCATAATTAATTCCTACTTGCATCAATATAAATTAAGAAAATGAGATATTAAGGAAGGAAAAAAGAAATAAAGAAAGTACACCCTATATTTTGAGAATGGATCCAGTGTTTGGCTCTTCTATGTATTAGTATGCTAGGTCGACTTTTTTTCATAGTTTTCTTTATTTTTTATTCAAATTTGAGAAATTATAAACTTTTTTTCTAAAGAATATCTAAAGTATAAAAGATATAGATACAAAAAAATAAAAAATAAAAACTTCATATAAATCGACTATGAGTGGATTAGGGATTAACTTTTTAGTCTCTAATAAAGATGGTCTTTAAACCATTCATGGTAGGTCCTTATTTGTGTGGAATTTTTTTATTTTTTGTGTGTTTATAACTCCTAATCTTTAGAAAAAGTTTACAATTTTTCAAGTTTAAATAAAAAAAGTGAAGAAAACTATGAAAAAAAAGTCGGCCTAACATACTAATGCATAGAAGAGTCAAATTAAACATTAAACCCATTCTCCTATATTTTCTAATTGTTTCGCACATATAGTATCCTCTTATTGAATAGATAATATTGTTCGAGACATTGTTAAATATTTAATGTAGATATTTTTTTGACAAGATTTTGAACCTTGTTGTAAATATCTTTCTCAATTGATCGAGATACTTCTTTATCAACCTGAATTACATTCTTAATTATGGAAAATGTGTTATATATGAAATCTTAATTTTTCTAATCTTTTGGTCAACACATTAAGTCATAATTGATATATGTAAAAGTTTAAGAACTTAATTAATTATCATCAGTTTTAAAACTAATTTTACAAATAATTCAAAATTCAAAAAGTTTTAACCATTTTCTTGTAATATTTGATTATATTTAAATTTTTTTAATTATGTAAGATTAAAAAAATACGTACCTATAACTCAAACACAATTTATAAAAAGAAGGGAAGATCTAAGAGGAGGAAATTAATAATAATTAATAGGATAAAAAAAAGAACAAATCAGAATGGCGCGTGCATGAGAGAAGAAGAAAAGGTATGATATAATAGCATGAGCAGGTGTGTGTGTGTGGGGTTAACTCAATTTTGTGAAGCAATCAAAAGGAAAGTCATCAACACCTAAACACTTCACACCACCACCACCCAAAGTAGGGACCCATTTCCTTTTTTTTGGCAAAATAATTTTCCTGTCTTTTTTTTTTTTTACATATCTTGCTATTGAAGATAATCCTATTTGAGAAAGTTGAGATTTTATGACGGGAGTAAAATTTTATCAACCAAATTTTTTTCATACACAAGCAGTCTAAAAGTCAAACACATAACCTTGCTTAAAAAAATAGAGTGTATGTCATTCCAATCAATAATCTGTTAGTAGTATTTCGTTGCCTTTATAATTAGGGTTTATCTAACAAGTGCCCTAGGACACTTGTTAAGGTTTCTTTTGATTGGTGGAGAGGGAATTAATCTTTTTGAAGTTAGTGAAAAGTCAACCAACACATGTTTTAAGACACTTTTATTGGTTGAATGAAAACCTTAAAGAGTGCCCTAAGAGCACTTGTTAGCAAAACCCTTTATTCAAATTTTGTTTGAATAATTAATGACAAATGTAAATGTCCTCATGACTTCAAATGATAATTGTGATTAATGTCAAATTATATATTAATAATTGACAAAAAATTGTAACTAATTAATTAAATATATAATTTGATATCACAGTCAATAAAAAACTGTGATTATACCAAGAGGTAAATGTGAGTATTTACATAACATATCCAATATTGACTGTGATATCAAATTATATATTTAATTAATTAGTTACAATTTGTTGTCAATTATTAATATATAATTTGACATTAATCACAATTATCATTTGAAGTCATGAAAACATTTACATTTGTCATTAATTATTCAACAAAATTTGAATAAAAAACTGAAATGCTTGCAATTTATAAAAAGTTTAGGAGCACATAAAATTGACAACAAATAAAATTTAAGGCATAATTAACAAAAGCAATATAGTTTAGGGTCACCAAATTAAGGTGCTTTTGTCTTTTTTTTTTTTCTAAAAAAACAATCAATACTAAAAAACTCAGTGACTTCAACCAATATATGTTTCAAAAGTTCTATAATAAAAGTAGACTTCTTCTTTCGCCAATTATTTTATATACAAAACTCAAACTTAAAGTTTTTTTTAGAGAAAATAGAATACCTACTCCTCGAACTAACTGGGACCCATTTCTATACCAAAACACACACATGACTTACCCCCTTACCCTATCATGCATCCTAACCACATCTTTTGTGACAAAAGTTGTTAAGCCTCCATCAAAATGTGTCTTTGGTGTACTGAATCGAATTGAGTGGAGTCGAATAAAACCTGATGTATAATTATAAAAATCACTATTTCAATGAAAAAGACTCTATATTTATACTCTTAATAATATAAATTAGACAAATTACATGCAATTTTTTTATATGTTTGTTCTTAATTAAGTTGAAAAGATATAAAAAATATTTCATCAAGTTCATGCATGAATCTATATATTTATTTAGTGATAGGATTTAATTGATCGATTTATTTAATAGTTTTTGCACTACTTGCAATTAAATTCCAATATTATTGTCGTCTAAAACTTTGAGCTTAGATTAGATTTGGTTGCCCTTTATTTTTCTATTTTTTCTCTTTCCTTTTCCCGAGATTAAAGTTTCCCACCCAACTTAGTTTATTGCTATATTCTTTTGAAGTGGCACTACATTTGGTGAAAGCATCCTCCTCTCTTTTACTTCATTTCTGATTATTTTTAAAATTCTGCTAATTTTACCATATCCACTAAACCTTATGTTATTTTCAGCTTAATTAAATATTCTATCTATAATCACAGAGAATGAAAACCTCGATCTTATGTTTCGTTGTAAGCACCAAAAATGACGTTTTACCATTAAGCTTTTCTACTTTATTGTTATAAATTATGCTCCTTTATATATAGCTTGGGTTAAATTTATTAGAAATTTCATGGTTTTTTTTAAAATCATTACTCATCAATATCCAAAAGCCCATTAGACCTCTGGCCCGAGCTTCTAACTAGCTAAAATCTCATACTAGTGTTTTTCCATAACAAAAAATGTATAATTTTTATATTTTTGCAATCATTTCTCCAATCAGAAAATAATATGTTTATTTTGATTGAAAAACTTAATAATAAAGATATATTCATTCGAACTCAAGATCTTACTAATTAAGGGAGATAAGTACCTATTAGTCCATTTTACCACCTGTTGATAATAAATTTAAATTTTATGTTTAATGGGTACTATATAAGAATTGGCTTAAAAACAACTAGATTAATTAAGTCAATTATAAAGAATTACTCAATCTAATTATCTTTTATAGATAAAGTCTATTTAAGAATCTTCCCAGCACAAGACAACTTCATCATAACTTTTTTCTCTCTTTTATTTTTCCAAAAAAAAAATTAAATTAAATTTTAAATTAAAATTCTTCCTTTATTGGCTGCTCCTTGAGTGCCTATAAATTGCACCACAGGAAACACCACTCCTCACAATTCACACACAGAGCATAATACTCTATTCACCTGAGAGAAAGAAAGAAAGAAATGGAGACTACTTTTCCAGTTGTTGATTTGGGAAAGCTGAACACTGAAGAGAGAGGAGTCACCATGGAAGCCATAAAAGATGCCTGTGAGAATTGGGGTTTCTTTGAGGTATATATATATATATATATATAAACTATTCTTCTTCTTCTTCTTAATCTTCATCATCATCATATATAATGATTACTTTTTTGCACATTTTTGAGTTCTGGGAAATGTTTGGTAACATTTTTCTCTTCTGGGTATTTTTGTTTTCTTTGAGGAACATTTTTGCACTCTTCATCATCATCATCATATATATATATATATATATATATGATTACTTTTTTGAACATATTTTTGAATTATGGGTATTTTTCTTGAAGCTGGTGAACCATGGGATAAGTATTGAGCTGATGGACACAGTGGAGAGGCTGACAAAAGAACACTACAAGAAGTGTATGGAGCTGAGGTTCAAAGAAATGGTGGCAAGCAAAGGCCTTGATTCTGCTCAGTCTGAGATTCATGACTTGGACTGGGAAACCACCTTCTTCCTTCGCCATCTTCCTGTCTCCAACATTTCAGAGATCCCTGATCTTCATGAAGATTTCAGGTCCCTACCTTTACTTTGATGTTTGATCTCATTTCAAATGCTCTATTCTGGAAAAACCCGTGCCGGGAGAGTTCGAATCAGATTAGGCAGAGTCCAGTGGGCTTCTGGATACACACTGATGGTTTTGCAAATTTCTAAGAAAGCTTTGATCTTGTACTTTTAGGGCATCCTTAATTTGTGTGTGTGTGTGTGTGATGATCAGGAAAGCAATGAAGGAATTTGCAGGGGAATTGGAGAAGCTAGCAGAGGAGCTTCTGGACTTGCTGTGTGAGAATCTTGGGCTGGAGAAAGGGTATCTGAAGAAGGTGTTTTATGGGTCCAAAGGTCCTAACTTTGGGACAAAAGTCAGTAACTACCCTCCTTGTCCCAAACCAGATCTGATCAAAGGCCTTAGAGCCCACACTGATGCTGGGGGCATCATCCTCCTCTTCCAAGATGACAAGGTCAGTGGCCTACAGCTCCTCAAGGACGGCCACTGGATCGATGTCCCACCAATGCGCCACTCCATTGTCATCAACCTCGGCGACCAACTCGAGGTAATCAAGTACTAACTAACTAATCTTTTCCAAAATCACATCTCTGACACATGACACGACACTTCAATATACTCTTGTCCTTCATACATTACCTTGATAAGCTATATGGATCAAACCTGTCTGTCTATCTGTCTTTGCTCATTTCTACGGGATGGAACTTATTTCTTTAATGGGTGGTGATGACAGGTCATAACCAATGGAAAATACAAGAGTGTGATGCACAGAGTGATAGCTCAAACAGATGGAACCAGAATGTCCCTAGCTTCATTCTACAACCCAGGAAATGATGCCATTATCTCTCCAGCACCATCCTTAGTGAAGGAAGATGACACAAACCAGACATACCCAAAATTTGTGTTTGATGATTACATGAAGCTCTATGCTGGTCTCAAATTCCAGGCCAAAGAACCAAGGTTTGAAGCAATGAAGGCCATACCAACTATCTAATGATATTAATTAATTATTATTGTTATTAGCAAGAAGAAAGTTAAGAAGAAACTTATGTATGTTTAATTAGTAATTTGGCATACAGGTTTTATAGTTGTAATAAATTAAAAATTACTATAAGCTGCAGAAGCTTATTAATATATAGTTGATATATGTATGTGTGTGTATGTGATGTTGTCTCAAGTTAGTGGGATGTACTGTTGTTGAAAGTAACCAGATCTTGTTACCCACTTTATAAGAAACTGTCTCTTCATGATTATTCCTCTCTTTGGATTATTGTGCTTTATTTGTAATAATACTGTCTTGTAATAGCAGAATGGGACATGTGAATTTAAAATTAAATCAAATGAAAATATAAAAAGTAATTACCAAATAAATAGACAGGTAAAAGTAGTTGATGCCTAAAGTGATCTTTAGTGGCTTTGATTTGATGACTCCATAGGGTTACTGTTATGAATAAATGTATAACCTTGCAAATATATATATTGAAAATAATATTTAAAATGTTTACATATAGGCAAAAGGGTACTTTTTTTTAGTGCCTTAACTTTACCTAAGGTTTTTATTTATGACTTTAAATTTAATTATATTATTTTGGTCCCTTAACTTTAAAAAATCAATAAAAGTTTTCCTAATAATTACCTCAAAATTTATTTTAGCAAACAATTCATTAGTTTCTAAGCATAATTTAACATAAACCATGAATTAAAATGAAATATAAGTTGATATTTTTGTCAAATTATAAATTAACAGTGTTAGTGGTTAGGAAATTTTTGAATGATTTTTTAAAGTTAGGGACTAAAGTGACAACCATCAAACTTAAGTGTAACTTTTTGAACTTTTATTTTTTACATAAAAGTAATAAGAGAATGAGACCTAAAACTGAGACAATCCCTAGAAAGGTACCCAATGAAAATTATTATAAAACCCTTGGCATTGGACCAAAACCAAACTGGAATATTTATAATATATTAAGAACCCAAAGTTGTTAAAGAAAGCAACTTAAGTGGACTAAGTTCAAAAAAAAAAAAAAAGTAGGTCAGTTCCTTGGCAATTTGAACAAGTTACAATTTTCATTTTGGACCACAAATTACTATTCATTACCAAATCTTCCTAATTTCCTGCTTAAGCTACTAAAATACTTACAATCCAAATTGGAGAGATTGACTACAAATTACAAAAGAATAGCACGAACAGAATAAAAATGAAGAAAAATATGTAACTTCCCATGGATAAAATGAAGGGTACAGTGAATGGGATTTGATAGCTTTTGATATATAAAATAAATATTTGATCAACTAATTCATATAAACAACTCAGGTTATGATTATGTTACTTCAATTTTTCCTTTCCTGGTAAATTAATATATAAGGTTATACATTATAGAAAAGAATTAGCAAAATACTAATTGCTTAAATATGCTAGGTGAAAGGGTTTAAATTCAAGGATAATTGATGAACATAGTTGTTAAAGATTGTAATGAGACCATTTAATTATTTATGGACAATATCATCATCAATTTTCAATCTTTATTTCAGTTTTTCATCTCCTTCATATCTTTGGTGCTTAGAAATTAATTTAATAATAAGATAACAAGATAAGAACTCCATTTTCTATGTATGTGAAATACTAAATGACTTCTCACAAGATTATTAACTAACATCAATATAGATGAAAAGAAATGAAGAGTGTCATAGATGAAAAAGTGATATCCTTTATACAACAACCTTCAGAGATGTGAAGTCCTATAGAAAATAATGACAAATACACAAAAAATCAACAAAATACACATAAATTTGCTTTAATCTCCAAAAAATAGTGAGCCCATGAGTTAGTCTTTGAAGATGAGAGAGGACTAGCATCCAAAAAAAAGTTTGTTAGTTTCAAGGGCTAACTTATGTACTCACTGAGTTTTCAGAAATAAAGCTAATAAAAAGACGACGCAGTGCACAAGGCTTCCACTAGGTTGGTTCTAGAGAGAGTCAGATATAACATATAAGTAACTTTACCTGTGCATCCAAAAGGCTATTTCCAGGAAAATAAAGCTAATAGATCTAACAATTCAGAATCAATCTTTTAGTTTAGTCTATAAATTTATGGTTGTGTGTGATTCACTTTCATGTATCATCCACACATGCTTGGGTGCTACTACTAGCAGCATGATCTGACTCCATTATTGGAAGCTCTACAAAACAAGCTTCCATTATTTGCTTGGAAGAAGGTTCATCCCACTCAAGTGACTCCCACCAACCTTTTGATCCTTTTATTTGTAAAGAATTGCAGACAGCTTCATCAAGATCAAAGGGTAGCCTCTTCAGGGCATCACAAGAAATGACTTGAACACAGCATTGATATCCAAAACTGATGAATCCACCATATATTTCCTTTAGTTCAGGCATAAATTCCAACCTCAACTTTTTTAATTTTGGCAAGAGGATCTCAACTTCATGAATACTATTATCTTCTTCTTCTTCTTCTTCTTCTTCTTCCACTTCCCATTTCATCAAGTTCTTCATACTGTTACAATGGCTCACCCTGATTTCTTCCAGATTTACAAGATGCAACAACATGTGCCCTGAGAACAGATTCTTCAAACTGGGACAGTATTCCACAGTGATGACCTTCAAGCTCATAAGAGCAGACGGCGGCACCCCTTTCGTGCAAATCATCCTTAAATTCATCAAAAACCTCAGAACCAATGTCTCCAGCATAGGCAAGTTGTTCTGTCCAAGATCAACAATGTTTTCTATACGGTAACAGCATATTACTGAGCATTTTTTGAGCTTCTCTGCAGTAACAAGGCTAGTAGTTAGCCCTATCATGTCATGGCAATCATAAAACTTCAACTCAACAGTATTTTCTGGGATCAAAATAGTACTTCCTTCCTTAATATGTATCCCCAGAAATGTAATGCTTCTTTTCTCTGAGACGTCTTGGATCTCTCCAGGTCCCACATTGAAGTTGAACTTCTCTAGCTGAATCCAGTGACCAGATCTAGTGTATAGATCAAAAAGTTCAAAACTCCAAAAGTCCACTTCAAGAGAAGATAAACTTGAGGAGGATATGAATTCATCAATGCTAATTTCAGCACTAGTTGGTGGTAATGGAATTTTAAACTCAAGGGCATTACATGCCAACAACTCTTCTAGAAGAGTCAATGCTGAAAGCAACCCAGATGGCAAGCTTTTAATCATAGTATTTGAGATATTCAGCCGTCTGAGGTTGCTTAGTTGTTCTGTTCCATGAGGAAGTTGCTTGATGTTCCGAGAACACGAAAGATCCAATGCCATTAGCTTAATGAGTTTTGCTAGAGAAGGGATTGCTTTTAAATTCCAGCAATTGCTCACCAACAAGGAACACAAGTTCTCCAGGTTGGAGACCGATCGTGGCAAAGACTCGATCCCGGTGTAAGAGAGGTCAAGAACTTTTAGGCCCTGAAAGAAGTCAAAGAACTCATGAGGTATATTTTGAGGGAAAGAATTGTACTGCAATAACAAGGAAGTTGCCTTTGGACATGGTGGAGGATTTCCAAGAAACATGCTTTTCAAGTCATTTTTCATTAGTGACACCCTTTGAACATCTCCTAACCATTCATCAATTTGTGGAGGTTTTGTTAATTCCTGTCCCGCTTTGACAATACCTTTCCATTGAGGATCATTTTTCATGATACTGATGGCCATATCCCTTATCAAATCATGCATTTTCACACAATCCATCCTTTCTTCTGCAATTTCCAATAAGCATGCATATTTCAACTCATTCAGTATAGTTTTTCCCTTCTGTTTGCTTTCCCATATTTTGTGCACAGAACCCAACAGGCCTTCCCACATCCAATACTCAATCAGTTCATCTGAATCAATATGATGGCCTTCTGGGTACAATGCACAAAATAGGAAGCAAGATCTTCTTGTGTCATCCTTCAGTCTAGAGAAACTAAACCTCAAACGCGAGAAAACCGATTCTTCCATTTGATTAATGTTGACTGATGAAGCTTTCAGCCATAGCAATGTAATCTCCCATTCTGAAACATCAGTTGCATTTCTCAAGGCTCTTCCTACTGTGATTATACCTAGAGGCAAACCCATACACTCTTTTTCCACATCTCTTGCAATTTTCTCTATCTCTGGAGAAGCCAATGCTTCATCTCCTACTTTGTCTCTGAAGAGATCCCATGCTTCATTCTCAGTGAGAACCTTCACTTCTACCTCCTTATCTGTCTCCATGCCTCTACAAACACTCAACTGTCTAGTGCTTATCACTAATTTGCAGCCATTCTCTATGGTTGGTGTAGGTATACCAATTCTTTCAAGAGAGAATGGCTCCCATAAGTCATCTAGAATCAAAGCAAATCTTTTCCTTCTTTGAAAAGCTTCAAACAGTGAAGCAGCTCTTGTAATCTCATCTTGAAACCTTGAAAGATCTACATCTAACTTCTCTGCAATAGCTCTCTGTAATTTCTCAGGGTTTGTAATTTCCTTTGGAGCACTGATCCATATAACACAATCAAAAAGCCTATCCTCATCCAATAAAAGGTTGTTAATCTCAGTCATGATTGTTGTTTTCCCCACACCACCCATCCCATATATACCAATTTTTCTCACCCTCTCATCCATTAAGTACTCCCAAATCTTGTTCAAGGTTTTCATGGTGGATCCATGTTCCATCAATTTTGTTGTGGGAAGAGTGTGCCCTTTTCTGGGTGAAGTTTCAGCCAATGAATCATTTGGAAATTGACCCTTCTCTAGAAGCTCCCTCACCTCCAAGACCTTTTTCTTAATGAGTTTTCCCAACTTTATTCTTGAACAAACATAACATGCTGAAAAACCACCTGATCTTCTGTTTTCTTGCTCAATTTCCCTTATGATCTCACTAACTTCAGTTGAAAAGTTTTCGACATTTTTTAGCCATAATTCTACAGCTGCCTTTGGATTCATCCCTTTCCAAAGCCACATTTGGTTTAGTTTTGTGCTCACATCTATCTTCCTGGCATCTAGCTCCTCCATCAATGACTTGAGCTTGTTCAAGTTCTTTTTAGGTCTTCTAAAGTGTCTAAACTGCTGGGAAAGTGATGCATTAAAGTTGTTTTGTGTACACAGGCAGCTCATAACACCAACAATTGTCCCAACAATACTAATGGCCATTTCAAGATGCTATTGCTTAGAGGTATTTGTATCAGCTGTAAATATTAAGGGGAGAAAATAAATCATACAATTTTTACAAATTGGACAAATGAAGAATATGTTTGGGTAAATTTTCTCCTCTAAAATATCCCATATTAAGGAAAGTTAAAATTATGAAGGATGAAGCACTTTAGTAGAAAATCCTTCACAATCCTCTCTGTCTCGTTAATAACTTTTAAACAAGAGAAGGGTTTTAATGAAACCTTCCTTTCACCTTTAGTATCCCCCATCCAAACGTACCTTCAATAAACTTTTTTACTATGTATCAGGTTGTTCAATAGAATTATAGCATGCGAAAAAACTTATTTGGACTAAACTCGTTTTAATGACATTATTAATTTTTTAAAAAAATAATTTTTTATATTAGTCAAATACGTACTTAGTTATATAAATAATAAATAAAAGAGTATTTTAGTCAAAATAAGTGAAATTTCAAGTTTTTCTTTGGAGTGTAATTTACTATATTTTTTATTAGAGAATCTGATGGGATGAGGATAGTATATGGGATATTCCTAGTGTACTATGGGCGGGGTACTTAAGACTTAAGAGACTTGGTTCTTCTCCCTCAGTGGCTAGCTTTTGAGGGAGGGTTCCAAGTTATCAGGTCCCATCATTTGGTATCAAAGCTATGACATCGGCTTTTAAAGGGAGGTGCTATGATGAGGATGTGAAAAGTATGAAATGTCTCTAGAGTAGTATGGGCTACCCAAGTCCCACATCGAATAATATGAGATGCTCGATGGGATACTTAAATGGCTTAATTCTTCTCTCTTCAATGGCTAGCTTTTGAGGAAGGATTCCCTCAACTAAGGGCATGTTCGCTTTCCAGATTGAGCTCTGGAAAGCAATCCAAAAAGTGGACCCCACCCACTTTTACTTTTTCATTTCCTTCATATAAAATTAAAAAAAATAAAATATAAAATGTCTATTATACCCTTTGGTTTGACACAATCTTAACCTTATTTTCTTTTTATTATTTTAATATAAGGGGTAAAGTGGTAATTTTAATACATTCTCATTCCACTTCCATTCCAAATTTTTACTACCAAACACATCAAACCCATTCCCTTTCCCTTTCACTCTCCCTTTCTACCTACCAAAACGTAACCTAAGTTTCCATTTGGTTAGTTCTTTGAGATATCCACATACAACTCAACAAAATTTTGCAGAAAAATCAGACTAAAAGTTCCAATTTTAGAGGGCTACTAACCTTTCTAGAGGGATCAATCCTTGCAAGAAGCCTCTCACTGAAGAACACCAATTGCTGACTGCTGGATCTTGAGTGATGCAGAAGAGAAAAACGATGAATCAAACATTGAAACTTTTAATGTTAAGCTCACCAGATAAATTGAAGGGAATGATCAATGATGAAGAAATGAGTTTAACTGAATCACTGGTTATATTAAAAAACCATAAACAATGATCCTTAATGACTTGTAATTATATTCAATTTAATTACAGAAGACCTTGACTTCTATAAGTCTTTAACACTCTGGAAGTGAAACTCACGAAGCCATATGATGTCATGCAGCACAATCAAAGGAACACTATATCCAATTATCCAAAGTGGACATTTAATTTGGACAATTGGATGTTTAATTACGTTACTGAATATCACTTTTGAAGAAAATGATATTGTGAAATGTGAAGACAAATGAATGGACTAATTTCAATCAATGGATGGACTAGAAAAACTTGAATGAAGACAAATGCATGTGCTAATTTCCATTGTCTATATATTTAAAAGAAACAAACTTTTTTTTTCTTCTTTTGGTCTTCTAGGGTGACTCCTATTCATTCATTTTATAATCATTATAATTTATAGCAGCAACTCAATCATAATTTAAGACCATGTTAATTATTAAACTTAAATGAAAGTATGAAACCATATGATTTAGTATCATAAATAATTAGTAATGTAGTATTATTAAATATTAAATATTGATGGAATTTTTTTTTATCTTCAGAGTAATCAATAATTTTTTTATAAATAAATATCTTCATAGTAATCATGCTTCTCTGATGTTACCGTATCAGATTATTGTCGTGTCAAGTGAAAGCCTAGACACCTAATTTTGCTTAGGAATTGAAATTAATTTTTCATGTTTATATTTTTGTTTTAATTTCATTTAAAAGAATCATTCTCTGATGCTAATTAGAAAATAAATTTTTTTCTGTTTTTAAAAATAAAATAAAATGAAGACAAGGGAATGATGAATACTGATAATTTGACTAATGAATGACCTTCATTACTGTTTATTCTGAATTCTACAACAGAAGCCTAAGGCTGAAAAAATAAATACAGATGCTAATTACTCAGCCAAAGCTATTTAAGCCTCAAATAAATTAAATAATTAAAAAAAACAGAGAGACAAGACAACCTAGTTTTGATATAAATGGATCTTCAATCTTTTTTTTTTTTTTGGTGATTAAATGGATCTTAAATCTATCCGTGTGCTGTCTCTGCCAAATACTAGTGTGGTTGTCCAGTTAAATGCCACGTAAAACCTGTTCCTCCAGCTCACTACACGTGTCAGGTAAGCAGAGCGCCACATCAGCCAGCTGAAAAAACCAGCATCCTACACAGTATACACATATTGATAAGAAACAGAAGCTTCAGATATTATAATCTGTTTCATATAATAAAACCAACAACACAAGAGTGACACATTGAACTTCATTCATTAAAGGTTGGAAAGACTGTTAGGTACTTTGGTAAAAATTTATAAAGGATAAGCTAAACTACAGAAAAACCCTAAACTATAGGAAATGTACAAATAACCCTCTCAATTATAAGAAGTGCTCTAGAAGTTAGAACTCCCAAACTTTGCAATTTATATAAAAGTCCTCCTCCTTCGTTAACTTTTTCATCCAAAAACTTAATAGAATAATAACACGTCAACAAAATTAAATCATACCAAAATGTAAAAAAACATATTGAACTTTAAGCTTTGTGTAGAAAAATCCTTTGAAATTTAGATCTTGTGCAGAAAATCTCTCTAAACTTTAGGCTTTGTGCAGAAAAACCCCTTAAATAATTTGATATATTTCCTAAGGTTTTGGATGAAAAAATTAACGGAGAAATTTTTTTGCACAAATTCCAAAATTTGAGAGGATTCTACCTCTATGTCAATTTTTATAATTGAAGGAGGTCATATGCATATAAGGGAAATTATGTGCATTTTAACATGTATATATACTATATTAGTTAAAGAGATATAAGCATGCCAAAGGTGGGTTTCATTGAAAAATATATCTAACGTGCTTTCATATAAAGATTGAAACTTTGGGATTACCTTTGACTGGCGTAGGTCAACGAGAGCTTTACAACGACCAACAGATGCCATGCTTCCAAGATGCCTATAAACAAAAGGGTCTCCAAGTGGGATGCCTTTTGGAGAGAAAGTGTTGGAATATTTTTAAATTGAAGAGATGTATTAATTGAAGAGTCATGTATTTATGTTTATTTGAAGAGTTGTATCATAAATTAATTAATTATTATGTTTATTTATTTGAAGAGTTGTATCATAAATTAATTAATTAATTTATATGAAAAGGCAAGACTCTTCATTTAAATGAATAGTTGTGACTTTTCAAAGGCATCACTTCATGATCTATATAAACCCCTCATCATTCCATAACACAACATATCAAATTCATTGCCTTTGTCTTTGAGTGCACACAAAGATAAAGACAAACTATCACTTTGTAAATACTATTGTTGTCTTGGCTTGAGTATTGGAAGTGCTATTCATACTCAAGGGTCTTCATTGTATCCTAAAGGAAATTTGCCGGTCTACCCAACTAGCACCCTATATAAAATAGGAATAGGTGGGGGCAAATTAAGCCTAAAGGAAAGTGCTGTTCACGCCTTGAAGACATTGTGCATCACTTTTCTTTCTTCTTCATTTCTTCTTATTCTATTCTTCAAAGAGTTAATCCCTCCAACAATAATTCTTCCTAACTTCTGGTACATAATAAACATCTTTTAAAGTAAGAATTTTTCCAGAAGTAAATTCTAAGAATTTTTCCAGAAGTAAATTCTAAGAATTTTTCCAGAAGTAAATTCAATTTCTACAGTCCCTTTGCCCTTAACTTGGACACTTGAGGAATTTCCCATGTAAAGCACATCTCCGTCTCCTTCTTCTAATGTTTTGAAGAAGTTCTTATTCTTGCACACATGGCGTGTTGCACCAGAGTCTACCCACCATGACTCATCATTATCAACTAAGTGGATCTCTGAAATTACTGCCACAAATTTGTCTTCTTTTGTGGATGACTTGTTATCTTTGTCTTTCTTCTTTTTGAAGAAACGACAATCTTTCTTGAAATGGTCAGCCTTTCCACAAAAGAAACAATTACCTTTCATTTTCTTGTTCTTATGACCATCATGTGCTTGAGACTTGTCTTTATCCTTCCCTCTTTTCTTTGAGGTTCTATTGGACTGGCCTTCCTCCACCATATGTACCTTCTCTTGAACATTGGTTTCTTTTTCAACATCTTGCTTTCTATATTCCTCTTCTAAACGAAGATGATTTCCCAATTGCTCAAGAGAAATATCTTCCTTTTTATGTTTGAGATTCTTTTTGAAATCTTTCCATGAAGAAGGAAGTTTGTCTATGATTGAGGAAACAATAATGGACTCATCCATATGCATGTTATGTTGTTTAAAATTATTTAAAATATGTTCAATTTCATGCATTTGCTCCATGATAGACTTTCCATCAATCATTTTATAATTATTAAAGCGGGTAACAAGAAATTTCTTACTTGTTGCATCCTCTTACATGTACCTTGTCTCAAGTTTGTTCCAAAGATCCTTTGCAGAGGTTGAATCTTGATAAACATCAAAGAGAGCATCACACAGACCATTGAGGATATGCCCAGTGTAGATATAGTCATCATTCTCCCACTTTTGTCTCTCTCTGATTGCAGCAATGGTTTCTTCCTCTCCTTCTTGAGGCTTGGTAGTAGTGAGGACATAAACCACATTCAAAGTTGTTAATAGGAATTTCATTTTCCTTTGTCATCTTAGAAAATTGCCTCCTTCAAATCTTTCCAACTTCATAAAATTTGTAGTCAACTCCTTCAAAGAAGCCATTTGTACTTGCAATAAAATTAAGCCTAAAGATTGTTGGAGAGATTAACTCTTTGAAGAATAGAATAAGAAGAAATGAAGAAGAAAGAAAAGTGATGCACAATGTCTTCAAGGCGTGGACAGTACTTTCCTTTAGGCTTAATTTGCCCCCACCTATTCCTATTTTATATAGGGTGCTAGTTGGGTAGACCGGCAAATTTCCTTTAGGATACAATGAAGACCCTTGAGTATGAATAGCACTTCCAATACTCAAGCCAAGACAACAATAGTATTTACAAAGTGATAGTTTGTCTTTATCTTTGTGTGCACTCAAAGACAAAGGCAATGAATTTGATATGTTGTGTTATGGAATGATGAGGGGTTTATATAGACCACGAAGTGATGCCTTTGAAAAATCACAACTATTCATTTAAATGAAGAGTCTTATCTTTTCATATAAATTAATTAATTAATTAATTAATTAATTTATGATACAACTCTTCAAATAAATAAACATAATAATTAATTAATTTATGATACAACTCTTCAAATAAACATAAATACATGACTCTTCAATTAATACATCTCTTCAATTTAAAAATATTCCAACAGAAAGCCTTTCCTCCATTTTGTTTCCCAATTTTGTTGAACAATTCCACGAGAAACTTCCCTTGTCTTTCAGCAACCTTTAAGTAATGCAAACATACACAAGTATCATATTCATCAGTACAAGGACTGTCTATGCATTAATGACATTAACTTGATATTGAATGTGTAAGTCAATAATGAAGAATTCTTAAGGAAATATGAAGAAAGAAAAAATTTCTAACCTGAGCAAGAGCTGGAAGAACAGGCCTTCCTGATTGTTCAAGAAAACCAGCACAATCCCCAAGTGCAAAGACATCTTCAACAGATGGAACGCGCAGCCATTGATCAACACCAATTCTGTGACATTCAACAAGAGCCTTGTGCATTAATTAGGCCATCTACTCATAGAGGATCTAAATACAATGTCAAGAACCATTTCATCCTAAGTTTTCACTTTTATTATAATATCTAACAATAGAGGGTGAACCTTGGAGCAACTGTAATTGTAAGGTTGCCACCATATGACATGGCAATCATGTGTTCAAATTCTAAAAATAGTTTTTTGCTTGCAGGAGTAAGACTATGTATATCTAACCCTTACGAGAGCCTTGTGCATTGGCCACCCTTTTTTATGATATCTAACAATAAAGCATCAAAATGTATTATCATAAGGCTTACCTTTGTTAAGTGTTTTTTTGCATATTCTCGCAAGCTAGCATCAAAGGATGACAATATCTCATTTGCCTAATCAAGAGAAATTAAGGCAACGGTTAAATACAACAAACTTAATCCCTTTGTAAAGAGTAGACTTCCACATATGAAAAAAATAAAGAAAAAAGCAAACACACACCTCAATAAGTGTGACTTTAATGTAATGTTTAACATGAGGATATCGTTCGTTGACATCATTCATGATGAAATCACTCAATTCACCACTGAATTCCACTCCTGTTGGACCACCACCAACAACCACACAGTGTAAAAGGCGTTTCTTTTCTTTTTCTGATTTGCCTGTGGTAATGGAAACATTTTATAATTAGGCTTCAGCATAACCATTAATAAAAATGTAGGAACCACTATATATGGATCCTAATGAGGAATAAGAGCAAAACGAGAAAAGGAAAAAGCCTAGACATAATTCTTTGGTTTCACTATTGGGTTATTCAAAAATGTGATGCTAAGTTGTTTCAGTGCCCAAAAAAGTCCTTGTCCAAATGAAGGCATAAATGAAAAAGAGACATTTCAGAAAAGAAAAAAAAGATGCGAATTGCATAAACTATTATCCTGTTATATGGGTTTAATTACCTTTCTGTGATTCTCTCTAAATAGCAACACTGACCATAACTAAACTTGGAAATAAACTACGAAGGATATGAAACACAAACCAGGACTTTCAGAGATCATCAAGTTATGAAGAAGCTGCTTTCTTATTTCTTGAGCATGATATACTTCACGAAGGAAAAATGCGTGCTCCTTCACTCCCTTAATACCAAAAGTCAGAGGCTCCGCACCAGAAGCAATTACAAGCTTCTCATATGCAACTTTATATTGGTCAGGCTCTTCAGGTACTTTACCATTGTAAACTGCCTGACAGTAGACCTGTTCAATTGGAAGAAAAATAACTTCACACGTTTCAGTGGAATTAATTCAAATTGTGTATTTTATGATTTCATATGACCAAAAGATATGAAAAAATACTAAAAATTTATGCATAGTTGTCAATGTATGAGATGAGTTTTAAACAAGGTAAGAATAAGAATACTAAAGATTTCAAATCGAGTCATTCTCAAATCTCTTATAAAAAAGGTTCCAAGTACTTGCAAAAATTAAGATTTCAGACTCACTTCATGTTTGTCTGTGTCAATGCCAAAACAGGAAGCTAGAAAGAAGTAGGAATCTGGATTCTTTGCTAATGAATCCTGTATTCTGCTGACATGCTCAGCAACAGACCGGAATTCAAGAGTTCCAACACATGTGGAAGCCAGCAAAGGAGTAAAAACCATATGATTCCTTGGAGATATGCATACAACATCATAGGTTTTGGTGTCTAGCCCTTTGAGAAACCGACAAGCAGCCCAACCTGTACCAAGAACAACCACCCTAGGCTTCTCACATGGCTTTGTTGCCTCTAGTACTGCATATTTTGGCTCCTCATGCTCTGACTCTGACTCCTCCATAGCCATCTGTGGGTTAGCAGAAGGAAATTGACAATGTGGAGTTGCTGCTATTCCTCTGACTGAAAAATTCATGTAGTTCTGCTTCTTTATTGAGGAAATATATGAAAAATTGAAATATTGGTGTGAGTATGCTCCTTCAAAGAGGAGACCCTTGTTAAGTACAGATCTGCAAAAAGCGCTTCTTGATCTTCTCAAACCGATCCGAACAACCCTTGCCAATGCCATTGTTAAAGAACCACTTCTGGTTCCAAAACTTTTTATCTCTAAGCTTCATGAGAAGAATACATAAGTTGAGAGGTTTCAATGTTTTGATCTTCACCAAGAAGGAAGAATGAAATAGAATATGGTAATAAAGATAAAGCTATATCAATGACAGATCTTGAATTCCAAAACAACAGGTAAAGCTCCAGAATTATCTCCCAGAAATTAGAATGAGATGTTTTACTAGTAGCATCTAACAGCAACAATATATATACAACATGGTATGCATACTTTCAAAACATGAGCAGAGACAAGAATAAAAGAAGACAATCGAAGTTTGGTCCCAGTTGACAACCATCATTTCCAAGAATTTTACTAGAAAACAAACGGTTAACTAGTTTTTCGAGATATTAGCAGACCCTAAAGTTTCAGAAAAATCCCAGAATAGTAACATATGAAGATAAGTCTATAATCCATTTACCTTGGTTTATGCCGTCAAATAACAACAACAACAATAAACAAAGTATTTTCTCACTACGTGGGGTCGACAAGGTTATGCCATCAAACAAGTCAGAAAAATTTATGAAATGAAGCTAAAACCTAGTTAGATAGTCAAAGATCTACCAGCTGATTTTCAATGAAGCAATCATCATTTTAATAAGAGTTTGGACACTCAGGTTAGGCTAGTAACTATAATGCAACTTTCACCTTTAGGTTGAGAAAATCAGAGAATTTGAAGAACTCTTAATACACAATGATGAGTGTATATTATAATCTATAAGAATAAAAATATAGTTACAGCTAAGAAGCAATGTGACAAATACATGTTAGTTTTTTTTAGAATAGGGAAGAAGAAGAATGCTTTCTCGTTATTATTGATGATAGGAATAAAGCGGTAATTACATAACAAACTATTAAATATAATAAATCTAATATAAAGATATTTATTTCTAACTACTAACAATAATTTAAAATTATGAATTGACTCTAACTACTCGATAATTTCAAATAATAATTTTGAATCAAATCCTAACAATACATTAAAAAAAATATTACCAAAATTGCAGCTTATAAGTTCACTAAGAAGCTCAGGTATTGGATACAATTCGGCTTTGATACTATATGTATACACAGGTATATATATTTCAGAGTTGAAACAAAGATAATATAAAATTACAAAAACTAAAAACAAATAAGTTGAATTATTGAAAACCAAAATCTACATAGCTACAGAAGAGAAGTGGGTGATCAAAGCTAGAAGTGAAAGAAAAAGAGGAAATTCGAACTTCAAGTTGATTATGATAACTTCAGAGTTATATCTGAAACTTATTCAATCTATATGAAATATTATTTTCGAAAATTAACAACATTGAATATGTGTGAAGTAAGTATGAGCTTTTTACAAGCATCAGTATTTGCTAGTAAATAAATTAAGGAAAAAGGAATCGTTACCTTTGTTCCCTGGGTTGTATCCTTCGGATTTGAAGTTACGAGAAGATTCAAGAGCGCTTCATTGGGGGATTCGCTGGCCAATATGAAGCAGGGTAATCTAAGACAAACCACGCTTGTATACCCATTTCCATCAAATTGTACGTACAATGCAGTTGAAAATGGCAAGAGCAAAAACTAATTATAATCAAGTGTGAAAGCTAAGAAATTAGGGTGTTGGGTCATAGAAAAATTAATAGAAGTTGTATGAATGAAGTGCTCCAATATTTTAAGCAAAGATGAACGCCTTGTGCAATTTTGGTGGGAGACCTTTTCTAGTATTCCAATACTATACCACTGTTATTATATTTTTATGAATATTTTGATACGAAATCTTGTTTGATTTTAAATTTGATCATACATTTTAGGCGGAAATATTTATTTGCCAAATTATAAATGGCGGCTGAACTTTTCAGTATGTATTACTTAGATGCTACAAATAAATTACACTCTTTTTATCTAAGAGATGTTAAAATTACACTTTTCTTTACTATTTTAAAAACCCACACTCATTTCTCAAAACAATTATAATTATTATAAAAATTATTTTAAAATTTAATATTTCACTATTTTTTATAAATATTTTATTTTGAGTTAAAATAATTATTCTATTAAAATGATATATGATAATATGAAATTACTTAAATGATACTTTTAAAGTAAACAATGTCAATGTGAAGTCACTCTATGCATATCTTTTATATAATAAGATCAAGGTTGGAAGTTATTGTCACCAAATCACTATCAGTGTCTTTATACTTGATCAGAACTGAATTTGATGATGGAAATCGTTGGTGAGTATATATATCTCTGAGTATTCTAAAATTGCAATTGAGTGGCATCTGGGAAAGCCTAATGTGATGATCATAAACAAGTTTCAATGGCCTCCAACAAATTGCAACATTAGAATGAAGTGACAACTCTTTCTGGTTCTCTTTTCTTGGGTTAGGTGATGCGACTGAACCATTTGAAGGCTTTAACACAAGTTTTGGCATTTGGGACTTGGTCTCAGGACCAACATAATCCTCATTCTGAAACCTCCTATTCCCTTCTTTTTTCGACTCCTGGATTTTTTCATATAATATTTCTTTCGCTATCTCTTTTTTGTTTATACAATTACAGAGCCTCTCTCGTCAGATCTAAATTTATTAAAGTGTAAATCCGACTGATAAAATATGTAAAGTGCACATTTTGAGCTGTTCAATGAAGCTATTAAAATTTGTTTCTCTATTTTTTTTAAATATTTGATTTGCAAAGTAATAATAATTTTTTAATAACAAAATTATATTAATAGATACTCACTATAAATAATTTAAAGACTAAACTATTATTAATATTAATAATAATTTAATTCTTATTCTTCTTATGATAAACTTTATTAACATAAATTTCTATTAAAAAAATTATTAACACTTGACAAATAATATATTTTAAAAAATTAAATAGAATTACACTACTAATAGTAATTTACCATAGAGTAAAGGGTATTTTGGTAAATAGCGCATTAGGGTTGGCGAAGAAAAGCTCTATAAATGGGGCAAAACACAAGCTCGCAGCCTCCATCTCAATTGTGATGCTACAGAGACTCCTCCTTTAGGTCGACGGCGGAGAAATGGCGATGGTGTCTCAGAGAGTATTTTACTAATTTTGATTTGGTTTTTGTATTTCTTTGGTGAAATGCCTCTATGGTTTACAATACAATGGAGAGACTGTAAAACAGTGTCTCTGCCATGGAATACCAGAGAGGCAAAGTGATCATTGGCGAGTCATCGTTTCGGCCGTCATTATTGGCGGATCGATTGTTACTCTTCTACATACCTTTTTTCTTTCTCTCTCATTTTCTAATCTCAAATCACTCTGCTGAATCTGGATTTAGATTTCTTCGCTTTAAACCCACTCGATTTTGTTTTTGTTCTGCACGGGTTTCAGGAGTTTTATATATGTATATATATCCTTTACTTTGGAAGAATACATCTAGATTTAGATGTTAAAATTCAAACTAAATTTGAATGTCGATTTTTTGAAAGGAAGTTTACATCAGTTAGCAGAATGAACCACATCGGGAAAATTTGAGAACTAGACGCATCACACAAGGCAATAAACTAGGAAAAGACATGAATCTCAGATTTGAAAATGATTATAAGGGAGCTCACTGTCACAATTCTTGTAGGTCCCATTTTGTTCAAAATGTAATCTTCAAAACACAAAATTTTCAGACAAAGCAAAATACTAACAAATTCTACAAGTATTCGAATGAATGAGAATCTAACGAGGACTTCATCGTCCTTGATACTAGATCTTGAACTTACTGCATCCTTCATTGCTCACATTACCTCATTTTCTATTAAAAAAATATCAATTTTCTTAAGTTAAGTTAAGGTACTACATATAAAAAAAAAAAATCCACATCTATGTTTATAAATTATAATCCAACTAAGAGTCCAAGACATCATGGGGTAAAATTTTGGCTAATATATTTTGATTTTAGAAGTTTATTTGTTTTAAAGCGTTTATTTTCTTAAAATGAAGTGTTTGACAAATTATTTAAAAATATTTTTGAGTTGTAGTAAAAATAATTTTTTAATTTTAAGCAAAAACTATAGAAATTGAAGCTTTTTCTAAGTTAAAATTTTATTATTTTAAGACAGCAATACCTTCGTTAACATTTTAAAATTCTCATTTTGTCCTTATAAGTATGAACTTTTTTTTTAATGAATCTTTGAATTATTTTGAGATATATAAATTAAAATATGAATTGTTTGTAAATATTATTGTAATCTTATTTGTATTTTTTATAAAATAAATTATTTAATTAATGAAGTCAATAAAAAAGATAATAATTTATCAAAATAATAATTAATTTTTATTTAAATAAAATTAATAGATATTTAATAAAAATAATAATCAAAATAAAATTTATTAAGTATTATAGGCAAACATAGCAAAGCATATCATGTCAAGATCAAGAATGCAGCTGTCAACAAATTGCAACATCATTTCAAGATATATCAGTGGATCAAAAATTTCTTTTTTTTGGTGTAATATTGATTATTGGGAACTCCTTATAAGTGAAGTGGAAATAATGTTCAGAAATCATCATCATCATCAGATTACAAAGAAATCTGAAAAACCCAAAAAACAAAAAGATCTATCTAGTTTAAGAAACCAACTTCCAAATTCCATTTAAAAAAGAATTTGAAACTCCAAATTAGCTCAGAATGAGAAGGACTTTGTTCTTCATTTGAGACACAACTGAATACACACAGAAGATATTTCAAAGCCACATCATTTATCTCATACTTGACTAGCCTCAATGGTCTTATCCGTTACACCAGCCTCCTTGGTCTTCTTATAATCTCCTTCCTTAGCATTCCCATTAGAGCAATGATTCTTCTTCAGAACCAATGAAATGTCTCCAATAAGCAGATTCAAACAAACTAAACAGATGGCAACAAAGAGCATAAATTATTATAGATAACAACAGAAGATATAAAACAGAGCAACCAAATAAAACACAAAATAAGTAAGCCAACTATGCAGGTCACAGTTCATTATACTTATAAAAAATATATATATATAAACAATAAACAAAGAGGTCAACAAGTAAATGGTAAACTTTCTCCAGCTCAGAAAAAAAATGGTAAACTTACTCAAGAAAGGAAGCTGCCTGACACAAAGTAGCCTAAAAGAGGACGAAGACAACCAAAAATGAGATACTATTTTATTTTATAATATTAGGTCTTTCTGCAAAATAGATTCTAATATTAGGTCTTTCTGCAAAATCTACAGGCCTACAGCATTGCTTTTATAAAGCATCTACGTGAAACTTGGGTTGAATTCAAAATAGAAAATTGAATTAAACGAAGCAGCTACTGCATATTAAAAGAGATTATTCTTACTAGTCCCTACTTCAAGCTGCCCTAAACAAGCTCCGATTCCTTATAATATTATCAATAACACAGTAAACGTATAATGTGAAAGGAGATTTTGCAGAAAGACCTAATATTAGAATCTATTTTGCATAGAACCATGAGGAGTAGCATCAACAAAGGAGATTTTAGTTGGGTTTCATATATGAAGGCTGTCAAATAAATAGAAGATGAGACAAAGTGCATTAATTGTACTCGAAGGAATTGCTTTACTGTAATATATAGATATATAAAACCCAATCATAGAGTGCTGAGTTGCAAAAAACTTACATGAGTCATTTTGTAATTATAAAACATTTAACAAAAATGTAAAAATTGAAATAAGCTTTTTCCTGTGAATATAATAGGTCAAAACCCCAAATTGGTCCTTTATGTTTGCACCAAGTTTTATATTGGTCCTTTATGTTTCAAAAAGTCCAAATTGGTCCTTTATGTTTGCAAGAAGTTCCAAATTGGTCCTTCCGTCCAACTTGGTTAACTTTTTCTGTTAAGTGATGACGTGGCTGCTGGGTTGGATCCTACGTGTATAAAAAAGGTGACGTGGCACTCCACATCACTTGCCACGTCACTCTCCCACTCTCTCTCTCCGCCACGTCAGCATCTTCTTCAACCTCTTCTTCTTCCCTTCCGCTTCATCTCCATCGATCTTCTTCATCACCATCACCATCATCATCATCTTTCGTCTTCCTCCTCCACCACCGCCGCCGCCGCCGTCCATTCTGGGGTGCTTCATCTTCACACAATCATTGGTACTTTCATGTTTCCCCCACTCTCCCTCCCTCTCTCTCTCTCTCTCTCTTACCTGTTCTTTTGTACACACTGTGACACTCAATAGGTTGGATCCATCTACTCCCAGCATCTAAAAACCCATTCATACTTGCCCTTTTTCTATCAATTTCTCTTTCAAATTACAACACTCAATCGGTTTCCGATTTCGATTCCGATTCGAATTCGGAGACTCTAATTCCAAGATTGCCGAACGAGATTGCGGAGCTATGCCTAGTTCATCTTCCGTACCCATACCATGCTCTAGCTCGCTCTGTTTCGTCGTCGTGGAACAGAGCCATCACGGTGGGTTCTAGTAAGCCAGTTGAGTCCATGCCATGGCTCGGGGTACCTGCCAAGACCAACTCACCACAGGAAGATGTGAATTCGGCGAAGAGTGATGTGTTTGATTCGGATAGCCCCACTGGATGATTGAGAAAGTTTGAAGAATGGACGGCGGCGGCGGCGGCGGCGACGACGGTGGTGGAGGAGGTGGTGGAGGAGGAAGACGAAAGATGATGATGGTGATGATGATGATGATGATGATGATGGTGATGGTGATGAAGAAGATCGATGGAGATGAAGCGGAAGGGAAGAAGAAGAGGTTGAAGAAGATGCTGACGTGGCGGAGAGAGAGAGTGGGAGAGTGACGTGGCAAGTGATGTGGAGTGCCACGTCACCTTTTTTGTACACGTAGGATCCAACTCAGTAGCCACGTCATCACTTAACAGAAAAAGTTAACCAAGTTGGACGGAAGGACCAATTTGGAACTTCTTGCAAACATAAAAGACGAATTTGGACTTTTTGAAACATAAAGGACCAATATGAAACTTGGTGCAAACATAAAGGACCAATTTGGGGTTTTGACCAATATAATATCAATTATCAAGAAATATAGATGCCAGGCCAAATAGTACTTGAATTTAAAGATTATATGCAAGGGCATTACTGGCCAAAAAAAAAAAGTAAGGGCATTATTTTATATTTCTTCCTTAATAATTTTGGTTTATTTTCAGAACACTATTCTGACCAGTAACAAGACAGTAGACACGATGACACATCCTGGTCATACTACAGATACCAAGTGAAAGAAATAAATTCACTGAAACAACTGTACAAAAAAATTAGATACAGGTTAAGTTCATCACTTCTTTAAATATAATTTATATCAGTTTCTAGATAATATAGCATGTAAACTTATTATCACAACAACTCACTGTATTATTGACTTCATAAAAACAATTTTTTCATATGCCATGCTTCTTTTGAAGAACATGACAACACATCAATATTCATACATGTTTTCCACCATATAGAAACTCATGGGTATAAAAAACCAGATACACAGAGCATCGAAGGAAGACATAACAAAACATATCTTCATAAGATTAAAAAGTCAGTCGTCAACAAATTGCAAGATCACTTCCAATTTAGAAGAACAAAAATTTCTGATCATTTGAGTGTAAAATTGATTATTGAGAACTCAATCTAAATGCAAATAATTTTCAGAAATTATCATCTCCTTCAGATTACAAAGAAATTTAAAAAAAAATCAAATCTACATAGTTTAAGCAACCAAAATTTTCCAATTTCCGTTTAAAAAAGAATCTGAAATTCCACCTGAGTTCAGAATGAGAAGGACATTTTTCTTCATTGGGGTCAACAATGATCAGACACAGAAGATATATCAAAGCCACATGTTTAATTCATACCTGACTGGCATCATTGGCCTTATCTGTTTCACCAGTCTTTTGCAGGTTCTGAATCTTCTTAGCATCTCCTTCCCCAGCATCCCCATTAGAGAAATGATTCTTTAGAACCAACGAAATGTCAGCTTCTGAAGCTCCTGCGAGCTTAAAACGCTCAACGGCAGTATCCAAATTTTTCTTCCAACCACCCAGCCCTAATTTGTATTCAACTTGGGAACGTTCAAATAGCATATTACCCCAGAAGAGGTGAATCTGTGATCTCATGACAGCTGCTTGCTCTGCAGCTTCTTCTGCAGATATATCACCCTGACCACCACCAGCAGAGATCTCACCTTCAGCACCACCTCCCTGTTTTTTTCTTCTTCTCAGTAGTTCTTCTTTCTTGCTTGCATTTGGGTCCTTCAGTTCATTTGCTCGCTGTTCCTCCAACTTTTCCCATATATCAGTTGCAGCTTTCATCTTCTCCTCAGCACTGTCAAAAAGTTTAAGTGTCTCTGAAGAATCCCATTCTGACACATCGATCTTCTTAGCAAGTGCAAATGACCAATTAAGTTTGGCCATTTCAAATTGTTGCTGACCCAAAGCCAACAATCCCTCATAAAAGTCTGGTTTTATCAAAAGTGCTTCCTCATACTTCTCTCTTGCCAAAGAATATTTTTCCTTGACCCAATCAAAAGCCATTTGAAGCTTTTCTGCCACTACCTCCTTCCCACTTGATTCTTCCAAGGGAATTCGTTTTCTAGCTGCACACATGTGAATATTTCCCCAGTTGAAGAATGCCAAAGCAGCTACTTCCTGGAATTTTGAAGCAGCCTTGTCAAAAAGACCTTGAGCCTCTTCACTAGTTACTGTTTCCTCAAGTGCCTCTGAACAAAGCTCCATCCCTAGTTCATGCAAGTCAATGTGGGCATCGGGATCAATACCAACATGAGAACGGAAAAGCTGTGCAAACTCAAATAACCAGTCATCCATCTCCACTTCTTTGCATTCAGCATCTTCTGTGGCTGCTGGTTTTTCCTTTGCAGCTTCTTTACCTGTCTTATCAACCTCAGTATCAGGAGCTTCTGAGACAGATTCGCTGATAGAAGTATGTGACCCACTCTCATCTCCCTTGTTACCTTCACTCTCAACAGGTTTTACTTCCTCTTCTTCTGGTAAAGGAGGCTCCTGCTCAGGACTAACTTCAACAATATGAAGTCTCAACATCCCGAATGAATCACTTTTATCTGCTTCAGGTTCCTTTATAAGATGGCTATCAGCACTAGACTCTGCCAATCTGAGTTCATCAGTAGAGGTTATGGTCACCAAATCACCATCACTGTCCTTATACTTGATCAGAACTGACTTTGATGTTGGAAATCGTTTGCTCACTATATCTCTTAGAATTCTAAAATTGCAATTGGCTGGCATCTGAGCAAGCCTAATGTCATGATCATAAACAAGCTTCAAGGGCCTCCACTGAATTACAACATCCGAATCATGTCCATGAGAAGTTGATGAATGAGATGGAAGCTCCTGGTTCTCTTTTGTTGGGTTAAGTGATCTGGCTGAACCATTTGAAGGCTTCAACACAAGTTTGGGCATTTGGGACTTGGACTCAGGACTATTTTCAGTTAGTAAAGTTGATTGGTACTTTTCTGGCTTACTATTAAGCAACCCAACTGATCCAGCTGTTGAGTTTGCCGCCTTCTTAGGTACTGGCCTGGCTGGTAAGCATGGCCCTAAACCAGCAATAGGGGCACCACGAACCGCAGAAGCACCTAGAGCAGCAGGGGATGGTCGACTCTGAAGATCTTGCTGGGCTTCCTGGCGAGGTCCCAATGCTGCCCTCAGTCTCTGGAAAATCTCCAGAGCATCACGATGATTAGGGTCAGCTCCCAATAAGACTTGTACATCCTGTATGGCCATTTCATACTTCCCTATAGCCTCGAATGCCCGAGCCCTCCGAAGAAGTGCTCGCACAAATTGAGGCTGGACCTGCAGAGCCATGGTGCACTCAGCAATCACTGTTTCATAATCTATGGGCTTCATTTGCATCAAGCATGCCGCTCTGTTGCTGTGAAAGACTGCTCTGTCAGGGTGGGTCTTGGGCGTTAGTCGAAGGGCATTCTCATACTGCTCAAGAGCACCAGCAAAGTCCTTATTCTGAAACCTCTTATTCCCTTCTTCCTTAAGCTCATGGGCTCTTTTCAAAAAGATCGAAGAGTCCAAATCCACACCACCATTAGCACTTGGAGCTGAATTGTCAATGTTAACATGGCTCGAACCTCCCTTCTTTTTCCTACCCCCAGATTTCCCCATATGATATTATCTCACCCTCTAGCTTATTCAGGCGCACACAGATGCAGATGCCCACCAACTACAAACACACAAATAATTTTAACCAAATAAAAATCACTATTAAACCAGCAATCTCGCGATTAGAAAAGAGACAAGAGAAAGAATTACTTACAAGCTCTGCGATTGCCCAGCGAGAAGAAAACTATAAAAGAATATCGTTATTGGAAAGCCTTCTCAGAAGAAATGGGATTAGTTCAGTATAAAACAAGAACTGTGTTGTTCTGGGTTTTGGTGGAAACCCTAGGAAGAACAATCAGTTATCATATCGAAATAGTAACAGTACTAAATTTTCTACGAAAAAAATAAACAGTACTAAATTCAGCTATCAGCAATAGGAAATGGGCCCTATGCCTTCGTCACCCTCAGCCGTCCAATCCAAAGAATCTTTTTTTTTTATCAATCCAATCCAAAGAATCTTAAGACCTGTTTTTTACATGGGCAATGCTATAAAACAATTGAGTTCTTTGGGCTCGACCATTTTCCTCTCACATGCACGGTTTTCAATACAAAAAGTCACCAAAAAGTTTAGAGAGGCAAAGTGATAATTGGCGAGTCATCGTTCCGGCCGTCATTATTGGCGGATCGATTGTTACTCCTCTACATACCATTTTTCTTTCCTTTATTTTCTCTCATTTTCTAATCTGAAATCACACTGTGCAAATCCAGATTTAGATTTCTTCGCTTTGAACCCAGTCAATTTGATTTTTGTTCCGCGCGGGTTTCAGGATTTAATGAAGATGAAAGAAATAATTGCATTGATAAGAAATATTCAGCTTCTTGATTGAATACACAATATTAATTTGATTTTAGTAACAAAAACAGTAACATTTGGTGTTTACTATTTATAATTAAAACGATTTATTTATTTTCTACTTCTTATGTACTGAGTTGAATCATATTCATATGCTTATTTTTTATTGGGAACTAAAATTTTATTTATTTTCAAAGTATTAATATTATTAAAAATATAAATATCCTTTCCTTTGGAAGAAAAGAATACATCTATATTTGAGGGAGGGCTATGTCACTTGTTTGGATGGACCTTTAAAGGGAGAGTTTGGGGTAAGGAATGTTATGTTTGGTAGATAGTTTGAGAAAAGAAATCATGTAGTCCATATTAAATTAATGGTTTGAAGAAATACTTGAAAGAGTTTTGACCATTTTATCCTTCTATCACTTTTCACCATTGTAAGTTAATTATAAGAATACATTGATTATTATATATTTTTTATATTCTTATTTCCATTTCTTTATGTTATACTAAACATAATCTTAAATATTCTCATTTCCCAAAAATCAAACTTGCAAACACACACCAAATTTTAGTAGTGCTAATCTTCTTAATCCACGAAAGAGGCAAAGTATTTTTTAATCCCCAAATAATTGATCAAATTATTATTTAATTCCTAAATTTTGGAAAAATACTATTTAGTTTATGAATTTCCAACTCTATCAACTACTTAGTTCTTTGGATTTACTTGTTAGATAATTGAGTGGCATGGCGGTTAATTGCTGACGTGAGTGGACTCCTCTTCTCGCTTCACCTCCTGCATTGTCAAAAATTGGGTCGATGACCCCTTTCCTTGTTTCGGACCAAGCTTTACTTCATGTACAGTTATGACGGTCACATCATGCCTCGTCTTCACGACATTAAAATCTCTCTTACATCGGTGGCAACACCCACATCGTCGTCATTAACGGTGCCATGTAAGCAATTAATAGTTATGTCAGTTAGTTATCTAATAAGTAACGTCCAGGGGACTAAATAGTTGACGCAATTACAAATTTGAGGATTAAATAGTATTTTTTTTTTCAAATTCTAAGGACTAAATAGTAATTTGATTAACAATCGAGGGACTAAAAAGTAGTTTGCCTCATCCACAAAAATTCAAACTAAATTTGATTTTTTTTTTAAGGAAGTTTACATCACAGTTAGCAGAATGAACAACAACATCAGGGAAATTTTATGGAAGTTTACATCACAATTAAATTGAAAAAAAATTAGAATTGGATTTGAAATAAAACGTTAGCATTAAAATTTACCGAAGAAATGCCCAAATAGTATAAAACCGTCAAAACTACTCATGTAAACTCATAAAATGTTACATTGTCGGTATTCTTAATATGGTATATACTCTCTAGAGAACTTTAAAAACTTTGGAATGAAACCCCTAAAATGTGCTAAGGAATGAGAGGACAAAGCTGCCTTTGGTTTTTGTCTATTTTTTGTTTTCATTTTCATTGAAAATAGAAAAGCTTAGTAGGAGATTTTATCTTCAAAGACTTTCTTCATGGTAATATTCTAGGGGAGGATATGAAACAGCTTTCTGAACTACACCAATATGGTTTTTCGGTGAGCATGAAAATGACAATGGTCGATGCTTCAAACTGGAAATATCAAACAATTCTATAAACCTCTGATCTGACTCTCTGGCCTTACCAGCTGCAAGACTTTGGTACTCGTCTAAAATAGACGGTAGACACCACTGTTGCAATCTTCTCAGGCATCCCACAAGACAACCAGTGCGATGCTACTCATGTAAGAACACAAACATTAGAGATTAACAAGGCCAAATATTAGTGAAAACAAAGGAAAAAGAAGAAAGAAACAGTGAATATATACCTTCCCTCGCTTGCAATGAATTAGCAGTGGATGGTTCCTTACATCTGGAGCAGAAAAAGGGAGCATGATTTAGGTTAATAAATCGCCCAACAACCTATGCTATAGTTTGGGCATAATACTGAAGTTCAAGTGTTTATGATACCTAGGACGACTTTCAATGCTTCACGAATTGTTTCTTGTGGGATGTTTGTAGAAGATTCCTGCTCATAATATTTGTCATCAATTGGAGAACATAATGTATTTTTTACAAACAAGTGCATCTAATCATACATAAGAACTTAAGATCACTGGTTAATCCTACATCCAATCAAATCTTACACTCCATCAAGTTACTAAAAGTCTAAAATTATAACAACTCAAATGAGGCAACTTTTGTATAGGACTAGTGTCCTAGGTTCTGTGAAAATCAAAACCTTAACTAAACCACCAATGTTTATGGTAATATCTTATCGCATATACAAAAGGTTGCTTTTCTAGAACAACTTTTGATGAGACCATCTTTAATTTGTGGTTGAACAACCAGTAGCTCCTAAAATAACATGTTGAAAAGAATCATGCATGCTTGTCTGTTTGAACGAGCCAAACCATATTAATTGCCAATCAACAAGAAAGTATTTAAACTTAAACAAAAGAAAACAATCCAACTATAGATAACCATTAACCACTTTAAAATACATAGGGTGATCTAAGACCAAAGAAAAATTCAAATTCTTACACTTACACAAATTGTTAAAATTATATCAAGTCAAATGAGGCAAGTTTTGTCTACGACTAGAGTCCTAGGATCTGTGAAAATCAAAACCTTAACTAAACCGCCAATGTTTATGGTAATATCTTATTGCATATATTTATATATATAAAGCAATTTAAAAGGTTGGTTTTCTTAAACAACTTTCAATGTCTTTCATTTGTGCTTTAACAACCAATTGCTACTAAAATAACTCATGTTGAAAAATAATCATGCATGCTGTCTGTTTGAACTAGCAAAACTAACTTAATTTCCAATCAAGAAGAAAGTATTTGAACTTAAACAAAAGAAATGAATCCAACTATAGATAAGCACTTCAAAATACATAGGGTGATCTAGACCAAAGAAAAGTTCAAACTCTTACACTTCAACACATTGTTAAAATTATATCAAGTCAAATGAGGCAACTTTTGTCTAGGACTAGTGCCCTAGATTCTGTGAAAATCAAAAACCTTACTAAACCACCAATGTTTATGGTAATATCTTATCGCATATAGATATAAAGGAATTTGAAAATGTTGCTTTTCTAAAACAACTTTTGATCAGAGAGCATCTTTCATTTGTGGTTGAACAACCAGTAGCTCCTAAAATAACTCATGTTGAAAAAAATCATGCATGCTCTCTGTTTGAATTAGCCAAACCATCTTAATTGCCAATCAACAAGAAAGTATTTAAACTTGAACAGAAGAAAAGAATCCAACTATAGATCAGGACTTCAAAACACATAGGGTGATCTAAGACCGAAAGAAAAATTCAAACTCTTACACTTCAACAAATTGTTAAAATTATATCAAGGCAAATGAGGCAACTTTTGTCTAGTACTAGTGTCCTAGGATCTGTGAAAATCAAAACCTTAACTAAACTACCAATGTTTATAGTAATATCTTATTGCATATGTATATTATAAATAAAGGAATTTAAAAGGTTGATTTTCTCCAACAACTTTTGATGAGACCATCTTTGATTTGTGCTTTAACAACCAATTGCTCCTAAAAGAACTCATGTTAAAAAGAATCATGCATATGCTGCCTGTTTGAGCTAGCCAAACCATCTTAATTACCAATCAACTATAGATGAGCACTTCAAAATATAAGACAAAGAAATTTCAGGACCTTAGAACCATCAATTCCGAATTGATAAAGCATTATTCCATTAGCCTTCAAAAACTGTACATTGGCTTCTGGATACTTATCAGGGCACAAACATCTGCATCCAACAACCACCCTCAGATTCAGAAATCCACATTTCATAAACACAGTAAAGGGCTCCCAAAATCATCAATCAGACTAAGAATAAGGAAAAAGGAACTCACATAATGGAACGCAGGCGAAGGGATTTCAAGAATCCGAAGTTGGCGGAATCAGGAAAACCAGACCTAAAAATTCCACCGTCGACCGTCGCAAAATTCAGAGGAGGCACCAACGCATCATCGCCATCTTCGTTCGCAGGAGACTTCTTCTTCTGTGGCGTTGAGATACCGCCAGCGAATGATTCCGAAGCCTCGTTCGCCATACTCAATCTCTCAGATATCCAATGCCATGATTTTGGCGCCAAATCCTCGAATGTGTAAAGAGAAAGAAAGAAAGAAAGAGAATAGAGAAAGTGTTTCAACTTTATAGACTAAAAATTCATGGAATCTCCGGTTTGGGAATTTTTTTTATGACAAACTAATTTTATTTTATAATAATAAAAATGGAGAGAGATAAAGAAATAGAAAGAGGGGTTCTAGATCCAGACATGCCTGATAGAATGAATGTAAAACCTATCCCCTCTTGACTCTTGATTGTTTTGCTTGCATTTATCTCTCTCTAATTACACTTTTCTTCTGATCTTTTATGGCTTCCACATCAATTTCAAAAGGAGAAATGAAAAAAGAAGAAGAGATTTGAAGTTTTTTTCATGGAAAATTTTAGGTTTAATTTTTTTTGTTAGATGAAAATACGATTAATTGGTGGTTTTATAATTTAGCATCATATAATTGATCTTTTAATAATTAAAAATTCTAGATGTCATATTTTTATTAAACAACTTGGTAGTAAACATTAATCATCAATGAACTTTAGCTAAATTTAGTCATTCTTTAAATTGATCACAATCCATCCAGTGAATGAGTTAAGGGAGTTGTTTGTAACCAAAACTTGCCTACTTCTCAAATCTCAACTAATAGATAACTATTATAGTCTTAGTATAAATTTATTCTAGGCTAAAATACACATAGACTCCTGAGTTTTGGGTCAGTGGCACATACACCCCATGAGTTTTAAAACGTTGCACATAGACCCCCTAAGTTTTTACTTTGGGGCAGAGACACCCCTTCTGTTAGGGTTCCGTGAAAATTAGGCGTTAAGTGCCACGTCAGCAAGCATGTGTGAGGGGTGTCTCTGCCCTAAAGTGAAAACTCAAAGGGTGTATGTGCCCCTAAAGTGAAAACTTAGGTGGTGTACGTGCCCCTAAAGTGAAAACTCAAGAGGTGTATGTGCTCTCACACATGTTTGCTGACGTGGCACTTAACGCCTAATTTTCACAGAACCCTAACAGAAATGGTGTCTCTGCCCCAAAGTGAAAACTCAGGGGGTCTATGTGCAACTTTTTAAAACTCATGGGTGTATATGCCCCTGACTCAAAACTCATGAATGTATATACATTTTAGTCTTTATTCTATTAAATTTGTATTTTTAATTAATTGTATATTTTCGCTTCAAAAAAAATTAATTGTATATTTTAATCCTATCTATTTTGTATTACAAATTATAAATTTATTAATTTTTCAATTACATGTTATCTTTTATTTGGTTAATCCTAAATGTCTATTATCTGAATATATTCTTTATTTTCCATAATTTATATTTAAAAAATAATAATTTCCGTTCTATTTAGAGGTGTACAAATATTTATACTTTTCTCCCTTAAAATCAATTACATGTTACACTTACCTCTAATGTAGCAATATATAACCTCTAGTACCAACCAAAATATCCATTTCCTCCATTACTTGAATATATAATTTAAGAGAAAGATTCCAATATTTTTCCTACACACATCACTCCCTTATGCGGGGAAACATGTTCTGGGAGGGACATAATAATATTGTCCCTTCAAGGACATCCGATAAAATTGGAATGATAAAGAGACATTATCATATTGAGGCTAAGTTCACATAAGCCATGAGATGGACATGTTATTAACAATTTAACATTGTCTACAAAGGGAGAGATACAGACAGTTACACTGTATTGTTTAACAAAAAAAGGAACTAATTTCTTTCTATCTTTGCCTTTTCTTTTTTAAATATAGATATAAATAGGATATAATCTCTATATCCATAAAATTTAAACTCTCATGTATAGTTGTTGTAATTATACACTGCCTGCTACATGTATGACGTATCTGATTCTGATGAGTGTATTGCTGCTGTAAACTCTACTTGAGCTTAGGTGGGTCAGATGTAATAGATTTCTTTAAACAATCTACAATTCCTTCACAATCTGTTGTTTGAAGGGCACAGACTGAGTCATCTTCAAACTCATCCTCTGCACATGAATGAGGTGACCTGAGGTTCCCATGAGTTTGGCAGGCCTTCATTGTCTTACAATGTTCAGCTTCATCATCTCTGATATTTACAAATACATCGTACAGATTTTCTGGAGGGGAAAGACATAATGGTAAATCATCAATATTTTAGTTTCAACGCATTAGAAAAGGATCTAGGTGAGGTAAGGGAACATTTGGTTTGTTCCCAATGCAATCATTTTAATAATTTATATGCAAGTCCCAACAAAAGCATACAAGAAATAAGTAATATGGACTAGACTTATATACAGTTTCTTATATCTTTGCTATCTGATTCTTCAATTAGAATAAAACGTGGAAAAATCTTTTAAGAAGAACCAATCATGTGAGAGATGAATTGTATAAATCATACATGTCAATTTTTAACTAGAGAACATGATAGCAAAGATATAAAAATTGTGCCTAAGTTTTTTCCTTTTATAATCTCTAATTGGATGTATCAAACACAACAAATTTAGCATTCGGATGTGGATCTATATTGGACCAGGGTTGAAATCATACCTATCTTGGGCCTTCGAGTATTTGGAACTCTGGAAGTTTGAAATTCATCTGAGAAAATGATATCGGAGTGTGAAAATATAGTTATCCGGTCATTAGAAAACTTTGACAAAAATGAAAACTTACCAAATAAATACAAGTCGCCTCCTGTGTAATATTTCACAGCAACCTCGGGTGCAGGCATTTTTTTCAAGTCCTCTACAAATAAATCAAATCAATCATGTTGTTATACGAGTAATAGGAATGCATAATATAATATGCAAAAAGAGAAAGAAGAAATGAGTTCAGAAACCTTCATCATACATATAATTAGACAACTATTCATCTTCTTTCTTTCTTTTTTCTTTTAGTTGCACCCACAATGTTAAAAGTCGGGTTGAAAACAAGTCCAGATAAGCTGGAGGGCTCAGCATGAGCTCACGTTCTCATTATTCAGTCCAAGAGCCCCTCTTTTTCTAATTATTTGCTATATAATGCTATTCTGGTCCACACTTAACTATAAAGATGTACATCTAAGATTACCATAAAAGTCAAAATCTTGATAACACACAAAAGAAAAAAGAAAAAAAACATCTCCATCATACCTCCTTGTACCTTGATAAATTTGTCATATGTTTCGAACGCATGGGTCTCTACGCATTCAGAGAAGTGATCTGCACTAGGTAGAAACCAAACACATAACATCCGCAACTGAAGAGACCAGCAGATATATAGTTATTTGCAGGAATATAAATGCAGTCAAACATATGTGTAATGTTTTGATGATTTAGCTGCGGTGGCCTAGGTCAGTTTGTCCTTTATGTTCTGCTCAAGCAGCAAAGTAGCATCGGCTTAGTTGTAAGTTCAGTAATGTTGCTTGAGGAGATTTTACATATATATAATTTTCTTCTGCCTACGATGTTAATCAAAAGAATACAATAATGACTTAATGACATCTCAGCTACTTCCTCAATTGCTCTTCCAGTTTGATCAGCATCACTGATAAAACCAAATATATAAGAAGTATTTACATACATGTAGGTCACTTCTCTCTTTTCCAATGTGCCAGTTCTAACCTTTGGTACCACAAAATTACTTATCATACTACTTCATATACTTGGCTAATCTTCGTGATGACCCAAGCAGTGAAATGAAAGATGCAGCAGGGATATCCAACAAATTCAAATACTTTTACTTACATGCCATTCTCGGGCTTATTGCATACATAAGAACTGTCATTATATAATAAACAATTGCAATATGTTGGGCAAGAAATCGGTCGAACCACCAAGCATTACCCCCTAGTTCCTGCAATCAATTGACCAAGCTTCTAACATCCAATAAATCATGAGAATAATATCAAGTACATGTAAGTTTGCAAATAACATTAAACTTGCAGAAAGTCCCTGAAGTGTAATTCTCTGCTTTCTTTTCAAGACACATATTGTGAGTATTGTTATAGAAGATTTTCAAGACATTTGGTGTAAAGAAAATCTCCTGCAAAGCAATACTCCACTCAAATGATAAACTTTAGTGATCTAGCCCATATAACAAAACTATAAAAGTATCAATTTACTTCAACAGGTTTTCTTGTCTTGTATCCATTATTATTACATTAGCTTGCAAGTAATCTTATTCAGGACTCAATACTATATGAGACTTGAATTAGTATCTTTTGAGATGCACATACTCACAGTTTGACTAAATTTTACTGGCACTGTGAATTTGAATACAATTACTATAAGGGTTTCTCTCAATGTTCAGATTAATTCAGAAAGTGCTCTAGCTTTTCTTTCTTGTAATGTTTCAAACATTAAGCTTTCTAGAGCAAAACAATTCAAGGATAAAATCTCAGTGCTTAGCAGATGGGTTTAAATCTCAATGCATCTTTGAGCTATAGCAACAAGATGAGTTTCCTTAGCTGATAAAAATTTTCTGAAGACCTTACCTCCATGATGAGCAAATGATGCATTTCATTCCAGCTCTCAGCAAAATGTACTTTCAAATAGTCTGCTCGCCTCCACCAGCCAAAACTTTCGTACATGTGGAGAACCGATATAAAGGCTGTCATACATAAAGATATGCACAAATCAAAAGGTGCAATGAAAGTGCATTGGTGATTACCAACATTTATATAACTGACTATGATGTGGAGTTATGACTCCAAAAGAACTTCCATATAGTATTTTCACTAAATTAGATTCTAGTCCCAACCTTAGGATGAATTTTAGAAGAAAAACTGGAAGCTAAGATACACCTCCATATTGTTATTTGTTTTCATCAAAAATAAAATAATTAATAATCATGACTATATATAAATGTTAGTGTAAGGATTACGCCTCCTTAGAGATTAAGTTTTTAAGTCTGTACTCCCTACATATAATTCAAAAACCAATAAAAAGATTAAACAAATAGCACTGACCAAAGTAAGGAACTCTTGCAATAGTTTCAAGCACAAAAAACCTTGCATAGTGTCTGTCATGGTAGAAAGCATCAAGTATCTTGATTACAGAATCCTGGAAATTTTAGAGGAGCTGAAAATAAGTAATAAACAAATAGCAGCGTAGGATTCAATTTCTTATAACCAATTATCCATTTAAGATCAAGAGATTAAAGAAAATGGAAACCAATTCAATCTGAGTATCTGACAGAATGTAAGTGAATCTCGTAAAAAGAATTAGACAGCACAGCATGAATCTTCAACTGCAGTGTAAGATTTTTGTCATCCAGAGGTAGGAAAGTATCAGCAATATCTATATAAAGTACAATTAAGCCTAATGATAATATTATATTACTACAGCATGCATTTTGTTTGCTTGAAGATAAAATGGTACTGGTATTTATAAAATAGCCTACAATTTCCAGTAAAATATTCTAAAGATAGAATGAGAATACAGCATTTGATTAATAAGGTTCTATAAACAAACAGCATGCAAGTGAGCTGATTTGTCATTCTCTTGTCCACTCCAGACTGAGTTTCATTTTTGAAGTGGTCAGGATCCTGGTTGGACCTATTGCTAATCGATACTTCCACCAACATAAAATACATTATCATCTCAACTCATAATAATGTGGAGGCAAAAAATGAAGAAAAATTATGATATACAACAGTAGACGGCAATGAGCCTTTTCTGTTCACGTGTTTCAGTTCACTAACTGAGGGAAGAATTTTAACTCAACATGTTAAGAAATTGACAAAAATAAGAAAGTTTTACCGTGAGAAAAATATTTGCAGATTGTTCAAACTTGATGACCCATTTCTCCAAGGTACTGGATGATGAACTCGAACTTGATTCTCCCGTACTTACTTTACTTGCATCTCCAGTAGAAATCTTGGATGGGAATGACTCTTCTACAATCACCTTCTCCTCATTATCTTGTAGGAGAGTTGCTCTGACTCTAGAAATGCACCAATTGAAATCAAGTCCTTTTGTAAGTAAGACCAAAAGAAAAGGAGGGATACAACATCCAAAAAAAATGTGTGAAGATAAGACATGTTAGTGTAGTTTTATTCATATAGCTGACCCACCTTATGGGAAAAGGCTTTGATTGTTATAGTGGTTGATAACATCCAAAAAAAATCATTTGATAATTTTCCTTTCAGTGAAAGAAATCACAAATGTAATTAGAATTGTCTTCAACTACAAGTGCTTGATTTCACTTGGACAATATTCTTTCTATTTTTTATAAAATATAACGCCCCCAAGTCTCCTTAATAAAACTCAACTTGGCATAGCTTATTTTTCTTCAAATAGGAAATTGCATTAATAAAAAACGGGCATTACAGATAAAAGATCAACCAATACCAGTCCTGCGAGGGAAGCTGGTGCAAATTGGCATAGCTTATGAAAATTCGTAATAATATACCAAAAACAAAGGCAAAGTTATCTAACTTCGCAGAAACTGATGAAGTTCCACTAGAAGCAAAACTCACGGGCATTTTCAACATCCAAAATAGCAAAAATGAATACAGCACAAATACACTAGTATTCTAAAATTCAGATATAAAAACATTTACATTTTTTCACCTTGATTTTCCACCTAACCTACATCAGTATGAATGATTAAAAAATGAACGAAACTTAGAATAAAAAGTTGAACCCTACAAACCTGGGAATCGATCGACGAGTTGAAAGGGGATTGTAATGAAGAAGATGGGTTCGTGAGTATAAGGAAGCCGAATTCTTCAAATTCCTAGCTTTGATAGCTGAAGAAGAAGACGACGAAACTGAAGTTGCAAACAGTGTAGAAGGAACACTCGTCGCCATATCGGTGTCTTAAGCCCCAGGGAAAGCAAAACTGAAAGGAATCAGTGCTTAGTTAGGACTCGATTCGATGATCGAAATTGAAACAAGCGTCACAAACAGAGACGCTTGTTTCATGTTCAGTGCGATGAAGGATGAAGGAGATTGTCGTTTTGCGAGTTTGGCTAATGGGCAGCGTACACTGGAAAGTAGGCGCATATTCTTTCCGCTCAATAAATAGTCAGCAAATGCAAATGGCAATTGGCAAGTGCGATTGTCTGTGCAAACGCCAAAGGTGAATGAAATATCTCCAGAAGCAAAAACGACAAACACTTATCAGTCGTTTTAATTGTCAGCTCATTTTACTTTTAATTTGACAAAATTACCCCTTTTCTTATGGTTTATATTAATTATCTTCTCAAATTTTGTTTATTATCAATTATCTCCTTAAATTTTTAAATCAAAACAAATTTTGCTCTTCACCTAACTTTTATGTAAATAATTAATGGCATATGTAAATGTGACTTTTATCATGGTCTTTAAATACTGAATATAATATCAAATTATATATTTAACTATAAATTTTTAACAAAAAAAAAACTCATAAGTGAGTACTCGATTTTCTTACGGGCCTTGTTTAGTTACAAAAATGTTGGAGATAATGAGAATAGAATGTGATGCGAATGGAATCAATTCAACCCTTATATTAAAAGTGTAAATAGAATAAAAGTGGATAAAAAAATAAAAACAAAAATAAAATTTTATTATATTATAAAAATTAAAATATGTTTAGTATGAAGAATATTAAAAATAATGTTAAATTACAACAAATATTATAACCTTCAAACAAGCAACCAAACTGGCCTAAATGTTATAAAAAAAAAATACATGTCATGTAGTCATTGAAACTATTTTTCCACATTATCATATTCTAAATATTTTAAGGATGTGTTTGGATTGACAAAATTATAGGATTAAAAAGTTTTTTTCTTTATTTTATTCCATCCAAACACACTTAAGGGCACGTTTGGTAGCTAGAAAGGGAAAGGGAGAGGAAGAGGGAGAGGGAAAGGGAATGGGTTTGATGTGTTTGGTAGTAAAAATTTGGAATGGAAATAGAATGGGAATGTATTAAAATTACCATTTTACCTCTTATATTAAAATAATAAAAAAAGAAAAAGGTTAGGATTGTGTCAAATCAAAAGATATAATAGACATTTTATATTTTATTTTATTTTATTATTTTCTAGCAAGCGAACACCACCTTAAAGTTTTTCTTGCTTTTTTCTGTTTCTCTTCTAATCCAAATCAGGCTCCTAAGTTATATGGCTTAAACCTTTTTAAAATCTCAAACTCAAAAACTTAAATGTTAAACCATTATTTTAAAATATAAAAGAACACCTTTAATTTCTAAACTAAGTGATTAATTTAAATTTTTATAAAGATTAAAAGGGAGGTATTTAAGCTTAAACTACAATAATTTTTTTGAATAAAATATACTCTTTCATTTTCGATAAATATCAAAATTACACGCTCTTCTTTTTTATTTAAAAAATTTACACTTCATTGAAAAATGTACAATTTTTTCCGATTAAAATACCTTTAAAAATATTGTTAATCTTTTAAAATAATTATAATCTACTATAAAAATATTTTTTTAGTCAAATACATATAAATAATAATATAAATATAAAAATATTTTAATCAAAACAGGTAAAATTATATTTGTCAAGCCGAGAGTTAATTTAGTCTTAATTTTTTTTTAAAAAAAATAATATATAACTAAGGACTTATCTAACAAGTGTTTTAAAGTATTTATTAATGTTTCCTCTCACTGACTAAGAGATAATATATTGTCTTAAACTTAGTGAAAAATTAATAAAAATAATTGTTTTAACTCTCTAATTGGTTTAAATAAATCTTTAAACAATATCATTAGGGCACTTGGTAACAAACCTTCTAATTAATAAGTACTGTAGAAAAAAGTGAAAAGAGAGATAAAAAGAAAAATTAAGCGAGAGGAAAAGTATAATAAAAAATGTGTTTAATATATATAAAATATAATGTAAAAATTTTATTAAAAATCATAAAACACCATAATTTTATCCTTACCAAACCAACGGAAGGGTGGGCGGTAGGAAATTGGAAATTGGGAATAGGAAATAGGAAATAGGAAGGAAGCTTTGACCTTTGAGTCTGTGATGCAAAATAATAGAGAAAGTTGAACCGTGCACGTTGATTATAATAAAATAAAGGTTGTTTTAGTTTTAACACCAGATTCCGCCATTCCGGAGAGGGTAGAGAGACCAATCCTTTTGTCTGATTTTGTTGATCTGTAAATAACTAAATCTGGTTCAAATTTTTATTGGTTGATGTTCACACTCAGTATTTAAGAATATTTCAAATAAGTTTGATAAAAAAGAAAATAGGTACACGAAGGTTAGAGTTATAAGGGAGTTGAAATAATATTTCTGTAGATTCAGATGCTTAAATCAATTATAAAAAAATGAGAAGATGAAGAAACTTGAAGACGAGGAAAAGAGAATCGGGAATATAGATGGATAATATAAGTGAGTGATTATAAGAAGGGAATGAGGGGGTTTTAGGGTTTTTTTTATTGTGTGATTAGATGAGGGAATAAAAATGGGTTTGAACTAAAACCATACTTGTTTGATGATTTATACATATTTGGGAATGAAACTCTCCCATAAAAGTTCAAACTCTTGAGTGATGGAGGACTTGCAAGATGTTACCATGGTTCGAATTTTTTTTTTTATTAAATTACCATCGTTAAAATGTAATAATTCTCATGTATCCAAGAGTATACTTATCAAATTATACATTAATGGTATGTAGAATGGGAGACTATTAAGATATCTTTTTCTTATTTGGGAAGATGAAAATTGACAGGAAAGATAATGGAATATTAATCCTTAAGGGTATGTTTGGATTGGGGATTAAGGAGGAAAAGGGTTTAAGGTTTAGGGTTTAGAATTTGTTTGGGAATTAAGAGGGGAAGGCAATGTGAGAGATTGGAGGAGAAGGGAGGGGAAGGGAAGGGAAGGTTAACCTTCCATATGTCCTCCTCTTGTTTGGGTGTTGATACCTCCTCCAAAATACCCCAATTTGGGGTATCTTGAATTTGTGAAGGAGAAGGATAATGGAGGATTAAGGCTTGATCCTCTATTATCTTCTCCTCCAATTTTCATCTTCCCAAACAAGGGGAAGATATATTGAAAGTCTCCTATTCCCTTCCCTTTTTCTCCTTAATTCCCAATCCTAGGGTATGTTTGGGAATTAAGAGGGGAAGGGAAGGGGAGAGATTAGAGGAGAAGGGAGGGGAGGGGAAGGGAAGGTTAAGCTTCCATATGTCCTCCCTTGTTTGGGTGTTGATACCTCCTCCAAAATACTCCAATTTGGAGTATCTTGAATTTGTGAAGGGGGAGGATAATGGAGGGTTAAGGATAGATCTTCCATTATCTTCCCCTCCAATTTTCATCTTCCCAAACAAGGAGAAGATATCTTAATAGTCTCCCCCTCCCTCCCCTACTCCTCCTTAATCCCCAATCCAAACATACCCTTAGTGTTCTATACTTGAGGTTTTGGATGGTAGAATGGTAATTGATCTTCTTGGGGTGAAAATGACATTTGGCCTGTGTATGGGGTAGGTGTCAGGAGGATATATAGGCAATGTCAAATGAATATGTGTTGTCTATGAATATTGACAGGTGGCCGACTAGACGAATAGTTAGGCTCTTCGATCGGTTCTTAGAAGCGATTGGTTTTATATTTATTAGATATCCCATAAAAAACAATTTTACATATTCTTTTTTTTTTTGGCCATAACAATTTTACATGTTCAAGTGTATTAAATATTGTATAAAGTTTTAAAAAAAGTACTGTATAAATTTGTCACATTTTAATAATTGAATGAAGAAAACTGAGAATAATATAATTTATTTTTTCATAAGCATCAATTTTATATATTTTTTCATTAAGTTTTTCACAAGTGATAAATCCTTGAATAATTGTGATATATATATATATATATATTTTAAATTAAAGTATTCACTGTAGAATATAATATAACTAATCACTTTATTAATTTATACACGGTTAAGATAAGTCAATTGATTTAATATATAATTTAAAACTCTAAATAACTAAGGATCCGTTTGGTTAGTGAAATATGATATGAATTAAATAAAAGTGAATAAAATAATGATCGAGGCCTAATTAAAAGCCAATGAATTTTTTCCACTAAAAAATATCTGCATTTGTGATAAATTTGCGTGTAGGATTCCAAGTGTTGTCATTTTCCTAAACCCTTGTTCTCTTTGATTGACCTTCAAACCAGCCGATTTCTGTGGGTTATGTCCACTCACCAACTTTGCCTCACTCTCAAATTCAATTAATATGCACTCTACGCAACTCTTGAATTCCAACCACACATACCAATGTATCTTTTGTTGTTGGTTTAATATTTATGGATTAGAAATACATTTTTACTTCTTTTTTTTTCTTGATGATATTGCTTAAATATGTTATTTAACATGTTAGGGTGTGACTTGTTTTGTAAGAATGATAGAGAGAATGGAATAAAGTGTTTGTTTTCTTTTATGCTCACTTAAATGGATAACTTATGTTATTTTATTTTAATTTTGTAAATTACTATTATAGTTAATTTGTCTTGTGTTGTAGTATTTTTATATTTTTACATGATTGTATTTAAGCTTAAATTTTAAAAGAATAAATGAATAAATAAATAAGCAAATTGCACCCATATAAAATTAGTGTCAAAGGAAGACATGCTAAAATTACATTATCCTCTTTTTTATTTTAAAAAAATACACTTGCCTCCATCAGAAAATCTTTTTACTTATAAGCTCTTGAGTCTTGACCATTATATAATAAAATATGTATTTAATTAAATATATAAAAATATTTTTAAAACAATTAGAATATAATTATATTATTATTTGTAACTCACTAAAACCGACTATTGTTTGTTTTCATATCTCTTTCAAATTTCTCTTGCACACTATTCGTAGAAATATCATTGAGTCATTCTCCTCAAATTGTTTTCTTATTTTATTTGTTTTGTGTGTGAAAGAAGACATTAAATTATATAATTTAAGTCTCAATTTGTTAAAAACAAAAATAGTAATGCCCTAGTAGAAAGCGACAATCAAATTGATCAAGTTTCAACAGCATTGTTATACATCATAGACGTGTGGCAACTCTGAGCTGGTGCACTAAAAAACTGAAGTACAGTTTTTTATATATTTGTTATAAAATTTTTTAAGAGTCAAAATACTATTTAGTCCCTAAATTGTTGGTCAGATTACTATTTAGTCCCTGAATTTATCAAAAATACTATTTAGTCCCCGAAATTTGTAACTATATCAACTATTTAGTCCCCGAATTTGTAACTATGTCAACTATTTAGTCTCCAAACATGGCAAAAATACTATTTAATAATCAAATTTGTAACTCTGTCAACTATTTAGTCTCATGACTGTTACCCGTTAGAGTTGACAGAGTTGCAAATTCGGGGATTAAATAGTATTTTTGCTAAGTTTGGGGACTAAATAGTTGACAGTTACAAATTCGGGGACTAAATAGTATTTTTGATAAATTTAGGGACTAAATAGTAGTTTAATCAACAATTCAGGGACTAAATTATATTTTGCCTATTTTTTAATCATTAACTTATGTCTATTTTCTCTTGTATAGCTGGTTATGTAAAAATATAACTTTCTGCATTTTTTCTATCATTAGATAAAGGACTTTTTTAGAGTATAAATTGCTTAGGGTGCAAAATCATATAAATATTTACATGACGCGTTTATGTTGATCTAATTGTAAAAATATTTTTCTAAAAAAAGTTCTACAAAAATATCTTTTTTTAGGGTGTAAACTCATACAAATGTTTACATAACGCGTTTGTATTCATCCAGTTACAAAAATATAATTTTTTCAAAAAAATATTTTTACAATTAGATAAATACAAACACATCACGCAAACATTTGCATAATTTTACAGCCTAAATAATTTGCATCACGCTCAAATCCTTACAAAATTTTTCCTTTTCTTTATTTGGAAGAATTTAAAAATGTTTTGAGGAGGAACATCAGATTTCAACACCTTCAAGGGCTAATCATAGAGTTGACATATAGCGACTCTTTTCTACTTTTTCTTATTCGAAAATCATCTACAACTCTCTGATTCAGTCCACCACATCACCATCTTCATCATACTTTAAGTCTTAATCCTCTTCTCTTCAATTTTATGTGTTCATCTGGTTTTCCAGTTCTGACCTACACAGCCTTCCCGCGATTTCCCCGACTATGGAAGATGAAGCGATAAATCTCCTTCCCAAAACCAAGGGGATTTCTCCGTATTTCGCGAATGAAGGAGTGGAATTGAGGAGACTCCGATCGTACCTGAGATGGATCTATGTGGATCAATCCAACCTTGGCCGAACGTGTCTCTCGTGGTCCTTGTTCTTCGTCGTGGCCGTGATTGTGCCTCTTCTATCGCACTTCCTTCTTCAGTGTTCAACCTGCGATTCCGATCATAGTCGTCCATACCACGTCCCCGTTCAGATTTCTCTCTCTGTGTTCGCGATGGTCTCGTTCGTCAGCCTCTCTCGCTGGGATCGGAAGTATGGTTTGAGGAAGTTTCTGTTCCTTGATAAAGTGAGCGAGGAGAGTGATAAGATACAGCAAGGGTATGCACAACAGCTTCAGGTTCGATTTTACTTTTTGTGCCTTCTTTGTGTTTGATAAAAGTTCTGATCCAATTATATAACTGAGATTCAAATTCAATCACTTGAATTGAAAGAATAGAGAAATTGGAGTAATTATAGGGAATCTGTGGTGATCAGGGAAGATTATTACGAAGACAACATATGCCGATTTGTGAACGGCACCGTATATACACGTTAATAAAGTTATACACAAATTCAGTTTATTTACAAATATATATTATTTTTATTGTGCACGAGCAAAAACGTTGTCAGTAGGGCCTTTTTTAAAACTTTAACAAGAAAAACACGATGGCATTTTTTACAATTTTATCACACTTGTTTTCATGTAAATATTAGCTTTAAAAACGTCTACAGTGAGGCGCCATCACTGAAGGGGTTTTTCTCTTTAAAAATGAAGAAAAACGACTTAAGAAGTAATAAATTTCTGTGGATAATTTTTAAAGGTAGCTGAATTTGTGTATATATTTTTTATTGTGTATATACACGTGCAAAAGTGTGAACATGAATTAAACAATTATTTTTTTTGAGAATTGAATTAAACAATTAAATACTTTGGCCATGGGAAAAAGTTGTTTATTTATTTAAAAATTTATGGTAAAAGTTCAAGTTAAAAAAAGGAAAATAAGAATATAATATAGTTATTTCCTAATATTTTTGTTATATATAAAATATAAATATTTTTTTTGATGAAATTATATATAAATAATTATAATATTATAGTTTAATATTTTTATTTAAAAAATAATAGTGTAAATGTAAAGTATTAAAAAATTTAAAATATAATAACTATTGTATTTTCCCTGAAAATATATCACTAATGCGAAATTTAATAAGAGTAGATTATTATTTTAGTCCTTAAAAGATGTAATATGTCTCAATTTAGTTCTTAACAAATAAAAAGGTCAAATTTTATCTTAAAAGATACAATTTGTCTCAATTTAGTCCTTGAAAGATAGACATATCAATTTTAGTACATGAAAGATACAATTTGTCTCAATTCAATCCCTGAAAATTTTTCTATCAATTATGCTAACAAAGATTCTTAAATTGACACAAATTGCATCTTTCATGAATTATATTTGACATTTTCATCTTTCAAGAACTGAATTAAGACAAATTGTATCTTTCGGGAACTAAATTTGACATTTTCATTTTTAGGGACTAAATTGAGATAAATTGCCTCTCTGGAACCAAAATGGTAATTTACTCTAGAAATAAAATGAATTTAAACTACATATGTCTGTATATAGAGAGATTTTGGGCATTGTTATAAGTTGTAACATTTACTTGTGTCCGTCAATATGCTTCAAAAGAATGAGTGTCCTTGTTTATTTTGTTACATGATTTTTTTTCTGAAAAAGTTACTCCAAATTCATCAAAATTGGGAAAGATCATCTTTCTTGATAACATAACATTCCCAAAATACACCCGTTATATTTGATTGATCAGGAAACATCTCTCTTTTCTCTAGTTAAACCCCTCCCAAAAACAAAATTTAACTCAAAATCTTTCTTGCAGCAAACCATGAAGCTCATATTGCTGTGGGGGCTTCCCTGTTTCATAGCAGAATGTGCCTACAAGATATGGTGGTACATCTCAGGAGCATCCGAGACCGACATACCATATTATGGCAACATATACTTGAGCAGCATCGTCTTGTGCACTCTAGAGCTATTCTCTTGGCTCTATCGAACCTCCATTTTCTTCCTGGTCTGTGTCCTCTTTAGGCTTATCTGCTACCTGCAAATACTCAGATTAGATGATTTTGCTCAAGTTTTTCAGCAAGAAACTGATGTGGTGTCTATCTTGATGGAGCACCTAAGACTCAGAAGAAACCTCCGCATCATTAGCCATCGTTTCAGAGCCTTCATTTTGGGTTCTCTGCTTTTGGTGACAGCAAGCCAGCTCATCTTTCTGCTCATGACCTTAAAACCTAGTGCTAAAGTAGACATCCTCAAGGCTGGTGAGCTTACGGTAAATATATCTTCTTTCCCATTCAACCAATTGAAATTGCTTGTGTTGTTTTACTTCAAGATTTAGGATCTTAACTTATTTCTCTGAATTTGATTATGAATTTTAATTTCAAAGAGTAACTGTTGATGGGAAGAATCACAACGGTTTAGATTTTCTAGAAAGCATGAGCAACTTGAGAAGTACTTGTGAATGTGTGAAAGTATAGTCTCTTAGTTTTCTCATCAATGATTTTCTATTTGCGCTTCATTGTTTAAATTGCATTTTGCAAGATTAATGTCAAAATCTGATACATTCATACAGTCATTGAACACTTCTTGTTTGGGATTAGATTTAGTAGCATTTGCAAAAGTCCATCTCAACTTAAAGTTTAAGCTATTAAACAAAAGTCTTGGACTTGAATAAGTTAGACTAAATTACATTATCTTCTCCTGAAGTTTGATAAAATTGCATTTATTACTTCTCTGGTTTTAAAAATTACATTGGTACACATAAGGTTTGGCATGCACTAATTTAGTCAAACTCAGAGGGAAGTTAGTATAATTTCCTCAATTTATTATAATCTCTGTATAGTGTTGTTTAATACTGTAAAAAAGTGATGATGGATTAGAAACTCAAATATGTTTGAAGTTTGAACCCTTTATGATTGACATTAATATTGCATGCAGTTAGTGTCCATCAGCCTGGTGAGTGGGCTTTTCATACTGTTACGAAGTGCTACCAAGATTACACATAAAGCACAATCCATAACTGGCCTTGCTGCAAAGTGGCATATATTTGCTACCATAAACTCATTTGATGACATTGATGGAGACACACCAACCACACAGGTAGCTACACCACAAGTTTTAGCAGCTGCTAGTTCTTTTTGGGGATCAGATGATGAGGTAGGAGATGAAGAGGATGAGTTGGATAATACCAAGTTGCTTCCAATATACACCCACACCATCTCCTTCCATAAGAGGCAAGCTCTAGGTGAGTTGGAATTTAGGGTTGTTTCCATTTTATGTCACTTGTGGATTTGTTTATTTATAGAGGTTCTTAGATAGATTTTCTTTAACCGCAAAAAAGAAAAAGTATATTGAAGCAATTATGAAAAATCATATAAATGAAACAGGGGTGTACAAAATAGGTATCAAACTAAACCACAAAAAACTTATTAATATTAATTTAATTCAGTTTCCTTTTTCCTTTGCATTAAATAAAATGAGGGGTTTGGTTTTTCTTTGGTTGGACTGTTGGAGAAGGAACCAAACCGAACTAACTGCCTATTAAACATATAATTTACAGGCTTAAATGCATTTTTGATCCATCTAGTTTCATTGAAGTTTTAATTTGGTACCCTACTTTAGAAATAGACAATTTGATCCTCTTATTTTGTGGAATGATCGAATTTTATTCTCTCTATCACAGTTTTATCTAAAATGTTATGTTAAATTTGATAATTGATTGAATTAAAAGCCAAATGTGAGTAATTTTACAAAATAAGAGCACTAAATTGCCTATTTTTAAACTAATGAAATTTTATGAAATTAAGAGAACCAAAATTTTATGTTTTGAATTATAAAAGTTAACCAAAATAAATTATCTCAGTTTAAAAAAATCTTTATTATGAAGTTCTAAATCACAATTCACATGGCTTTGGTGCAGTGACATACTTGGAGAATAACAGAGCAGGAATCACAGTATACGGGTTCATGCTAGACAGAACTTGGCTCCACTCTATTTTTGGCATTCAATTAGCTCTTTGTCTTTGGCTACTTAACAAGACAATTGGTGTTTAGGGATTTATTTTAATATTATTATACAAACCAAGTGCTATGATCCACTGGTGAAGTTGAATGTTATTGTTCTTGGTTTTGATATATTGTGATATGGTGTAATTGATGTAGTTTCGCCCAAATTTTGCCAAAACAACTATTCACATGTATTCAAACCGTGGTTGTTCACATTATGTTTAATTAAATTGACATATAATTCAAATTAATTAATGTATTGGGAGAAAAAAAAATACTTTTTTTTGTGAAATAAGAGAGAAATAAAAAAGATACAATGTTAATTCATTTGAAGTAAATCTCTATTAGCCTGTCTTTTTTTCCTTTAAATTTCTCTTTTATTTTATCAACTTTATCTCTTGTGATATAAAGAATCCATTTTCTTATAATTATATGAAATATACTTCATTTTCATCCTTCTAAGAGACAATTAAGTAAACACCCATTACTTTGCTAGAAAAAGACTTGGTATAGGCATGTTACAATATAATAAAAGCAAAAAACAAAACGATAATGATATGAAATTATCAAAATAACTAATGACACAATGCCACACTTGAAAAGAATCTGGAATGTGTAGGATTCAGATATACTGACAAGGAGAATGATGCTGGACATAAATAGAACAGAAACAAAGCTCAAGTCAAGATTCGAATATCCTTCATTTTCTTATTCCTATATATTTTCCAATTGCTACAACAAGAAAGAGACTTCAGAATCATGCTTAGAAACCATCGACTACATTTGTTTTCCTTCTGTGTCTTTATTTCTATATCAAATTTCAGGCCTCCCTTTCCTTCTCTCATCATTTCTCTTTAACAAAAAAAACACTGCCTGGAGGGTTTTATTATTGCAGAAACTCAGAGAAACCATAGGCGACGATCTCTTAATTAGTAATGGCGGTAAGTTTTCGTCGCTACTATAAACAATTTATTTATCAATTGCGCATCATCTTGCTTCTTCTCTTTTGAGCTCAAATTTTGCCTTTTCCGTATTGTTATGTTTGTTTGGGACTCGCAAAAGATCATCAAAACAAAGCAACCCCACTTTCAAAATTATGTCCAACACATAAATGATACATTGGAATTTAAACTGAACATTGCTTTTAAGTTAGTTTGATTGGAAAACATCATTGAAAATTTGGTGAGAAAATTTTATTTAGGAGAAAAGGTAATATTTGTTCAGACAGAAACCCTATTTTGGTCCCTAACATTTACCGAGTCTAAATTGATCTCTCATATTTGTGATTGTTACCAATTTAGTCTCTAACATTTGCTCTGTTTCAATTTGGTCCTTTCCATTTGCAATTAGAACCAATTTGGTCCCTCATATTTCTTTTTTTTACTCTTTAATTTGTTAAGTAATTTTAATACTTGAATAATAGAGAGATCAAATTTGTACTAATTGTAATCGTGAATGACTAAATTGAAACTAAACAAATATTATAGACCAAATTAATACTAATTATAAACATGAGATATTAAATTGAGACTAAACAAACATTAAAGATCAAATTAAAAAGTATGCTAAACGTATGACCAAAATAGAGTTTTTGTCTATTGATTGATACATACATTTGTTCAAACGGGTGGTGTGCACTATACAGCAGCATCATTCTCATGTCCCAAAATTTGGGAATTGGGAAAGCGATAACGTACCCTACACAGCATGTTTCGAGAACGCGCGCAGAGAGAAAGTGGGAACGACGCCGTTAGCGATGGTGAACCCTAACGACCCAGAGGCTTTCAATTTCTTGACGCAAGAAGAAGCCCAAGCAAGAGGCGTTAGCGATAACAAGAACAATAATGATAGTGATCCTAGAGATGATGCAGCAATTAAGGATTCTTCGAATAGGAATAGCTTATTGGGAGGAAGAAGACGAAGAAGAAGCAGCCATGGGAGCTTGACACCGGAGAATGCGAGCGAGAGAAGTAATAATAGCAACCATAAGAGCATGAGCAGCTTCTCTTCTTCGAGTCACCATGGAAGAACAAGTGGAAGCCATTCCTCTCATGACTTCTCTGTAAGTCTCTCTCTCGTTACCTTCTTAGATTACAATAAATTTTTTTCTTCGGAATATATAGGTAGAAAATGGAATGGAAATGGTGATAGAGAAAGAAGGAAGAGATTGAGTGGGTGCGTGGAGAGACAGAAAACAATAGAGACACAGTATAGAAACTGTGAAATGAAAATTTTGAAAATGAAGGAGGGCAAAAATATAATTTTTAAAAAGTTTTACGTTATTTAACAAAAAAAATATTCGGGGTTACATAAAAAGATTAATTTAAAACAAATTGTAAAGGTATATGATTGATTTGAATATTTTGAGAGATACATGCAAAAAAAAAAGAAATTTTTTAGAAATAAAAGACTAATATAAAATTAATGAAAAAAAATAAAAGATCAAAATGAATATTTGACCTAAATTAAATCTGTTACTAACATTTTTGTTGGCCAAGGTGTTTATGGCGGAGGTCCAAGTAGGGGTCAAGTCATAGTCAAACTGCATAGCGCTTGTACTAGGCCAAGTTAAGTAGAAATAATTGCGTCTTAACTAACAACTATGATTTTTGGCTTAGTGATAAATAATTAAATACTCGATCCAATAATTGGTATCAAAGCCAAGGTCACAGGTTCGATCCAGCTGGGGATTTGCTAAGAGGGAGATTGTTGGTCAAGGTATAGCAACAATTGTTTCATCTTTCATGGCAGAAGCTTAGGTAAGGGGCCAAATCATAGTTGAATCATATGACGATTGAACTGAGCCAAATTAAGTAAGAAGAATTATCCCCTAACTAATAACTATAGCTTTTAACCAAATGATGCGAGTTGGATCCAATAATTTTAATAATCAACAAATCAATTCAAATAAACAAAATGATCAAATTAAAACTTACATCAATGTATCAAACATCAAAATGATGTTTTATCTCTTTGAAATATAAGAAAGCAGAAGTATTGTAGAAATTACAAACACACATATTGCTTTTTACATCAATGTTTTTTCTCTTTGAAATACAAGAAGCACAAATATTGTAGAAACAAATTGAACACAAATATTGTAGCAATATCGTAATCTAAAAATTGTGTTTGTACTTTTTTTCTCTAAACTAAAATCAAACTTATGGGTTGTGTCCTACACTACAGAATCAAAAGACAACAACAATACCAAAATTTGGTGAATGGGATGAAAAAGATCCACAATCAGGAGAAAGTTATACTATCATTTTCCGCAAACTCAAAGAAGAAAAGCAAACTCAGTCTCATCATTTCCCCAATGTGCCTTCACAACTCAACTCTTCAGATATGCAAAAAAATTCTGAGGGACATTCTTCTGGATTATTATCTAAGGTAATATACATTTATTTGTTGGGTAAATTAATACTTTGATATGAAATTTATCTCAATGTAGTCTTTATAAATAGAAATATTAAATTTAATTCCCGAAATATGAAAAATAACAAATTTAGTCATTAAAAGATAAATTTTGTTTCCATTTTGTGTCTCTGAAATTTTATGTTGTGTTGATGGAGATTCTTATGAACTGAATTAAGACAAAATTTATTTTTTAATGATTAAATTTGATATTTTCATCTTTTAGGGACTGAATTAAGACATATTATATTTTTCAAGACCAAAATTATAACAATAAAAAAAACAACTTAGAGATGGAAAATTTATCTTACAGTGATAAAATTGGCTTGTTAGTGATACATTTTCTGTCACTAAATTAATTTTTTTTCTAGTAATGAATGCTTACTTTACTCTTATTTATTTTCATTCTGTATTATTAACAAAAAGAACTATGTTAATAATTTTAAAATTTCAGTCTCTTTAATCTCTTAAACTATTCAACATATTTTTAAGTATATAAAAAATTTTAATTTGGTTCTTTTAGATTAGAAATAAATAATATATTATATTTCTATAATGTATATATGTCTAAAATTTGATGCCAAATTATAGTTAGGTTTAGCTAAATTAGATGTTAAATTTGATTAAAATTTAATTAATAGTTTTGTGCAAATAAATAATAACTCAATAATAAATTTATAAATTCAGTACTAAATTTTGGATCAATGTTATGATTGAAAAAACAAAATGAAATCATTTCACATATAAAAGAACAAAGTTATATATTTGAGAAGAATAAATTAAAGTTTTTAAGAAATTAGAAGGAGTCTTCTTGTTTAATTCATTCCATCACCATCATTTATGATATTGTCATGGTGTGTTTATATATGCAGTACTGTTGCTGCTTGTTTTCAAGTGAAAGCAAATGAAGGAGAAATTTGCATTAATGGAAATCAAATCAACTTTAGCAATCTCTTATTTATGTGCCATCTATTATTTTCTTTCTTCTTTTTACTCAGTTCAGTAGTTATCGTTTCCAAATATTATTTCAAACTGTTTTGTAGTCATTTGAATGATTCAATCTTTCTTTTTCTTTTTCTCTTTTGTGATGGAAGAATGATTGTATCTGCCGCATCAATATATATATTTATATTAATTTTTGGGTTTTTTATTAGTAATTTTTAAAAATAGATATTTTATATTAAAAATAAAATAAAAATATATGATGTGAAAAGATAATAAAAATAAGAATAATGGTAATTTATTCTTATTTTAAAAGGTGATCATAGTAAATATTACAATAATATGGAAGTAAATAATTTCTTAATTTATTATTTATTATTTTAAAAAGTAATAATAATTATATACTTATTTACTGACATTTCTTATTCAACTATCAATCATTAATAAGGTATACATATCAAATTACTTGAGAGATTTTGTAGTTTTTGATGTACCGTATTTTGGTAAAAAAATTAACAAAGGGAGGTTTCTTGCCTCAAGGAAGGACGGGTGAGATTAAGTTGTGGTGAAGAGGGAGAGAAAATAATGAAAATAGAATATAGGGAATAAAATAAAAATTTTAAGGATAAAAAAGGGGTAAAAAAGTATAATTTCTGAAAAAGGTTTATCATGATATGATAATTGATCAAATTAACACTTAACAGTGCTCTACAAAATGATTAATTTAAAATAAGTTGTAAATATAAAAGTTAATTTAAAATTTTTAAAAAATAAAAAATTATTATAAAATTAATAAAAGATATAAAGGATCAAAATAGAAATTTGACCTTAAAATAATCCATGGAAAGAGTATTATATTATCAAATATTTTAAAAAAGATAAAGCAAAAGCACAAAATTTGCAATTAGCATATGGAAAGAAGTGAAAGGAAGGTATAATTAATGGGGATGAACTCATTCCGTGTGATATGGTTGGATGGATTTTGACCGTTTTAATATTTAGCATGTGGCAAGCATATGAAAGTTACATTTTTCTACCAAAAAAATTTGAAATTTCTTTTTATTGGGATTTTAGGTCCTTTTTCTTAATTAGGTTGAAATTTTAAAATATTTGTACATAAAAAAAATAAAAAATTTTAAGCAATGCTTTAAAATTATAAGTTGTCGAATTTAAAATATAAGAAGTGTGTATTTTTTTTAATAATTACTTTGGGAACTATTGGGAGAATTGGTTCTATCCTAATTGATAGTATTTGAAAAATTAATCAACAAAAATTTAGAACAATGTATGTGACACTTGCCCCACTAAGATGAATATTCAAATCCTCTAACCAATATAACAATTTTGTCGGTGAATCATCTATAAATTCCCCACTCTCAAATTTGATCTTAAAAGTAAATCTTACAAATAAAAATATTCATTCTACAAAAAGGTCAAATGTCTATTTTAGTCATCTATGTTTCACTCAAGTTTTAAATTGGTCCTTTATCTTTCAAAAGTTCTATATTGGTCCTTTATGTTTCCCAAAAGTTTTATATTTGTCCTTCAGGTTTCATTAAAGTTTTATATTGGTCCTTTATGTTTCATTCAAGTTATATATTGGTCCTTTATGTTTCATTGAAGTTCTATATTGGTCCTCTATGTTTCATTGAAGTTTTATATTAGTCCTTTATGTTTCATTAGAGTTTCATATTGGTCCCTTCAGCATTGTTTTATTTTTGGCTTAAACGACGCCGTTTGGGTGTTTTTGGTGTGTCTAAGTCCATGTCAGCTATCTGATACATGTATAAGAGATTATGTGTCCACCTCGGTACGACACGTCAATAGTTAACTTAAGAAATTGCCACATTTAGACGGAAGGACCAATTTAGAACTTCTGGAAAACATAAATGACTAATTTAAAATTTTTGAAACATAAAGGACTAATTTAAAACTTGAGTAAAACATAAAAGACCAAAATAAACCTTTGACGCTACAAGAATTTAGAATTATTGGGCTATCTTGATAGTCATGAGCTTATGTTATACGAACCTTGGTTGGTTTAGAACAAATCTATACAAATTAGAGTACTTTATTTAGGTTGCACTATGTGTCCAGGTAAACTTTTCACATTTGCATTCGAGCTCCTTATGTTTTAGAATTTGCACTATTATATCCTCCCAAAAATATTTATGAAATTATTTTTACTAAACTCTATCCTCCCAAAAATATTTATAAAATTATTTTTACTAATCGTTAAACTCTAAACTCTTATATTTTTTCAATTAGGAAAAAAAACTCTTGTACTTTTCCAAAAATATTAATGAAATTATATCATTCCAAACATATTTATGAAATTAATTTTACTAAATTTTAAATACCAAAAATATGATTATTATACAAAATTCTAAAGGGACTTGAATGTAAATGTCAAAAATTTATTGAATACGTGGCGCAATATAAATTATATACGTGGAGGTTTGTACAGGTTTACATGAAACATGATTTTTATATTAAAAATTTGTAAGAAGATTGAAAACACAGACTTCCAAAGTTGGCAACGAAAAAATAAATTAATAGAAATTTAAAGTTAGCAAACTTAATTTTGCATAAATTACGAAATTTTAAATTAATTTTTATAATTGATTTTTTTTTAAAAAAATTTTGTTGGTATCTTTCAAGTGGACAAAATGACTAGAGTGGGCTCCACCCTCGGAACTGTCGCTCCCGCAGTGGCGCCCCAATTCAAAAGTTCAAAATGGAGAGCCCTAATCCAGTACAACCCACTCACACTAACATTCGGTGCGCAAGGATCTTATTGCGATCTCCTCAATCCTCATTACAATACGGGTCCCACACATAATCCAAACCAATCACAATAAAACAACATTTAAGCGAAGCAATTCAGATTTAGAAATTACAAGGGGGAAAGCTTATATAGACAACAAATACGGTGCGTGCGCAAGGATCTCATTGCGCTTATATATATACTCTAAGCCCAACGTTTTGAAATTAAAAAAGGGGAAAGCTCCGTGGGTTTAGGTAATTAGGTTAGAACAAGATAGAAACCTGTGTGAAGTTGAAGAGAAAGAAAGAAGGTTGAGAAGATGAAGACAGGGTCCGATTGGATAGATTCTTGCTCGAAAGAACAAATGAAGATCTATCAGGAATGGTTCAACCTCGCCGATTCAGGTTTTTTGTTTGCCTCTTTTTCTTCTTCACTTCACTACTGCAACTGTAGTTCGATTCTTCGTTAATTCATTGTTTTGCTGTTGTTGATTTTTTTTTGTTTGATCTTAGATGGAGATGGGCGGATCACTGGAAATGATGCCACCAAATTCTTTGCCATGTCCAATTTGTCTCGTCCTCAACTCAAACAGGTTCGCGGCGTCTCTGGTTATTCTCCGATAGTATATGGTTTTCTTCTGTTCTTGCATTATTTGAAGTGTCAAAGTATTACTGTTATTTGTATTTCTTAGGTTTGGGCAATTGCAGATACCAAAAAACAAGGGTTTTTGGGTTTCACAGAGTTTGTCACTGCCATGCAGGTTGTGTTTGAAATGTGAATTATTGTCTATTTTTTAGAATTGTGTTATATGAGAATTTGACTTATAAATTGTTTCTCTATAACAAACAGCTGGTTGCTCTGGCTCAAGCAGGTTATGAATTATCCTCGGATATCTTTAAGAAAGAAAGTAAGTTTGCAATCCATTATATGTGAAAATTATATTTATTGGCATCTGTGGAATGGAGTTTTTGTCTGTTTCCTGTCATCATTGTTAATACTATATGTATTTTCATTTGCCTGTTTCAATGTCTTTTTCTTTTATTATTTACAGTTGAGAAAGAAAATATTAAACCTCCTGTGATGGATGGAATTGATGCTTTAGTAGCAGTAAGTAGTACTTTCTAATCACACATTGAATTTTCTTAATTAGACTACATACTTTTTGTATATTGATGTCTTCTCCATTTCCTTCTCTCTTTTTTTTCCCCTTTCTAGAGAACAAAGAGTTTAGCTGTAAAAGCCCACTCTGAAGTAAATGGTATCATACGCTGATCTTCTACAACATTTGGCTTTGTATTGCTTAATTCACATTTGATTAAATTACTGTCTTGATAAGATGCAGGCATAACTCAGACTCAGCCACTGCCAACTCGTGTTTCTTCTAAATCTTCAAAGAAGGTGAGCCTTCTTATTTACGTGATTTAAATGAGAGCAATATATATCTCTGAAGACAGAATTATTATATTAAATCTCTTAAGGCTCAAATCATCAAGTATTGACTTGCATAGTTTGAGATCTTTTCTCTGTACTCCATAGATCCTTAGAAATCACCCCAACACTTGGATTAAATGAGTGGTCATAAGCAAAAGAAGTAGTGTGTTGTATAGGAGTTCATATTTTTAATGTATTTCATATCAAAGTTTACAATTGATTTTCTTGTACCTAGATACTTTGTAAAACTTTAATCGATAGATTAAAGTAATTTTGTCAATGGAGATTTATCTTGATTGCCTTCATTGCATTGATGAATAAAAAAGTGATATTGGAAAAATACGACTAATCTGCTGTTCTAATAAGAAAAAACATTTAGAATGTGCAACCATGATTTAATTTTTGTTTTCATTCTCTAGTTTTAGTAGTACTACAAAAGGCTACGTGCTTTACCAAAGAAAAAAGGCCATGCTCTTACTCTAATTTTCAATGTTTGCTTTTTCTCAGTTACCTCTTAATTCAATCACATCAATAATTGATGGCTTGAAGAGATTGTATGTCGAGAGGCTCAAGCCATTGGAAGTTACTTATAGATTCAATGATTTTGAATCTCCTTTATTGGTAAGTGAAATTTGCATCCTATTTGTTAGTGCACGATACTAATTTTATTAGCTGCATACTTTGAACTAAATACTATTTTGATCCTGTTAGAATGGTGCCTTATTGATGATGACTGAGGATAATATTAGTTTATTGATATATGTGATTCTATCCTTTTTCAGACCAATAGTGATTTTGATGCTAAACCAATGGTCATGCTTCTTGGTCAATATTCTACGGGAAAAACAACCTTCATAAAACATTTATTGAGATGTGACTATCCCGGTGAGTTATTTTATATAATTTTTTCATTCATAAAATTTAGAGAAATGTATTTTTAGGGTTTAAGGGACCAAAAGTATGTTTCTTGTAAACTTTACTATGCTAATTCACTTTTCACCTCTCTTCATACAGGAGCACACATTGGACCTGAGCCTACAACTGATAGATTTGTTGCTGTTATGGTACATTAATCATCTTTGTGTTCTTGCATTGTTTTTAGAAGTCATTAATGTGTAAATTATATTCATTATGCTCTTATGTTTGCCTTTATGATGGTTGAAAACTCAAATTTTTATTTATACTAGTCTGGACCTGATGAGAGAAGTATTCCTGGGAATACAGTAGCAGTTGATGCTGACATGCCTTTTAGTGGTCTAACAACATTTGGAGGATCATTCTTATCAAAGTTCCAATGTTCTCAATTGCCACACCCAGTGAGTTTCATACTTTCTCATTTATGTTTGATTATTGACATTCCCATTTATTTGTGCATGAAGCCATGTTTTGATTACAGCTTCTAGATGAAATCACATTTGTGGACACCCCTGGTGTTCTATCTGGAGAGAAACAGAGGACTCAACGTAGCTATGATTTCACTGGTGTTATTTCTTGGTTCGCAGCCAAATGTGATCTTATTCTCCTTCTATTTGATCCTCATAAACTTGATATCAGCGATGAATTTAAACGTGTGATTGCATCTTTACGTGGTCATGATGACAAAATCCGCGTGGTTTTGAATAAGGCAGACCAAGTTGATACTCAACAAGTAAGGCGATGCTTACCTCTAGACTTAATTTAACTTTATATGTTTGATGTATTTTCTAATTTTAGGTTTAACATTTTAATATTGTAGCTCATGAGAGTTTATGGAGCACTGATGTGGTCTTTAGGGAAAGTTCTAAATACTCCGGAAGTTATGCGGGTTTATATTGGGTAAGTTTCTTGTAATGGTTTTAACAACATATTAACATGCAGTTTCTTGTCCTTTGAATTTTTGAACCATGATGACAACTATGTCACTAGTTTTTATTTAGATATAATTAGGCAAAATGTCTTTTAATAATGTTAATAATTTTACTAGTGGATTGCATGTCATTTTGGTATATAAGAATGTCACCTCTCTTGCTTTTGTAGCTCATTCAACGATAAGCCCATAAACGACAGCTTTATTGGCCCATTTGGGGCTGAACTATTTGAGAAAGAGCAAAATGACTTGCTTGCAGATTTGGTTGATGTTCCAAAAAAAGCTTGTGATCGTCGGGTAAGAAACTAGTTTCAATAAATCGCGTGAAATCTAAATGCTTATATTAATTTTGGTTAAAATATCTGAAAATGATTGGGAATTTTACAGATCAACGAATTTGTGAAACGTGCTAGAGCTGCAAAAATGCATGCATATATTATGAGTCATCTTAAGAAGGAGATGCCTGCCATGATGGGCAAAGCTAAGGCTCAACAAAGGCTTATTGATAATCTTGAAGATGAATTTGCAAAGGTTTTACTTTAACTTTATTTCTCTCGTCACCCTTAAATTGTTCATTTATTTATTAATTTGTCTGTGTAAAACAGGTTCAAAGGGAGTTTCATCTGCCTCCTGGCGATTTTCCCAATGTGGAGCACTTCAGGGAAGTTTTGAGTGGTTATAGCATTGACAAATTTGAGAAATTGAAGCCTAAAATGATTCAAGCTGTAGATGACATGTTGGGATATGAGATTCCAGAACTTTTGAAGAAGTTTAGAAATCCTTATGATTGATTGTTCGAGAATATGCTTGGACTCCATGTAGTTATTTTTGTTTCATTTTTTGGGTTTGAATTCTTGGACTTATCGCTAGGCCATGTTGTCATTGTAATATACAACTTTTTAAAAAGAATGATGAATGAAAATTGACAAAACGTCTCGTATTTAGGGCGTATTTTTTCATGGAAATGTTTATGAAAAGGAAATGAAAAAGGTGAAGGGCCCATCTGATCTATCTTTAATGGAAATAATATTTTTATTTTGAAAATTGTGATACTTTTCTTTAAAAAGAATACAAAATGTATTATATCTTTTTATTTGATATAATCATAATTTTTTTATTGTTTTAATAAAGGAATAAAATAATAATTTTAATATATTTTTTATCTATTTTCATTTTTAAATTTTTATTATCAAATACAATAAATTTTTTTTTTCCTACATAAAGAACGTACCTTTAAAAATCTTTAGTATGCATCCTCCTGGACTTGTTCAAAAGCTTTGGAATCTCATATCACAACTTGTCATCTACAGCTTGAATAATTTTAGGCTTCAATTTTTCAAATTTATCAATGCTATAAACATTTTAATGTTTAAAGGGAGTTTCACTTGCCTCCTGGTGATTTTCCCAATGTGGAGTAGCACTTCAGGAAAGTTTTGAATGATTATAGCAATGACAAATTTGAGAAATTGAAGCCTAAGATGATTCAAGTTGTAGATGACTTGTTGAGATGTAAGATTCCAGAACTTTTGAAAGTTTAGAAATCCTTATGATTGATTGGTTAAGGATATGTTTGAACTCTATTAATACTATTATATGTAGTTATTTGTCTTTTTGAGGTTTGAAAAGTCTTGGATTTATTAGGGCATGTTATTGTGATATAGCGCTTTTTTTAATGCAATTTTAAAAAAGATGCAGTGAGAAAAACATAGTTGTTTGACTCTAGCCAAAAAGATTTTATATATATATATATATAACTTTAAGTGTAGGTAGAACCGTAGAAGGATAAAAAAGATTTTTTGCTTAAATATTTTATGGTTTATAGTTAATAATTTTTAAAGTTATATATATATATATATATATATATATATATATATATATATATATATATATATATATATATATATAGAGAGAGAGAGAGAGAGAGAGAGAGAGAGAGAGAGTTATAATACATATAATTTAACATAGAAATTATAATATAGATGAAGAGAATGAAAAATTAAATAAAATTAGATTTAAATTTACTTTTTTTCGGTTGTTAAATTTAATAGTTGATTGTGAATAAGTAATAGTAACGCCGTCCAAAATAAGAGATTACCTTGAACAGAAAAATACTTGTGAAAAACAAAAAGTTAATAGACTATTGCGTAAAAAACCCTAACAGAGAGAGAGCGGCCGAGAGAAAACCCTAGCAGAAAGAGAGCGACAATAGCAGCAGCAATGAGGGGGGCAGCCGTCGGGCAACCCCCCTCCCCCCCCTTTTTTCCTTCTAATCTTTGCATCTCTTTTCTTCTTCCCTCCGTTAGAGAGGGTTTCTTCCTCCATTAGGAAGGTTTCTTCTTCCTTTAGAGAAGTTTATCATTTGGTGGATGAGTTTGAAGATTTAACAAATTTCCAGATTTGCAGTGAATCTTAGAAAGGCAAGGATGCAACAAAAGATAAATCCTCTGAGAGGATTTGGAGGTGTGTTGTCTGTTGAAGATCATGAAGCTTCTTTCATTCTTTCTTTATATCTTGTAATTTCTGTAAAATTTGCGGTTGATCTTTGTAGTATTATTCAACCATGGTTAAAGGAAGTGTGTTGCCTTTTAATCTGGATAATATTACTTCTCTACATCTAAGAGTGCAGGCTTATGTTAATGGTTCTAATGAATATGCCTTGCTATAGCTCCTCTTATATATAGCCTTTGTGCCTTTCCTCAAAATGATATTTGACCAAAAAAAAGACTATTGCGTTAACCCTTAGATATATTTTTTTTAATAAATTAGTTCTAAAAGAGTAGAAGTTTATATATATATATATATATATATACACACACACTATTAATAAATACTTATTTTATGTATTTTTATCCGTTTTAATAAACTAAACTACAAAATATTTTTGTTTTCAGTCAAATTTGATTCTTTTTATAAAGGATGATGATGCATCATGCAGTCAAAGTTTAGCAGCAGGTCAGTTCAGTGAAGACTTTAAAATTAGTCAAAAGGCCAGAGTTCAAACCTGCAAAAAAAGTGTGCAAAGATGAGGTCAGTCCTACAATAGAAAAAAATATAAATGAAAAAGAAATTTCTTTACGAGAATTGTCCTCACTCCTCAGAACCTCATAACTCATAGCTAAGAAATTTACAACGTACGGTTGTAGCACTGAGGTTTCAGTTCTTACAACTCTCCCATAATCCATTCCCGATATTAACTTAATAATACAAGCGAAGCCATAATCAACAACTAATATTATTAGCAACACAATTACTTTCGCGGCTAGAATTAACAGAAACCAACTATATCTTAAACCTTCAGGGCTCTTCTTTCTACACCTGTACATAAAATCAACATGAAGAAATGGAGCATAATATTGGCATGACATTTTCAAGCTTCTTGCACTGTGTCTGGACAGCACTCCATAAGCATTTTTACATTTTACATCATATTAATCATGATCTTATCCTGATTAGTATATTCCATTTGGCATCTTCCAAGCCAAATTTACATGACTGTTAGGAAGAGAAATACTCCAATTCTAATGCGGAGGATTTCTCCGGTTTCTGACTTTTCAACATTATGACAGTTTTCTAGACAGGAACAACATCAGCATTTTGATTATCGTCACATGTCACTATTAGACCTTCCACATACATCGGCAGAAGGCAACGGATCCATTGACAACCTGTCGAGACAGGCTCTGCTGAAGGAACGATCATGAGCACATTATCATGTCGACGAACAACTCCCATCACACTAACGGTGCTCCCTTCTTTGATGTACCTATCATTCCCCCAATTTTCATTTTAAGTATCAAAAACAATTATACTCAGATCAATGATTTGAAATTCTAAGGATATTGCAAAATGGAACAAACTTAGTAGCAGTTCTTAGATGTTCACTATCAGGTCCTTCTATAAAAGCATGACAGGAATTTCAGGAGTTACTAGTATGGTGCCAAGTTTTAAAACATGTCCACGAGTAATATTTTCATTAGACAACCTGAAAATAAACACCTGACTTAAAAATCTAGTCCCATGTTAAAATGCCATCATGTAGGAACATATAGAAATTATATTGTGATTGAATAGGTTACTCCATACCCTTCCTTGAGGCGCATTATACGGTCATCACTAGAGAGTTTACGGTCTGCAAGCCAGCCTAAGAAATTTGGAGATAACTCTCTGTTCTCTTTCGTTACATCAACTACAGTAGTCGGTTTCACAAAAGGAGCGACCCTGGCACCATAGCCTGCTTTCACTAATGCCCTTAACCCAGATTGGAAGTCTGATATGTAGAAGTCTGCTACATATTTCTGCTCATAGAAAACAACAAAATTTTGTTGCTATAGTGTAAAGCAAGAGAAATGATCCACCTTGTATGGTGATCAGGAAGTGGCCAAAAAATATATACAAATATATAAAATCCTGATTCAACGAGTACTTAAATGCGTTGGGGATTGAGAGACCTGATTGCATAATTCAACGAGTTTGCTTACAATGAAGATATATAATATGTTTGAGTAGAACTTAAGGACTTCAATGACTAGAAAATACTATATGCTATCAGAGTGGACATGATGACAACTCAGACATATACCTGAACCTAACATGGTAATATACTAATATCTTCAAATTCACTAATTGCAATTGAATATGTCATAAGAAAAGCCTCATACAAGTTCAAAATTTCCTAGTAGTTGAAGTGACAGAAAATGTGATAGTCTTGCACGGATGATTAATGCTCTTCTATCACATCTTATTGACCATCCTGAAGCATATTTCTTAATTGTATAAGCATTATCTTCCCTATTGAGTCAATGCAACCATGCCTCCAGTGCAAGTGGTTTCTTACTTAAGGGTGTTGGGTATGTAGGAACTACAATTTTTCAAGTGCATAGAAAATAATTTTTAAGAAATCAGAGCATAAACATGAAAATTTAAAACTTATGTATTGTTTTGTATGCCTGTAATAAAGAGGTTTGCAAGTAATTGAGAAACTAGGATGCCTATATAACAACCCCCCATTACTTGATCCAAAATTAGTTCAACAAACTAACCTCAGAATATCTAGCACCCCAAGTAAAGCACCGATGTTTAGGATTTGCTGATTTTCCTCCCCATCCTTTATATTCATATAACTCTGTTGAGACATATACGCATCTAGGTACCCTTTGGTAGGGTGACTCCAAAGGAATACTGCCACAGGTTACAACCTACAAGAAGAGACAAGATGCATATAATAAAAATATGTGGTAAAAAAGTTTGAAGCGATAATGTCAAATACAACACTTTATGTTAGTCAAAAGGCCGAGAAAGGTATTGCAGAAACTTCAGAGGCTTCAGTAAAGAACAAATATCATAAAAAAGAAAGAAGAGGAAAAGAAAATTCAATTTCAGTATATAGGATATGATAATACATACACCAGACAGTGCTAGTTGAACTCTATTTCAATAGAAAATAATTTAGTGATGAGAAAAGAAAGAAACAAATCAACAGAGGACAGGTAATTCTTCCAATGCCTCAATAAAACAAGTAAAACACCAAACAAATATTAGCTCAAAAGAGCTTTCCGATGCCTCCGCAAAATCCATAGGGGAATCTCACATAAATATACCAATTGTGCTACTGACAAAATTAAGGAAAACATTAGGAGTTAGTAGAAAACCTGCTTCACTGACTAATAAAACAGAGTATGAAATTAACAACCTAACAAAACCCAAAATGTCCTCAATGTCCAACAGAAGAATTTTCCGTGCAGCTTACCTAAGGTATGAAGCAATGCCAGCCACAAACCTTAAGGTGATAAAGAGACAAGAAAAGGACAGGAGGGAACAGCAAATAAACTGATAAGAAGTTTTGTGAATTCTATGGCTCTAACTTCTATTATAGACTTCGCTAAATTTGACAAGGCAGAAAAATCATGAAGTCAAGGTTAAGATTCAATTACTTTTGTAAGGAAATAATTTCCCTTAAAGAATTTATCCTTTAACCCTTCAAGAAGCAAATATCTAGTCCCTTCTGACTCTACTTCACAAATGCCTATTAAGCCACCATCTGTGCTGAATTCATGTGTTCACAATAACCAAAACCTTTCTGGCATTGTTTTGATTGCGCCTCCATATGAGCAAGACAGCAATTACAATTATAGAAATAGAAAAAGAATACCAGTTTGCAATTTGATATCTGAGAGACTGAGACCCTAGTTACTCAGATAAATAGAAATTGAACAAAACATTTCAATTTCAACGATCACTATAGTTAAGGGTAACCAGTATAACTAAATGAAAGATATGAGCTAACATTACTAACCTTAATGCTCAAATAATAATTGCATTATTACATAATAAAATAAATAATGACGATAAATATATCTCTTTAAGTCGCCATCACTATGGGAGACTGTAATCGACTTCGACATATAGTCATATACAATCAAGCCCATACCTAACAATTAAATAAATAAAACTCACCCTCTTCAAGAAAAATAAAAGGAAAACAAATCCAACTATCAGCATAAATAATTTATTTTGTCATCGACAGCTAAAACCATAACTTCTTAGGCACAAATCGGACATAATCAGTCATTGTCTCAAGAAAAGAAATGGTTGGGAACTTGGGATTATATTAAACCCGAACTATCATATAAGTAGATTAGAGTATTTGCAATAAGCAAAGAGGAAATTACCCCGGTAACCTTCACGTACTGTCCATCAATGGCTCCCCTAAGCTCAGCATCAGGATACCTCTTTATGAACCCTAAAATCCCTCGTCTTCCCCAAGCGCAATTCCAAACAATCAAAACCAGAATAGGCACAATAATTCCCCCAACAGCCACCAGAATCACCGCCTTCTTCACAGCCACCATCAGAAACACCCCAACAAGCAACCCCATTGCGACCACCACCATGAAAACCCACACAATCGCCCTGGAAACCCTAAAACCGACCTTCATTTCCTCATTCAAACTCGTCACGGCTGAGCCGTAAACCGCCTTCCCGATGGAAGCCGCAGGTTCCAGATGACCCGACCTCCTCCCGCCACCCGACGATCCAAGCGGGCCGGATCCCAACGGACCCGAAGTGATGAGACCCGTGGGATGGAGAGGCATCGGTCCAGACGACTTCTTCGATATCGGACCCGAACCGCTCTGCCTTCCAATCGAACCCGAGTTGGATCCGGATCGCACCGGTCCGCTATTGTGCTGGGACGCCGAAGAGGGACGCGAAGGTTTCAAAGATGACGAAGAAGTAAGGACATTCGAAGACGGAATATCGAACATTTTGGCCAGCTCACCGGATTTCTTAGGATCGCCGCCGGTGTACGGGACGGCGCGTGACGCCATTGTGGGAGGTCGCTCCTTCACCTGCTCGGGTCGACCCGATACGTAGAGCCCACTACTGAGCTGGTGCGAAGGGATACGAGTCCCCATTTCTGCAATAGAGAGAGCTCAGATAGTCTCACAGCAAGAGAGTATATAACTTCTTCTTCTATGATTGTGTGTGAGAGAGAGAGAGTGACTGAGTAGGTGAGGTTTATGATGGTAGTGGAAGTGAAAGTAGAGAGGTAAGAAGTAAGGGGAAGATGAAGATGAAGAGACTGAGTGAAATTACCAAAAAGGGGTTCACAAATTGTGATAATTGCATCTGTATCCTTGTGTCTTGAAATAGCATTGTTTGCTATATGCCTATATGGAGTTTCCTTCCTCCACTTTGGAGACCTCATTTCTGTGAGGCTTCTTAATATTATTATGTCCCCACCACCACACACTTTGTGCTTACTGACTCACCTTTTCACCCTTTTATTTTTATTTTTAATTATAATTTGTTTCGTTCTCGATGATGTTTGATTTCGTTTGATTATGCTCTTAAATTTTTAACTTTTGAATAATTTTGTCCTTTTTATTAATACTATTAAAATAAATAATGATTAGAGTTTATGTGGTAATATACGCATCAAGAAAATTTTATTAGATTCATGCATGTCACATCATATTTTTCTTTATCCTTCATGTCATCATTTTATCAATTTTACTTCTCATAAAATGCTTCAAACGTGAGAATCCAATCAAATTTTCTTGTCACATATCACGTCCGTTAATAAAAGTGGAATATGATATGACATGTATGAATTCAATAAGATTTGATTGTTACATATCATGCCACATACGCTCCAACCGTTACTTATTTTAATGGTGTTAGTGAAAAAGACACAATTACTTGAAAAATGACAGTTTAAGATCATAATTAATCACAATCAAACTCTAAGAGTATATTTGACCGAAAAGTGATATTTTAATTTATTTAATATAATAATAAATATAACTAAGTTAATGTTATTGTAATCTTATTTTGTATATTACTAAAGATAGGCAAATAAATTTTCTATAACAAGTATATAATATAATATATAAAAGTTAACTTTATTGAAAGAAAACTAATAAGAATTGCCCTTTTTAGGTGCATTAATTACAACGGTCAAAACGAATCAAATTTACGAGTTAGTTCGAACGGTCTCTTAAATGGTCTTTTTTCATGAAAAAATATGCTCGTTTAGCTATGTGCTAAACGGGTCGGGCGGGCTGCATGCGGGACGACCCGCTAACTTTTTTTAAAAGGATGGAAAAAAATATAAATTTGTTCAAAATGTGTATAAATAAATATGTTTTGGATATTTTTATGTGTTAAATAATAATTTTATTTTTATAATGTGTATAAATAATTTAAATAATAATAAAATATTGATTTAAAGTGAAAATAGTATTAATTTTTAAAATAAATACATTAATTTAGATATATTTCTTGTCATAATAAATTTTATTGGCTTTCAGATAAATAAAAAGCATACAAATTATAACATTATTATTTTTATTTTCTAAATAATTTTTGTAAGAAAATTAAAAATTAAAATAAAATAAAAAGTAGCCCGCGGGCTAGCCGTTTAACCCGCAAATGGACATGGATATCACTCTTAAAGCCCGTTTAATAAACGGCCGGCCCAACTCGTTTGACAGTGCTAACATTAATAGTCAAATTGTCAAACACATTTTCTCACTCACACTTTCTTTTTCAAATTTCTTGAGTTCATTTATGTTTTTAAAATGAAAAGGATATCAAATATAATTTAAATAACATTATTTTAAAAAAAATTGAACTAACATTTGCAATAAATTAATGTAATTTTTTTTTAATGAGTAAACCAATAGCTAGTTATTTTATAGTATCAAAACTACTCTCTTATTTAACTTGTTTTAAAATTTTAACAAGTGTATAAATTAATACATAGAAATAATATTATTATTATTATTATTATTACATTTTTTTATAGGTATTGTTATTACAACATAGTTATTCCAATGTCTTTAACTCTTTTTACTAAAATAAGTGAAGCAAGTTCATTATTTTTAGAAGTTGGCCAGTATACATACTAAATTTTTAATACTACATGTAAGTAAACTTAATTTCAAGGGTTAACATATTATTTATCTTTCTTAATTTTTTTTAGTTTCCCAAGGTATCCCCAGCCCGACAAACTAAGGACTAATCCTCCGCGGATCTGAGCTCCATTTAAGGGTTTGCCGCTGCCCAATTGGTTGCTGCATACACAAGGTGGGATTCGAACCCCCAACACTTACTTAAGCGACCTTGTGAGCTAACCACTAAATCAACCAAGCTTATTTATTATCTTTCTTAATTTAAATCCACACGACAAGTATAAATTTAGTATACCTTTGGAATTACTAAAATATCTTTTACGGCTCTAATAGAAATACTTTCCTCTCAAAATATAACACTTAGTCTTTGGTATAAAAGTTTAGTATTACGATAATCCTGAACTTTAATACATTATTTAAATAATTTAATATTAATATAAATTTATACTAATAAATACTTACTTTAAATATATTAAGAGTGGAGTGATTAGAATAATATACTAAAGTTTAATACTACCTTATTACTAAACATCTCTCTCTTATGGGATTAATTATTTACTATCTTATGAAGATTTGATTACCAAAAACGAACAGAATCAAAGACAAATTATCACCATTTACTTTAACCCCTTTTATTTTCTGCTTATTCTTCCAAAGATCCAAAGCTCCAAACTTAACAAAGCAAAGACATATTAATTAGAGTACATTAGCCCCCAAACATGGTTATATGATGTTGATTCTACTTCTCATTTAAGTTTTTCCTTCTTTTAATATGTAAACACCAAAAATACCAAAGCAATTGGATTTTATGTAATCGGCAGATATATACTCGCTAAAAGGAATAGATAATTACTATAATATTAGTTTTTTTAATAATGACATAACAAACTAAGGTTGCATTTGGTTGCAAGATGTTCTGACAGAAAATAAAAATGAAAGTAAGTGAGATAAAAATTGAATAGGATATAAAAGAATATATTTAGTATATAAGAAAATGAAATTAAATTATATAAAAGATAAAATTAAAAATGTCTATTTTGTCTTTGACCACACATGTAAATTTAGCCTAAAATCTCACACACCCAAAAAATGTCATTTTCAAATTTTATTAAATGTAAAATAGACTTAAATAAATAATTTTCTACCAAATACACAATTTCCCTTTCCCTTTTCACCAGCAAGACACACTGCCTAAACTTAATCAATAATTTACTTGCAGAGTCATGTCTTAAAGGCATATAACCCATAAGAGATTGTTCTAAATTTTATGATTTCAAAAGCTTGTGTCTTTAAGGTTGAGCTTAACTCCTACTTTTGAAAAGAATAAACAAAATTTGTATTTGATTATTTTTTGTTTTTTTTTTTGTATTCTAACTCAGAATGGGATTAATGCATTGTTTTGAAAACCGGATTGGACCGGCCGGTCAGACCGGAAAACCGGTAAACCGCCAGTCAGTCCGGTCTGGAATAACCAATGAACCGGTCAGATATAAAACCGGTCAGAACCGATCAAAATCGGTGGTTTAGACGGTTCGACCGGTTGTTCATTTTTTAAAAAAAAATTTGTGTTGTTTATGATTTAATATTTATTGAAAATTTGTTGTGACTTGTAGTTGTAAGGATTGTTCTATTTCAGTATTTATTGTTGGGTTTGTGATAAGATTTGAGACTTAAATATGTTGATCCTTGAACTTATTTGAAGAGTTTAATATGATATTGTGGTAATTTGCAACTTGTTCTATTTCTTATCATGTTTAGATCGAGATGGAAACATATAATTATGAAATATATAATTTTTTTATGATATATTTTAGTATATTTAATTAAAAATATATATTTTAAATGCCACCGGTTCGACCACGGTTCGACCATTGAACCGTGAACCAGTGCCTCGACCGGTTCAATGACCGGTCTGATTTTAAAAACATTGGATTAATGTGACATTATGTGTAAATGAGTCCTACCAATTAGATCCTTCTTGGCTATAGATTTTGAAAAGTGTTATTATATTTTTAATTAAATATGTTTTTTAAACTTTTTTAATTTTGTTTGAGTTTATGATCAAGATATCTATCAGAACAAATTTACTGAATAATCTTTTGAATGTTACGGAACCTATTATCAAGGAGAACTCTCCTAATAAATCATATTTAATTCCTTAATATGTATCATATCTATATCTATCAATTTATAAAATCAACAGTGATAATCTTTCTATATGGCTTCTATGATTGCCTTCGTGCACAAATGATAGATGAATCCAACGGCCAGGATGTAATTCCAATATCCCCATCATTTTTTTTTAATTTTAATGAAATCCCCACCTTCAAATTTTAGAAAAAAATAACTCAAATAGACTCTCAAATCAAAATGTCGCTTGTGAAACTAAAAAAAAAAACAATTAATTATGTAATATTAATTATAAAAATATTAATGATTTAAAATATATCTTCATCAGAATTTGAAAATTTATGATAACTGATTTAGTTATATAATTTTGAAAATAAATAAATTTAAATAAAATTTCTTATATTTTACCTAAATTGAGATTATAATTTATATATATTAAAACAACACGTCAACACCGTATAAAGTTCACAAATAAAGAGCAGAACAAGAAGTCAAGCCTACAAGCTCAATAAATAAAGATTCTTGATATCTTTATAAATAATTTTTGCATAAACAATCACAACAAAAAATATATATATAATTCAATCAAAATAATAGAGAATATATAATATTACATTTTACATTATCAATTAAAAAAAATTAAACTTATGATTGAAGAATCTTAAGATAAAAATGTTAAAAAATTTTATTTAATTTTATTGATAAAGATATTAAAAAAACTTTATTTAAATTTTTGTACTTTTAAAAATAACTTGATTAATTTAAATATGATTTCTTACATACTTGTTATTAAAATTTTCCATCATAAATTTTTAAATATTAAATAGATAATAATAATAATAATTTAAAAATACATTATAAGTGTGGGACCACTAAGAGTTACTCTGTGGGCTGTGGCAGTATATAGATCCAAATTCCCCATCGAATGCCACAATTAGAAGCCCCCAGCCCCATCCCTAAAATGGACATACCCCAAATGGGACCCACATCCCATGTGGCTACGGGGGTCCCACACTCTTCATCACACAAAAAATGGACGGCTGTGATTCACTTAATCATGGACTAAGTGGAGACAGTTATGCAGAATTGTGTACACTCTAGTGTTCGCTTAATTTGTTTTCATTTACTCCACCTTTTTGGCGCTAATTTGAAGGTTAGTTATTTTTAAAAGAGGGATTAGTTTCGCTTCCTTTCGAATCCCGCCTTGATGACGTGGAACGTGGGCCCCGTGATTGAGAGGGCATGATGGTAAATTTCACTTCTCGCTAAAAGTCGGTGCTAAGACAGACACAGATAGATGCGGCTCAAATCCAAGGCTTGCGAAAAGACATGGATGCCCCTTTTCGGTACTGTGTTGGATTCGAGAATAACGAGGAAAGATCCGCGCGTGACTACCACCTTCTTTTTTTCTTATTTTTCTGAATTTTAAAAATTGTGTTGCTTCATTACAAATTATTTTTTAATTAACACCATCTTTTGATTTAGTTTTAAATCATTTTTAATTAAAACAATTCATTCTGTTGAATGATAAATTTTATGACATAAATGAGAATTTATCTAACTATCAAATAATAATTTAAATGTGAAAAATGTTATTCTTTCTCACATTGACGTTGTTTTACTTGAACTTTTTTTTTAAAGAGAGAGAATACTAGCTAGTTGGATTAATCTGAATCATACCAAATGAACTATCATTTATATTGTGTTGACCAATTTCTAAATGACTATACTTTTTCTCAACAGTTTTTTTTATTAAAGAATGATTGAAAAAATAAAATATTTTTTATCAACAAAAAATAAAGAATAAAATATTTTAATTTAAATAGAAAAGATAAAATTGAAACTACTTTTAGAAAACCAGATTATTAATATTTGCCCAACTTATTTAATTAATGAAAATTTAGTCCATTTATTCTCCACCACAAATTAAATTTGAGAACTTCAGTGTGTTCAAAGAAGCCAAGTGGAATTGTGAATCCATATTATGAGTGAACCAAACCCACCACAATTATGAGTACAAATATATTAATGGTTTCTTGAACTAACATCAATAAAACAAATTTATATATACAATAATTACAATTTATTGTGTCAATTGATAGTGCACATACATTTTTTAATAGTTATTTGGATTTTGGAGAACTCTTTTTTTTTTAATATTATCAAACACCAAACGTACGCAGATATTTTTTTAAAAGATATTTATACTTTAAATAATCAATTATAAAACTCTAACTCATTTTATTATAAAAATATATATTTGGGAAAATAAAAAATATTAAGAAAAATCTCAAGAAACCACCTCAACCTTTTTCATTAAAAAAAAGAAAAAGAAAAGAAAAGAAACTACCTAAATGTTGCTATTGTATATCAAGATTTCAGAGGATATGTCTTTATGCATTGATCGAATTTCAATATTATAAACCACTTCTATGTTTTTTTTTTTGAAATCTAAACCACTTCTATGTTAGTATATTAATACTTCAAGACAATTTTATTTGAAAGCTCAAGACAAAAATTAATGTTTGAAAAAATTAAAAATGTATGAATTATCTCAATTATAAATTAATTAATTGTATTTAATACTTATAAAAAACACATAAAATAAAAAATATATTTTATTAATTAATATTAATATACAAATAAAAAACATAATAAATATATATATATATGTATATATGTGTACCTTTTTTTTGGGACCCACGCGGCTTCAACTTATATACACTCTTGGGCGCGTGATTTAGAATTTAAAACTTTTGTGACAAGATAGGAAGCATAACGCCTTTTGTTTTTACCCGAAAGTGCCCTCACGGCATTCACAAGTACAGTTCTCAATTCTCGCTAACTTTAGGAGGGTGCTTTCGTCATTTACTCAACTCGTCGGCAGATTTTTCCTTCTAATTTCTTAACCATAATTTGCCCACATAATAATTTAAGAGTTTAACATATATGTTTTTTTTACCTAATTTAATAGTTAATCATAATATTAATATATTAATTTACATTAAGAAAACTATTTTTCTTAAGTCTAGTTAAATAAAATTCTTAAATATTAATTAATTTAATTACCAGAAATCATATAATAAACAAATTTTGCAAGATGAATTATATATTTTTCTCCCTCTTTAATTTATCCTCTTCACTCTACTCATATATGGATGCTTATGAAACTAAAGAAGATGGAAGAACATGGCAATGTTTATGACATTAACAAGAGAATGGCTCATTAATTAAGGCTTGACATAACAAGATGTAAACAGATATTTAGAAAATAAAAAATATTTATATTTTTTGTGGCTAAATATAGTTGTTGACATATATAAAGCTTTCTCCATTTTCAAATGATTGAGATTTCAGTTTCATATATACATGAACATCAATATATGAAATCTAGATTGGCATTATCTTAAACTAGGTTTTGTCCAATGATGATCACATTTGATCATTGTCATAAATTGTTAATCTTTTTTAATTAATAATTAAGCTACACACGCATATATATATTATTCAATTGTTACAGATGGATTCTTTTATTAATGATATAAATACATTAACTACTTATTCATTAAAAGAACAAACTTGTACATAAATATAAATTTCTTTTGGCCTTTTACATAAATATATATATATTTAAAGACGAAATAATAAACTCATATATATATATTTTTTGTCTCGTTTCATACTCATTAATTCTCTTATTAAATTGTAGGCATATAGAATGATAAGACAGTTGGCTCAATTATTTAAAACTGTTTTATATCCGAGACTAAAAATTAAACCACTGGACACTGACACTTAATTAAGGATGAATGGATCACTTCTACTCCATTACATCTCATAGGTTAATAAACTGATATATGTTTTAATTATCTTTTTGTTTCTTTATTTATCAAAATTGTTCTTATAAATATTTGTTTTTCATTAGTTAACTTTGTAAATTTGATAAATTTAAGATTCAAAAAATATAATAATGTACTTGCATTTTTTTCCTCATATTCCTTCAATTATATTTTCCGTCCCTGATTTTTTTGGGTCTTAATTTGATCTTAATGATTAAATTTTATCCACAATATTAGTCATATGATTATCTTAATATCTAATAACCTAATTTTATAATTTAAGCAACAAAAGTTTTATTTTACTTTCTTCTAATGAATTATAGATGAAATTATATAATCAATATAATCAACAAAAGCTATATTCATATATTTTTTTTGTGAGAAGGAGGGCCCAAGGCCCAAACAAGAAGAAAAAACTACACAGAGACAACCCTCGGAACAGAAACCCCTAACTAATCGTCCAACAAAGCAGTGCTTAGAAACCTAGGAGGCAAAGCCAGCACACAAGCGCCCAGAGACCTTGACAGACCCTCTTTAGCAAGCAGGTCCGCAGCCTTATTACCCTCACGAAAAGCATGAGTAAAACGCACCTCCCACTCCAGCTTAAGGAACTCTCTGATGCGATCCGCAAAAGACGCCATAAGAGAGGGAGAGGAGCAAGTCCCCGAAGCAACATTCAGAGCCATCACAGAATCCATTTCAATATGAACTTTCTTACAACCATAATCCCACGCCATTTCCAAACCCTTCAACAGACCCCACAGCTCCGCCTCAAGCACCCCACATTCACCAATATTGAAGGTGAAGCCTTTCAACCAGGTTCCGGAGCTATCACGCAAGAGGCCACCACACGCAGCATTCTTGCCCTCTTTCTCCACTGCCCTATCCACGTTCAACTTCACCCAATCCATGTCCGGCGGTTCCCAGCCCACACGAATTTCAGCCTTGCTCAACCCTTTCTTCATTTTCTCATCACTCGTCTTACACCAGATCTCAGAGATTTCTCTAGATCTAAAAAGCACCTCCCAAAAAACATGCCCTTTATCCTCACGCTGGTTCTGAAAAATGAATTTATTTCTCCTCCACCAAAGCCTCCACGCACAGACAACAAAAGTTAATTTCCAATCACCATACTCTGATTTCCCCAAATTTTTGGAAAGATTCATACTAATCCACTCTTTCATGTTGCAGTTGAAAAAATCAGCCCAACAACTAGGCTTCACAATCATCATCCAGACGCTTTTGACTTCCACACAATCCCTGACAGCATGCAGGGCAGACTCAGAGTGCGCTCTGCATAACGGGCACAGAAGATCATCCGTCATCCTTCTCTCAAACCTTCTCAGGTTAGTAAAAATCCTTTCTTTGCTTAACAACCAAAGAAAAGACTTAAATTTCTGTGGTCCAGGCCATTTCCACACCTTTTTCCAGAAGGTAGGCTCACCACCACTATCTTGGTTAGCCTCCATTCTGAACGCAGAAGAGACAGAGAATTTACCATTAGGATTGAGACCCCACACCACCTTATCCGCCCCCAAATCGCTCCTGGGAGCCGGCACAGCAGCGATCTTCCTCACCACCTCTTCACTGAACCAACACCTCAACTTAATCATATCCCACTGACCATCCCTGGCAAACGAAGTCACCAGGTCTTCAAAGTTCCTCTGCTCAGGATTGCTACACTCCAAATCCATAAGGGGAGGGCAATTAGGGATCCATCTATCCCTCCAGAAATTGACCTTGCTACCATCCCCAATATTCCACCTCAAACCCTGCTCCATTTCATTCCACACTCCACAGATACTCTTCCAAACACATGAGCCATCCATCTTATTCTTAACAATAGGTATCAGGTCATTCCCACAGTGATATTTGGCCCTGATCACCCGAGCCCATAAACTGTCTTTATCATCAATCAGCCTCCAACCCAGCTTCATGAGCATAGCAGAATTCATTTTCCTTAAGGGTCTAATCCTTAGGCCTCTTCTATCCACAGAATCACACACCTCCTCCCAAGCCACAAGGTGGGGCTTTCTAGTCTCCCCATTCGAATTCCATAAGAAACTTCTATTCAGTTTCTCAATCTCATCACATACACTTCTCGGAATAGTACTAGTCTGCATATTATAGATAGGAATGCTTGACACCACAGCCTTAGCAAGCGTAATCCTACCAGCCAAAGCAAGATTCTTAGCTTTCCAACCCGAAAGCCTTTTCTGAACTTTGTCAACCAGGAATCTAAACTTCCCTCTAGTTCCTTTGCCATGCATCAACGGAACACCCAAGTACTTTCCAAGATCCGCAGTCGGAGCAAAACCAAGCACATGACAGATGCTTGAACTAACATTATGGTTAATATTTCTGCTAAAAAAGACCTTGGATTTCTCCTCGTTGACCTTCTGCCCCGAGCATCTGCAAAAGATCTCCAAAACCCTTTTTATTCTCTCGGCCTGCAGCTTGGAGGCTTCACCCAGCAAAATCAAGTCATCCGCAAAGAATAAGTGGGACAGAGGAGGGCCATCCCTACAGATCTTAACTGGATTCCACAAGTTCTTCCCCACAGCATAATCGACCATGTGACTAAGTCTTTCCATGCAGAGCACAAAGAGGTAGGGCGAGATTGGATCACCTTGTCTCACTCCTCTAGAGGCATGAAACTCCTCAGAGGCTTCCCCATTCCACAGGACCTTGAAAGTATTAGATCTAACACACCACATAATGAGATTAACCATCCCATCACCAAGACCTACTTCCTTCAAGGTATCCTCAAGAAAGCTCCAACTAAGCCTATCATAGGCCTTCTCCAAATCAATTTTCATGAGCATACACCCTTTCTTCCCCTGCTTTCGCTTCATATAATTGATCACCTCCTGAACAATGACAACATTATTCGAACTGTGCCTACCAGGGACGAAGCTACACTGGTTAGGAGCCACCACTTCCCCCATAATACTCTTAAGCCTGTTCGCAATAATCTTAGTAACAGCCTTGTACACCACATTACAAAGGCTAATAGGCCTGAAATGTCTCATGCTCTCCGGGACATCTATCTTCGGAACCAGAACTAGAAAAGTTTGGTTGATTTCCTTAATCTTCCTCGGGTCCTCAAAGATCTGTTCCACAAAAGTGCACACACAGTCACCAACCACTTCCCACTGGCTCTGAAAAAACACTGCCTGGAAGCCATCAGGACCAGGGGCTTTAAACGCCCCCATACCAAACACAGCATGCTTGATTTCCTCTCTAGTTAGTTTACTTTGAATCATATTAAGCTTCCACTCAGCAAACTTAGGAAAGCAACCTGTAATCGGGCATACATCCACCCCTTCCTCTTCCTCCTTAAACAGATTCTTATAGAAAGTAACTGCATTCTCCTTTAGCTTCACATCATCCGTAATCCAATTACCCTCCTCATCCATAAGCATCTCAATTCTATTCTTCTTTCTTCTAATGATAGTGGTGGTATGGAAAAATTTCGTGTTCTTATCCCCATACTTGAGCCACTCAATCCTGGACTTCTGAAACCAAAGAACTTCCTCTTTAAGAAGAAGGTCCTCATACTCCTTCCAAAGTCTGCCTTGGAGCTTCCTTAGATGATCTCTGTCATGCTGAGCCAGGGCTTTCTCAATGCCCTCAATTCTACCTCTTAATCTCTGCTTCTCCTTGAAGATATTCCCAAAAACCTCCTTATTCCACTTAATGACCTCATCAGTAAAGGACTTAGCAGCAAAATTCCAGCCCTCACCACTCTGCCAACTCTCTTTAATGAAATCCTTGAATCTATCATCCAAAAGCCAGGAAGCGAGAAACCTGAACGGGCGCTTCTTCCTGTCCACCTTTCTAGACGTGCCACTCCTTAGCACAATGGGTCTATGATCCGATTTCCTGGAGAACAAGTGAAAAACCGAGGCCTCCGAGTTCCCCATTCTCCAATCACTATTCGAAAAGCATCTATCAATACGCTCCTTCAACCCTTGTCTCTCCCAAGTAAACTTACTACCATTAAACCCCAAATCAATCCACCCACATTCATTAATGCAACCAGCAAAACTCTCCATACTTCTTCTATTCCAACCCGCACCTCCAACTTTTTCATCACAGAAAACATAAGCATTGAAATCCCCTCCAACGATCCAAGGACCATTCACTTCTTTCCCAATATCAACTAACTTCCCGAGAGCCTCTTCTCTCAGCACCAGATCAGGACTACAGTAGACAGCAGTAAAAAAGGAAACACTGCCTCCCACTGTCTTCACCTTAGCATGAATAAATTGGAGATCTGCCAGAAGCACATCCACCGTAAATCTATCATCCCTCCAGAATAGCCAGATGCCGCCTCTATACCCCACCGTATCCACCTTATACTGCCCTTTCAACTTAATCTTCTTCATAACATCACAAGCTTTATCACCACCTCTTCTAGTTTCCATAATGGCAACAAAATCAAGATCATGCTCATCAATCAAATCATTGACCATCAGAGGAAAAGACTTCCCTCCCGTACCTCTACTATTCCAAAAAAGTAGATTCATCATAAAACAATAGTAAAGAAAAAAGCATTACTGCTCAATCTCCATCGCACTCCCATCCATGTGCACATGAGGCACCAACTCAACACCCTGCATCAACTCCCGCCCTCTTACCTTATCTGGAGGGTCGTGTTTCGAGGCATTACCTCTAGAAGTGTCCCGCATCACCTTCTCAAAAACCTTGGTTACAAGCGGGTTAGGTCTCTTAGAATTAACAACTGCAAGGGGCTTCCTAATAGCGCCTCCCTCCTCGGTCTGTTTGTTACCACCCTTCCACTGTGTAGGGCCACATCTGCCTTCCCTAGCAATTTTTCCTTCTCTCCCTTTCTCCCTATTGTCATTAATCAAAAGACCTTCTCTATTCTTCCCTTTCACATCTTTCCTTGCCTCACCATTTCTGGTTTGCCCAACTTCCCTCCCAGTGCCCTCTTCGTGCTTGCTGCCCAAAACAGTAGCCTTAGCACCTTTACTGTCTCCTTCTTTCCCTTTCCTTTCCCTGCCCTTACCACCATTAGCTGCCTCATCCACCAGCTTCTCAAACTCTTTATTATTCACCACCTGATCCACCCTATAAACCTCCCCATCCTCAGTTATAATGACATCATCCATATCCTCATCAATGTCATTCAAGAGGTCAAACCTCGATCCCGAACTATCCTTTTGAGTAACAACAACAGGTCCAGCCTTGCTCCTCCCCTGCACACCACTACCTTCTCCGGTTTTCTTCAGAGTTCTATTCCTGAACGTATTCGGAGCAACCATCCAAGATCCGAAATTGGAATCTTCCACATTCTGCCTGGTCCGAGCAGCTTCTTTGTTAATCATGACTTCAGCCTCATCCCCAGACTCCTCATCCTTCTTCTTCTTACAAATCTCTTGATGATGGCCATAAGCGCCACATTCGAAACAAATCAGATTCAAACCCTCATACTCAATTCTTCTAACCTTGTTTCTGATTCTGACCTTAGAAACCAGTCTCTTCCTTAAATCAACTTCAACGCAAATCCTGGCAAATTTACCTCTCTCTGGAGTTCGGATCAGCCCGTCATTCCCATAGACTTCCCTTAAGGTATGAACATCCACCTTCAATGTCCTTCCCACCCTATTTCCCAATCTACAAATGAAAATATGATTATAATATTCAATAGGTAGCTCCGGAACCCTAATCCACACAGCCACCCTTTTCCAATCATCTTCCATAGGATCAAAATCAGCTCTCCACTTCTGAACAATCAGGTAGTGTCCAGTAACCATCCACGGACCCCCTTCCAGAGCAAACTTATAGTCCCCACTACCACCAAACTTGGCCAAAAAATACCCGTTGCCCAGATCCAAGACCGTAAATTGACTCTTGATGTTCCACATCTTAAACAACATGTTCTTCAAGAAACCTAGGCTGACTTCCCTGCCAAGAACCTTTACAATAAGCGATCGCTTCCAAGGCTTGCACCACTCCTTCCTCTCATTCTTAGACACCTCAATTCTGGGACAAAACTTATCATCCACCTCATATACGACCTCATCCTCACTGAATTCAGGTTCAGATTCAGACTCTGAACTAGCGTCTTCATTCTCAATTTCTAACGCGCCATTAATATTCTGATTCTGGACCACCGCACTATAGGAAAGACCCGTGGAGCCTCCTCCTACCTTCAGATCTACGCCCTCCTTCTTATCCCTACCAACATCCATCGGATCCCCATTCTGAAAGAGAGGATTCATCATCATACTGCCCTGATCATCAAATTCTCCATTCGATTTAGCTTTTTTCACACTCCGTGCCATCTGATCCTCCGTCTCCTTATCTTTCGTGCTCCTCCTGTTCTCGTCTTCCATCCCTTCTTCATATTTATGCTTACACGTTTTAGTGATTATCTAGCCACGCATTTAATAGATTAACTAATTTCATATTTAGTTTGGATGTTATCAATAAGTAAAATAACTTTGAAAAAAAAAGCTTTAGGAATAAAATTCATGATACCCAAAAACCTTTATGAAAACGAAATTGAAAATGACTGCAAGTTTTAGCAACAAAAAAAGTGTTGTAATATATTTAACTACATATATATTGCATATTTCTTTCACATTACATTAAACTGGTAAAGTTCACCAAATATTTTATATTTCTCTTGTTTGGTACAGAATATTACTATCTTCGCAAATGAATTGATCATACATTTATGTGGGGCTTGATGAAACCACTATAACAAGAAAAACATTTTAAATCCAACCGGACCAACCTTAAAGATTTTTTCAAATTAATAAATACATGTCGAAACTGTTTATTCTGCTGTTTTTGTCCTCTTCAAAAAAAAAATTTAAGTAAAAAGATCACATTCTACATGTTTGAAACTCAAAGAATATTTATAGAGATTTTTATAAATAATTCACTAAATAAGAGATTACTTCAAATCGAATTGAAAGTAATCAAATTATACAATTATTATGGTTGGAAAGTAATCAAATGAGCAAACCGACATTAAAGAAGCTCAAAATGACTTGGAAAAAAAAAACTCCAAATATGTGATCAATGGGAAATGGGAATCCATGAACATTAGTTCAAATTCCTTTTTTTTTTTTTTTTGCCTGATTCAAATTCCGTTATACCCTTTAATGCTTCCTAATTTATTGTATATGGGCCTTGTGCATACATTTGGGCTTACTTTCTATGCTGATGATCTGTGGACTGTGTTTGGCATAAGTTAAAGCCATTGCATCTAATCAAAGCTCAAATTTTTTTATTTGATAGTGCATTTGATATAAGAGTTAGATTCTTAATCTCAAAAATTTTAATCATGGGAATGTGATTCTTGGGATTAGGATTTCTGAAAATATTAGAATAACTTTTTGGTTGAACTTTCATAATCCTGAGATTATTTTACAAGATGGTTAATAAATAGGGTAAGGATAATTTAGTAAAAATAGGTATTAAAAAATAATTTAGTAAAAATAGGTATTGATAATCTCACTCCATTAGATAGGATTAGTGGGATTAAAAACATAAAAAAAAAATGAGATAAGAATAATTCCGGAAATGTAAGATTTCGAGATTAATATTTTAAACTTTGTAGGCAATGCACCCTTAGTATCTTAGACAAGAAAAATTACTATAGCATAATTACCAACAACAAAAAAAGCCTAAAGCATATCATGAACTAAGTTACGAGTTTTTTTTTAAAAAATTTTATAATCACACTTACACCAAAAGAGTAGATTCGGCAAAAGTACTTTTCCTGCCTCCAATGTTTGGGGTTTTGTTATTTTTGTCCTTAACGTTTTTTGCTGTCAATTATACCCCTAATGTTTTGTATTTCTCCCAATGTCGGGCTTTTGGCTAACACCGTCATTTTTGGACGGTTTTTTATGACGTGACATCTTATATGGCCAACAGTTCTAACTGGACTTCATTTTTTCACATCAGCAATATATTTTAAGGGTACAATGGACCCCAAAAACTCTATACATCAGTAAATTCAGTACACCAAAAGACTCATTACATCAGTAAAATACCCCAAAAAGTCAGTACTATTGACTACTGATGTGAAAAAAATTAAGTCCAGTCAGAATTGTTGGCCTAATAGGGTGTCACGTCATAAAAAACCGTTAAAAAATTGACGGTGTTAGCCAAAAGCCTGACATTGGGAGAAAAACAAAACGTTAGGGGTACAATTGACAACGAAAATACGTTAGGGACGAAAGTGACAGGACCCCCAAACGTTGAGGGCAAGAAAGATACTTTTGCCATTGATAAATTAACGTTTGAATTTCTGTTAAAAAATTATTTATATTTAATATCCAAATAACGTCATAGCAATTAGCAAGAATACATGATGATATCAAATGAACATTTACACCTCACGATGTACTAAATATGGATAATCTCGTTGAATTTGGGTAAAGCCAATTGAAATCTAGTACTCTTAACTCTTAAGGGTCACATTATGTGATTAGAAATAAATAAGCAATGGATGGTGAAGGAGAGGTGTTGGTACAAATATTATGCTCTAATCAATTATTCTTCTTTAATTTCCACATCCTTTTCAATTTCAATTCAATAATATTTGCCTTTCATCTAATTAATCCCTTCGCTTTTACTAATTAAAGCTCTTATTATACGATTAGAATCTCTCCGTTCCATCCATTAATGGAATACGGCAAAGCAATGCTTCATATTCATCATCCCTAATTTAAATGCTTAGAGAACATCTTGTTTACTCTTCCAATTTGTTATCTTTTGATTAAAGGAAGAACCTTTTTTAGTACACAAAAGATATATCATTCAAGTAGATGTTCAGTGAGTCAAAGTGGGTTGGCACAAATGGTTAAAGATTCGGAGAAAAATTCTCGCCTCACTCATGGGTGAGGGTTCGAATCCCCTTGAAGCCATCCAAAAATCCTGCTTTGGTGGGCATCCCTCCTCAGGGAGATCCTCTGGCACCCAAGAGCTAGTTGAGTAGCTGCGACTGGATAAAACTGCTTGCGGTTTAGGCCTGTGCAGTAATCCTTTGGGTTGGGCCTCTGTTGGTCTCTTCAACATGCCACTGGCGCCCTGTCCGGTAGTACTTGGGAGTGCCTTCCCTTACTACCAATTTTTTCTAAAAAAAAAAAAGTAGATGTTCAGTGATACAGTAGTACAGAATTTTAGTTCATTCCTTCAATTATTTGGTTTTTAATCCGTCCAATTGTGAGTCTCTATCAATATTAAAAAATGTCGCTAAATAATTGGAGAAGTGTACTGAAGTTCAATATTCCTATAGTACCCCATCTTCTTTCAACAAAGATTACTAGCTTGGCATCCATTAATTCGATGTCATTTTATCTATTATAAGTTAAGTACAGGTTAAGGTTTTATTCCTTTTATAATTTTATCTCTTGATAATTTTGAGCACTACCTTAGTGATCGATTTCTGATAATTTGTGGTTGTCGTATCTCTTGCAATGTAAGTAGATGCATTCTAGTATTTAGAAAAAGGAAAACAACTTAGGATTGTTTTGTCATTTCATTATTTACAATTATTTCATAAAACTAATTCTGAGAAACTACGTTACTAGGATTTTTATTATTTATCTACGTGTTATTATTTAAAAGATTTGCTTTTTTGTATTTTTTTTATCTACGGGTTATAATTCATTTTTTTTTGGTTAAAAATCAATCATATCTTTTTGAAAATTGCATTCAAAGATGCCTTTTTGTTATTAGATTCTCTAACAAAAAATTAACATATTTATAACTTATACAGCTCATCTCTTATTATTATTTTTTTGACATTTTTATTTCAATTGAATAGCCTCACAAATTCTGGCAAAAAAAAAAAAAGCCTCACAAACGCATCGTTCTCTAAATAAATCTAGTCCTTTAAAATAAATTGTCATGTCACCTTCTTTCTATTTATAAATTAGGAGTCCCTCACCTATTTTAGTTATCAATATGGGAATTTGGTTCTTTTGGCAACAACAGGACAAAATTAGGCTTTTCCCCGTCGGTCTCTTGTTCATCATATATTATTTTAATTTGGTAAATTTAAATTTGCTTTATACCAATTCAACTCTGTTCAACTTATAGTTTGTTCTATATATATATATATATCTTAAATTGTAAGTTTGTCTATATATTGACAAATCAGAGGTTAACCATTCCTCCATCTTACTTTACAATTGGTTTAATTTAAAAAGAAAAAAAATTCTGCTTGTATATCTTTCAACTTTTCCTTCTATTGATGACAATGATGCAAATAAATAGAGTTCTACCCTAGTTAATGACTATATTTTTTAGCTGAAAATATATAGATACACACTCACTTTCATATTTCATATTTTACATTTGATTTGATCACACACACATGTATATATATTAAAAAAAAAATCAAATTACATCCGACTAATTATCTATCCTTTGAAGTATTTGTAAGTCAGCAAAGAAATTAAACACCATGCATGCATAACGATAAATACTTTGATTTAAAAATAACACTTTCATTTATTTTAAAAATTTATACTCTTCTCCATTAAAAAATTAAAAAGTATACAATTTTACTTATTTTGATTAAAAAAATCTTAATGAAAGTACTACTTCTTTTTAAAAAGTTATTTTATTATTATTAATTTTGAGTTGAGAATAATAAAATTATTTTATTTTAAATTAAAATATTTTAATATTAATTAAATACATAAAATTAATTATAAAAACAATAAATTAATTAATATAAATAAAATTCTTAATTGGAAATATAATTTTTTTAAAAGAATAGAGATAAAATAAAACATAAAAGAAATATACTTTCAGCATTGTTAAAAAAACATAAGTCGCTGGATTAGATCCAACGGTTGCTATGTTGCCAGATGTCGCGTAATTTGGTGTGGAGTGCATTGCCACTTGTATTCTAGGACTTATTGGGTCCCACCGACCCATCCCAACGATATAGGCGTGAGCGTGACAGTTAAAGCATGGGATATATCCCAAAGCCCTTCCATTCCATCAGTGCAAATGCAAAAAAGTTGGAAGAAATCGTTGGATGAAGAAAACGCAAACGTACAAAAGCTCAATCTCCCAATCCTCCCCTCCAACTGTACCCACTGATACTAATAATCATAATAATAATAATAATAATGATAATGATGCAAGCAAAGAAGAAGCCGAAGCTCATTAAAGACCCAAAACCCCTCTCTCTTTCTTTCACTTTTTGATCCAAGCAATTCACGAGACTCTCCTCACACCTCTCACCTTTCTTCCTTCCCTTTGCCTTTCATCTTTTTGCTGCTAAACGACCTAATCCTCCTTCCTCTAACCAACAAAAACCGTGAAATTAAAATCCTTCTTCCTCATCTCCATAGCCATGAAATCTCACTACTCTCTCACCACCACTCTGCTGCTTCCCTCCATCATCTCTATTCCACGCTCTCAGATTCTCCATCATCTATTGCCACTTTGACTTTGATTTGTTTATATTATATTATTTGATTAACTTCAATCACGGTTTCATGAGAACGCACACTCATGTTTCGGAATCAGTTTATGCTCTTCCTCAAGTCGATTCACACTTTCAGAAGGAGAATTCCGGCATTTGATTATTGAGTTTAATTCTTCCCTCATCAATATCGTACGTACGCACGCGTTTTTTGGTTCAATGGCGAGCTCGTGCTTCCACGCGCTTCGCCTGCGGAGGTCGAAGAGCAAGCCGATCGCGGAGCCGTCTTCGTCGTCGAAGACCAGGCAGGATCGTTCGGAGATGGAGAATATGGAGAGGAGGAGATTCGATAGCTTGGAGTCGTGGTCGATGATATTGGACTCGGAGAATGTGGAGACGTGGGAGGCGTCCAAGGAGGATCAGCAGGAGGAATGGAACGCCGATCTGTCGCAGCTTTTTATAGGGAACAAGTTCGCTTCCGGTGCTTATAGCCGCATTTACCGTGGGATTTACAAGCAGAGAGCCGTGGCTGTGAAAATGGTGAGGGTTCCGATACAGGACGAGGATAAAAGAGACGTGCTAGAACAGCAGTTCAAATCCGAAGTGGCTTTGCTCTCACGTCTCTTTCATCCAAACATAGTGCAGGTAACATGTTGCTTATATCCAGTTGATCACAAGTATTCGTGAAGCCTTGTCATTCATTTTTCTTGTCCCCTTGGTGTTTGTTTTTATTACTCTGTGAGTTTTTGTTTTATGCATGATCAGTCATGTATCCACTGAAGTGATGTTACACAGTCAAATTAACGGTGAAATTTAATATAAACGAAGATCTTCTTCTTAATGATGTTTTTTTTAACATCTTTCACTGAGACCACTCATTTTACTGTACGCGTGCTTATATTTATATACATCCTGCTTTTATACGTAGCTATAGTTTTTGTAATCTTCCATAAAGACAACTTGTTACTGTCTTTATAAACAACCTATGTTTTTCAACAAGGACCAGATTTAAATCTATATTTTTTTATCAGATCCTTATTATGTAAATATATAATTAATATGTGGAGAAAGCATTGAAAAGGACTAAATAGCATGGTATTGAATTGTAGAAAAATATTTATTTATCATATTGTAATTCGATAATTTGATAGCAAAAATAAAACCACTGTACCTATTAATTTTTTTTCTTTTTTTAGAAGGAATTGAGAGAGGAACTTTGGAAATGATGAAGTAGAACTAAAAGATGTTAATGACGAGATAGTTCACCAAAATTTATATATAGATTCACTCTCTATTTTTAGCCCTGTCCTTAACAGAATTTAACAAAATTTTTCCTTAAATAGCAGTACAGTGTACACCAACTTGCTGTAAAATTCGGTGTTTTCTTTCCTTTTGTCAAATTTTTGGGGACGTAACACGTGTAGAACTAAGATCCACCTCTGTGTTTTGATGCAACCACAACTTCTTTTTAAAATGTACCAGAAAAATCCTAAAATTTGAATGTGGTAATTTCATTTTTTGTCAAGCTTAAAGGGTGTGTTTCTAATGCATTTAAATCAAAATGGGTGTGTTGCAGTTTATTGCAGCTTGTAAAAAACCGCCAGTGTACTGTATCATAACAGAGTACATGTCACAAGGAAATCTGAGGATGTACCTGAACAAGAAAGAGCCATACTCTTTATCTACTGAAACTATACTAAGGTTAGCTCTTGACATATCTAGGGGTATGGAGTACCTTCATTCACAAGGTGTGATTCACAGAGATTTGAAGTCAAATAACTTGCTTCTCAACGATGAGATGAGGGTTAAGGTGGCAGATTTTGGCACGTCATGTCTTGAAACACGATGTCGAGAGACCAAAGGAAACATGGGAACATATCGTTGGATGGCTCCTGAGATGATTAAGGGAAAACCTTACACTAGGAAAGTTGATGTTTATAGTTTTGGAATTGTGCTTTGGGAGCTCACAACATCTCTGCTTCCCTTCCAAGGAATGACCCCTGTGCAAGCTGCTTTTGCTGTGGCTGACAAGGTCAGAAAACTCTCTCTTCTATATTATGTTAATTTCTTCATAATTGCTTTGCTTCTCTGCTCGGAAAATTGGCATCTGTGATTATATTGAATAGTTCTTTCCCGTCTTGACTTCTTTTGATCTGGATAAGGGAATTCCCTTCTTCTATATTGGCCCTTAATCATATTAATATGATCTTGAGTACTAGGAAGTACACCCATAAAGAGATTCTTCGATAGATAGACCAACTCATGTTAGAGGTTGATCATATTAAGAAAGTGTCTAAAATGCTTACATATCTCGTCATAATTAATTTAGTCTATTTATCTTTAATAAACGGAATTTAGTAAAAAAAAAAAGTATACCATCGTATGGGCCTCTTTGACTTGTACTGGTGGGGCTGCGAAATTAGGATAAAGTAAAGTATCCTGTGATTTATTCGGTTCCATCAATGGAATTATCAAGGAATTATGTGGTAACTACAAGATTTGATTTTCCATATAAATTGGGTGAAGGAAACCATACTGAAAGGTTGAAATGAAATGTGTTGTAAGTTAGAAAGAAATGGAAAATTTTGAAGTTGCTGGGGGGTGCAATCAGTATGCCATCAAATGGAAACCTATTTACAGCTGAAACCTCACAAATTTGGATCGTTGCTCAATATTTATAAGTTATACTGCTTTGTGCATGCAACCAAACCTTAACTGATTTTCCATTAGCATACTCCTTAAGGTAGAGAGACAGAGTCACGAAGTGTTTCTTGTTGAGCCTCAAGTTTAAAGTTATGAATTATGATGGTCAATTGGAGTGTTTTTATTTGTCATTTATGTTTAGACTAGCCACTTGCATATCCGTTTGCAATGAAGGTGAGAAGAGTTCAATTCTATCAAACTAAGTTTCTTTTATAGGAAAGTAACTTCAAATGCCATGTTTTTTGTTCCTTTGAAATCCAAGTAGGTCTTTCCATTAGCTTGGGATTAGGCTATGTTTTAGGCAGCTTATATACACTTCTATTGATTTTGTTGGTAATTATTAAAAATCAGGAAAGCAACTCTCAAATTATATAACCAGCAAATTAAGAGACTGGTTTAAGGAAATATTTATAAGAGTACTATTTTGATAGTTAATTAGTCATGTTGAATATTTTTACCTTCATCTCAATATTTTAGATAGTCATATCCTCTTGGACTATTTAATGATGCATTGTCTTTATTCAATCTGGTCAATATGCATCCTTATAGTTCTGTTTGTATAAGAGCTTTCTATAGGACTCTATAGCAGTTTTGCATTGCAGAACAGTAAAGTCTTATTCACTTATTAATATGCAACTCAAAAAATGAAGAAATGTGTGAAAAACAGAAAATAAATATATATAGTCTGGCACCTTTAACATAAATTTTCTAGTGTCATCTGAGTTTTACTGTTATAGTAAACTTGGTCATAGCACTTCTATATGGAAGATAGATAGAGGCATTTTTTAGTAGATTGAGTCTATATAAAATTTGTCCTTCCCCCGCCCCCCAAAAAGAAAAATATAATTAAATTCATAAATCAGTCTTTGATATAACCTAAGAATTTTTTATTGTTATTTTGGCATGGTACACTAAATCTACTAAAAGAAATCCAGCTTAGCATGAGACAAATTACTTACTTTTGCCTTGAGATTTACTGCTAGTTGGAAATGTGTTTTTATTTTAAAGAAAAAAAGTGGAAGTGAGAGTATGGGTCTGCCAATCCCAATAAATGGGAAGCACAAATACATGGGTTGTTTCAAGTGTTTCCTCCCTGTTTCCAACATGAGTAGCTAAATATGTTAAAAAATATTATAGTGGGTGCATAAATATGGTCTTTGTTTGTGTAGTTGAGGAAAAAGTAGAGTTAAATAATGTTATTGTGCACTTGCAGAACGAAAGGCCTCCATTACCAGCTAGTTGTCAGCCAGCACTAGCACATCTGATAAAGCGATGCTGGTCAGCAAACCCCTCAAAGCGACCAGATTTCAGCGACATAGTTTGTGCTTTGGAGAAGTACGATGAGTGCGTGAAGGAAGGCCTTCCTCTTACTCATCATTCTCCTCTTGTCTCTGGTAACGCCATTCTTCAACGCTTAAAAGCTTGTGCTTCCACCATCTCCTCCTCTATACCTGTACATGCCTGATTATTAATTACTCATTATTCCCACTTGTACTCTAAATTTCTTAACCCTCCTCATTATATTAATTACTTTCCCAATTTCCAATTTGCTTGTATTAGAAGAAATATCTTATAATAAACCCTATTTATCATCCTTTTTTTTCCATTAGTTTTATTCTTTCACTTCATGTGGACTTTGGTTTCTATTTATAGCCTAATTAAAGGTCAAAATTTTAATTCTCTTACTTTATTTATTTTGGTTTGAGATATTTAATTACTATTTTTATGGAATAAGACCAATGAAGGGTTGGATCAAGTCAAAAAAGCTAGTTGTGCAAAACTAGTCCTGCACAACATAATAAATTAAGGTTCAAATTTCATTAGGAGAAGTGTGCACGAGTCGGATTGCATTTGGATACATGTAAAAAAAATGAACTTCAAAATTCAAAGCTCCCTAACCTTCTATTTAATCACAAGTTATCCAGTGTCCAAGAAACACCCAGTCAATACATTACGAGGAACCTTCAAAGTTCAAACTTAATATAGAGAAGTCAAATAACTGTCCCTTGATGCATCGTTTGTAATTCATTTTAAAAACAAAAAAATTTTCATTTGCATAGAAATAATAAAACTGATCAGTCCGTAATACCGTCTTGATGTATGGGCACTCTAATTTTGTAAACGTAATAAAAATGGGAATGAGAATACTAAAAGGAATGGGAATGGTAACGTAAAAGTAATGTGTTGTGAATAAAATAAAAGTGTATAAAATGATTATTTTATTTTAATATTAAAAGTGAAAATAAAATAAAAATAAATAAAAAATTAAAAAAATATATAATTTTATCACATTAAAAAAATAAAATATATGTGAATATTTTGAATAGATGACAAAAATGTAGAGATGGTACTAACAATTATTAAGACTACTCTTATCCAACTAACAAGCAAACAGTGATATGATCATATGAAGCTCCCCATCATCCCAACTACCGTATAGAGGTAGCCACCAAACAAGCTAGCTAGCTGAAGGCAAAGTACTACTTGTACTTCATATATATATATTATATATATATATAAAGAAATGAATAATAACTAATAACTCATATGGCATCTCCAACGACCACATTCCACCTACCCACAACACAAACGCTGACATTACTCTTAAATTCTTAATCACACTGTCTTACCACAAAATGCCTTCCTAAGATATCTCTCTCTCTCTCTCTCTGCCCATTATAACTATAAGCAATTTGCTTTGTCAACTTTAAGTTTTAGTTAGTTGAACTGGCTATGTCTTCTAATTTCTGTGGAATTATTGGAGGACTCAATTCTGCCTTCACTCAACAAACAACTTTACTTCATTAATATTTATAAGCCCTCACATTGGTAACACGGTGTCATTAAGAATTAAGATAATAAATTTTCTTTTAACTAATCAAATAAAAAAACACTTGATCAAGTTATTTTTAGGTGTTTGTTATAAAGTCCAGTCAATAATAGGTTTTATTTATAAGGTCAAATTACTCTTTTGGTCCTCAACGTTTCAAAAAGTTATTTTAGGTCATCAACGTTTTTTTTTGTCAAAATTGGTCCTCCAGCGTAACTCCGTCTGTTTTTTTTTTTGTTAAATGTTGACGTGAAAGGCTTATGTGGCACTTCCTCTCTCCTACGTGTCATATTTAGATGATATGACACCCTTTCTCACTCCAATTCAACAAAACGACGTCGTTTTACATCACTTCTCTCTCACTCCAACTCAGCAAAACGGCGTCGTTTTGCTGAGTTGGAATGAGAGAAGGCGTCATATCATCCAAATATGACACGTAGGAGAGAAAGTGTGCCACATAAGCTTTCCATGTCAGCATTTAACAAAAAAAAAATCAGACGGAGTTACACTAGAGGACCAATTTTGACAAGAAAAAACGTTGAGAACCAAAAGAGTAATTTGACCGTTTCTTTAATGATTGATTATACAAAATTTAATTTTTTTATATTTTCTCCCCCGTGATTATTCTCGTATTATATTTATATTGAAAAATTTTATAATAAAAATCTAAAAAACTTCATCTAAATGTAGTCTAAAATAACCTTGACCGAACACTTGTTTGATAAAATCTTTCTACAAACTTGCAATTATGGTTTTAGGGGAAATCTCCATACAATGATTGCTTTATGGGCGGCATCATATTGTTGAGTGTTGAGAAGACAGCAATTATATTGAAAGAGGCAGAGAGGAATGAAATGAAGAATCTATACCTAACTCCACTTGCTCCTCCTTTCAATTATCAATTACCATTGTCCTCGCTTATTTTATTTTATTTTTTTTTGTGTTACAATTTATTCCCTGTATTTAAGATTTGAAGTTTAAAGTTTAAAGTTCAAGATTTTAGGGTTAAATTGATGTAAGTAAAATTTTGTAAGGATAAAATTAATATTCTTTTTTTTTGGTAGTTGATAAAATTAATATTCTTTCATTTAGAGACTAAATTGAGATAAGTGAATTTTTTTGGGAATTAAAATTAATATTTTAATGATGTAAGGATTAAATTGAGATAAATATTTTTTTTAAATCAAAATGATATTTGAATTCAGTCAAACAAAAGACAAACATAAATAGTAAATATATTAAATATTTTTTAAAAGAAAAAACTCTCTTATACTTAATTAATAATTACGATTTAATATGTTTATTTTAATTTTATACATTAATATAATAAAAATATCTCCTCTATTTACTCGAATAATTTATCCTCAAAACTTACAAGTGGGAGCTCTCTGTTTTCTCACTTCTGTTCCCTAGATTTCAACAAAAGAAAAAAAAAAGTGAAAATTTGAAGGACAAAAATTTGGGTATAGGAAATATATGAGGTTCAAATTAAACTAAACTCTTTTAGAAGCTTGCTTGATTAATGTGATATACGTGTGTGAGTGTGAGCATATCTAGTGGTGGTCCCATTACCACTTCTTGAGTTGATAAGTATAAAAAAATATCACTTACGTGATTAAATTAAATTTGATACGTACGTTCTCCATTTGAAATTACATTCAACACTTTAAGGCTACAAAAAAAAATTGTTTTATTTTATTTTTATCAATAAAATCCATTTTTAATTGATTTATTTATTTTAAAACAGAAATATTAATTGTCTAATTGTTTGAAATATAATATTGAAAACAAAAATATAATATGTTGTGTAGAAATTTATTTCAATAATTAAAAATAAATTAAGAAAAGGGTATATATATAATTAATAAAAAGAAATTGCTAGGAAGAGTTTATATGAATGTGGCCAACACCTACCTGAGAGGCAAGCCAATGAAGAAAGAGTTGTGTGGTTTGGAATGGAATGAGTCAAGCTCATATACCTCATCTCATCTACAACATTCTGCAACGTTTTTGAATGAATACATCAAACATATTAAATATATTATCCCTTTCAACCAAAAATCAAAATATATTAAATTATCACTTTTATATATATATATATATATATGGTAAGAATCTAACCGATCATTTAAATGATTACTCGTTCAATCTGTCAGAAAAAATAGAAAAAGATTGTCTCTAATTTGTGTCTATTACTTTTATTTATATATATCTCTTTATCTTATATAAATTAGAAAGTTATGAAGAATAAAGGACGATATTCGATCAGTGTAATTTTTGTGTAATTTTTTTAAAATGTATATTTTTATTTTATTTTTAAATTATTAATACGAATTTATTTTAATAATAATCCATTATGAATGGATTAGGGACGGAATTATTATCAATTTTGACAGATATAATCACTAAATAGTCTTGTGAGACTATTTATCAATATCAATAACAATTTGGTCCCTAATCCATTTAAGGTGATGATATTTGCCAATCTTAATAATAATTTGGTCTCTAATCTATTCATGGTGGATTATTGTTAGTATGAGCCCGTATTAGTACTTCTAAAATAAATAAAAATGTGCATTTTAAAAAAATTGCATCGAAATTACACGGAAGCAAACTACACCGGATCGAATATCAGTTTCTCACATAACACATGCACTAATTTTGTTGTCATCATCATGATCGTCAATTCATCACCATCCTCACTTTAATTTCTTTCATTAATTACTTTTTCAATATCTAACCTTCTTCTCACGGTATGCTTGTGATGCTGACTCTCACCTTTCTAATCCAAACCATACGTTCTTTGACTTAGTTTTTTTCTTCATTGCTTAATGTATATTTAGTCTAACTTGGTGACCATGTATATATCTGTACAAAGTCTTGGTCAAAATTTTCAACTTATTTTAATCTTCAACTTCAACCTCTATATATCATTTTCTTTGCTGTTTCCTATTTTATTTCCTTTATTTTATCCCCAAAATTTTCAAAATTCTATAGTATGCAGCTAATTTAATTCAAAGTGATATATATATATATATATATATATATATATATATATATATATATGAATATTCACACTAGTGTCCTCCTTCTCCATTATGTATGTTGAAATGAAAACATCTCCCTCTTTGGTTTTCATATTCGGTCAAATGTGAAAGAAGGAAGATTTGAGAGTGCTTACTAGCTAGGGGGAAAAAAAATAATTTTTTTTGTTCTTCATATTATTAATCACTACTTCATTTTGACTTCAATGGCTTTCACTATCCATCTTTACAAATTTTTTTTTTTTTTTGGGCTAAAATTTAGGACTCAAAACTGAAGCAGCATTATAATGTTTTTGCTAGGTACGTATATTTTATATGATTAATTAGGTGTGTTGGAAATTTTTTTTAATAATTTATCAATATATTTATAACTCATAAGTTTGGCCCGTTTAACCCAATAAAATAATGAGTTGTGCAAAAATTCCATTTTAATGTAACCTCATTAATATCATCCTTGGCTAGCTAACCCCTTGTTTTACATTTTTTTACTTTAAAAAATTAAATTTATATTTTGTTATATATTTTTTAAAATGTCGCATGATATCATTAATTGTAATATTAAATATTAGTCTGCTAAAATTAACTTGTAATTGTATTTTCTTTCAAATAATTAATATAATATCATACATATATTAGTGAATTCAAAAATAATTATTAAGTATACATATCATTGAATTTAATCTACTAATTAGAAGTTACTTCTTGCTAAAACAAAATCTTTAAATAATTCCTATAAACTATAATCAAATATATAAAACAAATTTATCTTTTTTTAAAAAAAAATGATTGGCGGGTTGTACCCATTAGTTTGCCAATCCACCATAAAGTGAACCAGGTTGACTCATTGTTGGTTCGTTTCATAAACGAGTTCAACTTAACTTGGCTCATTGTTCTTTAACCAATGGTGGATAGGCCGAGGTAGCTTGTACATTTTGACAGTATTTGAGTAGATGAATAAATTATTTTTTAAGAAAATTGTAAATATATAATTATACATTTTAAAATTGTAAATATCCGATTAAAATTTAAGTAAAATTATATGAAAATAAAACAACAAGAATACTTTAAAAGGGAAAAGAAAAAAGGAAGGAAGGTTAGGCTTTGAGTAGTGATGGAAATTTCATTTGCAAAAACTAGGCAAGGAATAAGGCAGCATCTCAAAGGCAAAAGCAAAAAGGGTACCAAAAAATTAAGGGTTTTAATCAATTAGTGGTAATCTAAGTGTAAGGGCTTGCAAGCATCCACGGGAATCAAGGGCAATGCATGCAACATGGGTGACACGTGTACGATGATTAGGTAGTTGATAATATAAAATAGATACATATATAAATATAGAGAGAACAAAATGGACAAGTATGGATAACAATAAAATAAATAATGGAGGCAAATAACAAAGTAAAAAAGAAAAAGACAACAAAATTAAGTAAAATTTTAATTTGCTATAAGGTTCTCTTATACAAATAATATATCTGATAAAAATTTTTTGTATAATCAATCATAAGTAATGTAAAAATATAAAAAAAAAAATTTATATTTTATATATAATCAATCATACAAGAGAACCTTTTTTTTATCTAAATGTAGTCCTAACAAAAATTGGACAAAGACTTACATAGACCATTTTATATTTTTGTTACGAGATTTTTCAATCAAGATAAAATATGTGGATTAAAAAAAGATAAAATATGTGCATTTTTTTTAAAAAATTAATTATTCAAAAAATGCTTCAACAAGTTTACTTGGGGCACGTTTGGTATGATTACCAAACAGTATATTATATGTAATCTCACGATTACCAAAAAAAATTTACATTATATTCTATACATACCACCATATTTTTTATCATACTTTTTCTCTCTTCTAATTTTTCTCTTTATCTCTCTCCTCACTTTTATCTACAGTATTTTCTTTTATTCTACAATACTTTACTCTATAGTACTTTCTTTACAGTACTTTATATCTGTGCATTTATACACTTTTATCTATATTACTTTCTTTCATTCTACAATATTTTCTTTACAATACTTTATATCTGTGTATTTATACTAAGCGTGCTACTGGTATTCCAAGGAAACATGCTTCCTTATTTCATGTTTTGTTTATATTTTTGTTTATTTATTATTGCATTGGAGTTTCAAAAGAATCCTCCAACATCTTCAATGAAGGGTACAGAATCTGACTTCACTCTCACTTGTCCAAACCAACCCCACCACCCTTCTTAAATAAATACTATATATACTCAGAAATTAAAGTTCATTTTTATATTCAAAAAATTATAGTTTACTGTTTAGGTTCAACTTATCAAACAATTTACAATAGAATGAACAGATGCATTCTATTATAAGTAAATAATGTAAAATATTGTTTATTGTAAATATTAATATCTAAAAGTTTAATAAATTTGACTACTTTAATATTTTAAATTGACTAAATTTTCATAATAAAACTAGAGTTTTCTTTTAAAAGTGAGTTTAATTTGAATTCAAAATTATGCTTAGAAATTAATAAAATACTTACAAATTGAATCTAACCAATTCACCCATTAGTTAAAGTTAATAGATTACATTTTTTAATTAATTGAAAACTCTTTAATAAATATTGATTAATAAATTTATATAGATTGAACTTAAACAGATAGATTTTAATAAAAATAAAAACATTGAGCTTAACCATTTTTTAGAACTTATCTTCTACTTATTTATACATTAATTAGTTTATAATCAACTTAATCTATTAATCTTTTATATATCATATGCATATATAAGATCCTTCAAGATTCTTAAATAGACTGATCATGTATAAAGTATAAAATATACATCAACCCAATAAGAGATTAATAATATTTTAAAAAAATGTCAATTTTGATAATGTTATATGTGCTTAATTTGTTGTTTGACTTCGTTTGTATACCATCTAATTTATACTTTTTGTTTTTCAATATATTTAATGTAACTACTTATGAAGTTAATTAATTATGTATATCATTTCAAAATTAATTAAGTTCAAGGATTATTAGCTTTACTGAATAGTGGAAAGATGTATCAAGTAAGAAAAAGTGCTTAATTGAAAGTGGATAATATAATTAGGTTTAAATTAAAGCTGTCAAATTTAAAATAAAAAGAAAGTTTTGAATCACAAGTGTTGATGAACCTTTGAGTTCCTTTATTTTATGTAAAGTTAAAAGTTGGTTTATGCAACATCACATGCATGTTTATTGGAAATGAAGACCTTCTCATAATTTTTTACTTCATTTTATCATAAACAGAGCAGAAAATTAAATTTGCTTAGATTTCTTTATAAATTATATATGACCTTTTCTTTATAAACATTCTTTTTGTTTATCCCAACTTCCTACCAACGGAAGTTGGTATTAGTCTCTCATAAATCATAATATGATAAATTTGAGTTTAAATTTTTGTTCAAAAAAGTTCTATTTAATGTCTGATAGTACCTCAAATAAAATTATATTTTCAATAAAAAAAATACTTGTGAAAAAAAAATCCTAACTTCCTATCATAGTGAAAATAGGCTCAAATATGCGAAACGACTTGGTCTGTCCACCGGTCGGTCCGTTTAATTTTTTCATTGACTTTTTGAATTATTTTTAAAATTTTATGTTATAATAAATGTTTTGTTTTGGTCATTTAAATGAATCAAAATGACGTCGTTTTGTCGAGTTTGAGTGAGAGAGGGTATCATGTCATTTAAATATGACACGTAGGAGAGAGGGTGTACCACATAAACCTTCCACGTCAGTATTTAATGACAAAATCAGACGGATGTTACGCTAGATGGTCAATTTTGATAAAAAAAATGTTGAAGACATAAAATAACTTTCTGAAACATTAAGGACTAATATTAAACTTGGTGCAAATGTTGAAAACCAAAATAATAATTTGGTCTAAGAATAATATATTATATACTTTATTTTGGGTCTCAAAAGTTTTAATCTTTTATCAATAACGTACGCTAGTCTCCATATCAGGTGTAAAAGACTAAAAGTGGATACGGTCTCAACAGTTTTTATTATCTTGTTTTTTTTAGTTACAAAATAAAATATAACAATTGTAATAAATAAAAAAACTAATTTTGCCCTTTAACCTCCAATGAAATTATAATTATGTTTCTTATCTTTACTAATTTATATACAATTTATTCCATTCACAGTTTCACCTAATATCATCAATTATATAGATAGCTCAACTAAAATTACTCTAAGTTAAATCGTGTTCAAAACTTATATGATATCAATACACTTAAAAACTTTCCACTTTTTCTATTTGGACATTTTTTATGGGACTATTTGGACATTGAAACTAATTTTTTTTTTTAAAAAAAAATATTTTTTTAGTTCTATATAGAAAATAATTTAACAGTTGTTGTAATCACATGTAACATCTTCTGTTAATTCTATTATGTTCTTCTATACCACATTTATATATGACTTAATTAGTTTATAAGGAACAAAGTTATTTAAAAAAAACAAGATATTGATTAAATTAAAAGTGCATACAAAATACAACAAACAAAAAGTTAATTAAAAAAATCATCAATTTGTTATATTTTTTTATTAACCTCAATAACTAAATAACAAGGTTATGTAACATAACACTTGGACCTTTTTATTAAATTAGTAAGATGACATATTAGAATGCATAGTTAAGGACCAACATTCATAATATAGTAATATACCCACTTTCATTATAAAAATGCATAGAATAATTTGATTAGCAAACAAAGTTTTATGCCAAAATAATATTATTTTATTTATTGATTTTTATTGGGAAGAAGAATACATTATACATTTATACATACATATATATATATATGGTGGCATGGAGAAGAACGGAAAGTGATAGGGACAGAAATGTCATTTTATGAGTGGGCCTTTCTTTGCTTTAATCGAACCCCTTCTTCCTTTTGCCGACCTACCCCATCATCATTTTCTTCCTTTTGCTTCCCAAAAAAGCTGCAATGACCGTTTTAACCTTCTGAGGGCTTTTTAAATTCCCAAGGTGCTACCACAACCCACCGCCTTCATGCAGGGGTAGTTTTGGAAACGAAATTTGAACCGTACATGTTTTATGATCTCCTACTCATAGCGCCTCTACTCCTACGTAGTAGGACATTGGCTCCTCTCTCTTATTTTATAATTTTGTGAAGTGGACGATAAAGTGAGGAGAAGAAGAAATAAAAAGAACAAAATTTATATCTTCTTTATTTATATGTTTTTTTTAAGGTTAATTAATTAAAAATATATATGTGTTAATTTTGAGAGTATGACATAAAAAAATTGACGTATATTTTTTTTTAATTGATTAACCTTAAAAAACATGTAAATAACCGTATATAAATTTTTTTCGTAAAAAAATTTGATAATGTAAGACCTATCAAATTTTTGAAAGTGAAAATTTTAGAGTAGTTCTGTGTATAATTTGGTGGAGTTATGAAAAAAATTAAAATTTTTTTTCTAATTTCTCTATAATTAAAAAAATGCAAAAAATTGCTTTAAATAATTTTCATAAAAAAAATTTTACTCCAAAATTTTTGCTCTCTTTTATTCTTTCTTCATTTTACCGACCATTTCATAGAATAACAGAAAAAGTCAAAAAACCCAATCTCACATTCTCTGTGAAGTCATTTTATTTAAGGACTTTTTTAGAGTATAAACTGCTTAGGATATAAATTTATATAAACGTTTATGTGAGTATTTGTATTGGTTCAATTGTAAAAATATAATTTTTTTTAAAAAATATTTTTGCAATTGAACCAATACAAACACATCACACAAGTATTTACATGAATTTACACCCTAAATAATTTGCAATCTAAAGATGAATTAAAATATAATTTTATTACTGTGATCCATATCAACCAAAAGAAATATAAAATTACTTTGTGCTATCCTGTTCTATAGTCCTGCATCTCATCTTTGACAGATTCATTCATATGCTTCTCTCTCATTATGTCACAGTCAAAATTTGAAATTTATCTGCCCTGTTTTTAAGAATCCCAATAAAATAAATATATTATGAGATACTAACATTTGTTTATTATAATATCTGATTTTGTAAATTATAAAAAAAAAACTTGCCTGAACAAACCTCACAACTAAATAGTGGATTATGGGAAAACTTATATTTTTTAAAGATAGCGATTATTCTATCAAATCAAAGTTTTTTTAAAATTTTTTTTAATCAATACTCTCGTTTTTTTTAATTTTTTTATCAACTTCAAAAATGTAAAAATTTAAAAACCCTAAATAAACCTTTTCTTTTAATGGATTACTAGGCAAAACATTCGCTGTTATATGTTGACCTTGAATTATTATGAAGAATTTTTTTTTTTAATCGTGTTTGAGTTAATGTCAAAATTAAAAAATTTCTAAATTGTCAATGTGTGAAAATTAATATTTTGAATTTATAATATAAAGTAATTTACCGTTTTTGCTCTTTATAAAAACTAGTTTTAGGGATTTCATCATTTTTTTTATTACTTTTAGGGATTTCATCATAGGTTATGATGTTTTCTTCTTCTTTTTTCCCTTTGAAGTTAGTTTTCATAGTTGGCCTGGTAACTTTTTTACAATTTGATTTTAAAAAATCAAATTAATTTGTATTCTTTTATATATATTATCTATATTAATATAATTATAATTTTTTAAAGTCACAAAATACTTTTTTATAATTAAAAAAATATATGTTAAGAGAATGTAAAAGAGTAAAATGAAATATATTAATTGGAAAGTTATAAGTGAAATACTTTGGTCTTAAAAAAAATTTGGTGAATTTTAAATTGGTCATAAACATTTTATTTACTAACTACTTGAAAGAGAAATTATGACAAACATAAAAAGAATAGTGCCACATTAATGTATCACATTAGTGTTAAAAAAAAATATTGACGGACTGTAATGATTAAATTAATTTGTATAAGACTAATGTGAGACATATAAAACATTTAAAATTAATTTTATAGCTTGAGAACCAATATGAATATTTGAATAAAGTTATAATAATTGAGAGTTAAAAAATTATTAACATTTAAATTGTTATTATTTTAAAATATAATATTATATTTTATAGGCCAAATTACTCTTTTGGTCCTCAACGTTTGCACCAAGTTTAATATTGGTCCTCAACGTTTCAAAAAGTTATTTTAGGTCTCAACGTTTTTTTTCGGTCAAAATTGGTCTTCCAGCGTAAGTCCATTTGATTTTTTTTGTTAAATGCTGACGTGGAAGGCTTATGTGGCACACCTTCTCTCTTACGTGTCATATTTGGATGATATGACACCTTCTCTCACTCCAACTCAGCAAAACGACACCGTTTTGCTGAGTTGGAGTGAGAGAGAAGTTATGCAAAACGGTGTCGTTTTGCTGAATTGGAGTGAGAAATGGTGTCACATCATCCAAATATGACACGTAGGAGAGAGGGTGCGCCACATAAGCCTTCCACGTTAGCATTTAACAAAAAAAATCAAATGGACTTACGCTGGAGGACCAATTTTGACCGAAAAAAAACGTTGAGGACCTAAAATAACTTTTTGAAACGTTGAGGACCAATATTAAACTTGGTGCAAACGTTGAGGACCAAAAGAGTAATTTGGCCTATTTTATATTATATGTTATAAAAAATTACATACATATATGTGCTAGATCTCTAGTACATTATATAATTTAAAAAAAAAATCAAAATTTTGCATTATGTGGATAAAGGACTATTGAAAGAAATTCATGGGTTGACCTAGTTTCCTCAATGTCTCGAACATATGACCAATGTTTTAAAATTTAGACAAGGCCGATCCATCGGATCGATTAAATCGGGAAATGGCCGTTTGTCCAGTCCGAATTTAGCTAAAACTCGATTTTAAGTTAATTCGAGTTAGATCGGCCAAAATCAATGATCGGGACCGGTTTGAATGACCCTTTTAAAAAATATTTTTTACTTTTTTTTAAGAGATAGACTTGACATTTTGAATTGAACTTGACTAAATACATTGTGTATCTTACAATTTTAAATCTTATATAATTATAAAACAATTAATATAGTGTGTAAGTGATATAAATATTTTAATTAATATAATTTGAACTTATTTTTATATATATATATATATATAGTTGAATAATATAAATTACTCATTATATTTTAAATTCATATGTATAAAAACATAATTTTTGTAATATAAAAATTATTCAAATATTATTATTTTTATATATAATATCAATCAATTCGACTACCGATTAGCTCATGACCCGAAAAGCGGTCCAATTGTTAAAACATTGCTATGAGAGACCACCAAGTGAAGATTTTTTTTTTTTTTAAAAAAAAAGAGGCGTTTAGCATTTTGTTTCAATAAATTATGGTTTTTTTTTTCCAATGTTTCAGAGTTCTTGAGGGTTCCTACCAAGTACCAAGTGTTAAATAAGAATCATTATAATCAATTCCAGAAAAAAAAATGACCCGTATGATTTTTGACCCGCCATTCGATTTGAGTAGAATGAAGAAAAGGACATTATTTTTCCTAGAAAATTTGTGGACCTCAAGGGGGGAAAGAAAACAACCCTAAAAAATGTGAAATTTTTTTTTTTAAAAAAAAAACCCCCAACAAGGCTTCCAAATTTAACAACTGCAAAATCTGAAAGCAGAAGAAAAGAAAATTCTATATTTTGCACAAGCAGTTAAACAATCTCTGGAATCTCATACTGATACGAATTCCACAGATGAACTAAATTCACTATACTAAAGAAAGAAACAACTTTCCTTCTTCTAAGCTTAATTATGTGACTTCATTTTGCTTTGAATGGAAGTTAAATAGTGAGATTTAAACAAAACAAGAAAAAAATACAGATTCCCACATATGTATAATTTGATTGATTATAAGAAAATCAATCCATCTGGTTCACAACACCAAACTACCATTTCTTTTTATACATTGCAGGTAGTGAATAATGTACAAAAAGAAAATGAAAGCCAAAAAAATAAAGAAAGAAAGAAAGCATAAAATTAAAAAGAAAAAGGAAAAAAAAAACAAGGCAAGGAAGGGCTAAAGCTAAACCCACCTTTCTTCTTCAGCCTTCTTCTTCTTCTTCTTCTCTAATTACTTCATTTTCCCCTAATTTCATTGATTTTCTCTTACGATTTCACTGGCCCCAAGCACCCCATATCCTTTCCCCTATGAAACTCACAAACCTCCTCACTGATCCTTTCTCCTCATCTTGAATCCCATCGCCGTTAGAACCTTCATCGGCACAACCATCACCGCCGCCGCCACTTATACTACTGCTACTACTACTACTATTACTACTCTCCCCCACCGATTCCGACTCATCCGACCCGTTATTCACCGAATTCATCATCTCGGACCGCTTCACCTCCTCCGATTGCTGCTTTTTCGAATCCCTCTTATTATTCCTCTTCTCCTTCCGATTGCTCTTCCCGCTCTTCCCACTCTGCGCCAACCAGTCCTCGAATGCATCGATGATCTCGTGAATCAGCTGCTGATTCGGAGACGAGTCCCACCTGATCCAGTAACTCATGTAGCAACTAAAACAGCTACAAGTAAACAGCGGAGGATGATCGCCGCCTTCCACAGCGGCGCCTCCCCCTCCCTTGGCCGCACCACCGCTCTTCTGAACGCTCCGGCGCGGGTTGTTCCCGCCGGAGAAGTTCGTGAAAGGCGGCGCCGCGTTGCTGCTGGACGAGCACGAGATGAGGTAGGCCAAGACTTCCCTGTCCTCCGGCGACAACGCCGCCGCTAGGGTTAGGATGGTCGCCGGAAGAAACGACAACTGGTCGGAAATCGCCGGCGGCGAGGGATGCACCGTCCCTTTCCTATAGAGCTTCTTCATCCTCACAAGAGAAAAAAAAACACCGAAAGAATCACAGAGAAGAAGAAATCGAAGTCTCTGTAATTTCTAGTCTTATCTTGAAGAGAGAAAGGGTTTTAGAGAGAGAAAGTTTAGAGAGAGAAACAAGGGTTTGAGTTTGAAAGGTTGATGAGGTTTTATTCTCAAGGAGGAGCTATTGTGGTTGGAGTTGGTGACGTAGAATTTGGGGTGTAATCGGGTGCGACGCGGGACTTGGCGTTACTGTGGCGAGTGAGGGAATCGTGTGCTGATTGGTGAGACGATGAGGTGGGACCAAGCTTACGATGGGTCGCTCTCTAAGTGGGACCCGCTGCACTCTCAAAGTTATTATCGTCTGCAACCGCAACTGCATGTACTGCGAGTACGACGGGTTTGATGAATTAGGGTTTGGTGGGATTGGTTTGGCTTATATGACTGCCTTTTTATCACTCCCACATGAACTTGTCACCTCTATTATTATTATTATTATTATTATTATTATTTTGATAGATTTTATTATTATTATTTGAGAAAATTGTTAAAAATAATTATTAATTTAATTTTTTAAAAATAGAAATTATTTTAGTCTATTACAGATAAAATATTTAATTTAACTTTTAAAAGATTTTTTCATGGAGTATTTTTAATTTTTTTAGAGACTAAGAAAATTAAATTTAGACAAAAAAATTTTTAAAGATTAAATTAGATATTTTTATTTTTTAAAAATTAAATTAAATTAATATATATTTTTTAAGAATTAAATTGATAATTCTCTCAAAATATTATTTTATTTCACTCTATTTTTTCTCAAAAAAAAAAGATCAATTAATACCGTTACTTCAGCTCCAAGTTAGGATGTTTTCCTTATTAATGGAAGTTTATTAAAGTTTATAATATTTATAATTATTGTTTATATATAGTGTGGTCAATTTTTTTTAGAACTGTGTGGTCAAATTAAATCCTCTCAAAAAATTAAATCTAATTAATTTTTTTGGCCTTTAATTAAAATTTGAATTTCCGAAGATCAATTTAACTTTATATATTTTTGTACAAATTATAAGTCATTTGAATAAAACTTATTTTCATTAAAAATGTCTATTCATAATTTATAATATTTTTGAAAATAAAACATTCTTGTAATGATATTGGGGAGAGTTAATATTGGTCATTTATGTTTTGGTAGCCCATTAATGTTCTCACAAAATGATGTTTTTGTTATCTTAAGACTTAAGTAAAATGATAAGTACTGTAGAGGTCGGAATTTTCTGATTGAATTATTTGAATATAATAATAGCAAACGTCATATCTTTAATTTACCTAATCTAATTTCATAATTGCTTACCTCAGAGACATTATTAAGTGAAGAGTTGGATATTCACAAGTTAATAGAAAATTTAATGCGTAGGTCACCCTAATTTAATAATTTTCACGATAATCAAATTTTGGTATCTAATTAATTAATCAGTAGTGATCGTTGTTTTTTTTTTTCACATAAGAAAACGAAAGTTTATACTTTATATCAATAAAGAAAATGAATTGGTCACAGCATATACAAGGTGGGATTCGAACCCCAAACATTTGCTTAAGCGACCTAGTGAGCTAACCACTAGACCAACCAATTGGCCAGCGACAAACCATTAAGGTGACGTTTGGTAGCCGATGAGTGTTTTAGAGGGAAGTGGAAATGGAAGTGGAAGTGGAAGTAGATGATAAAAAGTATGTTTGGTATGTAGGGAAATGAAGGTGGAATGTAAAAGTAATATTGTTTGGTATGGTGGGGAGAAGATAGGAAAATAGAAGATAAAAGAATGAAAAACCTTTTTTGCCCTCACTTTTTTAAAAGTCACAAATTTTTTAAGGACATTTTGGTCTTTAAACCTCACTTCACCTCACATTCCCTCCACTTCCCTCCCTATCGTGAGGGAAGGAAGCTTCCCTCTTGACAGGGAAGGTCCAGCTCATCTTCTCAGCTGGTGAGCCTTACCAAACGTGTTTAAACTCACCTCGAACTCACCTTCCCAACAGGTGAGTGATACCAAACGGGTCATAAATGGAGCTCAGATCCGCGGAGGATTAGTCCTTGGCCTGTCGGGTTGGGGGATACCTTGGGAAACCAAAAATAAATAAAGAAAATGAAATTTGAAATTTAGTTTTGGCAATATGAATTAAAAGTAATATTTGGATCGATAATCACGAGGTTTTGTTGACTTATATGATATTTTCGGATAAGAACATGTAGAGAAAAAAAAACTAATATAAATTTATATATACTTCATTATATTTTGTTTTTTAAGCAACATTATCTTTTGTCATATAAGTTTTTTAATAAAAATATTTTTTATAATAACTAATAATAAAAATAATATGTTGTATAAATCATATATATATATATGTGTGTCTATGTATGTATGTATATCTATCATTTATTTTAAATTAGAAAATCAAAGGAAAAAATTATAAAAATACAACTTAAGTTTTCTTTTATTTATATATTGGTTATGACCTATATTTATATTTAAATATTATAGATAAAAATTTAAGAATTAAAAATAATAGTTACATTTTACAAATTAAAAGTCAATTAGTATAAAATTCATTTTTCCTGATTTTCTATATAAACATGTGACTTAATTAAAAAAAATGATTTCAATGTACGTACTAATTACATATACAGAAAATTATAAACTATTCTAGAAAAAAAATTAAAGTGATGATTTTGTTTTATTTGTGATGTACACATGGTAGATTTCTAGTTAATTTTACATAGTACTAATCTAAACCATTTTTTGAAGGAAAAAGATCGATGTTATTAGTTTAGAAGAGTAAAGAACTTCTACTTTTGTCAAATATAAACTAATTAATTAATGGACTACTTCAAGTCTTCAATTTTGAAAAGGAATATTATTATTGAGGCTCAAAATTTTCATTCTTTTAAATAACCCATTGAATTGAAAAGTTGGTGATTTGTGGGTCGTGATTTAGTATAAGATACGTATGAGACTAGCTTACTTCTAATTAAAATACCAAGAATATAATTTTCTGACCAAATTACAAGCCTTTTATAAATAAAAGTTTATTTTCTATGTTGGTGATGATTCAACAAGCACTTTCACAAAAGGAAAGAGAGGGAAAATACATTAACTGGTAATTACTACAAAGTTCTTAAACAAAATTAAACTCTAAACCCATAAACTTTTTACCTATGAGACAGTGACTCTACAAAATTCAATTTTTGTATTAAGTAAATTACAGTGGTCTTTTTTAAGATTATAAAATTACATTCTCTCTCTCCTATGTTTTGAAAAGTATATTTTTCTCCTATGCATTAGAGATAAAAAAAATTTACAATTTTACTCATTTGACTAAAATATATATCCTCACATATAATAATTTATATAATTTCCATAAAAAATAATTTATATAATTAATATTTTTTGGGCAATAAAGATTTAATAATATTAATAAAAATATTTTGATCAAAATTAAATAAGCGAAATTGTTAGCTAATTCTCTTTTGATCTTTATTAAAATCTAAAAAAGACGACAGTGGATCCTCTACATTGTAAGGTGAAGTGTTCACTAAAGTAAGGAGAGAGATAGAGAGAACAATTAAGAGAGAGAAATTGTGAAAATATAGGACCCACAATTTTTTCTTTCTATCACACTCCTCACTTTAGAGAGCACTTCAATTTATAATGTAGAGAATCCATTCTCAAAAAAGACACTTTGTAGAGGATTGTCAATTTTATAGTCCAATCAGTTGAGGACAGTGTAATTTATTTTTTACTTTTATTATTATTATTCTAGTAACTCCAAGATGCTAGATTGACTAATATATACAATGTGTTTTTTTTTTTTTCACATCAACTTTGTAAATTCACCATCTTTTAGAGATTAAAGATAAGTAGGATAATAATTAATTAATATGTTATAATCAATTGAATCTAATTTTTAGTATATTCCACGTTTCACGTACTTATGGATAAATTTAACTTTAGTTCATTTACATACATTATTCAATTTTAGAAGTTAGAAATGAACCCTTCTAAACGTTAAAGTAAGATGCCACTTCACACTTTTTTCCTTGCTATGACACTTTTTCATTAGTTTCATAGAAAATAAATATGTCACTAATTAATATTTTAATCATATGAGTGAGCTCTTATTATGTTTTTTTAAGCCCAAAACATGTTGTGCAACTTTACTTTTCAGCTCAAAATGTGTAAATCACGTTTTTACTATTATCTGACGGCTTTAATTTAATTTCATTGACTTTTCTTATTTTTAATAATGCAATTGCTTTAATTTGGAAGGTAAATTCTGGTCACTGTTCGAGTGCTTTCCCTGCTCGCAACAGTGGGAGTAAGAGTTGGAATGAAAATGTTTAATTAATATCACATTTAATATGACATAAAAAGATGAATAAGATTGGGTATAAGAATGTGAGTGTGTGATAGTAAGCATATTTTAGTAATTTAGTAGAACGATTTGGACAAACCTTTGAATTGAAAAGGGTTTGCTTGACACGAGATATTAATATTTTTTAAGAAAGAAATTATTGAAGAAGAATATTTCAAGAATTCAAATTATTAATTTAGTTAAGAATAATTTTAGTTCAACGAGATAGACTAAATTTAGGTAATATTTTTTAGTTTTTTTGTTTGTTTAAAAACCACTTTCTCTTAAAATTTGGATTATTTTATTGGGACTGGGAGATTGAGTTTCGGAGAGAGTGATTTTTTTTTTATTGTCAAACATTTTAAAATTTATGCATATGATAACCAAAAATATTGTACACAAATTTCAAAAAAAGAAGTACCAAGCTCAACTTTTTAATAAGAAAAATTGAGATTTATAACTCTTAGGTGTTGTTTAGTATTCGGTGAGTGTTTTAATGGGAAATGGAAGTGAAAATAGAAATGAAAGTAAGTGATGAAAAGTATGTTTGCTATGTAGGAAAAGTGTTCAGTTCATGGTCTGATTGGTTTAACCGATCGAATCGTTGGTCGAACTGGATGACGTGCTAAATAATAAATAATTATTATTCTTAATATATAAAATGACATCACTCAAATTTTAGGTTTCAACGTACATAATTTTGAAGTTTTAAATTACATGACTTTTCAAAGTTTTAATTTTCAATGCTTGTCAAACTCTGAAAGAACTTGATCAAACCAAACATAAAATTCTTGATAATCATGATTTATTAAAGTTTAATTTTCAAGACTATTCTAATTTTAAAGAATTTTCTAATTTATTTTTTAATGTTATTTTTTATTTTTAAATAAAATTAGATCGATTGGACGGTCCATCCCGATTAAATTCGATCCAACTAAAAAAACGGTTTTGTGATCCAACCAATTCACCTTTGTATCCGGTTAGCGATTGCACCGTCCCAAATAACACTGCTTAAAATATTGAAAATTTGAAATGCCTTGGTCTTGTTTGTGTTCGAGGTGGGCAAGGGAGAGGAGAACAAATTTTGTTGATTAAAATGTTCATGAGAAAATGTGTATTTTTATCATAGGCTTCAATCTCTTAACCTATTTGGCATTGGCCTCAATAAAAAAAAAAATGCCAATTAAAGAAAGGTACCAAAAATCACACTTTTCAGTTAAAAAAAAAAACAGGCTCACCACCAAATGAAAAAGAAATAACAGAAACAGAGTGAAATTTGACAATATCAATATCATATGTATATTTCAGATAAAAGAAATATCTAAATCATTTTTTAACCATGAAATAAGATACTTGTCACTTTTATTTTGCTACTAATATTTTCATTTGTTACATAAAATTTGTTATAATAATTTTGGTGTTGCTGAAAAGAGATTGGGTTCTTTTGATGTCCAAAAAGAAAAGATGGCACTCATGAGTTTTAACTTTTCAGCTTTAAGGGAAACCTATAGATTCTGGATGACTCAGTACTCACTCTCTCCACCTGCACAACATATATGGAGAATTTGAAAGTGTAGATCTAATAAAGTGCATAAAATATATAATTTTAATCTTAAACTAAAGTGTAATAGTATAAAAATAAATATTAATTTTTATTTAATTATCTAAATTATATATTTTATATACTTACACTTCATTAAATCCAAATCTATATACGATTTAGTCAGTTCACCTTACTCCAACCCATAAGTTCACGTTATAGCCTAAATAGACCAAATGGTCCCACAAAAAGATGTGTAATTTTCATTTGTATTCTTGTATATAATTTTTTTTTTATAAAATTAGTAGTAAATATAATATTTTTCTAGAAACAAAGTGAATTTTAAAATAAGATATAACAAAATTAATAGAAATTTTCAATAGATATCTCTTAAGTATAATTTTGTATAATATTACATTAAACCTTAAAAATATTGTGCAATTTTTTATCAGGTGTGTTTGGTAGGTGAAATGAGTGAGGGAATGAAAATGGTAATAGGAATGGGAATGATATAGGGAATAGAAATGTCATGTCAATATGATCTGAATATAATAAAAATAGATAAAATAATCATTTTATCTTTACATTAAAAGTGGGAATAGAATAAAAGTGGTAAAAAAGTAAGAGCAAAAATATAATTTCATCACATTACAAAAAGTAAGATATGTTTGGTAAGAAAAATGTTGAATGCACACCTCACTAACCAAACACACCCTAAGAGATTGGTTGTAGTAGTAGATATATACTTCATTAGTTTTAAATACTAGGGTGTGTTTAGTTAGTGGGGCGGAGGATGTAATGGGAATTGTCGAATTGAGGATGTAATGGGATTGCAGAAGGGAATGAAAAAAGTAATATGAAAGTGATGTGATATGATGTGAATGAAATAAAAGTGTGTAAAATGACCATTTTACCCTTATATTAAAAGTGAGAATGGAATAAAATAGATAAAAAGTAAGGGCAACAATATAATTTTATCACATTATAAAAAGTAAAACTGTGTTTGGTTAAAAAGATGTAAAAAGATTACGTCTACAATTACATTGACAAAATTATCAACCAAGCGTGCCCTAGTAATTTATAGTTTGGACAAAAATTAATATTGTGTGATTTTTAAATGAAAAAAAATATAACTTCTCTATATAATATTAATTCATCCAATAAATTCGTAACTATTCCTCACTCTAGTTTTTTTTTTTGGTAAAATAAATTTATTATGTTTGGATGCAAGGAAATTGTGCCAAAAAAGATTATTTGTCTTTGCTATTGTATTTTGTTGAAATGAATGAGACTATGAGAGGGATTGGGAAAGTTTTATTACTTGAGAGACCGAATGCAAGTAAAGTATATGCTAGAGAAATACATTATTGAAATGACATTGAAGTGATATTTTTAATTTTATTTTTTATATAATTTAATTATTTTTTCTACCTATTAAATTTACATATTCTTATTCAATTCCTCCTCCCTTATTTTCACTACTATTTCCACTTTTTTTTTCTACCCAAAATAACTTGCCCAAAAACTAATACTGTGTTAAGTAATATAATAATATTAAATTTTAATATATTTCTTCAATTAGTTAATTTCTAAATCATTCGAAGTAGGTCCTTATTAATATAATTTTTATTAATATTAATAAATAACTTTATATGATTGAAGAGATGTACTAAATTTCAATAATATAATATCATTTAACTTTTATCCCAAAATCTTCAACAGTAAACTATAAGAAAAAAAAAAGCTATTATTTGATAGTACTTGCAAAATAAATTAGACCCCTCTTTTTCTTTTCTCTCACTAACATTATGGATGATTGATACAAAACGTACATTGTTGGATTTGACAAACATTCCAACAAAAACCAACACTCATCATACCTGCAATCTTCCCACCAATATTGATGGTACTTTGAGGTATTAAAATAGGTTCAGTTCTAAGAATCAATTTATTTAATTAAATAAAATATTTATAGTTGAATTAGAGAATTTTTTAGTAAAATTAAAAACTGCCTAGTTTAATATAATCTTAAAAAAATAGGGTTAAATTATATTAGTCTTTTTTTAAAAAAAAATAGTATTTTATTTTAAATATTTATACATTGAATTCATTTTATGAATTTCACTTTAATTTAAATTATATTAATTATTTTAAATTTTTATTTAATTTATTTAATTACTTTAATTCATATTTTATAATTTATTTAATACACTATTTTTCTTAAAAAGAATATCATAATAGATTTTTTTTTTGAGAAATGGGCTAAATAATATTTATTTTTCTTTTATCTAGGGAACATGCATCAATAAAATCATATTATGGCATTTTTTACAGTACAGTAAATCTACGGATGTTAAAATACAAATTCGATAAATTACATAAATTATATACTTATATACTTTCAATTGTTAAATATAAGTGTTACAGTACAAATATGAATATCAATTTTTCGATATGTATCATATACTTCATTGGATCCCAATTCAAAACTCCCATGGCATTGCATCTCCCGGTGAATTTGTTAATTGGGGATAAAAATGTTTACTATGTTTCTACAATATTTAACATAATATTTTATTATTTTAGAGTAAACACATATAGTATAAAATATTAATTTTATTAATAATATAATATTTAAAACTTTATATAATTTTAGTGAACCTTAAAAAGTTAGTAATTTTAGGTGGTGTTTAGTAGAGTAATATATGTTTTGGTAAAAAATAAAATGAGAAGTAAAGTAGGTGAGGGAAAAATATAATACGAAATAGCAAAGTATATATTTAGTATATAAAGGAATGGAATTAAATTATAAAATTAATTTTATTTAGTCGAAAGGAATGAAAATAAAAAAACAGATAAAAACTCTATTTTGTCATTACTTAAATGAAAAACTAAGTAATTTGGCAAGTTTGTCAAGGCAAAATTGACTTTAAACATACCATTCACCTTCTACTTCTCTCTCAGCTGAGAAAGTAACCAGCTTCCCAATCTAGAGGGAACATTTGTTCCTTCTCTTTCAACTCTTTTCTTACAGGTTAGAAGTTAGGGGTCTTTGGTATTGTGAATTTATAAGAGAATGTTGGAGCCTTGGAGGTAATTTAATATATTTTTGTAAATTTTTTGTTCTAAACATATCTTATTTTTATTTATGTGATAAAATTATGTTTTTACTCTTACTTTTTTTAAAAGATTTTAATATATGAATAAAATAATCATTTTATTCACTTTTATTTTATTCCCATTTTTAATTCATTCCTATCTCCTACTACCAAACGTAATCTAAGCAATCTCATTCCTATCACATTCTTCGTATAAACGAACCCTTAAAAATTCTCTCTACCAAACTCATTCCTTACTAAACATGACCTTAGTTGACTCTACAAGTAGGACGTTAGAGGGAATGAAAATGAGAATGAAGATAAAAATGTGAAAGTAATGTGATGTAAGCGAAATAAAAATGGATAAAGTGATAATTTTACTGAGAATAAAATAAAAAAAAAAAATAAAATAATTTTATCACATTAAAAAAATAAAATATATTTAATACGAAAAATGTTTGAGGTGTTCAAGTCATTATTCACCGCAACACTGTTCACTGAAGGTACAAAATTGAGGCAAAAATTCAGCTACAAATTTCTTTATCCTCGTAATCATAATCCGTGATAATTATAGCCTATGATTTCATTAGTAGCAACCAATTGTAAAAGCAGAAGTCTTTTCCACATGATCCTTAAAAAATAAATAACTTAGAAATCGAAAAACTAAAATACTCTAAAATGTTAAAAAGTTTACAATATTAAATTGATAATGCTATTGATTTCAGTTTTTAAAGTATGAAAATAGACAGAAACTTGAACTAGCCAATGGCTTGTCCCACCCACAATAATTTGAGGAGTGAAGTGAGAAAATTTCAATTCTTGACTTGTTAAACATTGACAAACGTCAAATGTATAAAGACAATTTAATCAAAAGTCCTACACAAGAATTTGTGGAAATCAAACAAACAATAAAAAAAAAAAAAGGAGCATGAAGAAGGGTAGAAGGGGTCAATCTACTCAACTTCTTGTCTTCTTGAGTCCTTTTTAGGTAGCAGTGAATAATGGATTGAATTAGTTTGGTTTGGTTCATTCATTCAATTAATTTGACTTATTTATATGGTAGAAAAAAAAAATCATTCAATTAATCAAATCATTAGACATCAACCAATTGGTCAGTTTGAATTGAAATGAGTCAAAGAGTAATTGATTTTTTAATTAAAAATATTTTTTTCTTTAACCATAACAATCAAACTTGAATGAAAACTAACTCAAGAGAGACTTAAACTAATTTTAATCATACAACAACAAAATTATGCTAAACCCAACTAATCAGTTTTCATAAACTTCCATCTAATTAAGTCATTGATTTTGGTTGGATCAGATTACATATTAGCCTTTTACTTTAAGGTATGTTCAGATTAAATAAAATGAAACAATAAATTCAATTTTAATTTTAACGACTTCTTTGATTTGGATTTACATATAACTTTTTTAAATGAATTAATGAAAAAAAGAAACTAGATAGGAAGGAAGACAAATGGTAGATTTAATTTTTTTTTTAAAAAAATGCAAGCTCCTTATTCCTCAACACACCATTAAATTTACCATAAAAATGCAAGATACCAAGAAGGCAAGAACTATTCCTTCTTTGAACACACTTTTTCTCTTCTAACTAGCTGTAATTGTCTTAAAAACCAGATGCCAGAATCCTATTAATATAATTCATATCAAAGCCTACTTCTTGAGTTCTCACCATCAGATACATACACTTTTTCTCAACGTAAAACTATAATAATTATTATCTTAAAACAAATCTAATTGTTAAAAGGCTCGACCTCTTCGTAGAATCGCCCTCAAATAGAATCATCGAAGGCCTAAAAAGCATTAGGAAGAGCTTTGTAGACGAGCCTTGATCCATGACTCTAGGTTCTTCAGCTCCTCATTGTTTATTGAGTGGCTAAGACCAGGATAAGCCTGCAATTAGAACAAATGTCACTATCCAAAATATAGACATAAGAGGTCACTCCTTAAATTATTGATTTGTTGAAACCTTGGAGTGTCACCTTAAACTCACAGCTAACACCAATCTTTTCAAGGAATGGGGGGCCTGCTTGTCCTGCCTCAAATAATACTGTCCTGTCAGCCATCCCATGGGACCATAATATTGGTGTCTGCACATGTTTATTTATATGTATTTATTAAGTCAATAAAATTAAAAAGTGAGAAGTAAATACTAAAAACCGAATGACTAATGGTGATTATCTAATGGCAGACTCACGGACATATGAAAAGTGATTATGATGACAAAAACAATTAAGGAGCTGCTTGGTTTACTATTATCTTATATTCCTAGGTACAATATCACAGTATACAATGATTCTTGTGTTTGGTATGAGAATTAAAAGTTGTCACAGAAAATATACAATTGGATGGTATGTAAAGAGAAAGGAAGAATAATACCAAAGGGGAGTTTACTAGCTTCTTTACTTAGCCAAGTTACCCTATGTGTCAATTTATAATTATCATTTAGGTCAAGTCCGACGCTTTTTATATTGTAGTACAAGCTCAAACCTACTAACCACCAACTCAGTTTATCCAAGTCACTATAAAACTGCGAGGAAGTAAGATCCCTCCGGTTTTTGGAAGGTTTAAGATAAAAGGCAGCCCAGTGCACGAGGCTTCTACTAGGTAGGGTTTGGAGAGGGTCAGATGTATGCAGCCTTATTCTTGCAAGTAGAGTGGTTGTTTATAGGCATCTTGTATACTTCTCTATCAAACAAAGGTATCTTGATTGCTTCCTAAAATCTAGTGTACCAGTATGAAGAAGAGGGTAGAACAAAGACATTCTTAAAGTTGTGGAGTATCATTCTTCCCTAGATAAGATAAATTCAATATTACCGGATACACAATTTAGCACTAAACCAAACTAGCAATCGTCTAGTTTTATCGCCCATAGAATAAAACAATAAATGGCTAGATTTGATAAAAAGGACAGTATAAAATTAAGAGAGTTTGACAAGGGAGAAAAGCAAAGCAAATTAGACAGGATATATTGGTATTCTTAAATATTAGTACCCGCTTCGCCTCAGGTGTTATTCGTTCTATAATTGATGAGTTAAAAGGAACCCAGCCGCTAAAGACTGCACCTCCACCTAAAGTTTTTGGGTACAGCAGAACACTAGCCAAGGTCAAGGCACCTGCCGAAAACTGCCACTGTTAAAAAGATATAGCAACTACTAAAATAAATAACAAAAAATGGTTACTACATGGCTTTTTTCCTTTGAAAGGGTTGGTGGACTGGTGGTACTGAAGTGATATTCACACACACACACACAGAAACAGAAAGAGAGAGACCTCCTTGACTGAACCCACAGACAAAAACATTGCTAGGATTTGTGCCAGAAGCTATTTCCTTGTCTATTGTGGCATGCACATTCTGAACTGCTTTCAACAAACCACTCTCATCTTTTGGAGAATCCTGACAAATATCAGCAACATCTTTTTAGCACAAATTGATAAGATCAACAACTTTATACTGAAAACAGGATCATATGTAAACATCCCCATCTTGGAAGTACAGTAAGAGAAATATAAAGTTATATCTGATCATTCTTGCTACTAGGTATATATTAGAAAATGCACGAGTCATTGCTGAGCTAATACACTTAACCTTTTAAATAATTAAAGTAATCCAACTAAGCAAAGAAAATATCCTCTTCAACTTGGTTACATGACATTTACAAAAATGGCAGCCTATCTGGCTTTCAGTAATTTTGATAACAAAAATGATCAAGCTCATGCCCAAGTGTGGATCTCTCTGAATCACATGATTTAGTTGAGAAGGCAACAAACAATCAGATACAGACGGTGGAGTGAAGTGTAGGAGTTTCCGGTCAACAATATTCTCAACAGATTAAGTAGGTTTCATCAGAGAATGAACACAAAACTCATGAGAATATCAGTTCATAACATGTGACATTATCAAAGGAAAGAAGTCTCGGCAGATTTCATGATTCTTGATTAGTTAATATTGCCATGATAAAATAAATGGTAATGCTTTACTCACAGTCAAAATGAACATTAAATTCTCATTACTGTCAGTTTGCAACACTCAATATACAATTTATTTTGATACAGATTGTGTAAATTAACATTCTAAAAGCAGTAGTCTGCAACAAAAAATGTATGAAACAGGAGAAACAAAAGCATTGATTTAAAATTGCCAAAATTTTCTAAATTATTAATTATATTTTCCTTCAAGATTGAATATAGGAAGGAAAGCTAAACTTACAGCTGTCACAGGAATCTCATGAATGTCAAACCATGAAGGCATTACAGCACCATCTACAAGAAGCAAATCAATATGTTCATTATCTTTCATAAGTGAAAAGACAATTCAGTATTTTCTTCTCATTAACATCTAGGATGATAATAATCTGTAGTTGCTACTTAAAATTGGAAAGATGCACAATTAAGATATCAAGCACAAACCATTACTAAAAAAGGACAGAAACATGAAGAGAGATAACATGAAAAAGATAGCGTACAAGCAAGATTAAGTTCAATGCCAAGAGCACTCTTTCCTTGAAAACAGTGTATACTTAGATCTCCTTATTCCTCAATTATTAGGCATAGGCCAGAGATGAGTTGATTCTGTAAATAAAGTTTTAGAGACCTGATATAATTTTCTTGCTCAATATGATTACCACATCTAGGTTCCTTGAAGCATTATAGATGCACATACATGCATAATTTTGTGTACATAGAGACACTTTAGGTCTCTGAATAACATTTCCACCACGGAATTTGAAGTGAGACGCCTACACTGACTAATTAATTGGTGAATATCTGGGTGGTTGGGCATGCATCGGGCTGTGTAACAAATTGCCGTATCTAACCTCCATCCCCATCTCCCCTATTCTCATTTAACAAAGGATGCTTTAAAAGTTCAATAAATTAACCTTTCCAGTGTCCGCTCAACATTTTTCATCTAAGAGCAGTTCGAGATAGTATTTCTAATGAAACCAAAGAACTTATTCAGCATGCCTTGCAAGGAAAAGGAAGATATCCTGACAGGTAAAAGAAAAAAAAATCCGAACATAGATACTTATTGTGATTAGAGATAATTGGAGACATGTGTTGTGAGCCTACAGATTTTTCTTACAAAGAATGAAACAGTGATCAAAAGAAAAGTGAATAGAACAACTTTAGATTTATCTGGAATGTTTCATGCCTTAGTCAGGTAATGCCATATAACCAAAAAATATAGCTAAACAAATGTTAGAGAATTCGAGATAAGGAAAACTAATTGAGACTACTACTATACAGAATTTGGGAGAATTGACAGAGCTGAAAGTAGACAGGAATAGATAGTGCTACTCTTTGACCATTAAGGCTGTTAAAAGAGATCACTATTTCATAGTCCTTAAACAATTATCTGAACCAAATAACGTAATTTGAATTAAAAAATAATCAATAAACATTACTTCATACAATTTCTCATAAAGAACATGTCAAAACCCGCATGTGTACATAAATGCAAGTTCATCAAAACTAGAAGCAAAAACTGATCGAAAGTGAAAAAGAAAGTCGTCAAAAGACTACTTACAGTTGCAAGTGACTGGATTGGAAGGCGCAGAAGGGAAGAGCCATTTGGTGTTTCTGAACTCGGGAGAAGTGAAGAGGGTCTTAATGGGTTCGTTGGCTGGACCGGAGTCACCTAGACCGTGAAGCCACAGAACAAAGCTTCGAGCCATGGAATCCGGTTCACGAGAAGATGGGTTTTCGGGGAAGAGAAGGACGACGAAAATGGCGACACTCAGTGTGATTGTGAAGACAACGATCGGCTTTACCAATAGCATGAGCTTCATCTGGGATCGTCCATGGAGATTGGAGATTCTGTGTGGTAGTTAGATGTAAAAAGACCTAAATTACCCCTCCCTTTTGTCATATACCCAACAAGCCCTTATTTTTTTTAATTTCATTAGTGGTCATTTATCTCATTAATTATTTGTCAATGGACTTAATAAAAATATTTTTTTTGATAAATAAAAAATTATTTTAAAATAAAACACTCTTTGAATAATTAAAATAATTATTCTTGTACGTAGGGATGATCAAAATACCCATACTCAATGGGTACCCTGAAAATTTACCCTGTGGGTCTGGGTCTGGGTCCGGGTACAAAGTCAACGGGTCCGGGTAAGGAGGTACCATACCCGTACCCTACCCGCAATATTAATTATTTATTTTTATATATATAAAGTATTATTTTTTATTTTTTTGTATTGAGAAAATATATAATTCTAAGAAAAATTGTTAAATATCTTATAAATATTAAAGTAATTTAATTGTACATTTATATTTATGATTTAATTTTTTAATTTTTGTGATTATAGATGAAAAAAATGATAAAAATAAATTTTATATTAATAAAATAATAATTTATTTCAAATTTTTATGGGTCTGGGTCCGAGTATGGGGATTTAACTACCCATAGGGTCCGGGGATGGAGATTGATTTTGATACTCGTTCAAGTCCGGGTCCGGATCTAGAGATTGTAGTACCTACCCATGATCATCCCTACTTGTACGTTGAGTTTTACCTATTTTGTTAGTTGATCTTTTTTTTGAAGATAATATATTCACACATGAATTATATTGCAGGCAAACTACTTTTTAGTCCCTGAATTGTTGGTCAAATTATTATTTAGTCCTCGAAAAAAATATTATTTAATCCCTCAATTTGTAACTATATCAACTATTTATCTAGACGTTACCTGTTAGATAACTAAGTGACGTGGCCATTAACGGCTAACGTGGTGTTGTTAACAATGACGATGCGGGTGTCGCCACCGACGTAGGAGAGGATTTTATAGTGAGGAAGAGGCACGATGTAGCCGCCATAGCTGTACATCAAGCAAAGCTTAGCTTTGGGAACAGAGAAAAGGGAATCATCGACCTAGTTTTCGATAACGCGGCAAGAGGAGCGAGAAAAGGAGTCCGGCCACATTAACAGTTAACGGTCATATCACTCGATTATCTAACGAGTAACATCCAAGGGACTAAATAGTTAACAGAGTTACAAATTCGAGGATTAAATAACACTTTTTCAAAATCTGATGACTAAAAAGTAATTTAACTAAAAAGTACTTATTGTGTTGAATAAAGTATTATATTGCATAAAAATTAGAATATATTAGTAATTCAATAAGCAAAATTAACCCTTATACTTTGAGCCCCAAGCCATATCTATTCGAGGACCAAGAATTTGTTAGTTAGAATGGATAAAAAAATAATGTTTAGTAATAATTGTTAAAAGTTGTGCTTTTATACAAAGACAACAATAATTTATATTAGATTTTTAAAAATATTAAAAATCCAAAACTAACGAAAATAAAAAGACTCATCAAGTTAATAGTTATAAAATTACGATTACGAGTTAAATTCGAAAAAATATTAATTAAAGAAATATTTGAAATTTATATATTTGGTATATGTGAAAAAATAGCAACAATTAGTACTTTAGCTCAAAAGTTATTGATTTGAGACACAACAAATTAGCAATACATTAACATAATCAGCTCATATGTATAATATATATAGTCCCTGAATTACAACAAGCAGAAGCCATACTCCATATGACCATATCTAATAAACAGATGTATATATATATAGAGAGAGAAAAATGTCTGCTAGAATTAGATAACATACATTAAAAGGCTAATATTTAATACCAGGATCACAACATAGTGCTCCTAGTATTACAATTCATCAATCTTCTATCACAATAGAGCTAACACCTAAGAATTAAGAAGTACCCCATCCAGAAAGATCACCTTAATGTGCAACAGCCATACCAAGCAACAAAAAATATGGATTTTAGATTCCAACTATGAACTTCATCTTTAGACACCGGGTTATCAATATAAATACATACAAGTATCCCCTAAATCAGTGAATTTTAACCAGGAGAAGAATTGTAGGTGAATTATGGGGAACTAGAGCTGCATCACTCTCAGACTGCTGCATGATACTCATCTATAGTCTGCTTCATTCCATCCAACTGTGATATAACAAATTCCAGTTTCTTCAAACAAATCTCGTTGGATAATCTTGAACCATAGTCACACTTCTCAAATGGACGATACTCGCAAGCACTTTTGATCTCGTCACGCAGTGCCATTTGGATGTCCTAAAAGATTTTTCAAAAAGCAGCAAGAAAGAAATCAGGAAAGTTCAGAACTTCACCAAATTTGAGCCCTCAAATGCTCACATTCATGAACCGTAATTTCACAGCTTCATTTTCAGCACGTTAATCTTGGATTAAAGATAGGTTACACATTTTATTTTATTCCTTCTTAGAACGCACAGATCAAACTAACATGAGAGGTGATCTTTCTTATAGGCTGTGATAAACTCTCAATGCTCACTCCATAAGAACAAGGAAGAACAGACAACAGGTTTGATGAGCCTTCATGGCAGTAACAAAGGAGTACAAATAGTAACACTAACACTACAAACAAAGCATTTTCCCACTAGGTGGGGTCGACTATATGGATTAAGCGATGCCAGCGTATTCTGTTTTTGCTCATTTCTATAGTTAGGTTATTAATAGCTAAATCTATCTTAATAGTTTCCCTTAATATTTTCTTTGATCTTGCCCTATTTAACACTGCCACAAAACAAAATTTGAAATACCCAAGACCTAAGTACAATTTGAAATGTTGTGCTGTGTCATGTCTAAGGCTAATACAATATTCAGTGTTTTATAAGGCAGTACTTAATAGATGAAGGTGATAGTAAGATCTAAGTCTAACAGCTCATGACCTAAGCCTGGAACGCCATCGTTTAAGATTACTATGGAGTGTGGAATCACATAGAGTTCATATCCTAGTTCAGAGAAATGTTGCTTGCAAGTAATGTAGGTGGCATTAAAGCATTAGTTTAACCTGGGGCTATCCATAACAATTTTGTTGTCATAAGTGCAAGCCATTTATCTTTATGGGTGTGAGAGTTCAAAAACATTATCGCACCTTTTAAATTATGTCCATTGACAAAACAATAAATTTAAGTTTTGAGCTTAGAAAGGGGATAACCTTGATCAATTGCATGAAATCAAGGCAGTGGTTTTGTACCACTTCTTTCCTAGGACCAATTGGGCTTGCAAGCTCATCCATGACTCCTCCTGCTAGCTCCAAAACCTTGATAATTCTCTACATACAACCAACAAATAAATCAATCTAAACAAACTGTGAGGATCTGTCACTTTATTGATTATTGCTTCTAAATGCTTTTCAGTATTACCTTCTCTACATTTTGAAGTCGCTGCAGAGAAGTTGTCTGGCCTTGTGAATCCATGAAAAATACTTTCTTGAGCTCTCTGATTTAAGTCTGCGTAAGCAAACAACAATGAACTATTAAATGCAGTAATCACCATTTTGTAATTTGAACCATATAGTTTTCTAAAAGTATATTAAATTTTGCTCTTTATAGCACCCAAAATTATCATGAGGCAAGATAATAAACAGTTTGTATTAGATAAATGAAACACAATAACCATTTCCACAGACCAAACTCAAGTAGAACAAAACTAAAGATACAAAAGCAGAGATAGAAAGCAAGGAAATAATTAGGTTAAAACAAATAACAGAGTTATCAAAGGCACATCCTCCACATCTCTTTTCAATCATAACGATAAACAATGTCAAATAAATTGAAAACCAAGTCCTCTCATCTAAAATGGGAACATTTCACTACATATAATTTATAGCAGTCTCCTACATGTTACCAAACCACAAAAATTAAGAGCTATTAAACAGCATACGGGTAGAAAAATTTTCTACGCTACTAGCCTACTACAGAAGATACAACATCATTGCAAAAGTAATCAGGAGATTTTTATACAGAATCATTTATTATATAAACATAAATGCTCAGATTTGATGAAACTCAAAACATACATCGAAGTCCAATTAAATAAATGAGCATGAAAGATAGGGATTTAATACAATTTGGGAGGGAGGGAGGGAAGAGGTGTGGTTCAGGCACGTATGTTTCCGAAAATTTTACCAGATTGGCTTGAGAGTGTGTAGACGGAACAACTCGTAGCTCCGGCGGCTGAAAGCTGTCTACGGCTGACGTTGGCGGTGGACGCCACGGCGACTACTAAGGAAATAAGGCAAAGCAACTCTCAGGGGAGAAGTGAAAACGAGAAGCAAATATTTTTTTTTTTTTGCAAATGAGAAAAATATGGTTAAATTAAACTTTTGGTACCCGTAATTTCATTAAAGTTTTAACTTGATCCTTATAATTTAAAATTTTGTTAATCAATCCTCGTAATTTTTTAACATAGGTAAGAAAGTCCTAAATTGAATAAATTAGGCTAAATAAATTGACAAGAGATTTTAATATAAAATATTTGTTAACTTATCGCATTATGCTATGTTTGGTTTGTAGAATTGAACGACGAAACAAAAATAAGAATAAAAATTAAAATTAAGTAGAGTTTAAAAAATCAATTTTATCCTCTATTTTAAAATAAATTTATTCTTTATTTAAATATTATTAATATTTAAAAAAAACAAAATTAACTTTTCAAACAAACCGCTCCTATTCCCTCTTTCAATTTTCCACGTCAAACATAGCATAAGAATGTGATTGAAAAATTAAGTTAAGATCAGCTTTACAAGTATTCCTTGCATTAAGTTGTTCATAATATATTCAAGATATACAACTACAAAGTGTCACATTGGAGAACGAAATTATAAAATGTAAAGAATTCCAAAGCTTTATTTTGTATTAACTGTAAAAAAAAGACATTTTAATTAAGATCTGTAAATTGTATGGGGTTTGGTATAGTTTATTTTCCTTCACAATAGATTTTACTGATTTGCCCCGCACCTCAGGGTCAACATTCGAGAGGAGATATTTGACCTGATGACACGTGGAGCGATTTCATTTGCAGATGGTTTCCGAGTGGACAAGTACAACTAACCCTGTATGAGCGATTTGGTTAATTCAGCGTCGGACCGCTTGAACCCGTTTCGTGTTCGAAGACCTGAAAATCGGAGCGGAATCAGCGAAGGAGGATTCATGGCGACCTCGAAGCTTCAAGCTCTTTGGAATCACCCTGCTGGCCCCAAAACCAGTGAGTTTGTTTCTCACATCGTCCTATTGAATCCTTAATTTTCTCTTCGGTACGATGCTTTAGATTTTCATTTCTCAGAGACTCGTTTTGATGGGAATCGCTTTTGTGAAAATAGGGTTGGATTCAAATTTTGATATTTTTTTTAATCAACCCAAAGGGTCATACTCATATGTGCTGGCAGACATATTCACGTTTTATATTCCAAAAAAAAAAATTAATACCTTGGCCGGCTCCTCTTGTCCTCAATGCACTTACACTGTACGATACAACTTATCTCCTCGGATTTGTTGCTACAGCAGCTTGCATGTCAAACCAATTGAAGAAGCAATTCCCTTTGTATCTGCTTTTCCTCATTTACAAAAACAAAAGGGTTGTTTCTTAATTAGATCATGGTCAGAACTCCAAAGTTTGAATTTAGCCTTACTTTGGATTGCAGCTTCGCGTTTTGGGCTGTGAATGGTCACAGTCAGAAAGTTTGATTTGGTATTTGATAATTGTTAGGTTTTCTTTAATCTCTGTAAGTCTGTAACACTGCATTATAAGTGGGCCCGTTGGATGGTATGATTATTCCTACTTGCAATATGGAAAATGAAAGACAAAAATTAGTATAACCAGTAGCATACCTGTAGATAGCTTAAGGAGACCTTGGGAGAAAAAATATTAATTCAGAGGTATATCATATATCTCCCATGCAACTTCTTAGATATGAATTGTAGTATCTGAAGCTAGACTCACGCATTATGATACAAGTATACAACATAGTTGTTGATCATCGACATATATGAGTGGCTTCAAGTGCAGCAAACTAGGATTATAGTGCTTGTATGAATGACCTTGAATTTGGTGTTAAGATAAGGAAAGGAAAATAGACATACAAATGAAGGTGTTAATTCCTGAATTTTACTTGAAGTATAACAATTGGAACACAGTTAAGCCATAAAAAGAGAAAGCAAAATTTTCCATGTAAATTTTCAATTATTAAGGAGTCCTTAATCTCATTGAAAGGTTTGCTTGTGTAGTTCTAGAAGTTCAATATTACTCACAATCACTCGGAAAGCCAATAAATTATATCATTGTCAAGTTTCAGCACTAATGCATAAGTCAACCACTTGTTCTATGCAGTTCACTTCTGGGCTCCTACATTTAAGTGGGGTATCAGCATTGCCAATATTGCCGATTTCTCAAAACCACCTGAGAAACTTTCCTATCCTCAGCAAATTGGTAGGCATTGCATTTACTTCTTTTATTTTTTACCATATTTCAATCCCCCCCCCCCCCCCCCAAAAAAAAAAGCAAATTCATCATTACACTTGTACACATGTGCATGTCTGGTTGCTCCTTAGGCACATAATGCACCAGTGGATGGATGATTATTTGGAATGCTGGGTGCTCAAGATGAAATTATTTTCTGGAAGAAGTTTTAGCATTTCTGATTCTACATTGGATTTTGACTTTTAATTACACCTACAAGTTGCTGACTCCAATTTTCTTTTACCCAGCGGTTACAGCTACTGGACTTATCTGGTCTCGTTACAGCACTGTGATTACTCCTGTAAGTTTAATAATTCTTATACAGCTTGCCTCTTTACTGTTCCAGCTAATAATGATGTATTTGTGGTCAATAATGGTCATTTATGGATCCCTTTTGCTGAAAGATTTTTAACATCTTGGTTTTGTTATTTTCTTTGCATGTGCAGAGTTTTGTTTAGCAATTGCATTATTCTCTTTTCTTACGAAGCAAATGCATGACATACAAAGTTGACTTGTAGAACCTATGATAATATATTCTCGAAGAGCTTCTTTGCTTAACTGGATTTTATTGAGAAGGGAGAAGAAAAATTATTTTCATTAGCAGTGATGGTGGGGTAGTAATGGGAGGAACTGGCTTAAAGCACTTCATGGTGAAAAAGGGTAATTTAAGAGTAGGAAAAAACAAAAATCACTTCGTAGATCCCTTCGTGTGTTTCATTGAGAGTATGGTCTTACTTTTCTCGTATCTGTGTACAATGGAATTCTGCGTGATGAAGATATATTCATTGCTATTCTATTTTATGTTGCAGAAAAATTGGAACCTATTTAGTGTAAACGTCGCAATGGCAATGACAGGAATATACCAACTCTCACGCAAAGTGCAGTAAGTGGCTTGAAATTTTCTTTATTTGGCTTTGGTATTATTAGATTGGTGATGCTGGAGCATACATTTTGTCATGACTTGTCCAAAACCAAAAAAAAAAAAAATCCAAGTTTGATTACTACTAGAAAGGGGGAAAAAGGGCTTTTCCGGTCTTATGAGTTAGTTAATCTGAAACTTTGGTGGATTTTTTTTGCGTTATACTTTCTTGATGTCTTTAAACTCTGGTTGCAATATTGTCATTGGCATTAAATGCGCATCTTTATGATACATTTATTACCTTGTATCACTTGCCAGGCATGACTATTTCAATGAGGCAAAGGAAGCCGTTGCTAAAGAATGATGACGAAAATCTCATAAAATTTGAACTTCTTGTTAAATGGGGTCAAGAAGCCTCTTACCTATTTGGCCTCTTTTAAAATTGTAGTTTGTAATTTTTGGTTATGGAATTGTAGTTCATTTTGGAATTCTTGGGGACGAGAAGGCCCTTAACTATGCTGTCGTTCTCATTTTCTGGTTGTTGCGACTTTTCATTTGATTGAAAAATAAGGTACATTTGATTATTGTGCAACTGAATGCCACATGTACCTAATTGGTGTATACTTGGTGGCTTGATTACATAAAATCAGAGGCCATGAAGGGTTTTCGTACACTATCATCATCAATCACTTTTAATGTATTCGTTTAATACAATAGAAATTGTAAGTGTCTAATATATATATATATATTTGGTTTCCCAAGGTATCCCCAGCTCGACAGGCCAAGGACTAATCCTCCGCGGATCTGAGCTCCATTTAAGGGTCTAAACATGGGAAAATCCTCTGGTATAGGAACGTAAAAGAAGTAATTTACTGCTAATACATACGGTGGCGCTATAAGAACGTGGCAGATAATAGACAGAAACTAGCAAAAGATGAATTGAATCGGGAGAAAAGTCTGATCAAAGTAACTACAGAAATGGAAGAAACTTATATGAGAGAACTTTAGCGACTAATACTATGCAGAAAAAAAAAAACTAAGCCAACTGAAATCAGGGCAAGAACAAAATCACCATTTCATCATCAATGTTATTTGAATTAAAAAAATTCATCCTAAATCCATAAGGTCTGTACGTCCAGAATGTCCTATCTTAGTAAATATCTGGGGGCAAAAAATATTAACCGTCCAATGATCAGAGAAAAGGTATCTGTTCCTACAGTACAAATAAATAACAAGCAGTCCTGCAAGGACACTCATGAAATACATATACTAAGATGACCGGGTGAGAAGAAAGCCAAGGAGGATAGAATTTTCCATTTTGTTGGACATAAATGTATGAACTACTGCTCTTTTAAGTTCCCATTATCCAGAGAATTACACAGCTCCGAAGCACTCATTTGTTTTTCAATGCCACTTGAGTTCGCCCTGTGTTACTGGCCATCTCTCATATGATTAGGTTTTGCACCGGAATCACGTTCATCGTCATGGGACGTCAAACCCAAACTTAAATCCAGGCTTTCATTCAAATCCTGGCGTACTACCTGATTTTTCTCCTGAGACTGAAATGAAAAAACCCTAAGTCAATATTAGAAGTAAAAGTAATAAAACACAGAAATTAAAGAACTCAGAAGTCAGAACTGCTCAGGACTAGTAGTAAACACTATAAATACTGAGACAGGTAAATTCAGTATTATAATTCTCAGTTACATAATATTATAACAAGTCCAAAGTCCAAAAAGAGATTGAGAACCATCTATCTAGTTTGACTGCAGAAACTAGAAAGTGTGTCCTTTCATCAGTTTATATAGCCCTACATGCCTATCAGCTGCAGTTATTACTCTCCAGACAAAACTTCCTCCGAGAACTCAGAAATATGAAAAGAAATAAGAAGTGATTGAAGAAACGAGTAGAAGTTCACCTGACTTTCTTCCACTGGTATATCATTTATGTCAGGTTTATCATCCAAAATCTCACCCTTGCGAGTTGATTCTGTTGCACTTGGGTCAATATCAATCGGTTTAGCTTCATCTTCAACCTTCTCAGCACCCTCATTTTCTGCTGCCTCGTTTTTCTGCTCCTCTAGTAAGGCAACCTGCATCATTAAACAGCTCAGGTGACCATGCATTTCTGATTATCAAAGGCAACAAACAGAAAATACCAATGTTAATCTATTAATATCTATATCTAGTTTATAAAAATAAGGCTCATATTCATAAAGATTCGATAAAGTTTTACGTTGGCTGTCGACTACCTAATACAAACCTCCTCTTTTATCCGGGCTTGGAACCAGCTATGCAAGCATAGACAGAGTTCTTATAAAAATAAGGCTGAAATACTAAAATGATGACCAATAATGTATCGGGTGACATCTAATACATCATGAACCAAAAAATCAAGCATAACTATAACTATTAAATGCAGTCAGTTCATATGACAGAATTTTGAACAATGATATTAACAGAAAAATCACAGGTGTTCTGAATGGTTAATTCCACCTAATCACCAGAGACTGTGTTCATACGGAACATGACAAGCACCATTCAAATAAAGTAGCATATTCCATCCCCGGCATAAGTGTTAAATAGCTGAAGCAACACTAAACATAGACACTATGTAGATTAGGCCTGGGTGTATGATAAATATATCATTTTAGGAACACAAAATCATGCCACAGCATCACTAAGGATGGGTATCAGTAAATCCCATGGCTAATAGCATCAATATCTCGATCTCAGGTCTCAAAGTTTCCGAGTAATGCAAGCATGCAGAAACACCTTCATTTAGATAATAAAATAGAGATGCATCAAGGTCAACAGAAGTATTATGCTTGAATTCCCATTCTGTCCTCATCTATTCCCTAGTATATAACAGATATGAAGCTTGTATACCAAGTTCTTTCAATAATCTGACGGATATTGGTCAGGAAGAAAGGTGATTATAATCACCTATTGAGAATACGAGATCATAAACATAAGCTATTCTTTTGACATATTCAACTAAAACTAACTACCATCAGAAAGACATTAAAATAACTACCATCAGAAAGACATTAAAATATCTCCTACACCAAACCCAAAAGGCAGCAATATAAACACAATGACAAGAACAAATTCCTGAAACCTAATTTGGTTCTGCAAATTCTTCTCAGAAAAATATGGATGACTAGGTAAGATATTTCAAAGGGACACAAAGATTTCCTTCTGTTTGTTTCCAACACTTTTTGGTTCACATATTCAGATCATCTCACCTCCTGCTTGTTCTAGAACAGTTCTCCTTTGTGATACACAATGCTCAATGCTGCCATCACAGACTATATTAGACTATAACAACAGCAAAAGACAAAGCCTTTTCCCTCTAAGTGGGTCATCTATATGGATCAAGCGACACCAACGGCTATATATATATTTCCAATATTTTCTTATTACATTTACTCTACACTTTAACATGACACTCACTATATATCCATCTTGATGCAGGCCTATTAAAGAGCATCTAATTTCGTAGACACCACAGTTCACAACAAGAGGGTGAACTTGCATTTTACTCAGTAATGCAAGAATAATTAATCTTAAAAAGCTAAGAACCCCCACATTTTTAATATTTCTTATTCTTGCCCATATTTTAACTACTCATGGAAAAAAAACTGATCCAAAGAAGTAAAGATGCAAGTATCACAAATATTGCATGCCCAAAACTTCCTTGATCAATAAATTCTCAATTTCCATCAAATATTATATAGATCAAAATGAAAAAGGAAACCCCCCCTCTCTCTCTCAAACTCACAAGGAACTGGATTTCAAAAATGCAACCCATCCGAAGAATATGAGATACAAATGACATTTCCTGAAAATAAATTGTGCAGAACAAGAAAATAAAGTAGCTAATTCATACCATACTATTTCTCCGAGTTTCCGATAACAGAAAAATAATTTCTTCTTACATTTTGGTTATTAATTTCAATTAAAAAAAGAATTGTATTTTACTCAACATCACATGACAATCTTAAAAAGTTAAGAATCCTCAAATTTTCTATCATTCTTTCTCTTTCTCCATTCCTTAATTAATCATTGAACAACTGATCCTAAGAAGTAAAGCTGCACATATCACAATCACCCAGTACTTGCTTGAACAACTTATTCTCAATGCTCATCAACATTATATGTGCAAATTCAAAAATAGCTCTCATACACATACAGAAAGAATCAATCGGGCAAATCATTTGAGAGAAAGGGAACAGAAAATCATCTTCCAGGAAACAAGCTACGTGGAATACGGCATAATTGGTCAGCGCAGTCTAGGTCTTACTGAGGTTCAAGGTTTAACCACTTTGCAAGAAGCTTTATGTGCATTTGGGACACAAGCTATGCAGAATGAGTCACATTTTGTCAGCATACTCTAGACCTTATAGAGTTTCAATTTATAACCACTGAAATATGTTTTAAGTTTTAACCCCCAACTAAAAAAGCCTAGTAATATCCTCGCTCTCCATGGTATTCCCCTTAATCCCTCCACATCCACCACTCTGATAAGATAGTTACTTCATAAAAGATAAGTCTTTTCTTTCAATTTCATTCCCGGATTTCTAATCACCAAATCTTGTCCAGCTACTCCAGATTCATCCAAAACAAAAACCCTAAATTTCACTCTTAGAAACACAAAATCAAGCCTCAACCTAGTTAGAAAAAGTTCAAGATTAGCTGCAAGCCACATAAACACACAGATTACAGACCCTTCCAACAAAATGACACCTACCCCCATCACCACATCTTACCACTTGAGAAAACCCATAAAAAATCACGCCAATTTAACCAATACCCAAGGGAAAATAAATTAAAAAAATAAAACATTAAACATTAAACATTAAACATAGAAGGAGATCAATGTCATTAAAATACCGGAACATATTTGAATTTCCTCCGAGGTGGCTCTTCAGGAGCTGCCCCCACCGCCGTATCCTCCTTGCCGGCGCTGTTTTCCACATTATTGTTGTTGGTATTGCCATTGCCGTTGCTGTGGTTGTTGTTATTGTGGTTCTGGCTTTGAGTAATAGGGGTCCACTTGTAAAGCACTAGATGGGAACCGTTATTACCGTTAGAAGTACCGTTTTGAGGGTGAGAGTGATTGTTGATGTTGTTGTTGTTGTTAGCGTTAGAGGAAGCAGAAGCAGAAGAGGGCGATACGTGGACCCATTTCTTCTTCCACTTCCTCACCGGCCCATTGAACACCGTGGCCGGTCCGTACCGAGTCGAGGACCGGCCGAGTCGGGCCCCAACCCCCTCCATGGATCGCCGGCGGATCTACGGTGGCGACTCCGATCCGCGTTTGGATCAAAAAGGGAATTGAAAATATGGATTTCTTTTTCTTTTTTGGATAAAAATTGAAATTGGAAAATTTGGATCCCTCTCTCTCTAAAAAAATAAAAACCCTTTCTTTTTCTCTCTAGAGACAGGTGTCTCTTACTTCCTTTTATAGTTTAGTCCTCCCATGGTTTGTTTCAGATCGGACAGTTCCCATACGGTTTTGCTTGTGCTGTGGCCAATCACAACCGTCCATTGCGTTTAATCTCCATACTACTTGTGGCAAGTTATTTATAAATAGAAGAAATTCATGTAATCTTGAATTTATAAATTTTACATAAAGTTTATTTTTATTTCCCTCTTTTTTGTTTTTAGCTAAATCTTAAATAAACAAAAAAGGTCTCTGGTATTCTGGTTTAATTAAATATTGTAGAAATTAGGAAAACTTGTGAGTAACGATAATTTTGTTGTCTTTTACGAGTTTTAGTCTTTATTATTTATTTTTGTAGAGTATTTATATATGAAAATAAGAAATCCTAATTAAGCTTTTAGAATTATTTTTAAGGATAACAATCTTATTTATCAAAATTCAAAATATAATATTCTTAAAACTTATCCAAAAATATTTTTTCGTAATCCTAACTATTTATAAAATATTTCAATTCAAATATACATATATATTTGTATATCTAAATATATGTATATCCACAACAAGTTTAAATAAAATTTTAAAAGGTCTCTGTGGTTTTTTTTTCTTTCAACTTTGATGAAAAAAAAAAGTAAGTTATTTTTATTTTTAAACTTTTTTTTTGGGAAATCTTGTTATTGTAAACTTTACTAATACCATTACATTACATTCATGAAGGTGCGTTGATTTTCACTGTGAAAGGACAAAGGATCTTTCTGAGAAGTTTCCTCTTTCATCATAAACAATTGGAACTTTACATATCAAAAGAGATTATATGGTTAGGTTTGGTAGAAATAAGTGATATGAAAATGAACAACAAAAGTGGTGAAGTGAGGAGAAAGAAAAAAAAAAATTAAAGTGATTAGAACCATATTTTTTTATAAATTATACCAACATACTAAGGGCATGTTCAGTTACAATACATTGGGTCTCATTTACTTTTTTACTATTTATTTCTATCAACTTCAAAAAGAAAAATATATATATATATAAAATATCTATTATACTCCTTTGATTTGACATAATTTGACATAATTATAAATTTTTTTCTTTTTATTATTTTAATATAAGGGATAAAATGGTCATTTTAATACATTTCATTTTCATTTTCATTATCAAACTTTTACTACTAAACACATTAAATGCATTCCGTTTTCATTTCCATTTTTGTCTAATAAACACGCCTTCAGTACAGAGTATCCATTCTCTAACAAGGTGATAGCTAGGAACAACAATACACAATTGTTATTAGAAATTAAGCTAAAAGTGGAAGCATAGTACTGAAAAAGAATAATTGGTAAAAGTGAATAGCATTGGGAGGGAAGTAGGGAACAATTTTTTTTTGTATTAATCATACAAATCAATAAATATTCTTCCACCAATAATTTTCCTTCTCAAAAGCCAAAAATAATTGTCACAGGGCACTTTTTGTACCCTTATATGACACTACACACAAATCACTTCCCATAAGACAAAACCCAAAAACAATAGCACTGCAATATATGTACACACCTATTCTCTATCATTTATATATTACTATCACAATTCACATTCAATGCCTTCATGAATTAAGTGCAGTAGCCAAAAGCCCAATTCTTAACCCACTACCCTTGTTCCTCCCATAATCATCCCTACAAATATACGCTTTCACAGGCTTCGCTTCAAATCCATTAATGCTAAATCCACCATTAAGAAGAACTTTCTTTATTGACATCTCGTTGGTGGTTCGCCTGTAAGAACTGAACCACTTGGCTTTCATGTAGCCATGTCTCCTCCATGGAGGGACGAAGAGGTCCATGCTCTTCATGGAAGCTTTCATGGCGGTGCACATTAGTCTCATGATCTTCTTCAGCTCTTCCACTTTGCCTATGAAGATCGATGGGAAAACTTGAAGCAGAGATGTGTAGTGGTGGGTGGGACGAGCTATTTGGAATTCTCCACTAAGACAAACTTCAATGATATAGCGTTTTCCTGATTTTGTGTTTATGTCTATGTACTCGTAATCACCTCCTGGGAATCTCCCGCTTTTCTCCCACTTGGATTTGCATAGCCCTGCAAATTGGAAGGTTCATGAATCATTAGATTTAGAACATATATATTCATCTTTTTTTCATTTTAAACGATGAATCGAAATTGGATCAAGTGTAATTCCCTTTCGTGTAATTTCGGTATACACATTTTTACTTTATTTTTAAAGTACTAATACGTATTTATTTTAACAATAACCCATTATGAATAGATTAGGAGAATGGATCCTCTACCATTATTTTTTCTATCATTCTCTACCATTAGTCTAAAATATTATATTTTAATTTTTTTTTTTACAATTAAAAGTTTTGAATGCCTCAAATTTATCAATTTTCAAAAGTATGAGAGTTATATAAATAAAAAAATTGAATACCCTACATTAATTAGGACCAACTATGAATGGTTTAGGGACTACACTTTTATTTGTATCTATTTCATATTTTAGAAAAGTTTGTCATTTTGAATTTAGACGACTTGAACTCCAAAATTTATTTATCTCAAATATATTTTGAAGCACCTAAATTGTTTTATTATTAAAAAAAAACTATTAAAAGGTATTATTTTAAACTAATAGTAGAGAATGACAGAGAAAAATAATAGTAGAGGATCCACTCCCATAGATTAGGGATGAAATTCTTATTAATTTTGACAAATATCATCATTAAATAGCCTCGTGAGACTATTTTTTAATATTAATAACAATTTGGTCCCTAATCCATTTAATGTGATGATATTTGTCAATATTGATATTAATTTGGTCTCTACTCTATTCATAGTGGATTGTTATTAATGTGAGTCCGTATTAGTACTTCAAAAATAAAATAAAAACATATATTTTATAAGAATTGCACCAAAATTACGCGAAAAAAAATTACACCGGATACAATCTCGAATTAACATTGATATAATGATTTGTACAAAATAAATATAATTTTGGTAATAAAATTTTGAAGAGAAAAAAAAGTTAAAATTATGTGTACGACTCACCAGCATCGAAGCCTTTCTCCCTCAATCGAGTCATCAACCGCCGTTTGAATTCCGGCGACGACTTATCGCCGATCAATCCATAAGCAACTTCAACCTCTCTTCTAATCTTCTCCTTCTCATTCCGATCATCTTCGCTTCCTTCTAACAACATCTGCAATTTTTCCTTCTTGATCTCATCGGAATCATCAGACCACTCACACTTTTCATGCTCTAACGAAGCCTCACACTCCTCATCCTCACCGTCACACTCACGCGCCTCTTCTCCTCTCTCGCTCTTCTCCATGAACGATTTCACGAGATCCGACAAGTCGGCGCTCGAGCTCTCCGGCGAGTGCTCGCTACCGCTGCTCTCGCACAGCCTCACGCGCGCCACGTCTGCGTCGAACGCAGCCGCCACCCGCTCAAACCTCACCGGAATCCTCGCCGCCATCGTCATCATCACCATCACACAAATCTCACTCACAATATCTTTTTAAATCGATCGCTTTCTTGCTCTTTTCTTCAGGAGTTGTAGATCCAAAAGTACTTTTAGTGATGATAATGATGATGATGATGATGAAGTGGTATAAGAATATTGAGAATCGAAACTGCGTGATATATATAGATATCTATGGCTTGACTAGAAGGAATGGTGGAGATCCTAAGTTAATTTTGGAGGTGGATTCATTGAAGAACCTGGCTGGAGTGGCGTCCAGGTTCAGATCTTTGAAATGGCCTTTACAGCAAGATACAGAATAGGATTACTTGGAATTATTATTTATCAGTAATTAGTCAATCTGTTTTGAGTTTTTGACGCATTTTCTCTTTTGTCTATGATGCAACTTGTTGCATATATGCAATATAATTTCGGTCGATAAGATTATGATATATGGGTAGGATGACTTGAGATGCAATACAATTTTAATTTTTATGTGTCACAATCATATCAATCGAAATTGCATTACATGTATGCAATAAGTTGCATCATAGATCAACCCATTTTCTTCACATATGGAAAGACACTTTTTATCTATTTATCTCTCTTCCTTTCCTTTATTTGTGTTTGTGTTAGAAGATGCCTAGAAATTTCATTTTCATTTTCAGGCTTCAGTTTTTGTGAGTTGTTTTTTTTTTCTTTTTAAATTTGTTCCTAAATCCGATTGATGCTGTAATTGATGTAATTTTGACCGGTCTCAAAAAATTTGATTTTATCTATTTTTTATATGTACGTTTAAAAAAGGAAGCTTCACTTTCATAATACAAGTGAAAATACGTATACATATTTTCTCTTATGAGATCAAAGGTAACTCGCTCAATATTATTAATTACTTTTTCCCTACCTCTTAATTATCTATAATCAATTTTTTTTTGGGGTAACGCGTCTGAATCAATTATTTCATTAATCTTTTTAGATGCATGACTTTAGAATTTAGTAATCAAATAATTATAAAAACAGTATTTTTATTAGAATATTTATCCTAAATACATTAAAATTAAGATGTTGCATATTAATAAACTTCTCAAATAATTTGACATGCTTTAGCAAGGTCTCCGGGTTTGAGAGGCAGCTATTCTTATTGAAGTCTCTCCCATCATAACTTGGTGTGCAACACAGATTGAATTCGAATTAATCAAAATAATACCTCGAACATTGAGCGAACAATATATATATATATATATATATAGGAAAAAACTTATGTGTTGTTGCTTACATACTTTTGGTAAGGTTGACCAATTAAAAAAAGACATGTGTCAATTTTCTTCTCAAAAGTGATACATGTCTTTTTTTAATTGGTTAACCTTACCAAAAGCATGTAAGCAACAGCACATAAGTTTTGTCCATATATATATATATAGATTTTAGATGAAACAAATTCATAAATGAGAGTTTTTGCACCGCAAATTGTTGAGTTTGAAGGAACTCTAAGTTCATTTTTAAAATTGAAAGAGTTTTAAGACAATTTTTCAAAGTATATATACGTTAGTTATTATTTTAGAAAAAAAAAATTAGGCACATCTTTTATATTTTTAGTTTTTTACTATATGATTCTTCGATTAGAAACAATTTAAATTATTCAACTCTCTTGTGATTGGTTCTTCACTTCTTTTAAATAAATTTTTACACGTGCTTAATTTTATTTTAATTCAAAAACTTTATATATAACAAAAATATAAATAACAATGTATATATAAATCTTGTCTATTATTATATTGTCTCTTATTTATTTATTTTTTTATAAAATTATTATATTGTCTCAAAGTTCCATAATATGGTCCTGGCCACTTCAGTGTGATGCGGAAATTAGGCGCTGTGAGTTGAGTGTGAAATCAGTGGCATTACTAACAAATTATCAATTAAATGGCCAAAAAAAGGAAAAAGGGCAAAATAAGTACTCAATAAGTAGAGCAATATATAGCGACCAGGTTCAATGAATCTCGATTGATGTCTCCATACATTGAATCTATGCTTCATGTTAGCCTCGTGTTGATTGTTGTTGTACATATATAAGATACAATATTACTGTTAGCCACTTAGCCTCATGTGATTAATTTCTGACTTACCATATAATCTATATATGGACTTTATTATTATCCCATTGTGTATCTTATTGAAGGTAATCTATATATATGCGTGTATTCTCATATTAAAAATAATTATGTTTAATTGAAACACTTGAACATTAAACATAAGTATTTCTCTTAATGAGAATTTAATATAAGTTTATTATTACGAAGAACTAATTCATTCTACTACACACAAGATCGTTGGTAAATGACATGTTATTAATAATTAACAAAGAAAAAATTAATTAAATGAGGCTAAAATTAATATTTAGGTGTTCAATATATATAGAAGATTTCAAGTTTAGTTTTGGTTGGTAAACTATATGGTAACTTATAGTTTATATATATATATATATATCTTGTGTTTTTACCCAAAATGAATTTGTTAAGATTGTGAAGGAAAAAAATATCGAGGAAAATCCTCTTTAATCCTCTCTCTTTATCATTCATATTTGCAAGGTATTTATACATGAAAATAAAAAATTCTAATCAAACTTCTAGAGTTATGTGAATAACAATTCTAAACCTTATCTAACAAAATTCAAAATTAAATATAATATCCCTAAAACTTATCCAAAAATAGTATTTCGTAATCCGAACTATTTATAAAATATTTTCAATTCAAATATACATATATCTAAATATATGTATATCCACAACAAAATTTGTTAATTCTTTGTTGTTCAAAGTATTGATCATATAATTTACTATAACATAATTTTTTAATATTATTTTTGTGGGTCAAATGCCCATTTTGGTCCTTTATGTTTCACCCAAGTTTCAAATTGGTCATTCTGTCCAAGTCCGTCCATTTCTTCCATTAAGTGCTGAGGTGGACATATCATCTCTCCTACGTGTCCATTTAAGCTGACGTGTCATGCCACATTATTTTCTATTCATCATATGTGATGACATGGCGATGATGTAGCAATGACGTGGCATGACACGTCAGCAATTAACTTAAAAATTTGACAGAAGTGGACGAAAAGACCAATTTGAAACTTCCGTGAAACATAAAAGACCAATTTAAAACTTCTGTGCAACATAACAGACTAATTTAAAACTTTTGAAACATAAAGGACTAATTTAAAACTTTGATTAAACATAGAGGACCAAAATGAACTTTTGACATATTTTGTGTTATGTCATTTACTATGACTCAAATAATCACAAGGATAAAGATGATAATTTGAAATTAAAAATATTTACTTAATCTCAACATTAATCTTAAAACACTTAGAAAATATCTATGATATAAATAAAATGAAGAGTAAATACTATTTTGGTCCCTAAGAAAATTATTTGTTTCAATTTAATCAAAAAAATCAAATTAGTCCTTAAAAGATTACAATTGTGACAATTTAATTGGCCTACAAATAATGAAAATATTAAATTTATTCTCTGAAAGATACTTTATGTTTTGCTTAATTTAATTCATTAACGTAACGTGACATATTGTGAATATTTATTTCAGTATCTTTTTTGTAATTTAAATTAGGATGCTTATCTTATCTATAGCTAGCAATTTCACATTATCTCTTAGAGAGATTTTACTATTTTAGGCAGTAGTTACTTACCTCAATTGTATAAATATACCTATTTGAATGAATGAAAGGCTGAGCACCGAAAATTGACATATATATACAGTCGACAATAACTAAGTGATAGTGTTAATATTTTAAGTAATTAAAATAGTATATATAATATATTACAACTATTATAAGAGGATTTAATTTTTATTGATTTTATATAATTGTTATCAATAAATAACTTAAAAAATACAACTACATATTACTTAAGAACTGGCTTGTAGTTTTTTTTGCGCCGAAAAAGCCCAACCCACAACATAGAAAACCCTATTACCCAAGCCCATCTCCTGAAGCACACTCCATCAACGTCGTCCACCAGCGAGCATCTCCTCCGGCTCCATCAACGTCGTCCCCAAACTAATGGTATGTTTTTCTCTGCTTCATGAGTTCACCTTACAACTTTAGATCAGGAAAGACTATGAAATCTTGAACTATATATATATATATATATCTTGAATTTTTTTTATTAAAATAAAAAAAGAGCGAAGAAAGATAGATTGAAACTGGCCAAATGATTCTTTTAGTTTAATATTGGTCCTCAACGTTTTAAAAAATTATTTTTGGTCCTCAACGTTTTTATTTTGGTCAAAATTGGTCCTCCAGCATAACTCCGTCTGGTTTTTTTCGTTAAATGCTTGACGTGGAAGGCTTATGTGGCACATCATCTCTCCTACGTGTTATATTTGGATGATATGACACCATCTCTCACTCCAATTCAGCAAAACGACGCCGTTTTACATCACTTCTCTCTCACTCCAACTCAGTAAAACGACGTCGTTTTGCTGAGTTGGAGTGAGAGTGGGTGTCATATCATCCAAATATGACATGTAGGAGAGAGGGTGTGCCACATAAGCCTTTTACGTCAGCATTTAACAAAAAAAAAATCAGACGGAGTTATGCTGGAGGACCAATTTTGACCAAAATAAAAACGTTGAGGACCAATATTAAACTTGGTGCAAACGTTGAGGATCAAAAGAGTCATTTGGCCATTGAAACTGGAGAGGAGTTTTTATTTAAATTTTAAACCCATGACTGAATTGCCCAAATTGCCCCTAAATAGTGAATAAGGAATACCTAGTGAACGAAGCTCTGCTGCTGAGTCTTCACGCTACGTTGAAGCTTTACTCTCTTCTCTAGTGAGTGGTTGCTGCCTTCTCTCTATTCTCACTCTCATCTCAGCTTTCCCGTTATGTGAGTACTCAAGCAAGCTGTGATTGATTATTCGAAAGGTTCCCTTTTTATTTACAACGACAGGTATAGTAGTATGTGAGCTGCACTATATAAGTGTAAATTGTAGTGACAGTGTTCAAATACTTGAGATTGAGATTAGGAACTTGTATTTTGGTTTTCCCTTTTCAAGTATAGTGTGGATAGAGAGTATTTGAACATTAATATTTGTGGGTTTTTAAACTTTGCTGAACGCTTGAATTTTTTTAGTGTTGTCGTTTTTTTTTTTTAAAAAAAATTCTGTCTTGTTTGAGTGTTTCAATAATGTTCGCAACTGGTTTTGTTGAAAGAGTAGTCTATTTGAGCAATGTCTTGGTGTTAGAATTGGGATGTTAAAGTACTTTATTTGAATGATTGTGATTTGAATTTCTTGCTTTAGATTATATTTTAAGTACTTTTTGTGATGTGAATTGATTTTTTATTGCTACTTGTTGACATAGATAAACTCTCACAGTCTCACGAGTATACATTTTGAAATCACCCCTTGAAGTTTTGGATGACTGTGATTTGAATTTCTTACTGTAGATTATATATTTGGTGTCTTGTTTTGCCTTTTTGGGATGTGAGTCGGTGCTTGACTGTGGAATTTGTGGCTTTGCAAATTATATGTCCATGTAGTGAGATATTCATATTACTAATCAGCAGTGTCTCACATCCATATGTATAACCCTCATATTGTTAAACACCTAACATTTAATTTCTCTTGTTCTTTTTTTTTTTGAAACAATTTCTCTTGTTCTAAAGTAGTCTTATTTTAAAAATGTTTCTAATTCATATTTGCTTTATATAAATGTTTGAAGTAGACATGGTTAAAGCTCATATAGGTGTTGGCTGTTGAACTGGTAGTTCTTTTTATGGTAAATACTGAACAAATCATTCTCAAATTTGTCATTATCATATGATATGAGGTTTTGGTTTACTGATGATACTTTACCATGGTGAATGGCGTTGGTACTTTTCTTGATAGAATAAATTTGTTTTGATTTGCAAGATCGTAGGATGGTTAGTTGGTTACGATCCTTATATCTTGCAAGAAATCTTAACAACAATGCTTAGGAGTACTGCTTACTTGAAGTACTTTCATATTTTCAAAAAGTTGTTGGATTTAAAGGATTTTGCATTATCTACATGGTTTGCAGGAATTTCAAACTCCTCAGCTCTGAAATACAGTTAAACATATTAGGTTGGAGAGGATAATGGTAGAGACAATTTCTAGCTTTTGGGGTCCAGTCACATCTACTACCCAAGTCTTGTGAAAATACTTTCTGCATATTCACCTTCCATTGCAGAATTTCAATTTTCTTTTTCAAAAATTGTTATCATAAAGCATTGTAATTTCTATGGAAGCTCAAAACTTACTTTCCGGGGTTTGTCCAAAGTTATCAGTCCCATCAATTCGACATGGAAAAGAATCTTTCTTTTATAAGTTACCTACTCTGCCTTTGCCGTCTTCGTGCTCTTTCCTTCAGTCCCAGAAACTAGCTTTAAGGGCAGCTTGTAACTCTATAACTCATAAAGTGTCTTCTAGGAAGAGAATAGAGTGTAGTAGTAATGCAGAATCTGCGGGGGTTATTACCAGTGAGGGTGACAACATAGGAGCTCAGGTCAGACGAAAAAAGCTTGCTGTTTTTGTCTCAGGTGGAGGATCAAACTTCCGTTCTATTCATGAGGCTTCAGTTCAAGGATCAGTTCATGGAGACATCTCTGTTTTGGCTACAAATAAAAGTGGTATGCAACCCTTTAAACTCATATTCTTCTGCACAATATTATGGAATCTTGTTTTTCTTGATTATCAGTCATTTTTCTTTCAACGGGGAAAAAAGAAAATTTGTCTCTCATTTGAGTTACACATGCATAATTGTAATTGTACTTAGGCCTTTAACTGTCATCACTCATCAGGATGAAAGAAGCCGTTTTCCTTGTAAATTGATGGCATGTCTTTAAAATTCGTAATAAATTGGAATTTTCTTTTCTTTTTCTCTTTCCTTTGCAGACTGTGGGGGTGCAAAGTATGCAAGAGACAATGGCATTCCAGTTTTGCTGTTCCCTAAAGATGGATTATCCGCAAGTGACTTTGTTAATACACTAAGGTTAGATGCACGCGCGCACACACACACACACATATATATATTGTTGCCTTTGTCTATAATTATTTTTCTTAATCAAGATTTAAACTAAATTAGCCTCTGATATTCTTTCACTAAGCATTGCCATTGATATTTCTTGTATTTTATGGGAGCAATAACAGATGAAGCTCACATAATTTTTATTTGGAAATACAATCATTTCTAGTTTTCACAAGTTGATTTAATAATTTTAGTAAGCTTTTTGTCTTGATCTTATTCATAATGTGCGACAACTATGCTGTTCTAATATATATCATTTTCCTGTACTGGATTCTCAGTTAGGCTTATGCTAAACTTTGGAATTTGGTGGTGGTTAGCACATAGATTTACTGATCACGTGAAGAAACTTGGTTTCCAATTTATAGGACTTGACAATTTGTGTCCATATATATATATATATACATGTGTGTGTGCGCGTGAACAAGATGTATTGCTCTGAACTAGTTCATTTTGTTATTATATTCGTGTCTTGTATAACTGTTAGTGGCTTGTAAGTACCAAAGAATACGAAGGAAGTTGGTCAGTTATAATGAAACACAAGGAAACCTGTGTTGTGGTATTCACATTCTTCTAACTCAGTAATTAGGAAGTTTCTGAAATTTGTTCATTGAAATCTTGGAAAATGTAGCAGATAGAGAATAATGTACTTTATCAAATTTCTTTCATGGCATTGGATGCTTACAGACAAGTTTCTCCCCGTGTATATATATATATATATATATATATATATGTAATTCAAGTAATAAATGGATGCTTGTCTTAATAACTGAAAGGCAAATATTTACCATATCATATGGTGCATACTGCATAGAAAAAAAGAATCTAATGTATGAGACATTATCTTCCTCAGGAATTTGGAGGTTGATTTTATCCTTCTAGCTGGATACCTCAAACTTATACCTGTGGAATTGATCCGAGCATATGAGAGATCCATAATAAACATTCATCCGTCACTTCTTCCAGCTTTCGGAGGCAAAGGCTACTATGGTATGAAGGTGCACAAAGCAGTAATTGCTTCTGGGGCAAGGTATCCTTCTTATAATATCTCCTCCACATATCCTGTTTTCCATTGAATACTATTATACTTAGTTCTTGATTATCTTATCCTCTTTTTTTTTTTTCAAATGTGTTTGTTTAGATATTCAGGTCCTACAATTCATATTGTTGATGAACACTATGACACAGGGCGTATCCTTGCCCAGCGTGTTGTACCTGTGCTGGCCAATGACACTGCAGAGGAGTTGGCTGCAAGAGTTCTTAAGGAGGTAATGGGATATTGTATATCATCAATCCCCTTTATTCGTTGTTGGGTAAGAGGCCATTTAGTAACCTGCCTTTCTTTATGTTGCACTTTTAGGAGCATCGATTATACGTAGAGGTAGTGGAGGCTTTATGCGAAGAACGCATAGTTTGGAGGGAAGATGGTGTTCCTCTCATTCGAAGCAAAGAAAACCCAAATGAGTTAAGCTGATGAAATTTGGCAATGGTAAGGTCTAAGATTCACTTTTCATATTAGTTAACCCGAATGAGTTAAGCTGATATATATATCTATTCCATTTCTTTGTACTATGGTACTTATCACTCGATGAAACATTGTTTCTCTTGTAGGGATTTTTGCAGAGGACTTTGATGGTCTATAAACTTAACATTTCCACAATAGTACTTAAAGGTGGGCCCTTGATAATAGTTTTGGGACTCCTTTTATGTGCCCTTGGCTTCAAAAAGATGCTGATTGGAGAGTTTACTTTCTTTCTTTGGACTTGAGTCTCTTTTCTGTGTTTGGGAATAGCACTGTCACGCAAGTCAAGTGGTTTTGATAGCACTCAAGACTGTTAGATTCAAACCTCACAATACCTTCAAAAAGTGTTAGAAAATGCTTATTTGAGGTTGTGATATGATCACAGGCCAAAAAAAGAAAAGAAAAAGAGGTTGTGATATGATCTGTGAATTAATTTCCAACTGTAATTTCCCCTGAACATAATAATTAAAGTTCTTGTTGAGTGACACTTGGTAGATTTTTGCCAATGTGCTCATATTAAATTTTTTTAGAGTATGTTTGGTAAAGAATACAAACAGTAAAATTGTGGTGTTTTACGATTCCCAAAAAAAGTTTACATCATATTTTATACATACCAAACACATTTTTTATCATACTTTTTCTCTCTTCTAATTTTTCTCTCTATCTCCCTTCTCACTTTTCTTTACAGTACTTTTTTTATTTTACAGTACTTTTATTTTACAGTACTTTACTCTACAGTACTTTCTTTATCGTATTTTACATTCGTGTATTTATACCAAGCGTACGTATGTGTTTTTTGGCGGTACACAATGAGTTCTTCATAAAATGTGTAAAATTTATTTGGCTGGAAAAATAATAAATTCTTTTCATACAACTATCGAATATAAATTTTAAATAATTATAATGTAAATAAATTAGGCTTAAATGAATATAGTGCTGTCAAAAATATTGTCAATTTTCAAGTATTAACATGCGCAAAAAATAAGGCCAAAAAAAAAAACATGCGCAAAAAATGTAAGAGTTTTTTTTTTTTGAAATTGCAAAAAAAATGTAAGAGTTGAACTTGATTTGCTAATAGCTGGTCCATAGGAAAAATGTAAGTTTATTTTCCTATTAATTTTTTTTATAATTATTTTCCTATTAATTTGACTTTCAAACTTTTCAGTTGTTGTTGGTTCCAAACAATAGTACCATTCAGTTTAAAATCTTTGAAGGGGAAAAAAAATAAAAGAATTTGCAATAGCATTTCTTAACTTTTTATTTTTCTGTTAATTTTAATTATTTCTTTTTCCTCATTTTCAAATACACTCTAATGTAACTTCGATATGTAGCAATTCACTTTAAACTCCTGATATTATAAATGAATGACATCAAAGTTTGGTACAAAGTTTAGAAATAATATTATTAATAATAACTGTAAGCTTTGGTAATTATAAATTAAAATAGTCAAGGGATGACGATTGATTTTGTTACAAAAAAAATGTATGTATTTTTTTTTTATAAAGAGATAGAGACCATAGCAGTAGCACCTTGCAAAAGTTGTTGAGTAAATTAATATTATGGTCAAGAGCTAGTACTGAGAAGAAAAAAAAAAGAAAAATATTATGGTCCATACAAAATATAATTTATTTTAATTTAGTTTTTAAAAGTTAAAAATATTGAATTTAATATCTTAAAGATAGATTTTATCTCAATTTAGTTCCTAAAATATGAAATTATAAAATTTAGTCTCTAAAAGATTAAATTTATTTCAATTTAGTCGCTATAAAATTTTATATCAGTTATATTAATAAAAAAATTTTGTGACTAAATTGAAACAAAATATATAATTTGAGAATTGAATTTGGTATTTATATCTTTTGGGGAATAAAATAATTGAGAGAAACTACATCTTTCAAGAATTTAATTTGATATTTTTATCTTTTAGAAACTAAAGTGCGACAAATTACTTCTTGAGAGATACTCAAAGTTGTCCAGATCTAGTTCTGTGTTCAGTATTTCTTTGTGAAAGATTCTGTTCCAGTTATTGGATTGACTCGGATATGTGTATCTATGCCAGAAAGGTTTCAATCTTTTATCAAATTAATGGAGAATCTTATAATATCTACATATGTGTAGAACACAACTTTTCTGTATGAAATATAATGATAAACATTTTGTTAGCAACGCTAAGATTGGTGAGAATTTTTATCTTAAAATTCTTACTTATAGGATTAATTGTGGTTTTATGTCATTTTTTTAGTCTAATAATGTTTAAAATTATTCTTATTAAGTTAGAGTTATTTAAATAATTATAAGTGCAGTTTGATTTTTTCATAATATGATTTGATTTGATGTTTTTTTTTAAAATTGTTTCAGTTATGGGCCTAAGGTCGAGTATTATAAATTTGTGAGAGCCTGACTTCATAGTTTGCTCGACCAAAAAATGACTTCATAGTTTGAGTCTAACTACGTCGGCAATAAAAAAAAAAGGCAAGAAACTATTTAATCTCTCATTAAATTATTATTTATTCCTTTAATTTATCAAAAATATTATTTAGTCTCCAAAATTTTTAACTATGTAAACTATTTAGTCCCTGAATTTGATAAAATACTATTTCGTCTCTAAATTTATAACTATGTCAACTATTTAGTCCCCAAACTTGGCAAAAATACTATTTAATCACTGAATTTGCAACTCTGCCACCTATAACGAGTAATAGTCAGGAGACTAAATAGTTGACAGACTTATAAATTCGGTGATTAAATAGTATTTTTGTCAAGTTTAGGGACTAAATAGTTGATATAATTATAAATTCGGGGACTAAATAGTTGACATAGTTAAAAATTTTGAAGACTAAATAGTATTTTTGATAAATTTAAAGATTAAATAATAATTTAACCAATAATTCAAAGACTAAATAGTATTTTGCCAAAAAAACAACGAAATACCATAAACATAATAAAAAAACAGGAATATGAAAAAGCAATGATAATTATTTTTTCAGACGAGAAAATAAATAAAAAACAGAGAAAATTTCGATCCAAAAAAAAAAAACCAAAGCAAAGCAGAGAAAGTAGAAAACTGAGAGTCTTCATCATATACCCTCCTTCCTGCCTCGAATGCCGAAAAGAGATTCTCCGCCTCGTGCCTCAGTTATCCTCCTCACCCAATATTAATTAGAGAAGCAGAAGCCACCCCAAGTACCAGAATGAGATCTACTTCACCACAATCGCTTTGTTTTTCTTGATTTATCTGCCCAAGTATGTACGTTCATCAATTTTATTATTATATATATACCATCAGATTTTATTTTATTTTTTTTGGTTTGGAGAGGGTGGTTTGGTTTCCATGTCCATTCAGTTTGCTGTTGCTTACTCCTTTCCTTTTTTGGTATGAACAATGATGGGATTGTTGATCCACCTATAAAGTTTCCAGATTTTTTAATGATGTGATTGACCCTTTTGTTTACGACAAACAAAAATGCTTAATATTGGACTTTTTTTTTGGGAAATATGGTTGAATTGAATTAGTTTTAATTATTTGTTGAATGTATACAAAAGGGTTTCTGTGCGCAGGATCTGCTAGTTCCTGTCTTGAAGAATTAATTACTATATCATTTTCCCAAATACGTGTCTATGCTTAATGAGCAGAGGTTGTTATTTAACGGAGAAAACTAGTGTGAGTGTTGAAGCAATGAAGTAATACTTGCGGTTATACATTGTTAACTTCCACCTTTTCGATGTGTCATTTTTAAGATGTATTGGTCATTGCAGAATGTAATGTGCAAATTGCAATTCTCTGTTGGGTAACGTGCAAAGTGCAAACTTCCTGCAAATTTGAAGGGGAATTTTCTGTTAGTTGGATATTTCAAATTTATATCAAATTATCTTATTGAATTAGCTATTTTCATCTTTCCATAGTGAGGAGATGTGAGTTCTGTCACTAGAAGATAGTGACCCAAATATACCTAGATTCGCTACTTAAACTGGGCTCCTCAATAATCTGTTAATAGATGTGTATCCATACTTATACTTGGCACTAAAATGGGATCGAGACATTCTTCACTTCTTAGTGTTACGGTTACCTGATATGTTTAACATGCCCTATTTTTGCATGGTTTAGAATTACAGCTTGCTTGAATTACTTCCATCCTTTTAAATAATTTGTCAGAATCATAGGATTTGGCATGTTGCCTTCTGGTTTGCAGGATTTTTCAAACTCTGCAGCTTCAAAATACAGTTTAAGGAATCATCAGGCTGTAGAGGGGAATGGCAGATTCAATATCTAGCTTCTGGGGTCCAGTCACGTCCACTACTGAGTGTTGCGAAAAAAATTATGCATATTCATCTTACATTGCTGAATTCTATAACACACTATCGAACATTCCAACCATCCTTTTGGCACTTATTGGTCTTATAAATGCTGTAGCGCAACGGTTTGAGAAAAGATTTAGTGTTCTTCATGTATCAAATATGACGCTTGCCATTGGAAGCATGTTGTACCATGCCACACTACAACGTGTGTAAGTATTGAACACCTACGTTCCTTCAACGATTTAAGTTAATTTATTCCTGTTTTCTTTTGGTTGGTTTCTTTCAGTTTTGTGATGCTTTGTTTTGTCCAATATAAGTTTGGTATGTTTTTAACTTAACTAAAGATATTGAAAAAGAAATACTGAATTGTTTTTGTTTGTACTTTAATGTGGCCGTTCATCAACGAATCTTTAAGACGCATACATTGGCTCAATTGTTTTTGTATTTATCAACAATGAGTGTTGATTTCTCTGACTACAAAGATTAAAATTTTTATACGTTCTAAGCCTAACTCGCTAATGCACATGTGCTTATGTATATATTTAGTATTTTTATTTAATTTTTCAATTATAAATCAATGCATGTTTGTTTTGGATGATTATTTATTCTTCAGATCTGTACTTTAATTTAGGCAACAGCAGAGTGATGAAACTCCAATGGTATGGGAGATGCTACTGTACATGTACATCCTCCACTCGCCAGATTGGCATTACCGAAGTACAATGCCCATCTTCCTCTTCCTTTATGGCGCACTTTTTGCTGTTGTCCATTCAGTGGTCCATTTTGGTATTGGCTTCAAAGTGCATTATATCATTCTGTGTCTCCTCTGCATTCCGAGAATGTACAAGTATTACATTTACACTCAAGATGCATCTGCCAAGCGGCTTGCTAAGCTATATGTAGCTACACTTGTATTAGGAAGTTTGTTTTGGTTCGTTGATCGTGTTTTCTGCAAGGAGATATCTGGCTTTCCTGTTAACCCACAAGGTCATGCTTTATGGCATGTCTTCATGGGTTTCAATTCCTACTTTGCGAACACATTCTTGATGTTTTGCCGTGCTCAACAGCGTGGATGGTCTCCAAAAGTTGTTCGCTTAATGGGTATTTTACCATATGTGAAGATTCAGAAACCCAAAACTCAATGAGAGAAACTAGAAGGAGAACATTGAAGCTTCTCCTTCATGATACATTTTGGCAAGATAAGTTGTTAGCAAACTATCTGTTTTCTTGCTCAGTTTTTTGTTTTTTTGGGTTTCTGTTTTAGATTTACTGAAATGGTTGATCATTTACATATTCTGTCGTAGAAGTAGGACATGTGCCATATTTATGCAGTCATACAAATATTTTCTTGAGCCTGGACAATTCTTAGCTTTGAAATTTCTATGACAACCAAGGCCATTGTTTTGCTGTACTGGTTGTTATTGGACCAAGATTAACCCCCTCAATATTCTGCTTGTAATGTCTTTTGACTACATTCACCAAATTTTGTCTGTGGAGTCCATTGAAATGCCATACTCAGTTGTTGTATGTTTTCTTCAGAAAGTCAACAGTTTGATATGCACAAAACTTAGCTATAGTCTTCTTGGATGTTTTCATCAGATTCTTTAATAAAAAATATAATGCGTGGATAATTTTTACGGCTAAGCATTAAATGATTGTCTCTTCTAGAAAATGTTCATCTACATATTATACTTTTATTGGAGGACTTGATTGTAAGTATCTAAAATATTTTGCTTAAGTTTCGTTCTTTTGGTATTTTGGTGACATTGTGTTTTTGTTGGAGTACTTTTGCTTTTATAGTCCATACTCTCTTATAGATCCTAACATCAACTCTTGTGGGAACTTACTGTTAGCATCATTTCTTAGTTAGATTCTGATATTATTTATGGGAAACTACAAATAATCCCTATAGACCATAGACTAATTATAATTTTTGTACACATACTTAACCTTGTATTTTCACAAGTAAAAACATTACATATAAATTAAAGCTAATGTTTTCATGTTATACTTTGTTTCTTTCATCATTTTCTTGAATTTCCTTCCTTGCTTAATATATTACAAGATAGTTACATGACTTTTAGATATGAACTTTACTTGATATTCTGTATTTTTTCAACTTTTGTGATAGATAATATAGTGGATATGGGTCAAGATGATTATAATTTCTAGTTATTATTTCATCATGTAATGCCCCGGATATTTTGTTGTAGCCTTGGTAATATTGTCTTCTTGATGGGGGGAAAAAGCTCAAAATCTTGGGTATTGATGTTTCTTTTGGTTGAAAAATAGTATGTTGTTATATTGGGAATTCCTATGTTCACATTTGGAGAATGATTTGGTTAGATACGAATTCTTTATAAACAAACAAGGTATTGCTTTCCCAATATAATGTTCCACGGAATTAGATAACAAAAAATGGTGAATGGTGAATTCCAGAGCCTGGAATTGAAAGTTAAAGAATATTAATGACCCAATCTAAGAAGTGTTGGGTACAATATTGTTGCACACTTGTTATTTTGAATGACACAGCATAGGACACTTGGCTATAAAATATTATATTATTCGAGATATTTACATTTGATATATGACAACAATCAAAAGCCTTTTCTCATTTACACGTGGCTATATGAATCAAGTGATGCTAACGTGTTTAGCCTTTACTCTTTTCTATGGTTAGGTTAATATTTACATTTGATATAACAATTAAACTTTTTAATGGATGTTAGTAAAATATAAAAAAGTTATTTGACATTTTCATGGTCTGAGACTGAGAAATAAGAAATATCATTGTATTAAACACATGTTGAATGGATGCTAACGTTTAACATGTTAGGGTGGAGATGATACTGTTTCTTTTGACCTTTGTGAAGACGATGATATTGAAATACAATAATCAAAGTTTTTTTTTACTACGTGAGATTAGTTAATATTCCTAAAAATTTGACAAAATTTTATACTAACTATTGACTACTTATAACACAATGGTCTGCTTTTATCCGACTTTTTGAGACCAACTATATAGGTAGAGTTAGATGATAATATTGAAAAATACTATAAAAATTCAACACTAAAACCCTTTTTTGAGAAGTCTACTAATTAGTCATTGTTGTAACCTGAGGACAATAGATACTCTGAGCTTACAAAATAAAATTATGTATATAATGTAAAATGTATCTCAAGGAAATAAACACAAGGAGACTTGTTATTTTGACCCTCAATAAGAATTACTATACGTTTACTATTCTTGTAGTAAATCATTAAAACGGAATCAAAATACAGTTTAATGGGTGCAACATGTTGCTTAATAATCTAACAAGTTAAAACAGAAGAGTATATTATTAAATTCTTTAATAAAATTATATTTTTTACAACTCAATCCTACAATATCAACTCCTTAAGAAAAGGTTTCATCGTCTCAATGTAGTCTTACCTCAGGATTTAATACAGCACGTTCTGAGATTCTGAATTTATGGTTTTTCTATGGCAATTTGGATGGGTGGACAAGTAGGGAAAAGAAACACGAGAGACATTAATGGTCAAGATACACTATACACATCTTGATAGCTACCTTGAATCTTTTTCACTCGCATAATAATAATAGCACACATGTACAAATTATCTTCTCCATTTCACTGTGTGAATGAAAACACATAGTGAAGTGAGTCGACAATGCATTCTAACACGAATCTACGTCTGCCCTTGAATCTTCCCTTGCAACATTTGCCCAAGCCTCGTATATAAAGTTTCTTGTTCTTCAAATGATAGGTTCATTAATACCTGAAGCAAGCAGCACCATCAATAATTCAACACAGAATTCAAATGTTAAAGACTAAATTGATAATTTGGTCCCTGAGTTGTTATGCTTACGACAACAATAATGAAAGCATTTTCTCATTAGGTAGGTTCAACTACATGGATCAAGCGACACCAACATGTTCTGTCTTTACTCATTTCTATAGTTAGATTATTAATAGTTAAATTTATCTTCAATAGTTTCTCCTATTATTTCCTTTGATTTTCTCCTACCTCTAGTTATTGGGCTTGAATTGTTATCCTTATTTAGCTTTAATATTTATGATTTTGTGAGTATATGTATAAGTTTCTCAAATAATAACCAACTTTCTATATGTTGGTGATTTTATCAAGTGGCTTAAGAATTATAGGTCTCAAGTGTAACATATTTGTTATTTCCAAAGACTAATAATTTGTACACTCACTACATTTTGGAGACTATTCAAATAATAATTCAGGCAAAATATGAAACAAAATACATGATAAAAGTAAAATTATCACAGTACCTGGTCCAAAATCATTTCAACCGAGAAATTTTGCGGCACAACAAATGATTGATGATAGATGTACGCAAAAACGGCCATTATCATCTACAATGGAAAAGGATAAAGTCAAAAATTGCTAAGGAGGAAGGAAAGGTTATGAAGTATATAGTAAATTAGATTATCCAATTTTGGTGATGTATATTTCAACTAGAGGCAACAAAAATACAAGCTGATACTCATACTCATGCATTCGGTCAAAATACCTCTTTCATATGATATGCGTGTACACTTCTATTCTTGAGCGTGCACCTAACATGCCTAGTCACTAGAATAGACCACTTCAAGGTCTACTATCATTTCAAATGTTCATTGATCACGAAAGGATTCTTGAATGTTTTCAACCATACACTAGAAAGAGTTGATAAGATTTTCATTCAATCTGTACACGTGCCCATGACTATCTACACAGTCAATTCTTTCCACGGGATATTTTTGAGAGATGCGAATGCAGGACAAACTAGGCCATGCTTTATCTTGTTTGAGTTCAAATTAAAAAAATCTATATTCAGGTAAACCAAGTTCATGGAAATCTACAGTATGTTATCAATATACTACTAGATTCAAATATCAAGATTCAAGAGGGTCTACCTGGCAATCCATTCTGTCAGTAATTCCACCATGTCCTGGAATACTATCACCAAAATCCTGTAGAAATGGTGAATGAAGAGAAAAACAGTTAAAACCAGTGAATAAAATGATAATATTTGCTCATTTGCTGCATTTAAAAGGCGCCAAGTCCAGACCTTTATTTTAAAAGCTCTTTTGAAACCACTAGCGAAGAAACCTCCAAAAGGTGCAATAATTGAAGCAAACAAGCCAAGACAGAGCGCATGCCATTGAACTGGTAGGATGGATATCTCTTTCCAAGGAAACTGCCCAATATAATATCATAGTCGTTTAGAGATGTGGATTGTCTTTGTCTCTCATGATTACAACTAAGTCATTTATAAGCTGAACTGGCATGCCATAGTCGCGTTTGCAACCTCTATGCACTGATGAAAATATTTTGTCATGCCTAGCTCAAAGATCCAATATTTTTAGCCATTTTTCTAAATTTTTAAAAAATAAAACTATTTGATAAAAAAGCTAAATACTAAAACATATCCGAAAAATCTTTTTTATAAGAATTTTACCAATCAAAAGATAACAACAAATAAAACTAAATTTCAAGGATGACATGTGTATTAAAAATATCTAATATAATTTTAGAACAAATTAAGATTACAGTTTTAAACACAATATATAAAGATTGAAATAAAAGTTTAAGAAATACACTTTTGAATAAGTTATCATTTTAATGACGGAAATCAATCTTGTCCTCAAGAAAAATTTGATCGGATCAAATGACTAGTTTATGGGAGGTCTTGGTATATTTTCATAATAGAGAAGAGAGCTGTGTGATTAAGCCGTCTTTAAAAGGAGAGGAGAGTAATACTAAATTACTAATTACCCTTTAAATAACTAGTAATTATCATTTTTTTTATAATAATATAGATGAACAGGCCAGGAATAACAAAGTACAGAAATTTAAGAACAAAGAACTTTTTAAGTTAGAGGCACATCAAAGTAATGGGCAAAAAATCTTAGTTAGAAGTATATTGCTTCCAAACCAACTGATTTCATATAGGATAGTAGTGTATCTAATTCAATATTCAATATCCTGTATGTTAGAGCAGAAATCATTATGAGTAATTAGAATTTTAAGTAGAATATCTAGTACTTACCAAGTAAGCAATCCATGCTGGTAAGGTGTACAACTCTGGCTTATACAGTGGACCAGGATCACAGTGAAGCCAACCAGTTGATAAATCCTACAAGTTATTCCAGGGAGATATAAACAGAAGTTACTTGAATGTTTAATTATGTGCTATCAATGAGTTGCGGTATGTTAAAGAGCTACCTTCCTTGGACATGTTAGCCACTGAGAACGACCCATGATGTTAGCTAGCTGCATATAGAATTTTGTACAATTACATTAACATCCAACTCCATGCATCTTGATTCATCAAGTAAAATGTACATATGTGCTATTAAATTAAGGAAAACATACATTTTTTGCTTTTCATGATCACATTGACACAAGCATAAATTAATAAATCCAAATGCTCATAAATTACTAGCAGCAGAAAAGATATTTTATATTGGATCTCCATTTTTATATCTATTATGTTAACAATACATCATGCTACAAATAACCCAGATGCATACTCCAGGGAATGAATTGTGAAAAACAAAAAGTGATAAACACTATATACGTCATGCACTTAATCGATAAAATTTTTCAAAATACATCTGATCAAGTTTTTCCATTTTATTTAGGCTGTTACAATCATTCAGTATGCTTTGATTCAACAAAACTTAAATAATTTGATGAATAGTTATTGTTCATTAACCCCCACCCCAAAAAAATAAAAGAAAAATTTGCTGCATCTTCATCACCAAATTGAAAATCAAGCTCACCAAAAATGCGGAGATAATAGTTGTAATGGATGCCCCAATAAAACCCTCCCACGTTTTCTTTGGAGATAGCTTTATCAGTGGAGTTTTTCCAAAGAAGAAACCAAAAATATAAGCAGCTATGTCATTGATGACAATAAGTGATGCTGGAAGAAGAAACCTGCAGAGTGCATCCATGTGTCAGAGAAGGCAAGAAAAACATTAAATATCAAGTATTTTATTGTCAATTCCAAGTGTAAAATTCTCGAAGCCACAAAAGATCAACTGTCATATATTATATACAAGCAACAACAACATTTAGAACACCTTGGCACCTCAAGATGAAGAGCCAACACCAGTAAACAATTTAAGTAGGAAAATGAATAACTTTAAAAGGCCAGCCCAAACAAAAGACAAGGGAAAAAAATAGTGGAGGTGGGCGGGGGTTAGGGTGATAATTATCAGGAAACGCAGAATAATCCTATGCAAACAAAAACGAGGGAGTACATTGACAAATCACTGACCAACTTTATTAAGACAACACCCAAAATTTCAACAGGCTTCAATTATCACCTCACTACAATCTCAACAACTGGATCCAAATACAATTTTCTTGCAACAAATACACAGAGTGTAGAAATATGAGATATCTTGAAATGATCCAACTGCTGAAACTAGAATCCCAACATAATCATTCACTCATCCACTGATTATATCTACACTAAACTGAATGACATATTAAACTCCCTTTCTCCCTCAGCCTAATATATTACAGATCAGTAATCAATTCTTCATATTTCAAACTCAAGGCACTACTAGTTCATACAACAACAAAGAGAAGTTCAGACCTAAAATATGAATTCAAACTAATTTATTTCTTTGTTCAAATTGAACTTTGGCCTATGGTTATAAATGTACATTGAAACACTGGAAGGACAGGCCTTCAACTTTCATATTAGGATAACATGATTGGACAGTGATCCATCTTAAAAATCAATGTCCATAATCTTTAGTAAAAACTTGGCCAAAATGACCTGTTTTCTGTATGTAGGCTTCATTGCCCCTCAATAAAGAGAATATACTGAAGTTCCTTTTCATGTCGACAGATGTCATTTCACTCTTGGTTCGAGCTGTCTCCCTAACCTTCTCTCGACCTTCCTATTTTAGCAGAAGAAAAGTATAGTCTTGCTCAAGTCATTGGACAAAATATGTTATTCCTTTCACATTCTCTTAAGAAACTAAAAATTAACCATTATGGCATCCAACCCATTGAATGATTACTAGAAGCAGGAACCAAAACTATAATACAAGGACCAAATGACATTAAGTCAACCAAGCCCTTGAAACTTGTCCATAAGGATATCTAAAATCATCAGCCATCAAGTAGTAGATATCATGCAAAAGACAGCCCTTGAAATGTCCAGAAGTTATTAACATATTTTCAAATAATCATTCTTTCACCACAAAGATCACATTACCAGAATATTCCTTCAAAAATGTTTGCCACAGTGAAGGAGGACTGTGTAAAGACAACAATCAGAATCATATGTGTCCAAGCATACTGGCCAAATTGGTACTTGTACATCTTCTTCTTTAAGGTGAGAATAAACCACATAAACCCTGAGCCCAATCAAGGAAAGGGAAGAAAACAAAATATTAGTATGCATACATTAGAAAGAAATGACGAGGAAAACTACAATCCTCAAATAACTAACAAGAAATTGTCATACATTTGATAGAGACATTGCATCTCTAGTAATGAAAACGACAATGTTAACATGCACAACTTACCTGCAATATATAAGGAGTAGCAGATAACCATATGATATTTTATAAGGCTGTTCACAAGCTGATACAAAACCTTGTCTAAGGTTACTGTGTTAACAAGACGTTGACTCAGAATACGTCCATATACAAATAACATTGCAGTGAAGAAGAAATGCCTGAAATAGTTATAAAATGATTAAACACCATTGAAAAAAAAAACACACGCAACATGTCATTTAGTAATCAGAAAAAATCTAGTTTGATTACCAGACCCATTTTATGACAAGTAACAATGCTACGAGGGCAATGAAGTAGTGAAGAAGAATACCAATTCAAAAGCCTAAATCCTGGCAGCTGCCTATCTTCATGAGCTCTTCTGAGAAGATTGAAAAGCTCTTTTGCCATAAAGATTTGGATAACAACCACCATTGCTGTAATGTAGAGGTGGCCCATGTAAATTATTAATGCAAATCCCCCAATCATCCAAATAGTTGAGTATGCACGGATCAACATGGATTTGTATTTGTTCTTGTCATTGACAAGTAAATGATTTCCATTGGCTTTGTTAATATCCGGAACAACCTGAGATAAAGATGTTATGAAATAAATCCTCTCAAGTTTACTGAAGCTAAATCAGAAAGACATAGAGCTTTTTTTCAAGTTCCCTTCAAATTTTAAGATCACATGACATAAATGTAGGTGGAACCGAATAAAGGCACAAATCCAAAATTTAAATAGCTAACCTCATTTGAGCGTTTCCGGTGCCTATTACGAATCGTGGGAGATGATGAGGAACTGGTATTAGTATCCTTCTGCATAGCTCTAATCAGATTTTAGCCAGTTGGATGACAACGTAAAAAGGACATATGAAGCCAAAAGGTTGCAACCTGCAAAATAGATGGCGTATAGATCTTTAGCTTCTATGAAATTACACCCAATGAAATTCATCAATTGGGACAAAAACTGTAATCACTTCAGGAGGCATGTTTGGTTAGTCAACTTCAGATAGCGAAAAACCAGGGGGGCAAAATCTCAAACCATTTGGCATATACAAATTACAAAGGTAACTGAACACACTTGAATGTTGAGGAAGGAAAGAGAAGGGGAAATGCCAAGCCTCAAACTGCAATTTTGGGGCTCGTTGAAAAAGAGCTTCAAATGCTGCTCAATCCATTAGGAAGCTAGATCCTCCACTATACTTATTAGTTATTACATCTGCAGCCATCCCTATTATTTCACTCACAGCACCTCATTCCCCTACTGTAATCATCTTCTTCTTCAACACCATGACATCTATGCTGATGAAGAATTACAAATATCATTTTCAGTTAGCCAATTTTATGGAATTACTCATCCACCTTATCAACCATATCACTGCTTCATTACTATGTATACAAACTTCCTGTATCATATCGCATAATGCCTTAATCTAACATTGAGTAAATGCCTATTATATACCTTTGAATTCAGGGTATCCTCGATCACAAAAAACTCCACAAAACTTTTTCACATTACCCACCCTGCCTCAGCAAAAATATTCATCCTTAATCTCACAATTTTTTTAAAAAATAGAGGTGTATTAAAAAATAGAACAAGTATTGGGAAATCAATGTCGCATGTGAGCTCCAACCACAAAAAGGCAAAGAAGATAATCCTTAACAGGTAATAGTACGCTGAAGCCAAATTTATCGTCTTATTTTGGAATTGGTGAATAGTGACAAATATTAGCTCTGGAATTGCATGGGTCAATTGATACCATACTGAACACAAATTCAGGGGCACAAGTGAACAAAAAGGAATTTATAATATCGCATAATAATAGTACTAGACAAGCCTGACAAATGAATGTACCCAGGGATGCTCCTCACATTATACATCCATGTTACAAGAATGAAGTCATAAATTGATGCTAAACCTCCATTATGTTGTATCTATAACTTCCTAATTTTGAAGAACCGAACAATTATAATCACCCCAAATCAGAAAGTCCACTATCGATTTTAAAAGAGAAAAAAACTCGGTCACAGAGAACCTTATTCCCAGCAATGAATAGACATTGCCAGCATACTAAATTCTATATCAGTCAATATCTTTCCAGTCCCCAACTCCCCACTCCAGCCCTCCGTAGTCCATTCTAAGTTCACAAATTAAACTGAACCAAAACATCCAAGATTTACCATCAAGCTTACGGGAGTCATACTATCAACCTCAACGAAATGCGTACGATATATATAAATAAGCACTAATTTCACTGACGAATCTATAAGAATCACGACATTCAAGGCAGGAAACTAGATTCAAAATCAGGAACAGTTGTTTGCAGTTAAATCTCAATCAGAGCTGAAATACTCAAACCATAGAATCAAACCAAGCAGAGAAAATGGAAACAAAAATCGACAAAGGATATATATATATAAAAAGAGCAAGCGCGCGAGTGAGAGAGTGAGTGAGTAAAAGAGCGTGAAAGCACAAGACCTGGTTCGGTTCAGCTGAGCGAGGAAGTGTGGTACACACAGAGAGGACGAAGGAGAAGAGAAAGAGAGAGAGAAACAGCGAAATGAAGAAGGAGAAGAAACGAATAGGAACAATAATAGAGGGCGAAGATTGAAGGAGAAGAAGAAGAAGAACAAGAACAAAAAAAGCAAAACGAACGATGAAGCCTTCTTTGGCTACTAAAAAATTATTTTTGCATTTGCTGTACCAGAAAAAACAATAATAATTGAAGAGAATAATAATAATAATGTTTATTTTCATTTTAATTTATTGTTTTGTTTTCTCTTTTTTCTGGTTCAGTTTTGCCGCAAAAACAGAATTTCTTTCTAGAATTATAGATCGGTCAAATTGAAAATTCAGGGTTGTTCCTCAAACGTGGAAGCATAGGTTGGCTTACACGTACAAAAAAATGATTGAATTTTTTTTTTTAAAAAAAAAAAACTCAGGTCCAATAATAAAGGAGTAAATTTATTTTTTAGTCCTGAAATATATGTAGTTTTTTTTTTTGCCATTAAACATATGTAGTAATGTAGTATTACAATTTAAGATTATAATATAGTTTTTAATTTTTAAACCATCATATTAATTACTCATTAATTTTTAAATTATTATTTACTATTGTCCAATCAACGTGATATGTTAAATATTGACAGCATTAAATTCTTTTTTTAATGTCAGTATACTCATAATATTTTTTTATGTAGGCAATAAATTAAACATTCAACAAAATATTTAACGTTGTTATGCCAACATTTAACGGATCACATCACTCAGCCGTTAACAAAGGACTAATGAGTTTTAATGACATAAAAGTGTATAAATAACTTCATATTATTCAATTTATTATATTAAAGTATAATAATAATAATTTTATGTTATATTTTAAAATTTTAAAAAAGAATGTGCATGAGAAACGTTGTGTGTATATATATATATATGTGGAAGCACATGAACATTCATTTCCAAACTCTCAAGATAGTGTTACATATATTTAAAATCTAAAGAATCTGGAAATTAAAGTGGGCTCTTTGTGAGATGCCTTTCTCCATCTCCCAATATGCTTTTCATTCAATCGAATTAATGAATTAGCATATATGCCCTAAAAATATCAAATTAATGAATGAGTAAATATATATTAGAGTACCAGGTGGGTGGTTGGAGGGGTGGACACTCCATTTTTCTTAAATAAGGTTTCGAGTTCGAGTCTTGTGTATGAAAAAATTTCTATTAGAAGAGTTATATCCCATTATGAGATCTCAGCTAGCTCAAATAGATTGCCTCCAATAAAAAAATATATTTGTGGAGAACCCAAAAATATATATTAGGGTTTCACGAGAATAAGCATATATATGCCCTACAAAATCAAAAAGTTTAATATGACACTCCAAAGACATTGAATAAAAATAAGATAAATTTGTACAATTACTTTTTAATGATGGGTCGGAGTCGTGTTTGGATAAAATTATGAAAGAAAAAGTAGAGTTTTGGGGTTTTTAATTTATGGGATTTATTAGATGATTAGATCCATATATACTATTTAACCCATGTTTATTTAGATATAGAAAATTTTGTTCAACTTTTCATCTAGTAAAAGCAAAATAGAAAACTTCATTCATATTTAATTAGACTATAGTTTTATTAGTTTGATAGTCACGTTTTTATCATGATGAATTAATAGAAAAGTTATCAGATTTAAAAAGGGGAAAAAGAAAACAGAAGAATATTTAGTATACAGTGAGAATAATAAATAATAAGTATATAATTTTTTTAAAAGATGCTTGAATTTAATTAATCATGGAATGTGATTCTTGCTGTTCAAATTGTTTAGTACCCTCAAGTTATTCTAGTAATATTTTACAACATTTTTAAAAATAATTTATTCATGTAAATATTCGTAGAAATCGTTAACTATAGTTTCAAAAATACCCTTATCACTTTTTATTACAAAAAATTAATTATTTATGATATGAATGTCATGTTTGGCTTGATACTTTAATTTTACTTATTTGCATTGGAAGTGAAGATTTGATCTTGTTATTTTTCCATTATGATTTGAAGGAATTTGAGATTTTGAAACTTTGACAATTTCCATTTATAATTGTGTTTGTGTTGAATTATACTTGTGACTTAATGAAATTTTTATGTTGTTTGATAAGCTTAAAATTAGCAATTTATTATCTATTTAGATAAATTTGTGAGGAACATCTTATAACTCATATTTCCAAGAATAAAAAAATTAGTCTACCAAATAAACATTTAGGCTAGTCTTAATCAAACTTAAGGGATAAAGCTTCTAAAAAAAGATTGGATAGGCTTAATAATTGAGTTTAAATGTGAGATTATTGGCTCATATGCCAGATTTTGAAGCTTGATCCACTTAATTAATTAAGAGATTGAATCATATGCTATATAGTATACGACAATAAGAAGATACATCAAGTGGGACTCCACGTACATGTGAAACTCACTCTTGTTTTTCTCTTACTTTTATAGTTTTATTGTCATATGCTATACAATATAAGATTTATTCTCTTTAAGAGATTGGATCCTATGTTATACAATATATGACATCAAGGAGAGAGAAAGTCACAAGGTGAACCCCACCGGAAGTGGGACCTATATGTAAAACTCATATTTTTATCTCTCTTTATTGTTATATATTACTCAATATATGATCCATTTTCTTTAAGAAATTGAATCTGTATCGTATAAGATAATAAGAAAAGAGAAAGGGACATAAAAAATCTCATAGTGAGGCCCATGCTCATAAATTGATGTATCCCATCATGCATCAAGTCAATGCTTGTTGAGATAAGCCATGGACATTTTTAAATCCTTGCCTCACATGTTTGAAGTTTGGAATATGATTGAAACTATGATTTTTATTTTCAATAAATATTTGGAACCAAACTAAGATCACTTGGATATTAAATGAAGAAGTGATGATGATGTGTCGCATATTGAATAAAATTGAAGATATAAGATCACATTTAAGTATTCAAGTAGGAGAAAAATATTTTGTTGGTTTTATTTTAGATGAAATTATTCTTAATTTGGTCCATCTTAAATTATTTCATTATCAATTTAGCCTCTTTTAAATTGTTTCCTTATCAATTTGGTCCCTCTTATATTTAATTTCTTAATTTTCTCCCTTTTAAATTGCTCCGTTATCAATTTAGTCTCTATTAAATTTATTCGTTATCAAATTGGTCCCTCTTAGATTTTAAAGTTAATAAAAAATAAAACAAAAATATTTGTAATACTAAGTTGCATATTAAAACAACTGAGTAATTTTAAAATTAGAAATATATGAAATAGAATTTATTAAATCCTAAAAAAAATATTTATTTTATCCTATATTTTTTTGGTTCCTCTTAGACAACAAAGAAACCAAATTGATAACGAAATATTTTAAGAGGGGTTAAATTAAAAAGACAAATTTAAGAATAACCAAATTAAAAAGAAAAATATAAGAGTTGCCAAATTAATGACGGAACAATTTAAGATGAACTATATTAATACTACTATAGTACTATTGCTAAGAAGAATCAAAATCATATTCTACTCTATTTAAGTTGTGAGATAAATGATATTTTTTTGTTGAGATGAGTATTCTCTTAAGGCAAGAAAAAGAGTCGTACACCAAAAATTGTTCATGGGCTACATTGTTAGGCCCAAATTTCATGTATAGAAAATGTGGGAAAGAATAAAGAGCAAGCCATTATATTGTAAGAAGTACATTTTTTATATATATTATACATTAATTATAAATATGGTTAGACTAATTTAAAACTTGTTTTGAATTAATCTTAACATTTTTTTCGTTAAAAATGTGTGTATATCTTCAAAGTTGAGATTGTTAAAATATTTTAAATTTTATAAGACATTTCTTCAATAACCCACCATTCTATGTAATCCAAATTAATTGGTTCCATTGATAGTCATTTAATTAAATGATTAAATCCATACTCACCTCTAGCAATAACAAGGAATGAAAAGGTTCATTAAAAAAAAGGAATGAAAAGGAAAGTTCTCAAGATTTTGGGAAATGACAACTTATATGTTTTTTTTTGTTATAAGATTATTTAATAAAATTAAAACATGTTAAATATTTTATAAAATAGAACCAATCGTAGAAGAGATGAGTTGTATAAATTATATACGTGTCAATTTTTTATTGAAGAACTTTTTAACAAAGATATAAAAATTATAGGTAAGTTTTTTTTTTGTAAAACAAAGAGGAAATATTATATTGATTAATTAAAAAAGAAGAAGAAGAAAACCTTTGCATCTATAGATAATCATGAATTATGTTTTCACAATATTGCTTCTATCGTCACATTTGTGTAAAATTAGATTCCATCAATATTCTTGGAGCAATGGCATTGTCCTAAGACTCCTTGTAACATCAACATTAAAAGACAACCCCAAAACTCTTGTCATTTTTACAGTTAAAGTATATTGAAGAATTGAAACTAACGCTCATCTTGTCTTATTATGTTGTCACTCTAGTCCTAGGAAATAGGAGTCAATAACAAGATGGAAATCACCATATTAATTAAGGGTAAGATTAATGGTAAGATTATGGAGAGCTTTACTTCTTGACTTGTATTTGAATTTTTATTAAAGTAAAAGTTAGAAAAAAGAAAAATATTACAAAAACTCAATCTCTTGAAAAATGGAATTCTCATAAAATAACCATATTATTAATAGTTAATACTATTATCTTGTATTTAATTTTTAGTGGGATTAATAAAAAATAAAACTTTAAATGCGTTGACAACTTAATCCAAATAAATTTTGAAAATACTTGAATTCTAATACAGATTTTGGTCTCTCTTAAAAAGCTGTCCCTTTAATAAAAATTTGGCAAAAGTATATTTCTTAACCCCAACGTTTGGGGTCCTGTCAGTTTCGCCCCTAACATTTTTTTCGCTGTCAATTGTACCCCTAACTTTTTATGTTTTTGCCAATGTCACCCTTTTTACTAACACCGTCAAATATTTAACAGTTTTTGCTGACGTGGCATCCTATGTGGCAAAACGTTTCTTTTTTCTGTCAATTGTACCCCTAACGTTTTACATTTCTGCCAATGTCACCCTTTTCACTAGCACCATCAAATATTTAATAGTTTTTGCTTACGTGGCATCTTATGTGACAAAAATATCTGACTTGACATATTTTTTTTCACACCAGATTTTTTACTCATCTTTTTCTCATCAAAACCGTGTCGTTTTAGCCTCATCATATTCTTTTTAAAATATAACTCAAACGTACATGCCATTTTGCAGACAAAAACATTGGAGACGTTATCCATTCTCTACTTTGTCGGAAACGTTACCTTAAAATAGAGAATGGATAACGTCTCCGATGTTTTTATGAGCAAAATAGCGCGTGCGTTTGAGTTATATTTTAGAAGGAATAGGTCGAGGTCAAAACGACACAACTTTGATGGGAAAAGATGAGTAGGAAATCTGATGTGGAAAAAAAATATACCAAGTCAGATATTTTTGCCACATAGGATGCCACGTAAACAAAAATTATTAAATATTTGATGGTGTTAGTGAAAAGGGTGACATTGGCAGAAATGTAAAACGTTAGGGTTACAATTGACAGAAAAAAGAAACGTTTTGCCACATAGGATGCCACGTCAGCAAAAACTGTTAAATATTTGACGGTGTTAGTGAAAAGGGTGACATTGACAGAAACGTAAAACGTTAGGGGTACAATTGACAGCGAAAAAACGTTAGGGGCGAAACAGACAGGACCCCCAAACGTTAGGGGTTAGAAAAGGTACTTTTGCCTAAAAATTTAGTCATTACTACTCCTTGACTCCTACATCGATAAAAAAATGAAACAAATGTAGATATTCTATTTCATGGGTAAGTACTAAGAGCATATTTGTCATATAGAATTTGCAAGAAAACGAAGAAGAGATTGGAAGATTGCTATGTTCTTTGCATATAGCTTTTAACATTTTCATCCTTCCAACGTTTTCATTTATATTGTGTTAACAATCATTTTTGTTCCTGCTTGTTTTGTTTTGGTCAAATTACTCTTTTGGTCCTCAACGTTTGCATGAAATTTTATATTGGTCTTCAACGTTTTAAAAAGTTATTTTAGGTCCTCAACGTTTTTTTTTTTAAAATTGGTCCTCTAGCGTAACATCCGTATGATTTTGTTAAAAACTTATGTGGTACACTCTCTCTCCTACGTGCCATATTTAAATGACATGGCACCCTCTCTCACTCCAACTCAGCAAAACGATGCTGTTTTGATTCAAAACAGAACTTTTAAATGAATCAAAACGACGTCGTTTTGCTGAATTTGAGTGAGAGAGGGTGCCATGTCATTTAAATATGACATGTAGGAGAGAGTGTGCCACATAAGTCTTCCACATCAGCATTTAATGACAAAACCAGACGGATGTTACGCTAGAGGATCAATTTTAACAAAAAAAAAATGTTAAGGAGCTAAAATAACTTTTTAAAACGTTAATGACCAATATTAAACTTGGTGCAAACGTTGAGAACCAAAAAAGTAATTTGGCCTTTTATTTTTTAGTACTTTAATATAAGGCTTTCATTTTTTTTCATTTTCGTTCTTTCTCATTTCTTAGTTCTTACCACTAAACGTAATTTAAATATTCATATTTCCATTTTCTTTCAAATTCTCATATATTCCAACTAGCAAATGAGCTCTAATAGTCCGTTTGGTTGCAAATAGGGAACAGTCCGTTTGGTTGCAAACAGGGAATACATTTGGATTTGTCTCTCCTACGTTTGGTTAGTACATTAAAGAAGGCATTTAAATGAATTTGACCCTAATTTGAGGGATTTCACCAAACCCACATATGATCAAGGGTTTGTGAAAGTATTTTTTTTTTATTTTGAGCTGAAGTTTGTGAAAGTATTATTGAGTTTGTAAATATGAGGAATCATTTTGCCCCCTTTAAATCATGAAATTACTAAAATGTTCCTTTTCATTGTACATCTGTCTTGATACATCCTTTTTATCTTGACACACTCTCCATCGTGAAATTAATGTAATGGTGGCCTTTTTAAGTTTTATGGATTTTTTAGTCCAAAGCTAAAATAAATATTTTATCCAACACCCATTGATATAAGTTCCACATCGAGGAGGTTACCTTTAAGGAAGGGTCTTATAAGGCTTTGGACTCTCCAACTCCAATAGCTAGCTTTTGGGGTGTGGTTCTCTCAAGCTCTTGTGCTCATATCAATTGGTGATTTCATTGAGAGCCGGCCAACCGAAAAGGGCTACCTGTGGAGGGTTCTGACCGGTGGAGGGGCTGGCCGTGATCGAGTGAAGCACCACCGAGTGAAGTGTCGCAGTGTGCAGCCGTCGGGACGCCGGCTTTCGAAGGGAGTGGTAATGATATAAGTCCCACATCGGGGAGGTTACCTTCAAGGAAGGGCTTGGGCTCTTCAACTCCAATAGCTAACTTTTGGAGTGTACTTCTCCCAAAGTCTTGTGCTCGTATCACTCATTCTTTTCTTATTATTTTTCTTTCAGCCAAACATATTAAAGGTAATTTTTTTTTCCTCTTTTTCCATCATGGCTAACCCAACTTAATAACAAGATTCTCATTTCTTCAAAACTCCTTCTGGCAACCAAGTCAATATATATATATATAAATTGAAGTTGGAAACCTTGAGAAAACAAGAGAAAATGAAGTCAAATAATATATAGCCAAAGTCTTAACTGGGTGAAGATGATGATTCCTCAAATAGAAAAGACAGAGTATTGATGAAACCCAAGTAGAGATTAAGATCGTGAAGATCCATAATATCTAGCCATTTCCGTCGCAGAATCTCCCTTTATATATATTCCTCTCAAAGATACCGAATCATTCATCCATTGCTTCACTTCTTCTTCTTCTTCTTCTTCTTCTTCTTCTTATTCCCATTAATCCAAACAAATTCATTCACTAATTCATCTGATAAAGTAACAATCTTTCTGATCACACAATGGGTGGTAAGCTCTGTTCTCTCCTGCATCCAAAACCCCAATCAACACAAACATATAATTGCGGAAGAAGCTCATCATCATCATCATCATCGTGTTTCATGAATGGAAGAAGAAGAAGAAGAAATACCCAGATGGAGGAAGAAGAAGAGAATGTGATCAAGGCTAGGAAGAAATTGACACTAGAGGATTGGCTTCTGTCATCTCCTTCTGGTGTGAAACCAGACTACCTTAAAAGAGGCGAAATCTGTTCCTTCAAGAACTCTAGGAAGAAGGTCCATCCTTCTTCTTCTTCTTCTGCTCTTTCCTGTTCAGCTTCAATGCAAGTTCATGGGAGATTGATAAGTGAAGCAAAAGACAGTTTGTGCTTGGACAGACCCATGGCCATGAATGATCCCAAAGAAGAAGAAGAAGAAGGAAAGTCAGAGTATTTTTCATCAGTGAGTATTGGGAAAGCAGAGAAGAAGAAGAAGAAGAAGAAGGTGAGCTTTAAGCTTCCTCATGATGTCATTATGTATTCACCAGAAGAAGCAGAGATTGATAATAATAATAATAACATTAGCAGTAATGAGGAATGCTTCTATTCGCCATTAATGGAGGGTAATCATAAAGGAGGCACTTTTGAGTCACATGAGGAAATTTGTTTCATGCTTGCAGTGAATACTCTCCATCCTGTTGGAAATGCATCAGATGGAGTAACTTCATGTGAAGTTATTTCATGATCAACCAAAATCGTTGATCTACTGCAACAAAATTTTATCGTATTCAGATCGATCTAATGAATGAATTTCACTTGAAGCTACTTCATCTGACTTATCTTCATCAGACCAAAAAAGGAAAAGAAAAATTGTTAGGTTCAAACTTCAAATACATAATATTATATGTCCAAGTGGTATTAGTTAAGATTGAATAAGAACTCTTCAAGATAGGATTGTTCTGGAAAACAAATCCGTTGAAATATGCATCTCGTCAAGTGTTGAAATGCCTTAATTTTATGTATTAAATATATATTTAGTTAATGTACAAAATTAATGCACTAGTTTAACATTTCAGGAGATGCGTTATTTTGTTGGAGGTGAAGTACATTATTTTGATGAATTGCTATTGGATTCTTACAAAATCTTGTTGTGTAAAGGATATACCTTACAGAAATTCTCAGCAGGTTGCCTAATAAAAATGTGATATGTGAACACTTGATGAATTTCTATATCTTGGCTCAGTTATGAACAATTTAATATTAGAAGTAATTCAGATAATTTATTTGTAAAGTTGATCTTATATATATAATAGATGAAGATGAAGAAAACTTTAACAAATGCCAGTCTTAGATAAATTTTTAATAATATATACAACTCATCTCCTTTATAATTAATTTTTTTAAAAAAGAAATCTGCATTTTTTATTTTAATTAAATTTTTTTATAACAAAAATATAAACAACTTTAATATGTCTTGTTAAATTAGTAGGCTTCTATGGGTTATGTTAATACTAAGGAAGCTTTTAATACGATGTTATTTCAGGTAATATAGTAAAGATACTTAAATGTTTGGTAAGTCAATATACATAAGGAAAAAACTTATGTACATTTCCTTATGTCCATTTCCTCCATTTTCCCAATATAATTATGACACGTGGCAAAAAGTGTTTAAATGACCAATCACAGTAGAGAGAGAATATAGAAGATCACCTTTTATATAACCAATCATAGAAGAAAGAGAGTGTAAATACAATATATGATTGGTGGAAATGGAAGAAATGGACATAAGTTTTTTCCTATACATAACAGTCATATAAGATGTAAGATGCAAGTGTTTTAATTGTCTATACTAAATGTAATTTGTTTTTGTAATTTTTAAACCTACCCTTTCACATTTAAATAAATCACCTAATTATGAATATTTTTAAAACTTCATAATTAACTTTAAAATAAAGAAGGTTCAAGCTAGCTAATTAGGAAGATGTTTCAACAAATCTGAAAATAGGTATTTTAGTATATATAATATTTTTTTTAATGGAAAGAAAAGGCGGAAAAGAAAAATATTACATCAATAATTTATATTGGGTAACAAATAAAATATAATGCAAGTAAAATTGGTAAGTTTTTAAATAAATTAACCCAAACCAACTGTGTTATAAGATGACACAATATTTTTTATATAACGACACAATATTTTTGTCACAGAAATAATTCATGTGTATTTTTCAAAACTATAATGATATTGGTCATCAGAACTATAAAACACAACTAGTAGGACACAAAATAGTATTTGGTGCCCAATAGTTAAAAAAAATGACACAAGGTAGTATTCTCCTTTTCTTTTCTTTTTTTTCACTTTCGTTATCTTTTGTTAGAAAAAGAAAAAGAAATAAAAACAAGAAAAGACTGGGGATAAATTTTAACTGCATCAAGTCATCAACTACTCAGGAATTCATTTCCAATACAGCTGCATGGCCTAGTCACCTATCTCTCAAGATAACATAACTGGATCCGTTGGTCTTCTGTATCTTAGAGATTCTCTTCAATATTTCTGCAAAAGCTTGCTTATCCTGCACATAACAAAGAAGCACAAGCTGTAACCTCAATCTTGGCAGAACATGGCAGAACATCATCTTTGATTGGCATTTTATCTTAACGCATTCCTTTATCGACATATACACTACATACTTCATATATCCATCTAATAGAATAATGCTCATTCCCTATACGACCATAATATTATTGATAGTTTGCATCATCTTAATCTGACATCATTCATTACCAAAACTTGTTCTAGCGCTAGGTTGCCATACAAAATATGACATATAACATAGTTCTCATAAACTAGCAATTCACGTGCAAACTTACATCCACAAATCTAAAAAAAAACAATTAGGGTTGGCTATATGGATCAAGCGGCCACAACATGTTCTGTCCTTTTTCATTTCTATAGTTAGGTTATTAATAATTAAATTCATTTTAATAGTTTATCTTATTATTTTATTTAGTCTTTCCCAACCTCTAGTTAGTGGACTATTTTCCATTTGGTCAACTCTAAGTACAGTAGCTTCTAATAGCCTTCTTTGTACTTGACTAAACCTCTATGTTTCACCCAAGTTTTAAATTTGTCCTTTATCTTTCAAAAGTTTTATATTGGTCCTTTATATTTCCCTAAAGTTTTATATTTGTCCTTCATGTTTCATTAAAGTTCTATATTGGTCCTTTACGTTACATTAAAATTTTATATTAGTCATTTATATTTCATTAGAGTTTCATATTGGTCCTCTCAGCATGGTTTTATTTTTTACTTAAACGACGTTGTTCGGGTGTCTTTGGTGTGTCTAAGGCCACGTCAGCTATCTGATACACGTAGGAGAGATTATGTGTCCACCTCGACACGCCATGTCAGCAGTTAACTTAAGAAATTGACAGACTTGGACGGAAGGACTAATTTAGAACTTCTGGGAAAGATAAAGGACTAATTTAAAAATTTTGAAACATAAAGGACTAATTTGAAACTTGAGTGAAACATAGAGAACCAAAATGAACCTTTGACTTTAAACGAAAATTAATTAAAAATGGGAAAGAGAGCAAGAAAAGAAATGCTTCCGTTATGAATATAACACATATTGAAGTGAGACAAACATATTGATTACAAGAATAATCAAGAAATCCAGCTCAAGAAAGGGAATAAAACAAAAACTTATTACAGAAACTTACCTCGGAACATCTTAGTCTTGCCTTAAATTTAGCTACAAGATCTTGTGTGGTCACTGGAGTCTTTTGAATTAGAATAGCCCTAATTTCATCCTCACTCACAGGCCCAGAAGCTGAAGTTGTAGAAGACCCTGCTTTTGATGATGGTGGTGGTGTTCCTTTTGAGGGTGCTTTACTTTTGGATGCAGTACCGTTTTCATCTTTGACAGATGACTTCAGTTCCTGATTCATTCAATAGGAAAATGAAGACTTTTAATATCATCTGTAAGAAGACTTGTTTTATTGAGCTTTTAAAATAGACAATTTGACAAGAAAAACTTTTCATAGAACTTCTTATACAACGATAAGAAGCCGTATCATGTTTGGACGGCTAAATAGGGGGCATTTTTGTCCAAATCTGCATATAGTTTCCCAATTAAGCCATTATCAGCTTTAATAAGTGTTTTTTTTTTCTTTGAAAGTCTCTTGAATACTTTCACAGTATAAGCTAAAAATAATTTTTTTCAATTATGAATTATTAACAGTTTCCCAATCATCAAGAAATTTGCAAATAAGAACGTTTCCCCTCAGAAAAAAGGAAAAGGCCCCACAGAATAAAGCAAGCTCATGAAAGCAATGACATACATTTTCTGTCTTAACCTTCTTTGGTGGTGCACTATTAGATGCCTTTGTTTCCTCATTTAATTTTCTCTTCCCCTTTGAAGACTTTGATGTAGATGGAGTTGCCCGAGCAGGTGGAGCTGAAGTGGGCTTTAAAGGGCTGTTGTCAGCAGGTTCTTCCTTAGGTGCATCCTTCTGCTTTGGAGCAACTGCAGGTGGAAGTTCATCATCCATCTAAGCAAACCAAACCAACCCATTAGTGAATAAAAATGCCCATTTTCAGTTCAATCAGATGCAAAATTTTAGGGAATCCCAATGAAATACAAGTTATTCAAGAGCCACTTCCCCTTTCAGAGAAGTCACAGATTCACAACAAATGCAGAAGCAATTGATAACTCACCAGGTTTTGCAATTTGCACCAAGTTATGCTAATCATTCATGTTGTTAGTTGCAGAAAATGCAGAAAAATATTAACAATAAAAGGGGAACATGTGAAAAGAGAAAGGAAGGCACATAGTCCATACATCATCGTCGTCGTCATCATCATCCTCGGCTTCAGACTCATTCAGACCACCAGCTCGACCAAGCAGCTTCTTCAGCTCTTTCCCAGATTTACTCAAGCCTCCCTCCTCTTCATTTTCTTCATTCTCATCGTCCTCATCCTGCAATTACAGGCAAATAAGAACTCTGGATGATGATTGATGACTGTATCATAATCACTTAAATGGTTGCGTGTAGCATCTTTAATTGCACCCTGTGTGAATATAGCCTCTGGAGGATGACTATATCACAATCACTTTGACATCCAATTACAGGTGTAGCTACAGAGATGGCACCATAATGGCTAGTAAAATATTGAATATACCAATAGAACATCAATTTCTCAGGCACAATGTCACACGGCTATTTTTTAAAACTAACCTGTTTAATTTCTGGAGGAGCAGGAACTTCAGGAGCCAAATCTTCCCTTTCGTCAGGATCATTGCCGACAGCTTCATCATCATCAGTGAAAATATCTTCATGCTCCCAGTCATCACCTATAATAGATGTATAAGTATAAATTGATGTTACATATTCCTCATGACCCAAAAACCTTCAATTCATGACAAGTTAATATAAAATAATATAACAAAATATGACCAATATGAAAGATGCCAACAAGATAATATATTTGTAATGACCATTCAACTCAATGTTGATAATATAAAAACAACAAACTGTTAGACTCACAGTAGTACTTATAAGATGTGCATGTTTTATCTTTCTCTTGTTCACCTGTCAAGTCTAAGGAAAGTCGAAATCTAAATTTTATGAAGCCTCAAATCCCCAAATGCTATTTACTTGGGCATACACTCTTATAGCACCATTTATTCTCTAAGCTATAACCTCCATTAGGCACAGTGACCATCAACCATGAATCATGAAACTTGCCAGAAATAAAGTAATAACCATTATAGCCATACTACTCCTCAGAAAATACAATTATCAAACAGGAATATACTCACCCTTCTCGATATCATCATCTAAATCATCATCCCCTCCCCTTGGACCTTCTTCATCAGAATCGCCACTTCTTTTGTTAAGTCCAAGTCTGTTTTTCCTTGCTGCCTCCTCTTCCTCATCCTCCTCCCCCTTATCTGAGACATGACCTTCATCTTCATCACCAGCTTTTTTACGTCCTCTCCCCCCACCAGCAATGCTTTCCTTGTCATCAAACCTCCCAATCCCAAGTTCACCAAATGCCGCAGGCCCAGTAGTTGAGGCTTTCATCATCCATCTTTCATAGCCATCTGCTGTTTTCTTTCTATTCTTCATCTTTTCTTCTGCTTCTTCCAAAGTAAGCTGCTTATACTGTGCAACCTTATTAAAGTTGTACCTGAAAAGACAAACATGCATATCAACCATCCACCAACAGTGTTAGACCAGTGATTCTAATAATAATAATAACAATAAAACCTTGGAAAAGAATAAAAACTGAAAGCCTGAAATTAAAGGGAAGGCCTTCCAAACAAACACAATCCTAAACACAAGAGGCATACCAAGAACCAGCAGGAATGGCAACAAACTCCTTTTTTTCCAGCATTAGCAGGTAATAAGTAGCTGACTGGGCACCTTCAAGTTGACCGTGGTACTGCGACTGGCCTGTTTCATCCTCCAAGTGCCAAGGCTTATTCTTGTACTTCTCCTATATAATGCGAACAAAAAAAGAAAACAATAAAATAAAAAGTTAAGGTAATGGGTTTAAAACAAATACAATTGAGCTACATAACCAGCCCTTTTACATCGAGCATAATGCAAGTTTTCATTTAGAAAAAAATGTAAATAAAAAAGAAGGTCATCTATATGATGTACTACAACTCGCTGGCAATTATACAAGCCTTAGACTTGAATTGCAGTCTGTATGAACTACCAAAGTATGTCTCCAGTATAGCATAAGCAAGTTTACAACATTATAGGGAGCAATTCCTCTGTGAAATAAGGTGCTCAAGTAAAACTAGTAGACTTACTAAAATGCAATGCCAGATGAATCCATCATTAATATCAGCAACAAGGAAATGATAATTTATGTGCAAGGATAGAATCATTACCCGCAAAGCATCAGTAAGTTGCCGTCCCTGTAGTCCATCTTTCTGAATAGACCACTTATTTTCAGCACTTTTCTTTTTTGAAAACTCAGGCAATCCAGTTACAAATCTTCCAATAAAAAAGTTTTTGTCATTGCTAGAACTTGCACGAACATTATATTCCTGTCAAAATTACAAAGCCCATTATTAAAACATTGACTCCAGAATAAACACAGCACAGGTGTTAAATACGAATTTTCCTTCAGATGGACAAACACAGATCAATTCCAACCGGGAAAAATGCCAAAAAAACTCCCATATAAATCCGAGGCAATTGAGATGGCAATTTGAAGAATCAGTAATAATTCACTCCATTGCAAGAGTGAGGGGCGATAAAGAAGGGGAAGGTAGAGAGAAAGAGAGCTAACTCGAATCAAGCGGGTGATGGTGGCGCCACAATCGTAGCATTTGCCCTCGTTCTCGGCCATGGTTTTGCCACAGGTCAAGCAAAGAGTCATGTGCTTGCAGTTACTTCCATATAGATCCGATGTTGATCCACACCCACTACACGAGGGCTTCAACAGTAGGTCGATCGACATTCTCTTTCACAGGGCACAGAAGATTTTCCCGGAAAATCACTGACAGGTTAGGGAGAACCGTTAGGGCTAAAGAATGGGAAAATTTTGGGGTACTGTACAGTTTGTTGATTTCTTCTATAATAAATGGGGAAATCTAAAGATTCAAAACGCTACGAACAAACGAAACTAATTCGTTTTTGGAAAATAGTTTAAAAACTTGGTTATATTATGAAAAAATTAAGGTAAAGTTTATTAGGTATTTGTTATAAAGTTTATCAATTATAAATTGTATTTTTTTTTTTTTATTAGTTGTATAATTTATTGTCATTCATGTTCTCTCTATATGATTGGTTATACAAAATTTTTTGTCACATGTGTAATTTTTATTGAAAAACTTGATAACAATCGCCTAATAAATTTTACATTATTTTAATCCTTATATATTATATAGGGAAAAAACTTAGGTCCATTTCCTTATGTCTATTACATCAAGTTTCACCAATCATATATTATATTTACACTATCTCTCTTCTATGATTGGTTATATAAAAGGTGGTCTTCTATATTCTCTTTCTACTGTGATTGGTCATTTAAACACTTTTTGCCACGTGTCATATTTATATTGGAGAACTTGATGTAGTAGACATAAGAAAATGGACTTAAGTTTTTTCCATTATATAGTAGCGAAAATTATCATGAGAGATTAAATTTAGACAAAAGTTGCTTATATCTATTTTTTTTAAATCTTTAAATACTTTATTTTTATTAAATAATAATAACTAAGATATAGATAATTATATATCTGTGCATAATTAATTTTTAATTATTTTGATTTAAATGTATTTTAAATTTCCTTTATTTTATAAAAAGTTTCAATTTGATATTTTTTGTAAAATAAATAACAAGTTACTTAATTTGGTCTAAATTTTGAATTAATATAAAATAAAAGAATTTAATTGTTCATTTAAAATAAGAAAACAAAATTATTGGCCAAAAAAAATTAAGAAAACAAAATTAAAAAAAAAAAAATAAATTACATTCCCTTCTTTTGAAAGATGTTAAAATTACACTTCATTCTTTTCTATTTTAAAAACTTACACTCTCCTCTATTAAAAGATTAAAAATTTTATATTTTCACAAATTTTTTTTGTTAAAATACTCTTAATTGCATTATTAATTTTTCACTATTATTTATTTTGATTTTAAAAAATATTTATTTTATATTAAATTAGAAATAATATTTTTTATATTAATAAAATATATATTTAATTATATAAAAATTGATTTTTTTTTTACTGTAAAAAATTGATATTTTAGTCCAAATATTTGAAATTATAATTTTTTTTATCGATCAAACGAGGGGAGTACAGTTCGTTCTATGTTTTCTTTTTTAGTTTTGTATGATACAAAGTCTATTATTCCATATCCATATCTTTCAACTTTTCTTCTCAAGTCAGATAAATCTAAAGTGAGTGTCTTTTCAAAGTGAAAAACTAAGACCTAGCATTGGATTTGGATATTACAAAATTTCATTATCAGAGAAATGGGTTAGGCCTATGAAATTTAAAAAAAAAAAAGGATAATTGGTTAGAAAATAAAAAGAAATATCCAGCATCAACTATGAAATCAGTTTGTTGTCTAGAAAATTTGGGGATTTGCACTGTAATATCTTGGTCTACTGTTATATATACGAAAAAAGTAAATTTATAAAAGTAAACATGGATATATATATATACACATATACATACTATAGTGATATATACCATTGTTGAAAAATTTTGCAAGACAATTGGTTTAACAATTTATGAGTGAGTCCTACCTTTTGATCGTATGTGTTAATTCATCCTCAATAAGAGCGAATTTAGAGCATGGTTGGTTGTTTTTTATTATAGGGAAAGGAAAGTGGAATTTGTCCTTTTCACGTTTGGTTGTATTTTTAAACAGGATAGTGTAATTCCAGAACCATATAGATAGGAAAAGAATGATCCATGTGTGAGGCAAGAAAAATTGAGTGAAGATAGGAAAGAAGGAGTGAAAAGATAATTTTGCCCTCATGATTTTTTTAAAAATACAATTAATTTGGCACTAGAGTCGTCAATCTGAAACATATGATTATATATATATATGTGTGTGTTTATTATGATTTAGTGAAAGGGATGGATATTTAGAGGATGTTTAGAATAGGTATTAAGGAGAGGAAGGGGAGAGAAGTTGTATGTTTCTTTTGGTTTGGAAAGTTGAGAATTGGAAGAAAATATAATGGAAGATTAATCATTCATCTTCTGTTATCTTTATTCTTCATAAATTTAAGATACTCCAAATTTGAGTATTTTAGAGGAGGTATCAACATCAAAACAAGGGAGAGAGTAAGAGAAGACTAATCCCCCTCCCCTTCTCTTCCCCTATCCTTCAATCTCTTTCCTTCTTTTCCCATCTTACTTGCCAAACAAACTCTAAGGTGGCGTTTGGTAGTCGGTAAGTGTTTTAGTGGAAAATATGAGTGAAATATAAAAGTAATATATTGTTTAGTATGGTGAGAAGAAGATAGGGAAATATAAGATAAGAGTATGAAAAACCTTTTCTGCCCTTACTTTTTTAAAAGTCACAAATTTTTTAAGGACATTTTGGTCTTTAAACCTCACATCACCTGACCTTCCCTTAACTTCCCTCCCCATCATGAGAAAAGGAAGCTTCCCTCTCCAGAGGGAACCTCAACCTCACCTCACCTATGATAAAAAAATACTAAAACATACTCAAACTTAAGCTCACATCATCTTCTTTGCTAGTAAAAGATACCAAACATGCTCTAAGTGGTCCAAATTTTTTAAGTTCACCGTATCCATGCCATGGAAGAGGAAGAAGGAAAAAGATAATGGCTAAGAGTAAATATGTTATTTTAAACTTTTTATAATTAATTTTTCTTACATATTAAATATACATTTTTTTTATATCTTATTCTATTTTTCTCTCACTTATTTTCACTTTCTTTTCTTACCAAAATATCTTATTCTTTCTTGGAATCAAACACCACCTTATAGTTTAAAAAAAAAAAAAACACCTTGTAGTTGACTAGTTTGACCATTAATTCACTCTTACTAAAGACAAATATTTAATTTTTTTTTTAAGAATTTGTCATTAATAATGATAAATTTATATTGTAAAAAAAAAGTGGTATATATTCATGCTTACTTTTATAAACCCGCTATTTTTGTGTGTATATAATTTTTTGGTTTTTCAAGTATTTCTCAGTCCAACAGATCAATTGGTTGCTATATAAGCATGCTATTACTGTAAAAACCCCAATTAACAAAGCATGAAATCATAAGCATATTCATTGAAAAGACAAAGCGGATAAGAAGAATTTATAGCTGAGATTTCAAACAATTTGGTAGGTATTGTAGCAAGATTAATCCATTACCGCGAAGTTTTTAAGGTGGGAATTGTTGAAGCTGTTCAATCATAAAGCTTCCACTCGCTTCAAATTATTAGTGAATTCTTGTGTTGTGGTGCATTTGCCTTTTGGTGGGACTTAAGAGAGGTTTTCATGTGGATATAGTATCATCTTATTTATTTATTGGTTAATAATTTTAAACTAGAGAGCTCACATAATATATATAATAAAATTTGTTAACTAAATTTTATAAGTTAGTGGCAATGCACATATAAAATAATACAATATGCATATTTAAGAATTTTTCTTGATAGTGGACATAACTTTTCTTTTGTTGGCTTTTTGTGGCCATGCTGCCATGATCATAATCTCATCTCTGTGCTAATTATTGCAGATTTCTTGGGCTACCTAGAAATCAATGTTAAAGCCTTTTTTTAAATAATAATAGAACTAAGAAAAAACTTTTAAGTATATAATATTTGGTCACATATATTTAAGTATGGAGGGTGAGTTTTTAAGAGGTTAAAATGTTTTAATTTTTGAATTGAGAAAAGGAATATGGTGTGTTTAGTAGAATATCAGAGAGAATATAAATGTAATGTAATATAATATAAATGAAATAAAAGTAAATAAACCTTTATATTAAAAGTGATAATAAAATAAAAATGAATAATAATTAGAAGGGAGTCTTCCAGCCATACTTGAACCTCATCCAAAAAAACAAACAAATTTTGCTAATCAATCAAATATAGAATTTGTATCACAATTGACCAACCTAATAAATGCACTACTAAAGAACTTCAAACCTTCTCTAAAATCATGGGTTAAAAGTCCCAACAAAGATAAATTTGTAGAATTCCCTCTAACAAATCAACAATCTTCTTGGCATCACATTTCAAAATAATATTGTCACAATAGAGATCCCTAACAAATTCAATTCAGCACCATAAAAAAAAGTCGAGACTTCTAAACATTCAACACTATGCACGTGACAAACCCTATACCCTTTCATTCAACTTTGACTAATCTAAATTTAGATTAGGCTGTAAAATCCTATAACATGCTAAAGCTTAACTAATTATTATTTAAAATTCGACGAAAAAAAACTAATTATTATTTAAAAGATTCTATAACATGTATTCTTAAAATATATGTCAAATTTTCTACTTAATTGATGAATAAAATTTTTAAACGTTAAAAATTATTTTTTAATTAAAATTTTATAAATTTTAAATTATGAAATACTTTATTCATCAATTAAAAAAATCTTCTAAAGAAATATATTAAGTAAATCTAAACGCAAAAGTTTGTGGTAAGAAAAAAAAAAAAAGAAGTTTAGTATTATACATCCAAGCGGATTACGCGCCAACAGCATTCAATAATTCAATCAAATCAGAAGCCCCACAAGTAATCGCAATTCGTTAATTCACAAAACGCCAAACGCATTTCCAAATTCTAATTCGAATCCTTCTCTTCTTTTCTCACTCTCGCTTTCTTCTTCTTCTTCTTCACTCGTCTTCTGCAATATCTGACTCCCAAATCTTCCAATTTTCCAATGAAACCTTCTCGCAAACCCACCTTCTTCTCCTCTTATTCCTCCACCGTAACCTACACCACCTACCACAATGACCATTCTACCCCTGATCAACCTCACAATTCCACCCAACTCCCCATCCACACCCCCTCGCCGGACCCCCCTGTCTCCGCTGCCCTCAAGATCCAATCCGCCTACCGCTCCCACAGGATCCGCTCTCTCTATCGGCGAATCGCCGCCGTCGATTCCGAAGCCGACGACCTACAGCGCTTGATCCAACGGCAGGACACGGTGGACGCCGTTCGGAGCAGCGAGCTGGAGAAGCTGAGGATGAACGAGGCTTTGATGAGTCTGTTGCTGAGGCTCGACTCCGTGCCGGGGATTGATCCGACGGTGAGGGAGGCTCGGAGGAAGGTGAGCCGTCGGATCGTGGGGTTGCAGGAGATACTAGACTCTGTTTCTGAATCCAAGGTCGATGAATACAATTGGTGGGGTGGGTCGCTGAAGAATTGGGATGATTTCATAGCTGATTTGGAGGAAAGTGTTTGTAGGGAGAGAGGTGGTGAAGAGATGGAAAGGTTTTCTGCTCAGAATTTGGGTTTTCGATGCCTGGAAAGGTTTCTTCGTGAACCCTAATTTCCCCCCTTATAGCGTGTATAATTTACCTATCCCGTACAGCAATTTGTGCTTATATTGGCTTGCTTGAAAATATTGATAGCATTCACGAGAGTAATTAGCAATTATTATTAACCCAAATCAGAATTTCACAACAAGTTTAGAACCAAAACTAGTGGAGCACACAGTGACAAAAACCTATCTTATTAAGCTAAGCTGAAGAGACATAACTACGGAATACATCACAATACCAGTTATACTTTTGAAGTACCAATTAGCCAAAATTAGTGGAGATGATGCGATAGAGAGTTACAATGTTCAGGACACTGACATAAGGAGACACTGAAACAATATAAAAGGGGGCTGTGTATGAAAAATGGGTGATGTTCAGCTTCTAAATTCTAATTGACACAGCTGCATTTGCACTTTGACATGCATCTTTTGCAGTCAGAGAGTGTTGGGTAGCCATTGTTGCAGTCACATTTCTTGATGCAAACAGACCTTGAGGTGCCACCCCACAAGCAACGAGCCATGCAGTGAAGAATTGGCGTGCAGGGTGGGCAATCCTGTTTCATCTGCTTCACTATGCAGTCTTTGCAACCCCTGCCGTTCGGTGAGCAACCTAGCACCACCGGCGACACCAACACCAGCATAACCACAAGTGCCACCGCCGCTTGTGCTTGAACTACCATTGCTTGCTTCTTCACTTCCATATGAACACGAAGGTATTTTGGTTAAGTGTCTTCTTGATTGTCTAATATATGGAATGCACTTGACTAGATTTAGGAGAGAGTATACATATATATATCTAAGATTATGGTTTATGGAGGACAGCATTTGCTATGCTAGCTATTCTATCTCCATGTGTGAACTTATGAGAAACCTTTGTGGGGAAGATACACTCAAGTCATCGAAAATCAGGAAACATTTAATGTTAAGTAATAAATTATGATTGATTGGTGTTCTCGCCGACTCTAGTCTCTACTATCAAACGACCACATTTACTGCCATTATATCTCTCTGCCATACCAGTTCTTGGTTTGCACAATATTCTATCTCTTCGCTATGTAATCCATTAAAAGACTAGCTGCTTAATCCATTGTTCAATTCTACGTTGGATTTTCACTCAGAAGGTGTTGAATATAATAAACTATTGTTTCATGCTAGAAAGTAGTAATCAAATTTTTTTACTTTAAACTCCATCGGACCAATCGTTGACCAGGTACATGGGGCAAAGGTCAAAACCCATTTTTAACGGTGGTATCAAGATCAATTGTATATTCTTCCCTATCTTACCGTATAAAGAGGTGGTTAAGTTTAATACTTGACTGTGTTTGACTCATTGTTTTTCCATGGAAAGTATTTTACTTTATTTTAATTATTTACAAAATTTCTCAATGCTGTCAAGATAAATTTAACTAAACTGATACTTATTCTAATGGCATTGGTGATACAATTTCCTTTAAAGAAAAGGTGATAAAAATATGTTAATTTTTGTGCTTAAGTCGTGAACTTCAATTAATATCAAAATTGTCCAACTACATGACTGACACATCGCATTTTTCTTGTATTAGCAATTATGATGTTTTAAAATTTTTTTATATAATGATATTTTATAAAAACCAACTAAACTTAAAAGTTAAAAGTGTAAAATTAAGATGGAAATTTTATAATGCTTGGGCGATACAAGATGATATTCAAATTAATGTCATTTTGCAGAACCTTATAGCTTAAATAACACCAATAATAATTTTAAATATCAATATATCAAATACAAACATCCTATTCTTCATAGCCTGCCCTTAATATTACTCAACCATGTAGTTACCAAAAAAAAAAAAAATATTACTCAACCATGTAGTCCATCTTACTGCTTTATTAAAGATTTACTTACCATTCCTCTCTTGTATATCTTCAAGAGTTGTTTAAAATGAATTTATTCCATGATTTGTTTACAGTGCAACTTAATCCTCTCTGAGATATTGTAACTTTTAAGTACTCACTTTAGAAACACGGGTATTACATATAAACAACAACAAAATAAAACTTTTCCTTTATTAGATGGGTCAACTATGAGAGTTGATAATATCCACTATGGAAAAAATAAGCATTATCATTCTTGAAAACTCAAATCTAAAGATTATGAAGTTGGTATAATCACTACAATAAAACAACAGATTATTCATGAAAAATATCCGTGGCAAAATTCAATATTTTCGTAGCTAATCTACTGTTTTGTTGTAGTAAATATTAAATGATACTAATCTAACTTAACTAATTCCGTATTAGTAACTCTCACCCACACTTTATTGACAAGTTTTTGATATCTCCCTCCCCAAACCAATTCCTTAAATTTACAAAGAAATGGATGTCTTGTTCATGCATTTTTGGGTATTGTTCAATCTCATGCTTTGAACGTCAAAGCATGAGTAACATTCTTCACAAACACGACCACTGCCGCGTATTCTTCAAGCGCCCTTTCGTCACCTTTGAACCGGAGAAGTTGAGGGAAGAACAGCCAAAAGGCGGTAATCATCACAAATCCAACGGTCAGAGGCCCCGATATCACTCTCGGCAACCGCAACTTCCCGGTAAGCTTCTTCTTCAACCCGATCTCTACGATTAAGCAAAACCCATGAAGGAGGAAGAACCACGTGATCTCCCACGTGGGCCTCACGCGGCCCAGGTAATAAAATATGAGCTCGTGATACAAGCCCGAGACCAAGAACGTGGCGAACACGGCGGGTAGCGAGGCCCATTTACGGCCCACAACACGCAGAGCCAACCCGTACGCGGGCTCGTAGACGGTGGGCCGTAGGATCTTGGTGACCATCATGTTCCATCTTCGGCCCCAGAAATCTTGTAGCGAGGAAGAGAGGTAAGGCTCATTGAACGGCGGCTCGAGCTCAATCCCAAGCAAGGTTCGAGCCATGGCCGCGACCACGACTAGAATCATCTCGAGCAGTATATATATATGGAGGCTATAGAGAACGAGAAGAAGCTTGGGGTGGAAATCGTGGCTGTACTGGTAAGATTTCAACATCAGGGCAAGAATCACAATCTTGACGCCGTAATTGAACAGAGACTTGTTCGAATTCAAAGATTGGGAATGTCCATTCTGGAGTTTGTGGTGGGATGGATTTTCGAGGATTTTGATGGGGAAAGAGGCGAGAGCAATGAAGCGTTTGAGGGAGAGGGAAGGGTGAGAGAGAGGGCCATGGCCGAAAGCGAAGAGCAAGAGCTTGAAGTTAGCGAGCCAAGCGATGAAGAAGGCGAAAGTACCAGTGAGATGAACAGAGTGAAGATCGAGAGGAAGACGAAGAAAGAGGTAAATGACAGGCAAAAGAGGGAAGAGTCTAAGAAAGGGTTTATTGGGAGGAAGAAGCTTGCCTATGAGAAAGCAATAGCACAAACAAGGTATGACTTGAAGCCATACTTTGAAATAGTTAATAATCTCATTCTCACGAGCTTCCATTGTTTGTGAATCTAGTTGAAGCTCTTGGATCTGATTGGTTGAATTTGTTTGAAGATTAATAGTAATTGGAAATGGGTTAAGGAGAAACGTGTTCATAAAATCAAAGGAAGGTTGGAGATGGAAAGAAAAAGGTCGTGGAGAATGAAAATCGTGAGACGCGTGATATTTTTTTAAGATTTTTCAATTTAGTTTTGAGGCACTCTTTTAATGAATACACAAACTTCATTGGCCAAACACCAAAGTTGGTCTACATTAGGATCTCATATCAAATTGTTTAATAAAACTACTAACAGATTGTCGCTGAAAGAACCATTTAAAAGTAATACAAATGCAGATTAAATCGGATTTTTATTCCTGCATTTGTCGGTGTATTAAATGCGACTTACAACAATTAACAACGTGTCTTTTATGAGCATAAAATTGCTGAAAATTTATTTTCGAATAAAGCTAGGTTTGGTAGGGGAGATGAAATGAAAAGAAATAAAATTTTAAAGCCAAAAAATATATTTAATATACCATCAATGTTTAAAATGATAGTGGCAATTCCACTCTGTAAAATATAATTCCAAGTGAGATTTTATTACTCAACCAAACACGCAAAAGAATGAAATTGAGCTTCAATTCTAATTTTATCATATCAAATGCAGCCTAAATTTTAGAATAAATATTTAAAAATTTGAAGACAAATCCTCATTTTATCTTAGCCAAGGTTCGAACAATCGAACCTCTCTAAATATTATTTGGTGAACATATTTATTAAATCCAAAGGTTAATGTTAACAAGTATCTTTTCTTACTATAAAATTTGGGTTCAAACTTCAAACCCGTGGACCACATTTCCCAATGCCCATTGTTTAATTGTTCCTAATCTGAGGTCAAATTATTAAGGCTGGAAAGGCAATAAACAACTACAAGTCGCCGAGTCAGAGACTAATGTATGATGATTATTAATAGAATAAAGGATACAACAATTAAGTATTATTATTAATTTATTTATTTTTATCTAACTATTAAATATAAATAATAAGTTAGCTAAATAATTTATGTAAAAGAAAAAATTCACTTCTTTTTTTTTTTGCCAAAACTTGAAGGTTATTTACTATACCTATTACATGAGCCAATAACATCCAAGTGAACAAAATTTTAAGCTTGATAATAAATTTTGGTTGAAAATATTTTAAGATGGATATGTTGATATTATTGGAAACTCTCATTTTAATAAATTTTGGTTGATTTATTGTATTTTTTTTATACATAAGGGGCCAAAAAAACAAAGAAAAAAAAAAAGCGCACACAACGCCTAACCCCAGGGTCATGAGCAAAACTAGGGATAGCCATATCACAATTCAAGTTGCTTCTGATCCAGCTTGGATAAAGTAAACCCATTGGACAAGCAAGACTTTTCTTGGGAAGCTTATCTACACATTGGTTATAGATCTAGGTTATGTTATTTTTGCAGAAAGAAAAATGGAATGGGAATGAGTTTATTGTATCTAATAGTAAAAATTTAGAATAGAAATGAAATGAGAATGTATTAAAATTATCACTTATTCCTTATGTTAAAATAATAAAAAAAAGTTAAAATTATGTCAAATAAAAAGATATAATAGACATTATATATATATATATATATATATATATATATATATATATATATAAAATTGACAGATTTTTTTTTTCCTTTCTTTCAAAAGAACACGCCCATAAATCCATAATTAGCTTTCACCTCCCACTCTTTACCCATTAGATTTATTGTATTTTGTCATTTACATAAAGAGAGAGATTTGAATATAATCTTTAGACGTATTGTCAAAATTTCCAAATAATTATGGCAAAAGAGAATCTAGTTTTAATGAGCCTACATATTTAAATAATACAATCAGTATTCAGTTATAAATATACATATAAAAGACGACAAAATAGGTAAGATAAACACACACACACATATAAAGACAATGGCTAAAAAAATAGGAAAATATTTTGAAGGCATTTTTTATTGTTTGGTTAAAAGTTTTCTATACCTCTAGACGAAATAATATTAAAATGAGTGATAAATAATTTAATAATAAGTATTTAAAAATTTCACATTAGTAATAAACATATTTGTAAAATTTATCTTATTTGGTACTCCATTGATATAATACAAAGATAACTAATAAAATTTTATACTCATTTTAATCTCTCTAAAACTTGGCATAAAAGATGGATAATTTACTTTTTAAGTTAAATTGGATTAAAGGCAATACTTCTTATAAATAAGATATTAATTAGTAGTGATTCTTCCTGCTCGATCATATGTAGTAAATTAAGGCCTAAAAAGAATCATAAAGAGCAGAGGTGTTCATTCAATTAGGCAACACTTAATATTATTAAGAAACTATATATCTACCAAATGAATACCCATTCCCCCCCCCCCCCCCCCCCCCCCCTCAAAAATCCTCTCATCATGTTAAGATTACAGGTCTCAGACAGGATTACAAATATATATAATAAGCACAAGAAAAAGAAACTATGAAAGAGACTTCTTGAGCTCAGATGACTGAAGGAGATCAACAAGTCCATTATTTGACTCCTAAAGCCACTCCTTCCTGATATCAAAAGTGTAGTTGATCTCCAAGTAGCACTTGTTGTCATCATCAACAAACTGAAATTCACATTAATGAAGTTTCTATGACATAAAAATTTGAATATTGGAATGGGTTACTCATACAAAATTTGAATTTCAAATATGGGGTTTAAGGTAAGGTATGGTATGCACATGAAACATGACTGCAAATTTATTGATGCACAAGAGGCATTTACTCATGCTTGCTTGATTTCCCTAACAAGTCACGCTCACTATGGACACAGATAAGATTTTTTTATGATTTGACCAATTTTATTCAAATACCATGCCCATTTGCCTTGTAATGTTGATGTAGAGGTTCAAATACTTAAAACAGCCTAGCTGCTTGCAGGAGTAAGATTGCGTATATCTAAGCCTCTTCAGACCCAATTTGATGGAACCTCGTATATTAGGCCGCCTTTTTTTTACCATGCCTAGTAATGTATCTCACTATTGGAACTTGTATTTCATAGGATAGATGCAAAGACCAAAGAGTTAACAGAACCATATGAAAATGAGTACTTTTAAATTCAAGCCATACCTATACCTTTTTTGTTATTATTATTTTTTGTCAAGAAAAAAGTTTGATTTGAATACATATGGAATAAATTTTAGGTGTTTAAAAATTTTTAACTTTTAATCTTAAAGATTTAAAATTAGTACACCAGTATGAAAGATCTCTTCATGTATTGAATACTGTGGTATGATATCTATCAAATGATATGCAAGGGTATCTAAGATGTACCAAACACTTGTCTGTCATACCTTTGAGAGATCATGGTGGTTAAAATCTAAAGAAGTTGCATTATATATAGTTGTTAAAATTACCTTACTTCTAGCTGAGTAAGTTCCTCTAGCAAAAATCCCAGATGGTGTAGTCTCTTCAGGCATCTCATGGGTGTAAGGCTCTGCCTGGGGACTGAAGGTTCCGATCATCTCTTTAGTGCTGTCAACTGTAACAACAATGCTCGACAATGAGATAAATTTACGAGAAATTCGTACGTATTAACGAGACCATGTATAGATGAACATATAAGCATGTCATAAGTGGGTTCTACCGAAGAGTGTGTCTGACATGTTTATATGTCTAATCATGAATGGCTTAGAAACTACACTTACCCTTGATACCGGTTTTCCACACTGTGTTGGTGTATTTGAGACCCGAAACAATGTTATTATTGACCTGGAAAGTGAACATTAGCCTGTAATGGCTTCCTTCTTTCAAAGTGAACCACAAACCCTTGGGACTTCCATTGTCTGGGATTGGAAGAACAATATCAGGTCTACCGGCGGATTTAATCACAAGGCTCAAGATCTTCACTTCTGGGTCGAGAGTTTCTAAAATATTCACAAAAATGAAAACCAAGGTCAAGACTGAAGAACTATTTTTGAATTTTTCCATATCTATGAGGCTTATTGACAGGATTGTTGGCATTCCCAAAACAAAGCAGCTATAAGTATTCCTCGTTCAAAACTTATGGGTTATCGATCAACCATCAAAAACAGTATATTCAAAAGGAAAAACAAACAATACCAGGGTTTGAATGTGTTTCAAAAATAGGATTATCATATAAGGGCCTCAAAAAAGATAATTTCTTTTTTGGGAAAGGGGAGTTAATTTAAATATCAGATGATGATGAAACTAATTCACCTGGAAAAAACTGATATCTGTTTTGTCTTAGAATACATCTGAATATCTGATTACAAAAAGCTTATGATAAATAACACTAACGAAAGATGATTAAAAAATTTGCTATAATTCACAGAAAACTGATTCTGCACCAAGAAAATTGAAACAGAACTATATACAGAGTCCTGGACTACCAATGAAACCTTCTCAGGGAAGCATTACCTCCAACAGAAGTTATGTCAACACTTCCAAGAAGCTGTTCTTTCCACCTCCTTAAGCTCTCATCATCCTGAAACCTCAAAAGCAGAAAACACCACAAAAACATAAATGAGGTAGGTGAAGAAGTGAAAATACATAGAAATTTGGGGAACACAAAAAACAAAAACAAAAAACCCAACCTTATCTTTTTCGAGCTGTTCTTTCAATGTAAATTGGGGGCCCAATTCGATTTTCCTCTCCTCCTCGTCATCTTCATCCTCAGTGAAGGCCGCGTGGCTCCTTTTTTCGTCGTCACTTTCATCATCCGCCGCCGTTTTGGCCGTGTGGGGCGTTTCTGGAATCTCATTGCCTTGTTCATCGAAACTCATGTTTTCAAAATTGGAAACAAGCACCATAACCCTCAATGGCCAAAGACCTCAAAATCAGAGGCCCATGAAAAGTGGCGAAGAAAACCCCCAAATGGCCAATGGGTATGGCGGTGCGTGACTTCAGAATCACAGAGAATATAAAGAGAGGAGAAGGAATGAAAAAGACAATGCCGCAAAAAAGCGAAGAGAAACCAAAACCCCCCCACTTGGTGGAATCTTCCTCTCAACGAGTGAAACGAAGAAAGACAAGACCTTGAGTTGAAACGAATTAAGGAATTGGGTTGATATGAAGGGGTTTGAGAGAGAGAGAAAGAAAGAATTTTTGGGGTCAAAGAATCCCAGAAAGGCGAAAGAAATTGAATAGAAAAATGAGATAGGCCAAGTAGTAGGAAAGGATAAACTCTTGCAATGAAGAAAAGACGTCAAGAAGGCGAAGATGACGAGAGACTAGAGTGAGTGAAAGAGAGGGGTATTTTGGGAAATTTAATAACAGGGGAGAAAGTGGTCAATTCCTCAATTGGCGATCCAAAATTCAGAATTTTTCAGTGGGAGTGACTGGCCGTGATTCTATTCTATTCTATCATACAACTTGTAGTTTCTGCCATTATTTATGAATATTAATATTGGAAGATTTTATAAAAAATTTTTGGTCCGAGTAAGATTTTATCAATTAAATAAATAAAATATTGGTCTTGTATCTCGTTTTAATTATTGATGTAATTATGTTAGTGAAAACTATATTTATTCCATTATAGATAATTTTATTATTAATAACATAAATTTAAATTTAATCATATCATTTTAAAACATATTTTCTATATCAATTTCATGTTTTTTAAAGAATTAAGTTCTTCTGAATAGTAAATTTATTAATGTTTTTCAACTTGAACAATTAAAAATAAAAAGTATACAATGTCCAAAATATATATATATATATACCTTATTGACCACTATCTTACCTTCTGTGGATTTTTATACCCAATGTCACAAAAATGGCAGTTTGGGACCCACTAAAAACTATACCTTTTTGTTTGATTTTTTAAATAAAATTTCAGAACATAAACTAAATTGTAAAAGTTTTTCTTAACAAAAATAAATATAATTTATTAATATGTTATATTATAATTTACATTCTATTTATATATATATATATATTAATATTTTTTTATGAATATATATTAATATATTTTATGGAAGAAATAAACTATTTTTATTTTTTAAAATTAAGTGATAAATTTAAAATAAATTTTAGAATAATAAGGTGATTTTTTAATAATCCAATTATTAATTTATTCTTTTTGTATCTATAAGCTCAAATAGTGTTAAATGAATAAATATTATGGAATTGCTATTTCCAATAAAAATAAAATAAAGAGAAAGAAGAGGGAGAGATGAGGAGATCGTGAGGGTCACTCTTGTAGCACGAAGGCCAAGATTCGAGGGAAGCTTTTTGCACAGTTTTGAAGTCGTTATCCTTCAAGTTCTAAAAATTAAAAGTAGAAAAGAATCACTAATAATTTTGTTTTTCTGAGAAAAAGGAGCTACAAAAATATTACAATATGCATGACACAAAACACACACAAGGGAAGAGACAGCCTAGCCTAAGATTGAGGTTTAGGTTTAGGTGGTCGAAAAAAGATGCCTTCCTATTCATTCAAGTATGGTTCAATGAAAATTAAGATATATTTTTGTATTGCAATAATTTTATTTGACTATTTAAATTGTATATTTTGCAAATATACACTTATACAAATAAGTATTTGAGTCATAAGTTTTCATGATCTTGGATAATATCGTTGGTAATGAAATCTCAAATTCTTAACAACTATGATTAATTTTGGAAATCTGTCATCAAAGTCATTTATTTATCTTCATGGGACATATATATGGTAATAAATAATTATCATGAATAATGATTAATAAATTTGAGATTAAATTTCTTATGTTATTCTAATTATTTTATTTTTAATTGAAGAATTGTGTTGATCATTGTTTGATTGTCTAGTTAATAATAATAATAATGTTCATTGATTAAATTTTTTTGGTGGGGGATTAAATATTTTTTTAATCAATGAAATAAAGTCATCAGTTGGAGGGTAAATTGTTTCAATAATATTAAATCTTCTAACAAAATTCATCAAGAGGGATAAATTTCACCAATAAAAAATTACGAAGATTTCAAACTAATCCAAATTCTTCAACTTGAAAGAGTTTAAACATTGAAGAATTAAATTACTTTCAAACCATCCTTACTTATTCAAAATTTTAAATAGCCAATTAACGTTTAAAACATTCAAATCAAGCCACTTCATTCCACTCTAATCTTTAATTATACACACACAAAATGAAAAGTCTAGTTATTAATTGTTGAAGTGTAAGATTAGCACTTAATTATGCTAGATGTAAACTATGTGATTTGAGATATGCTTTTATATATATAAAAAAAAATTCTACTTTTTTTTAGTTAGAAGTAGTTTTTCAATATAAACACAATCTTAATTATCTCTCCTAAATAAAGTTACCTTTAATAATTGATATGCTTTGAAGTTCTTATTATAATATTCAAATTATTGAGATGAAAAAAAATTAAAATACAGCTAATATTAAACATTTTAATTTTTTTAATAAAAAACAGAACTCCATAAAACCAATGGATTATTTATAGTGTGTACATGGGAAAAAGAATAGAAAGAAGAAGAAAAAAAATTAGCGTTTTTGGCTATCAATTATTTATAGTGTTGGATAATAAAGGATGATTGCCAAAAGTCAACTTGTATAAATAATAGAAAATAAATAAATAAATAAATAAAGATTATCAGATTCATAAAATGTAGAGGAGAACGTGTGTTTTTGGCTGGGATCCATCAAATCAATTCCTTTCCTCCATTGTTATTTGTTGGGAAGACAATCATTCATCAAGCCACGTCCTCATTAAACTAAAGGATTTTGTTAATATATTGAATTTTTCTATTAATAAATTACTTCAACATTTATTTATGTAACAATTAACAATTAATCGATTTCATATGATTAATTATTATCTCTTCAATTTTGAAGAAATTAGTAGAAAATAGTATTTTATAGTTTTACATAAATTTTGAGGAATGATAGGAACTTGGAGAGCATGGAGTATACAAATACCTTTTGGGCATGTTTGGAGGTTTTAAGAAAGGGGAAGGATTAGATTTTTTTTTTTAAAAAAAATATGTATTATTTTCTTTTAAGAAAAACTCATTTATTTATTACTGTAATAAGCAATTCAAGTAGACAAATATAATGCAACAAAATATAGTGACCACTCTTGGAATGAATGACAAGCAATGAATGAAGGGAGGGTCGAATTTTCAAAACTCACATGATACTCCTTTATACGGAAAGACACTAAAGAAAATGCTTCACAAATCACAATTTCCAAACAATTTTTTTCCCCATTATTTTCCCACAACTATTAATGTCACGGATTAGAGCTTCAAACACGACTTAAAGGTAACGTACGGTAGCTGCAATCAGATTCATTAAAGAAACAAAAAAAATATATAATGCAGACAACAAATATTAGCATCTTTAGAAGGCAACTTGTTAATTGTTTAAAAATTATTTAAAAGAAATTTAGAAATTATTTAAAAATAAAATATTTTCATAAAAGAAATTTCAAATTAAACATTAACACTAACAAAAACAAAAGTCCAAGACTGAAAACAAACATTTCAAATTCAAAAACTTGCAAATTTCAACTTTCAAGCCAGCTCAGTGTATTTAGTATTCTGGTTCCCTGAGTGGCCCGGAAGTTGATAAAGACAGCCACATATCATAAAGACTGAAGTTGATCTTTGATATTAAAAAAAAAACACTATAAGATCATACAGCTCACATGATTGTGAAATAAGAAAATATTTGAATGACCCCACCTTCCCAAATGAAGCAATTTATTCCCTACAACTATGGCCATGAATTAAAAGCAGACTAAAAAAATTACAGAGAACTGAAGATGCACCATCACCATGCATGTTTGTCTTGTGATAATTGACTGAGATTGCTGGGCCTTCACAATTACAGTATTTAGGCATTTTTTGGGTATTACAGGGTTATGTTTGGGCTTTATAGGGCATAATCCCCACATTGGTTCCTATACTTTTGAGTTCTGACATGTGAGTCAAGTTCAATACCTTGCAACTGGGTCATCAGTCCTAACATTCCATCACACTTTAGAACCTCAATGCTCACATAAGTTGACCTAGCTTTCTAGTCCTAGTTGAAAAATGAAATTGATAGGAATCTTTTGGAAAATCAAACAGGCATACCCTAAAACCTAATTCATAAGGTTGGACAGCCAAAGGTCCACATAAACCCTATATCAGAGTCCCATACTTATGATGATGGACAGCCCCATACGGCCATATCTAGCAATTGGGTCTTAATAGGATCCTAAATTGAAAACTTATGTTATGTTCAAATATCTTAGAGTTATAAATAGGTTTCCAAGGGCTTGGAAAACAAAACTTTTCACACACTAAACATCACTTTTGCAATTTACATCTTGATTTTCAAAGTGCTTTCCAAAAAAAATTGAATCTAGATTGATAAAAAGAGAGATGAGATCTCCTCTTAGGCTCTTACCAACATGTTGAAAAGAATCCAAATCCTCAATTGATCTTCAATTTCAAGCCATTGTCATACAGATATGACAATTAACAAAAAAGTAACCAGGATGTGGTTAATATTAAAAAACTAACCATACTTGGAACCCAATAAATCCCAATTCATTTTGTTTTGCAAGAAGTCAGGAAACTATTTCCATATAAAATACAGGCTTGCAGAAGACAGTTTGATATTGATATATGAGCACAATGTTGAACTGAGCTAACTCATCGGGACAGAATGGAGGTGAAAACAAAATTGAACTCAAGATGCCATTAAAAAAAACAAAGGAAAAAGACAGTTGAGCTATAACAATAATTGCAGCGGTTAGATTTGCATGGAGGGAAGTGGTAATCTCAAACCTGTAACTAACTTTTTTACTCACTCCCCCATTTCCTTAGAACATTCTCTTTTGCAGAAGGACGATGGTAATCTCCCTTCTTCAAAGTATCATCAACATTGGACTGATTACCAGCATTAGTAATTTTCAAGATTTTTGATGTAATGAAACTGAACCCATTTCTTGTTCCTCGGAGTGTGTACAGCAATGGGTTTAAGATGACAGCAAGGAGCAGTTCACCTTTTGCAACTATGAGAAGCTGAAAAGGCACGAAGAAGAGATTTTTTACTCTATGATCTAAATAATGACTACAATGGCATTTGAACTGAAAGGGAAAGAAAGAAATCTTACCATGAGAACGATACCAAGTATAGTAAGACTAGCTTGTTTTGCTTCTTGCCAAAAATTTTCATCATTAGACCAGCCAAACCAACCACCGCTCCCAAACCAGCCTCCTCCTCCACCTGTGTTACCTCCACCTCCTAGCTCTTGTCGCCTTTTGATTTCTTTATCCCACTTTTCAAATTCATTCTTCTTCCCACTAAGGGCACCTTCTAATGCTTTTCTAGCTTCTTCCTGCAACAAAAAGTATTATGAATAAGATCAATTCAAAGAGAAATCCAGTGTTACATATAAATCATCATCGAGAATCCAAAATAAATGTTAGCAATTAGAGAACACCCAAGCCAATCATACAGTGGATATTAATGGTAGCAAAAAAGCAAATTTCCCTGAATAAACTTCAACCATGAGGACAGAGCCCTAGCCACTAAGACTTTGGGTAGAATGTGAGACAGTGAGAGATTATCTTTCTCCTTAACAAACAAGGCAGTGCTATTCATTATTAATTTATTATACATTTTACATGAAAATTGTACTTTCAATATGTATCTGATTAGACCAGGAAGCCATTACAATAAATTAAGCTAATCAGTGAACCAAAAAAGTTTAGCAATCAAAGCCACCTTTCAAATGCTTGGATAGAAAGGGTACTACGTAATTTGGCCAAAAATTGCTCCAAATGGAGACTTCGCTAAGCCAATGAACAGATTAATTACACTACTATTAAATTGAAGCATGGTATTTTGAATATCTTGTTCGTGTGAAAACTGAGATATTGCATCCTTACTTCATGTGAACTGAGTGACCATGGTAGAATGCTGAGTGTAAATCAATTTTCAAGTATCTTATCCAAAATTCTAGGAGCCATCAAAATCAAAGAGGTATTTCTATGCTCAAAATATCCTTTGCAGGAACACAAAAGCCTTAGCAAGTGGAATTATCTAGGTAGAAAGCAAATAGAAGTTCAAAAGTCTTATCAAGGCTTTAGTTTTGGACTCTACAACATTTACATACTGATTTTTAACATAATGGGAAGCCAGTGATTCACGGGAAATGTTCATCAACATCTTCTGAAGAACAACCCGTTAAAGCTTTGTTTTGGTCTCAATAAGACACTACAGTCTACAGCAGAGTGAAGAGTATCATTTCCCAATATAGTAATTCGAGAAAAGCATACAGAACAAACTGCTGAACCCAAAATGGATGAAAGAGAAATTAACAGATAAGGGTTTTTACTTTGGCCTCAAAGAATGCATCTTTCTGAAGTTTTCAGACAAATCATCAATTTCTAATATAAAATTAAATTCATCAGTCACCCAAAATTGCATTTAAGAGGCATCCCAAAACAGGAATTTCAACTAGGAAGAACGTCCTTCAAACCAAATTCACCACTTATATCACCGGAATGACCTTAGATATACAACAACCTCTCTTGTGTTATGTGAGAATATGCAATAACGCCCATCATTTGATATCAATAGCTGAAAATTGCAACTAACAGGAATTTCAAGAGGTGCAGGACATCCTATACCGAAATTCACCACTTCTATTACCCTCCCAATGACCTTATAAACTCAATTACCTCTTTCCTGTTGTCCGAGAAGAGGCAAAGGAATCTGCCATTGCACTTGAGCTTCTGCTGCACAGAACTCCAGCTTCGGTAGGAAGAACGAGAAATAGTGGAGGAGTAAGAAGGAGATGAGTCTGAAGAATTCAAGAAGGAATTGCTTATACTTGAAATTGGCGGGCTTAGGCTTAGAAGTTGAGCCATGATTTTCTCGCCCTCCTCGTCACAGAACGGCCGCACTGTGGAAGCTACAATGAGTGTGTTTCTCTTACAGAAAGGGGAAAAATGTGTGTCTCAATACAAAATTGAATAATTTGGATAGAGACTAGAATTTTACTATATTACCCAAAAATATTAAGGACAAATTTAAAAAATCCATTAATTATAATACACCATTTTAGATTATATTTTTCACCATTATATAAAAACGGATTAATATAAAAAAAAATATCATAATTTTGTCGTTAACTTGTAAAATAACCTACGGAATTACACACACTTCACAAAAAATGGATTTAAGGTGATTAAATGACTAAAAAACATTTATTTGTTTGATTTTGAATTCTTGATGTAAGGTATTATCATGATTATGCTTTATTCATTGTGAATAATATTTTTCTCAATATAACATAATATTTTTTAATAATCAAAACTCGATTATATTATTTTTAGTCCAACGTTATTGTCACTTGGTTCTCACTTCTCAAATTTCAATGCTTTGGTCTCTAACCTCGAACTAATTAAGAAAATTGTACTCTAGAAGAATAAAGAACAATTGAAATATTTGTAATTTGTACAAAAAATTCATTAGATTTGTCAAATGAATCTTTTGCTATATAACACTATCTCCTACTAGAGAAAGATTGAGAGGAAAAATGAAATTAAAAAAGTTCCTCTATTACACGTCTAAATTTTACTTTTTTTTTTTCTTTCTCACAAATTGAACCCTGCCGTATGACAAAAGATCCATTCACGAAAGAGAGAGTTGTGGATCCTATCTTTTTGTTTTCTTTCTCTCACTAAATGAATCATGTGCAATATAACAGAAAATTAAGCTAACAAAATAACTAGGTAGCTAGCTATGGTGTGTGGTATAATTTGAAGACGATTTTGAAAGAGGTGAGTCTGAAGAAGAATAAGAATGCAGCAATGGCTATGAGAGCAATCACAATGCTTTTGGCTTTGTTGTCACACTGCCACACCATAAATGAACCAATTCTCTCCCTTAATCCTTCGAGGCTGCCCATTATTTTCTGCATTTCAAAAGAGACAAGAAAATATTGTAAGTGTGTGAAAAACAAGCACTTAGGACGTGTTTGGAAGGGTGACAATTAACAAGGAAGCCAATGCTTCAATGAAAAAATTGCAAGCATCCCTTAAACTTTGGATTATTTGCAAACACCCCCTTAACTTTTGAAATTTGGAATACCCCTAAAATTTCAATAGGATTTAGATTTAGATCATATTGTCCAATTTCCTGTTTAACATTGTTTAGTGAAATAGTAATAGAGTTTGAAGTGATATTTCAATTAATTACAAAGTTAATAGAGATTTTTTTAAAAAATCTTGAACAGTGATCATTTACAGAGTATTTTATAATTTTGAAAGTTAAGGAGTATTGGAAAATGATTAAAGGAATGTCAATAGAAACTAGATAAAAAAGGATTCAAACTTTCAAGAGTAAATAGTTTAAGGGGATTTTTTTTTAAATTTTAAAAATTATGTATAGAGATTAATAGATTGTTTAATTTTTTTTTTAAAGACAAGAGACATACCACTCTAAAGGGTAAAAACTGCAGCAGTGGTTCGAAGAACGTCTCAGTATTCCTGAATTAAACCCAAAAAATAAAAATGATGCTATCAACTAGATAATAAAAACTTTTTCTGTATAGACTAAATTAATTATAAAAATGTATGACCAATTTTTTAAAAAAATAAAATTTACCATTGAAGCTTTTTTTTAATAATCAATTTAGTATCAAAACTTCAAAAAGTAAATGAGAAGCATACCTTATCATGGCTTTTCCCTTGTAGCTATGACTTATGTAGAAACTTAAACCATTCCCAAAGGGAACATGTATTTTTTCTGATTCTGCACAACAGTTATTAAGCAAGAAATTCTAAGCATAGCCACATATATAAGAAAGCAAAAATGTCATATATTCTTATTAGGCTAAATTACTCTTTTGGTCCTCAATATTTGTACTAAGTTTAATATTAGTCCTCAACGTTTTAAAAAGTTATTTTAGGTCCTCAATGTTTTTTTTTTGTCAAAATTGGTCCTTCAGTTTAACTCTGTCTGGTTTTTTTTTTGTTAAATGCTGACGTGGAAGGCTTATGTGGCACACCCTCTCTCATACGTGTTATATTTGGATGATATAACACCATCTCTCACTCTAACTCAGTAAAACGGCGCTGTTTTGCATCACTTCTCTCTCACTCCAACTCAGCAAAAAACGGCACCGTTTTGCTGAGTTGGAGTGAGAGAGGGTGTCATATCATTCAAATATGACACGTAGGAGAGAGGGTGTGCCACATAAGCCTTCCACGTCAACATTTAACAAAAAAATCAGATGGAGTTACGCTAGAGGACCAATTTTGACCCAAAAAAAATATTGAGGACCTAAAATAACTTTTTGAAACGTTGAGGACCAATATTAAACTTGGTGCAAACGTTGAGGACCAAAAAAGTAATTTGGCCTTCTTATTAAGAAGAAAAGGTTTTTTTTTCTGTGTATATATATATATATATATCTATATATATGGCTTTGGAGTTTTTGGTGTCACAAAACTAAAGTGTGACACCAAAAAAATAACTACCCTAACCCCACTTTCTTATACTAAAATAAAAAATTTAAAAAAATATGATTGGAGGAGATATGAGAGAAAAGGAGATCATGGGTAAGGTAGTTAATAAAAGTGGTGAAAGAGAAATTATAAATATAAGTAGTAATTGAATTATTTATTATATTTAAAAAATAATAATAATAAAAATATTTTTATAATAAATTAAAAAAAAAAATTGCATGCACCTTAACAAGGTACATGCGAAGCCTCTAGTATATTATATATATATATATATGACTTTGAAGCTTTTCAATATTTGGTCTTTAAAATTATATATTAACAGAGACATACCAAATTTCCACTGAATACCAATGTTCAAGCCATCATTCAAAGTCTGCTTCACCACAATTTCAATGCTGTTACCGAATACTCTAATGAGATAAGAGAAAAATCCACATACTTGCTGCAACACAGAATTGTAATTTTAATGAATATATAACTATAATAAAGTGTTTAAAACTCAAGTGTTTCCCAAAATGTGGAAAGTACATTTTAGCTTGAAGTGTGCTGAAATTTAGTTTTAAACTAAGAAAATAAATTATATGTGACTTGGATATATAGACTTAAACTAAGTCAAGAATATAATTATTCTGACTTTAAAGCTTTAACTTCTTTTTTTTTTCTATAGGTATTCTCATCTTTTAGAGACAATCGATTTTGTTCGAGTTAATTGAGGTCCCATAATAAGAATAGAACCTCTTAGCAAAAATTTTTCTATACATGAGTCTTGAATTTGAAATTTTACTTAAGAAAAATAGAATACCTACCAATTTAAGCAATCAAATGTTGGTAAAGCTTCAACTTTTACGTGAACATACATCAAGAATGTTATTAACATATCTAATTAGTGTTGCGCAAATAAAAATTGGTTAAGCAATTATATTGTATAAATTGTTAGTGTCTTACTTTCTTTTTTGGTGTAGAATTATGAAGATAAGTCCAACATAACTAACTCTAACGAAGGAAATTGTAATTGTTTTTGACAAAAGAAAAAAAGAAGACCCTACTTAACTTGTGGGCTAAATGTGATAGATCGGGTCATTCTGATACTATTAAGTATAACTCATAGAAATCAATTAATATATAGGAAAAACAAATATCTTTTTGGTTCTTAAATTGTAGGATATTTGTTATGTTGCTTTTAAACTTTGTTTACTATCAATCAACTCTACCCCTAAAATATCGATTTATAAACAATTTTGTTATTCATCTAAATTTTGTTTGAATAATATAATTAACAATAGATGTATTAGTGAGTATTTTTGTGGTACTCAATATTAACTGTGATATCAAATCATATATTTAACTATAAATTTTTGTCAATTTAATCACGATATTACCCTTTTCTATTTTGTAGTTCTATAATGGTAGTCATGACTAAATTGACTAAACAATATTATTAAATATATAATTTAACATCATAATCAACATTGAAATAGTCACAAGAACAATCACATCTACATTTGCCTTTAATTATTTATACACAATTTAGATGAAAGACAAAATCGCTTGTAAATTGAAAGTTTAGCCACACAACTAACAACAAACTTGTAATTCAAGGGAAAAAAATAGTACTTTTGCCTGATGTATATCTTAAATGTACTAACTGGAAATTATTCATCTCCAACATTATCTAGGAAAAAATTTACTTTGAAAAAGAAAAACTCCTAGGCACCACAAAGGTGTGTACATATATAGTTATACCTTTTGTCCTTGAAGGTCCTTCAAGAATGAGAGTAAATTACATACAAATGGAGCTTCATGTGCAAGAATCTCAGATTTTATGTGTCTGATTTTGTTGAAGATGGTTGAGTACAACTTGAAGAGTATTGCATCATCATCAAGGGGATGCTTATGATCTCCTTCTTTAGATTCTGAGTTCTTGGCATCAAAGGCAATTAGGGAAATCCCAGTTTGCCCCTGAGAATACAAATCTCTCCTATGAACTATGAATAATTGACATGAAAATTGAGAAGAATTGGGATATGGAAGATGAACATTATTTCTTCTGGGAAGAGAGAGATTACAAGAATGGGTGCATTTGAGAGAGAGGAGTCTGGAAAATGTGGCTACTCTATAGAACTTTACTTGGAGAGTAAGAGGTGAGAGAGCCATTGAAGATTGGAATAATTTTCAAATGAAAAGAAATAGTTTCAATTTATTTAGCATCTTTCAATCAAAAAAGAGAGAGAGAAAAATTTTATTGTATAGATGAAAGATTATGATGATGGAGAACATATTCTTTAAACCAAAGGGAAGATCTCAGATATATATGATGAGAGCAAGGAAAAATCATCCATTAATTAACATCAAAGATAGGTATCTTCACACCAATATCATCTATTATATATACTTGCATCATTTATATATGATTGTTATAAATGTAGTACAATCTATGATCCAAATGTAACACAAACACATCATAACTTCAATTTATTTTTTCATTTTTCAACATAAATCATGACTTTAGTTAATTTTTTATTGTTTTTTTTTTAAATTGAAAATTCGAAGTATTCTCAAGTCATCGTAACTTTAATAGTATTGTCAATAAAATTTGAATATACGTATTTTGGGACCAAAGAAACTAAGAAAATACTCTAGCCATTATAACCCAGAAATGTATTTAAAAAAAAAAGTAAAATCTCTTGTTAAGCTTATGCTTATTTGCAAACTATTTTTTTAAAAAAAAATAATAAGAAGTATTAAGAAAAGTTATGAAAAAAAAGTAGTTGTACTTGATGAATTTATATAAAAAATACTTTTTGACTCTCAAATTATATAAACACTTTATATTATGATTTATATATCTCAAAATAATATATAATTAATTTTAAAAATAAAATTCATATTAATTAATTGTTTAGATAAAATAAATAGAAAGTATGTTGTATGTATGATAAATAAATAAATAATTGGCATGAGTATTTTGTTATCTCAAAAATTTAATTTTGACCCCTTATAATTTTGTTTAGATACATGAACTCCAATTCTTAATTTTTCCTTCACACTAAATGTACCTAATACAATATACAAGTCTCACATTTGGAAGGCTACTTTCAAGGCGTTGGGGTGTAGTTCTCTCAAGGACTTGTGCTCGTATCAATTGGTGCTTTCATTGAGAGCCGGCCAACTGAAAAAGGCTACCTGCGAAGGGTTCTGACCGGTGGATAAGGGCTGATCGAGTGAAGCGCCACCGAGTGAAGTGTCTCAGTGTGCAGTCGTCGGTACGCCGACTTTCAAAGAGGGTGGTAATGATACAAATCCCACATTAGGGAGATTACTTTCAAGGAAGGACCTTATAAGGCCTTGAGCTCTCCTAATTCAATAACTAACTTTTGAGATGTAATTATCCCAAAAACTTGTGCTCGTATCAATACCTCTCTTCACTAAACAGATGGCCTCCGTTTGTTGGTAATAAGTTTAAAGTCGAATCCTAAAGCCAGCATCATCAGGTCATACACGTGTTCTTCCATAGAGGGTGGTTCTGCTTCAACTTCAAGTTGAATCCCCCTCCTCTCTCTATTACCATTAGCATTAGGGTGACATCTCATGTGGCCACACATAGACTTAGTAGATACAAAATTCTTTCTGCACTCCGCACATGTGATGGATTTAGCATCGTTTTTCTCCATTACTTCTCACTTTAATTCAATTTTAGTCTCTTCACAATTCACCTCCCTCTCACCTTTTATATATACTATCATCCACGCCTTCTTCACTCTCCTACTCCTACTACATCTTTAACTATTTACTCTTCTACTCCTACTACCTCTTAAATTACTCAAATTCAAGGATAACCTCATCTATATATATTCAAGTAAAATTATAATATTCAATTATTTTATTGATTTTTTAAAATTGTAATTTATTTTTATATTAATTATAATTTTTTTTCAATCATTTTATAATTCTAGAGTGTTGAATTACAAACTTTAAACGTTAAAAGTATTAAATGATGATTAATTTGACTAAAATTTGGATAGAAGGTAGATCAAGCCATCAAGGTAGTTAAATGATAACATAACAAATTGCAGACGGTCAAGTGTCACACTCTAAACCACAGGGAGACACATTAATTTTAAACCAAACCACAGGGTGGTTAAGTGTCGAATTTTAAACTACAGAAAGACAAAATTGAATTTAGGCCAATCCACAGGAGGACAAACTGTAGTTTACCCTAAAAAATGTAAAATCTCTTGTTAAGCTTATGCTTATTTGCAAACTATTTTTTAAAAAAAATAAGAAGTATGAAGAAAAGTTATGAAAAAAAGTAGTTTGTATTTGATGAATTTATATAAAAAAATACTTTTTGACTCTCAAACTATTAAAAAGGCATATATATATATATATAAAAACACTTTATATTATGATTTATATATCTCAAAATAATATATAATTAATTTTTTTAAAAAATTCATAATTAATTAATTCTTTAGATTAAATAAATAGAAAGTATGTTGTATGTATGATAAATAAATAAAAAAAATTGGTATGAGTATTTTCTTATCTCAAAAATTTAATTTTTACCCCTTATAATTTTGTTTAGATATATGAATTCCAATTCCTAAAAAATTATTATTTTTATCACTCAAACGTATTTATTTTTTAAAAGAACATAAATTTTTCAAAATAAATACTTTTGTAAAAAAACAAACTCTATCCTATGATCAATATGCATAAATGAGAAGGAAAAAGAAAAAATTGGATTCGGTGCAATTAGCTTTCGTGTAATTATTTTAAAACACACTTTTCTACTTTATTTTTTAAGTACTAATAGGGACTCACACTAATAAAGACCTACCATGAATAGATTATGGACCAAATTTTGATCAATATTGACAAATATCAACGTTTTAAATGGATTAGGGACTAAATTGTTATTAATATTGATAAATAATCTCACAAAGTTATTTAGTGATGATATTTGCCAATATTGATAAAAATTTGATCCCTAATCTATTTATGGTAAATCCTTATTAGTATAAGTCCCTAAAATTACTTCACGAATGAAGTAAAAATGTGCATTTTGAAGTAATTGCACCGTAATTGCACGAAAGCTAATTGCACCGGATCCAATTTCAAAAAAGATGATGAAAATGCCCGAGCCCACATGGCAAGAGTGGCAAGAAGGAGATGGTATTGGTGCAAATTTATTAAAAAAATGAGACGTGAAATGTCTATTATACTTTTAGATTTAAGACAATCATAATTTTTTTTAATATTTTAATATAAAGGATAAAGTTATAATTTTAATTCACTTTTACTCGTTTCCATTCTCATTCCCAAATTTTACTAAAGAAACGAATTTTCATTCTCTTTTCCCTTGTGCTAACAAATACAATCCAAAAGCATGGATGGGTAGCCACGAGTCCACTACCCAGTACCCCGTACCCACCCAACTACCCGCTCCGATCCAATGTTATGGAGTCGGGTTCGGATCCTGAGAATTTGGAATCGGAATAAGCATTTTGTTCTTGTAAACAAATGCAAAAGGAAGGAGACACCTTTTATAGCTACAAGCGGAGGAAGCTCATGAGATGAGAGCTAAGTGAGGGAAACCACCTAGCGTCGGACACGGATTGAACCAGACGAAGACTTCAATAATCAATCGCAAGCTCTCTCTCTCTCTCGGTATGAATTTTGACGTACTTTTATAATTTATATGGAACCTGTGACTAGGTTTAGATTTATGTTCTTCTGCACGTGTATCAATCCTTGTAAAATTCATGTGTGTTGTTCTTGTCTGTGTTTCGGCTTTGTTCTGAAATTTGATTGACATTGCTCCCAACCTTATTTCGTGCTTTAGATCTTATTCACTTTATTTTACTTTGTAGATAGGTCAACTAAGTTTTCAATTGAATGAAAACCGATTTAACACTTTATAGATGCTTATTGTGACAGAGTGGAAATGGTGTGGGAGGAATGTGTTACCCTCCAGTGTAATAGTGCATTATCTAATTATTGCGGTGATTAGATTCGGAGTGTCTGTATCATGAGGGAGATTGGGAGAATGATCCTTGGGAGGGAAAAGGGAAGTTAGTCAGGTAGTAGACAGTGTGCTCAGTAGTAATTATCTCTTTTTCTACCCCCTGTTTAATTATTTTTGTTATCTTTTATGCGGGGATAGGGCAATTTGAGGTTTATCAAGCTGGCCTTTTTGGTGAATTATTTTCTTCGCTTGTAATAATGTCATATGTTATGAACCTTTTATATTTGATGGAAGTACAGGAATAAATAATCTCTTAAAGTTAGTTGGGTTTACTTCCATCTCAGATCCCTCATTGTCATCCTCACTCATTCTGGCAATTAAGTAGCTCTTTCTATGCCTGGCTAATTGTTTCAAGTTTTAATTATTCCTATGGTGGTTTTGATATTTTTTTCTTTTTAGTTAACAGTGGTACTGATTACTAAACAAGAAAGTAAATTTCATTTTTTAGGGTTTTCACGAGAGTGAATTGTTCAATTTGCTATAGTTTTGCTTTCTTCTCTCCCTTTTTTCCTTGATATTAACAAACTAACAATATATATTATATCCTATCATAGCTCTGTTGAACAGACACTTTGCTAAATTTAGGGCATGTTGGATAAATGTTATATTTTTCATTTACAAGTAAATAATCTTGTTATATCAAGCTTTTTGTTTCTAATACTTTTACAGAGACTTAGTTGTAGAATATAGCTGGTTTAGATATGTTAGATACTTGGGTTCTGTATGTTTCAATCATATTTAGTCAAGGAGTTCAGGTTCAGATTCTGTGACTGATGTACTGAATTTTGAATTTAGAGTTGGCATATTATTCTGAGAATAAATAATCTATCTTCAAAAAAAAAATGCTGAGTGCTCAAAGATTTTTACATGGTTTCTATAGCCAAGTAAGAGAAAATAAAACAGATTATTTAGGCTTTTTCACTAAAATATTTTGAACAATTTCAGAAAATTTGTGGCTTTCTTGTATCATTGTGCCAACTTATACCATTTCTGTTTTCCAAAGTTGTCTGAAACTAATTACCATGTTTTGTTGCTGCATGGATTCATATGATGTGCTGCTCATATCTATGCTGGTGTGTCATGTACATATTGTTTTCAGGTATTTGACCAATGGCAGAAGATCTAGTTCTAGACACTGCAATCAGAGACTGGGTGCTGATCCCTCTTTCAGTGGTCATGGTCCTCATTGGAGTACTCCGCTATTTTGTTTCTAAGCTTATGCGCTCCTCCCAAACCCCTGATGCTAAAATTGTGAAAGAAGGGTATTTTAGATCCCTTATCCGATAATTAATGATGTTTATATGTATTTTCTGAATCTGATATGAGGTTGTTTTTGTGGTGATGATAATCTAGACAAGTCATTCTTAGAGCTCGGAATTTACGAGCTGCTGCTAATTTTATACCTTCAAAGGCTTTTCGGGCTCGCAAGATTTATTTCTGCAATGAGGTTTGTTATCTATTCTGTATTTTATCGTTTTCAGAAGTTTTGTACATGTGTTACTTGATTTGGATGTATTGAAGAATTCAATTTTGTCCATTATTGTGGGTGATGACTTATCCAGGATTTGTGGGTTAACTGATGCCACTGTAGATCTTGTGAGGTTTCTTGGCTTGAGCCTATGTCCTTGTATTGCTTTGTCTGAAAGATATACCCACATAATTGTTGATCAAATTTCAGTTTGACCTTATTAATTAGCATTAGAGTTTATGAGAAATTAATGAACCTATTATTAACTTTGTCATATCTGAAATAATCATACTCCGCTTAAATGGTGAGTTAATATTATATTTGTTCTTTTACAGGAAAATGGTCTCTTATTTGTCCCTAAGGGCCAAGCCCAAAATCCACAGGCCCAAATGTTCTCTGATCCAAACATGGCTATGGATATGATGAAGAAAAATCTATCTATGATCATACCTCAGGTATTGAAATTTATAGTTTCACCATACTTTGGCATAAGATTGTGGATCATACTCTTCAAATTTTACTGTAGTTTTAACCTATGATGAAAAGTTTCCTTAGTTAATTGTTCTTATACTCCCCCTTTGTTGGCCAGACTCTTACTTTTGCTTGGGTGAACTTCTTCTTTTCTGGATTTGTAGCAGGTATTTTATTTTTAATATTCCCCCTCCTTTTCTCCTGTATGATTGTTATGGTTTCTTGTTTGTATGAACTATGAGCTCATATTTTTATGGCATCTTTGTAACTATATAATTTTATGAAATTGGACGGTGCAATTCGTTTTCCTGCAATTTTGATGCAATTCCTTCAAAATGCACATCTTTACTTAATTATTAAAGTGATAATAGGGACTCACACTAATAAGCACCTACCATGAATGGAGTAGGGCCGAAATTATTATTAATATTGACAAATAGCATCACTAATTAGCCTTGTGAGACTCTTTATCAATATTAATAACAATTTGGTCTCTAATCCATTTAAGGTGATGATATTCACCAATATTAATAATAATTTTGGTCCCTAATCCATTCATAATTGGTCCTCATTAGTATGAGTCCCTATTATTACTTCAAAAGTTAAGTAAAAATGTACATTTTAAAGGAATTGCACCGAAATTGCAGGAAAACGAATTGCACCGGATCTAATTTCATTTAGATGTCAGCAAGCTAACTGATTCTGTTAATAATTATACAGCTAGTCTTATATAAGGAACTCATACTTTTCTTTTTGGCATATTATAGTACCATATCCTATCCAAGTGCTGCTTCTCCTAATTTTATTGACCTAAATGACTGAATGGGTTTTTTTTATTTCCTGCAGCCAAGATACCCTTTCCTTTGACACAGAGGTTTAGGTCAATGTTGCAGAATGGGATTGACTTAAGCACAGTGGATGTTAGCTATGTCAGTAGTCGCTCCTGGTAATCCTCATACTTAAGTAGCTTAATAAAATTTTCTTCCAGATCTGTCTTTAACTGTTGCACTCTAACTTGGGGTTAATTATCATGATTTTTATTGCATTTCAGGTACTTCCTCAATCTGTTTGGGTTAAGAGGGTTCTTTAGTCTCATATTGGGAGAAGAAAATGGTTGGTGATAAGTTTAAAACTTGTAAATATAAATGCACACTTAAATTGGATAAGCACTTACTTGAGGTGATGTGATGTTTTTTATACAGCTGTAGATGATACACAACGAATGATGCAAATGGGTGGAGGAGGATTTGGATTTGATCCTTCAAAGGTACAATATTAGTGTTTACCATTGTATTTTCATCTCATTGAAGTGAAATCTTGAAGATCAATTTTTGCTCTCAAAGCTGTCAATATTATTGGTTTCACTACTCATAGGCCTCCCCCTTCCAAGAAAAAAGAAAATATATCTTAGATTATGGAACACAGGAGGACCTTTATTGGGGTCTAATGGCAAATTGTACCTTCCTGCAGAGGAAATTTTGAGCAATGCCATTGGGGTCTGATGAAAATAACAACTAATGGTACTAGATTAAATATTTCCATTCTAAATAATCTGTTATAGGAAATGATTTATTTAGACATATTTTCTGTATGATGTTTGGAAAGACGTGGTCATTGGATTAGTATCTTTATGGAGAAAGATGAGGTCTTCAGTAGGAGAAAGTTATGTCTATCGTATAGCTTATAGTTGAAATTGGCATGCCGTGTTGTTAAAAACTGAAAAGAGGAGTCTCTGCCTTTGGCTAAATTTAGTTGTCATTTAATTTTAGAACATTTGGACGAGGGGAAAAGGGATATACAGTAGCGGGTAATCATGACATCATTATTTGATATCTACAGAAAAAGATTTGAAAGAAAAAGTGAGTGTCTGTGTTCAAATGCATACTATTTATACCCCAAAAAGAAAATATTCCATTATCAGATTAATCTCACGGTTATGTTCATCTTGCATTTCAGAGTCTGGGTGCTGAGAAGGACAACCTAGACATAACTCAGCATGAATGGGCCTTACCAAATTTTGAGCAGCGTGCTGAGGCAGTATTGAGGAAAATTGTCAGTTGAACAACTCATGAAATGGGCAATTTAGCCGCTTGCATTCTGATCAGCACAGCAAGATACACAGATCATATTCTACTGTTGCTGTTGGAGCTTTAACCATCCACTGTGAAGATATATATAGCTGATCAAGTTGAGACCATAAAGTTAATTTCTAAGCTGAACCTTCGAAGACAATTTCACATTATTAATGTAGAAACCAGAACAGAAATTTTCATTCTTGCCTTGAGATGTTAGGTTGCCATAAGAAACATCAAGTTTTCCCATATTGTATAACTCATCTGTTTTTCACGTTTTACCTGGAAAGTTTTCTAAGAGATTCATGATATACTTGGGTAACCCAAAAGCCGAACTCAGGAGTTCCTAAAAATTACTAAGGAATAAACTCAGTCCATAATATAACATCATTCCTGGTTATAAAATGAGTCTTACATAAAATCAAATATCATATGGTTTTTGATTCTTCCAAGTTAAATGTTTTCCCCTTGCTTGTAGAAACAAATATGAGGACGTTGATTCTTTCTTTCCCAAAGTGTTCCCTTCCTAACCAACCTTAAGTTATGGTGAGTCCTCTTTTTTCTTGTATACTTTTATGAAAAGTGGCAATTTGCAAGTAATGAAGAACCATATATTAAAATAGATAAAAGGAAAAGCACGTATTAATATTATCGTACAAGGTTGGGTTTGAAGTTTGAAGCCTCTCTCTCTTTCCTTGATGACTAGAGATTGTAATGAAATGAGGCAGGTTGGACGGCTGAAACTTGGGATGCTGATAGTTGATAGTGAGAGATTGATTAGCATAAGTCCGAGAGTGTCCCACTATAATCTCGACTTTAACAAAGGGACCTAGTTTGTTGCTAATTTTGGACACAAACGTAAGAACGAAGGGCATTGCCCAACAATAATAAAAAGAAAGTTCCAAAAAGATAGATCAATGGGAAAACGATAATGCCCAATTGGTCGCTTTCCAAAATAAAGCATGTTTCCCAAAAGCATGTTCCAGAAACATCCCGGTTTTAAGGTTCAAATTCAATTATAACATTACTATGATTTATACTTCAAAATTCACATCACATTGTAATTCTATTGGTAAAAATTGATGTGGGTTTCATCTAATTACTGTTTGGAGTATTTCTATACTTTTTTTTTCTGAATAATTTTAAGATACGCTTTCTCATATGGAATTTGTGATGTTGCCATTTTTTTTTTAAAGACACTCCTTAAAAGAATTGAAGTCAAATAGTTTAAGTTTTTAACCACCGAAACTAACCCTTTTAGGAAGGAGGAACATTATTAAAAGCTCAACCGTCTAAGATCTGTGCGTTTTCTTTTCTTTTCTTTTCTTTTTGAAGCTAAGCTTTAATTATTTGTTAGCAAATTACATTATTTCCCCCATTTTAGAATTTACATTCTTATTTTCTCAAACATTTAAGAAGATCTAAAATTTTATTTATTTTGATTAAAATATTCTTAATAATAATTTTAATTTTTTAAAAAAATTATAATATATTAAAAATATATTTTAAAATTATTATTTAGTTTGGGTTAAAACTGATGGATTTAATTTTCTTAAAATTCAAAATGCTTTTTTTATTCAATTATATAAATAATATTCACCCTTCTAAAATATAAAGATTATGAAATTATTAAGTTATCGTTGATTTTAACATTAATATTCAAATGCAAGATAACCATTAACTTTTTTTCCTATCTCACAGGAAATTATGGGTATGGAAATATGTTAAAAAATTAAGCACAACTTAATAATTTCAATTTTTTCATACTTTAGGAAGAGATTCACTACAAATGAAAGTTTAGGTGGGTAACATGTTATTTAGGTATAAGTTATTGGGATAAAGTGTAATTTTTTCTAAATTATAATATCACAATATTTATCATCCCTAGTTAATTGAGTATAATTTTTCTGTGCGGATTATAACACTGTTTTTAATGTTTTTCTTATTATATCATCATTTTATTTTTAATAAAACTTTTAACCTTTTTTTTTTAAAAAAAAGCACAGAACTAGTGATGAAGTGCTTAAATTAAGGACCACTTTCAACATCATTAATTTTTGGATCCGGATCTGTTAAAGTGCAAATCCGATAAAGTGCATAAATTACACTGTCTCAGCCGTCGCCCGCAGATAAAACTATTACAGTTGAAACACAAATCCCAATTTTTATTTGAGGGTCTGTATCATACACTTTACGAGAGCTCTTCTATAATTTCCATGTTATCTCTCTCTCTTTTCCTTTTCTAAATAAAAAGGCTCAATTTTAAAATCTCCGTTAACTATGCCCCAAATTTTATTTGTTATAATAATTTGTACCCGCAATCTTTTAATTTTTTTTATAAATGTAATTTTTTCATTAACACCATCAAAATAATTAACAACATATTGTACATATGGCTGTCTACTGTCTAGTTAGTCTACAATATTATCAAATCATATATTTAACCTTGGGATTTCTATCAATTATGCCCAAACTTTATTTACTGTCAATTGTACTATTAATCTTTTAATTTTTCTAATAATATTATCATACTCTAACAATGTTATTGACTTCATTTTTTTATCTTATTATTTATAAAATATTTATTTATTTCATTTTATTAAACCTAAAGTCATACTAATTATATTATTTAATTAAAAAAATAAGTCTTCTTCCAAAGAGGATGTAGTTCCTCATCCTAATTCCTAAGAGGAGATGACTCCTCTTTCTATCAATAGATAATTATTTTACCTAAGAAGAAGAATTCCCCTCATCACCTCCACCCCTTACACTCTATATAATTTATTGTTTGATTAATAAACATATATAAGTAAGATACTATATGGCTAACTTTTAGTAATTGTCATGATTTAGCCTAATGTTTTACAGAGTGTCTTGATCTCTTTTCAACACTTCATGGTTTTTAGTATTTAATTAACAAAAAAAAAAAAGTGAACAAAGAAAGTCATGTGCATGGATAAAGCAATTTGAATTTTTGGAATGATAGAGGCAGATCGGTAGCATCAATAATAATATATTAGAAATTGTTATATGAAACCAAATTGGAATTGACGATAGAGCAGCAATTTGAGGTGGGCTTAGCCGCACAGGTGATGTGGCATGTGTGTGTTGCCACGTTGGAGATGTGACTGCCCATCCAATAATGTCTGACGTGTCAAGGGACTATTTTTTTTTCACGTGTATTCTTCTATTGGAGGCAATCCTATTTGAGTTAGCGAATATCCCATAACGGGGTTGAACTCTTTCAGCACAGGTTTTTTCATACGTAAGTTTTGAACCTGAAATCTTACTTAAAAGAAATGAAATACCTATCACTCAAATCAACCACATGTTGACATCAAGGGACTAATTTTTAAATATACATTTCATATCACTTTATTTATACACCAATAAATAAAATTTAATTAATTATTTTTATTTTATTTATTATGTAAATCATTTACTTTAAAAAAATTAAATGAATATGATTATTAGTCAGTGGACAAATAATGTAATACATGCTGCAACCAATGTTGTAAGAACCGAACCGGACAAAGATTCGGACAAGTGTTCGGTTCACGGTTTAATCGGTTTAATCGTTCGAACCGGATGACGCAATAAATAATAAATAATCTTAATATATAAAATGACATCACTCAAATTTTAGGATTCAATATACATAATTTTGAAGTTTTAAATTACATGACTTCTCAAAGTTTTAATTTTTAAGACTTGTCAAGCTTTGAAAGAACTTAATCAAACCAAATATGAAATTATTGATAATCATGACTTTTAAATTTTAATTTTCAAGACTTTTCTAATTTTAATTTTTAAGATTTTTCTAATTTCTTTTTTTATGTTATTTTTCCTTTTTATTTTTTAATTTTTTAATTTTTTTAAAAAATAAAATTGGACTGGTTGGACCACCGGTTGACCGGTCCAACTTGAAAAACGATTTTTTGGTCCAACCGACTCGCCTTTGTATTCGGTTAGCGGTTGAACCGGTCGGACCGTCCGGTTCTTACAACATTGGCTGCAACAACTTCTCACAATAGACGGAACTAAATTAGCTTATATATTAACGGAACTAATAAAATTGATTAAGTCTTGGCCTCTTATCCCATAAAGGCAAATGTTCGAAGTTTGAACTTTATGATTGATATAAAATTTTATTAATAAGTAATATGTAAATTCTTTTGTTCATTCTCAACCAGGTTAAAAGGTATTCATGGATATCAATGCTTATCCCACCTAAACTTTCATCTAAAAAAAATTGATCAATTTTTTAAACCATAATAAATTTAGATTTAAATTCTCACTGAAAAAATATTTATATTAATATTTATAATACCTTAAATAAAATTACCTCAATTAAAAAGATACTTGTAAAAAAAAATACTTATATTATTGAATATTTGCATTGCCAACATTATTACATAAATTCTTGTTAAGAGTTATGAGTTGTGATGGCAACATAAGCCAGCAAAGAAGATAAAGAATGTATCCCGAGAATCTCCGCCAAGCGCCGACCCCATGATTCATGGGTCCCACATGTCCTACAAAATAATTGCTCATCTTCATCAATATTACATCATTTCTTCCTTGAAAGGCAGGAATTCACTTTTTTACCAAGGGTAATTTTTTTAATTTCTAATATTTCATTTTTATATAAAACTTAGTAAGGAGAAAAGATGAGGAATCGAAATATTAGAGAGAATGAAAATGTCATGTTAATATAATGGGATGTGAATCAATAAATGAAATAAAAGTTGATAAAATGATTATTTTATCTTTACATTACACAAGTGGGAATAGAATACAAGTGGGGTAAAAGAATAAGGAAAAAAATATTAATTTCATCACATTACAAAAAGTAAGATATATTTAGTAAGAAGAATGTTGGATATAATTACATCCTTCACTGCACTAACCAAACACACTCTTAATATTCACAAACATATTTTTTATTGAAAATAATTTTATTTGAAATACAGGAATAGAAATTTGTGTTATGAGTAACCAAGTTTTAATTTTCTACTAAATTCAACCCCTCTCTCTCCATAACGTAGATGGTGCCTAATGGAAGGGGAAAATGATATTTTACACCATTATGAATTAATGTTCAAATGTTTGCTATGAAAAATGTTAATATTTAATGCCAATATTTTTAGCAAAATTAATTCTAATAAAAAAAATATGTGTGAAAAATTGAGAGAATGGTTTGATATAATAAATAGTGTGGTCCAAGTGAAAATAATGGGAGAAGAAAGATGAATCAAAACGAGGAGTCCTTTTTTTTTGTATATAGAGTGGTGGCGCCGTCCCACCTCTTCACCCAAACAATGAAGCTTTACACTTTACAGAACATTTGGGCCAAAAATAGATGGACATATGTGAATATGCATACATACATACATATCATATAATCATATATTTGGCTAAAATGTGTTCAAATTGATTTGTTAACCTATAAGCTTACCTATCAAAAGTTTAATGAAAGCATTGTATTTAGAATTAGAGATTAAGAATGATACGGAACCATGTGAATTGCTTAATCACTCAAAGTGGAAAACACACCTAAATGGAAAAAGATCAAAAGGGACAGCCAGCAAATAGACCTATAGTTGTACAGTGGATTTGTAGACACGTAATTGGAAATTTAGGCCATGTTTTTTACATAAAAATAATAAATGAAATGATAAAGGAATGGGTGGGGTCTATATTAGGTCCACTTACTATTTCATTTTTTTATTTTCATCAACTTCTAAAAAAAAATACAAAATATCTATTATACCATTTGATTTGACACAATCATAACTTTGTTTTCTTTTTATTATTGTAATATAAAGGGCAAAGTAATAAATTTAATACATTCTCATTCCATTTCCATTCCCAATTTTTACTACCAAACACAGCAAATGTATTCACATTCCCTTTCCCATTCCCATTTCCTTTCCATTTCTGCATAAAGAACATGCCCTAAATTTTTTTAGGTCATAAAAGTGAAGAGTGAATCCTCTAAAGTAATTCTCTACATTTCTTGGTGGAGTTATGAGAGAGATAGAGAGAAGAAAAATTGGGAGAGAAAAAAAATCAAGAAAGAAAATATTTTTCTTATCTCTATCTCTCTCATAACTCCACCAAGAAATGTAGAGAATTACTTTAAAAGATCCTATCTCATAAAAGTGATAATAAGAAAATGCACTCTCAGGAATTATTGGACCGGGTATTAGTGGACAATGACATGTTAGAGTGATCAAGAAATATTCAATCCAAAGTATTATTGCACATGCTTAAATTTTAAGTAATTTTATTCAATCATAATTACTCAATTAGCTTTTAGATATCAAAGGATCTCCCTATTTTTTTTTTTTGCCGGAAAAGGATCTCCCTAATAAGAAATGCCTCTTAAACAAAATTTTGGATGACTTTCTAAAAATTCATACTCTCACTCATAAGTGAAGTAAGAATTTTTCTCTTAATCCTTGATCATTTATGCAGTTAATTTTGAACTTTAATTTGAAGAGCAAAAATTACCGGTCTAGTCCTTAGCTTACGTCCAAAATTTGATTTCAAATTATATCTTCAATATAAAGCCAAGCATTTGTCATTCAGATCCACCGTCATGTTTTATGATTTCTTGTCCAACATTATAGTTTCTTTGTTTATGACCATTAAAAACCAATATTATATATATATATATATATATATATATATATGATAATTTGGTACATGAAATAATGAGATTCCTCCCTCCGATAATGCACAAGAGTGATGTGGTATGGTAAGTACGGTTGCATTTTAAAAATCAATTGTTGTTATTTAAAGTTTAAACGATAGATGATGGCATTAAAAATAAATTTTATCTACAATTATTCTTTTTTCAAATATATTGAAGTAGTAAGAGAATTTTAACCAGACTAAAATAATTATTAGATTAGTTTTCATATAGCCATTTAGGCATTAGCAACTTTTTTTAAAAAAAAGTTATAACTCTGTTTAAGCTTGAATTATACTTTGACTAAACCTATCAAAAAAACTATACTTTGATTAAAATAATTTCATTGACGACAATTAGAATAATGAGGAAGAATATTTAAAAAAAATTTTAAATGGATATTAATTTCTTAAAAATTTTGAGGACACATTATATAGCTCCTCCTCCTCCTAATTTTTTTCCCACGTATTACCAATTTGATTTTAATATATAAAAAAATTAATCTAAATATAAATGAATATAATAATTCAGGTGAGGAAGTTAAAATGGGTTGACACAAATGGTCAAGGATCAAGAGGAAATTTCCCGTCTCACCCATGGGCGAGGATTCGAATCTGCATGAAGCCATCCAAAATTTTGCTTTGGTGGGCATCCCTCCTCAGGAAGATCCCCTGATACCCAAGGGCTAGTTGAGTAGCTGTAACTGGGTAAAATGCTTGTGGTTTAGGCCTGTGCAATAATCTTTTGGGTTGGACTTCTGTTAGTCTCCCCAACATGCTACTAGCGCCATGTCCGATAGTACTTGAGAGTGTCTTCTCTTACTATCATGTTTTGTACCAAAAAATAATAATTCAGGTGAGGAGGAGAGGGAGGAAGATGATGTGATCTGACGTGGACGATATAGGGTGGGGTGTCACGAGAGTAGGACGTGGAAAAGCATGCGCATGTGGGGCCATGTGGATTTTCATCTTTTCAATATTCTTAATAAGGTGGCCCCACTCTTTGGACGGTAATGATCGCACGTCGTGACTTGGGCCCCATAACATCCACCGGCCTAAGTGGGTCCCTCTCTTCTTGCCTTTCGCTTCCTTCTTCCTTTGCCTATTCAATATCCATTTCCCAAACTTCAAACTATTTTAATTCATTCATTAATGTTTTATTTAATTGATCCATAAATTCTTTTTTTATAGTAAAAAAGTATTATTTTAATTATTTTAAAAAATTTTAAATTACTAAATATTCTGTCAACTGGTCAAAAGAAACTTTAATCACTAATGTGTTAAGGATTGATCAGGAAAAAAAAAACTCAACTTTAAAAAGAGTCATCTCCATTTCCCAAATTTTAAAAAATTTTGCCTACAGCTGCAAAAAGTGGCTCCGTTCATCTGAAACCTTAAAATTGGTAAACATCTTAGACCATCACAGTGAAAACCACATCATTTTATGAGCAAGCTTTTTCTTAATATACAATTATGTCTCCTTAATAGTATACTAAAATGTTTAATTATAGATAATTTTGTAAAAGATTTATTAAAAAGTGTCACTAGATATATTATGGACTTAATCTAATTTTTATTTTCTTTTACATGCCAAAAAATTATTAGTATATAAAGTTAGGATAATATTCAAATAAAGTTTTTATGTAGTTGTTATTTGTTTTCTCAATAAAAAATAAAAATGTAACAAGTAAAGAAATTTATAAGAAAAGCCTAATTATATATATAGATAGTGCTTGATTATAAATAATATTTACTTTTATTAAATAAAAGTAATGGCAGAACGAAAGACAATGTATTTATAATCTCATCCAAAACAAACCTTAATAATATACCCATTAAATTACAATATCAACTAATGAGGACTGATTTATGATGAAGTTAGATTCATATTAATTAATAAGAGTATAAGACAACTATTTGTGATAGCAACATCACTTTAATAATATTAATTATCTAGAGTCCTGAAGTAGTATTAGAGTGGGTGGCGTGAACTAATGAGGGTTGATCCAAGCGGTAAGCGATTTAATATCGTTTAAGTAAGATCTCGAGTTTAAGATTTTATAAATATAGTTGTCCTTATTGAAAAATTCTCATACTATAATCAGGTGCGAAATACAAGTCGAGTCCAAATTAATCGAAGTAGTGCTTCAAAAACTGGGCCGACAAAAAAAATGAGTGGTTGACGTGCTTCTCAACTAATTTTTGATCAAAATGCTTTTATTAATGAGATTAGATTCAGGGTTAATCTAAATGGTAAGCGATTTAATATTGTTGAAACAATATCTTAATTTAAAACTTTGTATATGCAACTATTCCTGTTAATTAAGAGACAATCCAACCATAGTTAGATGCGTAATACGAGTTGAATCCGATTTAATCAAGACAATACCTCGGAAACTGGGTAAAAAAAGAGAAATAAGAGTATATTAATAATTTAGTATTTTAGTTCATCAAATATGTATGTTCTAATTTATTATTAAAAGATAAAATATCTTAATTTTATATCAATTCTCAAATCAATTTAATTCTTTGATAGATAAATAAGATTAATGAAAAAGATAACTGAGATTTTTAACAATACAAAAAAAATTGAATTTACTCTAAAAATGACTAAACTACAAATTTTATATTTTAAAGATTAAATTATGAAATTACTGTCAAAATGATATCATAAATTCGAGTCATTAATGTGCATTTTTAATCAATTCTTATTATCTTATACATGTACATCTTATGGTGTAAGCAACTAACATGAACATTTAAAAAAAAACCTAACATGAACATTACTAATTGAGTAGTTAGTCTGAATGATAAGTGATTTGGTATTTTTTAATCAAGATTTTGATTTTTGATGAGACCTTGTGAATAGAACTATTCCTCATTATAAAATTCTTTCACTATTATTAGATGCGCGACATAAATCGAATTTATAGTAATTTAGGCAAAACTTCAAAGATCGGGTGCGCAATAAAAAAAATTAATATGAACATTCAATGAAAATTCACTCTCAATAAATCTCGTTATCTGAATAAATTTTTTTTTTTAACAAAAAGAAAGCAGAATAATAAGCTTTTTTACAGTGAAATTCTATGAAAACAATCTACTTCTTTAGTCTCAACGGTTTAAAATCTTATTCTTATGTCAATAAACGCACTATAAAACTATCATCATACTACTAAAAAAAAATCAGAACAAAGTTTTAAAAACATTTAACCTAGAGAGAATTTTCAATTTGGTCCTTGAAAGATACAAATTATTTCAATTGAGTCCCTAAAAAATGAAAATGTCTAATTTAATCCCTGAAAGATGCTTTTTTGTTCCAATTTTAGTCATTTTAGTACTTAAAAGAAGCCACAAATATACTGACAAAAAAATTAAAAGGACTAAATTGGAACAAAAAGTAATTTTTAAAGACTAAATTAGGTATTTGCATCATTTATGGACTAAATTGAAACAGTTCGTATCTTTTAAGGATCAAATTGATAATTGTGGCTTTAACCTAGTATAAAGTGAAACTGTTGATAAAATTATATAGCTATAAGCCTATAACTTTTTGCCCCATTTTGGATGCCTAGCTGGCTAACTTTCTTGTTTTTTGAATAAATATTTGAATTTTGAAAAAGTAAAGGAAAATCCAAGAACATGAATGCATGATATTGAATCTCATTACGTGCCATGCTGCACAGAACACAGTGATGCCCACTGAGGAGGAAAGATAATGCTGATATGATCATCTTGGTCTCCACCATTTGCTTTCCTAATTTCATTTTTAATTTCTGGTTCTAGCATTATCGATTTTATTTTATTTTTTTTCCAATCTTAAGGACAATCTCATTAGGTTGACTTATTGCATGAAAAAGATTAGAGTAAATTACTATTTTGTCTCTAAAAATTTTAATTTTTTTTAAATATTTTTATAATTTAAAGACTAAATTGTATTAAGAAAAAAAAGGACTAAATGTGGTTGTAGTATAATTCAATTTATTTGATTTTTTTTTCAATTTTAAGAACAATTTTATTATGTTGACTTATTACATGCAAAATTTTAGCATAAAATACCGTTTTACAAAAAAAAAATTATTTATCTCATTTTAATCCCTAAATTTGTAAATATGGAATTTAATTTTTGAATCATGAAAAAAAATTATTTTTTGCATGAAAGATATATTATACTAGAAAAGGCAAAAATATAAAATGTATTGACAAAATGGAATTACTCAACCATTAAATTGAGATAAGTGAATTCTTTTAGAGACCAAAAGAGAAACTTACTCAAAACTTTACTTATAGAAGAACTAAATCTTAATTAATTAAAAACTCCCGTTTCCCCCCACAATATTATACACCAAAACAAACAAGTTGATGTTCAGTAGTACGGTAGTACTGAACTTTAGTATATTTTTTCAATCGGTTGGTTTTTAATCTATTCAAGGTGGGTCCTAATTAATTAGAGTTTTTATTAATATTAACGGCACTACATGATTGGAGGGATACACTGAAATTCAGTAGTACGGTATTACTGAACTTTTATCCAAAAGAAAAGGCGTGCAAATACTAATTAAGCATTGAATCTCTTTTCCCCAAACTTGAATCGCCCCAAATCAGTGAACAGTTTAAATTTACTCAATCTAGCTGATTAAGATTTTGGATGAATTTGCATTGATATATGAATTCAAGGAACCGATAGTCAGATCTTAAAATGAAGGAAATATATTTTACAAATCTCTAAATTAAAACAATTTTGTGCATGCTTTTCCATAAATAATTGTGATGGTAAAATCTCATCTAATTATATGACTTTTAAAGGGAAATTAAAGAAAGGAAAGACATTTACAACTGGACATCGGAGCTGATGTCTTTTAATTGGTGTCAGTGATATGAGGTGTCTGCTTGAAAAAGATTCTTTCAAGTGGAGAAAATTTCAAGTGAAGAGGGATCATCCTCGTCAAGTTAGTCACGATTATTAAAGAGCACTAACGGGTAATAATAGAGGATCGGCACTGAAAATTTTTGTATGTATATATTAGGTTACGTTATTTGTATATTGACTAATAATATTAATCTAATTTTTTATTTAATATCTTCACTTTTAAATTAAATAATTTACATGATAAATAAAATAAAATAAATATATAAATATTATTAGTTAAGATACAATATTGTGAAAAAAATTTCTTCCAAGTGGCTTCTTTCTCTCTCTTGTTTCTCTTTCTACACTATGAAGTCTATGATACACTCTCACTCTCTTACACTTCTATATATACCTCTCTCACTCTCATCACCTTCATCACTTCACTCTCTATTTTCTCTCTTCTGCTTTCTTCATACACACAGCTTCTTCTCTCACTAATATTATTCTTTCTCACTATCTTCTTTTTGCTTCCAAAATGGCCAGTGTTGAGGTAACTCAAACACACACTTCAAATTCTCTGCTTTTGTTGTACAATACATAACATTATATTATACACTTTTCTTTAGTGATTAGCCTTCCATGCAGATTATGAATACATATACTTGTTACACAAAATCAGTGTTTTCTTACCCTTTCTTCTTTGTTTCATTTTTTCTTTTTTCTACTTGGGATTTAATTCATTATTTTAGCTCGATCGGATTAATCAACAAGATGATCAAAACGCGTTAAAGTTCTAAACCATCCATATATATATAAATCAACTATATATATATATTGTCTTCTTTCTCTCTTTACTATATATCATCAAGAAATTCACCAGTTTATATATTCACTGTATGGATCAAATCAACGATTCAATATGTTTAGCTTGCTTTATGCGTTAATCAGTGACGATTTTTTTGTGGCAGCGAGAATTGTTATATTATAAACGATCTATTTGGATCTGCTTTATTTTGTTCTAGCTTCATGTATAATCACAAATTAATGGCATCCAAAGCATATATAGATACATAGATCATTGATCAAATGATGAATCTATATATATTACTCAAGGATCGTGCAAGAAAATTAATGAACTGGTCTTCTATTCTATTGTATCCATCAGATGAATCCACAAAATATAGTAGAATAGTTATATATAAATAAATGTTTCAGGTTGCACAAGCTCCAACCACAGTGATAGAGAATGAGGTAGCAAAGGCCGAGGAGACAGTTGTAGCAGCCCCTGAGGTTGCTGTCCCTGAAAAAGCAGAACAACCTAAGGAAGAAGAAAAAGAAGAAACCAAAGAGGCACCAAAAGAAGAAGAAGAAGAAAAAGCAGAAGAACCCCAAGTTGAGGTAGAGACTAAGGAAGTAACAACAACAGAAGAGGAGGAGAAGAAAGAGGAAGAAGAAGAAGAGGCCAAGCCTGAGGAGAAAGCAGAAGAGGTGGTAGAAGAAGAAGCAAAGACAGAGGAGAAAACAGAGGAAGCAAAAGCAGAGGAAGAACCCAAAACAGAGGAATCTGCACCAAAGGAAGAGGAAGCTGTGAAGGCAGAAGAAGCTCCTGAAGAGAAGAAAGAAGCTGAAGGAGAAGAAGAGACCAAAGAAGTTACTGTTGAGAAGACTGAAGCTTAGACATTGATGGAGCAAAAGTGAGCAGAAGCTTTTTCTATTTTTATTTCTTAGTTTATTTTATTATTATTGTTATTAATTATATGTGATGAGGTTATGTGTATTTGGGTGGGTTTTACATCTTACTATATATGATGATGGAGGATGTACTACCTATGTGGGACCACTTGGCTCCATGTCAGCATATATATACATGCCATGTGTTTGGGACATGAGTCATTTCTATGGCTATGATCTATGGGTTGTATTGAAGTGAGGCATAGCTACTCATGCTTTTGGTTATTGTGTGTTTAATTATCTAGGTTTTTCAATAAAATATATTTTTCTGCTTTACATTTTGTTCATTATGATGCCCTCTTTATTTTTATTGTTGCAAAGTAAATTATATTTGAATTTTTATTTGTAACTTGATCATCAACTTTACATCTTTCTTGGGGTTTGTTGGAAAAGTTTTAAATTAGTGGCATTATTGGTTTGAAATAAAATTATTAGACTACAGCAATAGTTTATATAACAAAGTTTCTCCTAGTTAGTTATACAAATAATACACATCAATGCACTCATAGTTATGGAGTGACTCAAACATGTTGAAAAGACCAAGTTATTTTATTATTTTCAAGGAGAGAAAACTTGTTCATCTATTGATTTTTAGATAATATATAAGAATCTAACTAAAAAGGCATAATAATTTTGAGTTAACTCATGCACTTACTAATTTTTTTTAGTACTAAGCTAAGGCTACCAATGTAGAGACCCAATGGTTAATTTGCTTTAAAGACATTCTCCCAATAGAATTTTAGCCACTTCAGAAATAATAACATCTCAAAATGTTGTAACTACAAGTCAATTACAAAATCTCCAAAAACAATTATGTGACTGCAACTTCACCACAAGCTTTTCTTTTTTTGCAAAAAATTGGGCCGAAGCCCAAAGAAAAACCAAAAGAGGCCCAAGATGTAATCACACTAAGAGTAACAATTTCAGAAGCCTCACTAAACATCATCCAAACAAGGTCTTGACTTGAGGGGAAATTTTTTTTTTCTTAGCCCATAGTATCCACCGCCGACGGCAATGATTAATCCCCTCGCAACGTAGACTTCCTATAAATGGATTTTAATACTGGTTACGAAACCCTCACAGTCAAGAATCAAACCCCTGACTAAATGCTTAAAGAACCCAATTAAATACCAACTGTGTTAGGTTCCTCGCAACCAGGAATCGAACCCCTAATTATATGCTTAAAGAACCCAATTATGTTTGAAATTGTTGCACAATGAATACAATATTAATTTAATTATAAAAGTCAACCCACTCTAATGGAGATTGTGACCTTTTAGTCTTCTTGGTACTTTCTAAGCACTTTCCTTTTCTCTCAGAAAGCATTAGCAATACTAGTCTAAATGGAGGAATTGTTACTACATTCCCATTTCCATCACCATATAGACTTCCCAATTAATGTCATAAAAAACCACCTCATTTTGATTCTTACAAAATGTCAAGAAGAAGTATAGCTTCTAACTTCTTAACCCACCCAATTTCATGCATTGGGTCAAGCATACTTGGCTCCATCTTCTATTTTCTCAAACTCACAATCCAGAGAAATCCATCAGAGAAATTGCTAAGAATCATTGTTTATATTTCTCTATGTCTCAGCATTCCCATTTCTATGCTCTTGGCAAGAAAGTGGGGTTCAATGAAGCATCCCCTTTTAAGAATTGGTGTGTACTTGTTCGTCTTCATAGCTACATCTCTCTACTCCTTTTTGGAAGACAAGATTAATGAACATAATAGGTATGGTAATTATAAAAGCTTGTTTGACCTTTTTTCTTATGGTGCTTTTTCCTTGGCTTCCTTGAGCATATCAAAGCAAATAGATTTTGGCTTCGAAGTGGGTATGTTTAGTTTCTTTCTACAATCTCTCACAACCACAGCCTTAAACATGAACAATATTCTGTTTGCTATATTCACTTTTCTATTTTGCTGCTTACTTATTAGTATTCGATTCTATCTAGAATGTTCCCAACAAATTCATACAACTTCTAATTCATATCCCCTGCATGAAATCCAAGTTCATTCTAATAATCCCAGCCCCCACCAAGAAACTACTTACGATGTTTTTGTTAGTTTTGTGTACGATGAAACCACATGTGAATTCATCGACTATCTTCTCTCTGCCTTATTGAGAAAAGGAATACAAACATCTCTTGGCTCAATCGAAGCCTCGAAGATTTGTTTGGTCATTTTCTCACAAGATTATGCTTATTGGGAACAACGTTTGGACGAGCTTGAGAAAATAATGGAATGCCGATCAACACGTGGACAGATTGTGGTGCCTATTTTCCACAACGTAGACCCATCACATGTGAAGTTTCAGAGTGGCACATTATTCAGTGACGCTTTTGCACTTCATGAGAAGGAATTTGAAGAAGAAAAGGTGGGAAAATGGAGGGAGGCTATGTCAAAAGCAACACAAGTATTTGGTTGGTACACCAATTCGACGTCGACATCATATGTTCATCCATCTCAATTTGTGGATGAAATAGTACAAGATTTGTTGCAGAAACTAAATCCAAATCCTCCTCAAACATCATCGTATTACAATTATGTGTATGTTAGCTATTTTGGCCGAGGAGCACATTGTGCGGGGTTTCTTTCTTGTTTCTTACATCGGAGAGAAATGATTGTTAGAACACAATGTGGATTGAAAGGGTACACAGAATCAGAATGTCACACTCGTGCAATAGAGACATCTGAGATTTTGTTCATAGTATTTTCAGAAGATTATGCAGAGTCAGAATGGCATTTGGATGAGGTTGTGGAAGTGATGGAGTGTCATGAGAGGTATGGGAAAATTGTGGTGCCTATATTTTATGAAATATCTCCTTCTGAAGTGAGGAAGCAGAGTGGAAGTTATGGTGTTGGTTTTGGGAAATATGAGGGTGAGGGGGAAAAGGTAGAGAAGGTGAGGAAGTGGAGGAATGCTTTGAGGAAAGCAGCTAATATGGTGGGGTGGAATACGTCGTTTCATGGGATAAGTGAACTAGCAGAGGAAATTGCTCAAGATGCTCAATCCAAAATTCAATCCAATTCATAGCAACCTTCTCTCAATTATGAATTCAATCACTTTTGTAAGAACAATAAAATTGAATAGGTATAGAACTTGTTTTATTCTTCAGGCAAATATTCTGAACCATATAGATGAAGGTGAATACTTTTCAATTATAATATCATCACTCTCAAAAATATTTTTTTTTTTCACTTGTACTTCATCGAACTTGATATATAAATAATATTACCATACTCTTTAAATTTGTATTCATCATCATAAACTTGAATGTGTTCTTTTAACTGTATAGATCTTTACTTTTTATTAAGGGATAAACTAGTCAAACAATCCATAAACCAAACCTAGATTTAACATTCCCAAACCCATTCCTTCCTCCCAACACCCCTGACCAAACAAGCCATAAGGGTTTGTTTGAAAATTAAAAGAGAAAGGGAAAAATTAAAGGAGAAGGGAGGGGAGGGGATGGACGAAGAGAATGTTAACCTTTCATATGTTCTCCCCTTGTTTGGGTGTTGATACCTACTTCAAAATACCTCAATTTGGGATATTTTGAATTTGTGAAGGAGAAGGATGATAGAGGATTAATAATTAATCTTCCATTATCTTTCCCTCTAATTCTCAACTTTCTAAATAAGGTAGAGATATATTACTTCTCTCCCCTCCCCTTCCCTTTCCCTCCTTAATCCCCAATCCAAACATACCCTAAAGAATTATAACAATCCTAACTAAAAGCTGTTAGGTCAAAACCCCAAATTGGTCCTTTATGTTTGCACGAAGTTTCATATTGGTCCTTTATGTTTCAAAAAGTCCAAATTGGTCCTTTATGTTTGCAAGAAGTTCCAAATTGGTCATTCCGTCCATTTCTGTCAATTTTTTAAGTTAAGTGCTGACATGGCGTGCTGACATGTCCATCCAAGCTGACGTGTCATGCCACGTTAGCACCACGTCACTGCCACATCATCACATATGATATTGGACGATGACGTGGCGATGACGTGGCTGTGACGTGGTGCTGACGTGGCATGACACGTCAGCTTCAACTGACACGTAGGAGAGATGGTGTGTCCATGTCAGCATGCCACGTCAGCACTTAACTTAGAAAATAAACGGATTTGGACGGAAGGACCAATTTGGAACTTCTTGCAAACATAAAGGACCAATTTGGACTTTTTGAAACATAAAGGACCAATATGAAACTTCGTGCAGACATAAAGGACCAATTTGGGGTTTTGACCAAGCTGTTATAACTACTTATAATTAAAGACAACAAGAAACTGTTGCAATAGAAGCATTTATAAAAAAAGGCTTATTACATAAAATACCTAAGACAAATAACGAATAACTATAGGGAATTAGACCCATAACTAACACTATAAGTAGTTTGTTAAATATTAAGATGAATTACACAGTATAATAATTTGTTTTAAAATAATCATTAAAATATGTATATATTCTTATAAGGAATGCAAATAAATCACAATATTAATTATGCAAAGGCAATCTTATGGAGCATTTGAGCTGCAGTCTCTGTTGGTCCATTTCTTTTTCTTTTTCTTATGACTTGGAATCTCGACCTATTTCTTTCAAATATCTTATGCAAATAGGCAAGAAATGGTGTGTATAAAAGTAACGAAATGATTAATATAAGGAATACTATCATCGTGGTTTCACCTTTGTCTTTCAATTCTATCTTTTTTCACCTTTACAAATCGTTCACCACAAATCAAGCATTACAAACTCATGGGTGTGAATGTGAATGCTAAGATCATTTAGCTTGTAGTCTTTTCGGTGCTTTCCACTAAAATTATATGACACGGACATGGAAGTCCAAGTCCACATATTAAAATAAAAGACCATTTATCAAATAATTTTGCCAAAATACCAACTATTTACTCTTGGAATCTCATAAAATTTTACTTCAAAAATTGTTTCAAAAAGACAAAAATTTACTCTTCGGTAAAAAATGATTCATTATTGTACGGCACTAAAAAAATATAGGAGATAGATAAACACAAGAATAATTCTTACGTTAAGTGTGAATCACTCACTTATTAATCTCTCTTATTACTTTTCAATGATGTATAACATTGAATCTATTCTCATATTTGGTACAGGTGAGAACATCTTTTTTACTTTTGGTTTGTTATGAACCTTGGCATTGCCTCCTTTTCCATGGTAATCTTGTTTCTCATATTTGATAGTGTAATTCATCTTCATATGGAGGGAAAGAGGCTACCAGAATGAGAATGAGATGTTTTTACTCTTTTGTCACTGTTGTTGGACTTAATTACAACAACACAAACTTATTCATCAAAAGTGACTCAAACACAAACTTATTTTATTATTTTAAGTATTTTTCCTACCCCTAATGTTTGGGGTCCTGTCACTTTCGCCCTTAACGTTTTTTTGCTGTCAATTGTACCTCTAACGTTTTGTGTTTCTCCCAATGTCAGCCTTTTAGCTAACACCGTCAATTTTTGAACGGTTTTTTATGACGTGGTATCCTTTGTGGCCAACAATTCTGACTGTACTTAATTTTTTTCACATTAGCAGTCAATAGTACTAAGTTTTTTTGGTCCATTTTAATGATGTAATGAGTATTTTAGTGTATTGAATTTACTGATGTACTGAGTTTTGGGGTCCATTATGCCTCTAAAATGGATTAGTGATGTGAAAAAATTAAGTCCAGTCAGAATTGTTTGCCACATAGGATGTCACGTCATCAAAAATCGTCCAAAAATTGACGGTGTTGACTAAAAGTCTGACATTGAGAGAAACACAAAACATTAGGGGTACAATTGACAGAAAAAAAAAATTAGGGACGGGAAAGGTATTTTTGCCTTATTTTAAAGGAGGAGAACTTGTTTAATTATTATTTTTTAGAGAATATAACTAAATAGGCATAATAATTTTTGTATAGAAAGTTTGATACGAGTAATCAAAATGATACGTCACAGAACCAAAACAGAGAAAGAAAGAAGAAAATGGATGGATGAAGGTGTACCAAATTCCTATAGAGATGGAAAGTGTAGGAAAAGAAACTCGTAATTGAAGTGAAGGAGACAGTCGTAGCACAGAAAGACTAACAGATTAAGAAATTAAGGAAAGAGAATAACAGATTAATAATTTTTTTGTTTGTTTTTCTGTCTCTAACTTCACTTGATGTAACCCCAGCCGGGATGGTAATACCATTCCAGCCACTCGCGATCCGCATCATCCGATTCCTCGCTCCTAACATCGTCTTCAATTCCCTCAAAACCTTGTATGATTGTGTTAGAATCCTTATCCTCTGTGTCTACTTGAAGGAGTGTGTGAGAATGAACAGGGCTTGATGTGATCGGAAGCATGGGATGATAGGAAGTAGAATTAGAAGCTTCATGAATAATTGGTATTAATGGGGTTTCTCCTTGCCCTTGGGAATGCTCCAAGTAGATGCGACTACCAATCAAGAAACAACAGAATACAGCAGTGGATACAACAATGAAGATGTTTTTCATACTCAATGCAGTAGCCATGGCAGATTGGAGGAAGAAACTGAACATACCCACTTCAAATCCAACGAAAATGCCCCGTAAGCGAAGAGGTCATACAACCTTATATACCCACTCTCTATCTTGCTTCCTTCTTCCATCTGTTGTTCGTAAAATGAGTAGACGCAGGTACTTACGAACACAAGGCAGTAGACACTTATTCTCAGATAGGGAGGCCCATTATTTGTTGCCCTTCTTTTTGCCAGAAACCATGAAATTATGAAACTCAGAAGCACCACAATGGAGGTAAGGATCCTCACGGGTTTCTTGTTTCTTAACTCGTTCTTGAAAGAGGGGCTTAGGTAGAAACAGAGGAGGCCACCTAGAATTGAGGAGAACAATGAAAGTGGGTGGTCCAACACATTAGATACTTTCTGGACTAAGCTAATCAAGAATGACCTCAACATAATCAAACTTGACCTCGTTCAGGATGCTTCCCTTGCTAAGGAGGGCATTGGCTAAGTTTGCTGTTTCGTTTCGTTTCTGTTTCTTTGTTTTCCTGTTTTGGTTGTTGTTGTTTGTGTTTTTCCATATCCCATGCCCAAAAAGAATCATAGAGAAGTTAGACTCAAATCCAGGTAATTAATGAGATGTTCTTCTTTGATGATCAATGATCATACACAGCGAGGATATGGAAGTTGGCTAAATTCTTTTTCAAGACATTGTGATGCCACTCTCGATGTATCTTCTGCCATTTGGATTGACTAGAAAAAAATTTACATAACTTGAGGTGATGGAAATCCCAGATTTGATCCAACTTCCTATGAAGAAACTCACACAAAATGAAAATTTTGGTCTGTTGAAGAATGTTACCTGATGTTACAATAACAGCAAGAGAATGATGACGTGTATAAGATAATGCCTTATGTTAACCAATTGCGAATGGGAAATGAATAAAACTCATCCTGCACTACAATACCTGAGTTACATGCTGCATAATCTTCAAGTTATCCATGCCTCATACAGGTATAAAACTAACATTCTTCCTGACATTGTTCTGTGTCTATCCGTCTCTGACTATCATGATGTCTCTTAAGAAATAAAGATAAGTTTAACAACCATTATAAATGTGCCACTAATTGCAAGAGTTATATTACAGCATCTTGTAAAGGTACAACCAGAACTCATACTCAAACACTCCATGACACGAAAAAGAAAAATTTACAAGGTGTTAGCAGTAACATTTCAACCCTTTTCTTTTTGTGAGAGAAACACTTAATCACAATTCACAACAAAACCAGAAATATGTCATCTTCCGATCGAGGTTAGTTGTTGCAGAAACCAGGTAACCAGGTGAGTGCTATATCATGCATTCCGGTATATAAGAAAAAGCAGTAAAGCAACATATATACTGTACGTCTTTCCAACATCATTTTATGCGAACATGAGCTCATTCTTCCATCTTCATTCCTGAAAAAATAAAACTTGTAAAATCAAGGCAATGCAAGAAGACCCAAATCTTGATGATTATTTATTTAAAAAATGCCAATTTGCTAGTGATCAATTCAATTCAACTCTTTCCCATTTGCAAAAGAATCTAGTTTCACAACATGAGAATTGAGATGGTTACAGAAGCCTGCTATCTATTCAAAAGATAAAATTTCAAGCTTCAGCTATACCGTTTGTTCTGTTGTTTTGTCTATAATACCAATTTGAATCCCTCGGACAGAAAGTCGTCCCTGTAAATATGAAAGAAATAAGCAGATCAGATTCAGATAGACGAGAATGGATAAAATATAAAACTAGCCCACTGACATAGATGGGCATGAGGTTTAGATTTAAAAGAGAATTCTATTACATTGACTCCAAGTCAACGAAAGTAATCCAAAGACCAAGACATTAAAGTAACATCTGATATCCACAATTTTCTTTTCCAATAATTCCTGTTATTCTATTTCGTACATGATTCTGCGGAGACCAAGACTTGTGTGGAGGTCAAGGTCAACTCGCAAGGAGACACATAAGATACATTGATATATTCATACAACTTATGAATGGATTCAATTAATAGAGTTATACACCATGCGTACATTAAAAAATTACATAAAAATTTACTCGGTACCTTTTCTTTGTTGTCTCCAATTCCAGATGCTTCTTATCTTTTTTACTCTCTAAATTTGGTGGGACTAGACTCCCCAAACATATTGTGCCATCAATTAAGGTGGGCATCCTAGGGATTTTGATAAAACTGGCTGATCTATTTATTAAGTCATACCAACAAAGCTTCCTATGGTCCAGTTCCACTAGAACTTTGTTTCCATCTCTTGAGTATGTTAAGGGCCTCACAAATTTTAAAGATCTCGAGTCATTGGGATGTGTCAATGTAAACAATTTACACCAGGTCTCTTTGGATCCATATTCTTTCATCACCCAAACATCAACTCGCATGTTTTGGTAATTTGCAAGCATGCATAGGCATCCTCCCAACAGAGCCACTTCCATTTGAAAGCTCTCATTCCCCGTTTCAGGCAGAGGCACCTCCTGAAAGATCTCGAATCTCAGATCAAAAGCAACAATCAGATCCGGGGCATCGGGTTCAAGCTTCCGAGTGACGACCCAGTGTAAAGCACCGCCAACAAACACACCCATCGTGCGTGCACAACAAAGTGCGTATGGCATACGCTGAATGCTATTCCAACGATTTGTTCTCAAACTAAACAGCTTGACTTGAGAATCGAAAGTGCGATTGTGTAAGTCAATAAAATACGAAATTCTCAGCAATTTATAATCATTGGAGTAGGAATCATACCCAAACCCATAAACCCTAGCGGCGAACAGGCTCGTATCGGAATCGGGACGCCGTTCCGTGGGTATCAAAGGGAGAATCCGGTGCTTCCTTATGGAAGGATTCCAGAAAGCAATGTCCTCAGCAACGTTGCAGATACAGAGCAATCCATTGCAAGAACCCAAGACCTTGAGGCGGTTACCATAGCACATGAGAGGGTGGTTGAGCTCGACGGCCTTATCGAGAGTATCGAAATCGACGGCATAGAGATCGGAGTTCTCCCTGAAAATGATGGTGATGTTGGAGGTAGTCTCGATGGATTTGTGAAGATGGAAGAAGTAGAAGTCAGGGCTATCAATCTGGGAGCGCCATGACTTGCAGGTGCAGCGGAAGCGGAGGAGAGACTTGACCGGTAAGCGAGTGAGAATTTCGGTGATAACCTCCGGCGGAAGATCCGCCATGGATGGACGACGATGAACGCAGATTGTTGCTACTCTGCATCTAATGGATTTCTAGTATTTTGTGGACATTTGGGAATTAGGGTTTCTCACTTGTGTGAGTGGGAAGAGAAATGAATAAAGACAGTGGTAGATAGATTTTTGAGATAAGGGTGTGTGACTTGTGAATTGTGATCCAAGAAGTTTCCTCAATTATCCTTCACAATTTCTAAATTACCATCTCACTATGTATTATTTTTTATTTTTTATTTTTTATTTTCTATTAATCCCTAACATTTTTTACTTTCAGTAAAAATTTGAGGAAATGTATTTTTCTATTGAAAAAAAAAATTATACTTTATTCCCTCCTGCAATAAAGTGTCTACTATATTAGTATTTAGATTTTAAAATGTAATATTTTATTTTCACATCCATTAACTACATGATACATTGAAGTCAATATTTTAGATTTTCAAAAAAGTTAAAATTTATATATATTTTTTTATAGGGTTAAATTTTATATTATTATAGTAAAATGTATTATTAAAATGTTTCTATTTATATAAAATTGATACGAAAAATTGAGTTCCAATATTCTAAAATTTAATTCATCGTTATTAGATTTACAGTTATCAAATAGTGATTTTATTTTATTTTTTTTTTGTTGTAATTAGAGGTGTTTACGTTTAATCCTATAAAATATATATGATTGAGTTAGAGAATTTTTTATTCTAATTAAAAATAGATTAATCTAGTCCAACCCTAAAAAAATAGAGTTGAACTGGACTAGGATTGGATCGAACTAGTCTATTTTTATTTTTTATTTTATTTTTAATATTTATATATTGAATTAATTTATAATTTTTACTTTAATATAAATTATATTAAGCATTTTGAGATTTTATTTAATTTTTTATTATTTTAATTAATATTTTGTTAATATATTTTATTATTTTGAACTTTAAATAAAAATAAATATTATATTATAAATTATTTAATAATTAAAAAATACATTTAAAAAAAGATATAAGGCCGGATGGACTGAAAAAATTTTAGCCTTAATTAAAAACAGGTCAGCTCAACGCTCAAGCAAGTAAGGACCGGATTGGACCGACCTTGTCCATTTAAACACATATAGTTGTAATATGTTCTCAATAAATCTTGTATTAGTTCATTAAATAAATGTTTTTTAACATATAAATTACAATATTAAGTAGCCAAACACAATATTTTTATAGGAAAAATATTATGATATTTTAGACTTTTAACACCTATATCGGAGTATACAGAATATCTAAATATTACATATTAATTGGCTTCACATACATTAAACGACATGTCAATTTTCTTAAATTTAATTTTTAAATAATTTAGATATGTCAATTAACAAAAATCAAAAGGTTGTTCATATAGTTATAAAAAAAACGGTGTTCATAATTCATACATCAACGTTGGTAAGAAGATTATTTTTTTTAATTCGATTTATAGAGGAATGAGAATTGAGCGTCATTTGTTATGAGATCGTCTCCAATAATAAACTCTACAATACCTGAACAACTAATCATCAAAATCGTTCTGATATATATCGTGATCATAAACAAAAAATTTTATTCATATAATGTAATAATAAGTTAAGAATATATTAAAACAAAATTCTCAATTTTGTAATTAATTATTATTCAAGTATACATGACTTTTGTTTCAGTCCAAAGAAAAAATATACATGACTTTAATTTATGCGAGAGATGTGACTATAAAAATAAACGAAGTAATCCAAATGTCATTTCAAGGCCACTTTCTCATGTTTATAATGTCAAGGATTCGGTCAATAAATATACGTCAACTATGTCCCTTCTGTGTGGAACAAAATAAATGGTCTTGGAAAGCCAATAAAAATATTGGCCAACAAAAAATGAATAAATAATTACCATAAGAGAAATTAAAAGGTTTGCATCATTATCGAAAATATATTCAAGTTAACTATTTCAAATAAAAGTGTTTTTAATAAAAAAAAATATTTATAACAAATTGAAAAAGTAAATGATGAGGCAGTGCATTTGAAAATGTTGGGTGTATGAGAAAATTACTTAAATATATTGTAAGAAAAAGGAAATAGAATGTGTAAAGAGTACAGTATTATGAACAATTATATTACATAACATAGGGAAGGAAGCATGGGTATTTTGGTAATTTAGGAAATGGAGGTTTAGACATGGACATCATGTGAGGATGATGCAGAATCTAACATCTCGAAGTTTCCAAAAGGCTCCCTTTTTTACCGAAAAACGCAAATCTTCGTCGCAAGGACTCTCCAAAAGTTTTATTCTTATATTTTGTAAAAAATTCCATATATATATAATACGTCTCATTATCTCTCACTCTAAGATACGCAAGGAAAGGCGGTGCACACTGCACATTAATTATACAATTTAATAATTAAATTTGGTTCGTCTAGTGGTTAGCTCACTAGATCGCTTAAGTAAGTGTTTGGGGTTCAAATCTCACTTTATGTATGCAGCAACCAATTGACCAGCGACAAACCCTTAAATGGAACTTAGATCCACAGAAAATTAGTCATTTACTTGTCAGATTAGAGAATACCTTAGAAAACCAAAAAAATTACACAATTTAATTTAAATTTGTTACGATTCAAATACAAATTTTTTTTTATTTAATTTTGACGTGGCAGTGCACCGACTGATTTGGAATACATCAGGAACAAAATGGGCCGAGTTTTTGTTTGGGAATGTCTAAGGCCCAAGTTAATCTGTCAATACACGAACGCTAATAATAAAGTTTTTGACTTTTAAGTTTCAACTAGCAAAGCAAGCCCATATTTATTTTATTTTATTTTTTTTTGGAAACTCCATTTCTTCAACCCACGAACAAATTTTGGGCTTATATATGATTTTCAGGATTTAAAATTCACTCCCCATCTCTTCCTTCCACATACATGTTCATAAGTTGAATTGTGTTGGGTTAAGCTTAAGCCCTTTTTTGTTTTTTTGTAAAAGTTGTCACGAACTTTTTTACGCTAGGTATAAATGCACGGATGTAAAGCACTGTAAAAAAAATACTATAAAGTAAAGTACTGTAAAATAAAAGAAAGTACTATAGAGAAAAGTGAAGAGAGAGATAGAGAGAAAAATTAGGAGAGAGTAAAAATATGATAAAAAGTGTGTTTGGTATGTATAAAATATGATGTAAAATTTTTTTGAGAATCGTGAAACACCATGATTATACTATTTGGTATCCTTACCAAACATACCCTAACCAGCTATATATACGCAATAGGCTTGCAAATTTTTTTCTTAATTTAATTTCGAAATTCAATATAAAATTATTATTATTATATCTCTTTCTCCCTCGCATCTCATCTAATCCTAGTTTAGATGGTGATAATGAGATAGAGATAATGAAATATATGATCTTCACCCAATTTTATTTTTTTTATGTTATACAAAGATGACTTGTTAAGTAACATTGGCTAAATATTGAGTCTTTAATTAGTGGTCAAAGAGCCTAACATATGTTCATGGATGCTAAGTTTTTTTCTTTCTCGTTCAAATTTTTGTCTTGACTAATTTAAATTTGACTCAAATCGCAAACTTGGCTATATAGTAGGCGAGTTTTCTAACAGGAATAATTGCATTCACAAGATATCGAATTTAAGACGTTGCTTAAGCGATACCAAATTATAACTCCTCGTTGGTTATTATGGATGCTAAGATTTTTTTTTTTGGCCGGATGCTAAGATTTGAAATGGAAGAAGTTAAATTTTTTTTAAGAGGCAACCAAATCTTTAGAAGTGTAGCCAAACAGGAAAAAGGAAAAAAAAAAACGCAAACCAAACTAATAATTCAAATTAATATATAGATCAAATCAACCCAATGAACCACTATATCTTTCACTTTAAAACCTTTCAATCTGCTAGATTTCTTAATAGTATTGCAGTTATCAGTGAAGTTTTTTTTTTCCCCCAAAGTTATCATTGTAGTTTATCACACTTGTTTCAGCAAAAAGTAGCATGGATAAATAAAAATGGGTTAAAGGTCTACTTTGGTCCTCAATGTTTACATGAAGTTTAATGTTGGTCCTCAATGTTTCAAAAGTTTAATATTGGTCCTCAAAGTTTTTTTTTTAGTTGATTTTGGTCCTCGAGCGTAACATTCTTAACTTTTTGCCATTAAATGATGAAAGGGCATGCTTATACTCTTGATTTCGACAAAAAAAAATGTATTATTTATATATAATTTATAAATGTGATGTGTTTTATTTTATTTGTTGTTATTAAATAAAACTTAATTTATCATCTGATAGTTACATAAAAGTATCAATTAAATTTAATTCCCATTTGTTCAATGGAAAAAATATTAAATTAATTGGTAATTGATTTTTGAAGGTTAAATTAAAGCAATTCATTATTTAAATATCAATATAAAAAAAACATTCAAGTTACAAATCATGCATTGTGTGGGAATATTCAATATTGTATTTTTTCCGCAGCCACAAAATACCGACTCCAGGTGTGACCTTCCCTTTAAATAACAAAAAATGAATTGAAAAAAATGTTTACATAAAAACAAAATTGAAAACCCAAATATTTACGGAACATATTACACGTATTGAATAAGAACAAAAATCAAACTTAAATTTAATTATTTTAATGAGTTACCGCTCTAAGAAAATTTTGAAGTTGCAATCATATGTCACATTACTCTAGTTTAGCAGCCCACAAGGTCAATGCTGAATACAAATGATCACTTTTCTTCGTATTAAATATATATACGAGAGGTTTACATGTATAGTATGTGTATATTAATTTTTGTTAATTTATAAAAATAATATTAATTATTATATTAATTTTTTAAAATTTACATAAAATTTTTTTTTTAATTAAAAAGTTATTTTCTTTGATAACTACCATTGTCATTATTTTTTTTAAAAAAAAAAAAACTACCATTACCACTATTCTTATTTTCTCTCTCCCATAATCTTCTCACTTCATATTATTATTTTCTTCTTTAATTGATTAAATTACTATTTTGACTCTTGAGAGACCATTAACGAAAATGATATAGAGTCGTATAAATATATAGAATATCTATCTATCTATCTATCTATATTTATATGGTTGTAGATCCTTTTCGTCAATGGTCTCCCAAAATAGTCATCTATCTATTTATCTATATTTATATGGCTGTAGACTCTTTCTGTCAATGGTCTCCCAAAATATTTAATTAATTAAAAAAGAAAATAAAAAGATTATGTGAAAAAATCACGAGAGAAAGAAAATAAGAGAATAATAGTAGTGATAATTTTGTTTTAAAAAATAATAATAGTGGTAGTTATAAAAAAATTAACTTTTTAATATTTAATTTATTATTTTATAATTAATAATAATTTATTTTAGATTTTATAAATTAAAGTTTTTTACATGCACGTAACGCATGTGAATATATATATATATGTTTCATTCCATTATTCCTGTAATATAATCCATAAGATTATCTCCCATAAAATAAATCTCAAACTGAAAAATTAGAGACATTGATGAGTGATGACTGACAAAATTATAATTTTTTTTACTTTAACTATTTTTAAGAAGAAAATATTCGGTAGTATAAAAGTATTGAAAATTCAATACATTTTTCTTGTTAATTTTTATTTATTAAAATTAATAAAAGTTTGGTCCTAAAATTTAGAGTAAATTACACTGCCCTCCCTTGAGAGATGCTGAAATTACACTGCTCTCCCCTCTCGTTTGCAAAATTACACTACCCTCCCTTGAGAGATCAAAAGTCATTACACTTTGATCCAAAACACTATTCTCCCACTAAAAAAAGGTTTAAAAAGTCAATATAATAAATATTAATGATTAAATTGACCCTCACACAAGATAAAAAATGTTTAACGTTATGCTTCATCGAAATTTATAAAACTGAATCTTTACCAAAAAAAAATTATAAAACTGAATTCTAGTACACCTAACAAAATTTTTTTGATATATTTTATTATATATATATATATATATCAAACTTAATTATCGAAAATTAAGTAAAATAATAGATGCTTTATATTACATTACATTATTAAGATAAAAATCTATAAACTATTTTAAGTTACAGAATTTTTTTTTTGAATTTTATTTTGTTAACAATAATAATTACTATAAATACTAATAAAATAATAAAAGACAATAAAAAAAATGAAATAATGTTATTATAAGAGGATGAAATTATGTATAGGTCACATTTTATAGAGTTTTATTCTTTTGTGAGGGGTAATTTAGTCATGAATATTTATTGTATTGGAAGTTGAAAAAATTTGACCTTTTAAACTTTTTTTTATTGGAGAATAGTGTTTTGGATCAAAGTGTAATGACTTTTGATCTCTCGGCAGTGTAATTTTGCAAATGAGAGGGGAGGGCAGTGTAATTTCAGCATCTCTCAAGGGAGGACAGTGTAATTTACTCTAAAATTTATTTATTATGTGACTTTTTATAATTAATATAGACTTCTATTAATATTAATAAATAGCTCTCAATTCGCTGTAGAGGGCAGATTGGGGTAAAAAAAAGCTCAACTCGCCGTCTCTAAAAGTGAATTGAGGCGTAAACGGTGTGTTTGGCATAAATTAAAAAAAATAATATTTAAAAAAATAATAATAAATTGAAAATTGATATTTTGCTTAAAAACTAATTTGCCACACTGAACATGGCAAATTATTACTCAAATGCTCCTGTCAATCTACCTGATTTAGTAATCAAGATTCTGTTTGATTTAAATTAATTACGTTCATATATATCAGCTAACTTTTCTTGATTTTGTCTGATTGTTTTCATTAGATTAAATTAAACTTTTTTTATTTAATACATTTTAAATAATCAAACCTTTTTATATTGACTCCTCCCACAATCATGAATCATTTCAATAATTACATATTCCGCGCTCGATCGTAAGTCATGACACAATAACTTCAATAATTATGCATTCCAAATGAAACAACAATAACGTTACAGCCAAATATTTAAAAGTAAAAGGAAAACATCTTTCGGATTTACAACGACCAATGATATACACCATTTGGTTGACGAAATAAGTAAACAATTTTAAATAATTAGCGACGGCTATAATATATATATATATATATATATATATATATATATATAATTATATATACACCCATCGCACTCACTATATGAAATAACAATGTTTATGGGCAACTTTAATTTTCCCCGTTGGATGGTAGGATGATTACACAATAACTTCAATAATTACACTCTATCTAGTAGAAGTGGATATAATTCACACTCTATCTAGATTTAATGTTATGTGAATTTTATTAGTGAACTATACAAATAGAAAGAACAAATTTATGTATAATGTTTTTATATTTTGATTATTAAACTCTGCAATGATTAATATAGCAGGACAGAATGTAATAATTAATACGAAAATGAAAGCCAAATCATCTTATAAAACCCCACTCATGAACTCAACCTTTCATCTTAGCCCACTGGGAGCTCCGATTGACCTTCCCTTTCAAGATGGCCGGAGAAGAGTGTTCCGACGACACGACAAAATCCCCACTTCTCCCACTCCATATCCAACCAACCCATTTGGGAATCAAGTCCCTTTTGACGCTGAAGAATCTGTATATTCTACTGGGCCCCATGTTCTGTCTCCTGATATTCTTGTTGGTGAAATTCGAGGGGGCGGCGGAGAGCAGCCGGAATATGGTGGCGGTGGTGGCGTGGATATTCACGTGGTGGGTGACGGAGGCGGTGCCGCTGCCGGTGACGTCATTGTGTCCTCTGTTTCTGTTTCCCGTGTTTGGGTTAGCGTCGGCGGATAGTGTGGCTAGATCTTACATGGGAGATATCATTTCGCTTGTCATTGGAAGCTTCATTCTTGCTTTCGCCGTTGAACGCTACAACATACACAGAAGATTGGCATTGAAGGTCACTCCCATTCACTATACTCTTTATTCACTTCTTTCTATATATTAATATACTATATACTTAGCTCTCAAAAGAATAACAATAATTAGGGGAGGACTTAATTAAATAAATGAACGGTATCTATATATATATAGTAAATAATAAATATTGGTATCATGAGTATGTAACTTTGTCTTAATAAATTTAGTTTTCAAGTTTTGCTTTTTACCAACAAAAATTTCAATTTTTAACTTCTACAACTTTATATATAGCAAAAAATTTACTTTTGTTACATTTTTTTAAAAAATTTATGTGTAATTTTTATATCGTACTACAAGGTTCCTTAATAAAAAAAAATGTATATGTATAATTTACTCATACAATTCATTTCTCTCGTGATTAATTTCGAATCTTACATAACAAAAATATAAAGTCTATATATAAATTGAATCTTGTACTTTAAAAAATTGTTTTTTAAGAAACTTTTTTTATTAAATAAATAATTGTTAAAAATTAGTAGTTTGTCTGCTGTTTTGGAGTTTAGCAAATTAAGTTTAAGATTTTCCGAATAATTTATTTGAATTTTCAAGCTATTTATGTGATTTAATTTCGAAGGAAGTATGTGGTTTAGGGAAATATTTAATGATTTATATTACTAAAAATAAAACAGATCATAATGTTAATACATGTATCAAACAATATATAAATGGTGTTTGGAAGAAGAAAACGGCCAAAGTATAGGCCCTAAACGACAACGTGACGTGGATCTTGCAGGTAGCCATAGTGTTCTGCGGTGATCCAGTGAGACCATCACAATTACTATTAGCTCTATGCATCATGTCTTTCTTCATCAGCATGTGGATGCACAACGTCGCCGCCACCGTCCTCATGATGCCCGTCGCCAACGGCATCATCCGCCGGATGCCGCCCGCACACGAGCGCTCCCACGCCGAGAACCAATTCTGCAAGGCGGCGGTTCTGTCGGTTGTGTTCGGCACGGCCATCGGAGGGACCAGCACGCTGACTGGGACAGGTGTCAACCTCATATTGGCTGGGATGTGGAAGAGCCTCGCACCCGAGGCTACGCCAATCAGCTTCAACACGTGGTTCTTCTTTGGCTTCCCTTTCTCCGCCCTCATGCTGCTGTCGTGTTGGTGCATCGTGTGCTTCCTTTATGTCCGAAAGGACTTGTGTCGCACTATGTCGTGTTACTTTGATAGAAGCCACTTAAGGGGATATCTAAAAGATTTGGGTAACTTATTATAAATACCATTTTTTTTTTTTAGTTTTCCAAGGTATCCCCAGCCCGACAGGCCAAGGACTAATCCTCCGCGGATCTGAGCTCCATTTAAAGAATTAGCTAGAATAATCGTTTTATTTTTATAACGTATACGCTTTTTTTTTTTTGCAGGCCCCATGATTTTTGCTGAGAAGATGGTGTTGATTTGTTTCGGAGTAGGTTTAATTTTCCTATGCTAATTTTGGTATCAAACAAAATTAATATAATTATCTCCTGAGTTAAAATATTATTTAGTCCATGAATTGTTGGTCAAACTACTATTTAATCCCCGATTTTGTAACTATGTCAACTATTTAGTCCCCAAATTTAACAAAAATATTATTTAATCTCCGAATTTGCAACTCTGTCAACTATTTAAGATCCTGACTGTTACCTGTTAGAGTTGACAGAGTTGCAAATTCGGGGATTAAATAGTATTTTTGTCAAGTTTGGGGACTAAATAGTTGACATAGTTACAAATTCGGGGACTAAATAGTATTTTTGTCAAATTCGGGGACTAAATAGTTGACATAGTTAAACATTTCGGGGATTAATTAGTATTTTTGATAAATTCGGGGACTAAATAATAATTTAACCAACAATTCAGAGATTAAATAGTATTTTGACTCTTATTTTATTGAGTAGCTAGTAATTAATATAATTTTGTTTTCCTATATATATATATATATGCATGCAGTTGCTGATCACATTATGGATGACAAGGAAGATCTCAGATGATATTCCTGGATGGGGAGTTCTCTTCCATGACCTCGTTGGAGATGGCAGTGTCTGTGTGAGTACTCCATCTGCATATATTACACTAAACTTAAATTACTTTTTGGTTCATAAAAGATACATAATATTACGATTCAGTCCTTGAAATAATTATAATATATTTGAAAGATGCAGATTGTGGTGGCACTATTATTGTTCATAATCCCAGACATGAAGCAAGAGGGAGAGAAGCTGATGGATTGGGAGGAATGCAAGAAGCTTCCATGGAATCTGGTTCTTCTGCTAGGTGCAGGTTTTGCCTTAGCAGATGGAGTGGAATCCAGTGGTCGCTCTAGTGGACGTGCTTTCTAGATCCCTAAGTTTCCTCCAAAACGCACCGTATTTGGCCATCGTTCCATTGGTGAGCCTCACAAGTAGCATCCTCACAGAATTCATCACATCCAATGACGCCACGGCGACGTTGATAACCCCACTTCTGTACCACATAGCACGCACCATGCACGTGCACCCCTTGCTCCTGATGGTCCCTGGGGCCATATCCACTGAGTTCGCGTACTTGCTTCCAACTTCTACACCCTCCAATGTGGTTGGCTTCTCCACCGGACACATCGAGCTTAGAGACATGCTCATGGTGGGTGCGCCACTTAAGGCTCTTGGGATTGCCCTCCTCTCCATTCTCATGCCTACCTTAGGTAATTAAATTCACCTTTTTATCTATCATAATTAGTTCTTTGAGTCTGGAGACCTGTCCTGATCTAGGACTAAAACGTTATTCTATCACCTAAATTTTGTCCTGCCAAAAAAATAGTGACAGGATTCTAACGGTTATATGTTTAAATTTTAATGTTTGGTGTTGCAGGAGCTCTGGTTTTCGGAACAAATGATCATACTCAATGGATTACAAGGACAAACTCTCGTTAAATAATAAGTGTGTGCTAGCTATATGTATTATGTATATATGATCATTTCCACAGAATCTTCTTTATCCCAGTGAATTGAAGGGAATTAGTTCAGGAGTGTGTACGTAGTAGAATTGTAATTCGAGAGCCAGATTTATGTATCTGAATTTAGTAAATTATTATTTTGATATTTGAAATATATAATTTATCTCAATTTAATTATTCAAAGATAAATATTCAACTTTAGTCCCTAACATATGAAATTTTCAAATTTAGTCAATGAGGATATAATTTATCACAATTCTATCTTTAAGAATCTCCATTATATATAACATAGCTTTATGGAGATTTTTGTAAGGATTAAATTGAAACATTACAATTTTTAGAAACATCCAAGTCTCCAACCTGTCCTGCTTTACCCAGTTGCCCATTTCAGACAAAACAGATATTGGGCTTGTTATTACTCAAAGCGCAAACTATTTGGGCTGCACTGCCATGAACCCCACCCAACATAATTAGTGTACATTCTTCCCATTGTATTGTTTTGCTTTCGTTGACCAAACAAATATTTGTTTTACTTTCATTTCGGAATATTTCTCTTTACATATAAAAGAAAATAAGGTTACCATATTTTTTGTCCCTTAACTTGGCATAAATTTTAATAGTGTTCTTATATTTACTAATTGATGTAATTCCTTCCTCTTTTCAAATATCATGAATCAATATTTGAAGCAGAATTGAATGACTCTAGTAAAAACTTGCATAAACAAAGTGGTGCATATATAGATAAAACCATTTTTCGTTAAAACTCCATGGCTCAGCTCTCAGGTTGGATGGGACAGGCCAACAAATTGCAACCTCCATCACTTTATTGCCCCTACATAGGTTACAAGCTGCCACTACTAATTAAGTTCCACGCATAGACTTTGAAAATTTCTTAAACTTCTTCATTAATTTATGATCATTTTAGTTTCAATCCTGTTTTGACAATAGTTATTTCACATTAATTTTATATACAACACCATCATTTGTGATATATATATATATGGATTAAATTAAGATGAAGTTATTTAGATATTTGTTGTAAAAAAATTTCAATTAATAAAACACGTGACGAAAAGTACTTATATAATGATCGTGTTGAATATATTAAACAGTTAAATATCAATAATTGAATATTAAATAATATAAATGGAGCGAAGATTGAAGCCTGATCAAAAGAAAAAGTATAAAAATAAAGTGTCACTTTTTCCTTTCCTATGGTCCATTTTCAAAATGAAGTAGGAATAGGAATTGAAGCATCCGACCTAAAAGAGAGAGAAGTTTCATGAAAATTTCTCTTGTTTGTTGGCTTGTCCTAAAGGGAATAACTTCTTAAACTTTGGATTTATTCTCTCCCCCCTCATTCTCTAACTGGCTAATTTTATCTATAAATTTCTTTTGTTATATATTCTCTTTTAACCAATAAAAAAAACTTTAATAAATAACTTATAACACTTATATTAGATAAAACTCTATTTTTTCAATAATTAAGTGTCTTATTGAAATTTCAATAACTACTTTCTTCCACGAAAAAAGTTATTGTTGATTAAGAAAACTAGGCAGAACAAATTGTAAAATAAGCATTGCCATACAAATTACAATCCATCAAATTTTCTAACTTTTTAATGGGTCCTAACTCCCAATTAATTAGTCAAATTTAATTGTTGTTTAATTTGGGGTTTCTAGCTAAAGTAAAAGTCACGCCAGCAATCATGGCTATGGGCTACCTATAGTATGGCACAGGAGTTTATTATATAGTGTTTTAAATATAATTACCTCCAAAAAAAATTTTTGAAGAAAATTTAGATCATGCTTTAATTTGAAAGACAAAATATGATTAATTTGGAATTCTAATAAAAATATTCCAGTCATGTTTTTTAAATCTTTTTTCATCTATAATTTTTTTTTAAAAGAAGTACTTTTATTAAGGATGTTTTATTTAGATAAAATTTTAAATATGTTTATCTTTAAAAATTTTAAGAGTAAATTTTTTAAAATAAAAAAGTATATTTAATTTTAAGATCTCAAGAATGTAATTTACTCTAATAATTCATCACTCTCTCTTTTGTTTTTTTATATATTCTACCTCGTTTATCTTCATTCTCTCAATCTCTTTGTTTCCTTTCCACTTATGCCAGTAAAGAACACCTGAAAGACGAAAACAAGAATAGGTCAATCCTCAAATAATTTCCACAATGAAAACTCAAAATTCAATTTGTATGGTTTTAACGGTTTATCATACATATTAAAATTTTATCTAATTAATTAATTGATTATTTTTATTTTTATAAATATTTTTAATTTCGTTGAAAGCATTGTCAATTATTAAATTTAACATTTCAGTTAAATAAAAATATTAACATGAATTCTCATGACACGTGTCAGATAAACTTGTGTTTTTATTTATAGTTATGGGTCCGCAATAACAAATTAAAACGAATAATTGTACAACTCTGACAAAAAAAAAAAGGTACTAATTCCTAGCTTTACTTGGCATGAAATGGTTGAAAGTTGTTTTAAAGTATTGGTGAGTCCCCCATGGGCCATGGCTTAAGCAATCAATGACACCATTCATTATTATTCAAGGGCTGACGGCTTTTGTAATGATCGAGGCTTTTTTTTCTACAACATAATTATGAAATTGAATGAATAAAAATATTTTTACACGTTTCATAAAAAAAAAAATAAATAAAAAAATTTATGTTAATTTTTTTATATCTTTATTATTAAATTTTTTAATATAAATATAATAATGATAACAAGTATTTAGATTATCAATCATAATAAAAAAAATATAAAATATTATTTTTTATATGATTAATCACAAATAAAAAAACAACTTAACTAAATTTTTTACTTAAATAAAATTGGATAAATATTGGACTAAATTTTGAATTTAATTATATGTATAAAAATATTTTATTTAGAGAAGTCTTATTATACAAACTACGTTAAATTGAATATAATAAATTAGTCAGTTTAACCAATAACAATTTTCTTATAGGAATAAATCTATTTCATTTATTATTATTTTTTAAACTTACATATATTTAAAATATAATATAATATTATAAAAGTTTTTAAAATTACTTTTTCAATAAAGTTAATATTTTACACTGTGCATATATTCATTATAAAATAATAAAATTATTTAAGTATCTGTTGTTGCATCAATAATTTCATAGTAAAACTTAATTAAATGAAAAATTAATGTCATTTTTAATTTTTAAAAATTATATATATATATATATATATATATATATATATATATATTAATAAAATCTTAACAAGCATTAATTTTTTTTTAATTATGGCATGAAACAGTTGGATGGAAGTTAAGGATGATTCATGGTTGGAGTAGGCGTAGGACCCACCTTTGAAGATGGTGGTACCTGTGGTGCCACGTGGTATCGTACCAATAAATGCTCCTTCCTCCGTCGCTATCACTGGGCCCTACATCTGTATTATTGGCTTCCTTACATGTGTCTTAGGAATACAAACCACAAAAAAAACAGCCAACAAATACTCTTAACACTGGACCTACCTTTCCATAGTTTTTTTTTTTTTTGTTAAAATGCGAATATCTCGTTATGCTTTAGGGACATAGTTTATGAGGTAAATATTGAATGTAACTAAAAGTTAATAAAAATAAAATTTTGTTAATAAGTGTTTTTATGGTGTTTTTTAAGATTTCAATCAATTAATGAAAAATTTTTAAAATATGTATTTATTAACTTTTCATCAACTTTAAAAAAATTGATTCCCTCTCTACCAATTAAAATTAAGTGGACTAGATAAACCCATAAAAATAATTTGATGAACTCTCTAATTAAAAAATCTTTAATCAATACTCTAATGACATTAATTAGCAAAATGACAAAATCCTTTGATTTTTTTTTTTCGGGTGAATTTCACATGATCAGAGATCACAATGGTCTTTTCTTTTCCCCACTCTTCACTTTCAAAGCTTCTGTCTTTTCAGTAATTATTGAAAAAAAACAATTAAATTCAACCCTCAACAATTGAAAATGTTCTTCAATAATTCAATATGAGTTTTTTTTTTAATTTGTTGATTTATTTCGTTTAAAATTAATCTGATGAATTCTAAATTTGTACAGTTTAAATTCAAGAATCATTTGCTAACAATTATAACAACCACATCTTCCATTTTCCTTGATTTGTTTAATATGCATCTGAACCAATTAATTAGCTACAAGCCTACAACACATTTTTTTTAATTAGCTACAACACATTAAACACAATTATGAAGATAATTTTACACCGTGCATTAGGAGATCAAACAATGCCACATATATACCAAATTACTTAGAAATTTTGAATCAACTCTTGATATTACTCAAACCAATTGGTTATATATATATATATACACACACGCAGGAAACTTAATGGACATAAAAAAGTATGAAAAAAATCATCATAAAAATTACGAACAAAATATGTAACTTGTTCTTAGATTAAGGATATTGTTGTCTTAAAATAATTAAATTTTAATTTATATTTTTTTAGAGTAAATTACACTGTTCTCTTTTGAGAGATGTTGAAATTACACTGTCATCCCCTCTAATTTGCAAAATTACACTGTCCTCCCTTGAGAGATCAAAAGTTATTACACCTTGATCTAAAACACCATTCTTCAATTAAAAAAAAGTCTAAAATGTCACATTTTTTCAACTTCCAATACAATAAATATTCATGACTAAATTACCCTCACAAAAAATGAAACTCTATAAAATGTGACCTATACATACTTTCATCCTCTTATAATAACATTGTTTCATTTTTTTTGTTGTCTTTTATTATTTTATTAGTATTTATAGTAATTATTATTGTTAACAAAATAAAATTCTAAAAAATTTCTGTAACTTAAAATAGTTTACATATTTTTATATTAATAATGTAATGTAATATAAATTATCTATTATTTTACTTAATTTTCGACAATTAAGTTTAATATATATATATATATATATATATATATATATATATAAAATAATAAAATATATATAAAAAAATTTTCTTAGGTGGGTGTACTAGAATTCAGTTTTATAAATTTTTTTAGTAAAGATTCAGTTTTATAAATTTCGATAAAGCATAACGTTAAATATTTTTTTATCTTGTGTGAGGGTCAATTTAGTCATGAATATTTATTATATTGACTTTTTAGAACTTTTTTTAATGGGAGAATGGTGTTTTGGATCAAAGTGTAACGATTTTTTATCTCAGAGGGCAATGTAATTTTGCAAACTAGAGGGGAGGGCAGTGTAATTTCAGCATCTCTCAGAGGAGGGCAGTGTAATTTACTTTATTTTTTATTAGCAGTAGAAGCACCAATTTATAACTTCTGCTTAGAACTGAAAAATTACTTCTGCTACAACTCATAAGTACTTCTGGGTAAATTGTCAAACACTTCATTTTAAAAAAATAAACGCTTTTGAAGAAAATAAGCACTTCTGAAACTAAAATAAATTTGGCCAAACATGTCCTAAACACCATGAAAAAATATTTAAATAATAATAATAATAATAAAAAATCAACCACAAAAAAAAAAGGGGGGGAACGAGGAGGCTACTGTTAGCTATAAGCTATTGCAATTTACAACGACAAACCAAATAAGTTACCCAAAAGTCTAAAACTCGTTAGAAGTATGTTTTATTCCCAAAAGTCATGAGTCGTGACTTAATTAAACGAATTCAAATAACTTTGTTTTTCCTTAAAACATCATCATAACATAAATTTGTAACGTCAAATACTGAATCAAAATAAGTATATTTTAAGTAAAATTGGTTTAAACATAATTATCAGCTCGTCTAACCGGTCCACGTTTGACCGGTTTACATTTGACCCGGTGAAGACACTATTTGTTTCTCTTTTTAGAGTCTTTGAATTGGTCATTTATTAGTATGATTCTGACAACACTTTAATTTAAATTAATTTTCTAGTTTAATTATAAATATATATACTAGAACTTCAATCAACTTAAACAATCAAATTGTATAAGATTAAATTGCAACAATAAGTTAACTGACTAATATACAAAACTAAAGAATGATTTATTAAATATAAAATAAATATATATCTTTTTCATCCCTAAGTTTGAGATAAGATTTCATTTTATACGCTATTTTTCTGATCACTTTTAATTTGTTCTTTATATATACTTTAAAAATATCTAAATCGAAGAGTGGAAGACATTAATTAGGACGACTTGTTGGACCCTATAGGCGCGATTGAGGATTTACTTATTTATATAGTGTGACACATTAAGATAAAAACATATAGAGACTTTTAAAACATAAAAGATACAATTGATTAAAATATAAATATACATAAATCGAAATTGAAATTTGAAGAGGAAAAATCTCATAGATCGGATTTGACTATTAAATATTAATATCAGATTGCAATACTGTGCATGCATATGAATGATTAAATAAATAAACAAATTAAAGGAAAACAAATCACAAGGGCCGCCGGAAAGGAATATTTGCCTTATTGATTTGTGTTCATTATTTAAACTATTAATAAAAAATGGTATTGTTTTTTGAAGTCTTTTGACAGTCTTTTTGTTTTTGGCCTGAAACAATCCTTTAAGTCTTTAACTACAAAAGTAATTATATATAATTTTACAGTACAAAAAAATTTAATTACTTGAAAATTGTTCAGGGAAAAAAAATTAATTACCAGCCAATTATGATTTTGATTCCTGAAAATACAATATGTTTCAATTTAGTTATTGAAAAATGAAAATATCAAATTTAGTCCTTGAAAAATATAATTTGTGTCAATTTAGTTCTTAGAAGATATATATATATTTTAAATTTAATCTTTAAAAACTCAATTTAGTCATTGAAAATCTCCATTAACATAATTTTTTTATAAATTTTTTTAGGAACTAAATTAAAATAAATTACTTCGTTTAGGTACATAACAAATTTAATATTTTTATCTTTCAAAAATTAAATTGAGAGAAGCATTACATCTAATTTATAGACTAAAATAACAATATACTCATAAAATATCAAATAGCTCGTGTCTAGCAAGCTTTCATGAGGTCATATGATGAATTAAGAACAATTACTTTTTTCCTCATAGGATAGATGAGTTGCATTATTTGAATAATATATAATAGTAGCCACGGAGATATATAAATACGTGAAGAAATTAATTTTGAATTCTATTCTTTTTTTTTTGGTAAGATTTTGAATTCCATTCTATATCCTATTTAGGATGAACTTGTACACACATCATTTTCAAGTCCAAGTAGGATCATCCATATTATTCACTCTCACAATTGCAATTTGCTTCTGTTTTTAAGTCCCAAATTGTTACTCCAATATTAACAAACGTAATTAATTAAATAAAAGCTCCACATCATCATCATGTCTCTTAGCGATCATTTGATGGTATCTATTTATTATTTTTTCTGTACACTTGTTCAAAAAGAAATAGTCACTTATAGTTGCATTATAAAAAAAATAATTGATTTTTTTTGTTTCTCATTTTTTATGTGGTGAGTTTTACTTGACGAACTGTCAAGTACAAAATGATGACATTTCAATAAATATTCAATTAGGAGTTTAGTGATAAATTAGATTATATAATTATTTGATTTTTAAATCTTTATAATATAAATACTATATTACAAAGATTGATTTATCTTTCGCGATAAATTATTTCCTTGGTACGATATTTTTTGGAGAACTTGAAAAGGCCACAATCCTACACCACACACGTACTCAAGCGAGAAACATCAACACCACTCAAGTCCTCAGCCATATATATATATATATATATATATGACAATCTTAATTTTTCTAATATCTTAAAATGATAATGTAAATGGTAAAATTTACAATTTATCAATTATTAGATCTGTCTTAAGATATGTGCTAAAATATTTTTTTAAATTTAAAATGATATAAATTTTAAAACAGATCTAATAATTGATAACTGGTGAGCTAGGGCTCTTTATAACTCTAAATAGTTACTGTAATTTAAAAATAATCAAATATAAATTTCGGAAATAATAAAAAATAATTACACTTTATTACGTGTCAACGTCTAATTACATTGCTTACCCTTACACATATATGAAGCATAAAAATAATAAGGACAAAAAGTAGTTGAATTGAACGTGTCCCTTTTCTGGTCCCCAAAAAAAAAAAAAAAACGTGTCCCTTTTCATAGTTGTCTACGAACCAAAAGATCATCCTACGTTGTTATGCTCCAATTTGTAGTCTACAAAATTAATTCAATAAATATTATCACATAATTGACATTAATCAATAATCACCCACATCCAAAACCGCCCATAAACCGCAATCAATTTTCCCGCTCTATAATTTCTAATACTCCTGAGAAAAAATCCTAGCAGTCGCTTTTTTTTTCTCTATACGTTCGTTCTTCAACCAGTTTCTTTTTGTAGATCTAATCGGAGGAGTTGCCAATCCAAAAATTGGCAACCCCTTCCTATTTTTCTTCTTCTTTTGTTACTGTGGTTACGTTTCATAAATAAGGTAGATATTCATTCCCCCAATTTTGGTGGTGATTTTCTTCCAGATTTACTTCTGAGTTTTTTAGTCCTCTCTTGTGAGAGTGCAGTCTCCCATTGTTAGATCGATTTAGATCTAGTAAGTGGAGTTTGTTTTATTTTGTGTGTATTTATTTTCTTTTGTGAATTTTTTTGACAATCAGGTGATTCTGGATTCAAGATTTGTTATAATCATATCTAAATCTACGAATCATCTATGTTAAAAAATTTTCACTCGTTCATCATGATGTTGGAAGAGCCTACGACAATTTCAACTTTGAAGATTACTTCAGATCTAATATGCGGGAGGTATAAGAGTAACAACTCTATTGGCAACACCAAGGACGGTGAGATTTTTTATCCTGAAGAAATAGGATCAGCTGAGCTTACACTTTGTTTACTTAGTTCAATAATTGTTAGGGTTTATTCTTCAGTATTATTAGATTGGAGTTTTCTAAATTATTGTAAGTGCCGTTTGACTTTTTTTTACAATATAATGAAGCTTTAATGCTTTTTTATCAAAAAAAATTTTTCCCGCTCTATATATTCTCTTTCAATTATAATTAGATTTATTTAAATTTTTAATTACTTTTGGTAAAACATTTTGTTTAGATCTTTTTTTCCAACTCGTGTTAAAAAGTTTCTCTTAAAAAACTTCATTATAGTTAGTTTGTTTGTTTCTTTTTCCAGAAAAACTGAAAATAAGAAATAGCTAAACTAAACTCGCCCTATGAATTTTTTATTTATTTTATAACATGTACCTAAATATATGAAAACAATTATACCATAAAATTATAAAACTAATTTCATACAATTAGATTTATAAAAGGAAAAGAAAAAGATAGAATCAAACACGCTATATATATAAATGAAACACATCAAATTAACACGAGAGATAAGAAATTTGTAAAAAATAAGTAAGTATAATTTTTAAAGTTTCTTCCTTATTTAAAATGAATCCTTAATCAATATAAAACTCTATAATTAATTAAAATCTATGATACGAAAATTTATAACAAATAACTAGTAACTTTATTTAAATTTTTTTTTTAATTAAAATTTACATGACTCTTACGTGATACTCCCTCCGGTTCACAATATCTACTCTGTTGGGTAGGTACGCACAGACTAAAGAAATTATTAGTTCATCTTTAAATTAAAAAAATATGAAATAAAAAGACAAAATTATCCTTACTAATTAATTACTCATACTTACTCTTTTTCTGTTAATCTTATATTGAGAATAGGAATTAGATAGGAAAAAAATTGTAAAAAAATAATTAATTATTTATTAATTTTATAAAATAAAAGATATTTTGAAATATAAAGAATCTCTCACTCAAACAGATATTATAAAGCAGGATATATAGTTTAAACCTCACATTTTGTTATTGTAATATATAAGTAAAAATCAAATTTGGATTTTTCTATCGTCTCGTGTCAAATTTTCAGAAATAAATGCCCAAACACCCACACACTCAACAACCAGACCTTCATATCTCTCTCCCTCTCACAGCATCCACCGGATCCATTCTAATCCTTCACTTCCTCCAAGATGACCGGAGACCACACTCCTCCGCCTTCCTCCGCCGACCTCAAATCCCCCCTCCTCCCTCTCCACGACCCCATCCAACCAACACACCCCACCATCCATTTCAGGACCAATTCCCTCTTAACACTCCAAAATTTCTATGTGATCTTGGGTCCCTTACTGTCCCTCGTGGTGTGCCTGTTCGTGAGGATCGAGGGCGCTCCTTCGAGCAGCCGGAACATGCTGGCGGTGATCGCGTGGGTGTTCGCGTGGTGGGTGACGGAGGCCGTGCCCATGGCGGTGACGTCCATGTGCCCTCTCTTCCTGTTCCCTCTCTTTGGGATAGCTTCGGCGGATAGTGTGGCCCACTCCTATATGGATGATGTTATCACGCTTGTTCTCGGAAGTTTCATACTTGCTCTCGCCGTTGAACGCTACAACGTTCATAGAAGATTGGCCTTGAATGTGAGTCACTCAATTATTCATTCATTTTAATTTTGCCTTTTTCTTATTTCAATTCATTTAATATCTATTCCGGCCATGATGATAGATGAATCACCCAACTTATTAGCGCAAGATAATGATGATGTATGCTTTTTCAAAAGGGATATATAATGATTTATGTTTTCTTTCAACTTGGAATCAATATTGAGCGTAAAATAAATTTTGTATCTGATAAGTTTATTTTATACACTATTTACACGGATGTACCACACGTCACTGTCTTTGCTCTATTTTTTTTTAAAAAAATTATCTATTAGTGAACGACGTTCAATTTCCAGCCATTTAAAAATTCAACTTAAGAGACCATGTTTAAGAAAATACAAATTATTTACTATCTGTGTCATATTGTTGTGTTGGTATATAACTTCTGAATACAGCAGTGTGGTAGGTTTGGTTTTTTTTTGCAAGTTTAGGCACTATGCAAGATAAAATTGGGAGCAATAATGCAGGAATGGACATGGAACAACATGCACATGTTGGCTCCACGTTTTTTTGGTGTGGAGTGTTGGATGTGGACATTTACTCAATGGACAAAACTTATATGCTGTTGCTTATATGTTTTTGTTAAAATTAATCAATTAAAAAAAAGGCATGTGTCAATTTTGAGGAGATGACATAAAAAAAATTTGACACAAGTCTTTTTTTAATTGGTTAACCTTAACAAAAACATGTAAACAAAAGCATATAAATTTTTTCCTTACTTAATTATGAGTTGGTAATAAATATGTCCAAAGGCAAATCACAATTACATACTTAATTAATATGATATTATTTTTTTTCATCATACATGCATGCATATATATTGTAGAATATAAGGAAAGTGTTTACCAAAAAAAAAAAGAATATAAGGAAAGTCTTACTGTCTTAGATTGATTTCATTTAATTGGCTAGGTTTTGCTTCTTATCTTCCAATTTCGTTGGACAGCAAATTACTAACTTGCATAACCATTTAATTTTCAAAAAAATTGGAGACCAGGCAAAGAGTTTATTAATTAGAAACCAAAGTGAACGTCATTGTCTTCAATTATTATATAACCGATTCAATGGATTGGAATGAACACACGTGGACCCTACATGCAGGTAACGTTGGTGTTTTGTGGTGATCCTTTGAATCCACCACTGCTCCTATTGGGTCTATGTGGCATCACATTCTTCGTCAGCATGTGGATGCACAACGTGGCGACGGCGGTCATGATGATGCCGGTGGCCACCGGGATCCTCCAGCGGATGCCGCCGCCGCACGAGCAGTCCGAGGCCGTCAACAAGTTCTGCAGGGCGGTGGTTCTTGCGGTGGTGTACGCGACGCCGATCGGAGGGTCCAGCACGCTGACGGGGACAGGTGTCAACCTTATATTGGTTGGGATGTGGAAGAGTCTTTTCCCTGGGGCTAAGCCAATCAGCTTTAACACTTGGTTCCTCTTTGGGTTTCCTGTGGCGCTTCTCATGCTGGTGGCGTTTTGGTGCATCCTGTGCTTGCTTTACGTTCAAAAGGGCTCGGGCCGGGCTTTGTCGCGTTATTTGGATAAAGCCCATTTGAAGAGGGACCTCGAAGCTCTGGGTAAGTATTATTATTATTATTAAAAGTAACGTCTTAAATAATTGAATATTATTGGGATTGGATTTGGATAGGATCAGAAAGGAAAATTATATTTTAAGAAAATTAGGGAGAAAAAGTCCAGCTACTAGCCTACTAGCTAAGCAATTTGTTCTTTTTTTCCCTTCATTTATTTTTTATTTTATAATTTTATGTCGCTTTCTATCTGATCTAAATCAAAGTCTAATTGCCGCACAAATAATCAACGCGAATCATTTACTGTTGCGCTGTTTGGTTTGCCACGGTTAAAACCGTGGCTAACCGGTCACGTAACCGTGGCTAAAATGTTTGCCACGGTTGCGTGACCGATTAGCCACGGTTTTAACCGTGGCAAACTGAACAGCACAACTGTAGAGGATCCGGACTCCACAAATAATATTGGTTCCGTTGTGTCAAGTTGTCTACCTCAATGAAGTGGCATTAATGCATTATACATTTATTTAGAGTAAAATTTCATTTTGATCCTTTTTAATGATCTTTTTAATTTAGTTCTTCTTACATTAATATGTTATCAATGATGATATGGACTTAAAGTTATTGAGTTGTATTATTTTTGTTGACAACCAAATATTAACTCGACACCTAATTTGTTAAAAAAGTTCTTTTTCTCTACTTTCTCTCACGAGTCTCACACACCCCCATTACAAATTTAATCTTGATCTTCTTCATCATCTCCATCGTAAATAGATGGCTTTTCTTACTCCATTCATTTATGTATTAAATTAATAACTTAATCTTAAATCCATTTGGTTTTATTTGCAGGGCCCATGACTTTTGCTGAGAAGATGGTGTTGAGTACCTTCGGGGTGCGTTTTCCTATTACAATCTCCATCTCTTTTTTTAAATATAATAATGAATTAAATTATTGCTTTGATTCCCAAAAAAATTTATTTGTTTTAATTTTAATATTTTATAGGTAAATTGTGTTGCAATGCCAATTATAATTTTTTTTAGATAGTAATTCATTTGATACTAATAGGCCAAGCTAAGGTTATGGCATATTGAAATTAATGTGACGAATTGATAAATGCAGTTGCTAATTGTACTATGGATGACAAGAAGGATCACAGATGACATTCCTGGATGGGGATCTCTGTTCCATGGCCTGGTTGGGGATGGAAGTGTCAGTGTGAGTACTCTTAACAAAATAATTTGACTAGTGTAAAATAATGTGATTATTAATAATTTAATTATAATTAATATCTGAAATATATATTATATTTGGTTTTTGTTTTGAGAAGGTTTTGGTGGCAGTATTACTATTCATAATCCCAAACAAGAAGCAGCCGGGAGAGAAGCTAATGGACTGGAACGAGTGCAAGAAGCTACCATGGAAGCTCATCCTTTTACTCGGAGGCGGTTTCGCCATAGCCGACGGAGTCCAATCCAGTGGGCTAGCCGACGTGCTTTCACGAGCCTTAGCTTTCCTCGAAAACGCACCGTATTGGGCCATAGCTCCTTTGGTGAGCCTCATGAGCAGCATCATCACGGAGTTCATCACATCCAATGACGCCACTGCCACGTTGCTCATCCCGCTCCTCTACCACATAGCACGCACCATGCACGTGCACCCCTTGCTCCTCATGGTCCCCGGCGCCATAGCCACCGAGTTCGCCTACTGGCTCCCGACCTCCACGCCGTCCAATGTGGTTGGGTTCGCCACGGGTCACATCGAGATTCAAGACATGCTCAAGCTGGGTGTGCCGCTTAAGCTCGCTGGGATTGCGGTGCTCTCCCTCATGATGCCTACGTTAGGAGCTATTGTTTTTGGGTTAGATGATGATGATACTCGATGGATCACTAGGACATTCTCTCCTCACTGAATTTTCAAATGTGCAGTGGAATTGTTTTGCTAGATTTAAGCAAATTATAAATACCCATCATAATGTATTATACAATATATCATATGATTTCCACATGTTGTATTTTTTTGTTGCCCCAATTATTGAATCAAATGTGATATATATAGGTTTGAGTTGCTCATTGAATTTTATTTTGTTCATTTTTACCTTATATATATATTATTTATGTAGCCCATGGCTCATTTTGTTCATTTCTTGAGCTAATGATCAAAGCCCATAATTTTCAATAGCCCATGGCCCATTATCCCTTACATGACACGTTGTTGCTTGTTGGTTCCTCTCTGTAATTTCCAGAATCTATAAGGGCAAACAAGCTCAACTCCCCAAATCTTCCCACTATAAATACATCCATCACATTCCCTCCTTTCTAACATCTTTTCAAATTCTATGAAAGGGAATCTAATGGCACTTCATCACAACCTTCTTCTACTCTCTCTGCTCCTCCTTCCTCTCTGCGCCGTCGCCTCCGTCGGCCGGGTTGGGCCATCAATCGGCGCGTGGACTCCGATAGAAAACCTCACCGACCCGCACTTGAAGGAGATCGCAGATTTCGCGGTAGCAGAGTACAACAACAGGACTGGAGCGAAGCTGAAATTGGAAAGGGTGATCAATGGCGAGACTCAGGTGGTGGCCGGAGTAAGGTACCGTCTGATTCTTACGGCGAAGCAAGGGCCATCACCGACGAGGAAGTACGAAGCCATTGTGTGGGAGAAACCGTGGGAGCATTTTAAGAACCTCACTTCGTTCAAGCCGTATCGTAGACGCATAGTCGGCGCGTGGAAACCAATCGAGAATGTGAACGACTCGCACGTGAAGGAGATCGCGGATTTCGCCGTGGCGGAGTACAACAGCAGGACCGGAGCGAAGCTGAAGTTGGAGAGTGTGGTCAAGGGCGAGACTCAAGCGGTGGCCGGAGTAAAGTACCGGCTGGTTCTTGCGGCGAAGCAAGGGCCGTTTCCGACGAGGAAGTACGAAGCCATTGTGTGGGAGAAGCCGTGGGAGCATTTCAGGAACCTCACTTCGTTCAAGCCGTATTCTGGACGCGTGGTGGGCGCGTGGAAGCCAATCGAGAACGTGAACGACCCGGAGGTGAAGGAGATCGCGGAATTCGCGGTGGAAGAGTATAATAAGAGAAATGAGAAGAAGTTGAAGCTGGTGAGGGTAGTGAAGGGGAATGTGCAGGTGGTAAATGGACTCAATTACCGGCTGGTGCTGGCGGCGAAGGAAGCGTCGCGGTCGTCGCCGACGAAGATGTACGAAGCACTTGTGTATGACAATGCAAGGGAGCGTGTGAGGAAGCTCACATGGTTTAAGCTTCTTCGAGCATAAGAAACGGCGCGTTTTAATGGATGATGATCTGATTTCTGAAAAGCTGGATTACAATTCTTTCTACATATAAATTATTTAGATATATATGTGTATGATTATTCTGAGAGATTCAATTATCTATGGATAGACATGCACATTTAATATTTATATTATATGCCAACAAAAAGGTTTGTCTAGTAATGGGAATGAAGTAGTGTATTATTTATTTACCAATACAGAAGTTTCATTTTGTTTAAGACTAATTAAGAGAATTGGTTTAGATTCAAGACACCAATTCATTAATTGGGGTTTGCGTGAATCGTTATACATCTATTAAATTAATGGGGGGTCTATGCATTATTAATATGGCTTCTAAAACGTCTAGACTGTATTGTCAGTTAGTACTGGAATGTATTATTAGTACATCTCCAAGAATATGTATATCAATAACATTGATGATTTAATAATTAGGGATAGAGACATGTGTAACTGAGATTGTATAATATACGATATGGTATTTATAATGACCTAAATCCAGTAGTATAATTTAACTGCACACTTGACTTTCTTATTTTCATTTCTTGTATAAGGTAGATTAAGTGGAAATGAATAATGATCATCACAGTCACAATATATAGTACAAAAACTTGGAAGCTAAAAGAGTCTATCAATCACTCTATCCTTGTGATCCATTTAGGATCCAAATTCCAGAATTGTGGCCCAAACGAGTTTCTGGGGACCACTTACATAAGGTTATCTTAGGCCTGCTTTTTTGGCCCAAATTTATTTGAGTCAGGTCTTGTGTGGGCATATACACCCTTGGATCTTGCAAACCAAATCTCCAAACAAATAATCACAATTTTGCTAATCAAATCGAAGCTACTGAAATAGCTACTAGCTAGGAACCAATTAAATGTCTAGTTTGGTTAGAACTTAGAAGAACTATTCTTAGTAATCAATCCAGTTAGGATAGGATGATGTTTACAATTGATACAAGTTAACAAAACTCATAAATAAATGATGGTTTATCTAACAACTTATTAAGATTTTCTTTGATTGGTTTAGAGAGATTATCTTAAAATTAATGAAAAGTCTACATTAGTAATTTATAAGTTTCTTTTCTATTGGTTGAAAAGAAACTGCACTGCAAAAATTATAAATAAAAATATATAAGCATAGTTATTTTTTTATTTGAGTTATATAACATTGACTTCAACTTTTTATTGGGTTGTTTAACATTCCATCCCATTCATTTTCAATCTCTCTCATTTCCGAAAAGATATTTAATTGTATGGTAGTATTAAATTTTAGTATATCTCTCTAATTAGTTAATTTCTAATTCATTCAATGATGTGAATTTTTATTAAAATTAACAAATAACATTATCTAAAGGGGGGACCTATGGTATAGGGTATTTTGATAACGAGAGTAGCCAGAGGCTTATAAAGAAGGATATGAGACAAAGCCGGAAAGAAGAAGGGGCAGTCAGATATAATTCAGTGAAGTCACCTTATTTGTATAGGGGAGGTCTTAGATAGAACAACGAGAAAACAGTCTTAACCCGTAGGTAGGGTAGGACAGTTCAGTCCAGTCCTGATCAGTCTTGTCGTAGTATTAAACTTTTATTCTTTATCGATTCCTCTCAATTGCTTAACATACCATTTGAATTGAGTATTAAAGAAAGAAAAAGGAAGAGACAAAAAGAGAGGTGTGATATCTTTTTTTCTTTTCTTGTTTAGAAAGCTTGAAATCCTTTAAAAAAAAAGAAAGAAAGATTAATTTAATCTTACATTACTTTTATCATTCACAATTTTTAGATATTTTAAAAGATTCCAAAAGACAATAGAAATTAATTATCTCTGTTTTCTTTCTCTTTCCCTTCAATACATTGCACAAAATTTGTAATGTAATGATATTGGAAGTAATTTAATATTTTTTTAATATTTTACATACTAAATAAATTTTATTTTTTAATATAATAAAATTATGTTTTTATTTATTTTTATTTAATTATCACTTTTAATATAAGAATAAAATGATCATTTTATTTACTTTTATTCTATTTATATCACATCCTCGTATTCAATTTCATTTCAATTCTGATTCTCATTTTCACCATTTCTTATAATATTCTTATATTAAATATACCTGAATCTTTTTCACATAATTGTGGAACTTATGGTGAGAAATTCTTAGTGATTAAGTGTGGTCTATTAAATAATAAAATAGTGTGATGAAAACAAAAAGAAGCAAGTATGAGGTGTTGTCCTAAGTCAACTGTAGCATTAAAGCATGAGAGGACAGGTGACGGATAATGGAAGTATAGAGTATGGTGTTTCGTGTAGCCTGTTGAAAGAGGGACCCACGCTCACAACGTAAATGTCAGAAGGAGTAATATGTAATTCCACGATTCAATAGGGAGAGTTGACTTGTATTAACTTAATTGTGTTTCAGTGGTCACTATTCAATATTCATTCACTCAACAACTGTAATGGACGGTGCATGTGTGTGTTTTCACTCTCAGTCTCACTCACTCGCTTTCTCGATCTCTTCAATTCTTTATTTAATTTATTGTAATCTAGTTCAAACCATTCTCATTCTTTACACCACCAAACACCATTATTTATTTTACACCCAAAATTATAACCCACAACCCCATCTGGCATCCCCATATTAGAAATGACTTGAAACTTGACTAATTAATATTATACAAGTTCATATTTTTTTAACAACATTTTGTTTCATAAATAATAAAAAACTGTCCCAAAGTTGAAAATAATGTTATATTTTCCATTTTAGGAGTATCCTTGTCAAAAGGCAATCTAGCTAACCTTATTATTATCTTATCATATATAATCTTATCCGGTCTTATCTTATTTATATAAACATGCCCTACGCGTTAAACTAATTCAAAACACCCTTGTATATAATTTTATATATATATATATATATATATATATATATATATTCCCACTCAATAAATTATTTGATCCAAAGTAACGTACACATACGCCATAATGGTCTTCTGGTATATGCTTGAGTGTGTTCGATTGCAATGCATATCAAAATTGTTTTAATGTGTGAAACATAACTGATTATATTGTTCTCAAAATAAATGGGCCAACCTAATTCATATAAGATTATTTATATGAGATTTGTATTATATAGGTGGATTAAGATGACTGTTCCTGAGTGTTCCATTTAGCTCTGGACGAGTTACAAAACTTAATTACCTGGTTAATTTATCAATCAATAAATCCTAGAACTAACAAATATTGAACAAAATTCTAATAATATGATTGGTTCACAAATAAAATTTTACATATATAATAAATCGTATAATTGGATATTGATTCCATTAATATAGATCTATATTGTATCATTTTCACAAATTGTAAATACATTTTTACTATATTAGTTAATATTTTTATGGTTGAAAATTGTTAATAAACTACAACACCAGGTACTGTAACATTAATGGGCTATATGAATAGTAACTTTTAAGTATCCAATTCCAATCCATGGGATACTCGACAACTACCAATATTTACTACAGGTATATATAACATGAATAAGTAGATGATATGTTATCTTAAATCATACAATTAAATAGATGCTCGATTGATACATTTCAAGAAAGTATTACATACTTTAATAATTATAATATATTTATTTAAATTCACCGTGTAGATTGATGATTAGTTTTTTATAATTTAAAGTTTATGAAATTTTTTTTTAAAAAAATTAATAGTAAAAATATGAAAGGTAATTTACTCAAATTTATAAAGATTAATTTAAATAACATTAATTAATATAAAATATCAAATATTTGCATATTATCACCATGATGTAAAATAACATACCAAATTAACAATAGTATCATGGATTATAACATGGTATATGATTATGACACAATATACGTTATATCATGATATGTAAGATATTATATTATCTAACTTTATGTCATACCAAACACTTGCTTGATATAAAAATAATATATATTATTAGGTGCATGGATATGATATTAGGTATCAGATAGCCTATTCAATTACAAAATATTCAGTATCCATTATTAATTATTATTACTTTTGTTGGTATTTAAGATATTAAATAAATTCAGATTGTGCTATAAATAAATTTTAGAGAAAGGGAAAGGGGACAAAAGGCAGGGTGAGGAAATGGGATAAAAATATGAACTAAATTAAAAATTAAAATGTTAGTTTTTGAAAAAAAAAAACATTTAATATCTTAAATTCTTAACTCATCCTATCCCATATATACCATAATAGGAGAATCATTATAACACCTTACAAATAAGGCAACAAGATTGCAAAAATCAATACTTTTGATTCAGATAAATGATTGGCTTATTCAATATTAAAAATATATATATATAAATGACTTTATAAAAATGACAAAATTGGTATAATTATAGTGTTTAAGTGATTATTTAATGTTAAAACTTAAAAGGACCCAAATACCTAAGTTATGTCTTATGTGTAATGTAGGGTGTGAATTGGATTCTAGAGGCATCCTCACCTAATTTCCCAATACGTATTTGGGTTGGTAGGTGGTTTTGGATATCTTCTTGTGGGCTACAGCACATAATTTCAATTTTCTTCCATAATCTCACATTATCACTTATCCTTTTCTCTAAATTTCTTTATTAATATTTTCCTTTCTCTTATATTTGGATCATATATGAGCTCATAGTATTGGCCCATCTCTTTCACCAGCCCATGACCCACTCACCTGGCCCATTACCTCATCACATCCAACGGCCACCATTTGATCTTATCATGACGCGGTTTTCTACAGTAATATCTAACAACTCCGAGGGCAAACGTGTCTACTCCCTAAATCTTCTGCTATAAATGCATTCTTCACCTTCCGTTCTCTCTATACAATACATCCTGCAGTTAGATATAGAACCTTCAAGAAATAAGATCGATTCGTATTGACGGCGAGCATGAGATTTCTTAGCGGTATTCTTCTTCTGTCTCTGCTATTTCTCCCTCTCTGCGCCGTCGCCGTCGGCGGGGGGAAAGCATTGGTCGGCGGATGGACGCCGATTAAGGACATCAAGGAGCCGCACGTGACGGAGATCGCGGAGTTCGCCGTGACGGAGTACAACAAGAGGAGTGGAGCGAAGTTGAAGTTGGAGAAGGTGATCAAAGGATCGACGCAGGTGGTGGCCGGAACGAATTACCGGCTGGTGGTGGCGGCGAAGGATGAGTCGGCGGCGGCGAAGAAGTACGAAGCGATTGTGTGGGAGAAGACGTGGGAGCATTTCATGAACCTAACTTCGTTCAAGGCTGTTTAAGGATGAGATAATGTGGAATTTGTGGCTTCAATTTGTGCGTCTTAATTAGATCGTGTTTGATCCACGATCACTCGTCTAATCTATTTCTAATCTGTATGTATTATTTAATGTTTTGGCAATAAACAGGTATGATATGTTAGTTATGAAATAAATGGAAGAGAGTCATTAACTTTAAATTCTTAGATTAGCCGTTTTATATTTCGAGGTGCGCCCAAATTTAAATGAATTAAACTCGAGATATGCCATAGATGAAAGAAATAAAATAAGTTTAGTGTTTGAAAAATTTGCGTGGACTTCAGACTCGAAGGACCATTCTGCTGAGTCTAGATAATACATTTGCCAATCAATGAATATTACATGACTTTATTTTGGTCTAAATTCAAAGAATATTCAAGACTTACTACATTATATTACATATGTATAATCATTCAAGATTACCTAACGAGAAAACAAAACAAGAAAAAAAAATATAAACTAGATATAACTTGCCAACTTGACCTAATTTTTGTTTTAATAAAGTAAAAAAACTCCGAATATGGATTGCGTATGTTTTACATTTGAATTATATGTTAAGATTCAGCAAATCACGGATATAGTCTAAAAGGGGTCAATCATTAAGCAATCTTGTTTTGTATGTATATGTTGTTTTTCTCTTGCAATTTCAAACGTTTAAGAGGATTAATGTCCTCATTAAACAAATATGCATTGGTTGCTTAAGAGAGGTGAAATCCTAAGCACTAGACTTCGTGTCCGTGAGTGTTGACTGTTGAATAAGCTGTGTGCTTATAAATAGAGGGGGGAATATACTTTATGTCCCCAAATTAAATTTCGTTAAGTTCGTCTTTAAATTTTTATTTACAGTTAATTTTATCACAACAAATTACAAATTAGGGGCACGCTTGGTATAAATGCACATATGTAAAGTACTGTAGAATAAAAGAAAGTACTGTAAAGAAAAGTGAGGAGAGAGAAAAATTAGAAGAGAAAAAAAATATGATAAAAAGTGTGTTTAGTATGTATAAAATATGATGTAATATAATGTTTTGTAATCATACCAAACATGCCCTAGAACTGATTTTGGCATTGTCAGTTTAACACATCTATTTATTTTAAAATAAAACTAAAATTTTTAAAAACATTACTTCATAGACTCTTTGTATAGGAGGTAAATTACTTTTTGATTATTAATTGTTGGCCAAATTAATATTTAATTTTTGAATTTTAGAAATTAATTAGTTGGTCTTTGAATTTACATTCACGTAAACTATTCAATCATTGAGATGTTATCGTTTAAGTCACCATGTGACGTGGTCATTAGTGATGACATGATGTCGTTAATTTGTCATTATGTTACCATCTTACTTTCAAATTTTTAAAAAAAGGATTTAAGAATTTTAAAGGTAAAAGATCATTTTGTCAAATTGTTTTGTATTAATTTTTATTTCGCATTTTTTTTTTTTTTTTTAAATATTGATGTAGTAAGGTAAGGTGGTAAATTAACATCACATCAGCACACAACGATCACATCGTGCAATGACTTAACGAATAATATTTCAGGACTAAATAGTTGATGGGATAGTAAATTCAAGGAACAAATAATATATTTCCTAAATTCAAGGATTAACCTTTCAGTTTGGCTCAATGTTGTAAGAACCGGACCGGACCGGACGGTCCGACCGGTTCAACCGCCAACCGAATACAAAGACGAGTCGGTTGGACCAAAAAACCGTTTTTGCAGTTGGACCGGATTGGACCGAATTTAATCGGAGTTGGACCAGTCAACCGGTGGTCCAACCGGTCCAATTTTTAAAAAAAAAATTAAAAAATTAAAAAATAAAAAGGAAAAATAACATTAAAAAAAAGAAATTAGAGAAATCTTAAAAATTAAAATTAGAAAAGTCTTAAAAATTAAAATTTAAAAGTTATGATTATCAATAATTTAATATTTGGTTTGATTAAGTTCTTTCAAAGCTTGACAAGTCTTAAAAATTAAAACTTTGAGAAGTTATGTAATTTAAAACTTCAAAACTATGTATATTGAAACCTAAAATTTGAGTGGTGTCATTTTATATATTAAGAATATTTATTATTTATTATTTATTGCGTCATCCGGTTCGAACGACGGTTCGACCGGTTAAACCGATCAAACCATGAACCGAACACTTGTCCGAGTCTTTGTCCGGATCGGTTCTTACAACATTGGTTTGACTAATAATTCAAATACCAAAAAATAGTTTACCTCCTTAGTATTGTTCTTGTAATTTATAATTATGAGTTTATGATTTTATTTATCTATTTAATATGTTAACATTAATATTTTTATTCTTTTCACTAATCCAGTTAAAATTAAATGTTGAGGTTGGGGTTAAGTTTTTCAAGTCCATTTAAAAGTGGGCTCATTTAACCCATGGCATGTGATAGACCAGCTTGATTTGATAGCTTTACCTAAAAACTAATAGTTTCTTTGGGTTTCAAAGCCCCATTGGGCAAGCGATTGAGGTCGTCAAAAGTATTTTTTTTTTTAGTTATTTAAAGAAAGAAGAATAGGTGTTTGGGAGCTTAATATCAAACTAATATTTTCTTGGGCTTTTGATTGCTTTTTCTTTTGGAGCTTAATATCAAACTAATAAAAAAGAGGGGGGGGGGGGTCAAAAGTGCTTTACTTTTTCTTTACTTATTTTGATAGCTCTATTAAAAAAAATCATAATTTCTTTTGAGTTTTAAAATTCCATTAGGCAAGCGATTGAGAAAATCAAAAGTGTTTTTTTTTTGGACTTATTTCGAAAAAAGAGGTGTTTCAAAGCGCCAAAGCAAATTGTTTCTCCCTCATTACAAATTTATCAAATAGCATTTAAAAATAAGTTATTTGAAAAATATGCATTAAGAAAAAAATCCAAATGGAAGCTTAATATTAAGGGTACTTTGGTACAAATATTAAGCACTAGAATGGGAAATGGAATCGGTGGGGGCCACCTTTAAAATAGTGAGCCTGATAGAGTGAAGTGTAACGTGGACGATTCTTTCTTTGATTTGACAAGAACTGTCGTGTGTGGTGGCGTCGCCCGCGATGCTTCTAGTAACTTTCTCTTCAATTTCTATCATCGTATTGGTTGCTGCGAAATCATTTGGGCGAACTTAGAGGCATTGTTGATGGTTTGGAGATACTTTGGGACAAAGGCTTTCGAAAGGTTTTGATTGAGTGTGATTCTGAGGTTGCTTTGGAGCTTGTTTCGATTGGAGTTGACGATAATTACCCATGTTCTGCGCTAGTGCAGCGGATTAGAAGCTTGTTGGATCGTAATTGGGACATTGAGTTGGTTCATGTCTTTTGGGAAGTCAATCAAACAACGGATTTTATGGCAAAGTTGAGTCACACCCCCTCAGAAGGCATTTTTTTTTTTCCATCAAAAGGAACTAGATTGATAAAAAGGCCTCACTGAGGCAGTACAAGGCAGGACTAAGTCCTGAGAAAGTCCGAAAAAGAAATAACATTACAGTTCTGGGAAAACATAGAATTAATAATGAAAGGGTTACAAGACTTTGTAACTCTGTCAAAAGTGACCCCATAAAGGTCAGCCAAAAAATTCATCTTCAAGAAGGAAGGAAGGATCTGGTAAACGTTGTAAGCTTCACGGTTCAAAAGGGCAAGCTTAGCCAGTTGATCAGCGCATTGATTTCCTTCTCTGAAGGTATGTGAGAGTTTAACTTCAGTAAATCTCTGACTCGCAGACCTGCAAAAATTAATAAGGTTCCAGAATTCATGCAAATTAGAAACAGACTTATCGATCAGCAAATTGAAGGCCACTAGCGAATCAGTTTCTATCCAGAGACGGGTACAATTGAGGCTATTTGCCAAATTAATACCCATGGTAATGGCCCACAATTCTGCTTTAAGGGCCGTACCATAACCTATGAAGCCAGAGAAGCCCGAAATCCAGTTGCCAAGATCATCCCTAATAATTCCTCCAATAGAAAAAGGGCCCGGATTGCCTTCGCACGCTCCATCACAGTTAATCTTCCACCATCCGTTAACTGGAGGGATCCATTTAACAGGCAGGGTAAGAGGAGACCAAGGGGTTGGAGAGGGACTAGATAAGGCAATATGATGGAATTCAGCAGCTGCCGCACGGCTTTTTTTTGCAATACCAACAAGGGAGGGGGTTTTACCGTTAAAAATTAAATTGTTTCTAGCCACCCAAATCTGCCATAAGGTATAAATGAAGAGGGAATTGTGAGGGATACCCAAGCTATCTGCATCTAAGTTCACACAGTTATCTTTGAGCCAACTCCCAAAGTTATCACAATTATCTAGAATAATCCTGCATCTAGTAAGCTGCCAGATGCTTTTTGAAAAAGGGCATTCAATGAAAAGGTGACAATCAGATTCAATATCAGCAGCGCAGAAAGAACAATAAGGGTGAATGTTAACTTTTCTTTTGGTAAGTCTATCTTTAGTGGGGAGACCATTATTAACACATGTCCAAATGAAGAATTTTAATCTGTGATGACAACTAGCTCTCCAAATCCATTTATAGGGATTGACCCGAGAGGGAAAAGAAGCCTGATCAGAGAGAAAACTTTGGTAGGTAAGTTTAAGATTGAAGTACCCATTTTTTATAAAATTACAAGATGAGACGTCCTCAAAGGAGGAATCTTTAAAGCAAGGGATGGCACTAATGAGGTCCTTGATGGATTGGGGGATTTCAAAGGAAATAATATCCCAAGACCAAGAGCCCAAACTATTAGCAAGATGATTCACCGTAGCAAAACTATCATCAATATTAAGGGGACCCGCAATCATACTACGAAGAGAGGTCTCTTTGAACCAATTGTCATACCAAACACTAGTATTTCTGCCATTCTGGACAATGATCGAGGAATTGGACCGAATAATAGAAATCCCTTTCCTAATAGCTCTACCCGTGGTGGAGAAAGAATTACAAGAAGGTAACAAGTAATGGTTTAAAACCTTAGACCATAGGTGGTTGGGATTAGATCTGACCTGCCATGCTAGTTTGGAGATAAGAGAAAGGTTCCTTTCTTTTGTAAGGTGGATCCCAAGTCCCCCCAAAGAGGTAGGAAGGCAGATTTTATTCCAACTAATTGTATGAATTTTTTTCCTATTACTGCTAGAACTCCAGAAAAAATCCCTCAAAGTTTTGTCAATCACCTTACAAGTTTTTGAAGGGAGGGTGACGGAATTAGAATGATAAGTTAAAAGCGGGGAGATAACCGAGTTAATCAAGGTAGATTTTCCAGCAAGGGAGAGAAAGTTATTGGACCATTTATTAATTCTACTTTGAATCTTATTAATGATGGGAATGAAATCATCGTGTTTTCCTTTATTCCCTAAAATAGATCCTAGGTAACTTCCTGGTTGACTGGCTATCGGAAGATTGAGCCTCCTGATTGCAAGGTTTCTCAGAAGGCATTCATGTCTTTAACTTCCCTCATGTGGATCTTAGTCCTATTCTTGCTACTGATCTTAATGGTCCTTTGGTGCCACTTTTTTGTGTGAATTAAGTGTTTGTAGCCTGTGCAGTTTACCAAACAAAAAAATACAATATTTGGTGTGAAATGTCTATTATGTCACACAATTATAATATTTTTTTTAATATTTTAAAATAAGTGATCAAGTGGTTATTTTAATCTATATTCATTCTCAAATTTTACTACTAAACTCAACAAACTTATTTTCATTCCCATTCTTTCTCATTCATTTTCTGGTTACCATACGCACATAAAGCCTTTGACTTCTCCCTCTTTCCTTTGTTTGTATACATTTTCATCATCAATACACAGTATTAATTCACTTTTAATTGTTTTTAAAAAGACAATTAATGGAATAAATGCTAATTGAATGAAAATTAAATCAAATTGTTTCCTTAAATCTTCCTCCCTAAATCCTCTCCTATAAATTGCTTCCTCCACACACTCTTCTCCCCACCCCAAAACGAATCAAATCGAATCGACGGTTACAATGAGAATCCTTCACAGCTTCCTTATCTTCTCCATGATTTCCCTCGCTCTCTCCGCCGTCTCCGGTGGCCGGACGCCAGAACCCGTCGGCCAATGGACGCCCATCAAGGACCCCAATGACCCGCACGTGGTGGAGATCGCGAAATTCGCGGTGGACGAGTACGACAAGAGGCACGAGGCGAATCTGACGTTGGAGGAGGTGAAGCGCGGACGGACGCAGGCGGTTGCCGGTACGAATTATTGGCTGGTTCTGGCGGCGAAGGAGAAATCGACGACGGCGACGAAGGACTACGTGGCCGTCGTGTTGGAGAAGCCATGGCAGCATTTCAAGAATCTCACTTCGTTTAAGCCATTTCTAAAATAATGCGAATTTGTTCTGTTCACACTTTGGTTGTGACATTTATTAATTTAATCTATAAAACTCAAATTTTGTCTTCTCTTGCTCTCATCTCTATTATGTGTTATGCACTTATGCTTATAAGTTATACTAAGGCGTGTTGAATTGGTGGATGGAAAAAAGGGATGAAATAAAAAAGTAATTGGGTTTTACTCAAGGTATGTTGGTGTAAAATCCAAACAGTACAATCTTGGTGTTTTGCGATTTTCAAAAAAACTTTACATATTTTATACATACTAAATACACTTTTTATCATACTTTTTCTCTCTTCTAATTTTTCTCTCTATCTCTCCTCACTTTTCTCTACAGTACTTTCTTTTATTCTACAGTACTTTACTCTACAGTACTTTCTTTACCATACTTTACTTCTGTGCATTTATACCAAGCGTACCCTGAGTTTTACTTTTTTATTTTCATTGATTTTTTTTTTTAAAAAGAAAAACAATACAAAATAAAAAAGTAAAAAGGGATGGAAATAAAAAAGTAAGTGGGTCTTATTGGGTCTGACTTATTTTTTTATTTTTTATTTTTATTAACTTAAAAAAAAGAAAAATAATACAAAATATTTATTATACCTTTTTGATTTGATATGATTTGATGAGAGTGGATCCTATGTTGCCCAGCATAAAAAAGCAAGGAGAGAGAGTGACACATAAGTGGATCCCACACATAATGGGATCCACATGTGGGACACACTTATGTGTCACTCTCTCTCCTTGCTTTTCTATGCTGGACAACATAGAATCCACTCTCATGATTTGATACAATTATAACGTTCTTTTCTTTTTATTATTTTAATATAATGGGGTAAAATGATCATTTCAATACATTCTCATTCCATTTTCATTACCAAACTTTTACTACCGAACACATAAATGCATTCCGTTTTTATTTCCATTTCATTTTTACCTTGATAAACGTGCCTGAAAGATTTCAGAAATTGTGATCAAACTTTCTTTTATGTGTTATGTGATTTACTATTAAATATTAATACCAATAAAAAGGGTTTCATCTTTCATTATATATGTATCAAAGTTTCTTTCCTTTCGTTTCATATTTTGTGCAAATTTTATTTGTTTTCCTTCGGAATAATGAATGGTATGAAACTTGGTATGATCCTATGACCTATGAGAAACTGAGAACTAAAGTTTTACTGATTGATCAGTTAATGATTGGAAATATGTGATAAAATAATTTTTAAAATAAAAGTAAATTACACTGTCTTTTGGTATGTTTTGAAAAATTAAGCTCACTTATATGAGAAATAAGAAATCTTACAATTTCACCTATATTGATTAAAATTCTTTTATTTTTATTATTTATAAAGCTACATATGTATTTGACTAATAAAAAAAAATATTTTAAAAAACAAAAGAAAATTAAATAATTATTTTTTTGCTAAAAATAAACACTAATTTTAAAAATATATATTTACAATAAATTATAACTATTTTAAAAAAATTAATAGTACTATTAGTATTATGGTTGTCTTAGTCAAAAAGGGCAAATTTGTAAGCTTGTTAACCACTCAAGTGAAAAAAGTTTAAATTATCAAAATAGAGAAGAAGATAATGTAATTTTAACATCTTTTAAAGAAATAGAATGTAATCAATCACTAATCAATATGTATTATACTAAAGTAAGTTACTAGCTTTTTTTGAAAACCAGTAAGTTACTAGCTAGTTCAATATTTAAGCACAGTAAAATGCAATACAAAAATGATACGCGTCATGGAAGCTTTTAGATTATTTAAATATTTAATACATTGTAAAAATTAAAATGTCCTTAATAAAATTTTATTCTTATGCACTCATTGTTATCATATATTTGATATTTGATATCATGTATTCAAAACTCTAAAAATATCATTTAATATTAAAAATGAGACATATTTACCTAATTAGATGAGTATAGTTCTCAAAAAGAAAAGAAAAGATGAGTATCAATTTCAAAGTTTTCATAATTTCTTTATTCTTTTATAATTGTCTATTTTAACTCCAACAGATATAGATAATCAATATCTTCCGTAATATTGTATTATTTTTTTTATAAGAAAAGATTTTTTCTCCTCTTTCCTAGTAAAATAATCTTTTGGATGATAATCAATCTAATAAATACTAAAATCTTGTGTTGCTCTAATTTAATTGTTAGGATTGTGTTGTTAATTATCTATATCAACCTTGGGAATTATGTTTATCTATATATTCTGATATTAGATGGGAAAATGATAACCTTTTTTCTTTTTGGAGTCAGGCAAAGTGATAACTTTCTTTTTAGTTCAAATAAAGTCGTACTTTTAAATTTTAAAATTGAAATATTGGATTAGAAACAAATATATTAGTGATAACTTTCCTTAGGGTATGTTTGGTGAAGACACCAAACAGTAAAATCTTGGTTTTTTACAATTCCCAAAAAAACTTTACATAATATTTTATACATACCAAACACATTTTTTATCATACTTTTTCTCTCTCCTAATTTTTCTCTCTATCTCTCTCCTCACTTTTCTCTACAGTACTTTCTTTTATTCTACAGTACTTTACTCTATAATTACTTATTTTAACACCAACAGATATAGATAATCAATATCATCCGTAACAAAATAGATTAGATTCCTAAAAGCATTTCGATTTGTTTTATATACGCTTCAAGTTCAAATATTTCTATAAATACTCGTTTTCACTCATCGCTTTCTCAGATCATGTCTTCTTCTGCTTTATTATATCTCACAGAAGCTCGTACTTCTTTCTTTTTACTCATCTGTTTCTCTTCCGTCTTTATTTGATCACACAAAGTTTCAATCTTTCGCTTTCTTGGATAAAGGGTTTCCAAAAAGATTCGATTTTTCTGCAAATTAAATTTCTTGAACAACCATGCCTTACGTTGATGCTAACCCAGACGATAAAGACACAGAGTCATTCGTTGAGGTGGACCCCACAGGAAGATACGGACGCTACCCTGACTTGCTAGGCTCTGGTTCTGCCAAAAAAGTGTACAGAGCCTTTGATCAACTCGAAGGCAAAGAGGTGGCATGGAACCAAATCTGCTTGAAACGATTCATCAATGAGGAAGCCATGATTAGCAGACTCTTCTCCGAAGTTGATTTGCTTAGTAGTTTGAAGAACGAACACATCATCACTTTCTACCATTCGTGGACCGACAACAAATCCCTCAACTTCATCACAGAGGTTTGTGTCTCTGGGTCCCTCAGAGACTACAGAAAGAAACATCGCCATCTCTCAATCATAGCTGTGAAGAAGTGGTGTAGGCAGATTCTCAAGGGTTTGGAGTATCTTCATCTTCATGAGCCTTGTGTCATTCATAGGGACCTTAATTGCAGCAACATCTTCATCAATGGGAATACAGGACAGATCAAGATTGGAGATTTGGGGTTGGCCACAATGGTGGGGGAGAGTCATAGGGCCCATTCTCTGTTAGGGACACCAGAGTTTATGGCTCCAGAGTTATATGAGGAGAATTACACAGAGAAGGTGGATATTTACTCTTTTGGGATGTGTTTGCTTGAGATGGTCACGCTTGAGATTCCTTATAGTGAGTGTGATACTGTTGCAAAAGTCTACAAGAGGGTGACTTGTGGAATTAGGCCCATGTCCTTGAATAAGGTCAGAGACCCACAAGTTAAGGGCTTTATTGACAAGTGTCTTTGTTCTGATAGACCATCTGCCTCAGAGCTACTTAGGGATCCATTCTTTCAAGGGATTGATGATTTGGAGTTTTACAACATGCTCCATCCCAAGACAAGTGTACACAAGTTATGAATTAGTCCTTTGTGTATATACTTTTATTTGTTTTCTTCTCTCATATTTTTCTACACCAAGACAAATGTACAGGAAGTTATGAATTAGTTTTGTTGACAGTTTTCATTAGTGTTTGCTTTTTTTACTTAAAAGTTATATAATATTACCATTCTAGATTCTTCAAATGTAATGTTCAGTCATCTGTTTTTTTTTTTAAGAAAAAAATTATGATTTGTTAAGTTTTTATTGAAACTTCAAAATATCATATAGATCTGGCCATTAATGCACGGTTTTATTGTCAAGTTTGTATTGAAATTATTATTTTACATGTTAATCAGTATTCATGTAAATGAATAATGTTGGGCCACGTAAGTTGATTTATTAAAGCCCAAAATTAATTTCCCTCCTCCAATTTTGTTGGCGTTGCTACTATTTGGGCCTACCATCTTAAGTTTCTGGGCCTGGTATCCTCAACGAAATTAAATATTGCTGCGTAAGCAACATTAGAACTCTGAAAATTTAATACGTTTTAGACCAAAAAATAGAATACGTTTACTGATAATTGGCCTTAAAAAAAGTTTTATTATGTGTTTTTGGGTAATCTCAGGGTATTCAATGTTGTGGTTAATGAGATACTGTCACATACTAAATGAGTAAATGTAGGAATCTCTCACATCAGAAATTCGAACACAAATTTATTATGTTATAAGAGATTATTCTCTTCTACTAAATCTACTATTGATGTTTCATAATGTATTTGAATAAAAAAGATTGAATTAAGGAGACAAAGAGAATTGAAATTAAAAATTTTAATTTGACTAATGCTTTGAATAATGCAAGTTTTATTTTTAGAATGATTTTCCTATACATGACGTTCAATTTTCATCTATTCAAATATCGAACTAAAAAGATAATAGTTAAACATAAACTCTATAACATTTATACCACATTGGCTGCTCTATGATCTAATTTCATGTTCAGATGTCTAAAAATATGTTATTTTCATACTATTTTTTTCCTTTTTCAAAGAAAGACATAGATGATGAAACTACGATGAACCACATATTCGATTTTTTTTTTTGAATTGACTTAACAATAAACAAAAAGACATGGATAGCTTTTAAAACTGTATAAAATAAATTAACCCAACAAAAATATTTGAGATGAAATTAAAATTATTCCAAAGTATATAATATTAAAGAGAAAGAAAGACTTAATTAAATGAGTGTGGGGTTGAGGCATTAAATTAGTGAAATATTGAGTGGAAGCATGTGAATGTGAAGCTGGAAAGAAGGTTATGGCATCACAAAATGGCCTCATCGTTATCTCTTTTGTCCTACAACTTGTTTTGTCATGCAAACTACAAACAATGTTCTTTCTTCTCAATTAATATATAAATCACATATTCATATAACATATATATGTCTCATTCACACTTTTTTTTTCTTCATTAATTAATGACAGTGATGTGAATGCCATAAAGTTTGTAAAAATTATATCCATGCATGCCTTACTCAAGATATTTTGTTCTTGCTTTTTTTTTTTTGTAAACCTTTGATTAGATAATATAAAACTAAATCATATGTATATAGTTTTGAAGAAATGTTTGACATTCGTTGTTTTAGAAAATATATGTTGAAACATCTTTAACTATTTTTTGTAATTTTTTTTTAAGATGTGTCTTACAATATTTTAAATGTATAATTTTAATCTAAAAGCGCCAAGTAAATTTATATTGTTTTATTTAAAATATAATTTAGATACACATATAAAACTTGTTAGAGTGGGGTTTAATTTAATAGACACCTTTTGTTTTTGAGAAAAAAAATCCGGTTCTGATGGGCACCACTTTTTCAGCAAAGAATGTTTTCTTTCCCTTGACATGTAAAAAAAAAAAAAAAACTGAAAAAAAAAATTAGGATCAAAATAAAGTTTGAAATGTAATTAATTAAGGGATTTCTCCTTTTCCCTTTAAAGATATAAATCACGAGCAGTTAATGCTTAAAGTGCTGGAAAAAGGGCTTTCATGAAGTTGAAAATATCATGTTAGAAATTATAGTGGTCTTTGGCTATTTGCTAAAATACCAAATTATCTTTCTATATGGAAGCTTCAAGCATAACGGCGAAGCAAAATACAAGAGTGTGTTTGGTTACCTGCTAAAAATGATGTAATACATTTTGTAATTTAATACTATATTCAATATTTTTCCTATCAAACATATCATACTTTTTGTAATGTGATAAAATTATGTTTTTATCCATACTTTTTTATTCACTTTTAATATAAGGATAAAATGATCATTTTGTACACTTTAATTCCATTCACATTACATTACTATTCTCATTCCCTCCAACATTCCCATTACATCCAACATTTACGTAACCAAACGTGCCCTAAGGTTAAGATAAAATAAAATATGGCAACGAGGGTTCGTCCAAATGGTAAATGACTTTGGCTTGGTATTTTTTAAGTAAGGTTTTGGATTTGAAACTTGTTCGAGGCACTGTGGTGCACTAAATGTAAGCATCTCTTTCAACAAAAATTTAAATCCAAATTTATTACAATATAAAGAACTAATCCATTTTACTAGATCTAACCCTTTTGATCACCAATTTGGTGTTTTTATTTTTGCCATCATCACCAATTTGGTGTTAAATGTGATGAAATATGTAATATGCATGGGTGAAGAACATTTTATTGAGTTTGATGTTTTTTTGACAGAAAAGAGGAAACAAAAACAAAACACATAAAAATTTAGACCTCGTTTGCTTACATGAATGTTTTTGAGGGAATGAAAACGTCGAAGGGAATGAAAATGAGAATGTTTGAGGGGATGTGAATGGGAATATAATGTGATTATGATGTGAATGGAATAAAAATGAGTAAAAAATTGCCATTTTACCCTTATATTAAAAGTGAAAATAGAATAAAAATAGATAAAAAAAGTAAAGGAAAAAACATAATTTATACAAAGTAAGATATAATTTGTATGAAGAATGTTGAAGGAAATATTATATTATAGTCAATATTAACCTTAATTCAATAAACCAAACGGGTCCTAACCTATAAAGACCTTGATTGCAATAGAATCTACCATCGTGTTTAGACTTCATAGAAGTGAAATAGAATTAGCTTGTAATTAATGGAGTCGGGTCTAATTGTCTAATAAAAAGAATTAATTTTCCATAATGTAGTTAAATAATCTCAATATGTGATTCAATTTCATGACTTTTTTTTATTGTAATTTCATGACTTAAAAAGCCAAAAATAGCATATTTTTATTTATAAAATTACACATAAAATTATATCAACCCGTGGTTGGAATAAATATGTAATTAACCGATTTATTTATGATAAGGTATATTTAGAATACAACCGATTAAACCGAACGAGCAAAGTGCGCCACCTCACTTAATTGGAATGCTATTACTATTATCCAATCATTACCATATGCGTATTAACAAATTTCCTTACATTAAGTCAAATTAAGCCTTCAAGTGATTTTCCTTCAAATCTTTCTCCTAGTCAAAACATAATTGAAATTAAGTCAAATTACTCTAGAAAAGAAATAAGCATTTAAAAAAATCAATTATATAAAAGTTTACTGAATAATATTTTAGTTTTATTAGAATTTTTAATTTCTTATACTAACTTAACTGTGAGCAATTCCCCATTAGTTTTATATAAAACTAAAAACTTGATCGTTAATCATATTTATAAATGATATTTGGTTAAAAAAAAATTGTATGAATTGATAAAAGTAAAAGATAATTTCGCATTTTGGAGAAAGACGTTAAAGACACTACACAAACAGGTATCGAACTTTACTCTGTCTAAGTCCATCAACGATATTTTCTGGAAAATATCGAATATAAATTAAATAAATTGAAGGGCCAAAATATATATATAAAAGAAAAAAATCGCTATCGATCTTCTCCGACGCAAGATCGATCGATATTCGAATCAGAAACCCAGATCGATTTGGGGTAGGTGGGAAGTGTAGCATAGAGCAAGCACAGTAGTCTCAAGTCTCTGCTTCAGCTTCGGAATCTCTTTGAATCCAACAAGATGAAGGGTCTTTTCAAGTCCAAGCCTCGCACGCCGGCCGATATTGTTCGACAGACCAGAGATCTTCTCTTGTTTGTCGAACGCAATACAGAAACCCGTGAGAGCAAGCGCGAAGAGAAGGTAGGTCCTCAGTAAAAGAAATTGTTCCCTTCTCTTTTATTTGTGTCTTTCCTTTGAATTGTTATCATTTCGATTATCAAACCCAGTAATTTCTTTTTGGACTTTTAGCTCTTCATTGTCTAATGATTTAGCAACAAAATGGAGTATCATTTGGCTGGTTTCTTGATTCTTGTTCCTTAATCTTTTTTCGACCAAATTCAACTATAAACATGTGCATTTACCAAAGAATTATTCATCAAAACATAAGTAATATGCCATTACCTTAGAGCCTTGATAGCTCTGCAGATTAAGTAGTGCGTAGGTCTGGGAGTGAAAGTAAAATATTACTTATTTATGTTTCATCTTAGTTGCATATGCCAGAAAATTCCCCAATTTTTATATGGTGGTTTCTGTTATTTATATATTTTATGTAATGTATCTAATAACAGATGGCCGATTTAAGTAAAAACATGAGGGAGCTAAAGTCAATCCTCTATGGAAATAGTGAGTCTGAACCAGTTGCGGAAGCTTGTGCGCAATTGACTCAGGAGTTTTTCAAGGAGGACACATTGCGAATCCTTATCAAATGTCTTCCAAAATTGAACCTGGAGGTAATGAGGAATTTTAAGAGAGAGCACCAGATGTTTTCAGTTAAAGAAAAATTCTATTAGTTACTAGTATGATGCTTTTGGATTTACCTAACCTGCATCAGTTTCAGGGTGCGTAGAACTATTAGGATGATAATTCTTGCATCATCTGAGTGATTGTGGAATCTATACATGAATATCTTATTCTATATTGTTAATGTTCAGCGGTTTATCTTGAGTTTATGCTTTTGCAGACCAGGAAAGATGCCACCCAAGTTGTTGCAAATTTACAGAGGCAGCAGGTTCAATCTAAGTTGATTGCTTCTGATTACTTGGAGAAAAACTTGGATCTTATGAATATTTTGATAACTGGGTAAGGGACTGTTGGATGAGATTTTTGGTTGCTCGATGCTTTCTTTAGCATAGCAGGCTTTACTCTGTGTGGTTGACTGCTCATCTCATCCAAATGAATGGAAGTTAAATACTTATACCTCCACTGAGGCTTTGAATGTCACAAATACCCTCTAAATGAGTTAATTTCTTAAACTACAAAGAACTTCCTTGAGGAAGAATTAAGGAGTAATTTGTCGTATTAAAATTAACAATGAAGAAGGTCCTAGCAATTTGGCCTATTTCTACATTTGAGGGTATTTGTAAAATCTTAAATAATCAGAGTAGTTATTTTAATGTCACTGATGTTTTTAACATTTGAACCTAATGTTTTAATTAGACATTGTGTTAATATTTGCTCTTGATCACCATTTTCTTGCTTGTTTCATTCAACATGTATCTGCATTTCTGTTTCTTACTTCGCTTCTATAAATTTACATTGTCCCTATCTTAATTCTTGTATGCTAACCCAGACATGGCTTTACAATTACTAACCATTGTTTCTTTTTCAGATATGATAACCCAGACATGGCTTTACACTACGGTGCTATGCTGCGGGAGTGCATAAGACACCAGATTGTTGCAAGGTAAGAAAAAACGATATAATAAAGTCATATTGTGTTCTGTTAAAATTAATTTTAAATGATTATTGTGGACAGCTAGTTACACAATCTTACTGGTCAGGAGTCATAATTACTATGCTTCCAAACATTTTCACCTTGTAGAGATTTATGCCAAATGAGAATGTGGGATGCTCATATTTCATATAATAAACTAAACTATGTAACACAAAAGGAGTTTATGTGATGTGTAATTTGTGTACTGTTTTAAGTTTATTTGGGGTTTATATCAGTTATGTCTTGGAATCACCGCATATGAAGAAGTTTTTTGACTATATCCAACTTCCAAATTTCGACATCGCTGCAGATGCTGCAGCAACTTTTAAGGTAGGTCTTGTCCCAAGGAACTTGTGAATATCACTATTTCTTTGTGTTTTCGAAAGAGTTAAAGTTGCATCATGCCGTCTTGTTGCAGGAACTCTTGACTAGACACAAATCTACTGTAGCTGGATTCCTCTCCAAAAATTATGAATGGGTATGTTTTCCTTCCCTTCTCAATTTCAGTAGAAAGTAGCATGATTTATATATTATCAGATGACTTTTTCCCCATCCTTACATTCTCGAGTTTAATAAGGTGCATAGACAGTATGCTTGATTGATGAAGTGGTAGTAATGTGGGTAAATTTCCAGAAAGATTTTGAATTTAGTGATTTAGTCCTCTAGTCTAGTGGTTCTTGGATCAATATTGCCATATTGGTTATAGGATAAAATATGTTCTGGAAATTTCTTTCTTTTTTCTTTTTCTAAAAAATTATGCTCTGCAAAGGAGATTTCAATGCCCTATAGTTTTTTCACTTAATTTCTTTGATCTCTCCATTCTTATCAGTTGGTGCCATCCAAATGTATCTGTGTTATGTCTATCAGTTTCTTCTTGTATGCTTTATTTTATATCTGATTTTCTTTACTATCAATATATATTGGTTAGTGGTTACTTATCAATCATTACCTACTCAATTTGTTCTTTTGTTGATGTTTTCAGTTTTTTGCTGAGTATAACTCCAAGCTGTTGGAATCTTCAAACTACATTACAAGGCGTCAAGCTGTCAAGGTATGATACAAGTTTGACAATTCAATTGTTAGAACATTGAATGAAACAAACAAGCATGCAGATTCTGGGATTCAGAGAAATTCTTATCCTGAAAATATGACCTTGGTTCTAAGAAAACTCTACTTTTACTCTAGTGAATCTACTTCATTTGGACTCTGAATATTATTGAAAAGAAAAAAGACTTTGTCATTAGGCACGCAATGTTAAATGATAATACATTAATTCACTGTAATAGCTTCCTTTTTTATGTTGAATCTAGTTGCAATGATACATATATGTTCACCGAGTATGTTCCTTCTCTTTTACAGCTCTTAGGAGACATGTTACTTGATCGAGCAAATTCAGCTGTAATGACACGATATGTGAGCTCAAGAGACAACTTAAGGATTCTGATGAATCTTTTAAGAGTAAGGCCCCTTTTGCAAAACTTAATGACATTTCTTCTGAATAGGTCAAAATATTTGGCGTTTCACCCAGTGGTTTTTCCAATTCCTAAGCATATGAGTTAGACGCATGTTCTTTATGATCTTACGGTTGAATGATTAGAATTTGCACTAGTTTAAGCAATCATTTAATGAAGTATTTCTTGTTTTCTTTCTGCAGGAGTCAAGCAAGAGCATCCAGATAGAAGCATTTCATGTTTTCAAGGTACTGTAAAGTAAACATATCAAAGTGGTCAATCTTAATTCTCCAACTTCCTTGCAAGTTTTTATTCTTTATAATGATGTGTGCTTGTCATGTCATAACAGCTATTCGTTGCTAACCAACATAAACCAGCCGATATCATCGGCATACTCGTTGCAAATAGAAGCAAGCTTCTGAGGCTGTTGGGTGACTTCAAAATTGAAAAAGGTAACTGTTATTTGTTGAGATAAAAGTTTGTACTTGTCATTGTTAGTGCTATAATGTTCCTACTATAATTTCATGTTTGTGGGGATTGTGCAGAGGATGAACAGTTTGAAGCTGACAAAGCTCAAGTTATGAGGGAAATTGCTGGCCTTGAACCTAGAGAGTAGAGATTGACCATGAAGAGCAGATTCTGTGAAGCAGTGCATCATTTTGTTTTATGGAATTGTGTGTTGTTGTAGTAGTCCTTATAAGTCTACATGAAGACAAGACCAGACCAGACTATGGTTTTGAACAAATTTCAAGATGCTTCTGTTCTGTAATTTTGTCACTTGTGTAAAAAGTAGATAAATAAAGTGCTAAAATGAGCTACACACCTTCTTGTTATTGGGCTTCCATTTCCAGGTGTTTTCAGAATAGTCATTCCTAGCCGTGGCAGCATTGTAATTACAAATTGTAGGAGGTCAAGGTCATGCAATAATTTGACCATCTCAAATTAGTTTTGATAAGTTTTGTATAACATCACCCTTCTGCTACTCGTTAAAAAGGTTCAGGGTAAGAACTAAAGAAGTGCCTTTTTGCCCTCCAATCCTTGTGCAAAAATCTATCCTATTTCCCTTCTTCTTGGGGATTTACGCATCTGCGGGAATCTTGTGAGAGTTTTCAAATGTCCAAAAAAAGTTTATAGAAATAAAATTAAAATTTCTAAAATATGATAATAAATTTCCATAAATAAGACAACGATTTTGCTCCATAAAACTAAATTTAATTGCCTATAACTAATTTAGGTAGTTTTGTGTTCTATAAAATTTAAAAGGCTAAAGGTCTATTTTGGTCCTCAATGTTTGCATGAAGTTTAATGTTGGTCTTCAATGTTTCAAAAGTTTAATGTTGATCCTCAGAGTTTTTTTTGGGTCGATTTTGGTCCTCGATCATAACACCGTTAACTTTTTACCATTAAATGATGACGTGACATGCTTATATGACACACCCTCTCTTCTACATGTCATATTTTAATGACGTGGCATGACACATTACAGCCACGTCACCCCAGATTGCCACATCATCATCTTCTCTCCTTCATCAGCATCATTATCATCATCATCTAGGGTGACGTGGCAGTGATGTGTCATGCCACGTCATTAAAATATGACATGTAGAAGAGAGGGCGTGCCATTATAAGCATGTCATGTCATCATTTAACGGCAAAAAGTTAATGGTGTTACGTTCGAGGACCAAAATCGACCAAAAAAATTTTTTTGATGACCAACATTAAACTTTTGAAACATTGAGGACCAACATTAAACTTTATGCAAATATTGAGGACCAAAATAATACTTTAGCCAATTTAAAATGTAAAAAGTTTGAATTGGTGTAGTTTAAATTCATTCCTTGAATAATCCTAGTCTTAAAAAATTTCTTGTCTAACCATAAAATTTCTTGCATGCACTATTTATTCTTTAAAATATAATAATATAAAAAATATTTTATTCCTCACTATTATGGTAATTGCCATATTTATTGTCTATATTTTGTCTCTCTTATCACCTCACATTTTCTATTTATTTTATTTGTTAATTTTAAAATATAACTGCATGAGTAAGTTGCGTTCTTGCAAGGCCCATTATGCCTTTGCTTTGGATGATGGTGACTGGAGTTTCATCGTTGGGTGGGAAAGGATTGAATGGAAACTGCAAATGGTATGAGCGAGACAAATCTGGGAAGAAGAATGACAGGGGAGAAAAGACAAAAGAACAAGAAGGTAATAAGGCATGCGAGCTTAAATGGATATGTAAAATAGACTTTTGTATCATATTAATAGTTTAGGTCAACGTTGTACGAAAAAAGTTGATAGCATGAGACAAAATGATTAAATTTAATAAACTTAAAAATACAAAAGACATAATTTAAACTTTTAAAACATAGAGAACTCAAACAGAACTTATTAATTAAAACATAACTGACCTAGGTATATGAGTGTGTATGAGTTTTATATTGCAATGGTCAATGTATGAATGTTTACGCATGCATATATATTTTTTATAATGATAACTATTATATATATATATATATATATTTTATAATGATTAATATATCATTACTCCTATCAGAATTAGTATTTACTTGATTAAAATTATTTTTATATTTTCTAATGATAATCTAATCATTTATTTGACGGATCAAATAATTTCTTTTTTTTTAAACATGACAAAATTAAGACAAAATCAAACTTCACTATTTCAAGAATAAAACTAACAACCAAAGAATTAATAATTATTTTGATAGGTATCTTATTCTATTTGAGAATCTTGTGACAAAAAAACATTAAAAAAAATGATTCTAAGTTTAATCTATCTTCCCCAAAACTTAAAAAAAGTTTGTGCCGTATGATTTGTAACATTAATTATAGTCGTCAAATTAATCCGATTAAGGGAGCATAGGGTATTTGATTTGATGGTGGGGACAGAAGCATGGGGTTCCAGATAACCAAAAGTTAAATGGTACCATAATCACAATGTTATCGTCTTGAAATAACGTCATCAAGTATTGTCATCAATTTGGGTTAGCATCTTTTAAATTTAAAAAATATCAAATTTTTTTAATCTAAGAAAAAGATAAAAATAAGGGAAAAAAATGACTCGTAACAAGTCCTTATTATTATGGAATTTTTTGAAATTTTGGAAAAAATATACCATTTTTTAAATTCAGAGAATCTAAAATTCATCAAGTACTTGTAATTAATTTGAGGAACAAATTTAGTGGTTTCAATTTAGAGGGTGTTTAGTTTAATGGTGGAAAATAAGAATGAGGTTCCAAAAAATACAAGGGCATATTGAGCGGCTTTCAATTATTGGAATACTAAGCAGGACAACAAAGAACAAAAGAACATGGTAAAAGATTTATTCACCTTCAAAGGGTTTTAGCTTTCCAAAATGCACTTATATTAAAACTTAATTAAAATAATTTTGCTGTCTTTATAGAATTATAGTAGTCCTACTCCTGCCCAACTCAAATAGAATAATTATTTGCCTAAACCGTAAAAGATTATAAGCATAGAAAATACTAGTAATTTTGGCCCTTTGGTTAATTACCATATAAACAATATGCTATACATGTAGGATAAGGAATAAGTTTTAGGAGATTAAACTAATTTACAAAAAAAGTATATTAATTAAACTAAGTACTGCCTTTGCTAATAAGGGTCTTCAAATTTTATTTTATCCAAATTCAACTGAATCAATCTAAATTGAATCAAAATAGATTAAATTTTAGATCAATTGGATGAAAAATAGTACAAATTAATATCATTAGTTTGATTTATGGATGAATATGAATGTCATCCAAATCAAACCAATTAATTCAATTATTTTAATAATAATTTAATTCAATAAAAATATGTATTACAAAATTTTTATTTATAATAAATATTAATCTCAATTATTATTCTCTATTTTTCTATATTACATTTATGAATTTTTATTTGTTGGCTTCTTGCCTTGTTATTTTGTTATTGTATTATAGAATTAAGTATAAAATATATTTCATATTAATAAATATAGTTTTCAAAATTTATTTTAAAAAAAAATATAGCAAACCGATCAATTGAATTCGATTCTGAACTCACAAGATTGAATGAATTTTTTCATCATCTAATTAACTCGATTGGATAAAGTGTACAAATTCAACAACAATACCCCATATATTTGCTGAGAAAAGGTAATGAAAGAAACATTTGATAATTCATTAATTAAACTAATTCATAAGAGCACTTTTGAGTTCGTACGTTTCAAGAAAGAAAAGCTTTATGACCATATCCGGGAATCGCAGTGCAGTATTTATAAGTGATTTGATAGTATTACACTATGAAAGCTCAAGTAGAAGCCATAGCCTCCCTCCCTCTAACATATACTCTGCTTTCCACTATCTTTCATCACAGAAATGGCTGACAATGGTAACATTCTTCCTTTCTTGTTTTGTTCGATTTGTTTTAAGCTTCTACTATGTGATTTTACCTCTCTCTCTCTCTCTTCTTATTTGGCTTTCATTGCAAATTCATTGGATTTCAGATTCGCTCTCGGAATTCCTCGCCTCTGCAGTCGATGCTGCTAACAGAGCTGGCGAGGTTACTTAATTCATCTCAATCCCATTCTCTTCCCGATTTCAATTTCTGTCTCATTTCGTTGTCATCTCTTGTGTGTGTTTCGATTCCAGATTATTCGAAAAGGGTTCTTCCAGATCAAACACGTGGAGCACAAAGGAAAGGTTTGCTTATGGTTCCATTTGTCTATACATAAAACAGGTTTTATCATTTGAAGTCTTATTTCAATCATGCCATGTTATTAAGGAACATACAGATTTTAAAGATCCATATATAGATTGAGAACATATGGAGAAATCAGTCTACCATTGTACCATGACCTCATAGGCCACCATTGGTTCCATTTGTCTAAACTGAACTTATGCTTCAAAAACGAAAATAGCAGCGTACCTATGAATGATTCTTGCAAGTGCAAGATTAAGTGACCAGAGCTTCCATCTGATGGGGCTCATCTCGTGATTAACTTGGAATTTAGAACTTAGAAGTTTAAAGAAGATATCTAGTAACCCCCATGGCTAACCAACAAAAAAGCTATAAAAGGAGTCATTATGCAACGGGTTTGGAAATTAGGGGTATTCTCACTCTTTGTACAACAACAACAAAGAAAGTTTATTCCCACTAGGTGGGGTCGACTATATAGATCTAGCGACACCAATGTGTTCTGTCTTAGCTCATTTTTAATAGTTTTCCACTAGGTAGGTTCTTTCACTTGTCATATTTTATGTTATGTGATCTACAGGTTGATTTGATCACAGAAACTGATAAAGCATGTGAAGAACTCATATTTAATCATCTCGGCAAGCTTTACCCCACTCATAAGGTTGATTCAGCACTCTTTCAAACATATCATCCATACATATAATCCAGTTTAAAATGAGTGGTTTTTATCATCTTTGTCAATATACATTTTATTAAGTCCTTTTGTTTTTCAAATTGGTGTTCTTATTAGTTCATTGGAGAAGAAACTACCACTGATTGTGGTGCTACAGAACTTACAGATGAACCCACATGGATAGTTGATCCTCTGGATGGAACTACTAACTTTGTGCATGGGTAAGTATCCATAATATATTAGTAGATACATTTGCATTTCCATCTAGAATAACAACAATCCTGCTCCTCGTAGGTTCCCCTTTGTCTGTGTCTCCATTGGTCTTACAATTAGAAAAGTTCCGACTATTGGTGTTGTTTACGATCCAATAACGAATGAGGTGAGGTTTCCTACATTCATTCTGCAGATACTTTACTAGTGAAAAACCCTTAAAATCCCTCAAGTTAGAGATCACATACACAACATTTGGTTAAATGCTTCGCATAGTGTGATAATTTTACTTTTAGTTTTGGGCTGAACAGGATGACACTGAATATTGTGGGAGAAATGTTCAAGTGACTATTTGTTTCTTAGTCTATAATTTTATATTTTCCAAAGACTTTGAAGTGATCAAAATGGCCTGTCAAAGGCTAAAGGCTTAAGAGTGATTAAATTAGGAGTATGATGCTTCAATTAGTGTTTTTAAGTAAGGTAATTTTCTTAAAAAAATTTATTATCTGATTTCTCTGTGCAAAATGAGTATAGCAAATTGAAATTTGAAATCCCCGCTTGTAGCTTTTCACTGGCATTCTTGGAAAAGGTGCATTTTTGAACGGGAACCCTATAAAAGGTGTGCCTTCTTTTCTTTATTTTTTGATTGTTTGAGTGTATCACGATTTAGTTGCCTAACACTTATTTTATCTTGAATTTGTGCAGTATCATCACAGACCGAACTGATCAGCTCTCTTCTTGTCTGTGGGGTATGACATGTTTTTTTAGTATTAATTACATTTACATGAAAGCCATTTATCTATCTTATTCGCATCAATATGTTGTCTTCCCTGATTTCTCCTTATTTTTGTGATTGTTGTTACTTGTTAGTGTTGATGACAAACCTATAACTGAAACCTCAGTTAGCTGTAGAATATAAATGAGAAATAACCATACAAGTGAGATATAGTGCACTCAGTTAACCAAATTATATATATATGCCCAATTACATGGATAGTAAAAACTAAAAAGCTTAACCCTGTTCTTTATTCTTCTACTAGCATTCACTTTGTCTTATGTATGCCACCCATTCTAAGAAGTAGTTGATCCCTTTTATAACTTAATTGTCTATTTGAGTACATTGGCACTAGACTAACTGTCTATGCGTCTATATTTATAACTTCATACTATGCAGCATCACATTTCATTTCTTAGTAGCTTGTTTAGGTCAACTTTGTCACGACGATACTTAGTATCTTCTAAAACTCTTTTCTCAAGTATTCCAAAGGATTTGTGTCTCCACATATACCAACCAATCTGTTGGTTCTCCTTTTACTACTGGTACAGTTGTGGTGAAGAAGTAACCCTGTAGAGTCTCTGGTTCCACAACACCTAGAGGAATAACTTTCACCAAAATTATGTAGCGTAGAGATTTGAAGCCTATATATGGCATATGCATATATCTTTCTGATGTATGATATGTTTGAACACCTCAATATATTAGATACTTTAGGATGCTTTGAAGTTCAGAGACTTGTTAGAGTGATTCAAAGACTTTGTTCCATTGCTATAAGTAACGTGAATTTTGCAAATTGTAAACGTATGGGCATGTATGAAAATCATAACCTATGTAATCAGCATAACCTTTTCTATTAATCAGGTAATAACTGTGAGTTAGTGAAGTAAATCTTAAGAATATATAATCTTGGAATAAAGAAATTGTATTTTTCATAGATATACATCATAATCTAAGAAAACTGCTAACATATTAGAATCTCAATATGATCATTTGAAAGAATCCAAGTTGCCATGTTATAGGGTTCCTGTATTGATAAGCTCCTCGTTACTAAAATTATTAATAAGATTTCTGGAATACTAAAATGGGTTGCTCTTTAAATCACAATAACATTCAAATCTCATAAAATTTTCTTATTTCCTATTTGCAAGATCAGAGTGGAACAAAACGTGACAAGTTAACAGTGGACGCCTATACAGAAAGGGTTAAGAGCTTGCTTTTCAGGGTAAAACCACGACTTTCTATGGAATTCTCTGCATGAAAGAGAATTATTGACTGCCATAACTATGTTTTTCCTATGACCAGGTGAGATCCATACGAATGACTGGCTCTTTGGCCATGAACCTTTGTGGAATCGCATGTGGAAGGCTGGATATATGCTTTCATTACGGCTTTGGTGGTTCTTGGTATGAGTTTTACATAAGGGTGATATATAATTTGAGCAACTATTGTGGATCCCATTAGTAATGTTAGTGGCCAGGGTTTGAATATTAAGATTAGATATCCAATTAACTTTTGGATAAACAGATACTATCTTAAACAACTTTGAAGTATAAAAGAGCATTGAGTATTTTGGATATTCATATCAATACTCAATATTTACAATCCAGTACTCTATTATCCCATTTTCATATACTCAAAATTCACCTGGTTAGCCCATTGCTTTTACTAATATTTTATCATGCATAAATGCTTGCCTTTTCAGGGATGTGGCAGCTTCTGTCGTCATTATCAGAGAAGCTGGAGGTGTTGTATATGATCCGTAAGTGGTTTACATAGATATGTTTTTTCTTAACGAAGGGAATGTGAATGGAAAGTTCTAGAAAGTAGAAAGTCTTTGCATTGTTAGATACATATATATGGTCTGTTATGCAGTTTTGCCAAGCCATGCTATTAAATATTAATACAAAACTTCGAAGAAATAGATATATTAAAAAGATTTCTCCCACTTGAGTCAAAATCTGATGGGTTATGTACTTCAGCTCTGGTGCAGAATTTGATATTACATCTAAGCGAGTGGCTGCTTCAAACCCTTTCCTGAAGGATGCATTTGTTGAGGTTCTGCGCCAGACGAAGTGAAAACAAGTTTAACAGTTATTTGATGAACAGGAGAATTCATCATATGCATATAAGTTTACTTGAATATTTCACTCTAGATTAAGGACACTTTCGGTGCAGGAGTTAAAAAAATAGTCTCGGAATTATAAATTCTGACATCTTGTAATCTTGTGTTTAACATACGAATTGAAAAAATAAACCCAAAATCTTGTATTCTCATATTTCTTCATTTTTTTAATTTCTCCTAAAAGAGTGATATTATTGTAATCTCATAAAATGAGATTATTTTCAATTATAGGATAAAAATATTGTAAAATAGCCTCTGTTAAAGTTAAAGCAAACTTTTTTAATATTTTCAAAAATAAAAAATTAGCCCATGTACCAATCACGCTCTAAATGTATTTATGTATGGTGTCATTCAACATAATTAAAGCTGATATTAATTACTACGGAGAAGGTTGTTTACATTTAGCTTCAAGCCAAGAATATCCATAAGAAAACAAAAAAGCTGATAGTAGTTTATTAAGGGGAAAAGCCTTCTAGTTTACTTACATGTTTATTTACCTTAACATTAGTTTATTCTCTTGTGATTTAAATTGTCTTATTCGTCAACTTTCTTATAATTGTTATACTTCAATCATCCCATGACCTTTTTTTTTTTGGTCTTAGTTTTTTAAAAACTATATTCTTTTGTTTAATTTTCGTTATAGTAAGAGATAATTTTGGTTTGGCCATATTCTTGACTGTCATTTTGGGTAGTGTTAATGACTTTGGATTCTTTAAATTTGAAAAATGATAAGTTTCTCTAAAATATGAAAGAGATGGACAAAAAGAAAATTAAAGACTACACACTAATTGGGATCCATTATGAATGGTTTAGGGATCATTTTTTGTGTGTGTCTATCTCTCTCATATTTTAGAGAAATTTATTATTGGTTAAATATTTATTTTGGTCCTCTATGTTTTACCCAAGTTTCAAATTAGTCATTTATGTTTCAAAAGTTTTAAATTGGTCATTTATCTTTCTCAGAAGTTCTAAATTGGTCCTTTTGTCCAAGTCCGTAAATTTTTTAAGTTAACTGTTGACGTGGCGTACCGAGGTGGACACATAATCTTTTCTACGTGTATCAGATAACTGACTGGCCTTAGACACACCAAAAACATCCAAACGACGTCGTTTAAACAAAAAATAAAACCATGCTGAGATGACCAATATGAAACTCTAATGAAACATAAATGACTAATATAAAACTTTAATGAAACATAAAGGATCAATATAGAACTCTAATGAAACATAAAGGACCAATATATAACTTTAATGGAACATTAGGACCAATATAAAACTTTAAGGAAACCTGAAGGACAAATATAAAACTTTTGGAGAACATAATAAATTATCAATATAAAATTTTTGAAAGATAAATGATCAATATAAAACTTAAATGAAAGATAAAAAAATCAAAATGGACATTTAGCTTCCTATGTGTCATCTAGCAGACAAGATAACAACCTTGGCTCTCAAACAATGGAATTCTATCTCCCAACTTTTCTTCTCTCTATCTCTCTCATAACTCCACCAAAAAATGTAAAGAATTACTATCACCTTTTCTCAATAATTGTGTGTGTGGCAGACAGAGACTCCATTAGAATAGGTGAGGAAAGAGACTATTGCTCCAAGGCCCAATGGCCTAACCATCTTGTCCTACACACAGGAAAAAAAAAAAGTTATGGTATTATTGGAGCCTTAATTATTCCCCTCTAATCCCAACCACTTAAGAGCATAGTCTATTTCTTTTGATAGTGGAGCTAGTATTGTTATAGCTGAGCATTTTGGTTTTAATTAGTTAAATATATATGAGAGTGGAATCTGAATAACAAAAATAATAGTGGGAATAAAAGAATAAGGTACCATAAAAGTGAGGTAGTGCAGCTTGAAATTGTGGGAATAAAGTAGAGGTGAGTGGATTGGTTCGGTTTAAACGATTTAGATAATCGAATCAATCTAATTCAATGATTAAAAAAGTTATCCAATTCAATTCGCTCTTTGGACATAACCGAACTGAATCCAACCGATTATAGTCGGTTCGTTTCGATTTGATCGGTTTTTTGACAAAATTTTATTATTTTTTCTCTTCAATTTAAACCCTAAAAAATAAAAATATCTATTCTTAACCATGGAAACCAACAAACTAAAGTTATTAGTACAATATTCCAACATTACAAACTTATAATTACAATCCAACATTATAAAATCATAAAAAATAACATCATAGAAATATTTTTAAAAAATTATAATCGGTTGGTTTGGTTCAATTCGGTTGAAATTGGACCTCATTCATCAACCGAACCGAACCAAATCGGTTGTCAAAAAAATAAACCAATCCATCCAATTATGTAGTCGGTTTTAATCGGTTTTGATCAGTTTAGTTTGGATCGGATCGGTTGGTTCGATTTGGATCAATTTTACACACCCTAGAATAAAGTATGAATGACGACAGAACCTTGAATATATCATTCTATAGGAGATTATGAATGTATAATATATTCTTATTTTATATCTCTTTTTTCTTATATAATAATATAATTATTTTCTCACGTAACAAGATTTCAAACAAAATCAAATAATTCATTATGTAAATAGTTAGATTATTATTAAAAAAATATTAGTATGGAGACATTTCACATTTATAACCAGTAAAAGCATATGAGACTCTTCAACATGAATTTTTTTTTTTTTTTTTTACATACTAGGATATGGACTCACAGGTAATTCAAAAGATAGAACAAGACAATTGAGCGAGGCGAACATATCCTTTGATTTAGCAAATATGGAATATGAAATTAAAAAAGAGTTTGATATATATATAGTCTCAATTTGATTTTTGAAGTTTGGACATATTAATTTAAACTCGCAAAAGAAATTATTTCCATTAATATCATCATCTCCGTTAACACATCATTTGACTTCACATTAAGTTGATCTAGTTTTGTCCCAGAAAAAAGTTCATAGAATAAAGAAAACTTACAATTTCACCTAGTCAAATTACTCTTTTGATCCTTAACGTTTGCATGAAAATTAATATTAGTCTTTAATGTTTCAAAAAGTTATTTTAGGTCCTCAACGTTATTTTTTTTATTAAAATTGGTGTTCTAGCGTAACATTTATCTAGTTTTGCCATTAAATGCTGAAGTGGAAGCTTATGTGGCACACCCTCTCTCCTACGTGTCATATTTAAATGACATGGCACCATCTCTCACTCAAACTCAGCAAAATGACGCCGTTTTGATTCACTTAAATGTTCTGTTTTGGTCACCAAAACGGCGTCGTTTTGATAAGTTGAAAGAGGGTGTCATGTCCTTTAAATATGATACGTAGGAGAGAGGGTGTACCGCATAAGTCTTTCACGTAAGCATTTAATGACAAAACCAGACAGATGTCACGCTAGAAAACCAGTTTTTACAAAAGAAAAAACGTTAAGGACCTAAATAACTTTTTGAAACGTTAAGAACCAATATTAAACTTCGTGCAAACGACCAAACCATTTCACCCATAATTGATCAAAATATCCTTATAACTACTATTTATATAATTAAATATATGTTTGACTAATACAAAAATTATCTTTTAAAAATAAAAATAAAATAATTATTTTGTACTCAAATAAATAATAACGACTTATAATTCATTTTAAAAAAATTTAAAGGCATTGAGAGTATTTTAGTTAAAAAGGAAAAAATTGTAAATTTTTTAATATTTTACAGGAAGAGAGTGTAATTTTTTAAAATAGAGGAGAGTGAAATGTAATTTAAAGATGTATTGTGGAGTGTAATTTATTCTTTAACCAAAGTATAAAAAAAGTTGGCTACTAGAGCTAGAGCTAGTGGAAGTGACACTTTTGGTAGGAAGATCTTGAAAAAGAAGAGAGGGTTGAAGTGAGTATAGCATTTATAAGTCTCTCTCTCTCGTTCTCTTGTTTCAGTTCTGATCGTTCTTCTTCTTTCTTTCCCTCTCATCTCAACCCAATCACGCAAATGGCTGACATTGGTAGGGCATTCAATCTAGTTTTCTTCAATATCTTTTGGCTCATGCTATGCGATTTTGTCATTGCGAATTCATTGGATTGCAGATTCGCTCCCAGAATTCCTCGCATCTGCAATCGATGCTGCCAAGAGAGCTGGCGAGGTCAGTTAATTTTTCCACTACCCTTTTCTTCCCCGATCCTTGTTTCGTTTGTTGATTTATCTCTTGTGTGTGAATGATTTCCAGATTATTCGAAATGGGTTTTACGAGACCAAACATGTGGAGCACAAAGGAGAGGTTTGCATTCGGAATGTGCTTCTACGGCACTGCATTTTCCTTTTCGCTTACTGGGTCCATTTGTCAGAGAATAAAAATAGATTTTTTTTTGTTTAGAATCTTATGCTGTTCATTATCATCATTTTCATTACAGTCCATGCCATTTTATTCAGGTGCTTAATTATTATAATGCTACGTAGATTGGAAACTTTGGGAAAAAGTTAGTGCCATGGCCTCATAGGTCAGCATCATGGGGCCACGATTGTGCCGACGAATTGTTGAAATTTACTCTGAAATCATGAAAAAGTAATTTTTCTGTCAAACAATTTGATGTAGTCGAATTACAGTCTATTATAGCTGAGGTCAGTTACTTTCCAATTGACCAATTGTTTACATATATGGAAAATGCAGTTGAGCATAGGGAGACAGACACAAAATACCAGTATTAGAACTTGTGCAGTTGTGCTACAAAAGTGAAGAATAGCAGCATTCCTACAAATGATTCTTGTAATATAAAATGAGAGCTTCCATATGATGGGGCTCATCTCATGATTAAGTTATAACTTACAAGTTTGAGAAAATTAATAGTAATTATTACTAAACAATAAGCTGTTATCCATACCAATGCCTAACCAACAAACAAGCTGTAAAAGAAGCCACTATGAGATTGTTTCAAAGTTAGGGGTACTCTCATTTCTCTTTTCTTGGAAAAACATTTCCGCATCTGAATGATAAAATGATTTACAGATTATGGTTTTTTCCATTATCATTTATTAGGATTGTTGTTATGCACAGGTTGATTTGGTCACAGAAACTGATAAAGCATGTGAAGAACTCATAATTAATCATCTCAAGCAGCTTTACCCCACTCATAAGGTTCATTTAGCACTCTCTCAAACAGATCGACGTTACAGTTCACATATCATCAAGCTGAAAACCTCTCTCATTTTACCAATGTGCTTTTCCTTAAGTATATTTTCTTTACAAAAAATAAATTAAAAATGGTGTTTTTATTAGTTCATTGGAGAAGAAACTGCTGCTGCTCAGGGTGATACAGAACTTACAGATGAACCCACATGGATAATTGATCCTGTGGATGGAACTACTAACTTTGTGCATGGGTAAATGTACATTATAATGTTTTAGTTCATATTTTTGCACTTCCGTACAGAATAACCATAATCTTGTTATTTTAGGTTCCCCTTTGTTTGTGTCTCCATTGGCCTCACAATTCGGAAAGTTCCTTCTGTTGGCGTTGTTTACAATCCAATAATGAACGAGGTGAGGAATCTTACCTCCTGCAGATCGCCAGATCCTTTATTAATGGTTAAACCCAAAAGAAACTTCATATTCTTGAAGTTAGAAACATGCACAACATACATTTGTTCAATGCTTCATATGGTCCGGCATTTTTATTTTTAGTTTTCGGATGTTCAGATGTTATCTCCATGTAGAAAACAGGGTGACACAGAATAGTGATAAAAATGTTGAAGAGGCTATTTGTCTACATTTATCTTAGTTTTTTCAATTGATCTTTGCATGATCAAAATGACTTGTAAGAGACTCAGAGGCTAAGGACCTTCAAGAGATTAAATTAGGAATATGTTGTCTCATTTAGTGCTTTGTGTATGGCAATTTTTTGAAGTATGGGTATCGCAAATTGAATTTTGAAATGGCCTTGTGTAGCTTTTCACTGGCATTCATGGGAAAGGTGCTTTTCTGAATGGGGTCCCTATAAAAGGTGTGCCTTATTTTCTTTATCTTTTGGTTGTGACTGTTAATCAGGATTTAGTAGTCTCATGCTTATGTCTTGAATTTGTGCAGTATCATCACAAACTGAACTTATAAGCTCTCTCCTTGTGACTGAGGTATGAAAATTTTGTCAGAATTGATTACGTGAAATCTATTTATCTTATTTGCATCAGTATGGTGGCTTCCCTCCCCTTATCTATTTCCTCTCTTCATATTGCTATAATTGTTCATTTTTGGGGTTCTGAAACTTTTTCATTGTTAGTATTGATAACGATCATGTAACTGAAACAATAGGTAGTGGCAGAATAAAATAAGGAATAACCTCACAAGTGACACATAGTGCTCTTAAATAACCAAAATAGTTATGTGCCCAATTACATGGACAGTAAGAAGCGTCTAATTTGCCATATGTATGCCATGACTATCTCTTTCTATTTAGTTGATTCCTAATATGAATTGACAATCTTGTTGAATACATAGGTATCAAACTAACTATCTACATCTTTAGTAGCATTGCATATTAATTCTTCCAACATGTCATCTTCATAAAGATGACCCTAATGAAGCATTTGGTTTTGGTGCACTGGTATTATCTTAAATCTCTGTATATCTTGAGTAGCATTTGTTGGAAATGTAAAAAGAAAGAAGTCCCACGTTGGCTATTTAAAAAATTCTAAGGGCTATATTATGTGAGAATGCTGGACCAAATTGCTTTAGGCATTTTGGATATAAGGCATCCTCCACACTTAAGTTTATATACTCAAGACCAGCATTATTATGTACCAGCAGTACTGCACTGTGTAAACTTGGACTGAACCTGTTCAAACTCTAACATCATTGAATGAGATTCCATGATATAAGATGCTAGGGTATCTAACATTCTAAGGGATGTAAGATCCATGTTTGGTTGCAAATATTATTCATTGTTATTTACATTTTGAATTCCAGAACTGTATCTCTTTTAGAGAAAGACAAAACTGGTGGTGTATGAAATATTAAATATCACTTATGAAATGTAAGATATTAGATGATTTTGGATGTCATCACATGAAAACATTTTTGCCAGGATATGATGCAAGGTAGTATGCCAAATGAAACAATGTAATCACCTAGGAGCCTAGCAAACGTAGATACAAATTCAGGTTCCAACTTCCAAGATGTTGTAGTATGGGAGATAACAGGACCAAGATTCTAGTGTACCAAATGCTCTAGTATCATCTACCATCATGGCAATTACTTCTGCGCTTAATTAAATTATAATAATTGTAATTTTTTTCAAGTGTCATAAATGTTTATACCTTGACATATATCTAACAATCAATTGGTTCTTCTATCACTACTTCTACAGTTGTAGGGAAGAAGCAACCCTCAACAGTCTGTCTCTACAGGTCCTTTAGACAAAACTCTCACCAAAATTATGCAGCAGAGATTCGAAGTCTATATCTACCTATAGGATATGCTTATACTTCTCAGTCCTCAATATACCAGATACTTTTAGGATGATTTGAACTTCGAAGACATGTTAGGGTAGGCAATTAAGACTTGTTTTAGTTGCTAACTTACTATGTGTAACTTGAAATTTGGGAGTTGGGACTAGTAAGATTATGCCATATATATACAGAATTACAGATCATAACCTATGTAATCATGAGAACCAAGGGTAGACTTAAAAACCACAAAATCTAAGTTGGTGGAAAAAAAACGTATAATCTTGGAATTAAAGTTTGATTTCAGAGAGATACATAATAATCTAAGAAAACTACCAACGTATCAGCATCTCAAATACAGTTATCTGCAAGGATGCGAGTTGCCATTACTCATTCTTTAGACATGTCTTTTGGCCCAACACTATTGTACAAATCTGATCCTCCTAGTTAGTAAGATTATCGAGTCTGGAATACTAACTTGGCTTGGGAATTGGTATATTACCCAAAGATGCATTGACATTCTTATCTACGTGAGACATGAGTTGCCCTTAATATCAAGATGACATTTAAATCTCATCAAGTTTTTTTTGTTCTTTCTGAAAGAGCAGAATGGAGCAAAACTTGACAAGTTAACGGTGGACACCCATACAAAAAAGCTTAACAGCTTGCTTTTCAAGGTAAAACCTGGACTTGCCATGGAGTCTCTGGACTAAAGTCAAATGGTTGACTGCTATAACTAAGTTTTTTCTATGACTAGGTGAGATCCGTTCGAGCGTGTGGTTCATTGGCTTTGAACCTTTGTGGAGTCGCATGTGGAAGGCTGGATATATGCTATCAAGTTGGCTTTGGTGGTCCTTGGTATGAGTTTTACTTAGGGATGGTACATTGGGCGGATGTTTCATATCTTATAATGGGTTGTGTATAGGTTCAGAATTTTAAAATTAGGATATCTGCTTTTAAGTTGGCTATGGTGGTTCTTGGTATGAGTTTTACATAGGGATGATACATTGGGCAGATATTTCATATCTTAATAATGGATTGTGCATAGGTTTAAAATATTAGAAGTAGGATATATGCCTTTAAGTTGGCTATGGTGGATCTGGGTATGAGTTTTACATAGGAATGGTAAATTGGGTGGGTATTTAAATATCGGATTAAATAATAGGTTGTGTATAGGTTTAGGATATTAAAATTAGATATTCACAAATTGATTTTGGAGAAATCGAATTCCTGATATCCACCCTCCAATATTTGAATGTTATATTGAAATAAATATAAATAATTATGTAAAATATGTGTTGTGTTATATATCAAAGACTATGTTCATTACTTGGCTTTCAATGATAGGCTCATGTTTTTCATACATTATTTAATAAAATTTATGGTGACAACTACTGTAAAATGTTGGTTATAAAATCTTTATACACTGTATCTTTTTAGGTGAACTTGATTATCCAGTGTCAAGTATTTTGAACCTTATGGCAATTCTTGATATTTACTATTTAACACCTATCTCCCATTCATAGATTTGAGTATTTTGGATTTTTTTTTTTTAATGCGAGTAAAAGATTGGATATATGTATCAAATTAATATTTCCATCTACTTTTACAAGTTGCATAAATGATGGACTTTTCAGGGATGTGGCGGCTGGTGCTGTCATTATTAGAGAAGCTGGAGGCATCGTATATGATCCGTAAGTGGCTTATACTTTTTCTTAACGAAAGGAATATGTATGGACTTCTAGATTGTTAGGTACATAGTCCATTTCACAATTAATATGGATCTTCATGCCATTTTGGTATGCACCTGACCATGCTATTTTATACAAAACATGTATATATATATATATAGTCAAAAGATTTGTGAGCTACGTCAAAATCTGATGGTTCTTTCATTTGCTTCAGTTCTGGTGCTGAATTTGACATTACATCTCAACGAGTGGCTGCTTCAAACCCTTTCCTGAAGGATGCACTTGTTGAGGTTCTGAACCAAACTGACTGAGAAGAAACTTACCATTTACTGAAAAGGATGAATCTGTGTTACTTCATACCCCTTTTCATCAAATGCTTTTTTATTCGATATGATGTGGGATGACTTTAATTATACATCTGCCTCTATAGTCACCTTAACTAATGGTACTCACAAATCTTAATCATCAAAATTAAGATGAACTTATTGTTTACCTTGGGGTTCGATCCTTGTCTCTTTCCCATTCATTCTCTACTCCTCATGGCCTTCCTTATGTAGAAATGAATATTTATAACATTATAAGGTATTACTATTTAGTGTGTTGACTTCATACTTCATATTACTATTTGGTATTTTTTTTAATGATAATATTATCATAGAAAGAATTTAAGGTATTTAATATTAAACGAAATCCTTTTAGCTTTTCCGATGATATGTAATAAGCGAGATTGGATCCGGTGCAATTCCTTTCCGTACAATTTTGGTGCAATTCTTTTAAAATGCACATTTTTACTTCATTTTTGAAGTACTAATATGGACTCATACTAACAATAATCCACCATGAATAGATTAGAGACCAAATTATTATTAATATTGGCAAATATCATCACCTTAAATGAATTAGGGACCAAATTGTTATTGATATTGAAAAATAGTCTTACAAGGCTATTTAGTGATGATATTTGTCAAAATTGATAATAATTTCGCCTCTAATCCATTTATAATGGGTTATTATTATAGTAAGTCCGTATTAGCGCTTCAAAAATGAAGTAAAAATATATATTTTGAAGGAATTGCACCGGAATTACACGGAAGGGAATTGCACTGGATCCAATTTCGTAATAAGCTCCAAAATCGTTAGTTTCCTTTTATTAATTTTGAAAAATAAAATTGAAAGTTGAGAACAACTTACAGTTTGACTCTTATGTTAACTAAAATATCCTGAAATAATACATATTATGCTAAAATTATAATTTACTAAAAACATTTTAAACATACATATTTAATTAATATGGTTTATTTTGTATAGGTTATGGTATGTTTTAAATTAGTCATAAATGTTTCACTTGTTTCAAACTAGTCCTATAAGTTTCGACCGTGTTTCAAATTAATTTTGTTGTTACAAGCCGCTATATTTTTCTGTTAAGTCATCATTATCCAGTCAACAAAAAAATTTTAAGTCATCAATTCTTGTTACTTCTTCCTCTTTCTTTTTTCTGCGTTTTGGAGTGAAAGAGGGGTATTATGTGAAAAGTGAAAATTAAATTAGAAGTCTAAAACACTGAAAAATGAAAGAGGAAGATGATGATGTGGCAAGAATTGATGACTTGAAATTTTTTTGTTGACTAGACAATGATAATAATAGCACTTAACAGAAAAATATAATAGTTTGTAACAGTAGGACTAATTTGAAACATTTAGGACAAATTCGAAATATACCCTATACTTTTAGGACCAATTTGATCATATTTTGAGTAAATAATCATAAGTTCATTTTTATTAAAAAAAAAAAGAATTTTACATTGGTCAAATATAGGTCGTGTTCGTTTTAGAGAATCAGTGAAGGAATGGAAAAAAAATAAGTGGAATCCACCTACTTTTACTTTTTTTTCATTATCAGATTTAAAAAAAAAATATACAAAATGTCTATTATATCTTTTAATTTGACACAATCCTAACTTTCTTTTCTTTTTATTATTTTAGTATAAGGGATAAAGTGATAATTTTAATACATTTCCATTTTATTTTCATTCCAATTTTTTACCATTACAAGAAAAAATAGGATTAGCTTAGTTAATATTTGGACGCTAATTGCTACGGAATTTTTCCGTAGCTAATTCGTAGTCAATCCGTAGCTAATCCCTAACCGTAAGCTTGTTAAATTGTTATATAAGTGTTAAAATATTTTGATGAAAATAAGTAAAATTATAAATTTTTCCTATTAAGAATATAATTTATAAAAATATCTTAAGAAAAAGTATAATTTACTCTTTAATATTAGTGCGCTCTTTTAAATCTAATTCCAGTTGCTATATTATAATTTAGTCTTTAATATTTCACATGGTTGATGTCATGATGTAAGTGGCGTTATATATATTTAATTGGTTCACACGCGCATGGCCTATGAAAGACGTCCCACAATTTTCTCTCCTCATTATCATTATAACTCTTTTTTATATCTTAATTTCTTTTTCTTCTTTTATCAGTTTCTTGATGATGCTCTCTTTCTTTCCTTATATCTTAAGGCCCTTCTTCCAAAACAGCTTTCTCTGCCAACAGATCGATCAGCCCACGGATTTCCTTCATGATGGACATGGCTTATTATTAGAAATCAGATCAACAGCTCAGTTTCAACGATCAATTTATCACATTGATTCTTGTTTAATGTTTAGCTAATTTAAAGCCCTCGAAAATAGCCCACAGTTTAGCTAATAAACTATTTCCTTCCCCTAAGAATTTTAAAATACATGGATCCAGTTCTCATTGGAATCTCGAATGATATTTAGGGTATGTTCACTACTAAGAAATGACAATAGAAAAGTCAATGAAAATGGTGGGATTCATTATGCCTCACTTACCTTTTTCATTTTTTCATTTCTATCAATTTTTAAAAAAAAAAAGAAAAAAAAATATAAAATATCTATTATACCCCTCTGATTTGACATGATTTGACACAATTATAACTCTATTTTTTTTTACTATTTTAATATAAGGAATAAAATGGTCATTTTAATATATTCCCTCTCTATTTTCATTACCAAATTTTTACTACTAAACACATCAAATGCATTCCGTTTCCATTTCTGTTTCTATTTCCATTTTTGTCTAATGAACGTGCCCTTAGGGTATGTTCACTACCAAGAAATGGCAATAGAAAAGTCAATGAAAATAGTGAGGCCCACTATGCCCCACTTATCTTTTTCACTTTTTCATTTCCATCAATTTAAAAAAAATACAAAATATCTATTATAATTTGACACAATTATAACCTCTTTTCTTTTTATTATTTTAATATAAGAGATAAAATGGTCATTTTAATACATTCTCTTTCCATTTTTATTACCAAACTTTTACTATTAAACACATCAAATACATTTCATTTTCATTTTCATTTCTATTTCTAGTCAAAAAAAAATTAGCCAAGTATGACAAAATTGGAAGTAGGGAAAGTCAAAATTTTGTTGGTATATGCATTAGTCTGTGTTTGTTTTGTGGGTTTTGTTTTGGTTTTCAAACTTCCACACCCAAGACGTGTCTCGGCTTTGAACATGACACAAACACACACACACACCAACCCATCAAACAATTTGAAACATTTTTCTTACTATTGTTCTTTTCTTTTGTTTTGGTCTGACCAAGTGAATATATTCTATTTAACCCATGCTCCACCTTCACCTAAATCTGCCATATTCATTATTCAAAGTATCTAATTCTAACCTCCAAACTCCAAACTTATTTAATTGAATTACAATTTTAAATATAAACACTTTAACTTTTATATATTATATATATTTTCTTACCTATCTTATGCTCCACCATTTTAGTATTAGAATCATAAGATTTTATTCAAAGTTTTTATAAGAAATCTAGATACCATTCCATCATTTTGCCCCAAGAATACGTCAACAAATCTAAATTTCAAGAAATGTAGGAAGCGTAAAAGTATATATATATATATATATATATAAATACAAATATAAAATAACAGAATATAATCATACAATGTATCCTCTCCATAGCAAGGAGGAATCAAAGCAGCACGCCTCCTAAATCTATCCTATCAAAGAATAAAACCCAAAACTGAGAAGCTAACCGTGTGGGGGGTACCCTAAAATACCCTCACTTCAAGTAAGTGAAATATACAAAGGATCCTACTACAAAATCCATATAGAACAAAAAGAAAAAGAAACCCAAAGATGTGTAAGATGCACAAAATAACCAAAACTCACTAAGTAGGAACTGAATCCAAATTCCGATGAATGTGGAGTTATATGTTACACCTGCTGTGGCCTAGAACCATACCCATTTGCTCCATTAATGCCATTAGAAGAGGTCTTGGCCTCTGACTTCCTCCTCTTCAACACAACCATCCATGTGTAAACTTCCAACAACGCAGCAATGCCTCCCAAAGCTGCAATGATGCCTATGTAGGCATGCTTCCAGCTATTGTAACGATCCTGAGCAGATACTTCCAATGCCTCAAAGCCTTTGAAAACGTTGATGATGCTGATGATGATGGTGGCATATCCAATGGAGTGGTGGTACACATTCCAATAGAATCTAATCTTGTGGTCTTTCTTTGGCCTCAAAAGCAGAGCAAACACCTGAACAATTCCACAAAAATGGTTATAAACTTTGCCTAATCTGCCTATTAATTGGTATGGAAGGAAATGTTGGAGTTTACCTGAAGGGTAGCGAAGCAAAAGAGGATGATGCCAAGTGTTCGGTGAGTAGTGTATTCAATACCAACAGAGTCACTGCCTAGTTTGAGACCAGTTCCCCAACCAGCAACACCAAGAACATAAGCAGAGCATTGGCATGTGAGATGAAGGTAAAACCAAGCAGGATCTGCAGATTTGAACACTTTCATGTATCTTGATATTATCACACCAATTGGCATCAAGATTCCCCAGCTCACTGCATTCAGCACTCCATGCACCTGAAATTTCAATTTTTCATTTCTATATTCAAAATTCTAACCAAAACAAGAAGTGCCTACAATTCTTTTTAAAAAAATGGAGCTTACATTTCTTCTTCTTCTGAGCGAGCTTCCCGACCCGCCCGCCTGAGCTTGACCCGAAACCAGATCCAACGTCTCCTTGGACAGAAGATTGGCGCTTCCAGAGGTGGTATCGTGAGATTGAGGCGTGGAGCCAGACATCGCACCGTCCTGCCACGTATGAATCACCGACGTACTCACTCCCGTCAGAGTCAGGCTCGCAAACAGAGTAACCTCACTGTTCTCATACGTCACCGACAAACCCGAAACCGCGAAACTGAGATCCCCCTCTTGCAATTGCGTGCCGTAGCTGGTGATGGGCGAGGTGTAGGCGGTGTAGGAGCCGTTGGACTGAGGAACGGCGACCAGAGACTGAGCTCCGACCATGGCGGAGCCGAGACTGCCGGTGGGGTTGAGAGCCCAAGCCACCCATTTGTCGGCGGACGTGACTCCGCCGTGGCGGTAGGCGATGTCGAGTCTCGCGGTGGACTCGTTGTAGGTCCAGTGGAGGTAGGAGTTGAGGTGGGAGAGATCGCGGCAAGTGGAGTATTTCTGGTTGTTGGTGAAAGTCTGGGAGAGGCAGGTTTGAGCAGAGGATGTGAAGAACAGAGTGGCCAAAACAGAGAAGGCTATGAAAAATTGCTTCATGGTTTTGAAATTGAAATTGATTGCAGTATTCCTCCCTTTATGAGAAGTTGATTAAAGGAAGGAACTTTGGTGGAGCAGGTGGAAGGGAGGGGATGGGAATGGCAATGGCGAGAGAGAGGGAGAGGGAAAAGGGTAATTATATAAAGGAGTTGGTGGGTGTAGATGGGTTTAGGTGGGGAAGAGGAGAAGGAGGAAGCTTCCATGTGTGAAGAAGTGGTTTGTTTGTTTGATCTGTTCAACTATCAAAAGAATTATGAATCAGAGAATTGGAATTTTGGACTTCTATTTCCCCTTCCAATGCTTCTTCTTACCTCTTTCCTAGCCACACAAATTTACCGAAATTTCTTTATTACTTAAATGCAAAACTACTTTTAATTATATCTCAAAATTGGTTTTAGTTCTAACAGAAGGGATTAGTCCTTTACAATGCGATGAACTCGAGTTCTAATTTTTATTCGGTGAAATGTCTAAATTTAGTGTCTAACATTGCCTTGAACAGAATTACCTCCATAGGAAGATACATGTGAAAAATTTTAAAAAAATATTTAGGGCACGTTCATTAGGCAGAAATGGAAATGGAAATAAAAACAAAATGCATTTGATGTGTTTAGTAGTAACAATTTGGTAATGGAAATGGAATGTATTAAAATGACCATTTTACCCCTTATATTAAAATAATAAAAAAAAGAATGTTATAATTATGTCAAATCATGTTAAATCAAAGGGGTATAATAGATATTTTGTATTTTCTTTTTCTTTTTTCTTTTTTTCTTTTTAAAGTTGATGAAAATAAAAAAATGATAAAATTAATGGAATTCAATAGACCCCACTTACTTTTTGATTTTTAATGAAAACCAAATCTTATAAGTGAACATGTGTAATTTGCATTTACCTTTTCACACCTCCTTTTTAGGTCTCTGTAATGTGCATCTCTTCGAGTTCAAACTTGACTTACAAGTACAGTTTTTTAATAACCATTTGTTATTTGGGTGATATGGTATATATAGATATATCAACGCGGATTCTCTATTGTTGCGTTGTTGTGCTGTTTGGTTTGCTACGGTTAAAACCGTAGCTAACCGGTCACGTAATCGTGGCTAAAATGTTTGTCACGGTTGCGTGATCGATTAGCCACGGTTTTAACCGTGACAAACTGAACAGCACAACAGCACAACTATAAAAGATCCGGACTCATAGATATATGTACAATTCATGCTTTTAAACAATATAAAAAATTGGAAGTTTAATCACAATGACTAAATAAAAAATTGAGCAAAATTATTTGTATCAAATAAATGATTTACCTCATTTGAGTAGTTTGTTGTAGTCTTTATTTGAGTTAAATTTCTTTTTTGGACAATCAAAGCGTGTAGTGCATTTTCAATTTTTCTTTCAAAGATTTTTAACCAAAAAAAGGTTCTTTAAAAAAAAAGCGCAAAATTCTATTCCTATATATGTACACACACACTAAATAAAACTCAGATTACTGTATATGTGTGAATGATAGGAATTTGTTGGTGAAATTAACCAAACGATTCTACTGAAAATATTTAAAATTATTCAATCCGATTACAACCTTCTAAATTATATAAATTAAATTGAAAAAGAAAAGTAAATTGATATGAAATTAATTAATTAACCTTTTAAATACAGTAAATGGTATTTTTACTCTTTATTTGATTAAGCAATTTTAGAAGTGTACTTCACATCGATCCACATGGTATATTTTAAATTTTATTTCTAAAACAAATATTTTCTCTTTAAAGAAACATAAAATTATTCTATATAAAAAAAAACTAAACTTCACCGAAATATTAAATTAGAATATAGACATGAGAAGGTAATTGTTGGTGAGTTTAACCAAACAACCTAATTGTGCCATATGTCTAACCCTCAATTGTTTTACAAATCCTTTTAGTCCCATATATATGTGTATGCTTATGTAAGAAGGGATTGACTCTATTAACTTCAATTTTTGTCATGATATATATATATATATATGGCAACATATAACTTTGTATTTCATATTAATATTTTAAATCAGCTAGCTGTATCATTGTATCAAGATCTCGTTTGAAAAATGGAGCATTGTGGTAGCTTCTGGTTGAATTTGGAGGTTGATGATTTAATATAATGCTTGAATTTTGAGTGTATATTATTGTAAGAATCATAACAAAAAATCAATTTTCTTCCTAGCTTATAAAATGGAAAAATTTGTGAGGACTTCTAATTTTGATTAGTTAAAATTTTCAATGTTTTATTTTTTGGTATTTAAGTTAGAATTAACAAAGTCAACCATAATTTGTTATATATGCTATAAATATACAAGTCGTTCTAATTATATGGATATTAATTAAAAATTAAATATCAACCATTTATTATATTGGTATAATGATAATGAATAAATACCTAATTATTATGTTAGTTTTTTTCATAATAATTCTTTTTTCTTGGAGACAATCTTTCTTGAAATATTGTGAGTATTATGGTGACGTTTGGTATTCGGTGAGTGTTTTAGTGAGAAGTATAAGTGTAAATAAGTAATAAAAAGTATGTTTGGTATGCAGAAAAATAGAAAGTGAAATGTAAAAGTAATATTGTTTGGTATGGTGAGAAGAAGATAGAGAAATAGAAGATAAAATATAAAAAAATATTTTTTGCCCTTACTTTTTTAAAAGCCACAAATTTTTTAAGGGTATTTTGGTCTTTAAATCTCACCTCACCTTCCCTCTACTTCCCTCCCCATCATGAGGGAAAGAAGCTTCCTTATACAAAAGAAAACTCACACTCACCTTCCCTCCTCCTTAACCGTCCAAACATGTATCACATGGAATTAAGTTCACATTCTCTACTCAAAAATAATACCAAACATGCTCTAAATGAATACTTTCTCAACAAAGATTCAAACATTAATTCACCATACTAATTCTTTCAGTTAGACTCAACATATCTGTTGGTATATCATGTTAATTAGTATCTAAAGAATCTTATAGAAAGCATATTTAATTAATACATTGCCAAGGAAGGAATTAAGATTGACATATTTATGAATATTTTGGGATATCACAACCAAAAGTTGCCATATTGAGTAACTTGTACAGAATCTAAAGCAACCAAGTTCCCAAAAACCTTGACGACGATCATATTAATTTAGGATTCTTTTATTTTGCTTTCCAAATTCTTCATTAACTGTAGTAAACTCATTTAACACGTAACGAAGATATAATTTTAGAATATTCGTGCTAATTTTTTTTAAAATACACAAAAATTATAATAAAAAAACTTCATTGTTTAGAATTTCAATATCCATCAAGTTCACGAGTTAAAAGAAATTTAATATAAAAAAATTAAAACCTATCACGTTTAATTATGAACACATTATAACAAATATATACCTTTTTCATATACAATATATATCTTCGCATTGCCTTAACCATATATATTTGGGGTTCATTTGGTAAAGATGATAAACAGTAAGATTATGGTGTTTTACTATTTTCAACAAAATTTTTATATCATATTTTATACATACTAAACATATTTTTTATTATACTTTTTTTTTTTATTAATTTTTTTCTCTATCTCTCTCATCACTTTCTTTTACAGTATTTTTTCTTATCATACAGTAATTTTCTTACAATACTTTATATTCATATATTTATACCAAACATACCTTGATGTAAAAGTCAACTAATTGTGCATTAGTGATGGGTTAATGATTTCAGAAGTAATGTGAAGTAAAGTCTTTGGAAAAAGGAAAAAGGGAAAAAAATGAAAGCTTAATTTAGAGTTTGATAAAGAGCAGTCAACAGAGTTGGAGAAAGTAGATTGGAAGTTGCTTAACAAATGGCCAAATGCTATATGACAAGTCAACAAACACCACTTGTTCATGTTTTCCCATTTTGGCTTTGGACATTTTACATTTGCTTCTACCATTCTCTCTCTTTTCTTTTTTCACAAAATTGTACATTTTTTTAAAAAAAATTATCTTGCAAGGCTAATAGTAAGAAAGTTTTTTTTTTTCATAATATTACATGAGTAATATTTATTTTAATTGATTTTATTTAGAAAGAAAAAACTGTATAAAATACGATTATGATTATGATTTCATTTTATTGGTAGCTAGCTAGGAATAAAAGTTCAGTATTACGGTATTAGTTTTACTTAACTTCGGTTCACCCCTCTAATAACGTTGTCACATTTATTAATATTAATAGAAACTCAAATTATAATAAGAACTCATTTTGAATGGATTAATGACTAACTGATTGAAGAGATGTACTAAAGTTTAATATTTTCGTACTATTGGACATCTTTTCGCTAGTTAGGGTATGATTTTATTTTTAATATATCACTAATAAATACAATTAAATTAATGTTAATTATACAGATTTTTTTTATTCCAAATGTAAATTTACTCAAAATTGATCTAATTTCAACAACTTAAAAGATAACAATGATAATCACGAGAATTTGTATAATTAATCACGAGGCCTAACATAGTTTATATTTATTTAAAGGAAAAAACTTATGTGTTGTTACTTACATGTTTTTGGTAAGGTTAACCAATTAAAAAAAGATATGTATCAATTTCAAGAAGAAAGTTGACACATGTCTTTTTTTAATTAGTTAACCTTACCAAAAACATATAAGTAACATCACATAAGTTTTGTCCTTATTTAAAATTCTTTGAGAATTTAGTCAAGGATTTGATATTTAGCTATGTGTATGGAGAAGAATTCGGGGCCAATACTTAAACTTCCTTCTATTAAGTCTACTGTGCGAATGAGTCAACTACTTCTTATCAATCGATAATGACTTCCTTAGGCTCCAATATATATATATATATATGTATATATATAACAAAAAAAAAAATTGGAACAACCTATTGGTACCTTTGTCACATTCTGTGACGTTTAAATTAACTTAATTTGATGAGTAAAAAAATTAATAAAAGATGATAAGAGAGAAATAGATTGAAAAGCTTTACCATAATAACAAGAACATTTTAGAATATATGTGACAGAAATTCCTTTTCGATGGTATGATCATTTTGGTCGTTTGGGTTAATTAACCTAACATAATAATGACGGTGACTTTAAAATGTATTCATTTGGAGCTTATGTGTTTTTTCTCTTCTATTTTTTTTAATTAGAAATAAATAAAAGTTATGGTTATGTTTTTTTTTATCAGAGTATTTATCAATAATCCGAGTATATAATTTAAGAAACAAAAGTATAGATTTTTTTTTGCCAGAGAAACAAAATTTTAGTTGTACTGTTGTAGTTTAAAAAAGATGAACTTGTAAATTTCTCCTGAAAGCATTTAAGCCTTTGAATACTGGAAAACAGAGAGATAGTTTAATTATGAATGAAACGAACCGTTTAAGCGTTTGGGAAAGCCATGAAACGTAATAAAAGCGGCGTGTGGAGGTGAAGAGCCACCGCGTCAAACGCTTTGACTTTTCTGTAGTGGGACCCGCAGTCCGGCTGCCCATCATACGCGCCACACCGTCCCCTTCACACACGTCCCTTCAATTTTTTAATTTTTTTTGTTTATGACCGGACTATCTATCAACAGACCTGATAATTAATTTTTTGAATATTGCGAGGTTAATTATTAAGGCGTCTTTTTTAACGAATGACGCTCTGTTCTCATATCTTTAAATATCGAACTTAGGTGGCGATAATTAAAAAATACTAACCCCTAACTATTTGTACCATATTAAATTGATCAATTTTTTTAATACATAAGTAAAAAGTTTAAACATAACTTTTTTTTATAAACAAGTTTAATTTTAAATATAACTTTAATATCTTTAGTATTATTTTTTAATTAAAATATATATATATATCTTTATTATTGAACTCATAAAATAGATATTTAATAATTAAAAATAAAATAAATAGAAAATGTGAAGGAATGGGAGAGAAAAATAATAATAAGTATAGTAGATACAAAATATTATAAAAGTACATGATTCTTTATTATTATTTAAATTTGTAATTAAGCAAACTCTTCATGTGCTCCAGTTTTTTTTTGTTATAATAATGAGTGTTAATTATTTATTGTTTACCCCATGTCCCCATCTAAACTATTTGCCAAAAGAAGTATATTTTATATTTTTTGAAACCGTTATATATATATATGAATTATATAAAATTTGATATATTTGAATTTATAAAAATATATTTTATAATTATATACGGCAGTCAAGTCAGAGTAATGTACGGTTTCGACTTAAAAAAACTGTACGATCTCTCAAACTCCGGTTCTATATATTTATGTACGGTCTACGGTGTCAATAACACAGTACATAAAAATAATATGACTCTTAATGTTAAATATTGTCTCAATTTTCTTTTCAAACTTTGTAGGCTGAAGTTGAAGTGCAAAGAATAAGTCATAAATAAATTGATGTTTATATTTATCAATTATTAATCATCTATTATTTAATATAATTAAAAATATATCAATTTTTAAAAATAATTAATATTAGAAAGTGAGGAATGCTTTATTCACATACATATATATATATATAAAATATTTTTTGGCTGCATTATAAAATGAACAATAAACAATCTTAGTTTGACTCATTTTCTGGAAAAATTAAGGTTGAACGTGTAAAAAGGGAAAGGCAATTTTTTTCAAACAATAAAATTCGTCATTTTCTGTTTAACAAACATGGGTATCCTATTCAACGTTATTTTTTTAACTTGATTTCTAATCACTTGACTTGTCCGTGTTCAAAAGTTTTAAGTTTTTATTAACATGTTGGATTTTTTACCCCTGCATGATGTAACATATTACGACATTATATTCTTCATATTTAATTAAGGAAATTAAAATGTTCTCGCTTCTCAGCAATTCAAATCCATTAAATTTTATATGAAAATTCACACACATATATGTATTAGTAGTTCAATAAATAAAATTTTAAAAATTATTTAATATAATGATCAATTTAAATTGCATAAAAAAATACCTATTAAACCCTTCAAACAATCAATTTATGTATAATTTATATAAAATGAAGTTGATAAAATTAGCACTATTTAATTAATAAAAAATTCCAGTAATAATTTGTGGAGGACAGATTCGTACAAAAGACGTGTCACGTATCCTCAAGTAATGCGACCCCCAAAGTTGATTTTATCAATTCTTTCGCTTACAAAAGTAGAGATAAATGATATCATTGTGAACGTAATTAATTGTAAGAATATACATGTGATTCAGATTTATAATTAGAAACCAAACAGTTTTTTTTTTTTTTTAACTTAAAAAAGCATATACATAATATTATATACTAAAATTATTTGCATGGCGTGAATAGTATGTTAAGAATATCAATAAAGAATTTAATTCAAAAGATCACTCTAAATTGAAGAGATTTTTTTTGAAAAGTGATATTTGCCAAGAAAAATTTTAGATGATTAAGGAGAGAAATTCGAATACTCGTGCATAAATAAAAGAAGAGAATTTTTTTAAAAAAAAATCTTAATCATTTATATTTAATTTGTGCTAACTCACATTAAAAAAAACATGTATTTGAAAAGAGATAAACCAGTATAATGGTGGTATAACTGTATAAGTGAGAAATTTGTGCAATTAAAAATATAATTTTAATACTGGTATCATCATATAAAAAATTGTAGAAAAATTAAAAAAAATAAAAATCATAAGAAAAAAATGTATAAATAATATATATTTCAATTTCTAATTAGGAATTTTTTATTTATTTTTTTGTCCTTTTAGAAATTTTTATTTTAAATTAAGACTTAATTATTATAAGTTTATACATAAACTTAAACATAACAAAATAGTTTTCTGAATTAAAATTACTAACATATCACGATTTACGTCTAAATCCAAATCTAATATAAGTAAAAATTGTTAAAATAAAAATATATAAATTGTTTTATAAGAAAATTATAATTTTTTAAAATTTATATTTTGACATCGTGAATATATTTTATCATATTTTAAAATTCATAAATATTAAGTTTGTAATAAAACTTTAATGATGGTAAAATATAATTTTAAATCAACTTTCAATTTTTTTTTTTTTTTTGAGAATAACTTTCAATTTGATTGAATTGGGGATTAAACTTGACATTCAAACACTTTGAAAACAAACAAAAAGGAGTAGTTGAAAATATTTAATTTAATGCATCATCTTATTGTGTTTCATTGGGCTCAAAAATAAAATGATGTCATCTATTTTGTCATCAATCTTAGCATGCAAAGGTTAGCTGGTTGCAAATTATTTAAGAGATACCGAAATTATGAGATGAGATCCTCAGCTGTTCAATTTTGCAGCTGTCTTTGCTGTCCATAGGAAATGACGCCGTTTGCGTTAATTTTTTAACTTCCAGATTTTACGCACTTGTGAATGGGAAGGCTTTGAAGGATGATAACATATTTGTGTACTTGGGATAAAGTTTGTCTTACATTTTAGTCCCAATAAAAGAATATTCTTATAAATAATTAACAATTATTTAAATATCTAACAAAAATGTTTTTAATAATTAAGAGCTTGTTTGCGCATGCTTATTTTTAGAAAAGAAGCGTTTATTTTTTAATAATTACTTACTTTAAAAAAATCATGTTTATGCATGCTTATTTCATAAAAAGATTAAATTGCCCTTACTAATTAATTACTACTTAAAGCCTGTTTGGATAGACTTTTTTTTATCTAAAAAGTACTTTTTTTAATTAAAAAAAAGACCTTTTATAAACATAAAATCTTGTTTAGGTAAATTTTTTAGAAAAGGTAGAAGTTAAAAAAAAGGTAAAATATGCATTTTTTAAGAAGTTGAAGAATGAAGCTTCAACTTAAAGCACTTATAAAAGTCCTTTAACTAAAAGATCTTTTTTAAAAGTTTGATAAATAAAGCCATTTTTTCATAAGCTTATCCAAACGGGCTCTTACTCTTTCTTCATTAATTTTATCTTGGGAATAGGTATTAGATAGGGATAAAATTGTAAAAAATCATTAATGCAATTCTTAATTTTGTAAAATAGCAGATATTTTAAAATATAAAAAATCCTCCAACGAAGTAGATATTATGAACCAGGAGTATAATACCTTTTCTCTTTCCCACTACATTATATAAAATATTTTGTTGAGTATTTTTAGTTATATTATACTACTTAATTATTAAAACATTTTTGTTAGATATTTAAATAATTGTTATTTATTTATAAGAATATTCTTTTATTGGGACTAAAATGTAAGACAAACTTTATCCCAAGTACACAAATATGTTATCATCCTTCAAAGCCTTCCCATTCACAAGTACGTAAATTCTGGAAGTTAAATAATTCACGCAAACGGCGTCGTTTCCTATGGACAGCAAGGACAGCTGCAAAATTGAACAGCTGAGGATCTCATCTTCGAAATTATATGATAATATGAACTTGCTTTTTAAAAATAATTAAAAATGGCTATTTAATTTCATATAAAAAACCAGAAAGGGATAGAGAATAGGAATTCAGAAAAAGGAGGCTACATTATTAATATTGAATTGGTTTGATGGGGAAGGTCGGAAATCTCAAAAACATGAAAGTAACATTAAGATATAGCAATAGGATGACCTTATGGATGAAAAGTTTGACTTTTTTAGACGACATATTATTGGATTATTTTAAAATTGATGTGCATAATAATAAGAAATATAAAATATTTAAAAAAATTAACTCTTGGTGGACAAGTCCACTAAAATATTTTATATATATATATATATTTGTGTGTGTGTGTATATAACTATATTAAGATAGTTATGAATATTTGTCATAGTGTCCTAAACTATTTATTTTAAATATATGATATAAGATATGAAGGATGAGAAAGAAAGTAAAGATACTGAAAAAAAGGGTATAACATATTTTTTATGATAACAAAGTTTTAATACATTAGTAAAAATTTTATACTTAATTTATTATTTTAAATATAATATATAATTATTATTTTATATTATATTTTAAATTTTAATTAAAAAATTACTTACAGTTTAACATGTGAAACCCTTTTGTGTATATTTATATGGGAAGTTGTCATACACTCATACTCCATGTTATTAAAAGCATGAAACATATTTAAGTGTATGTATTGTGTTATATCATCTGTATATTAGTAAATAATATTTATTTATTTTTATTTTATATATTATGTAAACCTTTTAATCTAAAAATAAAAAATTATAAATATTATTAATTAATATAGAAATAATATGATGCAATAATAATTCATGTATCTAACAATCTCTTTCAAAGTATTATGAAGACTTTGATTTTGATGGTAGGACTAATGACTTGGTGGCGTGTGGTATGCAGCAGACCTACAGTATAGCGTGTGACCATAAAATATTGGAAACTTTCAGATTTTAAATTTAATGACTTTAGTATTAAAAAAGTTTTTTTTTTTATTTTTTTTATTAATATTAATAAAAATACCTAATAAATTAGATATTACACTTTATTTAATATTAACAAATAATAAACGCCAAATGGAATGAAGAGAATTCTGAATTTTTTAATATGGTACTTAACTTTTATTTAAAAAAAGAAAAAAGACTTAATCAAGGTTCAAAGACTGAAAAAATTATTGAAAAACAAAATACCCAACCCCACCCCATAATCTAGGTTTAGTGTATCCTAGTTGTCCAAGAAAAACAAATTAGGACTTAATCAAGGGTCAAGACTGAAATTATTTATTAAAAAAATATAAAAAAGGAGATCCACCCCACCCCATAATCTGGGTTTAGTGTCTATGGTAATTGTCCATTAGTGCCCTTTCTTTATTACTTTAATCAATAATTAAATAATTAATGCCCTAAAAAGCCAAAGGCAATATAAGATGATTCTATACGTGTGTGAAGTAGTGGTAGGTGAGCTGATATTCTCACCCTTCCTCCCACATTGACCTTCTAAGATCTTCATTTGATGGTTACTACTTATTCTTATTGGCTTTAAGCTTCATCAAGCATCACTAATCCATTTTTTTTTCTTTTTATTTTGGTGAACCATCATCTACCTTTTGTCATTGTTTCTAGAGGTTTCATTTGGGCCAAAAGTTGCTTAAGTTTTTGCAGGCCTTGTTTATATATATAATATAAGAGTAATGATAACTCTTACTTTAGATATAAAATTATACTATTGTTGGGTGCAATTTTTATAGACTATTACAAGTTAAAAGTGAATAATAAATTAATTGAATGTATAAGCATGTTAAAAGTGAATATTAGAGAACATACTCATATGATTATTTGTCATTTATAATTTAATTTAATCTTATTTAAAGCTGATCATTGTCATGATTATCATGAGTTAGAGAGCTTGCACTATGCTATCATCCTCTTTTAACTCTCAAGTTTATTTGAGTTCTATATAAGAGAGTTTTTTTTTTTTTTGGTCAAATATAAGAGAGTATTCATAATACTATCTTGTGATGTTCCAAATGGCCCATTATTATTTTATAGTGAAAAAATGGTCGCAACTTTTGTTTTTGTTGGGTCATTTTTTGTCATAATGTTATGCTCATGTTGTCTTAGAAATTAGGTGGGTTTAGGTTGGGATATCAAAGCCAACTTAGTACTTGGCCTTTAAAAAATAACTTAAAAAGCAAGCTTAAAAGGATGGCCCATTCCAGGCCCATAGCTCATCAAACTTTGGGCTAATTTTAATTCTACTGAACACTTTGTACTCTTATCACATATAATCTTTTGTTTGTGAAATCCATTATTTAGTCTAGCAAGTTATCCCAACCAAAAAAAAAAAAAATAGTTCTAACATTCTGTTGAACATGGTGGGACCATGACAACGTTTGAGTATTGATAGATCTCTGATGTGCTCCGAGCTTCTCCCAAAAAATCCAAGGTAGGAGGAGGCTTATGAAATACAACTTCATACTCAAGTCAATAATCACTCCGCCAAAGTAACAATAATAGGTGTAGAGTTTAATCGCGTACCTGAGATTCGTAAGAGGTATTTAGGCCATTTACAACTAATAGCAACTTGAGACATGTTGATATAATGATTGTACGAAGTTTATTAATCTTAGAGTGAAGTAATGATTCATTTAAATTGTATAATAAATTTTTTAAAAAATATGCTTTGGAAATCTTTTGAATCCCAACTACTCCAACACCTTTATTCAGATAATTAAATCGTTATTTTTTTTTGTAAATAACTTTTTTATTGCATATACAAGAAATTTGAGATAGAATGGTCTAATATTACACAATGAAACGTGAGTTTTCAAAATGTTGAGTTTTAGACCTTATCAAGCATGCTGACTCGGACCTACACTTTTTCAAAGCCATAATTGAAATTATAAGATCACCGTTGACAAAAAATTGGGCCTTCAGAGTCGCCTATTATTGTAAAATATGGTGTATGAGGATATATAATAAATTTTCACAGTGTATATAAATTAAAATGTAATCTTAAAAAAATAAATTGTCTAATCTAGATGGAGGTGAATCTCGCACACATAACAAGTTTTTAAAAAAATACAATAGTAAACTTAGGTTTTTTCTCCTACGCACAACACCTACCTTCTTTTATTTTATAGAAATACCCACATTTAAAAATTTCTTGAATTATACTTGAGAAAAAATTAAGGTGAAGTTTTTTATGTTTTACTATGAAGTTCTTTTAATAATAGATTTTATTTATATATTTTTTTTAATGATTAGTTATGTAAAATGTAGGGCACGTTTAGTAAGTAGAAAGGGAAAGGGAAAGGGAATGAGAATGAGAATGGGTTTAATGTGTTTGGAAGTAAAAATTTGAAATAGAAATGGAATAAAAATGTATTAAAATTACCATTTTACCACTTATATTAAAATAATAAAAAAAAAAAGTTATGATTGTGTCAAATCAAATAGTATAATAGATATTTTGTATGTTATTTTATTATTATTTTTTAAAAAAATGTCAAAGGAAAAAATAAAGTAAAAGTAGGTGGGCTCCGACTTCTTTTTTTTCTTTCCTTCAACGTTTCCATCAACCGAACGCGACAATAGTCTTCATATGTTCTCTCTACTCATGATTGATCATACAAGTACTTTTTGCCACATGTCTTATTTTTATTGGAGAACTTCATAACACACAACTAAGGAAATTCATCTTAATTAATTTAGTCCTTATACTTGATCTAATTTGAATGGATAGAGTACATTTTTTTATAATTCTAGTATAAAATACTCTTTTAAAAAATTGAGTATAAACGATTTTAACTTTTTTTTTTGTAAGGAAAAATGGTAGTAAGGGAAGGCACTCCCAAGTACTATCGGGCAGGGTGCCAGTGACATGTTGGGGAGACCAACAGAGGCCCAACCCAAAGGATTACTGCACAGGTCTAAACCGCAAGCAGTTTTACCCAGTCGCAGCTACTCAACTAGCCCTTGGGTGCCAGGGGATCTCCTTGAGGAGGGATGCCCACCAAAGTAGGATTTTGGATGGCTTCAGGGGGATTCGAACCATCACTCATGAGTGAGGCGAGAACTTTCCTCCAGATCCTTGACCATTTGCGCCAATCCAGTTTGACCGATTTTAACTTTATATAGCTTATATGTGATAGAATGTTGATGAGACGAGAGCATTCAATTGATGATTTGATACCAATACTTAAAAAAGTTTCAAATACATTTTCTTCTCTTTTCTTAACTAGTCACCAATATTAAGTGTTGCTTGGCTAGTTTAAAAAAAAACAAAATGAAATTTAGTTGACTTTTTAACATTGCCTTCATGATTAACATCAAATGTTCAAGCTATCAGAAGTGTTATTTATTTAGACAACATCCACAGAGAGATCAATTTGATAATATATCAAATTATAAGAAATCAAAATAATATTTCAGTCATAAAATTAGTACAAGCTAAGCCAGAAAAAATTTAAAATAGGTCTAACAATAAAACAAAACTTTTGTACTAAATTTTAATATATTTTAGGTTTTAATCAATATATAATAATATATTATTTAATCAGTTCAATTTAAATAATTAACATTTATTCTCGTTAAAAATTGAGTCGATTTAGATCATTTTTATAAATTTTCATCCAATTTTTTTTTTTAAATGATCAATTTTAATTGATTCAGTTCAATTAAACTCGATTGGAATTAAATTTGTGTGATATTTAAAATTTTTCTTAAAAATTATTAATAGAAGTGAGAGTGAAACGGTGTGACGTTTATGCATGCGCAGGCTGTTGCTATAGCGAATCGTAAATTGAATGGAATAAACGGCGGTGCGTTGTAGTGCACCAATCCATAATAGCAAATTGTCACTTTCCCATTCCCATCACTCAATTGTGTCTCTGAATTTATATCATATCCCTCTTTCTTTTTTTCCCATCTCTCTCTCTCTATAAAGCTACATTTTCTTACTCATTTTGTGAACAAATATGTTTAATCAATGCCTTTAATTAGTTAAGAGCATATTAAAAATAACAAATTTTAGTGGTTCACAATTTTAGGCTAATTAAAATATAGGTAGCATATTAGGAATGGCACGATGGACCCATAGCCTTTTATAGTGCGACCGGTCTATATTGACAGTATCTTCTCCTATTTTGAAACCTTTCGTAAAATTTGGAATCTAACTAATCTTTTTAGCTTCGAGATGCTCGTCTTCACATCTATATAAAAGAAGACCCAATAACTCCTTAATCACGTCTCATTCCAGCGTGACCAGAGCACATGTTTTTACCTTCGACACATGATAGATCCTTGCCTTTCACTCCCTTGTTCTCTACAATTTGGAACTGATAATCTACCGGTTTCCATTATATAAGTACCTAACCTCCTTAAGTTATATGTCATATGCAAATAATCCTCTCAAATATTAAAAGTTACATAGAATCTCTTCTAACACTATAATTTGTGCATAATCTTATCTATTATATAACTTTAATTTTTTATCCAAATCGTTAATAAAGAATAAATACACTAAATTATTTAAGATTTTTTTTCACAAAATCTAAAGTTTATGAGCTTCTTTTTTTTTTTTTTTGCACAATACTCACATTTTGTGAGCTCTATATTTTAATATAACTTAATTTTGTTCACAAGTAATTATTTCTTTAAGATTTTGGATAGAAAATTTAGCATTATTTGCATAATTTTAGCCTTTGGGGTCACTTCTTCATTGTTGAAGGATACTCTCATATAACCAAAATTTTATCAATCATCAAAGAAAATTTTAATTACCATCTTAAGGACTAATTAATAAGACTCCATTTATAAATACATTCTATCGATAAGAATAGGATATGATAAATCAATATCTATCTATATATATATATATATATGGTTTTGGAGTTTTTGGTGTCACACAACCAAAGTGTGACACCAAAAAAATAACTTCCCCCTCAACTTCCCAATAAATAACCAAGTATGATAGGTGGTTACTAAAAAAATGGAGAAGTGCATAACTTCTCATTTTTTTAATTTTTTTATTTTAAATTATGATAAAAATTCTATTTTAAAATTTTAAAATGATCAAATATTTAATTTTTAATGATTTTAAAATATAATAACTATTTTATATTATATTTTTAAAAAATTTAAGAATAAATTACATGTATGCACATAGGTGCATGCGAAGCCTCTAGTATATATATATACCTTAGAGCATTTTTTTTAGAGTGAAATATATTTTTTGTGCATTTATTGCGGTGATGGCAAGCCAATAAGATTGGATGCTTAGCTTCCATCGCTATCTTCATCCTCGTTTTAATTGCAAGGACAGAGAGTACATCATGAACATGTATGTGATCATGTGAGGATCCTTATATTACTATAATCTTGAAAAATAAAACATATATTGAGATTTTATTAGCATAACTAAGAAAATATATGGCCAAAAAAAAAACATAAGTGATACATAGATCCAGAGAAGAGCAAATTTTGATTGATAAACTAAAATAATATAATAAAATGAATTAGGTACATTTTCTAATATATATATATATATATGGTCCCTATTTAATTTTATATTATTTTCGAGGAAAAAACAATCCCCCTCTCGCAAGAGATAATTACCCCCAATAGTATAGATATATATAAATTTATCTAAAAAAATATTCAACTTTCTCACTGTTGGATATATTTGGAAATTTGAAGTTTTCACCATAGTTAGTGATTAGGAATAATTAGACTACAAATTTCAAAATGCACGAGAAAAACTCAACCTAATGCTCTTTGTAATTTTATTATTTTTTTAATCAATTCAACAATGTAATAAGTATTTCCCAGGAATTTAAAAATTGAAAAGCTAAAATGTTTTATAGTTTGTTTGATTCTATATATTTTTATTTTAAAGTGTTTTGTAAAGTTTGCATTATGAATTTATATTAGTATTTTTTCATGTATTTATATACATTTATACTACTAATAAAAATACTTATCTTTATATTTGTTTTGTTTTAAAAAATTGAAATGAAAAACATCTTTTGCTTACTATTCTTTTTATTTCTTAAAACACATATTTTATTTTATTTTTTTGATAAACACATATTTTATTTTTTATTGAATATATATATATATATATATATATATATATATAACATATTCAAACATATATTTATTTATTTTAAAGAAAAAAAGTAATTCTAAAATAACTTGTAGACATAGCTTAGTTGGTAATCAGATTATGAGGATTTTGGACCCTACCAAACCTACTCCTTGTGGGTTTACAGATCTTGGTTTGCTTTGCAATTTGCATGTCACTTTTCGTTTTTTGGTCATCCATCCTTTATTTTACCTTTCTACGACGCCACAATATTAATTATATATATATATATATATATATATAATAATAATAATAATAATAATAATAATAATAATAATAATATTAATATATAGTTAATATACTAAGTTTTTTCCTTTTATATATCCTAATATATGGATATCCTCCATTCTTGCATCACCATCAATCCTTCTTCCAAAAGCAGAGTGAATCTCTTGTAATATATTAATATATGAGTGAAACCTTTTTGTTTTTCTCTCCATCTCACTCTCTTTGTCGTTTACAATAATTTCATTCATTTTTAATTTCGTGTAATAAATATCCATCCCGAATATATGGTGATTGGTCACCCAAGACGCATAAAGACATAAATATAATTTCCAAACAAAAAATTAAATCTAACTTAAAAGTATAGTTCTTATAAAAAAAAACTTTAAAGTATAGTTAAATTGGAGTATAAATTCCGGCCAAAAATCATTGGAGTATAAATTTTAAATGAAAATAGTTATTTGTTAAAAGTAAATATAAAATACCAATATTATTCTATATATTAATTTCCTTGCCTTCAATTTATTGCTTTTATTGGAACCAATTATCCACACTTCCTTTTTCATCTTTTTAATGATTTTTGCTAACCTTTTAAAAAGCATGGAAGACCATTATTGTACACATATATATATGAATGTTTCTTAAAAAATATCTTACTTTTTTTAACATTATTTTGAAAAAGATAGACATTTTAATTAAAACCACAAATTTTGTAAGCTTTTTTTTTTTCAATTTCAAAACTTCAATGATTTGATTTTGCTTTCCGAAGTTATTGAGAGCGAAAATGAATTAATTAATTTAATTAATCTGAATTTGAACCAAATTAAACCATAAACTAGTTTGTGTATGGTTCAACAATCTTCGTATTCCCAATTACTATTGTTTTAATGTCGGTTGGTACTTGTACACTCAATATTATATAGGGCGTGTAGTTCAACTAGCTATAGTTTGTATATTATATATTTAGAAAAATACTATTTTAGTACGTTAATTTATCTTTTGTTTTAATTTGATAATCTATGTTTATAATTAGAGTTAATCTGATTATCTTGTTATTTAGATGTTAAGTAAGAGTAAAACATCATTTTGGTTCTTTTTAGATATCACATTTCCCAATTTGGTCCTTCTTAGATGACCTTTTTCAATTTAATCCTTTTTAGATTAATCCATTATCAATTTGGTCCTTACCGTTAAAATTACTAACGGAGTTAGCTAAGTGGATAATTTGGGGTAAATTTATAATTTTTAAATAATAATAGGACTTTTTAATGTAATTATTTTGGGACAATTTTGTAATTTTCACAAATTGAAAAAGAAACATGGTACCCTTTTCAATTTGTGAAAATTATAAAATTTCCCAAAATAATTACATTAAAAAACCCTCTTAATATTTAAAATTATAAAGTTACCCAAAATTTTCCACCTCAGCTAACTCCGTTAATAGTTTTAACGATAAGGATCAAATTGATAACTGATTAATCTAAAAAGGACTAAATTGAGAAATGCCATCTAAGAAGGACCAAATTGAAAAAAGTGCTATCTAAAAAGGATTAAAATAATATTTTACTCTGTTAAATAATCAATAAATTAATGATGTGCACAATTAAATATGTACACTAATTATTTAATTGTTTACATCAATAATCCGTTAATTATTTAACATTTAAATAATGAAAAGATCAAATTAACTCTAATTTCAAATATAAATGACGAAATTGAAACAAAAAAATAAATATAAATGACCAAAATAATATTGTTATCATTATATGTTCTTCGGAGTTTTCATAGAATAAAAGAACATGAAACTGTACTGATAATTAAAATCAAATTACATCCATACACAACCGTGTTTGATTTTTATCAGAGTTAGAACAAGTTATTTATTTTTAAGAAATAGAAATTATATAAACCTAAAATTAAAAATAATTTCATAAATAACATGTGATAGATCCCTACCTATTCTTTTTTTTTTTCCACTTTCTACTTTAATTTCAAGATTTCATGCCTCTTTTGTAAGTTGTAACTAATTAAAAGGAAGTAAATCTTTTCTCTTTGCTTTCTTTAACCAGCTTTCTCCTGCATATCTAGTAGAAAGGGTTGCCAATCTTTTAGCAACCCCTCTCTATTTTTTTTTATCGTTGTTTCATAAATAAAGTTGATATTCAATCCCTCAATTTTGGTTACTTTTTCTTTTTAAATCATATAATCGAAAGACACACTAAGGAAAATTGAGTATTGAATTTTTCAAATTGCATGTTCTTACAAAAAAAAAAGTTTCAATTTACAAAAAATGTTATAAAGCCTTTGATTTTACTATAAATACATACATTTATCAATCAACACATAGTTAAAAAGCAAAAGATATAGTTATAGCTAGCCATATATATATATATATATCAACATTTGTTTCATTTGTTTTTATTAAATTTTATAACTTATTTTAAAGCATTTATTTTCACCTAACTTTAGATTAACCCTAAATCTGGAATTTGATCTTATATTTAGACTCAAACCTCAGCCAATCACAAATTTTGATTAACTCAAAGAAAATTGCAATTTTTGGAAATACTATAAGGGTGTGTTTGGTTAGTGGGTGAAAGATGTAATGGAATTGCATAAGGGAATGCAAAAAATAATATGAAAGTGATGCAATGTGAATGGAATAAAAGTGAATAAAATGACCATTTTATCCTTATATTAAAAGTGAGAATGGAATAAAGTGGATAAAAAAAACTAAGGGTAAAAATATAATTTCATCACATTACAAAAACTAGTGTGTTTGGTTGAAATGATGTAAAGGGATTACGTCTACTATTACGTCGACCAAACGCCAAACCAAAGGCTCGTTTGGTTAATGAAATGTTTGAGGGAATGAGAATGAGAAAGAGAATGTTGGAGAGAACGAGAATGTGATGTGACTGTGAAGTGAATAGAATAAAAGTGGATAAAACGACTATTTTATTCTTATATAAAAAGTGAGAATGGAATAAAATGGATAAAAAAATATAGACAAAAATATAATTTTATTATATTACAAAAAATAAAATATATTTGGTTGAAAAAATTTTGAATATTACATCAACTATTCAAACAATCAAACGGGAACTAATTCATTATCCAAAGAAATGTAAAAAAGAAAAAGGCAAAAGTACCTTTCCTAACCCCAACATTTGTGGGTCCTGTCAGTTTCGACCCTAACGTTTTTTACACTGTCCATTGTACCCCTAACGTTTTACGTTTCTGCCAATGTCACCCTTTTCACTAACACCGTCAAATATTTAACATTTTTTGCTGACGTGGCATCCTATGTGGCAAAACGTTTCTTTTTTTTGTCAATTGTAACCCTAACGTTTTACATTTCTGCCAATGTCACCCTTTTTACAAACACCATCAAATATTTAATAATTTTTGCTTACGTGGCATCCTATGTGACAAAAATATCTGACTTGGTATATTTTTTTCCACATCAGATTTGCTACTCATCTTTTCCCATCAAAGTTGTGTCGTTTTGACCTCGGCCTATTCTTTCTAAAATATAACTCAAACGCACGCATTATTTTGCTCATAAAAACATCGGAGACGTTATCCATTCTCTACTTTGTTGGAGACGTTACCCATTCTCTACTTTGTGTCGGAGACGTTACCCTAAAATAGAGAATGGATAACGTCTCCGATGTTTTTATGAGCAAAATAACGCGTGCGTTTGAGTTATATTTTAGAAGGAATAGGCCGAGGTCAAAACGACACAACTTTGATGGGGAAAAGATGAGTAGGAAATCTGATGTGGAAAAAAAATATACCAAGTCAAATATTTTTGCCACATAGGATGCCACGTAAGCAAAAATTATTAAATATTTGATGATGTTAGTGAAAAGGGTGACATTGGCAGAAATGTAAAACGTTAGGGTTACAATTGACAGAAAAAAGAAACGTTTTGCCACATAGGACGCCACGTCAGCAAAAAATGTTAAATATTTGACGGTGTTAGTGAAAAGGGTGACATTGACAGAAACGTAAAACGTTAGGGGTACAATTGACAGTGAAAAAACGTTAGGGTCGAAACTGACAGGACCCCCAAACGTTGGGGTTAGGAAATATACTTTTGCCAAAAAAAAAATCAAATCCTATAAATTTGGAAACTTAATCCTCAAAAGTTATTCATTGTCAACTCTTAACCAAAGAATGAAATTTAATAAGAAAATTAATTAAAATTGGGTTAGTTAGACTTAGAAAGGTCCAATGAAAATAGACACAAGTCTAAAGGGTCCATATTAGGTAACAATAAATTGATTATTTCTTAATTTCCAAATTACTAGAAGGTAAACAACCAGTCACCACATCCATTAATTTGTGGGCACATCACCCACTTCTTTACTTTTTTGAATGAATGGCAGTGAGATATACCAAACCAAACCCTATAGGCCTAAACTCTTGTGGCCCCCACTTGCCTTTTGATTAATTCTTTAAAATCACATTTTGTGAGGTCATTCTTTATAACTATTAATAATGTAAGGTCAACACTTTGCTTCATTTCAATATTGTCCATCTCTAATGGCATGTCATAATCATATCTATATTTTTGAATTGTGCCTAGTTTTACTACTTAAAATTCCAAAGCCACCATAGAAGCAGTTTTGCCCATTTCTTTCCATTTTCTTCCTAATTTTGATTTTGATTACTTTTCCTCCCATACTCATCAAATCTTAATTTTCAAAACATTT